>CM016615.1:32377814-35242188 GCA_005393395.2 Gossypium australe | reverse complement strand
CTCTTTGTAAATTATCTATCTTCTTCTTGAAATATTATTCTACTACGATATAAACCCTTCCGCTGATGCATATATCCCTCCCTCCCCCCGGTAATCGTCACAAAATGTTTATCTTTTCTCTTTTTTCTTTTGTTTTTGTTTTTTTATTATTATTATAGTTGAAGATTCATCCGAAGACTCATCCTCATCTATAAAACTAAAATAGTATTACTATTACCGTAATATAAAGGTCTTAAATTTAAGTCTGATTCTATATTACTATTACTAATATCTGATCTAATTTATTATTTACATCGGATAATAACTCTTTAGACTTGCTATTCAAATCTAAATTCGTTACTCTCCCATATTATCTATTTTTTTCTTCTACTTTACTAACCTTAGTATATAATCTATTAAAATATAGACGTCATATCTATTAAACTATTGATACCTTTACTAAGAGCCAAATATTATTTTCATTCTTAGAGTCTATATGCATAGTATGATTACAGTTTTATCTTGATATAAACACCTTTAAATGCTTAATAGATTATATTTCTCTATGTAATTATGTTATTAACAAAATAGCAGAGATGAACTCGATGATTATCCGTTAACAGCGGAAATCAGAGAAGTATGGGAGCACTGGAACACACCAGCACCCTCACCAGAATCATTGCACCTTGACGAGATCGAGGAAATGAATCCGAGAAACATCCAAGACAGCACCACCCTCACCAGAATCATTGCACCTTGACGAGATCGAGGAAATGAATCCGAGAAACATCCAAGAAGGATGAAGGCAAATGGAAGATGACCACCAGTCAGCATCCAAATAACGCAGACAATGATGTAAGCAACAATCAATGTCATGATGCAAGCAATGATGCAAGCAGCATGTATTGCCAGAAAAAATTTTGGCGGTGACTTAAAAAGAAGGAAACCACCAAAGACCAAAATGATGTCATGCATGATGGAAGCAACCATTTAATGCAATTGAAACGTGGAAGCAACCACAACAATTTTGACAGAAGACGGTGGAAGCAACATCAAATCAAGATGGCTACGTGGAAAAATCATGAAGCCATTCTTATCAACATACTGTGCGGATTTCAATTGTAATTAAATTAGATCTATTCTTATCCGAACAATTATTTCGGACTTCAATTGTAATTAGATTCTAGTTTAGAAATTTTGTTATAAATAGGCATTGTTGTAGCCTGGAAAAGGCATCGAATCCTGAATGGGATTTTAGAATAGCTAAGTAGAGTTTTTAGTTTTTGCTTAAGAAATCAAGAAATCTTTCTTGATCTTTCTCTTTGTAAATTATCTATCTTCTTCTTGTGAAATATTATTCTACGATATAAACCCTTCCGCTAGTGCATATATCCCTCCCTCCCCCCGGTAATTATAAAATAGATATGTTAAAATAGATATATCCCTCCCTCCCCCCTGTAATTGGTATCTAATAGACATTTACATTTTTGTGAAATAGTACAATTATTTGTTAATTTCGCTAAAGAAAGAATTCTATTACATTGCTTACAGAGTAAAGCGGCTAAACAAGTCAAGAATAAATTAAGTCATAAATATTGTACAAAAAAGTTAGAAGGAGAATGGGAATTTGGATGTAATTCCATACGTCCGAAAACCTATAAAAAATATAATAAAAAATATAAATTAGCCAAATGGAAACCAGGAAATAAAGATCATGCTAATAATAATAAAAAGAAAAAATTCGTTAGAAGAAAATTTCTAAAAATACTAAAAAACAAATATGTAAATGTTTTATTTGTGACGAAGAAGGTCATATAGCAACATTTTGTCCTAACAAAGGCAAAAGCGCTAGAAAAATGATTAAAAATCTTGAAGAACAAGATTTAGAAATTTGTTTTAGTGAGGAAATAAATCCTACTGAAATATTATATGAATTATTATCAGAAACAGAGTCTGATACAGATTCTGATGAATATATCTTTATGTTGGGAAATAGTTCTAATAAACATTTAGAAGAAATTCCTAATTCTGAACAACAGGATATTAAGTTAGGAAATATAATTGGAGAAGAAATTGATTTCTCTGATGATATAATTGAAAAAATCAATAAAAATCATATTTCTAAAGAAGAAATATATAAAATTTCTAAGTTTAAAATATGGTCAAAAAGACACATAGAAAAAATTAGTGGTAATACAGTAGCTAAAGATACCAAAGGAGGATTAACAGAAATCCCCTTATTTACAAAAGAAAAATAAAAAGGATTAGAAAAAACTATCCTCAGGTCAGATATATACATTTAGGAGTTATCATGATAACAATTAGAGCATTATTTAGAAGAGGTCATGATGTTCCTATTTTAGCAGTGTTATTAGATAAAAGATTTGAAAATCCAATAAAAGCACTTATTGGAGGAATTCAATCTAATTTACATACAGGTGTTATAGGATTTAAGGTAAAACCAAATTACTTTATCTCTATAACAGACCCTCTAATAGAAGAGTGTCTATGCCTTAGAATTCAGACAAAAAATTCTGATATTAGTGATTTAGCAGAAGATTTAGCAATCAGCTGGACTTCTATTAATGAATATACTAATACAGCAGAGGTTGAAATAAAAGAAATTAATAATAAAATTATTGAGCTTTTTGAGCCCAATAAATTTACTACAGAAATTCAACCAAAGCTATTACATTTAAAAGATTTATCGATTCCTAAAGACTGGATAATCGATAAAACTAATAATGCTAGTACTTCTAAACCAGTAAGTACTATTGAATACATGTCATCTGGTGACAAGTTATATTTCAGAAATAATCTGATTACTAATACAGATGATAATTTAGTATTACCTTCTAGTTCTCAACCAGAGGAAGAAGAAGATATAAGTACTTCTACACCAATAGGTATGAAAACAGTTCATATTCCTATTTTTCCTACTACACCAAGTAGAAATTCTAGAAACACTAGAATGGAAGATATAAATTATTCAATTGATAATATTACAAATTTCAATAAATACATTGAAATTACATTACATAGTAAAGATTATAAAACATATTCTTTAAATGCTTTATTAGATACAGGAGCTACAACCAGTAGTTGTAAAAAGAATATTCTTCCTAAAGAATATTGGAAACCTGTAAAAAAGATAATAAATATTAGTGGAATAAATGGTAGCAAAACTACTGTTTATTATAAAGCTAAAAATATACCAATCTACATAAACAATGTTAAATTTATAATTCCAAAATTATTATGTTTACCTGATATGTATGGAGACATATTATTAGGTAATAATTTTCTAAATCAATATTTACCTTTTATTATTAATAAGAAATCGGTTATATTATCTATAGAAAATACTTCTATAGAAACACCATTAGTAGATAATAATAAAATTATTCGCTAATGTTTGCTGATTTTCTTAGCAGGCCTTATGGATAGAGGTAAACAACCTCTAAAAGAAAATGATGGATGGAGAACTATCCATAAAAAACCCAACAAGGGAAAATCACCTATGAGTCCTAAACAAGGATTTATGGCTGCACCTGCAAAAATAATTCCTAAACAAGGATTTATGGCTGCACCAACACAGGTACAATTTTATCCTAACCATGGATATTATTTACCATATCCATTGGTAAACCAACCAATTGGATCACATTCACCAACACAGGTGGATTATTCTCAATTTTCTCAAAAGCCTCCTACCGATTCTGAAATTCTCAAATATGCAGATGCTTTGTTGAAAAAACAACAAAACTTTGAATTCTCGAATCTAAAGGATTTTTATAATCCAGGCTTAACCCCAGTATATTACCATTTCATAAACAAGATATGGAAAAACCATATTTTGGAACAAAGGGCTAGTTTCAGAAAAGCTCTTACCCAATTCTCAGAATTCTTAGTTGAAAAACAACTCAAGAAAAATCTGAAGAATTATTATTAAAATCTATATTATATAGAGATTGGGACGATGTCCTAATTGAATATATGGATATTAAGGAGATAAACAATCTTCTTGATACATTTCAATATTTTATTGATAAAGGGAGAAACACTCCTATTATTAATAAGATGTTTCGAAAATGTCTATATAACAAATGTAGACAAATTTTACCTTCAGAAATATTTTCGAAAATAAAAGGAGCCATTTGCAAACAGCAAGCTCTATTTTTAGAAACGTTTTCGAAATATTTTTCACAGGCATATGTTTTTACAAATGATATGGGAGAAAAAACTCCTGCTATCAAATTTCGATTAAATGATGAGCCATTTGATATAACCAGTATTGAATGGGGATTGTTAAAGAAATAACAGTCCAAAATCTCTCTTTTGATTTATTAAAAGATTTTCCAGCTATAGTCAAATCCCGACTATCAAATTTTGTAAATATAGACGATTTTGTCTATTACTTCCATATTGAGATAAACAGTCTCATTGGTATTGCTGAGGAAGAAAATTTCATCAGCCTTATCAAATTTGGAATATAAATACTATGTTTTTGGGAAAAGCCCTGGCAGCAGTAAGAGAAGATCCAGAACATTGTCAAAAATCATTGATGAGTGTTATAATAATTTCAACAAGTATCAAGTCCAAGCAGGAATTGATCTTATGAGCATGGCTCGGCACCTTCTCCATCAAGACACTTATATGTTTTGGACCGATGGAAGAAGAATTTTAGCTTACGACACCGGAAAAAACCGGGAAGAAAGCAATGAAGAAGCCATTTTGTTATTAACAAAAATAGCAGAGATGGAACTCGATGATTATCCGTTAACAGCGGAAATCAGAGAAGTATGGGAGCACTGGAACACACCAGCACCCTCACCAGAATCATTGCACCTTGACGAGATCGAGGAAATGAATCTGAGAAACATCCAAGAAGGATGAAGGCAAATTGGAAGATGACAACCAGTCAGCATCCAAATGACGCAGACAATGATGTAAGCAACAATCAATGTCATGACGCAAGCAATGATGCAAGCAGCATGTATTGCCAGAAAAAATTTTGGCGGTGACTTAAAAAGAAGGAACCACCAAAAGACAAAAATGATGTCATGCATGATGGAAGCAACCATTTAATGCAATTGAAACGTGGAAGCAACCACAACAATTTTGACAGAAGACGGTGGAAGCAACCATCAAATCAAGATGGCTACGTGGAAAAATCATGAAGCCATTCTTATCAACATACTGTGCGGATTTCAATTGTAATTAAATTAGAGTCTATTCTTATCCGAACAATTATTTCGGACTTCAATTGTAATTAGATTCTAGTTTAGAAATTTTGTTATAAATAGGCATTGTTGTAGCCTGGAAAAGGCATCGAATCCTGAATGGGATTTTAGAATAGCTAAGTAGAGTTTTTAGTTTTTGCTTAAGAAATCAAGAAATCTTTCTTGATCTTTCTCTTTGTAAATTATCTATCTTCTTCTTGTGAAATATTATTCTACGATATAAACCCTTCCGCTAGTGCATATATCCCTCCCTCCCCCCGGTAATTGGTATCAGAGGAGCCCCGGAGTAACGATTTCTGGAGTTCTTATATCGTAGTTATCATTGTAAGTTTCTATCTTTGTATCTGCAATTCTGTTTATTTCGCTGTTATTATCTCAAAACCCATATATCTGTCGTTAGTCTTCGTTGCCGTTGAGTCCGAGTGGGACGTTGTTGGCATTGTGAGGACGTTAAGACACAGAAGGTTTTAGGTACCAGGGATAATATTAATGGAAAAAATGGAGTGTTTATATCAAGATAAAACTTGTAATCATACTATGCATATAGACTCTAAGAATGAAAATAATATTTCGGCTCTTAGTAAGGGTATCAATAGTTTAATAGATATGACGTCTATATATTTTAATAGATTATATACTAAGGTTAGTAAAGTAGAAGAAAAAATAGATAATATGGGAGAAGTAACGAATTTAGATTTGAATAGCAAGTCTAAAGAGTTATTATCCGATGTAAATAATAAATTAGATCAGATTATTAGTAATAGTAATATAGAATCAGACTTAAATTTAAGACCTTTATATTACGGTAATAGTAATACTATTTTAGTTTTATCAGATGAGGATGAGTCTTCGGATGAATCTTCAACTAATAAATAATAATAAAAAACAAAAAACAAAAGAAAAAAAGAAAAAGATAAAAAACAAGAAAAATATGATTTTGACTCTTATAAAACTTTAATAGAACATTGGAAAAACCAATTTTCTAAAACGGAAGATAATCTTGAAAGAGTTGAATATCTAAAATTAATAGAAGAACTTTATGAAAAACATAAAGATTTGTTTGAAAAATATAATTATCATTATATGTTAGAGTATGATAATAATAATAGTAATAATGATACTATTAATAATAATAATGAAAGCAAAATTATATATTAGAAATAGAAAGTAGTAATTCTAATAATATGGATATAGATTTAAAGAAACAAAATTCTGATGAAGAAGAAACTTCAACAGAAGAAAAAATAGAAAAACTAGATCCTATGGATACTGAACCCCCAGATCCATATGATTATAAATTATCTAAACCTAAGGAAATTGATAAACAGGATCCTTATGGTAAATTCAAACCAAAGAAATATTGGGAAAATAAATATCTAATTGAACTAAAACCAGTTCATTTAGAAAAACCAATAATTCAGCAAATAAAAATTGGGAAAAAAGATATTATTACCTTTTCACATTTTCAATCAAGAAAATATTATACTTACATAGAGATTATATTTCAATTTAGAGAATATAAAACATATTCTTTAAATGCACTATTAGATATTGGAGCTACAACCAGTAGCTGTAGAGAAAATGCTATTCCATCAGAAAATGGGAACTTATGAAAAATCCTATTAGAGCTGTTGGAGTCAATGGTATTGAAACTTTAATCCTTTTTAAAGCTAAAAATATACCAATCTACATAAACAATGTAAGATTTGTAATTCCTAAATTATTATGTGTAACATCCCCAAACCCGGCCCACGAGCCTTGACCGGATCTGGTTATGTCACTGCGGAATGACGGTTGAAAATCGTGGTCTTTAGAAGAAAACTTGAAAATTCGTGTTTATTTTCGGGAAGTAAGTCCAAAAAATTATTAAATACTATAAGCTTGGTTTGAATTGAAAACTTTATCATAATTTATTATAATATAAATCCTTTGTAAAAATATTACTAAATACTATAAAACCTTTATCAACTATAAATAGAGTACTTTAATCAAAAGTGGCCCTTATTACATCAAATAAAAGTCCAAAATACTGATAATATAAAATACTTAAATAAAGTAAAACATCCTCTGCATGAAAATCTCCTTCTGCATGGGCCACCTTGTATCCACTCCAACCCGGTCCAATCTACATGTCACCTGCGATGTTTGAAAATAATTGGGTGAGTCATAATGACTCAGTGTGTAAGTTAACCACTGAAATCCACCCACATGCTAGCCACATAATATCCCAATTATCAAATGCAACAAGTAATATATATTCATTTTAACAATTACCTCAAGCTGGGCTTGGCCCACATTCAAATCATACTCAAATACTGGGCTAGGCCCATTCCTCAATAAACCACATATCAACTGGGCTTGGCCCATTTCCACGTATGTTCCCAAAACATACCTATCCACATGTCATATTGGGCTTGGCCCATTGCCATATTATTACAAAAATAATGCAACATGATTCCCAACCCAAACCTAGGGTCCATTCGCTACACACCCCCTTATCCAGCCTACCACACACCAGGGGACTATCGAGTCACCCTCTCCTTTTCCCTCCAAAAAGGCAACCAATGCCATCCACGATGTAGCGTATAGCTAACATCAAACCACGATGGAGCACACAGCAATCCATCAAGCCACGATATGGCATAAAGCCGATATCAATCAAGGTAACCACGCGAACTAAATCGCAAAGATCCATAACGCGACCTCAGTCAGCGCCAATCCACGATGTAGCACAAAGCTGACATCAACCACGTACTCGAAGTACACCCGTACCTTCTTTCATAACCCACCCATGCACATGTAACATAATATAATGCGGAGATGATGCATGTGCATGATATTCACAATCATAGGCATACTCACATATTAAAAATCAATTATCACATATTAACAAATTTGCTACTTACCTGGTCATCACCATACCCCCTTCAAGGGTATCTTTTTCACATTTACTGCACTTGTTAGCAAACATATAAAACAGACATATATCACGCAAATCCCGGAAACAATGGTTAGCTACACACCTTATAACCTGAAGCTCTAAACCCTCGTTTTCGACGCTATCGCTTAGCGAGACTACCGTTATCTGCCTATCGTTTTCTGCTACACGTCCACACCCCGGTGGCCAATCCCGAACTGCCGAGACGGCTCTTTTCTTAAACTTCGGGATAGGAGTTTTCCCTTTTTCCCCTTGACTGGTATTGGCCTCCATCAAAACGCTTAATCAGAACCATACGATTAATCAACAAGTCATAATTTACTTATTAACGAGTCTAAATCACTTACTAATCATTCTTACCAAAATAAATTGAGATCCCAAAGGCCTCCCTTTGCTTCTGTCGATTTGCCCTTAAAAAGACCCTTTTACTTGAATCCCAAAACACCAATGGTCTTATGGAATTGCCGAAAATCCCACCACCTTATCTGATGATTTAACCTCGAGAGAAACCCTTCTTAGCTCCTTGGCGCTGACTATAAACAACACAAAACACAACATCATCCTGGCCCTAGAGACATTCGGCCATACCAAAACTAAGGCCAACCATTCGGTTTTGGCCACTTCAGGAGGAGTACATAAATCGATTGATCACAGGAGTACACTTACCACCTATGTGCTTTGAAGAGATTCAAGGGGAGTTTGCCTCGATCACGAACAAAATAGACTCAATGGTGAACAAGATTTGGCTTTAAGCTTGGTGAAATAAAAGAGAAGCTCAAGGTTTCGGCTAGGTTTCTTCCCGGTTTTTTCTGGTGTCGTAAGCTAACATTCTTCTTCCATCGGTCCAAAACATATAAGTGTCTTGATGGAGAAGGTGCCGAGCCATGCTCATAAGATCAATTCCTGCTTGGACTTGATACTTGTTGAAATTATTATAACACTCATCAATGATTTTTGACAAATGTTCTGGATCTTCTCTTACTGCTGCCAGGGCTTTTCCCGAAAACATAGTATTTATATTCCAAATTTGATAAGGCTGATGAAATTTTTCTTCCTCAGCAATACCAATGAGACTGTTTATCTCAATATGGAAGTAATAGACAAAATCGTCTATGTTTACAAAATTTGATAGCCGGGATTTCACTATCGCTGGAAAATCTTTTAATAAATCAAAAGAGAGATTTTGGACTGTTATTTCTTTAACAAATCCCCATTCAATACTGGTTATATCAAATGGCTCATGATTTAATCGAAATTTGATAGAAGGAGTTTTTTCTCCCATATCATTTGTAAAAACATATGCCTGTGAAAAATATTTCGAAAACGTTTCTAAAAATAGAGCTTGCTGTTTGCAAATGGCTCCTTTTATTTTCGAAAATATTTCTGAAGGTAAAATTTGTCTACATTTGTTATATAGACATTTTCGAAACATCTTATTGATAATAGGAGTGTTTCTCCCTTTATCAATAAAATATTGAAATGTATCAAGAAGATTGTTTATCTCCTTAATATCCATATATTCAATTAGGACATCGTCCCAATCTCTATATAATAATAATTCTTCAGATTTTTCTTGAGTTGTTTTTTCAACTAAGAATTCTGAGAATTGGGTAAGAGCTTTTCTGAAACTAGCCCTTTGTTCCAAAATATGGTTTTTCCATATCTTGTTTATGAAATGGTAATATTCTGGGGTTAAGCCTGGATTATAAAAATCCTTTAGATTCGAGAATTCAGAGTTTTGTTGTTTTTTCAACAAAGCATTTGCATATTTGAGAATTTCAGAATCGGTAGGAGGCTTTTGAGAAAATTGAGAATAATCCACCTGTGTTGGTGAATGTGATCCAATTGGTTGGTTTACCAATGGATATGGTAAATAATATCCCTGGTTAGGATAAAATTGTACCTGTGTTGGTGCAGCCATAAATCCTTGTTTAGGAATTATTTTTGCAGGTGCAGCCATAAATCCTTGCTTAGGACTCATAGGTGATTTTCCCTTGTTGGGTTTTTTATGGATAGTTCTCCATCCATCATTTTCTTTTAGAGGTTGTTTACCTCTATCCATAAGGTCTGCTAAGAAAATCAGCAATCATATTATTAGTACCTTTTATGTATATAACTTCAGAATTGAATTGGCATAATTCATTATACCATCTAATCCTTCTAGGTACTGTTTCTAAACTTTTGTTAGTAAGAAACTGTTTAACAGCTTGATTATCGGTTTTAATAATAAAATTTTCTGGTGCTAAATATATTAGGAATTTATTTATTCCTTTTTTTATTGCTAATAGTTCTTTTTCATAAATAGCATAATTAATTTCGTTTGGTTTAAACTTTCCAGAACTATATCCACAAATTAATTCTTCATTAGCCATTGTTTTGGCTTTTAATACACATCCCCAATTTCTTTCTGAGGCATCTGTTTCTAGAATTAATTTATCACCTTGTTTAGGTAAATAAACTTTTGGAATATAATTTATTTCAGACTTTATTTGTTTTATAATGTCTGAATCTTTGTTAGACCACTCAAAAGGTTTGTCCTTTTTGAGTTTTTCATATAACTCATCTAGTTTTTTAGACAAATTAGGGAAGAAATTTCTGCCATAATTAACAATTCCTAGAAATTGTTGAAGTTGTTTGTTATCAACAATTTTTTCAGGGAATTCTTTTATTTTAACAATAATATGATCTTGGAGTTTAAGACCATCAGATGATAATATTAATCCTAAGAATTCTATTTCAGTTTTTTCTAATTCTATTTTCTTAGGGCTTAATATTATTCCATGTTTTATAAACTCTCTAGCTATAATATTTAGATGTTTTCTATGATTTTCCAGTGTTTCTGAAAAAATTAGAATATCATCTATATATACAACACAGAATTTTTTATATTTTTTAAATATAGAGTCCATCCATATTTGGAAGACTTGAGGTGCATTACAAAGTCCAAATGGTATTACTCTCCATTGGTAATGACCATTAGGTGCACTGAAGGCTGTTAATGGTCTAGATTCTTCTGTTAACATGATTTGCCAGAAACCAGACTTACAGTCAAATTTACTAAAATATTTTGCTTGTTTAGCTTGATTTATTAAAACTTCCTTTCTTGGAATAAAATATCCATCAAAAATAGTATTTTGATTTAATCTTTTATAATTTATAACCATCCTAGCTTTTCCTCTCTTTATCTCTGCATGGTTTCTTACCATGAAGGCAGGACTAGAATGTGGACTAGTAGTTTCTTCTATTAATCCTTTATCCAATAATTCCTTTATTTGTATATCAAATTCATCTATATCTTGTTTAGTATAGATCATAGGTTTTACTCTAATAATTTTATTGGGGTTTTCCAATTTTATGGTACAATATCTAGGACTATTTTTCCATAATTTTAATGGTTCTTCACTAAAATTATTTTCTAATATCTTAAACAACCAATGATTAGTATCTAGTTGTTTTATTTGTTCATTCTTAGGAGGTGTAAAGTCCTGATCACATATATATTTATGATTTTCTACCAAAGGTACTTCTACCGAAGTATTTTCAGTAGTTAGTACTACAAAATTTTTATCAATAGAAAATGGTAGATGTTGATATATAAAATTGTTACCTAACAATATATCTCCATGCATTTCATGAAAACATAATAATTTAGGAATTACAAATCTTACATTGTTTATGTAGATTGGTATATTTTTAGCTTTAAAAAGGATTAAAGTTTCAATACCATTGACTCCAACAGCTCTAATAGGATTTTTCATAAGTTCCCATTTTTCTGATGGAATAGCATTTTCTCTACAACTACTGGTTGTAGCTCCAGTATCTAATAGTGCATTTAAAGAATATGTTTTATATTCTCTAAATTGAAATATAATCTCTATGTAAGTATAATATTTTCTTGATTGAAAATGTGAAAAGGTAATAATATCTTTTTTCCCAACTTTTATTTGCTGAATTATTGGTTTTTCTAAATGAACTGGTTTTAGTTCAATTAGATATTTATTTTCCCAATATTTCTTTGGTTTGAATTTACCATAAGGATCCTGTTTATCAATTTCCTTAGGCTTAGATATTTTATAATCATATGGATCTGGGGGTTCAGTATCCATAGGATCTTATTAATAATAGTCCTAGATATTGTACCATAAAATTGGAAAACCCCAATAAAATTATTAGAGTAAAACCTATGATCTATACTAAACAAGATATAGATGAATTTGATATACAAATAAAGGAATTATTGGATAAAGGATTAATAGAAGAAACTACTAGTCCACATTCTAGTCCTGCCTTCATGGTAAGAAACCATGCAGAGATAAAGAGAGGAAAAGCTAGGATGGTTATAAATTATAAAAGACTAAATCAAAATACTATTTTTGATGGATATTTTATTCCAAGAAAGGAAGTTTTAATAAATCAAGCTAAACAAGCAAAATATTTTAGTAAATTTGACTGTAAGTCTGGTTTCTGGCAAATCATGTTAACAGAAGAATCTAGACCATTAACAGCCTTCAGTACACCTAATGGTCATTACCAATGGAGAGTAATGCCATTTGGACTTTGTAATGCACCTCAAGTCTTCCAAAGATGGATGGACTCTATATTTAAAAAATATAAAAAATTCTGTGTTGTATATATAGATGATATTCTAATTTTTTCAGAAACACTGGAAAATCATAGAAAACATCTAAATATTATAGCTAGAGAGTTTATAAAACATGGAATAATATTAAGCCCTAAGAAAATAGAATTAGAAAAAACTGAAATAGAATTCTTAGGATTAATATTATCATCTGATGGTCTTAAACTCCAAGATCATATTATTGTTAAAATAAAAGAATTCCCTGAAAAAATTGTTGATAAAAAACAACTTCAACAATTTCTAGGAATTGTTAATTATGGCAGAAATTTCTTCCCTAATTTGTCTAAAAAACTAGATGAGTTATATGAAAAACTCAAAAAGGACAAACCTTTTGAGTGGTCTAACAAAGATTCAGACATTATAAAACAAATAAAGTCTGAAATAAATTATATTCCAAAAGTTTATTTACCTAAACAAGGTGATAAATTAATTCTAGAAATAGATGCGTCAGAAAGAAATTGGGGATGTGTATTAAAAGCCAAAACAATGGCTAATGAAGAATTAATTTGTGGATATAGTTCTGGAAAGTTTAAACCAAACGAAATTAATTATGCTATTTATGAAAAAGAGCTATTAGCAATAAAAAAAGGAATAAAAAAATTCCTAATATATTTAGCACCAGAAAATTTTATTATTAAAACCGATAATCAAGCTGTTAAACAGTTTCTTACTAACAAAAGTTTAGAAACAGTACCTAGAAGGATTAGATGGTATAATGAATTATGCCAATTCAATTTTGAAGTTATATACATAAAAGGTACTAATAATATGATTGCTGATTTTCTTAAGCAGGCCTTATGGATAGAGGTAAACAACCTCTAAAAGAAAATGATGGATGGAGAACTATCCATAAAAAACCCAACAAGGGAAAATCACCTATGAGTCCTAAACAAGGATTTATGGCTGCACCTGCAAAAATAATTCCTAAACAAGGATTTATGGCTGCACCAACACAGGTACAATTTTATCCTAACCAGGGATATTATTTACCATATCCATTGGTAAACCAACCAATTGGATCACATTCACCAACACAGGTGGATTATTCTCAATTTTCTCAAAAGCCTCCTACCGATTCTGAAATTCTCAAATATGCACATGCTTTGTTGAAAAAACAACAAAACTCTGAATTCTCGAATCTAAAGGATTTTTATAATCCAGGCTTAACCCCAGAATATTACCATTTCATAAACAAGATATGGAAAAACCATATTTTGGAACAAAGGGCTAGTTTCAGAAAAGCTCTTACCCAATTCTCAGAATTCTTAGTTGAAAAAACAACTCAAGAAAAATCTGAAGAATTATTATTAAAATCTATATTATATAGAGATTGGGACGATGTCCTAATTGAATATATGGATATTAAGGAGATAAACAATCTTCTTGATACATTTCAATATTTTATTGATAAAGGGAGAAACACTCCTATTATTAATAAGATGTTTCGAAAATGTCTATATAACAAATGTAGACAAATTTTACCTTCAGAAATATTTTCGAAAATAAAAGGAGCCATTTGCAAACAGCAAGCTCTATTTTTAGAAACGTTTTCGAAATCTTTTTCACAGGCATATGTTTTTACAAATGATATGGGAGAAAAAACTCCTGCTATCAAATTTGGATTAAATCATGAGCCATTTGATATAACCAGTATTGAATGGGGATTTGTTAAAGAAATAACAGTCCAAAATCTCTCTTTTGATATATTAAAAGATTTTCCAGCGATAGTGAAATCCCGGCTACCAAATTTTGTAAACATAGACGATTTTGTCTATTACTTCCATATTGAGATAAACAGTCTCATTGGTATTGCTGAGGAAGAAAAATTTCATCAGCCTTATCAAATTTGGAATATAAATACTATGTTTTCGGGAAAAGCCCTGGCAGCCGTAAGAGAAGATCCAGAACATTTGTCAAAAATCATTGATGAGTGTTATAATAATTTCAACAAGTATCAAGTCCAAGCGGGAATTGATCTTATGAGCATGGCTCGGCACCTTCTCCATCAAGACACTTATATGTTTTGGACCGATGGAAGAAGAATGTTAGCTTACGACACCGGAAAAAACCGGGAAGAAAGCAATGAAGAAGCCATTATGTTATTAACAAAAATAGCAGAGATGGAACTCGATGATTATCCGTTAACAGCGGAAATCAGAGAAGTATGGGAGCACTGGAACACACCAGCACCCTCACCAGAATCATTGCACCTTGACGAGATCGAGGAAATGAATCTGAGAAACATCCAAGAAGGATGAAGGCAAATTGGAAGATGACAACCAGTCAGCGTCCAAATGACGCAGACAATGATGTAAGCAACAATCAATGTCATGACGCAAGCAATGATGCAAGCAGCATGTATTGCCAGAAAAAATTTTGGCGGTGACTTAAAAAGAAGGAAACCACCAAAAGACAAAAATGATGTCATGCATGATGGAAGCAACCATTTAATGCAATTGAAACGTGGAAGCAACCACAACAATTTTGACAGAAGACGGTGGAAGCAACCATCAAATCAAGATGGCTACGTGGAAAAATCATGAAGCCATTCTTATCAACATACTGTGCGGATTTCAATTGTAATTAAATTAGAGTCTATTCTTATCCGAACAATTATTTCGGACTTCAATTGTAATTAGATTCTAGTTTAGAAATTTTGTTATAAATAGGCATTGTTGTAGCCTAGAAAAGGCATCGAATCCTGAATGGGATTTTAGAATAGCTAAGTAGAGTTTTTAGTTTTTGCTTAAGAAATCAAGAAATCTTTCTTGATCTTTCTCTTTGTAAATTATCTATCTTCTTCTTGTGAAATATTATTCTACGATATAAACCCTTCCGCTAGTGCATATATCCCTCCCTCCCCCCGGTAATTATAAAATAGATATGTTAAAATAGATATATCCCTCCCTCCCCCCGGTAATTGGTATCTAATAGACATTTACATTTTTGTAAAATAGTACAATTATTTGTTAATTTCGCTAAAGAAAGAATTTTATTACATTGCTTACAGAGTAAAGCGGCTAAACAAGTCAAGAATAAATTAAGTCATAAATATTGTACAAAAATGTTAGAAGGAGAATGGGAATTTGGATGTAATTCCATACGTCCGAAAACCTACAAAAAATATAATAAAAAATATAAATTAGCCAAATGGAAACCAGGAAATAAAGATCATGCTAATAATAATAAAAAGAAAAAATTCGTTAGAAGAAAAATTTCTAAAAATACTAAAAAACAAATATGTAAATGTTTTATTTGTGACGAAGAAGGCCATATAGCAACATTTTGTCCTAACAAAGGCAAAAGCGCTAGAAAAATGATTAAAAGTCTTGAAGAACAAGATTTAGAAATTTGTTTTAGTGAGGAAATAAATCCTACTGAAATATTATATGAATTATTATCAGAAACAGAGTCTGATACAGATTCTGATGAATATATCTTTATGTTGGGAAATAGTTCTAATAAACATTTAGAAGAAATTCCTAATTCTGAAGAACAGGATATTAAGTTAGGAAATATAATTGGAGAAGAAATTGATTTCTCTGATCATATAATTGAAAAAATCAATAAAAATCATATTTCTAAAGAAGAAATATATAAAATTTCTAAGTTTAAAATATGGTCAAAAAGACACATAGAAAAAATTAGTGGTAATACAGTAGCTAAAGATACCAAAGGAGGATTAACAGAAATCCCCTTATTTACAAAAGAAAAAGTAAAAAGGATTAGAAAAAACTATCCTCAGGTCAGATATATACATTTAGGAGTTATCATGATAACAATTAGAGCATTATTTAGAAGAGGTCATGATGTTCCTATTTTAGCAGTGTTATTAGATAAAAGATTTGAAAATCCAATAAAAGCACTTATTGGAGGAATTCAATCTAATTTACATACAGGTGTTATAGGATTTAAGGTAAAACCAAATTACTTTATCTCTATAACAGACCCTCTAATAGAAGAGTGTCTATGCCTTAGAATTCAGACAAAAAATTCTGATATTAGTGATTTAGCAGAAGATTTAGCAATCAGCTGGACTTCTATTAATGAATATACTAATACAACAGAGGTTGAAATAAAAGAAATTAATAATAAAATTATTGAGCTTTTTGAGCCCAATAAATTTATTACAGAAATTCAACCAAAGCTATTACATTTAAAAGATTTATCGATTCCTAAAGACTGGATAATCGATAAAACTAATAATGCTAGTACTTCTAAACCAGTAAGTACTATTGAATACATGTCATCTGGTGACAAGTTATATTTCAGAAATAATCTGATTACTAATACAGATGATAATTTAGTATTACCTTCTAGTTCTCAATCAGAGGAAGAAGAAGATATAAGTACTTCTACACCAATAGGTATGAAAACAGTTCATATTCCTATTTTTCCTACTACACCAAGTAGAAATTCTAGAAACACTAGAATGGAAGATATAAATTATTCAATTGATAATATTACAAATTTCAATAAATACATTGAAATTACATTACATAGTAAAGATTATAAAACATATTCTTTAAATGCTTTATTAGATACAGGAGCTACAACCAGTAGTTGTAAAAAGAATATTCTTCCTAAAGAATATTGGAAACCTGTAAAAAAGATAATAAATATTAGTGGAATAAATGGTAGCAAAACTACTGTTTATTATAAAGCTAAAAATATACCAATCTACATAAACAATGTTAAATTTATAATTCCAAAATTATTATGTTTACCTGATATGTATGGAGACATATTATTAGGTAATAATTTTCTAAATCAATATTTACCTTTTATTATTAATAAGAAATCGGTTATATTATCTATAGAAAATACTTCTATAGAAACACCATTAGTAGATAATAATAAAATTATTCGCTAATGTTCGCTGATTTTCTTAGCAGGCCTTATGGATAGAGGTAAACAACCTCTAAAAGAAAATGATGGATGGAGAACTATCCATAAAAAACCCAACAAGGGAAAATCACCTATGAGTCCTAAACAAGGATTTATGGCTGCACCTGCAAAAATAATTCCTAAACAAGGATTTATGGCTGCACCAACACAGGTACAATTTTATCCTAACCAGGGATATTATTTACCATATCCATTGGTAAACCAACCAATTGGATCACATTCACCAACACAGGTGGATTATTCTCAATTTTCTCAAAAGCCTCCTACCGATTCTGAAATTCTCAAATATGCACATGCTTTGTTGAAAAAACAACAAAACTCTGAATTCTCGAATCTAAAGGATTTTTATAATCCAGGCTTAACCCCAGAATATTACCATTTCATAAACAAGATATGGAAAAACCATATTTTGGAACAAAGGGCTAGTTTCAGAAAAGCTCTTACCCAATTCTCAGAATTCTTAGTTGAAAAAACAACTCAAGAAAAATCTGAAGAATTATTATTAAAATCTATATTATATAGAGATTGGGACGATGTCCTAATTGAATATATGGATATTAAGGAGATAAACAATCTTCTTGATACATTTCAATATTTTATTGATAAAGGGAGAAACACTCCTATTATTAATAAGATGTTTCGAAAATGTCTATATAACAAATGTAGACAAATTTTACCTTCAGAAATATTTTCGAAAATAAAAGGAGCCATTTGCAAACAGCAAGCTCTATTTTTAGAAACGTTTTCGAAATATTTTTCACAGGCATATGTTTTTACAAATGATATGGGAGAAAAAACTCCTGCTATCAAATTTCGATTAAATCATGAGCCATTTGATATAACCAGTATTGAATGGGGATTTGTTAAAGAAATAACAGTCCAAAATCTCTCTTTTGATTTATTAAAAGATTTTCCAGCGATAGTCAAATCCCGACTATCAAATTTTGTAAACATAGACGATTTTGTCTGTTACTTCCATATTGAGATAAACAGTCTCATTGGTATTGCTGAGGAAGAAAAATTTCATCAGCCTTATCAAATTTGGAATATAAATACTATGTTTTCGGGAAAAGCCCTGGCAGCAGTAAGAGAAGATCCAGAACATTTGTCAAAAATCATTGATGAGTGTTATAATAATTTCAACAAGTATCAAGTCCAAGCAGGAATTGATCTTATGAGCATGGCTCGGCACCTTCTCCATCAAGACACTTATATGTTTTGGACCGATGGAAGAGGAATGTTAGCTTACGACACCGGAAAAAACCGGGAAGAAAGCAATGAAGAAGCCATTATGTTATTAACAAAAATAGCAGAGATGGAACTCGATGATTATCCGTTAACAGCGGAAATCAGAGAAGTATGGGAGCACTGGAACACACCAGCACCCTCACCAGAATCATTGCACCTTGACGAGATCGAGGAAATGAATCTGAGAAACATCCAAGAAGGATGAAGACAAATTGGAAGATGACAACCAGTCAGCATCCAAATGACGCAGACAATGATGTAAGCAACAATCAATGTCATGACGCAAGCAATGATGCAAGCAGCATGTATTGCCAGAAAAAATTTTTGGCGGTGACTTAAAAAGAAGGAAACCACCAAAAGACAAAAATGATGTCATGCATGATGGAAGCAACCATTTAATGCAATTGAAACGTGGAAGCAACCACAACAATTTTGACAGAAGACGGTGGAAGCAACCATCAAATCAAGATGGCTACGTGGAAAAATCATGAAGCCATTCTTATCAACATACTGTGCGGATTTCAATTGTAATTAAATTAGAGTCTATTCTTATCTGAACAATTATTTCGGACTTCAATTGTAATTAGATTCTAGTTTAGAAATTTTGTTATAAATAGGCATTGTTGTAGCCTGGAAAAGGCATCGAATCCTGAATGGGATTTTAGAATAGCTAAGTAGAGTTTTTAGTTTTTGCTTAAGAAATCAAGAAATCTTTCTTGATCTTTCTCTTTGTAAATTATCTATCTTCTTCTTGTGAAATATTATTCTACGATATAAACCCTTCCGCTAGTGCATATATCCCTCCCTCCCCCCGGTAATTCGTCACAAAATGTTTATCTTTTTCTCTTTTTTCTTTTGTTTTTTGTTTTTTATTATTATTATTAGTTGAAGATTCATCCGAAGACTCATCCTCATCTGATAAAACTAAAATAGTATTACTATTACCGTAATATAAAGGTCTTAAATTTAAGTCTGATTCTATATTACTATTACTAATAATCTGATCTAATTTATTATTTACATCGGATAATAACTCTTTAGACTTGCTATTCAAATCTAAATTCGTTACTTCTCCCATATTATCTATTTTTTCTTCTACTTTACTAACCTTAGTATATAATCTATTAAAATATATAGACGTCATATCTATTAAACTATTGATACCTTTACTAAGAGCCGAAATATTATTTTCATTCTTAGAGTCTATATGCATAGTATGATTACAAGTTTTATCTTGATATAAACACCTTTAAATGCTTAATAGATTATATTATCTCTATGTAATTATGTTATTAACAAAAATAGCAGAGATGGAACTCGATGATTATCTGTTAACAGCGGAAATCAGAGAAGTATGGGAGCACTGGAACACACCAGCACCCTCACCAGAATCATTGCACCTTGACGAGATCGAGGAAATGAATCTGAGAAACATCCAAGAAGGATGAAGGCAAATTGGAAGATGACAACCAGTCAGCATCCAAATGACGCAGACAATGATGTAAGCAACAATCAATGTCATGACGCAAGCAATGATGCAAGCAGCATGTATTGCCAGAAAAAATTTTGGCGGTGACTTAAAAAGAAGGAAACCACCAAAAGACAAAAATGATGTCATGCATGATGGAAGCAACCATTTAATGCAATTGAAACGTGGAAGCAACCACAACAATTTTGACAGAAGACGGTGGAAGCAACCATCAAATCAAGATGGCTACGTGGAAAAATCATGAAGCCATTCTTATCAACATACTGTGCGGATTTCAATTGTAATTAAATTAGAGTCTATTCTTATCCGAACAATTATTTCGGACTTCAATTGTAATTAGATTCTAGTTTAGAAATTTTGTTATAAATAGGCATTGTTGTAGCCTGGAAAAGGCATCGAATCCTGAATGGGATTTTAGAATAGCTAAGTAGAGTTTTTAGTTTTTGCTTAAGAAATCAAGAAATCTTTCTTGATCTTTCTCTTTGTAAATTATCTATCTTCTTCTTGTGAAATATTATTCTACGATATAAACCCTTCCGCTGATGCATATATCCCTCCCTCCCCCCGGTAATTCGTCACAAAATGTTTATCTTTTTCTCTTTTTTCTTTTGTTTTTTGTTTTTTATTATTATTATTATTAGTTGAAGATTCATCCGAAGACTCATCCTCATCTGATAAAACTAAAATAGTATTACTATTACCGTAATATAAAGGTCTTAAATTTAAGTCTGATTCTATATTACTATTACTAATAATCTGATCTAATTTATTATTTACATCGGATAATAACTCTTTAGACTTGCTATTCAAATCTAAATTCGTTACTTCTCCCATATTATCTATTTTTTCTTCTACTTTACTAACCTTAGTATATAATCTATTAAAATATATAGACGTCATATCTATTAAACTATTGATACCTTTACTAAGAGCCGAAATATTATTTTCATTCTTAGAGTCTATATGCATAGTATGATTACAAGTTTTATCTTGATATAAACACCTTTAAATGCTTAATAGATTATATTATCTCTATGTAATTATGTTATTAACAAAAATAGCAGAGATGGAACTCGATGATTATCCGTTAACAGCGGAAATCAGAGAAGTATGGGAGCACTGGAACACACCAGCACCCTCACCAGAATCATTGCACCTTGACGAGATCGAGGAAATGAATCCGAGAAACATCCAAGAAGGATGAAGGCAAATTGGAAGATGACCACCAGTCAGCATCCAAATAACGCAGACAATGATGTAAGCAACAATCAATGTCATGATGCAAGCAATGATGCAAGCAGCATGTATTGCCAGAAAAAATTTTGGCGGTGACTTAAAAAGAAGGAAACCACCAAAAGACCAAAATGATGTCATGCATGATGGAAGCAACCATTTAATGCAATTGAAACGTGGAAGCAACCACAACAATTTTGACAGAAGACGGTGGAAGCAACCATCAAATCAAGATGGCTACGTGGAAAAATCATGAAGCCATTCTTATCAACATACTGTGCGGATTTCAATTGTAATTAAATTAGAGTCTATTCTTATCCGAACAATTATTTCGGACTTCAATTGTAATTAGATTCTAGTTTAGAAATTTTGTTATAAATAGGCATTGTTGTAGCCTGGAAAAGGCATCGAATCCTGAATGGGATTTTAGAATAGCTAAGTAGAGTTTTTAGTTTTTGCTTAAGAAATCAAGAAATCTTTCTTGATCTTTCTCTTTGTAAATTATCTATCTTCTTCTTGTGAAATATTATTCTACGATATAAACCCTTCCGCTAGTGCATATATCCCTCCCTCCCCCCGGTAATTATAAAATAGATATGTTAAAATAGATATATCCCTCCCTCCCCCCTGTAATTGGTATCTAATAGACATTTACATTTTTGTGAAATAGTACAATTATTTGTTAATTTCGCTAAAGAAAGAATTCTATTACATTGCTTACAGAGTAAAGCGGCTAAACAAGTCAAGAATAAATTAAGTCATAAATATTGTACAAAAAAGTTAGAAGGAGAATGGGAATTTGGATGTAATTCCATACGTCCGAAAACCTATAAAAAATATAATAAAAAATATAAATTAGCCAAATGGAAACCAGGAAATAAAGATCATGCTAATAATAATAAAAAGAAAAAATTCGTTAGAAGAAAAATTTCTAAAAATACTAAAAAACAAATATGTAAATGTTTTATTTGTGACGAAGAAGGTCATATAGCAACATTTTGTCCTAACAAAGGCAAAAGCGCTAGAAAAATGATTAAAAATCTTGAAGAACAAGATTTAGAAATTTGTTTTAGTGAGGAAATAAATCCTACTGAAATATTATATGAATTATTATCAGAAACAGAGTCTGATACAGATTCTGATGAATATATCTTTATGTTGGGAAATAGTTCTAATAAACATTTAGAAGAAATTCCTAATTCTGAACAACAGGATATTAAGTTAGGAAATATAATTGGAGAAGAAATTGATTTCTCTGATGATATAATTGAAAAAATCAATAAAAATCATATTTCTAAAGAAGAAATATATAAAATTTCTAAGTTTAAAATATGGTCAAAAAGACACATAGAAAAAATTAGTGGTAATACAGTAGCTAAAGATACCAAAGGAGGATTAACAGAAATCCCCTTATTTACAAAAGAAAAAATAAAAAGGATTAGAAAAAACTATCCTCAGGTCAGATATATACATTTAGGAGTTATCATGATAACAATTAGAGCATTATTTAGAAGAGGTCATGATGTTCCTATTTTAGCAGTGTTATTAGATAAAAGATTTGAAAATCCAATAAAAGCACTTATTGGAGGAATTCAATCTAATTTACATACAGGTGTTATAGGATTTAAGGTAAAACCAAATTACTTTATCTCTATAACAGACCCTCTAATAGAAGAGTGTCTATGCCTTAGAATTCAGACAAAAAATTCTGATATTAGTGATTTAGCAGAAGATTTAGCAATCAGCTGGACTTCTATTAATGAATATACTAATACAGCAGAGGTTGAAATAAAAGAAATTAATAATAAAATTATTGAGCTTTTTGAGCCCAATAAATTTACTACAGAAATTCAACCAAAGCTATTACATTTAAAAGATTTATCGATTCCTAAAGACTGGATAATCGATAAAACTAATAATGCTAGTACTTCTAAACCAGTAAGTACTATTGAATACATGTCATCTGGTGACAAGTTATATTTCAGAAATAATCTGATTACTAATACAGATGATAATTTAGTATTACCTTCTAGTTCTCAACCAGAGGAAGAAGAAGATATAAGTACTTCTACACCAATAGGTATGAAAACAGTTCATATTCCTATTTTTCCTACTACACCAAGTAGAAATTCTAGAAACACTAGAATGGAAGATATAAATTATTCAATTGATAATATTACAAATTTCAATAAATACATTGAAATTACATTACATAGTAAAGATTATAAAACATATTCTTTAAATGCTTTATTAGATACAGGAGCTACAACCAGTAGTTGTAAAAAGAATATTCTTCCTAAAGAATATTGGAAACCTGTAAAAAAGATAATAAATATTAGTGGAATAAATGGTAGCAAAACTACTGTTTATTATAAAGCTAAAAATATACCAATCTACATAAACAATGTTAAATTTATAATTCCAAAATTATTATGTTTACCTGATATGTATGGAGACATATTATTAGGTAATAATTTTCTAAATCAATATTTACCTTTTATTATTAATAAGAAATCGGTTATATTATCTATAGAAAATACTTCTATAGAAACACCATTAGTAGATAATAATAAAATTATTCGCTAATGTTTGCTGATTTTCTTAGCAGGCCTTATGGATAGAGGTAAACAACCTCTAAAAGAAAATGATGGATGGAGAACTATCCATAAAAAACCCAACAAGGGAAAATCACCTATGAGTCCTAAACAAGGATTTATGGCTGCACCTGCAAAAATAATTCCTAAACAAGGATTTATGGCTGCACCAACACAGGTACAATTTTATCCTAACCATGGATATTATTTACCATATCCATTGGTAAACCAACCAATTGGATCACATTCACCAACACAGGTGGATTATTCTCAATTTTCTCAAAAGCCTCCTACCGATTCTGAAATTCTCAAATATGCAGATGCTTTGTTGAAAAAACAACAAAACTTTGAATTCTCGAATCTAAAGGATTTTTATAATCCAGGCTTAACCCCAGTATATTACCATTTCATAAACAAGATATGGAAAAACCATATTTTGGAACAAAGGGCTAGTTTCAGAAAAGCTCTTACCCAATTCTCAGAATTCTTAGTTGAAAAAACAACTCAAGAAAAATCTGAAGAATTATTATTAAAATCTATATTATATAGAGATTGGGACGATGTCCTAATTGAATATATGGATATTAAGGAGATAAACAATCTTCTTGATACATTTCAATATTTTATTGATAAAGGGAGAAACACTCCTATTATTAATAAGATGTTTCGAAAATGTCTATATAACAAATGTAGACAAATTTTACCTTCAGAAATATTTTCGAAAATAAAAGGAGCCATTTGCAAACAGCAAGCTCTATTTTTAGAAACGTTTTCGAAATATTTTTCACAGGCATATGTTTTTACAAATGATATGGGAGAAAAAACTCCTGCTATCAAATTTCGATTAAATGATGAGCCATTTGATATAACCAGTATTGAATGGGGATTTGTTAAAGAAATAACAGTCCAAAATCTCTCTTTTGATTTATTAAAAGATTTTCCAGCTATAGTCAAATCCCGACTATCAAATTTTGTAAATATAGACGATTTTGTCTATTACTTCCATATTGAGATAAACAGTCTCATTGGTATTGCTGAGGAAGAAAAATTTCATCAGCCTTATCAAATTTGGAATATAAATACTATGTTTTTGGGAAAAGCCCTGGCAGCAGTAAGAGAAGATCCAGAACATTTGTCAAAAATCATTGATGAGTGTTATAATAATTTCAACAAGTATCAAGTCCAAGCAGGAATTGATCTTATGAGCATGGCTCGGCACCTTCTCCATCAAGACACTTATATGTTTTGGACCGATGGAAGAAGAATTTTAGCTTACGACACCGGAAAAAACCGGGAAGAAAGCAATGAAGAAGCCATTTTGTTATTAACAAAAATAGCAGAGATGGAACTCGATGATTATCCGTTAACAGCGGAAATCAGAGAAGTATGGGAGCACTGGAACACACCAGCACCCTCACCAGAATCATTGCACCTTGACGAGATCGAGGAAATGAATCTGAGAAACATCCAAGAAGGATGAAGGCAAATTGGAAGATGACAACCAGTCAGCATCCAAATGACGCAGACAATGATGTAAGCAACAATCAATGTCATGACGCAAGCAATGATGCAAGCAGCATGTATTGCCAGAAAAAATTTTGGCGGTGACTTAAAAAGAAGGAAACCACCAAAAGACAAAAATGATGTCATGCATGATGGAAGCAACCATTTAATGCAATTGAAACGTGGAAGCAACCACAACAATTTTGACAGAAGACGGTGGAAGCAACCATCAAATCAAGATGGCTACGTGGAAAAATCATGAAGCCATTCTTATCAACATACTGTGCGGATTTCAATTGTAATTAAATTAGAGTCTATTCTTATCCGAACAATTATTTCGGACTTCAATTGTAATTAGATTCTAGTTTAGAAATTTTGTTATAAATAGGCATTGTTGTAGCCTGGAAAAGGCATCGAATCCTGAATGGGATTTTAGAATAGCTAAGTAGAGTTTTTAGTTTTTGCTTAAGAAATCAAGAAATCTTTCTTGATCTTTCTCTTTGTAAATTATCTATCTTCTTCTTGTGAAATATTATTCTACGATATAAACCCTTCCGCTAGTGCATATATCCCTCCCTCCCCCCGGTAATTGGTATCAGAGGAGCCCCGGAGTAACGATTTCTGGAGTTCTTATATCGTAGTTATCATTGTAAGTTTCTATCTTTGTATCTGCAATTCTGTTTATTTCGCTGTTATTATCTCAAAACCCATATATCTGTCGTTAGTCTTCGTTGCCGTTGAGTCCGAGTGGGACGTTGTTGGCATTGTGAGGACGTTAAGACACAGAAGGTTTTAGGTACCAGGGATAATATTAATGGAAAAAATGGAGTGTTTATATCAAGATAAAACT
This sequence comes from Gossypium australe, assembly GCA_005393395.2. Lineage (NCBI taxonomy): Eukaryota > Viridiplantae > Streptophyta > Magnoliopsida > Malvales > Malvaceae > Gossypium > Gossypium australe. The sequence continues at coordinate 35,215,564 of CM016615.1, read as the reverse complement.
TGTAATCATACTATGCATATAGACTCTAAGAATGAAAATAATATTTCGGCTCTTAGTAAGGGTATCAATAGTTTAATAGATATGACGTCTATATATTTTAATAGATTATATACTAAGGTTAGTAAAGTAGAAGAAAAAATAGATAATATGGGAGAAGTAACGAATTTAGATTTGAATAGCAAGTCTAAAGAGTTATTATCCGATGTAAATAATAAATTAGATCAGATTATTAGTAATAGTAATATAGAATCAGACTTAAATTTAAGACCTTTATATTACGGTAATAGTAATACTATTTTAGTTTTATCAGATGAGGATGAGTCTTCGGATGAATCTTCAACTAATAATAATAATAATAAAAAACAAAAAACAAAAGAAAAAAGAGAAAAAGATAAAAAACAAGAAAAATATGATTTTGACTCTTATAAAACTTTAATAGAACATTGGAAAAACCAATTTTCTAAAACGGAAGATAATCTTGAAAGAGTTGAATATCTAAAATTAATAGAAGAACTTTATGAAAAACATAAAGATTTGTTTGAAAAATATAATTATCATTATATGTTAGAGTATGATAATAATAATAATAGTAATAATGATACTATTAATAATAATAATGAAAGCAAAAATTATATATTAGAAATAGAAAGTAGTAATTCTAATAATATGGATATAGATTTAAAGAAACAAAATTCTGATGAAGAAGAAACTTCAACAGAAGAAAAAATAGAAAAACTAGATCCTATGGATACTGAACCCCCAGATCCATATGATTATAAATTATCTAAACCTAAGGAAATTGATAAACAGGATCCTTATGGTAAATTCAAACCAAAGAAATATTGGGAAAATAAATATCTAATTGAACTAAAACCAGTTCATTTAGAAAAACCAATAATTCAGCAAATAAAAATTGGGAAAAAAGATATTATTACCTTTTCACATTTTCAATCAAGAAAATATTATACTTACATAGAGATTATATTTCAATTTAGAGAATATAAAACATATTCTTTAAATGCACTATTAGATATTGGAGCTACAACCAGTAGCTGTAGAGAAAATGCTATTCCATCAGAAAAATGGGAACTTATGAAAAATCCTATTAGAGCTGTTGGAGTCAATGGTATTGAAACTTTAATCCTTTTTAAAGCTAAAAATATACCAATCTACATAAACAATGTAAGATTTGTAATTCCTAAATTATTATGTGTAACATCCCCAAACCCGGCCCACGAGCCTTGACCGGATCTGGTTATGTCACTGCGGAATGACGGTTGAAAATCGTGGTCTTTAGAAGAAAACTTGAAAATTCGTGTTTATTTTCGGGAAGTAAGTCCAAAAAATTATTAAATACTATAAGCTTGGTTTGAATTGAAAACTTTATCATAATTTATTATAATATAAATCCTTTGTAAAAATATTACTAAATACTATAAAACCTTTATCAACTATAAATAGAGTACTTTAATCAAAAGTGGCCCTTATTACATCAAATAAAAGTCCAAAATACTGATAATATAAAATACTTAAATAAAGTAAAACATCCTCTGCATGAAAATCTCCTTCTGCATGGGCCACCTTGTATCCACTCCAACCCGGTCCAATCTACATGTCACCTGCGATGTTTGAAAATAATTGGGTGAGTCATAATGACTCAGTGTGTAAGTTAACCACTGAAATCCACCCACATGCTAGCCACATAATATCCCAATTATCAAATGCAACAAGTAATATATATTCATTTTAACAATTACCTCAAGCTGGGCTTGGCCCACATTCAAATCATACTCAAATACTGGGCTAGGCCCATTCCTCAATAAACCACATATCAACTGGGCTTGGCCCATTTCCACGTATGTTCCCAAAACATACCTATCCACATGTCATATTGGGCTTGGCCCATTGCCATATTATTACAAAAATAATGCAACATGATTCCCAACCCAAACCTAGGGTCCATTCGCTACACACCCCCTTATCCAGCCTACCACACACCAGGGGACTATCGAGTCACCCTCTCCTTTTCCCTCCAAAAAGGCAACCAATGCCATCCACGATGTAGCGTATAGCTAACATCAAACCACGATGGAGCACACAGCAATCCATCAAGCCACGATATGGCATAAAGCCGATATCAATCAAGGTAACCACGCGAACTAAATCGCAAAGATCCATAACGCGACCTCAGTCAGCGCCAATCCACGATGTAGCACAAAGCTGACATCAACCACGTACTCGAAGTACACCCGTACCTTCTTTCATAACCCACCCATGCACATGTAACATAATATAATGCGGAGATGATGCATGTGCATGATATTCACAATCATAGGCATACTCACATATTAAAAATCAATTATCACATATTAACAAATTTGCTACTTACCTGGTCATCACCATACCCCCTTCAAGGGTATCTTTTTCACATTTACTGCACTTGTTAGCAAACATATAAAACAGACATATATCACGCAAATCCCGGAAACAATGGTTAGCTACACACCTTATAACCTGAAGCTCTAAACCCTCGTTTTCGACGCTATCGCTTAGCGAGACTACCGTTATCTGCCTATCGTTTTCTGCTACACGTCCACACCCCGGTGGCCAATCCCGAACTGCCGAGACGGCTCTTTTCTTAAACTTCGGGATAGGAGTTTTCCCTTTTTCCCCTTGACTGGTATTGGCCTCCATCAAAACGCTTAATCAGAACCATACGATTAATCAACAAGTCATAATTTACTTATTAACGAGTCTAAATCACTTACTAATCATTCTTACCAAAATAAATTGAGATCCCAAAGGCCTCCCTTTGCTTCTGTCGATTTGCCCTTAAAAAGACCCTTTTACTTGAATCCCAAAACACCAATGGTCTTATGGAATTGCCGAAAATCCCACCACCTTATCTGATGATTTAACCTCGAGAGAAACCCTTCTTAGCTCCTTGGCGCTGACTATAAACAACACAAAACACAACATCATCCTGGCCCTAGAGACATTCGGCCATACCAAAACTAAGGCCAACCATTCGGTTTTGGCCACTTCAGGAGGAGTACATAAATCGATTGATCACAGGAGTACACTTACCACCTATGTGCTTTGAAGAGATTCAAGGGGAGTTTGCCTCGATCACGAACAAAATAGACTCAATGGTGAACAAGATTTGGCTTTAAGCTTGGTGAAATAAAAGAGAAGCTCAAGGTTTCGGCTAGGCTTCCAAATGAAAATGAAGCATTCGGCCAACACTAGATGTTATTATGGATTTTTGCAAAAAGTTTGGAAGAGGGATGGGGTTCGGCCAAGGCACAAAATAGGGAAGGGGAAGAAGAAAACCAACAGTACCTTTATGGGACCTTAAAGTTTCGGTCACTAGGCAAGGAAAATGGAAATTGCACTAGGTGATCTTTCACAAAGAAAATCGGCAAAAGAGGGTGGAATGGAAGAAAGACTTTCGGTCCTGGAAGCAAGAAGAAGAAAAAACATTCAAAAGGATGCTGTAATATCCCGGGTTAGGGGGTTATTTTGTTGTGCATGTTATTGCCTGTATGTGGTGTGCTGTGTTGCTATTTTTATGTCTTAGGGGCTTAGCTATAGCTTAGGTGTATGCCTGAGTAAATTAGAAAATTTTGGTTTTTGGGTATTAGGTGAAGGGAGCTGAGGAAGCTGGGGTTTAAGAATTATTTTCGTGGTTTTATTGCACAAATAAAGTGTTGGCAAAGTGGTTGAGCAAGGTGCTACTTGGGAGCTAGGTGGCGTCATTCACAGGGGGTGGAGGCCTTGTGTTCGAGCTGCGGAGTGGCCATTTTTGGCACTCTTTTTTGACGGCATGGAGGAAGAGGTTGGGAGCAACTTGAATTCCTCCTATGACTTGGTCTCCACTTTCAAATGGAAGGTGTGGAGTGAAGATAGGAGTGTGACTTGTTCAACTCATTTGAAATGAGTGAATGGGAGCTTTTGGGGGGATTTTGGCCGAATTTGTGGGTGCTTGGAGTGGGGGAAGTGGACGGCATAGTGGGGAGAGGTGCTAGCCGAAATGCATTTTGCATTTTTGGCATTTTGGGGTGCAATTTCGGTCTTTGGGTTATCAAGCAAGAAAGCCTCTTCTTTGGTCATTGGTTAGCCGAATATTCTAAGGGTTCTATGTTGTCTTTTGTGTACCGATTTGCCAAGTGAACTCCTCTCATTTTGTTCTTCATCTTTTGGAACCGAAAGACCAAATTTTCAAAGGTGTGCCGAAATTCTTTGCTCTCTTGAGTAGGGTGTAGCCGAATATCTCTTCCCATCTCTTTTTCTTCTCAAGGGTGAAAACCGAAACCTCTAATCCCTCTTCTTGCATCTTTGATTTTCTTTCATTCTTAAAAACTCTGTAGCCGAAACTTCTTTCTCAAAAAGCTTCTTTCCCATTCCTTCTCTTTTGGTTAATTGTGTTAAAACCGAAACCCTCTCTTCTCCATTACCCTTTTTCTCTGTTTGAGACTTTGATTGCCGAAATTAATACCTTTCTTATCATACTTTTGTTTCTTTCTCCTAGTACACTAAGTGCCAAATGCACATTGTCTCTTAGCCAAATATCTCTCTTTCTCCTAGTAGTTGTAGTGGCCGAATATCAGGGGTGTATTGGAGGCCTTGCTTCAATCGGTTGGAATTGGTAAGTCCATGGCCGAATGGCCATTTCTTTCTTTTTCTGTTCTTGATTGTTTGGGTTGGTTAAGAGCCGAAGGTGGCCATGTTACTGAAAGTTAATCATTGATTTTGGAACCGATTTCATTTTAGGTTATTCGGACTTTGGATACAATCAAGTGGAAGCCTTCGTTCTCTGATTAGTCAAGAGGGGTAAGTAATTGGAATATTATTTTGAGTTCAATCCTTAGACTTCGGTTAAGATTATTCAAGTGTTTAACAGTTCTCTTTTTAGGGGTGACCGATTATCAAAGGGGCTATTAGTTGGTTCGGGTTTGGTAGGAAACCAAACATTTGCAAGGTAAGGGTTCAAGCATTAATCCTTTTGGTCTATGTGGTTGTTGGCCGAATGTCATAGTGCCTAATTCTATGTTGGCCGATTGTTTTAGGGGCTTGATAATCAAGGGACTCAGAGTGATTCGTAGGGATCTTTAGACTCGGTTTTACCAGGTGTGTAACTAACACACCCTCTACTTAGTAATGTTCTTAATAAACCTGATTGCTTAATAAGATTTAAACAGTGTGAAGGATAATTGGATACCCAAAAAGGGGTATGAGTACGATTCGGGTAAGTTGTTCTATGATGAGTATTAATAATGGTACCTGATATCATGATTTATGTTATGCATGCTATGAGTTGTAACGCTTGATATGTTGGCATGATATGCATGGTTAGTATGAGATGCATAATCCCATGAGTATGATATGTATGGGTGATACGAGAGGAGGGAGCAGTGATATATTGTGCTGACGAGCACCAGTGCTTTGGTAGCACACTTTGTGACTTTGGGTCACCAGAGGTTTGGCACCTCCAGAGGTTTGGTACCTCAGCGTCTCGTCCCAGTGGCTCAGTACCACAGTGGGTTGGCCCCACAGATGATTATACGGGATTGACGCCAGTGTTTTGGTAACACACGATGGGTTGGCCCCATCACCAGATTTGTGACTACGGTCACCAGTGCTTTGGTAGCACATTGTGTCTTTGGGACACCAGAGGTTTGGCACCTCATTGCGACTTGTCCCTGTGGTTTGACCACCGTGGGTTGGCCCCACTTGAGATATGGGATCGTCTGCTAGTGATTTGGTATCACACGATGGGTTGGCCCCATCAACATTGGATTTGTGACTTCGGTCACCAGTGCTTTGGTAGCACAATTGTGTCTTTGGGACACCAGTGCTTTGGTAGCACATTGACGGTTATTGTGTCTTTGGGACACCAGTGCTTTGGGAGCACATTGTGACTATATGTCACCAGTGGTTTGGCACCACCAGTGGTTTGGTACCACACGGGGTAGAAAAGGTGATATGGATGGTTAGGATCGGGATGCATTGATTATGTTGCTATGTATGATGTGTGTTAGCATGTTGTTTCTTCGGGAGCGGGATTTACACACTGAGTCACTCGACTCACCCTCTCCTTTGACATTTCAGGTGACTCGTAGACGCGGACTTGGAGCCGGGATGGACTCGGGGTGCACATGCCATGCTGAATAAAGTTTTACTCAGACTCTATAATTTTTGGTACTTTAGCTTATTACTTTAAATTGGGTTTTATTTCGGATTGTAAAAGGCCTTTTAAGTTATGTTTTATGCTGTCCATGGTTTAAGTTGATTTTGATATACCTTAACAAAATAACTCGGAATAAATTTTGCTAAAATTTGGAAAGATAATGTTTTCAAACTATAACGCAATGTGTTTTTAAACTATACCATCGGGTATCACACTAAGTCTTTTTGATAAACAAACTCAACTGGTTTCCAATTCTAACTTGTAATTCACTTAAGTTTAAAAGTGTTTTATGTATCACTAAGAAACTACTGAGGTTTTAAATGGTTTAAACTCGTTTTAACTATACATTCTGGCTAAGTTTTCAAAATCTCCGGGTTTCGAATACATCAACTGTTCTTCAAATACGACTACCCAAATTTTGTTTCAAGTACACCATGTTTTCATCCAACTTTTAAACGAAAAATCTGAACCTCTTAGAAACAATTTTCCCCGTAGCATACCAGATTCGGACGTGGTGTCTTGTCCGGGTTTGGGGTGTTACATTTGTGGTATCAGAGCCAAGTTCAAAGGCTCGGCTGTGGGCCTGAGGCCCAAAATGTTTTCAAAAAGATGTCTTAAGTGTTTTGGGTTCTAATAAATGGTTTGAAAGGCATGGCACCGAGTCTCCGGCACCAGTTCGCCCAGGTAAGTACCCCGGACTATTCTTTGTGAATTGATTGGATATGATATGATGTGATGACTAGCAATAGTATACTACCTTAGAGATTGAAACTGATAGGATTCTGTGAACTTGCGAAAACAAATCCTCTTTAATGTTCATAAGACTTGCCTTTAAACAAGTGGAATAAACACTGATGCATAAAATTCTTAATCAGATACGTAGAAAGATTTGACATGAGCACTCGAGGCGGACGTGGTCGTAATACTCGTGGTAGAGGTAGGGGTAGGATGACAGTTTCTGAGCCCGTAGGATCTGGGCAGGGTTCAGAAAATGAGATACCGGTTCCGCCACCAGCTGGAGGTGGTGAGTTCCAAGATCAGACTGGGGATGACGCAGTGTCACAGGCGATGCTGCGAGTGTTGGAAAGGGTAGCTGGGGCAGGTGGTGGTGCAGGAGTTAGGAAATCAGTTCCTGAGCGACTCCGGGCTAACGGGGCCGAATTCTTCCGAGGTGTATCGGGTGTTGCTCCTAGCACTGCTGAATACTGGCTGGAGGCAACTGAGCGGATCATGGACGATCTGGACTTGACGGCTGAAGAGAAGCTGAAGGGTATCGTATCGCTTCTCCGGGATGAGTCATATCAGTGGTGGCTCACGGTTCGGGATAGTGTGGCAGCAGAGGATTTGACATGGGATTACTTCAGAGCTGCATATCAAAAGAAGTACATCGGGGCTAGTTATATCGACTCCCAAAGAAAGGCATTTCTGAGGCTTGTTCAGGGGAGTAAATCTGTTGCTGAGTACGAGGCTGAGTTCCTGAAGCTGAGTAGGTATGCCAGAGGCATTGTAGCCACTGAGCATGAGAGGTGTGTTCGTTTCGAGGATGGTCTGCGAGACGAGTTGAGGCTGCTGATTGCTCCACAGCAGGAGCGCGAGTTTGCTGTCTTGGTTGAGAAGGCTAAGGTGGCTGAGGGTGTTAAGGAGTCAGTAAGACAGAGCATGGACAGGGGTAGGCTTAAGAGGAGCTTTGGGTCTTCTGGTTCGTCGGGTAATCCGCAGAAGAGGGCTCGACCGAGTGGGCAGAATCAGTCTGCTAGGTTTGTTGCTGCTAGGCAGGGACCGCCGCAGTGTAATCAGTGTGGGAAATCTCATTGGGGTGGCTGTTGGACTGGAGGTAAGGGTTGCTTCGAGTGTGGTTCTCTGGAGCATCGCATAAGGGACTGTCCGCGTAGGATGGCCAGGATTCAGTCTGAGAGTCAGGGCCGTAATCAGTTTAGAGGTAATGGACCGCCATCGCAAAGGGGCCGTGGCAATGGCAGAAATGGTAATGGTTCTGGTCGGGGCCGTGGAGCACCGGGCAGAGGTGCAGGTAGTTCTGAGGCTAGGCAGCCGGGATTAGTGTATGCTGCGAGGCGCCGAGAGGAGGGCGACGCACCGGACGTCATAACCGGTACGTTTTTGATTTTTGGTACTCCTTATACTGCTTTAATTGATGTGGGTTCTACGCACTCTTATGTTGCCAGTAGTATAGTAGAGACAATGGACTTAGACTCTGAGATATCTTCTAGGCAGATGACTGTGATTAGCCCTCTAGGTCACTCTGTAGTAGTAGATAAGCTGTTTAGAGATGTACCTCTAGAACTCCAAGGGGTAGTGTTTGCTGCTGATCTGATGGAACTGCCGTTTGGGGAGTTCGATCTGATTCTGGGGATGGATTGGTTGGTCAAGTATCAGGCGAGGTTGGATTGCGCGGCCAAGCGCATGGTTCTTAAGTCGGGTGATGGTGTTGAGGTGGCTATGATAGGTAATAGGAGAGATTACTTATCAAATGTGGTATCTGCTCTGAAAGCGGAGAAGATGGTTAGGAAGGGCTGCGAAGCGTACGTGGTTCATGTGTATGCCTTGGAGGCTAAAGAGTCTGCTGTTGGGAAGGTTCGTACTGTTAAGGAATTTGCTGATGTGTTTCCTGAGGAGCTTCCGGGTTTGCCGCCAGATCGAGAGGTAGAGTTCGGGATTGATCTGTTACCCGGGACAGCGCCAGTGTCTATTGCTCCGTATAGGATGGCACCAAAGGAATTGGTGGAGCTTAAGGCTCAGATCCAGGAGTTATTGGATCGAGGTTTTATCAGGCCAAGTGTTTCGCCGTGGGGTGTGCCGGTACTTTTCGTTAAGAAGAAAGATGGTACAATGCGGATGTGCATAGACTACCGCCAGTTGAACAAGCTGACGATTAAAAACAAGTATCCGTTGCCACGGATAGATGACTTGTTTGATCAGCTGAAGGGTGCTGCGGTATTCTCGAAGATTGATCTGAGGTCTGGGTACCATCAGTTAAAGGTTAAAGAGGCTGATATCCATAAAACAGCGTTTCGGACTCGGTATGGGCACTACGAATTCCTGGTAATGCCATTTGGGTTGACTAACGCACCGGCAGCGTTTATGGATATGATGAACAGGGTGTTTCAGCAGTATCTGGATCAGTTCGTCGTGGTTTTCATAGACGACATTTTAGTGTACTCAAGGACAGAGGAAGAGCATGATGAGCATTTGAGAGTGGTGCTACAGATTCTGAGGGAAAAGCAACTTTATGCTAAGTTCAGCAAGTGTGAGTTCTGGCTTAGGGAAGTGACGTTCTTGGGTCATGTAGTGTCAGCTGAGGGTATTCGAGTAGATCCTCGTAAGATTGAGGCTGTTCTGGATTGGAAGCCACCTAGGTCAGTGGCTGAGATTCGTAGTTTTCTGGGTCTGGCTGGATATTACAGAAGGTTTGTTAAGGGTTTCTCGCTAATAGCAGCGCCGATGACCAAGTTGTTAAGGAAAGAAGTTCCGTTTGTATGGACTGAGAAACAGCAGGAAAGCTTCGATAAGTTAAAGAAGATCTTGACTGAGGCTCCGGTTTTAATTCAACCTGAGGCTGGTAAGGAATACACAGTCTATTGCGATGCATCACATACGGGATTGGGTTGTGTGCTAATGCAAGAAGGTAAGGTTGTGGCTTACGCTTCTAGGCAGCTGAGGCCACATGAGGTCAACTATCCGACGCACGATTTGGAGCTAGCGGCTGTAGTTTTCGCCTTAAAGATTTGGAGGCACTACTTATATGGAGAGAGATCGATAGTCTACACGGATCATAAGAGTCTGAAGTATCTACTGACTCAGAAGGATTTGAATTTGAGGCAGCGTAGATGGGTTGAGTTGCTGAAAGATTACGACTGTTCCATCGAGTATCACCCGGGCAAGGCTAACGTGGTGGCAGACGCGTTAAGCCGTAAGGTTGTTTCGGACTTAAGAGCATTGTTTGCCCATTTGAGCTTGTATGACGACGGGAGTATTTTGGCAGAGCTACAGGTTAAGCCTACTTGGATTGAGCAGATCAGAGAGAAACAGTTAGGGGATGAGGTTCTGAGTGCGCGAAGGTTGCAAGTGCAGAATGGTGGTTTGGAGGGTTACAGCTTGTCTAGTGATGAGGTGTTATGCTTTCAGGGTAAGGCTTGTATGCCTAAAGATGTTGAGCTGAGGCAGAAGATCCTTTGGGACGCACATAGCAGTCCTCATGCTATGCATCCTGGAGGTAGCAAAATGTATAAGGATCTTAGAGAGCAGTTTTGGTGGCCTGGGTTGAAGAAAGAGGTAACAGAGTTTGTTGGGAAATGTCTGACTTGTCAGCAGGTCAAGGCGGAGCACCAGTTGCCGTCGGGTTTGCTTCAGCCTGTGAAGATTCCGCAGTGGAAGTGGGAAAGGATAACCATGGATTTTGTCAGTGGGTTACCGCTTACGCCAAGCAAGAAGGATTCAGTTTGGGTAGTGGTGGATCGTCTGACTAAATCAGCTCACTTTATTCCGGTGAGGGTTGACTACTCACTTCAGAAGCTAGCGAAGCTGTATGTTTCAGAGATAGTGAGGTTGCACGGTGTACCAGTTTCGATAATCTCGGATAGGGATCCCAGGTTTACTTCAAGGTTCTGGAAAGCGTTGCATCAAACATTGGGTACTCGGTTGGATTTCAGCACGGCTTTTCACCCGCAGTCTGACGGACAATCAGAAAGGGTTATTCAGATCTTAGAAGACATGCTGAGAGGTTGTGTCTTGGATTTCAGGGGTAGTTGGGAGGAGTTTCTACCATTAGCTGAGTTTGCCTACAACAACAGTTACCAAGCGAGCATTAAGATGGCACCGTATGAGGCGTTGTATGGCAGGAAGTGTCGCTCACCTACGTGTTGGACAGAGTTAGGTGAACGTCAGTTGTTGGGACCTGAGTTAGTGGCTGAGACTGAGGATAAGGTTAAAGTGATTCAGGCTCGATTAAAGGGAGCTTCGGACCGGCAAAAGTCTTATGCCGATCTTAAGCGAAGAGATATAGAGTTTGCTGTGGGGGATCGAGTTTTTCTGAAGGTCTCGCCTTGGAAGAAGGTTCTGAGGTTCAGGAAGAAAGGCAAGCTAAGTCCGAGGTTCATTGGGCCGTATAAGGTATTGAGACGAGTTGGGCCAGTAGCGTATCAGCTTGAGTTGCCAGCAGAGCTTAGTCAGATTCACGACGTTTTTCATGTTTCGATGCTTCGGAGGTATCGTTCAGATCCGTCGCATGTGGTAGCAGTGGAAGAGATCGAGGTAAATCCGGACTTGACTATGGAAGAAGAACCTGTACAGATTCTTGATCGAGATGTAAAGGTTCTGCGTAGAAAGTCTGTGCCTTTGGTTAAGGTACTTTGGCGGAATCATGGCGTAGAAGAAGCGACGTGGGAACCCGAGGATATGATGAGACAGCAATACCCACAACTCTTTTGATCAGGTAATTTCGAGGCCAAAATTATTTTTAAGGGGGGTAGAACTGTAATATCCCGGGTTAGGGGGTTATTTTGTTGTGCATGTTATTACCTGTATGTGGTGTGCTGTGTTGCTATTTTTATGTCTTAGGGGCTTAGCTATAGCTTAGGTGTATGCCTGAGTAAATTAGAAAATTTTGGTTTTTGGGTATTAGGTGAAGGGAGCTGAGGAAGCTGGGGTTTAAGAATTATTTTCGTGGTTTTATTGCACAAATAAAGTGTTGGCAAAGTGGTTGAGCAAGGTGCTACTTGGGAGCTAGGTGGCGTCATTCACAGGGGGTGGAGGCCTTGTGTTCGAGCTGCGGAGTGGCCATTTTTGGCACTCTTTTTGGACGGCATGGAGGAAGAGGTTGGGAGCAACTTGAATTCCTCCTATGACTTGGTCTCCACTTTCAAATGGAAGGTGTGGAGTGAAGATAGGAGTGTGACTTGTTCAACTCATTTGAAATGAGTGAATGGGAGCTTTTGGGGGGATTTTGGCCGAATTTGTGGGTGCTTGGAGTGGGGGAAGTGGACGGCATAGTGGGGAAAGGTGCTAGCCGAAATGCATTTTGCATTTTTGGCATTTTGGGGTGCAATTTCGGTCTTTGGGTTATCAAGCAAGAAAGCCTCTTCTTTGGTCATTGGTTAGCCGAATATTCTAAGGGTTCTATGTTGTCTTTTGTGTACCGATTTGCCAAGTGAACTCCTCTCATTTTGTTCTTCATCTTTTGGAACCGAAAGACCAAATTTTCAAAGGTGTGCCGAAATTCTTTGCTCTCTTGAGTAGGGTGTAGCCGAATATCTCTTCCCATCTCTTTTTCTTCTCAAGGGTGAAAACCGAAACCTCTAATCCCTCTTCTTGCATCTTTGATTTTCTTTCATTCTTAAAAACTCTGTAGCCGAAACTCCTTTCTCAAAAAGCTTCTTTCCCATTCCTTCTCTTTTGGTTAATTGTGTTAAAACTGAAACCCTCTCTTCTCCATTACCCTTTTTCTCTGTTTGAGACTTTGATTGCCGAAATTAATACCTTTCTTATCATACTTTTGTTTCTTTCTCCTAGTACACTAAGTGCCGAATGCACATTGTCTCTTAGCCAAATATCTCTCTTTCTCCTAGTAGTTGTAGTGGCCGAATATCAGGGGTGTATTGGAGGCCTTGCTTCAATCGGTTGGAATTGGTAAGTCCATGGCCGAATGGCCATTTCTTTCTTTTTCTGTTCTTGATTGTTTGGGTTGGTTAAGAGCCGAAGGTGGCCATGTTACTGAAAGTTAATCATTGATTTTGGAACCGATTTCATTTTAGGTTATTCGGACTTTGGATACAATCAAGTGGAAGCCTTCGTTCTCTGATTAGTCAAGAGGGGTAAGTAATTGGAATATTATTGTGAGTTCAATCCTTAGACTTCGGTTAAGATTATTCAAGTGTTTAACAGTTCTCTTTTTAGGGGTGACCGATTATCAAAGGGGCTATTAGTTGGTTCGGGTTTGGTAGGAAACCAAACATTTGCAAGGTAAGGGTTCAAGCATTAATCCTTTTGGTCTATGTGGTTGTTGGCCGAATGTCATAGTGCCTAATTCTATGTTGGCCGATTGTTTTAGGGGCTTGATAATCAAGGGACTCAGAGTGATTCGTAGGGATCTTTAGACTCGGTTTTACCAGGTGTGTAACTAACACACCCTCTACTTAGTAATGTTCTTAATAAACCTGATTGCTTAATAAGATTTAAACAGTGTGAAGGATAATTGGATACCCAAAAAGGGGTATGAGTACGATTCGGGTAAGTTGTTCTATGATGAGTATTAATAATGGTACCTGATATCATGATTTATGTTATGCATGCTATGAGTTGTAACGCTTGATATGTTGGCATGATATGCATGGTTAGTATGAGATGCATAATCCCATGAGTATGATATGTATGGGTGATACGAGAGGAGGGAGCAGTGATATATTGTGCTGACGAGCACCAGTGCTTTGGTAGCACACTTTGTGACTTTGGGTCACCAGAGGTTTGGCACCTCCAGAGGTTTGGTACCTCAGCGTCTCGTCCCAGTGGCTCAGTACCACAGTGGGTTGGCCCCACAGATGATTATACGGGATTGACGCCAGTGTTTTGGTAACACACGATGGGTTGGCCCCATCACCAGATTTGTGACTACGGTCACCAGTGCTTTGGTAGCACATTGTGTCTTTGGGACACCAGAGGTTTGGCACCTCATTGCGACTTGTCCCTGTGGTTTGACCACCGTGGGTTGGCCCCACTTGAGATATGGGATCGTCTGCTAGTGATTTGGTATCACACGATGGGTTGGCCCCATCAACATTGGATTTGTGACTTCGGTCACCAGTGCTTTGGTAGCACAATTGTGTCTTTGGGACACCAGTGCTTTGGTAGCACATTGACGATTATTGTGTCTTTGGGACACCAGTGCTTTGGGAGCACATTGTGACTATATGTCACCAGTGGTTTGGCACCACCAGTGGTTTGGTACCACACGGGGTAGAAAAGGTGATATGGATGGTTAGGATCGGGATGCATTGATTATGTTGCTATGTATGATGTGTGTTAGCATGTTGTTTCTTCGGGAGCGGGATTTACACACTGAGTCACTCGACTCACCCTCTCCTTTGACATTTCAGGTGACTCGTAGACGCGGACTTGGAGCCGGGATGGACTCGGGGTGCACATGCCATGCTGAATAAAGTTTTACTCAGACTCTATAATTTTTGGTACTTTAGCTTATTACTTTAAATTGGGTTTTATTTCGGATTGTAAAAGGCCTTTTAAGTTATGTTTTATGCTGTCCATGGTTTAAGTTGATTTTGATATACCTTAACAAAATAACTCGGAATAAATTTTGCTAAAATTTGGAAAGATAATGTTTTCAAACTATAACGCAATGTGTTTTTAAACTATACCATCGGGTATCACACTAAGTCTTTTTGATAAACAAACTCAACTGGTTTCCAATTCTAACTTGTAATTCACTTAAGTTTAAAAGTGTTTTATGTATCACTAAGAAACTACTGAGGTTTTAAATGGTTTAAACTCGTTTTAACTATACATTCTGGCTAAGTTTTCAAAATCTCCGGGTTTCGAATACATCAACTGTTCTTCAAATACGACTACCCAAATTTTGTTTCAAGTACACCATGTTTTCATCCAACTTTTAAACGAAAAATCTGAACCTCTTAGAAACAATTTTCCCCGTAGCATACCAGATTCGGACGTGGTGTCTTGTCCGGGTTTGGGGTGTTACAGATGCTCCCCCCTATTTATAAAATTCGATCACTACTCCCACGTGAAGAAGCCAACATGCGGCCACCACCTACTAATTCAAATTAAATTGAATTAGTCCAATTCCCTATTTTAATCAAAACAAAAGACCACCCCTTGGCCGGCCACCACTTCTTCTTTTTTTTTTAATTCTAAACCCAATCCCCTTCCTATCTTAAACCCCTATTTTATCACCTCAATCTAATTAAAAAAAAAACAATCTAATAGCAGCCCTTTATCTCCTATTTCTACTTTAAAACTACTAAGATAATCCTATAATTATCTAAAATAATAAAATAACAAAAGCCATCACCTAATCCTATTAATAAATTAAACCACCAGCCATTCTCTATTTACAAATTTTAAACTAAATACACTACTCCTACCATTATCCTACCATTATCCAAAATAACTAAACAATAAATAAAACCCTCCCTTATCACTCCTTCAGCCGATTTCAAAAGTGATTAAACAACGTAGTTTAATCCTTATCTAATGTGCCGTCCACCTTCAAATCTGCTGCCAAAAAGAACTAAAATAAAAATTAAACTCCCCACGCAATCCTCTTGGCTCGAACCTGGGATTAACCGCTGCACGCCTTCCCTTCAACGCCTCAGGCCATTCGGCCACTTTGGTTTTTATGCCATAAAGCCCCAACAATTATTTATAACACCTTCCTATCTAAGCCCATAACTGCATATGAAAAATAAACACGCAAAAAATGCTGCTGCAGGCCCTCGAAACCGTGACCTCTCTCCCCTCTAGCGCCTAAGTGGCGCATGAGTGCCACTTTGCCACTGGACTTCCATGTCCATCAACTTGGACATTTAATTTTTAAGGCCAACTTAGCCCAGCTCCTTGACGCAAAAATAAAAACAAAATTGCTGCCCCATCAACTCGAACCCAGGCCCTCAATGGCGCTATCTCTAGCCCCCCAAAGCAGCGCATGAAGCCACTTTGCCAAGGCCTTTCATGTGTCCTATTCTCCCAATTAATTCTTTTAAGGCCTCCCAAAGCCAAGCTCCCCTTTATTACTTAAAAATCCAAAATTTTTCCCAAGTCTTCCCGTTTCATCCAAGCATTCATAAACCTTTAAAACACATCCAAAAACCCTTCCAACATTTGAAATATACCCAAATTGCCTAGCCCCTAAACCAGGGTGTTACATTATGTTTTCATGAAATGCATGGAGATATATTGTTAGGTAACAATTTTATATATCAACATCTACCATTTTCTATTGATAAAAATTTTGTAGTACTAACTACTGAAAATACTTCGGTAGAAGTACCTTTGGTAGAAAATCATAAATATATATGTGATCAGGACTTTACACCTCCTAAGAATGAACAAATAAAACAACTAGATACTAATCATTGGTTGTTTAAGATATTAGAAAATAATTTTAGTGAAGAACCATTAAAATTATGGAAAAATAGTCCTAGATATTGTACCATAAAATTGGAAAACCCCAATAAAATTATTAGAGTAAAACCTATGATCTATACTAAACAAGATATAGATGAATTTGATATACAAATAAAGGAATTATTGGATAAAGGATTAATAGAAGAAACTACTAGTCCACATTCTAGTCCTGCCTTCATGGTAAGAAACCATGCAGAGATAAAGAGAGGAAAAGCTAGGATGGTTATAAATTATAAAAGATTAAATCAAAATACTATTTTTGATGGATATTTTATTCCAAGAAAGGAAGTTTTAATAAATCAAGCTAAACAAGCAAAATATTTTAGTAAATTTGACTGTAAGTCTGGTTTCTGACAAATCATGTTAACAGAAGAATCTAGACCATTAACAGCCTTCAGTGCACCTAATGGTCATTACCAATGGAGAGTAATGCCATTTGGACTCTGTAATGCACCTCAAGTCTTCCAAAGATGGATGGACTCTATATTTAAAAAATATAAAAAATTCTGTGTTGTATATATAGATGATATTCTAATTTTTTCAGAAACACTGGAAAATCATAGAAAACATCTAAATATTATAGCTAGAGAGTTTATAAAACATGGAATAATATTAAGCCCTAAGAAAATAGAATTAGAAAAAACTGAAATAGAATTCTTAGGATTAATATTATCATCTGATGGTCTTAAACTCCAAGATCATATTATTGTTAAAATAAAAGAATTCCCTGAAAAAATTGTTGATAAAAAAACAACTTCAACAATTTCTAGGAATTGTTAATTATGGCAGAAATTTCTTCCCTAATTTGTCTAAAAAACTAGATGAGTTATATGAAAAACTCAAAAAGGACAAACCTTTTGAGTGGTCTAACAAAGATTCAGACATTATAAAACAAATAAAGTCTGAAATAAATTATATTCCAAAAGTTTATTTACCTAAACAAGGTGATAAATTAATTCTAGAAACAGATGCCTCAGAAAGAAATTGGGGATGTGTATTAAAAGCCAAAACAATGGCTAATGAAGAATTAATTTGTGGATATAGTTCTGGAAAGTTTAAACCAAACGAAATTAATTATGCTATTTATGAAAAAGAACTATTAGCAATAAAAAAAGGAATAAAAAAATTCCTAATATATTTAGCACCAGAAAATTTTATTATTAAAACCGATAATCAAGCTGTTAAACAGTTTCTTACTAACAAAAGTTTAGAAACAGTACCTAGAAGGATTAGATGGTATAATGAATCATACCAACTTGTTTTGTTAAGGCATATTAAAATTTAATTAAAACATAAACATCAATAAACATAAATTAAAGGCCTTTTACAAATCCAAATTAAAACCCATTTAAAAGTAAATAAGCTAAAGTACCCAAATTCAATAGTCTGAGCAAAACTTTTATTAAAGCATGCCATGTGCACCCCGAGTCCATCCCGGCTCCATGTCCGCGTCTACGAGTCACCTGAAATGTTAAAGGAGAGGGTGAGTCGAATGACTCAGTGTGTAAATCCCGCTCCCGATAAAACAACATGCTAACACACATCATACATAGCAACATAATTAATGCAACCCGATCCTAACCATCCATATCGCCTTTTCTACCCCGTGTGGTACCAAACCACTGGTGGTGCCAAACCACTGGTGACATATAGTCACAATGTGTTACCAAAACACTGGTGTCCCAAAGACACAATATCCGTCAATGTGGTACCAAACCACTGGTGTCCCAAAGACACAATGTGCTACCAAAGCACTGGTGACCGAAGTCACAAATCCAATGATGGGGCCAACCCATCGTGTGATACCAAATCACTAGCAGACGATCCCATATCTCAAGTGGGGCCAACCTACGGTGGTCAAACCACAGGGACAAGTCGCAATGAGGTGCCAAACCTCTGGTGTCCCAAAGACACAATGTGCTACCAAAGCACTGGTGACCGTAGTCACAAATCTGGTGATGGGGCCAACCCATCGTGTGATACCAAATCTCTGGCGTCAATCCCGTATCTCACAAGTGAGGCCAACCCACGGTGGTGTTAACCACAGGGACGAGACGCTGAGGTACCAAACCTCTGGAGGTGCCAAACCTCTGGTGACCCAAAGTCACAAAGTGTGTTACCAAAACACTGGTGCTCGTCAGCACAAAATATCACTGCTCCCTCCACTCGTATCACCCATCAACATGCCATACTCATGTAATCATGCATATCATACAATCATGCATATCATGCTAATATGTCTAATCTCATATCCCATGTCACATATATCCATAGCCATGATATCATATAGATCATCAGTAACTCACAATAATAATAACACTGACTTACCCGAGTCCAAGATCATACCCATTAGGGTATCATAACAATCATCACTGTTACAGTAATTGTCACACAAGTTATCAATCATATTACTAAACAGAAGTGTGTTAGTTTACACACCTGGTAAATACGAGTCTAGAATCCCAACGAAAACGATCTAAGTCCCTCGAGTACTAACTCCTCTATCCTTGATTTGGTTTCCTACCAAACCCGAATCAAGCAGTGACTCTCTTAGACAATCGGCCAACCCCTAAAAGAGAATAATTAAACCTTAATAATCTTGACTTAATCAAAACCAACAGATTGAACGATCAATGATATACCAATCACTTACCACAACCTCTGCTTACCAATCGGTTAATAGAGTAGAAACTCCTCTTGCTTGCTTCAACACTTCAATGACCCTACAACGAAGAGATTAATACCCTTCCAAAATAACTATATTCGGCCCTAACCAAGCCATAACCAAACAAGAACAAGAGAGACAAAATATGGCCATTCGGCCACCCCACTTACCTTGCTTAAAGATTGAACAACCAACCAAAACCACCCTTCACTGATATTCGGCCACCAAGAAACTACTAAAAGTGAGAAGACTTTCGGCCAAGAGGGATGAAGAAACAAATGGATACAGACGGCTTGGCTTTCAACAAGGAACAAAAATAAACGATGAGTAGAGAGTGGGGCTTTCGGTTTGAAAAGAAAAAGATGAAGAAAGTGTTTTAAAAAGGTAAAATTCGGCTACCAAAGTTTCAAGAAGGGAAAAGATTATTGGAAAAGAGAATGGATTATGAGGAGGGGAGAAGAAAGAATTTCGGTTTTAGCACAATTAAACAAAAGAGAAGAAATGGGAGAAAAGCTTTTAGAGGATGGAGTTTCGGCTAGATGGTATGGAAAAGGAGAAATGAAAATTAGGAGACAAGGTATGATGATTTCGGCTTAGCAAAGAGTATTGAGAAAACAACACAAAAATTCGGCAAGCCTTAGGGAGGTTTTGATTTTCGGTTTACAAAGAAAGGAAAAAATGACAAAGAAGACACTAGAGAATTCGGCTAAGATTGACAAAAGTGAGAGCTTTGTTCTTTTGACAAAAAGTGACCAAAAGGATGCCCAAGTTGCCCAAAATGAATTCGGCACACACCTACTCCCACACCAAGCCGTCACACCCCCTCCAACTCACCCCTAGAATTCGGCCAAATCCCCTACAACTCTCCACTCCACACATTCAAAAGTGTTTACCAAGTAAACCTCCACTTTTTGCTCTCCACCATCCAAGTCACCACTTGACCAAGTCCAAAGTGGAGTTTAAATCACACACAACTCCTCCCTCCTATGCCGTCCAAAATGGAGCCAAAATAGAGGAATCCTGCTGCTCGAACACTGGACCTCCACTCCTTAAAGTTGACGCCATACCAAGCTCCCCCTTGCCACTCTGCCAGCTCTTCACTTGTGCAACAAATTACCAAAGAAAACCCTTATATCCTAGCTCCAACAGCTCCCCTGACTTGACACCCAAAAACCAAAATTTTCCCATTCACTCAGGCATACACCTAGGCTACAATTAAGCCCCTAAAACACCGAAATAGCAACACAGCACACTAAATACATGCAATAACATGCAACAACAAAACAGCCCCTAACCCGGGATATTACAGAAGTTATATACATAAAAGGTACTAATAATATGATTGCTGATTTTCTTAGCAGGCCTTATGGATAGAGGTAAACAACCTCTAAAAGAAAATGATGGATGGAGAACTATCCATAAAAAACCCAACAAGGGAAAATCACCTATGAGTCCTAAACAAGGATTTATGGCTGCACCTGCAAAAATAATTCCTAAACAAGGATTTATGGCTGCACCAACACAGGTACAATTTTATCCTAACCAGGGATATTATTTACCATATCCATTGGTAAACCAACCAATTGGATCACATTCACCAACACAGGTGGATTATTCTCAATTTTCTCAAAAGCCTCCTACCGATTCTGAAATTCTCAAATATGCACATGCTTTGTTGAAAAAACAACAAAACTCTGAATTCTCGAATCTAAAGGATTTTTATAATCCAGGCTTAACCCCAGAATATTACCATTTCATAAACAAGATATGGAAAAACCATATTTTGGAACAAAGGGCTAGTTTCAGAAAAGCTCTTACCCAATTCTCAGAATTCTTAGTTGAAAAAACAACTCAAGAAAAATCTAAAGAATTATTATTATATAGAGATTGGGACGATGTCCTAATTGAATATATGGATATTAAGGAGATAAACAATCTTCTTGATACATTTCAATATTTTATTGATAAAGGGAGAAACACTCCTATTATTAATAAGATGTTTTGAAAATGTCTATATAACAAATGTAGACAAATTTTACCTTCAGAAATATTTTCGAAAATAAAAGGAGCCATTTGCAAACAGCAAGCTCTATTTTTAGAAACGTTTTCGAAATATTTTTCACAGGCATATGTTTTTACAAATGATATGGGAGAAAAAACTCCTGCTATCAAATTTCGATTAAATCATGAGCCATTTGATATAACCAGTATTGAATGGGGATTTGTTAAAGAAATAACAGTCCAAAATCTCTCTTTTGATTTATTAAAAGATTTTCCAGCGATAGTCAAATCCCGGCTATCAAATTTTGTAAACATAGACGATTTTGTCTATTACTTCCATATTGAGATAAACAGTCTCATTGGTATTGCTGAGGAAGAAAAATTTCATCAGCCTTATCAAATTTGGAATATAAATACTATGTTTTTGGGAAAAGCCCTGGCAGCAGTAAGAGAAGATCCAGAACATTTGTCAAAAATCATTGATGAGTGTTATAATAATTTCAACAAGTATCAAGTCCAAGCAGGAATTGATCTTATGAGCATGGCTCGGCACCTTCTCCATCAAGACACTTATATGTTTTGGACCGATGGAAGAAGAATTTTAGCTTACGACACCGGAAAAAAAACCGGAAAGAAAGCAATGAAGAAGCCATTATGTTATTAACAAAAATAGCAGAGATGGAACTCGATGATTATCCGTTAACAGCGGAAATCAGAGAAGTATGGGAGCACTGGAACACACCAGCACCCTCACCAGAATCATTGCACCTTGACGAGATCGAGGAAATGAATCTGAGAAACATTCAAGAAGGATGAAGGCAAATTGGAAGATGACAACCAGTCAGCATCCAAATGACGCAGACAATGATGTAAGCAACAATCAATGTCATGACGCAAGCAATGATGCAAGCAGCATGTATTGCCAGAAAAAATTTTTGGCGGTGACTTAAAAAGAAGGAAACCACCAAAAGACAAAAATGGTGTCATGCATGATGGAAGCAACCATTTAATGCAATTGAAACGTGGAAGCAACCACAACAATTTTGACAGAAGACGGTGGAAGCAACCATCAAATCAAGATGGCTACGTGGAAAAATCATGAAGCCATTCTTATCAACATACTGTGCGGATTTCAATTGTAATTAAATTAGAGTCTATTCTTATCCGAACAATTATTTCGGACTTCAATTGTAATTAGATTCTAGTTTAGAAATTTTGTTATAAATAGGCATTGTTGTAGCCTGGAAAAGGCATCGAATCCTGAATGGGATTTTAGAATAGCTAAGTAGAGTTTTTAGTTTTTGCTTAAGAAATCAAGAAATCTTTCTTGATCTTTCTCTTTGTAAATTATCTATCTTCTTCTTGTGAAATATTATTCTACGATATAAACCCTTTCGCTAGTGCATATATCCCTCCCTCCCCCCGGTAATTGGTATCAGAGGAGCCCCGGAGTAAAATAATTAACAAAGAAGCAAATTCGGCATTTGGTAGGTAGCAAGAAAGAAAACTGAAACCTTTTGTGAGTGTGCCAAATTTCTTAAGCATTTTTTTTGTTACTTTGCTTTTGTGCTTTTTGGAGTATTCTCTTCTTTTGGCATTTCGGGTCTTTTTCATTCTTTGGTGAGTCTCTGCCGAATTCTTTGGTGGTCCTTTTTTTTCTTTCTTCTCAACTCTTTTCCATCTTTTCTTTCACCTTGCCGAATTTCTTCTAAGCCTTCTCTCTATTTTGTTTAGACTTCTTTTCTACTCCTCCTTTCCGTAGCCAAATACGACCTTTGGGTGTTGTTGTTAAGTGCCGAGTAGTTTCATCTATTATTCGTTGTTGTTAGTCGTGGTGGCCGAATCATCTTTTCATTCGGGTTCTCTCTGAGCAAAGGCCGATTTTATCAGGAATCAACTACCGAATCTCTTCTCATCTAATCCTCGTGTTGTGATACTCCTCTCTTCACCCACAGAGGGTATTTCGGTAACTTGACCATAGAGGGTATTTCGGTAACTTTACCCATAGAGGGTTTTTTAGTAATTTCGTAAACCAGGGGTATTTTGGTAATTTCACAAATCGGTGTATTTTGATAATTCTATAAATCTGAAGGTATTTTGGTAATTTCACAAATCATGGGTATTTCGATAATTTAGCAATCTGAGGGTATTTCGATAATTTCACAAATCAGAGTTGTTTCGGTAATTTCACACTCTGAAGGTATTTCAGTAATTTCACAAACTAAGGGTATTTTGGTAATTTCACAAATCGGGGGTATTTCAGTAATTTCATAAATCGGGGGTATTTCGATAATTTCACAAACTGGGGTACTTCGATAATTTTACAAGTCGAGGGTATTTCAGTAATTTTGTAAACCAAGGGTATTTCAGTAATTTTGTAAACCAATGGTATTTCAGTAATTGTGTAAACCAAGGGTATTCTAAACAGAGATAACGATGCGAATGGGCCTAGGGCCCATTGTCGGCCCAAATGGGCCCACACACTCGTGTGGCCCATTTAGCCCAAATCTATCCACAGATATGAGATTCACATAGACCAGTTCACTATCTACTACACAATCATACAATTTATTTATATGGGCCCACGGGCCCACTAACAGCATCAACCCATAAGAATATCATGGTGGCCTCAACTATCTCGTCGAAGCTCCCACACGTGCGCTCGCACGCTCGTGTGGCTACCATCACCGTGTGATCGGCATTTCTGCATTTGCCGCTCTACAACTAGAGTAGTGCGAAATACACACCTGATAGGAATCTGGAGTTAATCCGCGCTCCGACCACCTCTGTGCCCAAATGCCAACCAAGCTGTGGTTACTCTCCTCATAGATTGCTCTATTTAAAGCCAGCTTCTCACCTTCCCTCTTGCTAGCTTCCCGATGTGGGATCCCTCCTTCAGTAGAGTTTAATTCCAACACAAACTCTGGCTGTCCCAACATAGCAAAATAAATATCCCTTTTTGCTTGCGATGGGATTCGAACTCAGGCTCCTCTATAACATAATCCACACCGCTAGCCACTAGGCCATAAGCTCTTCTTGTGTCTAAAATCATGCGCAACTAAATATAAGTCTATGGGCCAATGTCTAAGTTCACTTAAAAATAAATCAAAATGAAATGCAAACGCCAAGACTTGAACCTTGGACCCCTTGCTTCCTTGGGTGGCGTCATTCCCTGGTCTCTTATGTGGCGCCATTTGCCACTAGACCACAACTCCTTTTGTGTCATTTTTCTCCACAATTTATTCTTAAAGCCTACTTACTAACCCCCGGGGTTTTACTCACCTAAAACCAAAATATTCCTAAAGCCCAGGTTTGATCCCGGGACTTCATAGAAGCCCCCTAACCTTCCAAAATCACGCACCTAATAGGACCAACTTGCATTAGCGTAACATCCTAAAAATTTGAGTATCATTATGTTGCTTGTGTTAGCTCGGGTATGATTTTATTGTGTGCTTAATATAGTCTTGAGAAGGCTCGGGTTTAATTGGAGTTAGAATAAATTTTAGTAAAGAGTACTTTACTGTAGAGGAATCAGGTGACCTTGAAGTTTAAGTTAATTAAGTGATAAAAGATGGCATAAGATGAGTAATTGGCAAAGTGGTGATGGCGCCATAAGTTGGACTTGAGGGGAGAGGTTCGAATCTCCTAGCATGCAAATTGGGAGCTTTTATTTTTGCTTTTTCCTAGCATGTGTCGGCCAAGCATCATTCATGGATAAGATGGACTAATTTTTATGGTATGAAGACTAAAGTTTATGGCAAGCATGATTTTAGGGATGGAATTGCTTGATTTTGGGGATAAGATTCTCAAACTTTAGGAAAATGGAGGATTGCAAGGCTTGAATCAAGGTTGATGTTTTGGTAACTTTTTCATGGCCATTTTGACCATGAACATGGACGGCATTGTGGACTAAGGGGGTTGGCCGAATGTGTTAGTAGCTTGGCTAGGATTAGGAGTTAGCTTTTGGTCATTCCTAGCATTTTTGTGCAAAATTTGCAATTCTCTTCTCAACCTTTTCTTTTAGCCGAATTTGAGCTTTTGGTAAGCCTTGTTCTTTTGACCATTTCATTTTCATGTTACCGTTTGGGCATATTTTTGCTTAGCATCTCAAGACACTTTTCTCTTTTTGCCGAAATACCAAAGCCAAGATCATTTTCTTTTCCTTCTCCTCCTCCATTGCCAAATACACATTGTTCCTAAACTCATCTCTTTTCCTCATTCTCTTTTCTTCTCTTTGAAAACCGAATTTTAACACCTTCTTCCCATTCTTTCTTCTTCTTCATTTTTATCATTCAAACACTTTCTTCATTATTTTTCTCTTATGGCCGAATGTTAGTTCACTCCATTGCTGAATCTTTTTTCTTTTCTTTGTTTATTCATAGCCGAATCTCCCATTATACATAAGTATTCTTCTCAACCATTTCTTTTTCAACTGTGGACAATAGGTAAGAGTTTCTTTTTAGTTTATGTTGGTTATTAGTTGCTTTGGCCGAATCTTAATGATGATAGGGAGAATATCTTTGATCGAAATCATCGTTCATTCTCTTAAACGTTTCCTTTCGTTATATTTTAGTGTGATTTTGGAGGGCCGAAACTCAAGTGTTCGTGAGCATCGTGAATCGTTGGAATCAATCTAAAGAGTTAAGGTAAGGAGTTTATTCAAGGATTCTCATATTACTCGTCATATTGATATAGATGGATTATTAATCGATTTCGATTTAGGGGACGTTATCGCTCGATTTACATATTGTGGAACAAGGATATTTGTGGTAAGCCAATCTCACCCTTAAAACCGTTAGTCATAATTTCGATATATTATTAAGTCGGACTGATGATCTTTTGTCAATGGAGACAATCAAGATAGGGACGAAAAGGGCGGTGAATAGTGTTCGAAAGAGGGGTGGTTCCGCTATTCCCCCTAAGTTTAAGCGAAGGGCTGTTTCGGGAATCCAAGATTTTCCACCGGATTGTGGATGCTCATCCAAGGAGAATCAGTTGTTTGAAGTCGTTCGTACTCCTTAACCTTTGTTTGTTCGTGGATTTTCATCGGGTAACGAACCAACAATCGGGGAGAAACCGTAAAGAGAAGTGGTTCGAAATTCTGAGGGTAAAAAGTCTAGATCGTTATTTCTAAGATTCGATTTGTAAATAAATTATAGTGTTCTAATTTATCGTGATGCGTTTAGGTATCGACGAGCGGGAAAAGTCTAGTTCTCACAGTAACCAGGTGTGTAACTTCACACTTATCTCGGGTTAGATACTACCGTAAGTATTGGGATAAAATTGTAAAGATGGCAAAATCGGAAAATACGTAGTAATTAACACTTTTGTGTAAATGCATGAAAACAGTTAAAGTCGTGAAATTTACGAAAAACTGCTAGATCGTTAAATGGGCCGAAAAACTGCTAGATCGTTAAATGGGCCGAAAAACAGCTAGATCGTTAGTCTCTATGTTCAAAAACTAACATTTAACTTTACAATTTAGTCCCTTTTTCATTTCTAACTCATCATCTAACCAATCTAATATTAAAAGCTTCAAGAAACAAGCATGGTAATATTTACATACTTTAATTGTTTTTAAAATGAATATACTGGTTATCTAAATGAAGCTACAGTGATCTCAAAAACATAAAATTTATGAAATTGAGCTCTAAAAATGCTTACATGTGAGGGTTGTGTAACACCCCTAACCCCTATCCGTCGCCGAAATAGGGTCATGGGGCATTACCGGAGTTTACAGATCAATTATAAAAAATTTCATATCATTTACTATTCATATCCAAAATCAATCATACTGTCCCATAATTGGGTCCTCAAGGCCCAAAATACACGTTAGAATCAAATCGGGACTAAACCCGAAACTTAAAAATTTTTTCGCAAAATTTCAAAAATTTTCTTAGGTGCAAGGGACACACGCTCGTGTGGCTCACGGTCATGTCCCAGTCCGTGTTCAAATTAGGGTAGTTACTAACTTGGGTCACATGGCTAGCCACACGCCTGTGTGCTAGGCCGTGTGGACAATTTAATTATCGAAAATTAGGTTTAAGATTCACACGGCCAAGACACACGCCCGTGTGATGGGCCGTATGTTTCACACGATTGAGACACACGCCCGTGTCTCTGCCTGTGTGACCAATTTTGAGCATTCTGTTTCTTAATTTTTAAGATGCAGGGGATACACGGCCAAACCACACGCCCGTGTGCATGGCCGTGTGTTACACACGGTTGAGACACATGCCCATGTGTCTACCCATGTGGACAAAATAAGGCCATTTCCAAGCATCATTTCTCACCCAAATTTTACCTTGTACCTACATTATTACTTGCATACATATACCAACCAATTCAAAACATTAAAACCAAGCCAACATTAACATTATACATGATATATCATCACATGTATTCAAACTTACCTTTTGTAAGACATATATGTTTACCATAATTCAATCTAATCATATCAAGCACACATATATTAACCATATTATAACCTCATATATATATATATTCACAAAACATACCATCACTAGCCATTCTAATGGCTATATTAGAATTAACCATTTAAATGCCAAAACTGGCCAAGATAGCCTATACATGCCATTATACCAAAATAAGTTTTCTATTTATACCAAAACGAGATGAAGGATAGTATGATGGTGCTCCGACAGATTTCAACCTTTACGAGCTTCCGAGCACTATAAAACAGAGGAAAATAAGGCAAAGTAAGCATTTAATGCTTAATAAGTTTGCATAACGAGAATTTTAACTTACCCTTCATTTACATTTAAGGTAAGCATACAAAAATGCATCCAAGCAATTTAGCTAATAGCCTAAAATACACTACTTCATCAAACATGTTAGTCATTATTCCACATAAATTTCAAGAATCAAAGATGAGCTCATCATATAGTAACTTTCATATTACATATACATTTCTATGATAGATCATTTCAAGTTCAATTTAGCCATGTCGAAACTTTACCCATTGAATTTATTTGGAATATTGAAGGGTACACTTATGTAGTACACTTAAAGTGTACAAAATTGAAAATCTGTCAACTCATATCCAGGGGTACCCATTAGGGCTCATAATCAGGAAGCACTCTCTCGAGCCATACAACAGGTTGCTCATATGAGCCATGTAATAAGAAGCTTAT
Organism: Gossypium australe; assembly: GCA_005393395.2. NCBI lineage: Eukaryota > Viridiplantae > Streptophyta > Magnoliopsida > Malvales > Malvaceae > Gossypium > Gossypium australe. The sequence continues at coordinate 35,187,384 of CM016615.1, read as the reverse complement.
CCGGGCTATAACAGGAAACTCATAAGAGTTCAAAACAGGAAGTTTATTGAGCTTAATAGGTAACTCTGGAGAGTTATTAGCATGGAGTTCTAGATAGCCATCAAACAGGAAGTTCAAGCGAGCCATATCAGGAAGCTCAAGAACAGCCTATATCAAGATGCTGATAAAGAGCTGCGTTTGTGTCCGCAACATATGCAGGATCACAACCGATCATATAATAGGATGCTCACAAAGAGCTGTGGTAGTCTGCAACACATGCAAGATCACTACCGATCAGGATGCTCGCAGGAACCATATAACGGGAAGCTCGAGAAGGCTTATAACAGGATGCTCTTTCAAGTTAAGGTGTGTCTGCAACATATGCAAGACCACAACCAATCGAAATATCCTGTATCCATCGAATTCCATCTATTCAAATGGTGCTTATACTTATTGAGCAATATCAGGCATGTAATTAATTTTATACATTAAACATTTATACAATTCACACATATTGAACATTCAAGTCCAAACATATTAATATACATAACCTAGTTACATGAACTTACCTCGATAAACGTTCGTATACAAGGATCATCTAATCTAATAAGTTTTGTTTTCCCTGATCCAACTGTACTAGGTCTATCTGGGTCTATATAAATAAATTTAACATCAATTTAATACATTTCATTATCAATTTAATTCAAAAAACATCCTATGCAAAATTACCATTTTGCCCCCATAATTTTTATAAATGATGATTTCGTCCCTAGGCTCGAAAAATGAAATCCGTGCCATTTAATCCTTATTCCAAGCATAATCGATTTTTTACATATAACATTTACAGCACATATATTTCATAAAAATAAGAAATTTTCCATGAATTTTACACCTTTACAATTTAGTCCCTAAATCACAATTTCATGAAAATTCACTTTACAAAAGTTGTTTGTCTATCAACAACCTTTCATTTTCTGCCATAAATTTCAAAATTTCAACATATTCATCCATGGAAAAATTTTAATACTTTGATAACTTTACAAATTGATCCCCAAAATAGCTAGATTAGGTTATTCCGATCTCAAAAATATAAAAATTACTAAAAATGGGACAAGATCATTTACCCAATTCTATGGTTTCCATAGAATTTGGGGAAGAAGATGATATAAAATGATGATATTAGATATTTATTTTATTTATCATCTTTTATTTATTTCAATTTCTAATTTAGTCCTTTTCTTTTTCTAATTTTTCATGGATGAATCATCAAAAATATCTACTAACTTCTCTTAATGGTCTAATTACCATACAAGGACCTCAAGTTTTGGATTCCTTAGCTATTTGATACTTATAGCTACTAGAACTCAAATTTTGCATTTTATGCAGTTTGGTTCTTTCCATAATTAAACATGAAATCGGTAAAATTTTCTTATCAAAATTTTCATACGTCTTCCCTATCATAATGCAAACTATGCAATAATATTAAAATAAATTTTCTTTCTGACTCAGATTTTTGGTTCCGAAACCACTATTCCAATTTCACTGAAAACGGGATGTTACAACTCTCCCCTCTTAAAGAATATTCGTCCTTGAAAATCTTACCAGTAAAGAGGTTCGGATATGGCTTTCTCATGGTATCCTCTGGTTTCCAGGTAGCTTCTTCAATCCCATGTCTTCACTAAAGAACTTTTACTAAAGTTACATTTTTATTTCTTAATTCTTTTGTCTCTCATGCTAGGATTTTAATCGGTTCTTCACTGTAAGTTATGTCAGGCTGAATTTCCACTTCTATCGAAGAGATAACATGCGAAGGATTTGACCGATACCTTCGCAACATAGACACATGGAAAACATTATGAATTCTGTCAAGTTCCAGTGGTAATGCCAATCGATATGGAACTGATCCAATTCTTTCAATAACTTCATATGGTCCGATGAACTGTAGACTCAATTTTCCTTTACGGCCAAACTGGAGAACTTTCTTCCAAGGTTATACTTTTAAGAATACCTTATCACCAACTTGAAATTCTATCTCTTTTCATTTAAGATTGGCATAAGAATTTTGACGATCAGAGGCAGCTTTCAAACTATCCCGAATCACTTTTACCTTTTCTTCAGTTTCACGAATCAAATAAACTCTATGTATCTTTTTCTCACTGAGTTTCTTCTAGTACAATGGAGTTGTACATTTATGACCATACAGATCCTTCTACTGTGCCATTTTAATACTTGACTTATTGTTATTATTATATGCAAATTCAACTAAAGGGAAATATTTTTCCCAATTACCTTTAAATTCCAAAACACAACACCGAAGCATATCTTCTAAAATCTGTATCACACGTTCGGATTGTCCATCAGTCTGAGGATGGAAAGCGGTGCTGAAATGTAACTGTGTACCCAGAGCTTCTTATAATTTACTCTAGAATCAGGATGTAAATCGGGGATCTCTATCAGAGATAATGGAGACTGGCACTCCATGTAGTCTAACAATTTCAGCAACATATAATTCAACCAATCTATCCAGGGAGAAATCCATACGTACCGAAATAAAGTGTGCAGACTTTGTTAATTGGTCAATGATTACCCAAATGGCATCTTTCTTTTTCGGAGATAGGGGTAACCCTGATACAAAGTCCATAGTAACTCTTTCCCATTTCCATTCCAGTATCGTAACTGGCTATAAAAATCCCGAAGGTACCTGGTGTTCAGCTTTAACTTGCTAACATAACAAACACTTAGACAAAAATTTAGAAATATCACGTTTCATTCCTGTCCACAAGTACATCTTTTTCAAATCATTGTACATTTTGTTACTCCCTAGATGAACAGACATAACACCATTGTAAGCTTCGTAAAATATCTTCTATATAAGTTTTGAATTCTTTGGTACACATATAGTGTAACACCCCCAGACCCAGCCCAGACGTTATGGCTGAATCCGTTGATGTCACATCAAAAGAATAATTCAAAACGACTTCGCTTATTTAAAACTTAAGTTTAAAGCTTAGAAACCCAAAATCTATGCAACTTGTTAAGTAATGATAAAAGCCCATGTTATAGGTATTTCGAAAACCATGTTTAAACCTTAGAAATTTATTCAAGTTTAACAATTAAACAGTTAAAAACATAAGGAAACTCAAATGTAAAGTGGAATTGGAGATACAGGGCCTTATTACAAACGAAACAAGTCATTTGAAAACAAATAAACAAAAACTTCTAAGCAACTTGTAGTGTGGCCATCTCCGAGTCCTCTCCCACGTCGAGCCGTCTATTGAGGGTCACCTGAAACATATAATAAAAGGGTGTGAGTTTCGAAACTCAGTGTGTACGACCCTTGGTAACCAATCAACATGCAATTATCATATGGGGCCTAAGCCCTATCAAAATCGGTGGTCTTGGGCCTTGGCCCATGATGACCTCATATCATATCAGTATCACATGAATGCAATGCACCCATCCCAAATCCAACCCTGCACTCCATTTCCCTTACAACCCTACACTCCTATGGGGATATAAATATCAACCCATCCATCCCTACACTCCAAAGGTAGCACCAACAGCGGCACTACTCAAACGTTGCAGCAAGGCTGCTAAGCATATAATGGGCTTAAAGCCACTGGTGAATCCACAGTCGTCAAGCGATTATGCGATCCTCACATATCTTCCTCCGTATCATCAAACCCACCCAAGTGCAACATACATCTCATGAATGCAACATACACATTTTCGCACATTAAGCACCTAAGGCATTTTAGTCATTTCACTACCCAGGGGTATCTTCGTAAATCTACCCTACAAGGGTATATTAGTAATTTTGCAAATCAGGGGTATTTTGGTAATTTTGCAAATCAGTGGTATTTGTTCCCTCTCGGGTTTTAGTTATGAACTTTGGGCCATTAACAAGTCCTCGCGGCTAAAGTGAACAGACACTATGCACCAGGTAGGATCCTAGAGAAGAGGAGGTGGGTCGCAAAGACCGCTTAAGTACCAAGCTCTCCCTAGCTCCAATCCTAGACATGCATATGTCCATTGCCACAGTCTAACCTAGCGACTTGTTTACAGACATATTTGATTAGCAGATTAAGTTTTATGCGATTTAAGAATTTATCAGAACTAGGCCTAGAGTCCATTAAAACCCTAGCGTGAATTTCTAAAACCTTATAAGGCACACTAAGCCTATTCATGTCCATATAACCCTTTAAACCCCATCATGTTTTTATAGCCCATTAGGCCCAATCTTATTCAAATCACACAACCCTATCAATCCATCATTCAATTTTCACATATCAATTCCTGCCGTTTTGGGCCCACGAGCTCGGTAGGCCCATTCAGCTCTGTTTGGCCCGGTTGGCCACCATGAGATCGCTCTCTTGGCCCCGAAAAATGTATCGATATTCCCACACGAATGTTCGCACGCTCGTGTGGTTTCCGGTGCCAACATTTCGGCTTTTTGGCTTTTTCTGACATTTTAGCTTTTCGGGATTTCGGCTTTTGCCGATTTGTCGTGTGTGAAGTGTATGTACACACCTGGTTACTGCGATGTGCTACACTATCCTTAGCCTTGAACCTACAATCAATACCAATCTACAATCAATACACACTTAACTACAGTATTTACCCAAAAGCTGAAGCCTTACCATAACCTTACCGTGTGCCACCAGTTCTAGTAGCCCTTCCTTAGCTACTATTCATGATTATCCCCTAGATCTGCACCCACGCAAATACTATCAACAATCAAGTGACTCACATTCCACAGAAGTCACCCCTATAAGCCATTCTTACATTTAGCCATTCACTAAACCACAACTGAGACGAGTACACTTACCTCTTTGCTAACGATCTTTATCATGCTTGCGATCTTTGAACCCTACCCTTGTTAATACAAGGTTAACGACAAGGGGATGTTAGATAGCCCTTCGAATTTTAACAAAACACACTAAGGAGATTGACTGAGTACTTACCAAATCCTACCTTTGATCCTACGGCCTAGATAGCTACTGAACAAGATCCGACTTTTAATCACTTGATCAACAGATTTGTGATGGAGGAAAGACAACAAAGAATCGGCACAAACAGGGATTTCAGCAAATAGGGATGATGGTATTCGGCAATGGAAGAAACCGATTGAGGGGGGAGAAAAGAAGAAAAAGAAAATACAGAAACTCAAAGAACCTCTCAAGGGAATTTGGCAATGGGAGGATTCAAGAATGGGAGAAAAGAATGAGGGGAAGAAAAAGAAGAAATAATAGAACCCAAGGAACCTTTTAATGAATTCGGCACCCGTTTTTTATAGCCAAAGCCGAATCCTACCTTCCCCCCACAGTCCAATTCGGCACCAACACATCCACACATCCACACATCAATCCCCTATCTTTTCTCTCTTATCTTTACCTTCAATTTCTCTCCTGAACACTCCCTTCCAGAGTCCGCTCTAGTGCCACTACCTTTCTTCCATGTGCAAAAATAAAACTCCTTAATTCGCCACTCTTAAGCCTCGAACCTTGGACCTCCTTAGCTATTAGTAACGCCACCTTGCCACTAGACCACAGGCCCAATTGTGTCCTATTTTCCCCTTAATCTATTTAAGAGGCCTAATATCTGAGACTAGGGTCCACTAAGGCAAAAATTAAAATTTTCCCTATGGTCTTCCCTATACCTAAGACTTCAACTAACCCTCAAAGCCCACATGCCAATTGTCATTTTCTCGCTCACTTAAAATTTTCCTAAAACCCAAAGCCCAATAGGCTCAATTCTACTAGGCCCAAATTCAGGGCGTTACATATTCTGCCTTTGAATAACAGACAACCATCAGATTCAGTTTGAAATTCTAAATTAGAATTTGACTCACACTGAACCTGTTTAGCTTATAATTCATCATCACTCTTCTGAGCTTCACAAATTTGCTGTAGAAACGTTGGTCTTGCTTTGAACTCAACTATGATTGAACCATCATCAGACAAAGACAACCGGGTATTCATTGCTCGCAAGGCAAACATGGATTTTTTGCTCAGAGCATCTGTAACTACATTGGCTTTTTCCGGATGATAATCAATAACCAGATCATTATCTTTTAATAACTCAAGCCACTTGCGTTGTCTCAGATTCAATTTTTTTTGTGACATTAAATACTTCAAACTTTTGTGGTCGGTGAATATATGACATTTTTCACTAAACAAATAGTGTCACCAAATTTTCAATGCAAACACAATGGGTGCCATTTCTAAATCATGTATCAGATAGTTCTTTTCATATGGTTTTAGCTGTCTAGAAGCATAGGCTATAACTTTACCTTCTTGCATCAAGACACAACCCAAACCATTTAATGATGCATTACTATAAATTATAAATTCTTTACCGGATTCAGGCTGAACCAGAACTGGTGCTTCGATCAACAAGGCTTTCAACCGATCAAAGTTTTGCTAGCATTTGTCGGTCCATTCAAAATTCACATCTTTTTGTAATAGTCGTGTCATCGGGGAATCTATCATAGAAAACCCTTGTACAAATCTCCGATAGTAACCGACTAATCCCAGAAAACTTCTGACTTCAGACATATTTTTTGGTGGCTTCCAATTAACAATAGCTAAAATTTTATTTGGATCCACCGTGATACCCTCTGTAGATACTATATGTCCAAGAAAACTGACTTCCGAATGCCAAAATTCACATTTACTAAATTTGGCATATAGTTTTTTTTCACACAGAGTTTGCAACAGAATTCTCAAATGATCAGCATGCTCATTTTCATCTCGAGAATATACCAGGATATCATCAATAAATACCACCACAAATCTGTTTAGATACGGTCTGAAAATTCTATTCATTAAATCCACAAATACTGTAAGTGCATTAGTCAAGCCAAATGGCATCACAAGAAATTCATAGTGCCTGTACTTGGTTCTAAAAGATGCCTTTGGTGCATCTGAATCTTTCACCCGTAACTGATAATAATTGGAACGGAGATCTATCTTTGAAAATACAGTCATCAATACGTGGCAATGGATACTTGTTCTTTATTGTAACTTTGTTGAGTTATCTGTAATCAATACATAACCTTAATGATCCATCTTTCTTTTTAACAAACAAAACCGGCGCACCCCAAGGTGATTAGCTGGGTCGAGCAAAACCTCTATCAGTCAATTTTTGCAACTTTGCTTTCAATTCATTTAATTCTATAGGAGCCATTCTGTAAGGAGCTATAGATATTGGAGTTGTCACTGGAACAAGATCTATAGAAAATTCCACCACTCTCACTGGCGGTATTCTGTGTAATTCTTTCGGGAACACATGAGGAAACTCACAAACAACTGAAACTGACTTAATCTTTGACTCAGATACTTTAGTGTCCAACACATATGCAAGATAAGCATCATACCATTTTCTGATATATTTTTGTGTTGATATAACTGAGGTTACATTGGACAATCCATCCAGTTTATTAGATTCAATACAAAGCAATTCACCATTCTGACATTTTAACACAATGTACTTCTATTTACAATTTACTACTGTATCATGTTGAGTTAGCCAATCCATACCCAGAATTACGTCAAATTCATCAAATGGAAACAACATTAAATCAGCCGAGAAACAATAACCCTGTACCATTAACAGATAATTTTTACAAACTTTATCCACCATCACATACTGGCCCAGGGGGTTCGAAACTGTAACCACAAATTCAGTGGACTCAACAGGTAAATTTTTAACAGACACTAAATTTATGCATATGTATGAATGTGTTGAACCAGGATAAGTTAAAGTAGTAATATCAGTATCAAGAAGAGAGAATGTACCAGTTTTAACATCAGGTGTAGAAGCATCCTCTCGTGCATGTATAGCATATTTTCTCACTGGTGCTCGTGCTTTATATTTGACTGTTAAATCTTTTGTAGCACCTCGGCTGCCACTAACATTGCCAGGGTGACGGGGTGGTCTACCTTTCAAGCCAGGGTTAATTGGCTTAAAAGTCTAAATAGTATATTTTTCAAGCCTTTCTGGACAATCTTTAAGATAGTGGTCGAGAGAACCACATCTATAACAAGCTCCGCTTCTCATACGACACTCTCTAAAATGAAATTTATTATAATGTTTACATCTAGGTGTGGGATTACCAACACTTCCTGCACTTGCTATTGATGGAGTCAAAGATCTCAAATTAGAGCATTGAGAGCCTCGATCTTTTCTAGAATACCCTATAGATGAGATAGAATGATCATGATATTTCTTTGATTTCTTTGAAGTTGATGATTGTGGCTTGCCCATAAATCTTTTACTTGAAGTTCGGGCTTTCATCTCTGCTTGCCTCTTTTCTTTATTTAGTTCTTCTGCTTTATGTGTTCAGTCAACCAGTACAACGAATTCTTTTAATTCCAAAATTCCAACTAACATCTTAATATCTTCATTTAATCCCTCTTCAAGCCGTTTACACATAGCAACTTCAGTCGGGATACACTCTCTGGCATATTTTCTTAACAAAAAAATTCTTGTTCATAATCGGATACTGTCATATTCCTCTGTTTAAGCTCTAAAATTTCCTTCTTTTTCTGATCAAGGAATCTCTGACTAATACACTTCTTTTTGAATTCTGTTTGGAAAAATTCCCAAGTAACATTTTCCCTCGGCACAACAGAAATCAAGTATTCCACCACTAATAGGCTGAGTCTTTTAGCAAAGATAAAACACATTTCAAACATTCTTCAGGAATGCAAGACAATTCATCCAAAACCCTGATGGTATTTTCTAACAAAAATTCAGCCCTTTCCGGGTCACCATCAGCTATTGTTCTGAATTCTTCTGCCCATATTTACAGATTTTATCTACCGGAGGTTTACCAGTTCTAATAGGCTTTGTGCCTGGTGGTATATCTGGAACTGATTGACGAACATGAGGGAGAGGTTGTTGTACAGCAGGATTTGTCCTTAAGAATTCTATGAACCATTAATTCATCATTTGAATGAAGGCTTCTTTTGCCTCTTCGACTCGACCATTAGATTCGGGCCTTCTACTACTACTAGAAGCAACTCTTTGAACTAAAGCTGGAGCATTGCGTTCAGCTTCCTCACATTCAGCTCTAGCTCGGTTGGACGACATTACTATATGAAAAACACATTTAAAATGGTCAGGAGATATCACACTAGCACAAGTTATATAATGGTATTTATAACTAAACTCATACTTACTATGTTAGTTTGAGAATCGGCTAAACTGTAGCTCTGATACCAATAAATATAGCACCCCTAACCCCTATCTATCGTCGGAACAGGGTCACGGAGCATTACAGGAGTTTACAAATCAATTACAAAAAATTTTATATCATTTACTATTCATATTCGAAATCAATCATATCATCCCTTAATTAGGTTCTCAAGGCCCAAAATACACGTTAGAATCAAATCAGGACTAAACCTAAAACTCATAAATTTTTTTGCAAAATTGTAAAATTTTTCTTAGGTACAGGGGACACATGCCCATGTGGTTAGGCCGTGTGGCTCATACGGCCAGGTGACACGCCGGTGTCTTAGGCCGTGTGGGCATTCGATGTGAGGTACACGGTCGTGTCCTAGCTCGTGTTCAAATTAGGGTAGCTACTGAATTGGGTCACATGGCTAGCCACACGCCCGTGTGCTAGGCTATGTGGACAGTTAAATTTTTGAAATTTAGGTGCAGGATTCACATGTCCAAGAAGGATGTCCGTATGTTAGGCCGTCTGTTTCACACAGTTGAGACACACGCCAGTGTCTTTGCCCGTGTGACCGATTCTGAGCATTCTGTTTCTTAATTTTTAAGAAGCAGGGGACACACGGCCAAACAACACGCTCGTGTGCATGGTCGTATGTCACACACGGTTGAGACACACGCTCGTGTGTCTACCCGTTTGGAACAAATAAGGCCATTTCCATCACACACGGTTGAGACACACGCTCGTGTGTTTACCCGTGTGGAACAAATAAGGCCATTTCCAAGCCTTATTTCTCACCCAAATTTTGCCTTGTACCTATATTATTACTTGCATACATATACCAACCAATTCAAAACATTAAAACCAAGCCAACATTAAAATTATACATGATATATTATCACATGTATTCAAACTTACCGTTTGTAAGACATATATGTTTACCATAATTCAACCTAACCATATCAAGCACACATATTTTAACCATATTATAACCTCATATATACATATTCACTAATCATACCATCACTAGCCATTCCAATGGCTATATTACAATTAACCATATAAATGCCAACATTGGCCAAGATAGCCTATACATACCATTATACCAAAATAAGTTTTCTTTTTATACCAAAACGAGCTGAAGGATAGTGTGATGGTGCTCCGACTGATTTCAAACTTTACGAGCTTCTTAGCACTATAAAACAGAGGAAAATAAGACAAAGTAAGCATTTAATGCTTAATAAGTTCGCATAATCAAACTTAACACATATTTAGACCTACATTTTACATGCAATTAATCAAATCATATACATTCCATTCACAACTAAACAATTTGTCCCTATTACAAACCTACAAGGCCTTAAACATGTATTAGGAGTGGTTTGAGACTAAATCGATAACTTAGGAAACTTTTTGAACACGTAGAAAATTTTCTCAAAAATAGGGGACACAAGCCTGTGTGGCCCGGCCGTGTCCCTCACACGGCCAAAGACATGCCCGTGTCATAGGCCGTGTGGACATTTGAAATGGGAGCACATGGCCGTGTCCCAGCCCATGTCCAACCTCGTGTAACTCTCTGACTTGGGTCACACGGCCAACACACACGCCCGTGTGTCAAGCCCATGTGCCCTAAAAATGGCCATACATGTCCGTGTGTCAGAGCGTGTGCTAAGCCGTGCCAAACCTGTAGGGTATACTGACTTATGACACGGCCAAGTCACACGCCCGTGTGTGAGGCCGTGTGGAGCATACTGACTTGATTTTAATTTCAACACCAAGGGACACACGGCCGTGTAACATAACTGTGTGTCACACATGGTTGAGACACATGTCCGTGTCTCTGCCGGTGTACACAAAAATAGGCTATTTACCAAGCCAATTTGCCACATAAACTTGTGCACATCTACACCGAATTCAAATGGTACAAACATAGCATAAGTGGGCATCCAATTCAACCACAATCAAGATTAAAACATACCATTTCAATACTAACAACTAACATGCTTATAATCCCATGTTTTACTCATCCGAAACATACCAAATTCACATATTCAAATCAACTAATTAAACTTTTCCAAACATGCCTAATCATGCACCAATTCACAAGCACATAGCTTCTCAATTATCAACCATTTAACATCTATAAAACTTTCTATTGAAAAGCATCACATAATCAACCTCAATCACATAACATAGATCATTTGTATATACATAAATATAGCCAAATCAACAAAAATAAGCCAACTCACATGGCCAAATATACAAACCAAAACTTAGACATTTACAAACCAATTCACATGGCTAATTTCATAAGCACCACATTTATCAAAATGACCAAAGTCTCTATACATGCCATATGACCCAAAACTTAATTTCAAAAGTACCAAGTGATAGTTGGATAGTGTGAAGCAATCTTCGACGGTCTTCGAATCCAAGCTAGCTTTCAAAATACTATAAAACACAGAGAAATACACAAAGTAAGCTTTATAGCTTAGTAAGTTCGTATAGCATTTATATCAACTCATCATATAAACTCAAATTAAACCAAAAACATAACATAATATATCTCATAATATATCACCAACCTACGACATTTGCATCCATCAATTTAGATGTAATTTCCTTAATTTTTCATCATTTCAGTGTATTACTCGGTTCATGTACATACATGTACCTTCCCGTATTTAACTCATACTCATTCACATCTTTGACATATCCGTTAAACCATTCAGAATATTTTTAGATACTTAGGAAACTCGCACACAAAGTGCCACATAAATAGTCATAGCTGTATTAATTTCGCACACTAAGTGCCAATGTATATATATATAGCAGAAGCTATCTCAATCTTGCACACTAAGTGTAAATATATAACCGAAGCTATCTCGATTTCTCACACTAAGTGCCTATAATTAGCCGAATTGTTGTCAAACACGACTATAGTCTCATATACAAAATTTATACAATAACAAAGCATTTAAAGCATAATTATAACAATGCTTATTACATACGAACTTACCTCGGATGTAAAAACAGCTAAACGAGTTAACTATTCCGTAACCTTGTTCTTTCCCCGATCTAGATTCGAGTTTCACTTTTCTTGATTTATATGTAATCAAAACTAGCTTATTTAATTATCTCACTATTCAATTTAGTCCAAAATTCACTTTAAGGCATTTTTACACAATTGCCTCTAATGTTTCACAACTTTTACAATTTAGTCCTTATTTCATAAAAACACAAATTAATGCAATTTAGGACTAACCCAAGGTAGCCGAATTTCTCTAGTACTCATATCAGCCTATATTTTTCATTTATTTTAGAAATTACCCACAAACTTTTCACATTTCTCAATTTAATCATTAATTTGCATTTTCACTAAAAATCACTTAACAAAACTTGTATATCTATCAACAAGCATTCATAATCTATCAAGAAACTTCAAAACTCATGCTTATTCATCAATGGAAACATTCAAAATCTTTAACAGTGTTACAAAATAGTCCACGGGCTAGCTAGACCTAGTTGCAATGATCTCAAAAACGTAGAAGTCTTTAAAAACCGAGTCAAAAATCTTACCATGCAAAGGGCTTGAATGGCCGAATGTTTTAAGCTCCTTCAATGGAGTTTTCTACTTGTATTTTTGGTGGAAGATAACATTATAAAGATGATACATTGTTTTTGTTTGTTTTAATTTACTTTATTTATTAATTTACATTTTTAACCTTAATTAATAACCATCAAAACTCATAATAATATGCCCATAAATGTCCACTCAATTTAAATATGGTCTAAGTACAAAAAAAGGAACTTCACTTTTATAATCCATAGCTAATAGTTACCTTTAACTATTAGAACAACACTTTTACACTTTACGCGATTTAGTCCTTTTTATTAAATTAACTAATCAAACGATAAAATTTCTTAACGAAATTTTCACACAATCATTAAATCATGCTATAAACATTAAAATAATAATAAAGTAAAAATTATGAATTCAAATTTGTGGTCTCGAAACCACTGTTCTGAATTGACTAAAAACAGTCTATTACACCAAGGGGCTTACTATGGTTACATCAATAGTGGTTTCCTCTACCACAACACCTAATTTATCAGACATATTACATGAAACATAAGAATGGGTGGATCCTATTTCAATTAAGTCAAAGTAATAGATTGAATTAATGGTAAAAATACTTGTGATGAAATCAGACGCATCCCTCTCCTCACGACTTCTAACGACGTTAAACAAGGGTTGGTTGCCTAGCCTCGGTTCCGTTCATGCCTGTTGTTACAGTATTTGCAGCCCTATTTTCTAAACGGCCCCTCAGAGGTAGCTAGCCCACTCCCTGGTATTGGGACGAAGTTTGTGCTTGATTATTCGAGTGAGAACAATATTTCATCAAATGCTCCATTAATTCTCATTTCAAGCAAGCACCCATTTTCTTCGAACAGTCTCCCGGGTGGCACTTTCCACAATATTTATAGTGGTAAACCTTACCCCTAGAGTTAGTTTTTGCTCCCCTTGTCTGTAGTCTACCCTCTCTAGATCATTTTATAGGATGAGAGTTTGAACTAGTGGAACCCAAATCTCTTTTAACTGGGACCTTACTTTTCTCTCGTTGTCCGTGATTCTCTAGTTTAATCTCTTCCACTATTTTGGCTTTCTCCAATAGGGTCTAAAACACCCGTTCTTGGTGTGGATAAACTTGAATCTTGAGGTCAAAACGCATTCCATTTTCGAACCTCAAGCATTAATCCTACTTCGTGGTGACCATACCTTTAGCATATTGGCTGAGCCTCAAGAATTCAGCCTCATATTATGCAACAGACTTGTCTCCTTGTTTTACCTCAATAAATTTGAGCCTACAAGCCTTCTCATACCTAGTGCCCACATACTTTTTCTGGAAGGGCTCTTGAAAGTATTCTCAATTTATGCGGTCAACTTGCATACCTCTTACGACAAACTACCACCAACAATATGCCTCATCTCTTGTCGAGGACATAGTGCTCTTCAACTTCTACTCTGGAGTATAGTCTAAATCCTTCACAATTCTCTCCGTCAACCCTATCTAGTACTCAGCCACTGTTGGATTCATTCCAGCAATGCCTTTGAACATTTCTAACTCATTCGATTGGAGCCTCTCCGCAACGGATCCCTGGCTCCCCAATCCTGTTTGGGCTCCAGCAGCCCTTTGTAAAACCCTCAACATCACCTGGGTCATCGTGTCGTCACCGTTTTCATTTTCAACATAGTCCTCCTCTGGTATTGGGTTTTCTCCCTGGACAATGGGTAACTCTATAGGTGCAGCCCTACATGGCCTACCCGTACGACGTATGCCTTGGGTGTTCATAGTGATCTTTCAAAAGTTTTAAATCTAAAGTATATCTACAGTTTTCAAACAAAAGTTCAAACATTATTTATCCTCCTAAATGTTCACAATCTAAAGTTTACAATTTATCTAATTTTTTAACAGTAATCTCGGATTTAATTTCCTACAGAAAAATAAATTTTTCAAAAATCTTGTGGCATGGTTTTTCCCAAAATACCCCTTTTTCATGCATGCATGCAAACATATTTCAAAATTTCACTGTCCAAGTTTAGAAAACCTAGGCTCTGATGCCACCAAATGTGACCTCCCCAACCCGACCTGAACGTTAGACTTGAATTCGAAAGATTACATTAGCCACCAAAATGGCCTAGTAAGCTATCGAAGGTTTGAAAACAAATATTTTTAAAGATTTGTTTAGCTTTAGAAGAAAATTTAGTTTATGATCGATTTATTTATTACTCAAAATTTTAGTATTGTTTAGTATGTGAATTATTGATGTGTGTTTTCTTGTGTTGTGTACATGTGTATTTATTGAGCTTTCTCAAGTTAATCTCTTTACTTTCTTCTCCCTTTACGATAAGTAGTGTGCGGGATAACAAGAAGGGCAGCAGTTCAATAATCCATCGCACAAACTTTCTTTCTACAGTATGTGAGCCGAGCTTATGAGGATCGTACCCAAGGGATTGCAGTTTGAGGAAAGTTGTTATCAAGCCAATTACTATAATTAATTACTAATCTACTTGAGTCTCGAATTATTAGTGTTAATATAGAAGCAAGATGATAATAATAAAACCCTAAGAAGGCAATGTGGGACATTTCCAGGCTAGAGACTTGGAACGAGACTTAGATAATTTTAGAGAATTTAAAAACAATTTTTAGAGGGTTGTAATTGGATTTTTTGTTCTATTTTATTTTTTGGGATTTTTTTAAACTCCGTGTTTGCTTGTCTGGTTGAATATGCTATTTGAATTATATGATACTGCCCATATGAACTAACGAGACATTTTGCAGCTATTAAAGCTTGCCAAAATCCAGATACGCCTTATTCCACTTATTATATGACTTATAGTTTGATTTACAAAAGCATGCTCTTAGGAGTATATGCTTGTATGAAATATTTTGTATATGTATGGTGAGTATGGATTGTTGGTGTGACTTGTGGTAGTTTTTCGAAGAGTCACCTCGGTGGCTAATGTGTCGCTCGAAATTCGGGTTGAATCGTACTGGCCAAGTTTGGGGTGTCATATAGATCTTTACTCAACTAATCCAAATTCGAGCCCGATTTACATTTTTTTTCCATAAAAGGTCATATTAGTTTAAGTACTTGGTAACTTTTCTCAATTTAATCCTTAAATTTAGATTCCATTAAAGTATACTAAAATGATATTATTAAATTCTGCTATGCCATCACTTGATTTTTTTAATTAATATTTTAATATATTTCTTGTATTTTTTAGATTTTAAAATTTTAGGTGATGGGGTTGTAGATTAAAAGTGTTACATCATCCGAATCCAAGTTCATGACAAAATTTCCCAATTTTGTCAAAGACAGATGTGGACCACGATGAAAAGAATTTCTTTCATTGAATAGATATTATTTAAAAAAAACCTTACCATTGAATTGAAATGAAATAAAAGCATACTTGCATATTATGTTTATTCTTTATAAAATGAAAAACAAAGATACTTAGTAGCATTATAACACACTTGTAGACCATTGCTGATACATGAAATAATTTTATGAAATTTCAATGAGACTTTGAATTCAGGTAATCTACCCAATAAAGTTGGTGCCCCTTGGCTTGTGACACAAACTCAATCAAGGGAGGCTTTGTTTGTTTCATTGAAAATGGTTTTTGAAAAATATTTTCTACATTTTCCTGTGCTTATTTCATGGAAAATAGTTTGGTCAATGGAAAATCCAAGTCAACGAAAAATAAGCCCTTTTTTCCCTCTAAAATGACTTACCCTTTATGGGTGATTTTATTTTTATATAAAAATTAACTTAAGTCAAGCTTAATATTATTACATTATTAATAATTTTTATTTTTAAAAATATTTAAAATTAATAAAATATTATAATTTTCAATATTATTAAACATACATATTTAATTATGTATATCTAACCATATAATAAATTATTAATATTATATAGAAAATAAATTAATAATAGATAATTTTATTCATCGTTTTTTAATACAATGCCTAGAACTACTTATATCTCTTCCCTAACCCTTAACATAGGACAACATTAATGCCCTTCAACATGCTCGAACCCACAGTCTCCTGCATGTGCAACAATGTCGATGCCAATCGAGCTAAGTCGGTAATTTTATTCATCATTTTCATTTATATATAGAAACCTTAATGTAACACCCCAAACCCGGCCCAAACGCTACGACCAGATCTGGCATGTCACGGGTTGAAATGTTAAAATCGAAGTTCTTTATTTACTTTAAAGAGAGCACGTATCTCATTTGGAAAAACTCTTCGATGATGCGTTGTGTTGAAAACTTGGCTTTGTTGGTTTTGGAAATCTCGCTTTAATTAATCAAATATTCGTTAACTTAGTGTTTCTTTCCAAAAACATTTCTTTACGTTAAGCGTGTTTGAAACACCCATTTCATCACTTATTGTAATTAAGTCTTTGAAAATATAAGTTCATAATCCATAAACATGAACAACAGTAAACCGAAAATTTAAGCTAAGGGCCTTATTACATGCTAACGACAATAAACCCAAATAAATAAAACAAAGTAAAAACCAGAAATAAGTTCGCTTAAATCAAATACTTTGTGGCCCCTCGAGTCCGCCTCGGCTCCCATATCTATGATCTACTGCTCACCTGAAAGATTAAGGAAAATAAAGGGTGAGTCACCAAGACTCAGTGTGCAAATCTCGGAATCACTTATACGGCCTGAGGCCCAAAAACACATTCTAGGCCTTGGCCCATGCAAAAATGGCAACAGAACAGGTACATGCAGGATGACCCAACCAACCTAGAGTTCCATCCTCTACACGCCAACCCTTACCAGCCATCACACCGCGGGGATTTCTACAATCAACCCACCAACCGCTACGCGCCAGTTTGACAGCCCTGCCGTCTATCATATTATTCAAGAATCAAATTAACGTGGCATTGCCACCGATCACTATTGTGACCTAAATATACAGTTTGTGGTTTAACCACTGATCACTAGGTGACCTATAACATGCTCTTCCCCTTCATCATATCAATCCCGTGCCCCACGCATACACACATGTCATAACAAAGATGATATACCATTTACAGAGTAGTAGGTTAACACATACATCGATACACATAGAGAAAATACTATGTTTATGTACCTGGCATCCCTAGCCTAACCCCTAAGGGTTATTCGACTGTCCACACAGCCTTTTCTGGCTTTTCAGCCCATAACAGATACAATACATGCACTTATGTGATAGAGATCTACACACCTGATTACAGTCAAGATGATACTTTCTATGTTGACACTGTCCGTAGCCGATACGACCGCTATCTGCCTACGGTTTTGTTCTGACGCTGGTCCACAACCCGATGGCCAATCCCGAATCGCTGACACCGCTCGTTTCTTAAACTTAGGGATTGGGTTTACAGATCCAATCCCCTCCTTCGCCTGATCGGCATTTGATTCCATGAAAAGACCTTATCAGTTGCTACCATCACAACATATGGTTGTTGATCCATAACATAGGGTTAAGATCACAAATACGATAAGCGAACCTAATGAAAATCTAAAGAGAACCCCTTACCTTGAAATCCCAAAAAGAGGTATGGGACTCAGAGACTAGCAATTTTCGGCTTTTGGGATCTAGATGATTCGATCTACTTTGATTCCTGAAATGTCGCCCTAAGATGAGAACACAAGAACAGTCAAAATGCTACTCAAAAGATAACCTTATCACACCAATTAGCCTGTCGGCTTTGGCCTCCAAAAACCAAAAGAGAAAGGTGAAACATAAAAGGAATCGGCACTTACCTTGACACCAACAGATTCGGCTACCCCTAACAGGTTTCGGCTTCTGCGAAAATCCAAAAGAAAGGTGGTGCAAAGGAATCTATTGAGGTTCGGCTTAATGAAGAAACCGGCAAAGAGAAAAAAAGATGTAGAGGAAGATTATGAGGTTTCGGCTTGCAGGAGAAAGCAGAGAAAAACAATGGGCATTCGGCTTTAGCATAAAAGTGAAGATGAGAGAATGGGATTAGGGGTTTCGGCTTTAGTAGAGAATGAGAGAAGAGAGTAAGAGAATAAAACCCAAATGCCGAAAATAAAGAAGTACTCCCCTCCCCTAAAGAGAATTTCGGCTCTCCCCAACAAATACCGAGAATGCCTATTTTGCAAACTAAAAACCCATCCTATCAATAGGGAAATTTTGGCACCCCTTAGCCATACAAAACCGATTCCCCCTTCCCCCTTAGTGTTGGAAATTCGGCCACCACCTTGACCAATAGATAATTCCTAAACTTTCTCCCTTATCATTATCTGATCTCTCATCCACAAGTGGCCCAGATAACACCTCCTCTTCCTTCCTTTATCTGCCACATTATCAGTCGTATTATCCACATTATCCCACTCATTAAATCTCCCTATTTTCAAGCATTCCAACTGACTCCAACTCCCCCTCTTTTGACGCCAAAAACATTTAAAAATAAGTGGGTAATGCGACTCGAACCTTGGATCCCCCTACTGCTTATCACGCCACTTCATAGCCCCTTAATAACGCCACTGACCACTGGGCCACAAGCCCATTTTGTGTCTTATTTCACAGATAATATCTTTTAAGCCCTATCCTACCCGGCTCTCTACTAGAGTGCCCAACAGAAAATTCTGACTAAGGCCTCGGCCCATCCCGAGCCCAATCTGAACCCCTTAAACACTCTAATTAACATATTAAGCATAGCATAATCATCATAGCACATTAAATGCAAAGCCCCACCAATTCAGGATGTTACAGTTCTACCCCCTTAAAGAAATTTCGACCTCGAAATTACCTGATCAGAATAGATGCGGGTACTGCTGCAGCATCGCCTCCTCTAGTTCCCATGTAGCCTCCTCAGAACCGTGATTTCGCCATAGAACCTTAACCAATGGAATCGTCTTCCTTCCAACACTTTGATATCACGATCCAAGATTTCCACTGGTTCCTCTTCAAAGGATAGGTCAGGTCTTACCTCGATTTCCTCCATAGGCACCACATGAGATGGATCCGAACGATATCGTCTCAGCATAGAGACATGAAACACATTGTGAATCTGGCCTAACTCTGAAGGTAGCTCAAGCTGATAGGCTACCGGTCCTACTCGTTTCAACACCCGGTATGGTCAGATGAATCTGGGACTTAACTTACCCTTCCGTCCAAACCTTAATACTTTCTTCCACGGCGACACCTTCAAGAAAACCCTATCACCCACTGCAAATTCTATGTCCTTACCCTTCAGGTTAGCCTAGGACTTTTGTCTGTCTGACGCTTCCTTTAATCGAGCCCGAATTAACTCAACCTTCTCCTCTGTCTCGATAACCAATTCTGGACCCAAAATCTGACGTTCCCCTAATTCCGTCCAGCAGGTAGGAGTACGACACCTCCGCCCGTACAATGCTTCATAGGGCACCATCTGAATACTAGACGGGTAACTGTTGTTGTACGCAAACTCCGCCAACGGTAAGAACTCTTCCCAACTACCCCTAAAATCAATGACACAACCCCTTAACATCTCCTCTAGGACCTAGATTACCCACTCAGACTGACCATCGGTCTGAGGATGGAATGTTGTACTGAAATCCAACTTCGTACCCAACGCTTGATGCAACGCCTTCCAAAATCGTGATGTGAACCTAGGGTCCCTGTCCGATATGATTGATACTTGTACTCCATGTAGTCTCACCACCTTCGCTATATATATCTTAGCCAATTTCTGCAGAGAGTAATTGACACGTACTGGTATGAAATGACAGACTTCGTCAAGCGGTCAACAATTACCCAAACTGAATCTTTCTTAGTAGGTGTGAGAGGTAGCCCACTAACAAAGTCCATGGTGATCCTTTCCCATTTCCACTGTGGAATCTTCACCGGCTGCAACAACCCTGATGGTAACTGGTGTTCTACCTTCATGTAACATCCTGAATTTTTAGGCCTATGCGCTTAATGGGTGAAAATGAGTAATGAGTTATTTAACTGTTAGGGGTCCAAATTGGGCTCAGGATGTGGTCAAGGCCTTGGTGAAATTTTGTTGGGCACTATAGAGTTTTAAAAGGTGGTATCTGTGTTTAAATTATCAAAATGGGCTTGTGGCCCAGTAGTCAGTGGCGCCACTTAGGGAGCAAGGAGGTGACGCCACAACAAGGGAGATAGGGGCCCAAAATTTAAGTTTTACGGAGCCCAATTCTTTTAATTTAAGTTAGCTAATTTTTGGCATTTGGGTTAGGTGGAGTGGATGGCAACAAGGCTTAAAAATAGGAGGATTTATATGAATAAGATAATGTAGATATTATAGTTGATAATATGGAAGATAAAAGGAGAAAAGATAGGAGCTATCTACAAGGCTAGGAGTTAGTCGAAATTTCTATAAATAGGGAGGGTTCTCTTCTTTATTTTACGACATTTAGGGTTTCCACCTTTTCTTTCTCTTCTTTCTTCTAAAAGCTGAAAACTCCATTATTCTCTTTTTTCTTCTAAAAGCCGAAAACTCCATTATTCTCTTCTTTCTTCTAAAAGCCGAAAACTCTATTATTCTCTTCTTTCTTCTAAAAGCCGAAAACTCCATTACTCTCTTCTTTCTTCTAAAAGCCAAAAACTCCATTATTCTCTTCTTTCTTCTAAAAGCCGAAAACTTCATTACTCTCTTCTTTCTTCTAAAAGCCGAAAACTCCATTATTCTCTTCTTTCTTCTAAAAACTGAAAACTCCATCATTCTCTTCTTTCTTCTAAAAGCCAAAAACTCCATTTGTAACATCCTAGATTAGGGGTTATGCGTTCGTGCGTAATTCATGAGATAGTGGGCTCAGTGGGTGTGTTGGATGTGTTCTGAGGAGTTTTAGGAACCCTAATGATAACGGTCCGTCTCGAGTTAGGA
This sequence comes from Gossypium australe, assembly GCA_005393395.2. NCBI lineage: Eukaryota > Viridiplantae > Streptophyta > Magnoliopsida > Malvales > Malvaceae > Gossypium > Gossypium australe. The sequence continues at coordinate 35,165,792 of CM016615.1, read as the reverse complement.
GGCGAATCGTAAATGTTGCCCGATCGTAAATTAGGTCGTTTCTCTTTCAATTAACAAAAGGGAAAATTTATTTAAAAAAATAATAATATCTTCGAAAAAGTAAAGATAGGTGATAGGTTGAATGGGTACGTATTTGAAACAAGAAAGAACCTTTAATAAAAATTAAAGACCCGAATCTTATAGGTTTCAAATTGATGGAATGAATTGTGAAATAAAACCGAGACCCACTATCTAGCGAGATAGGAACCAACGGTATAGGTAGATGAACGCCACACCCGTTAGGATGATAAGTTTGAAAACAAGGAAAGAACGACGCCACTAGAAAACTAGATAAGTCAATTCAACCTTGAAAATCAGGAGAGTGAATACTCACCAAAAGAAAATTTTCTTTCCTTCAAATTCAAGTTGTATACAAAATGAAATGTGCAAAATATTTATAGGCCCTGTCTAATGATAGCCGAATAGGAGAAAGGAAAGAGGACTTCAATTTCTATTTCATGCGCATGAGTAGTTGACTTGGTGGGCATTTGTGAGCATTCGGCCATGAGATAGGATGGCCACTTGCAATTAAAATAAAACACTTGAATTATGTGGCCGTTCAACCTAAACTCCACCAAAGCTTGCTGCCACTTTGAATTGCCATAAGTTTGACTAATTTAAAAGTGTTGAAGCCGTCCACTATGCATGCTTTAAGGTGTGGCCGTCCACCACTATCTCCCATGGTGACTTAGTTTATTCCATTTACTCCCACCTTAGATTTATTCCATTAAGCAATTCATTCACCATATGTTGCCGTTTGATGCTTGAAGAATAAAATAATTTCCCTTGTTATTGCTTCAATCTTCATTTGTGCCCACAAGGATTCACCTTTGGGAGAGGGAACATTCGGCCAAGCTTTGGGCATGTATTTGTGCTGTCCAAATATTAAACAATTTAATTCAATAAAAGCATGGGCAAGGAACATAGTCAACGTTGGGAGCATATGGGTCACGCATGGCATGAAATTCCCAAGCATTATGCCCCATGCTTTGTCATCCAATTGTGCTTGCTCCAATTTAAGAATTACTTAATTCTTTAATTCCTCCATGGTGTTTCATGCTTCCATGCAATTTGAATTTGCAATTTGTTTATTGCATTAATGCCTTGTCATCCATGCCAAAAAAATTTCAATTGTTTATTTCATTCCACTAGCCGTCCCATGTTAGGTGCCCTCCACTAATTTCAATTCATCCATTCTTAGTGCCACATGCTCCTTGAGGTTTGTCCTCTAGCTACCATTTGTTACTAGTGTCCATGGCCTTGCATTATTTATTTGATCTATGCCTTCCATTGTTGTCATCCATCTTTCTTAAAAATAACGTGAATCACCTACAAAATATAAACCAACATTAGTAAAATTTCGGTTGAACATAAATTAGCACACATTTTAATCACTTTATTTAAATACTAGGTAAAACACACTATCATTCACTATGACAAAGGATTTATTAAAAACTCGTGCTATTTAAATTAAAAACTCGTGCTATTTAAACAAAATAATGAGAATTAAGAAAATGCAACAACTTCTGAAAATTAATCAAACATGCGTAATTTAAAGTGTTAAATAAACTAGCAGTCGGACTAGCTAGTATATTCAACTTCAAATAAGTTGTATGAGTTCAGCATGTTTTTGGGCTCTCTTTTATGGTCATTCCAAATTTGTGCCACCAACATCATTGTGGCATCTTTGAATTGCTTGGTTCGGGAATGTGTAATTGGCCCATTAGGTAGCCTCATCGGGTCATGGTTGACGTCCGTCACAGGCTTCGTAGGTGAGCTCGTATCATCCCCTCCCTCTTTAAGTTGATTCGTCCTCGAATCATCACCTACATCGAAAGGAGAAAGATCAGAAACATTAAAACTCGCGCTCACATTATAGTCACCTGGCAAGTCCAACTTGTACGAGTTGTCATTTATGCGTTCAATGACTTGGAATGGACCGTCCCCTCTTGGGAGAAGTTTAGATCGCCTTTGCTTGGGAAACCTTTCTTTTCGCATATGAACCCAAACCCAGTCCCCTGGTTCAAAGAGAATGCGTCTACAACCTTTGTTAGCTCGTTGGACGTATTGCTTGGTTCTTGCTTCAATATTCTCACGCACCTTTCGATGCAGCTCCTTTATGTATTCCGCCTTTTTCCTAGCATCAGAATGGATAAATTTATCTAAAGGCAATGGCAATAAATCAAGAGGGGTGAGGGGGTTAAACCCATAAACAATCTCGAAAGGCAAAAATTTAGTTGCAGAATGAACAGCTCGGTTGTAAGCAAATTCGATGTGGGGCAGACAGTCTTCCCACGTTTTGAGGTTTTTTTGTACCAATGCTCGTAACAAAGTTGATAGGACTCGGTTCACTACTTTGGTTTGTCCATCCGTTTGAGGATGACACGTGGTCGAGAATAGTAGTTCTGTCCCTAACTTTCCCCACAGAGTTCGCCAAAAGTGACTTAAAAATTTTACGTCCCGATCAGATACGATCGTCTTCGGAATTCCATGCAATCGTATGATTTCCCTAAAAAACAAGTTTGCAATATGCACAGCATCGTCAGTCTTAGAACAAGGGATAAAATGGGACATTTTAGAGAAACGATCAACTACGACAAAAATTGAGTCCTTCCCGGTTTTTGATCTTGGTAATCCAAGGATGAAATCCATGGAAATGTCGACCCACAGAGTGTCTAGAATAGGAAGGGGCGTATATAAACCGTTAGGCTGGACCCGTGATTTGGCTTGTTTGCAAGCAATGCAACGTTCGCAAATTCGTTCAACATCCTTGCTCATTCCTGGCCAAAAAAAATGTTCTTGAAGAGTGGACAATGTTTTGTCTCTTCCAAAGTGACCCATAAGGCCACCACTATGTGCTTCTATCACAAGCATGTCTCGTATAGAACCTTGCGGTATACAAATCTTGTTTTCCTTGAAAAGGAATCCTTCATGCCTATAAAACTTATCAAAAGCACCACTCTCACAAGCATTATAGACATTGCCAAAATCAGCATCGTTAGCATACAATTCTTTAATATGATGGAAACCAAGTACTTTAGAATCAAGAAAGGTTAATAAATTGTACCTTCGTGATCACGCATCCACTACTACATTTTCCTTACCTTTCTTGTACTTAATTACGTACGGAAATGATTCTAAATACTCGATCCATTTAGCATGTCGTTTGTTGAGCTTGTGCTGACCTTTAATATACTTGAGTGCTTCATGATCTGAATGAATAACAAACTCTTTCGGTCTCAAGTAATGTTGCCACGTTTCAAGCGATCCTATTAGAGCGTACATCTCTTTGTCATACACGGGGTAATTGAGTGCAGCTCCGTTCAATTTCTCGCTGAAGTACGCCACCGGTCTTCCATTCTGAGTTAGAACAGCTCCGATCCCTACTCCTTATGCATCACATTCAATTTCAAAAGTTTTAGTAAAGTCAGGAAGGGATAACAATGGAGCTTTAACAAGACATTCTTTAAGGGCCTTAAAAGACCGTTCTTGCTCATCGGACCAATGGAAAGCTGAATTCTTCTTGATCACGCTCTTTAAAGGAGCGGCTATCGTGCTGAAGTTGGGCACGAATCGGCGGTAAAAACTAGCCAACCCATGGAAACTTCGTACTCGGCTAACCGTTGTAGGACGGGGCCATTCTTGGATTGCTCTAACCTTCTCTTGGTCCACTTCTAATCCATTTGCACTTACGACGTATCCTAAGAAAATAACCTTGTCAGTACAAAAAGAACATTTCTCAAGATTGGCGTACAATACTTCTTTCCGCAGTGTTTCTAAGATCGCACGTAAATGTTGGAGGTGATCCTCCAAAGATTTGCTGTACACTAATATGTCATCAAAATAAACAACACATGATTTGCCAATAAAAGCTCGTAAAACATGATTCATAAGTCGCATAAAAGTACTCAGAGAGTTTGTAAGTTTGAATGGCATTACCAACTATTCATACAAACCTAACTTTGTTTTGAAAGCCGTTTTCCACTCATCGCCTTCTCGCATCCTAATTTGGTGATAACCACTTTTGAGGTCAATCTTTGTAAAGATTCGAGCTCCGCTCAACTCGTCGAGCATGTCATCGAGTCAGGGTATCGGATGTCGGTATTTGATGGTAATCTTGTTGATGGCGCGACAGTCTACACACATCCGCCACGAACCATCTTTCTTTGGCACTAGTAACACCGGTACCGCGCATGGACTAAGGCTTTCTCGGATATATCCCTTTTCTAGCAATTCAGTGATTTGCTTTTGGAGCTCTTTTGTTTCTTCGGGATTGCTCCGGTACGCAGGTCGATTGGGCAGTGAAGCTCCCAGTACCAAGTCAATTTGGTGTTCTATGCCTCGAATGGGCGGTAAACCACTTGGTATCTCTTCTGGAAAGATGTCCTTGAATTCCTGAATCAGAGACAACACAGAAGAAGGAAGATTCTCGGGTAAGTTGTCAGTGTCCAAAAATGACTCCTTGTATAGTAAGACATACATCGGTTGTCTCAAACACAAAGCCTTTCGAATATCTCTGGCTTTTGCAAAAACTCTCATTTTTCCATTTTTTTTCTTCCTTCGTTTCCTCTTCTTTTTGTTCACACTCTCTTGTTTTATCACTTAATTTCTTGCCCCTCTTTTTTTTTAAATTTTTCTCTTTTTCTTTCTCATTTTTCCGCTCGCTTTCTTTTGATTTTTCTATTGATGCCTTCATCTTCAACTGATCTTCGTAAACTTGCTTGGGTGTTAGCGGAGCTAGTGTCACATTCCGGCCCAAGTATTTAAAGGTGTACTGATTAGTATAGCCGTCATGGATTGCTCACTTGTCAAATTGCCAAGGTCGTCCAAGCAGGAGATGTCCCGCTAGCATCGGAACCACATCGCACAAAACCTCATCTTGATACTTCCCTATTGAAAAGGAAACCAAAACTTGTTTTGTAACCTTAAGTTCTCCCGCGTCATTAAGCCATTGTAGCTTATATGGATGGGGATGTTTGGTGGTAGTCAATCCAAGTTTCTCCACCAATATGGTGCTGGCCACATTAGTACAGCTTCCTCCGTCAATAATGACGCAACAAATCTTCCCCTTTATTTGGCAACGCGTATGGAAGATGTTTTCGCGTTGTTGTTCATTTTCGACACCTTGTAAACTAAGGCTCCTTTTTACCACCAAGATTTCTCCACTTTCGGCTTGTTCTACCTCTTCCTCATCTTGGGATGTCTCACTGGCATCATCTTCCTTTTTACTTTCGGATTCAATCTCGCCATTATCTCGAACAAACATAGTGTTTTGGTTTGGACATTGACTTGCAATATGTCCTCGTCCCAAACATTTGAAACACTTAATGTCTCGGGATCGATTCGGAAGAGCTTCCATTTTGCCCTTGCTCGTTTCACCGATCGGTTTGTTTGACTTGGGTGCGCCACTTGTTTCTTTGGCTCGGTTCGGTATGTCCTTTTTGTTGGTCACTTGCCCCCACTTAGATGTTGAAGCATGATTGGGGGTTGCTCTAGGCGTAGCTTTTCGTTTCAGCTGTTTTTCGACCTTTATTGCCATGTGGACCATTTCGATGATATCGATGTAATGGTGTAATTCTACAATATTTGTGATATCTCGATTAAGGCCAGCGCTAAAATGTGCCATGGTGGCTTCTCGTTCTTCTTCTACATTAGCTCGGATCATGGCCACTTCCATCTCCTTGTAGTAATCTTCCACGCTTCGGTGACCCTGAGTTAGGCTTTGCAACTTTTGATGCAACTCGCGGTGATAGTAGGTTGGGATGAATCTTTTCCGCATTAATGCCTTCATTTCTGCCCATGTGGATATTGGGCGTTCACCATCCCGTCTTCGACTCATCGTTAATTGATCCCACCAAATGAGGGCATAATTAGAAAATTCGATGGCAGCAAGTTTCACCTTCTTATTTTCTGAATAATTATGACAGTCGAAGATTAATTCCACCTTCTTTTCCCACTCAAGGTAGGCTTCCGGATCGGATCGCCCTTGAAAAGCAGGAATCGCCATTTTAATGTTCTTCAAGTCGTCATCGGCCCATTCTCGATCCCTTCGCTCACGGATTCGTGGACCTCCTCTTTGTTCATTGTGTTCGAAAGCCGGGTTGCTGTCGGCTTCACTTGGTTCGTAGACGTCGTTGTTACGTAACCAAGGTTGTTCTCGTCCCCTTCTCGGAATTGAAGGAGTATTTGCTCGAGGTCTTCGTTCATCTCTTTGATCTAATCGTTCACTGATTGTTCTGAACATACGTGTGATTTCTTGCATTACTGTTTGCAATTCTGGATCTCTCCCTTCAGGATCAGTCCTTCGGGGTTGCAATCTTCTTCCACCTTCGGCGGCGTCGGATGCTTCGTCACTTATTATTCGACGTTCGGGGCTCCTAGACATGTTTTTAAACAAAATGAATGAATCCTCACTACAATCCTCACTTGTTCACTCACAAAGAAAATTATCAACACTCACACTCGTGTTTTTACTCAATTCTAGCTTTTTTTTTTTTAATGTATTCACTCTTGCCTTTTACCGCTCGAATTCACTCTTCTAGATTCTAGAAGGTTGTCTTTGACTTACTAGCAACTTGTAGGTCGTTTCGAGAGTTAAAAAGGTAAGTTTGGTCTCGGAAATGGGTAGGCTTAGAAAGGATAGAAAGGTGTGAATCAAGCTAATTGAGCATGAAGCTGGGAAGCAGTTTGATGTAGAAAAGCCAAGAGATGACCAAGATATGTTGGAGGAGGTAACAATTGCGGGGAAGTCAACTATAGTTGATTCCCAACATCTTATAGAGCTAACTAACTATACAGACAAGGGCTCGTCTCAGTTAGTATACTTTGAAAAGCACTGGGAATATAAGCAAGCAAATGTCGTTCGTCTTCTTAGAGAAGAACTTGACAATCTAAACAGGCCAAGGTAGGAAGAGGGTTCTTTTTTTTTTGAATTTTTTTTGAAACTTACTCGGAAAAAACTCAAGACGTTCAAATCGTGCCTAATTTAATTGGCTCTGATACTAGATGATAACGGTCCGTCTCGAGTTAGGAGGCGAATCGTAAATGTTGCCCGATCGTAAATTAGGTCGTTTCTCTTTCAATTAACAAAAGGGATAATTTATTTTAAAAAATAATAATATCTTCGAAAAAGTAAAGATAGGTGATAGGTTGAATGGGTACGTATTTGAAACAAGAAAGAACCTTTAATAAAAATTAAAGACCCGAATCTTATAGGTTTCAAATTGATGGAATGAATTGTGAAATAAAACCGAGACCCACTATCTAGCGAGATAGGAACCAACGGTATAGGTAGATGAACGCCACACCCGTTAGGATGATAAGTTTGAAAACAAGGAAAGAACGACGCCACTAGAAAACTAGATAAGTCAATTCAACCTTGAAAATCAGGAGAGTGAATACTCACCAAAAGAAAATTTTCTTTCCTTCAAATTCAAGTTGTATACAAAATGAAATGTGCAAAATATTTATAGGCCCTGTCTAATGATAGCCGAATAGGAGAAAGGAAAGAGGACTTCAATTTCTATTTCATGCGCATAAGTAGTTGACTTGGTGGGCATTTGTGAGCATTCGGCCAAGAGATACGATGGCCACTTGCAATTAAAATAAAACACTTGAATTATGTGGCCGTTCAACCTAAACTCCACCAAAGCTTGCTGCCACTTTGAATTGCCATAAGTTTGACTAATTTAAAAGTGTTGAAGCCGTCCACTATGCATGCTTTAAGGTGTGGCCGTCCACCACTATCTCTCATGGTGACTTAGTTTATTCCATTTACTCCCACCTTAGATTTATTCCATTAAGCAATTCATTCACCATATGTTGCCGTTTGATGCTTGAAGAATAAAATAATTTCCCTTGTTATTGCTTCAATCTTCATTTGTGCCCACGAGGATTCATCTTTGGGAGAGGGAACATTCGGCCAAGCTTTGGGCATGTATTTGTGCTGTCCAAATATTAAACAATTTAATTCAATAAAAGCATGGGCAAGGAACATGGTCAACGTTGGGAGTATATGGGTCACGCATGGCATGAAATTCCCATGCATTATGCCCCATGCTTTGTCATCCAATTGTGCTTGCTCCAATTTAAGAATTATTTAATTCTTTAATTCCTCCATGGTGTTTCATGCTTCCATGCAATTTGAATTTGCAATTTGTTTATTCCATTAATGCCTTGCCGTCCATGCCAAAAAAATTTCAATTGTTTATTTCATTCCACTAGCCGTCCCATGTTAGGTGCCCTCCACTAATTTCAATTCATCCATTCTTAGTGCCGCATGCTCCTTGAGGTTTGTCCTCTAGCTACCATTTGTTACTAGTGTCCATGGCCTTGAATTATTTATTTGATCTATGCCTTCCATTGTTGTCATCCATCTTTCTTAAAAATAACGTGAATCACCTACAAAATATAAACCAACATTAGTAAAATTTCGGTTGAACATAAATTAGCACACATTTTAATCACTTTATTTAAATACTAGGTAAAACACACTATCATTCACTATGACAAAGGATTTATTAAAAACTCGTGCTATTTAAATTAAAAACTCGTGCTATTTAAACAAAATAATGAGAATTAAGAAAATGCAACAACTTCTGAAAATTAATCAAACATGCGTAATTTAAAGTGTTAAATAAACTAGCAGTCGGACTAGCTAGTATATTCAACTTCAAATAAGTTGTATGAGTTCAGCACGTTTTTGGGCTCTCTTTTATGGTCATTCCAAATTTGTGCCACCAACATCATTGTGGCATCTTTGAATTGCTTGGTTCGGGAACGTGTAATTGGCCCATTAGGTAGCCTCATTGGGTCATGGTTGACGTCCGTCACAGGCTTCGTAGGTGAGCTCGTATCACCTAAGATGTAAGGAAATGTCTTGTCCAGGAAATGTAGGGAAATGTCCTGGAAATGTGAGGAAATGATTTAGAAATGTTAAGTTTCAAAAGAGGAAAGTGAACATTTCTGGAAACTTGGAAATGTAAGAAATGTTAAGTTCAAAAGAGGAAAGTGAACATTTCTGGAAACTTGGAAATGTAAGAAATGTTAAGTTTAAAGGAGGCAAACGAACATTTTTGGAAACTTGGAAATGTAAGGAAATGTAAGGAAACGTTTTAGGAAAAGTTAAGTTCTGAGGTTAAGAGAGGGAAGTAAAGTAGGGTGGCCTTAAGAAAATTTATGGGTGAAATATGACATACAATTTGGGCTTGTCTAAGTGGCTTGGAGGTGCCACTTAGGGCCTCTGGAGTTGACGCCTCTAAGTGGCTTGGAGGTGTTTTATTGTTGTTAAAATTCGGCAAATAGATGGATAATGATGGATTATTATTAGTATTAATTTTATTAAGAGATAAGAGATAAATTAAAGGATTATTCTTTAATTGATAAAGATATGAGAGTGGTGGCCAAGTAAGGGACTCTAGTCTAGTAATTTCGGCTAAGAAAGGAAGAGTAAGGCTATTCTTCATTCATTCTTTTCTCTTCAAGAAAGCCTCTACCGAAATTCTCTAAAGTTTTCCTCTTCTCTCTGCCGAAACTCTCTAGCAACCATCCTTCTCTTCTCTTTCATTTGTTAGGCCGAATCTATAGTCCACCATTGCCAAAATTCTCAAGTTTTCTTTTCTTTATTTTTGTGAAAACCGAATACTCCAAGAGAACCCCTAGCCGATTTCTCCATTAAATCCCAAAAGCTGAAACCTTGAGATTATCATCTAGTCATCAAAGCCGATTTCTTTAAGGGGCTTCTAGAAAAGGTGCTGTCGATTTCTTCAAAGGGGAATTTCGGGATTTAGGTGGTGTCGACTACAAGGAAGAAGAAGTTCTTTTCCCGAAGGTACACCATAGGCCGCGTGTTCACTAGTTATTCAGTGAGTTTCGGGATTTAAAATCCACAAGGTAAGTGTCTATAGCATTCGACCAAGGCTTATTTTGGTATGAAGATCTATTTCTTATTTCGTTTAAAAGTCGAAACTAATCTATTCAAGTAATCTAGTGATTGCCGATTTCAAGAAAGAAGGATACAAAGTTTCGGGACTTGATTCTTAAGTCAATCGGCAACAAGGTAAGTTTTAGTGTACTAATCCTACTAGGATTTGGATTTATGGCCGAATGGCTCTTTGCTAAGTATTAAATGATTGATTAAATGTAGAGATCTAAGATCTAAGGCATTAGATCAAGCTTTTCGGGATTTGGATTGGAAACCTTAAGCGAATCAGGTGTGTACCCTACCCTAAGTTTTAATATGTTCATGGCTATGTTTTAAATTGAATGTGTTAATATGAATGTGAAAATATGGCTAAGTACCATGCTAAGTGTAACGCCCCAAACCCAGTCAATACACCACGACCGAATCTGGTATGTTACGGGGAAAATCGTATTTGAGAGGATAGGTTTCCGTTAAAAAAAAAGTTTGATAAAAACACTTTGCTATATTTTGCACTTGTAGAAATCTTGGGCATGATCGTTTAAAAACCGATGGTGCATTTGAAAATCCGAAAATTTTGAAAACTTAATTGAATCCATAAGTAAAGAAATTGATATCATTTAGAAATCCAAATACTTCCTTTTTGTTGCTTAAAAACAATTTGAACTTAGTGAGAAAATGGATTCGAGTTTGGAAAACATTGGAGTTTCATTCATCTTAAATTACAGTTGTGATACCCGATGGTGAAGTTTAAAACATTTCGCTTTGTAGTTTGAAAACCTTATCTTTCCAAGTTTTAGTCAAATTTTAACCCAATAGTTTGTTAAGGCATATTTGAGAACAATATCTAAGCACAAACATAACAAAACATAAGTTTAAAAGGCCTTTTACAATCCCAACAACACCAAATCAAAGTAAACGTAATAAAGTACCAAGTTTTTAAAATCAGCGCAACCCCAAATTTTATTCATGGCATGAGCACCTCGAGTCCACCCCGGCTCCATGTCCGCAACTAAGTATCACCTGAAAAGATAAGGGAGAAGGTGAGTCGCAAGACTCAGTGCATAAATCCCCCTCCCGATAATGCAACATACTAACACACATCATAACAAAGCAATATAATTAATGCACTCGATCCTAACCATCCATATCACCTTTTCTACCCCGTGTGGTACCAAACCACTGGTGGTGCCAAACCACTGGTGACCCAAAGTCACGATATCCATCAATGTGGTGCCAAACCACTGGTGACCCAAAGTCACGAATAATCCATCTGTGGGGCCAACCCACGTGTGATACCAAATCACTGGCGACAATCCCATATCTCAATAGTGGGGCCAACCCACAGTGGTGTTAAACCACAGGGACGAGTCGCTATGAGGTGCCAAACCTCTGGTGTCCCAAAGACACAAGTGTGATACCAAATCACTGGTGACCGCAGTCACGAATCAAATGATGGGGCCAACCCATCGTGTGATACCAAATCACTGGCGTCAATCCCTTAAAGTCAACTGTGGGGCCAACCCACTGTGGTGCTAAGCCACTGGGACGAGATGCTGAGGTGCCAAACCTCTGGTGACCCAAAGTCACAATAATCAATCTGTGGTACCAAACCACTGGAGGTGCCAAACCTCTGGTGTCCCAAAGACACGGATATCATATTCCCCCTCCTCTCATATCACCCATAACATATCATACTAATGCAAATGATGGAGATCATGTAATCATGCCAACATGTTTAGTATTATCTCATGGTACTTACATCCCATATCATGATATCATAAATACCAACAATAGAACTCGTAATGAAACGAACTTACCTGAATCCGTGCACATACCCCATAGGGTATCATAACAATCATCATACTGTTTTGGTCTCACAAAGGCAATCAGGTTTATTAAACATATTACTAAGTAAAAAGTGTGTTAGTTTACACACCTGTTAAAACGCAAGCTTTAATCCAAACGAACCAATCTAAAATCCCTCGATTACCTTGCTCCTAAAATCGACCAACCATAGCTTAGTCACTTATACCATTCGGCCCAAAACCAAATGAATCAAGAGGGTTAACGTTTACCCTTACCTTACACTTGATTTGGTTTCCTACCAAATCCCGAACCAAACGATGGTTCTTCTTTAAGCAAACGGCACACCCTAACAAGAAAACGGTTAATCCTTTAGTGACTTGGCTTAATGAGAACTAAACGAATAGACTAAAAGAACCAACTCTTATCACCACTTACCAAACGATTAAGCAAAGGTGACTGCTTCACTTGATTGCCACCAAAGTCTAAAGGCTCTACAATTAAATCGATTACCAAAACAAAGGTTACACCTTCCAATCAATACCCAAAATCGACACTTAACCAACCCAAAAAGATAAAGCACAAGGGAGGGGAGAAATGGCCATTCGGCCAAGCACTTACCTAACTCCAATCGATTGAAAACAAGCACCCAACAAGATCAACACCTTTCTAGAATTCGGCCAAAATGCAAACAAAAAGAAGAAGGGAAGATTCGGCCAACACTTTAAACAAGAAGGAAAAAGAGGATTCGGCCAAGGTGTTTAACACACCTATGTTCGACTTTGAGTGGAAAGAAAAGGGAGAGTAGAAACGAGAAGAAGAAATAGAAGTTGCGGCAATAAGGTTTGAGAGAAGAACAAGAAGGTTTGAAGGGACAAGTTGGTATGGTTTTGGCACAAAAGAAATGAGAAAGACAAAGGGAGAATTCTGTTTAGAAGGCAAAGTAAGTTTTGGCAAGAGTGTTTTCAAGAAAAGAAAGAAGTAGAGAAGAGAGGGTACTAGTTTCGGTTTACACAAATGAAGAGGAAAGAAGTGATGGAAAAGGACATTCGGTCACACACCAAATCAAGAGAAGCAAAGAAATTTTTGGCAAGAAGATGCTTGGACTTTCGGTTTCAAGAAAACACAAGAGAAACTTACTTGAAAATTCAGCTTTGGTATGACAAAAGAAGAAGTTTGCTTGACACCACAAGTGACCGAAAATGCACAAAATGCCAAGTGCATTTCGGCACTAACCCCTAACTTACTCACCAAACCGGCCACTCCCCCCAAAATCTCCCCCAAGATTCGGCCATCACCCCACAAACACTCCAAGCCACTACTTCAAACTAGTTTGAACTAGTCCACCTCCACAAATCACTCTCCACCCACCATTCAAGTGGGTTGACTTGGTCTATGGCAGAGTTTGAACTGCCAGCAACTTCTCCTCCTCCATGCCGTCAAAATGGAAGCAAAATGTGAGCATTCTGCAGCTTGAACACAGGACCTCCCCCTGCAAGTGGCGTCACACACACAAGCCTCAAGTGGCGCCTATCCTGCCACTCCACCAGCTCCTTTCTTGTGCTAACATTTACCAAATAAAACCTTTAAACCCCAGCTTCCTCAGCTCCTCTCACCTAAGCCTAAAAACTAAAATTTTTCCTACCTCTCAGGCTTACACCTAGCTTACAACTAAGCCCCAAAACATCAAGAACAACAACATAGCAGGCCAATAACATGCAAACAAAGCCATAACAAAATAGCCCCTATCCCGGGATATTACAGTTCTACCCCCCTTAAAATAATTTCGACCTCGAAATTACCTGGTCAGAAGAGTTGAGGGTATTGCTGCCTCATCATATCCTCGGGTTCCCACGTAGCTTCCTCCACACCATGATTCCGCCAAAGCACTTTTACCAAAGGCACAGACTTCCTACGCAGAACCTTTACATCCCGATCTAGAATCTGCACAGGTTCTTCCTCTATGGTCAAATCTGGATTTACCTCGATCTCTTCCACTGCTACCACGTGTGACGGATCTGAACGATAACGCCGAAGCATCGAAACGTGAAATACGTCGTGAATCTGACTTAGCTCTGCTGGCAACTCAAGCTGGTAAGCTACTGATCCCACTCGTCTCAGTACCTTATACGGCCCAATAAATGTCGGACTTAACTTGCCTTTCCTTTCGAACCTCAACACTTTCTTCCATGGCGAGACCTTCAGAAAAACTTGATCCCCCACAGCAAACTCTATATCTCTCCGCTTAAGATCGGCATAAGACTTCTACCGGTCCGAAGCTTCCTTCAATCGAGCCTGAATCAACTTAACCTTGTCTTCGGTCTCAGCAACCAACTCGGGTCCCAACAACTGACGTTCACCTAACTCCGTCCAACAAGTAGGTGAGCGACACTTCCTACCATACAACGCCTCGTATGGTGCCATCTTGATGCTCGCTTGGTAACTATTGTTGTAGGCAAACTCAGCTAATGGCAGAAACTCCTCCCAACTACCTCTGAAGTCCAGAACACAACCTCTCAGCATATCCTCTGAGATCTGAATAACCCTTTCCGACTGCCCGTCAGACTGCGGGTGAAAAGCCGTGCTTAAATCCAAACGCGTACCCAGAGCCTGATGCAATGCTTTTCCAGAACCTTGACGTAAACCTGGGATCCCTATCCGAGATGATCGATACTGGCACACCGTGCAGCCTCACTATCTCTGACACATACAGCTTTGCCAACCTCTGAAGTGAGTAGTCAACCCTCACCGGAATGAAGTGAGCTGATTTAGTCAGTCGATCCACAATTACCCAAACTGAATCTTTCTTGCTTGGCGTAAGAGGTAATCCACTGACGAAATCCATGGTTATCCTTTCCCACTTCCACTGCGGAATCTTCACTGGCTGAAGCAACCCTGACGGCAACTGATGCTCAGCCTTGACTTGCTGACATGTCAGACACTTCCCTACAAACTCTGTCACTTCCCTCTTCAGACCCGGCCACCAAAACTGCTCTCTGAGATCCCTATACATCTTGCTACCTCCAGGATGCATAGCGTATGGACTGCTATGTGCGTCCTGAAGAATCCTCTGCCTCAGCTCAACATCCCCTGGCATACAAGCTCTCCCTTGGAAACACAGCACTCCATCACTAGACAAACTGTAACCCTCCAAACCACTATCCTGCACCTGCAACCTCTGCGCACTCAAAACCTCATCCTCTAACTGCTTTTCCTTGATCTACTCAACCCAAGTAGGCTTAACCTGCAACTCTGCCAGAATACTTCCGTCGTCATACAAACTCAAATGGGCAAACATCGCTCTTAAGTCCGAAACAACCTTGCGGCTCAACGCGTCTGCCACCACGTTAGCCTTACCCGGATGATACTCAATCGAACAGTCGTAGTCCTTTAGCAATTCAATCCATCTATGTTGCCTCAAATTCAAATCCTTCTGAGTCAAAAGGTACTTCAGACTCTTATGATCTGTGTAGACTATCGATCTCTCCCCGTACAAGTAGTGCCTCCAAATCTTCAAAGCAAAGACTACAGCCGCTAACTCCAAGTCGTGCGTTGGATAATTAACCTCATGTGGCCTCAGCTGCCGAGATGCGTAAGCCACAACTTTTCCTTCCTGCATCAGCACACAACCCAAGCCCATATATGATGCATCGCAATATACTGTGAATTCATTACCTGCCTCAGGTTGAATTAGAACCGGAGCCTCAGTCAAAATCTTCTCAAGCTTATCGAAACTCTCCTGCTGTTTCTCAGTCCAAACAAATGGAATTCCTTTCCTTAACAACTTGGTCATCGGCGCTGCAATCAACGAAAAACCCTCTACAAACCTTCGGTAGTATTCCTGCCAAACCCAAAAAACTCCGAATCTCAGCCACTGACTTAGGCGGCTTCCAATCCAAAACTGCCTCAATCTTTCGAGGATCCACTCTAATCCCCTCAGCTGATACTACATGACCCAAGAAAGTCACTTCTCTAAGCCAGAACTCGCACTTACTAAACTTAGCATAAAGCTGCTTCTCCCTCAAAATCTGTAGCACCACTCGCAAATGCGCATCATGCTCTTCTTCTGTCCTTGAGTATACCAGGATATCGTTTATGAAAGCCACAACGAACTGATCAAAATACTGCTGGAACACCCTATTCATCATATCCATAAATGCTGCCGGCGCGTTAGTAAACCCGAATGGCATTACTAGAAATTCGTAATGCCCATACCGAGTCCGAAACGCTGTCTTGTGAATATCCGCCTCCTTCACCTTTAACTGATGATACCCAGACCTCAAATCGATCTTCGAGAATACCGCTGCACCCTTCAGCTGATCAAGCAAGTCATCTATCCGTGGCAACGGATACTTGTTTTTGATCGTCAGCTTATTCAACTGGCGGTAGTCTATACACATCCGCATCGTACCATCTTTCTTCTTGACAAAGAGTACTGGCGCTCCCCAAGGTGAAACACTTGGCCTGATAAAACCTCGATCCAACAACTCCTGGATCTAAGCCTTAAGCTCCACTAACTCCATTGGCGCCATCCTATACGGAGCAATAGACACTGGCACAGTTCCGGGTAACAAATCTATCCCGAACTCTACCTCACGATCCGGTGGCAAACCCGGAAGCTCCTCCGGAAACACATCCACAAATTCCTTAACTGTCTGAACCTTCTCTACAGCAGACTCTTTAGCCTCCAAGGCATAAACATGAACCACATACGCTTCACAGCCCTTTCTGACCATCTTCTCAGCCTTCAGAGCAGATACCACATTGGATAGGTAATTTCTCCTATTACCTATCATGACCACCTCATCACTCTCAGCCGTCTTAAGAACCATGCGCTTAGCCGCGCAATCCAACCTCGCCTGGTACTTAGCCAACCAGTCCATCCCAAGAATCAGATCGAACTCCCCAAACGGCAGTTCCATCAGATCAGCCACAAACACTACCCCTTGGAGTTCTAGGGGTACATCTCTATACAGCTTATCTACAACTACAGAGTGACCTAAAGGGCTAATTACTGTCATCTGCCTAGAAGTAGTTTCAGAGTCTAAATCCATGGTCTCTACTATACTACTAGCAACGTAAGAATGCGTCGAACCCACATCAATCAAAGCAGTAAATGGAGAACCAAAGATCAAGAACGTACCGGTTATGACGTCCGGTGCATCGCCCTCCTCTGGCGCCTCGCTGCATACACCAACCCAGGCTGTCTCACCTCAGAACTACCTACACCTCTGCCCGGTGCTCCACGACCCCGACCAGAACCATTACCTCCTCTGCCATTACCACGGCCCCTCTGCGGTGGCGGTCCATTATTCCTGAACTGAGTACGGCCCTGACTCTCGGACTGAATCCTAGCCAACTTACGCGGACAGTCCCGCACACGGTGATCCAAAGAACCACACTCAAAACATCCTTTTCCACCGGTCCAGCATCCTCCCCAATGAGATTTCCCACAACGGTTACACTGTGGCGGTCCCTGATTAGCAGCAACAGACCTACCAAACTGATTCGGCCCACTCTGCCTAGCCCTTTTCTGAATATTACCTGACGACCCAGAAGATCCAAAACTCCTCTTATGCCTGTTCCTATCCATGCCTTGCCTCACAGACTCCTTAACTCCCTCGGCTACCTTAGCCTTCTCAACTAGGGCAGCAAACTCACGCTCCTGCTGTGGAGCAATCAGCAACCTCAACTCGTCTCTCAGACCATCCTCGAATCGAACACACCTCTCGTGCTTAGTAGCCACAATGCCCCTAGCATACTGACTCAGCCTCAAGAACTCTGCCTCGTACTCTGACATAGACTTACTCCCCTGGACCAACCTCAGAAATGTTTTTCGCTGCGTGTCGATGTAGCTAGTTCCAATGTACTTTTTCTGATAAGCAGCCTTGAAATGATCCCAAGTGAGATCCTCTGCTGCAGCACTTTCCGAACCGTGAGCCACCACTGGTATGACTCATCCCGAAGAAGCGATACTATGCCCTTCAGCTTCTCCTCAGCAGCCAGGTCTAAATCATCCATAACCCGCTCTGTCGCCTCCAGCCAATACTCAGCCGTGCTGGGAGCAACACCAGAAACACCCCGAAATACCTCAGCCCCATTTGCCCGGAGTCGCTCAGGCACAGATTTCCGAACTCCTGCGCCTCCGCCTACTCCAGTACCCTCTCCAGAACTCGCAGCATCTCCTGCGACACTGCGTCATCCCCAGTCTGATCCTGAAACTCACCACCTCCAGCTGGTGGCGGTACCTGTATCTCATTCTCTGGCCCCTGACCAGATCCTACGGGTTCAGAAACTGTCATCCTACCTCGACCACGTCCACGACCGCGTCCACCTCTAGCGCTCATGACTAAAATCTCTACGTATCTGATTTGGGAGTTTTATGCATCAGTACTTATTCCACTGTTTTAAAAGCAAAGTCTTATGAATATTAAAGAAGCTTTGTTTTCGCGAGTTCACAGAGTCCTATCAGTTTCGGTTTCTAAAGTAATCCACTACTACTAGTCATCCAATCACATCATATCCGATGGTGCATTTGAAAATCCGGAAATTTTGAAAACTTAATTGAATCCATAAGTAAAGAAATTGATATCATTTAGAAATCCAAATACTTCCTTTTTGTTGCTTAAAAACAATTTGAACTTAGTGAGAAAATGGATTCGAGTTTGGAAAACATTGGAGTTTCATTCATCTTAAATTACAGTTGTGATACCCGATGGTGAAGTTTAAAACATTTCGCTTTGTAGTTTGAAAACCTTATCTTTCCAAGTTTTAGTCAAATTTTAACCCAATAGTTTGTTAAGGCATATTTGAGAACAATATCCAAGCACAAACGTAACAAAACATAAGTTTAAAAGGCCTTTTACAATCCCAACAACACCAAATCAAAGTAAACGTAATAAAGTACCAAGTTTTTAAAATCAGCGCAACCCTAAATTTTATTCATGGCATGAGCACCTCGAGTCCACCCCGGCTCCATGTCCGCAACTAAGTGTCACCTGAAAAGATAAGGGAGAAGGTGAGTCGCAAGACTCAGTGCATAAATCCCCCTCCCGATAATGCAACATACTAACACACATCATAACAAAGCAATATAATTAATGCACCCGATCCTAACCATCCATATCACCTTTTTTACCCCGTGTGGTACCAAACCACTGGTGGTGCCAAACCACTGGTGATCCAAAGTCACGATATCCATCAATGTGGTGCCAAACCACTGGTGACCCAAAGTCACGAATAATCCATCTGTGGGGCCAACCCACGTGTGATACCAAATCACTGGCGACAATCCCGTATCTCAATAGTGGGGCCAACCCACGGTGGTGTTAAATCACAGGGACGAGTTGTTATGAGGTGCCAAACCTCTGGTGTCCCAAAGACACAAGTGTGATACCAAATCACTGGTGACCGCAGTCACGAATCAAATGATGGGGCCAACCTATCGTGTGATACCAAATCACTGGCGTCAATCCCGTAATGTCAACTGTGGGGCCAACCCACTGTGGTGCTAAGCCACTGGGACGAGACGCTGAGGTGCCAAACCTCTGGTGACCCAAAGTCACAATAATCAATCTGTGGTACCAAACCACTGGATTCGCCAAACCTCTGGTGTCCCACGGATATCATATTCCCCCTCCTCTCATATCACCCATAACATATCATACTAATGCAAATGATGGAGATCATGTAATCATGCCAACATGTTTAGTGTTATCTCATGGTACTTACATCCCATGTCATGATATCATAAATACCAACAATAGAACTCGTAATGAAACGGACTTACCAGAATCCGTGCACATACCCCATAGGGTATCATAACAATCATCATACTATTTTGGTCTCACAAAGGCAATCAGGTTTATTAAACATATTACTAAGTAAAAAGTGTGTTAGTTTACACACCTGTTAAAACGCAAGCTTTAATCCAAACAAACCGATCTAAAATCCCTCGATTACCTTGCTCCTAAAATCGACCAACCATAGCTTAGTCACTTATACCATTCGGCCCAAAACCAAATGAATCAAGAGGGTTAACGTTTACCCTTACCTTACACTTGATTTGGTTTCCTACCAAATCCCGAACCAAACGATGGTTCTTCTTTAAGCAAACGACACACCCTAACAAGAAAACGGTTAATCCTTTAGTGACTTGGCTTAATGAGAACTAAACGAATAGACTAAAACAACCAACTCTTATCACCACTTACCAAACGATCAAGCAAAGGTGACTGCTTCACTTGATTGCCACCAAAGTCCAAAGGCTCTACAATGAAATCGATTACCAAAACAAAGGTTACACTTCCAATCAATACCCAAAATCGGCACTTAACCAACCCAAAACGATAAAGCACAAGGGAGGGGAGAAATGGCCATTCGGCCAAGCACTTACCTAACTCCAATCGATTGAAAACAAGCACCCAACAAGATCAACACCTTTCTAGGATTCGGCCAAAATGCAAACAAAAAGAAGAAGGGAAGATTCGGCCAACACTTTAAACAAGAAGGAAAAAGAGGATTCAGCCAAGGTGTTTAACACACCTATGTTCGACTTTGAGTGGAAAGAAAAGGGAGAGTAGAAACGAGAAGAAGAAATAGAAGTTGCGGCAATAAGGTTTGAGAGAAGAACAAGAAGGTTTGAAGGGACAAGTTGGTATGGTTTCGGCACAAAAGAAATGAGAAAGACAAAGGGAGAATTCGATTTAGAAGGCAAGGTAGGTTTCGGCAAGAGTGTTTTCAAGAAAAGAAAGAAGTAGAGAAGAGAGGGTACTAGTTTCGGTTTACACAAATGAAGAGGAAAGAAGTGATGGAAAAGGACATTCGGCCACACACCAAATCAAGAGAAGCAAAGAAATTTTCGGCAAGAAGATGCTTGGACTTTCGATTTCAAGAAAACACAAGAGAAACTTACTTGAAAATTCGGCTTTGGTATGACAAAAGAAGAAGTTTGCTTGACACCACAAGTGACCGAAAATGCACAAAATGCCAAGTGCATTTCGGCACTAACCCCTAACTTACTCACCAAACCGGCCACTCCCCCCACAATCTCCCCCAAGATTCGGCCATCACCCCACAAACACTCCAAGCCACTACTTCAAACTAGTTTGAACTAGTCCACCTCCACAAATCACTCTCCACCCACCATTCAAGTGGGTTGACTTGGTCTATGGCAGAGTTTGAACTGCCAGCAACTTCTCCTCCTCCATGCCGTCAAAATAGAAGCAAAATGTGAGCATTCTGCAGCTTGAACACAGGACCTCCCCCTGCAAGTGGCGTCACACACAAGAGCCTCAAGTGGCGCCTATCCTGCCACTCCACAGCTCCTTTCTTGTGCTAACATTTACCAAATAAAACCTTTAAACCCCAGCTTCCTCAGCTCCTCTCACCTAAGCCTAAAAACTAAAATTTTTCCTACCTCTCAGGCTTACACCTAGCTTACAACTAAGCTCCAAAACATCAAGAACAACAACATAGCAGGCCAATAACATGCAAACAAAGCCATAACAAAATAGCCCCTATCCCGGGATATTACACTAAGGTACAAAAGTACTCAGGTATGTTTCCTACTCCTACTAGGATTATGAATATATGTTATATATAACATGTGAAAAGTGATAAGAATGTGAATTAAGGCATGATATGCATGATATATATGATATGGGGCATTCGGGTTATATGAAAGGGGAAGTGAATGTGGTGACCTAAGACCACGATATCTGAATGTGGTGACCTAAGACCACGAAATCTGAATATGGTGTCTCATGACACAAAATATGTATCTGGTGGCTATGCCACAAATTTTATAAGGGCGATGAGCACGTCGACTGCAGCGACTGCCTTCGATAGTGTGTAGCGGATGGAGGGTTGACTGAGAAGTCCCCACGGTGTGCAGGTTGGTATGGGTGATGTGTAGCGGATGGCTATCTAGGTTTGGGTTCGGGTTTGCATCATATTGTTTAAATGCTATATGTACATGTATGATTTGAAATGCCTGAATTTGTTAAGACTTAGTGTTTGTGTACACATTAAGTCTGTTTGACTCACCCCGTTGTGGGAACCTTTTTCAGGTGACGATCAGTAATGGACCGGGTCGGCAGGAGCTTAAAGGTGGCCATGCAGTAAGGAAAATTTTATTGTAACATCCTAGATTAGGGGTTATGTGTTCGTGCATAATTCATGAGATAGTGGGCTCAGTGAGTGTGTTGGATGTGATCTGAGGAGTTTTAGGAAGCCTAAGATGTAAGGAAATGTATGGAAATATAAGGAAATGTATGGAAATGTATGGAAATGTAAGGAAATGTAAGGAAATGCCTTGTCTTGGAAATGTAGGGAAATGTCCTGGAAATGTAAGGAAATGATTTAGAAATGTCAAGTTTAAAGAGCCAAACGAAAATTTTTGGAAACTTAGAAATGACTTAGAAATATCGAGTTTTAAAGTTTAAAAGAGGAAACTGAGGCAAGGTGGCCTTAAGAGAAAAAGTATGTGAAATTTGACACACAAATGGGCTTGGAAAAGTGGCCTGGAGATGCCACTTAGGGCCTCTGGAAATGACGCCACATGCAAGGGTGTTGGGCCTGAGTTCGAGTCACATGGGAAGCAAATAAAAGAAGTTTTATTTTTGCTTCCAGAAGCAGAGAGGTGGACGGCAATAAGGTTTTTAAAAGAGGAGTTTTATTCTCTTTAAATTTCGGCTAAATAGGAGATAAATAATACATTTATTTATCATTATTTTCAAGAGATAATTGTTGGATTAATTCTTTTAAAAGTGATAATTCAAGGGATAAAGCTATCAAAATAGAATAGTGGTGGCCAAGTAAGGGACTCTAGCCTAGCAATTTCGACTATAAAAGGAAGAGTAAGGCTATTCTTCACTCATTCTTTTCTCTTCAAGAAAACCTCTGCCGAAATTCTCTAAAGTTTCTCCTCTTCTCTATGCCGAATTTCTTAGTGCTCTCCTCTCCTCTCTACTATTTTTCCAAAAGCTGAAAGCAGGTTCTCTTAACCCTAGTCGATTTCCTTCTAAGCCTAGTATTCCTCTCTTCTTTCATCTTTGAAACCGAATGCATAGGGGGCTCGTAACTGATTGTTCATCAAGTCTCTAAGCCGAATCTCTGAAGAGGTGTTAGGAGGGTGTGTCGACTTCTTCAAAGATCTTTTGGGATTTACTAAGCGTCGACTACAAGGAAGGAGAAGTTCTTTTCCCGAAGGTACACCATAAGCCACGTGTTCCCTAGTTATTCGGTGAGTTTCGGGATTTAAAATCCACAAGGTAAGTGTCTATAGCATTCGGCCAAGGCCTATTTTAGTAGTTAGATCTATTATTATGTGTTTTAAGCCGAAAACTAACAGATTCAAGGGATCTAGTGAGTAGCCGATTTCAAAGGAGAAGAATACAAGTTTTCGGGATTTGACTATAGTCAATTCGACAACAAGGTAGGTTTTAAGAATACAAATCCTACTAGGATTTGGTATTATAGCCGAATAGGATTTATGCTAAATAGTAAGTGATTAATCAAATGTAGGAACTTGAGATCTAAGATCTAAGGCATTAGATCAAGCTTTTCGGGATTTGGATTGGAAACTTTAAGCAAATCAGGTGTGTACCCCACACTAATTCTTAATATGTTTTATGGCATGTTTAATAAATATATGTATGTGATATTAAGAATATGAATGTGTAAGAAAGTAGCTAAGGTACCATGTTATGGTACAAAGTACTCAGGTACGTTTCCTACTCCTACTAGGATTATGAAATATGTTAAATGTAACATGAGAATAAGAATAAGAATGTGAACTCTGGCATATTTATGCATATTACTATTATATGGGGCATATGGGTTTTATTTTGAAGGGGAAGTGAATGTGGTGACCTAAGACCACGAACACGGTGACCTAAGACCGTGATATCTGAATGTGGTGACCTAAGACCACAGTAATCTGAATGTGGTGACCTAAGACCACAGTAATCTGAACGTGGTGACCTAAGACCACGAATGCGGTGACCTAAGACCGCGATATGGAGTGTAGCGGAAGGAGGGTCGACTTAGTAGTCCCCACGGTGTACAGGTTGGTACGGGGGAGTGTAGCGGATGGCTTAATAGGTTTGGGTTTTGGGAATGCATCATAACTTGTATGCTATGATATGAATGTGTAATAATTGTTATGCCTGATTTGATTATGATTTAGTGTTGTGTACACATTGAGTCTGTTGACTCACCCCGTTGTGGGACCATGTTTCAGGTGATGAACAGTGATGGACCGGGACGGCAGGACTTGTGGTGGCCATGCTCAACTTGAAGTCTTTATTTTAATGGACTATTAATTTTTTTTTAAGTACTCTGAATTATTTGGATTTATTTGATGTAATAAGGCCTTAAGGCCATAGTGCACTATCTTATTTCTGTTTATTGTTTAATTATGTTACCAAATTTTTATTAAGTTTAAAGACCAAGTAATTTATTTTTTTCTAAAAATATACTCTATATGTTTGATCACATAGAATTAAAAAGGGTTTTCTAATTTGAAAATCGAATTGGTTTTCAACACAAGCCCAACCCAAACAATTTTTTTTAAATCGCACAAGATTTTCACAAAGTAACAAAAGAATTTGAACTAGTTTATTTGAGGAACATACCAAATCTGGTCAAAGCTCGTGGGCCGGGTTTGGGGTGTTTCATTTATTATTTGGACTTTTATTCTATTTAAGCATTTTAATTTATTTTTGGGAATTATTTGATGTAATAAGGCCATAGTTGAACTACTTTATTTTTCTTTTATTTATTATGTTACGAATTTTTAATGGCTATAAGATTAAGTAAATTTAATTTAAAATAGACTTTAAACATTTTGTCACCTGAAATAAATGGGTTTTCAATATAAAATAAACTCGTTTTCAACTCAAGCCCAACCCAAAACAATTTTACTTCCAAAACACACAAATTTTTCCTAAGTAACAAAAGAAATTTGAACCGGTTTACATTGAGGAACATACCAGATCCGGTCAAGGCTCGTGGGCCGGGTTTGGGGTGTTTCAATTTGGTATTAGAGCCCAGTTTCAAACCCTCGACCTGGGGTTTAAGGCCCAAAATGTTTTCAAATCGAGCCCAAATGAGTTTTTGAAGATAAGCAGGGTTTTTCTGGCATGGCACCTAAGTCTCCGACCCGCAGTCCACCAGGTAAGTACCCCTAACCTCTGTGTGATTTATATTGTGATCTGTAGAAGGGCAGAAAGGGAATGGAACGTAGATTAGTATGATAGGTACTTAACTCTAAGGCTAGCTTACCCCAACAGTTACATAAGACTTAAATGCCTAATAAACAAACCTATGGTTAAGTCACCGAGTTAGGGTGTGGCAACCATTGTGCGCATGTCTAGGAATGGTTTTAGTGAGAGCTTGGTACTTAAGCAGTCCGTGTGACTCACCTCCTCTCCATTCGAATCCTACCTGGTGCGTAGCTTTGGTTCACCCTGACCAAGAGGACTCGGTCATAGGCTAAACACAATGACTAAAACCCAAAAAGGGAACTAGATGTGTTTCTATAAAAAACCCTAGTTTTAAAACTCTTAAAATCACCCTCTTAATTTGTGAAAACTATCTCTAAAAAAAAAAAACTTCTGATTTATGAAATTACAAAAAATACCCCTAGTGGTAAAATTACAAAAATGCCCTTGGTTTATAAAATGTCCAACTACCCAACAGTCTTACCAAAATTTCATTATTTTCTAAAGGTTCAAAAACCCTAATCTGCAAGCCATCAAAAATACCTTGATTTTGGAAAAAATTACAAAACTGCCCCTAACTTACAAAATTACCAAAATGACCCTGATTCCAAATTTTTGCAACATCACCGTTTTGAAAAGTACAATTCTCAAAAAGAACTCTCAAAGTTTTGCAAAATTTGGAAATACCCCGAAAATATTAAACTTTACAAATTTACCCTGGTTTATTACCAAAATACCCCTGAGATCCAAAATTACCGAAATACCCCCGGATTTCAAAATTTTCCAAAACACCCCGGGAATCTAAAAATTCCAAAATACTTTTTTGACAAAGTCACCAAGGAACTTTTTCTTTTGAAAAATTACGAAAATACCCCTGTAGGACAAATTACGAAAATACCCCTAGGTAGTGGGAAAACAACAACAATAAAAACTACAACGTTTCTCTGAATGAACGAAAGTTCATAATTGATTGATGGATGTATGAATCAAAAGACTGTGCATGTATGAATACGAAAGAACCACTCCTAAAATTCTTTTCATAAAACTTTTTCGCGGGTAATAAGTGAAACAAGGACTAATTCATAAAACTTTTTAATCAGATCGCGACGATAGAAATGAGTTCTAGAGGATGTGGCCGTCGTGGACGCGTTAGAGGAAGAATGATTGTGTCGGAAAGGGTCTGATAATGAGGTACCACCGCCACCACCACCCCAGCTGTTGGTGTTGAGCAGCAGGCTCAGACGGGGGATGATGTTGTGTCGCAGGCTGTGTTGCGAGTTTTGGAAATGGTGGCTGGAGCAGGTGGAAATATGGGAGCTCGGAAATCTGTACCCGAGCGACTCCGAGCCAATGGGGCTGAGATGTTTAGAGGAGTATCTGGTGTAGCACCCAATACCGCTGAATATTGGTTGGAAGCAACCGAACGAATTATGGATAAGCTTGATCTGACCCCTTAGGAGAAGTTGAAAGGAATGGTGGCACTGCTACGCGATGAAGCGTATCAGTGGTGGCTCACAGTTCGGGATGGAGCCACAGCTGAGGATCTGACCTGGGATTATGTTAAGGCAGCATATCAGAAGAAATATGTTGGCACACGGTACACTGATGAGCAAAGGAAGACTTTTCTGGGGCTGGTTCAAGGGAACAAGTCCGTGGCAGAGTATGAAGCTGAATTTCTGAGGTTGAGCCGATATGCTTGAGAAGTAGTAGCTACCGAGCATGAGCGATGTGTCCGATTTGAGGACGGATTAAGGGATGATTTGAGGTTGTTAATAGCACCACATCAGGAACGGGAGTTTTCTGCCTTAGTAGAGAAAGCTAAGGTAGCTGAAGGGATCAAGGATTCTGCCAGGCAGAACACTGATCGGAATAGGCCAAAAAGAGGTTTTGGATCGTCAGGATCATCTGAGGATAAGAGGCCTAGAGTTGATGGACCGCGAGGTCAGCAAGCTGGTACTGGAGGGCAATATCGTACCTGTGACCAGTGTGGGAAGAAACACTTAGGGGAGTGTTGGAAAAAGACAGGAGGATGCTTTAGGTGTGGGTCAATGGACCATATGATTAAGGACTGTCCGATGAGGCCGGAGGGGAATAAACCGGTAGCCCAGAATGTTAATCAGGCTGGTAGAGATGGTCAACAAGCGACGAGGGGTCGTGGTCTGAACCATGGAGGAAATGGTTCCGGCCGAGGTCGTGGAGCACCAAGTGGAGGTGCTGAAGGTGCAGATGCAAGGCAGCCAAGGTTGGTTTATGCAGTTGGCCGTCGCGAGGAGGAAGATGTGCCAGATGTGACAGCGGGTACGTTCCTTATTTCTGGAATACCCTTAATTGCTTTGATTGTTGTATAGTTTTCTTGTAGTGAAAGTGTTCGAAGCCTTGCATATGGACTTAAAGATTGTGCATAGGAAGTATGATATTTTTATAAGATTAGAGTGCGCAGCATAAGCGTAGTGTGGCGAGTTAAGATGTACAATTAATCGTTAGTAAGTAATTTCGAGGACGAAATTATTTTTAAGGAGGGTAGAACTGTAACATCCTAGATTAGGGGTTATGCGTTCGTGCGTAATTCATGAGATAGTGGGCTCAGTGGGTGCGTTGGATGTGTTCTGAGGAGTTTTAGGAACCCTAAGATGTAAGGAAATGTCTTGTCCTGGAAATGTAGGGAAATGTCCTGGAAATGTAAGGAAATGATTTAGAAATGTTAAGTTTCAAAAGAGGAAAGTGAACATTTCTGGAAACTTGGAAATGTAAGAAATGTTAAGTTCAAAAGAGGAAAGTGAACATTTCTGGAAACTTGGAAATGTAAGAAATGTTAAGTTTAAAGGAGGCAAACGAACATTTTTGGAAACTTGGAAATGTAAGGAAATGTAAGGAAATGTAAAGAAACGTTTTAGGAAAAGTTAAGTTCTGAGGTTAAGAGAGGGAAGTAAAGTAGGGTGGCCTTAAGAAAATTTATGGATGAAATATGACATACAATTGGGCTTGTCTAAGTGGCTTGGAGGTGCCACTTAGGGCCTCTGGAGTTGACGCCACAAGCAGGTGCAATTGGGCCTGGGTTCGAGTCACTTGGGGAGCAAATAAAAGAATTTTATTTTGGTGCAAGGAACAAGAGAAGTGGACGGCATTAAGGCTTTATAGGGAGGTGTTTTATTGTTGTTAAAATTCGGCAAATAGATGGATAATGATGGATTATTATTAGTATTAATTTTATTAAGAGATAAGAGATAAATTAAAGGAATATTCTTTAATTGATAAAGATATGAGAGTGGTGGCCAAGTAAGGGACTCTAGTCTAGTAATTTCGGCTAAGAAAGGAAGAGTAAGGCTATTCTTCATTCATTCTTTTCTCTTCAAGAAAGCCTCTGCCGAAATTCTCTAAAGTTTCTCCTCTTCTCTCTGCCGAAACTCTCTAGCAACCATCCTTCTCTTCTCTTTCATTTGTTAGGCCGAATTTGTAACATCCTGAAAATGGGCTTATGCATTTTCGCTTAATTTTATGAAATAGCATGTTTATTGTGATATGGATGTGTTGTGTGCATTTTTAGAACCTTGGAAATGTAAGGAAATGTCCTGGAAATGTAAGGAAATGCTTTAGAAATGTTAAGTTTCAAAAGAGGAAAGTGAACATTTCTGAAAACTTGGAAATGTAAGAAATATTAAGTTCAAAAGAGGAAAGTGAACATTTCTGGAGACTTGGAAATGTAAGAAATGTTAAGTTTAAAGGAGGCAAACGAACATTTTTGGAAACTTGGAAATGTAAGGAAATGTATGGAAATGTAAGGAAACGTTTTAGGAAAAGTTAAGTTCTAAGGTTAAGAGAGGGAAGTAAAGTAGGGTGGCCTTAAGAAAATTTATGGGTGAAATATGACACACAAACAGGCTTGGAAAAGTGGCCTGGAGATACCACTTAAGGCCCAAGTAAGTGACGCCACAAGCTATGCAAGTGGGCCTGAGTTCGAGTCACTTAGGAAGCAAAATAAAAATTTTTATTTTTGCTACAAGGAGCAGAGAGATAGACGACAATAAGACTTTTAAAAGAGGAGTTTTATTCTCTTTAAATTTCGGCTAAATAGGAGATAAATAATAGATTTATTTATCATTATTTTCAAGAGATAATTGTTGGATTAATTCTTTTAAAAGTGATAATTCAAGGGATAAAGCTATCAAAATAGAAGAGTGGTGGCCAAGTAAGGGACTCTAGCATAGTAATTTCGGCTATAAAAGGAAGAGTAAGGCTATTCTTCATTCATTCTTTTCTCTTCAAGAAAACCTCTGCCGAAATTCTCTAAAGTTTCTCCTCTTCTCTCTGCCGAATTCTCTCTGCCATTATCCTCTTTTTCTCTTTTCTTTTCTTCTTCTATTACAAACACAATCAAAAGCTGAAGATGCCAATAGCCCTAGCCGATTTCTCATTAAGCCTCAAGAGCCGAAATTGTTATCCACATCAAAGCCATAGCCGAATACTGCTAAGGGTTCAAGCAAGAGTTCCATCGAATTCTTCAGTAAGGGTAAGATTAGGTTAGATTCTCATTTTATTTCTTTTAAGGCTGTCGAAATTAAGATTCTAATACCCTTAATATCTTGTTGCCAAAACTTTGAAGAGATCTTTCGGGATTTACTAAGTGTTGACTACAAGGAAGGAGAAGTTCTTTTCCTGAAGGTACACTATAAGCCGCGTGTTCCCTAGTTATTTGGTGAGTTTCGGGATTTAAAATCCACAAGGTAAGTGTCTATAGCATTCGGCCAAGGCCATGTTTGGTAAATAGATGTGTTTCCTTAAATTACTCAAAAGCCGAAACTAATCTATTCAAGTAATCTAGTGATTGCCGATTTCAAGAAAGAAGGATACAAAGTTTACGGCATTTGATTAGACATCAATCGGTAACAAGGTAAGTTTTAGTGTACTAATCCTACTAGGATTTGGATTTATGGCCGAATGGCTCTTTACTAAGTATTAAATGATTGATTAAATGTAGAGATCTAAGATCTAAGGCATTAGATCAAGCTTTTTGGGATTTGGATTGGAAACCTTAAGCGAATCAAGTGTGTACCTCACACTATTTCTTGATATATTTATGGCAATAATTAATATGTATGTGACTATAAGAATGTGTAAGAATATGGCTAAGGTACCATGTTATGGTACAAAAGTACTCAAGTACGCTTCCTACTCCTACTAGGAATATGAAATTATGTTATATATGTAACATGTGAAAAGTGATAAGAATGTGAAATTATGTAATATGCATGATATGAATGATATGGGGCAGGGGAAGTGAATGTGGTGACCTAAGACCACGATATCTGAATGTGGTGACCTAAGACCACGAAATCTGAATGCGGTGACCTAAGATCGCGATAATCTGAATGTGGTGACCTAAGACCACGAAATCTGAATGTGGTGACCAAAGACCACGAATTTTATAAGGGCGATGAGCACGTCGACTGCAGCGACTGCCTTCGATGGAGTGTAGCGGAAGGAGGGTCGACTTAGTAGTCCCCACGGTGTACAGGTTGGTACGGGGAAGTGTAGCGGATGGCTAACTAGGTTTGGGTTTGGGTTGCATCATTATTTTTACCTGTTATTTGAATATGTATGTGATATGATAATGCATGCCTGAAATGTTAAGACTTAGTGTTTGTGTACACATTGAGTCTGATTGACTCATCCCGTTGGAGAACTTTTTCTTCCAGGTGATGATCAGTAATGGACCGGGTCGGCAAGAGCTTAAAGGTGGCCATGCACAGCAAGGAAAATTTTATTATTTGGACTTTTATTTTATTTAAGCACTTTAATTCATTTTTGGGAATTACTTGATGTAATAAGGCCATAGTTGAACTACTTTATTTTTCTTTCTTTTATTTATTATATTACGAATTTTTAATGGTTATAAGATTAAGTAAATTTGGTTTAAAATAGACTTTAAATATTTTGTCACCTGAAATAAATGGGTTTTCAATATAAAATCGAATTCGTTTTCAACTCAAGCCCAACCCAAAACCATTTTACTTTCAAAACACACAAATTTTTCCTAAGTAACAAAAGAAATTTGAACCGGTTTACATCGAGGAACATACCAGATCCGGTCAAGGCTCGTGGGCCGGGTTTGGGGTGTTTCAGAATCTATAGTCCACCATTGCCAAAATTCTCAAGTTTTCTTTTCTTTATTTTTGTGAAAACCGAATACTCCAAGAGAACCCCTAGCCGATTTCTTCATTAAATCCCAAAAGCCGAAACCTTGAGATTATCATCTAGTCATCAAAGCCGATTTCTTTAAGGGGCTTCTAGCAAAAGTGCTGCCGATTTCTTCAAAGGGGAATTTCGGGATTTAGGTGGTGTCGACTACAAGGAAGAAGAAGTTCTTTTCCCGAAGGTACACCATAGGCCGCGTGTTCCCTAGTTATTCGGTGAGTTTCGGGATTTAAAATCCACAAGGTAAGTGTCTATAGCATTCGGCCAAGGCTTATTTTTGGTATGAAGATCTATTTCTTATTTCGTTTAAAAGCCGAAACTAATCTATTCAAGTAATCTAGTGATTGCCGATTTCAAGAAAGAAGGATACAAAGTTTCGGGACTTGATTCTTAAGTCAATCGGCAACAAGGTAAGTTTTAGTGTACTAATCCTACTAGGATTTGGATTTATGGCCGAATGGCTCTTTGCTAAGTATTAAATGATTGATTAAATGTAGAGATCTAAGATCTAAGGCATTAGATCAAGCTTTTCGGGATTTGAATTGGAAACCTTAAGCGAATCAGGTGTGTACCCTACCCTAAGTTTTAATATGTTCATGGCTATGTTTTAAATTGAATGTGTTAATATGAATGTGAAAATATGGCTAAGTACCATGCTAAGGTACAAAAGTACTCAGGTACGTTTCCTACTCCTACTAGGATTATGAATATATGTTATATATAACATGTGAAAAGTGATAAGAATGTGAATTAAGGCATGATATGCATGATATATATGATATGGGGCATTCGGGTTATATGAAAGGGGAAGTGAATGTGGTGACCTAAGACCACGATATCTGAATGTGGTGACCTAAGACCACGAAATCTGAATATGGTGTCTCATGACACAAAATATGTATCTGGTGGCTATGCCACAAATTTTATAAGGGCGATGAGCACGTCGACTGCAGCGACTGCCTTCGATGGTGTGTAGCGGATGGAGGGTTGACTGAGAAGTCCCCACGGTGTGCAGGTTGGTACGGGTGATGTGTAGCGGATGGCTATCTAGGTTTGGGTTCGGGTTTGCATCATATTCTTTAAATGCTATATGTACATGTATGATTTGAAATGCCTGAATTTGTTAAGACTTAGTGTTTGTGTACACATTGAGTCTGTTTGACTCACCCCGTTGTGGGAACCTTTTTCAGGTGACGATCAGTAATGGACCGGGTCGGCAGGAGCTTAAAGATGGCCATGCACAGCAAGGAAAATTTTATTATTTGGACTTTTATTCTATTTAAGCATTTTAATTTATTTTTGGGAATTATTTGATGTAATAAGGCCATAGTTGAACTACTTTATTTTTCTTTTATTTATTATGTTACGAATTTTTAATGGCTATAAGATTAAGTAAATTTAATTTAAAATAGACTTTAAACATTTTGTCACCTGAAATAAATGGGTTTTCAATATAAAATAAACTCGTTTTCAACTCAAGCCCAACCCAAAACAATTTTACTTCCAAAACACACAAATTTTTCCTAAGTAACAAAAGAAATTTGAACCGGTTTACATTGAAGAACATACCAGATCCGGTCAAGGCTCGTGGGCCGGGTTTGGGGTGTTTCACCATTATTCTCTTCTCTTCTTTCTTCTAAAAGCCGAATCTCTATAGATTTCTTCGAATCATCTTCTCTTCCTGATTTTCGCAAAAAGCCAGAATCCTCTGGGAGTAGCCGAATCTTCTCTAGTAAGTAGATCTCTTAGATCTAAAAGCCGGAAACACTAGTCCTTGAATCTCATATCGCTTTTTGGGATTTCAAGGCAGATAGCGGTGGTGTTGGCTACGGATAGCGTCGAATTAGAGGGTCTCGTTCTAACGGTAATCAAATGCGTAGATCCTTATCACATAAGTTTTATTTTGTATTATACCTGTTAGGGGCTAAAAAGCCAAAAAATGAGGCTGTATGAACAGTCGTGTGTAGATCTCTAACACACTAATAATCTGTATGAATATATGTATGTGTATGTTATGGGCTAAAAAGCCGGAAAGTGGCTGTGTAGATAGTTGAATGAAACCCAAAAAAGGTTAGGCAAGGAATGCCAAGTACGTAATCATAGAACTTCTCTATGTGTATCGATGTATGCGAAAGACTGTAATCTCTTAGGTAGTAGATTGTTTGATTTTGCATGAATGTATGCATGGGATGGGTTTGATATGAAAAGGGGAAGAGCATGATTGGTCACATGGTGATCGATGGTAGAAAAACCACCTAATGAAATGTTAGATCACGTGGTGATCGGTGGTAGAAAACCCACCTAATGAAATGTTAGATCACATGGTGATCGGTGGTAGAAAACCCACCTAATGAAATGTTAGATCACATGGTGATCAGTGGTAGAAAACCCACCTAATGAAATGTTGATCACATGGTGATTGGTGGTAGAAAACCCACGAAATGAAATGTTAGGTCACTTGGTGATCGGTGGTAGAAAACCCACGCAAAAATTCCTGATTGATAGGAATAGGCAGTACGGCTGTCGTTTTGGTGTGTAGCGGATGGAGGGTTGATTGTAGATATCCCCAAGGTGTGATGGTTGGTACGGGTTGGTGTGTAGAGGATGGAATTCTAGGATGGGTTGGGCTTTGCATCATTTATTATCTGTCCTGTGATTATGATTGTTGCCATTGTGTATGGGCCAGGGCTCATAATGTGTTTGTGGGCCCAAGCCTTTTATGTGTTTTCGGGATTTACACACTGAGTCTTGGTGACTCACCCTATTATTTTTCCCTAACTTTTCAGATGAGCAGTAGATCGTGGACATGGGAGCCGAGACGGACTCGATGGGCCATCAAGTTTTTATTTCTATAGATTATTTTCGGTTTTCCTTTAAGTTTTGTTTTGGGAATATTTAGGTAATAAGGCCCCATAGTTTATATTCACCTAAGTAGTTTTTTTAATATTTGCAATTTATGAATTTATGTCAGGGGTTTATTTATACCAAATAATAATAATACAAGGTTTCTTTTCAAATGTCACTTATTTATTCAAATATTGCCTAATAACTTATGATTTTCTAAAACCAACTTAGCAAAAGATTTTAACGTTCAACCCGTAGCATAGAAGATCTGGTCGAAACGTATGGACCGGGTTTGGGGTGTTACAATTTGGTATCAGAGCCCAGTTCAAAACTCGGGCTGTAAAATGGGCTTAGCAATGTTTTGGAAAGTGATGTGAATTTGAAAAAAAAATGTGTCCTTGTTGAAGATATGGCCTTCGAGTCTACCGACACCTGATCCACGCAGGTAAGTATTCTAAACTCTTGTTGTGATATACATGTGGGCTTAATGGGCTTGAGGGACGTAGGCTAGAATATTAGACATTGATGGACTTTAGGTATAGTTTAAATCACTCTCTAAATTCAGAAGATTTAATCCAACTAAACAAACCAGTGAACAAGTCAATAGGTTAGGGTGTGGCAACAGGCATACGCATGTCTAAGATTGGATTCAGGAAGAGCTTGGTACTTAAGCAGTCCTAGTGACTCACCTCCTCTTCGCTAGAACCCTACCTAGTGCGTAGTAACTGTTCACCTTAGCCACGAGGACTTGTTGATGGGCCAAAATCTATAATTAAAACCCGAAAGGGACTAGCCAGCCTATTTCGCAACCAAAATACCCCCAAGTTTTGTAAAATTTCCAAAATACACTTGATTTGTGAAAATTTCCCAGAATACCCCAGAATTGTAAAACTACCGAAATTTGTGAAATTATCGAAACACTCCGGTTGGTAAAATTTTCAAAATACCCTTGGTTTGTGAAAATTTCCAAATAACCATGATTTTATAAAATACCCATGTTTTGCAAATTTACCCGAAAACCCCTAGATTTACAAAAGTAACCCGGTTTGCAAAATTAAATTTTCCAAAGTACCCCTGCTTCAAAAAGAAAAAAAACAACAACAACATCAAAATATCTTTATTTCGGAAAAAAAAACTTGTTTTCCAAAATACCCTTGTTTAAAAAAATTTCAAAGAAAATTACCAAGATACTTTATTTGGAAAAAAAATACCTTGTAGGGCAAAACTACGGAAAAAAAACCCCTGGGTAGTGAAATAACGAAGATACCCTTATGCGATGAATGTGTGTGCATGGATGCTACTTGTGTGATTGATGTATGCTGGTTGAATGTATGTGGTTTCTAGAATTAGGGGATAAACTTGAGACTGAAACTCATAGATATAATTTAGAATTCGAAAGAACTACTTTTAAACTACTGTTCATAAGATTGTTCGTGGTTAATCGGTGAAAGAAATTAATAATTCATCAGATAAACACGAATTGGTAGAATGAGTATAAGGGGACGAGGGCGCTCTAGATGCGAATACCGGTGCGTGCTCTACCATAGTATACTAAGTGTTTCTTTTGGCTTTAGAATTAGAGTGCGCAGCGAAAGCATAGTGGTGAGACTTGGGTAGTACGATTAATAGTTAGTTGGAAATTTTGAGGACGACATTTCCTTAAGGGGGTAGAACTGTAACATCCTGAATTTTTGGGCCTATGCGCTTAATGGGTGAAAATGAGTAATGAGTTAATTTAACTGTTAGGGGTCCAAATTGGGCTCAGGATGTGGTCAAGGCCTTGGTGAAATTTTTGTTTGGGCACTATAGAGTTTTAAAAGGTGGTATCTATGTTTAAATTATCAAAATGGGCTTCTTGCCCAGTGGTCAGTGGCGCCGCTTAGGGAGCAAGGAGGTGATGCCACAACAAGGGAGATAGGGGCCCAAAATTTAAGTTTCATGGAGCCCAATTCTTTTAATTTAAGTTAGCTAATTTTCGGCATTTGGGTTAGGTGGAGTGGATGGCAACAAGGCTTAAAAATAGGAGGATTTATATGAATAAGATAATGTAGATATTATAGTTGATAATATGGAAGATAAAAGGAGAAAAGATAGGAGCTATCTACAAGGCTAGGAGTAAGCCGAAATTTCTATAAATAGGAAGGGTTCTCTTCTTTATTTTGCAACATTTAGGGTTTCCACCTTTTCTTTCTCTTCTTTCTTCTAAAAGCCGAAAACTCCATTACTCTCTTCTTTCTTCTAAAAGCCGAAAACTCCATTATTCTCTTCTTTCTTCTAAAAGCTGAAAACTCTATTATTCTCTTCCTTCTTCTAAAAGCCGAAAACTCTATTACTCTCTTCTTTCTTCTAAAAGCCGAAAACTCCATTAGTCTCTTCTTTCTTCTAAAAGTCGAAAACTCCATTACTCTCTTCTTTCTTCTAAAAGCCGAAAACTCCATTATTCTCTTCTTTCTTCTAAAAACCGAAAACTCCATTATTCTCTTCTTTCTTCTAAAAGCCGAAAACTCCATCATTCTCTTCTTTCTTTTAAAAGCCGAAAACTCCATTATTCTCTTCTCTTCTTTCTTCTAAAAGCTGAATCTCTATAGATTTCTTCGAATCATCTTCTCTTCTCGATTTTCGCAAAAAGCCGGAACCCTCTGGGAGTAGCTGAATCTTCTCTAGTAAGTAGATCTCTTAGATCTAAAAGCCGGAAACACTAGTCCCTGAATCTCATATCTCTTTTTAGGATTTCAAGGCAGATAGCGGTGGTGTTGGCTACGGATAGCGTCGACTTAGAGGGTCTCGTTCTAATGGTAATCATGTGTGTAGATCCTTATCACATAAGTTTTATTTTGTATTATACCTGTTAGGGGCTGAAAAGCTGGAAAATGAGGCTGTATGAATAGTCGTGTGTAGATCTCTAACACACTAATAATCTATATGAATATATGTATGTTTATGTTATGGGCTAAAAAGCCGGAAAGTGGCTGTGTAGACAGTCGATGAAACCCAAAAAAGGTTAGGCAAGGAATGCCAAGTGCGTAATCATAGAACTTCTCTATGTGTATCAATGTATGCGAAAGATTGTAATCTCTTAGGTAGTAGATTGTTTGATTTTGCATGAATGTATGCATGGGATGGGTTTGATATGAAAAGGGGAAGAGCATGATTGGTCACATGGTGATCGGTGGTAGAAAACCCACCTAATGAAATGTTAGATCACATGGTGATCGGTGGTAGAAAACCCACCTAATGAAATGTTAGATCACATGGTGATCGGTGGTAGAAAACCCACATAATGAAATGTTAGATCACATGGTGATCGGTGGTAGAAAACCCACGAAATGAAACGTTAGGTCACTTGGTGATCGGTGGTAGAAAACCCACGCTAAAATTCCTGATTGATAGGAATAGGCAATACGGCTGTCGTTTTGGTGTGTAGCGAATGGAGGGTTGATTGTAGAAATCCCCAAGGTGTGATGGTTGGTACGGGTTGGTGTGTAGAGGATGGAATTCTAGGATGGGTTGGACTTTGCATCATTTATTATCTGTCATGTGATTATGATTGTTGCCATTGTGTATGGGCCAGGGCTCATAATGTGTTTGTGGGCCCAAGCCTTTTATGTGTTTTCAGGATTTACACACTGAGTCTTGGTGACTCACCCTATTATTTTCCCCTAACATTTCAGATGAGCAGTAGATCGTGGACATGGGAGCCGAGACGGACTCGATGGGCCATCAAGTTTTTATTTCTATAGATTATTTTCGGTTTTCCTTTAAGTTTTGTTTTGGGAATATTTCAGTAATAAGGCCCCATAGTTTATATTCGCCTAAGTAGGTTTTTTAATATTTGCAACTTATGAATTTATGTCAGGGGTTTATTTATACCAAATAATAATAATACAAGGTTTCTTTTCAAATGTCACTTATTTATTCAAATATTGCCTAATAACTTATGATTTTCTAAAACCAACTTAGCAAAAGATTTTAACGTTCAACCCGTAGCATAGCAGATCTGGTCGAAACGTATAGGCCGGGTTTGGGGTGTTACACTTCACCTGCTGGCAGGTCAAACACTTACTCACAAATTCGGCCACCTCCCGCTTTAGGCCCGGCAACCAAAATTGCTCTCGCAAATCCCGATACATCTTACTGCCTCCAGGGTGCATAGCGTATGGACTACTGTGCGCTTCTAGCAAAATCTTACGCCTCAACTCAGGATCTTTCGGCATGCAAATTCTTCCTTGAAAACCTAATAGCCCACCCTCACTCACACTGAATTCCATTGATCCATCCCTTGATTCTACCTGAAACTTCCCCTTTAGCAACTCATCGGTATGCTGCTTCTCCTTAACCTGACTGACCCAAGAGGGTTTCACTTGTAGTTCAGCTAATAAACTCCCATCATCGTATAAACTGAGGTGAGCAAACATTGCTCTCAAATCAGAGATTACTTTACGGCTTAGAGCATCCGCTACCACGTTAGCTTTACCCGGATGGTACTCGATCGAGCAGTCATAATTCTTTAACAACTCGATCCACCTCCTTTGCCTTAGATTCAACTCTTTCTGGGTCAAAAGGTATTTTAAGCTCTTATGATCGGTGTAAATGACAGATTTCTCCCCGTACAGATAATGTCTCTAGATCTTCAAAGCAAACACCACTGCCGCCAATTCCAAATCATGCGTGGGATAATTCAATTCGTGTGGTCTTAACTGCCGAGAAGCGTACGCAACAACCTTTCCATCTTGCATCAATATGCATCCTAGTCCCGTGTGTGAAGCATCACAATAAATCACGAACTCCTTCCTAGCCTCTGGTTGAATCAACACTGGATCCTCTGTCAAGATCCTTTTCAACCTCTCGAAACTCTCTTGTTGCTTATCGGACCAAACAAAAGGAACCCCTTTCCGCAACAACTTAGTCAACGGTGCCGCGATCAATGAAAATCCTTCAACAAACCTTCTGCAATACCTGACCAAACCAAGAAAACTCCAAATTTCTGCTATTGATTTAGGCGGCTTCCAATCCAACACCGCTTCAATTTTTCGAGGGTCAACCCTAATCCCCTCTGCCGACACCACGTGACCTAGAAAAGTAACTTCTCTTAGCCAAAATTCACACTTACTGAATTTGGCATAGAGCTGCTTCTCCCTCAGAATCTGCAAAACCACCCGAAGATGTGAATCATGCTCCTCTTTCGATTTTGAATAAACCAAGATGTCATCTATAAATACCACGACAAATCGATCCAAGTAGGGTTGGAACACCCGGTTCATCATGTCAATAAACGCTGCTGGCGCGTTGGTCAACCCAAATGGCATCACCATGAATTCGTAGTGACCATAGCGAGTCCTAAAAGCCGTCTTATGAATATTCGCCTCCTTGACCTTAAGCTGATGGTATCCTGACCTCAGATCTATCTTTGAAAAGACTGAAGCCCCCTTCAACTGATCGAACAAGTCATCGATCCTCGGCAACGAGTATTTATTCTTGATGGTCAACTTATTCAGCTGGCGATAATCAATGCACATACGCATTGATCCATCCTTCTTCTTAATGAATAACACTGGCGCTCCCCAAGGTGACACACTTGGTCGAATAAACCCTCTGTCCAGCAACTCTTGGATCTGTGCCTTTAATTCCACCAACTCCTTCGGTGCCATTCAGTATGGTGCGATAGACACTGGCACTGTTCCCAAAAGAAGATCAATACCAAACTCTACTTCACGGTCAGGAGGTAATCCCGGAAGCTCTTCTGGGAAAACATTAGGAAATTCCTTCACCGTCCTAACATCTCCGACAGTTAGTTCCTTGGTTTCCAGAGCCCGAACAAACATTAAAGTTGCCTCACATCCTTTTCTCACCATTCTTTCTGCTCTTAAGGCAGACACCACATTTGACAAACAGTTCCCCCTTTCACCTATTACCAACACTTCAGTTCAGAAAACTATCCCCTGAACTTCTAAGGGTATCTCCCGATAAAGTTTGTTCACCACCACAGATTGTCCTAACGGGCTATTTACGGTCATCTCCCTAGAGGAGATCTCAGAATCTACGCTTAAAGTTTCAGACACCCTACTAGCAACATATGAATGCGTCGACCCAATATCAATCAATATAGTGTAAGGCAAGCCAAAAATTAAAAACGTACCGGTTATGACATCCGGTGCGTCAGCTCCTCTCGACGTCTGGCAGCATAGACTAACCCCGGCTGTCTCGCCTCAGTGTTTCCTGCCCCTCTGCCTGGTGCTCTACGGCCCCGACCAAAACCGTTACCACCCCTGGCTGGACCACGACCTCTCTGTGGCTGCTGACCTCCTCTACCTGGCTGAGCATTCCCCTAACCCGCGGGCCCTGCACCGCCCCGTGGCTGTGGACAATCTCTAATCTGATGGTCCGTAGACCCACATCGAGCACACCTTAGTGTCTGGCTAGCAACAGCAGGTCTCTTAACCCGACTCGGCCCCTCTGACCTAGGTCTTTTTTGAGTACGCCCAGCTGGCCCTGACGATCCAAAATTCCTCTTACTTCCACCTCTGTCTCTATCCCGATTCAGCTTCTCTGTCCGCTTTACCTCCTCAGCTATCTTAGGTTTTTCCACAAGCACAGCAAATTCCCTCTCCCGCTGTGGAGATATCAATACACGCAGATCATCCCTCAGACCATCTTCAAATCGAACACAACGTTCATGGTCTGTGGCCACCATCCCTCGAGCATAACGACTAAGGCATAAGAATTCTGCTTCATACGCAGCCACCGACTACTTCCCTGAACCAGATTCGGAAACGCCCTACGCTGCTCATCCACATAACTTGTCCCAATGTATTTACTCTGAAACGCTATTTTGAAGAAATCCCAGGTGATACGGTCAGCCACCGTACCATCCTTAACCGTAAGCTACCATTGATAAGCTTCGTCCCGTAGGAGAGATACAACCCCTTTCAATTTTTCCTCTTCCGTGAAATCCAGATCACCCATTATACGTTCAACTGCCTCCAACCAATACTCAGCTGTACTCGGGGCTATACCAGAAATTCCCCTCAACATTTCTGCCCCATTGGCTCTAAGTCACTCCGACACAGATTTCTGAGCTCCTGTACCCATGCCTGCCCCAGCCACTCTCTCTAGAACCCGCAACATCGCCTGAGATACCGCCTCATCTCCGGCCGTCTGATCCTGAAATTCTGTCTCTACAGCTGGTGGAACTGGCATCTCATTTCCTGACCCATGGCCAGATCCTACTGGTTCTGACACGGCCATCCTACCCCTACCACGGCCACGCGGCGGACGTCCTCGACCCTTTGTACTCATACTACCGATTCGCTTTTATCTGATTAGAAGTTTTATGGATTAATAATTTCTTTCACTGATTTAATAATGAACAGTCTTATGAAAAGTAATTTCAATAGTAGTTCTTTCGAAATCGAAATTACATCTACATGGTTCAGTCTCAAGTCTGTATCTCCTAGTTCCAGGAACCACATACATTCAACACCCACATGCATTCTAACAGAACATCACATACATGCATCAACCATACGAACAACATCCATAACCTCACCTTCGTGACACAATGGTATTTTCGTCATTTCACTACCCAGGGGTATTTTCGTAATTCTTCCCTACAGGTTTTTTTTTGTAATTTCACAGAATAGGTCTTGGTAATTTTTCCCGAAATAGGGGTAATTTGGTATTTTTCGTAACGCAGGGGTATTTTGAAATTTTTTTAAAAATCGAGTGTATTTCGGTAATTTTGCAAATTTTGATAATTTCGTAAATCGGGGTATTTTGGTAATTTTATAAATCTAGGGTTTTTTTCAGGTAAATTTGCAAAACATGGGTAATTTATAAAACCAAGGGTGTTTTGAAAATTTTCACAAACCAAGGGTATTTCGGTCATTTTCAAAACTAAGGGTATATTAGTAATTTTACAGAGGTAGGGTATTGGTCCCTTTCGGGTTTTAGTTATGATCTTCAGTCCATCAACAAGTCCTGTGGCTAAAGTGAACAGTCACTGCGCACCAGGTAGGATTCCAGCGAAGAGGAGGTGGGCCACTAGGGCCGCTTAAATACCAAGCTCTCCCTAAATCCAATCCTAGACATGCGTATGCCTGTTGCCACACCCTAACCCAGTGACTTGTTTACGGGCATGTTCAGTTAGATTAAGTCTTATGAATTTAAAGAGTTGTTTAAGCTAAGCCTAGAGTCCATTAATTACTAACTTACTATTCTACGTCCCCATAAAGCGCATCAAACCCAACATGCATACCTCATCAAGAGCTAGAATACTTACCTGCGTGGATCGGGTGCCGGTAGACTCGAAGGCCATATCTCAACCAAAGTATTTTCACAAATTTTATAAACTACTACTGGGCCCATTTCACAGCCCAAGCTTTGCAATCGGGCTCTGATACCAAAATGTAACACCCCAAACCCGGCCCAAACGCTACGACCAGATCTGGCATGTCACGAATTGAAATGTTAAAATCGAAGTTCTTTATTTACTTTAAAGAGAGCACGTATCTCATTTGGAAAAACATTTCGATAACGCGTTGTGTTGAAAACTTGGCTTTGTTGGTTTTGGAAATCTCACTTTAATTAATCAAATATTCGTTAACTTAGTATTTTTTTCCAAAAACATTTCTTTACGTTAAGCGTGTTTGAAACACCCATTTCATTACTTACTGTAATTAAGTCCTTGAAAATATAAGTTCATAATCCATAAACATGAACAACAGTAAACCGGAAATTTAAGCTAAGGGCCTTATTACATGCTAACAACAATAAACCCAAATAAATAAAACAAAGTAAAAACCAGAAATAAGTTCGCTTAAATCAAATACTTTGTGGCCCCTCGAGTCTGCCTCGGCTCCCATATCCACAATCTACTGCTCACCTGAAAGATTAAGGAAAATAAATGGTGAGTTACCAAGACTCAGTGTGCAAATCCCGGAATCGCATATACGGCCTGAGGCCCAAAAACACATTCTAGGCCTTGGCCCATGCAAAATGGCAACAGAACAGGTACATGCAGAATGACCCAACCAACCTAGAGTTCTATCCTTTACACGCCAACCCTTACCAGCCATCACACGGCGGGGATTTCTACAATCAACCCACCAACCGCTACACGCCAGTTTGACAGCCCTACCGTCGATCATATTATTCAGAATCAAATTAACATGGCATTGCCATTGATCACTATTGTGACCTAAATATACAGTTTGTGGTTTAACCACCGATCACTAGGTGACCTATAACATGCTCTTCCCCTTCATCATATCAATCCCGTGCCCCATGCATACACACATGTCATAATAAAGATGATATACCATTTACAGAGTAGTAGGTTAACACATACATCGATACACATAGAGAAAATACTATGTTTACGTACCTGGCATCCCTAGCCTAACCCCTAAGGGTTATTCGACTGTCCACACAGCCTTTTCCGACTTTTCAGCCCATA
Source organism: Gossypium australe (assembly GCA_005393395.2). NCBI lineage: Eukaryota > Viridiplantae > Streptophyta > Magnoliopsida > Malvales > Malvaceae > Gossypium > Gossypium australe. The sequence continues at coordinate 35,122,312 of CM016615.1, read as the reverse complement.
ACAGATACAATACATGAACTTATGTGATAGAGATCTACACACCTGATTACAGTCAAGGTGATACTTTCTATGTTGACACTATCCGTAGCCGATACGACCGCTAACTGCCTACGGTTTTGTTTTGACGCTGGTCCACAACCCGATGGCCAATCCCGAACCGCTGACACTGCTTGTTTCTTAAACTTAGGGATTGGGTTTACAGATCCAATCCCCTCCTTCGCCTGATCGACATTTGATTCCATCAAAAGACCTTATCAGTTGCTACCATCACAACATATGGTTGTTAATCCATAACATAGGGTTAAGATCACAAATACGATAAGCGAACCTAATGAAAATCTAAAGAGAACCCCTTACCTTGAAATCCTGAAAAGAGGTATGGGACTCAGAGACTAGCGATTTCCGGCTTTTGGGATGTAGACGATTCGATCTACTTTGATTCCTAAAATGTCGCCCCAAGATGAGAACACAAGAACAGTCAAAACGCTACTCAAAAGATAACCTTATCACACCAATTGGCCTGTCGGCTTTGGCCTCCAAAAATCGAAAGGGAAAGGTGAAACATAAAAGGAATCGGCACTTACCTTGACACCAACAGATTCGGCTACCCCAAACAGGTTTCGGCTTCTGCGAAAATCCAAAAGAAAGGTGGTGCAAAGGAATCTATGGAGGTTCGGCTTAATGAAGAAATCGACAAAAAGAAAAAAAGATGTAGAGGAAGATTATGAGGTTTCAGGTTGTAGGAGAAAGTAGAGAAAAACAATGGACATTCGGCTTTAGCATAAAAGTGAAGATGAGAGAATGGGATTAGGGGTTTCGGCTTTAGCAGAGAATGAGAGAAGAAAGTAAGAGAATAAAACCCAAATGCCGAAAATAAAGAAGTACTCCCCTCCCCTAAAGAGAATTTTGGCTCTCCCCAACAAATGCCGAGAATGCCTATTTTGCAAACTAAAAACCCATTCTATCAATAGGGAAATTTCGGCACCCCTTAGCCATACAAAACCGTTTCCCCCTTCCCCCTTAGTGTTGGAAATTCAGCCACCACCTTGACCAATAGACAATTCCTAAACTTTCTCCCTTATCATTATCTGATCTCTCATCCACAAGTGGCCTAGATAACACCACCTCTTCCTTCCTTTATCTGCCACATTATTAGCCGTATTATCCACATTATCCCACTCATTAAATCTCTCTATTTTCAAGCATTCCAACCGACTCCAACTCCCTCTCTTTTGACGCCAAAAACATTTAAAAATAAGTGGGTAATGGGACTCGAACCTTGGATCCGCCTACTACTTATCACGCCACCTCATAGCCCCTGAATAACGCCACTGACCATTGGGCCACAAGCCCGTTTTGTGTCTTATTTCATAGATAATATCTTTTAAGCCCTATCCTACCCGGCTCTCCACTAGAGTGCCCAACAGAAAATTTTGACTAAGGCCTCGGCCCAATCCCGAGCCTAATCTGAACCCCTTAAACACTCTAATTAACACATTAAGCATTGCATAATCATCACAGCACATTAAATGCAAAGCCCCACCAATTCAGGATGTTACACTTAAATAGTTATATTAAGTCACGTGTTAGTTAATTATTTTTGCTATATCAAGTTTGTTGGAAAATTAACGAGCTAATTCCCTTCCAAAAAGAAAAAGAAGTGCTAATTAGAGTAAGTAAAACTTGGTCATATTATTTGCCCACGCTAATTAAAATAGAAAATGTTTCATTGGTTAATTTTTCCTTACTCTCTCTATATAAGATGGTTTGAAACAAAATAAAAGACAGAAATCATTCTCTATTTGAAGTAAGTAAAAATAAAGTATGGCTATTCAATTTAATTTTTTCATCCATGTTAATACTAGTACTTTTATCCATATCATTCGTTCAAGGTCAATGAGGAGGAGAAGGTGGTGTTATTGATGTTGTTGCAAAATTTGGTGCAAAGGCAAACAAGAAAACAAATTTGAGTAAGGTAAGCAAAATATCATATAACTTTATAGTCAGTAGATAAAAGTATGCATAACTATTTTTCAAATCTCTTATCTTTATATGTATCTTTTTATTTTTTTTATTTGGTTTTAGCCATTGTTGGATGCTTGGAAAAAAGCATGTGCCTCAACATCTCCGGCAAAAATTGTGATTCCTAAAGGGATATGTTTTTTAAGTACAGCTACATTAGATGGTCATTGCAAGGCTCCTATTGAGCTTCAAGTTCAAGGCACTATGAAGGCTCCGGCAGACCCTGGTGCTTTCAAGGAGCCTAAATGGATTGCCTTCAATAGAATTGAAAATTTCAAATTGTCTGGGGGAGGAGTTTTCGACGGCCAGGGAACCACTGCTTATAAAAGGGAAGGCTGCAAAACACATGATTATTGTGGTTCACTTCCTATTGTAAGTTATTTTCTTATTGAGAAGTTATGACTTTTGTTTTTATAAATAGAATTAAGTAATAATTATTTTTTGTTTCATTCTGGAATTAAACAGAACCTAAGGTTTGATTTTTTAACCAACGTAATGCTACAAGATATAACTACTAAAGACAGCAAGCAGTTCCACGTTAAGGTTCTAGGATGCAAAAACATTACTTTCGAACATTTCACCGCGTCTGCACCTAGAGAAAGCCCAAACACGGATGGGATTCACATTGGGAGGTCAGATGGAGTCAATGTTCTTAACTCAGAGATAAAGCTGGTGATGATTGTGTTTCAATTGGGGATGGTTCCAAAAATTTGGTTATCAATAGAGTAACTTGTGGACGAAGACATGGTATTAGTATTGGTAGTCTTGGATTGTTAAAAAATGAAGAACCCGTTGATGGAGTTACAGTAAAAAACTACACCATGACTAATACTTCCAATGGTGTTAGAATGAAAAGTTGGCCAGGTGCTGAACCCGGCACTTGTTCGAACATTCACTCTGAGGATATTACCGTGACCAATGTCAGTTCTCCTATTATAAATGATCAAAAATATTGCCCATGGAACAAATGCAAAATAAATGTATGTACATATTTATCAAAATCGTAAGAAAGAAAAAATAGTTGATCGGTCATTGAATCATTATTTTGTTGATACAGGAAGAATCAAAAGTTAAACTAAGAAATATTAGTTTCAAAAACATTCACGGCACTTTTGCGCTTCCAGAAGCCGTCAAGATTATTTGCAGCACTACTTTACCTTGTGAAAATGTGGAACTTGCCGACATTGAAATTACGCAAAGTGGACCAGATGGACCTGCAGTATCACAATGTTCGAATGTGAAGGCTAAAGTTAGTGGCAAATAAAATCCAGTTGCCTGTTCCGCCCTTATCCCAGCAAAACCTACCCCAGCCGCTTAATCAATAGCATAGGTATAAATGTTTTTGATGAGGTTGTAACCCCTATAATTATATTTGTTTTGCAGACAAATTTTATTTTGTTTTACATTTTATGTTATTAAGAATATTTTTCTTAAACTTAATTATTTTAAAAAATACACTTCAACAAAAAATATTGCAATGTGATAACATTTTATGCATTTAGGCTTACGATATAATTATTTTTAAAATACTGAACCATATACTATTTAATTATTTTGTTTTTTTATTTATATAATTTTTTTGTTTTTTATTCATAAAATTGGCATAATAAAAATTTTAATAATCAATATTTATACATTGTATCAATCTAGTTTCGATTCTAAAAATAACCTTTTAACTTTTACACCTTGTATAATTTAATTTTTTTATAGTTTTGTTTTTTTATGACTCTTTCACCTTAAAAGCTAAAATAATAAATTTATCAATTAAATTTGATCCAAAATATATTAAAATTAAAAATCTAAAAATTTAACATAATAATTTTATCTTTTCTTATTGTTTTAAATTTAACCTTGAATGTTATAAATAAAAGCAAAACGGTAAAAAAATACAAAATTGCACTATATAAATGTTAGGGAATGAAATTTGTTAGAATCAAGATTAAATTGACACAATATGTAAACGATGAGAGATAAAATTACTATTATGTCAATATTAAAAGTTGCTAAAGTTTTATAAAATGTTTGGCAATGGAATCCATCAAACTGGTTGAATCAAAAATTGATGGTTTAACCTGTTCAACTACTTGTTCAATTATTGACATTGAATGAAATCATCGCTTGAAAATTTATATAATATTTCTAAATTTTAAATGATAATACCTTAAATTCAAAGACCAAAAGGAATTTAATTGTCAAATTCAAGTGACAAAGTGGATAAAAAAAACCCTAATAGTCAAATTTTTAAATGATAACACGATTCTCCTAGCACTTTTTGCAACAAGGTTGCCAGCAGTTATTGGAGGGTCCTATGCTTATCTTATCCCAATAGCCTATATAATAAATGCCCCATCATTGCAATGAATTAGTGACTCCTCCTCTGGCTTACGTACTAAGTCGTGGCAGTGCCTGGCAGGTACGACAAGTTAACATAACTATGAATCAAATAAGCCCTTCTCGAGGAAAAATTGAGAACAAGTTACCCAGAAACCATCGTATAATCGAAGAAAATCCTCCCTAGATTAAACTCAAACATTATGAAACTCCAACTTAAGGCCTCGTTGGCCATACAATATGGACCAATCACTCATTGGCGATATCATAGTTATGTTTCAAGGAAAACATTAGACTCCTAGGATTAACCTGAGTTAGAAGTCACAGAGTTGATCAGACAACTGATGGCTTCATGATGTTTTTCTCTATATTTTGTATATGTCCAACATTGATGCGCTTGATCTTTATATATATATATATATTTGAACAATCATACTTATATTCATATCTGAATATATGCTGAAAAGAGTTTAAAATTTAGGTAATATAAAATGTTAAATTACTTTTTGAGATCTGAACTTGACAAATTTTCCCATATTGTGGAACCCTAAACCTCAAATTTGACAATTGATTCTAGTTTGGGGCTTGGATTTTTTTATCTAAATTAAACCTCGAATTTTGCAGTTTTTCTCACGATGGGGTTTGAATTTTCTTTGTTCAAGTTAGTCCATAAAAACCCTAGAGTTTAGGCCCAAATGTGGGAACAACTTGGACAAAAAATTTCAAGCCCCAAAGGGGGAACGATTACCTACTTCAAGTCTTAGTGTGAGAACAATTTAATAAGCTCAGAACCTAACTTTGACAAAAACAAAAGTTCAGACTCCAATGTAAAAAAGTTATTAAATTAGCTCCAAATAGTGATTTAATCTTAACATATATGATATTTTGTGTAGGAAAATTTGGATCAGTGTTTGTATCCATGCCTTTCCCCATATTTGCAGCATTTTATTGTATACTTTTCAGCCTTGTAGGTATGTATTAATTTTAACCATACCTACCCATTTTTATCCTAACCTTAGATTGTCACATCCTAGAAACCAGGCCGATGGTATTGACATTAAATTATAGATTAAAAATAGGGTAAATAGAAATCACGTTAGTAATTAGGACTAAATAGGAATAATAGCAAAGTAGAGAACTTAAATAGGTAAATTAGGACTAATGGTTAGTGGGGGGTTTATTAAAACAAGGGTAGAATTAGGAGGGATCTATAGGATAAATAAACTAAGTTTATAAATGAATTTGGCTATATAAGCCGTCACTGCTCATTTGCTTCTCATGTTTTAATTTTCTTTTTTTATTATTTTCTTTCTTTATACACTTTCTTCTTTTCAAATGTTGTTGCATCTGGTAGTTAATTTTCATTCAAAATTTTCTTGCGCATTACATTTATTAAGCAACCTAGCACCTTTTTCTTCTTCAAATTCTCAAGTAAAACACCAACTTATTCTTCTTAAACTTTGGTTCGGTTATTGAGTGGACCACTCGAGAGTCATGAAGGATACCAAAACCAAAGGTAAACAATCTATTTTCATATCAAATATGCATGAAATGCTTTTGACTGAAGTATCTACGATTTAATTAGAAAATATAAATAATCTTTTTTTTTTATGATTTGGCTTCATGAAAATGGTGGATTGAAACTGGCGAAGCTAAGAAATGTTGTTTAAATATGTTTTGTTCTTGAGGAAGACGATGAACAATAACTGATTCTTAAAGTAAAGAGCTGGTGAGATTAACATTTAATTAATAGTCTAGATCTAAAGATATATATACATTAAAAATGTTAAATGTTAGGAAATAGGGTAAGTATTAGAACAATAAAAATCTACAAGAGATAACGTAACTAGTGGGCTGTTGTTGAGTAGAGAATGAATTAAATTATTTTAGACAATATGTGATGTGTATTTTTCATGCGAAGTTGAAAATACCGAAGGAGCATCGACTGGTAGAGACAAAGAGAAAGAAAATGTCACATAATCGACATTATGGTGAACAAGGTGAGTACACTATATACTGCACTTATATGGTGATTTGAGTGACTCTATGAGTCTTAGGGTGTGTTTTAGGAGAGACGTTTATCCAACGAGTATATTATTTAATTATGTTTCATTTTCACGAATTGCCAATATATCACTTGTAACACCCCAAACCCGGCCTAGACGTTATGACCGGATCTAGTGTGTCACATCAAAGTGATGTTTGAAAACTATGCTTTCATCGAAAACCCTTATTAAAATTTAAAACCTTCTACCATTTAAAACCTCAGATTTCGTTGCTTACTTTTGAAAACACGATTTACTCAAAGACATTCTCACACAGAATATTACTATTTTTTTAAAGCCTTGTTTGTTGCGGAAGTTTAATTCGAAATAGTCGCGAATACGTGATATTTTGAAAATAGTAGTTATTGTTTTAAAATCCCATGTTTAACAAACTATGAGGTTGAAACTTAAAGAAACACCATATAAAAGTTAAAAATCCCAAAATGGACTTACTATAAAAAGTATTAACCCAATAAATTAAACTAAAATAAAATAAGGTTGCTTGGTTTAACTTTAAATCGAATCAGACGTGTGGCCACCTCCGAGTCCCTCGTAGCTCCAAATTCTTTTAAGGCTAGGGATTACCTGCACAGATAAAGGGAAAGGGTGAGTTTCGAGAACTCAGTGTATAATCCCCTAATACGGTTACAGTCTGGGCCTGAGCCCATACGGTATCAGTCTGGGCTTAAGCCTTAAATCATATCAATGCAAGCAGACATGTAACCCAACCCTTAAAAGCCAACTCACCACCTGTACCAACCATCTCTCCATGTGGGGACCAAGTCGACCCACCCAGCCAACTCTCCACCTGTACCAACCAGCTCTCCATGTGGGGACCATGTCGACCCACCCAGCCAACTCTCCAATAATGCAGCCTAGCTGCTTACAACGATATACGTGGCTGAGCCACTAGGATCAAAATACATGGCGATGCCACTATAACGGTACTTCCTCCAAATCAGAAAAAACCACCCCAATGCAGTATGTCATGTCATAACTAACCCATGTATGCAGTGCATCTCAATCATAATCAATCATGCAATTAATACACATACCACACTAATACTACCACTAAGGGTACGACGGTCATTTAGACGGTTAGGAGTAAAACGGTCATTTCACCCCTTAAGGGCATCTCAATAATTTTACCCATCGAGGGTAATTCGGTAATTTTACCCATTGAGGGTATTTCGGTAACTTTACTCCTATAACGGCCTTTCTGGAGGCCTACGGTCACCTCGAGCGACACAAATGCTCTTTTTGATCGAAATGGTGCAATTGGGCCCAAGCCTAATTTTTGGCCCAAGTGGGACCACACACTCGTATGGCCCATTCAGCCTATTTTCGGCTACGGTTCAACGAACCTCGCAGCCACATCTATTATCTGGAACTTACCATAAATTTCGCCGCTATGGGTCCATCAGCCCATTGGGCCCACTCAGCCCACTATGGCTCAATAAGGCCCATTACGGTCTAGGCCCACGAGAAAGTTTGTGGCACTCCCAAAGGTCTGTTGTCAATTTTTGTGGCTCGGTTTATCACTGCGAATGCTCGTACAGTCGAGTGATCTCGGATGCCGAAGTCTCAACTTATTGTTTTTCAGCTTTTATCGGTATACAGTAGCATCAAAGTGAGAACAACTATATTCTATTTTTGAACAGTATGGGACTAGGTGTACGATTACACACCTGTTACGAGTTGTGGTTTGAACTGCTTCCAAAACACATATGATAACAATTGACCATTAGTTAGTCTCAACCTTTGATAATCCATAACATTGAATCGCTCCACTCAACTAACTTCACTTACCACGAGACGCGATCTCCTACAGTGCAACGGTAATTGGACCTATCCCTTGGCTAAGGAAAACAAGTCTCTAGCAATGACTGATGAACAAAAGAGTGTTAGTAAACATCCAACATTCGGCCCCCCACAGAGAAAAGAAAGAGACTGAAGTTAACTCATGCAGTCACAAGGATTCTAACTAATAACGAATTAAGAGAGTATTTGTATTACTCCACTCTTACCAACACCAAGGAGCGACAACAACCGACAGTTGTCTAACAACAGGATTCGGCCCAACCAGCAAGATCGAAAAGATTAAGAATGAAGGGAGTATGTAGATTCGGCTTACAAGGTTCGGCCAGCAAAAGAAGAACCAACACTTCAAGAAGAAATGTGTTCGGCTTAAGGAGAAATCATAAAGGGAGGAGTGTAGCCACGGCTTAGAGGCAAAGAAAAGAAAACGAACGATTAGGAAGAAGAGTAATGAGAAGAAGGAAGAAAAGAAGGTGAGAGTAAAGGCTTACCAATTTGGCACTTAGCAGAAAAAATGAAGGAGGAATAGAAAAAATAAGAACAAGGTGAATTCGGCAGAGGTCAAAAATGAAAAGAAAGACCTAAAACGTCCAAAGGTACCGAAATGTAAACACTCCCGCAAAACAATCCAAAGAAAATTAGGCACTCTCACCCTAACACAAAACCGAATATGAACTCCCCAAATGATAACCCTTGGCCGAAATTCCCTATTCAACTTCCCCACATTCGGCCAACACTCCCTCACACATCCATCCCCTTGATTTCCTCCACCGAATCCTCCTTGACACACACTCAGCCTCCTATCGAAATTCTTGACCAAGTCTTCAACTTCCCTTACAGAGTTTGATCCAAACTCTACCTCTTGCTCCCTCAAGACATAAAATAAAAGTCACCCTTTTGCTACTCATAGGATTCGAACCCCACATCTCCCTGCTATCCCACTGACTCCACACTACTAAGACATAAGCTTCTCTTGTGTCACTTAAACGCACACAAATTGAAACACCCCAAACCCGGCCCACGAGCTTTGACCAGATTTGGCATGTTCCTCAAGTAAACCGGTTTCAAAATTCTTTTGTTACTTAGAGAAAAACTTGTGTGACTTAAAAAAAAATATCGTTTGGGTTGGGCTTGAGTTGAAAACAAATTTATCTTATGTTAAAACCCATTTATTTAAGGTGATAAAACATTTAGAGTTAATTTTAAAAGGAATTTACTTAAACTTTAATTGATAAAAATCCATAAACATAATAAATAAAAGAAAAATAAAGTAAACCACAATGGCCTTATTATATCAATGATCCCAAAGTAAAACTTAAAATACTTAAAATAAATTGAAAGTCCAAATCATAAATTTCTTGCTATGCATGGCCACCTTTAAGCTCCTGCCGACCCGGTCCATTACTGCTCATCACCTGAAAAATATTCCCCAACGGGGTGGGTCAACAGACTCAATGTGTACACAACACTAAGTCATAATAGAATCAGGCATACAAATGATACACATTCAAATCATAGAATACAATTAATGATGCATTCCCAAACCCAAACCTAATTGTCCATCCGCTACACACCCCCGTACCTGCCAAACACACCGTGGGGACTACTAAGTCGACCCTCCTTCCGCTACACACCAATTTGCGGGCTTAAGGCTCCGCATCTGTGGTTTTGGGAAACCACTTTTCAGATTACTGTGGTCTTAGATCACCACTTTTCAAACTACTGTGGTTGTAAGTCACCACTTTTCAGATTACTGTGGTCGTAAGTCACCACTTTTCAGATTACTGTGGTCTTAAATCACCACTTTTCACTTCCCCTTTCAATATACAACCATATGCCCCATAAACATTAATATGCATAATATACCATAGTTCACATTCTTATCATATTCTCATGTTATGAATAACATATTTCATATTCCTAGTAGAAGTAGGAAACGTACCTGAGTACTTAGTACCTTAACATGGTACCTTAGCCATGCTCATATATTCATTAACATATATTTTAATACATGCAACCATAATTCATATTACAAAGTAGTGTGGAGTACACACATTCTTAATAATACATTTAATTTAAACATAGCCATGAACCTATCAAAACTTAGGGTAGGGTACACACCTGATTCGCTTAACAGATTCCTTGAGATCCCGAGATCTGATCTACTGCCTTAGATCTCAAGTTCCTACAATTGATTAATCACTTTTTACCTTAATAAAAAGCCATTCGGCCAAAATTCCAAATCCTAGTAGGATTAGTATACTTAAAACTTACCTTGAAATTCTCAAATCCTGAACTCCTTGTATCCCTCTGTCGAAATCCCTATAACTACATGTTAGATCAATTTCTAACATTTATTCACAACAAATAACCCTTAGCCGAATGTTAAATATGACTTACCTTAGATTCTTAAATCCCAAAATTCATCGAATAACTAGGGAACACGCGGCCTATGGTGTACCTTCGGGAAAAGAACTTCTCCTTTCTTGTAGTCGACACTTAGTAAATCCCGAAAGATCCTTTGAAGAAATCGACAGCACCTATGCTTGAAGCCTTTCCAAGATTTGGCTTTTGAATGGATTGGTAAGGAGAAATAGGAAGAAAAGAAAGATGAAGAGATTCGCTTGCTTTACTAGGGTTTTTGGTTTTAACAAAATAGCAGAGAAAAGAGAAAATTGGCTAGGAAAATTTCGGCAGAGAGAGGGGAATGTCCTATGGAATTTTTGGCAGAGAGAAGAGAATTTGTTTAAGAAATTCGGCAAAGGAAAAGTGAATGAATGAATGGCCTCTCTTTTCCTTTTATAGCCAAATTTACTAGGCTAGAGTCCCTTACTTGGCCACCACTCTTCTTTATTTGATAGCTTTATCTCTTTAATTTAAAATAATTAAAGAAATATCCTTTATTATCTCTTATCTATTAATAATAATAATAATAATAATCCTCTTTTATCTCTTCCTTATCTATCAAAATAAAAGAAAGAAATCCATATTTATCCATCTATTATCTCTTCAAAAAAAATTAATCCAATTTAAATCCCTTATTTATCCCATTAATTGCCGAAATTTAAAGGGAATAAAACTCCCTTTTTCTAGAAGCCTTGCCGTCCACTCCTCTGCTTCTGGAAGCAAAAATAAAATTCCTTTTATTTGCTTCCCAAGTGACTCGAACCCAGGCCCAACACCTTGCATATGGCGCCATTTCCAGAGGCCCTAAGTGGCATCTCCAGGCCACTTTTCCAAGCCTGTTTGTGTGTCAAATTTCACAAACTTTTTCTTTTAAGGCCACCTTGCCTTAATTTCCTCTTTTAAACTTTAAAACTCAACATTTCTAAGTCATTTCTAAGTTTCCAAAAATTTTCATTCGGCTCTTTAAACTTGACATTTCCTTACATTTCCAAGTTTCCAGAAATGTTCACTTTCCTCTTTTAAACTTAACGTTTCCAAAGCATTTCCTTACATTTCCTTACATTTCCATACATTGCCTTACATTTCCATACATTTCCACACATTTCCATACATTTCCATACATTTCCATACTTTTCCATACATTTCCATACACCTTAGGGTTTCTAGAACTCCTCAGAACACATCCAACACACCCACTGAGCCCACTATCTCATGAATTACACACGAACGCATAACCCCTAATCTAGGATGTTACAGTTCTACCCTCCTTAAAAATAATTTCGTCCTCGAAATTACTTATTAACAGCCGTACAATCCTTCTCACCGCACTATGCTTTTGCTGCGCACTCTGATCTTAATAGAACCATCATACTTTCTAGGCACAATCCCTAAGTTCACGTCCCCTAGAACTTATTTCTAACGTCGCGATTTAATCCGAGTAAAAAGTTTTATGAAGTAGTCCTTGTTTCACTGATTATTCGCGAAGAATTTTTATGGAAAAATTTTTAGGAGTGGTTCTTTCGAATTCATACATGCACACAGTCTTTACATTCATACATCCATCAATCAATTATGAACTTTCATTCATTCAGAGAAACATTGTAGTTTTCATTGTTGTTGTTTTTCCACTACCCAAGGGTATTTTCGTAATTTGTCCTACAGGGGTATTTTCGTAATTTTTCAAAAGAAAAAGTTCCTTGGTGATTTTGTCAAAAAGTATTTTGGAATTTTTAAATTCCCGGGGTATTTTGGAAAATTTTGAAATCCGGGGGTATTTCGGTAATTTTGGAGCTCGGGGGTATTTTGGTAATAAACCAGGGTAAATTTGTAAAGTTTATTGTTTCCGGGGTATTTACAAATTTTGCCAAACTTTGAGAGTTCTTTTTGAGAATTTTATTTTTCCAAAACGATAGTGTTGCAAAACTTTTGGAAATCAGGATCATTTTGGTAATTTTGTAAGTTAGGGGCAATTTTGTAATTTTTCAAAATCAAGGTATTTTGATATTTTGCAAATTAGGGTTTTGAACATTTTATAAAGTAACGAAACTTTGATAAGAACTGTGGGTATTTGAAAATTTCATAAGCCAAGGGCATTTTAGTAATTTTGCAAATAGGGGTATTTTAGTAATTTTCATAAATCAAGAAATATTTCAGAAAAAAATTTTATGGAATAGCTTTTATGAATCAAAAGGGTAATTTAAGAGGTTTTAAAACTAGGGTTTTTATGGAAATATGGCTAAATCTCTTTCGGGTTTTAGTTAGGGTTTTAGCCCATGAATAAGTCCTCTTGGTTAGGGTGAACCGAAGCTACGCACCAGGTAGGATTCGAGTGGAGAGGAGGTGAGTCACGCGGACTGCTTAAATACCAAGCTCCCACCGAATACCAATCCTAGACATGCGCACAATGGTTGCCACACCCTAAGTCGGCGACTTAGACATAGGTTTGTTTAATTAGGCATTTAAAGTCTTATGAAATTTGTTGGGGTAACTAGTCCTAGGGTTCAAGTACCTATCATACTATTCTACGTTCCATTCCATTTTTACCCTTCTACAAAAATTACAATATAAATCACCCAAAGGATAGGGGTACTTACCTGGTGGACTGCGGGTCGGAGACTTAGGTGCCATGCCAGAAAACCTGCTTGATCTTCAAAGAAACTCATTTGGGCTCGATTTGAAAACGTTTTGGGCCTTAGCCCACAGGCCGAGAGTTTAAAACTGGGCTCTGATACCAAACTGAAACACCCCAAACCCGGCCCACGAGCTTTGACCAGATTTGGTATGTTCCTCAAGTAAACCGATTTCAAAATTCTTTTGTTACTTAGAGAAAAACTTGTGTGACTTAAAAAAAAATATCATTTGGGTTGGGCTTGAGTTGAAAACAAATTTATCTTATGTTAAAACCCATTTATTTAAGGTGATAAAACATTTAGAGTTAATTTTAAAAGGAATTTACTTAAACTTTAATTGATAAAAATCCATAAACATAATAAATAAAAGAAAAATAAAGTAAACCACAATGGCCTTATTATATCAATGATCCCAAAGTAAAACTTAAAATACTTAAAATAACTTGAAAGTCCAAATCATAAATTTCTTGCTATGCATGGCCACCTTTAAGCTCCTGCCGACCCGGTCCATTACTGCTCATCACCTGAAAAATATTCCCCAACGGGGTGGGTCAACAGACTCAATGTGTACACAACACTAAGTCATAATAGAATCAGGCATACAAATGATACACATTCAAATCATAGAATACAATTAATGATGCATTCCCAAACCCAAACCTAATTGTCCATCCGCTACACACCCCCGTACCTGCCAAACACACCGTGGGGACTACTAAGTCGACCCTCCTTCCGCTACACACCAATTTGCGGGCTTAAGGCTCCGCATCTGTGGTTTTGGGAAACCACTTTTCAGATTACTGTGGTCTTAGATCACCACTTTTCAGATTACTGTGGTTGTAAGTCACCACTTTTCAGATTACTGTGGTCGTAAGTCACCACTTTTCAGATTACTGTGGTCTTAAATCACCACTTTTCACTTCCCCTTTCAATATACAACCATATGCCCCATAAACATTAATATGCATAATATACCATAGTTCACATTCTTATCATATTCTCATGTTATGAATAACATATTTCATATTCCTAGTAGAAGTAGGAAACGTACCTGAGTACTTAGTACCTTAACATGGTACCTTAGCCATGCTCATATATTCATTAACATATATTTTAATACATGCAACCATAATTCATATTACAAAGTAGTGTGGAGTACACACATTCTTAATAATACATTTAATTTAAACATAGCCATGAACCTATCAAAACTTAGGGTAGGGTACACACCTGATTCGCTTAACAGATTCCTTGAGATCCCGAGATCTGATCTACTGCCTTAGATCTCAAGTTCCTACAATTGATTAATCACTTTTTACCTTAATAAAAAGCCATTCGGCCAAAATTCCAAATCCTAGTAGGATTAGTATACTTAAAACTTACCTTGAAATTCTCAAATCCCGAAATCCTTGTATCCCTCTGTCGAAATCCCTATAACTACATGTTAGATCAATTTCTAACATTTATTCACAACAAATAACCCTTAGCCGAATGTTAAATATGACTTACCTTAGATTCTTAAATCCCGAAATTCACCGAATAACTAGGGAACACGCGGCCTATGGTGTACCTTCGGGAAAAGAACTTCTCCTTCCTTGTAGTCGACACTTAGTAAATCCCGAAAGATCCTTTGAAGAAATTGACAGCACCTATGCTTGAAGCCTTTCCAAGATTTGGCTTTTGAATGGATTGGTAAGGAGAAATAGGAAGAAAAGAAAGATGAAGAGATTGGCTTGCTTTACTAGGGTTTTTGGTTTTAACAAAATAGCAGAGAAAAGAGAAAATTGGCTAGGAAAATTTCGGCAGAGAGAGGGGAATGTCTTAGGGAATTTTCGGCAGAGAGAAGAGAATTTGCTTAAGAAATTTGGCAAAGGAAAAGTGAATGAATGAATGGCCTCTCTTTCCTTTTATAGCCAAATTTACTAGGCTAGAGTCCCTTACTTGGCCACCACTCTTCTTTATTTGATAGCTTTATCTCTTTAATTTAAAATAATTAAACAAATATCCTTTATTATCTCTTATCTCTTAATAAAAATAATACTAATAATAATCCTCTTTTATCTCCTCCTTATCTATCAAATAAAAGAAATAAATCCATATTTATCTATCTATTATCTCTTCAAAAAAATAATCCAATTTAAATCCCTTATTTATCCCATTAATTGCCGAAATTTAAAGGGAATAAAACTCCCTTTTTCTAGAAGCCTTGCCGTCCACTCCTCTGCTTCTGGAAGCAAAAATAAAACTCCTTTTATTTGCTTCCCAAGTGACTCGAACCCAGGCCCAACACCTTGCATGTGGCGCCATTTCCAGAGGCCCTAAGTGGCATCTCCAGGCCACTTTTCCAAGCCTGTTTGTGTGTCAAATTTCACAAACTTTTTCTTTTAAGGCCACCTTGCCTTAATTTCCTCTTTTAAACTTTAAAACTCAACATTTCTAAGTCATTTCTACGTTTCCAAAAATTTTCGTTCGGCTCTTTAAACTTGACATTTCCTTACATTTCCAAGTTTCCAGAAATGTTCACTTTCCTCTTTTGAATCATTTTCCACATCATTTCCTTACATCCCCTAGTTTCCAAAAATGTTCACTTTCCTCTTTTAAACTTAACGTTTCCAAAGCATTTCCTTACATTTCCTTACATTTCCATACATTGCCTTACATTTCCATACATTTCCACACATTTCCATACATTTCCATACATTTCCATACATTTCCATACATTTCCATACTTTTCCATACATTTCCATACACCTTAGGGTTCCTAGAACTCCTTAGAACACATCCAACACACCCACTGAGCCCACTATCTCATGAATTACACACGAACGCATAACCCCTAATCTAGGATGTTACACAAATATACTTAAGTGCTACAGCTATCAACTCTCTCTACTTTAGGGCTAAAAACTAAAATTTTTCCAAGGCTCAGACTCGAACCCAGGCCTCCTCGGAACCCCCAAATACTCTCAAATAATTACCCGCTCAAGCATAACATAAATTTTAAGCAAAATTATAGCCCCTAATTTTTGGGACGTTAGAACTCTACCCCCTTAAAGAAATTTCGGCTTCAAAATTTACCTGATAAGAAGAGGTGAAGGTATTATTGTCGCATTGTCTCCTTAGGCTCCCACGTGGCTTCCTCTGAACTGTGATTACGCCAAAGCACCTTGACTAATGGGACAGATTTTCTTCTTAACACCTTAACATCACGATCCAGTATTTGTACCGGTTCTTCCTCAAAAGTCAAATCAGGTCTTACCTCGATCTCCTCTACTGGCACTATATGAGAAGGATCAGAACGGTATCGCCTCAGCATAGAAACATGGAACACATTATGTATACGATCTAACTCAGGAGGCAGCTCCAGTTGATAAGCAACTGGTCCCACGCATTTTAATATCTAGTAAGGTCCGATGAATCTAGGGCTCAGCTTGCCTTTTTGCCCAAATCTCAGAATCTTCTTCCATGGTGAGACCTTTAAGAAAACATAATCTCCCACTGCGAACTCAATCTCTTTACGCTTTAAATCAGCATACGACTTCTGCCTACCAGATGCCCCTCAACGAACCATCTATAATACCCGGCCAGACCTAGAAAACTTCAAATCTCAGATATTGACTTCAGTGGCTTCCAATCTAATACGGCCTCAACTTTTCGAGGATCAACCCTAGTGGCCTCGACAGGCACAACATGACCCAAAAATGTCACCTCTCACAGCCAAAACTCGCACTTGCTGAATTTGGCATGAAGCTGCTTTTCCCTCAATATTTGCAGAACAATCTGGAGATGTGAATCATGCTCCTCCTTGGTTCTTGAATTCACCGGAATATCATCTATAAACACCACCATGAACTGGTCCAAATAGGGTTGGAAAACCCGGTTCATCATATCTATGAAAGCAGCTGGTGCATTCGTTAACCCAAACGGCATGACCAGAAACTCATAGTGTCCATAACGAGTCCTGAATGCTGTCTCGTACACATCTGCCTCCTTAACCCTTAGCTGATGGTATCCCAAATGAAGATCTATCTTAGAGAAAACCGAAGCTCCTCGCAGTTGATCAAACAAATCATTTATCCTTGCCATCCTATAAGAGGCGATGGACATCGGAGTCATTCCCGGTAGGACCTCAATGCTGAATTCGACCTCACGATTTGGAGGCAACCTCAGAAGCTCTTCAGGAAATACATCCGAAAACTCCTTTATTATTCTGACATCCTCAACAGACAAACCCTTAACATCAGATGTGCTGACATAAGCTAGGAACGCCTCGCACCCATTGCGAACCAATTTCTCAGCCCTTAATGCTTAGATTACATTAGCTAAATAATCCCTTCGCTTCTCTATCACGACCACCTCCTCAACCTCCGAAGACTTCAATACCATACGCTTAGCAGCGCAATCCAAATTCGCACGGTGTTTCACTAACCAATCCATGCCCAAAATGAGATCGAACTCGCCAAATGGCAGTTCCATCAAATTCGCCCGAAAGACAACCCCTTGGACCTCCAGGGGCACATCTCTAAACAGTTTATTCACCCTAACTGTCCCAGTCGACTAATCACTGACATTTCCCTATCAATAATTCTGAACTGTATGCCCAATGTTCCAGACACAGTACATACAACATACGAGTGCGTAGACCCAATATCAATTAAAGCTGTATATGGTACATTATAAATGAGGAACGTACCAGTTATGACGTCAGGAGCGTCGCCATCCTCTCGGCGCTGAGCAGCATAAACCAAGGCTGGCTGTCTCACCTCTGTGCTACCAGCACCTCTTCTCGGTGCTCCACAACCTCGTCCTAACCCATTTCCCCCTCTGGGTGGACCACGGCCTCTCGATGGCTGTTGACCACCTCTCCTTGGCTGCACAAAACCCTGACCTGCAGCTTGCATCTGAACGGGCCCCTGAGGACAATATCTAAACTGATGATCCTTCGACCTACATCTGAAGCACCCCCCAGTTCTTTTCCAGCACTCCCCCAAATGAGGTCTCCCACACTCAACGCAAGGCTGCGGTCGACTAGCAACAACTGGAACCCTAGCTAGGGCTGGCCCATCAAACCTTGGCCTCTTCTTAGGCCCACTAGAAGAACTTGAGGGCCAAAAATCCCTTTTATTTCTGCCCCTTTCCTTCTCACAGTTCTGACGCTCAGAGCGTTTCACATCCTCGGCAATCTTTGCCTTCTCAATCAGGGCAGCAAAGTCCCTCTCCCTTTGCGGGGCTATCAGTACCCACAACTCATCCCGGAGACCATCCTTGAACCGCACGCAGCGCTCATACTCAGTCGTAGTTATGCCTCGAGTATACCGGCTCAACCTTAAAAACTCTACCTCATACTCTGCTACAGACTTATTCCTCTGGGTCAGACTCACGAATTCCTTCCTTTGGGTATCCACATAACTCGCCCCAACATATTTTCCATGGAAGGTCGTCTTAAAGAAATCCCATGTCAAACGGTAGGCCTATGTGCCTTCTTTCACGGTAAGCCACCATTGATATGCCTCATCTCACAGTAAAGTCACTGCTCCTCTCAGTTTTTGTTCCACTGTACAATTGAGATCGTCCATTATCTGCTCGACAGCCTCCAACCAATATTCTCCCACATTCGGAGCTACACCAGAAATGCCTCTGAAAATTTTCTTCCCATTCGACCGGAGTCGTTCAGAGATTGACCCTCAGCCCACTAACCCAGTACTTGCTCCAGCAACCCTTTCTAGAACCCGTAACATCGCTTGGGACAGGGCATCATCCCCACCGGCTCGGTCATGAGACCCCGTCTCAGTCACTGGTGAGGATGGTGCTTCCCTATCCGACATGTGTCCTGATGCTGAGGATTCAACCCTAGCACATCGGCCTCTACCACGGCCACGTGTATCCCTTCCGTGACCTCTTGTGCTCATATTGATGTAGCGTACTTATTCGATTTAAGAGTTTTATGAATCAGCTTATAGTTCTCATAATTATTAATATATATTTTATGAAAAATAGAAATTAGGGTTGTTTTCGCAGATCGAATTTACTACAATGTTTAGTCTCTTATAGTCTCGGTTTCCCTAACTAAGGCGTTTCAGTATACTACTACTAATATCCCTAGTAGTTTCTTAGTATAGTCATTTCAGTATGTAACAGAGTACAGTGTCAGAGAACTTACAAATTTGGTGCCGGAGACTCGGTGTACCACACTTTCAGTAATATCATTACTTTCTAAACCAAAATTTAAACATATAAAAAAATTTTCGAAACCCATTCCACAGTCGATTTTTGCAACCTGACTCTGATACCACTAAATGTAACACCCCAAACTCGGCCTAGACATTATGATCAGATCTAGCGTGTCACATCAAAGTGATGTTTGAAAACTAAGCTTTCATCAAAAACCCTTCTTACAATTTAAAACCTTCTACCATTTAAAACCTCAGATTTCGTTCCTTACTTTTGAAAACACGATTTACTCAAAAACATTCTCACGCAGAATATTACTATTTTTTAAAGCCTTGTTTGTTGCAGAAGTTTAATTTGAAACAGTCATGAATACGTGATATTTTAGAAACAGAAGTTATTGTTTCAAAATCCTATGTTTAACAGACTATGAGGTTGAAACTTAAAGAAACACCATATAAAAGTTAAAACTCCCAAAATGGCCTTACTACAAAAAGTATTAACCCAATAAATTAAACTAAAATAAAATAAGGTTGCTTGGTTTAACTTTAAATCGAATCGGACGTGTGGCCACCTCTGAGTCCCTCGCAGCTCCAAATTCTTTTAAGGGTAGGGATTACCTGCACAGATAAATGGAAAGGGTGAGTTTCGAGAACTCAGTGTGTAATCCCCTAATACGGTCACAGTTTGGGCCCGAGCCCATACGGTATCAGTTTGGGCTTAAGCCTTAAATCATATCAATGCGAACAGACATGTAACCTAACCCTTAAAAGCCAACTCACCACATGTACCAACCATCTCTCCATGTGGGGACCAAGTCGACCCACCCAGCCAACTCTCCACTTGTACCAACCAGCTCTCCATGTGGGGACCATGTCGACCCACCCAGCCAACTCTCCTGTAATGCAGCCTAGCTACTTACAACGATATACGTGGCGGAGCCACTAGGATCAAAATACATGGCGATACCACTATAACGGTACTTCCTCCAAATCAGAAAAACTGGCCCCAATGCAGTATGTCATGTCATAACTAATCCATGTATGCAGTGCATCTCAATCATAATCAATCATGCAATTAATACACATACCACACTGATACTACCACTAAGGGTACGACGGTCATTTAGACAGTTAGGAGTAAAATAGACATTTCACCCTTTAAGGGCATCTCGGTTATTTTACCCATCGAGGGTAATTCGATAATTTTACCCATCGAGGGTATTTCAGTAACTTTACTCCTATAACGGCCTTTTCGGAGGCCTACGGTCACCTCTAGTTACACGGATGCTCTTTTTGATCGAAACGGTGCAATTGGGACCAATCCCAATTTTCTGTCCAAGTGGGCCCACGCACTCGTGTGGCCCATCCAGCCTATTTTTGGCTACGGTTCTGCGAACCTTGCAGCCACATCTATTGTTCGATACTTACTATAGATTTTGCCGCTATGGGCCCATCAACCCATTGGGCCCATTATGGCTCAACAAGGCCCATTACAGCCTAAGCCCACGAGAAAGTTCGTGGCACTCCCAAAGGTCTGTCGTCAATGGTTGTGGCGCGGTTTATCACTGCGAGCGCTCGCATGCTTGAGTGATATCGGATGCCAAAGTCTCACCTTATCATTTTTCGGCTTTTATCAGTATACAGTAGCACGGAAGTGAGAACATCGATATTCTGTTTTTGAACAATATGGAAATAGGTGTACAATTACACACCTGTGACGAGTTGTGGTTTGAACTGCTTCCAAAACACCTATGATAATAATTGACTATTAGTTAGTCTCAACACTTGATGATACATAACATTGCATCACTCCACTCAACTAACTTTCACTTACCACGAGACTCGATCTCCTGCAGTGCAACGGTAATCAGCCCTATCCCTTGGCCAAGGAAAACAAGTCCCTAGCAATGATTAATGAACAAAAGAGTGTTAGTAAACATCCAACATTCGTCCCCCCACAGAGAAAAGAGAGGGACCGAAGTTAACTCATGCAGTCACAAGGATTCTAACTAATAACGAATTAAGAGAGTACTTGTATTACTCCACTCTTACCAACACCAATGAGCGACAACAACCGACAGTTGTCTAACAACAGGATTTGTCCCCAACCAGCGAGAACGAAAAGATTCAGAATGAAGGGAGTATGTAGATTCGGCTACAAGGTTAGGCCAGTAACAGGAGAACCAATGTAACACCCCAAACCCGGTCAACCACCACGACCGAATCTGGCATGTTACGGAGTGAAAATAGTTTGAAAACACAAGTGTGTCGGGACATTTTCCAAGAAATTATTTGATCGTTTAAAAGGTGTTAAAGTGATGTTGAAATCGTGTAAAGGTTGTTTTAATCCTATGCTAGGAAAAAAATTTCACTTGATACTACAATTTTTAGAAAACATTTAATATTTGTTAAAAACTGAGTGTAACAAGTATAATCAAGTTAGAAACCGTTTGCTTTTGAAGTTGTTAGAAAATTTAAGTTATAAAAGCACTCAAGTTACCTTATTATTTTGTGAACTTTGTTACCCGATGGTAACGTTTTTAAAACCCGAAAGAGTTATAGTTTCGAAAACATTTCTTTTTACCGGTTAATTTTACAAGTCCATAATTCAAAATATATGCATAATATAATCGAATAAAAGCAGATAATAAAAAAAAAAAAACCAGAATAATACTTAGCGGCCTTATTACAAAACCCAAAACCAATTTAAAAGAAAACTAATGAAATCAAAATAGAAATTTAAAATTTCAACCCAACAAAAATGCATGGCCACCTCGAGTCCTCCTCGGCTCCATATCCGCAATCTATGCCTCATCTGCAAAATGTAAGGGAATGGGTGAGTCACCAAGACTCAGTGTATAAATTCCCAACCCGATGATTCAAGCACTTACACAGATCATCAGTAAAACATGCAGATTATGCAACCCATAACCTAGCCATCCAATCTCCTTTAACTACCCCGTGTGGTCAAAACCACTGGTGGTCAAAACCACTGGTGACCGAAGTCACAAATATATCGTTGTGGTCAAAACCACTGGTGACCGTAGTCACAAATCAAGTGATGGGGCCAACCCATCGTGTGGTCAAAACCACTGATGACAATCCCATAATAATCATGTGGGGCCAACCCACTGTGGTACCAAACCACTGGGACGAGTCACAATATCCATATATGGTCAAAACCACTGGTGACCGTAGTCACAAATATCAATAGTGTGGTCAAAACCACTGGTGGTCAAAACCACTGGGACTTAGTCACAAATAATAATAGTGTGGTCAAAACCACTGGTGACCATAGTCACAAATCAAATGATGGGGCCAACCCATCTTGTGGTCAAAACCACTGGTGACAGTCCAAATAAATCATCCCCTTCCTCTCATCACTCCCATCATCATCATGCTCATATTATACGTGTCATAATATCATGTGTCATGCAATAAGGCATAGCATAGCATTTAACAATGCATGATGATACATATCAAAAATCACATAGCAGGGGACTTACCCGGAATCCAAGCTTATGCCCACAAAGCAAAGTCACTAATACCAAAGGTTATACAGTAACATAATAAGCATCATTAAACTAATAAAGTGTGTAAGCGTTTACACACCTGACTAATCGTAGATCTTAGCGAAAATCGGAAATTACTCGAATCTAGCGAAATCCTGAAGCGTGCGTTATTTTCCCTTTCCTTAATGCCGATTTGGTCTCCTACCAAATCCCGAAACTTGTGATAATCCCCATTTGTAATCGGCTAGATCGCTTAGCCCAAATCCCGAAGTCTCACTGTATTCGGCTATAGCCCTCCCTTGATGATTGATTTGGCCTCTCAACACCAATAATCGATACCCCCTATTGATGCTAAGGGTTTCGGCTACCAGCCAGGATATTCGTCCAATCCACATAAACAAGATAGATTCGGCACTTGAGATGATGAAGAAATAACGCAAAAGAGAGGGGTTTATGAGTCAAGGTATACGGGCAAGAGGAGAACAACAATAAGGTTTCGGCTCTTGAGAATAATCAAGATGAAGAAGAAAGTGATAATGGAGAAAGAAGGATTCGGCACAGGTAAATGAAGGGGATTTCGGCACAAGTATTTTGAAAGGAAAAAGGAAAGATGTTGAAGGAGGGAGGGGTTCTTGGTTTCGGCTTTGAGTAAGAATAAGAAAAGAAGAAGTGCCAAGGTGGTGGTTTCGGCACTGAGAGGGCTAACAAAGGTGAACCGAAAGGAGAGAAAAAGAATATGGCTATTGGAGTTTCGGCTTACTACTAGGAAAAGGCAAGGTGGTTCGGCCAAATACAAGAGTTGCCGAAAAAGGAAATGGAAAGAAAAAGAAATGCACTTGATGCTCAGTTCTGACACTGTACGAAAATGAGAAACCTTCTAAGCTAGCCGAAAGTGCAATCCCCTTAGACTATGAAAATTCGGCACACCTAGTCTTCCAAAACCGATAGCCTCCCTTGCCCACAGTCCACCATTCGGCCAACTCTCTTCAAGTGAGTTTGAAAATATTCGAACTCCTAAATTTCCTCCCCTCCACCAATTCAAACTTGTTTGACCTCTTCCATCCTCATCTTCAAGAGTCCCTCTTGAGCACTCCACCTCCTAGCTTGTGGCGTCAAAAAGAAATAGCAGGGAGTGGAACTCCTGCTGCTCGAACACAGGTACTCCCATCCTGCTTGTGGCGTTACCCCTTAGACACCTTAGTGGCGCCTCCTTGACCACTATACCACTCGATTATTTGTGCCTAAATCCTCCAGCAATTACCTTTAACCCCTAATTTATCTAGCTCCTTCCTCTTAAGTACTAAAACAAAATTTTTTACCCATGACCCAGGACTAACCTGAGGTCATGCCTAGACCCCAAAACACACCAAACAAACATAGTAGGCATACCAATACAAGCAAACACATACCAAATGTAGAGACCCCGATTTAAGGATGTTACAATCAACACTTCAAGAAGAAATGTATTCGGCTTAAGGAGAAATCATAAAGGGAGGAGTGTAGCTATGGCTTAGAGGTAAAGAAAAGAAAATGAATGGTTAGGAAGAAGAGTAATGAGAAGAAGGAAGAAAAGAAGGTGAGAGTAAAGGCTTAACAATTCGGCACTTAGCAGAAAAAATGAAGGAGGAAGAGAAAAATTAAGAACAAGGTGAATTCGGTAGAGGTCAAAAATGAAAAGAAAGACCTAAAACGTCCAAAGGTACCAAATTGTAAACACTCCCGCAAAACAATCCAAAGCAAATTCGGTACTCTCACCCTAACACAAAACCGAATATGCACTCCCCAAATGACAACTCTTGGCCGAAATTCCCTATTCAACTTCCCCACATTCGGCCAACACTCCCTAACACATCCATCCCCTTGATTTCCTCTACTGAATCCTCCTTGAAACAGACTCAGCCTTTTATTCAAAATTCTTGACCAAGTCTTCAACTTCCCTTGTTGAGTTTGATCCAAACTCTACCTCTTACTCCCTCAAGACATAAAATAAAATTCACCCATTTGCTATTCATGGGATTCGAACCCCACACCTCCCTGCTATCCCACTGACACCACACCACCAAGACATAAGCTTCTCTTGGGTCACTTAAATGCACACAAATATACTTAAGTCCACATTATAACAACCCTCTTTACTTTAGGGCCAAAAACTAAAATTTTTCCAAGGCTTAGACTCGAACCCAGGCCTCCTCGGAACCCCTAAAGACACTCAAATAGTTAGTCGCTCAGGCACAGCATGAATTTTAAGCAAAATTAGAGCCCCTAATTTTTGGGACGTTACATCACTAAACTAAACGGGGTTGATTATATGTGAATTAATGACATGCGAACCAATTGTATGCAAACCACCTACGTGTAGACTATTTATGTGAGAACTATTTTACGCGATCTGTCTGTAAGTGAATTGTTTAGTATGTGAATTATTGATGTGTTTTCTTGTGTTGTGTAAATGTGTATTCACTGAGCTTTCCCAAGTTCATCTCTTTTAGCAGTGGAAAAAGTGTTTTTAATAAAAACTGAGGGTTTACTTAACTATATAGTGACATCATTAAATTCAATTTAAGTGTCATGCAATATAAAAAAAACTAAACCCTAAATTGTAACGCCCCAATTTCTTTAATTCCGGCTTATATGATTTTGGAGCACAAAAATATTTGTATGTGTTTTTGAAATTAACTGACACAAATATCTGTCTGCTTTAGTGGTTATGTGTTTTGGGTGTGTGTGAGACGTCCCAAGTTCAAGTCACAACTTTGGTAAATTTTGTTATTTTTATGAATAAAGCTCTCACTCGGGTCGGTAGGCTTTTAAGTTGTTGTTGGTAAAATGATATCAGAATAGGCCTGCTGTTCTAGTGGTTAAGTAGAGTGTGGGTGTGTTGGAGGTCTTGTGTTTGATTCTCAAGGACGGCAAGGGATAGTATTTTTTGCAGCAAAATTCGGCTAGAGTTTGAGTTTTATTGAAAATTTGAGTAGTGGGGAGTTGGTGGAGAGAATTAAGGGAGTTTGAGTTGGGGTTTATCAAAAAATCTAATTCTGATTATCCTATTGTTCTTTTTTCCAAAATTCAGTTGTTCCCTTCCTCTCCACATTGCTACCGAATTCCCCCTCTTTATACTGTTTACAATCATTTTCTTTTGTCGCTTAGTCTCTGCAATCCACCGCTTAGGTTCTCTTTTCGCGTTTTGGAGATAATCAAGGGGCTGGTAGATCTCAATTGACGCTGTGACTGTGGGAAAATCGGGGTTGCTCAAGAGAGGTAAGGTTGTCGATAGTTTTGGGAATTGACTGTTGTAAGTAATTCAAATTTAGTGACTAAGATTGAGTTTCCAATTGTTGAATATAGGTTCTGAAGTGCTCGAGAGTGATTAAGCGTCGAAAATGAACCAGGTGTGTACCCGGAAACACAGAAAACGAGAATTGGCAAAAGTCAAAAAATGATTCTGTCGACACCAGACGGCCATGTGGTAGGCCATGTGGTAGGCCGTGTGGTAGGTCGTGTACAAGACTGTGAGCCACAATATGGCTGTTTGATCGATGAGGCCAAGCTGTGCATGAAGGACACAACCCTGTGATGGCTGGGTGAGGCCGTATGCAAGACATGGGCTTGACCAATTGGGTTGTGTGGACCACACATGCATGTGGGCCCACACGGGCGTGTGGGTTTCTGTGCCAGGCCGTGTGATCCAACGGCCAGGGCCAATTTGGGCCGAGTGGGCCACATGGGCTTGTAGGCCCACATGGGCAGGCCACATGGGCATATGAGCCCATTTTTTCTAAAATGATCAGTAAGGTTGCACGGGTCGGCCAAGTCGACTGTGGACCTACTATAGGGTCGGTAAGTGTTACTTAGACCCCTATTTAGGTGATCTGATTATATAGTGTCTGACTGAGCATGATATCTGTACTGAATTGAATGTATGATTGGTTATTTGCATGTTGTATGTCATATTTGGTATGTTGCATTGCATCGGGGAGGGTTAATGATATTGGAACAAGTATCTAAAAGGCTATTAAGCCTGTTATCTAACATCTCAGTTGCAATTATCTGATTATGTGCCAGATTTTGGTACAGCATGGTGTGTAGGGATGGGTGGGTTGATTTTATCCCACATGGTGGGTAGGGTTGGTCAGAGGTGGTGTGTAGAAGCTAGTTGTAACACCCTTAACCTAAAACCGTCGCCGGATTAGGGTCAAAGGCATACTGGATAATAGGATCATTTCACAACCCATTTACGACACAAAGTCATTCATCATCATAATATATCAAACATAAACAAATAGTCTCTTTTTAAGGCATATAAGACCTTAAACACATGCTAGGGAGGGGTTGGGACTAAACCGAAACACGTACAGAAACTTCTCAAAATTTAAAACTTTTCTAAGTTACAGGGCTTACATGCCCATGTGGGCAGGCCGCGTGCCTTCCACGGCTAATAGACACACCCGTGTGTCCTTCCAGTGGTCTATCCTGACTACACTCCCACAGTCACCAAGCACGCCCGTGTGCCTTGGCCGTGGACTATCCTGACTTGGCCCCCACGGTCACAAAGCACGCCCGTGTACCCTGACCGTGGCCGATCCTGCCAAAACCAACACGGTTATCCAGCACCCTCGTGCTAAGGCCGTGTACTACTAGGCCATACACTGACTTACGCCGCCACAACTGTGTGGCAAAAATAGGCCATTTGCAAGGCCAAATTGCCACCCACATGGGTCAATCACTACAAGCACACTTAAGTATGTATATGCACACATTTTGGCAACCATTTCCTATCAAATGATCAATCTATCAACTCATACAAACACACTGTTAATCATATTAAAATTATAAGCTAACATACACAATTTGAACACATTCAATACTAAACATTATTCCTTCTCAATTTCACTAAATCATACTAGCATTTTATCAACACAAAGTTACCATTCACAAGTCAATTTCTCAACTCACAATCCATACCAAAAGATGCATCATATATACCAAAGTCATTCATGCTAAAAACTAGCCCATATCTAGCCACATCTCATGGCTACTTACAAATCTCAAACATGATTCATTAACTAGCCTATACATATTTCCAAAATACCCCAAAATAGATTGCCGATAGTGATACAGGCCGGCTCGGGATGAGTCGAAACGTATACGGGTTGCCCAATCGTCTACGAGGAGGAATCAAGCCTTCGGAAAATAATCAGACAATATAAATGAGTTTACAGAAGCTTAAGTGAATAAAAATAGGATTTGGTTCGGTTTTGATAAAATAAAAATTAAATAAGATAGATAAAAGGATAATTTAATGGAGATGGATAAACGAACTTAAACGAGAAGCGATTCAACACTAAAGAGTGTCACCCCGGGTTCTATAATGTTTAAGGTGGATAAATGGATTCGAAGATGGAAATGGAAATACGAACTTAACTTAAGAAAGATTCAACACCATATAACAGTGTCACCCCGTTACTTATATCGTTAAGGTGGATAGGTGAAGATAGGTTGATGAACGCCACACCAAACGAAATTTAGTGATAAGTTCAAACAAGCCGAAGACACCACAAGCAAGCTTGATAAGTCTATCGAAACTTGTACGAAAACGAAGAGGAGATAAACTCACTCAAAATGAACAAAGTTCATAAAGATTTTCATTCATAAAAATTCTGTTCTCTTTTACAAATGAAAATTAGCAAATATTTATAGCCTAAAATAAAGTAGTCGAATATTCAAAACAAAAATAAAAGAAAATTAAAAACTCATTCAAATTGTGGTCGTCCCATGCTAGGTGCCAACCAAGAAATCAATTCACATTATTTCATATTATTTGTTGTGCCGTTTTGCTCCACTAGGATCATCATGTTGATTAATCAAATGCTTGTGTCATTTATGCACCATACACCAAATGCTTGATTTTATTCTCCACTATAGCCGTCCATCAACCAACCCATTTGCACATGCATCCAAATGTTTTTATTTTATTCCCATATTCCTTCTCCATGACTTTCCACTATCATTTGCTAAATGATTTAAAAATCAGCCCAACATGTGTCTTCATTTAAGCTTTGAAATTTGGCTGTTATTTAACTCATGTGACCGTTCAATTCATCCTCTCCCATAGCTTAATATTTTATTGTATCCAACCAAGTAGGCTTCCATATTTTAATATCTCAAAATCCTACCATAATTCCCATAGTACCGTCCATGCTTAAGTTTTCCTTTGTGTGTGTACCGTCCACCATGTTCACAAGAAGACAAGATTTGTTTTATTATCTCATGCTTCCATTCATACATCAAGCCATGCCGTCCAAGCTTTCATCCATTAATCCTTTGTACAAGCGCACGCATGCCTTCAGGTTTGTCTTTAACAAATCATTAATTAATTCAAGCGTATACCTCATGTGTTATCAATTAAATTCCCTTCCTTCATGCACCAACTTTTGTTTGCCATATTCCCATCCTCAATATTCGGCCAAGAAGAGTAAGCTCCATACTTCAAGACCATGAATTGTTTATTCTCCCATTAATCTCCCAATGCCGCCCAATTCAAGCTCCAATCTTGCTTTCATTGTTGAATTATTTTCTTTGCTTCAATGTGTCCATAATTCCTCCATGAATTTCGGCCAAGGCAAATCATTCTTTATTCTTCCATCAATTTCAAATCCATGCTCCCCTTGATTCATGCTACCTGCTACATTAAGTCAATTTATTAATTTATAAAATGAGCACATTACAATGGCAATTAGATATCAAACAAATTAGGCAATCACTAATTAAATTAATTAGTGACACATATTTATTGACACAAACTAATGCATGAAAGAAAACAAATTAATTAAAGCTTGCACAATTTAATTTTAACTAAATTACTTAATTAACTTGAACCAAATTAATTAAATTTCCTTTAATTAACTTAAGCTAAGTTAACTAATTTTTATTCCAGCAATTAACTAATTAAAATGAGCTAAGAGGTGAGCTAATAACGAGCTCCACAAATTAAAATTCGTTGGTGCCCCGGGCGTGCTCGTATCATCCCCTCCCTCTTCAAGACGATTCGTCCTCGAATCGACCCGTTGGTTGTCCGAACAAAGCTCCTTGCCCGTCTTTCCTCGATCAAACGGGATGGATGATAATCGCAATACCTGAAAAGAAAATTCAAGAATTAGCAAGAAATGTTTTAAACATACTTGCAACCCGAATAAAAACAACACCAAGCAAATAAATCGCATGCGAACAGGCATAAGCACTTCATCATACAAAATGATCAAGCTTTTGTCAAAATTTTGGAACAAAAGTGGATAAGCTTCAAAGCATGCATACGAACTAATTGGATTCCACAAGACAAGATAAACATGTGAATAACACATCAAATGATAGATATAATCGTCAAAAGCAAGTAATGAAGAAAACGCATATGGCACTCGAACTTGAACATTCAAACCTTGCTTTGTACTCGCACATGAATAAAAATTATCAAACACAAAATTCTTTTTGTCTTCTTTTAAAATAAATAGATCATAAAGAAGAAAATTGGAGTGGTTAAGCATATTATGATCAAATTGCTTTGCAAAAGGTAGTTCATCAAAATAATGCATGTCTTAATCCGAAGAGAGCAAAATTATATCAACCTTTTCAGAAGACTTACCTTTGGACGTAAAAAGACAAAGACCGTTCTTACCTTGCTTGTCTTCACAAGTTGAAACTCGAAGATCGAATTTACCTTGCTTGATCAAGATGAACCTTCTCTCCTCGGGCATGTAATGTAGTCGATGCTTTATTCGCGAATCAACATTTTTCAAACAAAATGGGAATTCCATGTACACGAATTGCATGTACCAACACAAAATTTGCTTAAGGAACGAATAAAAATTGAAAACAAAGTTGACAAAATTCGTTACCTTATTTAGAAACCAAGTATCGAATCGATGGAAATTTCTCACACACAATTGTTGAGACTTGATTTTTCCACAAAATATACCGGATGATACAAGACATATTCCCGGTTTAAAAACATGCGTTTGATTATCTAAATCAAAATGTAACAACGGTTGCATTAAATCAAACATGTTAAACCAAAAAGAATTTTCCATACACGACATAATATGTACAAAACTCTTTGTACCCGTCAAAACAAAATTACACAAATTCAACGATTTTTCAAGAGTCAAAATTTTTTTCACTAAATCACCGTATTTGAACAATTTATTTGCTTTTCGTGAAAACTTGTCATTTCGCAAAATCATTGGGTTTTGTCGAGAAGAACAAAAAATATCATCCTTATGTAACGAGCAAAAATTGATCGGATGAAAATAGGGAAAGCTTTTAAAAACTAAGTCACCAAAGATTTCATTGACAAATGTCAAATCGAATTTCTGCGACTTGGTTATTAAAATTTCCTTACCTCGCCTACTTTCCGACTCGTGGGGTTCAACTTCACCTTCAACTTTACCTAAAGAAATACGTCGCTCTTCCGAGAGGTATTGAAGTTGTAGGTTCTTGTGCGATACGTCGGGAACCTGAAATGAAGAAGCAGAAGAAGAACTTTTGGTTATTAAATCAACACTCACTTCTACTTGCTCATCTCATTTTCTTGTTTCCTTTTCACACTCTTTTTCTTTTTCTTCTCTCTTTTTCTTGTTCTTTTTCAATGATCTTCTCAATGGCCTTCTCAAGTTTTCTCAAAACTTGCTCATTTTCTCTCTTTCTTTCTATTTCTTTTTCTTTGTTTCTATTACATGAAGTTACAAAAGAATCACAATAATAAGGATTTCCAAAAGAAGAAAAATTATTTACAGATGAATCACGATAATTGCAACGGGAAGAATACTCTGTGTAGGATTTCTTTGAATCATACGTTGAATAACTCGTGCTTTCCTGTCCGTCGCCTTGAAGAGAATCGAGCCCGTAACTTTCTTCTCTCCGTCTCGAAGGCCGCATTGAGTAGGATTCCTGGTAAGAATCTCTTCTAGAATAGTCCTTGGTCGGGTATTGTTGTACTGTTATTAACTCCGTCCTTTGATTTGAAGAAGTTCGCCCTCGATGATAGGAAGATGGGAGGTACCGTTTGCGCATTACTTCTTTCATTCCGGACCACGTTAATATTGGATACTCTCCATTTCATTTTCGACTCTTGATGAATTCATCCCACCAAGTCATGGCATAATCGGTGAAACTATTTTCCGCCAGTTTTACTTTCTTACTTTCCAAATAGTCGTGGTACCCAAAAACCATTTCTACTCGCTTTTCCCATTCAAGGTATGCATCCGGATCGGCTCTACCTTGAAACGGTGGAATGTTTGACTTGTTATTCTTCTTGACGTCATTAAAACATCCTTGATCTCTAAAGCTTCGGTTTCTTTGGTCACGACGCCTTTCGCTTTGGTTGTATGATAGATCGAACCAATCGCCATCTACAGTACTTCTTCTTCTGAAATCTAGAGACATGCTATCGTTGCTAGAAGAAAAAAATGTTGGTGCTCAAAATAAAACAAAAATTAAATACCTTACCACAAAAACTTCACAAGTCACTCACAAAGAAAAAAAAATCTCCCACACTCGTATTTTAACTCGTATAAGACTTTTTTTCTTGAATCACTCTTGTCTTTTACCGCTCAATCTCGTCTCACAAATTCGCACTTGTTTTAAAAAGACTTATTGCGGCTTGAGGGTCGGCTTCAAAATTGGTACAAGGAAAAATGATGTTACGGGGTGGAGGTCGACTGAAAAAAGAATTTTCGGTATAGTGGCGTTGGGGTGAAGAAGGGTGGCTTGAAGATCGGGAAAGAAATAATGAAACAAAACTTGCAAACTTCAAAAAAATTTCCACACACTTTTTTTTTTACTTCTCTTTTTTTTTGTATTCGTATATTTTTTTATACGAATTTTTTTTATTTGAACCTTTTTTTTGTATCTTTTTTTTTTTTAACTTCAAATACAATATATGCTAAATACAATGAAAATAAAATACAGCTTTTTTTTTGAATTTTTTTAACGAATTTTTTTTAATTTTTTTACGAACATATTCCGGCTTCACGTATGGTAGTCAGTAGTCCTCGTTTTGTAGCTCTGATACCAGATGATACGGGCCGGCTCGGGATGAGTCGAAACGTATACGGGTTGCCCAATCGTCTACGAGGAGGAATCAAGCCTTCGAAAAATAATCGGAAAATATAAATGAGTTTGCGGAAGCTTAAGTGAATAAAAATAGGATTTGGTTCGGTTTTGATAAAATAAAAATGAAATAAGATAGATAAAAGGATAATTTATTGGAGATGGATAAACAAACTTAAACGAGAAGCGATTCAACACTAAAGAGTGTCACCCCGGGTTCTATAATGTTTAAGGTGGATAAATGGATTCGAAGATGGAAATAGAAATACGAACTTAACTTAAGAAAGATTCAACACCATATAACAGTGTCACCCCATTTCTTATATCGTTAAGGTGGATAGGTGAAGATAGGTTGATGACCGCCACACCAAACAAAATTTGGTGATAAGTTTAAACAAGCCGAAGACGCCACAAGCAAGCTTGATAAGTCTATCGAAACTTGTACGAAAACGAAGAGGAGATAAACTCACTCAAAATGAACAAAGTTCATAAAAATTTTCATTCATAAAATTCTGTTCTCTTTTACAAATGAAAATTAGCAAATATTTATAGCCTAAAATAAAGTAGCCGAATATTCAAAACAAAAATAAAAGAAAATTAAAAACTCATTCAAATTGTGGCCGTCCCATGCTAGGTGCCAACCAAGAAATCAATTCACATTATTTCATATTATTTGTTGTGCCGTTTTGCTCCACTAGGATCATCATGTTGATTAATCAAATGCTTGTGTCATTTATGCACCATACACCAAATGCTTGATTTTCTTCTCCACTATAGCCGTCCATCAACCAACCCATTTGCACATGCATCCAAATGTTTTTATTTTATTCCCATATTCCTTCTCCATGACTTTCCACTATCATTTGCTAAATGATTTAAAAATCAGCCCAACATGTGTCTTCATTTAAGCTTTGAAATTTGGCTGTTATTTAACTCATGTGGCCGTTCCATTCATCCTCTCCCATAGCTTAATATTTTATTATATCCAACCAAGTAGGCTTCCATATTTTAATATCTCAAAATCCTACCATAATTCCCATAGTGCCGTCCATGCTTAAGCTTTCCTTTGTGTGTGTGCCGTCCACCATGTTCACAAGAAGACAAGATTTGTCTTATTATCTCATGCTTCCATTCATACATCAAGCTATGCCGTCCAAGCTTTCATCCATTAATCCTTTGTACAAGCTCACGCATGCCTTCAGGTTTGTCTTTACCAAATCATTAATTAATTCAAGGGTATACCTCATGTGTTATCAATTAAATTCCCTTACTTCATGCACCAACCTTTGTTTGCCATATTCCCATCCTCAATATTCGGCCAAGAAGAGTAAGCTCCATACTTTAAGACCATGAATTGTTTATTCTCCCATTAATCTCCCAATGCCGCCCAATTCAAGCTCCAATCTTGCTTTCATTGTTGAATTATTTTCTTTGCTTCAATGAGTCCATAATTCCTCCATGAATTTCGGCCAAGGCAAATCATTCTTTATTCTTCCATCAATTTCAAATCCATGCTCCCCTTGATTCATGCTACCTGCCACATTAAGTCAATTTATTAATTTATAAAATGAGCACATTACAATGGCAATTAGATATCAAACAAATTCGGCAATCACTAATTAAATTAATTAGTGATACATATTTATTGACACAAACTAATGCACGAAAGAAAACAAATTAATTAAAGCTTGCACAATTTAATTTTAACTAAATTACTTAATTAACTTGAACCAAATTAATTAAATTTCCTTTAATTAACTTAAGCTAAGTTAACTAATTTTTATCCTAGCAATTAACTAATTAAAATGAGCTAAGAGGTGAGCTAATAACGAGCTCCACAAATTAAAAGTCGTTGGTGCCCCGGGCGTGCTCGTATCAGATAGTGTGACTGAGATGCTGACAATCCCCAGATCCGAGCTAGCTTTACTGACACTACAAAGCAGAGAAACAAATCACACAGTAAGCTTTCCAAAGCTTAGTAAGTCGACATACAATACAATTATCTCATCAAATCAAACCAATGTATATAATAAACAATCACATAGATCAATTATCTCATATTCATGCCTCCTCATCCATAGCTAAAATACTCATTCACTCAATCATAACTCGTTTATAACTCATCAACCACAAAGGTTCAATACATACCCTAGCTAACACATAGTTATTTAATTTCCAAGCTACTCAATGCTCGATATCACATGTCGATCATCTTCTGATATTCTTTCAATTTAATCGTACACTCAATGCCATATACATGATCGGTACATATTAGTCATCGCACACTTAGTGCCTAATCTTTCAACCGACTTATCTCAGTAACGCACACACAGTGCCAAATCTATAAGCCGAAGCTTTCATAACATCGCACACACATTGCTATTCATTTCTGTTTCGATTTCAATATTGCACACTTAGTGCCATTAACTAAATCTTGCACATAGCATCTCAATTTCATACTTATATACACATTCATTTCATAATACAAAAACATATCTTAATAACCTGTATTATATCCAAACTTACCTCGGACGTCGAACTATCGATACGATCGATTAATCGAGCACTTTATCTTTGCCTCGATCTCGATCCGAACCTCTCCTCTCTTGGTCTATACACATTCAAATTTAGTCCATTCAATCACCAAATCATTCATTTTAGTCCAAACACACATATTTAAAGCATTTTACACAATGACCCTCACATTTTCACATTTCGACACTTTAGTCCTTAATTCATTAAATCACTAAATACACATAATTTGCTTGTGCTCAAGCCTAGCCGAATTTTTACTATGCTCATACAAGCCCACCCCTTCCATTTATTTTACATTTTAGTCCTTTAATTTCTCATTTTTCTCAATTAAGCCCAAAATACTCAATTTCACCAAAAATCTCAATACAAACTATGTTAATTCAACACCAAGTTTTCATATTTTAGCAACTAGCATCACAAAGATCACACAATCATCTATGGCACTTTTCACATCTATTACAATTTCATAAAATTTAAACATGGGTTAGCTAGAGCACAAAGCAACGATTATGAAAATGTAGAAATTATCAAAAATCGAAGCCAAATACCTTAATTTAAGCTTGGAACTAGCCGAAAATACCAAAGCTAAGAACCTCTCTCTTTCTTTCTAAATTCGGTGGAAGAAGATGAACACTTCCACTATCAATTTCTTTTTGTTTTATTATAATTAACATATTTAACATTTTACTCATTTGCCCTTTCATTAAACATATAAGACAAATTAGCATTATGGTTATCTAGTCATTCAACACCCCACTAGATTAAAAATGGTTTATTATCAACATAAGGTGATACGAACCGGCTCGGGATGAGTCGAAATGTATATGAGTTGCCCAATCGTCTACGAGGAGGAAATAAGCCTTTGGAAAATATTATCGAAAAATATAAATGAGTTTGTGGAAGCTTTTAACAAATAGAAGTTGGTTCGGTTTGATAAAATAAAAATAAAATAGATAAAAAGGACAATTGGATGGAAATGGATAGAAGAACTTAAACAAGAAGCAATTCAACACTAAAGAGTGTCACCCCGGGTTCTATAATGTTTAAGGTGGATAAATGGAATCGATGATGGAAATGGAAATACGAACTTAATGTAAGAAAGATTCAACACTATATAACAGTGACACCCCGTTTCTTATATCGTTAAGGTGGATAGATGAAGATAGGTTGATGAACGCCACACCAAACGAAATTTGGTGATAAGTTCAAACAAGTCGAAGACGCCACAAGCAAGCTTGATAAGTCTAACGAAACTTGTACGAAAACGAAGAGGAGATAAACTCACTCAAATGAACAAAGTTAATAAAATTTCATTCATAAAAGTTCCCTCTTAAAAAAAAAATTCCATTTTTTGTTTCTTTAATTCAAGGCTTCCCATAACTCCTCCATGAAATTCGGCCTTCTTGCTCCATTTGTTTATTCACTTCCCACTTGAATTTGTTTGTCCATTTCAAGCTAGCTGTCCACCATGGTTTCCACCATCCTTTGTGTTTGGCTATTCATGCTCCAATCTCTATAATGCTACCTGCAACACATTAAGCCAACTTATAAAATGAGCACATTACAATGGCCATTAGACATCAACAATTCGGTAATCACTAATTAAATTAATTAGTGACACATATTTATTGACACAAACTAATCTACGAAAGAAAACAAATTAATTATCAAATTAATTTTGACTAAATTACTTAATTAACTTAAACTAAATTAATTAAATTTCATTTAATTAACTTAAGCTAAGTTAACTAATTTTTATTCCAGCAATTAACTAATTAAAATGAGCTAAGAGGTGAGCTAATAACGAGCTCCACAAATTAAAATTGTTGGTGCCCCGGGTGTGCTCGTATCATCCCCTCCCTCTTCAAGACGATTCGTCCTCGAATCGACCCGTTGGCTGTTCGAACAAAACTCCTTGTTCGTCTTTCCTCGATTAAACGGAAAGGGTGATAATAGCAATACCTGAAAAGAAAATTCAAGAATTAGCAAGAAATGTTTTAAACATACTTGCAATTCGGATATGAGCATCACAAGACAAATAGTTCGCAAGCAACCAAGCATAAATACGTTATCATACAAAAGGAACAATGCCTTGTCAAATTTGTGGAACAAAATAGGATAAGCTTCAAAACATGCACACGATTTGAATGGATTCCACAAGTCAAAATAAACATGCGAATAACACATCAAATGATAGATATAATAGTCAAAAGCAAGTAATGAAGAAAACGCATATGGCACTTGAAATTGAACATTCAACCCTTGCTTTGTTTTCGCACATGAATAAAAATTATCAAACACAAAATTCTTTTTGTCTTCTTTTAAAACAACTAGATCATCAATAAACAAAGTAGGGCATTCAAATAATTCATGATCTAAATGCTTTACAAAATGACAATCTTCATTATGAGCGCTTTCAACATCTGAAATGAACAAGAATGTTTCAACAAATGCTTTATGACACTTATCGAAAACAACTATCTTTTTATCAAGAACTAAAATAGATAGTCCATTATTCAACAAGATAGAACAATGAAGAACATCACGTTTTAAAAATTTTACAAGAATGGATTTAGCAAATTGATTCTTGTCAACATCCAAAGAAAACAAAATGGGTTCATAGGTTTCAAATGTCTTACCTTTGGGTGTTGAAAGACCGAAATCGACTTTACCTTTAGGCGCGGTATGGCAAATACCGTTCTTACCTTGCTTGTCTTCACAAGTTGAAACTCGAAGATCGAATTTACCTTGCTTGATCAAGACGAACCTTCTCTCCTCGGGCATGTAATGTAGTCGATGCTTTATTCGCGAATCAACATTTTTTAAACAAAATGTGGATTCCATGTACACGAATTGCATGTACAAACACAAAATTTGCTTAAGGAACAAATAAAAATTAAAAACAAGATTGGCAAAATTCGTTACCTTATTCAGAAACCAAGTATCAAATCGATGGGAATTTCTCACACACAATTGTTGAGACTTGATTTTTCCACAAAATATACCGGATGACACAAAACATATTCCCGGTTTAAAAACATGCGTTTGATTATCTAAGTCAAAATGTATCAATGGTTTTGTTAAATCAAACATGTTAAACCAAAAAGAATTTTCCATACACGACATCATATGTACAAAACTCTTTGTTCTCGTCAAAACAAAATTGCACAAATTCAACGATTTTTCAAGAGTCAAAAATTGATTCACTAAATCACCGTATTTGAACAATTTATTTGCTTTTCGTGAAAACTTGTCATTTTGTAAAATCATTGGGTTTTGTCGAGAAGAACAAAAAATATCAACCATATGTAACGAGCAAAAATTGATCGGATGAAAATAAGGAAAGCTTTTAGAAACTAAGTCACCAAAGATTTCATTGACAAATGTCAAATCGAATTTTTGTGACTTGGTTATTAAAATTTCCTTACCTCGCTTACCTTCCGGCTCGTGGGGTTCAACTTCACCTTCAACTTTACCTCTTTCAATCAAAGAAATACGTCGCTCTTCCGGAAGGTATTGAAGTTGTAGGTTCTTGTGCGATACGTCGGGAACTTGAAATGAAGAAGCAGAAGAAGAACAAACTTCAAATGAGTTAGTTAAATCAACACTCACTTCTACTTTCTCATCTCGTTTTCTCGTTTCTTGTTCACACACTTTTTTGTTTTCTCTTTCTTTTTCTTGTTCTTTTTCAATGATCTTCTCAATAGCCTTTCCAAGCTTTCTCAAACTTGCTCATTTTCTCTCTTTCTTGCCTCTTTTCTTTCTATTTCTATTTCTATTTCTTTTTCTTTGTTTCTATTACACGAAGTTACAAAAGATTCATAATAATAAGAATTTCCAAAAGAAGAAAATCACGATAATTGCATCAGGAAGAATACTCCATGTAGGACTTCTTTGAATCATACGTCGAATAACTTGTGCTTTCCTGTCCGTCGCCTTGAAGAGAATCAAGCTCGCAACTTTCTTCTCTCCGTCTCGAAGGCCGCATTGAGTAGGATTTCTGGCAATAATTTCTTCTAGAATAGTCCTTGGTCGGGTATTGCCGTGCTGTTCTTAACTCCGTCCTTTGTGTTGAAGAAGTTCACCCTCGATGATAGGAAGATGGGAGGTAGTGCTTGCGCATCACATCTTTCATTTCAGACCACGTTAATATTGGGTACTCTCTATTTCGTTTTCGACTCTTGGTGAATTGATCCCACCAAGTCATGGCATAATCGGTGAAACTATTTTCTGCCAGCCTTACTTTCTTGCTTTCCAAATAATCGTGGTACCCAAAAACCATTTCTACTCGCATTTCCCATTCAAGGTATGCATCCGGATCGGCTCTACCTTGAAACAGTGGAATGTTTGACTTGTTATTCTTCTTGACGTCATTAAAACATCCTTGATCTCTAAAGCCTCGGTTTCTTTGATCGCGTCGCCTTTCGCTTTGGTTGTATGATGGGTCGAACCAATCGCCATCTACAGTACTTCTTCTTTCAAAATATAAAGACATGCTATCGTTGCTGAAAGAAATATGTTATCAAGAAAAAAAATAAAATAAAATAAAATAAACATAAAAAGTTAAAAATACCTTACCACAAAAACTCACAAGTCACTCAAAAAAAAAAAAAAAAAAATCGCTCACACTCATATTTTCACTCGTATAAGGCTCTCTTTTTTTTTTAATGAATCACTCGTGCCTTTTACCACTCAATCTCGTCTCACAAATTCGTACTTTGTTTTGAAAGACTTATTTGCGGATTGAGGGTCGGCTTCAAAATTGGTACAAGGGAAAATGATGTTATGGGGTGAAGGTCGGCTGAAAAAAATTTTCGGTATAGTGGCGTTGGGGTGAAGAAGGGTGGCTTGAAGATCGGGAAAGAAGTAATGAAACAAAACTTGCAAACTTTAAAAAACATTTCCACGCACTTTTTTTTTTAAACTCTTTTTTTTTTTTACTTCTCTTTTTTTTGTATTCGTATTTTTTTTATACGAATTTTTTTTATTTGAACTATTTTTTTGTATCTCTTGTTTTTTTTTTTTGAACTTCAAATATACTATAATGAAATACAAGAAATAAAAATTACAACTTGAATATTTTTTGAAATTTTTTTTTTTTTGCGAACTTTTTTTTAACTTACAAACTATCTTTCTGCTATCGTCGTCGTCGGAACTCCTCGTTTGTAGCTCTGATACCAGATGATACAAACCGGCTCCGGATGAGTCGAAACGTATATGAGTTGCCCAATCGTCTATGAGGAGGAAATAAGCCTTTGGAAAATATTATCGGAAAATATAAATGAGTTTGCGGAAGCTTTTAATAAATAGGAGTTGGTTCGGTTTGATAAAATAAAAGTAAAATAGATAAAAAGGACAATTGGATGGAAATGGATAGAAACAAGAAGCGATTCAACACTAAAGAGTGTCACCCCGGGTTCTATAATGTTTAAGGTGGATAAATGGAATCGATGATGGAAATGGAAATACGAACTTAACTTAAGAAAGATTCAACACTATATAACAGTGTCACCCCATTTCTTATATCGTTAAGGTGGATAGATGAAGATAGGTTGATGAACGCCACACCAAACGAAATTTGGTGATAAGTTCAAACAAGTCGAAGACGCCACAAGCAAGCTTGATAAGTCTAACGAAACTTGTACAAAAACGAAGAGGAGATAAACTCACTCAAATGAACAAAGTTCATAAAATTTCATTCATAAAAATTCCCTCTTAAAAAAAAAATTCCATTTGTTGTTTCTTTAATTCAAGGCTCCCCATAACTCCTCCATGAAATTCGGCCTTCTTGCTCCATTTGTTTATTCACTTCCCACTTGAATTTGTTTGTCCATTTCAAGCTAGCCGTCCACCATGGTTTCCATCATCCTTTTTCCATCATCCTTTGTGTTTGGCTATTCATGCTCCAATCTCTATAATGCTACCTGCAACACATTAAGCCAACTTATAAAATGAGCACATTACAATGGCCATTAGACATCAACAATTCGATAATCACTAATTAAATTAATTAGTGACACATATTTATTGACACAAACTAATCTACGAAAGAAAACAAATTAATTATCAAATTAATTTTGACTAAATTACTTAATTAACTTAAACTAAATTAATTAAATTTCATTTAATTAACATAAGCTAAGTTAACTAATTTTTATTCCAGCAATTAACTAATTAAAATGAGCTAAGAGGTGAGCTAATAACGAGCTCCACAAATTAAAATCGTTGGTGCCCCGGGCGTGCTCGTATCATAAGGCCTCCTGCTTAAAAAGTCATCAACAAATTGACACTTATGAATCAGTACACAGCTTTTACGCCTTATGCAATTTGGTCTTTTTTCATAAATCAGCACACAGTCGATAAAATTATCACACAGAATTTTCACACAGGCTATGTCACATACTATTCACACAGAAAATATCATTAAAATATTTTTACAACCTCGAATTTGTGGTCCCGAAACCACTGTTCCGACCAGGGTTTAAACCGGGCTGTTACACTGGTCGGTAGAATTCTGATATTCTGTTCTATTTTGCATGTTATCCTTGATGGGTTGAGGCCCTAAATTGTATCTTCTGCTGTATCTGAGTGGGCTAAGGTCCACACCGATTCTGTAATGGGCTCAGACCCGAACTGTAGATATATGATTATTTTCTAATATTATGTTGTGTGCATGT
This sequence comes from Gossypium australe, assembly GCA_005393395.2. NCBI lineage: Eukaryota > Viridiplantae > Streptophyta > Magnoliopsida > Malvales > Malvaceae > Gossypium > Gossypium australe. The sequence continues at coordinate 35,080,065 of CM016615.1, read as the reverse complement.
TTCCTGTGGGGATTACACACTGAGTTTGCGAAAACTCATCTTTTCTCTGTTTAATCTGTTCAAGTAATCCCCAACATTAGACAGATTGGTGTAGCGGTGGACTTGACGGTGACCACTGCTTCTGCTTCACGATAGATTCACGATTTTTATACTTATTTATGGTTTTGATTATATCTGGGAAAAGTTTATGTAATTATGACCATTACAGATTTTTGTTTAAATTTAGTATTTGAAATGTTTTATGATTTTTATTGCTAGAAGTAGGAAAGCGAGGGTTTTCAAAAGAAGCAAATGTTTTACCAAAACATCACGATTACGTAAACTATTTTAAATGCTTCCGCAAAGTGTAAATGTTTTGGGAAATGGATAGCGTTTCAGAAACGAATTTCACTATTTAGAATTAACATAAAATAATGAAAGTTTTTTAAGGAAAAATGGTTTAAGCGTGGCTATGGATTCAAAAGCACTATCATGTGATATCGCAAGATTAGGCCATAACGTCTAGGCCGGGTTTGGGGTGTTACATTTAGTGGTATTAGAGCCAGGTTGCAAAACTCAGCTGTGTATTTGGGTTATAAAGATTGGTTTTAGAAAATGATTTTTAAGTGATTTAAAATATTTTTGTACTGAGTATTTGGTACACCAAGTCTCCGGCGCCGATCCTGGAAGTGTTCTGAAACTCTATTTGGATTTGTCTGAAAATACTACTAGCATGTTTGGAACAACCATAAGTAGTATACTGTACTGAAAATACTCTAGGTAGTGTAAAACTGAAAACTGTAGCGAAATTGGAAACCTTAGTGAGACTGAGACTCGCGATAACGAACTCTAAACTTCTGATACTGTTCTGCATAAAACATCTATTAACAAATACCAGAATTGTAACTAATGCATAAAACTGTTAATACAGATAAAATCTAAAATTACGATGAGCACACGAGGTATCCACGAATGGGGTACTAGAGGCCGTAGAGGGCTCAAGCGGGGTCCTTATCATTTGGAAATCTACCTAATCTGGATACTAGTGAGACATTGGTATCACATGGGACAGAGACTAGGTCTCGAGATCGCTTGGCTGGGGACGACGCATTGTCCCAGGCCATGTTGAGGATATTGGAGTGGGTCACTGGGCCCCACACCAGATTTGAGGGTCGAGGGTCGGTTACAGAACGACTCTGGTCCAATGGGGCTGAACTATTTAGGGGTGTCACTGGAGTCACCCCTAACATGGCCGAATATTGGATGGAGGCCACGGAAAGAATTATGGATGACTTAGATTTTACCGCTGAGTAGAAGCTTATGGGGGCTATTTCTCTGCTTCACAATGAAGCTTACCAGTGGTGGTTGACGGTTAAGGAGGGCACTTAGCTCGACCACCTGACTTGGGATTACTTTAAGATCGTGTTCTAGAGTAAGTATGTGGGAGCCAGCTACATCGATGCTAGGAGGCGTGAGTTTTTTAATCTCACACAGGGGAATCGTTCTGTGTCCGAATATGAGGCCGAGTTCTTGAGATTGAGCCGTTATGCCTGGGGTATGGTGGCGACCGAGTATGAGTGATGCATCCGTTTTGATGATGGACTCAGGGACAGTTTGCGAGTTCTGATAGCTCCACAGAGGGAGCGTGAGTTTACTACACTTGTTGAAAAGGCGAAGATCACCGAAGAAGTTAAACGCGCTGAGTGCCAAAATCGAGAGAGGGGAAAGGATAAGAGGGAATCCCTTGAGTTCTATGATGAGGCCTAAGAAAAAGGCCAGATCTGATGGGCCAGTGAGAGTTGGGCCTCCTGTTACACCTATTGGGGTGGCACTTTGTGGGCATTTTGATAAACGCCATCTAGGTGTTGGAGGACGAATGGGGCATGTTTGAGATGTGGGTCGACTGAGCACCATGTTTGGGATTGTCCGTGGAGAACTAATCAGATGCAAGCTCCGGTTACTAGTGCTACGCAGCCGTCGAGAGTAGTTCAGCAGCCACCTAGGGACCAAGGTTAGGCCAGGGGTGGTAACGGCATGGGCCGAGGACAAAGAGCACCGGGCAGAGGTGCTGGGCCAACTGAGGTGAGGCAGCCCGTACTGGTTTATGCTGCCCATGGCCGTGGGGACCAAGATGCTCCGGACATCATCACGGGTACGTTTTTAATTTATAATGTACCTTATTTGGCAGTGATAGACATAGGCTCTGCACACTCTTACGTAGCCAGTACTGTGTCTGAAACCGTAGAGGTTCCGGTTGAGAGTACTTCTAGTGAGGTAATTATTGTGAGTTCATTGGGGCAATATATCTGAGTGAGTAAATTGTTTAGAGACGTCCCGTTAGAGGTACAAGGGATAGTATTTCTGGCTGATCAGATGGAGCTTTCATTTGGGGAGTTTGATTTGATTCTGGGAATGGACTGGTTGGTTAAACACCGGGTAAGTTTGGATTGCACGACAAAAAGGGTTGTTTTGAGGGCCGAGGAGGACAGCGAGGTAGTTGTGATTGGAAAACGAAGAGACTATTTGACTAATGTGATTTCTGCGTTAGTGGTAGAAAATTTAGTGAGGAAAGGGTGTGAGGCATTCTTGGCCTACATCAGTATTTCTAACTCTGGGGATTGTTCGGTTAAAGACATCGTAACCGTGAGGGACTTTTCGAATGTTTTTCCTGAGAAATTATTGGGTCTACCTCCGAGCGGAGAAGTCGAATTTGGGATTGATATCATTATGGGTACAGCTCTAGTGTCTATCGGGCCCTATCGAATGGCACCAAAGGAGCTTATAGAGCTTAAGGCTTAAATTCAAGAACTGTTAGATCGTGGATTCATTCGGCCCAGTGTGTCTCCGTGGGGAGCACCGGTGTTGTTTGTGAAGAAGGAAGATGGGACAATGAGGATGTATATCAACTACCGACAGCTGAACAAGCTAACAATTAAGAACAAGTACCCACTTCGGAGGATAGATGATCTATTCGACCAGTTCAGAGGGGCTTCTGTGTTCTCCAAGATTGATCTATGTTCAGGATATCATCAATTGAGGGTTAAGGAGGCCAATGTGTATAAGACAGCGTTTAGGACTCATTATGGACATTACGAGTTCCTGGTTATGCCTTTTGGGTTGACCAATGCACCAGCGGCATTTATGGATTTGATGAACTGTGTGTTCCAACCTTATCTGGACTAGTTTGTGGTGGTATTCATCGATGATATCCTTGTAACAGTCCGGTTTTGACCCTAGTTAGAATAGTGGTTTCGGGACCACAAATCCGAGTCAGAAAAATATTTTAATGTTTTTTTTGAGTTTACAACATGTGATTTGGTATGTGTGAAATTTTTGTGAATTAATTTGTCTGTTTGTGTGCTTAATTTGAGAAAATGATTAAATCGCGTAAAAATGAAAATTTGGTGGATATTCTAAAAGGGGCTGAATAGTGGTTGTTCCTATAATATGAAGTCCTTAAAGTGTAAATTAGCCACTAAATTAGCTAATGGACGGCAAGACCATTAAATGTACATGTTGTAAATGTTTTATTAAAGGTTAAAGCTGGAATTATATTATTATGTTAATATAATTAAAAAAAAGTTAAAAAAAAGCCAATATAGCATGTTCATCCACCGAAAATATAAAGAAAAGAAAAGAGAAAAGCTTGTTAGATATTCAGCCCTTGCTCAAGCAAATTAATGTATGTTTTGTGTTCAGTTTTTGATAATTTCTACGTTTTTGTAATCGTTTCTTTGTATACTTCAAAACCCATGCTTCAATTTTGTGAATTGATGAATGTTTTGAAATGTGCCATTGATGAACATGAGTTTTGTAATGTTTAATGGTGAAAAATGAAATATATGTGTTAGATTAATATATTTTGTCTTTGGATTTTTAGTGAATTTGAGTATTTTGGACTTCATTGAGAAAATAATATTTTGAGGGACTAAATTGTGAAATAAATGAAAAATATGGGTTGCTAGGGACCTATAGAGAATTTGGCTAAGCATGGGTATATTGAGATTTTGTGAAATAGGGACTAAAATGTCAAAATGTAAAAATGTGAGGGCTAATTTGTAAATTGCCCTAAATATGTGTTTTTGGATTGAATTGAATGATTTGGTGAATAAATGAATTAAATTTGAATATGTATAGATCAAAAACCGAAGAAAACGGATTTAGATCGCAGAAAGTCGAAAGTGATCGAATAGTCGAGTCCGTACGTTAACCGAATATGAGGTAAGTCAATATACAAATAAATACATTTGAATTGAGTTAATTGTACATTTATGGAATTTAGCTTGTGTTGAATATGCTCGAGATGTTATGTACATGGAATTAAAGATAGTATCGACAGTGTATCTATGTATGAGAAGTCCCGTACGAACCTAGGAATAGATAGGATTACATATGTCATGACATAGGTTTTCGATATGTGAGATCATGTAAGACAACGTCTGGGACGTTTATGAGATTTACGTGTAAGACCATGTCTGGGACATTGGCATTGTATTTGATTCGTGCAAGACCCTATTTGGGACAGTGGCATCGATATTTGAGTACATGTAAGACCACGTATGGGACGTTGCCATTGAACAATTATTCTTAGTACTCTGAGTATCCTATTTAGTTTTGAACGGTTCAACGGGCAAATCCGAGAAAAGAAAGACTATGTGAAATGTATAAACGATTTAGGTACGTTTGAAAAGTACAGTATGTATGTGTATGAAAAGTAAGTGTTTATATGAGCTTACTAAAGTGAATATGTGTACAGATTTGATGAGATAATATACGATACATGCTTGAATGAGCAATGAGTAAAGTGATATTTTGAGCTATGAAATGTGGGTAAGTAATGGCTAAACAAATGAGCCAAAGGATATGTGATTAATTTGCAAATGAGAAACATTAATGTCATTATATCAATGTGGCTATGTGCATTTTATGTTAAGTTTATTTGTATATGGCTTACTAAGCTTTTGAAAGCTTACTTTGTGTGTGTTTGCTCTGTTTTATAGATCGTTAAAGCTACTGAAGGCTCGGGGAATCGTTAAGGATCGTCATCACACTACTCAATCTTATTTTGGTACCCTTTTGAAAATGTATATACTAAAGTATGGCATGTATAGGCTAGTTATCTTGAATTATGTTTGAAATATGTGTATAGCCATGTGATATGGCTAGATAAATGTTAATGAAAAAATGGAGAGTCATGCTATATGATGCTTGGGTTGGTATGATTCCATGGTTATGAAATGCTTAAGGTAATGCTAAGCTTAGTGATGCAAAGTGAGTATATGTGTTTGATGAATGATGATTATGTTGAAATGGTAAGTTTGTGAATGAATCATGTTTGGAAATGCTTGTGAATAAGTTGAGTTAAATGTAGCCTAAAATGGTATGTTTGAGATGCCTTTGAATGCTTGGAAAAGTTGGTTATTTTGTCATGAATTGAATTGGTATGATGCTTGTAGGGATTGCCCAAAGTGTGGGTGGCATGTTGGCCTTGAAAATGGCCTATATTTGCCACACGGTTGAGCACACGGGTGTGTGGCTCAATCGTGTCCCTCGTGGTTGTAATTCAAAACAAGTCAGACTTGACCATGGGCAAGACACACGGGCGTGTGACTGGTCGTGTGGTGCAAGTTAGTAGCGACCATGGGTTGGACACACGGGTGTGTGACTGGCCATGTCGTGCAAGTCAGTAGCGACCACGGGTGAGGCACACGGGCGTGTCCACGGCCATGTGGACAAGTCAGTTTGTATGCCCTGTTTTGACGCGGCTTAGACACACGGGTGTGTCTGAGGCCATGGGAGGCACACGGCCTGTACACACGGGCGTGCGACCTCTGTAACTTTGAAAAAAATTTAAATTTTAGAGAATTTCAGTATGTGTTCGGTTTAGTCCTGGCCCTATTCTAAAGCATGTTTAAGGTCTCGAAGGCCTATTTAAGGGACACTTTGATGTGATTTTGTTGAATTATGTTCTGAAATGTCCGTAGAAGTTTCCAGTTGTTTGGTAATGCCTCTTAACCCTAGTCCGGCGACAGTTACGGGTTAGGGTGTTACATTTGATTGGTATCAGAGCTACGGTTTAGTCTATTCTCGGACTAATGTAGCATGTGAGAGTCTAGCTATACATGCCATATATATGAAATGTGATAGTGTGATGAATCCTGAAGTATAAAATATGTTTCTCGTATAGTAATGGATCCCAAAAGAGCCGTAGCTGACGATCCAAAATGTAACGCACCTGCTCCCGATCAAGGGACAACGCCATCTGATTCGAGACTGGCTACTAGTGGTCAAGAGGGAGAAGCTAAACAAGCCTTCGTCCAAATGATGAGTGAGTGGTTCACTCAGTTTATAAGAAATAATCCGACTGTTTCACAACCTCCAGCCCCGCTCAATCCTCCTCAGACTTCTGATATACCTCCGGCTATGAATTTGAATTTGTTGAATAAGCCTCCAGTCGACAAAATCCATAAGTATGGGGCTGAAGAGTTCAGGGCCACTAGTGATGACGATGCCAAGAAAGCTGAGTTTTGGCTAGAGAACACTATCCGGGTATTTGACAAAATGACGCTGAATCCTGAATAGTGTATAAAATGTGTTGTTTCTTTGTTATGAGACGCAGCCTATCAGTGGTGGAAGACTTTGATCTCTGTGGTTCCAAAGGAACGAGTTACTTGGGATTACTTCCAGTCTGAGTTTCGGAAGAAATACATCAGTCAGAGATTCATAGATCAGACACGAAAAGAGTTTCTAAAATTGAAGTAGGGTCGCATATCTGTCACCGAGTATGAAAGAGAATTCGTAAGTTTAAATCAGTATGCTCGGGAATATGTACCGACCGAGGTAATAATGTGCAAAAGATTTGAAGATGGCCAAAATAAAGATATTTGTTTTCTTGTTGGGATTTTGGAAATAAAAGAGTTCGTTGTGCTTGTTGATCGAGCGTGCAAAGCTGACGCACTCGGGAATGATAAAAGAAAAGCTGAGTCTGAAGTCAGAGATGCAAGAAAGAGACTTTCGAACAAATCATTTCAGTCTATTTCAAAGAGATTCAGAGATGAGCATAGCCGTTCTAGAACCAATGTGGGACATTCGAATTTGAGAGATCGAGCTAGATCACAGTCGAATTCTAAAGCTCTAGCTACATCGTTAGCTGGTGTGGGAAATGTCCGATCCGAACAACCAGAATGTAAGCACTGTGGTAAAAGACATTTGGGTAGTTGTACATTGAATGACCGAGCTTGTTTCAGATGTGGAACGTTAGATCATTTCATCCGTGATTGCCTAGAGTGTGTTGAGCAAGAGATTGTTCAGAATCCCAGATCTGATAATGTTCCAGTGAGAGGTAGACCTTCTCGAAATGCAAGAAATGTCAGTGGTAGTCAGAGAACTACGAAAGACTCAGTTGCGAGATCTGAAGCTAGAGTACTTGCCAGAGCTTATGCCATCCGAGCCCATGAGGAAGCTTCATCTCCAGATGTTATAACGGGTACATTTACTCTTTATGATACTTCTATGATTGCATTGATAGACCCAGGTTCTACATATTCGTATATATGCATGAACTTAGTATACAGTAAGACTTTGCCTGTAGAGTCTACTGAATTTGTTATTAGAGTATCGAACCCCTTAGGTAAAAGTGTTATGGTTGATAAAGTATGCAAGAATTGTCCGTTGGTGTTTCGAGATGTTTGTTTTCCAGCTGATCTGATGCTATTACCATTTGATGAGTTTGATATAAGTTTGGGTATGGACTAGTAAACGTTGCATGATGCTGTTGTAAATTGCAAAAGGAAGACCATTGATTTGAGATGTCAGAATGATGAAATAGTTCAGGTTGAGTCTAATGATTTGACTGGGTTACTTGCTGTGATATCTGTGTTAAAAGCTCAGAATTATTTGAGAAAGAGTTATGAAGCTTATTTTGCTTATGTGCTTGACACGAAAGTAAATGAAAGGAAAGTTGACTCAGTGCTAGTTGTCTATGAATTTCCTGATGTGTTCCCTAAAGAGTTACCGTGATTACCTCCGATACGTGAAGTTGAATTTGGTATTGATTTGTTACCGGGAACGACTCCTATTTCGATAGCTCCATATAGAATGGCGCCAACCGAGTTGAAAGAGTTAAAATCACAGTTGCAAGAGTTGACTAACAGAGGGTTTGCAAGACCGAGTTTTTCACCGTGGGGTGCTCCTTTTCTATTTGTGAAAATGAAAGATGGCACGATGAGAATGTGCATTGATTATCGTCAGTTGAACAAGGTGACCATAAAGAATAAATATCATCTACCTAGAATCGATCAGCTTAAAGGAGCCACTGTGTTTTCAAAGATATATCTGAGATCACGGTATTACCAGTTGCGAGTAAAAGATTCAGATATTCTGAAAACTGCTTTCAGAACGAGGTACAAGCATTATGAGTTTTTAGTTATGCCTTTCGGACTAACGAATGCTCCTGCTGTTTTTATGGATCTGATGAATGGAATTTTCAGACCGTACCTAGATCAATTTGTTGTTGTATTTATTGACGACATTTTGATATATTCACGTAATGAGATTGAGCATGCTGAACATTTGAGAATTGTGTTGCAAACTCTATGAGATAAACAATTGTATGCAAAGTTCAGTAAATGTGAATTTTGGCTGCGAGAAGTTCGTTTTCTGGGACATATTGTATCAGCCTCTGGTATACGAGTTGATCCGAGCAAGATTTCTGCTATTCTGGAATGGAACACTCCGAAAAATGTGTCTGAAGTCCGCAGTTTTCTGGGACTTGCTGGTTATTACCGAAGGTTCGTAAAAGGCTTCTCGATGATTGCTACTCCGTTGACTAGATTGCTTCAGAAAGATGTGAAATTTGAATAGTCTGATAAATGTCAGAAAAGCTTTGATCAGCTGAAAACTCTGTTGACTGAAGCTCCAGTTTTGGTACAGCCAGAATCGGGTAAAGAATTCGTGATATATAGTGATGCTTTATTAAATGGTCTGGGATGTGTTTTGATGTAGGAAGTCAAAGTTATAGCTTACGCCTCGAGACAATTGAAGCCGTGATAAACCGTAATATATACATATTTTAATCCCACATTTAGCATACTTTTGGATGATTTAAGCCTTGAATTGTGAAATTTGGTGCTTCTAATCCTTTAATTTCATGTTTTATACTCAGGAGAGCATCGGAGAATGAAAAGAACGAGAAACGGTCCTAAAACATAGTAAATGTGCCAAATTATGAAATCGGCACGGCCTAGGCCCAAGACCACACTGCCGTGCCTCCTTAACAGGCCCGAACACGGCCTGGCCTATGGGCGTGTGCCATGGGCGTGTCCTTGACGTGACAAAAAAGAGTTTCATTCAGATTAGGGTATTAGAGGCAAAGAAAGCCATTCCAAAAGCCTATATAAACACCCTAGAGGCCAACCTTCAAGGGGGTCCAGTTAGGCGTCCAGTTAGGCCGAAGAGCCAATCCAGAGAGGCTAGAATTGTGGGATTTACTCGAAGAAATCTAGTTGATTCATCTCAAGAAGCCAGAATCATACTCAAGACGGAGGATCTTCCCTTCAATTCCTTCAGGGGGTTTTAGGGTTTTTCTTATCTTTTGTTTCATATTTTCTTCTGAGATGTATTCTTTTATATTATGAACTAAACCCCTAAAATACCTGTGGGGGATCAAAACTAAGACGGATCTTGTTATTATTTTTCTAAACTATATGATAAATACTTGATTTGTTCTTAATTATGTGTTCTTAATTCTTGTTTTGATATTTCAGGATATTAATTCAAGTATTGATGTGCTTAGGTAGAGGAGGAATAGGCCCTGTCTAAGAGTAGATCTAGCATAATTAAGCGAAGTTGATCGCAACCTTAGAGATAAGATGACAAAAATCTGCCGGATTAGGGTCAAACCTAATATGGGAGTCCATAGATCGAGTTAATGCAATTTTAGGGGTTTTAACTAGAAAGAGATTTCAATTAATCAACCTAGGGTTAGAAATTAGTAGCCTCGAGAGAGGTATCAATATAAATTAGGGAATCCTACGAATCAAGTCAAGTGAATAAATCGTCTGGTTTAGAGTTAAATAACAAGTGAAGTCTAGGTGGATTCTTCCTCGGGTATTGTCTTAATCAATTGGTTTTTCCCACAAGTGTTTTTCCCAATTCATTCTCTTTGCCTTTGCATCTTTAGCTTAGTTGTTAGTTAATTTTAGATTAAAGAACAATTCCCTTAATTCTTAGGCTAAATAATAAAAAGAAAGTTAGTATTAGTACTTTTGGTTCCTTTCGGTTCGACATTCCGGTCTTGCCACTAAGCTATACTACTGTTCGATAGGTGCACTTGCCTCAAGTCGTTGTCACAGTTAGTTTGTAGGCTCGATCATTCTTTATATAAAATTTTAAGACTCTGACACACAATCAAGTTTTTGGCGCCGTTGCCGGGAAACTAAAATATTAAGAACGCTCAATTTTTATTACTTTAGCCATATTTCATTTATTTTTGTAATTAAATTTTATTTTACTTTTCTAAATTTTCTTCTTTGCAGGTATTCTAGTTTATGACTAGAAGAAACCCGTCAGGACCTCTACTTTACGACAGCGAAATAGAACATACCGCTCGTAGAAACCGAAGAGATGTCACTGAATAATTATCAGTGGAAGTCATGAGGACAAAGCCTGCTAAAGCAGTCGATGTTTTCAATCTTGACGCGGTCACCATGTTATCTAACCAGGTAGAGCTTTTAAATAGAAAAATTGATGGTTGGTATGGTTCTACGTAGGTACATCCGGTAATACAGTATGACACAGATGGAAGAGGGATGAACAACACAAAATATCTATCCTACAACCCTAGTACAGAGAACGAACAAGTCAACTATATGGGTACTATTCTAGACCTCAAAATAATCTTTACAGTAACACTTACAATTCAAGTTGGAGGTACCATTCCAATTTCTCATGGGGTGGTCAAGGTAATCAAAGACCACAACTTCCTCCAGGCTTTCAACAACCACCTCACCAGCAGGAAAAGAAGCCGAACCTTGAAGAGATGCTAATGAAATTTATCTCGGTGTCAGAAACACGCTTCCAAAACACCGAAATAACGCTTAAAAATTAGCAAGCGTCGATTCAAGAGCTCGAGAATCAATTAGGTCAGCTTGCTAAGCTGATCTCAGAAAGACCACAAGATATCCTGCCTAGCAACACCGAAACTAACCCAATAGAGCAACCTCAAGCAATAACTGCTCACGATAGTGAAGGGTTAGATGAACTATAACACCCCAAAACCGACCTAGACGTTATGACCGGATCTGGTATGTTGATCGTCGAAATCAGAGCTTTAAAATTATAATAAGAATAATCAAACCTAGAAACTAACTCTGACAACGATTTTAAGGCAAGCGCACCTATAGAACAGTAGTATAGTTTAGGCAAGACCGGAATATTGAATCCTAAAGGAACCAAAAGTACTAATACTAACTCTCTTTCTATTATTTAGCCTAAGAATTAAGTGAATGTTTATCTAATCTAAATTTAACTATCAACTAAACTAAAGACGCAAAGACAAAAAGAGAATGAATTGGGAAAAATAACTTGGAAGAAAAACCAATTTATTAAGACAATACCCTAGGAAGAATCCACCTAGACTTCACTTGTTATCTAACACTGAACCAGACGATTTATTCATTTGACTTGATCCGTAAGATTCCCTAAGTTATATTAAACCCTCTCTCGAAGCGAATAACGTCTAACCCTAGGTTGATTAATTGAAATCTCTTTCTAATTAAAACCCCTAAAATTGCATTAAGTCGATCTATGGACTCCCATATTAGGTTTCACCCTAATCCGGCAACATCTCGTCACCCTATCTCTAGGCGTGCGATCAACTCCGCTTAATTATGCTAGATCTACTCTTAAGCAGGGACTTTTGCTCCACCACTTAAGCACATCATACTTGAATTAATATCCCGGAAATATCAACACAAGAATGAAGCACATATAATTAAGAACAAGTCAAATATTTATCATATAGTTCAGAAAACAATAACTGTAATATCCCGGGCTAGGGGCTATTTTGTTGTTGCATGATATTGCATGTGGTAGTGTGATGTGTGGTTGTTTGTGTAGTTTTGGGGCTTAATTGTAGGCTAGGAGTGTGCCTGAGTAGGTAGGAAAATTTTAGTTTTTGGGCTTAGGTGAGAGGAGCTGAAAGAACTGGGGTTTAAGGATTTTATTTGTTGTTTTATTGCACAAAAGAGGAGCTGGCAAGGTGGCAAGGCAAGCGTTACTTGGGGAGCTAGGTGTGGCGTCAACTGCATGGGGTGGAGGTCTAGTGTTCGAGCTGCAAAGACCTCACTTTTTGGCTTCATTTTGGACGGCATAGGAGGGAAGAGTTGGATGAAGTTTAAATTCCTCCTTTGACTTGGTCTTCACTTTCAAATGAAAGGTGGAGAGTGATTGTAGGAGTAAGACTTGGTAAACACATTTGAAATGTGTGGAGTGGAGTGTTTGGGGGGTTATGGCCGAATGTTGGGGAGTTGGGGAAGAGGGTGGCCGGTTTTGGGAAGTGGGGAGTGAGAGTGCCGTTTTTCTTTTGGGAATGTTGTGCATATTCGGCTTTTTGGGTGTCAAAGAAAAGGGTTTTCTTTTTGGCTTTTGTGTATCGAGTTACAAGTGAATGTCTCTCATTTTTGTTCTTCATCTTTTGAAACCGAAAGACTAAGTTTTCAAAGGCTGCCGAAAGTTGCATTGTTGTCTCTTAGAGTACTTGATAGCCGAATATCCCTTCCCAATTCTTCCCCTTTTCTTTCAGTGAGGTAAACCGAAACTTCTATCCTCTCTGGCCACATTCATTTTCTTCTTCTTTGCTTAAAAACACTATAGCCGAAACTTTATGTTCCAAACACTTTCTCCATTCCTTTCTTCTTAAACCGAAAGCATCTACCCTTGTGCACTTTTCCTTTTCTTCTCTAAACCTTGGCCGTTTCTTTTCTTCTTGAACATACCTTTCTTTTACTTCATTTTTAAGATATTAGCCGAACCCTCCCTTGGTGTTTGCCGAAATTTCTTTCTAGCTTGTGTTTTTATTTTGGCCGAATCTCTCCTCTCCCTTGTAGCTCTTTTGGCCGAATATCAGTAAAGGGTGGATCTTGGTTGGTTGTTCAATCCTTGAACAAGGTAAGTGGGGTGGCCGAATGGCCATTTGTCCCTCTCTTGTCTTTTCTTTGGTTATGGTTTGGTTAAGGGCCGAATATGGTTATTTTGGAAGGGTATTAATCTCTTCGTTATAGGGTCATTGGAGTGTGGGAGCAAGCAAGAGGAACCGTCACTTTTCAGTTGGTTGATTAGTAAGTAAGGGTAAGTAATTGGTATATTAGTGTTAGTTCCATCTGTGGGTTCGATTAAGTCCGGAGTAACAAAGGTTTAAATGTTCTCTTTTGAAGGTGTAGCTGATTGTTGGAAGGAGAACCTTTGTGGTTCGGGTTTGATAAGAAATCAAACCATTAGCAAGGTAAGGGTTTGATATTAACCCCTTTGGTTAATTGATGTTGGTCGAATGTTGTAGATGCCTAACCCCTATGTTTTGGCCGAATGTTATAGGAGCCTGATAATCGAGGAGCCTTAGATAGTTGCGTTGGGATCTTTAGGCTCGTATTTACCAGGTGTGTAAACTAACACATTTCTGTTTAGTAATATGATTGATAACCTGTGTGATAATTAATGAAACATGATGATTGATATGATACCCTAATGGGTATGATCTTGGACTCAGGTAAGTCAGTATTATTATTACGAGTTTACTGATGATCTATATGATACCATGGCTATGGATATATGTGATATGGGATATGAAGTTAAACATATTAGCATGATATGCATGACTTGTATGATATGCATGATCACATGAGTATGGTATGTTGATGGGTGATATGAGTGGAGGGGGCAGTGATATTTTATGCTGACGAGCACCAGTGTTTTGGTAACACAACTTTGTGACTTTGGGTCACCAGAGGTTTGGCACCTCCAGAGGTTTGGCACCTCAGCGTCTCGTCCCCGTGGTTTCGCACCACAGTGGGTTGGCCCCACAAGGCGGTATTGAGGGATTGACGCCAGTGATTTGGTATCACACGATGGGTTGGCCCCATCACTCGATTATTGTGACTACGGTCACCAGTGGTTTGGTACCACATTTGTGTCTTTGGGACACCAGAGGTTTGGCACCTCATTGCGACTCGTCCCTGTGGTTTGACACCACCGTGGGTTGGCCCCACTTGAGATATGGGATCGTCTGCTAGTGATTTGGTATCACACAATGGGTTGGCCCCATCATCGGATTTGTGACTGCGGTCACCAGTGATTTGGTATCACAATCGTGTCTTTGGGACACCAGTGGTTTGGCACCACATTGACGGATATTGTGTCTTTGGGACACCAGTGTTTTGGTAACACATTGTGACTATATGTCACCAGTGGTTTGGCACCACCAGTGGTTTGGTACCACGCGAGGTAGAAAAGGCGTTACGGATGGTTAGGATCGGGTTGCATTAATTATGTTGCTATGTATGATGTGTGTTAGCATGCTGTTTTACCGGGAGCGGGATTTACGCACTGAGTCCTGTGACTCACCCTCTCCTTTGACATTTCAGGTGACTCGTAGACGCGGACATGGAGCCGGGATGGACTCGGGGTGTTCATGCCATGCTTAATAAAGTTTTACTCAGACTCTATCATTTGGGCACTTTAGTTTAATTACTTTTATTTGGGTTTATTTTGGGTTGAAAAAGGCCTTTAAATTATGGTTTATGATGTCTATGCTGTAAGATAGATTTTTAACGTGCTTTAACAAAATAAGTTGGTAGAAATTTTACTAAAACTTGGAAAGACAACGTTTTCAAAACTGTAACGCAATGTGTTTTCAACTATACCATCGGGTATCACCCTACGTTTTGATATTAAGTAAACTCTAGTGATTTTTTTTTTAAATCAAACTCGATGTTCTACTAAGTTAAAAATGTTTTAAGTAACACTAAGAAACTACTTGAAGTTATAAATGAATTAAACTCATTTTTCACTACACACTTTGATTAAGTTTTCAAAATTTCCGGGTATCAAATACATCATTTGATTTCAAACAAGCCTACTCAAATTTTCTTCAAATACACTATGTTTTCATCCAGTTTTTAAACGGAAAATTCTAACCTCTCAAATACGTTTATTCCCGTAACATACCAGATTCAGACGTGGTGTTTTGTCCGGGTTTGGGATGATACAATTGTGGTATCAGAGCCAAGTTCAAAGGCTCGGCTGTGGGCCTGAGGCCCAAAATGTTTTCAAAAAGTTGTCTTAAGTGTTTTGGGTTTAAATATATGGTTTGTAAGGCATGGCACCGAGTCTCCGGCACCAGTTCGCCCAGGTAAGTACTCCTTACTATTGCTTGCAATTTGTGGGATGTGATGTGATTTGATGATTAGCAATAGTATAGTACTTTAGAGATTGAAACTGATAGGACTCTGTGAACTCGCGAGAACAAATCCTCTTTAATATTCATAAGACTTGCTTTAAAACAGTGGAATAATTACTGATTCATAAAACTCTTAAAACAGATACGTAGAAAGTTTAGTCATGAGCACTCGAGGCGGACGTGGTCGTAATACTCGTGGTAGAGGTAGGGGTAGGATGACAGTTTCTGAGCCCGTAGGATCTGGTCAGGGTTCAGAAAATGAGATACTGGTTTCGCCACCAGCTGGAGGTGGTGAGTTCCAAGATCAGACCGGGGATGACGCAGTATCATAGGCGATGCTGTGAGTGTTGGAAAGAGTAGCTGGAGTAGGTGGTGGTGCAGGAGTTAGGAAATCTGTGCCTGAGCGACTTCGGGCAAATGGGGCCGAATTCTTTCGAGGTGTATCTGGTGTTGCTCCCAGCACTGCTGAGTATTGGCTGGAGGCAACTGAGCGGATCATGGATGATCTGGATCTGACTGCTGAAGAGAAGCTGAAGGGCATCGTATCGCTGCTTCGGGATGAGTCATACCAGTGGTGGCTCACGGTTCGGGATAGTGTGGCAGTAGAGGATCTGACATGGGATTACTTCAGGGCTGCATATCAAAAGAAGTACATCGGAGCTAGTTATATTGACTCCCAGCGAAAGGCATTTCTGAGGCTTGTTCAGGGGAGTAAGTCTGTTTCTGAGTACGAGGCTGAGTTTTTGAAGCTGAGTAGGTATGCCAGGGGTATTGTGGCCACGGAGCATGAGAGGTGTGTTCGTTTCGAGGATGGTTTGCGAGACGAGTTGAGACTGCTGATTGCTCCACAGCAGGAGCGCGAGTTTGCTGTCTTAGTTGAGAAGGCTAAGGTAGCCGAGGGTGTTAAGGAGTCAGTGAGGCAGGGCATGGACAGAAATAGGCTTAAGAGGAGCTTTGGGTCTTCTGGATCGTCGGGTAATCCGCAGAAAAAGGCTAGACCGAGTGGGCCGAATCAGTCTGCTAGGTTTGTTGCTGCTAGGCAGGGACCGTCGCAGTGCAATCAGTGTGGGAAATCTCATTGGGGTGGTTGTTGGACCGGCGGAAAAGGTTGCTTTGTGTGTGGTTCTCTAGATCATCGCGTGAGGGACTGTCCGCGTAGGTTGGCTAGGATTCAGTCTGAGAGTCAGGGCCGTAATCAGTTCAGGAGTAGTGGACCGCCACAGCAGAGGGGCCGTGGTAATGGCAGAGGTGGTAATGGTTCTGGTCGGGGCCGTGGAGCACCGGGCAGAGGTACGGGTAGTTCTGATGCCAGACAGCCTGGATTAGTGTATGCTGCGAGGCGCCGAGAGGAGGGCGACGCACCGGACGTCATAATCGGTACGTTTTTGATCTTTGGTTCTCCTTATACTGCTTTGATTGATGTAGGTTCGACGCACTCTTATGTTGCCAGTAGTATAGTAGAGACCATGGATTTAGACTCTGAGATATCTTCTAGGCAGATGACTGTAATTAGCCCTCTAGGTCACTCTGTAGTAGTAGATAAGCTGTTTAGAGATGTACCCCTAGAACTCCAAGGGGTAGTGTTTGTTGCTGATCTGATGGAACTGGCGTTTGGGGAGTTCGATCTGATTCTTGGGATGGACTGGTTGGTCAAATACCAGGCGAGGTTGGATTGCGCGGCCAAGCGCATGGTTCTTAAGACGGTTGAGGGTGATGAAGTGGCTATGATAGGTAATAGGAGAGATTACTTATCTAATGTGGTATCTGCTCTGAAGGCAGAGAAGATGGTCAGGAAGGGCTGTGAAGCGTATGTGGTTCATGTGTATGCCTTGGAGGCTAAAGAGTCTGCTGTAGAGAAAGTTCGTACAGTTAAGGAATTTGCTGATGTGTTTCCTGAGGAGCTTCCAGGTTTACCGCCGGATCGCAAGGTAGAGTTCGGGATAGATCTGTTACCCGGAACTGCGCCAGTGTCTATTGCTCCGTATAGGATGGCGCCAAAGGAATTGGTGGAGCTTAAGGCTCAGATCCAGGAGTTATTGGATCGAGGTTTTATTAGGCCAAGTGTTTCGCCGTGGGGTGCGCCGGTACTTTTTGTTAAGAAGAAAGATGGTACAATGCGGATGTGTATAGGCTACCGCCAGTTGAATAAGCTGACGATTAAGAACAAGTATCCATTGCCACGGATAGATGACTTGTTTGATCAGCTGAAGGGTGCTGCGGTATTTTCGAAGATCGACTTGAGGTCTGGGTATCATCAGTTAAAGGTTAAGGAGGCTGATATCCATAAAACAACGTTTCGGACTCGGTATGGGCACTACGAATTCCTGGTAATGCCGTTCGGGTTGACTAACGCACCGGCAGCGTTTATGGATATGATGAATAGAGTGTTTCAGCAGTATCTGGATCAGTTCGTTGTGGTTTTCATAGACGACATCTTAGTGTACTCAAGGACAGAGGAAGAGCATGATGCGCATTTGCGAGTGGTGTTGCAGATTTTGAGGGAAAAGCAGCTCTATGCTAAGTTCAGTAAGTGCGAGTTCTGGCTTAGAGAAGTGACTTTCTTGGGTCATGTAGTATCGGCGGAGGGGATTCGAGTAGATCCTCGTAAGATTGAGGCAGTTTTGGATTGGAAGCCGCCTAAGTCAGTGGCTGAGATTCAGAGTTTTCTGGGTTTGGCCGGATACTACCGAAGGTTTGTTGAGGGTTTCTCGTTGATAGCAGCGCCGATGACCAAGTTGTTAAGGAAAGAAGTTCCATTTGTATGGACTGAGAAACAGCAGGAAAGCTTCGATAAGTTAAAGAAGATTTTGACTGAGGCTCCGGTTTTGATTCAACCTGAGGCTGGTAAGGAATACACAGTCTATTGCGATGCATCACATACGGGCTTGGGTTGTGTGCTGATGCAGGAAGGTAAGGTTGTGGCTTACGCTTCTCGACAGCTGAGACCACATGAGGTCAGCTATCCGACGCACGATTTGGAGCTAGCGGCTGTAGCCTTCGCCTTAAAGATTTGGAGGCACTACTTGTACGGAGAGAGATCGATAGTCTATACGGATCATAGAGTCTGAAGTATCTATTGACTCAGAAGGATTTGAATTTGAGGCAGCGTAGATGGGTTGAGTTGCTGAAAGATTACGACTGTTCGATTGAGTATCATCCGGGCAAGGCTAACGTGGTGGCAGACGCGTTGAGCCGTAAGGTTGTTTCGGACTTAAGAGCATTGTTTGCCCACTTGAGTTTGTATGATGACGGGAGTATTCTGGCAGAGTTGCAAGTTAGGCCTACTTGGGTTGAGCAGATCAGAGAGAAACAGTTATTGGATGAGGTTCTGAGTGCGCGAAGGTTGCAAGTGCAGAATGGTGGTTTGGAGGGTTACAGCTTGTCTAGTGATGAGGTTCTGTGTTTCCAAGGTAAGGCTTGTATGCCTAAAGATGTGGAGCTGAGGTAGAAGATTCTTCAGGGCGCACATAGCAGTCCTTATGCTATGCATCTTGGAGGTAGCAAGATGTATAGAGATCTTAGAGAGCAGTTTTGGTGGCCTGGTTTGAAGAGAGAGGTGACAGAGTTTGTTGGGAAGTGTCTGACTTGTCAGCAGGTTAAGGCTGAACATCAGTTGCCGTCAGGTTTGCTTCAGCCTGTAAAGATTCCTCAGTGGAAGTGGGAAAGGATAACCATGGATTTCGTCAGTGGATTACCGCTTACGCCAAGCAAGAAGGATTCAGTTTGGGTAGTGGTGGATCGTCTGACTAAATCAGCTCACTTTATTCCGGTGAGGGTTGACTATTCACTTCAGAAGTTGGCGAAGCTGTATGTTTCAGAGATAGTGAGGTTGCATGGTGTGCCAGTTTCGATAATTTCGGATAGGGATCCCAGGTTTACGTCAAGGTTCTGGAGAGCGTTGCATCAAGCTCTGGGTACTCGTTTGGATTTCAGCACGGCTTTTCACCCGCAGTCTGACGGTCAATCGGAAAGGGTTATTCAGATCTTAGAGGATATGCTGAGAGGTTGTGTCCTGGATTTCAGAGGTAGTTGGGAGGAGTTTCTACCATTAGCTGAGTTTGCCTACAACAACAGTTATCAAGCGAGCATTAAGATGGCACCGTATGAGGCATTGTATGGTAGGAAGTGTCGCTCACCTACGTGTTGGACGGAGTTAGGTGAACGTCAGTTGTTGGGACCAGAGTTGGTTGCTGAGACCGAAGACAAGGTTAAGTTGATTCAGGCTCGATTGAAGGAAGCTTCGGACCGGCAGAAGTTTATGCCGATCTTAAGCGAAGAGATATAGAGTTTGTTGTGGGGGATCGGGTTTTTCTGAAGGTTTCACCTTGGAAAAAGGTGTTGAGATTCGGAAGGAAAGGCAAGCTAAGTCCGAGGTTCATTGGGCCGTATAAGGTATTGAGACGAGTGGGACCAGTAGCGTATCAGCTTGAGTTGCCAGCAGAGCTTAGTCAGATTCATGACGTATTTCACGTTTCGATGCTTCGGCGTTATCGTTCAGATCCGTCGCATGTGGTAGCAGTGGAAGAGATCGAGGTAAATCCAGATTTGACTATGGAAGAAGAACCTGTGTAGATTCTAGATCGGGATGTGAAGGTTCTGCGTAGGAAGTCTGTGCCTTTGGTTAAGGTACTCTGGCGGAACCATGGCGTGGAAGAAGCTACGTGGGAACCCGAGGATATGATGAGACAGCAATACCCGCAGCTCTTTTGATCAGGTAATTTCGAGGCAAAATTATTTTTAAGGGGGGTAGAACTGTAATATCCCGGGCTAGGGGCTATTTTGTTGTTGCATGATATTGCATGTGGTAGTGTGATGTGTGGTTGTTTGTGTAGTTTCGGGGCTTAATTGTAGGCTAGGAGTGTGCCTGAGTAGGTAGGAAAATTTTAGTTTTTGGGCTTAGGTGAGAGGAGCTGAAAGAACTGGGGTTTAAGGATTTTATTTGTTGTTTTATTGCACAAAAGAGGAGCTGGCAAGGTGGCAAGGCAAGCGTTACTTGGGGAGCTAGGTGTGGCGTCAACTGCATGGGGTGGAGGTCTAGTGTTCGAGCTGCAAAGACCTCACTTTTTGGCTTCATTTTGGACGGCATAGGAGGGAAGAGTTGGATGAAGTTTAAATTCCTCCTTTGACTTGGTCTTCACTTTCAAATGAAAGGTGGAGAGTGATTGTAGGAGTAAGACTTGGTAAACACATTTGAAATGTGTGGAGTGGAGTGTTTGGGGGGTTATGGCCGAATGTTGGGGAGTTGGGGAAGAGGGCGGCCGGTTTTGGGAAGTGGGGAGTGAGAGTGCCGTTTTTCTTTTGGGAATGTTGTGCATATTCGGCTTTTTGGGTGTCAAAGAAAAGGGTTTTCTTTTTGGCTTTTGTGTATCGAGTTACAAGTGAATTTCTCTCATTTTTGTTCTTCATCTTTTGAAACCGAAAGACTAAGTTTTCAAAGGCTGCCGAAAGTTGCATTGTTGTCTCTTAGAGTACTTGATAGCCGAATATCCCTTCCCAATTCTTCTCCTTTTCTTTCAGTGAGGTAAACCGAAACTTCTATCCTCTCTGGTCACATTCATTTTCTTCTTCTTTACTTAAAAACACTATAGCCGAAACTTTATGTTCCAAACACTTTCTCCATTCCTTTCTTCTTAAACCGAAAGTATCTACCCTTGTGCACTTTTCCTTTTCTTCTCTGAACCTTGGCCGTTTCTTTTCTTCTTGAACATACCTTTCTTTTACTTCATTTTTAAGATATTAGCCGAACCCTCCCTTGGTGTTTGCCGAAATTTCTTTCTAGCTTGTGTTTTTATTTTGGCCAAATCTCTCCTCTCCCTTGTAGCTCTCTTGGCCGAATATCAGTAAAGGGTGGATCTTGGTTGGTTGTTCAATCCTTGAACAAGGTAAGTGGGGTGGCCGAATGGCCATTTGTCCCTCTCTTGTCTTTTCTTTGGTTATGGTTTGGTTAAGGGCCGAATATGGTTATTTTGGAAGGGTATTAATCTCTTCGTTATAGGGTCATTGGAGTGTGGGAGCAAGCAAGAGGAACCGTCACTTTTCAGTTGGTTGATTAGTAAGCAAGGGTAAGTAATTGGTATATTAGTGTTAGTTCCATCTGTGGGTTCGATTAAGTCCGGAGTAACAAAGGTTTAAATGTTCTCTTTTGAAGGTGTAGCTGATTGTTGGAAGGAGAACCTTTGTGGTTCGGGTTTGATAAGAAATCAAACCATTAGCAAGGTAAGGGTTTGATATTAACCCCTTTGGTTAACTGATGTTGGTCGAATGTTGTAGATGCCTAACCCCTATGTTTTGGCCGAATGTTATAGGAGCCTGATAATCGAGGAGCCTTAGATAGTTGCGTTGGGATCTTTAGACTCATATTTACCAGGTGTGTAAACTAACACACTTCTGTTTAGTAATATGATTGATAACCTGTGTGATAATTAATGAAACAGTGATGATTGATATGATACCCTAATGGGTATGATCTTGGACTCAGGTAAGTCAGTATTATTATTACGAGTTTACTGATGATCTATATGATACCATGGCTATGGATATATGTGATATGGGATATGAAGTTAAACATATTAGCATGATATGCATGACTTGTATGATATGCATGATCACATGAGTATGGTATGTTGATGGGTGATATGAGTGGAGGGGGCAGTGATATTTTGTGCTGACGAGCACCAGTGTTTTGGTAACACAACTTTGTGACTTTGGGTCACCAGAGGTTTGGCACCTCCAGAGGTTTGGCAACTCAGCGTCTCGTCCCCGTGGTTTCGCGCCACAGTGGGTTGGCCCCACAAGGCGGTATTGAGGGATTGACGCCAGTGATTTGGTATCACACGATGGGTTGGCCCCATCACTCGATTATTGTGACTACGGTCACCAGTGGTTTGGTACCACATTTGTGTCTTTGGGACACCAGAGGTTTGGCACCTCATTGCGACTCGTCCTTGTGGTTTGACACCACCGTGGGTTGGCCCCACTTGAGATATGGGATCGTCTGCTAGTGATTTGGTATCACACGATGGGTTGGCCCCATCATCGGATTTGTGACTGCGGTCACCAGTGATTTGGTATCACAATCGTGTCTTTGGGACACCAGTGGTTTGGCACCCCATTGACGGATATTGTGTCTTTGGGACACCAGTGTTTTGGTAACACATTGTGACTATATGTCACCAGTGGTTTGGCACCACCAGTGGTTTGGTACCACGCGGGGTAGAAAAGGCGTTACGGATGGTTAGGATCGGGTTGCATTAATTATGTTGCTATGTATGATGTGTGTTAGCATGTTGTTTTACCGGGAGCGGGATTTACGCACTGAGTCCTGTGACTCACCCTCTCCTTTGACATTTCAGGTGACTCGTAGACGCGGACTTGGAGCCGGGATGGACTCGGGGTGTTCATGCCATGCTTAATAAAGTTTTACTCAGACTCTATCATTTGGGCACTTTAGTTTAATTACTTTTATTTGGGTTTATTTTGGGTTGAAAAAGGCCTTTAAATTATGGTTTATGATGTCTATGCTGTAAGATAGATTTTTAACGTGCTTTAACAAAATAAGTTGGTAGAAATTTTACTAAAACTTGGAAAGACAACGTTTTCAAAACTGTAACGCAATGTGTTTTCAACTATACCATCGGGTATCACCCTACGTTTTGATATTAAGTAAACTCTAATGATTTTTTTTTAAATCAAACTCGATGTTCTACTAAGTTAAAAATGTTTTAAGTAACACTAAGAAACTACTTGAAGTTATAAATGAATTAAACTCATTTTTCACTACACACTTTGATTAAGTTTTCAAAATTTCCGGGTATCAAATACATCATTTGATTTCAAACAAGCCTACTCAAATTTTCTTCAAATACACTATGTTTTCAACCAGTTTTTAAACGGAAAATTCTAACCTCTCAAATACGTTTATTCCCGTAACATACCAGATTCGGACGTGGTGTTTTGTCCGGGTTTGGGATGTTACAATAACAAGATCTATCTTAGGTTTCATCCCCTTCAGGTATCTGAAGGGTTTAGTTCATATTAAATAAAGAAAACATCTCAGAAGAAAAGATAAAACAAAACATAAGAAATCCCTAAAACTCCCTGAAGGAGTTGAAGGAGAGATCCGCCGTCTTGAGTAGAAATCTGGCTTCTTGAGATGGATCAACTGGCTATCTTCGAGTGATTCACCACAAATCTGACCTTTTCGGCTTGGCTCCTTGGCCTAGCTAACCGCCCTCCTTTCAGGTAACACTTAGGGGGTTTATATAGGCTTTCGAAATATGTTTCTTCGCCCCAAAGTATCTATATCCGAATGAAATTGCTCTTTGCCATGACAGGGACACGGCCATGGCACACGCCCGTGTGGATCGTGGCCAGGCCGTGTTTGGACTTCTTTAATGTAGCACGGCCGTGTAAGTCGAGATCAGGCCATGTTCTAGTAGATTGGCGTGGCACGGCCGTGTGGGCTTAAGTCCAGGCCGTGTCGATTTCCTCTTTGGCCCAATTTGGTTTATTTTAGGCCGAGTTCTCGTTCTTTTCATCCTCGGGCGCTTTCCTGGGTATAAAACATGAAAACAAAGGATTAAGAGCACTTTTTTACATAAATCGAGGCTTAATTCATCCAAAAGCATACTAAATGTGGGCTTAAAATATGTTACTTTTATGGTTTATCACATGTCACTTAAGTGGGTTGTTTAAAAACTGTGCGTTTGTTAAAACCTCGAATTCTTTTTGGAACTTCGAACCTTGTTGTTTGTGAAATTCAGATTTGTTTTAATGGTTTCTTGTAAAAACTTTGTTATTATTATTTTTGAAACCTTTGTTTATAACAGAAATCAGATTGAGTGAGTTGCGGAAATGTGATATTTTGGAAAACCATTTATTAACTTTTTAAGAAAACTTCATATTAATCCTTTAGCAGTAATTCATAGCAGAGATGAAATTTTAAAAGAAAATTTAAGTGTAAAGGCCTTATTACAAAATATTAAACCCAAATCAAAATAATACTAAAATAAAGTAAAGATCGAATTTACTAAGTCTCGTGAATAAAACTCTAATGTATGGCCACCATAGAGTCCTCCGCAGTTCCAAATCCTCTAACGCTGGGGATCACCTGCAAGGTTTAAGCAAAGGGGCGAGTTACGAGAACTCAGTGTGTAATCCCCTAAACGGTCATTAACTGGGCCTGAGCCCATATAGAAGCAGACTGGCCGAAGCCCTATTCGGTGACAAACTGGGCCTTAGCCCTATAAACGTGATAATGCAAACAGAGAATGCAGCCCAAACCCAATCCAACCAAACACACCCCCGTACCAACCCTACACACCTGTGGGGATCTAGTCAACCCACCCAGCCCTACACACTAATATGGCAGACAAGCTGCTAATCACAGAATTTGTGGTGGAGCCACCAGAATAACAGAATATACGTGGCATGGCCACTACACAGAATGTGGCAGAACCACCAGGTTACACTTCCTCCGATCATCAAACCCAACCCATGCAACATATCATAAATGCAATGCATCATACGTACAAAAGTGTAAATAAAGCATATACATTATAGCCAACAATAATCAAGGGTATAACTGACATTTACCCTTCAGGGGTATTTCGATAATTTACCCTTCTAGGGGTATTTCTATAATTTTATCATTTAACGGCCCTTCCAAAGGCCTACTGTCGCCTCAAGCGACACAGGACCCTTTTTGGGTCTCTACGGAACTATTGGGACTAAAATCCATTTCAGGCCCAAACGGGCCCATACATTCGTGTGGCCCAATACGCATGGTTTCGGTCTCAGATTTGTAGATTTTGCAATCGAACCTATCATTTGATAGTTTTGCAACAATTTTGCCCGAGTGGGCCAGATAGCCCATTGGGCCGACTTGGCCCGTTTCGGCTCGATCAGGCCCATTACAGCCTCGGTTTTGCGGGAGTGCTCGTGACACTCTCAACGATCTACTGGCATCATTAATGTTCCGATTTACCACTATGAGCGCTCGCACGCTCGAGTGGTCACAGTTGCTGAATTTCCAACTTTTCGGCTTTCGGCAGAGTCACAGAATATTGCAAGCATTCATCCAGAAGGGTGTGAGATTACACGCCTGTTTTAGATTGCCGAAAGAACCACTCTTCGTTGCCCCTAGAATAATACCAATCACAAGTTAGCCTCAACTCTCAAAAGATTTTAGAAGTCCAAATGCATTACTTCACTAGAATCACTTACCACAAACGTGATCTTCCCTACAGAGTTCTAAAATCCGACCTTGCTTCCTGGCTACCACCACAAATACCTAAAAGAACCTATTGATGCACCAAAGAGGTTAGCATCCAATTAAAATTCGGTTCCCCTATAAGAAAGGAAGAAACCGACGCCAACCTCACAAGATAGGATCACACGGATACCATTAGCATCAAATAAGAAGGTAAACGAATAACTTTACCTTTACCCAAGACCAATGCTATCAGCCTACACCTATTGTTTGCTAAAGAACTCTTTCTACTCCCCGGAAAGAGTTTTGGTTTAGGCTAAGTAGAGAGGGAAGAAAGAGTAATAACTGTGAGAATGGGGCATTCAGTCAAAGAAAGAAAACTAATGCGAAGAGAAAAATATAACATGGGAATAGAGGCTTAACATGGGAATAGAGGCTTACCATTCAAAGAACACAAAATGAAAAATGCATGTAGGAGGCATTCGGCTTCTGAAGAGAAAAGGTCAAAGAAAGACTTCGGCAGACAAAAGACCCCCAAGCTTTGGACTACTCAGAATTCGGCTAACAGCAAAAGAAAAGAGGAACAGATTCAGATGGAAGAAGAGAGGAGATTCGGCTTAAGGAGAAAAGGATAGAAACGGAATGGAGAAGAAGAGAGGAGAGAAGGATTTTGACAAACAAGAAAATGCAACAAGGTGACCCGAAATGCACAAAAAGAAAACACTCAAATTGTACAAATGCAAAGTAAAACACTAAGGAATTTTCGGCACTCTTTTCCCTACTCAAGGCCGAATATGCATTCTTCCACATGACAAATCTTGACCGAAACTCCCCCAATCCCTTGATTCTCTCCCCTTTTTACTCCCCTACATGCTCTCCATCACCCATTTAGACCATTTGAGCAAGTCTCCAACCTCCAAGGCAGAGTTTGATCTCAACTCTGCTTCCTCCTTTCCTGAGCACAAAAATAAAAGCTACCAAATGCAGCCTGTGGGATTCGAACTCCCATCCTCAAAGCATCCCTTGTCACGCCACAGCCATCCTACCACTTGGCTGACTTATGCTAAGAAACACAAATTATTAAATATAAACCCTGCTTCCACCAGCTCTCCCCACTAAAGAGCCCAAAGACTGAAATTTTTCCAAAGTTCAAACTCGAACCCGAGCCTCCCTAAGACCCCTAAACACACCCAAACAGCAAACTAAACCAGCTCAACACATGCCATAGTGCAAAAATGCCAGACCCCTAATTTTAGGATGTTACAAATCTACCCCCTTAAAGAAATTTCAGCCTCGAAATTTACCTGATCAAAAGAGGTGAGGGTATTGCTGTCGAATTGTCTCCTCAGGCTCCCACATAGCTTCTTCTGAACCGTGATTACGCCACAACACTTTGACCAATGGAACAGATTTCCTCCTCAACACTTTCACATCACGATCCAAAATCTGCACCGGTTTTTCTTCAAAAGTTAGGCCAGGTCTTACCTCAATTTCTTCTACCGGCACTATATGAGAAGGATCCGAACGGTAGCGCCTCAGCATAGAGACGTGAAATACGTTATGTATCTGGTTTAACTCAAGAGGCAACTCAAGCTGATATGCGACTGGTCCAACACGTTTCAACACCTGATAAGGCCCGATGAACCTAGGTCTTAACTTGCCCTTCCGTCCAAATCTTAAGATTTTCTTCCAAGGTGAAACCTTCAAGAAAATATAATCTCCCACCGAGTACTCGATTTCCTTACGCTTAAGATCTGTATAAGACTTCTGTCTATCGGAAGCTTCTTTCAACCGACCCCTAATCAACTTCACCTTTTCCTCAGTTTCTGAAATTAATTTTGGACCCAGCAACCGTCGCTCACCCAATTCTGTCCAACACGTAGGGGTACGACACCTATGACCATATAACGCCTCGTAGGGTGCCATCTAAATGCTAGATTGGTAGCTGTTGTTATACGCAAATTCTGCTAAAGGTAAATAGTCTTCCCAACTACCCCTAAAATCAATCACACAGCTCCTTAACATGTCTTCTAGAATCTGAATTACCCTCATCGACTTACCATTAGACTGTGGGTGAAATGCTATGCTGAAATCCAGCCTTGTACCCAAAGCTTCATGTAACACCTTCCAGAACCGATATGTGAATCTAGGGTCCCTGTCTGAGATGATAGACACTAGTACCCCATACAGTCTCACAATTTCTGCCACGTACAACTTGGCCAACTTCTGTAACGAGTAATCTATGCAAACCGGTATGAAGTGTGCGGACGTAGTCAACCGGTCAATGATTACCCACACTGAGTCTTTCTTAGTAGGCGTCAGGGGTAGCCCACTAACAAAATCCATTGCTATCATCTCCCACTTCCAGAGTGGAATCTTTACAGGTTGTAGTAGTCCCGAAGGCAGTTGATGCTCAGCCTTCACTTGCTGACACGTCAAACACTTGCTTACGAAATCAGTAACCTCACGTTTCAGTCCTGGCCACCAATACAGTTCACGTAAATCTCGGTACATCTTGTTTCCACCGGGATGCATAGCGTATGGGCTACTATGCGCCTCTCGCAGAATCATCTGTCTTAATTCAGAGTCTTTCGGCATACAAAATCTCCCACGGAAACATAACATCCCTTCACTGTTCAGCCCAAAATCCACCGTCTCTCCACTGTTCACTTGCTAAAAACGAGAACCTAACGACTCATCCAACGACTACATCTCCTTAATCTGACTAATCCATGTTGGTTTCACCTGAATTTCTGCTATTAAACTACCATCCTCATAAAGGCTGAGATGAGCAAACATTTTTCTCAAATCAGATACCACCTTCCGACTTAGTGCATTTGCTACCACATTGGCTTTATCCGGATGATACTCAATCGAGTAGTCTAGTCCTTTAGGAACTCTATCCACCTCCACTGCCCGAGATTCAACTCTTTTTGGGTAAGGAGATACTTCAGACTCTTATGGTCAGTGTAGATAATTGACTTTTCTCCACACAGGTAATGTCTCCATATCTTTAGTGCGAACACCACAGCAGCTAGTTCCAAGTCATGAGTAGGGTAGTTCACCTCATGTGGCCTAAGTAGACGAGATACATACGCCACCACCTTCCCTTCTTGCATCAGCACACAACCCAAACCTATGTGCGACGCATCACAATAGACGAAAAATTCCTTCCTAGCCTCAGGCTGTATCAATGCCGTGCTTCCATCAGAATCTTCTTCAATCTCTCAAAACTCTCTTATTGCTTATCCGTCCAAACAAATTGTACGCCCTTACGCAACAACTTAGTTAGGGGTGTAGTAATCAAAGAAAACCCCTCAATGAACCGCTTGTAGTATCCAGCCAAACCCAGAAAACTTCGAATCTCTGACACTAACTTCAGTGGCTTCCAATCCAACACAGCTTCAACTTTCCGAGGATCAACCCTAATCCCCTAGGCAGAACAACATGCCCCAAAAATGTCACTTCTTTCAACCAAAACTCGCACTTACTGAATTTGGCGTAAAATTGCTTTTCCCTCAATATCTGCAGCACAACCCGAAGATGTGAATCATGCTCCTGCTCAGTTCTTGAATACACCAAAATGTCATCTATAAATACCACCACGAACCGGTCTAAATAGGGTTGGAAGACCCGGTTCATCATATCCATGAAAGCGGTGGGTGCATTCGTTAATCTGAACGGTATAACCAAAAACTCGTAATGCCCATAACGAGTTCAGAATGCAGTCTTGTATATATCTGCCTCCTTAACCCTTAGTTGATGATATCCCGACCTTAAATCTATTTTTGAGAAAACTGAAGCTCCTCGTAGCTCATCGAACAGATCGTCAATCCTTGGTAGCGGGTATTTGTTCTTAACAGTTAGGTTGTTCAATTGACGATAGTCAATGCACGTACGCATTGACCCATCATTCTTCTTCACGAATAATACCTGCGCTCCCCATGGCAATACACTTGGTCTAATAAATCCTCGATCCAACAACTCTTGGATCTGAGCTTTTAGTTCCACCAATTCCTTCGGTGCCATCCTATAAGGGGTGATGGACACCGGAGCCGTTCCCGGTAACAGCTTAATGCAAAATTCGACCTCACGACTTGGGGCCAACCCTGGACGCTCTTCAGGAAATACGTCCGAAAATTCCTTTACGGTCCTGACATTCTCAACAGACAAATTATCAGCACCAGTTGAGTTGGCATAAGCTATGAACGCTTCACAACCTTTACGCACCAACTTCTCAGCCCTTAGTGCAGAGATTACATTGGACAAATAATTCCTTCTCTCACCTATCACAATCACTTCCTCATTCTCTGGAGTCTTTAATACCATACGCTTAGCAGCGCAATCCAAATTCGCACGGTGTTTAACTAACCAGTCCATACCTAGTATAAGATCAAACTCACTGAATGGCAGTTCCATCAAATCTGCCGGGAATACCACCCCTTGAACTTCTAGAGGCACATTCCTAAACAACTTGTTCACTACCACAGTTTGTCCTAAGGGACTAATTACCGACATTTCTCTATCAACAAACTCAAATTGCATACCCAGAGTCCCAGGCACAGTACAGGCAACATACGAGTGTGTAGATCCAATATCAATTAAAGCGGTAAATGGCACATAAAATATGAGAAACGTACTGGTTATAACGTCAGGCGCGTCGCCATCCTCTCGATGTTGAGCAGCGTAAACCAGTCCTGGCTGCCTCGCATCTGCATTACCCGCATTACTAGCACCTCTGTCCGGTGCTCCACGACCACGTCCTGACCCATTTCCCCCTCTGGGCGGACCACAACCTCTTGGTGGTTGCTGACCACCTCTTCCTGGCTGCATAAGCCTCTGACCTACTACTTGCAGGATCCCGAGGACAGTCCTTTATCCGATGACCCCTAGACCCACATCTGAAACACCCACCAGAACTTCTCCAGCACTCTCTCGGATGTATTTTCCCACACTGCACACAAGGTTGCAACCGACCCACAGCAACTGGCACCTCAACTCGAGCTGGCCCATCCAACCTAGGCCTCTTTTGAAATCCCCCAGAAGAACTTGAAGACCCAAAACCTTTCTTATTCTTGCCCCTTTCCTTATCTCGATTTTGTCTCTCAGAACGTTTCACCTCTTTGGCAATCTTTGCTTTCTCAATCAAAGTGGAAAAATCTCTTTCTCTCTGCGGAGCTATCAGTACCCGCAACTCATCCCGCAAACCATCCTCAAACCGCACACAGCACTCATAGTTAGTCGCAACTATACCCCGAGCGTAACGACTCAAGCGCAGAAACTCCGCCTCATATTCTGCTACAGATTTGTTTCCCTGGACCAAATTCAGAAATTCCTTCCTTTGAGCGTCCACATAACTAGCCCCGACATATTTTCCCCAGAAAGCTGTTTTAAAGAAGTCCCAAGTTATGCGATTCGCTTGTGTACCTTCCCTCACAGTGAGGCACCACTGGTATGCCTCATCCCGTAGTAGAGACACTGCTCCTTTCAATTTATGTTCTACTGTGCAGTCCAGGTCATCCATAATTCGCTCCACAGCCTCTAACCAGTACCCCGCTACATTCGGGGCTACACCAGAGATGCCCCTAAAAACTTCGACCCCATTTGACCGGAGTCACTCAGAAATGGATCCTCGAGCTACTGACCCAGTACTCGCTCCAGCAACCCGTTCCAAAACTCGCAGCATTGCTTGGGACAAAGCTTCGTTCCCCCCAGTCCGATCATGAAACCCCATTTTCGCCACTAGTGATGCTGGCACCTCACCTTCAGGCACATGCCCCGATTCTGAAGATCCAGCCCCAGCAGCTTGGCCTTTACCATGGCCGCGTGTACCTCGTCCATGCCCTCTTGTACTCATACTACTGAATCGAGTTAATCTGATTTAAAAAATTTTATGAATCAGTCGATAGTTCCAATGTTTATTAATAAGTATTTTATGAAAGGCAGTCATAAAGTTGTTTTCGCGAATCGAATTTCCTACTGTTTCAGTCTCTATAGTCTTAGTTCCTATAGCTAAAGTGTACTACCACTATCTCTAGTAGTTTTCTCTCTACAGTCATTTCATCATATCATTAGATATAAAGTAAGAGGACTTACGGATTTGGTGCCGGAGACTCGGTGTGCCATACTTTCAATAACGATATATATTTTCTAAACCATATTTCAAACCAACTTGAAAAACATTTTCAAACCTAGTCCACAGTCGAGTTTTGTAACCGGGCTCTGATACCATATAATGTAACACCCCAAACCCGGCCTAGACGTTATGATTGGATCTGGCATGTCACATAAGAGGGTTGTTTAAAAACTATGCGTTCGTTAAAACCTCGTATTCTTTTTGGAACTTCGAACCTTGTTGTCTGTGAAATTCAGATTTGCTTTAATGGTTTTCTTGTAAAAACATTATTATTATTATTTTCGAAAAATTTGTTTATAACAGAAATCAGATTCAGTGAGTTGCGGAAATGCGATATTTTGGAAAACCATTTATTAACTTTTTAAGAAAACTTCATATTAATCTTTTAGCAATAAATCATAGCGGAGATGAAATTTTTTTAAAAAAATTAAGTGTAAAGGCCTTATTAAAAAATATTAAACCCAAATCAAAATAATACTAAAATAAAATAAATACCGGATTTACTAAGTCTCGTTAATAAAACTCCGATGTATGGCCACCACAAAGTCCTCCGCAGCTCCAAATCCTCTAACGCTGGGGATCACCTGCAAGGTTTAAGTAGAGGGGTGAGTTACAAGAACTCAGTGTGTAATCCCCTAAACGGTCATTAATTGGGCCTGAGCCCATACAGAAGTAGACTGGGCCGAGGCCCTATTCGATGACAAACTGGGCCTTAGCCCTATAAACGTGATAATGCAAATAGAGAGTGCAGCCCAAACCCAATCCAACCAAACACACCCCCGTACCAACCCTACACACCTGTGGGGATCTAGTCAACCCACCTAGCCCTACACACCAATACGGCAGACAAGTTGCTAATCACAGAATTTGTGGTAGAGCCACCAGAATATACGTGGCATGACCACTACATAGAATGTGGCAGAACCACCAGGTTACACTTCTTCCGATCATCAAACCCAACACATGCAACATATCATAAATGGAATGCATCATACGTACAAAAGTGTAAATAAAGCATATACATGATAACCAACCATAATCAAGGGTATAACTGACATTTACCCTTCAGGGGTATTTCAGTAATTTACCCTTCCAGGGGTATTTCAGTAATTTTATCATTTAACTGGCCCTTCCGAAGGCCTACTGTCGCCTCAAGCGAGACAGGACCCTTTTTGGGTCTCTACGGAACTATTGGGCTTGAAATTTACTTCAAGCCCAAACGGGCCCACACACTCGTGTGGCCCAATACGCATGGTTTCGGTCTTAGATTTGCATATTTTGCAATCGAACCTATCATTTGATAGTTTTCCAATAAGTTTGCCCGAGTGGGCCGGGTAGCCCATTGGACCCACTTAGCCAGTTTCGGCTCGATCAGGCCCATTACAGCCTCGGTTTCGCGAGAGTGCTTGTGACACTCTCAACGATCCACCGCCATCATTCGTGTTCTGATTTACCACTATGAGCGCTCGCACGCTCGAGTGGTCACAGTTGCTGAATTTCCAACTTTTCGGCTTTCGGCCGAGTCACAGAATATTGCAAGCATTCATCCAGAAGGGTGTGAGATTACACGCCTGTTTTAGATTGCCGAAAGAACCACTTTTCGTTGCCCCTAGAATAATACCAATCACAAGTTAGCCTCAACTCTCAAAAGATTTCATAAGTCCAAATGCATTACTTCACTAGAATCACTTACCACAAACGTGATCTTCCCTACAGAGTTCTAAAATCCGGCTTTGCTTCCTGGCTACCACCACAAATACCTAAAAGAACCTATTGATGCACCAAAGAGGTTAGCATCCAATTAAAATTCGGTTCCCCTATAAGAAAGGAAGAAACCGACGCCAACCTCACAAGATAGGATCACACGGATACCATTAGCATCAAATAAGAAGGTAAACGAATAACTTTACCTTTACCCAAGACCAATGCTATCAGCCTACGCCTATTGTTTGCTAAAGAACTCTGTCTACTCCCCGGAAAGAGTTTCAGTTTAGGCTAAGTAGAGAGGGAAGAAAGAGTAATAACTGTGAGAATGGGGCATTCAGTCAAAGAAAGAAAACTGATGCGAAGAGAAAAATATAACATGGGAATAGAGGCTTAACATGGGAATAGAGGCTTACCATTCAAAGAACACAAAATGAAAAATGCCAGACCCCTAATTTTAGGATGTTACATGAACAAAAACTGAAGCAAGAGAATGTGGTAGAGGAAGATAAAGTTGAGGTAAGCCGTGATAAACCAAAACCGGTAATTACAGAGTACCAACCAAGTGTGTCGTACCCCAATGCAACAAAGAAGGACCACACAGAGGAACAATTCGGAAAAGTTTCTTAAACTTCCAAGGAAATTACATATTAACTTGTTGTTTCTTGAAGCTCTTTCGCAGATGCCAGATTCAAGGAAATTTTTAAGAGAGTTTTTGACAGACAAACGGAAGTTAGATGATACGTTGCATGTGGAGCTAAACACAGTTCTTGACACAGCTAGGACATCGAGTATTAAATGTAGAACCAATCACTTCAAAGTTGGGGACCAGGTACTGTCAGATGCAATCGACCCTCGAATAGCCGCTTTAAAGCTTAATACAAATGGTGTGACTCCTTTTTCGGCACGTAAGGTCTTTCCATACGGAACGGTCGAGGTAACACTTTCTAATTTCGACACTTTTGATGTAAATGTTACCTGACTCAAACAATATGCTGATAGAATTGATAGTAAGAAAAAAGAGTTTCGACTCCGTGAACCACTATGGCCATACGAATAACAGGTAAGTCTAGCTCAAGACTTTAAACGAGTGCTTCTCGAGAGGCAACTTGTGCACTAACCCACTAATGTCCATATTTTCGAATTTTAGCATCTAACTAAAAACTAACCAAATATTTTAGGCATAGGTTTCTGATAGTTGTTTTTCGTAATGTCAAAGTCTTAAAATTTATAAAAAGAATGATCAAACCTGGGAACTAACTATGAAAACGATTTGAGGCAAGCGCACCTATCGAATAGTAGTATAGTTAAGGGACTTCTGCTCCTCCATCTAAGCACATCATACTTGAATTAATATCCCGGAAATATTAACACAAGAATTAAGAACACATAATTAAGAACAAGTCAAATATTTATCATATAGTTCAGCAAACGATAACAAGATTCATCTTAGGTTTTATCTCCTTCAGGTATCTGAGGGTTTCGTTCATAACAATAAAAAAATAGCTCCGAAGAAAAGATAAAACAAAACATAAGAAATCCCTAAAACCCCCTGAAGGAATTGAAGGAGAGATCCTCCGTCTGGAGTAGAATTCCGGCTTCTTGAGATGGATCAACTTGCTATCTTCGAGTAAATCCCCACAAATCTGCCTTCTTTGGCCTAGTTGGACGCCCCCTGACTAAAGCCTTGAGTTCTGGCTTTTTCCGAACTCCTCTTCAAGTTGCCTCCTTGAGTGTTTATATAAACTTTGGGATGCCTTACTTGGCCCCTAAGTATCCTAATTCAAGTAGAATTCCTACTAGGGTGTTTGAATAGGCTTTGGAATGTGTTTCTTTGCCTCCAAGTATCCTATTCCGAGTAAAACTTCTCTTGGCCGCGGCAGGGACACGCCCGTGGCACACGCCCGTGTAAGTCGTGGCGAGGCCGTGTTCGAGGCTGTTCAATGGGGCATGACCGTGTGGTCTTGGGCCCAGGCCGTGTGGATTTCATGATATGGCCCATTTACTCCGTTTTGGTCCTGTTTTCTGTTCTTTTCGTCATCCAGTGCTCTCCTAAGTATAAAACATGAAAATAAAGGATTAAGAGCACCAAATTACATAATTCAAGGCTTAAATCATCCAAAAGCATGCTAAATGTGGGCATAAAATATGTTACTTTTACGATTTATCAAATACCCCCACACTTAAGCTTTTGCTTGTCCTCAAGCAAGATTCGCAACTCACAATTAAAACGAACTTCCCTGATTCGTAATATTCATCAATAATCTTTCATCATAATTCAAAGATAATTCATACATGGATAATTCAACTCAAAGAGTCCTAAAGATTCAAACAATCAAAGTCATAGGTTTTATAGTATGAAAACGTTAGGTGTTTCCCCTTGCCTAATTAATTACCTTTGATTCAAAATCGACAAGAGTTGACATCCTCACAAAAGATTCACTCAAATCACTCAAAGTGTTTAAGGTTCAAAATTAAGCACTCAAAAGTCAAACTTGAAGAGTTAATCCCATAGGCTTGCATGAAAATAAAATCTCCACCACTAAAATATGAGATGATACACAAATCAAAAGGTCTTTACAGGGTTGTAACGGGGATTAGGTTCAAGGGTATGGATATAGGTTGAATTAGAGGGTTAGAATCGAGATTGACTTGACAAATTACCTAACTAGAAAAATGAACTAATCCTAAATAATTACATCAATTGAAAACTAATAATACGAGCTTTTTCTTCAAGATTTGAAATTTAAACATATAGGCTCACTTAATTATAGAACTAATAATGGATTTAATTTCTCTCTCTTTTCTAAGGAACAAATCAATAATAGGAAAGAACTTTTACAACTGAAATATAGAACATAATTAGGCAACCGTTCAAAATCAAATCTCAACAAAAAGGGAGTCAAGGAATGGTGATAAATACAAGATGGGTTTTGGGTTAATATTAGTGGGTGAGTCAATAAAATGGTTGTTAGGATTAACGGGGTTCACTAGGGGTTAATGATGAAGGTAGGGTTTTAGTGGAGTAAGTGGGTTAAAACCTAGGTGCCTTTATCATCTTTGTATATCAAATCAAAGGTGTGGTCTCGACATGTATAATCGATGCAAGTTCTAGAATAACAAATCAATGTTGACATACTCATAATCAATAAAGTGAGCAAGAAAAAGAATATATGCTCTGAAAGGCTCAAAATTTCACATAGAATTATGGGTTTTTGATGTCAACCTCACAAATTTCAAACTTCAAGGTAATAATTAGATTCAGGTAGACAACCTAACTGTAACACCCCAAACCCGGACAAGACACCACGTCCGAATTTGGTATGCTACGGGGAAAACCATTTTGGAAAACTAGATTTCTCGTTTAAAAGCTGAGTGAAAACACAGTGTGTTTGAAACAAATTTGAGCAGTCTTGTTTGAAAAACAGTTGATGTATTTGAAATCCAGGGATTTTGAAAACTTTGCCAGAATTTGTAGTTAAAATGAGTTATTACCATTTAAAACCTTATTAGTTTCTGAGTGATACAGAAAACACTTGTAACCTTAGAAGAATTACAAGTTTGGATTTAAAACCATTTGTATTTGTTCATCAAAAAGACTTTGTGTGATGCCCGTTGGTATGGTTTAAAAACACGTTGCGTTATAGTTTGGAAAACATTATCTTTCCAGGTTTTAGTAAAATTTATACCGGCTTATTTTTGTTAAGGCATATTAAAATCAGCTTAAAATATAAACATCATAAAACATAACTTAAAAGGCCTTTTACAATCCGAAATAAAACCCAATTTAAAGTAATAAACTAAAGTACCCAAATAGTAGAGTCCGAGTGAACTTTATTAAAGCATGGCATGTGCACCCCGAGTCCATCCCGGCTCCAAGTCCGCGTCTACGAGTCACCTGAAAAGTCAAAGGAGAGGGTGAGTCGAGTGACTCAGTGTGTAAATCCCGCTCCCGAGGAAACAACATACTAACACACATCATACATAGCAACATGATTAATGCAACCCGATCCTAACCATCCATATCGCCTCATCTACCCCGTGTGGTACCAAACCACTGGTGGTGCCAAACCACTGGTGACATATAGTCACAATGTGCTACCAAAGCACTGGTGTCCCAAAGACACAATATCCGTCAATGTGCTACCAAAGCACTGGTGTCCCAAAGACACATTTGTGCTACCAAAGCACTGGTGACCGAAGTCACAAATCCAATGATGATGGGGCCAACCCATCGTGTGTTACCAAAACACTAGCAGACGATCCCATATCTCAAGTGGGGCCAACCCACGGTGGTCAAACCACAGGGACAAGTCGCAATGAGGTGCCAAACCTCTGGTGTCCCAAAGACACAATGTGCTACCAAAGCACTGGTGACCGTAGTCACAAATCTGGTGATGGGGCCAACCCATCGTGTGTTACCAAAACACTGGCGTCAATCCCGAATAATCATCTGTGGGGCCAACCCACTGTGGTACTAAGCCACTGGGACGAGACGCTGAGGTACCAAACCTCTGGAGGTGCCAAACCTCTGGTGACCCAAAGTCACAAAGTGTGCTACCAAAGCACTGGTGCTCGTCAGCACAAAATATCATACTCCCTCCTCTCATATCACCCATCAACATGCCAAACTCATGTAATCATGCATATCATACTATCATGCCAATGTGTCTAATCTCATACCCCAGGTCATATATTACCACAACCATGATATCATATAAATCATCAATAGATATTATAACAATAACGATACTGACTTACCCGAGTCCAGAATCATACCCATAAGGGTATCATAACAGTCACCACTGTTTCATTATACATCACACAGATTATTAAACATATTACTAAATATAAGTGTGTTAGTAAACACACCTGATAGTACGAGTCTAAAATCCAACGAGAACGATCTAAGCCCCTCGATTACAAGGTCCTACAATCGGCCAAACATAGGGGTTAGGCAACACTAACATTCGGCCAACAACCAATTAACCAAAAGGGTAGAAAAATCCATCCCTTACCTTCACTTGGTTTGGTTTCCTACCAAACCCGAACCACAGTGGTACTTCTACCCACAATCGGTCACACCTTCACAAGAGAACGGTTAATCATTTACAACTCCTGATTAAACGCAATTAAAAGAATGAACTAACAACCCAATTGCTTACCCCCAACTTACCAATCGGTTACAAAAGAATGATGGTTCCTTGCTTGCTTCACACTTCCAAAGTCCCTAAAACAAAGAGATTAATACCCTTCCATCATAACCATAATCGGCCCTTAAACAACACACAGCCAAATAAAGAACCAAAAGAGGGAGATATGGCCATTCGGCCTAGAGCTTACCAATACCAACGATTAAGGCAAAGCTTCCAAACACCACTGATATTCGGCCACTAGGACTTCTAGGAGGAAAGGGAAATATTCGGTTATGTTGGGAACAAATAAAAAGAAGAAATCGGCACTAGTTATCTAACACTCTGCTTTCGGTTTTGGGGGAATAGCCAAAATGAAAAAGAACAGAGTTTCGGCAACAATGCTTAGAAAAAGAAAATGAAGTTTGAGAAGTAAGGTGATGGTAGTTTCGGCACCCAAGAAATGGACAAGAAGAATGGAGAAATCGGTTGGGGAAATGGTGAGTTTCGGCACTAGTGCTTTTCAAGAAGAGAGAAGAAAATGAAGAGGGTTTTGGAGGATGGGTTTCGGCTACCAAGGTTTCAAACACACGAAAAGAAAGTTGAGAGAAACAAACAATTTCTGTCAAAGAGAAAAATGAGAGAAAAGCCTTAGAGTTTCGGTTTGTTTTGACAAAAAGAAAGAAAACAAAAGTGTGGCCTTACCAAAAGAGTTTGTGACCGAAAATGCCAAAAAGCCAAAATGAAATTCGGCTAGCACCTTCTCCCCACTATGCCGTCCACTTCCCCCCATTCCAAGCCCCAAATATTCGGCCATACCCCTCAAAACACTCACAACCACACCTTCAAATTAG
Source organism: Gossypium australe (assembly GCA_005393395.2). Taxonomy (NCBI): domain Eukaryota; kingdom Viridiplantae; phylum Streptophyta; class Magnoliopsida; order Malvales; family Malvaceae; genus Gossypium; species Gossypium australe. Next base: position 35,040,599 of record CM016615.1, on the reverse strand, counting down.
TATGACCAAGTCTTCCTCCACTATTTACTCCCCACCTTCCATTTGAACGGTTTGACCAAGTCCAAGGTAGAATTTGATTTGCCTTCTACCACTTCCTCTATGCCGTCCCAAAAAGAGCCAAAATGGGAACTCTGCAGCTTGAACTCTGGATCACCACCCATCTGCATGTGACGCCATACCAACTCCCTCTTGCCACTCTTGCCACCTCCTTATTTGTGCAATAAAACCACAAAAATAATTCTTAAACCCCAGCTTCCTCAGCTCCCTTCACCTAATACCCAAAACCAACATTTTTCTAATTTACTCAGGCATACCCCTAAGCTACACTTAAGCCCCTAAAACATAAAAATAGCAACATAGCACACTACAAACATGCAATAACATGCAACATCGAAATAGCCCCCTAACCCGGGATATTACAGTTCTACCCCCCTTAAAATAATTTCGGCCTCGAAATTACCTGGTCAAAAGAGTTGCGGGTATTGCTGTCTCATCATATCCTCGGGTTCCCACGTCGCTTCTTCCACGCCATGATTCCGCCAAAGTACCTTAACCAACGGCACAGTCTTCCTACGCAGAACCTTCACATCCCGATCAAGAATCTGCACAGGCTCTTCTTCCATAGTCAAGTCTGGATTTACCTCGATCTCTTCCACTGCTACCACATGCGACGGATCTGAACGATACCTCCGAAGCATTGAAACGTGAAAAACATCGTGAATTTGCCTAAGCTCTGCTGGCAACTCAAGCTGATACGCTACTGGTCCAACTCGTCTCAAAACCTTATACGGCCCAATGAACCTCGGACTAAGCTTGCCTTTCTTCCCGAACCTCAGAACCTTCTTCCAAGGCGAGACCTTCAGAAACACTCGATCCCCAACGGCAAACTCTATATCTCTTCGCTTAAGATCGGCATAAGACTTCTGCCGGTCCGAAGCTTCCCTCAATCTAGCTTGAATCAACTTAACCTTGTCTTCAGTCTCAGCTACCAACTCGGGTCCCAATAACTGGCGTTCACCTAACTCCGTCCAACACGTAGGTGAGCGACACTTCCTGCCATATAACGCCTCATACGGTGCCATCTTGATGCTCGCTTGGTAACTGTTGTTGTAGGCAAACTCAGCTAACGGTAGAAACTCCTCCCAACTACCCCTGAAGTCCAGGACACAACCTCTCAGCATGTCTTCTAAGATCTGAATGACCCTTTCTGATTGTCCGTCGGACTGCGGGTGAAAAGCCGTGCTGAAATCCAAACGAGTACCCAAAGCCTGATGCAATGCCTTCCAGAACCTTGACGTAAACCTGGGATCCCTATCCGAGATTATCGAAGCTGGCACCCCGTGCAACCTTACTATCTCTGAAACATACAGCTTCGCTAGCTTCTGGAGCGAGTAGTCAACCCTCACCGGAATAAAGTGAGCTGATTTAGTCAGACGATCCACCACTACCCAAACTGAATCCTTCTTGCTTGGCGTAAGCGGTAACCCACTGACAAAATCCATGGTTATCCTTTCCCACTTCCACTGCGGAATCTTCACAGGCTGAAGCAAACCCGACGGCAACTGATGTTCAGCCTTGACCTGCTGACAAGTCAGACATCTTCCAACAAACTCTGTTACCTCTTTCTTCAAACCAGGCCACCAAAACTGCTCTCTAAGATCCTTATACATCTTGCTACCTCCAGGATGCATAGCATGAGGACTGCTATGTGCGTCCTGAAGAATCTTCTGCCTTAGCTCAACATCTTTAGGCATACAAGCCTTACCCTGAAAACACAGAACCTCATCACCAGACAAGCTGTAACCCTCCAAACCACCATTCTGCACTTGTAACCTTCGCGCACTCAGAACCTCATCCACTAACTGTTTCTCTCTGATCTGCTCAACCCAAGTAGGTTTAACCTGCAGCTCTGCCAAAATACTCCCGTCGTCGTACAAGCTCAAATGGGCAAACAAAGCTCTCAAGTCCGAAACAACCTTACGGCTTAACGCGTCTGCTACCACGTTAGCCTTGCCCGGATGATACTCAATCGAGCAGTCGTAATCTTTCAGCAACTCAACCCATCTGCGCTGCCTCAAATTTAAATCCTTCTGAGTCAGTAGATACTTCAGACTCTTATGATCCGTGTAGACTATCGATCTCTCTCCATATAAGTAGTGCCTCCAAATCTTTAAGGCGAAAACTACAGCCGCTAGCTCCAAATCGTGCGTCGGATAGTTGACCTCATGTGGCCTCAGCTGCCTAGAAGCGTAAGCCACAACCTTACCTTCTTGTATCAGCACACAACCCAGACCCGTATGTGATGCATCGCAGTAGACTGTGTATTCCTTACCAGCCTCAGGTTGAATTAGAACCGGAGCCTCAGTCAAAATCTTCTTTAACTTGTCAAAGCTTTCCTGTTGTTTCCCAGTCCATACAAACGGAACCTCTTTCCTTAATAACTTGGTCATCGGCGCTGCTATCAACGAGAAACCCTCAACAAACCTTCGGTAGTATCCGGCCAAACCCAGAAAACTACGAACCTCAGCCACTGACCTAGGTGGCTTCCAGTCCAAAACAGCCTCAATCTTACGAGGATCTACTCGAATCCCCTCTGCTGACACTACATGACCCAAGAACGTCACTTCTTTAAGCCAGAACTCGCACTTACTGAACTTAGCATAGAGTTGCTTTTCCCTCAAAATCTGCAGCACCACCCTCAAATGCTTATCATGCTCTTCCTCCGTCCTTGAGTACACTAAAATATCGTCTATGAAAACCACCACGAACTGGTCTAGATACTGCTGAAACACCCTGTTCATCATATCCATAAACGCTGCCGGTGCGTTAGTCAACCCGAACGGCATTACCAGGAATTCGTAGTGCCCATACCGAGTCCGAAACGCCGTCTTATGGATATCAGCCTCCTTAACCTTTAGCTGATGGTACCCAGACCTCAGATCAATCTTAGAGAATACCGCAGCACCCTTCAGCTGATCAAACAAGTCATCTATCCGTGGCAACGGATACTTGTTTTTAATCGTCAGCTTGTTCAACTGGCGGTAGTCTATGCACATCCGCATCGTGCCATCTTTCTTCTTGACAAAAAGAACTGGCGCACCCCACGGCGAAACACTTGGCCTGATAAAACCTCGATCCAATAACTCCTGGATCTGAGCCTTAAGCTCCACCAATTCCTTTGGTGCCATCCTATACGGAGCAATAGACACTGGCGCAGTCCCGGGTAACAGATCAATCCCAAACTCTACCTCTCGATCTGGCGGCAGACCCGGAAGCTCTTCAGGAAACACATCAGCAAATTCCTTAACAGTACGAACCTCCTCAACAGCAGACCCTTTAGCCTCCAAGGCATACACATGAACCACATACGCATTACAACCTTTCCTGACCATCTTCTCCGCTTTCAGAGCAGATACCACATTTGACAAGTAATCTCTCCTATTACCTATCATAGCCACCTCATCACCATCAACCGTCTTAAGAACCATGCGCTTAGCCGCGCAATCCAACCTCGCCTGGTACTTGACCAGCCAATCCATCCCGAGAATCAAATCGAACTCCCCAAACGGCAGTTCCATCAGATCAGCAGCAAACACTACCCCTTGGAGTTCTAGGGGTACCTCTCTAAACAGTTTATCTACCACTACAGAGTGACCTAGAGGGCTAATCACAGTCATCTGCCTAGAAGTTATCTCAGAGTCTAAGTCCATTGTCTCTACTATACTACTGGCAACATAAGAGTGCGTAGAACCCACATCAATTAAAGCAGTATAAGGAGTACCAAAAATCAAAAACGTACCGGTTATGACGTCCGGTGCGTCGCCCTCCTCTCGGCGCCTCGCCGCATATACCAATCCAGGCTGTCTGGCATCAGAACTACCCGCACCTCTGCCCGGTGCTCCACGGCCCCGACCAGATCCATAACCACCTCTACCATTACTACGGCCTCTCTGCGGTGGCGGTCCATTACCTCTGATCTGATTACGGCCCTGACTCTCAGACTGAACCCTGGCCATCCTACGCGGACAATCCCTAATGCGATGCTCCAGAGAACCACACTCGAAGCATCCCTTACCTCCAGTCCAACAGCCACCCCAATGAGATTTCCCACACTGATTACACTGCGGTGGTCCCTGCCTAGCAGCAACAAACCTAGCAGACTGATTCTGCCCACTCGGTCTAGCCCTCTTCTGCGGATTACCAGACGAACCAGAAGACCCAAAGCTCCTCTTAAGCCTACTCCTGTCCATACTCTGCCTCACTGACTCCTTAACACCCTCAGCCACCTTTGCTTTCTCAACCAAGACAGCAAACTCGCGCTCCTGCTGTGGAGCAATCAGCAGCCTCAACTCGTCTCGGAGACCATCCTCGAAACGAACGCACCTCTCATGCTCAGTGGCTACAATGCCTCTGGCATACCTACTCAGCTTCAGGAACTCAGCCTCGTACTCAGCAACAGATTTACTCCCCTGAACAAGCCTCAGAAACGCCTTCCTCTGGGAGTCGATGTAACTAGCCCCGATGTATTTCTTTTGATATGCAGCTCTGAAGTAATCCCATGTCAGATCCTCTGCAGCCACACTGTCTCGCACCGTGAGCCACCACTGGTATGACTCATCCCGGAGAAGAGATACGATACCCTTCAGCTTCTCTTCAGTTGTCAGGTCCAGATCGTCCATGATCCGCTCAGTTGCCTCCAGCCAATATTCAGCAGTGCTAGGAGCAACACCAGATACCCCTCGAAAGAATTCAGCCCCATTAGCCCGGAGTCGCTCAGGAACTGATTTCCTAACTCCTGCACCACCACCTGCCCCAGCTACCCTTTCCAACACTCGCAGCATCGCCTGTGACACTGCGTCGTCTCCAGTCTGATCTTGGAACTCACCACCTCCAGCTGGTGGCGGAACCGGTACCTCGTTTTCTGAACCCTGCCCAGATCCTACGGGCTCAGAAACCGTCATTCTACCCCTACCTCTACCGCGAGTATTACGACCACGTCCACCTCGAGTGCTCATGCCTAATCTTTCTACGTATCTGATTAGAGAATTTTATGCATCAGTGTTTATTCCACTTGTTTAAAAAAAACAAGTCTTATGAATATTTAAAGAGGATTTGTTCTCGCAAGTTCACAGAATCCTATCAGTTTCAATCTCTAAGGTAGCACACTATTGCTATCATCAAATCATATAACATCCAATCAAATCACAGAGAATAGTTCGGGGTACTTACCTGGGCGAACTGGTGCCGGAGACTCGGTGCCATGCCTTTCAAACCATACTTTCAAAACAAATACTTAAACAGACTTTTGAAACCATTTTGGGCCTCAGGCCCACAGCCGAGCCTTTGAACTTGGCTCTGATACCACAAATGTAACACCCCAAACCCGGACAAGACACCACGTCCGAATTTGGTATGCTACGGGGAAAACCATTTTGGAAAACTAGATTTCTCGTTTAAAAGCTGAGTGAAAACACAGTGTGTTTGAAACAAATTTGAGCAGTCTTGTTTGAAAAACAGTTGATGTATTTGAAATCCAGGGATTTTGAAAACTTTGCCAGAATTTGTAGTTAAAACGAGTTATTACCATTTAAAACCTTATTAGTTTCTGAGTGATACAGAAAACACTTGTAACCTTAGAAGAATTACAAGTTTGGATTTAAAACCATTTGTATTTGTTCATCAAAAAGACTTTGTGTGATGCCCGCTGGTATGGTTTAAAAACACGTTGCGTTATAGTTTGGAAAACATTATCTTTCCAGGTTTTAGTAAAATTTATACTGGCTTATTTTTGTTAAGGCATATTAAAATCAGCTTAAAATATAAACATCATAAAACATAACTTAAAAGGCCTTTTACAATCCGAAATAAAACCCAATTTAAAGTAATAAACTAAAGTACCCAAATAGTAGAGTCCGAGTGAACTTTATTAAAGCATGGCATGTGCACCCCGAGTCCATCCCGGCTCCAAGTCCGCGTCTACGAGTCACCTGAAAAGTCAAAGGAGAGGGTGAGTCGAGTGACTCAGTGTGTAAATCCCGCTCCCGAGGAAACAACATACTAACACACATCATACATAGCAACATGATTAATGCAACCCGATCCTAACCATCCATATCGCCTCATCTACCCCGTGTGGTACCAAACCACTGGTGGTGCCAAACCACTGGTGACATATAGTCACAATGTGCTACCAAAGCACTGGTGTCCCAAAGACACAATATCCGTCAATGTGCTACCAAAGCACTGGTGTCCCAAAGACACATTTGTGCTACCAAAGCACTGGTGACCGAAGTCACAAATCCAATGATGATGGGGCCAACCCATCGTGTGTTACCAAAACACTAGCAGACGATCCCATATCTCAAGTGGGGCCAACCCACGGTGGTCAAACCACAGGGACAAGTCGCAATGAGGTGCCAAACCTCTGGTGTCCCAAAGACACAATGTGCTACCAAAGCACTGGTGACCGTAGTCACAAATCTGGTGATGGGGCCAACCCATCGTGTGTTACCAAAACACTGGCGTCAATCCCGAATAATCATCTGTGGGGCCAACCCACTGTGGTACTAAGCCACTGGGACGAGACGCTGAGGTACCAAACCTCTGGAGGTGCCAAACCTCTGGTGACCCAAAGTCACAAAGTGTGCTACCAAAGCACTGGTGCTCGTCAGCACAAAATATCATACTCCCTCCTCTCATATCACCCATCAACATGCCAAACTCATGTAATCATGCATATCATACTATCATGCCAATGTGTCTAATCTCATACCCCAGGTCATATATTACCACAACCATGATATCATATAAATCATCAATAGATATTATAACAATAACGATACTGACTTACCCGAGTCCAGAATCATACCCATAAGGGTATCATAACAGTCACCACTGTTTCATTATACATCACACAGATTATTAAACATATTACTAAATATAAGTGTGTTAGTAAACACACCTGATAGTACGAGTCTAAAATCCAACGAGAACGATCTAAGCCCCTCGATTACAAGGTCCTACAATCGGCCAAACATAGGGGTTAGGCAACACTAACATTCGGCCAACAACCAATTAACCAAAAGGGTAGAAAAATCCATCCCTTACCTTCACTTGGTTTGGTTTCCTACCAAACCCGAACCACAGTGGTACTTCTACCCACAATCGGTCACACCTTCACAAGAGAACGGTTAATCATTTACAACTCCTGATTAAACGCAATTAAAAGAATGAACTAACAACCCAATTGCTTACCCCCAACTTACCAATCGGTTACAAAAGAATGATGGTTCCTTGCTTGCTTCACACTTCCAAAGTCCCTAAAACAAAGAGATTAATACCCTTCCATCATAACCATAATCGGCCCTTAAACAACACACAGCCAAATAAAGAACCAAAAGAGGGAGATATGGCCATTCGGCCTAGAGCTTACCAATACCAACGATTAAGGCAAAGCTTCCAAACACCACTGATATTCGGCCACTAGGACTTCTAGGAGGAAAGGGAAATATTCGGTTATGTTGGGAACAAATAAAAAGAAGAAATCGGCACTAGTTATCTAACACTCTGCTTTCGGTTTTGGGGGAATAGCCAAAATGAAAAAGAACAGAGTTTCGGCAACAATGCTTAGAAAAAGAAAATGAAGTTTGAGAAGTAAGGTGATGGTAGTTTCGGCACCCAAGAAATGGACAAGAAGAATGGAGAAATCGGTTGGGGAAATGGTGAGTTTCGGCACTAGTGCTTTTCAAGAAGAAAGAAGAAAATGAAGAGGGTTTTGGAGGATGGGTTTCGGCTACCAAGGTTTCAAACACACGAAAAGAAAGTTGAGAGAAACAAACAATTTCGGTCAAAGAGAAAAATGAGAGAAAAGCCTTAGAGTTTCGGTTTGTTTTGACAAAAAGAAAGAAAACAAAAGTGTGGCCTTACCAAAAGAGTTTGTGACCGAAAATGCCAAAAAGCCAAAATGAAATTCGGCTAGCACCTTCTCCCCACTATGCCGTCCACTTCCCCCCATTCCAAGCCCCAAATATTCGGCCATACCCCTCAAAACACTCACAACCACACCTTCAAATTAGTATGACCAAGTCTTCCTCCACTATTTACTCCCCACCTTCCATTTGAACGGTTTGACCAAGTCCAAGGTAGAATTTGATTTGCCTTCTACCACTTCCTCTATGCCGTCCCAAAAAGAGCCAAAATGGGAACTCTGCAGCTTGAACTCTGGATCACCACCCATCTGCATGTGACGCCATACCAACTCCCTCTTGCCACTCTTGCCACCTCCTTATTTGTGCAATAAAACCACAAAAATAATTCTTAAACCCCAGCTTCCTCAGCTCCCTTCACCTAATACCCAAAACCAACATTTTTCTAATTTACTCAGGCATACCCCTAAGCTACACTTAAGCCCCTAAAACATAAAAATAGCAACATAGCACACTACAAACATGCAATAACATGCAACATCGAAATAGCCCCCTAACCCGGGATATTACACTAACAAATTTTAAATTTCTGAAAAATAGACTTATTATGCTTGATTCTCTAGTGTCTTAAAGTTTAATCATCAATGCACAATTATCAATGACTTAATCCAAAACATATCAACAAAATCATAAATCAAAGGAAATTTCATTCTAATCATAATATGAAAAACTTACTTCAGGACAAGATATCATTCAGGGATTTGAGAATAATGTAGAAAGTTAGGCACTTTCTTGAAATAATTATTCACCCCCCCACACTTAAGATGTACATTGCCCTCAATGTACAAAGATGTATATGCATTTTAAGAGAAAGGGAGAGGTGAGACTTCCTGAATTTGGATGGTGTCCTGGAGTTGGAAGTCGATAGGGGTGGTGGCTGCTACCGAGCTCTGCCCTAGATGAAGAAATTGGGGAGCTCGTAGAGAATTAGCCAGGAATTATTAAGACACATTTAAAATAAACTAAATATATAATTAAAGATAAGAAAGAGAAAGAGAAAGAAAATAGAAATGTAAATAAAATTAAAATGAAAGATGAATGGACCGAAGAGTCCTTATTGTTGGATGGGTCGAGAGGTGGGTGTGACTTCTAAGGCTGCGGAGGTGCTGGCGGTGGCGTAAGTGGCGTGATTCCCTAGTAGCCTTTAAAACCTGACACTAAGAAACTAAATTAAAATAAACTAAATTAAGCATAAGATAGTCAAAGAGAAGGAAAATAAAGGAGAAGGGTAAAGAAGAAGGAAAATTAAATGGCCTCCAAGATTCTTGGCTTGTCGTTTGGATGAAGCGGCCGGCATGAACTTATGTAGATTGGTCTCCCTAAGGAAGACTGTGCGTGAATCCTTCTGCTTTTTTGCCATGGCCATTAGAAGAATGATATGGGATGTTAGAGATTTGAAAATGAGAAGAAAATGATATGGAGGAAGGGAGATGGAGAGTAGATTGGAAGAGGGGGCTGGGTGGTTTAAATAGGAAATTGAGGTATGATACGTCCCACGCCCATGTATCTTGGGCGTGTCGATTCACACGGCCATGTCGCATGACCTTGTTGTGCTTTTGTTCGTTTCTCCCATGCCCATGGGTGGGGTGCCACGCCCGTGTGTGATCTAACAGTGTCGGCCACGGCCGCATTGCACGGCCGTGGCGTGGTAGTTGGGGTCTGTGACTTGAAAATTGATTCACTCTGACTCGTACCATCCCTGCCATGTCAGTACGGAGATTCGGTGTACCCACACGGCCACGACCATGGCCGTGTGCAAGGCCGTGTGGTTTATGAATCTACATTTTTAGTCAGTTTACAGTTAGGTGTTATATGGAAAGAATATAATATAAAATAAAATGGAGAGCTTAATGGGGTTAGTACTTGGGTTGCCTCTCGAGAAGCGCTCGTTTATAGTCTTAAGCTAGATTCTCCTCTTATTTTCATATTCATGGTGGTTTGAGGAGTTGAAAGTCCTTCTTTGTGATAGCAGTTCCATTATCATGATAGAGTTTAAGACGGGTGGAATTTATTTTCAAAGTGCCAAACATAGGGTTACTTACCTCGACCGTTCCGTACGGGAAAACATCGATTACCTTGAAAGGGATTACCTTGCTGGTGTTAGGATCAGGAGGGGATACTCGTGGATCTGCTTTATCTAGCGATACCTGATCTTCAATTTTAAACTTGTATGTCTCTTAGGGTGGCCTTGGTTCTTCCTCGTGTATCCCTAGTTCTTCTTTAAGATACGTCTTCCCCTCTTCTAGTTCATTGATTTGAATCCTTTATTCCTTATGAGTTATTTCTTTGTTAGCACAGGGTCTAGGATTGGATTTGGTTGTGTTCTTTTGTGGTGCTTCCTGAAAAGAAGGGTTAACCGAATGGTTATCAATAGGATTTACTTTCTCATCTTGGTTATTCGATGTTCTAGCTGAATCAAGGGCTTGAAGAGTGACTGTCTCCTCACCTACACAAAGTATGAGTTCGCCTGCATCAACATCGATTTTAGTTTGGCGGTTGCTAAGAATGGTCTTCCTAAAGTTAGGGGGATTGTGTTGTCCTCATCCATGTATAAAATGACAAAGTCTACTGGGAATACAAATTTATCAATTTTCACGAGTACATCTTCGATTATACCCCTAGGAATTCTAACAGTTTTATCAGCTAATTGAATGCTCATCCTAGTTTGTTTGGGTTTCCCTAGACCTAGTTGTTTAAACAATTTATAAGGCATGACATTTATGCTTGCCCCTAAATCAGCTAAAGCAATATCAATAGATAAACTACCAATAAAGCATGGAATTGTAAAACTCCCTGGATCCTTTGATTTCAGTGGTAGTTTATTTTGCAAAATAGCTGAGCACACTGCGTTCAGTTCCACATGTGATTCCTCGTCTATCTTCCGCTTATTTGTCAATAGCTTTTTTAAAAATTTCCTAGAATTTGGCATCTGCGAAAGAGCTTTGAGAAATGGTAAGTTAATATGTAGTTTCTTTAAAAGTTTAAGAAATTTACCGAACTGTTCCTCTGTGTCGTCTTTCGCTATCGCTTCTGGATATGGTATGCGAAGTTTGTACTCTTTGACTACCGGTTTTGATTTTACCTCAACCTTACCTTCTTCTTCTGCATTCTTTTGCCTCAAATTGGGCTCGTCTAACCCTTCACTATTTTGAGCTATTATTGCTTGAATTTGCTCCCTTGGGTTAGTTTTGGTGTTGCTTGGTAGTCTTCCCTGTGGTCTCTCAGAGATCTGCTTAACAAGTTGTCCGATTTGATCTTTGAGCTCTTGTGTGGATGCCTCAAGTTTTGTTTCTATCTTTTGGAAATGTGTTTCTGTATCTTGAAATGTTTTTCTGAGTTGGCTATAAATTTTGTCAGCATCTCCTCGAGGTTTGACTTATTTTCCTGTGGGTAAGGCTGTTGTTGGTAGTTTTGGGATAGTTGTTGCCTTTGATTTCCTTGACCGCCCCATGAGAAATTGGGGTGGTTCTTCCAACCTAGATTATAAGTATTACTATAAGGGTTATTATTAGATCGGAAATTATTACCCATATAGTTCATTTGATCGCTCTCCGTGCCCTGCTCGTAAGGTGGGTACTCAGGATTCGCCACTCCTCCACTTGCGTCGCACTCCATAACTGGATGTGCCTGCGAAGAACCATATAATCCGTCAATTTTTTTATGTAACAACTCTACCTGGTTTGATAGCGCGGTCACTACGTCGATGTTGAAAACTCCGACTGCTTTGGCTAGCCTTCTCCTTGTAACTCGCCACTGATAGTTATTCAGTGACATCTCCTCTATAAACTCGTAGGCCACTTCAGAAGTTTTGTTAATCAGAGTTCCTCCGGCAGCTGAATCGATTAGTTGCCTTGTTGAAGGGTTAACACAATCGTAAAAAGTTTGGACCTATAGCCACAAAGGTAATCTGTGGTGTGGGCACCTCCTTAACAAATCTTTGTATCTCTCCCATGCATCATAAAGTGTCTCTGAACCCATCTGCACAAAAGAAGAGATATCATTCCTCAATTTGGCTATTTTGGCCGGTGGGAAATATTTTAATAAAAATTTCTCGGTCATTTGATCCCATGTAGTGATCGACCCTCGTGGAAGAGAATGCAACCACTATTTGGCTTTATTCCTTAGAGAAAAGGGAAATAACTGAAGACGGATGGCATCATCAGAAACACCATTTATTTTGAAGGTATCACAAAATTCTAGAAAATTCGCTAAGTGTGTATTAGGATCCTCATCCTGCAAACCATCAAACTGAACAAACTGTTGTATCATCTGTATAGTGTTAGGTTTCAGTTCAAAATTATTTGCAGCAATAGTAGGCCTAACAATACTAGACTCAGTTCCTGTTAAACTAGGTTTAGGATAATCATACATAGTACGTGGGGCATGATGTTCGGCCATCTCTGGAGGTGGTGGATTATTCTCTGCCATCTCTTCTGTAGTATTAATTTCGGCTTCTTGCTCTTCTTCTATGTAGTTTAAGCTTCTTTGCGATTCCTGTGAACGGTACCTTCAATATCACTGTCATAAAGTAGTGGTCCTGTCGGGTTCCTTCTAGTCATAAACTAGAGGTACCTGAAAGGAACAAAAGAAAGAAAATTAGCAAAGTTAAAAATAAATGTAAATTGGAAAAAAATAAAAAATGGCTAAAGTAATAAAATTTAAGCTTTCTTAATATTTCAGTTCCCCGGCAACGGAGCCAAAAACTTGATCGTTGTTTTTCGCAATGTCAAGGTCTTAAAATTTATAAAAAGAATGATCAAACCTGGAAACTAACTATGACAACGATTTGAGGCAAGCGCACCTATCGAACAGTAGTATATTTAAGGCAAGACTGGAATGTCGAACCCAAAGGAACCAAAAGTACTAATACTAACTCTCGTTTTATTATCTAGCCTAAGAATTAAGAGAATTGTTTATCTAATCTAAAATTAACTAACCAACTAATCTAAAGATGCAAAGACGAAGAGAATGAATTGGGGAAAATAACTTTAGGAAAAACCAATTGATTAAGACGATACCCAAGGAAGAATCCACCTAGACTTCACTTGTTACCTAACTCTGAACCAGACGATTTATTCATTTGACTTGATCCGTAAGATTCCCTAATTTATACTAATCTCTCTGTCGAGGCGACTAACGTCTAACCCTAGGTTGATTAATTGAAATCTCTTTCTAATTAAAACCCCTAGAATTGCATTAACTTGATCTATGGACTCCCATATTAGGTTTCACCCTAATCCGGCAAAATCTCATCACCCTATCTCTAGGCGTGCGATCAACTCCGCTTAATTATGCTAGATCTACAATTAGGAAGGGACTTTTGGTCCTCCACCTAAGCACATCTTACTTGAATTAATATCCCGGAAGTATTAACACAAGAATTAAGAACACATAATTAAGAACAAGTCAAATATTTATCATATAGTTCAGCAAATGATAACAAGATTCATCATAGGTTTCATCCCTCTCAGGTATCTGAGGGTTTAGTTCATAACAATAAAAGAAAACATCTCAAAAGAAAAGATAAAAAAAAAGAAATCCCTAAAACCCCTGAAGGAATTGAAGGAGAGATCCTCCGTCTGGAGTTGAATTCCGGCTTCTTGAGATGGATCAACTGGCTATCTTCGAGTAAATCCCCACAAATCTGCCTTCTTTGGCTTAGCTGGACGCCCCTTGACTAAAGCATTGGGTTCCGACTTCTACCGAACTCCTCTTCAAGTTGCCCCCTTGGGTTTTTATATAAACTTTGAGATGTCTTACTTGGCCCCCTAAGTATCCTAATTCAAGTAGAATTCCTACTAGGGTGTTTGAATAGGCTTTGGAATGTGTTTCTTTGCCTCCAAGTATCCTATTCTGAGTAAAACTCTTCTTGGCCGCGGCAGGGACACACCCGTGGCACACGCCCTTGTAAGTCGTGGCCAGGCCGTGTTCAAGGTTGTTGAATGGGGCACGGCCATGTGGTCTTAGGCCCAGGCCGTGTGGATTTCGTGATATGGCTCATTTACTCTGTTTTGTGCCCGTTTTCTGTTCTTTTCGTCATTCGGTGCTCTCCTAAGTTTAAAATATGAAAATAAAGGATTAAGAGAACCAAATTACATAATTCAAGGCTTAAATCAACCAAAATCATGCTAAATATGGGCATAAAATATGTTACTTTTACGGTTTATCAGTTTCCCTACCACACGGCCTTGCACACGGGCGTGGCCGTGGCTGTGGCCGTGTGGACATCACAATTTGCACACCGACGTGGTAGAGATCGTGCGAATCAAGGACGAAAATTTCCCAAAACACGAGCTGCGATAAAACGCCTGTGCAACATGTGCGTGCAACACGCCCGTGCTTATAAGCCATGAGCGACACTGATTAAGTAACACAGGTGAGTGAACACTTTATACGGGTGCGGGAGAAATGCATAAAGGTTAACACGGCTGTGCGATTCGGCCGTGTGACTTAACATGCCTAGGGTATGGGCATGGGCCGTTCCTCTATTAAAAATTCCCTTCTTCTGTTCACTTTCCCTCCAAAGCCTTCGTCCGCTTGCCCCTTTCTTTTTAAATGCATATCCATTTTCCATTTTTAGTTTTATTTTTATTTTATTTTTACTTTCTTTATTCTTTTCTTCTTATTCTTCATGCCATTTAGATTTAGCTTAGGATACAATAAAATCAGGCCGGCTGCTTCGAGGATTCAATTTCAAACTGTTCAAGGCGCTCCCCCACGTTCACCTCTACCAATCCTATCCGATTTCCTTTCATTGACTCCATCCAAAATTCAGGAAGTTTCACTTCTCTCCCTACCTTATGATTTTATTAGTATTTGGCTATTATCTATCTTTGTACATTGAGGACAATGTACATCTTAAGTGTGGGGGGTTAACTATAGTATTATTTAAAAATCCCTGAATTATATCTTGTTCTTAAGTAATTTTCTCATATTACAATTAGAATGTAATTTCCTTTGAATCATGATTTTAATTAATATGTTTTGGATTAAGTCATTGATAATTGTGCAGTGATGATTTAAACTTTAGAAGACTAGAGAATCAAGATGATGAGTCTATTTTCAAAAATTAAAATTTTGTTAGGTTGTCTACCTGAACCAAATTATTACCTTGAAGTTTGAAATTTACAAGGTTGATATCAAAAACCCATAATTTTTGTGAGATTTTGAGCCTTTTAGAGCATTCATTCTTTCGTACTCACTTTTTGGTTATGAGTATGTCAACATTGATTTGTTATTCTATAACTTGCTTCGATTATACATGTTGAGACCACATCATTGATTTGACATACAGAGATGATAAAGGCACTTAGGACTTACTATACTAAAAGCCTACCCTCACAATTAACCCTTAGTGAACCCCTTTGATCTTAACAACCCTTTTTATTGACTCACCCACTAATATTACCCCAAAACCCATCTTGTATTTGTTATCACCATTCATTGATCCCTTTTTGTCGAGATTTGATTTTGAACAGTTGCCTAACTATGTTCTATATTTCAGTTGTTAAAGTTTTTTCTTATTATTAATTTGTTCTTAAAAAAAACGAAGTATATTCATTCTTAGTTCTATGATTAATTGAGCTTATACGTTTAAATTCCACATCTTGAAGAAAAATCTCATTTTATTAATATTACAAGTTTTTAATTGATGTAAATATTTAGGATTAGTTCATTTTTCTAGTTAGGTAAATTGTCAATTCAATCTCGATTCTAACTCTCTAATTCAGCCTTTATCCACACCTTTATTATAACCCTTTTTAAAGACCTTTTGATTTGTGTATCATTTCATTTTATAGTGGTGGAGATTTGATTTTCATACAAACCTATGGGATTAACTTTTCATGTTTGACTTTTGAGTGCTTAATTTTGAACCTTAAACACTTTGAGTGATTTGAGTGAATCTTTAGTGAGGATGTCAACTCTTATTGATTTTGAATTAGGTAAGGGAAAACGCCTATATTTTTTGTGCTACAAAAACTATGACTTTGATTGTTTGAATCTTTAAGATCCTTTTACTTAAATTATCAATGTATGAATTACCTTTGAATTTTGATGAAACATTATTGATGAATATTATGAATTAAGGAAGTTCATTTTAATTGTGAGTTGAGAATTTTGCTTGAGGACAAGCAAATGCTTAAATGTAGGGGTATTTGATAAACCGAAATATATATACTATTTTAATCTCACATTTAGCATACTTTTGGATGATTTAAGCCTTGAATTGTAGAATTTGGTGCTCCTAATCCTTTAATTTCATATTTTATACTCAGGAGAGCACTGGAGGATGAAAAGAATGAGAAACGAGCCTAAAACACAGTAAATGGGCCAAATTACGAAATCGGCATGGCCTGGGCCCAAGACCACACCGCCGTGCCTCCTTAACAGACCCGAACATGGCCTGACCACGATTCACACGGGCGTGTGCCATGGGCATATCCCTGACGTGACAAAGAAGAGTTTCATTCAGATTAGGGTACTTAGAGGCAAAGAAAGCCATTCCAAAAGCCTATATAAACACCGTAGAAGCCAACCTTCAAGGGGGTCTAGTTAGGCATCCAGTTAGGCCGAAGAACCAAGCCAGAGAGGCCAGAATTGTGGGATTTACTCAAAGAAACCCAGTTGATTCATCTCAAGAAGCTGGAATCATACTCAAGACGGCGGATCTTCCCTTCAATTCCTTCAGGGGGTTTTAGGGTTTTTCTTATGTTTTGTTTCATATTATCTTCTAAGATGTATTCTTTTATAATTATGAACTAAACCCCTCAAATACCTGAGGGGGATGAAACCTAAGACGGATCTTGTTATTGTTTTTCGAACTATATGATAAATACTTGATTTGTTCTTAATTATGTGTTCTTAATCCTTGTTTTGATATTTTAGGATATTAATTCAAGTATTGATGTGCTTAGGCAGAGGAGGAATAGACCCTGTCTAAGAGTAGATCTAGCATAATTAAGCGGAGTTGATCGCAACCTTAGAGATAGGATGACGAAAATCTTCCGGATTAGGGTCAAACTTAATATGGGAGTCCATAGATCGAGTTAATGCAATTCTAGGGGTTTTAATTAGAAAGAGATTTCAATTAATCAACCTATGGTTAGACATTAGTAGACTCGAGAGAGGTATTAATATAAATTTGGGAATCCTACAGATCAAGTCAAGTGAATAAATCGTCTAGTTCAGAGTTAAATAACAAGTGAAGTCTCGGTGGATTCTTCCTCGGGTATTGTCTTAATCAATTAGTTTTTCCCACAAGTATTTTCCCCAATTCATCCTCTTTGCCTTTGCATCTTTAGCTTAGTTGTTACTTAATTTTAGATTAAATAACAATTCCCTTAATTCTTAGGCTAAATAATAAAAAGAAAGTTAGTATTAGTACTTTTGGTTCCTTTGGGTTCGACATTCCAGTCTTGCCACTAAGCTATACTACTGTTTGATAGGTGCACTTGCCTCAAGTCATTGTCACAGTTAGTTTCTAGGCTCGATCATTCTTTATATAAATTTTTATGACTCTGACACACGATCAAGCTGCATGAAAAGAACTATCCGACACATGATCTTGAGTTAGCTGTGATTGTATTTGCATTAAAGATTTGGCATCATTATCTTTTCGGTGAGAAATGCCACGTGTTTTCAGATCATAAAATTTTGAAGTACCTGATGACTCAGAAAGACTTGAATCTGCGACAGAGAAGATGGTTAGAGCTGTTGAAAGATTACGAGCTTGTGATAGATTATCATTCGGGTAAAGCAAATGTCGTTGCTGATGCATTGAGTCAGAAATCACTGTTTACATTACGTGCTATGAATGCTCATTTAGACTTGTCTAATGATGGTGTAACAGTCCGATTAAGGGCCTAGTCGGAACGGTGGTGCGAGACCACAAGTCTGAAGTAGTAATATGAGTTTTTAAGGTATTTGAGATGTTTGCATGATGATATGAAAGTTTCATGTAGAAATTTTATGGAAATTTCAATAAAAGGGTCCCTTAGGACTAAATTGCAAAAGTTGCAAAATATGAGTTTCTAGAAGCTTTTTGTATTAAATAGCTTTAGGATATTAATTAGAAGTCCTTAAATAGCAATTTGCCCAAATTATAATTTTTGGACAAAATTGGACATGAGTTAGAAATTTGTAAAAGTTTAATGAGAAGGGCATTTTGGTCATTATCTATTAAATGATTAAAATAGGAAAAAGATGAAAAAAATCATTCTCATCTTCTTTCTCAAGTGCCGAAAATTTGAAGAAAGCCATAGCTAGGGTTCTTCAATTTTTCAAGCTTGCTAGTAAGTTCATCTTAGCCCCGTTTTTAATATTCTTCGTGTTTTTGAAGTCCTCATAACATGAATTAGCTATTTTTAGCTATAAGTTGAGCTAAGATGCATGTTCAAAAATCTACCCATGTATGACATGTTTGTAAAATGATGTTTTATGGAAGATTATGAGAGTTTGATGTTAGATAAACATCTTTTTCTAAGTGAATTTCATGAGAAATGCTAGTAAGGACTAGTTTGTAATTATTATAGAATTTGCAATACATGGTAGAAATAGTGAGATTTTATTATTTCTATAGTTGAGAAAATGAATCAGCTAAGCATGAAGTTCACAAAAGATGAATAAAAATCACTTTACGAGCCTAGGGGCAAAAATGAAATTATGAGAAAGTTTAGTGGCAAAATAGTAATTTTGCCAAAGTATAAGTTAAGAGTCAATTTATTCAATGTGAGTATTAAATGATCTAAATTATTATGATAGATCAAGAAAAACGAAGCCCGGATCGAAACCGAGGCAAGAACAAAGTCGAGGACTAAATTGCATATCTACATACATTCTGTATATCGAGGTAAGTTTGTATGATTTCTAAGCTTTATGATTACTATCATTGAATTTCTTAGTATAGTGTACATTATCACCATGGAAAAGTTTAATGCTATGTTAAACAAAGAAATCAAAGAGATTAAGCATGAGAAGGTCCCGATTGAAGTTGAATTACCTAGGATACTCGATCTATCACATGAAATGAGAAAGTCCGTATAAGACCAAGCCAAGGCATTGCATCGGCAATCAAGCAAGTTATCATGTAAGACCAAGACAAGTCTTGACATTGAAGAGTTATTATAAGATGAAGACCCATATAAGCCCAAGCCAAGGCATGGCATTGGTGAGTCTCCAAGCAAAGATGTCATGTAAGTCCAAGACAAGTCTTGGCATTGAAAAGCTAACATGTGTTAGAGATCCCATGTAAGTCCAAGCCAAGGCATGGCATTGGTGAGTAACAAGGAAGATTTCATGTAAGTCCAAGCCAAGGCTCGGCATTGACCAGTTCAGGAGTAAAGATACCAAGTAAGACCATGTCAAGACATGGCAATGGTAAGTTCCCAAGGGAACTTATGAGAAAGACTTCGTATAAGTCCATGTCAAGACATGGCATCGACACCAATATGAGAGATTCCATGTAAGACCGTATCTAGGATATGGCTTTGGCATCGAGTAATGTGAAATGAGATTCAGTATCCTCGGTTATTCATAGAAATTCATCGGGCAAATGAGTAAAGAATAAATGAAAAAGCAAGAAAGTAAAGCTATTATTAAAGAATGCTGCTAAGGCTAATTAAGAGTATTATTCATGTTATGAATGATGATGTTAAGATTATGCTTACCATGATAGAGTATGTTAATCTATATGATTAAGTGACACAGGTACCTCGTTTACTTCACGAGCATGAGACTAGTAAGTATCATGAGATATGTAAGAACCAATATGAGTAAGTAAGCTTAAATACCTGAAAGTTATGATGCCATTGTTTATACTAAATGGTTTTTGTTAAATAAGAATATAGCTATATGCATTACATGCAAACTTAGTAAGCTAAATGCTTACATCTTTTATTCTTTCTTTCCATGTAGTCCTGCCAAGCTAATCTCGTGGGTCATCATCATCGAAGCTCGGAGCATACTATCAATCACTATTTTGGTATAGCCAAGATGTTTATATTAAGTATGGCATGTATAGGAACATTTCATTTTGAGAATATCTCTTAAAAAGGGCAAAAGTATGGGCCATCGAGTTTATTATTCTTTTGTATATGGCTAAGTGATTGGCCAAGATTGACTAAGCATGTATGTTTATCGATATCAATGAAGCATGTAGTATTGTTCATGAAAGATGAAGTAATTTGAGTAGTTGGATTGAATATGAGATTGATCTTGATTTCAGGGTGGCAATTGGCTTGGTAAATAGCCTTCAAGTGCCCACACCGATAGACACACGGGCGTATGTCTAGGCCGTGCGTCCCCTGCACCTTAGTACTTTAAGTTAGATTAAACTATGGACTAATCCCACGACCGTTTGTTTAGGCCGTGTGTTACACACGGTCAAAACATGGGACTGTGCCCCAGGCCGTGTGAATCTAGTTATTGTCGACCACGGGTGGAAGACACGGGCATGTTTAGGAGTACACAGGCATGTCCCAAACCACATGGGCGTGTGACCCCTGTTTTAAGGAAAAGTTTCCTATTGAGTTTCGAAAGTTTCCAGATAGGTGTTTAAGGCCTCGTAGGCCTATGAGAAGTATGAGTTGTTTAAGAAACAGAGGTTTTTAAATTCTGAACGAAATTATATAGCCCGTAAATACAAGTTTAAGCAAGTTCAAGCATAGTAATGTCTCGTATCCGGACCTAGCCTCAAACTCGGGTATGGGGTGTTACATTTAGTGGTATCAGAGCTACAGTTTAGTCAGTTCTAGGACTAACGTAGCACAAGCACGAGTCTAGCTATACATGCCATACGTAAGAATGTTTTTTTAATGATAGTGTGATGACTTCTGATGACTTAAATTATGTTTATACCTATAGTAAATGGATCCCGAAAGAGCTGTGGCGGATGACGTAGAAAGTAATGCGCCGGCTCCCGCTGAAGGGACGGTGCTAAACGAGAATGAGAATATACCAACTATGGTGAGTTAAGGAGGAGGAGAAGAGGCTAGAGAAGCCTTCCTCCATATGATGAATACATGGTATACGAAGTTCGTTCGTACGAACCCAAATGCACAACCCCCTCCACCCCTGCCTATTCCTCAACCTATCTCGGTAGCCCCTCAAGTAGTAGAAGTGGCAAGAGGAGTTAAGCCTCTAGTTGATAGGATCAGAAAACATGAGGCAGAAGAATTCTGGGCTAAAAGAGATGATGATCCGGAAAAAGCTGAGTTCTGATTAGAAAATACCATCAGGGTATTTAATGAGTTGTCGTGCACATCTGAGGAATGCATGAAATGTGTAGTCTCTCTTTTAAGAGATTGAGCTTACCAATGGTGGAACACCCTTGTGTCGGTGGTACTGAGGGAAAAGATCACATGGGAATTTTTCCAAGAGGAGTTCAAGAAAAAGTATATTAGTCAAAGATTTGTAGACCAGAAAAGAAAGGAATTTCTAGAACTGAAGCAAGGTAAGATGTCGTTGATTGATTACGAGCGTGAGTTTGTATGTCTTAGTAAATACGCTCGAGAGTGTGTATCCACTGAGGTCATTATGAGTAAGAGATTTGAAGATGGACTAAATGATGATATCAAATTGTTTGTCGTTGTCTTAGAACTAAAGGAATTCGTTGTGCTAGTAGAAAGGGCTTGTAAAACCGAAGAGCTAGTAAAGGAGAAGAGAAAATCTGAAGTGGAGTCTCGTGACTCTAGAAAGAGACAGTGGAATAAGTCATTCCAATCCTCATCTAAGAAGTCAAGAGATTTCTCCACCCGATCGGCTACTTCCACTGGGTTTTCAAGGAAGGATAAATGTAAGCAGTATTCGAGAAATAAGGCGCAGACGACTTCAGTTGCTAGTGTGGGGAATATCCGATCTGATAGACCCGAATGCCCACAGTGTGGCAGACATCATCTTGGAGAATGTCGAGCACATGAAAATGAATGTTTCAGATGTGGTTCCCAAGACCACTACATAAAGGATTATCCTGAGACAACAAAAGAAGAGAGAACTCAGAACCCGAGATCAGGGAGTCTGATCAGAGGAAGACCGCAGAGGAACCCTGGAAGTGGGGCAACTGGAAGAGGTAACCCTAGAGAGCAGGCTGCGAGACCCGAGGGTAGGGCTCCTGCAAGGACTTATGCCATTCGCGCTCGCGAAGAGGCATCATCTCCTAATGTTATTACGGGTACCTTTTCTCTTTATGATATCAAAGTTATTGCTTTAATAGATCCCGGATCCACACACTCTTACATTTGCATAGATCGTGGATCCACACACTCTTACATTTGCATGAAACTAGTATCCAATATGAGTATGCCTATAAAGCCTACAGAATTTACGATTAAGGTGTATAATCCTTTAGGCAAGAGTGTGTTAGTTGATGAAGTTTGTAAAGATTGTCCATTAATGATTAAAGGCCATTGTTTTAAGGCAAACCTTATGTTGCTGCCATTTGATGAGTTTGACATCATTCTTGGTATGGACTAGTTGACCACCCATGATGTAATAGTTAATTGTGGGAAGAAATACCTTGCGATGAGATGTGAGAATGGAGACTCTCTCCATGTAGAATCAGATGAACAAAGTAGATCGCCAGTAGTAATTTCTCATATGACGGCACAGAGATACATAAGAAAAGGGTATGAGGCATATCTTGCCTTTGTGATGAATACTAGAGAAACAGAGATAAATATTGAGTCAGTACCAATAGTATGTGAGTACTTGGATGTTTTTCCTGAAGAATTACCAGGACTACCACCAGTTAGAGAAGTTGAGTTTAGCATTGAGCTAGCTCCCGGTACTGTACCAATATCTATTACTCCTTATAGAATGGCTCCAACGGAGTTGAGAGAATTGAAGTTACAGTTGCAAGAGTTAACATATAAAGGCTTTGCAAGATCAAGTTGTTTTCCATGGGGCGCTCCAGTTTTATTTGTGAAAAAGAAAGATGGCACCATGAGATTGTGCATAGATTACCGTCAGCTTAATAAAGTGACAGTAAAGAACAAGTACCCATTACCTAGAATCGATGATTTGTTCGATCAATTGAGAGGAGTTACTGTGTTCTCCAAAATAGACTTGAGATCGGGGTACTATTAGTTGAGAGTAAAGGATTCAGATGTTTCCAAGACCGCTTTTTGAACAAGATATGGGCATTATAAGTTTTTAGTCATGCCCTTTGGATTGACCAATGCTCCTGCGGTATTTATGGACTTAATGAACCGCATCTTTAAGCCATATCTCGATAAGTTTGTAGTCATTTTTATTGACGACATATTGATTTATTCTCAAGATGAGACTGAGCATACTAAGCACCTACGGACAATTTTACAGATTTTACGAGAAAATCAGTTGTATGCCAAGTTTAGTAAAAGTGAATTTTGGCTTAAGGAAGTAGGATTTCTGGGACATATTGTCTCGGGAGGAGTCCGAGTAGACCTAAGTAAGATTTCGGCTATAATGGACTGGAAACCACCTAAGAACGTCTCTGATATTAGAAGTTTCCTAGGCCTAGCCGGCTATTACAGATGATTTGTCAAGGGGTTTTCCATGATTGCAACCCCAATGACTAAATTGTTACAGAAAAATGTGAAGTTCGAGTGGACAGAAAGCTGCCAACAAAGTTTCGAGAAACTGAAAGCATTGTTGACAGAAGCTCCAGTTTTAGTACAACCTGAGATGGGAAAAGAATTCGTAATTTACAGCGATGCATCCTTAAATGGATTAGGCTGTGTGCTTATGCAAGAGGGCAAAGTGATTGCTTATGCCTCAAGACAGTTGAAGCCACATGAGAAGAACTATCTGACACATGATCTAGAGTTGGCTGCCATCGTCTTCACATTGAAGATATGGAGACACCATCTATAGGGTGAAAGATGCCGAATTTTCACCGATCACAAAAGTTTGAAGTACTTGATGACACAAAAAGAGTTGAACTTAAGGCAACAGAGATGGTTAGAGTTAATAAAAGACTATGAGTTGATCATTGACTATCATCTAGGAAAGGCGAATGTGCTCGCTGATGTTTTAAGCAGAAAGTCCCTATTTGCATTAAGGGCAATGAGTTCACGGATGACTTTATTCGGTGATGGTTCTATTCTAGCTGAGTTGAGAGTTAGGCCAATATTCCTCCAAAAGATCTTTGAGGCTTAGAAAGAAGATATCAAATTGCAAGCCAAGAGAGCCTAGTGCGAGTCAGATGTTGGATCCGACTTTCAGATTAATTCTGATGGATTTTTGATGTTTAAAGATAGAGTTTGTGTACCGAGAAAGGAAGAGCTTGTTCAGAGAATTTTGCATGAGGCTCATCGCGGATGTTTATCTGTACATCTGGGTAGTACCAAGATGTATAATGACTTGAAGCAACAGTATTGGTGGGCGAGAATGAAGAAAGATATTTCAGAGTTTGTTTCCAAATTATTGATTTGCCAACAAGTAAAGGCTGAACACCAAGTACCTTCAGGTTTGCTTCAACCCATTTTCGTTCCCGAATGGAAATGGGATCGTATTACTATGGATTTTGTAACGGGTTTGCCGTTGTCTCTAAGCAAGAAAGATGTTGTATGGGTTGTGGTTGATAGACTCACGAAGTCAGCCCATTTTATACCTGTACGAGTGTATTACTCACTCGACAAGCTGGCAAGCTTGTATGTTTCTAAAATAGTAAGACTTCACGGAGTTCCGTTGTCAATCATATCTGATAGAGATCCGAGATTCACATCCAGATTTCGGAAGAAGTTACAAGAGGCCCTGGGTACAAAGTTCAAGTTTAGTACAACTTTTCATCCTCAAACCAATGGACAATCGGAGAGGTTAATACAAGTACTCGAGGATATGCTCAGATGTTGTGTTCTCGAATTCCAAGGTAGTTGGGAAAAGTTTCTTCCATTAGTAGAATTTGCCTACAATAATAACTTTCAGTTGAGCTTAAAGATGGCCCCTTATGAGGCTCTATATGGGTGTAAGTGCAGAACGCCTTTATTTTGGACTGAACTCAAAGAAAATCAAATTCATGGAGTTGAGGTGGTTAGAGAAGCTGAAGTGTAACACCCCTTAACCCGTACCCGTCGCCGAATTAGGGTTATGAGGCAGTACCGAACTAGACACAGTTTAGCACAGTCTTATAAGGAATAAACCCAATACGCATATTTAAATTTTCCATATCAACAAATGAGGATCAATACTTACGTTACAAACAACCATGTTTCATAATGCAATACATCATAACTCATAATCTATACAAGTTTCGAATCAAGCTTTCACATAACAACACCAAATTTCATATATTAAACATATATAAATACATCTATTTCATTAGTCGAATATCAACATATCATTTTATACCTTCTACAAATATGCATATTAAAACAAATAGGTCCGTGATACTCTATTATCATCTCATTCACATATGTGACATTCGAACATTATAGCATAACCAAACATACACATCATGCTATCATAATATGCGCAATGTCCCTAAAACAAAAGCCATGTCAAACCATAATTATCAATTCATCCTACCTTATTAGTTAATGGATACAAAGATTATTGAATAACCTACCAAACACGTATGATATGTGACTAGTCCAAATTATATAAATATAACCAATCCATTGACCATATATTCGGTCCTCAATTTGAAACTCCAATGATCAACCCAAAACATAAGTATACACATTTTCATGATCATCTCTGAATTATAACCAACCACAAAATAATTTAAGTAGAAAAATTCACTCGACATAATATGCATACTTATACATATATATATAAATATATATATATAATACATATATATGATTATTTGTTTATAACCACATTAAACTTCCAAGCATAATATGCACACCTCTTATACCAAAGATTAAACAAACCATCATATCAGCCATACAAAACGATGCTTAACCATAAGTAATAGCCTTATTCGCAAGGCCATATATATATGCATTTACAAAACCGAACATCATTCATTCAAGTCATAATTCAGCCTATACATGCCTTTGATTCGAAAAGTAAACATATATACCAAAGAGAGTGATAGTGTGGTCGACTTTCTTGATGATCCCCTGAGTCCGTAGCTGAATCAACGATCTATAAAACAGAAAGACAAACATATACAGAGTAAGCTCACTAGCTTAATAAGTTTTAAGTTAATGGTAATACAACGTCCAAACACTTATGCATATAATAGTTACCATTAACAATGAAAAATAAACATTTCAATATACAAATTCATATAAGGCCGAATGCCATAGTTCATTAACCTAATTGGTTTCACTTCTTTACCTTAAATGTATATTTTATCAAAATACAAGGTATATGTATTACATTAATCACATTGTTTCGAATCATATAAATCCACCATTCACATTGTCTATGTTATCCCAATCAAAATCATATTACCTTAAACATTTCTATTCATAATCGAATCTACGAAAGTATTGTATTCAATCTCAATTTCAATCACATACTACTCATACTCTTTGATCATAAGCTCAATTTCACATAATACCATTTCTACCATATTATTCAAATTCAATTAATATAAAACATAACTTACCTTACTCTCGGTAAATGAAAAAGGGACTTACGTTTACCCGAGCGTTTACTCAATACATTAACTGTGTTTCACCTTGAGTAATTTAAGTTTTCTCCATTAAAAAAAAACGCGTCACCGGCATCAAGCCTGCTAGGCATCAAAGCCCGAAATGTAACACCGACACAAAGCCTACTAGGCACGGAGCCTGATATACAACACCGGCACAAGGCCTGCTAGGCACAAAGCCTGAAATAAGTCACCGGCACTAAGCCTGCTAGGCACAAAGCCTGAAATAAGTCACCAGCAATAAGCCTGCTAGGCACAAAGCCTGAAATGAGTCATCGGCACTAAGCTTGCTAGGCTTAAAGCCCGAAATGTTTATCAACTCAATTCATAAACTCACATTTCTTAACACATACATTACTATCAATTCATATTCTCAAAATCAATTCACCTGTCATGTCAAATATACTAACTCACATTGTATTTAAAAACATATTCATTCCAAAATGAAACATACACATTCGGCTATCACATGCTATTTACCCCAAATTAATCACATAATTTGATTTCATACATTTTTAATTATCAGCTTAATGAACTTTAACTTAAGAACTTACCTCGACTGTCGACGGATATCGTAGACCGGCTATTCGATAACCTTCGTCTTTCCCCGATCCAAATCCGTTTTTCTTTGTTCTTGATCTAAACACATAAAAATCAGCTCATTCAAGTACATTTCATTTCAATTTAGTCCCTACACACATAAATGGGCAAATTACTATTTTACCCCTAAGGTTTCACATTTTTACAATTTAGCCCTATTTGTTTAAAACACAAAATACACAAAATCTCTCAATGGTACTCAAGGGCCGAATCTTCCTAGGGACCTTACAAGTCCATTTGTTTCATTTATTTTGCAAATAAGCCCCTCAAAAATTTCATTTTTGCAGTTTAGTCCAAAATACTCAAATTAACTAAAATTTCCAATACAAAATATACTAATCTTTAACATATCTTTGAAATAAAATTATCAAACATCAAAAACTACATGAACACATTAATGGCCGAATATCAAATATGCTTAGATTCAAAAATTTCAACATGGGTCAGCTAATACTCTAAGCAACGATCTCAAAAACGTAAAAATCAACAAAAACCGAGTTAAAATTCATACCTAATTAGACTTGATAAGTGTCGAATCTAGCTTGGCTTTTCTCACTTCTTCATAAACATACATTCGGCCAACAAAAGATGGAATAAAACATGCTTTTTTGTTTGTATTTTAATTAACATATATTATGTAATTGTTGAATTACCAAACTAACCTTTTTACTTAAATATAAAAACAAATAACACTAAGGTTACTCTTGGTATTTGCCGCCCACTAACTTATAAAATGGGCTAATTGCCCTTTTAATATCCCAAGTGAAGAAACCACCATCATTTTAGCACATTTTACTATAGTTTGCAACCTTTACCTTTTACGTGATTAAGTCCTTTTTCTAAATTAAACACACAAACGATAAAATTTTTCTACGAAACTTTCACACACATTAATTCACATATAATAAACACAAAATATAATATTAAAATATTTCTCAAACTCGGATTCGTGGTCCCAAAACCACCGTTCCGATTAGGGTCAAATTCGGTCTGCTACAACTCTCCCCCTTAAGGATTTTCATCCCCGAAAATCTTACCGTTAAACAACGTCGGATATTGATGCCTCATTGAATCCTCAGGCTCCCATGTAGCCTCTTCAACTCCGTGCCAATTCCATAGTACTTTCACTAATAGAATTCTTTTGTTTCTTAACTCTTTCATTTCCCGAGCTAAAATACGGATCGGTTTTTCCTCATACGTCATATCGGGTCAGATTTCAATCTCAGATGGAGCAATCACATGTGACGGATCTGATCTGTATCTACGAAGCATCGAAACGTGAAATACATCATGTATCTTTTCTAACTCAGAGGGAAACTTCAATCTATAAACAATAGGCCCAATATGTTCGATAATTTCATACAGTCCAATAAATCTCGGACTCAGTTTGCCTTTCCGACCAAATCGAAGTACTTTCTTCCACGGAGATACTTTCAAGAATACCCTATCTCCGACTTGAAATTCTATATCTTTACGTTTCAAATCAGCGTAAGACTTTTGACGATCCGATGCAGCTTTCAAACTACCTCTGATTATAGCCACTTTCTGTTCAGTCTCTTTAATCAAATCAACCCCTTGCATCTTATTCTCACTGAGCTCGGTCCAGTACAATGGCGTACGACACTTGCGGCCATATAGAGCTTCGTAGGGTGCCATTTTGATACTTGATTGAAAACTGTTATTATAAGCAAATTCAATCAAAGGTAAGTACTTTTCCCACGTACCTTCAAACTTGAGAACACAACATCTCAACATGTCCTCAAGTGTTTGAATGGTTCGCTCAGACTGACCGTCTGTCTGCGGGTGAAAGGCGGTGCTAAAATGAAGTTTAGTACCTAAAGCATCCTGTAACTTCTTCCAAAGTCGCGATGTGAATCTCAGGTCTCTGTCTGAGATAATAGAACTCGGCACACCATGTAATCTCACAATTTGAGATATATACATCTCAGCAAGTTTATCGAGTGAATAGTCCGTACGAACCGGTACAAAATGAGCCGATTTGGTCAGTCTATCTACTGTAACCCAGACTGCATCTTTCTTGCTCGGTGTCATAGGCAAACCAGATACAAAATCCATAGTGATTCTATCCCATTTCCATTTAGGTATCATAATCGGTTGAAGCAACCCAGAAGGCACTTGATGCTCGGCTTTTACTTGCTGACAGATTAAGCACTTTGAAACAAATTCGGATATATCCCGTTTCATGCCAGGCCACCAATAGAACTATTTCAAATTATTGTACATTTTCGTGCTACCCGGATGTATCGATAATCGACTACTATGAGCCTCACTCAGAATCATCTGAATCAAATCCAAGTTCTTCGGAACACACATTCGGCTTTTAAAGTTCAAACAGTCATTTGCATCAATCTGAAACTCTGATTCCGTATCTTTTTCACACTGAATTCGTCTAGCAATCAAATCCTTGTCAATTTTCTGTGCATCACAAATTTGCTGAATAAACACCGGTCTTGCTTGTAACTCGGCTATGATCGAACCATCACCAGACATAACCATCTGTGCGTTCATCACACGAAGAGCAAACAATGATTTTCGACCTAACGCATCTGCAACAACATTAGCTTTCCCCGGATGGTAGCCAATCACCAACTCATAGTCTTTCAACAGTTCTAACCATCTGCGTTATCTCAAGTTCAGATCTTTCTGAGTCATCAAATACTTTAGGCTTTTATGATCCGAATAATCGTGACATTTCTCGCCGAATAAATAATGACGCGAAATTTTCAATGCGAAAACAATGGCTACTAATTCAAGATCATGAGTCGGGTAATTTCTTTCGTGCGGCTTCAATTGTCTCGAAGCGTAGGCTATAACTTTGCCTTCCTGCATCAAAACGCAACCCAAACCATTCAAAGAAGCATCACTTAAACGACAAATTCTTTACCCGATTCAGGCTGAGCTAACACTGGAGCTTCGGTCAAAAGGGCTTTCAGCTGATCGAAACTTTTCTGACACTTTTCTGACCACTCAAACTTGACATCTTTCTGTAGTAGCTTTGTCAAAGGTGTAGCTATCACAGAAAAACCTTTTACAAATCGTCTGTAGTATCCCGCAAGGCCTAGAAAGCTTCGAATCTCGGAAACATTTTTTGGTGGTTTCCAATCGAGTATAGCCGTTATTTTGTTTGGATCCACCCGAAAACCTGAGGCTGAAACAACATGACCCAAGAAGCTGACTTCATTCATCCAGAACTCACATTTACTAAACTTTGCATACAGCTGTTGATCTCGCAAAGTTTGCAGCACTAATCTCAAATGCTCAGCATGCTTTTTTTCATATTTGGAGTAGATCAGTATATCATCAATAAACACTACTACAAACCGATCCAAAAACTGTCTGAAGACCCGATTCATTAGATCCATAAAAACAGCAGGTGCATTAGTGAGTCCAAAAGGCATAACCAGAAACTCAAAATGTCCGTACCTCGTCTGAAATGCAGTCTTTGGCACATCTATATCTCTAACTCGCAACTAATAATAACCCGATCTCAAATCTATCTTCGAAAATACTGAAGCCCCTTTCAACTGATCAAACAAATCATCAATCTGAGGTAGCGGGTACTTATTCTTTATAGTTACTTTTGTAATATCCTAGATTAGGGGTTATGCATTTGGAGCATAATTCCTGAATTAATAGGCTCAGTGTATGGGTGAGTGTGTTTAAGGGGTTTGGAGAACCTTAGAAGATGGGGAAAATGCATTGGAAAATAATTGGATTTCAAGTTAAAAAGAGGAGCTAGGCTGAAGAGGCCTTAAGAAAAGTTTTGGGGAGTTTAGGACACAAGGAACCGTGTGGCAAATTGGCAAGGGACGCCACCTAGGAGCAGGGGAGCTTGCGTCACATGGAGTGGCCAGGAGGGAGGAGGTTCGAGCTACATAAATTGCATTATGGGTTTTTTCTTTTTGCGTCAAGAAGGGAAGTTGGGCTAAGGAGGCCTTAAGGGAAAAACTTTAGGCATTTTTGGCATAAGACAGACCTTGGTAAAGTGGCTGCAAGGCGCTACTTAAGGGCCTGGAAATGACGCCATGTGCAGTAGGCAAGGGCCCTGGTTCCAGTCTTGTTGGCAGCAGGGAGGCGTGTTTTATTTTTTCTTTTGGCGTTAAGACAAGGGGAGCTAGGGAAGGAGGTCTTAAAAGAAATTGTGGGGAGGTTATGACACAAAGGAGCCAGCAGCAAAGTGGCTTGGGGCGTTATCTGTGGGCTTCAGCAGGTCTCATATTCGAATCTTGGGGGCAGAAAATGGGTGGTTTTTATTTTGTAAATTTTAAATCAAGAGAGGGAGGAGTGTTGGACGGCACATGGGCATTGGAAGGATGAGACAAGGATTAAGCTTGTTTTATTTTTTTCGGCTGGAAGAGTGGGATAAATGTGGGTTATTTTATTTAGTTTAAACAAGTAAGATAAGAGATAATGGCTGTTTTATTTTATTTATTTTTGAATAGGTGTTAAAGAGATAAATGGGGAAGATTAATAAGGATATGATAAGGAGTTGATGTGGTGGCCAAGTATGGGGCTCTTTGGTTGGCAAAAATTCAGTCAAATGAAAGGGGGATAAGTGCCTAAATTAATTGTTTCTTCCCTTGGTCTCTTTGGCCGAAATTTAAAGTCAAGAGAGTTTTCTTTTTTTCTTTTTCTAATTGAAGCCGAACCTTCTTTGTTACCATTGCCGAAATTCTTTTACTTTTTCTTCTTATTATTTCTTTCAATCCAATTCATCACCTTTTCTTGAATGGTCGGATGTGCCTTTGTTAATTAGGATTTTAGCCGAAACTTTGAAGCACTTTAATCTATTTCTCTTCTTGGCCGAATCTTCTTAAGCTCTCTCTACTATTGCGTATTTTTCTCTTTACCAATAAAAGTGCCGAAACACCATTGTTTTGCTCAAAAGCCGAATCTCTAAAGGAGGGGCTGTCGACCTTTCTCTTGTAGCCTCTTCAAGCGACATAGTGGTAAGTGATCTCCTCTTTAAGCAACCGTTTTATTCTTTATTCATGGGTGTGCCGAATCAATGGTTGGTCTTGATTTTTAGAGCATGGCCGAATGTTCATAGTGCTTTACCAATGTGTCTTTTGAATATAGCTGACAAGAGGAGCATTAGAGGAGTTTTTTGGATCTGAAGCAATTAAGGTAAGCAAGTTTGGTATTCGGCCTAGGGGCTATGTGCATGGATTATTGTATTAAGCTGATTCTAATAGTGTTAGCAGGGATATTGACAACTTCAAGAGCAAGCAAACACTTCAGGATTTAGGTAAGCTAGGGGCTAGTCGACAGGAATAAGCAAAGCCTTCAGGATTTGGTAAGAGACCAACTCGGCATTAAAGGAGGAGGAGAACGACGTTCCGAAATCGTGTTAGATTCGAGTAGTTCGGGATTTTGCTAAAATAGTCAGGTGCGTAGTTATCGCACTGTCTCTGGAATGCTTAAATGAATGTTTAAATGTGTTATTATGAATATGTGTATAATGTGAATGATAGCCGAAATAAG
This sequence comes from Gossypium australe, assembly GCA_005393395.2. NCBI lineage: Eukaryota > Viridiplantae > Streptophyta > Magnoliopsida > Malvales > Malvaceae > Gossypium > Gossypium australe. The sequence goes on along the minus strand of CM016615.1, from coordinate 35,007,926 downwards.
GGCTAGGATGGTGGATACCCATAATGGGTAATCGATTTATCAGGTCAGTGCCTTATGAATTAATTTGCCTATGGTATGTGTATGAAATTGAGATGGCACGTGATGTATGCTCATTTTAATGATATTGTGGCATGATACATGGGGTTTGGGATGTGACTATCGAAGGAAAGGGTGTACATTATGTACGTGGTCTAATGTTAGCCTTGTGCTACATTAGCACTTGATGTTAGCTATGTGCTTCATCAAGGGAGGTGTTGGCTAGGTGCCCATCTCGGCGGTTGATAGCTGTGTGCATCACCGTGGACTGATTGATATGTGGGATCACTTAGGTGATCGGTGGCTTAGCCACGGCCTTGAGCAGCAAGTCTACCAAGGTAAGGTTATGTGGGATCACTTGGTTGATCGGTGGATTAGACACGGCCTTGGGCAGTAGGTCTTCCAAGGTAGGTGTTTTGGATGGACTCTAGGTTGGGATTGGGCTTCATAATTGCATGATTATGTATGTGGACTGTGTGGATATGGGCCAAGCCCATATGTGGAGACATGTGAAATAGCTATGCACTGAGTCTGTTTGACTCACCCAATATTTACCAACATTGCAGGTGATGCATAAGCTTGGACCGGGTTGGAGTGGATACGAGGTGGCCCATGCAGGAGACATTTTTATTCCATGCAGTTTATTATTAAGTACTTTGATTAATTATTTGTTATTGTAATAAGGGCCATTTAAGGGATTTGAAGCTTATTATTATGTTTTTAAAGTGGATTGACAATTATTATTATTTGGAGATGTTTTAATTTTAGCAACTCATATCTTAAAGATATATGTTAAAGTTTTAAATCGAAGAATTTGTAACAACTTGATTTTGTTTGGGATTTTAAATATATAACGTTTTATTAAAGAAAATAAATATTTTTATGTTTTTACTTTTAAGTCAAATTCTTCGCAAACGTTTTCCACAGTGGCATTTCAAATTCAGTCGTAGTGAATGGGCCGGGTTTGGGGTGTTACAACTTTATTCAGTTGCCGATAATCAATACACATTCGCATCGTTCCATCTTTCTTTTTCACAAAAAGAACTAGTGCACCCCAAGGAGAGAAACTCGATCATGCAAAGCCCCTATCAGTTAACTCTTGCAACTGTGCTTTCAACTCTTTTAACTCAGTAGGTGCCATCCGATACGGAGCTATCGAGATCGAAGTCGTCCCCTGTACTAATTCAATGCCAAACTCAATCTCTCGTACTGGTGGTAAACCCGGTAATTCTTCAGGAAACACATCTGGGTATTCACACACAACTGGTACAGATTCAATCTATTTTTCAGACACTTTATTATCCAGTACATAGGCCAAATAAGCTTCGCACCCTTTTCTCACATACTTCCGGGCTAACATCCAGGATATTATTGTAGGTAACCCACTTAAATCACTGGATTCAATTCTGATAATCTCACCGTTCTGACATCTCAAATCAATAAGCTTTCTTTTGCAATTCACCACTGCATCATGCGAAGTTAACCAGTCCATCCCCAAAATTATATGAACTCATCAAAAGGCAACAACATTAAATTGGCTGGGAAGCAAAAATCCCGAATCATCAACGGGCAACCTCTACACACTTTATTAACAAATACACATCTACCCAAAGGGTTGGCCACACGAATCACAAACTCAGTAGACTCAACTGGCAGAGTCTTACTGAATACTAGAGTTTCACACACATATGAATGAGTCGAACCAGGATCAATCAATGCAATCACAGTAGTATCATGAAGGGTGAAAGTACCGGTAATGACATCGGGGGAAGAAGCATCCTCTCTGGCTCGTGTAGCATAAGCTCTAGCTGGAGCTCTAGCCTCTGATCGTATTGCGGTGTCCTTCGTCCCTCTCTGACTGCCACCTACATTGCCTGAATGTTTGAGCGGTCTACCCCGTGCTGGCACACTGCTCGGTCTAGTGTTCTGAGTCGCATTTTTCTTGACTAACATCGGGCACTCTCGAATAAAATGGTCCGACGATCCACATTTAAAGCAGGATCGATCGCGAACTCTACAACTCCCAGGATGCCATTTCCCACAATGTTTACACTCGGCCCGGTTCTGTGGAACATTACCAATGCTAGCTATCGAAGTGGATCGGGAACTCACTGGAGGTCGATCACGTCTAGGCAAGTCTGAAGTGGCTTTATGTCGACTGGGGTCATCTCTGAATTTCTTATTCACTGAATGGAAAATTTTACTCGATGATCTTTTTCGAGTGTCTCTAGCTTCCATTTCAGCTTTTCTTTTCTCCTTTCCGAGCTCCTCGGCTTTACAAGCTCGCTCAACTAATGTCACGAACTCTTTGATTTCGAGAATGCCAACAAGTAACTTTATGTCTTCATTCAGGCCGTCTTCAAATCTTTTACACATAATGGCTTCAGTAGATATACACTCTCGGGCATAACGGCTCAATCTGACAAACTTCCGCTCATATTCCGTCACAGTCATACGACTCTGTTTTAATTCCAGAAATTCTTTTCGTTTCTGATCGATGAATCTCTGACTGATATATTTCTTACGGAACTCAATTTGGAAGAAGTCCCAAGTTACTTTTTCTTTCGGAACCACTGATACTTGTGTGTTCCACCAATGATAGGCAGTGTCCCGAAGTAGAGATATAGCACACTTTAGGCATTCATCTAGAGTACAAGATAGCTCATCAAGTACCCGAATAGTGTTATCAAGCCACATCCCAGCTCGCTCAGCGTCATCATCATCATTGGCCTTGAATTCCTCGGCCCCATACTTCCTGATTTTATCAACGGGAAGCCTACTAGATCTCATCGGATCTATCATCAGAGGTGCTGAAGGTACTGGAGTTGGATTATTCGGGGGTGGAGGATGTTGTACAGCCGGATTAGTCTGAATAAACTGGGTAAACCATTCGTTCATCATCTGATAAAAGGCTTGTTTAGCCTCCCCCTCATGGCTACCTGAAACTGGTCAAGAGTCTAATGGCGCTGATCCACGTGCGAGACCAGGCGCAACGCTCTCCACATCATCAGCTACGGCTCTATCAAGATCGGGATCCATTTACTATATAAAATACAATTGAAATTGTCAGAAGTCACCACACTATCATATATACAATTCAAAGGCATGTATAGCTAGACTCTTACGCACTACGGTAGTCCTAGAATCGACTAAACCGTAGCTCTAATACTAATAAAATGTAACACCCCTTAATCTGTACCTGTCGCCGAATTAGGGTTATGAGGCGGCACCGAACTAGACACAGTTTAGCACAGTCTTATAAGGAATGAACCCAATACGCATATTTAAATTTTCCATATCAACAAATGAGGATCAATACTTACGTTACAAACAACCATGTTTCATAATGCAATACATCATAACTCATAATCTATACAAGTTTCGAATCAAGCTTTCACATAACAACACCAAATTTCATATATTAAACATATATAAATACATCTATTTCATTAGTCGAATATCAACATATCATTTTATACCTTCTACAAATATGCATATAAAAACAAATAGGTCCGTGATACTCTATTATCTTTTCATTCACATATGTGACATTCGAACATTATAGCATAACCAAACATACACATCATGCTATCATAATATGCGCAATGTCCCTAAAACAAAAGCCATGTCAAACCATAATTATCAATTCATCCTACCTTATTAGTTAATGGATACAAAGATTATTGAATAACCTACCAAACACATATGATATGTGACTAGTCCAAATTATATAAATATAACCAATCCATTGACCATATATTTGGTCCTCAATTTGAAACTCCAATGATCAACCCAAAACATAAGTATACACATTTTCATGATCATCTCTGAATTATAACCAACCACAAAATAATTTAAGTAGAAAAATTCACTCGACATAATATGCATACTTATACATATATATAAATATATATATATATATAATACATATATATGATTATTTGTTTATGACCACATTAAACTTCCAAGCATAATATGCACACCTCTTATACCAAAGAATAAACAAACCATTATATCAACCATACAAAACGATGCTTAACCATAAGTAATAGCCTTATTCGCAAGGCCATATATATATGCATTTACAAAACCGAACATCATTCACTCAAGTCATAATTCAGCCTATGCATGCCTTTGATTCGAAAAGTAAACATATATACCAAAGAGAGTGATAGTGTGGTCGACTTTCTTGATGATCCCCTGAGTCCGTAGCTGAATCAGCGATCTATAAAACAGAAAGACAAACATATACAGAGTAAGCTCACTAGCTTAATAAGTTTTAAGTTAATGGTAATACAACGTCCAAACACTTATGCATATATAATAGTTACCATTAACAATGAAAAATAAACATTTCAATATACAAATTCATATAAGGCCGAATACCATAGTTCATTAACCTAATTGGTTTCACTTCTTTACCTTAAACGTATATTTTATCAAAATACAAGGTATATGTATTACATTAATCACATTGTTTCGAATCATATAAATCCACCATTCACATTGTCTATGTTATCCCAATCAAAATCATATTACCTTAAACATTTCTATTCATAATCGAATCTATGAAAGTATTGTATTCAATCTCAATTTCAATCACATACTACTCATACTCTTTGATCATAAGCTCAATTTCACATAATACCATTTCTACCATATTATTCAAATTCAATTAATATAAAACATAACTTACCTTACTCTCGGTAAATGAAAAAGGGACTTACGTTTACCCGAGCGTTTACTCGATACATTAACTGCGTTTCACCTTGAGTAATTTAAGTTTTCTCCATTAAAAAAAAAAACACGTCACCGGCATCAAGCCTGCTAGGCATCAAAGCCCAAAATGTAACACCGACACAAAGCCTACTAGGCACGGAGCCTGATATACAACACCGGCACAAGGCCTGCTAGGCACAAAGCCTAAAATAAGTCACCGGTACTAAGCCTGCTAGGCACAAAGCCTGAAATAAGTCACCGGCACTAAGCCTGCTAGGCACAAAGCCTGAAATGAGTCATCGGCACTAAGCTTGCTAGGCTTAAAGCCCGAAATGTTTATCAACTCAATTCATAAACTCACATTTCTTAACACATACATTACTATCAATTCATATTCTCAAAATCAATTCACCTGTCATGTCAAATATACTAATTCACATTGTATTTAAAAACATATTCATTCCAAAATGAAACATACACATTCGGCTATCACATGCTATTTACCCCAAATTAATCACATAATTTGATTTCATACATTTTTATTTATCAACTTAATGAACTTTAACTTAAGAACTTACCTCGACTGTCGACGGATCGCGTAGACCGGCTATTTGATAACCTTCGTCTTTCCCTGATCCAAATCCGTTTTTCTTTGTTCTTGATCTAAACACATAAAAATCAGCTCATTCAAGTACATTTCATTTCAATTTAGTCCCTACACACATAAATGGGCAAATTACTATTTTACCCCTAAGGTTTCACATTTTTACAATTTAGCCCTATTTGTTTAAAACACAAAATACACAAAATCTCTCAATGGTACTCAAGGGCCGAATCTTCCTAGGGACCTTACAAGTCCATTTGTTTCATTTATTTTTCAAATAAGCCCCTCAAAAATTTCATTTTTGCAATTTAGTCCAAAATACTCAAATTAACTAAAATTTCCAATACAAAATATACTAATCTTTAACATAGCGTTGAAATAAAATTATCAAACATCAAAAACTACATGAACACATTAATGGCCGAATATCAAATATGCTTAGATTCAAAAATTTCAACATGGGTCAGCTAATACTCTAAGCAACGATCTCAAAAACATAAAAATCAACAAAAACCGAGTTAAAATTCATACCTAATTAGACTTGATAAGTGCCGAATCTAGCTTGGCTTTTCTCACTTCTTCATAAACATACATTCGACCAACAAAAGATGGAATAAAACATGCTCTTTTTTTGTATTTTAATTAACATATATTATGTAATTGTTGAATTACTAAACTAACCTTTTTACTTAAATATAAAAACAAATAACACTAAGGTTACTCTTGGTATTTGCCGCCCACTAACTTATAAAATGGGCTAATTGCCCTTTTAATACCCCAAGTGAAGAAACCACCATCATTTTAGCACATTTTACTATAGTTTGCAACCTTTACCTTTTACGCGATTAAGTCCTTTTTCTAAATTAAACACACAAACGATAAAATTTTTCTAAGAAACTTTCACACACATTCGTTCACATATAATAAACACAAAATATAATATTAAAATATTTCTCAGACTCGGATTCGTGGTCTCGAAACCACCGTTCCAATTAGGGTCAAATTCGGTCTGTTACATGAAGAGAAAGTGAAAGTGATACGAGAGTGTTTAAAAGCTGCCTCCGATAGACAGAAATCCTACTCGAATTTAAAGAGAAAAGATATAGAGTATAAAGTCAGGGATAAAGTTTTCTTGAAAGTGTCACCATGGAGAAAAGTTCTCAGGTTTGGTCGAAAAGGCAAGTTGAGTCAACATTTCATTGGACCATATGAAATTACCGAGAAAGTTGGGCCGGTAGCTTACCGATTGGCTTTACAGTTAGAGTTAGAAAAGATACATGATATGTTTCATGTGTCTATGTTACGACGCTACCGATCAGATCCTTCGCATGTAATTGCCCCGTCGGAAATAGAGATTCATTCCGACATGACTTATGGTGAAGAACCAGTTAAGATTTTAGCTCGAGAAGTCAAGCAGCTAAGGAATAAGAGTATTACCCTAGTCAAAGTATTGTGGCAGAGACATGGGGTAGAAGAAGCTACATGGGAACCAGAAGAAAGCATGAGAAATCAGTACCCAAACCTATTTGCTGGTAAGATTTTCAAGGACGAAAATCCCTAAGGGGGAAGAATTGTAACAGCCCAATTTAGGGCCTAGTCGAAACGATGGTGCGAGGCCACAAGTCCGAAGTAGTAATATGAGTTTTTAAGGTATTTGAAATGTTTGCATGCTGATATGAAAGTTTCATGTAGAAATTTTATGGAAATTTCCATAAAATGGTCCCTTAGGACTAAATTGCAAAAGTTACAAAATATGAGTTTCTAGAAGCTTTTTGTATTAAATAGCTTTAGAATATTAATTAGAAGTCATTAAATAGCAATTTGCCCAAATTATAATTTTTGGACATGAGTTAGAAATTTGTAAAAGTTTAATGAGAAGGGCATTTTGGTCATTTATCTATTAAATGATTAAAACAGGAAAAAGATGACAAAAATCATTCTCATCTTCTTCCTCAAGTGTCGAAAATTTGAAGGAAGCCATAGCTAGGGTTCTTTAATTTTTCAAGCTTGCTAGTAAGTTCATCTTAGCCTCGTTTTTAATATTCTTCGTGTCTTTGGAGTCCTCGTAAAATGAATTAGCTATTTTTAGCTATAAGTTGAGCTAAGATGCATGTTCAAAAATCTACCCATGTATGGCATGTTTGTAAAATGATGTTTTATGGAAGATAATGAGAGTTTGATGTTAGATAAACATCTTTTTCTAAGTGAATTTCATGAGAAATGCTAGTAAGGACTAGTTTGTAATTGTTATAGAATTTTCCATACATGGTAGAAATAGTGAGATTTTGTTATTGCTATTGTTGAGAAAATGAATTAGCTAAGCATGAAGTTCACAAAAGATGAATAAAAATCACTTTACGAGCCTAGGGGCAAAAATGAAATTATAAGAAAGTTTAGGGGAAAAATAGTAATTTTGCCAAAGTATAAGTTAAGAGTCAATTTAGTCATTGTGAGTATTAAATGATCTAAATTATTATTATAGATCAAGAATAACGAAGCCCGGATCGAAACTGAGGCAAGAACAAAGTCGAAGGCTAAATTGCATATCTACATACATTCTGTATATCGAGGTAAGTTTGTATGATTTCTAAGTTTTATGATTACTATCATTGAATTTCTTAGTATAGTGTACATTATCACTATGGAAAGGTTTAATGCTATGTTAAACAAAGAAATCAAAGAGATTAAGCATGAGAAAGTCCCGATTGAAGTTGAATTACCTAGTATACTCTATCTATCACATGAAATGAGAAAGTCCGTATAAGACCAAGCCAAGGCATGGCATCGTCAATCAAGCAAGTTATCATGTAAGACCAAGACAAGTCTTGGCATTGAAGAGATATTATAAGATGAAGGCCCATATAAGCCCAAGCCAAGGCATGGGATTGGTGAGTCTCCAAGCAAAGATGTCATGTAAGTCCAAGACAAGTCTTGGCATTGAAAAGCTATCATGAGTTAGAGATCTCATGTAAGTCCAAGCCAAGGCATGGCATTGGTGAGTAACAAGGAAGATTTCATGTAAGTCCAAGCCAAGGCTCGGCATTGACCAGTTCAGGAGTAAAGATACCAAGTAAGACCATGTCAAGACATGGCAATGGTAAGTTCCCAAGGGAACTCATGAGAAAGACTTCGTATAAGTCCATGTCAAGACATGGCATTGGCACCAAGATGACAGATTCCATGTAAGACCATATCTAGGATATGCTTTGGCATCGAGTAATGTGAAATGAGATTTAGTATCCTCAACTATTCATAGAAATTATTCGGGCAAATGAGTAAAGAATAAATGAGAAAGCAAGAAAGTAAAGCTATTATTAAAAAAATGCTAACTAAGGCTAATTAAGAGTATTATTCATGTTATGAATGATGAAGTTAAGATTATGCTTACCATGACAGAGTATGTTAATCTATATGATTAAGTGACACAGGTACCTCATTTACTTCACGAGCATGAGACTAGTAAGTATCATGAGATATGTAAGAACCAGTATGAGTAAGTAAGCTTAAATAGCTGAAAGTTATGATGCCATTGTTTATACTAAATGGTTTATGTTAAACAAGAATATTGCTATATGCATTACATGCAAACTTACTAAGCTAAATGCTTACGTCTTTTATTCTTTCTTTCTATGTAGTCCTGCCAAGCTAATCTCGTGGATCATCGTCATCGGAGCTCGGAGCACCCTATAAATCACTATTTTGGTATAGCCAAGATGTTTATATTAAGTATGGCATGTATGGAAACATTTCATTTTGAGAATATGTCTTAAAAAGGGCAAACGTATGGGCTATCAAGTTTATTATTCTTTTGTATAGGGCTAAGTGATTGGCCAAGATTAACTAAGTATGTATGTTTATCGATATCAATGAAGCATGTAGTATTGTTCATGAAAGATGTAGTAATTTGAGTTGTTGGATTGAATATGAGATTGATCTTGATTTTAGGGTTGCAATTGGCTTGGTAAATAGCCTTCAAGTGTCTATCCGTACCTTAGTACTTTAAGTTAGATTAAACTACAGACTAATCCCACGGCTGTTTGTTTAGGCCGTGTGTGACACACGGTCAGAACATGGGCGTGTGCCTCAGGCTGTGTGAATAGAGTCAGTGTCGACCACGGTCTAAGTCCACGGGTGTGTCAAGGCCATGTGAATCTAGTCAATGTCGACCACGGGTGGAAGACGCGGGCATGTCTAGGAGTACACGGGCGTGTCCCAAACCACATGGGCGTGTGACCCCTAGTTTAAGGAAATGTTTCCGATTGAGTTCCGAGAGTTTCCAAATAGGTGTTTAAGGCCTCGTAGGCCAATGAAAAGTATGAGTTGTTTAAGAAAGAGAGGTTTTTAAATTCGGAACGAAATTTTATAGCCCGTAAATACAAGTTTAGGCAAGTTCAAGCATAGTAATGTCTTGTATCCGGTCCTAGCCTCGGACTCGGGTATGGGGTGTTACAGATGGTACAATTTTAACTGAATTAAAAGCGAGATCGCTGTTTTTACAACAAATTTGTGATGCTCAGAAAGTTGACAATGAAATGATAGTGAAATGAGCTCAGTGTGATTCGAACTTTGACTCTGAATTTTAAATTGATGTTGATGGTTGTTTGAGATTTTGAGATCAGATTTGTGTTCTGAGGAATCCAGAGTTGATTCAGCTAATTTTGAATGAAGCTCATAATAGTCGCCTATCTATTCATTCGGGAAGTACAAAGATGTTTCATGATTTGAAACAACATTATTGGTGGTCTGGTATGAAAAGAGATATCTCAGAATTTGTTTCAAAATGTTTAGTCTGTCAGCAAGTTAAAGCTGAACATCAGGTTCCATCTGGTTTGTTACAATCGATTCTGATTCCTGAGTGAAAATGGGATAGAGTGACGATGGACTTTGTTTCTGGATTGCCATTGACTCCGAGAAAGAAAGATGCAATTTGGGTTGTAGTTGATCGATTGACGAAATCTGCCCATTTTATTTCGGCACGATCTGATTACTCACTTGATAAGTTAGCTGAGATTTATGTTTCTGATATTGTGAGATTATACGGAGTGCCATTGTCTATTGTGTCTGATAGAGATCCAAGATTTACATCACGATTCTGGAAGAAATTGCAAGAAGCTTTAGGTATGAAATTACATTTCAGTACAGCTTTTCATCCGCAGACGGATGGTCAGTCCGAACGGAGTATTCAGATTCTTTAGGATAGGTTGAGATGTTGCATCATTGAGTTCGACGGTACGTGGGAACAGTACTTATCATTGATTAAATTTGCGTATAATAATAGTTTTTAGTCGAGCATCAAAATGAAACCTTATGAGGTTTTGTACGGACGCAAACGTCGAACACCTCTGTATTGGCCTATGCTCAGTGAAAATAAGATACACGGGGTCTATTTGATAAAAGGCACATAACAGAAAGTGAGAGTAATCCGTGATAGTCTGAAAGCAAAGTCTGATCGTCATAAAATGCAGACTTGAAAAGAAAAGACATTGAGTTTGATATCGGTGACAAAGTGTTCTTGAAAGTGTCTCCGTGGAAGAAAGTACTCAGATTCAAACATAAAGGCAAATTGAGTCCGAGGTTTATCGGGCCGTATGAGATTATCGAGCGTGTTGGACCTGTTGCGTATAGATTATTGTTGCCACCAGAGTTGGAAAAGATACATAATGTATTTCACGTCAATGCTTAGACGATACAGATCCGATCCATCACATGTGATTCCTCCGTCTGAGATTGAAATCCGATCTAATATGACTTATGAAGAAGGACTGATCCGTATTTAACTCGCAAAGTAGAAGAGTTGAGAAAAAATAAAATTTTGTTAGTAAAATTATTGTGGCATCGACACGGAGTTGAAGAGGCTACATGGGAGACTGAAGATTCTATGAGACAACAATATCCAAATCTATTTAACTGTAAGATTTTCGGGGACGAAAATCCCTTAGGGGGAGAATTGTAACAGTCCAGTTTTGACCCTAGTCGAAATAGTGGTTTTGGGACCACAAATCCGAGTCAAAAAAATATTTTAATGTTATTTTTCAAGTTTACAGCATGTGATTTGGTATGTGTGAAATTTCTGTGAATTAATTTCTCTACTTGTGTGCTTAATTTGAGAAAAGAATTAAATCGCATAAAAATGAAAATCTAGTGGATATTCTAAAAAGGGCTGAATAGTGGTTGTTTCTATAATATGAAGTCCTTAAAGTGGAAATTAGTGTAATATCCCGACATAGGGGTTGCGAGTTTGGAAAATAACTCGAGTGTTAGTGGGCCTCAAGAGTGATTTTAATGTGTTATTAGAATTCCTAAAGCCCGAGGATAAAATGGGAGCATTTTGAAAAGTTTGAAAATTTGGTGTTAAAAATGGGAATTTGGTTAAGGGAGGCCTTAAATAATAAATTTTGTAAGTTGTGGCATATAAAATGCCCTGGTAAAGTGGTCTTTGTGCGCAACTTAAGGCTTTGATTTGGCGCCCAGCAGGTCAGGGGATCGAGCAACACTGGGCGCATGGGTTTTCATTTTTGCGTTGTATGGTGTAATGGACTAAGGAATAAGGGTTTAAAAGAATTTTCGGCGTGTTTGTTGGCATGGAATGAGCACTGGCCGAGTGGTTGGGATGCTTGCAGTTAGGAGACCCTCTCGAGGACTTGCGTTCGAGCCCTGGGAAGCGCGCATAAGGCGCTTTATTTTTTATATAGCGCTAAATCATAAAGAGCTAGTGAAGTAAGGCTTAAAAGAAATTCCTATGAGATTATGGCATGAAATGCATAAGAGGCCGAGTGGCTGGGGCGTGGATATGTCTTCTCCAGGTCTCGGGTTCGAGACCCTGGAGTGTAGCGTGGCTTGTTCTTTTTTTTATTTATTTCTTGCGGACGTAGAGTGGCTGCATGCAGCATGCGCAGCATGCACGCTTGAAACAAAGGGGTTGCTTCTTCTTTTATTTTAATTGTTTTTGGAGCATGGGACTTCCATCTTTTATTTTATTGTTTCTATTATTTTTGCTGTTGATTGTTCAAAGCTGCAAAGAGCATGGGTGTAAACCTTTTATTTTTTTTATTATTATTTGCTTTGAATAACGGGATAGTATATATATATAATAATAATATTATTATTATTATAATATTATGTATGAAAGGTGGAATAAGTGATGGGAAGGTGTTAAGGAATTTTGTTTATTTTCAAATGGCATGGGGAGCAACGGCAGAATGGGTCTTGGCCTTGGGGATAGAAGCATGTGCGGCATGGGTTGGTTATTTTTGTGTTTTATTAATTTATTTTATGTTAATGATGGAAATTGATGTTGAAACTAGCAAAAAGAAAGGTATGGCCGTGGAAAGCATGGGGGAGGAGCACAATCAGTTTTGGAGTTTGCCAAGAGAGCATGGCCAAAATTTCGTGGGATATTTTATTTTTATTCCCCATTTTTTTTTGGTACTTGGCCGATGGAATCTCTCTTAGAGGCTACCTTAGTTGATTTTCCTAATAGCAAAAAGGGTGTCAAAACTTTTGATATGGTTTCCTTCCCTACCCAAGCTAATCATGGCCGAATTAAGCCTCTTGGGACCTTGTTGGTCGACTTTGTGTATAGCATAGAAAACTTGGCCAAACCTTTCCTTAAGATTTTTGTTTTCTTGACAATTCTTGAGCATGGCCGTATATGGTCTACCTAGGAGCATTTCATTCTCAGTTTTGTGTTAGCTGGGGAGGTGGCCATGGCTTTGTTTTATTTCCTTTCTTTCCTTTTGTTCTTGACCGAGAGAGAAAAATGCTTGAGCTTCGGTTTAGAAGGAGCTAGGAAGCTCTAGGCTAGCTTAGCTAATGTGCTTGCATGATTTTTCCTTTCATTGTTGCTAGCCGAATATGCTAGGCACTATTGCCGAATCTTTCGACCTCCTTTTACCTTTTATATTTCAAAATCCTTGGGGTCGAATCCTCAAGGTGGTAGTTGAAACTACAAGGAAGCATTAAAGGAGCCTATTGATTTTGGCTATACAAGGAGTTTGGTAACTACCAAAGGCATGCAAATCTTTTGAGACTTGGAAAAGAAAAAGCTAGTTGAAGGAAGAAATCTTTAAAGGAGCTCTCGGATTTTTGAACATCAAGGCAAATAGTATTTCGGGATCAAAATAAGCAAAGGGTGGCCGAATGTGTATAAGGCTATAATGATGTGTTCTGTTTGTGTGTAGCTAGTGCTAAGAAGCACAAAAGACCCTTTCGGGAATTAAAGTGCTCAAGGGGCAAATCGATAGAATAACAAAAGCTTTCGAGATTTTAGTTGCTGTTAGATTCGATAAATCAGAATCTCGCTAAAGTCAGGTGCGTAGTTATCGCACTGTACTCATGTTGTTAATTGTTATATGTGTAATATGTGTTATTTGATTGTAAACGTAAATGTTATGCATGTTAGCCGAAATAAAAGCTAACAGTATGGATACTAAGGTAAGTGATCAAATAATCAAGTTAGTGATTAAGATATTAACTTGTCAGTGATTTGCGATAATAATTGATTATTGATGAATGTATAAAAATGTGATGACGTGTGATGTATATTTGCTTTGAGAAATATGTGGCCATGATACATATACGTATGCATGTGAATTGTGATGTACACTATGTGAGTGGTCTAATGCTAGCCTCGTGCTACATTCGCGATTGATGATCAGTGAATCGATTGATATGTGGATCACTATGTGATCGGTGGCTTAGCCACGACCTTAAGAAATAATGTGCAAAAGAAAGATATGTGGATCACTTTGTGGATTGGACTTCGTAATTGTATTTTCGTAATCATATCTATAATATTGTGTATTCATAATTGCATATTTATAATTGTATGTTATATATATATGGACTGTGTGGATATGGGCCAAGCCCATATGTGAGGACATGTGTATTAACTATGCATTGAGTCTTGGTGACTCACTCTATTTTATTAAACCTTTCAGGTGGCGTATAATGCTTGGACCGGGTTTGGAGCAGGTACAAAGGTGGCCATGCAAAAGTTGATTCTCATGCAAAGGAATCTCTTGGTTAATGAATTAAATATTTATATTTTTCCGTATATTGATTAAGTGTGTATTGTAATAAAGCCCACTAAAGTATTTCAGTCCAATTATTAAGTATCGTTATTTTTATGCCCTATTATGGAAGGATGATTTAAAAGTTGATTGCAAATGGTTTTATTTCCTCGAGTAAAGCTCGAATCCGATATTTTTATAACAAACTTCGATTTTCACGTAGAATATTACAAGTCACGAAAATGTTTTACCAAACTCGACAAAATTTTCATCGGTTTTACTATTAAGAAAGAATATTTTTGAAAGTATTCCGCAGTGGCATTCCAAATTCGGTCGGAGTAAATGGGCCGGGTTTGGGGTGTTACAATTAGCCACTAAATTAGCTAATGGACGATAAGACCATTAAATGTACATGTTGTAAATGTTTTATTAAAGGTTAAATTGGAATTATATTATTATGTTAATATAATTAAAACAAAAGCTTAAAAAAAAAGCCAATATAGCATGTTCATCCACCGAAAATATAAAGAAAAGAAAAGAGAAAAGCTTGTTAGATATTCGGCCTTTGCTCAAGCAAATTAAGGTATGTTTTGTGTTCGGTTTTTGATAATTTCTATGTTTTTGTAATCGTTTCTTTGTATACTTCAAAACCCATGCTTCAATTTTGTGAATTGATGAATGTTTTGAAATGTGTCATTGATGAACACATGAGTTTTGTAATGTTTGATGGTGAAAACTGAAATATATCTGTTAGATTAATATATTTTGTCTTTGGATTTTTAGTGAATTTGGGTATTTTGGACTTAATTAGGAAAATAATATTTTGAGGGACTAAATTGTGAAATAAATGAAAAATATGGGCTACTAGGGACCTATAGAGAATTCAGCTAAGCATGGGTATATTGAGATTTTGTGTATTTTGTGATTTTGTGAAATAGGGACTAAAATGTCAAAATGTGAAATATGAGGGATAATTTGTAAATTGCCCTAAATATGTGTTTTTGGATTGAATTGAATTATTTGGTAAATAAATGAATTAAATTTGAATATGTATAGATAAAGAATCGAAGAAAACGGACTTAGATCGCGGAAAGTCGAAAGTGATCGAATAGTTGAGTCTGTACGTTAACCGAATTCGAGGTAAGTCGATATAGAAATAAATGCATTTGAATTGAGTTAATTGTGCATATATGAAATTTAGCTTGTGTTGAATATGCTCAAGATGTTATGTACATGGAATTCGAGATAGTATTGACAGTGTATCTATGTCCGAGAAGTCCTATACGAACCTAGGAATAGATAGGATTACATATGTCATGACATAGGTTTTCGATATGTGAGATCATGTAATACCACGTCTGGGACGTTGGTGTTGATTCGAGATTTCGTGTAGGACCACGTCTCGGATGTTGGCATCGATATGAGATTTACATGTAAGACCATGTCTGGGACATTGGCATCGTATTTGATTCGTGCAAGACCCTGTCTGGGATAGTGGCATCGATATTTGAGTACATGTAAGACCACGTATTTGACGTTTGCATTGTACGATTATTCCGAGTACTCTGAGTATCCTATTTAGTTCTGAACGGTTCAATGGGAAAATCTGAGAAAAAGACTATGTGAAATGTATAAACGATTCAGGTACGTTTGAAAAGTACACTATGTATGTGCATGAAAGGTAAGTGTTTATACGAGCCTACTAAAGTGAATATGTGTACAGATTTGATGAGATAATTTATGATACATGCTTGAATGAGCAATGAGTAAAGTGATATTTTGAGCTATGAAATGTGGGTAAGTAATGGCTAAACAAATGAGCCAAAGGATATGTAATTAATTTGCAAATGAGAAACATTAATGTCATTATATCAAAGTGGCTATATGCATTTTATGTTAAGTTTATTTGTATATGGCTTACTAAGATTTTGAAAGCTTACTTTGTGTGTGTTTGTTCTGTTTTATAGATCGTCAAAGCTACTGAGGGCTCGGGGAATCGTCAAGGATCGTCATCACACTAGTCAATCTTATTTTGGTACCCTTTTGAAAATGTATATACTAAAGTATGGCATGTATAGGCTAGTTATCTTGAATTATGATTGAAATATGTGTATAGCCATGTGATATGGCTAGATAAATATTAGTGAAAGAATGAAGAGTATTGGGTCATACTGTATTCTGAAGCGACTGGGGCCAGTTGCATATCAGTTGGAACTACCTTCGTAGTTGGATCACATTCATGATGTTTTTCACGTTTCGATGTTGAGATGCTACCGCTCTGATCCCATGTATATTGTTCTGGTGGAGGACATTGAGGTTAGACCAGATCTGACGTTTAAGGAGGAGCTGGTCCAGATCCTGGATCGCGACATTAAAGTTCTGTGAAGGAAGTCTATCCCCTTAGTTAAAGTGTTGTGGCGGAATCATAGCACTGAGAGGGCCACTTGGGAGCTGGAGGATTCGATGTGTCTGCAGTATCCTCACCTTTTCTGATTAGGTAAAATTTCGAGGACAAAATTTTCTTTTAGAGGGGTATAGTTGTAACGCCCCAAATTACTTTAATTCTGGTTTATGTGATTTTGGAGCACAAAAATATCTGTATGTGTTTCTGAAATTAATTGACACAAATATCTATCTGCTTTAGTGGTTATGTGTTTTAGGTGTGTGTGAGAGGTCCGAAGTTCAAGTTGCAGCTTGGGTAAATTTTGGCATTATTATGAATAAATCTCTCACTAGGGTCGATAGGCTTTTATGTTGTTGTTGCCCATTTTTTACTGAAATGATCTGTAAGGTTTCATGAGTCGTCCAAGTCGACTGTGGACCTACTGTAGGGTCGGTAAGTGTTACTTAGACCTCTATTTACATGATCTGATTATATGGTGTCTGACTGAGCATGATATCTGTACTGAACTGAAAGTATGGTCGGTTATTTGCATGTTGCATGTCATATTTGGTATGTTGCATTGCATCGGGGAGGGTTAATGATATTGGAGGAAGTATCTGAAAGGCTATTAAGCCTGTTATCTGGTAACTCAGCTGCAATTATATGATAATGTGCTGCATTTCGGTACAACATGGTGTGTAGGGACGGGTGGGTTGATTTTATCCCCACATGGTGTGTAGGGTTGGTCGGAGATGGTGTATATAGGCTGGTGGGTAGGATTCTGATATTCTGTTCTGTTCTGCATGTTATACCTGATGGGCTAAGGCCCTAAATTGTATCTTATTCTGTATCTGAGTGGGCTAAAGTCCATACTGATTCTGTAATGGGCTAAGACCCGAACTGTAAATATATGATTATTTTCTGATATTATGCCGTGTGCATGTTTTCTGTGGGGATTACACACTGAG
Source organism: Gossypium australe (assembly GCA_005393395.2). Lineage (NCBI taxonomy): Eukaryota > Viridiplantae > Streptophyta > Magnoliopsida > Malvales > Malvaceae > Gossypium > Gossypium australe. The sequence goes on along the minus strand of CM016615.1, from coordinate 34,990,205 downwards.
TTTGTGAAACATCATCTTTTCTCTGTTTAATATGATCAGTTAATCCCCAACATTAAACGGATTGGTGCAGCGAAGGACTCGACGGTGACCACTGCTTCTGCTTCACGATAGATTCACGGTTTTTATACTTATTTAAGGGTTTGATTATATCTAGAAAAAGTTTATGTAATTATGGCCATTACGGATTTTTGTTTAAACTTAGTATTTGAAATGTTTTATGATTTTTATTGCTAGAAGTAGGAAAGGGAGGGTTTTCAAAAGAAGCAAATGTTTTACCAAAACACCACGATTACACAAATTGTTTTAAATGCTTCCACAAAGTATAAATGTTTTGGGAAATGGATAGCATTTCGGAACGAATGACACTATTTAAAATTAACATAAAGTAAGGAAAATTTTTTAATGAGAATTGGTTTAAGCGTGGCTACGGATTCAAAAGCACTATCATGTGATATCGCCAGATTCGGCCATAACGTCTAGGCCGGGTTTGGGGTGTTACATACATTTCATGCCCTAGTTCAAAATAAAAAAAGAATTACAATTAGGGTTTGAAAAGACTATTTCTAATTAATAAAGATTGAACTAAATAGCTAGGTTTTACAAACTTTAAATAGGCCGCATGGTAATTTACCTGTGCTACTTAAATTAAAAGAAAAATGAAGATTAGCGTGACTTAAACTTAGGAATATAAGGGGGACATGCAAAGGCTTAACCATTGAGCTTCTACCCATACTTGTTAAGTTTTTGCTCCAATTAATATTTATTTTAGAGTGGCGTTCATCCTAGTTTGCTAAAAATAAAAAGAAAAGAAATGAGAGAGGAGTGGATACAACCGATGATCTCTAAGGAGTGCATTAAATACATAACCACCAAGACTAAGTCATTTCTTGCTTATTAATTTCATCCAACCCTATATATTTTGGGGTGTTACAGTCCTCATATTTTACCTAGTTCGAATAGGTGAGGATATTATTGACGAAATACGTCTTCCGATTCTCATGTGGTGTCCTCCATGCTATGGTTCCGCCATAGTACTTTCTCAAGAGGGATTCACTTTCTTCCTAGAATCTTTACATCACGATCTAGAATTTGCACAGGTTCCTCTTCAAATGAAAAATATGGCCGTACCTTATTCTATTTGATTGGAACAATATGGGAAAGGTCGAATCTGTATTGTCTCAACATGGAGACATAGAAGACGTCATGAATTCGATCCAGCTTTGGAGGTAATTCTAAATGATACGCAACTGAACCGAATCTTTTAAGGATTTTATAAGGTCCTATGAACCTAGGACTTAACTTGCCCTTTCTCTAGAATCTTAGCACCTTTCGCCAATGGGCCACTTTCAAGAAGACTTGATCACCGACACTATACTCAGTGTCTTTCCTTTTAAATCTGCATATGACTTCTGTATATCTTAAACCACTTTTAGTCTATCCTGAATCAGTTTGATTTTCCCCTCAGACTTTTGCACTAGCTTGGGACCCAAAAATTTCCTTTCACCCAGTTCGATTCAACACAAAGGTGTTTAGCATTTACGACCATACAGTGCCTCACATGGTGACATAAGGATACTCGATTGGAAGCTATTATTGTAGGAAAATTTGGCTCAAGTCAAATGCTCTTCCTAACTGCCTCGAAATTCGATGATGTAGCCTCTTAACATTTCTTCAAATATTTGTATAACCCATTTGGATTGCTTGTCAGTTTACGAGTGGAAAGCAGTACTAAAATCCAAATGAGTACCTAGTGACTCTTGTAGCTTATTCAAGAATCAAGATGTAAAATAGGGATCTCGACCGGAGATAATCAATATGGGCACCGCATGCAACCTCACTATCTCAGAAATATAGAACTTAACCAGGTTTTTCAATAAGTAATCTTTATGTACAGGTAAGAAGTGTGTTGACTTAGTCAATCAGTCTACTAATACCCAAATTGAATATTTCTTAGTGGGTGTTAAGGATAACCCACTAACCAAGTCCATCGTTATTTGCTCCCACTTCCACTAAGGTATTTTGATAGGTTGTAACAACCCAGAAGGGAACTGGTGTTCTGATAACCAATCCATACCTATAATTAAATCAAACTCCCCAAAAGGTAACTCCATAAGGTCTACTGGAAACACTACCCCTTAAACCTCCAATGGACATCTCTTATAGATTTTATTTACAATAACTGACTATCCCAAGGGGCTTACTATGGTTACATCAATAATGGTTTCCTCTACCACAACACCTAATATATCAAACATATTACATGAAACATACAAATGGGTGGATCCTATTTCAATTAAGTCAAAGTAAGACATTGAATTAATGGTAAAAATACTTATGATGGCATCAAACGCATCCCCCTCCTCACGACCCCTAACGACGTTAAACAAAGGTTGGTTACCTAGGCTCGGTTCTGTTCGTGCTTGTTGTTACAGTATTTGCAGCCCTATTTTGCAAACGACACTTCAAAGGTAACTAGCCCAATCCCTGGTATTGGGTCGAAGTTTGTGCTTGATTATTCAAGTGAGAACAATATTTCATCAAATTCTCCATTAATCCGCATTTCAAATAAGCACCCATTTTCTTCGAGTAGTCTCCCGGGTGACACTTTCAACAATATTTACAGTGGTAAACCTTACCCCTAGAGTTAGTTTTTGCGCCCTTTGTCTACAGTCTACCCTTTGTATCTCATTTTACAGTATGGGAGTTTGAACTAGTGGAACCCAAATCTCTTTTAACCGGGACCTTACTTTTCTCCTGTTGTTTGTGATTCACTAGTTTAATTTCTTCTACTATTTTGGCTTTATCCACTAGGATCTAAAACACTCGTTCTTGGTGTGGATCAACTTGAATCTTGAGGTCGAAACACATCCCATTTTCGAACCTGAAGCATTTATCCTGCTTCGTGGTGACCATACCTTTAGCATATCGGCTGAGCCTCAAGAATTCACCATCATATTATGCCACGGACTTGTCTACCTATTTTTGCTTGATAAATTTTAGCCTACAAGCCTCCGCATACCTAGTGCCCACATATTTTTTCTGGAAGGCCTCTTGAAAGTATTTGTAACAGTTCGATTTATACCCTAGTCAGAATAGTGGTTTTGGGACCACAAATACGAGTTAGAAAAATATTTTAATATTTTTTCTGTGTCTGCAGTATATGATTAAGCATGTGTGAAATTTCTATCAATTAATTTTGCTTTTTATGTGTTTAATTTGAGAAAAGGACCTAATTGTGAAAGATTTTAAATTAGCATGTCATATGTTAAAAGTACCTATGTGTCATGTCTTTATAGATGTGAGGTCCTTATAATGCAATTAAACCAATGGAAATATGGATGGACATTAATGCCTAAAGTTAGTGGAAATTATAATGTAGTAATAAAGGTTAAAATTGTAAATTGATTATTAAGTTATAATAAATAAAAACAAACATTAAAAGATGGCCATTATCATCTTGTTAGCCGAAATTGAAGAAGGAAAAAGCTAGGTTTTTACATCACTGATATTTGGCCAACATCTAGCTTGATTCAAGGTATGTTCTGCTTCGGTTTTTGATAATTTCTAAATTTTTGTAATTGTTGCTTAGTGTTCTTCAAAGCCCATGTGAATTGTTGATGATTTTGAAATATGCCATTGATGAAATCATAAGTTTTTTGATGTTTGAAGATGAATTATGAAAGATATGTGATAGATTAACATAGTTTGTCTTTGAATTTTTCATGAATTTGAGAAATTTGGACTTAATTGAGAAAATAATATTTTGAAGGACTAAATTGTGAAATAAATGAAAAATATGGGTTGCTAGGGTCTTGTAGAGAATTCGGCTAAGCATGGGTGTATAGAGATTTTGTGTATTTTGTGATTTTGTGAAGGACTAAAATGTCAAAATGTGAAAAATATGGGGGCTAATTTGTAAATTGCCCTAAATATGTGTTTGGATTGAATTGAATGAATTAGTGAATAAATGAATTAAATTTGAATATGTATAGATCAAGAACTGAAGAAAATGGACTTATATCGTGGGAAAACGAAAGGAATTAAGTAGCCGAGATCGTTTCAGTTTATACGAATCCGAGGTAAGTCGATATACAAATAAATGCATTGATATTGATTTATATATGTACATATGAAATTTTATTGTGATGAATGTGTTTGAGATGATAAATATATGAAATTCGAGGAAGTATCGATAACGTATCCATGTCCGAGAAGTCCTGTAAGAACCTAGGAATATATAGGATTGCATATGTCATGACATAGGTGTCCGATATGTGATATCGTGTAAGACCGTTTGGGATGTTGGCATCGATTTGAGATTTACGTGTAAGACCATGTTTGGGACATAGGCATCGTAACTAATTCGTGTAAGACCCTGTCTGGGACAGTGACATCGATATCTGAGTACATGTAAGACCACGTCTGAGATGTTGGCATTGTACGACCATTCCTAGCATTCTGAGTATCCTATTTGTTTCTGAACGGTTCAACGAGAAATTCTGAGAAATGAGAGACAAGGTGAAATGTATATTTGTTTTAGGTACGTTCGATGAGTATGCTTTATATAAGCATAAAAGGTAAGTATATGTACCTAGATGCAATGAATAAAATGTGATATATGTGTATGGATGTGCAATAAGCAAAAGTGATATTTGAGATATGATATGTGAGTGAGAAACGACTAAGCCAATGAGCTAAAGAAAATTATATGAATTTGCCATTGGAAAATATATTAATGACATTGTACTATTGTGCTTATATACATTTATGTTAAGTTTATTTGTATATGGCTTACTAAGCTTTTAGAAAGCTTACTTTGTGTGTGTTTGTTTTGCTTTATAGTTCGTTAAATCTACTGAAGGCTCGGGGATCGTCGAGGATCGTCATCACACTACCCAATCTTACTTTAGTATTTTTGAATGTGTATATAACTAAATATGGCATGTATAGGCTAGTTGTTTTGGAACATGTTTGAGATATGTACATAGCCATGTGATATGGCTAGATAAATGGTTGTGTTATGAATGAGTAGCCATGTCTTATGATGCTTATTTTTGGTATGGTTTGATGGTTAGTAAAATGGATAAAATAATGGTAAGCATGTTGATGCAAAACTTGGTATATCAATAATGAGTAGATTTCATATTGAAATGGTATGTTGTGGATGAGTTATGTTTAGAAATGTTTGTGAAATAGTTAAGCTAAATGGCATATAAATTGGTATGTTTGAAGAGTGCTTGAATAAGTTGATTAGAATGACCATTTGGTATGTTTTTGGTTGTCAATTGTGTTTGGTATGATTCTTGTATATGCTTGAAAGGATGACCCAAAGTGTGGGTGGCATTTTGGCCTTGCAAATGGCCTATATTTACCCACACGGTTGAGCACACGGGTGTGTGGCTCGACCGTGTCCCTCATTGTAACGCCCCAAAAATGAGGGGTTTGTAATTTTGCTTAAATTCTATGATGTGCTTGAATGGCTAGCTATTTGAGTGTATTTGGGGGTTCTAAGGAGGCCTAGGTTCGAGTCTAAACTTGGGAAAAATTTTAGTTTTTGGCCCTTAAGAGCAGGGGGCTGTTAGCAGTAGGATTTAAATATATTTGTGTGCGTTTAGGTGTCATTGATAAACTGTAATATGTTCATATTTTAATCCCACATTTAGCATACTTTTGGATGATTTATCCCCCGAATTGTGGAATTTGGTGCTCCTAATCTTTTAAATTCATGTTTTATACTTAGGAGAGCACCGGAGGATGAAAAGAACAAGAAACGGGCCACAAACAGAGAAAATGGGCCAAAGTACGAAATCCACACGACCGTGCCTCTTTAAGCAGTTCTGAACACGGCTTGGACTCGATTTACACGGGCGTGCCACAAGGGCGTGTCCCTACCGTGACCAGTTTTAATTCCACTTGGATTAGGGTATTTAGGGGCAAAGAAAGACATTCCAAAAAGCCTATATAAACACCCTAAGTGTGACCTAAATGGGGGGCATTCAGGTAGGCCGAGGAGCCAAGCAAGAGAGGCTGAATTGTGGGATTTACTCGAAGACAGCCAGTTGATCCATCTCAAGAAGCCGGAATCATACTCAAGACGAAAGATCTTCCCTTCAATTTCCTTCAGGGGGTTTTAGCATTTTTTTTATGTTTTGTTTTATACTTTCTTTTGAGATGTATTCTTTATTAAATATGAACTAAACCCCTCAAATACCTGAGGGGGATGAAACCTAAGACGGATCTTGTTATTGTTTTCTGAACTATATGATAAATACTTGATTTGTTCTTAATTATGTGTTCTTAATTCTTGTTTTGATATTTCAGGATATTGGTTCAAGTATTGATGTGCTTAGGCAGTGGAGGAATATACCCTGCTTAAGAGTAGATCTAGCATAGTTAAGGGGAGTTGATCGCACTCCTAGAGATAGGACGACGAAAATCTACCGGATTAGGGTCAAACCTAATATGGGAGTCCATAGATCGAGTTAATGCAATTCTAGGGGTTTTAATTAGAAAGAGATTTCAATTAATCAACCTAGGGTTAGACGTTAGTAGCATCGAGAGAGGTATTAATATAAATTAGGGAATTCTACGGATCAAGTCAAGTGAACAAATAGTCTGGTTCAAAGTTAGATAACAAGTGAAGTCTAGGTGGATTCTTCCTCGGGTATTGTCTTAAATCAATTGGTTTTCCCAAAAGTATTTTCCCCAATTCCTTCTGTGTCTTAGCATCTTTAGCTTAGTAATTAGTTAGTTTTAGATTAATAAGCAATTCCCTTAATTCTTAGGCTAAATAATAAAAAGATAGTAATTACTAGTACTCTTGGTCCCTGAGGATACGATACTTCTGGTCATGTCATAGCTATACTACTTAACGATAGGTGCGCTTGCCTCAATCGTTGTCGTAAGTTAGTTTTTAGGCTCTATCATTCATTATTTAAATATTAAGACTTTCAGACACAATCAAGTTTTTGGCGCCGTTGCTGGGACTAAGATATTAGGAACACTTGATTTTTATTACTTTAGCCATTATTTTTATTTATTTTTTTATTTTTTACTTTTCTAACTTTTCTTTTCTTTTCTTTGCTTCTGATAGGTTTTTCTAGTTTATGACTTGAAGGAATCCGTCAAGACCCTTGACTTTTGACAGCGATATAGAAGGTACCGTTCGTAGAAACAGAAGAGAAATAAGGCGAAGCTTACAATACATAGAAGAATAGCAAGAGGACGATAATAATACTACCGAAGAGATGGCTAATAACAATCCGCTACCTCCTGTAGTTGCCGCAAACCCGGTGAATCAAAATCCAGCTCCTTGTACTATGTATGATTATGCTAAACCTAATTTAACAGGAACTAAGCCAAGTATTGTTAGACCTGCTATTGCTGCAAATAATTTCGAACTGAAACCTAACACAATTCAGATGATATAGCAATTTGTTCAATTTTATGGTTTGCATGATGAAGATCCAAATAATCACTTGGCAAATTTCCTAGAATTTTGTGATACTTTCAAAATAAATGGCGTTTCTGATGATGTCATTCATCTTCGGTTGTTTCCCTTTTCGTTGAGGAACAAAGCTAAACAGTGGTTGAACTCATTACCACGAGGATCAATCACTACATGGGAACAAATTACAAAAAAAATTTTGTTCAAATATTTTCCACCGGCTAAAACGGCTAAGTTGAGGAATGATATCTCTTCTTTTGTGCAGATGGATTTAGAGACACTTTACGATGCATGGGAGAGATGCAAAGATCTATTGAGAAGGTGCCCACACCATGGATTACCCTTGTGGCTACAGGTCCAAACTTTTTACAACGGTGTGAACCTCTCAACCAGGCAGTTGATTGATTCATCCGCCGGCGGAACCTTGAATAACAAAACACTTGAGGTTGCCTACGAATTCATTGAAGAGATGCCATTGAATAACTACAGTGGCAAGTCACGAGGACAAGGCCAAAAAAAGCCACCGTGTTTTCAACCTCAACACAGTAACCATGCTATCAAATCAGGTAGAGATGTTAAATAAAAAGATTGATGGTTTATGTGGTTCCTCGTAGGTAAATCCAGTTATGCAGTGCTATATGAATGGAGGAGGGATGAACAACACAGAATATCCACCTTACAACCCGAATGCTGAAAACGAGCAAGCTCATTATATGGGTAACAATTTTAGACCTCAAAATAACCCTTATAGTAATACTTACAATCCAGGTTGGAGGAACCACCCCAATTTCTCATGGGGTGGCCAAGGAAACCAAAGACAACAACCCCTCCTAGGCTTCCAACAGCAACCCTACCCATAAGAAAAGAAACTAAACCTTGAGGAGATGCTAACAAAATTTATAGCGGTGTCCGAAACCCGTTTCTAAAACACCAAGGCAGCACTCAAAAATCAACAAGCATTGATTCAAGGGATCGAGAATCAATTAGGGAAACCTGCTAAGCAGTTCTCTGAATGATCACAATGAAGCCTACCAAGCAACACTAAAACTAATCCGAAGGAGCAACTGCAAGCAATAACCGCTTATGATAGTGAAGGGGTAGATGATCCCAAAGCAAGCCAAGATGATGTGGTAGAGGAAGGTAAGGTTGAGGTAAGCCATGACAAACCAAAACCGGTAATTAAAGAATATCAACCAGATCGTATGTCTGTCGAGTTTTAAAATTTATAAAGAGAATGATCAAACCTGGAAACTAACTTTGACAATGATTGAAGGCAAGTGTACCTATCGAACAGTAGTATAGCTTAGGCAAGACCGAATTATCGAACCCAAAGGAACTAAAAGTACTAATACTAACCATCTTTTTATTATTTAGCCTAAAATAAGTGAAGTTGCTTTAATATAATCTAAACTATTTACTAAGACAAAGACACAAAGACAAAAAGGATGAATTGGGAAAATAGCTTTAGGAAAAACTCAGTGGATTAAGACGATACCCTCAGAAAGAATCCACCTAGACTTCACTTGTTAATTAACCCTGAACCATACGATTTATTTACTTAGTTTGATCCGTAAGTGATACGGACGTGCCTATGGCGGAGATTAACCGAGACACCCTTGAACTACCCAATGGACCAATTACGCGTAGCCGGGCTAAACAATTTAAGGAGGCCACTTCAGTTTTAGTGGCACAAATTTGGAACGGAAAAAGGAAGTACTCCAAGAACACACCGAACATTTACATTTTATTTAAGACCGAATATATTAGCTAGTTTGGATGCTAATTTATTATTTTATTACATGTTATTTTCATATTAATTAAGTTGTTTAATTAGTATAATATTTAATATATCTAGTGTTTAAATTAAAGTATTTTAATTTTTATTCAAATTAATGTTTGGTTGTGTTTTATAGGAAATAATAAAAGGCATAGTGGTGCAACAAGCTAAAATTTTTAAATGCCATGAGTTTAGGAGAATGTGATGACAATTGTTGGAATCAAGCTACTTGGGTGGAGTATTAGGTGATGGATGGCTAAATGGAGAGCTAATGGGGAAATAATTGAATTAGGTATAAATAAACAAATGAAGATAAATGAAGTGGAAGCATGAATGGAAACAAAACATTAGCAACTTGAAGAATATGGTGGAAGACAAGATCAATTGGATTGAAGAAATTAATGTGTCATATTGGAATTAAATATTTATGTTTATTTTTATTTTTATTTATTTTTATTTTTATTTTTTTATAGCCACTACAAGCTACCTATAAATAGCTTGTCAAACTTCAATTGTAGTCACTTGATTTTTATTGAATGAATTCTCATTTTGGTGAGTTTAATTCACTCTCCTAAATTCTTCAAGGTTTGAATTGATTTATCTAGTTTCTAGTGGCATTAATTTTAACTTTGTTACGAACTTATCATCCTCTCGGGTGTGGCGTTCAATTTTATACCGTGGGTTCCTATCTTGCTAGATAGCGGGTCTCGGTTTATTCAACTTCCTTTCATTCATTTGAAACTTATAAGATTCGGGTCTTTAATTTTTATTAAAGGTTCATTCTTGTTTCAAATCCCTATCATCCACTTGATTATCTTTATTTTCAAGCCGTTACCATTAAAATTATCCTTTTGTTCAATTTAATTGAAAAACTACCTAATTTACGATCGGGCAACATCTAAGACTCGTTTCAAACCTGAGGCGGTCCGTATCATCTGGTATCAGAGCCAATTAAATTAGGCACGTTTTACAATCTCGAGCTTTTCCGAGTAAGTTCAAAAAAAATTCAAAGTTTTAATTTAATTTTTTTCTATCTTTATTTGTACTTCACATATAGTGCATTTGGTGTTGTAAAAAAAAAGATATGAAAATTTAAAAAAAAAAATTGAGTTAAAAAAAAGAGAGAATTCAAAAAAAAAGGTGTGTAAAAAAAATTGCAAGTTTTGATTCGTTACTTCTTTCCCAATCTTCAAATCACCCTTCTTCACCCCAACGCCACTATACTGATTTTTTTTTTTTTTGCCTACCCTTACTTTTTATCCTTTAACTCCTTGAAACCGACCTACAAGTTGCTAGTAAAAAAAAAATCGAGGACAACCTTCTAGAATTTAGAGAAGTGAATTCGAGTGAAAAAAAAAGGGACAGAAATTGAGTGAGAAACACGAGCGTGAGTGTTCAATATTTATTTTCTTTGTGAGTGAACAAGTGAGAATTGTGGTGAGGTTTCTTTAAATTTTGTTCAATATGTCTAGAAGTTCCGAACGTCGAGTAATGGGCGACGAGGAGTCTGATGCCGCTGGTGGCGGAAGAAGATTGCAACCACAAAGAAATGTTCCCGGAGGTAGAGATCCTGATTTACAAATGCAAGCTGCATTACGAGAAGTCACACGCTTGCTCCATTCTATCACCGAACGTTTGGACCAAAGAGATGAACGGAGACAACGAGCAAACACCCCTCCAATTTCGAGAAGGGAACAAGAACGACCTTGGCTTCATGACAACGACACATACGAACAAAGTGAAGCTGACAGTAATCAAGTTTCGGAACAAAATGAACGAAGAAGAGGCCCACGAACACGTGAGCAAAGAGATCGGAGGCGGGAAGATGATGATCTCAAGAACATCAAGTTGACCATTCCTCCTTTTCAAGGCAAGTCAGATCCTGAAGCCTATTTGGAATGGGAAAAGAAGATCGAACTTGTGTTCGATTGTCATTACTACTCTGAAAATAAAAAGGTCAAATTAGCCGCCATAGAGTTTTCCGACTATGCCATGATCTGGTGGGATCAGTTGACTACGAGTCGTCGACGCAATGGCGAACGTCCAATCACTACTTGGACCGAGATGAAAGCGGCCATGAGACGAAGATTCATTCCCTTTTACTACCATCGGGAGTTACATCAAAAACTCCAACATCTTACACAAGGGACGAAAAGCGTCGAAGACTATTACAAAGAAATGGAGGTCGCGATGATCCGAGCCGATATCCAAGAAGAACGAGAAGCCACCATGGCTCGATTCCTAGCCGGACTCAACCGAGAGATAGCAAATGTTGTGGAACTACAACATTATGTCGAAATAGAAGATATGGTCCACATGGCCATTAAAGTCGAAAAGCAATTGAAGCAAAAGGGAGCATCCCGGAGTTATTCCAATGTTAAACCCTCGAAGTGGGGCCAAAGTACCAGCAAAGGGGTTCCCCGTAAACAAGCTGAAAGACTCCACTTTCACTCCTAAGACGAACAAGCCTTTGGCCGAAACAAGCAAAGGCAAGGTTCCAGAAAGTTCTAATGCTAGATCGAGGGACATCAAATGCTTCAAGTGCCTTGGCCGAGGACATATTGCAAGCCAATGCCCGAATAGATGAACTATGGTGATGCAAGCTAACGGTGAGATTGAAACCGAAGACGAAGAAGAAATTGAATTCGAATCCAATTCTGAGGCCGATGAGGATATAGAACAACCTGTTGAAGGCGAGTTGCTTGTCGTGAAGCGAAGCCTCAATCTTCAAAGTGTAGGAAGCAAGGAGCAACGAGAAAATATCTTTCATTCGAGATGTCAGGTGCAAGGAAAAGTTTGTAGTCTTATCATTGATGGAGGGAGTTGCACGAACGTAGCCAGTACCTTCATGGTGGAAAAGCTATGATTGACAACGACAAAGCATCCGACTCCGTATAAGCTTCAGTGGCTTAACGACGGTGGAGAACTCAAAGTTACTAAGCAAGTCTTTCAGCATCGGAAAATACTCCGATGAAGTGTTATGCGACGTAGTACCGATGCATGCGGGCCACTTACTTTTAGGACGACCATGGCAATACGATCGTCGAGTGATGCACGATGGCTACACTAATCGGTATTCCTTCAAGCATCTTGGAAGGAATGTAACACTTACCCCCTTAGTGCCTAAGCAAGTCTTTGATGATCAGCAAAAACTCAGAATTTCCATTGATCAATCAAAAGAAAAAGAAAAGAATACAAAAGACAAAGTTAAGAAAAATGAGCTAGATAAGAATACGAGTGCAAAAACAAATGAGAGAAAACAAAAGAAAGAAAAAGATGAAGATGAAAAAGGAAGTGGAAAAATAAGTGTTTTTGCAAAAGCAAAAGATATTCGAAAAGCTTTGTGTGTGAGACAACCGATGTATGTCCTACTATACAAGGAATCATTTTTGAACACTAACAACTTACCCGAGAATCTTCCTTCTTCTGTGTTGTCTCTGATTCAGGAATTCGACGACATCTTTCCAGATGAGATACCAAGTGGTTTACCGCCCATTCGAGGCATAGAACACCAAATTGACTTGGTGCCGGGAGCTTCTCTGCCCAATCGACCTGCGTACCGAAGCAATCCCGAGGAAACAAAAGAACTCCAAAAGCAAATCACTGAATTGCTATAAAAGGGATATATCCGAGAAAGCCTTAGTCCATGTGCAGTACCGGTGTTACTAGTGCCAAAGAAAGATGGTTCGTGGCGAATGTGTGTTGACTGTCGCGCCATCAACAAGATTACCGTCAAATACTGACACCCGATACCCCGACTCGATGACATGCTCGACGAGTTAAGCGGAGTTCGAATCTTCACAAAGATTGATCTCAAAAGTGGCTATCACCAAATTAGGATGCGAGAAGGCGATGAATGGAAAATGGCTTTCAAAACAAAGTTAGGTTTGTACGAATGGTTGGTAATATCATTCGGACTTACAAACGCTCCAAATACTTTTATGCGACTTATGAATCATGTTTTACGAGCTTTCATTGGCAAATCATGTGTTGTTTATTTTGATGACATTTTAGTGTACAGTAAATCTTTGGAGGATCACATCCAACATCTACGTGCGATCTTAGAAACACTGCGAAAAGAGGTATTGTACGCCAATCTCAAGAAATGTTCTTTTTGTACTGACAAGGTTATTTTCTTAGGATACGTCGTAAGTGCAAATGGCTTAGAGGTGGACCAAGAGAAGGTTCGAGCAATCCAAGAATGGCCCCGTCCTACAACGATTAGCCAAGTACGAAGTTTCCATGGGTTGGCTAGTTTTTATAGCCGATTCGTGCCCAACTTCAGCACGATAGCCGCTCCTTTAACGAGCGTGATCAAGAAGAATTCAGCTTTCCATTGGTCCGATAAGCAAGAACGGTCTTTTAATGCCATTAAAGAATGTCTTGTTAAAGCTCCATTGTTATCCCTTCCTGGCTTTACTAAAACCTTTGAAATTGAGTGTGATGCATCAGGTGTAGGGATCAGAGCCGTTCTAACTCAGAATGGAAGACCGGTGGCGTACTTCAGCGAGAAATTGAGCGGAGCTACACTTAATTACCCCATGTATGACAAAGAGATGTACGCTCTAATAAGATCACTTGAAACGTGGCAGCACTACTTGAGGCCGAAAGAGTTTGTTATTCATTCAGATCATGAAGCGCTCAAGTACATTAAAGGTCAGCATAAGCTCAACAAACGGCATGCGAAATGGATCGAGTATTTAGAATCGTTTTCGTACGTAATTAAGTATAAGAAAGGTAAGGAAAATGTAGTAGCGGATGCGTTATCACGAAGGTACACTTTATTAACCTTTCTTGATTCTAAATTACTTGGTTTCCATCACATTAAGGAATTGTATGCTAATGATGCTGATTTTGGCAATGTCTATAATGCTTGCGAGAGTGGTGCTTTTGATAAGTTTTACAGGCATGAAGGATTCCTTTTCAAGGAAAACAAGTTATGTATACCACAAGGTTCTATGCGAGACATGCTTGTGTTAGAGGCACATAGTGGTGGCCTTATGGGTCACTTTGGAAGAGACAAAACATTGTCCACTCTTCAAGAACATTTTTTTTGGCCAGGAATGAGAAAGAATGTCGAACAGATTTGCAAACGTTGCATAGCTTGCAAACGAGCAAAATCGCGGGTCCAGGCTCATCGTTTATATACGCCCCTTCCTATTCCAAACACTCCGTGGGCCGACATCTCCATGGATTTCATCCTTGGAATACCGAGATCAAAAATCGGGAAGGACTCTATTTTTGTTGTAGTTGATCGTTTTTCTAAAATGTCCCATTTTATCCCTTGTTCTAAGACTGACGATGCTGTGCATATTGCAAACTTGTTTTTTGGGGAAATCATACGATTGCATGGAGTTCCGAAGACGATCGTATCTGATCGGGACGTAAAATTTTTAAGTCATTTTTGGCGAACTCTGTGGGGAAAGTTACGGACGAAATTGCTATTTTTGACCACTTATCATCCTCAAACGGATGGACAAACCGAAGTAGTGAACCGAGTCCTGTCAACCTTGTTACGAGCATTGGTGCGAAAAAATCTCAAAACGTGGGAAGACTGTCTGCCCCACATCGAATTTGCTTACAACCGAGCTGTTCATTCTGCAACTAAATTTTCGCCTTTCGAGATTGTTTACGGGTGTAACCCTCTCACTCCTCTTGATTTATTTCCATTGCCTTCAGATAAATTTATCCATTCTGATGCTAGGAAAAAGGCGGACTACATAAAGGAACTGCATCGAAAGGTGCGCGAGAATATTGAGGCAAGAATCGAGCAATACGTCCAACGAGCTAACAAAGGTCGTAGACGCATTCTCTTTGAACCAGGGGACTGGGTTTGGGTTCATATGCGAAAAGAAAGGTTTCCCACGCAAAGGGGATCCAAACTTCTCCCAAGGGGGGACGGTCCATTTCAAGTCCTTGAACGAATAAATGACAACTCATACAAATTGGACTTACCAGGTGACTATAACGTGAGCGCGAGTTTTAATGTATTTGATCTGTCTCATTTTGATGTAGGTGTTGATTCGAGGACGAATCAACTTAAAGAGGGAGGGAATGATACGGACGCGCCTATGGCGGAGATTAACTGAGACACCCTTGAACTACCCAATGGACCAATTACGCGTAGCCGGGCTAAACAATTTAAGGAGGCCACTTTAGTTTTAGTGGCACAAATTTGGAACGAAGAAAGGAAGTACTCCAAGAACACGCCGAACATTTACAATCTATTTAAGACCGAATATATTAGCTAGTTTGGATGCTAATTTATTATTTTTATTACATGTTATTTTCATATTAATTAAGTTGTTTAATTAGTATAATATTTAATATATCTAGTGTTTAAATTAAAGTATTTTAATTTTTATTTAAATTAATGTTTGGTTGTGTTTTATAGGAAATAATAAAAGGCATAGTGGTGCAACAAGCTAAAATTTTTAAATGCCATGAGTTTAGGAGAATGTGATGACAATTGTTGGAATCAAGCTACTTGGGTGGAGTATTAGGTGATGGATGGCTAATCGGGGAATAATTGAATTAGGTATAAATAAACAAATGAAGATAAATGAAGTGGAAGCATGAATGGAAACAAAACATTAGCAACTTGAAGAATATGGTGGAAGACAATATCAATTGGATTGAAGAAATTAATGTGCCATATTGGAATTAAATATTTATGTTTATTTTTATTTTTATTTATTTTTATTTTTATTTTTTTATAGCCACTACAAGCTACCTATAAATAGCTTGTCAAACTTCAATTGTAGGCACTTGATTTTTATTGAATGAATTCTCATTTTGGTGAGTTTAATTCACTCTCCTAAATTCTTCAAGGTTCGAATTGATTTATCTAGTTTCTAGTGGCATTAATTTTAACTTTGTTACGAACTTATCATCTTCTCGGGTGTGGCATTCAATTTTATACCGTGGGTTCCTATCTTGCTAGATAGCGGGTCTCGGTTTATTCAACTTCCTTTCATTCATTTGAAACTTATAAGATTCGGGTCTTTAATTTTTATTAAAGGTTCATTCTTGTTTCAAATCCCTATCATGCACTTGATTATCTTTATTTTCAAGTCGTTACCATTAAAATTATCCTTTTGTTCAATTTAATTGAAAAACTACCTAATTTACGATCGGGCAACATCTACGACTCGTTTCAAACCTAAGGCGGTCTGTATCAGTAAGACTCCTTAACGTATATTAAACCCTCTCTCGAGGCGAATAACGTCTAACCCTAGGTTAATTAACGGAAATCTCTTTCTCGAATAATAACCCCTTAGAATAGCAGTAAATCGATCTATGGACTCCCATCTTAGGTTTCACCCTAATCCGGCAAAATCTTGCCACCCTATCTCTAGGCGTGCGATCAACTCCGCTTAATTATGCTAGATCTACTCTTAAGCAGGGTCTATTCCTCCTCCACCTAAGCACATCAAATTTGGATTAAGCTTGCAGAATTAAGAACAAACTAAGTATTTATCATATAATTCAGAAAATAAAAACAAGATTCATCTAGGTTTCATCCTCTTCAGGTATCTGAAGGATTTAGTTCAAAATAAATAAAGAAAACATCTCAAGAGAAAAGATAAAACAAAACATAAGAAATCCCTAAAACTCCCTGTAGGAATTGAAGGAGAAGTCCGTCATCTTGATTAGAATTTCGGCTTCTTGGGATGGATCAACTGGCTATCCTTGAGTGATTCCCACAAATCTAGCCTTCTCGGCTTGGCTCCTTAGCCTAGCTAACCGCCCCCTTCAAGGATGAACTTATGGGATATATATAGGCTCTTGGAATGTGTTTCTTTGCCCCAAAGTATCCAAATCCGAATGAAATTGTTCATTGCCACGACAGGGACACGGCCATGTCACACGCCCGTGTGACTAGTCTTTAGGCCGTGTTCGGACTTCTATAATGAAGCACGTCCGTGTGAGTCGAGTGTCAGGCCGTGTTCTAGATGATCAACAAGGCATGGTCGTGTGGGCTTAAGTCCAGGCCGTGTCGATTTTCACCTTGGCCCAAATTTGCTCCGTTTTGAACCCGTTTCTCGTTCTTTTCATCCTCGGGTGCTTTCCTGGGTATAAGACATGAAAAAAGGATTAAGAGCACCTTTTTATATAGATCGAGGCTTAAATCATCCAAAAGCATACTAAATGTGGGATTAAAATATGTTACTATTGCGGTTTATCAAATACCCCCACACTTAAGCTTTTGCTTGTCCTCAAGCAAAATTCTCAACTTACAATTAAAACGAACTTTCTATAATTCATAATTCTTATCAACAATTCCTCATCATAATTCCTATATAATTTATACATGGATGATCTAACTCGAAGAGTCCTAAAGATTCAAACAATCAAAGTCATATATTTGTAGCATAAAAACGTAGGTGTTTCCCCTTATCTAAATAATTATCTTTGATTCAAAATCGACAAGGATTGACATCCTCACTAAAGATTCACTCAAATCACTCGAGGTGTTTAAGGTTCAAAACTAAGCTCTCAGAAGTCGAACCTGAAAAGTTAATCCCATAGGCTTGCCTGAAAATCAAATCTCCACCACTGTAAAATGAGATGATACACAAATCAAAAGGTCTTTAACAGGGTTGTAACGGGGCTAGGGTTAAAGGTGTGGATAAAGGCTGAATTACAAGGTTAGAACCGAGACTGACATGACAAATTGCCTAACTAACAAAAATTGAACTAATCCTAAATAATTACATCAATTGAAAACTAATAATGCGAGCTTTTCCTCAAGATGTGGAATTTTAACATGTAAGCTCATTTAATTATGAAACTAATAATGAATATACTTCGTTTTTTTTAAGAACAAACTAAATATTACAATGAATGAATCTATTACTTTAAAATAAAGATAACAACTAGACAACACATCAAATCAACTCTCGATATAAGGGTAGTCAAAAAGGAATGGTGATAACAAATACAAAGGGGTTTTGGGTTAATATCAGTTGGTAAGTCAATAAAAAGGGTCGTTATGATCAACGGGGTTTACTAGGGGTTAGTTGTGAAGGTAGGCTATTTAGTAGAGTGAGTGGGTTAAAACCTAGGTACCTTTATCATCTCAGTATATCAAATCATAGGTGTGGTCTCAACATGTATAATTGAGGCAATTTCTAGAATAACAGTTCATAGTTGACACACTCATAATCAAAAGGTGAGCATGAAAAAGGGATATATGCTCTATAAGGCTCAAAATCTCACAAAAATTATGAGTGTTTTTGACATCAACCTTGTAAATTTCAAAGTTCAAGGTAATATTTAAATTCAGCTCAACAACCTAGCAAAGATTTTAATTCTGAAAAATATACTTATCATGCTTGATTCTCTAATATTCTTTTAATTTAATCATCAATGCACAATTAACTATGACTTAATTCAAAACATATTAATAAAAATCATAAATCATTAGTAATTTCATCCTAATTAGTAATATGAAAAATTTATTTAAAAACAAGGCTAAATTCAGGGATTTGAGAATAATGAATAAAGTTAGGCCGGATTTGAGAATAATACAGAAAGTTAGGCCCTTTCTTTAAATAAATATTCACCCGCCACACTTAAGATGTACATTGCCCTCAATTTACAAAGATGGATAGAAAATTTAAGGGATAAATCAAAAGAGAAGGGGAAAGAATACTCCCTGAATTTTGGATGGTGTCCCTGGAGGATGGTAGAGGTCGTGGTGTGTATGTTTGGAGGGATCGGTCTGGATGACGATCCTGTGCTAGATGAAGAAATTGGGGAGCTCGTGAAGGATTAGCCAAGGTTTATTAAGACATAATTAAAATAAAATAAATATGTAATTAAAGAAAAGCAAGCTAAAGTGAAGGAGACTAAGAAGGAAAATAAAAATAAAAGAAAAGAAGAATGGACTGAAGAGTCCTTATTGTAGGATGGTTCGCGAGGTGGGTGTGACCTCTAGGGCTGCAGAGGTGCTGGCGGTGGCGGAAGTGGCATGATTCCCAAGTAGCCTGGCGAACCTGACACTAAGAAACTAAAATAAATTAAACTAACTAGAGTAGAAGAGAAGTAAAGATAAGGAAATTGAAGCAAAAGAGAAAAGAAAAATAGAAACTAAATGGTCTCAAAGACCCTTGGCTTGGTGTTTGGATGAAGCGGCCGGCATGAACTTATGTGTAGGGTCTCCTTTGTGGAGACTATGCTTGCCTTCTTACGTTTCTTCAGCATGATCTTAGTGTAGCTCAAGAGTCTGGACACCTTTTCTAAGGAAAGAAGAGAAATTTTGAAAGAAAAAGAAAGGAGAAAGAAGATGGGGAGAAGGGAAAGGGCTGTGGGGTTTAAATAGGAGCTCAAATCTGGCACATTCCCACACCCGTGGTCTGAGGGCGTGTCGAATCACACGGCCGCCTCGCACGGCCGTGTGTCCATGCGTGTTGTTTCACCATGCTCATGTTTTAGCCAGTCACGCCCCTGTTCGAGAAGTCAGTATGTTGACACGGTTGGGAGGCACGGGCATGTTCTACCCGTGCTTGGTAAGTCAGTAGCTTTACACGGTCGTGGGGCACGGCTGTGCCACTTTGTCAGTGCCCGTGGGGTAGTGGTTGGATCCGTGACGTCGAGATTAGTTGGGATTTGATTCGCACGGCCTCTGCTATATCAGTACGGGGATTCTGGTGGTCTACACGGTCATGGACACGGTCGTGTGTAAGACCGTGTTGGTCTGGAATTCTGTACTTTTTTTTTAGTTTAAAACTAGATGTTCATGAAAGGAAAGAGGAAAGACGAGAAACTGAAAATAAATTTGAAGGTAAATAGTGTTAGTGCTAGGATTGCCTCCCGAGAATCGCTCGTTTATAATCTTATGCTAGACTTTTCTCCTAATTTTAAAAAAAAAATCAAGGAGGTTTAAAGGTTTGAATATCTTCCCTCACGCTTACAGTTCTATTTTCTTGACAAAGTTCAAGTCGAGAAGTGTTTACCTTAAAGGTGTCGAATGTTGGATAACTTACCTCGACTGTTCCGTGTGGGAAGATGTTGTGTACCTTAAGAGGAATTTCTTCGTTTACTTTCAGGTCTGATATGATGATGCGAGGATCGGCTTTGTCTACCAATACTTGGTCTCCTATTTTTAAGTGATTCGATGTTCCTATGAGCTCTTCTGGGGGCTCCTTAGGTTTTACTTCGGTCGGTTCCTGTTCCTCTTTGATTTGTGTTTCCTGCTCTTTTAGTTTGTTGACCCTTAGGCTTTGTTCCTTATGTAATTCTATTTTGTCGGCTTGTGGTCTATGATTTGGCTCAGGGTTGTATCCTTGTGGTGTTTCCTACGATGAAGGTTGCACAAATTGATTATCAAATGAATTGTCTTTCTTACCTTCATCGATTGTTGTCCTGGCCGAGTCAAGAGCTTAAAGACCGATTGATTCGTTACCTACACAAAGTATGAGTTCTCCTGTGGCAACATCAATTTTAGTTTTAGCAGTTGCTAGGAAAAGTCTTCCTAAAATTAAGGGGATTGAATTATCCTCATCCATGTCTAAGATAACAAAATCAACTGGGAAAACGAATTTATCGATTTTGACAAGAACATCTTCGATAATGCCCCTAGGAATTCTAACAGTTTTATCAGCTAATTGAATACTCATCCTAGTTTGTTTGGGCTTCCCTAGACCTAGTCGTTTAAACAATGTGGAAGGCATGATATTTATACTTGCCCCTAAATTAGCTAACACATTATCAACATTTAAACTACCAATTAAACATGAAATAGTAAAACTCCCTGGATCTTTTTGCTTCTGCGGTAGTCTATTCTGTAACATTGCTGAGCATACTGCGTTTAATTCCACATATGGCTCTTCGTCTAATTTGCGTTTTTCGTTAAGAGATTTTCTCAAGTCTGGCATCTGAAAAAGAGCTTCAAGAAGAGGTAATTTAATATGTAATTTCTTTAAAACTTTAAGAAACTTATCGAACTGTTCTTCTGTATCTTCTCTTTTTATGGCTTCGGGGTAAGGTATGCGAGGTTGGTATTCCTTCATTACTGGTTTTGGCTTTTCTTGTGTCACCTCTATTTTACCTTTGTCCACTTCATTTGGTTTGTCTACCACTTTACTATCATGAGCTGTGATGGCTTGAATTTGCTCCTTTGGATTAATCTCCGTGTTACTTGGTAGACGTCCTTGCGGTCGTTCAGACATTAACTTTGCAAGTTGTCCGACTGCCTTAGTGACTTCCCCTACTGACTTAGTAAGTTCCCCGATTCGGTTCTTGGTCTCATCAACCGATGTTTGTTGATTTTTGAGTGTTTTCTCTGTATCTTGGAGACGGTTTTCTGTGCTTGCCATGAACTTCGTCAGCATCTCTTTGAGGTTTGGCTTTTTCTCTTGCAGATATGGCTGATTTTGGAAATTTTGAGAAGGTTGTTGCCTTTGATTTCCTTGATTTCCTTGACCTCCCCATGAAAAATTTGGGTGGTTCCTCCAACCTAGATTGTAAGTATTACCATAAGGATTATTATTGGATCTAAAATTATTACCTATATAGTTTATCTGTTCACTCTCTGCGCCTGGTTGGTAGGGTGGGTACTCAGGATTCGCCACGGTTCCACTTGCATCGCACTGCATGACTGGAAGTGCCTGCAAAGAACACAAACTATCAATCTTTTTATTCATCATCTCTACCTGTGTTGATAGCATGGTTATCGCATCGAGGTTGTAAACTCCGGCTGATTTTGTCGATTTAGTCCTTGTAACTTGCCACTGATAATTATTCAGTGACATCTTTTCAATGAACTCGTAGGCTGCTTCAGGAGTTCTGTTGTTCAAGGTTCCACCGGCGGCTGAATCAATTAGTTGCCTCGTTGAGGGGTTTACACCATTATAGAATGTTTGGACTTGTAGCCATAAGGGTAGACCATGGTGTGGACACCTTATCAAGAGATCCTTGTATCTCTCCCATGCGTCATATAATGTCTCTAAATCCATCTGCAGAAAAGAAGAGATATCATTCCATAATTTGGCCATTTTGGCCGGTGGGAAATATTTCAATAAAAACTTTTTAGTCATTTGCTCCCATGTGGTGATTGACCCTCGTGGTAACGAGTTCAACCACTATTTGGCTTTATTCCTTAATGAAAAGGGAAATAACTGAAGACGTATGGCATCACCAGAAATGCCATTTATTTTGAAAGTATCACAGAACTCTAAGAAATTAGTTATATGAGTGTTTGGGTCTTCGTCCTGCAAACCATCAAATTGAACAAATTGTTGAATCATTTGAATTGTGTTAGGCTTTAATTCAAAATTATTAGCAGCTATAGCAAGCCTAACAATACTTGATTTTGCTCCTGTTAAATGCAGTTTAGCATAATCAAACATTGTACGTGGAGCATTATTACATCATGTGGTTGTGGATTAGTCTCGTCCATCCCTTCAGTAGGATTGGATCTATCTTCTTGATTTTCTTCTGTGTAATTTAGGGCTCGCCTGATTTCTCTGCGATTTCTTCGAGCAGTAACTTCAATATCACTGTCGTATACTAGAGGTCCTCTTGGGTTCCTTCTAGTCATAAACTAGAGGTACCTGTGAAAAAAGAAAGAAAATTTAGCAAAACCTAGATTATTTTAAAAAAATAAAAGTAAATTGCAAAAATTAAAAATATTGGCTAGAGTAATAAAAATAGAGTTTTCTTAATATTTTAGTTTCCCGGCAACGGTGCCAAAAACTTGATCGTATGTCTGTCAAGTTTTAAAATTTATAAAGAGAATGATCAAACCTGGAAACTAACTCTGACAATGATTTAAGGCAAGTGTACCTATCGAACAGTAGTATAGCTTAGGCAAGACCAAATTATCGAACCCAAAGGAAGTAAAAGTACTAATACTAACCTTCTTTTTATTATTTAGCCTAAAATAAGTGAAGTTGCTTTAATATAATCTAAACTATTTACTAAGCCAAATACACAAAGACAAAAAGGATGAATTGGGAAAATAACTTTAGGAAAAACTCAGTTGATTAAGACGATATCCTCAGAAAGAATCCACCTAGACTTCACTTGTTAATTAACCCTGAACCATGCGATTTATTTACTTAGTTTGATCCATAAGACTCCCTAACGTATATTAAACCCTCTCTCGAGGTGAATAACATCTAACCCTAGGTTAATTAACGGAAATATCTTTCTCAAATAATAACCCCCTAGAATAGCAGTAAATCGATCTATGGACTCCCATATTAGGTTTCACCCTAATCCGGCAAAATCTCGTCACCCTATCTCTAGGAGTGCGATCAAATCCACTTAATTATGCTATATCTACTCTTAAGCAGGGTCTATTCCTCCTCCACCTAAGCACATCAAATTTGGATTAAGCTTGCATAATTAAGAACAAACTAAGTATTTATCATATAATTCAGAAAATAAAAACAAGATTCATCTAGGTTTCATCCCCTTTAGGTATCTGAAGGATTTAGTTCATAATAAATAAAGAAAACATCTCAAGAGAAAAGATAAAACAAAACATAAGAAATCCCTAAAACTCCCTGAAGGAATTGAAGGAGAAGTTCGCCGTCTTGAGTAGAATTCCGGCTTCTTAGGATGGATCAACTGGCTATCCTCGAGTGATTCCCACAAATCTGACCTTCTCGGCTTGGCTCATTGGCCTAGCTAACCGCCCCCTTCAAGGATGAACTTATGGGATATATATAGGCTCTTGGAATGTGTTTCTTTGCCCCAAAGTATCCAAATCCGAATGAAATTGTTCATTGCCACGATAGGGACACAGCCATGTCACACGCCCATGTGACTAGTCTTCAGGCCATGTTCGGACTTCTTTAATGAGGCAAGGCCGTGTGAGTCGGGGGTCAGGCCGTGTTCTATATTATCAACAAGGCACAGCCATGTGGGCTTAAGTCCAGGCCGTTTCGATTTCCACCTTAGCCCAATTTGCTCCATTTTAGGCCTGTTTCTCGTTCTTTTCATCCTCGGGTGCTTTCCTAGGTATAAGACATGAAAAGAAAGGATTAAGAGCACCTTTTTACATGAATCAAGAGATAAATCATCCAAAAGAAAGCTAAATGTGGGATTAAAATATGTTATAATTACGGTTTATCACAGCCTCGTGTGCCATACCCCAATGCGATGAAGAAAGACAACACAGATGAACAATTCGGTAAATTTTTTAAACTCCTAAAGAAATTACATATTAACTTACCTTTCTTGAAGCTCTTTCGCAGATGCCAGATTCAAGGAAATTTTTAAATGAGCTTTTGACAAATAAACAGAAGTTAGACTAGGAGTCGCATGTGGAACTAAATGCAGTGTGCTCAGCAATGTTGCAAAATAAGCTACCAAGAAAATTAAAAGATCCAGGGAGTTTTACAATTCCATGTTTAATTGGTAGTTTATCTATTGATAATGCTTTAGCTGATTTAGGGGCAAGCATAAATGTTATGCCTTATAAAATGCTTAGACAGCTAGGTCTAGGGAAACCCAAACAAACTAGGATAAGCATTCAATTAGCTAATAAAACTATTAGAATTCCTAGGGGTATAATCGAAGATGTTCTCGTGAAAATTGATAAATTCGTATTCCCAGTAGACTTTGTCGTTTTAGACATGGATGAGGACAATAATATTCCTTTAATTTTAGGAAGACCCTTGTCGTAACCATTTTTTGACAAAAACGGAAATCGAACTTGGGTTTTGAAAATAAAATAAAAAACGGGAGTCGCCACCGATCTTTTATTAGGTGTGATCAGATCACCTTCGTTTTAATAAAACATTTTGATTTACTAAAACAATGCTTTTGGTCTACGAAAATTTGAGAAAATGGGTTCGGGAGTCGGTTACATGCGAGGAAGGGTTAGCACCCTCGTCACGCCCAAAATTGGTACCAAATTGATTAGTTAATGTCCTAATGTCGAAAGTTTGAAAATTTTGAAGGAATTTTAAAATCTGACCCCTTTTGGAAATATTCGTGTTTTCCTTGAACTAAATCGAGATTTTCTCGTTTCGAAGAAATAAAGCGTCACATCCAATACTTTAGGATATGATAGTTTAAATCTTCGATCCTAAAATCATCTCATAGTTTTTCGAAATTGTAAATTAAGATTTTCTCTTTTCCGAGGGATTAAAATATCACATCCAATACTTTAGGACACGATAATTTAAATCTTCGAATCGGAGATTATCCCATAGTTTTTCGAATTAAAAACCAAGATCTTCTTGTTCCAAAAGAATAAAGTATCACATCCAATACTTTAGGACACGATAATTTAAATTCTTGAATCCAAGACTATCTCACAACGGTCGATTTACATAAATGACGCGAGTAAAAATAATCATAAAAATATCGGAACAAAACAAAGGAATAAAATACAAAGGTTTAAAAAAAACGAGAGATAAAGAAACAAAATGGTAGAGTTGGTAACGATGAGGACAATAGATATCATAATATGAATACCGCCAATAATAATAATGGTAAATATAGTGATAATGAAAAAAATAAAAGCGATACGAAATATGTACAACATGACAATAATAATAGTAATGGCAAAATACTAAAATAATCACATAGTAGTAATGATAACAATGATAATAATACAGAATAATAATGTACGTAATATATATATATATGCTAGTGACAATGATGATATAGTGATAATAAATATAATAATATAGTAAGTATGTATATACACATAATAGTGTAATAATAATAATAGAAGTAGTAACATACAAAGATATAAAAGCAAACAAATCATAAAAATAATAATAAAGGTAGTAATAATAACAATAATAGTCATAAAAATACACAGTATGCTACTATAATAATATATAACAATAATAATAGGAAATATGATGACAAAGATGATAATAATAAGTGGTAATAATATTAATACTATGTATGTACGGTATAATAACATAAGTATAATAAAAAATATAATACTATATATGTACAATAATATAATAATAGTAATAGTAGGTATAATAATATAATAATAATAATGATGATGCTAATACTAATGATAATATTAATATACAAGTAACGATAATAATAAATATGTACAAAACGATATTATTATTAATGATAGTATATAATAATAATAGAAAAGTAATGACTATAAAATAATACTAACAATGATAATAATATAATAATAATACAAAGAAAAATAAATAAATAAATAAATAAATAAACATAATTTCAGAATATTAAAGGAGAACTAAATTGAATTAAAAGGGTAATTTTAGGGGTCGATTCGAAATAAAATAAAAGGGTGGGGCCTATTGGAATTGCACACAAAAGGAGGAGGACCGAAAGGGAAATTATCCCCTAACTCCCATGCACTATAACTGATTCAGGACTAAATTAAAACATAAACGAACATACTGGGGCAAATTTAAAGAGCACAGAAACTTGATTGAAGAGGGGAGAAAACACGGAAGGACCAAAAGGGCAATAAGCCCATTTGACGAAAACGCGCGGACCCTCAGACCGGGTCGGGTTGCGCACACGGGTCGCCGTGAAACGACGCCGTTTTGGTGTTGAAATGCAAGGACCAAAACGACGCCGTTTTGGTGTGTATATATTGAAAATTAAGCCAAAAAAAATCATTTGTAACAGATTTTAAAAAAAAACACTCCCTCACCCTCTCATTTTCTCTGCAGGCGCGCGAACGGGGGGGAGGATTCCGGCATGAGCTCGTCCGGTGACCGCCGCGCCGGCCACCGCAAGCGGTGGCCGGAGGAGGTAATCGTTTATTTATTTATTTTTTTTATTATATTTTTTTTGCTTATATGTATTTGCGGAAAGAGGAGAGAAAATAAAAATGAAATAAAAAAAAATAGAATACCTTCGGATCTGGATGTTGATTTCTTGTTTTTTTGTTTTTGATTTTTTGCTATTTTTTCGATTCTTTCTGATTGAAAGCCCCAAAAAAAAAGATCTTTATTACATTGTTTCACTCGGTTTTTATAACCGGATCTGAAGTGGAAAAAAATACAATAGATTCCTTTTGTTTGTTTCTTCTGCTTGCTGTCGTGGTTATCTTCTTTTGCAGGTAGTGGAGCGGCAGTGGCGGGCAAACGATAGTGGAGAGCGGCGCACCAGTAAAGGGGGGCTAGTGGGGTTGCGGCGGCTGAAAGATTTTAGGGTTTCTGAACCCTAAATTTTCTTCAGAAAATATGGGCCTTTTGGGCCTGGCTTTTATTTTATTTATTGGGCTTGATTTATTTTTGAACTGATTGGGTTTGTAACAGGACATTTAATTTGGTTTTGGGCTTAATTGGGCCGGGTAAAATTTTGGGTATTACAGCTGCCCCTCTTTGCTCATTGTCGTGAAACGAGAATAGAGCAAAGACAATAAAGAACCAAATTTGCCCGGGCCTAGCTAAACCTTGGCTTCTTGGTCTGCGTTTCTTCAAACTTCATTGTAACTTTTCGCTTCGATTCATTCTGCTGGCTTGGAGTGATGAGAATCCAGAAAGAAGAGATCTGTAGCTTTGACCTTTCTCGCTGAAACTTCTCGAAAACGAACGGTGATAGGAATCCAGAAGAGACCCGTAACTTGGATCTTCTTGCTGAAACTTCTCGAAAATATAGTTGGTGATAGGAATCCAGAAGAGACCCGCAACTTGGATCTTCTTGCTGAAACTTCTCGAAAATATAGTTGGTGATAGGAATCCAGAAGAGACCCGCAACTTGGATCTTCTTGCTGAAACTTCTCGAAAATATCGTTGGTGATAGGAATCCAGAAGAGACCCGCAACTTGGATCTTCTTGCTGAAACTTCTCGAAAATATAGTTGGTGATAAGAATCCAGAAGAGACCCGCAACTTGGATCTTCTTGCTGAAACTTCTCGAAAATATGATTGATCCTCAGTATACTCAGGAATAAGGGATTAGCAGCTTCAACCTGCTCCATTGGAACATCAAGGAAATGAACCCAAACTTTTCAACCATGTTCAGCCCGTTCCATGGGAGCAGTGTCCTCTTCAATGCTGCTATGCTGTTCTCCGAGGAACCTGTTCTGCAGAACGTGCTTATGCTCATGCAAATGATGATGGTGTTATGGTGGAGGTGATTCAAATGCCCCTAACTATATGCACAATTCACATGAATGCTAAATATGATGATTTTTCTCAGTGTAAAAATGTCTAGGGTGTAATAACTAGAATGCTCCTAACTGGATGAGGGTGAATGCATGAGAAGGACCCTATTTATGGTTTAGGTTGTCATTGCTCATAGCGAGATTCACCGAGGTGCTACGCTCACAGAAATGAGTTTGCCCCACTGCAATATCATTGTCTCTTCTATGGTATTCTTTCTGAAGCATAAAGTTCGTACTTCTCATTACCGCCTTAGGCGAGTAACACTTGTCTTCTTTCGACCCTCTTAAGGCGTTGAATCAATAATGGTATTACGACTTCATTACATGCCAAGACTGACATTGCTCGTTATTTATGGAGTGCCTATTACTGACGAGGTGTCTGATTTTTGTGTTTAAATAGCCGATCATTTGTCAGTTTTCAATCTGAACCTTCGGTGGAATGAATTTTGAACAACAGTTACGTTTCATGTCCTTGTATTATTCAGAGGCTTTCAGGATAATATGTAGGACTTCTTTTATGAAAATATTATTAGTTCCGTGATCGTTATCTCAATGTGAAATGCCTAAGAAGTTTTGTAAGGGGGAGAGTGATTGGGAGTACAACCCCAAAATGTTAATCCAAATTTGTCCAATGTAATCAAGGAAGAAATTCATTGAATAAGATGGTCACAAATTACAAACTGAAAAGTGGGTAGAACAAAAAAATGGGTGCCCCTAGATATCGCAGCCTAAACTTCTCTGCCTGAACATTCGGAAGACCATTTTGAGCTTAACATGTGCTCAGAAGATCTTGGATATTTTGTTGATGTATCGAGGTGCAGCATGCCCCTTTCTTGTCCATTAGAGTGCGGCGGGACTCTCTTTCTCAATTCAAGCCCCTTTTGGTCTCAAAGCGCCGTTACGGGTTTTGGCTTCTCTTTTTTTTTTTTTTTTTTTTTTTTTTTTTTTTTTTTTTTTTTTTTTTTTTTTTTTTTTTTTACGCGAAGTATTTTTTAACTGAATCTGAGTTCATGGGGTTGGGCAGGATTTTCCCATCCATTTCCATTAAAATCAGTGCGCCTCCAGAGAAAGCCTTCTTCACCACGTACGGCCCTTCCCAATTCGGCATCCATTTTCCTCTGAAATCCTTTTGCATGGGGAGGATCTTTTTCAGTACCAGATCTCCCTCGTGAAACTCTCTTGGGCGAACCTTCTTGTCATAGGCTCGCATCATGCGTTTTTGATACATCTGACCATGACGAATAGCCTTTAGCCTTTTTTCTTCGATTAGGTTCAATTGGTCGTATCGAGCTTGAATCCACTCAGCTTCATCCAGTTTTACCTCTGTTAAAACCCGAAGAGAAGGTATTTCGACCTCAATGGGTAGGACTGCCTCCATCCCGTAAACCAGTGAGAATGGTGTTGCCCCGGTAGAGGTTCTGACGGACGTTCGATAAGCGTAAAGTGCGAACGGTAATTTTTCATGCCAATCTTTGTAAGTTTCTGTCATCTTCCCCACTATCTTCTTGATGTTCTTATTCGCTGCTTCCACTGCCCCATTCATTTTCGGACGATATGGAGATGAATGATGATGTTTAATGTTGAATTGTCGACAGACATCCGCTATCGTGCTATTGTTCAAATTCAATGCGTTGTCTGATATAATTCTTTCGGGCATCCCATATCGACAGATGATTTCCTTCTTTAAAAACCGACTAACCGCCGATTTGGTGACGTTAGCGTATGAAGCCGCTTCTACCCATTTCGTGAAATAATCAATTACTACGAAGATGAATCTGTGTCCATTCGACGCTTTTGGTGAGATTGGTCCGATAACATCCATGCCCCACATGGAAAAGGGCCACGGGGAAGTCATAACATGCAGGGGAGACGGAGGCGCATGAATCTTATCTCCATAAATCTGGCATTTATGACATTTCTTGGCATATTTGATACAATCTCCTTCCATGGTGGACCAATAATATCCAAATCTCATTATTTGCCTGGCCGTTGTGAATCCATTAGCATGTGTTCCGCAAACACCCTCATGAACTTCCTCTAGGATCATCTTGGCTTCTACAGCGTCGACGCATCTCAACAGTACTTGATCCTTTCCCTTTTTGTACAAAATGTCTCCATCTAACACGTATTCGAGGGCCAATCTCCTGAGTGTCTTTTTCTCATTCTCCGTAGCATGATTTGGGTATTCGCGATCCCTCACATATCGCAATATGTCTTGGTACCAGGGGTGCTCGTCCTTTTCTTCTTCTTCTACGTTGCAGCAGTAAGCTGGGGCTTCGTAAACACTCATTTGAATAGGCTTTGCATCTTCTTCCTTACTTGCTTTAATCATGGAAGCTAAAGTAGCCAGAGCATCTGCCATTTGATTTTCTTCTCGTGGGAGATAATTAAAGGTGATATCGTCGAACTCCCTGATTAATCCCATGATTATCCTTCGATAGTTGATCAATTTGGGGTCTCTTGTTTCCCATTCGCCCCTTAGTTGGTGGATCACTAATGCGGAATCTCCGTATACTTCCAGCATTTTAATTCTACGTTCTATTGCAGCGTGGAGTCCCATGATACAAGCTTCGTATTCTGCCATATTGTTTGTGCAATCGAAATCCAATCTGACTGAGGATGGGTAGTGATCTCCTTTTGGGGATATCAAGACTGCCCCAATCCCATTTCCAACGCGTTTGATGCTCCGTCGAAATATAATTTCCAAAGGCAATCTCTCGCAGTGTCCTCTTCCGCTGTTGCCACATACATTAGATCCTCGTTGGGGAAATCAAAATTCAACGGCTCGTAATCATTTAAGGCTCTGCTAGCTAGAAAGTCGGCTACCGCGCTCCCTTTTATGGCTTTCTGGCTCACATATACAATATCAAATTCAGACAGTAGATTTGCCATCTAGCCATCCTCCCATTCAAAGCGGTCGCCTCCATCATGTATTTTAGGGGGTCTAACTTCGAGATTAGCCAAGTCGTGTGATACAGCATGTATTGTCTCAATCTCCGAGTTGTCCAATCAGCGCACAACACAGTTTTTCAATCGGTGAATATCTCATTTCGCATTCAGTGAATTTTTACTGAGATAGTATATCGCCTTCTCTTTCTCCGGCATCATCATGTTGACCTAGCACATCCCATTGAGCGATTAAGCACCGTCAGATATAGGATTAGTGGCTTATGGGGCACGGAGGACAGTATGGAGGGTTTGACAAGTACCGTTTGACCCTATCAAAAGCTTCTTGACATTCATCGTTCCACACGCCTGGGTTATGTTTCTTCAAAAGACGGAATATGGGATCGCATTTCTCAGTTAACTGTGAAATAAACCGAGCAATGTAGTTTAGTCTTCCTAGGAAACCTCGAACTTCTTTTTGAGTGCGTGGTGGCGGTAATTCTTGTATAGCCCGAACTTTGTCTGAGTCAATTTCGATCCCTTTCTTGCTAACTATGAAGCCCAACAACTTGCCAGACCTGGCTCCAAAGGTGCACTTGGCGGGATTGAGCCTCAATTGAAATCTTCTTAACCTCAGAAACAATTTCTGCAAAACTTGGATATGTTCTTCTTCTGTTCTAGACTTTGCAATCATGTCATCCACGTAAACTTCTATTTCCTTATGCATCATATCGTGGAATAGGGTCACCATGGCCCTTTGGTATGTTGCTCCTGCGTTTTTCAACCCAAATGGCATTACTTTGTAACAGAATGTGCCCCACAATGTTATGAAGGTAGTCTTTCCCATATCTTCAGGGTGCATCTTTATCTGATTGTATCCGGAAAAACCATCCATAAAGGAAAACAGCGAAAAGCCTGCTGTATTGTCTACCAGAGTATCAATATGAGGCAGAGGAAAGTTATCTTTTGGGCTAGCCTTATTCAAGTCTCTATAATCCACGCACATTCGTACTTTCCCGTCTTTTTTAGGGACAGGCACGATATTGGCTACCCACTCCGAATATTTGATCTCTTGCAAAAATCCGGCATCGAACTGCTTCTGGACCTCCTCTTTTATTTTCAGCACTATATCCGGCCTCATCCTTCGTAGCTTCTGCTGAACTGGCTTGCAATCTTCCTTGTGGGTAAGCGGTGTTCTGCTACTTCGGTGCTTAAGCCGGGCATATCTTCATAAGACCATGCGAAGACGTCCTTGAATTCTTGCAACAGTTTGATAAGATTCTGCCTTGTTTTTTCGGCTATCCCCGTTCCGATATTTATCGCTTTCCCTTTTTCCAATGTCACAGTTTCTACTGCTTCCTTATGAGGTCGAATTTGTCTCTCCTCCTGCTCTACCATTCTTATCAGATCAGGGTATAGGTCCTCGTCTGCGTCATCTTCAAAATTCTGTAGTCCTTCTAAGCATATGTCTTGCTCAAAAGGATATTTCGATTCTGAGACAGAGTCGCTCAAGTCATTGATATCTAGGGACCTGTTGCAGTTTAAGAAAATGCAGGCGGTATGAATGAATTTTGTAAACGAATGATTATACGTATGGCAGTGATGAAAGAATGATAAAAAAATGAAGAAAGAGATGTTTGCTTCAAGTAAGGATGAAAATGCATTTTATTGATGTAACGATATTTGAAACATGCGCCTATTTCACAAAAGAAATCTTGCTGCTCCTAGGCTTAGAGCAACAAGTGTGTCCCGGACATTACTCTGAATGAGCCCTAAATACTACAGGGATTTCTTCCGCAGTCCAATTGTTCAAGATGCTTCCCGATTCATAAGGCTGAATATTTGGCGAAGTTTCCCCGTCAGTTGCTTCCTCAGATATGGCACTAATGTAGACATTGCCTAACATTGCTGTGATGTCCCCTCCCTTTGGTATCCTCAACTCAGAGTGGATTACCCCTCCTGACACAAAGGTCTTGGATATGTGCGGGATTATCATGGGTTCCCACTTGGTTTCTTCTCCATTTAAACGAGCGCGTCTTCTTTCCTGTCTCCTCTCTAACTCCTTCTTCTTTTGCCCTGCATCGGGTCTGAATCCCAGGCCGAAGCGATCTTGTTTCTCTCTCAGCACCGGGGCCGCTATTCTCCCCTGAAGGTACTTTCCAAATCCTCTTCCGGGTAAAGCGCCCTTTCCTACGGTCATTTTTAAACCCATCCTCGTGGTCCTCGAGATTTTTGGCTTCAAGATCTTGCTTCCTTCTGTAACAAAAGTTGCGTTCACGAATTCGAGAGATCGGAACGAACATTCTATTGTCTCGTCATTTGTCTCTAAGTAAGGCATGTCGCTGGTCACGGTGGCAATAATGTCTTCCTCAGCTTTTATCGTTACCAGTCGGTCATCCGCTATCAACTTTACTTTCTGATGTAGTGATGAAGGTACTGCCCCGGCTGAATGTATCCATGGTCTCCCCAACAGGCAACTGTAGGAGGGTTCGATGTCCATGACCAAGAAATCTATTTCGTAAATAGTTGGGCCAATCAGTAAGGGTACCTCAATTCTCCCCATGACCTTTCTTTGGGTGCCGTCAAAGGCCTTTACCACACTCCGGCATTCTTTCATATGCGAACCATCCACCGGAAGTCTGTTGAGGGTGGATAAGGGCAATACATTTAATGCAGACCCATTGTCTATCAAGACCCCTGGCAGTGTGTGCCCTTTGCATTTAGCTGTAATGTGCAAGGCCTTGGTGGATCCTCTACCTCCTGGTGGTATTTCATCGTCGTTAAAATGGATGAAGTTGTCTGCACTTATATGGCCAATCAGTCGATCCAACTTGTTAACCGAGATGTCACTAGCGACGTAGGCTTCGTTTAAAGCTTTCATCAATGCGTTCCTGTGTACTTCTGATATTGGAGTAAGGCCAATATGGATATACGCGCTGGCTGTTTGTGCAGTTGTTCTACCACACAATATTCACTGTGTTTCAAAAATTTCAGGAATTCTTTGGCCTCTTCTCGGTCACTGGCTCTTTGATCCTTGACTCGGGCTCAACGGGCTTTCCCTTTTCTTGTTCCGTCATCGGGGCTTTTCCTTTTGTTAAGTCGTAGCGTCTCCCGCTTCGAGTGTGGAAGCCTTCGTCCGAATCTCCTTTCGTCGCATCAGTCGAGCTCTTTGTGACCGTGACATTACACTCATAGTTCCAGGGAACTTCTTTGCTATCTTTGTAAGTGAAAGCCGTGGGCTTCCGTATTATCACCTTCGGTGTCACCCGTGTTCTCGCCCCGTCGTTAGCTGAATTCTCTCCTTTGGAGACTGTTACATGATTTTGGGGGGAGTCCCTATTTCCTTCAACAATAGTAGGCCTTCGTATTATCACTTTCGGTGCTAACCGTGCCCCCACTTCATCACTTCTGGGACGTGAAATAATGATCCTTGGAAGGCTATCCTTTGTGCTTTTTGTTGTCGACTCCAACGTGCATATGCTCCGGTCTTCTGTGCCTTCCTCATAAAATTCGACTTCTTTGTTGTTCATTAAGTTTTGCACCAGAGTTCTGAATTCCCCGCAAGTCTGAATCTCATGTCCCGATTCTTGATGGTGTTCACAGTAGTTCCTCAGTTTTCCTTGACCTTTTTCCGCGACGATTAGTCCATGTTTAACCATTTCTCTCCAGACCCATCTCAAGGGAGTTTTGACCTCTGCAACATTCATTTTATCCTTTTTTCTGGGCTCTCACTGATTGCGTTGACCCCACTTTTAGCATGATTAGGTAAAGGATTTGTTGCGTTTGGCATGTCATCCAACTCAACCACACCCATGTTAATAAATTTCTCCACCAATTTCTTGAAAGCCAAGCAATTCTCGATTGAGTGCCCCGTGACTCCCGCGTGGTATTCACATTGCGCATTCGAGTCATACCACTTAGGATACGGAGGTTGCATTGGTTTTAGGTGGTGAGGAGACACAATATGTTCATCGAACAGGGTTTGGTACATCTCCTTGTATGTTATTGGAATCGGTGTGAATTGGGGTTTTCACTAGGTTCTTTCTTGAGTAACCCTTGCCGGTCCGTGGTTGCTGTTTTTGGCTGATTTATGGTATTGACTTCGAGTGTCCTATGCTCGTGTTATTTACCTCGCCTTCTTTCCTTCTTGGGGGAATTCTTTTGGTACTCTCTCCGGTCTCGATCCCTCCACTTTTTATGATATTCTCGATCATCTCTCCAGTGGTTATGACTTCTGAGAAGCTCCGGGTTGCACTTCCTATCATGTGCATGAGGAATGGGGCCTTCAACGTGCGGATGAAGAGCATGGTGGTCTCTTTTTCCATAAGCGGTGGCTGGACCTGGATGGCAACTTCCCTCCACCTCTGTGCATATTGCCTAAAGCTTTCGTTCCCTTTCTTTTCCATGTTTTGCAGAGTGATCCTATCAGGGGTCATGTCCGTTACGTGACTGTATTGATCCAAGAATGCTTGAGCCAAATCATCCCATGAGCCAATTTTGGCACGACTCAACTGATTGTACCATCTAGCTGCAGCTCCCACCAGGCTGTCTTGGAAACAATGGATTAGCAGTGGATCATTGTTAGTGTAACCTGCCATCCTCCTACAGAACATAGTGATGTGGGCCTCTGGGCAACTCGTCCCATTGTATTTCAAACTCAGGCATTTTAAAATTATAGGGGAGCACCAAGTCGGGGACTAAGCTTAAGTCATTGGCTTTTACTCCTCGACGTTTTCCGGCGTTTTCTAGAGCCCTGAATCTTTCCTCCACCCATTTTGGCAGCTCCTGTTTTGCCTTCTCGGTCATCTCATCCAGATCTGGGACGTTGGGATTGACCAGATTTTCCCCTGGGTTCGTATCTGAACCCATAGGGAGATGCGTGGGTATTGCGGCATCGGTATGATATTGTGGCCTGATAGTGACAGACGCTCTTCGGGGATACGTGTCTGGTGGTGTTTGGGCCTCTAGTGGGGGAAGAGAGGGATTATCGCTGTTGTTTCCTGAGCTAGTGGCGATGCCTCGTTCCCTAGCCATCAATTGCCTTAGTTGGTTCATCATATCGTCTTGGGATTTTTGCATCCGCTCCATCATGTCTTGCTGGGTTTTGGCCCACTGCGCTTGTTCTTTCATTTGGTCCTGAATTTCTTTTTGTGTTTGTTCTAGCTTCTCTATTCTTTGGTCCATTATCCTTGTCTTGTTTCTCGTACCGTAGTGATGTTCCAGAGTAACTGCCATAATTTTAGGGTCCTTCCGTGAGATTCGATGGGTATGATGCAACGTAGTGCTGATGTATGAAATGTATGCAAAAATGTTGATTCCAATTCGATTTCCATTAGAATAGCTTTTCTAGAAAACAAGTTTCTTCACATAAAGTGGATTACACGAATGGTCGGGCCCTAACACCTAAAGCCTTGACCTCTTCAAGAAGCCAACTTAACTTTTGACCTTTTTCTGACCCTGATTCGTACATCAAGCCTAATGCATCAGCTTGAACTGCCAAAGTCTGCAAGTGATTCGCCATTCCTCGCATTTGAGCTATGGCTTCTCCCATAATATAATCCCGGCTTCTGACTTGGTTCTGGGAGTTATGCAATTGCTGTTTCCATTGCTCCTCATTAGCTTGGAAAAGTTCTTCCCGTAGCTCGTAGCCATGCACAATGGATTCTAGCTCTTCAATTCTTGCCTTCATTTCTTCAATCTTGCTCAGACTAGCCTTTAGTTCGGCCATGGAATGGCGGCTTCGATACCGATGTAGCAACCTCTCCAGTTCTGACATTCGCATCTTCAATTTCTCTTTCTCATCTCGGCCTTCCACCGCATTCCGTTTTAGGGCATCTTCTCGTTCACGGGCGTCTTGGAGTTTTCTTTCCCACTGGCTCGCTCTGTTCTTCTCCTCTCTAATCTCCTGACGCCATTGCTCTGACGTTTTTCCTAGTCCCGCCATTCTTATCGATCTTCGTAGCTTCTTATAATCGGTCTTCAAATCGCTCAAATCTTCTTCGGCCCTTAGTTTTCCCTTTCCTCCACTTATCGGCTTCCGCTTTTTGAATATCGACGTCCAAACCTAGCTGCATCTTTTCTTCCTCTAGTTGCTCTATTCTTTTCCTTAATTCCCGGTTCTTTTCTTCGAAGTCTTGTTTGATGATTTCAAGCTCTGAAGGAATCGCCCGTAACTGTTCTTCTAGTGATCGGGTGTTTTCTTGGTCAGATGTGGGGATGTTGTCATTGATTCTTCGGTCCCGCCATTGGATGTACTCGGGTGTCGTCATCGGATTGGCAGCGAACTTTTTCATTTTATGAAGTTGGCCCCAGGCATTCGACATCTCACGAACTCTCCTCTTGTAATTCTCCCCTTTATATTCAAACTCGCACTGGGCTAACCCTTGTGTTGGTGGTATGAATTGTCTCGACCCGTACTGTCTCAACACGAGGAGTGGAGTGTACCCGGCCGCTCCCCATATCCCGAGTACAGGGACATAATCGAGGTCTCCACATTTATATAAGATTTCATCGGGAATCATCCAAGGAGCTCTCCATTCCACATCTTTTCTCTTGCAGGTTCCGTAAAATCATCATCCATCTTTCTTCCGTAATGTCATCTCGTCTAGGCGTAGTTACCGCGTTCTTCAACGGAGAATAGTCCTCGGTGAAATTAGACACGATACCTTTCCCATTTTCCAAAAATGCCCGTGAAACCATGCTATAAGAGTTGGGCGCAACCGATGAATCTCCCTTCGCCGCCCTCGGCACGCGTTAGGGACCTAAAGTTTCGGCGAGGATCGCCGGAATAGGTGTAATCCCTCTGTCTAGTTTGTCGAATAAATCAGACACTGCTTCGTCCACATGTCCTAAAGCTTTGGGGAAGATGACCAATCCGTAAATGCTCAAAGCTAAAACATCAACCTTCTTCCTCTCCTCAGGATGTGTTATGATCAAATCCCTTAGATTCTTCCAAGGGATACATTTGCAATCTCCCTTTTGTTTTGTTCGGGCCGTGACCCACTGCTCGTTCATCCCCGTAATATTCATCAACTTTTTTGTGAACGTAGGGACATTAACGGCTCTCAAATAAGCCTTATCACTTTGGATTCTCGGGCAGCGGATTAAGGCCGTGTACTCCTCTATGGTGGGAACCAAGTCGACTTTCCCAAAAGTAAAACACTCGTACGCGGGATTCCAAAACTGGGTCATTGCTCGGAACAAGTGTTGGTCTATCTTGATGTCAAGCAGATAAGGCAAGTCGCCATAATGATGGTAGAATAACCGCTTGATCTTGTCATCCCACTGATCCCATATCTCCTTTATTTCTCGAAGATTATTTTGAGTCACACTGATGCGTGTATAATCCCACAACTCTGATATATATCCCTCCGTGAGGCTATCCCCCTTCTCTCGCTGTACTGTCTCAGCCCATATCCGGACGGCCGCATTGTCTTCCACTCTATCAAGAAACCCCTTTTCCATGACAAGCTACCTATTCAGAAATCGAATGGGAATCAACATCTTTTTGATGCATATGCTATGCGAAGCAAGTCATTATTAGCAGCAAATGCAAAACTTAATCGGGTAACCACTAGAGTTCGGTATAGCTTTATCTAGGGTGGCTCTTATGGCTTTACTATATGTGGTTCGGTTCTAGAGTAAAGGTACCTGAACCAGCGGATTCCTCAATCCTCACCCATTATAGGCTCATACGGATCGAGTTCGGTTCAGGGGAATACATTTCCCTATGGCTGCACGGAGATGAAAATCTCACGAAGACATAGGTACGGATGTATCCCGAAAGCGATCCACTATCTTGCACGGAGGTGAAAACCTCACGAAAGAGTAGCTTCTCACTCCCACTTAAAAGGGTGCGACTCAACGGTCATGCAATATGATGAAACACTATTATTCAAGACTCGAACCACATGATCAGATAAGATGATATAAGCAAAAGCGATAAAAGGAAAACCAAATTTTCAACTTTCGACAAAAGGACAGAAATTAATCAATTTTATGGCCTGACTCTCTTATTGTCCCCAGTGGAGTCGCCAAGCTGTCGTAACCATTTTTTGACAAAAACGGAAATCGAACTTGGGTTTTGAAAATAAAATAAAAAACGGGAGTCGCCACCGATCTTTTATTAGGTGTGATCAGATCACCTTCGTTTTAATAAAACATTTTGATTTACTAAAACAATGCTTTTGGTCTACGAAAATTTGAGAAAATGGGTTCGGGAGTCGGTTACATGCGAGGAAGGGTTAGCACCCTCGTCACGCCCAAAATTGGTACCAAATTGATTAGTTAATGTCCTAATGTCGAAAGTTTGAAAATTTTGAAGGAATTTTAAAATCTGACCCCTTTTGGAAATATTCGTGTTTTCCTTGAACTAAATCGAGATTTTCTCGTTTCGAAGAAATAAAGCGTCACATCCAATACTTTAGGATATGATAGTTTAAATCTTCGATCCTAAAATCATCTCATAGTTTTTCGAAATTGTAAATTAAGATTTTCTCTTTTCCGAGGGATTAAAATATCACATCCAATACTTTAGGACACGATAATTTAAATCTTCGAATCGGAGATTATCCCATAGTTTTTCGAATTAAAAACCAAGATCTTCTTGTTCCAAAAGAATAAAGTATCACATCCAATACTTTAGGACACGATAATTTAAATTCTTGAATCCAAGACTATCTCACAACGGTCGATTTACATAAATGACGCGAGTAAAAATAATCATAAAAATATCGGAACAAAACAAAGGAATAAAATACAAAGGTTTAAAAAAAACGAGATAAAGAAACAAAATGGTAGAGTTGGTAACGATGAGGACAATAGATATCATAATATGAATACCGCCAATAATAATAATGGTAAATATAGTGATAATGAAAAAAATAAAAGCGATACGAAATATGTACAACATGACAATAATAATAGTAATGGCAAAATACTAAAATAATCACATAGTAGTAATGATAACAATGATAATAATACAGAATA
The DNA here is from genome assembly GCA_005393395.2 of Gossypium australe. Lineage (NCBI taxonomy): Eukaryota > Viridiplantae > Streptophyta > Magnoliopsida > Malvales > Malvaceae > Gossypium > Gossypium australe. The sequence goes on along the minus strand of CM016615.1, from coordinate 34,950,027 downwards.
ATAATGTACGTAATATATATATATATATATGCTAGTGACAATGATGATATAGTGATAATAAATATAATAATATAGTAAGTATGTATATACACATAATAGTGTAATAATAATAATAGAAGTAGTAACATACAAAGATATAAAAAGCAAACAAATCATAAAAATAATAATAAAGGTAGTAATAATAACAATAATAGTCATAAAAATACACAGTATGCTACTATAACAATAATATAACAATAATAATAGGAAATATGATGACAAAGATGATAATAATAAGTGGTAATAATATTAATACTATGTATGTACGGTATAATAACATAAGTATAATAAAAAAATAATAATACTATATATGTACAATAATATAATAATAGTAATAGTAGGTATAATAATATAATAATAATAATGATGATGCTAATACTAATGATAATATTAATATACAAGTAACGATAATAATAAATATGTACAAAACGATATTATTATTAATGATAGTATATAATAATAATAGAAAGTAATGACTATAAAATAATACTAACAATGATAATAATATAATAATAATACAAAGAAAAATAAATAAATAAATAAATAAATAAACATAATTTCAGAATATTAAAGGAGAACTAAATTGAATTAAAAGGGTAATTTTAGGGGTCGATTCGAAATAAAATAAAAGGGTGGGGGCCTATTGGAATTGCACACAAAAGGAGGAGGACCGAAAGGGAAATTATCCCCTAACTCCCATGCACTATAACTGATTCAGGACTAAATTAAAACATAAACGAACATACTGGGGCAAATTTAAAGAGCACAGAAACTTGATTGAAGAGGGGAGAAAACACGGAAGGACCAAAAGGGCAATAAGCCCATTTGACGAAAACGCGCGGACCCTCAGACCGGGTCGGGTTGCGCACACGGGTCGCCGTGAAACGACGCCGTTTTGGTGTTGAAATGCAAGGACCAAAACGACGCCGTTTTGGTGTGTATATATATTGAAAATTAAGCCAAAAAAAATCATTTGTAACAGATTTTAAAAAAAAAAACTCCCTCACCCTCTCATTTTCTCTGCAGGCGCGCGAACGGGGGGGAGGATTCCGGCATGAGCTCGTCCGGTGACCGCCGCGCCGGCCACCGCAAGCGGTGGCCGGAGGAGGTAATCGTTTATTTATTTATTTTTTTATTATATTTTTTTTGCTTATATGTATTTGCGGAAAGAGGAGAGAAAATAAAAATGAAATAAAAAAAAATAGAATACCTTCGGATCTGGATGTTGATTTCTTGTTTTTTTGTTTTTGATTTTTTGCTATTTTTTTCGATTCTTTCTGATTGAAAGCCCCAAAAAAAAAGATCTTTATTACATTGTTTCACTCGGTTTTTATAACCGGATCTGAAGTGGAAAAAAATACAATAGATTCCTTTTGTTTGTTTCTTCTGCTTGCTGTCGTGGTTATCTTCTTTTGCAGGTAGTGGAGCGGCAGTGGCGGGCAAACGATAGTGGAGAGCGGCGCACCAGTAAAGGGGGGCTAGTGGGGTTGCGGCGGCTGAAAGATTTTAGGGTTTCTGAACCCTAAATTTTCTTCAGAAAATATGGGCCTTTTGGGCCTGGCTTTTATTTTATTTATTGGGCTTGATTTATTTTTGAACTGATTGGGTTTGTAACAGGACATTTAATTTGGTTTTGGGCTTAATTGGGCCGGGTAAAATTTTGGGTATTACAACCCTTTTTAGCAACTACGAAGACTAAAATTGATGTTGGTACAGGTGAACTCATACTCCGTGTAGGTGACGAATCAATCAGTCTTCAAGCTCTTGACTCATCTAGGACATCAAGCAATCAAGGTGAGAAAATAAATTCTATTAATGACCATTCGGTTAAATATTCTTTTCAGGAAGTACCACGGAACTACACAACTGAGACAGATCCTAGACCTCATGCCAACAAGGAAATAACTCATGAGGAACAAAGGCTTCTGATCGATGAACTAGATGAGTGGAAGACGCATTTCAAAGAGAAATTAGGAACACACGAAGCAGAACCAAAGCAAAACCATGTCAAACTTAAGGATGAGCCAAACAAATTTAAGATCAGAGATCAGGTATTGTTGAATAAAATAGGCCCTCGAATCGCCACTTTAGACCTTGATACAAACAAAGAAATCCCTTTTGAGGTATTGAATATCTTCCCACACGGAACAGTCAAGGTAACCAATCCCAATTTTGGCACTTTTAAGGTAAACGCTACTCGACTCGAACTATATAGTAATCGTAGTACTGATAGCAGGGGTGAGGAGTTTCAACTCGCCAAACCACCATGAATGTGCAAATGAGAGGTAAGTCTAGCTTAAGACTTTAAACTAGCGCTTCTCGGGAGGCAACCCGAGCACTAACCCCATTAATTTTTACTTTTATTTTTCCTTTATAGCACCTAACTATAAACTAACCAAAGTGGAGTTTTCTCTACCCACACGGCCTTGCACACGGGCGTGGCCGTAGCCGTGTGGACACCATGGATTTTCGTACCAATGTGACAGAGATAGTACGAAACAAGACGAAAAATATCTTTAAGCCACAGGCTCCAACTAAACACCACGGTCGTGCGATACAGTCGTGGTAGACACTGTTTTATCAACATGGGCGTGGCGACCTATACACAGGCATGGGAGAAACGAATGAAGCACAACACAGCTGTGCGATACAGCCGTGTGACTCAACACGCCCAAGGTACACGGGCGTGGGAAATCACCAGACCCCTATTTTTATATAAACCCCCTTTTTCTACTCACCTCTTTCCTCACCAAACCCCTTTCCTCTCAACCCTAACCACCATAATTTCTCTTCACCATCCTTACTAATATCACTCAATGCCCAAAGGCAAGGCCAACACAATCATTCTCATGTCAAAGAAGAGAAAGGACCATAACACAGTCTCTCCGTGTGAGACCAAATTACATAAGTTCATGGCGGCCACTTCATTGATTCGCCAAGCTAAAGACATTTGAGTCCATTTAATTTTTCTTTTTCTTTTCTCTTTTCCTTTATTTTCCTTATCTTTATTTCTCTTATGCTTAATTTATTTTATTTTATTTTAGTTTCTTGGTTTTAGGTTCTAAAGGCTGCTTTGGAATCACCACATCACGACCACTGCCAACTCAAGGAATCCATCCAAAATTCAAGAGGTTTCACTTCTCCCTATCTCTTATGATTTCATATAGATCTTTGTACATTGAGGGCAACGTACATCTAAGTGTGGGGGTGAATTTTATTTTGAAAAGTTCCTAACTTTTTGCATTATTCTCAAATCCTTGAATTATGTCTTGTTCTTAAGTAATTTTTCCATGTTACTATTAGAATGAAATTTCTTTTAATTCATGATTTTTGTTGATATGTTTTGGATTAAGTCATTGATAATTATGCAGTGATGATTTAAACTTTAAGAGACTAGAGAATCAAGCATGATGAGTCTATTTTCAAAAATTAAAATTTTGTTAAGTTGTCTACCTGAATCAAATTATTACCTTGAAGTTTGAAATTAACAAAGTTGATATCAAAAACCTATAATTTATTGTGAGATTTTGAGCTTTTTAGAGCATATATCTTTTCTTGCTCACTTTATTGATTATGAGTGTGTCAACATTGATTTGTTACTCTAGAACTTGCTTTGATTATACATGTTGAGACCACATCATTGATTTGATATACAGAGATATAAAGGCACTTAGGATTTAACCCACTTACTCCACTAAAAGCCTATCACAATTAACCCCTAGTGAACCCCTTTGATCTTAACAAACCGTTCATTGACTCACCCACTAATATTAACCCAAAACCCATTCTGTATTTGTTATCGCCATTTCTCTTAACTACCCTTATATTGGGATTTGGTTCAATCAGTTGCTTAATTACATTCTTTATTTCAATTGTTAAAATCTATTTACTTGATTTGTTCTAAAAAAATTGAAGTATATTCATTAATAGTTCTATGATTTTTGAGCTTATACGTTTAAATCCCTCATATTGAGAAGAAGCTCGTTCTATTAGTAATGTAAGTTGTAATTGATGTAATTATTCAAGTATTAGTTAAGTAATTTGTCAATTCAATCTTGACTCTAACCCTTTAATTCAGCCTTTACCCACACTTTTAACCGAAGTCCCGTTACAACCCTTAAAAGACCTTTTGATCTGTGTATCATTTCATTTTACAGTGGTGGAGATTTGATTTTCATGCAAGCCTATGGGATTAACTTTTCATGTTCGACTTTTGAGTGCTTAACTTTGAACTTTAAACACTTTGAGTGATTTGAGTGAATCTTTAGTGAGGATGTCAACTCTTGTCGATTTTGAATTAAAGGTGATTATTTAGGTAAGAGGAAACACCTATGTTTTCATCCTATAAAAACTATGACTTTGACTGCTTGAATCTTTAGAACCCTTTTGGTTAAATTTTCAATGTATGAATTACCTATTAATTATGATGAAACACTATTGATGAATATTATGAATTGAGGAAGTTCATTTTAATTGTGAGTTGAGAATTTTGCTTGAGGAAAAGCAAATGCTTAAGTGTGGGGGTATTTGATAAACCTTAATATGTTCATATTTTAATCCCACATTTAGCATACTTTTGGATGATTTATCCCTCGAATTCTGGAATTTGGTGCTCCTAATCCTTTAAATTCATGTTTTATACTTAGGAGAGCACTGGAGGATGAAAAGAATGAGAAACGGGCCAAAAATGGAGAAAATGGGCCAAAGTACGAAATCCAAACGGCCTGGAGAAATCCACACAGTCGTGCCTCCTTAAGCAGATCCGAACACGGCCTGGACTCGATTTACACGGGCATGCCATACGGGCGTGTCCCTGCCATGACCTGTTTTAATTCCACTCGGATTAGGATACTTAGGGGCAAAGAAAGACATTCCAAAAAGCCTATATAAACACCCTAAGTGTGACCAAAAAGGGGGGGTTCAGGTAGGCCGAGGAGCCAATCTAAAGAGGCCGAATTGTGGGATTTACTCAAAGACAGCCAGTTGATCCATCTCAAGAAGCCGAAATCATACTTAAGACGGAATATCTTCCCTTCAATTTCCTTCAGGGGGTTTTAGGGTTTTTCTTATGTTTTGTTTTATACTTTCTTCTGAGATGTATTCTTTATTAAATATGAACTAAACCCCTCAAATACCTGAGGGGGATGAAACCTAAGACGGATCTTGTTATTGTTTTCTGAACTATATGATAAATACTTGATTTGTTGTTAATTATGTGTTCTTAATTCTTGATTTGATATTTCAGAATATTGATTCAAGCATTTATGTGCTTAGGCAGTGGAGGAATATTCCCTATTTAAGAGTAGATCTAGCATAGTTAAGCGGAGTTGATCGCACTCCTAGAGATAAGACAACGAAAATCTACCGGATTAGGGTCAAACCTAATATGGGAGTTCATAGATCGAGTTAATGCAATTCTAAGGGTTTTAATTAGAAAGAGATTTCAATTAATCAACCTAGGGTTAGACGTTAGTAGCCTCGGGAGAGGTATTAATATAAATTAGGGAATCCTACGGATCAAATCAAGTGAACAAATCGTCTGGTTCAGAGTTAGATAACAAGTGAAGTCTAGGTGGATTCTTCCTCGGGTATTGTCTTAAATCAATTGGTTCTCCCAAAAGTATTTTCCACAATTCCTTCTTTGTGTCTTAGCATCTTTAGCTTAGTAATTAATTAGTTTTAGATTAATAAGCAATTCCCTTAATTCTTAGGCTAAATAATAAAAAGATAGTAATTACTAGTACTCTCGGTCCCTGAGGATATGATACTTTCGGTCTTGCCATAGCTATACTACCAAACAATAGGTGCGCTTGCCTCAATCATTGTTGTAAGTTAGTTTTTAGGCTCGATCATTCATTATATAAATATTAAGACTTTCAGACACGATCAGTCACAAAATGAGCTTGGGACTTAGTGGTGTGGCGTCTCTGGGATAACAAGGTGGAATGAAGTTCAAATCCCAAGAATAGTAAATGGGGGCTTTTATTTTATGTCTTGAGGGAGCAAGAAGTAGAGTTTGGTTCAAACTCTGCATAGGAGGTTGAAGAATTGGTCAACAGATTCAAATGGGAGGCTGGGAGTAATTCTAGGAGGATTTCGTGGAGGGATCAAGGATGTGGATGGGTGTGGGAGTGTTGGCCGAATGTGGGAAAGGTTGAGTAGGGGTTTTCGGCTGGGGAGTCTTCATTTGTGCATTTTCGGTAGCCTGGTGTGATAGTAAAAACTGAAAATCCACTTTTGCCTTTCGGGTTTCTTGTTATTCATCTTGGGATTTCTTTCTTCTTAGGCATCTCGTGCAAACTTTTCTTCTTCGGGTTTCAACATTCGTTCCTCTTTTCATCTAATACTTCCCTATTGCTGCTGACCCTCTACCGAACTCACTTCGTCTCCCTCCCTCTTTCCTTCTTCACTTTTTGCTATTTGCCGAATTGATAGGCCTCTCCTCTTACACCTTATTCTGTTCTTTTCATCATTATCTCACGGTTGCTGCCTACTTGCTACCGAACCCCTTTTCTTCTTTCAGTTCTCCTTTGGCCGAACACAAAACATTTCTTTCCTCTTATTCTTCTCTTTAAACTAGCCAAACATTAAGCCTTGATTCTTTTGTGTAGGCCGAATCTATTAAGGCCTAGCTGTTCTAACCGTTCCCCAAATTCTTCGATTCGTAGGTAGGTGGTGACTATATCTAGGCTGGTTTTCTCCTTATTCAATTCTTGCTAACACTCTCTTTTTCATCGAATATTGCTAGGGACTCATTTTCCTTAGCCACGGAATAGGGCTGATTACCGTTACACTGTGGGAGATCGTGTCTCGTGGTAAGTGAAGTTAGTTAAAGTAAAGTGTTTCAATATTATGGATTACCAAAGGTTGAGACTAACTAATGGTCAATTGTTATCATAGGTGCCTCGGAAAGTGTCTCAAACCGCAATCCATAGTATGTGTGTAATCATACACCCACCTTAGTCTTGTCAAATCGATGAATGAAGGTGTGTATTCACACCCTGATGAACTGTGAATCGGCTAAAGCCGAAAAATCGATAAGCCGAAACTTCGACATCCAAGATCACTCAAGCGTGTGAGCGCTCATAGAGATAAACCGAGCCACAATCGTTGGTGATAAACCATTGGGAATGCCATGAATTTTCTCATGGGCTTAGGTCGTAATGGGCCTTGTTAGGCCGAAGTGGGTCAAGTGGGCCGAATGGGCTAATGAGCCCACAAGGGTGAAATCCATGGTAAGTGCCGAATAATAGATATGGCTGCGAGATTCGGATAACCATGACCGTAAATGGGCTGAATGGGCCACACGAGCATGTGGGCCCGCTTGGGCCGAAATTGGGCTTTGGGCCCAAATGCACCATTTTGACCAGAAAGGGTATCTGTGCCGCTCAATGCGACTATAGGCCTCTAGAAAGGCCGTTAGATGACTAAATTACTGAAATACCCTCAATGGGTAAAATTATTGAAATACCCTTAATGGGTGAAATTACTGAAATACCCTCGATGGGTAAATTTACCGGAATACCCCCGAAGGATGAATTACCGTTTTGCCCCCAACTGACCAAACGACCATTATACCCTTAGTGGTAGTATAAATGATGTATGTGTATTTTGTATGATTGATTATGATTGTGATATACTGCATACATGGGTTATATATGACACGACATGCTGCATTGGGTTGGGTTTTGTATTTTGGAGGAAGTACTGTACTGGTGGCTATGCCACATTTTACTGATTTAGTGGCTTTGCCACGTATACTGATTCTAGTGGCTCAGCCACGTATACTATTATTAACAGCTTTACTGCGTTGATATTAGCAGCTCGGCTGCGTTATTGGTGTGTAAGGCTAGGTGGATCGACTTGGTCCCCACATGGTGTGTAGGGTTGGTACGAGTGGTGTGTTGGTTGGACTGGGCTGGGCTGGGCTGCATTCTGTTTTGCATTGACATGATTTTGGGCTTAGACCCACTCTGATTCTGTATAGGGCTAAGGCCCAGACCGAGCTGTATTGATTAGGGCTTGGGCCCAAACTGTTACCGTAATAGGGGATTACACTCTGAGTTCTTGTAACTCACCCTTTCCTTTAACTGCGCAGGTAACCTTCAGTCGTAGAGGATTTGGAGCTGCGAGGGACTCGGAGGTGACCACATTGATACGTTTTTAATTTAAACTTAATTATCTTAATTGCTTTAATATGTTGGGGTAATGTTTATGTAATAAGGCCTTTTGGGGATTTTTAACTTTTACTTGGTATTTTCTTTTGATTACTATCTGCCAGACTAGGAAATGAGGGTTTTAAAGCGACAACAGTTTTTAAAAGTATATCACGATTTCCAAAACTTAAAGTTGACTCTTGAATGAGCATCTGCAATATTTAATTCTATTTAATAAACGTTTTCGTAATAGGGGAATAACAAATTTATGATTTTACTACCTTAAACGTCACAAATTAAATCACGTTTAGTATTGAGTTTTATTAAACTAGCCATTTTTCTTTTAATCGTCACTTGATGTGACACATCAGATTCCAGCCTAATGTCTAACTCGGGTTTGGGGTGTTACATTTAGTGGTGTCAAAGCCAGGTTGTAAAACTCGACTGTGGAATGGGTATTGAAAATTTTCTAATCTGTTTAAATTTCGGTTTAGAAAGTAATGTTGTTACTGAAAGTGTGGCACACCGAGTCTCCGACACTGAATTTGTAAGTTCTCTGACATTGTACTCTGTCATATACTGAAATGACTATACTGAGAAACCAGTAGGGATAGTAGTAGTACACTGAAACTCCTTAGTTAGAGAAACTGATACTATATGAGACTGAAAATTGTAGTAAGGATTCGATCTCCGAAAGCAACCCTAATTACTGTTTATCATGAAATATCTGCTAATAATTATGAGAATTATAAGCTGATGCATAAAACTCTTAAATCAGATAAATACGCTACATCGATATGAGCACAAGAGGTCGCGGAAGATGTACACGTGGTTGTGGTAGAGGCCGAGGTGCTAGAGCTGGGTCTTCAGCATCAGGACACATGCCTGCTAGGGAAGTGCCAGCCTCACCAGTAACTGAGATAGGGTCTCATGACTGAGCCGGTGGGGATGATGCCCTGTCCCAAGCGATGTTACAGGTTCTTAAAAGGGTTGCTAGAGCAAGTACGGGGTTAGTGGGCCGAGGGTCAATTTCTGAATGACTACAGTAAAATGGGGCAGAAATTTTCAGGGGCATCTCTGGTGTATCCCCGAATGTGGTAGAATATTGGTTGGAGGATATCGAGCGAATAATGGATGACCTCGATTGTACGGTGGAGCAAAAATTGAAAGGAGCAGTGTCTTTACTACAAGATGAGGCATATTAATGGTGGTTTACCGTGAAGGAAGGCACACAGGCTGACCGTTTGACATGGAACTTCTTTAAGATGGCCTTCCAAGGAAAATATGTTGGGACGAGTTATGTGGATGCCCGGAGGAAGGAATTTCTGAATCTGGTTCAGGGAAGTAGGTCTGTAGCAGAGTATAAGGCAGAGTTCCTGCGGTTGAGCCGGTAAGCTCGGGGCATAGTCGCGACTAAGTATGAGCACTGCCTGCGTTTCGAGGATGGTCTTCGAGATGAGTTGCGGGTGCTAATATCTCCACAGAGGGAAAGAGATTTTACTGCCCTGGTTGAGAAGGCAAAGATTGCTGAGGATGTGAAATGCTCAGAGCGTCAAAACCATGAGAAGGATAGGGGCAGAAATAAGGGATTTTGGGCCCTTAAGTTCTTCTGGTGGGCCTAAGAATAGGCCTAGATTTGATGGGCTAGCCCGAGTTGGGGTTCCTGCTGTTGCTGTCGAACCGTAGTCTTGCGCTGTATATGGGAGATCTCACCAGAGTGAGTGCTGGAAAAGAACTAGAGCGTGCTTCACTTGTGGGTCTAGGGATCACAGGGTTAAAGACTGTACTCAGAGGCTTGGTCAGATGCAAGCTGCGGGTCAGGGCTATGTTTAGCAAGGGAGAGATGGTCAGCAGCCACCGAGAGGTCGGGATCAGGCCAGAGGGGGTAATGGTTTGGGACGAGGTCGTGGAGCACCGGGCAGTGGTGGAGGTAACACGGAGGTGAGACAACAAGCGTTGGTCTATGCTGCTCGGCGCCGAGAGGATGGCGACGCCCCTAATGTCATAACTGGTACGTTCCTCATCTATAATGTACCATATACCGCTTTAATTGATATTGGGTTTACACACTCGTATGTTGCATCTACCGTGTCTGGGACGTTGGGTATACAGTTTGAAATTACTGATAGGGAATTGTGATGATTAGTCCAGTAGGACAGTCGGTTAGGGTGAATAAATTGTTTAGAGATGTGCCCCTAGAGGTCCAAGGGGTTGTCTTTCCGGCAGATTTGATGGAACTGTCGTTTGGCGAATTCGATCTCATTTTGGGCATGGATTGGCTAGTGAAACATCGTGCGAATTTGGGTTGCGCTGCTAAGCATATGGTATTGAAGTCTTGGGAGGATGAGGAGGTGGTTATGATAGGGGAGCGAAGGGATTATTTATCTAATGTAATCTCAGCACTAAGGGCCGAGAAACTAGTTCACAATGGTTGCGAGACATTCTTAGCGTATGTCAGTATTTCTGATTCTATGGGTCCGTCTGTTGAGAATGTCATAACTGTAAAGGAGTTTCCAGATGTATTCCCCGAAGAGCTTCCAGGGTTGCCTCCAACACGTGAGGTCGAATTCGGCATTGAGCTCCTACCTGGAATGGCTCCAGTGTCCATCGTCCCTTATAGGATGGGAGTTGGTAGAATTAAAGGCTCGAATCCAAGAGCTACTGGACCGAGGATTTATTCGCCCGAGTGTGTATCTTTGGGGAGCTCCAGTATTGTTCGTGAAGAAGAAGGATGGTTCCATGCGCATGTGTATTGATTATCGTCAACTAAATAAACTGACGATTAAGAACAAGTACCCATTACCAAGGATAGACTATCTGTTCGACTAGCTGCGAGGAGCTTCAGTTTTCTCCAAGATAGATCTTAGATCGGGGTACCATCAGCTAAGGGTTAAGGAGGCAGATGTGTACAAGACTGCATTCAGGACTCGTTATGGACATTACGAGTTTCTGATTATGCCATTTGGGTTGACGAATGCACCAGTTGCTTTCATGGATATGATGAACCGGGTTTTCCAACCCTATTTGGACCGGTTCGTAGTGGTGTTTATAGATGACATTTTGGCGTATTCAAAAACCGAGGAGGATCATGATTCACACCTCTGAATTGTTTTGCAAATACTGAGAGAAAAGCAACTTTATGCCAAGTTCAGCAAGTGCGAGTTTTGGCTACGAGAGGTGACATTCTAGGTCATGTAGTGTCTGCCGAGGGGATTAGGGTTGATCCTAAAAAAATTGAGGCCGTATTGGACTGGAAGCCACCAAAGACTGTATCCGAAATTCAAAGTTTTCTGGGTCTGGATGGGTATTACAGACGGTTCGTTGAGGGGTTCTCACTGATTGCTGCACCTCTAACTAAGTTGTTGCGAAAAGGGGTACCTTTTAATTGGACTGATAAGCAGTAGGAGAGTTTTGAGAAACTAAAGAAGGTTCTGATTGAAGCCCCGGTTTTAATACAGCCAGAGTCTGGGAAGGAATTCATTGTCTACTGTGATGCATCGCACACTGGATTGGGTTGTGTGCTGATGCAAGAAGGTAAGGTGGTGGCTTATGCGTCTCGTCAGCTTAAGCTGCACGAGGTGAATTACCCCACTCATGACTTGGAATTAGCTGCGGTGGTTTTCGCACTGAAGATTTGTAGACATTACTTGTACGGGGAGAAGTCTATCATTTATACCAACCATAAAAGCCTCAAGTATCTCCTTACTCAGAAGTAGTTGAATCTTAGGCAACGAAGTTGGATAGAGTTGCTTAAGAATTATGATTGCTCGATTGAGTACAACCCGGGAAAAGCTAACATAGTAGCAGATGCATTGAGCCGTAAGGTTGTATCTGTCTCAGCCTGTTTGAGGATGGTAGTCTATTAGCTGAACTCCAAGTGAAATCGACCTGGATTGATCAAATTAAGGAGAAACAATTGTTGGATGCATCGTTGGTTCCTCGTTTCTGACTGGTGAATAAGGGAGAGATTGCAGATTTTGGGCTAAATAGTGAAGGAGTATTATGCTTCCGTGAGAGAGTCTGTGTGTCAAGGGATTCTGAGTTAAGGCAGTCTATACTGTGAGAGGCGCATAGTAGCCCATACGCTATGCATCCTGGTGAAAACAAGTCATACCAAAACCTGCGTGAACTGTACTGGTGGCCAGGGCTTAAGGGCGAGGTTACTAATTTCGTAGGTAAGTGTTTGACATGCCAACAAGTGAAGGCTGAGCATCAACTACCTTCTGGATTACTGTAACCTGTTAAAATTCCACTCTAGCAGTGGGAGAGGGTAACCATGGACTCTGTTATTATATTTGTGTGCGATTAGGTGTCAGAAAATGAGCATGGGACTTAGTGGTGTGGCGTCTCTGGGATAACAAGGTGGAGTGGGGTTCGAATCCCAGGAATAGCAAATGGGGGCTTTTATTTTATGTCTTGAGGGAGCAAGAAGTAGAGTTTGGTTCAAACTCTGCATAGGAGGTTGAAGAATTGGTCAACAGATTTAAATGGAAGGCTGAGAGTAATTCAAGGAGGATTCGGTGGAAGGAATCAAGGATGTGGATGGGTGTGGGAGTGTTGACCGAGTGTGGGAAAGGTTGAGTAGGGGTTTTCAGCTGGGGAGTCTTCATTTGTGCATTTTCAATAGCCTGGTGTGATAGTAGAAACCGAAAATCCCCTTTTGCCTTTCGGGTTTCTTGTTGTTCATCTCAGGATTTCTTCCTTCTTCGGCATCTCGTCCAAACTTTTACCATTCGGGTTTCTTGTTGTTCATCTCAGGATTTCTTCCTTCTTCGGCATCTCGTCCAAACTTTTACCATTCGGGTTTCAACATTCTTTCCTCTTTTCATCTAATATTTCCTTATTGTTGCTGACCCTCTACCGAACTCACTTCGTCTCCCTCCCTCTTTCCTTCTTCACTTTTTGCTATTTGCCAAATTGATAGGCCTCTCCTCTTACACCTTATTCCCTTCTTTTCATCATTATCTCACAGTTTCTACCTACTTGCTGCCGAACCCCTTTTCTTCTTTCGGTTCTCCTTTGGCCGAACACACAACCTTTCTTTCCTCTTATTCTTTTCTTTAAACTAGCTAAACATTAAGCCTTAACTCTTTTGTGTAGGCCGAATCTATTAGAGCCAAGGTATCTTTTCCTTTCTGTTCTAATCGTTCTCGAAACTCTTCGATATATAGGTAGCTGGTGACTATATCTATGCTGGTTTTCTCCTTATTCGATTCTTGCTAACACTCTCTTTTTTATCGAATATTGCTAGAGACTCGTTTTCCTTAGCCACGGAATAGGGCCGACTACCGTTGCACTGTGGGAGATCGTGTCTCGTGGTAAGTGAAGCTAGTTAAAGTAAAGTGTTTCAATATTATGGATTACCAAAGGTTGAGACTAACTAATGGTCAATTGTTATCATAGGTGCCTCAGAAAGTGTCTCAAACCGCAATCCATAGCAGGTGTGTAATCGTACACCCACTTTAGTTCTGTCAATGCGATGAATGAAGATGTGTATTCACACTCTGATGAACTGTGAATCGGCTAAAGCCGAAAAATCGATAAGCCGAAACTTCGGCATTCGAGATCACTCAAGCTTGCGAGCGCTCGTAAAGATAAACCGAGCAATAATCGTTGGCGATAGATCGTTGGGAATGCCACGAATTTTCTCGTGGGCTTAGGTCGTAATGGGCCTTGTTGGACCGAAGTGGGTCAAGTGGGCCCAATGGGCTAATGGGCCCACATGGGCGAAATCCATGGTAAGTGGCGGGTAATAGATATTGCTGCAAGATTTGCAGAACTGTGACCGTAAATGGGCTGAATGGGCCACACGAGGGTGTGGGCCCGCTTGGGCCGAAAATTGGGCTTTGGGCACCATTTTGACCAGAAAGGGTATCTGTGTCGCTCGAGGCAACTATAGGACTCTGGAAAGGCACAATCGATGCTTTTTTTTTTTGCATTCATGCATTTGCATTTCATCACATCATATGCATTGAAGCCCATAGAAAGATCCTAATTAGTTGAAATTATTACATAGAGAGAGATAGAGAGAGAGAAAGAAAGAAGGAAAAATCTGGAAATTAAACACCGTTACGGTACACGCGCTAAGACAAGGAATATGGATCAAGGACTTGAACAGTTCTAGAGAGACATGCAAGACCAGCTACAAGAGTAGTTGGCAAAAATCCAGCAAGATATGAGGGAACAAATGATGGAAGCTCAAAGGAACATGGTGGCTCAAATGACTCAGCTACTGGATGGAGCAATGGACAAAGGAAAAGGCCCCATGACTAATCCTGGAGAGGATAATGAAGACTTTCCTCCGGGTTTTACCCCACCACATGCACAAACACAAACTGAAGAACATCCCCGAAGTCCATCTGTCACGATTAGGCCTCAACAAGGGCAAACTGATAGTGGAGTGCCCATGTATTTCTAAGTTGGCACAGGATCCAACCTAGGAGATAACCCTGCTAATCTTGTTATCCCTGACTTAGATATAGCACAGAGGGAAGGGAAAAGAATTTTATCCTCAAGGCAGTTAGAGGATCGTTGTAGATGGTTGGAAGAAAAGTTTAAGGCCTTAGAAAAGGCTGATAATCACTATGGAATTGATGCTAAAGACTTGAGCTTGGTTACAGATTTGGTGCTTCTTCATAAGTTCAAAATGCTATAATTTGAGAAGTACAATGGGACCAGCTGCCCTGAAGCCCACATTACCATGTTCTGTAGACGGATGACCGGCTATGTTAATAATGATCAACTCTTGATTCATTGTTTCCAAGGCAGTTTGGTGGGGGCAGCGTCCAGGTGGTACAATCAACTCAACCATGCTAGGATTAGCCCTTGGAGAGACCTGGCCCAAGCTTTTATGAAGCAATACAATCATGTCACAGACATGACGCCTGATAGAATCACTTTGCAGAATATGGAGAAGAAGTCAATTGAAAGCTTCTAGTAGTATGCGCAAAGATGGAGGGAGGTTGCCATACAAGTTCAGCCACTACTTTTAGAAAAGGAAACTACAATGTTTTTTATCAATACCTTGAAGGCCCCATTCATTACTCACATGATAGGAAGTACCACCAAGAGCTTTGTGGATATATTGATGGTAGGAGAAATGGTTGAAAATGCCATAAGGGGTGGCAAGATTAAAGCATGGGAAAAAACTAAAAGGTCTACTCCAAGGAAAAAAGAGAATGAAATGAATAATACGAGTACATACAACAAAGGGTACTCAAGCAATTACTGTTAGCCAGCCAAAGGTAGTTGCTACTGGGTAATAAGGGTTGGTAAGACAAGAATCGGGCACAAGGTAAAACTCTGAAAAACTCCAATTTACGCCAATCCCAATGACGTATAAGAAACTATATCAAAGTTTATTTGATACACATGTGGTGTCCTTATTTTATCTAAAGCCGTTACAGCCCCCATATCCTAAATGGTATGACTCAAATGGTCAATGTGACTACAATGCGGGAATATCAGAGCATTCAATAGAAAACTGCACTGGCTTCAAAAAGGTAGTCGAGAGACTCATCAAGATGGGGATTGTGAAGTTTGATGATACACCTAGTGCGAAGAACCCGTTACCTAACTGTGGAGATAAGGGGATAAACGCGATTGGTGAAAATATTGTGAGAAGGATCAAGGAGGACATTACCGAGGTAAAAACCCCATTGAGAATGATCTGGAGAGAAATGGTTGGAAGAGGATTGATAGAATCAAATTCTATGGAAGGATGTGAAGGAGTAAGGGATACTGCGAGTTCCATAAAGTAGAAGGGCACGAAATCCAAGAATGTGTTGAGTTTAGAGACCTGGTGTAAAGCTTTATGAACAATAAGGAATTAGAAGTTTATGAGGAAGGCTCAAGGGGAGGAAGTATATGCATGACAAAAGGAGAATTGGCAAACAAAAAAGTCAATTATCCGAGGATCATCATCCCTTGACCAAGAAGCACGGAGTGTGGAACACAAATGGTGCCAAAGGTCATAATCCAAAAACCTGTTTCCTTTCTACAAGGATAACAAAATGGTACCTTGGAATTATGACTATAATGTGACGATACCAGGAGGGGAGATTCTAGCTAGTGGTTCCACGGAGGACCAAAATGAAGGATCTTACACACGTGGCGAAAGGCGTTACAACTCAGTAAACGTCATAATAGAACCAGTGAAATCCAAGACCTTGGCAGTAGAACGAGAGGAAGGACCTGAGGCACTTACCAATGAACCGGTAAAGGAAGAAGAGGCTAAAGAATTTCTAAAATTCTTAAAGCACAGTGAATAAAGTGTGGTAGAACAACTGCAAACAACCGGCTCGCATATCAGTGCTAGCATTTCTTTTAAGCTCAAAAGTGCATCGTGAGGCATTAATGAAAGTGCTGAATGAAACTTATGTTACTAAATATATCTGTCAATAAACTTGACCGACTGGTTAGTAATATAAGTGCCGATAACTTTATTTATTTTAGTGATGATGAAATTCCACCTAGGGGCATGGGATCGACTAAGGCTTTGCACATCACTACTCGTTGCAAAGGATATACTCTACCAAGCATGCTAATAGATAATGGATCAGCTTTGAATGTCTTACCATTGTCTACACTAAAAAGATTGCCTATAGATAGTTCTCAGATGAAGACATGTGAGAGCATTTGGTGGCACTAAGAGAAGAGTGATGGGAAGGATTGACATACCATTGTTGATTGGGCTGAACACATATGAAGTGGATTTTTTGGTGATGGATATCAAGCCTTCCTACAATTGCTTGTTGGGAAGACCCTAGATTCATTCGGTAGGGGCAGTGCCCTCATTACTACACAAAAAATTGAAACTGGTAACAGAGGGTCGGCTGGTTACTATAAATGCAGAGGAGGACATCATAGCAACTGTTACCAACGATGCGCCATACTTAGAGTCAAATGAGGAGGCCACTGAGTGTTCCTTTTGATCTTTAGAGTTGGTGAACGCAACATTCATTTTGGAAAGGACTGGGTAGACATCTTCAAGGAGAGATTCAAGTCCCGACGCTGAAAGAGAAAAGAGACCATTTTGGCTTGGGTTTCAAGCCAGATGCTATACAAAGGAAGAGAGAAATAGAGAAGAAGCAAGAAATAAGAAAGGCACGGCTGAATGGGGAAGAAGTCAAGTGGGAATTGATGACATTCCATCACATATCCCAGACTTTTGTATCAGGAGGGATAATTCACCCTGAGAGAGGATTATTGGAAAATAAAAATCTTCACATAATTGCATACACGAGGAAGAAACTGAGCAAGGAAACCTGTTGGGCATTCGCCCATATAAACCAGGAAGCGTTTTGAGCAATTGGACTATAGAGGAACTTCCTGTAGTATTTAGAGATTGCACAGAGAAATGTTCAGAACACACTTATTGTTTTAAAGCCTAGGAACAATAAGATTTCTTTTGTGAAATAGGCTCAGGTTCAGACATCTTTTATTTCTATAAAATACATCTTTAATGATCAATTCTGGCAAATATTCTTTCATTTTTATATTCTTTTAATCTTCTAATTCATTCCAAATTTTTTTATTCATATCATGTGAATAGTTGTTCTAGAATTCATTTGTTCTTTTTACATTCTATTGTACATACCACAGGTCCCTATATATCAATGACATGGGCAACAATACTACAGATTCAGAGGTCTTTTTTGAGCAAGACATGTGTTTAGAGGAATCTCAAGATTTTGAGGGTGACAGAGATTGTGACTTGTCTCCAGATTTGTTAAGAATTGTAAAGCAAGAAGAGAAACAGATTTTACCCCATGAAGAGGTGGTAGAAAATATAGTCTTAGAGGTAGGAAAGGTTGTGAAAATTGGAACACGCATAGCCGAGGAGGCGAAGCAAAACCTCGTTGAGTTATTACAGGAATTCAAAGACATCTTTGCATGGTCATACCAAGATATGCCTGGGCTAAGTACTGATATTTTAGTGCATGACCTTCCCATAAGAGAAGAGTGCAAGCCAGTTCAGCAAAAGCTACAAAGGATGAGGCCTGATGTGGTGTTGAAAATAAAAGAGGAAGTCAACAAATAGTTTGATGCTGGTTTTCTACAAGTGGTCAAATACTCAGAGTGGGTTGCCAATATTGTTCCTGTCCCTAAGAAGGATGGTTAGGTTCGGATGTGTGTAGACTATAGGGACTTAAATAAAGCCAGCCCAAAGGACAATTTCCCTTTGCCTCATATTGACACGTTGGTGGATAATACGATGGGATACTCATTGTTTTCTTTCATGGATGGTTTTTTGGGATACAATCAGATCAAGATGCACCCTGAGGATATGGAGAAAACTACTTTCATAACATTGTGGGGTACCTTTTGTTATAAGGTAATGCCATTCGGGCTAAAGAATGCAGGAGTGACATATCAAAGGGCCATGGTGACCTTATTCCATGACATGATGCATAAAGAAATTGAAGTATATGTTGATGACATGATCACCAAATCTCGAACAAAAAAGGAACACATTGAAGTTTTGAAGAAGTTGTTTTTAAGATTGAGAAAATTTCAATTAAATCTCAACCCGGCAAAGTGTACTTTTGGAGATCGGTCAGGGAAATTACTGGGTTTCGTAGTTAGTGGGAGAGGAATCGAGGTTGACTTAGATAAGGTAAAGCTATACAAGAATTGCCTCCACCACGCACTCAAAAAGGAGTTCGAGGTTTTCTTGGAAGATTAAATTACATTGCTCGATTCATTTCACAATTAACTAAGAAATATGATCTCATATTTCGTCTTCTTAAGAAACACAACCAAGGTGTATGGGACGATGAGTGCCAGAAAGCTTTTGACAAAGTCAAACAATATCTGTCAAATGCCCCAATACTATCTCCGCCCAATCCAGATAGACCATTAATATTGTACTTGACAGTGTTCAGTAACTCTATGAGATGTGTGCTTGGTCAACATGATGAGTCAGGAAGAAAAGAAAAGGCAATATACTATCTCAGTAAAAAGTTCATTGAATGTGAAATGAGATATTCATCGATTGAGAAATTGTGTTGCGCCTTGATTTGGACAACTCAGAGATTGAGGCAGTATATGCTATATCATACAACCTGGTTATTTTCGAAGCTTGATCCGTTAAAGTATATGATGGTGTCAACTGCTTTGAATGGAAGGATGGCAAGATGGCAGATTTTTCTTTCTGAATTTGATATAGTCTATGTAAACCAAAAGGCTATAAAAGGGAGTGCAATAGCAGAATTTCTAGCTAGCAGGGCTTTAGAGGATTATGGACCTTTGAGCTTTGATTTCCCCAATGAAGAGTTAATGTATGTGGCAACTACTGAAGAATGTCCGTGGAAGCTAAATTTTGATGGGGCATAAAATGCTATGGGAAATGGAATTGGGGCAATCTTGGTATCCCCTAGTGCTGGTCATTATCCATTCACATGCAAATTGTATTTTGATTGCACAAACAACATGGCAGAGTATGAAGCATGCATCATGGGAATTCGAGCAGCTGTAGAGCGTAAAATCAGAGTGCTAGAAGTATATGGAGATTCTGCCTTAGTAATCTACCAGCTTAAAGGAGAATGGGAGACAAGAGATCCCAAACTAATTGATTACCAAAAAATAGTTCTGGGATTGATTGAGGAGTTCGATGACATTACTTTTAATTATCTCCCATGTGATAAAAACCAGATGGCGGATGCTTTGGCAACCCTGGCTTCTATGATCAAAGTAAAAAAACCAGAGGATATGAGACATATTCAGATGAGTATTTTTGAAGTTCCAGCTTATTGTTATAACATGGAGGAGGAGGAGAAAGAGGACTACCCTTGGTATCATGATGTACTGCGATATATAAGAAATCGTGAATACCCGGAGCTTGCAACTGAGAATGACAAAAGGGCGTTAAGAAGACTGGCACGTGACTACGTTTTAGATGGGGATATCTTGTACAAAAGAAGGAAAGATCAAGTACTATTGAGATGTGTTGACGTTGTTGAGGCTAGGAAAATTTTGGAAGAAGTACATGAGGGTGTTTGTGGAACGCATGCTAATGGATTCACAATGGCTAGACAAATCATGAGATTCTGATGCTATTGGTCCATCATGGAAGGAGATTGTATCAACTATGCCAAAAGATGCCATAAATGTTAGATTTATGGAGACAAAATTCACGTACCACCTTCACATTTGCATGTTATGACTTCCCCATGGCCTTTTTCCATGTGGGGCATGGATGTTATTGGGTCGATCTCACCGAAGGCTTCGAATAGGCATCAATTCATCTTTGTGGTTATTAACTACTTCACGAAATGGGTGGAAGCTGCTTTCTACGCTAACGTTACTAAGTCAGTATTTAGTTCGGTTCTTGAAGAAAGAGATCATTTGTCGATATGGAATACCCGAGAGGATCATATCAGACAACGCACTGAACTTGAACAACAAAACGATAGCAGAAGCTTGTAGTCAATTCAAGATCAAACACCACAACTCCTCTCCGTATCATCCGAAAATGAATGGGACAGTGGAAGTGGCCAATAAAAATATCAAGAAGATAGTAGGGAAAATGACTGAGACTTATAAGGATTCGCATGAGAAATTACCATTTGCACTCTATGCTTATCAGACGTCCGTCAGAACCTCTACTGGGGCAACTCCTTTCTCATTGGTCTATGGATGGAGGCAGTTCTACCTATTGAAGTGGAAATACCTTCCCTTCGAGTTTTGTTAGAAATAAAATTGGATGAAGCTGAATGGATCCAGGCTCGATATGATCAGTTGAACTTGATTGAAGAAAAAAGCCTAAGGGCTATCCGTCATGGTCAGGTGTATCAGAGACGAATGATGCGAGCTTATAATAAAAAGATCCGCCCAAGAGAGTTTCATTAGGGGGACCTTATACTGAAAAATATCCTTCCCATACAAAAGGATTTTAGAGGAAAATGGATGCCAAATTGGGAAGGACCATATATGGTGAAGAAGGCTTTCTTTGGAGGTGCACTGATTCTGACCGAAATGGATGGGAAAAGCTTACCCAATCCTGTGAACTCGGATTCAGTCAAAAAATATTTTGCTTAAAGAGGAGAAGAGGCTAAGGTGAAAACCCACAAAGGGCGCTTTGAGACTTCAAAAAAAAAAAAGGAGAGGCCTAGGCAAAAACTCGCAAAGGGCGCCTTGAGACCAAAGAGGTTTTGAGTTGAAAACCCAAAAGTGATCTTGCTATACCTGAATCAACAAGAAGTTAAGTATGTTGCATATCGGGGCATTAACAAAGTACTTTGGATCTTCTAAACACATGTTAAGTTCAAAGCAGTCTTCACGGAGTTTGTATATAGAAGCCTAATCTGCGATTTCTAGGGTATCTGATCTTTGTCCTACGCATATCAATTTACTATCTTTGGATTCTTTTTCTTCTCAAAGATGTTTTCTTAGTTATTTCTTTTTAGTCGATGATTTATTCAGTTCGAACTATCCTCAAAATCAAGTTATTTGTTGTCCATTATTATTATTTATAAGCATGTTGCATTGAAATAATGATTGATGAACTAATAATTTCATAAAAGAAGTTCTACATATTACTTTGGAAATTTTTAGATAATACAAGAAACCGAAACAGGACAATTGTTTAGAATTTCCAAGTACATGGACTGGAAATATTTGAGAAAGAAGAGTCTAGATGGAGACTATTTGTAACGACCCGAAGTTGGGCCTAGTAGAATTGGGCCTTGACCATGGGAGCGTTTAAAATTTTTGAGAACAAGAGAACGACACTAATGCAAGTTGGACCTATTAGGTGAGTGATTTTGGAAGGTTAGGGGGCTTCCATGAAGTCCCGGGATCAAACCTGGGCTTTAGGAAATTTTGGTTTTAGGTGAGTAAAACCCTGGGAGTTAGTAGGTAGGCTTTAAGAATAAAATGTGTAGAAAAATGACACAAAAGGGGTTGTGGTCTAGTGGCAAATGACGCCACATGGGAGATAAGGAAGTGGTGCCACACAAGGAAGCAAGGGGTCCAAGGTTCAAGTCTTGGCGCTTGCATTTCATTTTGATTTCTTTTTAAATGAACTTAGACTTTGGTCATAGACTTATATTTAGTTGCGCATGTTTTAAGACAAAAAGGAGCTAGTTGGTAAAGTGGCTAGCGGCGTAAATTATGTTACAAGGGAGCTTGAGTTCAAATCCCATTGCAAGTAAAAAGAGATATTTATTTTGCTAAGTTGGGACGGCAAGAGGTTGTGCTGGATTTAAACTCTGCTAAAGGAGGGATCCCACATCGGAAATGTTCGGAGCGCGGATTAGCTTCAGATTCCTATCAGGTGTGTATTTCGCACTACTCTAGCTATAAAGTGGCAAATGCTGAAATGCCGGTCACACAGCGATGGTAGCCACACGAGCATGCGAGTGCACATGTGGGAGCTTCGATGCGATAGTTGATGCCCTCATGAGTGTTCTCATGAGTCTAGGCTACCTTGGGCCAAGTGGGCCCAATAGGCCCGTGGGCCCACATGAATAAATTGTATGATTGTGTAGTAGATAGTGAATTGGTCTATGTGTATCTCATATCTGTGGCTAGATTTGGGCTAAATAGGCCACATGAGCGTGTGGGCCCATTTGGGCCAAGAATGGGCCATGGGCCCATTCGCATCGTTATCTCTATTTAGAATTCTTTGGTTTACAAATTACTGAAATACCCTTGGTTTACAAATTACTAAAATACCCCTAGTTTACAAAATACTAAAATTCCCCTAGTTTATGAAATTACCGAAATACCCTTCGATTGTGAAATTATCGAAATACCCTTAGTTTGCAAAATTACTGAAATACCCTTGGTTTACAAAATTACCAAAATACCCTCAATTTGCAAAATTATTGAAATACCCCTAGTTTACGAAATTACCGAAATACCCCTAGGTTGCAAAATTATCGAAATACCCCTGGTTTGCAAAATTACTGAAATACCCCTATTTTGTGAAATTACTAAAATACCCTCTATGGGTAAAGTTACCGAAATACCCTCGACGGGTGAAATTACCGATATGCCCTTACGAGGCAAAATGACCGTTTTACCCCTAACCGATTAAATGACCGTTGTACCCTCGGGGTAGTACTAGTGTTGTATGTGTTAATTGTATGATTGATTATGTTTGATATGCACTGCATACATTGATTAATTATGAGTAGAATTACCGAATTACCCCTGTAGGGTAGGATTACTGAAATACCCTTATAGGATAAAATGACTATTTTTCCCCTGAGGGTAAAAGACTGATTTTGGTGCCATGATTTGACTGTGATTGCATGACTGTGGTTTAACCGACTTGACTGTAGGCGTGTGTCTGGTTTGCTATTAATATGTGTTGAAATGACTGTCACTAAGCATGGCCATTTTGCATACACGTGTAATGATTGAGCATGACATACACAACATACTGCATTGGGTTGGGTTATGCTTATGGAGGAAGTACTGTACTGGTGGCTATGCCATGTTATACTGATTCAGTGGCTCTGCCACGATATACTGATTTTAGTGGCTCAGCCACGTATACTGTTACTGGCAGCTTTGCTGCGTTGATACTGGCAGCTCGACTACGATCTTGGTGTGTAGGGCTGGGTGGGTTGACTTGGTCCCCACAGGTGTGTAAGGTTGGTACGGGTGGTGTGATGGTTGGATTGGGTTAGGCTGCATCCTCATACTGTTGCATACTTGTTTATAAGATCTATCACTGTACTGGGCTTAGGCCCAGTTGTTCTGTTATTGGTTTGGGCTAGGCCCAATTGATTCTGTTATAGGATGTGACCAAAATGATATTGTAGTGGGCTTTGACCTACGTATGCTCTGAACTAGACTGTACTATTACTGTTAAAGGGCTTTGGCCTAGACTGTTAGATTTCTGATTCTATATACTAACTGTTACTCTGACAAGAGGATTACACACTGAGTTTTCATAAACCCACCCCGCTTTTAGCTGTACAGGTAATCCTCAGCCTTAGACGGATCAGAGCTGCGAGGGACTCAGAGGTGACCACACGTCCGATTGGCTTTAAAGTACACGTCCTATTTTTATTTAAGTTTAATTTGTTGGGTTATAAATTTTGTAATAAGGCCTTATGATTTCTAAACTTTAAGTTTTGGGATTTTATTGATTGTTTTATAATTGCTAGAAGTAGAACACCGTTTATCGAAAATAACTACTGTTTTTCAAAATATCACGCTCCGCAACTGTTTTAAATTAAGCTTTCCGCAACAAACAAGGTTTTAAAGATAATAATGTTTTCCAAGAATGATTTCTAATAAACCACGTTTTGAAAATAAGCAAGCAAAATCTGAGGTTTTGAATAGAAAAAATTTTAAGTTGTAAGAAGGGTTTCTAATGAAAGCATGGTTTTCGAAAAACTCTTCAATGTGACACGCCAGATTCGGGCCTAACTTTTAAGCCGGGTTTAGGGTGTTACACTAATTCTCTAAATTCTTTGTCTAAATGACAATTGGACAAAATAATGAATTGATGTGACGAAAGTAAGCAATGTTATTGGGTCATAACATTCAGGGAATGGTATGACAAACCAAATTGACGGGGAAAATTTAAAACCCTGAATTGTGAAGAAATGAATTGGAGTTGAAACAAATCCTGTATCCTTAAATTGAAGTAGGGACAGACTGAAAAAGATTCGATTCCTGGTGGGATGGTTTGAAGCTGGTACAAGTCTTGTGTTCCCAAGGATCAAATGGAGTGGGCCCCAAAATTTCCATAGGGCAAATTATTTGAGCAAGAATATGATACTTCAAGAGGAACAAAGATGAAACCTGGACAAATAAATGAGTGATGGAACCTAAAATAGGAATTATTCTCATAACATTTTTGCATTCACATATCATAGCATGTCTAAATAGGAAGCATTTGACTCATTTCGATTGGGGCATCCTAATTATTAGGCATAAGCATATACCCATTCTACAGGTTATGTCCTCTAGTGGACAATGTAGTAAGGTAGATTGAAGATATTAGTCTGGTCTCCTTGAGTTTGCAGTGGAGTAGACTAAAAATGGCAGATCTGGCATTCGTGAAGTTGCAGTGAAGGAGATCGAAGATAGCAGATCTTGTCTTCCTGAGATTGCAGTGAAGCGGATCAAAGATACTAGTCTGGCATCCCTAAGTTTGCAGTGGAGCAGACTGAAGACAGCAGATCTTGTCTTCCTGAAGTTGCAGGAAGAAGATCGAAGATATTAGCCTGCCTCCCTGAAGTTGCAGCAGAGCAGACTAAAGACAACAGATCTTACCTTCCTGAAGTTGCAGGAAGAAGATCGAAGACGTGAGCCCTGTCTCCCTGAAGTTGCAGTAGAGCAGACTAAAGATAGCAGATCTTGTCTTCCTGAAGTTGTAGTGAAGCAGATCAAAGACATCAGCTTTGCCTCTCTAAGTTTGCAAAAGAGCAGGCTAAAAGACAATAGACCTTGCCTTCCTGAGATTGCAGTGAAGTGGATCGAAGATACAAGTCTAACCTCCCTAAAGTTGCAGTGGAGCAGATTAAAAATAGCAGATCTTGTCTTCCTGAGGTTTACAGTGAAGTAGATCAAAGACATCAGCCTGACCTCCCTGAAATTGCAGTGGAGCACTAAAGATAGCAGATCTGGCATTCCTGAAGTTACAGTGAAGCAGATCGAAGACATCGGTCTTGTTTCCCTAAGTTTGCAGTGGAGCAGACCAATGATAGCAGATCTTGTCTTCTTGAGATTTGCAGTGAAGCAGATCAAAAATACTAGTTTGGCATCCCTGAGTTTGCAGTGGAGCAGACTAAAGATAGTAAAACTTGTCTTCCTGAAGTTGCAGTGAAGCAGATTGAAGATACTAGCCTATCTCCCTGAAGATACAGCCATTTGACAAGACCGGGCAAAATGGGTCCTTTTATCGTCTTTGCTCTATTCTCGTTACATGACAATGAGCAAAGAGGGGCAGCTGTAGTAGCCCATTTATGCCCGAGCTTGAATAAATAAAAAATAAAATAAAATAAACAAACCAATGTCCAGTTTGTTTTTATAGTCCATTTGCAAAACCAAAATTCAAACCCAAACCCAAATTACTAATCCATTATAGTAGCCCAATTAACATTAGCCCAAAACCAATCTTAACCTAACCAACAAATTAAGCTGGCCCAATGGCCCAAATTATTTTCAGACGCAGGAAACGGTAGGTTTCCACTGCGCCGCAAGCACCCAAAATAGACCCTGGTCGTGCCGCAATCAGCGCGGATAGCCTTCGTCACCGCCGAGATCTGTGCTATTAACCTACAAAAGGAAAGAAGAACACAACAGAAGGAGCAAATAAGGCAAAATAGAATCTGTATTTTAATTATTTTTGGGTTACAAAAACCCACTGTAATCTGTAAACAGGGGACTACGATTTTTTTACACGCATATACAGAAAAGAAAACACATACGAAATCAATAAAGAGATCATCAAGGTTGTTACTTTTATTTTTTTCTTCCTTTTTTTCTTTTCTTTCGAATCTGCAAACGAACATATAAAAATTCACTTCTATTTAAAAAAAAAAACTACATGCATATTTAAATAAACTGAAAAAAGAGAAAAAATTTACCTGTTTTTGAATTTCGGCTGCCGGCGGTGGGCGGCGGTGATCGGCGCTGGAATCCTCATCGAAAATCATCAGGAGAGGGAGAGCTTTTTGTTTTTTTTTTTTTTTTTTGAAGAAAAGAGAAAAATGATTTTTTTATAGAAAAAGTTAGCTTTTATAAACATCTAAAACGACGTCGTTTTGGGGCTAGCCTCAATAGCCCAAAACGACGTCGTTTTCTCCCCCCAGACCCGCGCGTTGACTCGATCCGGGGAAGGATCCGCGCATTTTGTAATGGAAGGGCCAATTGTGCCTTTAGCCCTTCCGCTTTTTTATTGATTTGAAATTGAGTCCTTTTTTATTTTTAATTTGGTCCTAGATTAGGGTCTTTGTTTCAATTTGGTCCTTAAGGCCATTTCAAAGGCAAAAGAGGGAACATCATCGTTTAGGAGATAAGGCATAATTGCCTAAGAGGTCCCTATGGTATGACACGCGTTCTAATCTGGTCCTTTTACATTTTTTATTCTAGATTTTTTTTATTTCTGATTTAATCCATGTTTCTTTTTTTTTAATTCTTTTTATTTTCAGTTTTATTATTATTATTAATTATTTAATATTATATATATATTAAATTATTACTATACTAGGTTATTTTATTAAATTTGATAAACCGTAATATGTTCATATTTTAATCCCACATTTAGCATACTTTTGGATGATTTATCCCCTGAATTGTGGAATTTGGTGCTCCTAATCCTTTAATTTTATTTTTTATACTTAGGAGAGCACCGGAGGACGAATAGGACAGGAAAAGGGCCAAAAACGGAGAAAATGGGCCAAAGTAAAAAATCCACACGACCTGGAGAAATACACACGACCGTGCTTCTTTAGCAGACCCGAACACGGCCTGGACTCGATTTACACGGGCGTGCCACACAGGCGTGTCCCTGCCGTGACCTGTTTTAATTCCACTCAGATTATGATACTTAGGGGCAAAGAAAGACATTTCGAAAGCCTATACAAACACCCTAAGTGTGACCTAAAAAGGGGCGTCCAGGTAGGCCGAGGAGCCAAGTCAGAGAGGCCGAATTGTGGGATTTACTCGAAGACAGGCAGTTGATCCATCTCAAGAAGCCGGAATCGTACTCAAGAGGAAGATCTTCCCTTCAATTTCCTTCAGGGGGTTTTAGGGATTTTCTAATGTTTTGTTTTATACTTTCTTCTGAGATGTATTCTTTATTAAACATGAACTAAACCCCTCAAATACCTGAGGAGGATGAAACCTAAGACGGATCTTCTTGTTGTTTTCTGAACTATATGATAAATACTTGATTAGTTCTTAATTATGTGTTCTTAATTCTTGTTTTAATATTTCAAGATATTGATTCAAGTATTGATGTGCTTAGGCAGTGGAGGAATATTCCCTGTTTAAGAGTAGATCTAGCATAGTTAAGGGGAGTTGATCGCACTCCTAGAGATAGGACAAAGAAAATCTGCCGGATTAGGGTCAAACCTAATATGGGAGTCCATAGATTGAGTTAATGCAATTCTAGGGGTTTTAATTAGAAAGAGATTTCAATTAATCAACCTAGGGTTAGACGTTAGTAGCCTCGAGAGAGGTATTAATATAAATTAGGGAATCTTACAGATCAAGTCAAGTGAATAAATCGTCTGGCTTAGAGTTAGATAACAAGTGAAGTCTAGGTTGATTCTTCCTCGGTTATTGTCTTAATCAATTGGTTTTCCCAAAAGTATTTTCTCCAATTCATTCTCTTTGTCTTAGCATCTTTAGCTTAGTAATTAGTTAGTTTTAACAACAATTCCATTAATTCTTTGGCTAAATAATAAAAAGATAGTAATTACTAGTACTCTTGGTCCATGAGGATACGATGCTTTCGGTCTTGCCATAACTATACTACCAAACGATAGGTGCGCTTGCCTCAATCGTTGTCGTAAGTTAGTTTCTAGGCTCGATCATTCATTATATAAATATTAAGACTTTCAGACACGATCAAAATTCAATATTATTTATATATCATTTTAAAATTTGTATATTTTTATTACAATATATATTTTTAAAATTGTGTATATTATATATTATTATATTATATTATAGATAACATTTAATTGTTTCATCATTAATATCGTATAAAATTTTGTATATTGTATAATATATTATTTATATTGTTTATTTTTAAATATGTAGTTTTTATGCATATATGTATTAGATTATGGTATTATAAATATATTTCTTATTTAAAGTTATATATCATTTATTTATTTAAAAATGTATTCTACCTATTTTCTCATGAATATATATATTATTTTTTTAGATTATATCATAAAATTTTTATATATGTTTTTAATTTGCAATATCTATTATTATGTCACTCATTCTATGTTGTTATTTTATTTTACACTTAATCTTGCATGTAAAGTTTCATATTTATTTAGTAGTTTTTTTATCTTTCGTTATTTACTACTTTATATCTTATATTTGTTTATTCATGCTCTTTTATTTATTTATGATTTTTTTGCTTTAGTATAGTTATTCTATTATTTGTATCATTCGTTATTTCATATTATTCTTTCTTTAATTGTCTATATTAGTATTAATTGTTAATATGACTTGTACTTATGGTGAGTTGCTATTTGGTATGTATGTTGTAATGTATTAATGCAATATTTTACTCAAATAATTTTTAATAAGAAATACGTTTTGCTAGATTATCACATTTTATTCAAAAGATTTAAAAAAACAGCGATACATAATATTTGAGAGCTTCGAGAAAAATTGTACCTTAACTTACTGGGTTACAATTTTTTTCGTTGAACTTAAGATATTAAGTATACTTTTTTTTTTAAATTGAAACCCATAAACTTCAAATCAAAATTTATTCTCGGGAATTCAAGACGTTGTATCCTAACTTATTGGATATGATATTTTGTTTCTCGAGGTATGAATCTTTTACAAATGAAGGCGAGCTTAGTTTCGAAGTCATGAAATGTTGCATCCTAACTCATTGGGTGTAGCATTTTATTTCTTTGAGATAAGTGAGTCTTGGCTTTCTTTCAAATAAAAGGATCGTATTTTAAATTTTTAAAATTTTCGATATTAGGACATGAGTTTATCAATTATGTACCAAATTTTGGGCGTTATGAGGGTGCTAACCCTTCCTCGCATGTAACCGACTCCCGAACCCATTTTCTTATATTTCGTAGGCCAAAATTAATAAAACGTTTTATAAGGTGATCTAATCACACCTAAGCAAAAAGGGATTGGTGGCGACTCCATTTTTGTTTTTAAATTTGATCCCCGTTATTTCAAAAAAAAAACTAAAAAAATGGTTTCGACACCCTAAATGGGTGAAATTACTGAAATACCCTCAATGGGTAAAATTACCGAAATACCCCCGAGGGATGAATTACCGTTTTTCCCCCAGTCGACCAAACAATAGTTATA
This sequence comes from Gossypium australe, assembly GCA_005393395.2. NCBI lineage: Eukaryota > Viridiplantae > Streptophyta > Magnoliopsida > Malvales > Malvaceae > Gossypium > Gossypium australe. The sequence goes on along the minus strand of CM016615.1, from coordinate 34,919,836 downwards.
CCCTTAGTGGTAGTATAAATGATGTATGTGTATTTTGTATGATTGATTATGATTGTGATATACTTCATACATGGGTTATATATGACACGACATGCAGCATTGGGTTGGGTTTTGTATTTTGGAGGAAGTACTGTACTGTTGACTATGCCATGTTTTACTAATTTAGTGGCTTTGCCACATATACTGATTCTAGTGGCTCAGCCACGTATATTGTTATTAGTAGCTTTGCTGCGTTGATATTAGCAGCTCGGTTGCGTTATTAGTGTGTAGGGCTGGGTGGGTCGACTTGGTCCCCACATGGTGTGTAGGGTTGGTACGGGTGGTGTGTTGGTTGGACTGGGCTGGGCTGCATTCTGTTTTGCATTGACATGATTTTGGGCTTAGACCCACTCTGATTCTGTATAGGGCTAAGGCCCAGACCGAGCTGTATTGATTAAGGCTTGGGCCCAGACTGTTACCGTATTACACACTGAGTTCTCATAACTCACCCTTTCCTTTAATTGCACAGGTAACCTTTAGCCATAGAGGATTTGGAGATGTTTTTAATTTAAACTTAGTTATCTTAATTTTTTTTAATATTTTGGGGTAGTATTTATGTAATAAGGCCTTTTGGGAATTTTTAACTTTTACTTGGTATTTTCTTTTGATTACTATCTGCCAGACTAGGAAACACGGGTTTTAAAGCGACAATGGTTTTTAAAAGTATATCACGATTTCCAAAACTTAAAGTTGACTCTTGAATGAGCTTCTGCAATATTTAATTTTGTTTAAGAAATGTTTTGCGTAATAGGGGAATAACGAATTTATGATTTTACTACCTTAAACATCACAAATTAAATCACGTTTAGCATTAAGTTTTATCGAACTAACCATTTTTCTTTCAATTGTCACGTGATGTGACAAGTCAGATTCAGGCCTAACGTCTAGCCCAAGTTTGGGGTGTTACACTCATGGTTATCTTACAAATCAAGTCAGACTCGACCACACACGGGCGTGTAAACTGGCCGTGTGGATCAAGTCAGTAGCGACCACGGGCTGGACACACGGGCGTGTGATTGGCCATGTGGTGCAAGTCAGTAGTGACCACGGGTGAGGCACACGGACGTGTCCACGACCATGTGGACAAGTCAGTATGTATGCCCTGTTTTGACACGACCTAGACACACGAGCGTGTCTGAGGCCATAGGAGGCACATGGCCTGCCCACACGGGTGCGCGACCTCTGTAACTTTGAAAAAATTTTAAATTTTCGAGAATTTCAGTATGTGATCGGTTTAGTCCTGGCCCCTTTCTAAAGCATGATTAAGGTCTCGTAGACCTAATTAAGGGACACTTTAATGCGATATTTTAGATTTTGCTATAAAATATCTATAAAATATTCTGATTGTTCAGTAATGCCTCTTGACCCTAAATCGGCGATGGTTATAGATTAGGGGTGTTACATTTGATTTGTATCAGATCTATGGTTTAGTCGATCCTTGGACTAACGTAGCGTGTGAGAGTCTAGCTATACATGCCATATATATGAAATGTGATAGTGTGATGAATCCTGACATTTAAAATGTGTTTATCGTATAGTAATAGATCCCGAAAGAGCCATAGTTGACGATGTAGAAAGTAACGCGCCTGCTCCCGCTCAAGGGACAGCGCCATCTCATTCGAGACCAGCTACTAGCGGTCAAGAGGGAGATGTTAAACAATCTTTCTTCCAAATGCTGAACGAGTGGTTTACTCAGTATGTGAGAAATAATCCGCCTGTTTCACAACCTCCACCCCCGCCTAATCACCCTCAGACTTCAGTTGTGCCTCCTATTATGAGTATGAATCTGTTGAATAAACCACCGGTCGACAAAATCCGTAAATATGGGCCTGATGAGTTCAAGGCTAATAGTGATGATGATGCAGAGAAAGTCGAGTTTTGGTTAGAGAATACTATCCGAGTATTCGATGAGATGTCGTTGAGTCCTAAAGAATGTATAAAGTGTGTTGTTCCCTTGCTACGAAACGCAGCCTATCAGTGGTGGAATACCTTGATTTCCGTTATTCCAAAAGAACGGGTCACATGGGATTTCTTTCAGACCGAGTTCCATAAGAAATACATCAGTCAGAGATTTATTGATCAGAAAGGAAAAAAATTTCTGGAATTGAAACAGGGTCGCATGTCTGTCACCGAATATGAAAGAGAATTCGTGAGATTAACTCATTATGCTCGGGAATGTGTATCAACTGAGGCAATAATGTGCAAAAGATTTAAAGATGGTCTGAACGAGAATATTAAACTGTTAGTAGGAATACTTGAGATAAAAGAGTTCTTAGTACTGGTTGAACGAGCTTGCAAAGCTGAGGCACTTGAGAAAGAGAAAAGAAAAGCAAACTTTGAAACTAGAGATGCGAGAAAGAGATTTTTGAGTAAAACATTTTAGTCTACTTCAAAGAAATTCAAAGATGGACAAAGTCGATCAAAAGCTAGTGTGGGACATTCGAGCAGAGATCGAGCTAGGTCACAGTCAAATTTCAAAGCTCCTGCTACTTCAATGGCCAATGTTGGAAATGTCTGATTTGGGCGACTTGAATGTAAACACTGTGGTAAAAGACATCTGGAAAGTTGTAGGTTGAATGACCGAGCCTGTTTCAGATGTGGATCGTTAGACCATTTCATCTGAGACTGCCCAGAATCTGTTGAGCAAGATAATGTTTAGAATCTGATATCTGATAATATTTTAGCTAAAGGTAGACCTTCTCGAAATATAAGAAATGTTAGTGGAAGTTAAAGAGCTACAAAAGACTCAGTTGTGAGATCTGAAGTTAGAGCGCCTGCCAGAGCATATGCCATCCGAGCTCGTGAGGAAGCTTCATCTCCGGATGTTATAACGGGTACATTTACTCTTTATGATACTTATGTGATTGCATTGATAGACCCAGGTTCTACACATTCATACATATGCATGAACTTAATATCCAGTAAGACTTTGCCTATAGAATCTACTGAGTTTGTTATTAAAGTATCGAACCCCTTAGGTAAAAGTGTCATGGTTGATAAAGTATGCAAGAACTGTCCGTTAATGTTTCGAGATGTTTGTTTTCCGGCTGATCTGATGCTATTACCAGTTGATGAGTTTGACATAATTTTGGGTATGGACTAGTTGACACTAAATGATGTTGTTGTGAATCGTAAAAGAAATACTATTGATTTGAAATGTCAGAATGATGATATAGTTCTAATTGAGTCTAATGATTTGAGTGGGTTACCTGCTGTGATATCTATGTTAAAAGCTCAGAGTTATGTGAAAAAAGGTTATGAAGCTTATTTTTCTTATGTAATTGACTCAAAAGTATCTGAAAAGAAAGTTGAATCAGTGCCAGTTGTTTATGAGTTCCTTGATGTATTTCATAAAGAATTATCGGGATTACCTCTGATACGTGAAGTTGAATTTGGTATTGATCTGTTGTCGGGAACGACTCCTATCTCGATAGCTCCGTATAGAATGGCACCAACAGAGTTGAAAGAGTTAAAGTTACAGTTGCAAGAGTTTACAAATAGAGGATTTGCAAGACCGATTTTCTCTCCTTGGGGTGCTCCTGTTCTGTTTGTGAAAAAGAAAGATGGCACGATGAGAATGTGCATTGATTATCGTCAGTTGAACAAAGTGACTATAAAGAACAAATATCCACTACCCAGAATCGATGATTTATTTGATTAGCCACCGTGTTTTTAAAGATAGATCTGAGGGTATTATCAATTGCGAGTAAAAGATTCAGATATTCCAAAAACTGCTTTTAGAACAAGGTACGGGCATTATGAGTTTTTAGTTATGCCTTTCGGACTAACAAAAGCTCCTGCTGTTTTTATGGATTTGATGAACAGAATTTTCAGACTGTATTTACATCGATTTGTTGTTGTGTTCATTGACAATATTTTGATTTATTCACATGATGAGATTGAGCATAATGAGCATCTGAGAATTGTTTAAGCAATTGTGTGCAAAGTTCAGTAAATTTTAATTTATTAATGATGAGCTTTGTTTCTGGATTGCCAATGACTCCGATAAAGAAAGATGCAATTTGGGTCGTAGTTGATCGATTGACGAAATTCGCCCATTTTATTCTGGTACGATCCAATTACTCACTTGATAAGTTATTTGAGCTTTATATTTCTGATATTGTGAGATTTCACGGAGTACCATTGCCTATTGTGTCTGATAGAGATCCGAGATTTACATCACGATTCTAGAAGAAATTACAAGAAGCTTTAGGTATGAAATTGTATTTCAGTACAGCTTTTCATCTGCAAACGGATGGTCAGTCTGAATGGATTATTCAAATTCTTGATGATATGTTGAGATGTTGCATCCTTGAGTTTAACGGTACGTGGGAACAGTACTTGTCATTGATTGAATTTGCGTATACTAACAGTTTTCAGTCAATCATCAAAATGGCACCTTACGAAGCTTTGTATGGATGCAAATGTAGAACACCTCTGTATTGGACTGAGCTCAGTGAAAGTAAGATACACGGGGTCGATTTGATAAAAGACACTAAACAGAAAGTCAAAGTAATCCGTGATAGTTTGAAAGTAGCGTCAGATTGTCAGAAATCTTATGCAGATTTGAAACGAAAGGATATTGAGTTTGATACCGGTGATAAAATGTTCTTAAAAGTGTCTCCGTGGAAGAAAGTACTCAGATTTGGACGTAAAGGCAAATTGAGTCCTTGGTTCATCGGGCTGTATGAAATCATTGAGCGTATCGGACCTGTAGCATATAGATTGTTGGTGCCATCTAAGTTGGAAAAGATTCATAATGTATTTCATGTGTCAATGCTTCGTTGATATAGATCTAATCCATCACATGTGATTACTCCGTCTGAGATTGAAATCCGATCTGATATGACATATGAGGAAGAACCGATCAATATTTTAGATCGAGAATGAAAGAATTGAGAAACAAGAAAATCTCATTAGTAAAAGTGTTATGGCATCGAAACAGAGTGGAAAAGGCTACATGGGAGCCTGAAGATTCTATGAGACAACAATATCCGAATCTGTTTAACGGTAAGATTTTCGGGGACGAAAATCCCTAAGGGGGAGAATTGTAACAGTCTGGTTTAGACCCTAGTCGGAATAGTGGTTTCAAGACCACAAATCCGAGTTAGAAAAATATTTCAATATTTTTTCTATGTCTGTAGTATATGATTAAGCATGTGTGAAATTTTCGTGAATTAATTTTGCTTTTTGTGTGTTTAATTTGAGAAAAGGACCTAATTGTGAAATATGCTAAATTTGCATGTCATATGTTAAAAGTACCTATGTGTCATGTTTTTATAGATGTGAGGTCCTTATAATGCAGTTGAACCAATGGAAATATGGATGGACATTAATGCCTAAAGTTAGTGGAAGTTATAATGTACTAATAAAGGTTAAATTTGTAATTTGACTATTAAGTTATATTAAATAAAAACAAACATTAAAAGATGGCCATTATCATCTTGTTCGCCAAAATTGAAGAAGGAAAAAGCTAGGTTGTTACATCTTTGATATTCGGCCAACATCTAGCTTGATTCAAGGTATGTTTTGCTTCGATTTTTGATAATTTCTACGTTTTTGTAATCGTTGCTTAGTGTTCTTCAAAACCCATGCTTCAATTTTGTGAATTGATGATGATTTTGAAATGTTCCATTTATGAAATCATAAGTTTTGAGATGTTTGAAGATGAATTATGAAAGATATGTGATAGATTAACATAGTTTATCTTTGAATTTCTGATGAAATTGAGAAATTTGGACTTATTTGAGAAAATAATATTTTGAAGGACTAAATCGTGAAATAAATGAAAAATATGGGTTGCTAGGTACTTATAGAGAATTCGGCTAGGCATGGGTGTATAGAGATTTTGTGTATTTTGTGATTTTGTGAAATAAGGACTAAAATGTCAAAATGTGAAAAAGTGGGGGGGTTAATTTGTAAATTTCCCTAAATATGTGTTTTTGGATTGAATTGAATGAATTAGTGAATAAATGAATTAAATTTGAATATATAAAGATTAAAAACCGAAGAAAATGGACTTAGATCGTAGGAAAATGAAAGTAATTGAGTAGGCGAGTTCGTTTCTGTTTATACGAATTCGAGGTAAGTCGATATACAAATAAATGCATTGATATTGATTTATATATGTAAATATGAAATTTTATTATGATGAATGTGTTTGAGATGATAAGTATATGAAATCCAAGGAAGTATCGATAACTTATCCATGTCCGAGAAGTCCCGTAAGAACCTAGGAATAGATAGGATTGCATATGTCATGACATAGGTGTCTGATATGTGATATCTTGTAAGACCACGTTTGGGACGTTGTCATCAATTTGAGATTTACGTGTAAGACCATGTCTGGGACATAGGCATCGTAATTGATTCGTGTAAGACCCTGTCTGGGAGAGTGGCATTGATATCTGGGTACGACCATTCCAAGCATTCTGAGTATCCTATTTGTTTTCGAATGGCTCAACGGGCAATTCTGAGAAATAAGAGACAAGGTGAAATGTATATTTGTTTTAGGTACGTTTGATGAGTATGCTTTATATAAGCATAAAAGGTGAGTATATGTACCTAGATGCAATGAATAAAATGTGATATATGTGTATGGATGTGCAATAAGCAAAAGTGATATTTGAGATATGATATGTGAGTGAGCAATGGCTAAGCCAATGAGCTAAAGAAAATGATATGAATTTTCCATTGGAAAATATATTAATGACATTGTACTATTGTGTTTATATACATTTATGTTAAATTTATTTGTATATAGCTTACTAAGCTTTTGGAAAGCTTACTTTGTGTGTGTTTGTTATGTTTTATAGTTCGTTAAAGCTACTGAAGGCTCGGGGATCGTCGAGGATCGTCATCACACTACCCAATCTTACTTTGGTATTTTTGAATGTGTATATAACTAAATATGGCATGTATAGGCTAGTTGTTTTGGAACATGTTTGAGATATGTACATAGCCATGTGATATGGCTAGATAAATGGTTGCATTATGAATGAGTAGCCATGTCTTATGATGCTTAGCTTTGGTAAGGTCTGACAGTTAGTAAAATGGATAAAATAATGGTAAGCATGTTGATGCAAAAATTGGTATATCAATAATGAGTAGATGTCATATTGAAATGGTAAGTTGTGGATGAGTTATGTTTAGAAATTTTTGTGAAATAGTTGAGCTAAATGGCATATAAATTGGTATGTTTGAAGAGTGCTTGAATAAGTTGATTTGGATGACCATTTGGTATATTTTTGGTTGGCAATTGTGTTTGGTATGATTCTTGTATGTGCTTGAAAGGATGACCCAATGTGTGGGTGGCATTTTGGCCTTGCAAATGGTCTATATTACCCACACGGTTGAGCACACAAGCGTGTGGCTCGACCGTGTCTCTCGTGGTTGTGTTACAAATCAAGTCAGACCCGACCATGAGCGAGACACATGGGTGTGTAACTGGCAGTGTGGATCAAGTGAGTAGCGACCACGGGTTGGATACAAGGGTGTGACTGGCCGTGTGGGGCAAGTCAGTAGCGACCATGGGTGAGGCACACGTACGTGCCCACGGCCGTGTGGACAAGTCAGTTTGTATGCCCTGTTTTGACAGGGCTTAGACACACAGGAGTGTCTGAAGTTGTGGGAGGCACACGGCCTACCTACATGGGTGTGTGACCTCTGTAACTTTGAAAAAAAAAATTAAATTTTTGAGATTTTTCGTATGTGTTCGATTTAGTCCCGACCCCTTTCTAAAGCATGATTAAGGTCTCGTAGACCTAATTAAGGGACACTTTGAAGTGATTTGTTAGAATTTTGTTATAAAATGTCTGTAAAAGATTTCGATTGTCCGGTAATGCCTCTTGACCTTAAACTAGGGATGGTTACGTGTAACAGTCCAGTTTAGACCCTAGTTGGAATAGTGGTTTCAGGACCACAAATTTGAGTTAGAAAAATATTTTAATATTATTTTCTGTGTCTACTGTATGTGATTAAGCATGCGTGAAAGTTTTATGAATTTACTTGTCCGTTTGTGTGCTTAACTTGGCATAAGGATTTAATTGTGAAAGATTCTAAATTAGCATGTCATATGTTAAAAGCACTTAAGTGTCATGTCTTTATAAAGTTGGTGGCCTTATGTTGTAATTAAACCATAAACATGGTTAATGGACATTAATTGCATTGTATTTATATGTTTTATATGTTTAATAATAAGGTTAACATGGTACATGAATTAATAAGTAAAGTTATAATAAAACAAAGGCATAAAATAAGTCATTATCATCATCCATATTGCCGAATTTGAAGAAAAGAAAAGAAAGAAAACTAAGCTAGGGCATTCGGCCATTCTTGAGCTTGATTCAAGGTATGATTTGCTTCGGTTTTTGATAATTTCTATGTTTTTGTAATCGTTGCTTCGTATACTTTGAAACCCATGCTTTAATTTTGTAAATTGATGGAGGTTTTGAAATGTGCCATTGATGAACACATGAGTTTTGTGATGTTTGATGGTGAAAAATGTGATATATGTGTTAGATTAACATATTTTGTCTTTAGAGTTTTGATGATTTTGAGTCATTTGGACTTAATTGTGGAAATAATATTTTAAAGGACTAAATTGTGAAATAAATTAAAAATATGGGTTTCTAGGGACCTATAGAAAATTTGGCTAAGCAGGGGTGTATTGAGATTTTGTGTATTTTGTGATTTTGTGAAATAGGGACTAAAATGTCAAAATGTCAAAATTTGAGGGCTAATTTGTAAATTGCCCTAAATATGTGGTTTTTGATTGAATTCAATGATTTGGTTAATAAATGAGTTAAATTTGAATATGTATAGATCAAGAACCGAAGAAAATGGACTTAGATCGCGGAAAGTTGAAAGTAATTGAATAGCCGAATCCGTTCGTTTACACAAATCTGAGGTAAGTCTATATACAAATAAATGTATTTGTATTGATTTATGTATGTTCATATGAAACCTCATTGTGATGAATGTATACGAGAATGATAATATATGAATTCCGAGAAAGTATCAACAATGTATCAATGTTAGAAAAGCCCCGTACGAACCTAGGAATAGATAGGATTACACATATCATGACATAGATTTCCAATATGTGAGATCATGTAAGACCACGTTTGGGACGTTGGCATTGATTTGATATGTCGTGTAAGACCACATCTGGGACGTTGGCATCGATATGAGATTTACGTCTAGGACCATGTCTGGGACACTGCATCGTATTTGATTTGTGTAAAACCCTATTTGGGAAAGTGGCATCGACATTTGAGTACATGTAAGACCACGTCTGGGACGTTGGCATTGTACAATTATTCCGAGTACTCTGAGTATCCTTTTTAGTTCTGAACGGTTCAACTGGCAAGTCTGAGAAAGGAATGATTATGTGAGTTGTATATCCGTTTCAGGTACGTTGATGTATATGCTTTAAATAGGCATGAAAGGTGAGTAAATATGTACATAGATGCAATGAGCTAAAATGCAATATATGAATGAATGTGATAAGAGCAAATGAGATAGATGGTTGATAAGAAAAGGCTAAATAATGAGCCAATGAAGAATTATGAATTTGCTATTGAGATATGTTAATGATTTGTGTATTGATATGATAATGTGAATTACATGTTAAGTTTATTTGTATATGGCTTAAGAAGCTTTTGGAAAGCTTATTTTGTGTATGTTTACATTTTTTTTACAGATCGTCAAAGCTACGAAAGGCTCGGGAATCATCGAGGATCATCACCACACTATCAATCTCTATTTTGGTACTTTTGATTGTGTATATAGCTAAATATGGCATGTATAGGCTAGTTGTTTTGGGATAGGATTGATATATGTATATGACCATGTGATAGGGCTAGATATATGGTTGCATTATGAATGACTAGACATGTCTTATGATGTATGGTTTTGGTATGATTCTATGGTTATGAAATAGTAAAGGTAATGGTAATCTTATTGACGCAAAGTGAGTATATGGGTTTGATGAACAATGGTTATGATGAAGTGGTAAGTTGTGGATGAATCATGCTTAGTTCATTTGTAAATTAGTTGAGCTATTTGGCATATAAGTTGGTATACTTAGAAATGAGATTGAAAGGGGTAATATGATGACCATTTGGTGTGTTTTTGGTTGCCAATTGTGTTTAGAAATATGCTTGTATATATATGTATGGATGACCCGAGTGTGGGTGGCAATTTGGCCTTGAAAATGGCCTATAATTGCCCAGACGGTTGAGCACACGGGCGTGTGGCTTGACCGTGTCCCTCGTGGTTTTATTTCAAAACAAGTCAGACTCGACCACGAGCAAGACACACGGGCGTCTGACTGGCCATGTGGATCAAGTCAGTAGCGACCACGGGCTAGACACACGAGCGTGTGATTGGCCGTGTGGTGCAAGTCAGTTTCGACCGCGGGTGGGGCACACGGGCGTGTCTCAGGACGTGTGAACCAGTCAATATGTATGCCATGTTTTGACACGGCTTGGACACATGGGTGTGTCCAAGGCCGTGGGAGGCACACGGCCTGCCCACACGGGCGTGTGACCTCTGTAACTTCAAAAAATTTTTTATGTGTTCGATTTAGTCCCGACCCTATTCTAAAGCATGTTTAAGGTCTCATGGACCTATTTAAAGGACACTTTGACGTGATTTGTTAAATTTAGTTATGAAATATTCATAAAAGTCTTTGATTTTTTGATAATGCCTCTTAACCCTAAACCGGCGATAGTTACAGGTTAGGGGTGTTACATTTGATTAGTATCAGAGCTACAGTTTAGTCGATTCTCGATCTAACATAGCGTGTGAAAGTCTAACTATACATGGCATATATATGAAATATGATAGTGTGATGAATCCTGACATTTAAAATGTGTTTATCGTATAGTAATGGATCCCGAAAGAGCCGTAACTGACAATGTAGAAAGTAACGCGTTTGCTCCTGCTCAAGGGACAGCGCCATCTGATTCGAGACCGACTACTAGCGGTCAAGAGGGTGCAGCTAAACAAGCTTTCTTCCAAATGATGAAGGGGTGGTTCACTCAGTACGTAAGAACTAATCCGGCTGTTTCACAACCTCTGCCCCCGCCTAATCCCCCTCAGACCTTAGTTGTGCCTCCGGTTATGAGTATAAATCTATTAAATAAACCTCCAATCGACAAAATCCAAAAATATGGGGCTGATGAGTTCAAGGCTAATAGTGATGATGATGCTGAAAAAGCTGAGTTTTGGTTAAAGAATACTATTCGAGTATTCGATGAGATGTTGTTGAGTCCTGAAGAATGTATAAAGTGTGTTGTTCCCTTGCTATGAGACGCAGCCTATCAGTGGTGGAAGACCTTGATTTCTGTTATTTCGAAAGAACGTGTCACATGGGATTTCTTTCAGACTAAGTTCCGTAAGAAATACATCAGTCAGAGATTTATTGATCAGAAAGGAAAAGAATTTCTAGAATTGAAACAGGGTCGCATGTCTGTCACCGAATATGAAAGAGAATTCGCGAGATTAAGTCAGTATGTTCGAGAATGTGTATCAACTGAGGCAATAATGTGCAAAAGATTTGAAGATGGTCTGAACGAGAATATTAAATTGTTAGTAGGCATACTTGAGATAAAAGAGTTCGTAGTACTGGTTGAACGAGGTTGCAAAGCTGAGGCACTTGAGAAAGAGAAAAGAAAAGTTGACTTTGAAACTAGAGATGTGAGGAAGAGATTTCCGAATAAAACATTTCAGTCTGCTTCAAAGAAATTCAAATATGAACAAAGTCGATCAAAGGCTAGTGTGGGACATTCGAGTAGAGATCGAGCCAGATCACAGTCAAATTTCAAAGCTCCTGCTACTTCAATGGTCAGTGTTGGAAATGTCCGATTTGAGTGACCTGAATGTAAGCATTATGGTAAAAGGCATCCGGGAAGTATTAGGTTGAATGATCGAGCTTGTTTCAGATGCGGATCATTATATCAGTTCATCCGAGACTACCCAGAGTCTGTTGAGAAAGAGATTGTTCAGAATCCAAGATCTGATAATGTTTCAGCTAGAGGTAGACCTTTCTGGAATACAAGGAATGTTAGTGGTGGACAGAGAGCTACAAAAGACTAAGTTGCGAGATCTGAAGTCAGAGCGCCTGCCAGAGCATATGCCATCCGAGCTCGTGAGGAAGCTTTATCTTTGGATGTTATAACGGGTACATTTACTCTTTATAATACTTCTTAGATTGCATTGATAGACCCAGAGTATCGAACCCCTTAGGTAAAAGTGTTCTGGTTGATAAAGTATTCAAGAACTATCCGTTGATGTTTCGAGATGTTTGTTTTCCGGCTGATCTGATGCTATTACCTTTCGATGAGTTCGATATAATTTTGGGTATGGACTGGTTAACATTGCATGATGCTTTTGTGCATTGCAAAAGAAAGACCATTGATTTGAGATGTCAGAATGATGAAATAGTTCGGGCTGAGTCTAATGATTTGGCTGGGTTACCTGTTGTGATATCTGTGTTAAAAGCTCAGAATTATTTGAGAAAGGGTTATGAAGCTTATTTTACTTATGTGTCACGAAAGTAAATGAAAGGAAATTTGACTCAGTGCCAGTTGTCTGTGAATTTCTTGATGTGTTCCCTGAAGAGTTACTAGGATTACCTTCGATACGTGAAGTTGAATTTGGTATTGATTTGTTACCGGGAACGACTCCTATTTCGATAGCTTCGTATACAATGGCACCAACAGAGTTGAAAGAGTTAAAGTCATAGTTGCAATAGTTGACTGACATATGGTTTGCAAGACCGAGTTTTTCATCGTGGGGTGCTCCTGTTCTATTTGTGAAAAAGAAAGATGGCACGATGAGAATGTGCATTGATTATCGTTAGTTGAACAAGGTGACTATAAAGAACAAATATCCATTGCACAGAATCGATGATTTGTTCGATCAGCTAAAAGGAGCCAATGTGTTTTCAAAGATAGATCTAAGATCGGGATACTACCAGTTACGAGTAAAAGATTTAGATATTTCGAAAACTGCTTTCAGAATGAGGTACAGGCATTATGAGTTTTTAGTTATGCCTTTCGGATTAACCAATGCTCCTGCTGTTTTGATGGATTTGAAAAATAGAATTTTCAGACCGTATTTAGATATTTTTGTTGTTGTTTTCATTGACGACTTCTTGATTTATTCACGTAATGAGATTGAGCATGCTGAACATCTGAGGATTGTGTTGCAAACTCTGCGAGATAAGCTATAACAGCCCGATTTAGGGCTTAGTCGGAATAGTGGTGCGAGACCACAGATCTGAAGTAGAAAATATGTGTTTAAATGATTTTACAAGGCTTATGAGGTATATGTATGATTGTGTGAAAGTCACATGAAGAAATTTTATTAATTAGTGAATAAATTATCCAATAGGACTAAATTGCAAAGAATAGAAGATGTGAGATTCTAGAAGGTTCAAGTATGAAATAGAATTATGAAAAATCCTAGAGGTCCTTATTTAGCAATTAGACCATTATATTAGATGATGGACACAAATGTACATGGGAAGGAAAAATCTTAAGAAAGGGTCATTAAGGGCATTTTGGTCATTTGGTTAATTAAAGAATAAAAAGGGAAAATAAGCCAAAAATCATGTCCATCTTCTTCCTCATGGTGCCGAAATTTGCAAGGACTCCATAGCGAGGGTTTTGTTCATTTTCAAGCTTAAAGTAAGTGCATCCTAGCCCCGTTTTTAATGTTCTTCATATTTTTGAAACCCTCGTAGCTCAGTTTAGCTATTTCTAGCCATATGTTGAGCTAGGGTTTATGTTAAAAAATTTACCCATGTATGACATGCATGTATTTTGATGTTTTATGGAAGAATATGAAAGTTTGATGTATGATAAACATATTTTCTAAGTGATTTTCATGAAAGATGCATGAAAAGGACCAATTTGTAAAGTTATAAAAATGGTCGTACATGAGTGAAATAGTGGGAATTTAATCTTGCGATAGTTGAGAAAATGATTTGGCTAGGCTTGAAATGCAAGAAAATTGAATGAAAATCATTTTACGAGCCTAGGGGTGAAAGTGTAATTATGTGAAAGTTTAAGGGTAAAATTGTAATTTTGCCAAAATATGAAATGTGAGTCGGTTTAGTCAATGTATGTGTTTAACAAGAGATATTTATTATTATAGATTAAGAAACATGAAGCCCGGATCGAAACTGAGGCAAGAACAAAGTTGAAGACTAAATCGAGCACCGAGACACATTTTGATATTCGAAGTAAGTTGTATGAAATTAGTATTTCATAATGTTCGATATTTAAAATTGTTCATTATTATGTTAATGCATGTTATTGTGAATGAAATTGAGCTATAAAGTCTCGAGGAGTAAACGATGAGAACAGGCTAAATTGTAGTTCCGGTTATAGCTCCGGAGTAAGTATATTACCTACGTATGCATATGAGAAAGGAAAGGTCCCGTATAAGACCATATCTGGGATATGGCCTCGGCACCAAAGAATGATCTCGTGTAAGGCCATATCCGGGATATGGCATCGACATCTAAATACGATCTCGTATAAAACCATGTCTAGGACATGGCATTGACATCGAGTTATGAGATCCCGTATAAGACCATATCTGGGATATGGCGTCGGCAATAAGGAATGATCCCATTGAAGACCCTATCTGGGATATGGCGTTGGCGACAAATCTTATGTATGTTATGCTTGACTGATTCATGATGATCCGATTGATTCATAAGCCAAAGAGTCAAGTATGTGAGTTGGCCTAGATCCAAGTCTATTTATGGATAGCCTTGAGTGATGGTCATGGTATGAATGATAAAGATGTGAGTTGATAGTTATGTTCGCAAATCTGCTAAACTACATGAATCAATGATACAGGTATCTTGAGTAAGTAAAAGTTACCAGATCATATTGACATGAGAAGAATAAGTAAGAATAAGTGTGAATAAGTACGAGTAAGTACTTTAATTCATTGGTGCTATGTCGCCATTGTTTCATGATATGAATGATTATAGTTTGAGTAAATTGTCATCCTAGAGTTTCATGCAAAATTACTAAGCTATATCCTTACCCCTCTCTCTCCCATTTTCCTTTTAGTTTCGCCAAGTTAGTTCGATGATCATCGGACGTCGGAGCTCGGAATCACACTATCGAACACTTTGGTATAACAATTTAGAATTATTTTGAGTATGGCATGTATAGGACTCGAGTATTTTGTTAAGTTGTAATTGTTAGCCAAAGTGTTGGCTATGTATGTTACTAAAGTCATTTTGTAAATGGTCTTGAGTTAGGCCAATACTTGGAAAATCCTTTTTCTCAATGAAGGTAAACTTCATGAAGTGTATGCTCTTGTGCATGTCTCGATTTCTTAAATTCCTAGAGATATTAATTGGTCATCTTTTAAAATTAGAATGATTTGAATGGGAGTTAGCATGTGTGTGTTGTAGGGTGGCAAAATGGCATGGTAGATAGCCTGCTAATTGCCCACATGGGTAGACACACGGGCGTGTGTCTAGACCATGTGGGAGGCACGACTAGCACATGGGCGTATGCCAAGGGCGTGTCAAGTCTACACCTTGGATTTGAAATTTAAATCGCCACACGACTGGAGCACACGGGCGTGTGTATAGGCCGTGCGGATAAGTTAGAATGACAAGGTTTGGTACATGGGCCAGGGCCACGGGCGTGTTAAGGCCGTGTGGAATTAGTCAGTGTCGACCATGGGTGAAAGACACGGGCATGTTTTAGAGGCACACGGGCGTGTCCCTAGTTCAACACAGGCGTGTGGCCTCTGTTTTGTTGAAAGGTTTTCCAAGTTCGTAAGAGTCCTCGGTTAAATCCCGAAACCTCTCAGAGGTATGTTTAGGGCCACGTAGACCAAGAATGAGTAAGAAATGGGTTTTGAATGAAATGTTATAGCCTATTACTACACGTTCAAGTAAGGTTAAGCATGGTAATACCTCGTATCCGGTCTCGTCGTCGGACACAGGTAAGCGGTGTTACATAAGCAATTGTATGGAAAGTTTAATAAATGTGAGTTCTGGTTACACGAAGTCAGTTTTCAGGGCCATGTTGTATCAGCATCGGGTATTCGGGTTGATCCGAGTAAAATTTCAGCTATCCTTGATTGGAAACCTCCGAGGAATGTGTCTAAAATCCGTAGCTTTTTGGGATTAGCTGGTTATTATCGTTGGTTTGTAAAAGGATTCTCGATGATAGCTACCCCGTTGACTAGATTGCTTCAGAAAGATGTGAGATTTGAATGGTCTGATAAATGTCAGAAAAGCTTTGATCAGCTGAAAACTTTATTGACTGAAGCTCCAGTTTTGGTACAACCAGAATCTGGTAAAGAATTTGTGATTTATAGTGATGCTTCATTGAATGGTCTGGGATGTGTTTTGATGCAGGAAGGCAAAGTTATAGCTTATGCCTCGAGACAATTGAAGCCGCATGAAAAGAACTATCCGACACAAGATCTTGAGCTAGTTGCGATTGTGTTTGCGTTAATGATTTGGCGTCATTATCTTTTCACTAAGAAATGCCAGGTGTTTTCAAATCATAAAAGTTTGAAGTACCTGATGACTCAGAAAGACTTGAATCTGCGACAGAGAAGATGGTTAGAGCTGTTGAAAGATTACGAGCTTATGATAGATTATCATTCAGGTAAAGCAAATGTCATTGCTGATGCATTGAGTCAAAAATCACTGTTTGCATTGCGAGCGGTGAATGCTCATTTAGATTTGTCTGATAACCGTTATTTGTTCAACAATTTGTGGTGCTCAGAAAGTTGATAATAATTTGCTAGCAAAACGAGCTCAATATGAATTGAAAGTTGAATCCGAGTTTCGAGTGAATACTGCTAATTGTTTGAGGTACAGAAACCGAATATGTGTTCCGAGAAATCCAGAATTAATACAGTTAATTTTAAATAAAGCTTATAATAGTCACTTATATGTACATCCGGGTAGTACAAAGATGTATCATGATTTGAAGCAACATTATTGGTGGTCTAGTATGAAAAGAGATATTTTTGACTTTGTTTCGAAATGCTTAGTCTGTCAGCAAGTAAAAGCTGAACATCAGGTTCCATCTGGTTTGCTACAACTGATTTTAATTACCGAATGGAAATGGGATAGAGTGACGATGGACTTTGATTCTAGATTGCCATTGACTCCGAGAAAGAAAGATGCAATTTGAGTCGTAGTTGATCAATTGACGAAATCTGCCCATTTTATTTCGGTACGATCCGATTACTCACTTGATAAGTTATCTGAGCTATATATTTCTGAGATTGTGAGATTGCACGGGGTGCCATTGTCTATTGTGTTAGATAGAGATCCGAGATTTACATCACGATTCTGGAAGAAATTTCAAGAAGCTTTAGATACGAAATTACATTTTAGTACATCTTTTCATCCGCAAACGGATGGTCAGTTCGAACGGATTATTCAGATACTCGAGGTTATGTTAAGATGTTGCATTCTTGAGTTTGATGGTACGTGGGAACAGTATTTGCCATTAATTGAATTTGCATACAATAACAGTTTTCAGTCGAGCATTAAAATGGCACCTTATGAGGCTTTGTACGGTCACAAATGTCGAACACCTCTGTATTGGACTGAGCTTAGTGAAAATAAGATACACGGGGTCGATTTGATAAAATATACAGAACAGAAAGTGAAAGTGATCCGTGATAGTATGAAAACCGCATCGGATCATCAGAAATCCTATGCAAATTTGAAAAGAAAAGACATTGAATTCGGAATCAGTGATAGTATTTTTAAAAGTATCTCCGTGGAAAAAAATACTCAGATTCGGACGTGAAGGTAAATTGAGTCCGAGGTTCATAGGGTCGTATGAGATTATCGAGCGTATTGGACCTGTTGTGTATAAATTGTTGTTACCACTGGAATAAGAAAAGATACATAATGTATTTCATGTGTCAATGCTTCGTCGATACAGATCCGATCCATCACATGTGATTCCTCCATCTGAGCTTGAAATTTGATCCGATATGACTTACGAAGAAGTACCAATTAGTATATTAGCTCATGAAGTGAAAGAATTGAGAAATAAGAAAATCTCGTTAGTGAAAATGTTATGGCATCAACACAGGATTGAAGAGGCTACGTGGGAGCTTGAAGATTCAATGAGATAGCAATATCCGAACCTATTTAACGATAAGATTTTTGGGGACAAAAATCTCTAAGGGGGGAGAATTGTAACAGTTTGGTTTAGACCCTAGTCGGAATAGTGGTTTTGGGACCACAAATTTGAGTTAGAAAAATATTTTAATATTATTTTTTGTGTCTACTGTATGTGATTAAGCATGTGTTAAAGTTTTGTGAATCTATTTGTTCGTTTGTGTGCTTAATTTGACATATGGATTTAATTGTGAAAGATGCTAAATTAGCATGTCATATGTTAAAAGCACTTAAGTGTCATGTCTTTATAAAGTTGGTGGCCTTATGATGTAATTAAACCATAAACATGGTTAATGGACATTAATGGCCTTGTATTTATATGTTTTATATGTTTAATTATAAGGTTTACATGGTAAATGAACTAATAAGTAAAGTTATAATAAGACAAAGGCATAAAATAAGTCATTATCATCATCCATATTGCCGAATTTGAAGAAAAGAAAAGAAAGAAAACTAAGCTAGGGCATTCGGCCATTTTTGAGCTTGATTCAAGGTATGATTTGCTTCGGTTTTTGATAATTTCTATGTTTTTGTAATCATTGCTTTGTATACTTTGAACCCCATGCTTTAATTTTGTGAATTGATGGAAGTTTTGAAATGTGCCATTGATGAACACATGAGTTTTGTGATGTTTGATGGTGAAAATTGTGATATATGTGTTAGATTAACATGTTTTGTCTTTGGAGTTTTAATGATTTTGAGTCTTTTGGACTTAATTGAGGAAATAATATTTTGAAGGACTAAATTGTGAAATAAATGAAAGATATGGGTTGCTAGGGACCTATAGAAAATTCGGCTAAGCAGGGGTGTATTGAGATTTTGTGTATTTTGTGATTTTGTGAAATAGGGACTAAAATGTCAAAATGTCAAAATGTGAGGGCTAATTTGTAAATTGCCCTAAATATGTGTTTTTGGATTGAATTGAATGATTTGGTTAATAAATGAGTTAAATTTGAATATGTATAGATCAAGAATCGAAGGAAACAGACTTAGATCGTGGAAAGTCGAAAGTAATTGAATAGCCGAATTCGTACGTTTACTCAAATCCGAGGTAAGTCTATATAAAAATAAATGTATTTGTATTGATTTATGTATGTTCATATGAAACCTCATTGTGATGAATGTATGCGAGAATGATAATATATGAATTTCGAGGAAGTACCGACAATGTATCAATGTTAGAGAAGTCTCGTATGAACCTAGGAATAGATAGGATTACACATGTCATGACATAGATTTCCGATATGTGAGATCATGTAAGACCACGTCTGGGACATTGGCACTGATTCGAGATTTCATGTAAGACCACGTCTGAGATATTGGCATCGATATGAGATTTACGTGTAAGGCCATGTTTGGGACATTGGCATCGTATTTGATTCGTGTAAGACCCTGTCTAGGATAGTGGCATCGATATTTGAGTACTTGTAAGACCACGTCTGGGATGTTGGCATTGTACGATTATTCAATGTACTCTGAGTATCCTATTTAGTTTCGAATGGTTCAACGAGCAAGTCCGAGAAAGGAATGATTATGTGAGTTGTATATCCGTTTCAGGTATGTTGATGTATATGCTTTAAATAGGCATGAAAGGTGAGTAAATACGTACATAGATGTAATGAGCGAAAATGCAATATATGAATGAACGTGATAAGAGCAAATGAGATAGATGGTTGATAAGCAAAGGCTAAATAATGAGCCAATGAAGGATTATGAATTTGCTATTGAGATATGTTAATGATTTATGTATTGATATGATAATGTGATTACATGTTAAGTTTATTTGTATATGGCTTACTAAGCTTTTGGAAAGCTTATTTTGTGTGTGTTTACATTTTTTTTACAGATCGTCAAAGCTATGAAAGGCTTGGGAATCGTCGAGGATCATCACCACCCTATCAATCTCTATTTGGGTACTTTTGATTGTGTATATAGCTAAATATGGCATGTATAGGCTAGTTGTTTTGGGATAGGATTGATATATGTACATGGCCATGTGATATGGCTAGATATATGGTTGTGTTATGAATGACTAGACATGTCTTACGATGTTTGGTTTTGGTATGATTCCATGGTTATGAAATAGTAAAGGTAATGGTAAGCTTATTGATGCAAAGTGAGTATATGGGTTTGATGAACAATGGTTATGATGAAGTGGTAAGTTGTGGATGAATCATGCTTAGTTCATTTGTAAATTAGTTGAGCTATTTGGCATATAAGTTGGTATGCTTAGAAATGAGATTGAATGGGATAATATGATGACCATTTGGTGTGTTTTTGGTTGCCAATTGTGTTTAGAAATATGCTTGTATGTGTTTGTAGGGGTGACCCAAGTGTGGGTGGCAATTTCGCCTTGAAAATGGCCTATAATTGCCCAAACAGTTGAGCACACGGGTGTGTGGCTCGACCGTGTCCCTCGTGGTTTTATTTCAAAACTAGTCAGACTTGACCATGGGTAAGACACACGGTCGTATGACTGGCCGTGTGGATCAAGTCAGTAGTGACCACGGGCTGGACACACGGGCGTGTGACTGGCCGTGTGGTGCAAGTCAGTTTCGACCACGAGTAGGGCACACAGGCGTGTCTCAGGCCGTGTGAATAAGTCAGTATGTATGCCCTGTTTGGACACGGCTTGGACAAATGAGTGTGTCCGAGGCCATGGGAGGCACACGGCCTGCCCACACGGGCGTGTGACCTCTGTAACTTTGAAAAATTTTTAAATTTCTGAAAATATTCGTATGTGTTCGGTTTAGTCCCAGCCCTATTCTGAATCAGGTTTAAGGTCTCGTGGACCTATTTAAGGGACACTTTGATATGATTTGTTAAATTTAGTTATGAAATATTCGTAAAAGTTTTCGATTGTCTGGTAATGCCTCTTAACCCTAAACCGGCAATGATTATGGGTTAGGGGTGTTACATTACGGGTTATGGGTGTTACAGTATTCTCAATTTATGCGGTCAACTTGCGTACCTCTTACGGCAAACTACCACCAACAACATACCTCATCTCTTGGCGAGGACATAATCCTTTTCAACTTCTGCTCCGAAGTATAGTTTAAATCCTTCACAATTCTCTCCGTCGACTCCATCCAGTACTCAGCCACCATTGGATTTGTTCCAACAATGCCTTTGAACATTTCTAACTCATTCGATTGGAGCCTCTCCGCAACGGATCCTCGGCTCCCCGATCCTATTTGGCTCCAGCAGCGATTTGTAAAACCCTCAACATCACCTGGGTTATCGTGTCGTCACTGTTTTTGTTTTCAACATAGTCCTCCTCTTCTCCCTAGACAATGGGTAACTTTATAGGTGCAGCCCTACATTGCCTATACGTACCACATCTGCCTTGGGAGTTCATAGTGATCTTTCGAAAGTTTTAAATCTAAAGTATATCTACAGTTTTCAAACAAAAGTTCAAGCATTATTTAATCTCTTAAATGTTCATAATCTAAATGTTCATAATTTCGAATTGAATTTCATACAGAAAAATAAATTGTTCAAAAATCTTGTGGCATGGTTTTTCCCAAAATACCCATTTTTCATGCATGCATGCAAACATATTTCAAAATTTTATTGTCCAAGTTTAGAAAACCTAGGCTTTGATGCCACCAAATGTAACCTCCCCAACCCGGCCTAGACGTTAGACATGAATTCGAAAGATTACATTAGCCACCAAAATGGCCTAGTAAGCTATCGAAGTTTTCACTTCCCAATTCTTTTTAGAATATTGGTGTTTTCACTTCCCAATTTTTTCCCTTTGTTTTGGCCGAAACTCTCATTGCATTTTGCTTATTTTTCCCTTGTTGTGCCGTAACCCTTAATCCATCCTTGTTCATTCTTCTTTGGTTGCCGAAATACTCACATCTTTTGGTTCATTTCTCTTTTGGTGATTGGTCGAAACCTCTAAACACCTCTTGTCCATCTTCCCTTTTCTTTTTGATTATTTCTTTAACCTTTCTTTCACTTCTTAAATCAACATTACATTGTGACCGAATTTTCTTTATTCATTTCTCTCCATAGCCGAACCTATTAGCATCCTACCTCCTCTCTATTTCTTTTTCTTTCGTGTTGAGCACTATCTTCTTGACCGAATCGGTAAGTAATCCTCTTCTTTTCAATTACTTTTCTTCATGCCGAATATGTGCCCTTATCATGAGGTGGTTTTTCTTTTCGTAGTGTTCTAGTGAGTGGCCGGATATCACATTCTTGCCAATTCCTCTCTAATTTTAAGTTCAATCGGTGAAAGTTGGATCTACTATTGTCAAGGTAAGGGATTTCTTTAAAGTTCATCTCGATATCTCTTAATACTTGGTTATTCTGTTAAAACGGAATGATGGATTTGTCTAATCAGTTTTTTTAGGGACTAAATCATCCGTTATTATTCACTCGTTAATCCTCGGAAGTAGTGGTAAGCCGAATCCTATCCCTAAATTGTTATATTCACTCATCATAGTACTTTCTAACCGAGATCTTTTCAATTGAGGCAAGTGGTAACGGTTTGAAAGGAAAAGCGACAGTAGGAGACAAAAGGAGTGGATTTGCAATTCCTACTCCTAAGTTCAAACGAAGGGCGGTATCGGCGGTTCGGGATTTTCCACCGGGTTGTGGACCATCATCCGGTGAAAATAGACAAATCGTGGTCATTCATGATACTAAGAGTAAGCGTTTCAATAGATCGTTTGATTTAGATTTAGATTAATAAAATCTCATTTGTTGGATTAATCGAGTGTAATGGTGATTTAGGTGTCGACGATCAAGAAGGATTAATCCTTATCGTAATCAGGTGTGTAATCTCACACCGAAATCCCGTAGATTCAGATTCGATATCACGTTGGAAAATAGATCGTTATTATACATATGGCTAAAAATCGTAATATGGCATAAATCGAGAAATTTGCTTAAATTACATTATTTCTATAGATTGTCAAAATCAGTATTAAAATTGTTAAAATTACAAAAATGCCCCTATGGGCTGAATCGCTAGAATGCTTTAGTGGGCCGAATTACAAAGTTCTATAATTGGCCGATTTACCATAATAGATTATTGGATTAATAATTGTTGTACATATATGTGGATATTATGCTTTATTATGTATGTTGCATGGTACATATCGCATGGGTTGGGAAAAATGTATGAAGAGCAGTGTAGCCTGGTGGCATTGCCACAAAATATTCATTATAATGTTACTTATGATTCAGGCCCAGTGGTTGACAGTAAGGGGATTATACACTGAGTTCTAGTAACTCACCCCCTTTCCATAACCCTTGTAGGTAATGCTCAGTGATGTGGACTTGGGCCATGGATGACTCGGTGGAGGCCATACTTCAGAAATGGTGTTTTTTTTTTTTTAACTTGAGATTTCTATTTTTGTTTACTTAATTACTTTTACTATTTTGGGTTTTTAAGTTGTAATAAGGCCTCTAGAATATTTTATTTTTGCTTTATGTTTGACGTACTTATTATCTTGCTTGATTTATTTTAAATGGGAATTTTCTAAAAATCATAAATAACGGTTTCCAAAATTGATTAACAAAAGGTTTTTATAAATATGTAAAAATATTTTAACTCGAATTCTCTTTCAAATTACCAACGACATTTTCAAAAGTCACGATTTTAACGTTCACTACCTCGATTTTTGATTCATCAATCAACCTCTCAAAAATAGTTGTATTTTATCAAATATTTACATCCAAACTTGTTTTTTTAACCATAACCAAATAACACTTATTTTAGTACAAATCACAAGGACTTTATATGTTTTCCTCATGTGACATGTCAGATCCGGTCATAACGCATGGGCCGGGTTTGGGGTGTTACAGGATCCCTCGTTCAGCAGAGTTTAAATCCATCACAACCACTTGCCGTCCCAACTTAGCAAAATAAATATCCCTTTTTGCTTGTAAAGGGATTCGAACCCTTGCCCTCTCCTATGCTCCAGACGCTACATGCCACCACAACACAAGCTCCTTTTGTGTCTAAAATCATGCGCAACTAAATATAAGTCTATGGGCCAAAGTCTATGTTCATTTAAAAGGAAATCAAAATGAATTGCAAGTGCCAAGACTTGAACCTTGGACCCCTTGCTTCCTCTATGGCGTCACTTCCTTGTCTCCCATGTGGCGCCATTTGCCACTAGACCACAACTCCTTTTTTGTCATTTTTCTCCACATTTTATTCTTAAAGCCTACTTGCTAACTCCCAGGGTTTTATTCACCTAAAACCAAAATTTTTCCTAAAGCCCAGGTTTGATCCCGGGCCTTCATAGAAGCCCCCTAACCTTCCAAATCACTCACCTAATAGGTCCAACTTGCATTAGTGTCGTTCTCTTGTTCTCAAAAATTTTAAACACTCCCAAGTCCAAGGCCCAATTTTACTAGGCCCAAATTTGGGTCGTTACACTATAGGTACAGCCCTACGTGGCCTACCCGTACCACATCTACCTTGGGCATTCATAGTGATCTTCCAAAGTTTTAAATCTAAAGTATATCTACAGTTTTTTAAAAAAAAAGTTCAAGCATTATTTATCCTCCTAAATGTTCACAATCTAAAGTTTATAATTTATCTAAAGTTTCAACAGTAATCTCAGATTTAATTTCCTACAGAAAAATAAATTGTTCAAAAATCTTGTAGCATGGTTTTTCCCAAAATACCCCTTTTTCATGCATGCATGCAAACATATTTCAAAATTTTACTGTCCAAGTTTAGAAAACCTAGGCTCTGATGGCACCAAATGTAACCTCCCCAACCCGGCCTAGACGTTAGACTTGAATTCGAAAGATTACATTAGCCACCAAAATGGCCTAGTAAGCTATCGAAGTTTTGGAAACAAATATTTTTAAACATTTGTTTAGCTTTAGAAGAAAACTTAGTTTATGATCGATTTATTTATTACTCAAAATTTTAGTATTGTTAGTTTATGATCGATTTATTTATTACTCAAAATTTTAGTATTGTTTAGTATGTGAATTATTGATGTGTGTTTTCTTGTGTTGTGTACATGTGTATTTACAGAGCGTTCCCAAGATAATCTCTTTACTTTCTTCTCCTTTCACGATAAGTAGTGTGCGGGATAACGAGGAGGGCAGCAGTTCAATGATCCATCGCACAAACTTTCTTTCTACAGTATGTGAGCCGAGCTTATGAGGACCGTTCCCAAGGGATTGCAGTTTGAGGAAAACTGCTATCAAGCCGATTACTATAATTAATTACTAATCTACTTGAGTCTCGAATTAGTCTATTGTTAATATAGAAGCAAGATGATAATAATAATAAAGCCCTAAGAAGGCAATGTGGGACATTTCCAGGCTAGAGACTTGGAACGAGAGTTAGATAATTTTAGAGAATTTAAAAACAATTTTTTAGAAGGTTGTAATTGGATTTTTTTGTCTATTTTAAAATTTGGGATTTTTTTAATCTCCGTGTTTGCTTGTTTGGTTGAATTTGATGTTTGAATTATATGATACTGCCCATATGAACTAACAAGACATTTTGCAACTAGTAGAGCTTGCCGAAATCCAGGTACACCATATTCCACTTATTATATGACTTATAGTTTGATTTAGAAAAGCATGCTCTCAGGAGTAAATGCTTGTATGAAATATTTTGTATATGTATGATGAGTATGGACGGTTGGTGTGATTTGTGGCAATTTTTCGGAGAGTCACCTCGGTGGCTAATTTGTCGCTCGAAACTTAGGTCAAATCGTTCTGGCCAAGTTTGGGGTGTCATATAGATATTTACTCAACTGATCTAAATTCGAGCCCGATTTAAAAAAAAAAAATTTACCATAGAAGGTCATATTAGTTTCAGAACTTGATAACTTTTCTCAATTTAATCCTTAAATTTAGATTCCATTAAGGTATATTAAAATGATATTATTAAATTCTGCTATGCCATCACATGAATTTTTAATTAATATTTTAATATATTTCTTGTATTTTTTAGATTTTAAAATTTTAGGTGATGGGGTTCTAGATTTAAAGTGTTACACATCCGAATCCAAGTTCATGAAAAAATTTCTCAATTTTGTCAAAGACAAATGTGGACCAAGATGAAAAAAATTTCTTTCATTTAGGACTAAATATTGGTTTATCCCATCTTAGTAACCTTAATGAAAATATTGTTGCTTTGTTGATTGCTGATTCCATTAGATTATCGTGTCTACAATTTAGAAACATGAATTGCATGAGAAACCTTATCATAACAGGATTATCACTCTTCTTATGGATTTCCATCCCTCAATTCTTTAACCAATATTGGAACCCATCCCATCATGGCCTTACTCAAACCGATGCAGCCTCATTAAGTGTTTTTATTTTTATTTTTGAAAAACTCCAATCCCATAGTCTTCAATGATAAAAGAGGGTAAAACAACATGAATGATTTTTGCAGTTCAATGCATTCATGAACACCGTGTTCTCACCACCGATAATGGTGGGATTGACAGTGGCGGTGATCTTAGACAACACGATAGAAGTGGAGAAATTGAAGAAAGATAGAGGGATGCCATGGTGGGTTAAGTTTAGATCATTTAGAGGAGATAATAGGGTTGAAGAATTATATACTTTGCCTTTTAATCTTAATAGGTTTTTTCCACCAACCTAAATTTCCCAAAATTAGGCTTGGTAATTGCATATATTTTACTAGTTTTTCCTTTGATAAATATGGGTAGTAGTAACCGACAATTCGTGTAATTTTTCAAAATAATTTATGAATTATTAATTAATTTATATTATTTAAATTATTATTTTTATAAA
This sequence comes from Gossypium australe, assembly GCA_005393395.2. NCBI lineage: Eukaryota > Viridiplantae > Streptophyta > Magnoliopsida > Malvales > Malvaceae > Gossypium > Gossypium australe. The sequence goes on along the minus strand of CM016615.1, from coordinate 34,892,835 downwards.
TATTTTTGTATTAGTGGCAAGAGTAATTTAAATATGAATTTTTAATGTTGTCAACATTGCTATTAAAGTAAGGCCTGGCAGTGTGGTTGCTGACGATTATATGGCTGAAAATCAACCCTCTCTTCCCCCTTTATCTTCCTTCTCATTGGATTTTGTATTAGCCAGCATAGTACCGGCCTGTGGACGCCAATGAGATGCGAATGAGCATCCTCTTGTCGGACATAATAATGCATTTCTAGGCTCCTCTGCTAAGGATTCAATTTCCCATTTTTGGGAGCTCTCGGGCATCTTTAGTTTGCCTATTTTTGCTCGAGCTTTTCACATTTATTGGGTGCTTGAGGTGTGTCCATTGTAACAACAGTGAGGGCATGACAAAACTCTACACATCAAGGTCTAACCTTCTCAGCCGTAATGGCTAAACACCAACATATGATAAAGTTTTCAACTTATTCAAACAGAGTATGATTTTCTTTTGTAATTCATTTTTTATTTACATCTTATTTTGTACATTTATTTGAGATTTGATCCTCGCTTGTAATTCTTTTTTGTTGAATGGATATTATTTTTTAGAAAAGAAAAAGAAAACCTTACCATTGAATTGAAATAAAATAAAAGCATACTTGCATAGTATGTTTATTCTTTAAAACATGAAAAACAAAGATACTTAGTAGCATTAATAACTACACTTGTAGACCATTGTTGATACATGAAATAATTATATGAAATTGCAATGAGACTTTGAATTCAGATAATCTACCCAACAGAGTTGGTGCCCTTTGGCTTGTGACACCAACTCAATCAAGGGAAGCTCTGTTTGTTTCATTGAAAATGGTCTTCGAAAAATATTTTCTACATTTTCCTGTGTTTGTTTCATAGAAAACAGTTTGGTCAATGGAAAATAACTTACAAGTCAACGAAAAATAAGCCTGTTCTTTCCTCTAGAATGACTTACCCTTTATGGCAGGTTTTATTTTTATATAAAAATTAACTTAAGTCAAGCTTAATATCATTACATTATTAAATTTTTTAAAATATTTAAAAATTAATAAAATATTATAATTTTCAATATTATTAAACATACATATTTAATTATCTATATCTAACCATATAATAAATTATTAATATTATATAGAAAAAAATTAATAATGGATAATTTTATTCATTGTTTTTTTATACAATGCCTAGAACTACTCATATCACCTCCCCAACCCTTAACATAAGGCAGCATTAATGCCCTTCAACATGCTCGAACCCACGGTCTCCAACTTGTGCAACAATGTCGATGCCAATCGAGCTAAGTCGACAATTCTATTCATCATTTTCATTTATATATAGAAACCTGAAATAGTTATATTAAGTCATGGGTTAGTTAATTATTTTTACTATATCAAGTTTGTTGGCAACTTAACGAGTTAATCCTCGTCCAAAAAGAAAAAGAAGTGCTAATTATAGTAAGTAAAACTTGGTCATATTATTTACCCACCCTAGTTAAAATAGAAAATATTTAGTTGGTTGTAATTTGGCCTTACTCTATCTATATAAGATGGTTTGAAACAAAATAAAAGGCAGAAATCATTCTCTCTTTGAAGTAAATAAAAATAAAGTATGGCTATTCAATTTAATTTTGTTTCATCCATGTTAATACTAGTACTTTTATCCATATCGTCTGCTGAAGGTCAAGGAGGAGAAGGAGGCGGTGGTGTTATTGATGTTGTTGCAAAGTTTGGTGCAAAGGCAAACGAGAAAACAGATTTGAGTAAGGTAAGCAAAATATCATATAACTTTATAGTCAGCAGATAAAAGTATGCATAACTATTTTTCAAATCTCTTATCTTTATATGTATCTTTTTAATTTTTTTATTTGGTTTTAGCCATTGTTGGATGCTTGGAAAGAAGCATGTGCCTCGACATCTCCGGCAAAAATTGTGATTCCTAAAGGGATATATTTTTTAAGTACAGCTACCTTAGATGGTCCTTGCAAGGCTCCTATTGAGCTTCAAGTTGAAGGCACTGTGAAGGCTCCGGCAGACCCTGGTGCTTTCAAGGAGCCTAAATGGATTGCCTTCAATAGAATTGAAAATTTCAAATTGTCTGGCGGGGGAGTTTTCGACGGCCAGGGAACCACTGCTTATAAAAGGGAAGGTTGCAAAAATCATGATTATTGTGGTTCACTTCCTATTGTAAGTTATTTTCTTATTGAGAAGTTATGACTTTTGTTTTTATAAATAGAATTAAGTAATAATTGATTTTTGTTTCATTTTGGAATTAAACAGAACCTAAGGTTTGATTTTTTAACCAACGTAATGATACAAGATATAACTACCAAAGACAGCAAGCAATTCCACGTTAATGTTCTGGGATGCAAAAACATTACTTTCGAACATTTCACCATATCTGCACCTGGAGAAAGCCCAAACACAGATGGGATTCACATTGGGAGATCAGATGGGGTCAATGTTCTTAACTCGGAGATAAAAACTGGTGATGATTGTGTTTCAATTGGGGATGGTTCCAAAAATTTGGTTATCAATGGAGTAACTTGTGGACCAGGACATGGTATCAGTATTGGCAGTCTCGGATTATTTAAAAATGAAGAACCCGTTGATGGAGTTACAGTAAAAAACTGCACCATGACTAATACTTCCAATGGTGTTAGAATTAAAAGTTGGCCAGGTGCTGAACCCGGCACTTGTTCGAACATTCACTTTGAGGATATTACCGTGACCAATGTCAGTTCTCCTATTATAATTGATCAGAAATATTGCCCGTGGAACAAATGCAAAATAAATGTATGTACATATTTATCAAAATCGTAAGAGAGCAAAAAGAGTTAAACGGTCATTGAATCATTATTTTGTTTATGCAGGAAGAATCAAAAGTTAAACTAAGCAACATTAGTTTCAAAAACATTCACGGCACTTCTGCGCTTCCAGAAGCTATCAAGATTATTTGCAGTGCTACTTTGCCGTGTGAAAATGTGGAACTTGCCGACATTGAAATTACGCACAGTGGACCGGATGGACCTACAGTATCACAATGTTCGAATGTGAAGCCTAAAGTTAGTGGCAAACAAAATCCAGTTGCATGTTCCGCCCCTATCCCAGCAAAACCTACCCCAGCCGCTTAATCAATAGCATAGGTATAAATTTTTTTGATGAGGTTGTAACTCCTATAATTATATTTGTTTTGCAAACAAATTTTGTTTCGTTTTACATTTTATGTTATTAAGAATGGTTTTCTTAAACTTAATTATTTTAAAAAATACACTTCAACAAAAAATATTGCAATGTGATAACATTTTATGCATTTAGGCTTACGATATAATTATTTTTAAAATACTAAACCATTTACTATTTAATTATTTTGTGCTTTTATTTATATAAATTTTTTGTTTTTTATTTATAAACTTGGCATAATAAAAAATTTAATAATTAATATTTATACATTGTATCAATTTAGTTTTGATTCTAAAAATAACCTTTTAACTTTTACACCTTGTATAATTTAATTTTGTTATAGTTTTGTTTTTTTATGACTCTTTCACCTTAAAAGCTAAAAATATAAGTTTATCAGTTAAATTTGATCCAAAATATATTAAAATTGAAAATATAATAATTTTATCTTTTCTTATTGTTTTAAATTTGTAATATCCTAAATTAGGGGCTGCGCATTGGAGCCAAATTCACGAGTCGATAGGCCTTAAGGTTTGTTTTGATGAGTTTTAGGGGTTATTAAAGTTCGGGGGTAAAATGGGAGCATTTTGGAAATTTTGAAAATTTTGGGCAAAAAATGGAATTTTGGGCTGAAGAAGCCTTAATAATAAATTTTTGTGAAGTTATGGACATGAAAGTCCAGGTAGCGTAGTGGCTTCCTTGTGCCACTTAAGGTTTGGCGCCAAGCATGGTCAAGGGTTCGAGTCTTAGGCGCAGCAAAAGCTTTTTATTTTTCTTTAAAAAAATAGCGCTGCGTTGAAGGAGGGTTTAAAAGAAATTATTGGTGCCTCATTAGCATGGAATTCGCACTGGCCGAGTGGTTAAAACACTTGCAGCAAGGAGGCCATCGCGAGGACTCGCGTTCGAGTCCCATTAGGGGCGCGGATGTTTTTATTTTTCGGCTCATAGCTTAAAATGAGGAAGCCAGCAAAGTAAGGCTTAAAAGAATTTTCAATGCGTCAGATAGCATGAAATTCAAGTAGCCGAGTGGTTAAGGACTGGGCTTGAGAACTGCGTCAAGGGGACTCGCGTTCGAGTCCTGGAGTTCGCAGTTAAAGGATTCTATTTTTGCTTTTAGCACTCAGACCTGGGAACTGGCAAGGTAAGGTTTAAAAGAAAATCTAACGAGATTATCGCATGAAACACGCACAGGGCCGAGTGGCTGAGGCGTTGGAGTGTTCTCTCCAGGTCTCGGGTTCGAGACCTGGGGACAGCGCCTGAAGGTTATCCTTTTTGGCTTCTTTTCCAGGCATGAAATAAATGGCTGCATGGGCATTAAATGCAGCATGCACGCATGCAAGAATGGTTTAAAAGAATTGTTGAAGCAATTATGGCATGAAAGTCTTAGTAGCGGAAGTGGCTGGGCGTTTGGGCAGGTTGCTTCAGGTCTCGGGTTCGAGACGCTGGAGGCACATCTGCGAATTTCTATTTTAGTATGGCGTGGGAGCTGTGTGGCCTGCATGGCCCATGCGCACGCATGCTACCTTGGGAGGGTTATTTCTCCTTTTTAATTGTTTTGAAAGTATGAAATATTATTTTTTTAGCATTATTTTTATTAGTTTAAGCAAGCATGAATCTTGGCTTTGGAGAAAGGAAGCATGCGGCATGGGTTGGTTATTTTTATGGTTTTTTTTTTTCTTTTTAGTTTAAATTATTATGGATGAATGGTGGAATAATAATAATAATTATTATTATTATTATTTCATGCAATTGGGTCTTGGCATTTGGGAAGGGAGCATGCGGCATAGGAAATGCAAATGTATGGTTTTGTGATGCAACAAGCATGATCAATTGCATGCTTGGAATTTCTTTGTTTGTTGGCCGGCCATTTGTTCAAAACTTGGCAAAAACTCTTTGTTTTCTTTGCTTAGTGCATGGCTGAAATGCATGCAAATGGTGGTTTCCTTCCTTGCTTTTGGAAGCTTAGCCGATTGTAGAAGTCTTCAAGCTATTCTTCTTCTTGAGCATGGCCGAGTAAAACATCTCCTAGGGGGCTATCTATTTTGGTTTTCTGATAGCAAGAAGATACCAAAACTTTTAATTTTGTTTCCTTCCTTTCTCAAACTATGTGTGGCCAAAATAGAGACTTAGGGGAGTTAAGTTCGGTTTTGAAGGAGTTAGAAAGCTCTCGACTAGCTTATGTCTTTGCATGGGCTCTTTTCATTGTTGATAGCCGAACATGTAGGCACTATTGCCGAACCCTCATTGAAGAAGGTGCCTTCAGCTACCTCCTCTTAGTCTCTCTAAACAGAAGTTTGTAAGTATCCCTATTAAATAGTTAGTTCTTCTCCTTTTCTTTTGCATGCCGAAATCAAGGCAAGACTTTGATTCAAAGAATAGCCGACGTGCTAAAGGCTATATTGATGTATTTTTTTATGGTGGTAGTGTTAAGGAGCTTTTAAAAGAGCTTACGGGTGTTGGCTATTCAAAGGATTGGATATCTACAAGAGCTTTTATTCTCGATTTTGTTTAGCAAGGAGGGTGGCCTTGCCTTGTTTTCTTCTTCTCCCTTCTTGTCTTGGCCGAATATTTCTTTTACGATGGAGGAACCATAGCCGAATCTAGTTTTGAAAGATGCTATCAACTACGTATTTGAGAGCTCTTCAATGGTTTTGGTAAGTATTTCTTTAAGTGATCGGTTGAGCTCTTATTCTTGAAGTATGCCAAATTCAGTTTTTGGTCTCGGTATTTTGGGATTGGCCGAACCTTATTAAGGCCTTGATTTCATGTTTCGTTCTTGTGTAGTCAAAGGAGATAGCATTAAAGGAGCAAGGGTTCTCTCGGTATTTGATACAGCAAGGTAAGGGAATATGTCCTTCGGCCATAGACTATGTTTGGGTTTTGATAATAACCGAAAGTTTGACCATGGTTCCAGGGGTGGCCGAATATGTATAAGGCCAGAAGGCTGAACTCTGTTTGTATGTAGCTAGTATTATGGTGCATCCAATGAATCTTTCGGGAATTTAAGTACTCAAGGTTAGTAGTTGTGGAATTCGGCTTAGACCATTTTTGGTGAGTAAGTGGTTAACCGTTTCTGTCCTTGATGAATTAGGGGCTAGTTGAGCAAGGCACAAGGGCAAGTTCAAGATTTTAGACTTTGTTAGATTCGATAAATCAGAATCTCGCTAAAATCAGGTGCGTAGTTATCGCACTGTTCTCTTGCTGGTTTATGTATGTTATTGTAAATATACATGTTGTGCATGTTAGCCGAAATAAGGGCTAAGATGTTGGATACCCAAGGTGGGTGATCGTTCGATCAGGTGTGTAAGCCCTTACACACTTTATTAGTATAAAATTGTTATTATAATGATATTTTATCACCTATCATGTAGTAATTTTTGCCTTGTGGGCATGAGCTTGGTTTTCGGGTAAGTCCCCCTAATACTCGATCTATGTTATATGTTGTGTATGCCATCATATGCTATATAAAAATGCATGATATATGGGATCATGATACTTGCTATGTGAGCATGATGATGTGGGATAAATGAGTGGAGGGGGCAGTGATATTCGTGTCGACGGACACCAGTGTTTTGGTAACACACTGTGACTACGGTCACCAGAGGTTTGGTACCTCCAGAGGTTTGGCACCTCATAGCGTCTCGTCCCTGTGGCTTAGTACCACCGTGGGTTGGCCCCACATTTGAGATACGGGATCGACGCCAGTGATTTGGTATCACACGATGGGTTGGCCCCATCATTCGATTTGTGTCTTCGGACACCAGAGGTTTGGCACCTCCAGTGATTTGGTATCACACTGTGACTTCGAGTCACCAGTGGTTTGGCACCACACGTATTGACGGACATTATGACTTCGAGTCACCAGTGGTTTGACACCACCAGTGGTTTGGTACCACACGGGGTAGAAAATGGAGTATGGATGGCTAGGTTGGGTTTCATAATTGCATACTCACTTCATAATTACATATTCATGTGTATGGACTGTGTGAATATGGGCCAAGCCCATATGTGGGGACATGTGTTATAGCTATGCACTGAGTCTTGGTGACTCACCCCTTTCCCTATCTTTTCAGGTGAGTCGATCGCGGAGACGGAGCCGGAGAGGACTCGAGGTGGCCATGCTTGTTCCTCGTTTTGAAGTTTTATTTCGCACCATTAAAGCTTACTATTTGCTAAATTCGATTGGGTTGTAATATGGCCGTTTATTATTCTTTTATTATTATTCGTAGGATTAAGTAGTAGTTTTACCTTATTTCTAACGAACTTATGAATTGTTAAGCAAATCGGTAAAGGCAACATTTTCAAAATTAATACTCGTACGCGTTTTCAAAGATGTTACCATCGGGTAGCAAAATTTTACCAAGTTATCAATAACCCCGATACTTCTAAAAATCTAAATGATCAAATGATTTCAAATGAAAAGAAAAAGTTTTCAACCCCATCGTGTTTATCAAACCAAACTATCTTAGTTTTAGCAAACGTTGTTGTACAAATTCAGCAATATTTTTGGATTTCCAACGGTTACCTGAATCTTTCAAAAAGTTTTTACTCCGTGACATACCAGATCCGGTCAGGGCTTGTGGGCCGGGTTTGGGGTGTTACAAGTTGGTATCAGAGCCAGGTTCAAAACTCGGCTGTGGGGGCCCAAGGCCCAAAAATGTTTTCTTGATAGTCTTTTGGGGAATATTACGAAAATGGTTTGTTTTAAACAGCATGGCACCAAGTCTCCGGCACCGATTCGCACGGGTAAGTACCTCTGACTATTGAGGTGATATGAATATGTCTCTGTTTATGAGCATGAATACGACTCTTTGTATTAAAGTAGCGAACTTGAACTGAGCCCTTGTGTGATCGAAAGAACCACTTCTAAACACTTTAGTTCATAAAATTGTTCGCGATTAATCAGTGGAACGCATTTTCTATTGCATAAAACTTCTAAGTCAGATCGCGCGATAAGACATGAGTTCTAGAGGAAGTGGTCGAGGCGGAATGGAGGGTCTAATAATGAGGTACCACCTCCACCACCAGTCTTCGGCAATGAGCGGCAAGATCAGTCGGGGAATGATGCTGTATCTCAGGCGATGCTGCAAGTTTAGAGATGGTGGTTGGAGAAGGGGAAATGTGAGAGCTCAAAAATCTGTTCTCGAGCGACTTCGAGCCAATGGAACGGAGTTGTTCTGTGGTGTATCCGGCGTGGCACCCAGTACGACGGAATATTGGTTGGAAGCAACCGAGCGAATTATGGATGAGCTCGATCTGAGCCCTGAGGGAAAAAAAAAAAAAGTGAAAGGAATGGCGGCGCTACTTCGCGATGAAGCGTATCAAGGGTAGCTCACAGTTCGAGATAGTGTCACAGCTGAAGACCTCACTTGAGTGTATGTCAAGATAGCATACCAGAAGAAGTATGTCGACATTTACTACTTTGATGCTCGGAGGAAGGCATTTCTGGGGCTGGTTCAAGGGAACAAGTCCGTGACGGAATATGAAGCAGAATTCCTAAGGTTAAGTCGATATGCTCGAGGGATAGTTGCTTCGGAGCATGAACGATGTGTCTGGTTTGAGGACGGATTAAGGGACGACCTAAGATTATTGATAGCTCCTCGTCAGGAACGGGAGTTCGCGGTGTTAGTCGAAAAAGCTAAGATAGCTGAATGGATTAAGGACTCGATGAGGCAAAACAGAGATGAGAATAGGAACAGAGGTAGGAGAAATTTTTGGATCGTCTGAATCATCTGAGGGTCTTCAGAAAAGACCAAGGAGTGAAAATTTTGCTCGTGTGACTAAGCCAGCTACGGGAAATCGGAGTTGTTCGTGTGTTCAGTATGGAAGGTATCATGACGGCGAGTGTTGGAACCGGAATTGAAGATGTTTTAAGTTTAAGTCTAAGTCTCACTTGATTAAGATTGTCCTCAAGTGATGGAAAGGGCGCGAAGTCAAGGACGTGGAACTTCAAGCTGAGATGCTAAAGGCTCGGATGCGAGGCCGAGGGCGTGATAGTAGGTGAGTTTCTTGTTATGGAATATCTTTCATTATATGAGCTTTATAAGATCGGTTCATACTTGTACTATTGGTGAAGTGCTTGAACATTGGAGGTGAACTTAGAAACTGTGCTTAGAAGGTAAGATAGTTCGTGGCTGTATGCTAGTGGAGTATGGAACTTTGAAATTGAATCTCGAGATAGTATATAAGGAATGTGTTAGTTTTGTAGAATCAGAGTGCGCAGCTTAAGCGTAGTGCGGTGAATTGAAATGTGCGGATGTTCGGTTGTGAGCAATTTCGAGGACGAAATTGTTTTAAGGGGGTAGATTTGTAATATCCTAAATTAGGGGCTGCGCATTGGAGCCAAATTCACGAGTCGATAGGCCTTAAGGTTTGTTTTGATGAGTTTTACGGGTTATTAAAGTTCGGGGGTAAAATGGGAGCATTTTGGAAATTTTGAAAATTTTGGGCAAAAAATGGAATTTTGGGCTGAAGAAGCCTTAATAATAAATTTTTGTGAAGTTATGGACATGAAAGTCCAGGTAGCGTAGTGGCTTCCTTGTGCCACTTAAGGTTTGGCGCCAAGCATGGTCAAGGGTTCGAGTCTTAGGCGCAGCAAAAGCTTTTTATTTTTCTTTAAAAAAATAGCGCTGCGTTGAAGGAGGGTTTAAAAGAAATTATTGGTGCCTCATTAGCATGGAATTTGCACTGGCCGAGTGGTTAAAACACTTGCAGCAAGGAGGCCATCGCGAGGACTCGCGTTCGAGTCCCATTAGGGGCGCGGATGTTTTTATTTTTCGGCTCATAGCTTAAAATGAGGAAGCCAGCAAAGTAAGGCTTAAAAGAATTTTCAATGCGTCAGATAGCATGAAATTCAAATAGCCGAGTGGTTAAGGACTGGGCTTGAGAACTGCGTCAAGGGGACTCGCGTTCGAGTCCTGGAGTTCGCAGTTAAAGGATTCTATTTTTGCTTTTAGCACTCAGACCTGGGAACTGGCAAGGTAAGGTTTAAAAGAAAATCTAACGAGATTATCGCATGAAACACGCACAGGGCCGAGTGGCTGAGGCGTTGGAGTGTTCTCTCCAGGTCTCGGGTTCGAGACCTGGGGACAGCGCCTGAAGGTTATCCTTTTTGGCTTCTTTTCCAGGCATGAAATAAATGGCTGCATGGGCATTAAATGCAGCATGCACGCATGCAAGAATGGTTTAAAAGAATTGTTGAAGCAATTATGGCATGAAAGTCTTAGTAGCGGAAGTGGCTGGGCGTTTGGGCAGGTTGCTTCAGGTCTCGGGTTCGAGACGCTGGAGGCACATCTGCGAATTTCTATTTTAGTATGGCGTGGGAGCTGTGTGGCCTGCATGGCCCATGCGCACGCATGCTACCTTGGGAGGGTTATTTCTCCTTTTTAATTGTTTTGAAAGTATGAAATATTATTTTTTAGCATTATTTTTATTAGTTTAAGCAAGCATGAATCTTGGCTTTGGAGAAAGGAAGCATGCGGCATGGGTTGGTTATTTTTATGGTTTTTTTTTTCTTTTTAGTTTAAATTATTATGGATGAATGGTGGAATAATAATTATTATTATTATTATTATTATTATTTCATGCAATTGGGTCTTGGCATTTGGGAAGGGAGCATGCGGCATAGGAAATGCAAATGTATGGTTTTGTGATGCAACAAGCATGATCAATTGCATGCTTGGAATTTCTTTGTTTGTTGGCCGGCCATTTGTTCAAAACTTGGCAAAAACTCTTTGTTTTCTTTGCTTAGTGCATGGCTGAAATGCATGCAAATGGTGGTTTCCTTCCTTGCTTTTGGAAGCTTAGCCGATTGTAGAAGTCTTCAAGCTATTCTTCTTCTTGAGCATGGCCGAGTAAAACATCTCCTAGGGGGCTATCTATTTTGGTTTTCTGATAGCAAGAAGATACCAAAACTTTTAATTTTGTTTCCTTCCTTTCTCAAACTATGCGTGGCCAAAATAGAGACTTAGGGGAGTTAAGTTCGGTTTTGAAGGAGTTAGAAAGCTCTCGACTAGCTTATGTCTTTGAATGGGCTCTTTTCATTGTTGATAGCCGAACATGTAGGCACTATTGCCGAACCCTCATTGAAGAAGGTGCCTTCAGCTACCTCCTCTTAGTTTCTCTAAACAGAAGTTTGTAAGTATCCCTATTAAATAGTTAGTTCTTCTCCTTTTCTTTTGCATGCCGAAATCAAGGCAAGACTTTGATTCAAAGAATAGCCGACATGCTAAAGGCTATATTGATGTATTTTTTTATGGTGGTAGTGTTAAGGAGCTTTTAAAAGAGCTTACGGGTGTTGGCTATTCAAAGGATTGGATATCTACAAGAGCTTTTATTCTCGATTTTGTTTAGCAAGGAGGGTGGCCTTGCCTTGTTTTCTTCTTCTCCCTTCTTGTCTTGGCCGAATATTTCTTTTACGATGGAGGAACCATAGCCGAATCTAGTTTTGAAAGATGCTATCAACTACGTATTTGAGAGCTCTTCAATGGTTTTGGTAAGTATTTCTTTAAGTGATCGGTTGAGCTCTTATTCTTGAAGTATGCCAAATTCGGTTTTTGGTCTCGGTATTTTGGGATTGGCCGAACCTTATTAAGGCCTTGATTTCATGTTTCGTTCTTGTGTAGTCAAAGGAGATAGCATTAAAGGAGCAAGGGTTCTCTCGGTATTTGATACAGTAAGGTAAGGGAATATGTCCTTCGGCCATAGACTATGTTTGGGTTTTGATAATAACCGAAAGTTTGACCATGGTTCCAGGGGTGGCCGAATATGTATAAGGCCAGAAGGCTGAACTCTGTTTGTATGTAGCTAGTATTATGGTGCATCCAATGAATCTTTCGGGAATTTAAGTACTCAAGGTTAGTAGTTGTGGAATTCGGCTAAGACCATTTTTGGTGAGTAAGTGGTTAACCGTTTCTGTCCTTGATGAATTAGGGGCTAGTTGAGCAAGGCACAAGGGCAAGTTCAAGATTTTAGACTTTGTTAGATTCGATAAATCAGAATCTCGCTAAAATCAGGTGCGTAGTTATCGCACTGTTCTCTTGCTGGTTTATGTATGTTATTGTAAATATACATGTTGTGCATGTTAGCCGAAATAAGGGCTAAGATGTTGGATACCCAAGGTGGGTGATCGTTCGATCAGGTGTGTAAGCCCTTACACACTTTATTAGTATAAAATTGTTATTATAATGATATTTTATCACCTATCATGTAGTAATTTTTGCCTTGTGGGCATGAGCTTGGTTTTCGGGTAAGTCCCCCTAATACTCGATCTATGTTATATGTTGTGTATGCCATCATATGCTATATAAAAATGCATGATATATGGGATCATGATACTTGCTATGTGAGCATGATGATGTGGGATAAATGAGTGGAGGGGGCAGTGATATTCGTGTCGACGGACACCAGTGTTTTGGTAACACGCTGTGACTACGGTCACCAGAGGTTTGGTACCTCCAGAGGTTTGGCACCTCATAGCGTCTCGTCCCTGTGGCTTAGTACCACCGTGGGTTGGCCCCACATTTGAGATACGGGATCGACGCCAGTGATTTGGTATCACACGATGGGTTGGCCCCATCATTCGATTTGTGTCTTCGGACACCAGAGGTTTGGCACCTCCAGTGATTTGGTATCACACTGTGACTTCGAGTCACCAGTGGTTTGGCACCACACGTATTGACGGACATTGTGACTTCGAGTCACCAGTGGTTTGACACCACCAGTGGTTTGGTACCACACGGGGTAGAAAATGGAGTATGGATGGCTAGGTTGGGTTTCATAATTGCATACTCACTTCATAATTACATATTCATGTGTATGGACTGTGTGAATATGGGCCAAGCCCATATGTGGGGACATGTGTTATAGCTATGCACTGAGTCTTGGTGACTCACCCCTTTCCCTATCTTTTCAGGTGAGTCGATCGCGGAGACGGAGCCGGAGAGGACTCGAGGTGGCCATGCTTGTTCCTCGTTTTGAAGTTTTATTTCGCACCATTAAAGCTTACTATTTGCTAAATTCGATTGGGTTGTAATATGGCCGTTTATTATTCTTTTATTATTATTCGTAGGATTAAGTAGTAGTTTTACCTTATTTCTAACGAACTTAAGAATTGTTAAGCAAATCGGTAAAGGCAACATTTTCAAAATTAATACTCGTACGCGTTTTCAAAGATGTTACCATCGGGTAGCAAAATTTTACCAAGTTATCAATAACCCCGATACTTCTAAAAATCTAAATGATCAAATGATTTCAAATGAAAAGAAAAAGTTTTCAACCCCATCGTGTTTATCAAACCAAACTATCTTAGTTTTAGCAAACGTTGTTGTACAAATTCAGCAATATTTTTGGATTTCCAACGGTTACCTGAATCTTTCAAAAAGTTTTTACTCCGTGACATACCAGATCCGGTCAGGGCTTGTGGGCCGGGTTTGGGGTGTTACAAAATTTAACCTTGAATATTACAAATAAAAGCAAAACGGTAAAAAAAAAATATAAAATTGCACTATATAAATGTTACGAAGTTGAATTTGTTAGAATCAAGATTAAATTGACACAATGTATAAACGATGAGAGCTAAAATTACTATTATGTCAATATTAAAAGATGTCAAAGTTTTATAAAATGTTTGGCGATGGAATCCATCAAACTGGTTTAATAAAAAATCGATGGTTTAACCTGTTCAACCACTTGTTCAATTATTGACACTGAATGTAATCATTGCTTGAAAATTTATATAATATTTCTAAATTTTAAATGATAATACCTGAAATTCAAAGACCAAAAGGAATTTAATTGTCAAATTCAAGTGACAAAGTGGATAAAAAAATAAACCTAATAGTCGAATTTTTAAATGATAACACAATTCTCCAAGCACTTTTTGGAAAAAGGTTGCCAGCAGTTATTGGAGGGTCTTATGCTTATGTTATCCCAATAGCCTACATAATAAACGCCCCGTCATTGCAATGAATTAGTGACTCCTCCTCCGGTTTACGTACTAAGTCATGGCAGTGGCTGGAAGGTAAGACAGTTTAACATAACTACGAATCAAATAAGCCTTTCTCGAGGAAAAACCGAGAACAAGTTACTTAAAAACCATCGTATAACCGAAGAAAATCCTCCCTAGATTAAACTCAAACATTATGAAACTCCAACTTAAGGCCTCGTTGGCCTTACAATAAGGACCAATCACTCATTGGCAATATCATAGTTATGTTTCAGGGAAAACATCAAGCTCCTAGGATTAACCCGAGTTGGAAGCCACCGAGTTGATCAAATAACTGCTGGCTTCATGATGTTTTTCTCTATATTTGGTATATGTCCAACATTGGTACGCTCGATCTTTTTATATATATATTTAAACAATCATACTTATATTCATATCTGAATATATGTTGAAAAGAAATAAAAATTTAGGTGATATAAAGGGTTAAATTACTTTTTGATATTTGAACTCGACAAATTTTCCCATATTTTGGAACCCTAAACCTTAAATTTGACAATTGATTCTACTTTGGGGCTTGAATTTTTTTTATCTAAATTAAACCTTGAGTTTTGCAATTTTTCTCACACGGTGTTTGAATTTTCTTTGTTCAAGTTAGTCCATAAAAACCCTAGAGTTTAGGCCCGAATGTGGGAACAATTATCAAGATCAAGCACCAAAGTGGGAACAATTACCTATTTCATGTCTCTGTGTGAGAACAATTTAATAACCTCAGAACCTAACTTTGGCAAAAACAAAAGTTCAGACTCCAATGTAAAAAACTTATTAAATTAGCTCCAAATAGTGATTTAATCTTAACATATATGATATTTTGTGCAAGAAAATTCGGAGCAGTGTTTGCATTCATACCTTTCCCCATCTTTGTAGCACTTTATCGTATACTTTTTGGCCTTGTAGGTATGTATTAATTTTAACCATACCTACCCATTTTTATCCCAACCTTAGATTGTCACATCTTGGAAACTGAGCCGATGGTATTGACATTAAATTATATATTAAAAATAGGGTAAATAGAAATCACGTTAGTAATTAGGACTAAATAGGAATAATAGCAAAGTAGAGAACTTAAATAGGTAAATTAGGACTAATGGTTAGTGGTGGATTTATTAAAACAAGGGTGTAGGAGCCCAATTTTGATCGGGCTTAAGCAAACCAAAATAAAAAATAAATGTCCAAAAACAGTCCCTATTACAAAGCCAAAAATTAAATAAGTCCAAAATCCTAAACTAAAACCAAAGCCCACTTACACCGTAAGCCCAATTACCAAATCCTACCCTGACCCAAAACAGAAATGGCCCAAAAGAGCCCAAACACTAAGCTGAAATCAGCAATGGCCTAGGGTTTCAGAAACCCTAGGCGCTGCAATGGCAGGCCAATAGTCGCGCCGTATTCCTCCCACCCGAGCCAAGCCTTCGGTCGCACCACGATCTGTGCCCGAATCACGCCGTCATCGCCTGATTTTTCGTTGCTCATCTGCACAGAAAAAGAAGGACAAACAGCAAAACAAACATGGCAATATTTTGTTTCTTTTTATTTCTTGTTTCAAAGGCTATAAAAGTCCTAATCTGTAATACACATGGGGATACAGAGAATATAGAGGCAAAAAGCACACAAAAAATAAACAAAAAGAAGTACAAAGAAATAAAAGTATTGTAGTTCATTCACAAAGGTGATTTACTACGTTATTTTGTTTTTTTTTATTAATAAACTATTTTCCTACAGACATTTTGTTTTTATAAAGAAAAAATATATATAAAAGGAAAGGGTTTACTTGCGCAAGAGAAATCGTGGTTTTCGGCCTCCAGCTACCGGCCACGGAGGCGCGTGGCGCTCTTGGCGTGCGTGAGATAGTGGCATGAATGTCCGACGCCGGAGCCAGACGAGAGAACAAAAGGGAATTCAAAGCCTTTTTCAAAGTTTTTTTTTTTTAAAACAGATTTTGAAATGATTCTTTTTCATTGAAACTGATTTATATAACAGTTTAAAAACGACACTGTAACGCCCCAAACCAGGTCTATGCGTTAAGACGAGGTTTGGTTTGTCACACAGATCGAACATCCATTTAATTCTCTAATGATTTAGGTAAAATAGTTCTACAAAACCTTTTAAAATTGAAGCTTGGTAAAAATTAAGAAAAATGATTTAAAATCGATGAATTAAGAAATACTAGTTTGAAATCTTATCATTTAGTCCAACCCCCTTATTAAAACAAGAATAGTTAAAGTATCTCAAATGTTTTAAAACAAAATTAAATCCATCCACACATAAAAATCCATAAAAATATTAATAAAGGCCTTATTACATCATACCCAAAATAGTAATTAAAAGAAATCACTTAATAAAAGTTCATAGTTTATAAAAACCCATATTCGCAGTATGGCCTCCACGAAGTCATCCTCAGCCCAAGCCTTCGTCAATTGCCATTACCTAAGATGGATAATTAAACAGAGTGAGTTACTCAGAACTCACTGTATAACTCACTTACCACATTCATTGGGCCAGATCATCAAGACATTATTTTGGGCTTGAGCCCATTTACGAATTTAACAAAATAATAAATGAAATGCATGTAAAATGAAATTTCCCAACCAAACCTAATTTTCATCCGCTACACACCACCCGTACCAACCAACACACCTGTGGGGATCAAGTCAACCCACCCCGCCAACACACCAATTGTAGGCATAAAGCCATTTTTAAATAATATTGTGGTGCACCACCGAACTAGATTGTGACAAAGTCACCGAACTAGAGGCATTAAGCCATTAAAAATTTGTGGCAGAGCCATCGAACTAGATTTTGGCAACAGGCCTTTCTTCTCTTCATCAATTATCCCAACCCATGCAATCATGTATGCATAACACTCTATATCCATATGATAATTTAACAAGAAGCCCATAATACATGTGAGTCTATATTTCAAATTTTCATTTTGGCCCATACGACAAAATAGCATTTAGCCCATTTAGCAATCTAGCAAACTTTGGCCCATATATCGATCTAGCAGTTTTTCGGCCCATTTAATGATCTAGCAGTTTTTCGGCCCATTTAACGATCTAACAGTTTTTCGACCCATTTAACGATCTAGCAGTTTTTCGGCCCATTTAACGATCTAGCAGTTTTTCGTAAATTTCACGACTTTAACTGTTTTCATGCATTTACACAAAAGTGTTAATTACTACGTATTTTCTGATTTTGCCATCTTTACGATTTTATCCCAATACTTACGGTATAGTATCTAACCCGAGATAAGTGTGAAGTTACACACCTGGTTACTGTGAGAACTAGACTTTCCCGCTCGTCGATACCTAAACGCATCACGATAAATTAGAACACTATAGTTTATTTACAAATCGAATCGTAGAAATAACGATCTAGACTTTTTACCCTCAGAATTTCGAACCACTTCTCTTTGCGGTTTCTCCCCGATTGTTGGTTCGTTACCCGATGAAAATCCACGAACAAACAAAGGTTCGGGAGTACGAACGACTTCAAACAACTGATTCTCCTCGGATGAGCGTTCACAACCCGGTGGAAAATCTCGGATTCCCGAAACAGCCCTTCGCTTAAACTTAGGGGGAATAGCGGAACCACCCCTCTTCCGAACACTATTCACCGCCCTTTTCGTCCCTATCTTGATTGTCTCCATTGACAAAAGATCATCAATCCGACTTAATAATATATCGAAATTATGACTAACGGTTTTAAGGGTGAGATTGGCTTACCACAAATATCCTTGTTCCACAATATGTAAATCGATTGATAACGTCCCCTAAATCGAAATCGATTAATAATCCATCTATATCAATATGACGAGTAATATGAGAATCCTTGAATAAACTCCTTACCTTAACTCTTTAGATCGATTCCAACGATTCACGATGCTCATGAACACTTGAGTTTCGGCCCTCCAAAATCACACTAAAATATAACAAAAGGAAACGTTGAAGAGAATGAACGATGATTTCGATCAAAGAGATTCTCCCTATCATCATTAAGATTCGACCAAAGCAACTAATAACCAACATAAACTAAAAAGAAACTCTTACCTATTGTCCACAGTTGAAAAAGAAATGATTGAGAAGAATACTTATGTATAATGGGAGATTTGGCTATGAATAAACAAAGAAAAGAAAAAGATTCAGCAATGGAGTAAACTAACATTCGGCCATAAGAGAAAAATAATGAAGAAAGTGTTTGAATGATAAAAATGAAGAAGAAGAGAGAATGGGAAGAAGGTGTTAATATTCGGTTTTCAAAGAGAAGAAAAGAGAATAAGGAAAAGAGATGAGTTTAGGAACAATGTGTATTCGGCAATGGAGGAGGAGAAGGAAAAGAAAATGATCTTGGCTTTGGTATTTCGGCAAAAAGAGAAAAGTGTTTTGAGATGCTAAGCAAAAATGTGCCCAAATGGTAACATGAAAATGAAATGGTCAAAAGAACAAGGCTTACCAAAAGCTCAAATTTGGCTAAGAGAAAAGGTTGAGAAGAGAATTGCAAATTTTACACAAAAATGCTAGGAATGACCAAAAGCTAACTCCTAATCCTAGCCAAGCTACTAACACGTTCGGCCAACCCCCTTAGTCCACAAAGCCGTCCATGTTCATGGTCAAAATGGCCATGAAAAAGTTACCAAAACATCAACCTTGATTCAAGCCTTGCAATCCTCCATTTTCCTAAAGTTTGAGAATCCTATCCCCAAAATCAAGCAATTCCATCCCTAAAAGCATGCTTGCCATAAACTTTAGTCTTCATACCATAACAATTAGTCCATCTTATCCATGAATGATGCTTGGCCGACACATGCTAGTAAAAAGCAAAAATAAAAGCTCCCAATTTGCATGCTAGGAGATTCGAGCCTCTCCCCTCAAGTCCAACTTATGGCGCCATCACCACTTTGCCAATTGCTCATCTTATGCCATCTTTTATCACTTAATTAACTTAAACTTCAAGATCACCTGATTCCTCTACAGTAAAGTACTCTTTGCTAAAATTTATTCTAACTCCAATTAAACCCGAGCCTTCTCAAGACTATATTAAGCACACAATAAAATCATACCCGAGCTAACACAAGCAACATAATGATACTCAAATTTTTAGGATGTTACAATTCTACCCCCTTAAAGAAAATTTCGTCCTCGAAATTTACCTGATTAAAAGAGGTGAGGATATTGTTGCCGAATTGCATCCTCAGGCTCCTACGTAGCTTTCTCCGCTCCGTGATTACGCCATAAAACCTTGACCAATGGCACAGTCTTCTTTCTTAGCACCTTAACATCTCGGTCTAAGATTTCCACTGGTTCCTCCTCGAAAGACAAATCTGATCTCAACTCCATTTCTTCTACCGGTACTATGTGAGACAGATCCGATCTATAGCGCCTCAGCATGGAAACATGGAAAACATTATGAATTTGACTCAACTCCGGAGGTAATTCAATCTGATAGGCCACTGGACCAACACGCTTCATCAGACGATATGGTCCAATGAACCTAGGGCTCAACTTGCCCTTCCTTCTAACTCTAAAAATCTTATTCCAGGGTGAGACTTTCAGAAAAACCTGATCCCCCACAGCAAACTCGTTATCCTTACGTTTCAGATCTGCATACGACTTATGTCTATCCGAAGCTTCCTTTAACCGTGCTCGAATAACTTTTACCTTTTCTTCAGTCTCAGATATCAACCCAGGACCCAACATCTATCGTTCGCCCAATTCAGTCCAACAAGTAGGAGTACGACACCTACGACCATACAATGCCTCGTAGGGTGCCATCTGAATGCTAGACTGATAGCTATTGTTATACGCAAATTCTGCCAACGGTAGAAAATCCTCCCAACTACCTTTGAAATCAATCACACATCCCCTTAACATGTCTTCCAATAACTGAATTACTTTTTCCGACTGACCATCTGACTGAGGATGAAAAGCCATACTGAAGTTTAACTTTGTTCCCAAAGCTTCACGCAGAGCTTTCCAAAATCATGATGTAAACCTAGGATCCCTATCTCATATAATAGACACTGGTACCCCATGCAACCTCACGATT
This sequence comes from Gossypium australe, assembly GCA_005393395.2. Classification (NCBI taxonomy): domain Eukaryota; kingdom Viridiplantae; phylum Streptophyta; class Magnoliopsida; order Malvales; family Malvaceae; genus Gossypium; species Gossypium australe. The sequence goes on along the minus strand of CM016615.1, from coordinate 34,872,615 downwards.
TCATATACATACAGCTTAGCCAACTTCTGTAATGAGTAATCCGTACGAACTGGTAGAAAATGAGCAGTCTTCGTCAATCGATCAACTATTACCCAAACGGAATTTTTCTTAGTAGGTGTTAAAGGTAACCCACTAACAAAATCCATTGTTATCCGCTCCCATTTCCAAAGAGGAATCTTTACCGGGTGTAATAAGCTTGACGGCAATTGATGTTCTGCCTTCACTTGTTGACAAGTCAAACATTTTCCTACAAACTCAGAAATCTCACGCTTCAACCCTGGCCACCAATACTGTTCACGGAGATCTCGGTACATCTTATTTCCTCCGGGGTGCATAGCATAAGGGCTACTATGCGCCTCCCGCAGAATCATTTGTTTCAAATCTGAATCCTTAGGCATACAAACTCTTCCACGAAAACACAGCACTCCATCCGTGTTTATACCAAAATCCCCTATTTCACCACTTTCAACTTGCTGAATTAAGGGTCCCAACTTTTTATCTGATATCTACTTTTCCTTGATTTGTTCTAACCACAGAGGCTTCACCTGAAGTTCCGTTAACAGACTACCATCCTCATACAAACTCAAATGAGCAAACATTGCTCTCAAATCAGATACCACCTTACGACTTAAAGTGTCAGCTACCACATTAGCCTTTCCAGGATGATACTCGATTGAGAAATCATAATCCTTTAACAGTTCTACCCATCTTCTCTGTCTCAAGTTTAACTCCTTCTGAGTAAGAAGAAACTTAAGACTCTTGTGATCCGTATAGATGATGGACTTCTCACCGTAGAGATAGTGCCTCCAAATCTTTAAAGCAAACACTACCACAGCTAACTCCAAGTCATGAGTAGGGTAGTTTACTTCGTGCGGTCTCAACTGACGAGAAGCATAAGCCACCACTTTTCCATTTTGCATCAGCACACAACCTAAACCCGTGTGAGACGCATCATAATAAACGATAAATTCTTTTCCAGCCTCAGGCTGAATCAAAACTGGTGCTTCCGTCAGAATCTTCTTCAATTTCTTGAAACTCTCTTATTGTTTTTCAGTCCATATATACGGTACTCCCTTCTGCAACAGCTTAGTTAGGGGTGCAGCAATCAGCGAAAACCCTTCAACAAAGCGTCTATAATAACCATCCAAACCCAAAAAACTCCGAATCTCAGTTACTGACTTTGGTGGTTTCCAATCCAGTACAGCCTCAATCTTCCGAGGATCCACCCTTATTCCTTCAGCTGATACCACATGACCCAAGAAAGTCACTTCCCTTAACCAGAATTCTCATTTACTGAATTTGGCATAAAGTTGCTTATCTCGAAGTAACTGCAATACTATACGCAAATGCGAGTCATGTTCCTCTTCATTCCTTGAATATACCAAAATGTCATCTATGAACACTACCACAAACCGCTCTAGATATGGTTGAAAGACCCGGTTCATGATGTCCATAAATGCAGCTGGTGCATTGATCAACCCAAACGGCATCACCAAAAACTCGTAATGTTCATAACGAGTTCGGAATGCCGTCTTATGAATATCTGCTTCTTTCACCTTAAGTTGGTGATAACCCGATCTCAAATCAATTTTGGAGAAAACTGAAGCTCTTTTCAATTGTTCAAATAGGTCATCAATTCTCGGCAAAGGATACCTATTCTTGATCGTCAATTTATTCAACTGTCTGTAATCAATGCACATACGCATCGACCCATCCTTCTTCTTAACGAACAAAACCGGTGCTCCCCACGAAGACACACTCGGTCGAATAAAACCCCAATCCAGCAATTCTTGAATTTGAGCTTTAAGCTCCGCCAACTCCTTCGGTGCCATTCTATAAGGAGCAATGGACACTAGAGCCGTTCCGGGCAAAAGCTCAATACCAAATTCTACTTCCCGATCTAGAGGTATACCAGGAAGTTCTTTAGGAAATACATCAGGAAATTCCTTCACCGTTCTCACATCTTCCACTGATAACTCTTTGGCATCCAAAGTACTAATAAAAGCTAGGAATGCTCCATACCCTTTCTGCACCAACTTTTCTGCCTTCAACGCAGATACCACATTTGCCAAGTAATTCCTTCGTTCGCCTATCATTAATACTTCCTTATCATCCGAAGTCCTTATTGACATCCGCTTTTCAGCATAATCCAAATGTGCCCGGTGCTTAACCAACCAATCCATGCCCAGAATGAGATCGAACTCGCCGAAAGGCAATTCCATCAAATTTGCCAAAAATATTTCTCTTTGGATTTCTAAGGGCATGTCTCTAAACAGTTTATTTACAATTACTGACTGTCCTAAAGGACTAATTACCGTCATCTCACTATCGGTAATTTCAGATTCTAGATTCAAGTTTCCAGATATGGCACTAGCAACATACAAGTGGGTAGAACCAATATCTATCAAAGCAGTAACAGGTACATCAAAGATGAAGAACGTACCAGTTATCACATCAGGTGCATTGCCATCCTCGCGGCGTCTAACTGCATAGACCAATCCTGGCTGTCTTGCATCCGCGTTACCTCTAGAACCATTGCCTCGACCCGGTGCACCTTGACCACGTCCAGCCCCATTACCACCACGACTTGGTCCACGGCCTCCCGGTGGCTGCTGAATTCCTCTGGCCGGCTGTGCATCAGGATTACGAGCTTTCTGAGTCGTGTCCATCCGTTGAGGGCAATTCTTATATTGATGATCCATTGAACCACATTTATAACAAGCACCAGTTTTCCTCCAGCACTCTCTGGAATGTCGTTTCCCACATTCAGTACAGTCTCGACTCTGATTAATAGCTACAGGTGCTCTACCTTGAGCTGGCTCATCATTCCGAGGCGTCTTCTGAAACCTTTTTGAAGAATCCGAATACTTTATATCTCTCTTGCCTCTAACTCTTTCCCGATTCTGACGTTCTGAGCTCTTAGCCTCTTCGGCTATCTTGGCTTTCTCCACAAGCGTGGCAAAAGTTCTAACTTGTTGTGGGGCTATCAGAACCCGCAACTCATCATTCAACCCATCCTTAAAGTGTACACAACGCTCATGATCCGTTGGCACTATTTTCCGAGCATAGCGACTCAAGCGTAAAAACTCAGCCTCATACGCTGCCACCGTCTTATTTTCTTGAACCAGATTCAGAAATTCCTTCCTTTGGGCATCCACATAACTTGTTCCTACATATTTCCCCTGAAAGGCAGCTTTGAAGAATTCTCAAGTAATTAATACAGCGTCAGTGCCTTCTCGGACAGTAAGCCACCATTGATATGATTCGTCCCTTAACAAGGACACCTCTCCTCTTAGTTTCTGTTCTACAGTGCACTCTAGGTCGTCCATAAATCGCTCCACCGCCTCAAGCCAATATTCAGCAACATTTGGAGCTACACCTAAGACACCTCTGAAAACTTCAGCACCACTTGATTTCAGTCGCTTCGATATTGACCCACGAGCTGCTGGCCCAGCTCTAGTTCCAGCGACCCTTTCAAGGACTCGCAACATTGCTCGTGTCAAAGCATTATCTTCTCTCCTATTCTCTTGTGATTCATTTTCCGACGCTGGTGATGCCGGTGCATCCATTTCCGAAATATGTCCCGATTCCGCAGACACAACTCTAGCTCCTCGGCCTCAACCACGGCCACATCTACCACGTCTGTGTCCTCTGGCGCTCATACTGACTAACTCGTTTTAATCTGATTACGAATTTTATGAACTAGAAAACTGTTTCAATGTTTATTAACGATATTTTATGAGATTCAAGAGATAAAGTTGTTTTTCGCAAACACATCCTATAGTCTCAATCTCTACGATTTTCAACATCTAAAACTAGAAGTTCTAGAGTGTTCCTATGATCATATCATCATAATAATCATTCAGTAATGAATACTTACTTGACTTGGTGCCGGATGCTTGTGGTGCCATACTAACTTAAAAACATAATTAAAATAATTTCATACGGAAGTTATTTGTTGAACCCAACCACAGCCGAGTTTTGAAACTGGCTCTGATACCATCAAATGTAACACCCCAAACCAGGTCTATGCTTTAAGAAGATATTTGGTTTGTCACACAGATCGAACATCCATTTAATTCTCTAATGATTTAGGTAAAACAGTTCTACAAAACCTTTTGAAATTGAAGTATGGTAAAAATTAAGAAAAATGATTTAAAATCGATGAATTAAGAAATACTAGTTTGAAATCTTATCATTTAGTCCAACCCCCTTATTAAAACAAGAATAATTAAAGTATCTCAAATGTTTTAAAACAAAATTAAATCCATCCACACATAAAAATCCATAAAAATATTAATAAAGGCCTTATTACATCATACCTAAAATAGTAATTAAAAGAAATCACTTAATAAAAGTTTATAGTTTATGAAACCCATATTCGCAGTATGCCCTCCACGAAGTCATCCTCAGCCCAAGCCTCCGTCAATTGCCATTACCTGAGATGGATAATTAAACAGAGTGAGTTACTCAAAACTCAGTGTATAACTCACTTACCACATTCATTGGGCCAGATCATCAAGATATTATTTTGGGCTTGAGCCCATTTACGGATTTAACAAAATAATAAATGAAATGCATGTAAAATGAAATTTCACAACCAAACCTAATTTCCATCCGCTACACACCACCAGTACCAACCAACACACCTGTGGGGATCAAGTCAATCCACCCCGCCAACACACCAATCGTAGGCATGAAGCCATTTTTAAATAATATTGTGGTGCACCACCGAACTAGATTGTGACAAAGTCACCAAACTAGAGGCATTAAGCCATTAAAAATTTGTGGCAGAGCCACCGAACTAGATTTTGGCAACAGGCATTTCTCCTCTTCATCAATTATCCCAACCCATGCAATCATGTATGCATAACACTCTATATCCATATGATAATTTAACAAGAAGCCCATAATACATGTGAGTCTATATTTCAAATTTTCATTTTGGCCCATAAGACAAAATAGCATTTAGCCCATTTAGCAATCTAGCAAACTTTGGCCCATATATCGATCTAGCAGTTTTTCGGCCCATTTAACGATCTAGCAGTTTTTCGGCCCATTTAACGATCTAGCAGTTTTTTGACCCATTGAACGATCTAGTAGTTTTTCGGCCCATTTAACGATCTAGCAGTTTTTCGGCCCATTTAACGATCTAGCAGTTTTTCGTAAATTTCACGACTTTAACTGTTTTCATGCATTTACACAAAATTGTTAATTACTACGTATTTTCTGATTTTGCCATCTTTACGATTTTATCCCAATACTTACGGTATAGTATCTAACCCGAGATAAGTGTGAAGTTACACACCTGGTTACTGTGAGAACTAGAATTTCCCGCTCGTCGATACCTAAACGCATCACGATAAATTAGAACACTATAGTTTATTTACAAATCGAATCTTAGAAATAACGATCTAGACTTTTTATCCTCAAAATTTTGAACCACTTCTCTTTGCGGTTTCTCCCCGGTTGTTGGTTCGTTACCCAATGAAAATCCACGAACAAACAAAGGTTCGGGAGTACGAACGACTTCAAACAACTGATTCTCCTCGGATGAGCGTCCACAACCCGGTGGAAAATCTCGGATTCCTAAAACAGCCCTTCCCTGAAACTTAGGGGGAATAGCGGAACCACCCCTCTTCCGAACACTATTCACCGCCCTTTTCGTCCCTATCTTGATTGTCTCCATTGACAAAAGATCATCAGTCCGACTTAATAATATATCGAAATTATGACTAACGGTTTTAAGGGTGAGATTGGCTTACCACAAATATCCTTGTTCCACAATATGTAAATCAAGCGATAACATCCCCTAAATCGAAATCGATTAATAATCCATCTATATCAATATGACGAGTAATATGAGAATCCTTGAATAAACTCCTTACCTTAACTCTTTAGATCGATTCCAATGATTCACGATGCTCACGAACACTTGAGTTTCGGCCCTCCAAAATCACACTAAAATATAACGAAAGGAAACGTTTAAGAGAATGAACGATGATTTCGATCAAAGAGATTCTCCCTATCATCATTAAGATTCGGCCAAAGCAACTAATAACCAACATAAACTAAAAAGAAACTCTTACCTATTGTCCACAGTTGAAAAAGAAATGATTGAGAAGAATACTTATGTATAATGGGAGATTCGGCTATGAATAAACAAAGAAAAGAAAAAGATTCGGCAATGGAGTAAACTAACATTCGGCCATAAGAGAAAAATAATGAAGAAAGTGTTTGAATGATAAAAATGAAGAAGAAGAGAGAATAGGAAGAAGGTGTTAAAATTCGGTTTTCAAAGAGAAGAAAAGAGAATAAGGAAAAGAGATGAGTTTAGGAACAATGTGTATTCTGCAATGGAGGAGGAGAAGGAAAAGAAAATGATCTTGGCTTTGGTATTTCGACAAAAAGAGAAAAGTGTCTTGAGATGCTAAGCAAAAATGTGCCCAAATGGTAATATGAAAATGAAATGGTCAAAAGAACAAGGCTTACCAAAAGCTCAAATTCGGCTAAGAGAAAAGGTTGAGAAGAGAATTGCAAATTTTGCACAAAAATGCTAGGAATGACCAAAAGCTAACCCCTAATCCTAGCCATGCTACTAACACATTCGGCCAACCCCCTTAATCCACAAAGCCGTCCATGTTCATGGTCAAAATGGCCATGAAAAAGTTACCAAAACATCAACCTTGATTCAAGCCTTGCAATCCTCCATTTTCCTAAAGTTTGAGAATCCTATCCCCAAAATCAAGCAATTCCATCCCTAAAATCATGCTTGCCATAAACTTTAGTCTTCATACCATAAAAATTAGTCCATCTTATCCATGAATGATGCTTGGCAGACACATGCTAGAAAATAGCAAAAATAAAAGCTCTCAATTTGCATGATAGGAGATTCCAACCTCTCCCCTCAAGTCCAACTTATGGCGCCATCACCAATTTGCCAATTGCTCATCTTATGCCATCTTTTATCACTTAATTAACTTAAACTTCAAGGTCATCTGATTCCTCTACAGTAAAGTACTCTTTACTAAAATTTATTCTAACTCCAATTAAACCCGAGCCTTCTCAAGACTATATTAAGCACACAATAAAATCATATCCGAGCTAACACAAGCAACATAATGATACTCAAATTTTTAGGATGTTACAGACACCGTTTTGGGCCATGGGATCCGCGCGTTAACCCGACCCGGCCCTCAGGATCCGCGTGTTTTTTAAATGGTCTAATTGCCATTTTAGTCCCCCCGCATTTTTATATTTTTTAATTCCGTTTAATTTCCATTTTTTATTTTCAATTGGCCCTAAAAGTTTAATTACTTTCTAATTTAATCCCTCGGGTTCTTTAAAGGCCAAAATCGAGACGTCGCCGTTTTTTTAAAATTTGACTTAATTGCTATTTTAACCCCTGTAATTTAATAAGAGTTTTAATTTAGTCCTTTTAATCTGTTTTAATTGATATTTAACCCCTGTTTTCTTTATTTTAATTTTATTTTTATCCTTTTATTTTATTTATTATTTTATAATTAATAGTTTTATCACATTAAAATATACTATATTATTTTCTTATATTTATTAGTTATTAATAATACAAAAATATATATATTTATATGTATTATTTCGATATTATTTTATATATTATTTTATTTGTTTAATAATTTATATATTAATATATTTTTATATTATTTATTATGTTATATTTTGTATATTATATAGTATTATGTCACCTTATATATTATTTCTTAAAATTTATTTTATATAAAATTTATTTATATTATCTAAGCTATTTTAGTTATATTGTTTTATAATTAATATACTATATATATATATACATATTTTTATTATTTATTATTTATTATTTTATTTAATATTATTTTAATTATATACTATTTTCATATATTAGTTATATTATATATTTTAAAAATTTTATACATTGTATAGTATTATATTACATCATATTTTATTCTTATAAAATATATTTATATTGAAAAGCATGTTTCATTTATATTGTTTATATTTATTTAAAATCATTATATATTATTCTTCCTATTTATGAATTGTTTACATTGTTTAAATCATATAAGTACGTAATTTTATTTATTTATTTATTATTAATCTTGCATGAAAATTATTTATTTAGTAATTTCTATTTTAATATTTATGGTTTTATGTATATATTTTACTTGCCCATATTCGTTCATTTATTTATTTATGATTGTCATTGTGTAGTTATTTATTTATTGTTTTATGAATACATTTTTTTACAAAATTAATATTTTATTTAAAGGTTTTAAAATAAGGCAATGTTTTAGTATTTAGAAATTCGAGAAATAGTGCCCAATCGTGCTGAGTTGCGATTTTCCGTTTGGCTAAATAACAAATTATCCTTTTAACAAGTTTTATAAATTATGAGATTATCTTAGTAACGAAAGTTTAAAAATATCATGTCCAATCGTGCTGGATGTGATGTTTATATTCTTTTGGATCGAAGAACTCTCAAATTTTAAATCAAAATTGCTCGAAACTTTTATAAATTATGAGATGATCTTAGTTACGAGGGTTTAAAAATATCGTGTCCAATCGTGCTGGATGTGATGTTTATATTCTTTCAGATCGAAGAACTCTAAAATTTTAAATCAAAATTGCTCAAAGTTTTATAAATTATGAGATGATCTTAGTTACGAGGGTTTAAAAATATCGTGTCCAATCGTGCTGGATGTGATGTTTATATTCTTTTGGATCGAAGAGCTCTCAAATTTTTAAATCAAATTGTTTGAAGTTTTTTTTAGAAATCATAATTTTAAATCCTTTTAAGTTTCAAACATTTGGATATGATTTTATCGATTAGGTACCAATTTTTGGGCGTTATGAGGGTGCTAATCCTTCCTCATACGTAACCGACTCTCAAACCCGTTTTCTGGTTTTTCGTGGACCAAAATTAAATGCTTTAAATAAAACATTTTATGAGGTAATCCAATCACACCTAAGTAAAAAAGGATTGGTGGCGACTCCCATTTTTGTTTTTTAAAGTCGACCCCCATTTTCTAAACTGATTTTAAAAACGGTTTCGACAGCTTGGCGACTCCGCTGGGGAATAAGAGAGTCAGGCCGTAAAATTAATAATTTCATGTCCTTTTGTTCGAATTTAAAATTCTGATTTTAAAAATAAGATCCGTTTATTGCATGTGATTTTAAAATATATTTCTTTGCATTGCACTGCATGACCGTTGTGGTCACACCCTTAAGTGGGAGCGAGAAGCTATGCCTTCGTGAGGTTTTCACCTCCGCATGGGCTAGTGGATTGCTTCCGGAATACATCTGTACCTATGTTTTCGTGAAGTTTTCACTTCCGCATGGCCATAGGGAAATGTATTCCCCTGAACCGAACTCGGTCCATATGAACTTATAATGGGTGAGGATCGAGGAATCTGCTGGTTCGGGTACCTCAGCTTTAGAGCTAAACCACATGTAGAAAACTTAAGGGGCTTACCCTAGGTAGAACTATGTCAAACCCTAGTGGTCACCTTGATAGGTGTTCTATGTTATTTATTTTTTCTATGCTAACGTGTTCTCTTTTGCTTTGATTGCATTGCATTCATATCATAGAAAAGAGGTGTTGATTTCTAATTCGATTGCTAAATAGAAAAGTTTTTCATAAGAAAATGGGTTTTTTGATAAAATGGATTATAATACGGTCTCGTCCGAATATAGTCCAAGTAAACACAATAAGGGAAGACTGATAGCCGACGAAGGAATACCAGACTTTATTACCCAAGGATTCAAGCTGACAAAGACAAATTGGGAATCATCACGTCTTGACTTTCTTGAAAAAGCTAACGAGTATTATGGAGCAGGGAGTCGCGTCCCAGATCAAGCAAAAAAGAGCTAGTGAAGGCATTTATTACAAGTTTGCGAGATTTGACTTTTGCGAGGAAGGGTATTAATGTTTTTGCTTGGAATATGAGGGCAAGGCCGTGTATACGATCCGTTTTATGTAAAGAAATTTGTCTCTCTTTCTTTGCATTCATGCATTTACATTGCATAACATCATATGCATTCAAATTTATAGAGAGAGTCTAATTAGTTTAAATTATAGGAGAGAGATAGAAAGAAAATCTGGAAACGGAACACTCTTACGATACACGAGCTAAGTCAAGGAAAATGGACCAGAGAATAGAGAAATTCCCAAGAGATATGCAAGACCAGATGCAGGAACAGATGGAAAAGGTTCAACAAGAGATAAGGGACCAGTTGTTGGAAGCCCAAAAGAATATGATGGCCCAAATGGCCCAGATGATGAGTGGGATAATGGAAAAGGGAAAGGGTTCCCTAGTTAATGCTAAAGACAACGAGGACTTTCCTAGGGGATTCACTCCACCACATATGCAAACACAACCGGAGGAGTATTCCCAAAGGCCACCTATCACGATTAGGCCTCAACAGGGGCAAGCTGATCCTAGACCACCCATGAACTTTCAAGTGGGCTAGGATCTAACCCAGAAGATAACCCTGCCAACCCCGTTATCCCTGATTTGGACATAGAAGAGAGAGAGGGAATAAGAATTGAATCTTCAAGGAAGTTAGAGGATCGCTGTAGGTGGTTAGAAGAAAAGTTCCAAGCTTTGGAAAATGCTGATAATCACCATGGTATTGACGCAAAAGACTTAATTTTGGTTCTAGATTTAGTGCTTCCTCATAAATTAAAGATGCCAGAGTTTGAGAAATACAATGGGACTAGCTGCCCTGAAGCCCACATTACCATGTTTTGCAGACGCATGACTGGCTATGTTAACAATGATCAACTCTTGATTCATTGTTTCCAGGACAGTTTGGTAGGGGCAGCATCTAGGTGGTATAATCAACTCAGTCGCGCTAACATTAGCTGCTGGAGAGACTTAGCTCAAGCCTTCATGAAGCAATACAACCATGTTACGGACATGACGCCTGACAGAATCACTTTGCAAAACATGAAAAAGAAACCAAATGAAAGCTTCAGGCAGTATGCATAAAGATGGAGAGAGGTCGCCATACAAGTTCAGCCACCACTCCTAGAAAGGGAAACTACAATGCTCTTCATCAATACCTTGAAGGCTCCATTCACCACTCATATGATAGGAAATACAACCAAGAGCTTTTTGGATATAGTGATGGCAAGAGAGATGATTGAAAATGCCATAAGGGGTGGCAAGATTGAAGCAGGAGAAACCACTAAAAGGTCTGTTCCTAGGAAAAGGGATGACGAGGTGAACAATACGAGTACATACAATAAAAGGTACTCAAAAGCAATTACTGTTAACCAACCCAAGGTGATCACTGTTGGGCAGCAAGGGTCAGCGAGAGAAGAGTCGAGCACAAGGCAAAACTCTGAAAAGCTCCAATTTACGCCAATCCCAATGACGTATAAGGAGCTATATCAAAGTTTGTTTGACGCACATGTGGTGTCCCCATTTTATTTGAAACTGTTGCAACCTTCGTTCCCAAAATGGTATAACGAGAATGCCCAATTCGAGTACCACGCGGGAATAAAGGGTCATTCAATTGAAAACAACACTACGTTCAAAAAGCTGGTTGAAAAGCTCATCAAAATAGGAATTGTGGAAATTGATGATTCATCAAAATCTGATCACTTTGATGAGGCAGTAAATGTGATTATTGAAGGAGGAGACAAGAAGGTTGCGACTCCTTAAAGAAATCAAAAGCGGATTGGGGAATAAACTTTCCAGACCTTGCGTACTTGGGAGTGTTTTAAACAATGGAACTGTTGAAAGGATCACTGTATTTTTAGAGTGGATTTAGAGTAATAATCAAAACATGCTTGTTGCCTTAAGCCTAGAGGCAATAAGAATTCTTTTGTGAAATAGGCTCATATCCGAAATTTATATTTCAATGAAATGCATCTTTTTTTGAATACATATTCTTTTATTCTTTACATTTCATACTGTACATTTTTTTTTTACCAATATTCTTTCATTCTTTGTGACCATACTATCCAAATAAATCATCCTTAGAATCATTTATTCTTTGGATTTGTTCACCTTCGTGCTTAGGTACCCAGATATCAACGTCATGAGCGACATTGTTACTGACTCCCTTTTTGAACAAGATATGGGTCTAGGGGATCTCAGGATTTTGAATATGACAGAGATTGTGACATATCTTCTGACTTGTTAAGAATGATTTAACAAGATGAAAAACAGACCTTACTATACAAAGGGTCATTAGATATTGCGAGCCTAGGAAATGGGTGAAGATCGAAGCCCAGCTTGCCATAGAAATAATGAGAGACATCAAAAATATTTTCGCACGATCATATCAAGATATGCCTGGGATACTAAAGATGTGGGCTAAACATGAGGATCGGGCACTGCCGATCTACATAGAAATGGGTGGTATCAGCTATGCCGAATTTAAGTAGACAAGATTCATATGCCTACTCTAGTTCTTCACAAATTTTCCATATGTGAGGCATGGATGTGATAGGGCCAATCTCGTCAGAAGCTTTTAGCCAATATCGACTCATCAACATAGTCATCGTTTACTTCACTAAGAGGGTGGAAGTAGCTTCATATGTCAATGTTACAAAGTCGAAGTCATCAAATTAATCAAAAAAAATTAGATGCTAGTAGAATGCCATAAAGGATCACGTTTAAATAACTGTACAAAGTCAAAGTTTACAGTTTGTCCAAAGATCAGGCAGCATATCATAGTGCAACAAAAGTTGTCAAAAAAAAAAAGGTTAAGACTGGTAAAGATTGACATAAGAAGCTATCACTACTCTCTATAATTATCGAACGTTGGCTAGGACCTTTGTCGGGGCAACATCTTACACATTGGTTTGTAGATTGAACCTAATTGAAGAAAAGGTTAAAAGCTATTTATCACGGCTAGATGATGCAAACTTATGAAGTTCATCTTAGGAAATTCCATGAAGAAACCTGATGTTGAAAAAGATTTTTCTTCTACAAAACGATTTTAGAGGAAAGCATATGCCAAATTGGGAAGGACTTATATAGAGCTTATTCTAGAAGAGCATTGTTAAAAATGGCGAAGACTTGCCTAACCCAGAGAATTCAGGTTCAAACATGAAGTATTGTACGTGAAAGGGGAAAGTCCAAGGTGAAAACCCGCAAAGGGCACCTTGAGTTCAAATTCAAAAAACAAAACAACACAAAACAAAACAAAAAAAAAAGAAAAAAAGAAAAATAAAAAGGAGAGGCCAAAGCGAAAACCTGCAAAGGGCACTTTGAGACCAAAGGGGATTTGAGTTGAAAACCCAAAAAGGGCGGCTCAAAATTTTGACCAAAAAGCGGGGCACACAGTAGTCTTGCTACGTCTGAATTAATAATGAGGAAGTATGTTGCGTCTAGGGGCATCGACAAAGTACTCCGAATCCCTTGAACACATATTGAGCTTAAAATGGTCCTCAAGAAGTTTGAACAAGAGAAGCTCAGGCTGCGATATTTAGGGCACCTAGCTTCTATTTTACCCATTTTTGAATTTGTTATTCTTTTCAATATACACCCCAATCAATTTTCTTGGTTATCTTTTATAACTCATTTGTTTCAAGCTATGCTCTTGATTAATTTCTTTCTTGTCCATTGATCTTTTTCAAGCATTTTATATTGAAATAATGATTATTGGACTAATACTTTCATAAAAGGAGTTTCGCATATTACTCTGGAAGCTTCTAAATAATATGTGAATCTGAAATAGGACTATTATTTAGAACTCACCAAGCCTAAGGGTTGGGAAATATTGAAGGATGATTATCTCTTCAGATTCTTATTAGATAGGACATTTCATCGGTGATACTATTTTCGACAAATGATGAACAATGTCAAGCCAAGTGTAAAAGGGGATCATTCTCAGGAGAAGAAAATACCCTGCATACATACATCTGGTTATTATACTCGGGGGATGATGTAATAGACCAAGTTGATTCCATACTTCCAAGTGGTAATTGGATGGATGGAAGAAACCAAAAATTATCCCCCTGAAATTGCAGTAGGAGGTATAAATTTTTATGTCCTAAGGTTCAAGGAAAGGGACTCTGGAATTACAGCGGGGCAAGCTTACTGAGTAGAATGATTGTTTCTTTGGCTTTTTTGTCCAAGATACCAGCTGAACGAGAAAGCATGGTAGCACATCAGTTATAGAATCTTGATGAACTATGAGCAATGACAACTCATAGTGATCATTCTCTCATTTCCAATTAAGAGCATTTGATTTATGCTGATCATGGGGTCCTAATCATTTTTCAGAAAAAAAGGGAGAAAATTATTCTCATGACATTCTATATTCATGCAAATGTCATTCTTAAAATCATTTAGTTAGGAGCATTAGATTCATTTTGATCATGCATCCTAATCATCATTCTCATGACATTCTGCATTCATGCAAAAAAATCATCCATAATACATTCAAATATACAGGACAGGTCCCTCAGAGGACGGTGTAGCAAAATCAAAAATTTCAGATTTCCTTCCCTAGAAATGGTAGTGGAGCAAACTGAAGAATGAAGTCTTCCTAAAGATAGTAAGGAAGCAAATTGAAATTTCAGATTTTGTTCCCCAGAAATGGTAGTGGAGCAAACTGAAGAATGAAATTTCAGATTTTGTTCCCTAGTGGATCAAACTGAAGAATGAAGTCTTCCTAAAGATAGTAAGGAAGCAAATTGAAAATTTCAGATTTTGTTCCCTAGTGGAGCAAACTGAAGAATTGAAAATTTCAGATTTTGTTCCCTAGTGGATCAAACTAAAGAATGAAGTCTTCCTGAAGATAGGAAGCAAATTAAAAATTTCAGATTTTGTTCCCTATAAATGGTAGTGGAGCAAACTGAAGAATTGAAAATTTCAGATTTTGTTCCCTAGTGGATCAAACTGAAGAATGAAGTCTTCCTGAAGATAGTAAGGAAGCAAATTGAAAATTTTAGATTTTGTTCCCTAGTGGATCAGACAGAAGAATGAAGTCTTCCTGAAGATAATAGCAAGGAAGCAGACTGAAGGCATCAAATCCTGTCTCTCTGAGTTTGCTGTGGAGCAGAACGAAGATAGCGGATATTACCTTCATGAAGTTACAGTGAAGTAGATTGAAGTAATCAGACTTATTGAAACCAAGATGAAGTTCCAATACTGTTCAAGTTGCAGTGGAGTTGGAGTCATTTGAAGAAGACAAGGATCAAGAAGTTGAGGCTTGGCCAAGACCAGTCAAAATTGGTCCTTTTATAGTCTTTGCTCTATTCTCATTACACAACAATGAGCAAAGAGGGGCAGTTGTAGGAGCCCAATTTTGACCGGGCTTAAGCAAACCAAAATAAAAAATAAATGTCCAAAAATAGTCCCTGTTACAAAGCCAAAAATTAAATAAGTCCAAAATCCTAAACTAAAACCGAAGCCCACTTACACCCTGAGCCCAATTACCAAATCTTACCCTGACCCAAAATAGAAATGGCCCAAAAGAGCCCAAACACTAAGCCAAAATCAGCAATGGCCTATGGTTTCAGAAACCCTAGGCGCCGTAATGGCAGGCCAACAGTCGCGCCGTATTTCTCGCACCCGAGCCAAGCCTTCGATCGCACCACAATCTTCACCCAAATCACGCCGTCATCGCCTGATTTTTCGTTGCTCATCTGCACAGAAAAAGAAGGAAAAACAACAAAACAAACATGGCAATATTTCGTTTCTTTTTATTTCTTGTTTCAAAGGCTATAAAAGCCCTAATCTGTAATACACATGGGGATACAGAGAATACAGAGGCAAAAAGCACACAAAAAATACACAAAAAGAAATACAAAGAAATAAAAGTATTGCAGTTCGTTCAGAAAGGTGATTTACTACGTTATATTGTTTTTTTATTATTAATAAACTGTTTTCCTACAGACATATTGTTTTTATAAAGAAAAAATATATATAAAAGGAAAGGGTTTACCTGCGCAAGAGAAATCGTGGTTTCCGGCCTCCGGCCACCGGCCACGGAGGCGCGTGGCGCTCTTGGCGCGCGTGAGACAGTGGCATGAATGTCCGGCGCCGGAGCCAGACGAGAGAACAAAAGGGAATTCAGAGCCTTTTTCAAAGTTTTTTTTTTAAAAAACAGATTTTGAAATGATTCTTTTTCATTGAAACTGATTTATATAACAGTTTAAAAACGACGCCGTTTTGGGCCATGAGATCCGCGCGTTGACCTGACCTGACCCTCAGGATCAGCGTGTTTTCTTTAAATGGTCAAATTGCCATTTTAGTCCCCCCGCATTTTTATATTTTTAATTCCGTTTAATTTCATTTTTTATTTTAAATTGGCCCTAAAAGTTTAATTACTTTCTAATTTAATCCCTCGGGTTCTTTAAAGGCCAAAATCGAGACGTCGCCGTTTTTTGAAATTTGACTTCATTGCTATTTTAACCCATGTAATTTAATAAGAGTTTTATTTAGTCCTTTAATCTGTGTTAATTGATATTTAACCCCTGTTTTCTTTATTTTAATTTTATTTTTATCCTTTTATTTTATTTTATTATTTTATAATTAATAGTTTTATCACATTAAAATATTCTATATTATTTTCTTATATTTATTAGTTTATTAATAATACAAAATTATATATTTTTTTATATGTATTATTTCTATATTATTTATATATTATTTTATTTGTTTAATAATTTATATATTAATATATTTTTTTATATTATTTATTATGTTATATTTTGTATATTATATATTATGTAACATCCTAAAATTGTGGGGCTATGCATTTAATGTGTGGTTATTTTTAATGTGAGTGTTAAGGGTCCAGAATGGGCTCAGGGTTGGGTAGAGGCCTTAATCGAATTTTCTGTTTGGACACTCTAGTGGAAAGCCTGGTAAGATAGGGCTTAAAAGATGTTATCTGTGTTTTAAAATACAAATGGGCTTGTGGCCCAGTGGCAAAGTGGCGCCACTTAAAAGCAGGGAAGTGGCGTCAACTGAGGAGGCCCAAATTCAAGTTGTATGAAGCTCAACTATTTTAATTAAAATTGGCATTAGGGTTTTATTCTCCCATTCTCTTCTTTATTTTCGGCATTTAGGGTTTTCATCTTCTCTCTTTTCCTCATTTTCTGAATAAAAGCCGAAAACTCCCTTAAGCATTCTTTCTTTTCACATTTGTCTGCCATAGCCGAATCTGCCCTAGCCTTGCCGAAATTCTTCTTTTTCCTATACCGTTCCTATCACTTCTTTAAGTTTGATATTACTCTTTTCTCTCAATCATCTCCTTCTCAAAAGCCGAAACTTTATAGATCTCTTGAGATCATCTTTTCTTTTTGACCTTCTCAAAAGCCGAAACTTCATAGATCTCTTGAGATCATCTTTTCTTTTTGACCTTCTCAAAAGCCGAAACTTTATAGATCTCTTAAGATCATCTTTTCTTTTTGATCTTCTCAAAAGCCGAAATCTTCTAGGAGTTGCCGAATTCTCTGTAAAGGTAGGTGTCGATTTCTTCTGATATATTCTTTTTCTCTTCCGGTTTTTAGAAGACAAAGCCGAAAGGCTAATGGATTGTTGGCTTCTTGTATTTACGTGTTGGGCGACATTCGGGAATTGAAGTAGATCGCTTAGATCTAAAAGCCGGAACCGCTAGTCTCTAAACCTCATATATCTCTTTTCGAGATTTCAAGGTAAGGGGTTCTCTTTAGATTCCCGTTAGATTCGCCATTGTAATTGTGATCTTAACCATATGTTATGATGGTAGCAACTGATAAGGTCTTTTGATGGAATCAAATATCGATCAGGCGAAGGAGGGGATTGGATCTGTTAAACCAATCCCTAAGTCTAAGAAACGAGCGATGTCGGCAGTTCGGGAATGGCCACCAGGTTGTGGACTGGCTTCAGAACAATATCTTAGACAGAGAGCAGTCGTATCGGCTTCTGATAGTGTCGACGTAGGAAGTCTCGTCTTGTCTGTAATCAGGTGTATAGATCTCTATCACACTAATTAATCCTAATAAATCTGTGCTATATATATGTTATGGGCTAAAAGCCGGAAAAAGGTTGTATGGACAGTCGAATTACCCAAAAAGGGTAGGCAAGGGATGCTAGGTACGTAATCATAGAAACTTCTCTATGTGTATCGATGTATGTGATAGTCTATGGTCTTTTAGGTTGCATATTGTTTTGACTCTGCATGGATGTATGCATGTGATGGGATAAATATGATGAAGGGGAAGAGCATGCAATAGGTCACTTGGTGATCGGTGGTTATACCACGAATTATAAATTAGGTCACAATAGTGATCGGTGGCTAAGCCACGTTAAATTTATTCCTGAATGTTAGGAATAGGCAGCATGACTGTCGATATGGTGTGTAGCGGTTGGTGGGTTGATTGTGAAATCCCCGAGGTGTGTTGGCTTGTAACATCCTGAATTAATGGGTCTATATGTTTAGTATAGGAATATGTTTAATATGTTAACTTAGGTGAAAGGGGTCTAAATTTGGGCTTAGAATTAGGCAAAGGCCCAGATTAAATTATTTTAAGGTGGCATCATTAACAATTAAAAAGGAACAAGTTTTGGGTCGCAAGGAGCCCATGTTTTTAGGCCAATTTCGGCACTTTAAAGGAAGATAGGGTGACGCCACACAAGGAATTAGGGGCCCAAATATTAAGTTTAATGAGGCCCAAATCTTTTAATTTAAGTGAGTTAAATTTCGGCACTAGGGTTAGTAGAGGTGGACAGCTACAAGGCTCAAAAATAGGAGAAATTATGTGGATTTTATAAGTGATAATATCATAGATAAAAAGGAGAAAAGTTAGGAGCTTATCTTCAAGGGAAGTGTTGGCCGAAAATCCACCACCTAGAGGAGTGTAAAATTCGGCTACTGTATGGCAAAAAGGGTGCCGAATTTCCCCTCTCTTTTAGCTTGAATTTTAAAGGCGTTTTCAGTTTTTAGCAGTAGGTGCCGAAATATCTATAAATAGAGGGGCTAGCTCCTTGATTTTGACACTGAAAACCCTAAATCCCTCTCCCATTGTGCCAAAATTCCCTAGCCTCTCCCTCTCCAAATTCTTTTCTCCAATTTCTTCAGAAGCCGAAACTCTTCTCCACTTTTTCCTCCTTGTGCTGATTTCTCTAAAAAGCCAAAGCATCCATAGCCTTTTCTTCTATTCATCCTATTTGAGAATTAGTTCTATACTTCCGGCATTTAAATCTTCCATTGGCATTGTCGAATCCTCTCTCTAGTGCTAGCTGAATCTCCTATGCTAAGGTAAGTGTCGATTTTTGATTAGTTCTCATGATCTATTCCAGGTTTTTAAAAGGCAAAAGCCGAAAGCTAATAGTTTAATGGTTTTATGATGGGCGACAATTCGAGATTTGAAGGAAGCTTGGTAACTAGATCTAAAAGCCGAAAATAGCTAGTCTCCAATTTCGGGATTTTAAGGTAAGAAGGTTTTCCCTAGATTTTTACTAGATTCACTCATTATATGCAAGATCTAAACTTTGTGATGAGGATTAATGATTAAATATTGTGATAGTAGCTCTGATAAGGATTTATGATGGAATTAAATATGGATCAGGCAAAGGAAAGAATCCCTAAGTTTAAGAAACGAATAGTATCTGCCGTTTGAGATTGGCCACTTGGTTGTGGACTGGCTTCTGAACAACATCTTAGGCAGATAGCAGTTGTGTCGACTAAGGATAGAGTCGACATAGAAAGCATCGTTTTATCGGTAATCAGGTGTGTAGATCTCTAACACACTACTAATAAACCTGTATGTGTATCTATTTATGTATGTTATGGGCTAAAAAGCCAGAATAAGGCTGTATAGACAGTCGAATGGAACCCTAAAAGGGTTAGGCAAGGATGCCAGGTACGTGAACATAGAACTCCCTATGTGTATCGAAAAATACATATGTCTGCATGATGTTTCTTTATGAATGTATGCATGGGATGGGATATTGATACGATGAAGGGGAAGTGCATGATAGGTCACGCAGTGACCGGTGGTAGAAATCCTACAAATATAAATGCTAGGTCACATTGTTATCGGTGGCTATGCCACGTTTAATGATTCCTGAATAACAGGAATAGGCAGTTCGGCTGTCGTTATGGTATGTAGCGGATGGAGGGTTGATTGTAGAAATCCCACGGTGTGATGGTTGGTACGGGTTGGTGTGTAGAGGATGGAACCCTAGGATGGGATGGGTTATTAATCATTTATTATTTTGATGTATGATTATGATTGATGCCTTATGGGCCAGGGCCCATAATGTGTTTGTGGGCTCAGGTCGTTGTGTGGTTTGAGATTTATACACTGAGTCTTGGTAACTCACGCTTTCCTTTTTTTTCTACTCTCCAGATGAGCAGTAGATCATGGACATGGGAGCCGAGACGGACTCGAGGGGCCATCAAGTTCTATTTCTACAAATTATATTTTCTTTAAGACTTCTTTAAGTTTGGTTTATTGTTAACTGAGGAACAGTTATGTAATAAGGCCTCTAGTTTTTATTCAACCTAGGAGTTTTCTATGTTATGCAACTTATGAATATACCACAAGGTTTATTTACATTTATTAATAAAAATACAAAGAGGTTTATTTCAAAAAGTCACTCATTTATTCAAATTTAATTAATTTAACTTGTGTTTTCAAAATGCGATAAAGTGTTGTGTGTTCGATAACATGCCAGATCTGGTCGAAACGCATGGGTCTGGTTTGGGGTGTTACATTTTGGTATCAGAGCCCAGTTCAAAACTCAGGTTGTGAAATTGGTCTAGAAGTGTTTTAGAAAAAATTAAAATTTAAAAAAAAAATTGATTTGAAGACATGGCCTTCGAGTCTACCGGCACCCAATCCACCCAGGTAAGTATTCTGAACTCCTGATTGTGATATAAATGTGGGCTTAACGGGCTTTATAGGACGTAGACTATCTAGATTAGAACTTGATGGACTCTAGGCTTAGACAAACAACTCTTCAATTCCATAAGACTTAATTTCACTAAACAAAACCTGTAAACAACTCGCAAGACTAAGGTGTGGCAATAGGCATATGCATGTCTAGGAGTAGATCCGGAAGAGCTTGGTATTTAAGCAGTCCAAGTGACTCACCTTCTCTTCGCTGGAATCTTACCTGGTGCATAGTGACTGTTCACTTTAGCCATGACAGGGTGTGGCAATAGGCATACGCATGTCTAGGAGTGGATTCAGGGAGAGCTTGGTATTTAAGCAGTCCTAGTGACTCACCTCCTCTTCGCTGAAATCTTACCTGGTGCGTAGTGACTGTTTACTCTAGCTATAGGGACTCGTTCATGGGCTGAACCCATAATTAAAACCCGAAAAGGACCAACCACCCTATGTTGCAAACAAAAACCCCTAAGTTTTGTACATTTCCAAAACGATACACTTGATTTGAAAATGTTTACAGCTATGAAAAATTTACCCAAAAACTCTATGTTTACAAGAGTAACTAGATTTTCCAAAGTGCCCCTGTTTTAAAAAAAAAGAAAGAAGAAAAAAACAACAAAATACCCCTGGATGTCAAAATTACCGAAATACCCCCGATTTTCAAAATTACCAAAATACCCCTAGATGTCAAAATTACCGAAATACCCCCAAATTTTAAAATTACCAGAATACCCCTGGATTGTAAAATCACCAAAATTCCCTTATTTTACAAAATCACAAAGGAACCTTATTTTGAAAAATTACGAAAATACCCGGTAGGATAAAATTACGAAAATACCCTTGAATAGTGAAAACAACAACAACAACAACAACACTTTTCTGTAATGAACGTGAGTTCATGGATGTCGATGATTGAATGTATGTGTTTCTTAGAGGATATGAACTTGATACTGAATGGTGAGTGCGAATTCGAAAGAACTACTCTAAAACTATTATTCATAAGACTGTTCGTGGTTAATCAGTGGAAGAAAACTAATAATTCATAAAATTTCTAATCAGATAAAAGCGAAGCGGTAGAATGAGTACAAGGGGACGAGGACGTCCGCCACGTGGTCGTGGTAGGGGTAGGAGGACGGTGTCGGAACCAGTAGGGTCTGGTCATGGTTCTGGAAACGAGATGCCAACTGTGGAGGAGGAATTTTAAGATTAGACTGCCGGAGATGATGCGGTATCTCAGGCAATGTTAAGGGTCTTAGAGAGGGTTGTTGGGGCTGGTATGGGCACAGGAGCCCGGAAATATGTGCCGGAATAGCTTAGGGCCAATACGGCAGAAGTGTTTAGAGGAATTTCTGGTGTAGCCCCAAGTTCAGCTGAGTATTGGTTGGAGGCGGTAGAACGCATAATGGATGATTTGGATTTCACGGAGGAGGAGAAGTTGAAAGGAGTGGTATCCCTCCTGCGGGATGAAGCATATCAATGGTAGCTTACTGTTAAGGATGGTATAGTGTCTGACCGTATCACCTGGGAACTCTTTAAAACGGCGTATCAGAATAAGTACATTGGATCGAGTTATGTGGATGCGCAGCGCAGAGCATTTCTGAATCTGGTTCAAGGGAGTAGGTCAGTGGCTGCGTATGAAGCTGAATTCTTACGTCTTAGCCGTTATGCTCGTGGGATGGTAGCCACGGAGCACGAACATTGTGTTAGGTTTGAGGATGGTCTGAGGGATGATTTGTGTGTTTTGATAGCCCCACAGCGGGAGAGAGAATTTGCTGTCCTAGTGGAAAAGGCTAAGATAGCTGAGGAGGAAAAGCGGACTGAAAAATTAAATCGAGATAGGGATAGGGGAGGAAATTAGAGGAATTTTGGATCATCAACGGGGCGTAATCAGAAAAGGTCCAGGTCCGATGGACCGAAACGGGAAGAGAAACCTGCTGCTGCTAACCAGACACCCAAGTGTGCTCGATGTGGTAAATTTCATGCCGGTGAATGTTGGGCAGGCAGTGGGAAGTGTTTTAGGTGTGGATCTATGGACCACCAAGTTAAGAACTGTCCGTAGCAACGGGACGGTGAAGGGACCATGGGTCGAGGGAATGTTCAGCCTGGCAGAGGAGGTCAGCAGCCACAAAGAGGTCTTGGTGCAGCCAGAGGTGGTAATGGTACTGGTCGGGGTCGTGGAGCACCAGGTCAAGGGGCAGGAAACACTGAGGCGAGACAGCCGGGGTTGGTTTATACTGACAGACGTCGAGAGGAGGCTGATGCACCGGATGTTATAACCGATACATTCTTAATTTTTGGTTTGCTTTACACTGCATTGATTGACATTGGATCGACGCATTCGTACGTAGCTAGTAGCGTATCGGGAACTTTAAGGCTAGAATCTGAAATTACCTCTAGGGCAATGACTGTAGTTAGCCCGTTAGGACAATCTGTGGTAGTGGATAAACTCTATCGGGAAGTACCTCTAGAAGGTCAGGGGATAGTTTTCCGAACGGATCTAATGGAATTACTGTTCGGGGAGTTTGATTTGAATTTAGGCATGGATTGGCTTGTGAAGTATCAAGCTAATCTAGACTGTGCGGCCAAGCGTATGGTGTTAAAAACCCCCGAGGGTGATGAAGTGTTGGTGATAGGAGAAAGGGGGAACTGTTTGTCGAATGTAGTGACTGCCCTAAGAGTAGAAAGGATAGTGAGGAAAGGATGTGAGGCAGTTCTATTGTTTGTTCGGGCTCTAGAAGCCAAACATCTGACTGTTGGGGATGTCAGGACGGTAAAGGAATTTCTTGATGTCTTCCCTGAAGAGCTTCCGGGATTACCCCTAGATCGTGAAGTGGAGTTTGGTATCGATCTTCTTTCGGGAACAGCGCCAGTATCTATTGCTCCGTATAGGACGGCGCCGAAGGAGTTGGTGGAGTTGAAAGCGCAGATTCAAGAGTTGCTGGATAGAGGGTTTATTCGACCAAGTGTGTCACCTTGGGGAGCGCCGGTGTTATTTGTTAAGAAGAAGGATGGAACAATGTGTATGTACATTGATTATCGCCAATTGAATAAGTTAACAATCAAGAACAAGTTCCCGTTGCCAAGGATCGATGACTTGTTCAATCAGTTGAAGGGGGCCTTAGTCTTTTCCAAGATAGATTTGAGGTCAGGGTACCATCAGCTTAGGGTCTAGGAGGCGGATATTCATAAGACAGCCTTTAGGACTTGCTATGGTCACTACGAGTTTATGGTGATGCCGTTTGGATTGACCAACGCGCCAGCAGCGTTCATGGACATGATGAATCGAGTGTTCCAACCCTACCTAGACCGGTGTGTCGTGGTGTTTATAGACGATATCTTGGTCTATTCGAAGTCGGAAGAGGAGCATGATGCTCATCTGCGAATAGTTTTGCAGAATCTGAGGGAGCAACGTTTTTAGGGCACGTTGTGTCGGCAGAAGGGATTAGGGTTGACCCTCGAAAGATTA
Organism: Gossypium australe; assembly: GCA_005393395.2. Classification (NCBI taxonomy): domain Eukaryota; kingdom Viridiplantae; phylum Streptophyta; class Magnoliopsida; order Malvales; family Malvaceae; genus Gossypium; species Gossypium australe. Next base: position 34,848,286 of record CM016615.1, on the reverse strand, counting down.
AAGCAGTGTTAGATTGGAAGCCACCCAAGTCTGTGGCTGAGATTAGGAGTTTTCTTGGTCTAGCTGGGTACTACCGAAGGTTTGTTGAAGGATTTTCTTCGGTAGCGGCACCGTTGACTAAGTTGCTACGGAAAGGAGTTCCGTTTGTTTGGTCTGATAAGCAGCAGGAGAGTTTTGAAAAGCTAAAGAGGTTTCTGGCAGAGGCTCCGGTGTTGATTCAGCCGGAGGCAGGGAAGGAGTTCGTAATTTACTGTGATATGTCACACGCAGGATTAGGATGTGTGTTGATACAAGATGGAAAGGTGGTTGCATATACATCTCGACAGTTAAGACCGCATGAATTAAATTACCCCACCCAGGATTTGGAATTGGCAGCAGTGGTGTTTGCCTTAAAAATTTGGAGGCATTATCTGTACGGGGAGAAATCTGTCATTTACACAGATCATAAGAGCTTGAAGTATCTTTTGACTCAGAAAGAGTTGAATCTAAGGCAGAGAAGGTAGATCGAGTTGCTAAAGGACTACGATTGCTCGATCGAGTATCACCCGGGTAAGGCTAATGTAGTGGCGGATGTTTTAAGTCGTAAAGTAGTCTCCGACTTAAGAGCAATGTTTGCTCACCTTAGTTTGTATGAGGATGGAAGTTTATTAGCTGAACTTCAAGTGAAACCCTCTTGGATCAGTCAGGTGAAGGAGAGGCAATAGACCGATGAGTTGTTAAAAAGAAAATTGCAGCTAATCTCAAAGGATGGGCTAGCAGAATTCAGTATGAATGAGGAAGGATTGTTATGCTTTCGAGGGAAGGTTTGCATGCCAAAAGATCCGGAGTTAAGGCAGAGGATTTTGAATGAGGCGCATGGTAGTGTATACACTATGCACCCTGAAGGAAGTAAGATGTTTCGGGATTTGAGAGATCAGTTTTGGTGGCCGGGTTTGAAGCAGGAAATAACCGAATTGGTGGGTAAGTGTTTGACCTGTCAGCAGGTCAAGGCGGAACACCAGTTACTATCAGGATTGTTGCAGCCAGTGAGGATTCCCCAATGGAAGTGGGAAAGAATTACCATGGACTTTGTTAGTGGGCTTCCCCTCACACCCACTAAGAAAGATGCAGTTTGGGTAGTTGTTGATCGCTTGACGAAGTCTACACACTTCATGCCCGTACGTGTTGATTATTCCTTGCAGAAGTTAGCTAAGTTATACATAGTGGAGGTAGTGAGGTTGCATGGAGTACCGGTCTCGATCATATCAGATAGGGACCCTAGGTTCACCTCACAATTTTGGAAGGCGTTGCATCAAGCGTTGGGTACGAAGTTGGATTTTAGTACAGCGTTTCATCCTCAGACCGATGGACAGTCTAATCTAGTGATTCAGATCTTAGAGGACATGTTGAGAGGATGTGTCATTGATTTTAGAGGTAGTTGGGAAGAGTTCTTACCGTTAGCAGAATTTGCTTACAACAACAGTTACCAGTCACGTATTCAAATGGCGCCCTACGAAGCTTTGTACGGGCGGAGGTGTCGTACTCCTACTTGTTGGACGGAATTAGGAGAACGTCAGATTTTGGGTCCAGAGTTGGTGACCGAGATAGAAAAGAAGGTTGAATTGATTAAGGTTTGACTGAAAGAGGCGTCGGACAGACAGAAGTTCTATGCAGATTTAAAGTGTAAGGACATAGAGTTCGCAGTGGGAGATAAGGTATTCCTAAAGGTGTCGCCATGGAAAAAGGTACTAAGGTTTGGTAGAAAGGGTAAATTGAGTCCCAGATTTATAGGACCATATCAGGTGGTGAAGCGAGTAGGACCAGTAGCCTATCAGCTGGAGTTACCTCCAGAGTTAAGTTAAATTCATGATGTATTTCACGTCTCTATGCTAAGACGTTACCATTCGGATCCGTCCCATATCGTACCTGTAGAGGAAATTGAGGTAAGACCTGATCTAACCTTCGAAGAGGAACCGGTGGAAATTCTGGATTGTGATGTTAAGGTGTTGCGAAGGAAAACGGTTCCATTGGTTAAGGTGTTATGGCAAAATCATGGTTCGGAGGAGGCTACGTGGGAACCCGAGGAAGCAATGAGGCAGCAATACCCTCATCTTTTCTGATCAGGTAATTTCGAGGACGAAATTTCTTTAAGGGGGTAGAACTGTAACATCCTGAATTAATGGGTCTATACGTTTAGTATAGGAATATGTTTAATATGTTAACTTAGGTGAAATGGGTCTAAATTTGGGCTTAGAATTAGGCAAAGGCCCAGATTAAATTATTTTAAGGTGGCATCATTAACAATTAAAAAGGAACAAGTTTTGGGTCGCAAGGAGCCCATGTTTTTAGGCCAATTTCGGCACTTTAAAGGAAGATAGGGTGACGCCACACACAAGGAATTAGGGGCCCAAATATTAAGTTTAATGAGGCCCAAATATTTTAATTTCAGTGAGTTAAATTTCGGCACTAGGGTTAGTAGAGGTGGACGTCTACAAGGCTCAAAAATAGGAGAAATTATGTGGATTTTATAAGTGATAATATCATAGTTAAAAGGAGAAAAGTTAGGAGCTTATCTTCAAGGGAAGTGTAGGCCGAAAATCCACCACCTAGAGGAGTGTAAAACTCGGCTATTGCATGGCAAAAAGGGTGCCGAATTTCCCCTCTCTTTTAGCTTGAATTTTAAGGGCATTTTCGGTTTTTAGCTGTAGGTGCCGAAATATCTATAAATAGGGGAGCTAGCTCCTTGATTCTGACATTGAAAACCCTAAATTCCTCTCCCATTGTGCCGAAATTCCCTAGCCTCTCCCTCTCCAAATTCTTTTCTCCAATTTCTTCAAAAGCCGAAACTCTTCTCCACTTTTTCCTCCTTGTGCCGATTTCTCTAAAAAGCCGAAGCATCCATAGCCTTTTCTTCTATGCATCCTATTTGAGAATTAGTTCTATACTTCCGGCATTTAAATCTTCCATTGGCATCGCCGAATCCTCTCTCTAGTGCTAGCCGAATCTCCTATGCTAAGGTAAGTGTCGATTTTTGATTAGTTCTCATGATCTATTCTCGGTTTTTAAAAGGCAAAAGTCGAAAGCTAATAGTTTAATGGTTTTATGATGGGCGGCAATTCGGGATTTGAAGGAAGCTTGGTCAACTAGATCTAAAAGCCGAAAATAGCTAGTCTCCAATTTTGGGATTTTAAGGTAAGAAGATTTTCCCTAGATTTTTACTAGATTCACTCATTATATGCAAGATCTAAACTTTAAAATGAGGATTAACGATTAAATATTGTGATAGTAGCTCTGATAAGGATTTATGATGGAATTAAATATGGATCAGGCAAAGGAAAGAATCCCTAAGTTTAAGAAACGAGCAGTATCTGCCGTTCGAGATTGGCCACTTGGTTGTGGACCGGCTTCTGAATAACATCTTAGGCAGATAGCAGTTGTGTCGACTAAGGATAGCGTCGACATAGAAAGCATCGTTTTATCAGTAATCAGGTGTGTAGATCTCTAACACACTACTAATAAACCTGTATGTGTATCTATTTATGTATGTTATGGGCTAAAAAGCCGGAATAAGGCTGTATAGACAGTCGAATGGAACCCTAAAAGGGTTAGGCAAGGATGCCAGGTACGTGAACATAGAACTCCCTATGTGTATCAAAAAGTACATATGTCTGCATGATGTTTCTTTATGTATGTATGCATGGGTTGGGATATTGATATGATGAAGGGGAAGTGCATGATAGGTCACGCAGTGATCGGTGGTAGAAATCCCACAAATATTAATGCTAGGTCACATTGTGATCGGTGGCTATGCCACGTTTAATGATTCCTGAATATCAGGAATAGGCAGTTCGGCTGTCGTTATGGTGTGTAGCGGATGGAGGGTTGATTGTAAAAATCCCCACGGTGTGATGGTTGGTACGGGTTGGTGTGTAGAGGATGGAACCCTAGGATGGGATGGGTTATTAATCATTTATTATTTTGATGTATGATTATGATTGATGCCTTATGGGCCAGGGCCCATAATGTGTTTGTGGGCTCAGGTCGTTGTGTGGTTTGAGATTTTTACACTGAGTCTTGGTGACTCACGCTTTCCTTTTTTTCTACTCTCCAGATGAGCAGTAGATCGTGGACATGGGAGCCGAGACGGACTCGAGGGGCCATCAAGTTCTATTTCTACAAATTATATTTTCTTTAAGACTTCTTCAAGTTTGTTTTATTGTTAACTGAGGAACAGTTATGTAATAAGGCCTCTAGTTTTTATTCAACCTAGGAGTGTTATGCAACTTATGAATATACCACAAGGTTTATTTACATTTATTAATAAAAATACAAAGAGGTTTATTTCAAAAAGTCTCTCCTTTATTCAAATTTAATTAATTTAACTTGTGTTTTCAAAATGCGATAAAGTGTTGTGTGTTCGATAACATGCCAGATCTGGTCGAAACGCATGGGTGGGGTTTGGGGTGTTACATGGCTGGTACGGGCTGGTGTGTAGAGGATGGACTGTTAGGTTTGGGTTGGGCCATGTTGCATGTAAATATTTTGTTGCCATTGGGTATGGGCTAAGGCCCATAATGTGTTTGTGGGCCTTAAGCCATTTATGTGTTTTCGGGATTTGCACACTGATTCTTGGTGACTCACCCTTTTATTTCCCTGACTTTTCAGATGAGCAGTAGGTCGTGGACATGGGAGCCGAGGCAGACTCGAGGGGCCATCAAGTCTTTTGTTTTCATAAATTATTTTCGGTTTTTCTTTAAGTTTAAATTTGGGATTATTTATGTAATAAGGCCTCTGTATTTTAGGTTATTGATTTATATGTGTTAATGTTTATACTTTAAATTTATTTTCAAAGACTTACTTACTATAAGTAATGAAATGGGAATTTCAAACACGCTTAACGTAACGAAATGTTTTTGAAAAGAAAACCTTAGTTATTCAATATTTGATTAATCAAACCAAGATTTCCAACCCAACAAAGTTAAGTTTTCAAACAACACGTCATCAAAGAGTTTTTCATATGGGATACGTGCTATCTTAAAAGCAAATAAAGAACTATGTTTTTAACATTCAACCCGTAACACGCCAGATCTGGTCGTAGCGGTTGGGCCGGGTTTGGGGTGTTACATATTATGTCACATCATATATTATTTCTAAAAATTTATTTTATATAAAATTTATTTATATTATCTAAGCTATTTTATTTATATTGTTTATAATTAATATACTATATATATACATATATTTTTATTATTTATTATTTTATTTTATTTTATATTATTTTAATTATATTCTATTTTCATATATTAGTTATTATATTATATATTTTAAAAATTTTATAATGTATAGTATTATATTACATCATATTTTTATTCTTATAAAATATATTTATATTGAAAAGCATGTTTCATTTATATTGTTTATATTATATTTTATTTAAAACCATTATATACTATTCTTCCTATTTATGAATTGTTTATATTGTTTATATCATATAAGTATGTAATTTTATTTATTTTATTTATTTATTTATTATTAATCTTGCATGAAAATTATTTATTTAGTAATTTCTATTTTAATATTTATGGTTTTATGTATATATTTACTTGCCCATATTCTTTCATTTATTTATTTATGATTGCCATTGTGTAGTTATTTATTTATTGTTTTATGAATACATTTTTTTGCAAAATTAATATTTTATTTAAAGGTTTTAAAATAAGGTAATGTTTTAGTATTTAGATATTTGGAAAATAGTGCCCAATCGTGCTGCGTTGCGATTTTCCGTTTGGCTAAATAACAAAATATCCTTTTAACAAGTTTTACAAATTATGAGATGATCTTGGTAACGAAAGTTTAAAAATATCATGTCCAATCGTGCTGGATGTGATGTTTATATTCTTTCGGATCGAAGAACTCTCAAATTTTAAATCAAAATTGCTCGAAACTTTTATAAATTATGAGATGATCTTAGTTACGAGGGTTTAAAAATATCGTGTCCAATCGTGCTGGATGTGATGTTTTTATTCTTTCGGATCGAAGAACTCTAAAATTTCAAATCAAAATTGCTTAAAGTTTTATAAATTATGAGATGATCTTAGTTACGAGGGTTTAAAAATATCGTGTCCAATCGCGCTGGATGTGATGTTTATATTCTTTCGGATCGAAGAGCTCTCAAATTTTTAAATCAAATTGTTCGAAGTTTTTTTTAGAAATCATATTTTTAAATCCTTTTAAGTTTCGAACATTTGGACATGATTTTATTGATTAGGTACCAATTTTTGGGCATTATGAGGGTGCCAATCCTTCCTCATATGTAACTGACTCCCGAACCCGTTTTCTGGCTTTTCGTGGACCAAAATTAAATGCTTTAAATAAAATGTTTTACGAGGTGATCCAATCACACCTAAGTAAAAAAGGATTGGTGGCGACTCCCATTTTTGTTTTTTAAAGTCGACCGCCATTTTCTAAACCGATTTTAAAAACGGTTTCGACAAAGGGTAGAATTAGGATGGATCTATAGGACAAATAAACTAAGTTTATAAATGAATTTAGCTATATAAGCCGTCACTGCTCATTTGCTTCTCATGTTTTAATTTTCTTTTTTTATTATTTTCTTTCTTTTACACTTTCTTCATTTCAAAAGCTGTTGCATCTGGTAGTTAGTTTTCCTCCAAAATTTTCTTGCGCATTACATTTTCTAAGCAACCCAACACCTTTTTCTTCTTAAACTTTGGTTTGGTTATTGAGTGGACCACTCAAGAGTCATGAAGGATACCAAGACCAAAGGTAAACAATCTATTTTCATATCAAATATGCATGAAATGCTTTTGACTAGAGTATCTACGATTTAGTTAGAAAATATAAATAATCTTTGTTTTTTTTATGATTTGGCTTCATGAAAATGGTGGATTGAAACTGGCGAAGCAAAGAAATGTTGTTTAAAAATGCTTTGTTCTTGAGGAAGACGATGAACAATGACTGATTCTTAAAGTAAAGAGCTGGTGAGATTAACATTTAATTAATAGTCTAGATCTACAAATATATGTACGTTAGGAAGGTTAAAAGTTAGGAAATAGGGTAAGTATTAAAACAATAAAAATCTGCAAGAGATAACGTAAGTAGTGGGCTGTTGTTGAGTGGAGAATGAATTAAATTGTTTTGGACAATATGTGATGTGTATTTTTTATGCGAAGCTGAAAATACTGAAGGAGCATCGACTAGAAGAGACAAAGGGAAAGAAAAGGTCACATAATCGACATTGTGGTGAACAAGGTGAGTACTCTATATACTGCACTTATATGGCGATTTGAATGACTCTATGAGTCTTAGGGTGTGTTTTAGGAGAAACGTTTATCCAATGAGTATATTATTTAATTATGTTTCATTTTGACGAATTGCCAATATATCACTAAACTAAACGGGGTTGATTATATGTGAATTAATGACATGCGAACCGATTGTATGCAAACCACCTACGTGTATAACTGTTTATGTGCGAACTTTTTTACGCGATCTGTCTGTAAGTGAGTTGTTTAGCATGTGAATTATTGATGTGTTTTCTTGTGTTGTGTACATGTGTATTCACTGAGCTTTCCCAAGCTCATCTCTTTTAGCAGTGGAAAAGTTATAATAGTAATTATTTTTAATAAAAATCGAGGGTTTATACTTAACTATATAGTGACATCCTTAAATTCAATTTAAGTGTCATGCAATATATAAAACAAAACCTAAACCCTAAATTTTACGCCATAGTTCAAAATAAAAAGAGAATTCCAATTAGGGTTTGAAAAGAAATTAAAAAAAAACTATGTCTAATTAAGAAAGATTGAACTAAATAGCTAGGTTTTACAAACTTTAAAGAGGTCGCATGGTAATTTACCCATGCTACTTAAATTAAAAGAAAAATGAAGATTAGCGTGACTTGAACTTAGGAATATAAGGGGGAAATGCAAAGGCTTAACCATTGGGCTTCTACCCATACTTGTTAAGTTTTTGCTCCAATTAATATTTATTTTAGAGTGGCTTTCATCCTAGTTTGCTAAAAATAAAAAGAAAAGAAATGACAGTGGAGTGGATAGAACCGAGGATCTATAAGGAGTGCATTAACTACATAACCACCAAGACTAAGTCATTTCTTGCTTATTGATTTCATCCAACCCTATATATTTTCGGGTGTTACAGTCCTCAAAATTTACCTAGTTCGAATAGGTGAGGATATTATTGATGAAATACGTCTTTCGATTCTCATGTGGTGTCCTCCGTGCTGTGGTTTCGCCACGGTACTTTCTCAAAAGGGATTCGTTTCCTTCCTAGAATCTTTACATCACGATCTAGAATTTGCACAAGTTCCTCATCAAATGAAAAATCTGGTCGTACCTCATTCTATTTGATCGGAACAATGTGGGAAAGGTCGAATCTGTATTGTCTCAACATGGAGACATGGAAGATGTCAAGAATTCGATCTAACTTTGGAGGTAATTCTAAATGATACGCAACTGAAATGACTCTTTTAAGGATTTTATAACGTCCTATGAACCTTGGACTTAACTTGTCCTTTCTCTAAAATCTTAACACCTTTCGCCAAGGGGCCACTTTCAAGAGTACTTGATCACCGACACTTTACTCAATGTCTTTCCTTTTAAATCTGCATATGACTTCTATCTATCTTAAACCACTTTTAGGCTATCCTGAATCAATTTGATTTTCCCCTCAGACTCTTGCACTAACTTGGGACTCAAAACTTTCCTTTCACCTAGTTCTGTCCAACACAAAAGTGTTTAGCATTTACGACCATACAATGCCCCATAAGGTGCCAAAAGGATACTCGATTGGAAGCTATTATTGTAGGAAAATTTGGCTCAAGTCCAATGCTCTTCCTAACTGCCTCGAAATTCGATGATGTAGCCTCTTAACATTTCTTCAAATATTTGTATATCTCATTTGGATTGCTTTTTAGTTTTCGAGTGGAAAGAAGTACTAAAATCCAAATGATTACCTAGTGACTCTTGTAGCTTATTCAAGAATCAAGATATAAAATAGGGATCTCGATCAGAGATAATCAATATGGGCACCCCATGCAACCCCACTATCTCAGAAATATAAAACTTAACCAGGTTTTTCAATAAGTAATCTTTACGGGCAGGTAAGAAGTGTGTTGATTTATTCAATCAGTCTACTATTACCAAAATTGAATATTTCTTAGTGGGTGTTAAGGGTAACCCACTAACAAAGTGCATCGTTATTCGCTCCCACTTCCACTAAGGTACTTTGATAGGTTGTAACAAGTCAGAAGGGTATTGGTGTTCTGATAACCAATCCATACCTATAATTAAATCAATCTCCCCAAAAGGTAACTCCATAAGGCCTACTGGAAACACTACCCCTTAAACCTCTAATGGACATCTCTTATAGATTTTATTTACAATAACTAACTATCCCAAGGGGCTTACTATGGTTACATTAATAGTGGTTTCCTCTACCACAACACCTAATTTATCAGACATATTACATGTAACATACGAATGGGTGGATCCTATTTCAATTAAGTCAAAGTAAGAGATTGAATTAATAGTAAAAATACATGTGATGACATTAAACGCATTCCTCTCCTCACGACTCCTAACGACGTTAAACAAGGGTTGGTTGCCTAGCCTCGATTCTGTTTGTGCCTGTTGTTATAGTATTTGCAGCCCTATTTTGCAAACGGCCCCTTGAAGGTAGCTAGCCCACTCCCTGGTATTGGGTCGAAGTTTGTGCTTGGTTATTTGAGCGAGAACAATATTTCATCAAATGCTCCATTAATCTGCATTTCAAACAAGCACCCATTTTCTTCGAACAGTCTCCTGAGTGGCACTTTCCACAATATTTACAGTGGTAAACCTTACCCCTAAAGTTAGTTTTTGCGCCCCTTGTCTACAGTCTACCCTCTCTAGCTCGTTTTACAGGATGAGAGTTTGAACTAGTGGAACCCAAATCTCTTTTAATCGGGACCCTACTTTTCTCCCGTTGTTCGTGATTCACTAGTTTAATCTCTTCCACTATTTTGGCTTTCTCCACTAGGGTCTAAAACACCCGTTCTTGGTGTGGATCAACTAGAATCTTGAGGTCAAAACGCATCCCATTTTCGAACCTCAAGCATTTATCCTGCTTCGTGGTGACCATACCTTTAGTATATCAGCTAAGCCTCAAGAATTTAGCCTCATATTATGCCACGGACTTGTCTCCCTGTTTTAGCTTGATAAATTTGAGCCTACAAGCCTCCGCATACCTAGTGCCCACATACTTTTTTTGGAAGGCCTCTTGAAAGTATTCTCAATTTATGCGGTCAAGTTGTGTACCACTTACGACAAACTACCACCAACAATATGCCTCCTCTCTTGGCGAGGACATAGTGCTCTTTAACTTCTGCTCCGGAGTATAGTCTAAATCCTTCACAATTCTCTCCGTTGACTCCATCCAGTACTCAGCCACCGTTGGATTCGTTCCAGTAATGCATTTAAACATTTCTAACGCATTCGATTAGAGCCTCTCCGCAACGGATCCCTAGCTCCCCGATCCTGTTTGGCTCCAACAGCCTTTGTAAAACCGTCAACATCACCTGGGTCATCTTGTCGTCACCTTTTCATTGTCAACATAGTCCTCCTCTGGTATTGGGTTTTCTCCCTGGACAATGGGTAACTCTACATGTAACACCCCAAACCCGGCCTAGAAGTTAAGCCCGAATCTGGCGTGTCACATGGAAGTGTTTTCTTCAAAATCATATTTCTTGTTGTTAAAACTTGTTTGAGAGTTAAAACCTCTTTGTTAAAAAGAAACTTACTTAAGCAATTGTTGTCCACTTGAAAACGTAACTACTTTTAAAACCTTATCTGTTGCGGAAGCATATTTAAAATAGACAATTTACGAAAAGGTGATGTTTAAAATTGAGTTGCAGAAGCATCTTGAAAACGTTGCGAAAACGTAGTGTTTTGAAGACAGTTATCATTTTGGAAATCGTATTCCACTCTTAGCAGTTAGAAGACATCATAAATAAATATCACAGATAATAAGTTAAAAATAGAAAGGCCTTATTACAACCCAAATCAAATATTTAAAAGTAAATAATCAAAACATAAAGCATAAGCAGTGTGTGGTCTTCTCCGAGTCCCTCGCAGCTCCGAACCGTCTAAGGCTGAAGATTACCTGCAAAGTCAAAAAAACGGGGTGGGTTTACTAAAACTCAGTGTGTAATCCCCTATACAATCACAGTCTGGGCCCGAGCCCATACGGTATCAGTTTGGGCCTAAGCCCTATTCAGTAACAATCTGGGCCTAAACCCTATTTGGTAACAATCTGGGCCTAAGCCCCAAAAATCATATCAATGCAATGAACATGTACCCAACCCATACCAACCAAACTCTCCACCTGTACCAACCAGTCTCTCCATATGGGGACCGTGTCAACCCACCCAGCCAACACACCAAGCTTAGCACTGGTTGCGGCACTAAGTCAACAGAACAGCTCGGCGTCGTAGACAGAATGGCTAAAAGCTATAAATATCACAGCATCACTACCGGTTAACAGAACGGCTAAACGTCGTAAGCAGAATGGTTATAAACCATAATCAGGATGGCACAAAGCTATCGATGACTGTAATAAGTTTGGCACATAGCCATCAGCGACGGTAATATAATCGGCACACAGCCACGGGTAATTATGATCGACACAGAGTCATCAATATATATGTTAGGCACATAGCCACGGGTAAATATGGTTGGCACAAAGCCATAATCAAGATGGCACAGAGCCATATTTATCGCAGAAAGGCTGAAAGCCTTGTACAAAATGGCAATGGGCCGTACACTTCCTCTGTAACTTTGTCCCAACCCCATGCAATATGTCATGTATGTCATGCTCAATCATCACAGGTGTATGCAGAATGACCATACTCAGTAACAGTCATTTAAAACGTATATTACAAGCATATCAGTCATACAACCACAGTCAAGTTAGTTAAAACACAGTCATACGATCGCAGTCAAGTCATGGCACAAAATCAGTCTTTTACCCTCAAGGGCAAAATAGTCATTTTACCCTATAAGGGTATTTCGGTAATCCTACCCTGCAGGAGTAATTTGGTAATTCTACTAATAACTAATCCATGTATGCAATGCATCTCAAACATAATCAATCATATAATTAACACATACAACACTAGTACTACCACGAGGGTACAACGGTCATTTAATCGATTAGTGGTAAAACGGTCATTTCATCTCGTAAGGGCATCTCGGTAATTTTACCCGTCGAGGGTATTTCGCTAACTTTACCCATAAAGGGTATTTCGGTAACTTTACCCATAGAGGGTATTTTAGTAATTTCGTAAACCATGGGTATTTCGGTAATTTTACAAATCAGAGGTATTTCAGTAATTTTGCAATCTGAGAGTATTTTGGTAATTTCACAAATTAGGGGTATTTTGATAATTTTACAATCTGAGGGTATTTCGGTAATTTAACAAATCAGGGGTCTTTCGGTAATTTCACAAATTAGGGGTATTTCGGTAATTTTACAATCTGAGGGTATTTCGGTAATTTCACAAATCAGGGGTATTTTGGTAATTTGTAAACCAAGGGTATTCTAAACAAAGATAACGATGGGAATAGGCCTAGGGCCCATTCTCGGCCCAAATGGACCCACACGCTCGTGTGGCCCATTTAGCCTAAATCTAGCGATAGATATGAGATTCACATAGACCAGTTCAATATCTACTACACAATCATACAATTTATCCATATGTGCCCACGGGCCCATTTCGGCCCAAACAGCCAACCCATAAGAACACTCATGATGGCCTCAACTATCGCGTCGAAGCCCCCACACGTGCACTCGCATGCTCGTGTGGCTACCATTGCTGTGTGACCGGCATTTCGGCATTTGCCGCTCTACAGCTAGAGTAGTGCGAAATACACACTTGATAGGAATCTGGAGTTGATCCGCGCTCCGAACACTCCTATGCCCAAACTCCAACCAAGGTATGCTTACTCTCCTCATAGATTGCTCTATTTAAAGCCAACTTCTCACCTTCCCTCATGCTAGCTTCCTGATGTGGGATCCCTCCTTCAGCAGAGTTTAAATCCATCACAACCACTTGCCGTCCCAATTTAGCAAAATAAATATCCATTTTTGCTTGTAAAGGGATTCGAACCCTTGCCCTCTTCTATGCTCCAGACGCTACATGCCACCACAACACAAGCTCCTTTTGTGTCTAAAATCATGCGCAACTAAATATAAGTTTATGGGCCAAAGTCTAAGTTCATTTATAAGGAAATCAAAATGAATTGCAAGTGCCAAGACTTGAACCTTGGACCCCTTGCTTCCTCTATGGCGTCACTTCCTTGTCTCCCATGTGGCGCCATTTGCCACTAGACCACAACTCCTTTTGTGTCATTTTTCTCCACATTTTATTCTTAAAGCCTACTTACTAACTCCCAGGGTTTTATTCACCTAAAACCAAAATTTTTCCTAAAGCCCAGGTTTGATCCCGGGACTTTATAGAAGCCCCCTAACCTTTCAAAATCACTTACCTAATAGGTCCAACTTGCATTAGTGCCGTTCTCTTATTCTCAAAAATTTTAAACGCTCCCAAGCCCAAGGCCCAATAGGCCCAATTTTACTAGGCCCAAATTCGGGTCGTTACACTATAAGTGTAGCCCTACGTGGCCTACCCGTACCACATCTGCCTTGGGCACTCAGTGATCTTTCCAAAGTTTTAAATCTAAAGTATGTCTACAGTTTTCAAACAAAAGTTCAAGCATTATTTATCCTCCTAAATGTTCACAACTAAAGTTTTACAATTTATCTAAAGTTTCAACAGTAATCTCAGATTTAATTTCCTACAGAAAAATAAATTGTTCAAAAATCTTGTGGCATGGTTTTTCCCAAAAAACCCCTTTTTCATGCATGCATGCAAACATATTTCAAAATTTTACTGTCCAAGTTTAGAAAACCTAGGCTCTGATGGCACCAAATGTAACTTCCCCAACCCGGCCTAGACGTTAGACTTGAATTCGAAAGATTACATTAGCCACCAAAATGGCCTAGTAAGCTATTGAAGTTTTGGAAACAAATATTTTTAAACATTTGTTTAGCTTTAGAAGAAAACTTAGTTTATGATTGATTTATTTATTACTCAAAATTTTAGTATTGTTTAGTATGTGAATTATTGATGTGTGTTTTCTTGTGTTGTGTACATGTGTATTTACAGAGCTTTCCCAAGCTAATCTCTTTACTTTCTTCTCCCTTCATGATAAGTAGTGTGTGGGATAACGAGGAGGACAGCAGTTCAATGATCCATCGCACAAACTTTCTTTCTACAGTATGTGAGCCGAGCTTATGAGGATCGTTCCCAATGGATTGCAGTTTGAGGAAAACTGTTATCAAGTCGATTACTATAATTAATTACTAATCTACTTGAGTCTCGAATTAGTAGTGTTAATATAGAAGCAAGATGATAATAATAATAATAAAACCCTAAGAAGGCAATGTGGGACATTTCCAGGCTAGAGACTTGGAACGAGAGTTAGATAATTTTAGAGAATTTAAAAATAATTTTTTGGAGGGTTGTAATTGGATTTTTTGTCTATTTTAAAATTTGGGATTTTTTTAATCTCCGTGTTTGCTTGTTTGGTTGAGTTTGATGTTTGAATTATATGATACTACCTATATGAACTAACGAGACATTTTGCAACTAGTAGAGCTTGCGAAATCCAGGTACGCCATATTCCACTTATTATATGACTTATAGTTTGATTTAGAAAACCATGCTCTCAGGAGTAAATGCTTGTATGAAATATTTTGTATATGTATGGTGAGTATGGACGGTTGGTGTGATTTGTGGCAATTTTTCAGAGAGTCACCTCGGTGGCTAATTTGTCACTCGAAATTTAGGTCTAATTGTCCTGGCCAAGTTTGGGGTGTCATATAGATATTTACTCAACTAATCTAAATTCGAGCCCGATTTAAAAAATTTTTTACCATAGAAGGTCATATTAGTTTAAACTTGATAACTTTTCTCAATTTAATCCTTAAATTTAGATTCCATTAAAGTATACTAAAATGATATTATTAAATTCTGCTATGCCATCACATGATTATTTAATTAATATTTTTGTAACACCCCAAACCCGGCCCATGCGTTACGATCGGATCTGACATGTCACATGAGGAAAACGTATAAAGTCCTTGTGATTTGTACTAAAATAAGTGTTATTTAATTATGGTTAAGAAAACAAGTTTGGATGTAAATACTTGATAAAATACAACTATTTTTGAGAGGTTGTTTGATGAATCAAAAATCGAAGTAGTGAACTTTAAAATCGTGACTTTTGAAAATGTCGTTGATAATTTGAAAAAAAATCTGAGTTAAATTATTTGTAAAAGTTTGGTGTAAAATCCATTTATTAATCAATTTTTGGAAAACCGCTGGTTATGCTTTTAGAAAATCCCCATTTAAAAATAATTCAAGAATAATAATAAATACGTCAAACGTAAAGCAAAAAATAAAATATTCCAGAGGCCATATTACAACTTAAAAACCCAAATAGTAAAAGTAATAAAGTAAACGTAAATAGAAATTTAAAGTTCGAAAACACCATTTCTGAAGTATGGCCTCTACCGAGTCATCCATGGCCCAAGTCCACATTACTGAGCATTACCTGCAAGGGTTAAGGAAAAGGGGTGAGTTACTAGAACTCAGTGTATAATCCCCTTACCATTATCCACTGGGCCTGAATCCATTTAGCAATAACTTGGGCTTAAGCCCATTTACAAGATCAATGATAAAATGAAGTAATGCATGCAACCCAACCCATCCATCCATCACACCCCCGACCAGCCAATCACACCAGTGGGGATCAAGTCAACCCACCCCGCCGCTCACACCAAAATTTTGCAGTCAAGCTGCTTATCAAATATTTTTATTGTGGCCAAGTCACTGAAATCATAAGCAAACATCATAATGAATATTTTGTGGCAATGCCACCAGGCTACATTGCTTTTCATACATTTTTCCCAACCCATGCAATATGTAACATGCAACATACATAATAAAGCATAATATCCACATATATGAACAACAATCATTAATCCAATAATTTATTACGGTGTCTCGGCCTATTATAGAACTTTGTAATTCGGCTCACTAAGGCATTCTAGCAAATCAGCCCATAGGGGCATTTTGGTAATTCGGCCCTTAAGGGCATTTTTGTAATTCAGCCCATAAGGGCATTTTCGTAAATTTTACAAATTAATTTCGATTTTGACAAATCTTAGTATTTACGATGTTTAGGCAAAATACTCGATTCATACCATTTTACCGATATTAAGTTTTTAGGCAACATTGATCGAAATTTCTAATGTGATGCTAAATCACAAATTTACGAAATTTTGGTGTGAGATTACACACCTGATTACGGTAAGGATTAATCCTTCTTGATCATCGGCACCTAAATCATTACGCTCGATTAATCCAACAAACGAGATTTTATTAATCTAATTCTAAATCAAACAATCTATTGAAATGCTTACCCTTAGTATTGTGAACGACCACGATTTGTCTATTTTCACCTGATGGTGGTCCACAACCCGGTGGGAAATCTCGAACCGTCGATACTACCCTTCGTTTGAACTTAGGAGTAGGAATTGCAAATCCACTCCTTTTGTGTTCTCCAATTGCTTTTCCTTTCAAATCGGTTCGAATTACCTCCATTGAAAAAAAAGTTTCGGTCAATAAAATACTACTATGAGAGAAAGTCTTAATCAAAACGATATTACGATGATATAAACCGATTGTCTAAGGAAAAGGTTCAGCTTACCACTATTTTCGTAGGATCCACAAGTGAATAAAAACGAGCGATTTAGTCCCTAAAATAAATGATTAGTCACAACCTATAACATCCTGAATTCAGAATTTATGTTTGTGCATTATATCTTGTGGTAAGTTAGAAAAGAATATTAATTGTGTATGTTTTAAGGTCCTTAGAAGGCTCGGGGTTGAGTTGGGCCTTAGTAAAATTTTTGTGTTTAAGCACTTTAAGGAGAGAAGGTAAGTGGCATCAAAGCTTAAGGAAATAGTGTGCATTTTGCTAGCACAAGTGAAGCTAGTAGAGGAGTGGTGTGGCGTTGAATGTATGGGCTTGAGGGAAGGGGTTCAAATCCCATCTAGTGCAAAATTTTTGTTTAATTTTTTTGTGCTATTCATCCAAGTGTTGGCCATGGTGGTATTTTTGGTAAGGGGAGACTTTTTATAAGGAAAGATGGCTAAGGAAATAAGGTAAGGATGAGTAGAAGGAAAGAAGAAAAAGAAAAAGGAAAGAGTAGGGAGCATGTTGGCCAAAAGTGTGGAAGATGTTTTGGAAAGAATTTTGGTCAACATTCTTCCTCTAGGAAAAAGGCAATACACGGTTTGTAGGGGGAAAGGGATAGCCGAATTTTCTTTAGGCAATTGGCAATTTTTGGTGCTTGAGAAGTTGCTTTCTCCTTAGCATTTTGGTGTCATTTTCTTTCTCCAATTTTTCCTCTTTGCTGTAACTCCAAAGCCAAAAAGAGAGCATCTTTTTCTCTTGTTTTGGCTGAAACCCTCATTGCATCTTTGCTTCTTTCCCTTTGATAGCCGAACCTCTCTAATGCTCTTTTGACCATCACCTCATTTCTTCTTCACCATTTTTCTCAACCATTCTCCTTTTCTCTTAAATCAATATTCTTGTAACCGAATCTTTTTGCTTATTTTCCCTCCATAGCCGAACTTTTGAACCCTTCATCTCTTTATCACAATTTCTTTCTCATTTGTGTTGACACCCTCTTCTTCGAACAAATCGGTAAGTGGTTTCTTTTACTTTCTCTTTTCTTTCTAGCCGAATTAGTGTCTATCACTATTCGGTTGTGTATCTTGTTTCTAAACTGAAATGGTGTTTTCTCCTACTCCTTCACATCTTAATCATCCTCTTTTTCGTAGTGATCTAAGTGGGTGGCCGGATATCATTCTAGCCGATTCAATTTTAGCCTTAAGACAATCGGTGGAAATCGGATTCAATATCGTTAAGGTAAGGAGTTTATTCTTGGATCTTTCAAAATATCTTTACTCGTTTATGATACAAATCAGACCAAAGTTTTGACTAAACGGTTATTATAGGGATTTATCGTTCGTTCTTATTCAATCGCTGATCCTTTGATAATAAAGGTGAGCCGAATTTTATCACTAAAATAACTACTTTCTCTCATAGTAGTAGTTTTCTAACCGAGATTTTCTTATGGAGGCAAGTGGAACCGATTCGAAAGGAAAAGTGATCGGAGAACTCAAAAGGAGTGGATTTGCGATTCTTACTCCTAAGTTCAAGCGTAGAGCGATTTCAGCGGTTCGAGATTTTCCACCGGGTTGTGGACCGTCATCCGGTGAGAATAGACAAATCGTGGTCGTTCACGATACCGAGGGTAAGCATTTCAATAGATCGCTTGGTTTAGATCTAGATTTAATAAAAATCTCGTTTATTAGATTAATCGAGTTTTATGTTGTCATAGGTACCGACAATCAAGAGAGTTTAATACTCACCTAATCAGGTGTGTAATCTCACACCGTAATTCCGTAGATCCATGATTCGGTAACATGTTTGATAGTAGATTGTTATTATTATACGATTAAAAATCGTAAAATTGGCATAAAATGAGAAATTGCCTTAAAGTACATTATTTTTTTAGATCTGTCGAAATCGTTATTAAAATTGTTAAAATTACGAAAATGCCCCTAATGGGCCGAATTACCAAAATGCCCCTAATGGGCCAATTTGCTAGAATGCCTTAGTGGGCCGAATGACAAAATGCTATGATGGGCTGATTCACCGTAACAAATTACTAGGTTAATGATTGTTGTTTCTCTATATGTGGGTATTATGCTTTATTATGTATGATGCATTTACATACTTTGCATGGGATGGGAAAAATGTTTAAGAGAAGTGTAGCCTGGTGGCAATGCCACAAAAATGTTTATTATAATGTTTACGTATGATATCGGTGGCTTGGCCACAATAAAATATTATAAATGGCAATTGGCCTGCGAATTGGTGTGATTGGCCGGGTGGGTTGACTTGATCCCCACATGTGTGATTGGCTGGAACGGGGGTGTGTTGGATGGATTGGTTGGGTTGCATACATGTCATATTATTATTATTATTATTATTATGTAAATGGGCTTAGGCCCAAGTTATTGCTAAATGGATTCAGGCCCAGTGGATGACGGTAAGGGGGTTATACACTGAGTTCTAGTAACTCACCCTTTTTCTTTAACCCTTGCAGGTAATGCTCAGTGACGTGGGACTAGGGCCATGGATGACTCGGTGGAGGCCATACTTCAGAAATGGTTTTAATTGAACTTTAGATTTCTATTTCCGTTCATTTTATTACTTTTACTATTTTGGGTTTTTATATTGTAATAAGGCCTCTGGAATTTTTTTTTTTTGCTTTATGTTTGACGTACTTATTATCTTGCTCATTTTGTTTTAAATGGGAATTTTTCTAAAAAATTAAATGAAGATTTTCCAAAATAGATTAACAAATGGATTTCATAACAAACCCTTACAAATATTTCAACTCAGAAATTTTCTCTCAAATTATCAATAATGTTTTCAAAAGTCATAGTTTATAAGATCTCTTGTTCAAATTATCGATTTGTCACTCAATCTTCGAGGTTTGTAATATTTTATCAAATATTTGAAATCAAACTTGTTTTCTTAATTATAAAAAATCAATACCTATTTTTATACGACTAAAAAGGATTTAACATGTTTTTCTCATGTGACATGTTAGATCCGGTCATAACGCATGGGCAGGGTTTGGGTGTTACATTTTATGGTATCAGAGCCCGGTTGCAAAACTCGGTTGTGGTTTGGGTTCAAAAGCGTTTTTCAAAGCTATGTGAATTTTAAATTATAAATACATGTTTTAAAGGAAGTATGGCACCACGAGTATCCGGCACCAAGTCAAGTAAGTTTATGTTTTATTTTATGATTATGATTATTGTGGTATGACTGTAGAAAAACTCTAGAACTTTTAGTTTTAGGAGTTGAAACTATAGAGGTTGAGACTATAGGATGCGTTTTGCGAAAATGACTTTACTTCTTATACTTCATAAAATATTGTTTAATAAACACTGAAATAGCATACTGATTCATAAGACTCTTAATCAGATTAAATTGAATTAGCAAATATGAGCGCTAGAGGACGTGGACGCAGTAGACGTGGCCGTAGTAGAGGTCGTGGCGCTAGAGTTGTATTTGAGGCATCGGGACATATGCTGGAAATAGACGCACCTGCGTCACCTGTGACTGAGGCTGGGTCACATGGTCGTATGAGGGAGGACGACGCTCTGTCTTAAGCAATGTTCCGAGTTCTAGAAAGGGTTGCTGGGGTAAGAACTGGGTCAGTAGCTCGTGGGTCAATATCGGAGCGACTAAGATCGAATGGAGCTGAGGTTTTTAGGGGTATCTCGGGTGTAGCCCCAAATGTAACAGAGTACTAGCTTGAGGCGGTGGAGCGGATCATGGACGATTTGGATTGCACCGCCGAACAGAAACTGAAAGAAATGGTGTCTTTGCTGAGAGACGAGGCGTATCAGTGGTGGCTCATTGTCCGGGAAGGCACTCAGGCCGATCGTGTAACATCCTAGATTAGGGGTTATGCGTTCGTGCGATAGTGGGCTCAGTGGGTGTGTTGGATGTGTTCTGAGGAGTTTTAGGAACCCTAAGATGTAAGGAAATGTAAGGAAATGATCTAGAAATGATTCAAAAGAGGAAAGTAAACATTTTGGGAAACTTGGAAATGTAAGGAAATGTTAAGTTTAAAGGAGGGAAACGAAAATTTTTGGAAACTTGGAAATGTAAAGAAATGTCAAGTTTTAAGGTTTAAAAAGAGGAAATTAAGGTAGGGTGGCATTAAGAAAATTAGTAGGAGGAATTTGACACACAAACAGGCTTAGAAAAAGTGGCCTGAAGATATCACTTAAGGCCCAGGTAGGTGACGCCACCAGCTATGCAAGTGGGCCTGAGTTCGAGTCACTTGGGAAGCAAATAAAAGAAGTTTTATTTTTGCTTCCAGAAGCAGAGAGGTGGACGGTATTAAGGCTCTTAAAAGAGGAGTTTTATTCTCTTTAAATTTCGGCTAAATAAGGGATAAATAATAGATTTATTTATTATTATTTTCAAGAGATAATTGTTGGATTAATTCTTTTAAAAAGTGATAATTCAAGGGATAAAGCTATCAAAATAGAAGAGTGGTGGCCAAGTAAGGGACTCTAGCCTAGTAATTTCGGCTATAAAAGGAAGAGTAAGGCTATTCTTCATTTATTCTTTCCTCTTCAAGGAAACCTCTGCCGAAATTCTCTAAAGTTTCTCCTCTTCTCTCTGCCGAATTCTCTCTGCCATTATTCTCTTTTTCTCTTTTCTTTTCTTCTTCTATTACAAACACAATCAAAAGCCGAAGATGCCAATAGCCCTAGCCGATTTCTCACTAAGCCTCAAGAGCCGAAATTGTTATCCACATCAAAGCCATAGCTGAATACTGCTAAGGGTTCAAGCAAGAGTTCTATCGAATTCTTCAGTAAGGGTAAGATTAGGTTAGATTCTCATTCTATTTTTTTTAAGGCTGTCGAAATTAAGATTCTAATACCCTTAATATCTTGTTGCCGAAACTTTGAAGAGATCTTTCGGGATTTACTAAGTGTTGACTACAAGGAAG
Organism: Gossypium australe; assembly: GCA_005393395.2. NCBI lineage: Eukaryota > Viridiplantae > Streptophyta > Magnoliopsida > Malvales > Malvaceae > Gossypium > Gossypium australe. The sequence continues at coordinate 34,826,545 of CM016615.1, read as the reverse complement.
GAGAAGTTCTTTTCCCGAAGGTACACCATAGGTCGCGTGTTCCCTAGTTATTCGGTGAGTTTCGGGATTTAAAATCCACAAGGTAAGTGTCTATAGCATTCGGCCAAGGCTTATTTTGATATCTAGATCTATTTCATAATTGTTTAAAAAGCCGAAACTAACCTGGGATGTGATTTAATGTTTGGCCGAATACAAGAAGGAATACAACAAAGTTTCGGGACTTGATTCTTAAGTCAATCGGTAACAAGGTAAGTTTTAGTGTACTAATCCTACTAGGATTTGGATTTATGGCCGAATGGCTCTTTACTAAGTATTAAATGATTGATTAAATGTAGAGATCTAAGATCTAAGGCATTAGATCAAGCTTTTCGGGATTTGGATTGGAAACCTTAAGCGAATCAGGTGTGTACCCCACACTATTTCATACTACCTTATATGGCTAAGTTTAATTAATATATGTGGTGTTAAGAATATGAAAGTAGCTAAGGTACCATGTTATGGTACAAAGTACTCAGGTACGTTTCCTACTCCTACTAGGATTATGAAATATGTTAATTGTAACATGAGAATAAGAATAAGAATGTGAACTCTGGCATATTTATGCATATTACTATTATATGGGGCATATGGGTTTTATCTTGAAGGGGAAGTGAATGTGGTGACCTAATACCACGAACACGGTGACCTAAGACCGTGATATCTGAATGTGGTGACCTAAGACCACAGTAATCTGAATGTGGTGACCTAAGACCACAGTAATCTGAACGTGGTGACCTAAGACCACGAATGCGGTGACCTAAGACCGCGATATGGAGTGTAGCGGAAGGAGGGTCGAGTTAGTAGTCCCCACGGTGTACAGGTTGGTACGGGGGAGTGTAGCGGATGGCTAATTAGGTTTGGGTTTGGGAATGCATCATTAAATGTATTCTATAATTTGAATGTGTATCATATGTATGCCTGAATATATTATGACTTAGTGTTGTGTACACATTGAGTCTGTTTGACTCACCCCGTTGTGGGAACTATTTTCAGGTGACGATCAGTAATGGACCGGGCTCGGCAGAAGCTTAGCGATGGCCATGCACAGCAAGAAATTTACGATTTGGACTTTTATTTTATTTTAAGTATTTTAAGTTTATTTTGGTATTATTTAATGTAATAAGGCCATAGTTGAATTTCTTTACTTCACTTTGATTTATTATGTTACAAATATTTATTAATTGAAAGAATAAGTAAATTTATTATCAAAACCAACCCTAAACGTTTTGTCACCTAAAGCTAAAGGATTTTTAATCAAATAAACTCGTTTTCAACTCAAGCCCAACCCAAAACAAATTTTCTTTCAAAACACACAAGTTTTTCCTAAGTCACAAAAGAATTTGAAACGGTTTACATCGGGGAACATACCAGATCCGGTCAAGGCTCGTGGGCCGGGTGTGGGGTGTTTCAGTTTGGTATCAGAGCCCAGTTTTAAAACTCTCAGCCTATGGGCTAAGGCCCAAAACGTTTTCAAATCGAGCCCAAATGAGTTTTATGGAAGTATTTCTGAAAATAGGCAGGTTATGGCATGGCACCTAAGTCTCCGACCCGCAGTCCATCAGGTAAGTACCCCTAACCATCTGTGTGATTATGTGATTTATAGAAGGGTAGAAAAGGAATGGAACGTAGAATAGAATGATAGGTACTTGAACCCTAGGACTAGTCTACCCCAACTATTACATAAGACTTAATTGTTTAATTAAACAAACCTATGGCTAAGTCACCAAGTTAGGGTGTGGTAACCCCTGTGCGCATGTCTAGGATTGGATCCGGAAGAGCTTGGTATTTAAGCAGTCCTAGTGGCTCACCTCCTCTTCGCAGGAATCCTACCTGGTGCGTAGCTTCGGTTCACCCTAACCAAAAGGACTCAGAGAGTGTGGTAACCTCTGTGCGCATGTCTAGGAATGGTTTCAGTGGGAGCTTGGTATTTAAGCAGTCCGTGTGACTCACCTCCTCTCCATTTGAATCCTGCCTGGTGCGTAGCTTTGGTTCACCCTGACCAAGAGGACTCGGTCATAGGCTAAACACAATAACTAAAACCCGAAAGGGAACTAGCCGTGTTTTTAGTAGTTTCAAAACTCTTAAAATCACCCTCTTAATTCGTGAAAACTATCTTTACAAAAAAAAAAACAAAAATTCTGAAAAATTTTTGATTTATGAAATTACAAAAATACCCCTAGTGGTAAAATTACCAAAATGCCCTTGATTTAAAATGACCAACTACTCAACAGTTTTTGCCAAAATTTCATCATTTTATAAATGTTCAAAAACCCTAACTTGCAAAATATCAAAATACCTTGATTTTTGGAGAATTTTAAAATTGCCCCTAACTTGCAAAATTACCAAAATGACCCTGGTTTCCAAAATTATGCAACATCACCGTTTTGGAAAGTATAAGTCTCAAAAAGAACTCTCAAAGTTTTGCAAAGTTTGGAAATACCCCGGAAATATTAAACTTTGCAAATTTACCCTGGTTTATTACCAAAATACCCCCGAGTTCCAAAATTACCGAAATACCCCTGTAATTTCAAAATTCTCGAAATACCCCCGGGATTTCAAAAATTACCAAAATACCCTTATTGACAAAATCCACAAGGAACCTTATTTTGAAAAAAATTATACGAAAATACCCCTGTAGGGCAAATTACAAAAATACCCCTGGGTAGTGGAAAAACAACAACAATGAAAACTACAACATTTCTCTGAATGAACGAAAGTTCATAATTGATTGATCAGTGTATGAATGTAAAGACTGTGTGCATGTACGAATACGAAAGAACCACTCCTAAAATTCTTTTCATAAAACTTCTTCGCGGGTAATCAGTGGAATAAAGGCTAATTCATAAAACTTCTTAATCAGATTAAATTGTGAAGTAGACATGAGTTCTAGGGGACGTGAACTTAAAGATTGTACCTAGAAAGTATGATGGTTCTATTAAGATCAGAGTGCGCAGCGTAAGCATAATGCGGTGAGAAGGATTGTACGACTGTTAATAAGTAATTTCGAGGACAAAATTATTTTTAAGGAGGGTAGAACTGTAACATCCTAGATTAGGGGTTATGCGTTCGTGCGATAGTGGGCTCAGTGGGTGTGTTGGATGTGTTCTGAGGAGTTTTAGGAACCCTAAGATGTAAGGAAATGTAAGGAAATGTATGGAAATGTAAGGAAATGATCTAGAAATGATTCAAAAGAGGAAAGTAAACATTTCGGGAAACTTGGAAATGTAAGGAAATGTTAAGTTTAAAGGAGGCAAACGAAAATTTTTGGAAACTTGGAAATGTAAAGAAATGTCAAGTTTTAAGGTTTAAAAAGAGGAAATTAAGGAAGGGTGGCCTTAAGAAAATTAGTAGGAGGAATTTGACACACAAACAGGCTTAGAAAAAGTGGCCTGAAGATATCACTTAAGGCCCAGGTAGGTGACGCCACCAGCTATGCAAGTGGGCCTGAGTTCGAGTCACTTGGGAAGCAAATAAAAGAAGTTTTATTTTTGCTTCCAGAAGCAGAGAGGTGGACGGCATTAAGGCTCTTAAAAGAGGAGTTTTATTCTCTTTAAATTTCAGCTAAATAGGGGATAAATAATAGATTTATTTATTATTATTTTCAAGAGATAATTGTTGGATTAATTCTTTTAAAAAGTGATAATTCAAGGGATAAAGCTATCAAAATAGAAGAGTGGTGGCCAAGTAAGGGACTCTAGCCTAGTAATTTCGGCTATAAAAGGAAGAGTAAGGCTATTCTTCATTTATTCTTTTCTCTTCAAGGAAACCTCTGCCGAAATTCTCTAAAGTTTCTCCTCTTCTCTCTGCCGAATTCTCTCTGCCATTATTCTCTTTTTCTCTTTTCTTTTCTTCTTCTATTACAAACACAATCAAAAGTCGAAGATGCCAATAGCCCTAGCCGATTTCTCACTAAGCCTCAAGAGCCGAAATTGTTATCCACATCAAAGCCATAGCCGAATACTGCTAAGGGTTCAAGCAAGAGTTCCATCGAATTCTTCAGTAAGGGTAAGATTAGGTTAGATTCTCATTCTATTTCTTTTAAGGCTGTCGAAATTAAGATTCTAATACCCTTAATATCTTGTTGCCGAAACTTTGAAGAGATCTTTCGGGATTTACTAAGTGTTGACTACAAGGAAGGAGAAGTTCTTTTCCCTAAGGTACCCATAGGCCGCGTGTTCCCTAGTTATTAGATGAGTTTCGGGATTTAAAATCCACAAGGTAAGTGTCTATAGCATTCGACCAAGGCTTATTTTGATATTTAGATCTATTTTCATAATTGTTTAAAAAGCCGAAACTAACCTGGGATGTGATTTAATGTTTGGCCGAATACAAGAAGGAATACAACAAAGTTTCGGGACTTGATTCTTAAGTCAATCGATAACAAGGTAAGTTTTAGTGTACTAATCCTAATAGGATTTGGATTTATGGCTGAATGTCTCTTTACTAAGTATTAAATGATTGATTAAATGTAGAGATCTAAGATCTAAGGCATTAGATCAAGCTTTTCGGGATTTGGATTGGAAACCTTAAGCAAATCAGGTGTGTACCCCACACTATTTCATACTACCTTATATGGCTAAGTTTAATTAATATATGTGGTATTAAGAATATGAAAGTAGCTAAGGTACCATGTTATGGTACAAAGTACTCAGGTACGTTTCCTACTCCTACTAGGATTATGAAATATGTTAATTGTAACATGAGAATAAGAATAAGAATGTGAACTCTGGCATATTTATGCATATTACTATTATATGGGGCATATGGGTTTTATCTTGAAGGGGAAGTGAATGTGGTGACCTAAGACCACGAACACGGTGACCTAAGACTGTGATATCTGAATGTGGTGACCTAAGACCACAGTAATCTGAACGTGGTGACCTAAGACCACGAATGCGGTGACCTAAGACCGCGATATGGAGTGTAGCGGAAGGAGGGTCGACTTAGTAGTCCCCACGGTGTACAGGTTGGTACGAGGGAGTGTAGCGGATGGCTAATTAGGTTTGGGTTTGGGAATGCATCATTAAATGTATTCTATGATTTGAATGTGTATCATATGTATGCCTGAATATATTATGACTTAGTGTTTTGTACACATTGAGTCTGTTTGACTCACCCCGTTGTGGGAACTATTTTCAGGTGACGATCAGTAATGGACCGGGCTCGGCAGAAGCTTAGGGATGGCCATGCACAGCAAGAAATTTACAATTTGGACTTTTATTTTATTTTAAGTATTTTAAGTTTATTTTGGGATTATTTAATGTAATAAGGCCATAGTTGAATTTCTTTACTTTACTTTGATTTATTATGTTACAAATATTTATTAATTGAAAGATTAAGTAAATTTATTATCAAAACCAACCCTAAATGTTTTGTCGCCTAAAGCTAAAGGATTTTTAATTAAATAAACTCGTTTTCAACTCAAGCCCAACCCAAAGCAAATTTTCTTTCAAAACACACAAGTTTTTCCTAAGTCATAAAAGAATTTGGAACGGTTTACACCGGGGAACATACCAGATCTGGTCAAGGCTCGTGGGCCGAGTGTGGGGTGTTTCAGATCGTATTACTTGGGAATTCTTTAAAATCGCATTTCAAGGAAAATAAGTCGGGGCTAGCTATGTAGATGCCCGAAGGAAGGAATTCCTGAATCTGGTCTAATGAGGTAAATATGTGGCAGCATACAAGGCGAAATTTCTGCGTCTGAGTCGATATGCCCGTGGAATAGTGCCGACTGACTATGAACGTTGTGTGCATTTTGAGGACGGGTTGCGTGATGAGTTGCGGGTACTGATAGCCCCACAGAAGGAGAGAAATTTTGCCACACTGGTGGAGAAAGCCAAGATAGCTGAAGAGGATAAACACTCAGAGCGGCAAAATCGAGACAAGGATAAGGGCAGGAGTAAGAGAGACTCTGGGTATTCAGGTCCTGCCAGAGGTTTTCAGAAAAGACCCAAGAATGAGGAGCCAGCTCGAGCGAGAGTACAAGCTACTACTAATCAGTTACAGCCATGGTGGATTGTGGAAAACTTCACTCGGGTGAATGCTGGAAGAGAACTAGTGGTTGTTTCAGATGTGGTTCCAAAGATCATCGATTTAAGGATTGTCCTTGACAGCCTGCTCATACTCAGGGGTTCGTAACAATTTTGCGCAGCCAGCTAGAGGCGCTCAGTAGCCACCGAGAGGCCATGGGCCAAGCCGAGGTGGTAATGGCGGAGGACGAGGTTAGGGTGCACCGGGTAGAGGTACTGGTAATAGGGGTAACGCGGAGGCGAGACAGCCAGGGTTGGTCTATCCGGTCAGACGTCGAGAGGATGGTGATGCACCTGATGTCATAATCGGTACGTTTTTCATGGATGATGTACCTGTTACTGCTTTGATAGATATTGGATCCACCCATTCGTATGTTGGTTGTGCTGTGTCTGGAACCTTGAACATTAGATCTGAGGTTTCTGCTGGAGAATCAACTGTGATTAGCCCTTTAGGATAGTCGGTAGTAGTAAATAAATTGTTTAGGGATGTGCCCTTAGAAGTTCAAGGGGAAGTTTTTTTGGCGGATTTGATGGAACTGTCATTCGGCAAGTTCGATCTCATTTTGGGCATGGACTGGTTGGTTAAACATCGTGCGAACTTGGACTGTGCTGCAAAGCAGATGGTATTAAGAACTTCGGAGGATAAGGAAGTGATGATGATAGGTGAAAGAAGAAACTATCTGTCTAATGTGGTATCTGCTTTAAAGGCAAAAAAGTTAGTGTGAAAGGGGTGTGGAGCGTTCTTAGCCTTTATCAGTGCTCTGGATGCCAAAGAGTTGTCGGTAGAAAGCGTTAGAACGGTGAAAGAGTTTTCGAACGTGTTTCCCGAAGAGCTTCCAGGATTGCCTCGGAATTGGGAGGTAGAGTTTGGCATTAAGCTATTTCCAGGAACGGCTTCGGTGTCCATTGCTCCTTATAGAATGGCGCCGAAGGAGTTAGCGGAGCTTAAAGCTCAAATTCAAGAGTTGTTGGATCGCGGATTCATTCGACCAAGTGTGTCACCGTGGGAAGCGCCGGTTTTATTTGTAAAGAAGAAGGATGGGTCGATGCATTTGTGCATCGATTATAGGCAATTGAATAAGGTAACGATCAAGAATAAGTTTTCGTTACCAAGGATCGATGATCTTTTCGATCAGTTGCGAGGAGCTTCAATTTTCTCGAAGATAGATTTGAGATTGGTTATCACCAGCTTAAGGTCAAGGAGGTAGATATTCACAAGACTGCGTTCCGAACTCGTTATGGACATTACGAGTTTTTAGTGATGCCGTTCGGGTTGACAAATGCACGAGCTACATTTATAGACATGATGAACCGAATCTTCCAACCCTATTTAGACCGGTTTGTGGTGGTGTTCATAGAAGATATCTTGGTGTACTCGAAGACTGAAGAAGAGCATAATTCACATCTACGAGTTGTACTGCAGATATTAAGAGAAAAGCAACTGTATGCCAAATTCAGTAAGTGTGAATTTTGGCTGAAGGAAGTGACCTTTTTGGGGCATGTTGTGTCTGCCGAAGGAATTAGAGTTGATCCCCGGAAAGTCGAGGCTGTATTGGATTGGAAGCCACTGAAGACAGTGGCTGAAATTCGGAGTTTTCTAGCCTTGGCTGGATATTACAGGCGGTTCGTTGAGGGGTTTTCATTGATTGCTGCACCCCTAACTAAGTTGTTGCGTAAGGGAGTTCCATTCGTGTGGTCAGATAAACAGCAAGAGAGCTTTGAGAAATTGAAGAAGATTTTGATAGAAGAGCCGGTATTGATTCAACCTGAGGCTGGTAAGGAGTTTATAGTTTATTGTGATGCATCACACACGGGTTTGGGATGTGTGTTGATGCAAGGGGGAAAAGTGGTGGCTTATGCATCTCGCCAATGAAGGCCTCATGAGGTTAAATATCCCACGCATGACTTGGAGTTAGCTGCAGTGGTGTTTGCTCTGAAGATTTGGAGACACTATTTGTACGGGGAGAAGTCGATAATCTATACGGATCATAAGAGTCTGAAGTACCTCCTTACCCAGAAGGAGTTGAACTTAAGACAGCGAAGGTGGATAAAACTGTTGAAAGATTACGACTTCTCAATCGAGTATCATCCAGGAAAGGCTAACGTTGTGGCTGATGCGTTAAGTCGAAAGGTGATATCGGATTTGAGAGCGATGTTCGCTCATCTCAGCCTTTATGAAGATGGTAGCCTGTTGGCCGAACTTTAGGTGAAGCCTGCATGGATAAGCCAGATTAAGGAAAAGCAGTTGATAGATGAAGCGTTGGGTTCACGACTTCAGCAAGTGGAAGGTGGTGAGATAGGGGATTTTGGATTGAATAGTGACGGAGTATTGCGTTTCCGTGGAAAAATTTGTATGCCCAAGGATTCAGAATTGAGGTAAATGATTCTACGTGAGGCGCATAGTAGCCCATATGCTATACACCCCGGGGGAAACAAAATGTACCGAGACCTCCGTGAGCAGTATTGGTGGCCAGGGTTGAAAGGGAGGCTACTGATTTCGTGAGTAAGTGCTTAACATGTCAGTAGGTGAAGGCGGAACATCAATTGTCGTCAGGGTTGCTTCAACCAGTGAAAATTCCATTATGGAAATGGTAAAGATTAACGATGGACTATGTTAGTGGTTTACCCTTAACGCCAACTAAGAAAGATTCCGTATGGGTAATAGTAGATCGGTTGACAAAGACTTCTCATTTCCTACCTGTTCGTACGAATTATTCATTGCAGAAGTTGGCCAAGTTGTATGTAACAGAGATCGTGAGGTTACATGGGGTACCAGTGTCTATCATATCAGACAGGGATCCTAGGTTTACATCACGGTTTTAGAAGGCTTTACATGAAGCTTTGGGAACAAGGTTAAATTTCAGCACGGTATTTCATCCTCAGACAGATGGTCAGTCGGAGAGAGTAATCCAGATTCTGGAAGACATGTTAAGGGGCTGTGCAATTGACTTCAGGGGTAGTTGGGAAGATTTCCTACCATTGGCAGAGTTTACATACAACAACAACTATCAATCTAGCATCCAGATGGCACCCTACGAGGCGTTGTATGGTCGTAGGTGCCGTACTCCTACTTGTTGGACTGAGCTGGGGGAGCGACAGTTATTGGGTCCTGAGTTGATCTCGGAGACGGAGGAACAAGTTAAGGTAATTCGGGCTCTGTTAAAAGAAGCTTCAGACAGACTAAAATCGTACGCGGATCTGAAGCGTAAAGATATAGAGTTTGTGGTGGGAGATCAGGTCTTTCTGAAGGTCTCACCTTGGAAGAAGATCTTTAGATTTGGACGGAAGGGCAAGTTGAGCCCTAGGTTCATCAGACCATACCGAGTACTGAAGCGTGTTGGGCCACTGGCTTATCAGCTGGAGTTACTTCCGGAGTTAAATCAGATACATAGTGTATTCCATGTCTCTATGTTAAGGCATTATCATTCAGATCCGTCTCATGTCGTACCAGTGGAGGAAGTTGAGTTAAGACCTGACTTGTCTTTTGAATAGGAGCCAGTGCAAATTTTGGATCGAGATGTTAAGGTGCTAAGAAGGAATTCGGTTCTGCTAGTCAATGTATTATGGTGTAACCACGGGACAGAGGAAGCTACATGGGAGCCAGAAGACGCGATTCGGCAGAAATATCCTCATCTATTTTAATCAGGTAAATTTCGAGGCCGAAATTTTTTTTAAGGGGGTAGAATTGTAACATCCTGAATTTAGAATTTACGTTTGTGCATTATATCTTGCGGTAAGTTAGAAAAGAATATTAATTGTGTATGTTTTAAGGTCCTAAGAAGGCTCGGCGTTGAGTTGGGCCTTAGTAAAATTTTTGTGTTTAAGCACTTTAAGGAGAGAAGGTAAGTGGCATCAAGGCTTAAGGAAATAAGTGTGCATTTTGCTAGCACAAGTGAAGCTAGTAGAGGAGTGGTGTGGCGTTGAATGTATGGGCTTGAGGGAAGGGGTTCAAATCCCATCTAGTGCAAAATTTTTGATTAAATTTTTTGTGCTTTTCATGTAACATCCTGAATTAATGGGCCTTTGTATTTGATGTGTGTTACGTTTAATGTGCTAATTAGAGTGTTTAAGGGGTTCAGATTGGGCTCAGGATTGGGCCGAGGCCTTAGTTAAAATTTTCTGTTTGGACACTCTAGTGGAAAGCCAGTTAGGATAGGGCTTAAAAGATGTTATCTGTGTTTTAAGACACAAATCGGCTTGTGGCCCAGTGGCAAAGTTGCGCCACTTAGAGAGCAAAGAGGAGGCGTCAACTGAGGAGGCTCAAGTTCGAGTCGCATGAAGCCCAATTTTCTTAGTTAATTTTAATTATTTTCAGCATTAAAGGGGGGAGTGAGTTGGACGGCAATAGGGCTTGGAAATAGGGGAATAAATGTTTAGATAATGTAGATAATATGGCTGATAATGTGGCAGATAAAGGAAGGAAGAGGTGGTGTTATCTAGGTCACTTGTGTATGAGAGATCAGATTGTGATAAGGGGGAAAGTTTAGGAATTATCTGCTGGCCACAGTGGTGGCCGAAATTCCAACACCGAGGGGGAGGAGGAATCGGTTTTAGTATGGCTTAGGGGTGCCGAAATTTCCCTTGTTAATTAATTAGTCCTAGTTTTCAAAAGAGGGCAATTCCGGCTTTTGGTTAGTGTGTGTGCTGAAAATTTGATTAGAAAATAGGGTACTTCTTAATTTTGACATTTATTCTCATTCTCTTCTCTTAGTTGTTTCTTTTCTCAAAAAGCCTAAAACTCCTAAAGTTCCATCTTCTTCTTCATTCTCTGCTAAAGTCGAAACCTCATAGCCTTTCTCTACAACTTTTTCCCGATTTCTTCTATAAGCCGAAACCCTTAAGTATTCTTTCTTTTTACACTCTTCTGCCATAGCCGAATGCCCTATGTCCATTCTTTTTCTTCCTGCTGATTTCTTCATTAAAAGCCAAATCTCCATAGATTTCTTTGAATCATCTTCTCTTTTTGATTTTCGCAAAAAGCTGAAATCTTCTAGGAGTAGCCGAATCTCCTGTGATAGGGTAAGTGCCGATCTTCTTCTTTTCACTTTCTCTTTCAGTTTTTGGAAGCTAAATTCGAAAGGCTATTGGGATTGGTAAGGTTGACATTTGATTAATGGTTTGATGTTTCTTGTTGGGCGACGTCGGGAATCGAAGTAGATTGTTTAGAGCTAAAAGCCGGAAACTACTAGTCTCTGAGTCTCAATCTCCTTTCCGAATTTCAAGGTAAGGGGTTCTCTTTAGATTTTCGTTAGGTTCGTTCATCGTGTTTATAATCTTAACTTTATGATATGGATTAACAACCAAATGTTGTGATGGTAGCAACTGATAAGGTCTTTTGATGGAATCACATGTCGGTCAGGCAAAGGGGGATTAGATCTGTAAAACCAATCCCTAAGTTTAAGAAACTAGCAGTGTCAGCAGTACGGGATTGGCCACCGGGTTGTGGACCGGCTTCAGAACAAAACCTTAGACAGATAGCAGTCGTATCGGCTTCTGATAGTGTCGACATAGAAAGTCTCATCTTGTCTGTAATCAGGTGTGTAGATCTCTATAACACTAATTAATCTGTATTGTGTATATTATGGGCTAAAAGCCAGAGAAAGGCTGTATGGACAGTCGCATTACCCAAAAAGGGTAGGCAAGGGACGCCAGGTACGTAATCATAGAAATTTCTCTATGAGTATCGATGTATGTGATAGTCTGTGATCTTTTAGGTAGTATATTGTTTTGATTCTGCATGGATGTATGCATGGGATGGGGTTAATATGATGAAGGGGAAGAGCATGTTTATAGGTCACTTGGTGATCGGTGATTAAACCACGAATTGTAACGTTAGGTCACAATAGTGATAGGTGGCTAAGCCACGTTAAATTCATTCCTGATTGCTAGGAATAGGCAGCATGACTGTCGATTTGGTGTGTAGCGGTTGGTGGGTTGATTGTAGAAATCCCCGAGGTGTGATGGCTGGTACGGGCTGGTGTGTAGAGGACGGACTTTTAGGTTGGGTTGGTCCATGTTGCATGTGAATATTCTGTTGCGATTGTGTATGAGCCAAGGCCCATAATGTGTTTGTGGGCCTCAAGCCATTTATGTGTTTTCGGGATTTGCACACTGAGTCTTGATGACTCACCCTTTATTTTCCTAAACCTTTCAGGTGAGCAGTAGATCGTGGACATGGGAGCCGAGGCGGACTCGAGGGGTCATCAAGTCTTTTATTTTCATAAACTATTTTTCGGTTTTTCTTTAAGTTTTAATTTTGGGGCTATTTATGTAATAAGGCCTCCATAGCTTAGGTTATCGATTTATATGTGTTAATGTTTATATTTTAAATTTACTTTCAAAAACTTAATTATTATAAGTAATGAGATGGGAATTTCAAACACGCTTAATGTAAAGATATGTTCTAAAAAAAAACCCACAAAGGTTTTCTGCAAATAACACTTGTTTAACGAATACCTACATAAACAGACTGAGATTTCCAATCCCTTTAAAAGCAAAGTTTTTAACATTTAACCCGTAACATACCAGATCTAGTCGTGGCATTTGGGCTGGGTTTGAGGTGTTACATTTTGGTATCAGAGCCCAGTTGCAAAACTCGGGCTGTGAAATAGGTCTAGTGGTGTTTTGTAAAGTTGACGTGAATTTGATAAAAATGCTTGGGTTGATATATAGCCTTCGAGTCTATCGGCACCCGATCCACGCAGGTAAGTATTCTAACTCTTGATGTGATATACATGTTGGGTTTGATGGACTTGATAGACGTAGACTAGTATGATAGGCATTAATTGACTTTAGGCTTAGTTTAAACAACTCTTTAAATTCATAAGACTTAATCTAATTAAACCTGTCCGTAAACAAGTCACTGGGTTAGGGTGTGGTAACAGGCATACGCATGTCTAGGATTGGATTCAGGAAGAGCCTGGTACTTAAGCGGTCCTAGTGACCCACCTCCTATTCGCTGGAATCCTACCTGGTGCATAGCGACTGTTCACCTCAACCATGAGGACTTGTTGACGGGCCAAAATTATAACTAAAACCCGAAAGAGACCAGCCACCCTATTTCGCAAAATTACCAAAATACTCCCAAGTTTTGTAAAATTTCCAAAATACCATTGATTTGTGAAAATTTCCCAGAATACCTTGGATTTGTAAAACTACTAAAATTTGTGAAATTACTGAAACACCCCCAGTTGGCAAAATTACCAAAATACCTATGTTTTGCAAATTAACCCAAAAACCCCTAGATTTCCAAAAGTACCTGGTTTGCAAAATAAAATTTTCCAAAATACCCCTATTTAAAAAAAATTCAAAATACCCCTATGTTACAATAATACCAAAATACCTCTATTTCGAAAAATCACCAAGATACCCTATTTTGAGGAATTACGAAAATACCCTGTAGGACAAAATTACGGAAATACCCCTGGGTAGTGAAATGACGAAAATACCCTTATGTGATGAATGTGAGTTCATGGGTGCTACTTGTATGTTGATGTACGATGGTTGAATATATGTGGTTCTTAGAACTAGGAGATATAAACTTGAGACTGAAACCCGTAGATATAATTTCGAATTCGACAGAACTACTCTTGAAACTACTGTTCATAAGATTGTTCGTGGTTAATTAGTGAAAGAAATTAATAATCCATAAAATTTCTAATCAGATAAACGTGAATCGGTAGAATGAGTACAAGGGGTCGTGGACGTCCGCCGCATGGCCGTGGTAGGGGTAGGATGGCCGTGTCAGAACCAGTGGGATCTGGCCATGGTCAGGAAACGAGATGCCAGCTCCAGTAGCTGCGGAGGCTGAATTTTAGGATCAGACGGCCGGAGATGATGCGGTATCTCAGGCGATGTTAAGGGTTTTAGAGAGGGTTGCTGGGGCAGGCATGGCCACAGGAGCCCGGAAATCTGTGTCATAACGACTTAGAGCCAATGGGGCAGAAATGTTTAGGGGAATTTCTGGTATAGCCCCGGGTACGACTGAGTACTGGTTGGAGGCGGTTGAGCGTATAATGGATAATCTGGATTTCACGGAAGAGGAAAAACGGCGTTCCGGAGTAAATATATTGGGACAAGTTATGTGGATGCGCAGCGTAGAGCGTTTCTGAATCTGGTTCAGGGAAGTAGGTCGATGGCTACGTATAAAGTGAAATTCTTACGCCTTAGCCGTTATGCTCGAGGGATGGTGGCCACAAACCATGAACGTTGTGTTCGGTTTGAAGATGGTTTGAGGGATGATCTGCGTGTATTGATAGCCCCACAACGGGAGAGGGAATTTGCTGTGCTTGTGGAAAAAGCTAAAATAGCTGAGGAGGTTAAGCGGACGGAGAAGCTGAATCGGGATAGAGATAGGGGTAGAGGTAAAAGGAATTTTGGATCGTCAGGGGTAGCTGGGCGTATTCAGAAGAGGCCTAGGTCAGATGGACCGAGTCGGATTGAGAGACCTGCTGCTGCTAGTCAGACACAGAAGTGTGCTCGATGTGGCAAATTCCATGTAGGTGAGTGTTGGGCGGGCAGTGGGAAGTGCTTCAGGTGTGGATCTACGGACCACCAAGTTAGAAATTGTCCACAGCAATGGGGCAGTGAAGGGCCCACAGGTCAAGGGAATGCTCAGCCAGGAAGAGGAGGTCAGCAGCCACAGAGAGGTCATGGTCCGACCAGAGGTGGTAACGGTTCCGGTCGAGGTCGTAGAGAACCAGGCCAAGGGGCAAGAAACACTAAGGTGAGACAGCCGGGGTTAGTCTATGCTGTCAGACGTCGAGAGGAGGCTGACGCACCGGATGTCATTACCGGTATGTTTTTAATTTTTGGCTTGCCTTACACTGCATTTATTGACATTGGGTCGACATATTCATATATTGCTAGTAGGGTGTCTAAAACTTTAAGCATAGATTCTGAGATTTCCTCTAGGGAGATGACTGTAGTTAGCCCATTAGGACATTCTGGGGTGGTAAACAAGCTTTATCGGGAGGTACCTTTAGAAGTTCAGGGGATAGTTTTCCGGACGGATCTAATAGAGTTACCGTTCAGGGAGTTTGATCTAATTCTATGAATGGATTGGCTGGGGAAGTATCAAGCTAATATACATTGTGTAGCCAAGAGTATGGTGTTAAAAACCCCGAGGGGGCGAAGTGTTGGTAATAGGTGAAAGGGGGAACTGTTTGTCGAATGTGGTGTCTGCCTAAGAGCAGAAAGGATGGTGAGAAAAGGATGCGAGGCAATTTTAATGTTTGTTCGGGCTCTGGAAGCCAAGGAACTAACTGTCGGAGATGTTAGAACGGTGAAGGAATTTCCTGATGTTTTCCCAGAAGAGCTTCCGGGATTACCTCCGGATCGTGAAGTGGAGTTTGGTATCGATCTTCTTCCAGGAACAACGCCAGTATCTATTACTCCATATAGAATGGCGCCAAAGGAGTTGGTGGAATTGAAAGCGCAGATTCAGGAGTTGCTGGATAAAGGGTTTATTCGACCAAGTGTGTCGCCTTGGGGAGCGCCGGTGTTATTCGTTAAGAAGAAGGATGGATCAATGCGTATGTGCATTGATTATCGTCAGTTGAAAAAGTTAACAATCAAGAATAAATACCCGTTGCCGAGGATCGATGACTTGTTCGATCAGTTGAAGGGGGCTTCAGTCTTTTCAAAGATAGATCTGAGGTCAGGGTACCATCAGCTTAAGGTCAAGGAGGCGGATATTCATAAGACGGCATTTAGGACTCGCTATGGTCACTACGAATTCATGGTGATGCCATTTAGATTGACTAATGCGCCAGCAGCGTTCATGGATATGATGAATCGAGTGTTTCAACCCTACTTGGATCGGTTCGTCGTGGTATTTATAGATGACATCCTGGTTTATTTGAAATCGGAGGAGGAGCATGACTCACATCTTCAGGTGGTCCTGCAGATTCTGAGAGAGAAGCAACTATATGCCAAATTCAGTAAGTGCGAATTTTGGCTAAGGGAAGTTACCTTCCTAGGACATATTGTGTCGGTAGAGAGGATTAGGGTTGGCCCTCAGAAAATTGAAGCGGTGTTGGATTGGAAGCCGCCTAAATCGGTAGCAGAAATTCGGAGTTTTCTTGATTTAGCCGGGTATTACAGAAGGTTTGTGGAAGGATTTTCATTGATCGCGGCACCGTTAACTAAGTTGTTACGGAAAGGGGTTCCGTTTGTTTGGTCTGATAAGTAACAAGAGAATTTCGAGAGGTTAAAAAGGATCTTGACAGAGGCTCCGATGTTGATTTAGCCGGAGGCTGGAAAGGAGTTCGTGATTTACTATGATGCTTCACACACGGGACTGGGATGCGTGTTGATGCAAGATGGAAAGGTTGTTGCGTACGCATCTCGGTAGTTAAGATCGCACGAAGCAAATTATCCCACCCATGATCTGGAATTGGCGGTGGTGGTTTTTGCTTTGAAGATCTGGAGACATTACCTGTACGGGGAGAAATCTATCATTTATACCGACCATAAGAGTTTAAAATACCTTTTGACCCAGAAGGAGTTGAATCTAAGGCAAAAGAGGTGGATCGAGTTGTTAAAGGATTATGACTGCTCGATTGAGTACCATCCGGGTAAAGCTAACATGGTGGCGGATGCCCTGAGTCGTAAAGTAATCTCTGATTTGAGAGCAATGTTTGCTCACCTCAGTTTATACGATAATGGGATTTTATTAGCTGAACTGCAAGTGAAACCCTCTTGGGTCAGTCAGGTTAAGGAAAAGCAGCAGACCGATGAACTGCTTAAGGTGAAGCTGCCGCTAATATCAAAGGATGGGCCAACGGAATTTAGTGTGAATGAGGAAGGGCTATTATGTTTTCAAGGGAGAGTGTGCATGCCGAAAGATCCTGAGTTGAGCCGTAAGATTTTGTTAGAAGCGCATAGTAGCCCATACGCTATGCACCCTAGAGGGAGTAAGATGTATCAGGATTTGCGAAAACAGTTTTGGTGGCCGGGCTTGAAGCGAGAGGTAACTGAACTGGTGAGTAAGTGTTTGACCTGTCAGCAGGTAAAGGCGGAGCATCAGTTACCATCGGAGTTGTTGCAGCCGGTGAAGATTCCACAATGGAAGTGGGAAAGGATCACAATGGACTTTGTTAGTGGGCTACCTCACGCCTACTAAGAATGACTCAGTTTGGGTGATTGTTGATCGCTTGACGAAGTCTGCTCACTTCATACCAGTACGGGTTGATTACTCTCTGCAGAAATTGGGTAAGTTATATATAACGGAGGTAGTGAGGTTGCATGGAGTACCAGTATCAATCCAATCGGACAGGGACCCTAGGTTCACATCACGATTTTGGAAGGCGTTGCATCAAGCGTTGGGTACAAAGTTGGATTCCAGTACAGCGTTCCATCCTCAGACCGATGGTCAGTCTGAGCGGGTAATTCAGATCTTAGAGGACATGTTAAGGGGTTGTGTCATTGATTTCAGGGGCAGTTGGGAGGAGTTCTTACCGTTGGCGGAGTTTGTGTACAACAACAGTTATCAGTCTAGTATTCAGATGGTGCCCTACGAAGCATTATACGGGCGGAGGTGTCGTACTCCTACATGTTGGACGGAATTAGGGGAACGTCAGATCTTGGGTCCGGAGTTGGTTACTGAGACAGAGGAGAAGGTTAAATTAATTCGGGCTCGATTAAAGGAAACGTCAGACAGACAGAAGTCCTATGCTGACCTGAAGCGTAAGAACATAGAATTTGCAGTGGGTGACAAGGTGTTCTTGAAGGTGACGCCGTGGAAGAAAGTATTAAGGTTTAGACGGAAGGGTAAGTTAAGTCCCAGATTCATCAGACCATACCGGGTGTTGGAACGAGTAGGACCGATAGCCTATCAGCTTGAGTTACCCTCAGAGTTAAGCCAGATTCACAACGTGTTCCATGTTTCTATGCTGAGACGGTATCGTTCGGATCCGTCTCATGTGGTGCTAGTGGAGGAAATCGAGGTAAGAACTGACCTATCTTTTGAAGAGGAACCAGTGGAAATCTGGGATCGTGATGTCAAAGTGTTGCGAAGGAAGACGGTTCCGTTGGTTAAGATTCTATGGCGGAATAACAGTCCTGAGGAGGCTACTTGGGAACCAGAGGAGACGATGCGGCAGCAGTACTCGCATCTATTCGGACCAGGTAATTTCGAGGTCAAAATTTCTTTAAGGGGGTAGAACTGTAACATCCTGAATTAATGGGCCTTTGCATTTTATGTGTGTTACGTTTAATGTGCTAATTAGAGTGTTTAAGGGGTTCAGATTGGGCTCAGGATTGGGCCGAGGCCTTAGTTAAAATTTTCTGTTTGGACACTCTAGTCGAAAGCCAGTTAGGATAGGGCTTAAAAGATGTTATCTGTGTTTTAAGACACAAATGGGCTTATAGCCTAATGGCAAAGTGGCGCCACTTAGAGAGCAAAGAGGAGGCGTCAGCTGAGGAGGCTCAAGTTCGAGTCGCATGAAGCCCAATTTTCTTAGTTAATTTTAATTATTTTCGGCACTAAAGGGGGGAGTGAGTTGGACGGCAATAGGGCTTGGAAATGGGGGAATAAATGTTTAGATAATGTAGATAATATGGCTGATAATGTGGCAGATAAAGGAAGGAAGAGGTGGTGTTATCTAGGTCACTTGTGGATGAGAGATCAGATTATGATAAGGGAGAAAGTTTAGGAATTATCTGCTGGCCACAGTGGTGGCCGAAATTCCAACACTGAGGGGGAGGAGGAATCGGTTTTAGTATGGCTTAGGGGTGCCGAAATTTCCCTTATTAATTAATTAGTCTTAGTTTTCAAAAGAGGGCAATTCCGGCTTTTGGTTAGTGTGTGTGCCGAAAATTTGATTAGAAAATACGGTACTTCTTAATTTCGGCGTTTATTCTCATTCTCTTCTCTTAGTTGTTTCTTTTCTCAAAAAGTCGAAAACTTCTAAAGTTCCATCTTCTTCTTCATTCTCTGCTAAAGCCGAAACCTCATAGCCTTACTCTACACCTTTTTCTCGATTTCTTCTATAAGCCGAAACCCTTAAGTATTCTTTCTCTTTACACTCTTCTGCCATAGCCGAATGCCCTAGTGTCCATTCTTTTTCTTCCTGCCGATTTCTTCATTAAAAGCCGAATCTCCATAGATTTCTTTGAATCATCTTCTCTTTTTGATTTTCGCAAAAAGCAGAAATCTTCTAGGAGTAGTCGAATCTCCTGTGATAGGGTAAGTGCCGATCTTCTTCTCTTCACTTTCTCTTTCAGTTTTTGGAAGCTAAAGCCGAAAGGCTATTGGGATTGGTAAGGTTGACGTCTGATTAATGGTTTGATGTTTCTTGTTGGGCGACGTCGGGAATCGAAGTAGATCGTTTAGATCTAAAAGCCGGAAACTACTAGTCTCTGAGTCTCAATCTCCTTTCGGGATTTCAAGGTAAGGGGTTCTCTTTAGATTTTCGTTAGGTTCGTTCATCGTGTTTATAATCTTAACTTTCTGATATTGGTTAACAACCAAATGTTGTGATGGTAGCAACTGATAAGGTCTTTTGATGGAATCACATGTTGGTCAGGCAAAGGGGGGATTGGATCTGTAAAACCAATCCCTAAGTTTAAGAAACGAGCAGTGTCAGCAGTACAGGATTGGCCACCGGGTTGTAGACCAGCTTCAGAACAAAACCTTAGACAGATAGCAGTCATATCAGCTTTTGATAGTGTCGACATAAAAAGTCTCATCTTGTCTGTTATCAGGTGTGTAGATCTCTATCACACTAATTAATCTGTATTGTGTATATTATGGGCTAAAAGCCGGAGAAAGGCTGTATGGACAGTCGCATTACCCAAAAAGGGTAGGCAAGGGATGCCAGGTACGTAATCATGGAAACTTCTCTATGAGTATCGATGTATGTGATAGTCTGTGATCTTTTAAGTAGTATATTGTTTTGATTCTTCATGGATGTATGCATGGGATGGGGTTAATATGATGAAGGGGAAGAGCATGTTTATAGGTCACTTGGTGATCGGTGGTTAAACCATGAATTGTAACGTTAGGTCACAATAGTGATCGGTGGCTAAGCCACGTTAAATTCATTCCTAATTGCTAGGAATAGGCAGCATGACTGTCGATTTGGTGTGTAGCGATTGGTGGGTTGATTGTAGAAATCCCCGAGGTGTGATGGCTGGTACGGGCTGGTGTGTAGAGGATGGACTTTTAGGTTGGGTTGGGCCATGTTGCATGTGAATATTCTGTTGCGATTGTGTATGGGCCAAGGCTCATAATGTGTTTGTGGGCCTCAAGCCATTTATGTGTTTTCGGGATTTTCCTAAACCTTTCAGGTGAGCAGTAGATCGTGGACATGGGAGCCGAGGCGGTCTCGAGGGGCCTTCAAGTATTTTATTTTCTTAAACTATTTTCTGGTTTTTCTTTAATTATTAATTTTGGGACTATTTATGTAATAAGGCCTCAATAGCTTAGGTTATCGATTTATATGTGTTAATGTTTATATTTTAAATTTATTTTCAAAAACTTAATTATTAAAAGTAATGAGATGGGAATTTCAAACACGCTTGACGTAAAGATATGTTCTAAAAAAAACCCACAAAGGTTTTCTGCAAATAACACTTATTTAACGAATACCTACATAAACAGACCGAGATTTCCAATCCCTTTAAAAGTAAAGTTTTTAACATTTAACCCGTAAAATACCAGATCTGGTCGTGGCGTTTAGGCCGGGTTTGGGGTGTTACATATCATCCAAGTGTCGGCCATGGTGGTATTTTTGGTAAGGGGAGACTTTTTATTTAAGAAAAGATGGCTAAGGAAATAAGGTAAGGATGAGTGGAAGGAAAGAAGAAAAAGAAAAAGGAAAGAGTAGGGAACATGTTGGCCAAAAGTGTGGAAGATGTTTTGGAAAGAATTTTGGTCAACATTCTTCCTTTAGGCAAAAGGTAATACACGGTTTGTAGGGGGAAAGGGATAGCCGAATTTTCTTTAGGCAATTGACAATTTTTGGTGCTTGAGAGGTTGCTTTCTCCTTAGCATTTTGGTGTCATTTTCTTTCTCCAATTTTTCCTCTTTGTCGTAACTCCAAAGCCAAAAAGAGAGCATCTTTTTCTCTTGTTTTGGCTGAAACCCTCATTGCATCTTTACTTCTTTTCCTTTGATAGCCGAACCTCTCTAATGCTCTTTTGACCATCACCTCATTTCTTCTTCACCATTTTTCTCAACCATTCTCTTTTTCTCTTAAATCAATATTCTTGTAACTGAATCTTTTTGGTTATTTTCCCTCCATAGCCGAACTTTTGAACCCTTCATCTCTTCATCACAATTTCTTTCTCATTTGTGTTGACACCCTCTTTTTCGAACAAATCGGTAAGTGGTTTCTTTTACTTTCTCTTTTCTTTCTAGCCGAATTAGTGTCTATCACTATTCGGTTGTGTATCTTGTTTCTAAACCAAAATGGTGTTTTCTCCTACTTCTTCACATCTTAATCATCCTATTTTTCTTAGTGATCTAAGTGGGTGGCCGAATATCATCCTAGCCGATTCAATTCTAGCCTTAAGACAATCGGTGGAAATCGGATTCAATATCGTTAAGGTAAGGAGTTTATTCTTGGATCTTTGAAAATATCTGTACTCGTTTATGATACAAATCGGATAAAAGTTTTGACTAAACGATTATTATAGGGATTTATCGTTCGTTCTTATTCAACCGTTGATCCTTCGGTAATAAAGGTGAGCCGAATTTTATCACTAAAATAACTACTTTCTCTCATAGTAGTAGTTTTCTAACCGAGATTTTCCAATGGAGGCAAGTGGAATCGATTCGAAAGGAAAAGCGACCGGAGAACTCAAAAGGAGTGGATTTGCAATTCCTACTCCTAAGTTCAAGCGTAGAACGGTTTCGGCGGTTCAAGATTTTCCACTAGGTTGTGGACCATCATCCGGTAAGAATAGACAAATCGTGGTCGTTCACGATACCGAGGGTAAGCGTTTCAATAGATCGCTTGGTTTAGATCTAGATTTAATAAAAATCTCGTTCATTAGATTAATCGAGTGTTATGTTGTCATAGGTGCCGACAATCAAGAGAGTTTAATACTCACCGTAATCAGGTGTGTAATCTCACACCGTAATTCCGTAGATCCATGATTTGGTAACATGTTTGATAGTAGATTGTTATTATTATACGATTAAAAATCGTAAAATTGGCATAAAAAGAGAAATTGGCTTAAAGTACATTTTTTTTAGATCTGTCGAAATCGTTATTAAAATTGTTAAAATTACAAAAATGCCCCTATGGGCCGAATTACCAAAATGCCCCTACGGGTCGATTTACTAAGATGCCCCTAATGGGCTGATTTACTAAAATACCCCTAATGGGCCGATTTGCTAGAATGCCTTAGTGGGCCGAATGACAAAATGCTACGATGGGCTGATTCACCATAATAAATTACTAGGTTAATGATTGTTGTTTCTCTATATGTGGATATTATGCTTTATTACGTATGATGCATTTACATACTTTGCATGGGATGGGAAAAATGCTGAAGAGAAGTGTAGCCTAGTGGCAATGCCACAAAAATGTTTATTATAATGTTTAAGTATGATATCGGTGGCTTGGCCACAATAAAATATTATAAATGGCAATTGGCCTGCGAATTGGTGTGATTGGCGGGGTGGGTTGACGTACTTATTATCTTGCTCATATTGTTTTAAATGGGAATTTTTCTAAAAACTTAAATGAATATTTTCCAAAATAGATTAACAAATGGATTTCATAACAAACCTTTACAAATATTTCAACTCGGAAATTTTCTCTCAAATTATCAACAATGTTTTCAAAAGTCATAGTTTATAAGATCTCTTGTTGAACTTATTGATTTATCACTCAATCTTCGAGGTTAGTAGTATTTTATCAAATATTTCAAATCAAACTTGTTTTCTTGATTATGACAAATCAATACCTATTTTAATACGAATAAAAAAGATTTAACATGTTTTTCTCATGTGACATGTCAGATCCGGTTATAACGCATGGGCCGGGTTTGGGGTGTTACACAACCACTATTCCGTTTAGCAAACTAATCGATCAACGAAAAAGATCAAAATGAACCATGAC
Source organism: Gossypium australe (assembly GCA_005393395.2). Lineage (NCBI taxonomy): Eukaryota > Viridiplantae > Streptophyta > Magnoliopsida > Malvales > Malvaceae > Gossypium > Gossypium australe. The sequence goes on along the minus strand of CM016615.1, from coordinate 34,803,402 downwards.
GAATCCCTTACCTTAACGACGATAAATCTGATTCCCAACTATTGTACTTATGGCTACGGATGAGTCAAAGATATAAGATTCGGCTTTTCCACTATTACACTACAAAAAGAAAAATGATTAAGATAGGAAGGAGTATGGAAAACACCATTTCGGTTTAGAAACAAAATGAAACAACCGAATGATGAGGAACACTCATTCGGCTAGAGAGAAAAGAGAATGAAAGGAATAGAATAAAGTCATTTACCCAATTTAATCAAAGAAGAAATGTTCAACTTGCAAGATGGAGAAGAAAAGATGATCAAGATTCGGCTATTGAAGAAAAAGCAAAAAGATTGAAGAAATAGTGGAGAGGAAAAAGAAGTGATAAACCAAGGAGGATTTGTAACACCCCTAACCCGGCCCATACGTTTCGACCGGATCTGGCGTGTCACGGGTTGTACATTGAAAACTTTTGCTTTGTTGGTTTTGGAAGTCATAAGTTAATTAGACTTTATCTAAATAAATAATTGACATTTTTTAAAAAATAGAACCTTTGTATTATTATTATTAAGTATAATTAAATCTTTGACACAAATTCATAAGTGCGGAACATTGAAAACTACTTAGTTGCATAAAAACTATGGGGCCTTATTACATAAATATTCCCAAAATAAGAATAAAATAAAACCTAATGAAAATTGAAATAATTTGCAGAATTAACAACTTGATGGCCCCTCGAGTCCGTCTCGGCTCCCATGTCCACATTCTACTACTCATCTGAAAGGTAGAGAAAAAGGAAAGCGTGAGTCACCAAGACTCAGTGTATAAATCTCGAAACACACAACGACCTGAGCCCACAAACACATTATGGGCCCTGGCCCATACATGAAGGTATCAATCATAATCATATATCAAATAATAAATGATGAATAGCCCAACCCATCCTAGGTTTCCATCCTCTACACACCAGCCCGTACCAACCATCAGACCTTGGGGATTTCTACAATCAACCCACCATCCGCTACACACCAAAATGACAGCCGTACTGCCTGTTCCTGTTATTCAGGAATTATTAAATGTGGCATAGCCACCGATCACTATGTGACCTAACATTTATATGTGTGGGATTTCTACCACCAATCACTGAGTGACCTGTCATGCACTTCCCCTTCAATATCATATTACCACCCTATGCATACACATAAAGAAAACATCATACAGGCTTATATATACTTCGATACACATAGAGAATTCTATGATTTACGTACCTGGCATCATTGCCTACCCCTTTTAGGGTTCCATTCGACTGTCTATATAGCGACATTCCGGCTTTTTAGCCCATAACATAGTTATATATATACATACAGGGTTAATAGTGTGTTAGAGATCAACACACCGGATTACCGATAAAACGATTCTTTCTATGTCAACGCTATCCGTAGTCGGCACAACTGCTATCTGCCTAAGGCGTTGTTTAGAAGCCGGTCCACAACCAAGTGGCCAATCTCGAACGGCAGATACTACTCGTTTCGTAAACTTAGGGATTCTCTCCTTTGCCTGATCCATATTTAATTCCATCACAAGTCCTTCTCAGAACTACTATCACAATATTTGATCGTTAATCCTCATCATAAAGTTAAGATCTTGTATACAATGAACAAATCTAGTAGAAATCTAGGGAAATCTTCTTACCTTAAAATCCTGAAATTGGAGACTAGTGATTTTCAGCTTTTAGATCTAGACGACCAAGTTTCCTTCAAATCCCGGAATGCCGCCCAACATAGAACCATTAAACTATTAGCTTTTCGGCTTTTCCCTTTCAAGAACCTAAATAAAACATGAGATCTAACAGAAGTCGACACTTACCTTAGTACAGGGAATTCAGCTAGCACTTGGAGAGAAGATTCGGCAATGTCAAAGAAATGATTTAAATGCCGGAAGAATAGAACTAATTCTCAAATAGGATGAATAAAGAAAAACTATGGAGATTTCGGCTTTTTAGAGAAATCGGCTCAAGGAGAAAAAGAATGGAGAAGAGGTTTCGGCTTTTGAAGAAATTGAAGAACAGAAATTGGAGAGGGAGAGACTAAGAATTTCGGCACAAGAATGAAGAGGAAATTAGGGTTTAAATGCCAGGATCAATGAGATATCCCTCCCCTATTTATAGAAAATTTGGCACCTATTGTTAAAAATCGAAAATGCCCTTCCTGATAACTAAAAGTCAAGCTAATAAAAAGGGAAAATTCGGCACCCCTTATCCATGAAGTAGCCAAATTCTTTACTCCTCTAGGTGGTGGATTTTCGGCCATCACCTTGCCTTGCAGATAGCTCCTATCTTTTCTCCTTTTTATCTTCTATATTATCAATTATAAAATCCATATATATCCTCCTATTTTTGAGCCTTGTAGCCGTCCACTTCATCAAACCCTAATGCCGAAATCTAACTCACTTAAATTAAAAGATTTGGGCTTCCTGAAACTTAAATTTTGGGCCATTAACTCCTTGTGTGTGGCGTCACCCCTTGCTCCCTTTTAAATGCCAAAAATGGCCCAAAAACATGGGCTCCTTGTGGCCAAAACTTGGGCCCCTTTAATTGTTAATGACGCCACCTTCTAATTCCCTTGCAGTGCCACCTCTTGTTGGGCCACAAGCCCACGTTGGTATTTTTAAACATAATTACCACTTTTTAACTCTATAATGCCCAATCTAAAAATTTAACCAAGGCCTTTGCCTAATCCTGAGCCCAATTTGGACTCCTATTACTTAAATTAACATATTAAACATATCCCTACACTAAATGCATAGGCCCATAAATTTAGGATGTTACAGTTCTATCCCCTTAAAGAAATTTCGTCCTCGAAATTACCTAATCAGAAAAGATGGGGGTATTGCTGCCGCATTGCTTCCTCGGTTTCCCATGTAGCCTCCTCAGAACCATGATTCCGCCATAACACCTTAACCAATGGAACTGTTTTCCTTCGCAACACCTTGACATCACAATCCAGAATTTCTACTGGTTCCTCTTCGAAGGATAGATCGGGTCTTACCTCGATTTCCTCCACAGGCACAATGTGAGACGGATCCGAATGGTATTGTCTTAGCATGGAGACGTGAAATACATCGTGAATTTGACTTAACTCTGGAGGTAACTCCAGCTGATAGGCTACTTGTCCTACTCGCTTCAACACCCTATATGGTCCGATAAATCTGGGACTTAATTTACCCTTTCGACCAAACCTTAGTACTTTTTCCACGGCGACACCTTTAGGAATACTTTATCACCCACTACAAACTCTATGTCCTTACGCTTTGAATCAGCATAGGACTTTTGTCTGTCCGACGCCTCTTTCAGTTGAATCCGAATCAATTCAACCTTCTCTTCTATCTCGGTCACCAACTCCGGACCCAAAATTCAACATTCCCCTAGTTCTGTCCAGCAGGTAGGAGTACGACACTTCTGCCCGTACAAAGCTTCGTAGGGCGCCATATGAATACTTGACTGGTAGCTATTGTTGTAAGCAAATTCTGCTAACAGTAAGAACTCTTCCCAACTACCTCTGAAATCAATGACACATCCTCTCAACATGTCCTCCAAGATCTGAATCACCCGCTCAGACTGTCCATCGGTTTGAGGATGAAACGCTGTACTGAAATCCAACTTCGTACCCAACGCCTGATGCAACGCCTTCCAAAATCGAGAGGTGAACCTAGGGTCCCTATCTGATATGATCGAAACCGGTACTCCATGCAACCTCACCACCTCCGCTATGTATAATTTGGCTAGGTTCTGCAAGGAATAGTCAACACGTACGGGTATGAAGTGTGCGGACTTCGTCAGGCGATCAACAACTACCCAAATCGCATCTTTCTTAGTGGGTGTAAGGGGAAGCCCACTAACAAAGTCCATGGTGATTCTTTCCCACTTCCATTGTGGAATCTTCACTGGCTGCAATAATCCTGATGGTAATTGATGCTCCGCCTTGACCTGCTGACAGGTCAAACACTTACCCACCAATTAAGTTACTTCTTGCTTCAAACCCAGCCACCAAAACTGATCTCTCAAATCCCGAAACATCTTACTTCCTCCAGGGTGCGTAGTGTATGCACTACCATGCGCCTCATTCAAAATCCTACGCCTTAACTCCGGATCTTTTGGCATGCAAACTTTCCCTCGAAAGCATAACAATCCTTCCTCATTCATACTGAATTCTGCTGGCCCATCCTTTGAGATTAGCGGCAATTTCCCTTTTAGCAACTCATCGGTTTGTTGCCTCTCCTTTACCTGGCTGATCCAAGAGGGTTTTACTTGAAGTTCCGCTAATAAACTTCCATCCTCATATAAACTAAGGTGAGTAAACATTGCTCTTAAGTCAGAGACTACTTTACGACTTAGAGCATCCGCGACTACAATAGCCTTACCCGGGTGATACTCGATCGAGCAATCGTAATCCTTTAGCAACTCGATCCACCTTCTCTACCTTAGATTCAACTCCTTCTGAGTCAAAAGATACTTCAAGCTCTTATGATCTGTGTAAATGACAGATTTCTCCCCGTACAAATAATGCCTCCAAATTTTTAAGGCAAACACCACTGCCGCCAATTCGAAGTCATGAGTCGGATAATTCGATTCATGCAGTCTTAACTGCCGAGATGCATATGCAACCACCTTTCCATCTTGCATCAACACACATCCTAATCCTGCGTGTGACGCATCACAGTAAATTACAAACTCCTTTCCTGCCTCCGGCTGAATCAACACCGGAGCCTCCGTCAGAAACCTCTTTAACTTTTCGAAACTCTCCTGTTGCTTATCCGACCAAACAAATGGAACTCCTTTCCGTAGCAACTTAGTCAACGGTACCGCAACCGAAGAAAATCCTTCAACAAACCTTCGATAGTACCCAGCTAAATCAAGAAAACTCCTAATCTCAACCACAGACCTAGGTGGCTTCCAATCCAACACCGCTTCGATCTTCCGAGTGTCAACCCTAATCCCTTCCGCCGACACAACGTGCCCTAGAAACGTAACTTCCCTTAGCCAAAATTCACACTTACTGAATTTGGCATACAACTATTTCTCTCTTAAAATCTGTAAAACTATTCGCAGATGAGCACCGTGCTCCTCCTCCGACTTCGAATAAACCAAGATATCGTCTATAAACACCATGACACACCGATCTAGGTAGGGTTGGAACACTCGGCTCATCATGTCCATGAACGCTGCTGGCGTGTTGGTCAATCCAAATGGCATCACCATAAACTCATAGTGACCGTAGCGAGTCCGAAAAGCTGTCTTATGAATATCCGTCTCTTTGACCCTAAGCTGATGGTACCCTGACCTCAGATCTATCTTTGAAAAGACTGAGGCCCCCTTCAACTGATCGAACAAGTCATCGGTCCTTGGCAACGGATACTTGTTCTTGATTGTTAGCTTATTCAACTGGCGATAATCAATGCACATACGCATTGATCCATCCTTCTTCTTAACAAATAACACCGGCGCTCCCCAAGGCGACACACTTGGCCGAATAAACCCTCAATCTAGCAACTCCTGAATCTGCGCTTTCAACTCCACCAACTCCTTTGGCGCCATCCTATACGGAGCAATAGATACCGGCGCTGTTCCCGGAAGAAGATCGATGCCAAACTCAACTTCATGATCTGGGGGTAATCCTGGAAGCTCTTCAGGGAAAACATCAGGAAATTCCTTTACCATCCTGACGTCCCCAACCATCAGGTCCTTGGCTTCCAAAGCCCGAACAAACAATAAAACTGCCTCGCATCCTTTCCTCACCATCCTTTCTGCTCTTAGGGCAGTCACTACATTCGACAAGCAGTTCCCCCTTTCTTCTATCACCATCACTTCATCACCCTCGGGGGTTTTTAACACCATACGCTTGGCCGCACAATCTAGATTAGCTTGATACTTTACAAGCCAATCCATGCCTAAAATTAAATCAATCTCCCCGAATGGTAATTCCATTAGATCTGTTTGGAAAACTATCCCCTGAACTTCTAGAGGTACTTTCTGATAGAGTTTATCCACTACTACAGATTGTCCTAACGGGCTAACTACAGTCATTGCCCTAGGGGTAATTTTAGATTCTAACCTTAGAGTTCCAGATACGCTACTAGCTACATACGAATGCGTCGACCCAATGTCAATAAATGCAGTGTAAGGCAAGCCAAAAATTAAAAACGTACCGGTTATGACATCCGGTGCGTCGGCCTCCTCTCGACGTCTGACAGCATAGACCAACCCCGGCTGTCTCGCCACAGTGTTTCCTGCCCCTTGACCTGGTGCTCCACGACCCCGACCAGCACCATTACCACCTCTGGCTGCACCACGACATCTTTGTGGCTGCTGACCTCCTCTGCCAGGCTGAGCATTCCCTCGACCCATGGTCCCTTCACCATCCCGTTGCTGCGGACAGTTTCTAACTTGGTGGTCCGTAGATCAATACCTAAAACACTTCCCACTACCTGCCCAACACTCACCGGCATGAAATTTGCCACATCGAGCACACATTGGTGTCTGGTTAGCAGCAGTAGGTTTCTCTTTCCGTTTCGGTCCATCAGACCTGGACCTTTACTGAGTACGCCCGGTTGACGATCCAAAATTCCTCTTATTTCCACCCCTATCTCTATCTCGATTTAATTTTTCAGTTCGCTTTACCTCCTCGGCTATCTTAGCCTTTTCCACTAGGACAGCAAATTCCCTCTCCCGCTGTGGGGCTATCAAAACACGGAAATCATCCCTCAGGCCATCTTCGAACCTAACACAATGTTCATGCTCCGTGGCTACCATCCCACGAGCATAACGGCTAAGGCGTAAGAATTTTGCTTCGTACGCAGCCACTGACCTACTTCCTTGCACCAGATTCAGAAATGCTCTACGCTGCGCGTCCACATAACTTGTCCCAATATACTTACTCTGGAACGCCGTTTTAAAGAGATCCCAGGTGATACGGTCAGCCACAGCTTCATCCTTAACCGTAAGCCACCATTGATATGCTTCATCCCGCAAGAGAGATACAACTCGTTTCAACTTCTCCTCCTCCGTGAAATCCAAATCATCCATTATGCGTTCTACCGCCTCCAACCAATACTCAGCTGAACTTGGGGCTACACTAGAAATTCCTCTGAACACTTCTGCCCCATTGGCCCTAAGCCGCTCCGGCACAGATTTCCGGGCTCTATTGCCCATACCTGCCCCAGCAACCCTCTCTAAACCCTTAACATTACCTGAGATACTGCATCATCTCCGGCAGTCTGATCCTGAAATTCCTCTTCTGCAGCTGGTGGAACTGGCATCTCGTTCCCAGATTCATGGCCAGATCCTACTGGCTCCGACACAGTCATCCTACCCCTACCACGACCACGTGGCGGACGTCCTCGACCCCTTGTACTCATTCTACCGCTTCACGTTTATCTGGTTAGAAGTTTTATGAATTATTAGTTTTCTTTCACTATTAGCCACGAACAGTCTTATGAATAGTAGTTTTAAGAGTAGTTCTTTCGAATTCGCAATTACATTCACAATTTAGTCTCAAGTTCGTATCCTCTAATTCTAGGAAGCACATACATTCAATCATCAACATACAAATAACCTCCATGATCTTACATTCATCATGTAAGAGTGTTTGCGTTGTTTCACTACCCAGGGGTATTTTCATAATTTATCCTACAGGGATATTTTCGTAATTTTCCAAAATAGAGTTCCTTGGTGATTTTGTGTAATAAGGGTATTTTGGTAATTTTGTAATCCCGGGGGTATTTCGGTAATTTTAAAATTTAGGGTATTTCGGTAATTTTGAAATCTGGGGGTATTTTGGTAATTTTGAAATCCGAGGGTATTTCGATAATTTTGAAATCCGGGGGTATTTTGGTAATTTACAAACCAGGGATATTTTGGTCATTTAGCAAAATAAGGGTAATTTGGTAATTTTACAAATCAGGGTTAATTTGATGTTGCTGCTGTTGTTTTTTTTAACAGGGGTACGGTGAAAAATCTCATTTCATAAACCGAGTTACTCTTGTAAACATGAGGTTTTCGGGTAAAATTTTTCCAAAACATAGGTATTTTTATAAATTCATGGTTGGTTGGAGTTTTTTTTTTCAAATAGGGTGGCTGGTCCCTTTCAGGTTTTAATTATAGGGTTTAGCCCATCAACAAGTCCTCGTAGCTAGGGTGAACAGTCACTACGCACCAGATAAGATTCTAGTGAAGAGGAGGTGAGTCACTAGGACTGCTTAAGTACCAAGCTCTCCCTGAATCCACTCCTAGACATGCGTATGCCCATTGTCACACCCTCACTCGACTAAGGTGAACAGTCATTACGCACCAGGTAGGATTCCAGCGAAGAGGAGGTGAGTCACTAGGACTGCTTAAATACCAAGCTCTTCCGGATCCAATCCTAGACATGCGTATACCTGTTGCCACACCCTACTCTTGCGACTCGTGTACGTGTTTGTTTAGAGAAATTAAGTCTTATGAAATTGAAGAGTTGTTTATCTAAGCCTATGGTCCATCAATACTATCATACTAGTCTACGTCCCTCAAGCCCATTAAGCCCACATATATATCACAACAAAATTTTAGAATACTTACCTGCGTGGATCGGGTGCCGGTAGACTCGAAGGCCATATCTTCAACCCAAAACTTTCTTTTCTCAAAATCACTTCTATTTTACAAAATATTACTAGACCCATTTCACAGCCCGAGTTTTGAACTGGGCTCTGATACCAAAATGTAACACCCCCAACCCGGCCCATACGTTTCAACCGGATCTGGCGTGTCACGGGTTGTACATTGAAAAGTTTTGCTTTATTGGTTTTGGAAGTCATAAGTTAATTAGACTTTATCTGAATAAATAATTGACATTTTTAAAAAAAATAGAACCTTTGTATTATTATTATTAAGTATAATAAAATCTTTGACACAAATTCATAAGTGCGGAACATTGAAAACTACTTAGTTGAATAAAAACTATGGGTCCTTATTACATAAATATTCCCAAAATAAGAATAAAATAAAACCTAATGAAAATCGAAATAACTTGCAGAATTAACAACTTGATGGCCCCTCGAGTCCATCTCGGCTCCCATGTCCACGTTCTACTGCTCATCTAAAAGAGTAGAGAAAAAAGAAAGCGTGAGTCACCAAGATTCAGTGTATAAATCTCGAAACACACAACGACCTGAGCCCACAAACACATTATGGGCCCTGGCCCATACATGAAGGTATCAATCATAATCATATATCAAATAATAAATGATGAATAGCCTAACCCATCCTACGTTTCCATCCTCTACACACCAGCCCGTACTAACCATCACACCTTAGGGATTTCTACAATCAACCCTCCATCCGCTACACACCAAAACGACAGCCGTACTGCTTGTTCCTGTTATTCAGGAATTATTAAATGTGGCATAGCCACCAATCACTATGTGACCTAACATTTATATGTGTGGGATTTCTACCACCGATCACCGAGTGACCTGTCATGCACTTCCCCTTCAATATCATATTCCCACCCCATGTATACACATAAAGAAAACATCATACATGCTTATATATACTTCGATACACATAGAGAATTCTATGATTTACGTACTTGGCATCCTTGCCTACCCCTTTTAGGGTTCCATTCAACTGTCTATACAACCACTTTCTGGCTTTTTAGCCCATAACATAGTTATATATATACATACAGGGTTAATAGTGTGTTAGAGATCTACACACCTGATTACCGATAAACAATGCTTTCTATGTGGACGCTATCCGTAGTCGACACAACTGCTATCTGCCTAAGGTGTTGTTTAAAAGCCGGTCCACAACCAAGTGGCTAATCTCGAACGATAGATACTGCTCGTTTCTTAAACTTAAGGATTCTCTCCTTTGCCTAATCCATATTTAATTCCATCACAAGTCCTTATCAAAACTACTATCACAGTATTTGATCGTTAATCCTCATCATAAAGTTAAGATCTTGTATACAATGAACAAATCTAGTAGAAATTTAGGGAAATCTTCTTACCTTAAAATCCCGAAATTGGAGACTAGTGATTTTCAGCTTTTAGATCTAGACGACCAAGTTTCCTTCAAATTCCGGAATGCCGCCCAACATAGAACCATTAAACTATTAGCTTTTCGGCTTTTGCCTTTCAAGAACCGAAATAGAACATGAGATCTAATAGAAGTCAACACTTACCTTAGTACAAGGAATTCGGCTAGCACTTGGAGAGAAGATTCGACAATGTCAAAGAAAAGATTTAAATGCCGGAAGAATATAACTAATTCTCAAATAGGATGAATAAAGAAAAACTATGGAGATTTCGGCTTTTTAGAGAAATCGGCTCAAGGGGAAATAGAATGGAGAAGAGGTTTTGGCTTTTAAAGAAATTGAAGAAAAGAAATTGGAGAGGGAGAGGCTAAGAATTTCGGCACAAGAATGAAGAGGAAATTAGGGTTTAAATTCCAGGATCAATGAGATCTCCCTCCCCTATTTATAGAAATTTCGGCACCTATTGTTAAAAACCGAAAATGCCCTTCCTGATAACTAAAAGTCAAGCTAATAAAAAGGGAAAATTCGGAACCCCTTATCCATGAAGTAGCCGAATTCTTTACTCCTCTAGGTGGTAGATTTTCGGCCATCACCTTTCCTTGCAGATAGCTTTTATCATTTCTCCTTTTTATCTTCTATATTATCAATTATAAAATCCATATATATCCTCCTATTTTTGAGCCTTGTAGCCGTCCACTTCATCAAACCCTAATGTCGAAATTTAACTCACTTAAATTAAAAGATTTGGGCTTCCTGAAACTTAAATTTTGGGCCCTTAACTCTGTGGCATCACCCCTTGCTCCCTTTTAAATGTCGAAAATGGCCCAAAAACATGGGCTCCTTGCGGCCAAAACTTGGGCCCCTTTAATTGTTAATGACGCCACCTTCTAATTCCCTTGTAGTGCCACCTCTTGTTGGGCCACAAGCCCATGTTGGTATTTTAAACATAATTACCACCTTTTAACTCTATAATGCCCAATCTAATAATTTAACCAAGGCCTTTGCCTAATCCTGAGCCCAATTTGGACTCCTATTGTAACACCCCAAACCCGGCCCATTTGTGTGACCGAATTTGAAATGCCACTGCGGAAAAACGTTTGAAAAACTTTTGACTTAGAGTTTAAAACATAAAAGATTTGTTGTCTTTACTAAAACATTGTGTAATTAAAGTTCCAAATAAAATTAAGTTGTTTAAAATAAAACATTTTCAAATAATAATATAATCGACAATTTAACTTAAAAACATAATAAAAATTCTTAAATACTTAAAATGGCCCTTATTACAATAATTAAATACTTAAAATACTGAAACATAAATTGTATAAAGAAAATCCTCTTTTGCATGGGCCACCTCGTATCCACTCCAACCCGGTCCGAGCATCACCTGAAAGGTTTGAGAAAAATTGGGTGAGTCACACAGACTCAGTGTGCAATTAATCCACTGAATTCCACCCACATGTTAACCACATATTAACCCATATAACAGATAACAAGATATCATATTCACATTTTACCACATTCCGGGCTTGGCCCACATTCATATCACATTATCAGGTAACAGGGTAATTAACCCCATAATTCCACATATCGGGCTTAACCCATTTCCACACTGATCCACATTTATAAACTGGGCTTGGCCCATTTTCACATCAATTACTCATATCAAATAATATTATGCAAAGTGCACCCAACCCAACCTAGGTCCATCCTCTACACACGCCCGTATCCAGCCTACCACACACCAGGGGATTAACAAATCACCCTCTCCTTTTCACTCCAAAGGCAATCAATGCCGTCCACGTGCAATTAAGCACAATAATCCACAACGCGACCTCGGTCAGTGCCAATCCACGATGTAGCCGTAGCTAACACCAAAACCACGATGGGACACAAAGTCACTCATCAACCACGATATGGCACATAGTCGATATCAACCACGATGAGGCACACAGCCACTCATCAAGCCACGCAAACTAAATCGCAATTAATCCACAACGTGACCTTAGTCAACGTCAATCCACGATGTAGCTCAAGGCTAACATCAAACCACGTACTCGAAGTACACCCGTACCTTCTTTCATATCATATCATATCCCAACCCATGCGCATGTAACATAAATAATGATATAATATAATGATGCGTGAGCATGTTCATCAAGCATAGCATAACACATATTTATATTAATAATCACATATCATCAGGTTTGGTACTTACCGGATTATCGACATACCCCTTTAAGAGTATTTATCTCATAACTTTTACTGCACTTGTTAGTACATAATCAACACATACAAATATAGCAAAACCCCAGAAAACGGTGGGTTAATCACACACCTGCCTATTAGTGAAATCCCGAACTACTCGAATCTAACACGATCTCGAAACGTGATTCTTCCTTCTCCCTTAAAGCCGATTTGGTCTCCTACCAAATCCCAAATCACACTCTGAGTTCCCTTCCTTTAGCTACACACAAAAGAACACCTTTTATGGCACTATGAACATCCGGCCAAACCACAAAACTATAAGCAAAACCATTCGGCTATACCATCAAATCCCGAAAGATTATCGAACGTAATACCAAGTCTTACCTATTGACTTACCCCAAAAAGATTGCATCCAAAGTCCCGAGGAGTCTATCTTCCAAAATCAATTGAATGAATCAAAAGAAGTCCTGCCCTTGAATATTCGGCCAAAAATAATACAAAAAGGAAATGGATTGTTTCGGTAATATGGTTATGAAAGAAGAAAAGTATGTGAATAGAAAAGAGAATGAAAGAGAGAGAGAGTGTTCGATTTTAGTAACAATGGAGAAAAGAAAAGGGAGTTTGAAGAAGAAAGAAATTCGGCCAAGAGAGAATTAAAGAAAATGTGATTATGAACCAATCTCAAGAGAAGAAAAGAGAGAAATATGGGAGAGAGGTTCGGCCAAACACTTCTTTGCCAAAAAGAATGTGCACAAAAATGCACAAAATTCAATTGTAGTTTCGGTTTCAAAAGGACAAATGAAAGAAAGAAAATGGTATTTGGTTCAAGCAAAATTAGGCTAAAACCAAAAGCAAATTTGCACCAAAAGCACAATACTCATTCGGCCAAGATGGGAGTTTTTGGAGAGAAAGAAAAACAAATGACAAAAGATGCACAAAAGCTAAATTGGCCAACTATCCTCCCCCAACCCTCCTATCAAAATTCGGCCACCCCCCTAGCCACACATACCGTCCACATACATGCACTAAAGCCTAGGATTACTTTCCAAAACATCCTCTATATTCCATGCCTTTGTCCCCTCATCATACCATAACCTTAAGATTCTTATCCCCAATTTCAAGCTTTCCTTAAACATATATTCAACTTACCAAAATTAATAGTCCAACCTATCATAAATAAGTTTGACCGTCCATCAATGCTAGAATGAGCAAAAATAAAGTCATCAAAATGCTAAACATGCTACTCGAACCTCTAACCTTAAGCAACCTTTCAAGCTCCTTAACCATCTTGCCACTTACTCCTCTTATGCTTTAATTTAACACTTAAATTAACTTAAGTGTCAAGCTCACTTACTCCACTTCATTAAATTCTTCAAACTAAAAATTATTCTAACCTCATTAATAAAATCAAGCCCTCACAAGACTATGCTAAACATACATAATTCATACCCGAGCTAACACAAATAATAAAATAATACTCAAAATTTTCCTAAAGCCCAAGGCCCAAACGACCCAATCCTACTAGGCCCAATTTCGGGATATTACACCTGTTACTTAAATTAACATATTAAACATATCCCTACACTAAATGCATAGGCCCATAAATTTAGGATGTTACAGGATTAGAGAGTTTCGGCCATCAAAAGAAAATGAGAAAGAGTAGTTTGAGGTTACGGCAAAACAAAGGAAAAGAAAGATAAACAAATGGATAGTGTTTTTTGGCCACACAAGAGAAAAAGAAGTGCTCAATTTGGCTTTAGAGTTTCTGAAAGCAAAAGAAAAGAATTGAAAAAGAAAACAACAAAGAAAATGCTAAAAGAAAAAATAAGCATCTCAAGCACCAAAACTAGTAAAATGACTAGGAAAATTCGGCTCTCATCACCCCTCCCAAAACCGTGTATACTTTTACCAAGAGGATCAAAATTGACCAAAAACTCTTTCCAAAACATCTTCCCCAAAACCGGCCAACATATCCCCCTTCTTACCCCTTTCTTTTACTCCATTCCTTACACTCCTCCTTACCATATTTCCTTAGCCATCTTTCCATAATTAAAAAGTCTCCCTTACCATTTTCCTTAGCCATCTTTCCATAATTAAAAAGTCTCCCTTACCATAAATACAACCATGGCCGTCATTTAGGAAAGAAGTACAAAAATTAGTCAAAATAATTTGTACTAGGTGGGATTCTAACCTCTTCCCTACATGCTCTCCACTTGACGCCACAACCTCCTTGCCATATGCTCACTTATGCTAGCAAAATACACACTTATTACCTTAAGTCTTGATGCCACTTACCTTCTCTCCTTAAAGTGCTTAAACACAACATTTTTGCTAAGGCCCAATTCAACCTCGAGCCTTCTTGACCCCTAAACATACACAATTAATATTTTTAACTAGCCTATCGCATGATATTCTTCAAAACATAAAATTCTGAAATTTCAGGATGTTACAATTTTAATATATTTCTTGTATTTTTTAGATTTTAAAATTTTAGGTGATGGGGTTGTAGATTTAAAGTGTTACATCATCCGAATCCAAGTTCATGACAAAATTTCTCAATTTTGTCAAAGACAAATGTGGACCAAGATGAAAAGAATTTCTTTCATTTAGGACTAAATATTGGTTTACCCCATCTTAGTAACCTTAATGAAAATATTGTTGCTTTGTTGATTGCTGATTCCATTAAATTATCGTGTCTACAATTTAGAAACATGAATTGCATGAGAAACCTTATCATAACAAGATTATCACTCTTCTAATGGATTTCCATCCCTCAATTCTTTAACCAATATTGGAACCCATCCACTACACCAAAATAGACTTTTAGCGGTGTTTCAGCGAAAAACACCGCAAATATTATACATTAGCGGCGTTTCAAAACGCCACAAAAAGTTGAGCAATAGCGGCGTTTTTCCATCAAACGCTGCTAAAAAGGATAAATAGCGGCGTTTTTTCCCACACGCTGCTAAAGATCTGAGCATTAGCGGCGCTTCTGTAATAACGCTGCTAAAGATCTGAACATTAGCGGTGCTTCTGTAAAAATGCCGCTAAAGATCTGAGCATTAGCGGCGCTTGTGTAAAAACGCCGCTAAGGATATGAGCATTAGCGGCGCTTTTGTAAAAACGCCGCTAAAGATCTGAGCATTAGCGGCGCTTCTGTAAAAATGCCGCTAAATTAAGAGTATTAGTGGCGCTTTGTCAAAAACGCCGCAAAAATGTTAATCAATACGACGACGTTTTATAGTTGAGCTATAGTTGGTAGATCAAGAATTAGTGGCGTTTGTTGTTAAACGCCGCAAAAAGTCTTCATTAGCGGCGTTTTTTTGTAAACGCCGCAAAAAGTATGTCATTAGCTGCGTTTTTTTAAAAAACGCCGCAAAAATAATTAATTTAAGGGTTATGATTTTAGGGGTTGGCTATTAGGCTTTAGGGGTTAGGGCTATTAATAATTAATTAATTTATTTTAGGGTTTATGTAAGCATTAACATTCTATTTTAATTACTTTGTCCCTTATAAAATTTATATTTAGGGTTTAGTCACTACAAACTTTATATATATATATATATATAAATATATATATATTATAGTTTAAATTATTTAATTTCTTATATATATATATTAAAATTATAATTATAGTTTAAATTATTTAAGAGATAATAAATAATCTTTATATATATTAAAATTAAAAAAAAATTGGTAACTGATACATCTGTAGAGAAACAAAATTAATTAGTAAATTGAAAATGTTATTTAAATTTCCTAAAATATTGAAAGAATATATAATATTAAAAATTTATCTAAATAATTTAGGGTTTGAGGTTATAAATAAGGGTTTAGTTTAGTGGGTTTGTATAGCTGACTAGGGTTTCGAGTTCAGCATTTCAAGATCTAGTGTTTAGAGTTTATGGTTTACGGTTAGTCTTGGAATTAGGATTATGGCTTGAGTTTATGGGTTTATGGGTTTGTGGGCGTATGGTTTAAGGTTCACGGGTTTAGGGTTTAGGGTTTATCGAATGAAGACAGAATATCAAATTTGATTTAATCATTAAAAAATTATAAAAATATATGCTATAAAAATGGTGAGATTGCATTTTTTTACTTACAAAATAATTCCAGCCCCTAACAAAATCTAATTGTGCATCTGTTTATCCCTAAACCCTAAGTGGTCTAAACCCTAAACTCTAAACCATGGATCTATATTCTAAACCCTAAATCATAACTCTAAATACTCGACCATAAACCTCTAAACTACAAACACTAAACCATTAACCATTAAACCCCAAAATATTAAACCCTAAAAATCTAAACCTTGAAAATTTATTTCATAGGGATATATATTGATGGTGTATATATGTAGATATTAATGTGAAATCTTATGTTTATAATAATTAGTGGAAGCTCTTAATATTGATTAAAAAGTTTATTAAAATTAGAAATTATAATAAATCATAAAATTTGATTTTACTGTAATAAATAAATTATAATAAATCAAAAATTATAAAAATAATTACCTAATTATTCTCTATTTTACTCACAAACCTGATCGAATTTTAATTAAAGTTAATGTTTGCAGATTCTATCAATTTAATCTTAATTTTAAAAATTCAACAAATTTAACCCATAACTTTACACATTCTGTTAATTTAATCTTTATTCTTAAAAACAAAAAAAAACTAAAAACCTAAAAAACTTTGAATATATATATATATATATATATATTTGAATGTTTAATTTTTATAAAAATATACACAAAACTAAAAAATATTTATAAATTTTCTAACATGAAATTTATTTATTAAATAATAAATGTAATAAATAAAAACAACACTAATAAGTTATATGAAAACTACTAACGACGCCGTTTTAAGCTGCAAGTTTAGTGGTGTTTTCACAAAAACGCCGCAAAAGAGTATACAATAGCGGCGCCGCAAAAATGTATTTAAGAGTGCAAAACGCTGCGTTTTTGTCATGTTTATAGTGGCGTTTTATTTAAAAACACCGCAGAAGTTATGTTTTACTGGCGTTTTATTAATAAACGCCGTTATAATGCATCAAGTGTTTATAAAACAGTGTTGTTTTTACTGATTTGTTTTTAGTGGCATTTTGTAAAGCGCCGCAAATTTTATTAATCTCAGCTCAAACGACGTCGTTTTTTGGGCCATAAATCAGATTTCTCCGATTCCAAAATTCCTGAATTCCCTCAAGTTCTTCCCCAAATTTTACTATCCCTATTTTCCCAACTCTCTTCTGATCGAAATCCATTCCAAAATCCCTTCTGATCTAAATCCCCATTTTCCCTTCCTATCAAAACCCCTAGTTTCCCAAATCTCCACCGTCGCATCTTCTGTTACACGCCACCGTCCCCAAACAATTACTATAAGGTCAGTTATCGGTACATATTATATTGTTTTCGTATATTTGCCAAAAGATTTGCTCTAAATGTGGAAATCAATGACTTGTTTTTATTACACGTAAGATTCTAATCATATTCAGATTTTGAAATGGGAAATACGCTTGACCATGCCCATACTTGTTTGGAATACAAAGGAAAGCATAGGAGGGTAAATGCATTTGGATAATAACAGATGTAATGTCATTCTGATTGCTATTTAGTTATAATTTTTTAATGGAAAGCTAGTATGAAAAGCTAGTATGATTTTACTGATGTCCAAATGTGTTGGATACTGATATTTTGAGAAAAATGAACTGTCGTAATAACATAGCTTTCTAACGTATCCTACTTATTTGGTGTTTTAAGGTAGTGCTGAAGTGTTTAATAAAACTTCAAGTAATGGTTCTGTAACATCCCAAAATTGGGCCTAGTAGGATTGGGCCCAATGGGCCTTGAGCGTAGGACTGTTTAAAATTTTAAGAACAAGAGAATGGAATTATTGCAAATTGGACTTATTAGTTAAGTGAATTTGGAAGGTTACGAGGTTTCTATGAAGTCTCGGGTTTAATTGGGCCTTAGGAAAAATTTGGTATTTTAGCACTTTAAGGAGAGATGGTAAGTAGCTTCAAGACTTATAGAAATAAATGAGTAAAGTGCTTGCATAAACGAGCTATTGGTAAGAAGGATATGATGCCACATGAAGGACTTGAAGGGAAGAGGTTCGAATCACTTTGTGTGCAAATTTTGACTATTATTTTTGCTTTCCTTCCTTATGTGTCGGCCAAGAAGTATTTTTGGTAAGTGTGGACTTCATTATTTTGGTAAGGTGGCTAAAAGAATATGTCAAGGTTAAAGTTTGGGAAAGGAATCAAGAGGAATAGGAAAGAAAGGGGGACAAGAGGCTAATATCGAGGGAGGTGTTTTGGAAAGTATGGGTGGCCAAACTCTTATCCTATGGGGGATGCATGTGGACGGTTTTGAGGTAGATAGGTGGCTGAAAAATTTTATTTGGCATTTGGTAAAGTCTTAGCTTTGTTTTGGCCAAAATTCCTTTGACAACTTTGTGTCATTCTCTCCGAATTTTTGCAACTCTCCTTGCCGAAACCTATTAGCACAATAGTGCATTTTCTTTCTCTTTTGTTTGACCACAAACTCATTTTCTTTCCACCTTCCTTGATAGCCAAAATTCTCCATTGCCTTTTGATTTAATTTTTGGTGCTTGTTACGCCAAAAACCTTTCTCTTTGCACTATTTGGTACTCTCCAAATTTCTTTTGCTTTGTGCCGAATTTACAAGCCATTGGTGAGCACACTTTCTTCATTTTTTTTCCTTGGGGGCCGAAACCTTAATCCATCTTTCACCATTCTTTTTGTTGCCGAAATACTCACATTTCTTTTTGGTTCATATTTCTTTTAGTGTTGATTGAAACATTCCAAACACCTTGATACACCTTCTCATTTCTTTTAATTATTTCTTCTCATTTGTGTTGTCATTCACTCTTTGATCAATCGAGTGATAGTGGAAGGCTGAAACTTTGACTCATCCGTAGCTATTGTACAATCGTTAGAAATCGGAACTAATATCGTTAAGGTAAGGGATTCATCATGGTTCTTTTTGGATCTATTTCGTTGACCGGTTATTTTGCTTAACGAAATAGTGGTTGTGACTAATCGATTATATTTTTAGGGACTAAATCGCTCGATCTATCCCTCGTAATAAGAGACTCGGATTGTTGGTAAGTGTATAGATTGTTAATCAATCGAAATAATTGGTTGAAGTGGTAAATTTAGTTTTGGACTAATAGTTGACCGATTGTACCTTTAGGTGCCGCGGAGAGTATCGTGTTATGGATTCCGAATAAGGTGTGTAATCCCGTACCCTTCCGAATATATGTTTGAAATGGTGAGTAAATCTCACATCTCTCTGAAAGTTTACATGAAATATTCTATGATTTGGTAAAAATACCGAAGAAAACCGATAACCGGCATCCGTGATCACTCGGACGTGCGTATGCTCGTAGTGGTAATCATGTTTTGTAATAAAACAGTTTTGGTCAGAAACAGTGGTGTGTATTTGAAAACTCACGAAATATTGGATAAAAGGAATTACAAAGTGAGTAAGATATCATATTAAAGCTTACTGTGTCTATTTTAATATGGAAGAAACAGAGAAGGAAAAGGAATAGTATATTCTGAGATATGTTAATTTTAGTGAGACTGGTTCTGAATGACTTCGGGGTATTCTGTTCTGTCTTGGAAAAATAGTATAAAATTGTACAAAGTGAATTAAGAGTTATAATTGATATGTATGGATTCCTTAGTGAATGTATCTTCAATAGAAACAAGTGGGAGCAGTATATGAAAAGCGTATAGTAAGATATTTGAGATTAAGGTAAGAGAGGTCAGAATCATTGGACAGTGAAACAAGGGAAACTTTAAGGAATAAACTGTATTAAATGGTTAAGCTAAAAATTCTGGAAAAATTATAGTAGAAAGATATACGAGTCTAGTTTCAAGGAAAAGTTATGGATTTAGATTTTGAGTTTCCTAACTCGAGTTATAGTCAGTTTAGTCAGTACGACGCAGATGGACAGTTTCAATTTTTATGCCCCAAATTAGTAATTAAGCCTAGGTTGCGAAATTACCATCATACCCTTAGAGGGTAAATTATCGAATTACCCTTAGTGGGTACGATTACTGAATTATAAAAATTCCCTTACGGGTCGAATTACGAAAATGCCCCTAATGGGCCGAATTACGAAATGTCCCTATGGACCGAATTACAAAAATACCCTTTATGGGCCAAATGTGATATGTTGCTATATGGGCCGTTTGGTATTTTCTATATGGGCCATTTGATATTTGATATATGGGCCAAATGTGATATTTGATATATGGGCCAAATGTGATATTTGATATATGGGCCAAATGTGATATTTGATATATGAGCCAAGTGTAATATGAGCTATATGGGCCAAAATATGATATGGGCCAGATTGTGTAAATTTTTATAATGGGTCGTATGTTTGTAATAATTTTATGATTTGATATGAATAATTGAATGTGCATATTATATACATGATTTGCATGGGTTGGGATATTTGACAAAGAGAAGATGGCTTCGTGCCCAGTTAATGGCTTCGTGCCTGTTTAATGGCTTCATGCCCAGTTTAATATATGGCTTAATGCCCAGTTTGGTGTGTTGGCCGGGTGGGTGACTAAAGCTCCCCACAGGTGTGTTGGATGGTACGGGTGGTGTGTAGCAGATGGAAAACTAGGTTTGGTTGGGAAATTACATAACACATGCATGTTATATATGATATTATGTTATGATTGTAAATGGGCTTAGGCCCAAAATATTGCTATGTGTGTTCCGACCCAGTGGATGATGGTAAGGGGATTATACACTGAGTTCTTGTAACTCACCCCCTTCTTTTCTTAATCCCTGTAGATAATGCTCCGTGAGGTGGACTTGGGCCATGGATGACTTGGTGGAGGCCATACTTTTTTATTGTTTTGATATATTGGTTTAAGTTGTAGTAAGGCCTCTGGAGTATTTTATTATTTGCTTTATGGTTGGTTTGCTTATTAATTTGCTTTAATTATTTTTAAACGAGAATTTTTCTAAAAACATAAATAACGGTTTTCCAAAAATTGATTAACAAATGATTTTCATAACAAACTTTTACAAATGATTTAACTCGGAAATTTTCTTTCAAATTATCGGTGACATTTTCAAAAGTCCTGATTTTAAAGTCCACTATTTCGATTTTCGACTCATTAATCAACCTCTCAAAAATACTTGCATTTTTTTTACTTTTTCGCAATGTTTTCAAAATGCTTTTGCAACTCTATTTCCAAACGTCATATTTTCGTAAATTGTTTATTTCAAATATGTTTTCACAACCAAAAAGGTTTTTAGAGATAATTACATTTTCAAGTAGATAATAATTACTTAAGTGTTTTGAGGTTTTAACAAAGAGGCTGAAATTTTCAAATGAGTTTTATTTGTGACATGCCAGATTCGGGCCTAACTTCTAGGCCGGGTTTGGGGTGTTACAGGTTCTTTGGTAATGATGAAAAGGATGTCAAGATCAGTAGTGTTTTTGGTGTTAGTGGTAGTGGTTTCAGCATAAGGGGTTTCATGAGATGTTAAGTGGTGTTATCTGTCATCAGTTATGTTTTGGGCTGGTTGTGACTTTATAATCAAGTTTGGCCGCTTTGTGTTGCCTGTTGGTATTATATTGATGCAAAATTATATATATACTTAAATTTTGTGTGATATTGGTGTGCCCCATTTGAGATGTTCAAGAACATGAGCTAAAATATGGTGGTGTACTGGTAAAAGAGAGATGAGGTTATATATTTTCTATATGTGCTAATCAATTTGTTGGAGTTCAGGTATTTACTTAAGCCAACTCTTATTATTCATTTCCTCCTTCCTTTTCCAGACTATTCCAGATCTTTGCTGGGAGCTGGCACAACTCCAAGACACATACATTTTGCAAGGTATAGTGTCCTTGCCTTTCTTTTTGAGAACTGAAAGCAGAAGGTAAACGATTGTGTCACCGTGATCACTCTGTCGATTAATGTTGTGGTAAATTTATCCACTTTTAGGTGATTATGATCTAAAGGTTATGCGGCAAGAGTTCTATATTAGCAGACAAAAGGCGGTTTGTTTGGCTACTCTGCAAAAGTTTTAATTTAATTATATCTTGCTTAGACTTTTTTTCATAAAAAGGCATAACGCAAATTTTTATGGCGATGATCTCATGCTTCTTAGTTTTTATTTGAGATATAATGCATTTAGCTAAGGTGAGAAACTAAGAACAGTCATGTTTGGCTTCTCATGTTGGGCTCACAGATCATAACTTGGCCGAAACTTATTTATTTCAAAGTTTCAGAGAACCAATCGGCAAAGTCGAAATTGCAGAATTAGATGATAGATCATGGGTCCAAGCACATCGATATGTTCTTTTTCATCATGAGTCAATAGAACCATTACGCAAGTAAGTTCTAGAATTTGATAAATATTCATCAATTATAATTTGTCTGTCTTCTAACAAAGTAAACCTTTTTTTTACCGTAGTGAGTACAAACAAATATTAAGAGCTCGTTCACGGTCCCGAAGATTAAAACAATGAGAAATTAATAAGTTGTTCACAGAATCATTTCATGAATGGTTAAGCCAAACGGTATGCAATTGAAGTTTTCATTGACAAGTAATAATGTTTTCTCATAACATTTATAATTACTCAATTTACTTTCAATTCAATAGGTTTGGAGTCGGAATGAAGTAAATGACGAAGTTAAATGGCTTTCACAAGGTCCAAATAGAATAGTGAAAAGATATAGTGTCTTCCTCATCAATGGATTCAGATTTCATACAAAGTATCGCAAGAGATTGAGGAGAACCCAAAATTGTGGAATTGTTGTTAATTCTTCAATTACAAGTTATGCTAGTGCTAGGGAATCCTATTGAGGGGAATGTGGAGTATTACAGACTTCTTACTGACATAATTGAGTTGGATTATAATGGCAGATGGAAAGTTGTCTTATTTCGAGGAGATTAGGTTGATGTGAATACGGCTCGCAGAATTAAAAACGATCAATATGGTTTTACAATGGTGAATTTTTCTCGATTGATTCACACTGGAGAACAATTGATGGTCGAGCCGTATGTATTTTCTTCTCAAGTGAAACAAGTTTTTTACTCAAAAGATCCAACTGATGAGGGTTGGTACGTTGTACTCCGGAACACCCCTAGAGACTTGTTTGACATGAGCAATGGAAGTAGAGATGACATAGTCGAAAGATCATAAACTTTGCCTTTTCCAGAACAAAACTTAAATGAAAATATCCCTAGTACTAGTCAATAATTTCAATGGGTTCGTCAGGATGTGGACGAAGATATTTACAAAATATGATGTAGTAAGATTTTACGATTTATTATTTATATGTTGTAACATCCTAAAATTGTGGGGCTATGCATTTGTTGTGTGTTACGTATAATGTGTTGATTAGAGTGTTTAAGGGGTTCAGATTGGGCTCAAGGTTGGGCCGAGGTCTTAGTTAGAACTTTCTGTTTGGACACTCTAGAGGAAAGCCTGATAAGATAAGGCTTAAAAGATGATTATCTGTGTTTTAAAATATAAAATGGGCTTGTGGCCCAGTGGCAAAGTGGCACCACTAAAAGAGCAGGGAAGTGGCATCAACTAGGAGGCCCAAATTCAAGTTGTATGAAGCCCAATTCTTTTAATTAAAATTTAGTTAATTTTCGGCATTTAAATGGGTAAAGTGGGACTACAATGAGGCTTGAAAATAGGAGGATTTAGTTGTTTGGATAATATGGATAATATGGCTGATAATGTGGCAGATAAAGGAAGGAAGAGGTGGTGTTATCTGGGGCACTTGTGGATGAGAGATCAGATAATGATAAGGGAGAAAGTTTAGGAATTATCCATTGGTCAAGGTGGTGGCCGAATTTCCATCTCTTGGAGGGGGGAGAAATCGGTTTTAGTATGGCTAAGGGGTGCCGAAATTTCCCTTGATTAGTAGCTTAGTTTTAGTTTTAAAAAGGGGCATTTTCAGGATTTAGGTAGTAGGTGCCGAAATTTAGGTTAAGTAAGGGGAATATCCTTTTATTTTTGGCATTTAGGGTTTTATTCTCCCATTATTTTCTCTCATTCTTTGCTAAAGCCGAAATCCCTAAATCCCATTCTCTCATCTTCACTTTTATGCAAAAGCTGAAACTCTTGAACTTTATTCTCTTCTTCATTCTTTTTCTACAAGCCAAATATTCATTGTTCTTTGCTCCTTCTCTTTTTTCGATCTCTTCACAAAAAGCCGAATCTACATAGATTTCTTCCTATCATCTTCTCTTTTTGATCTTCTCAAAAGCCGAAATCTTCTAGGAGTTGCCAAATTTTCTGTAAAGGTAGGTGCCGATTTCTTCTGATCTATTCTTTTTCTCTTTCGGTTTTTAGAAGACAAAGCCGAAAGGCTAATGGATTGTCGGTTTCTTGTGTTTACGTGTTGGGCGACATTCGGGAATTGAAGTAGATCGCTTAGACCTAAAAGCCGGAACCGTTAGTCTTTGAACCTCATATCTCTCTTTTCGGGATTTCAAGGTAAGGGGTTCTCTTTAGATTCTCTTTAGATTCACTATCGTAATTGTGATCTTAACCATATGTTATGATAAGGTTTTTTAATGGAATCAAATAATCAGGCGAAGGAGGGGATTGGATCTGTAAAACCAATCCCTAAGTTTAAGAAACAAGCGGTGTCAGCAGTACGGGATTGGCCACCGGGTTGTGGACCAGCTTCAGAACAAAATCTTAGGCAGTTAGCAGTTGTATCGGCTTCTGATAGTGTCGACATAGAAGGTCTCGTCTTGTCGGTAATCAGGTGTGTAGATCTCCATCACACTAATTAATCTGTACTAAAAATATGTTATGGGCTAAAAGCCGGAAAAAGGCTGTATAGTAATCTGTACTAAATATATGTTATGGGCTAAAAGCCGGAAAAAGGCTGTATAGACAGTTGGATTACCCAAAAAGGGTAGGCAAGGGATGCCAGGTATGTAATCATAGAAACTTCTCTATGTGTATCGATGTATGTGATAGACTGTAAACTTTTAGGTAGTATATTGTTTTGATTCTGCATGTATGTATGCATGGGAGGGGGTTGATATGTTGAAGGGGAAGAGCATGTTAATAGGTCACTTGGTGATCGGTGGTTAAACCACAAATTATAAAGTTAGGTCACAATAGTGATCAGTGGCTAAGCCACGTTAAATTTATTCCTGACTGTTAGGAATAGGCAGCATGGCTGTCGATATGGTGTGTAGCGGTTGGTGGGTTGATTGTAGAAATCCCCGAGGTGTGTTGGTTGGTACGGGCTGGTGTGTAGAGGATGGATTTTTAGGTTGGGTTGGGCCATGTTGCATGTAAATATTTTGTTGCCATTGTGTATGGGCTAAGGCCCATAATGTGTTTGTGGGCCCAAGCCTTTTATGTGTTTTCGGGATTTGCACACTGAGTCTTGGTGACTCACCCCTTTATTTTCCTAAACCTTTCAGGTGAGCAGTAGATCATGGACATGGGAGCCGAGGCGGACTCGAGGGGCCATCAAGTCTTTTTATTTTCATAAACTATTTCCGATTTTTCTTTCTTAAAGTTTTAATTTTGGGACTTTTTTATGTAATAAGGCTCCATAGCTTAGGTTATCATTTATAATTGTTAATGTTTACATTTTTATAGATTTATGATCAAGGACTTACTTAAAAGAAGGAATAAAATGGAAATTTTCAAACTAGTTCTAAATATGGAAAATAAAAAAAACCACAATGGTTTATCTCAAATAACTCTTATTTAACGAATATCTATTTAAACAAGTCGAGATTTCAAATCCCTTCAAAGCAAAGTTTTTAACATTTAACTCGTAACATACCAGATCTGGTCGTAGCGTTTGGGTCGGGTTTGGGGTGTTACATTTTGGTATTAGAGCCCGGTTCAAAACTCGGGCTGTGAAATAGGTCTAGTAGTGTTTTGAAAATTTGATGTAAATTTGAGAAAAATGTCTTGGATGAAGATATGGCCTTCGAGTCTACCGGCACCCAATCCACGCAGGTAAGTATTCTAACTTTTGATATGATATGCATGATTGGTCTTGATGGGCTTGATGGACGTAAACTAGTATGTTAGGCATTGATGGACTTTAGGCTTAGTTTAAACAACTCTTTAAATTCATAAGACTTAATCTAACCAAACAAACCCGTGAACAAATCGCTGGGTTAGGGTGTGGTAATAGGTATACGCATGTCTAGGATTGGATTCAGGGAGAGCTTGGTATTTAAGCGGTCCTAGTGACTCACCTCCTCTTCGCTGGAATCCTACCTGGTGCGTAGTGACTGTTCACCTTAACCATGAGGACTTGTTGACGGGACAAAACTTATAATTAAAACCCGAAAAGGACCAGCCACCCTATTTTGCAAAATTACCAAAATACTCCCAAGTTTTGTAAAATTTCTGAAATACCCTTGATTTGTGAAAATTTCCCAGAATACCCTGGATTTGTAAAACTACCAAAATTTGTGAAGTTATTGAAACACCCCCGGTTGGCAAAATCACCAAAATACCTATGTTTTGCAAATTTACCCGAAAACCTCTAGATTTACAAAAGTAACCCGGTTTGCAAAATTAAATTTTCCAAAATACCCCTGCTCTATAAAAAATAAAAAAATAAAAAAAACACCAAGATACCCCATTTTGAGGAAATTACAAAATACCCTATAGGACAAAACTACGAAAATACCCCTAGGTAGAGAAATGATGAAAAAACCCTTATGCGATGAATGTGAGTGCATGGATGCTACTTGTATTTTGATGTATGATGGTTGATGTATGTGGTTCCTAGAAATAGGAGATACAAACTTGAGACTAAAACTCGTAGATATAATTTAGAATTCGAAAGAACTACTCTTAAACTACTGTTCATAATATTGTTCGTGGTTAATCAGTGAAAGAAGTTAATAATTCATAAAATTTCTAATCAGATAATCGCGAATCGGTAGAATGAGTAGAAGGGGTCGTGGACGTCCGTCGTGTGGCTGTGGTAGGGGTAGGATGGCCTTGTCAGAACCAGTAGGATCTAGCCACGGGTTAGGAAACGAGATGACAGCTGCGGAGGCCGAATTTTAAGATCAGACGGCCAGAGATGATGCTGTATCTCAGGCAATGTTAAGGGTTTTAGAGAGGGTTGCTGGGGCAGGCATGGGCATAGGAGCCCAGAAATCTGTGTCGGAGCGACTTAGAGCTAATGGGGCAGAAGTGTTTAGGGGAATTTCTAGTATAGCCCCAAGTACAGCTGAATATTGGTTGGAGGCAGTTGAGCGTATAATGGATGATCTGGATTTCACAGAGAAGGAAAAGCTGAAAAGGGTTGTATCTCTCCTGCGGAACGAAGCTTATCAATGGTGGCTTACGGTTAAGGATGGTTCGGTGGCTGACCGTATCACCTGGGATCTCTTCAAAACGGCATTTCAGAGTAAGTACATTGGGACAAGTTATGTGGATGCACAGCACAGAGCACTTTTGAATCTGGTTCAAGGAAGTAGGTCGGTGGCTGCATATGAGGTGGAATTCTTACGCCTTAGCCGTTATGCTCGAAGGATGGTGGCCACAGACCATGAACGCTGTGTTCGATTTGAAGATGGTCTGAGGGACGATCTGCGTGTACTGATAGCACCACAGCGGGAGAGGGAATTTGCTGTGCTTGTGGAAAAAGCTAAGATAGCTGAGGAGGTTAAGCGGACAGAAAAACTGAATCGGGATAGAGATAGGGGTGGAGGAAAAAGGAATTTTGATCGTCAGGGGCAACTGGGCGTACTCAGAAAAGGCCTAGGTCAGATGGACCGAGACGGGATGAGAGACTTGCTGCTGCTAGTCAGACACAGAAGTGTAGTCGATGTGGTAAATTCCATGTAGGTGAGTGGTGGGCGGGCAGTGGGAAGTGCTTTAGGTGTGGATCTATGGACCACCAAGTTAGAAACTGTCCGCAGCAACGGGGCAGTGAAGGGCCCACAGGTCAAGAGAATGCACCGCCGGGAAGAGGAGGTCAACAACCACCAAGGGGCCGTGGTCAAGTCAGTGGTGGCAATGGCACAAGACATGGTCGTGGAGGTGCAGGTTATGCTGAAGCGAGACAGCCAGCTTTGGTCTATGCAGCACGTTGCCAAGGGGACGAGGATGCTCTAGATGTGAATACCAGTGCGTACTCTACCATAGTATACTAAGTATTTCTTTTGGCTTTGGAATTAGAGTGCGCAGCGAAAGCATAGTGGTGAAACTTGGGTAGTATCATTAATAGTTAGTTGGAAATTTCGAGGATGAAATTTCTTTAAGGGGGTAGAACTGTAACATCCTGAAATAGTGGGGCTATGCATTTGTTGTGTGTTAAGTATAATGTGTTGATTAGAGTGTTTAAGGGGTTCAGATTGGGCTCAAGGTTGGGCCGAGGTCTTAGTTAGAACTTTCTATTTGGACACTCTACTGATAAGATAAAGCTTAAAAGATGATTATATGTGTTTTAAAATATAAAATGGGCTTGTGGCCCAGTGGCAAAGTGGCGCCACTAAAAGAGCAAGGAAGTGGCGTCAACTGGGAGGCCCAAATTCATGTTGTATGAAGCCCAATTCTTTTAACTAAAATTTAGTTAATTTTCAGCATTTAAGTGGGTAAAGTGGGATGGCAATGAGGCTTGAAAATAGGAGGATTTAGTTGTTTGGATAATGTGGATAATATGGATAATATGGCTGATAATGTGGCAGATAAAGGAAGGAAGAGGTGGTGTTATCTGGGGCACTTGTGGATGAGAGATCAGATAATGATAAGGGAGAAAGTTTAGCAGTTATCCATTGGTCAAGGTAGTGGCCGAATTTCCATCTCTTGGAGGGGGGAGAAATCGGTTTTAGTATGGCTAAGGGGTGCCGAAATTTCCCTTGATTAGTAGCTTAGTTTTAGTTTTAAAAAGGGGCATTTTCAGGATTTAGGTAGTAGGTGCCGAAATTTAGGTTAAGTAAGGAGAATATCCTTTTATTTTCGGCATTTAGGGTTTTATTCTCCCATTCTTTTCTCTCATTCTCTGCCAAAGCCGAAATCCCTAAGTCCCATTCTCTCATCTTCACTTTTATGCAAAAGCCGAAACTCTTGAACTTTATTCTCTTCTTCATTCTTTTTCTACAAGCCAAATATTCATTGTTCTTTGCTCCTTCTCTTTTTTCGATCTCTTCACAAAAAGCCGAATCTACATAGATTTCTTCCTATCATCTTCTCTTTTTGATCTTCTCAAAAGCCGAAATCTTCTAGGAGTTGCCGAACTCTCTGTAAAGGTAGATGTCGATTTCTTCTGATCTATTCTTTTTCTCTGTCGGTTTTTAAAAGACAAAACCGAAAGGCTAATGGATTGTTGGTTTCTTGTGTTTACGTGTTGGGCGACATTCGGGAACTGAAGTAGATCGCTTAGATCTAAAAGTCGAAACCGTTAGTCTCTGAGCCTCATATCTCTCTTTTCGGGATTTCAAGGTAAGGGGTTCTCTTTAGATTCTCTTTAGATTCGCTATCGTAATTGTGATCTTAACCATATGTTATGATAAGGTCTTTTAATGGAATCAAATAATAAGGCGAAGAAGGGGAATTGGATCTGTAAAACCAATCCCTAAGTTTAAGAAACGAGCGGTGTCAGCAGTACGGGATTGGCCAACGGGTTGTGGACCGGCTTCAGAACAAAATCTTAGGCAGTTAGCAGTCGTATCGGCTTCTGATAGTGTCGACATAGAAGGTCTCATCTTGTAATATGTTATGGGCTAAAAGCCGGAAAAAGGCTGTATAGTAATCTGTGCTAAATATATGTTATGGGCTAAAAGCCGGAAAAAGGCTGTATGGACAGTCAGATTACCCAAAAAGGGTAGGCAAGGGATGCCAGGTACGTAATCATAGAAACTTCTCTATGTGTATCGATGTATGTGATAGACTGTGAACTTTTAGGTAGTATATTGTTTTGATTTTGCATGTATGTATGCATGGGAGGGGGTTGATATGTTGAAGGGGAAGAGCATGTTAATAGGTCACTTAGTGATCGGTGGTTAAACCACGAATTATAAAGTTAGGTCACAATAGTGATCGGTGGCTAAGCCACGTTAAATTTATTCCTGACTGTTAGGAATAGGCAGCATGGCTGTCGATATGGTGTGTAGCGGTTGGTGGGTTGATTTTAGAAATCCCCGAGGTGTGTTGGTTGGTACGGGCTGGTGTGTAGAGGATGGATTTTTAGGTTGGGTTGGGCCATGTTGCATGTAAATATTTTGTTGCCATTGTGTATGGGCTAAGGCCCATAATGTGTTTGTGGGCCCAAGCCTTTTATGTGTTTTCGGGATTTGCACACTGAGTCTTGGTGACTCACCCCTTTATTTTCCTAAACCTTTCAGATGAGCAGTAGATCGTGGACATGGGAGCCGATGCGGACTCGAGGGGCTATCAAGTCTTTTTATTTTCATAAACTATTTCCGGTTTTTCTTTCTTAAAGTTTTAATTTTGGGACTTTTTTATGTAATAAGGCTCCATAGCTTAGGTTATCATTTATAATTGTTAATGTTTACATTTTTATAGATTTATGATCAAGGACTTACTTAAAAGAAGAAATAAAATGGAATTTTTCAAACTAGTTCTAAATATGGAAAATAAATAAAAAAAACCACAAAGGTTTATCTCAAATAACTCTTATTTAACGAATATCTATTTAAACAAGTCGAGATTTCAAATCCCTTCAAAGCAAAGTTTTTAACATTTAACCCGTAACATACCAGATCTGGTCGTAGCGTTTGGGCCGGGTTTGGGGTGTTACATATGTAATATTATAATTTTAATGTTGGTCTTGTTATATAATTTAACTATTTTAAATGTACTATTATTGTTGTTATTCGTTACTAAAATTTTGAACTATTTTATGTGTATTGCAGGAAAAATGCCTAGAAGATGATTAGAGAGTTAAGTATTGTCTACAATACTCCAAATTTAGAAGAAGCAAATAGTGAACAGCAAACAGTTGTTGGATCTTCTAGTCTGCCGGACATAGATGACAAGCCTGCAGAATTTCAAAGTAAAGTTAAGTTTATTTTACATGCATGTTGAATTTTATTATTGATTCATTTTTCAATTTTAATATAATAATAATATATCATTTTTCAGCTGAAGGTGGTGGGACGCGAAGAGGTCGGGGACGTACACTGTTTAAAGATTTACACGACCTAGATCCTGTCGAGCGTGTTAAAGTAAGGAGAAACAGTCATGGCCAGCTTGTTGGATCTGAAGCTCGACTGTTAGCAGGCTATTTGGGCATTATAGCATGAAATGCCAATATGTTGCCCATTAACTACGAATCATGGCATCACATGCCTGATGCCAACAAAAATCAGTCTCTCGATAATATTAAGGTAACAAAACGTGAATGTAATTTATAATACTTTGGTTTAACTTTCATTTATATTAACTTTTTAAATTTATGTTTTTTTAGGAGAGATCTGCTTTAGAGGTCTCTGATGACTATATCAAGAAGACATTGGGTAAAAAATGGAGAGACAATAAAAGCACGAGGAAAAAACAATATTTTAAGAAAGACATAAGCCTCGATGAAAAATTAAGAAATGTCCCGCCGGGAATGTTGAGGTACCAATGGGAAGATCAAGTTAGATTCTGGAATTCAAAGAAAGGAGAGGTATTACGTACTTCTAAAGTCTTATAAATTTTTTGGTTATGTCAAATATGTATTTACTATACACGTAATACAAATTTCATTATGTAGGACCGTAAGCGAGTTGGAACAAGCAGCAGACAGAAACAAAAATTCATGCACACGGCAGGGCCCAGAAGTTTTGCTTGTGTAGCTGAGGCCGAGGTATTATAATTTATTAATTCTGTCAAATATTAATGACTTTATACTATTAAATTATATTTTTACTGCTACAATGTAGGAAGTCTCGTCTGGTCAAAAAGTTGGACGCCTTCAGCTTTTTGACATTACGCATAGGAAGAAGGATGGATCTCCGATGACATCCGAAGCTGCAGAAATTTTGGTATATTTACTTAATAAAATTTGATTTATTATAAATATTTATAATGTTTAATTATAATAGTTTAATTCATCGTTTGTAGTTTTAAATTTATAATGTTAAGTTATGTTGCATTCCTTCTTATTATATATTTCGTTTCTAACTCTTTCATTGATTTATTAGGATAAACTAAAGGAGAAGAAGGCGAAGTATGAAGCGGCTGCTTCGACTGATAGTTCTGTTAATCTCGAAGATATTGATAACAGAATTATTACCAATGTTTTGGGTCCTGAAAGGTACGACTGCTTCGACTGATAGTTCTGTTAATCTTGAGCATATTTATAACAGAATTATCACTGATGTTTTGGGTCTTGAAAGGTTTGGTCGGGTTCGATTTTAAGGATCTGGTGTTACCCCGACCCAATATTTTGGATCCGGCTCCCAGCAATACATGCCTTCCGGGAGTCAATCTCGTGCTGAAGTTCAGAGGCTAAAAGACCAGATAGCTCAGATGCAAGCGAGCACGGTTGAGCAAATTTCTCAACTTATAGCGAAGGCAGCAGCGAGAAAGGCGGAGGCAGCAGCGAGGGAGGCAGAGCAGAACAGAAAGTATGAAGAACTCCAGCTACAACTTCAGACTATGATGAAGATGTTCCAGCAGTCGCAGAGGCCGTCATCTTAGACATTTATTTTCTTCTTGTAAGATGATTTTTAACATTGTTACATTTAACATTATTGTAAGAATATTTTCAGTTATAATTCATTCATTAATTTATATAATATATCTTTTATTGATTTTCAAATATCATTTAGAATTAATGCATTTGGTGTGATTTTTATGCTACAGTTGCTGTTTTAGGTTGGAATTATATACTATATTTGCTGTTATTGGTTGGTTTTAGTGCAGGAGGGGTATGATATTGGAAAAATTGTACATTATAAATCTGTACAAGTTAGCGGTGTTTATGGGAAAAGCGCCGCTAAAAGTCATGGCTTTTAGCGACGTTTGTGGGAAAAGCGCCGTTAAAAGGCATGGCTTTTAGCGGCGTTTGTGGTAAAAGCTGTAACACCCTGAATTAGGGGTTATTTGTAATTAAATAAATTCCATGTGGGCTTCAGGAAATAAAATTTATGATTTATTTGGCATGATTTTAGGACCTAAAATAACTCGAGCTAAGCCTGACCCAGTATTAAAAATTTATTTTTATTTAGTGTTTAAAGGAGGGAAGCTAGGTGAGTTAGGGGTTAAGAAAATTTTTAGTAGGAACCTGACACAAGGATCTAGTTGGCTAAGTGGTTTCATGCGTGTTGGAGGTGAAAAAGGGGGGGCGCAGGTCACAAGTTCGAGTGGCAGGAGGAGCGTTCTGCGTTTTGTTTTTATTAGGAAGTGATGGGCTTAAGTGGGAAGGCCTTAAAATTAATTCGTGAAGGTTCATGGCATGAAAGTCTAGGTAGTAGGAGTGGCTTGGGGCGCCACTTGAGAGCTTAGAAGAGGCAGGTCTCGGGTTCGAGGGACGCAGGGAGCATTTTTATTTTGGGCTTTTTGCGTTAGAAGAAAAAGGGGCCCAGAAATAGGTCTTATAAATAAAGGAAAGGGTTAATTGACATGAAAGTCAATTGGGAGAGTTGGTCTGGGTGCTTAAGGGGGGAGGCTGCTGCTTGAGGTTACTGGTTCGAGCCAGCCTAGCAGCAGTTTGCGTTTTTATTTTATTTTGGGGTGATGGGTTTAAGTAGGGAGGCTTTAAAAATAAATGTTGTGGTGTTATGACATGAAAGTCTAATGGGAGAAGTGGCTAAGGACGTTGGAAGAGAGGGCTGGGGCGTGAGGTCGGTGGTTCGATTCAAAGAAGCAACACTTTGGTTTTTCCCTTTTTGCTGCTGGCGTGACAAGGTGAGTTGGCCTGCACATGGTTCTTTGTTTAGCATTCGGCTGGAAGACTTTGTTAGGCACATGGTTTCTTTTATTTATTATTTATTTGATAAGATAAAAAGGGATAATATTAGCATTATTATTAGATTATTATGGGATTATTATTTAATTATTATTAGAGGTATTCAAATTATTTTGAATTAAGTCAAATATGTGGTCAAGAGCAAATTAAGGAATTGGTGGAATTTTAAACTCTTGGTTGGGGTAGAGTGGACGGCAAGGATATTAGGAGAGTGCCGAATTTCTTTAATTGGTTTCCTTCTCTTTTTCTTTTGCTATTAGCCGAAATTCCCAATCTCTTCCATATTTGATTTTTCTTTTATTTTCCCTTAGCCGAAACTCCTATTCCACTTTTTCGTCAACCTCTCTTTTTCCACTCAAACCGAATCTTAAGCAACCATAGTCGATTTTTTCCTCTTTTCTTTTTTGACTGCATTAGCCGAATCTACCCCCTTGGTGTGCCGATTTTCCTTCTCTTATTTGGTGTAGTTTGGCCGAATATTAGACAAGGGGGAGGGCTTTACTTTAATCAATTGGAAAGGGCTCCGAGATTTGTGAAGTATTCAGTCTCCATTCGTTAGCAATCGAACGTGGTAAGGGGTGGTAAGGATCTATTTTAGTAAGTAATTTATTTGGTATTGAGTAGATAGGGCCGAATAGGCCTTTGGTATTAACACTGACAATTGGCCGAATGTAGGGTCAAGATCTAGCATCGTAGATCGGCTTTTCGAGATCTAGGAATTACGATAGTAACAGGTGTGTAAGATCTCTCTACACACTTTATTAATTTACATGACGTTATTGTTTGCCTTAAATCTTTTGGTTGTGGTTAGCTTGTGGCATAATCATGGATTTCGGGTAAGTCCCCTAACTTGTAATTTTTGATATATGTTTGCATGCCATCACATGATGATTAATACTATGACATGATATATGAAATTTGATGTATAAGCATGTGATGGTGGGATTGATGAGAGGAGGGGGATGAATTATGGACTGTCGTCAGTGGTTTTGACCACAAGATGGGTTGGCCCCATCAGACTATTTGTGACCTATGGTCATCAGTGGTTTTGACCACAACGATTAATTATTTGCGACTAAGTCCCAGTGGTTTGGTACCACCAGTGGTTTTGACCACATTTGATATATTGTGACCTATGGTCATCAGTGGTTTTAACCACACGATGGGTTGGCCCCATCATTTGAATTGTGACTTTAAGTCATCAGTGGTTTTGACCACACGGGGTAGAAAAGGAGTATGGATGGCTAGTTGGGTTGCATGAGCATGTTTATTAATGAATTGTGTATGAGATGTATTTTCCGGGTGGGGGATTTACACACTGAGTCTTGGTGACTCACCCCTTCCCTTAACATTTTGCAGATGAGTAGATCACAGAGATGGAGCCGAATGGACTCGAGGTGGTCATGCAGTGGAAATTTTAATTAGATGGACTTGGATTTTAGTTTATTTAATTTTAATGTTGGTTTTATTTTTGTTAAGTTGTAATAAGGCCTCCTAGAATTATTTTATTATTGTTACATGCTTTGAATATTTGTTTAAA
Organism: Gossypium australe; assembly: GCA_005393395.2. NCBI lineage: Eukaryota > Viridiplantae > Streptophyta > Magnoliopsida > Malvales > Malvaceae > Gossypium > Gossypium australe. The sequence continues at coordinate 34,767,660 of CM016615.1, read as the reverse complement.
CTATTTAATTATGTTAGAAATGAATTCACATGTTTTTCCCAATCAAACGTAAAATGTTTTAAAAATGCCATCGGGCACATTTACAATCTATAAACAACCCGACTTAATAAATATTTCTAAACAACACCAAGTATGGTTTTTAACAAGAGACTTGAAAACACAAGGTTTTCGACAAAACTTAAAACGGTTTTGAAAAGATTTCAAAATGTTTTCTCGGTAGCAACCCAAATTCGGTCGTAATGTTTGGGCCGGGTTTGGGGTGTTACGAAAGCGCCGCTAAAAGTCATGATCTTTAGCGACGTTTTTTCTCATAAACGCCGCTAAAGTTTGCAGCATTTGATTTAGCAGCGTTTTTTACGACCCTTATAAAACCACCGCAAAGACTATTAATGGCGCATATAAACGTCGCTAAAGGCCTAAAAAACGCCGCTAAAAGTCTGTTTTGCTGTAGTGATCCCATCATGGCCTTGTTCAAACCGATGCAGCCTCATTAAGTGTTTTTATTTTTACTTTTGAAAAACTCCAATCCCATAGTCTTTAATGATAAAATAGGGTAAAACAACATGAATGATTTTTTCAGTTCAATGCATTCGTGAACACCGTGTTCTCACCGCCGATAATGGTGGGTTTGACAGTGGCGGTGATCTTAGACAACATGATAGAAGTGGAGAAATTGAAGAAAGATAGAGGGATGCCATGGTGGGTTAAGTTTAGATCATTTAGAGGAGATAATAGGATTGAAGAATTATATACTTTGCCTTTTAATCTTAATTGGTTTTTTCCACCAACCTAAATTTCCCAAAATTAGGCTTGGTAATTGCATATATTTTACGAGTTTTTCCTTTGATAAATATGGGTAGTAGTAACCGACAATCCGTGTAATTTTTCAAAATAATTTATGAATTATTAATTTATATTATGTAAATTATTATTTTTTATAAATATTTTTGTATTAGTGGCAAGAGTAATTTAAATATGAATTTTTAATGTTGTTAACATTGCTATTAAAGTAAGGCCTGGCAGTGTGGTTGTTGATGATTATATGGCTGAAAATCAACCCTCTCTTCCCTCTTTATCTTCCTTCTCATTGGATTTTGTATTAGCCAGCATAGTACCGGCCTGTGGACGCCAATGAGATGCGAATGAGCATCCTCTTTTCAGACATAATAATGCATTTCTAGGCTCCTCTACTAAGGATTCAATTTCCCACTTTTGGGAGCTCTCGGGCATCTTTAGTTTGCCTATTTTTGCTCGAGCTTTTCACATTTATTGGGTGCCTGAGGTGTGTCCATTGTAACAACAGTGAGGGCATGACAAAACTCTACACATCAAGGTCTAACCTTCTCAGCCCTAATGGCTAAACACTAACATATGATAGAGTTTTCAACTTGATTCAAACAGAGTATGATTTTCTTTTGTAATTCATTTTTTATTTACATCTTATTTTATACATTTATTCGAGATTTAATCCTCACTTGTAATTTTTTTTTGTTGAATGGATATTATTTTTTAAAAAAGAAAAAGAAAACCTTACCATTGAATTGAAATAAAATAAAAGCATACTTGCATAGTATGTTTATTCTTTAAAACATGAAAAACAAAGATACCTAGTAGCATTATAACTACACTAGTAGACCATTGTTGATACATGAAATAATTATATGAAATTGCAATGAGACTTTGAATTCAGGTAATCTACCCAACAGAGTTGGTGCCTTTTGGCTTGTGACACCAACTCAATCAAGGGAGGCTCTGTTTGTTTCATTGAAAATGGTTTTCGAAAAATATTTTCTACATTTTCCTGTGTTTGTTTCATGGAAAACAGTTTAGTCAATGGAAAATAACTTACAAGTCAACGAAACATTTTCCTTTAAAATGACTTACCCTTTATGGCAGATTTTATTTTTATATAAAAATTAAATTAAGACAAGCTTAATATTATTACATTATTAAATTTTTAAAAATATTTAAAATTAATAAAATATTATAATTTTCAATATTATTAAACATACATATTTAATTATCTATATCTAACCATATAATAAATTATTAATATTATATAGAAAAAAATTAATAATGGATAATTTTATTCATCGTTTTTTTATACAATGCCTAGAACTACTCATATCACCTCCCCAACCATTAACATAGGGCAGCATTAATGCCCTTCAACATGCTCGAACCCACGGTCTCCAGCTTGTGCAACAATGTCGATGCCAATCGAGCTAGGTCGACAATTTTATTCATCATTTTCATTTATATATAGAAACCTGAAATAGTTATATTAAGTCACGGATTAGTTAATTATTTTTACTATATCAAGTTTGTTGGCAACTGAACGAGTTAATCCCCGTCCAAAAAGAAAAAGAAGTGCTAATTATGGTAAGTAAAACTTGGTCATATTATTTACCCACCCTAGTTAAAATAGAAAATATTTAGTTGGTTGTAATTTGGCCTTACTCTCTCTATATAAGATGGTTTGAAACAAAATAAAAGGCAGAAATCATTCTCTCTTTGAAGTAAATAAAAATAAAGTATGGCTATTCAATTTAATTTTGTTTCATCCATGTTAATACTAGTACTTTTATCCATATCATCCGCTGAAGGTCAAGGAGGAGGAGGAGGCGGTGGTGTTATTGATGTTGTTGCAAAGTTTGGTGCAAAGGCAGACGAGAAAACAGATTTGAGTAAGGTAAGCAAAATATCATATAACTTTATAGTCAGCAAATAAAAGTATGCATAACTATTTTTCAAATCTCTTATCTTTATATATATCTTTTTAATTTCTTTATTTGGTTTTAGCCATTGTTGGATGCTTGGAAAGAAGCATGTGCCTCGACATCTCCGGCAAAAATTGTGATTCCTAAAGGGATATATTTTTTAAGTACAGCTACCTTAGATGGTCCTTGCAAGGCTCCTATTGAGCTTCAAGTTGAAGGCACTGTGATGGCTCCAGCAGACCCTGGTGCTTTCAAGGAGCCTAAATGGATTGCCTTCAATAGAATTGAAAATTTCAAATTGTCTGGCGGGGGAGTTTTCGACGGCCAGGGAACCACTGCTTATAAAAGGGAAGGTTGCAAAAATCATGATTATTGTGGTTCACTTCCTATTGTAAGTTATTTTCTTATTGAGAAGTTATGACTTTTGTTTTTATAAATAGAATTAAGTAGTAATTGATTTTTGTTTCATTCTGGAATTAAACAGAACCTAAGGTTTGATTTTTTAACCAACGTAATGATACAAGATATAACTACCAAAGACAGCAAGCAATTCCACGTTAATGTTCTGGGATGCAAAAACATTACTTTCGAACATTTCACCGTATCTGCACCTCGAGAAAGCCCAAACACAGATGGGATTCACATTGGGAGATCAGATGGGGTCAATGTTCTTAACTCAGAGATAAAAACTGGTGATGATTGTGTTTCAATTGGGGATGGTTCCAAAAATTTGGTTATTAATGGAGTAACTTGTGGACCAGGACATGGTATCAATATTGCCAGTCTCGGATTATTTAAAAATGAAGAACCCGTTGATGGAGTTACAGTAAAAAACTGCACCATGACTAATACTTCCAATGGTGTTAGAATTAAAAGTTGGCCAGGTGCTGAACCCAGCACTTGTTCGAACATTCACTTTGAGAATTAAAAGTTGGTCAGTTCTCCTATTATAATTGATCAGAAATATTGCCCGTGGAACAAATGCAAAATAAATGTATGTATGTAATATCCTAAATTAGGGGTTATGCGTTCGTGCATAATTCATGAGTTTTGGCAGTGTTTGGAAGTGTATTAAGGGTTTTTAGAATTCTAGGATGGAAGAGAAAGCTTTGGAAAATTATTGGTTTTTAAGTAAAAAGGGGGAGCTAGGTAAATGAGGCTTTAATGGAAATTCCGTGTGAAGCATGACACAATGAACCATGTGGTAAAGTGGCACGAAGGCGCAAGGATGCAAGGGGAGAAGGTTGCGTCAAAGGGAGTGCCAAGGGGGAAGAGGTTCGAGCAACGTGGGAAGCATTGGAGACTTTTATTTTTGGCGTTAAAAGGGGAATTGGGCTAGGGAGGCCTTAAGGGAAGTTATAAGCGCTTTTGGACATAAGAACCCGCCTGGGTAAAGTGGCTTGGACGCTTGCGGGAAAGGGAGCTTCAGGAGGACTCAAGTTCGAGTCCTGTACGCAGCGTAAGCGTGTTTTTATTTTACAAGTTGGCGCTACGGGAGAAGAAGGCCTTAAAAAGAATTGTTGGGGGTTTATGACACAAAGGAGCTAGCAGCAAAGTGGCTGGTAGCGTGTAGGGGTTCTAGCAGGTCTCATGTTCGAAACTTAGGGGCAACAAATGGGTGTTTTATTTTATATTTTGCAGATAACGTCAAGACAAGGGAGTTGGACGGCACATGGGCTCTCAAAAGGTAAGGATAAGCTTGGTCTTTATTTTAAAATTCGGCTGTAGTAAGGTAGGATAATTGTTGCTTTATTTTATTTAGATTAAATAGGTGATAAGAGATAATGTATAGGATTAATTTATTTTATTTGTTAAAGAGATAAGAGAATATATAGGAATTTGATATGGGATAAGTGAGGTGATAAATTATTGTTTTATGAAGAGGTGATTAAGAAATATTATAAGGTGATAAGATAAGAGAATTAGGTGGAGATTAATGAGGGGTTGATGTAGTGGCTGATTATGGATCTCTTATGGGTGGTAAAATTCGGCCATGTAGAGGGGGATTAAGTGCCGAAAATTAGTGTTCATCTTTTAGTCTCTCTTGCCGAATTTTGAAGTTAAGAAAATCCTCTCTTTTCCTCACTTATTTTTGCTAAGGCCGAAACTCCACCATTCTTTCACCATTGCCGATTTCATCCAATCCTCTTCCATACTCTTTTCTTTCTCTCAAATGTCAACTCTACATTATTGTTTGGAGGACGAATATTCCAACTTCATTTGGAAAGCCATAGCCGAATAGCAAAGGTGCTCTATTCTCTGCTCTTCTATCGCAAGTTTTAGAGACGGAAGTATCATAAGTGGTAAGTATTTAAGTATTCGATGTGTTTCTTTTTATTTGTGTGACGAATCAAGTGAGTGAAGCCTTGGTTTTAGTCATGGCCGAATGATCATAGTGTCCTTATAGGTGTTTCTTTGTATAGCCAATGTTAAGGAAGCATCAAAGGAGTTTCGTGGATTCGATTCGTTAAGGTAAGCAAATATTTCGGGACTTGGAAAAGCTAGGTATGGTGACAGTAGTATTCGGCCCTAGGCCATACTATGTGATTAAGTGTTGACCGATTTGGATTATGGTCTCCTAGGGGCAAATCGACAGAAGTAGAGCAAGCTTCCGGGAATCAAGATTATATCGGTAAGTATGTTAAGTTGTGGATATTTGGTTAAGATTTCGTATATTGATGATTAAATCAATTGTTCTGATTAAGTGTCATGATGGAGACAAATACCAGTCAAGAAGGTAAAGGGAAGGTCCCTATTCCGAAGTTTAAGAAGAGATCCGTCTCTGCCGTTCGGGATTGGCCACCGGGGTGTGGACCAGCGTCAGAACAAGAAAGTAGGCAGATAGCCGTAGTCTCGCTTAGTGATAGCATCGGTATCGAAAGCGTAGTTCTTCAAGTAATCAGGTGTGTAGTTAGCCTACAGTTTTCCGGGTTTATGATTGAATGTGATATCTGTATGTGTTATGAATGTGCTAACTAGTGCAGTGGAAATTGTGATATGGATACCCTCAAGGGGTATGTCAATAAACTGGTAAGTACCAAATCTGATGAATATGTGACAATTGTTATGAATATGTGATAATATGCTAAATAACATGTACATGCATTAACATGGCATTATTTTATGTTGCATGTGCATGGGTGGGATATGATATGAAAGAAGGACAGGGTGTACTTCGAGTACGTGGTTTGATGAATGGCTCTGTGCCTCATCGTGGTTGATATAGGCTATGTGCCATATCGTGGTTACTGATGGCTTTATGCTCATCGTGGTTATTGATGATAGCTACGGCTACATCGTGGATTGACGCTGACTAAGGTCGCGTTGTGGATTATTTGCGATTAAGTTCACGTAGACGGCATTTGTTGCCTTATTGGAGTAAAAAGGAGAGGGTGATTTAATAATCCCCTGGTGTGTGGTAGGTTGGATAAGGGGTGTGTAGAGGATGGACCTTAGGCTGGGTTGGGCTTCATAATTGCATAATTTTGTATGTGAATATATGTGAAATTGGGCCAAGCGCAACATGTGATATGAATAAATGTGGAAATGGGCCAAGCCCAGAATGTGATGTAGATTAATGTGAAAATAGGCCAAGCCCAGTATGATATGTGGACTAATGTGGTAATGGGCCAAGCCCAGTATGTGGAAACATGTGGTTAATACACTGTTATAAGAATGTGATATGGTTATGGGCCAAGCCCAATATGTGAACTCTATTAATATGAATGTGGGCCAAGCCCAATAAGTGAAAGCATGTGAATAAGTTGCATTAATATCTGTTATATGGGTTAATACATGGTTTGACATGTGGGTGGAATTCAGTAGAATAATTACACACTGAGTCTGTATGACTCACCCAAATATTTACCAACATCGCAGGTGATAGACGTTGATCGGACCGGGTTGGAGTGGATACAAGGTTGCCCATGCAGAAGAAGACGATTTTATTTAATTCAGACTTTTCATATTTCAGTACTTTTAATTATTTATTTATTGTAATAAGGGCCACTTAAAGTATTTAAATTTTGCTATGTTTCCGTTGGATTTGTAATTAAGTTAAAATTTTGTAAGTTTAATTTTAAAAGCTATTTTAAATCTCAAAAGTCATATTAAAGTTTTGAATCCGGTATTTTTATAACAACTTAACTTTTACTTAGAATATTTTAAATTACGAATATTTTAAAGGCAACAAATTTTTAACGGTTTTTACTCCTAAGTAAGAATATGTTCAAACGTTTTCTGCAGTGGCATTTCTAAATTCAGCCGTGGCCCGTGGGTCGGGTTTGGGGGTGTTACAATGTACATATTTATCAAAATCGTAAGAGAGCAAAAAGAGTTAATCAGTCATTGAATCATTATTTTGTTGATGCAGGAAGAATCAAAAGTTAAACTAAGCAACGTTAGTTTCAAAAACATTCACGGCACTTCTGCGCTTCCAGAAGCTATCAAGATTATTTGCAGCGCTACTTTGCCGTGTGAAAATGTGGAACTTGCCGACATTGAAATTACGCACAGTGGACCGGATGGACCTACAGTATCACAATGTTCGAATGTGAAGCCTAAAGTTAGTGGCAAACAAAATCCAGTTGCATGTTCCGCCCCTATCCCAGCAAAACCTACCCCGGCCGCTTAATCAATAGCATAGGTATAAATTTTTTTGATGAGGTTGTAACTCCTATGATTATATTTGTTTTACAAACAAATTTTGTTTCGTTTTACATTCTATGTTATTAAGAATGTTTTTCTTAAAATTAATTATTTTAAAAAATACACTTCAACAAAAAATATTGCAATGTGATAACATTTTATGCATTTAGGCTTACGATATAATTATTTTTAAAATACTGAACCATTTACTATTTAATTATTTTGTGTTTTTATTCATATAAATTTTTTGTTTTTTATTTATAAAATTGGCATAATAAAAAAATAATATTTAATATTTATACATTGTATCAATTTAGTTTTGATTCTAAAAATAACCTTTTAACTTTTACACCTTGTATAATTTAATTTTTTTATAGTTTTGTTCTTTTATGACTCTTTCACCTTAAAAGCTAAAAAAATAAATTTATCAATTAAATTTGATCCAAAATATATTAAAATTGAAAATATAATAAATTTATCTTTTCTTATTGTTTTAAATTTAACCTTGAATGTTACAAATAAAAGCAAAACTGTAAAAAAAATACAAAATTGCACTATATAAATGTTACGGAGTTGAATTTGTTAGAATCAAGATTAAATTGACACAATGTATAAACGATGAGAGCTAAAATTACTATTATCTCATTATTAAAAGATGTCAAAGTTTTATAAAATGTTTGGCGATGGAATCCATCAAACTGGTTTAATCAAAAATCGATGGTTTAACCTGTTCAACCACTTGTTCAATTATTGACACTAAATGTAATCATCGCTTGAAAATTTATATAATATTTCTAAATTTTAAATGATAATACCTGAAAGACCAAAAGGAATTTAATTGTCAAATTCAAGTGACAAAGTGGATAAAAAAATAAACCTAATAGTCAAATTTTTAAATGATAACACAATTCTCCAAGCACTTTTTGGAAAAAGGTTGCCAGCAGTTATTGGAGGGTCTTATGCTTATGTTATCCCAATAGCCTACATAATAAACGCCCCGTCATTGCAACGAATTAGTGACTCCTCCTCCGGTTTACGTACTAAGTCGTGGCAGTGGCAGGAAGGTAAGACAGTTTAACATAACTATGAATCATATAAGCCTTTCTTGAGGAAAAATCGAGAACAAGTTACCCAAATACCATCGTATAACCGAAGAAAATCCTCCCTAGATTAAACTCAAACATTATGAAACTCCAACTTAAGGCCTTGTTGGCCTTACAATAAGGACCAATCACTCATTGGCAATATCATAGTTATGTTTCAGGGAAAACATCAAACTCCTAGGATTAACCCGAGTTGGAAGTCACCGAGTTGATCAGATAACTGCTGGCTTCATGATGTTTTTCTCTATATTTGGTATATGTCCAACATTGATACGCTCGATCTTTATAAATATATATATATATATATATATATATATTTAAACAATCATACTTATATTCATATCTGAATATATGTTGAAAAGAAATAAAAATTTAGGTGATATAAAGGGTTAAATTACTTTTTGATATCTGAACTCGACAAATTTTCCCATATTTTGGAACCCTAAACCTTAAATTTGACAATTGATTCTACCTTGGGGCTTGGATTTTTTTATCTAAATTAAACCTTGAATTTTGCAATTTTTCTTACATGGGGTTTGAATTTTCTTTGTTCAAGTTAGTCCATAAAAACCCTAGAGTTTAGGCCCGAATGTGGGAACAATTGTCAAGATCAAGCACCAAAGTGGGAACAATTACCTACTTCATGTCTCTGTGTGAGAACAATTTAATAAGCTCAGAACCTAACTTTGGCAAAAATAAAAGTTCAGACTCCAATGTCAAAAACTTATTAAATTAGCTCCAAATAGTGATTTAATCTTAACATATATGATATTTTGTGCAAGAAAATTCGGAGCAATGTTTGCATCCATACCTTTCCCCATCTTTGTAGCACTTTATTGTATACTTTCGGCCTTGTAGGTATGTATTAATTTTAACCATACCTACCCATTTTTATCCCAACCTTAGATTGTCACATCTTGGAAACCAGGCCGATGGTATTGACATTAAATTATAGATTAAAAATAGGGTAATTAGAAATCACGTTAGTAATTAGGACTAAATAGGAATAATAGCAAAGTAGAGAACTTAAATAGGTAAATTAGGACTAATGGTTAATGGTGGATTTATTAAAACAAGGGTAGAATTAGGATGGATCTATAGGATAAATAAACTAAGTTTATAAATGAATTTAGCTATATAAGCCGTCACTGCTCATTTGCTTCTCATGTTTTAATTTTCTTTTTTTATTATTTTTCTTTCTTTTACACTTTCTTCATTTCGAAAGCTGTTGCATCTGGTAGTTAGTTTTCCTTCAAAATTTTCTTGCGCATTACATTTTCTAAGCAACCCAACACCTTTTTCTTCTTAAACTTTGGTTTGGTTATTGAGTGGACCACTCGAGAGTCATAAAGGATACCAAGACCAAAGGTAAACAATCTATTTTCATATCAAATATGCATGAAATGCTTTTGACTAAAGTATCTACGGTTTAGTTAGAAAATAGAAATAATCTTTGTTTTTTTTTATGATTTGGCTTCATGAAAATGGTGGATTGAAACTGGCGAAGCAAAGAAATGTTGTTTAAAAATGCTTTGTTCTTGAGGAAGACGATGAACAATGACTAATTCTTAAAATAAAGAGCTGGTGAGATTAACATTTAATTAATAGTCTAGATCTACAAATATATGTACGTTAGGAAGGTTAAAAGTTAGGAAATAGGGAAAGTATTAGAACAATAAAAATCTGCAAGAGATAACGTAAGTAGTGGGCTGTTGTTGAGTAGAGAATGAATTAAACTGTTTTGGACAATATGTGATGTGTATTTTTTTATGCGAAGCTGAAAATACTGAAGGAGCACTGTAACACCCCAAACTCGGCCCAAAAACCCTGACTAGATCGGCATGTCACTAAGAAGATTTTATAAAACATGTCGCATATATATTTTTTTTAAAGTATAGTTTAAGCATTTATACGGGAAACTTAATAATTTGATAATTTGTAAAAGAAATAAATTTTTAATTAATGCCTTAAGGAATAAAAACCAAAATTTTGCCTCTGAGTTTTATTATTCAAACACATGCCTTAGTTTCAATTAATCATAAAATCTAAGTGTATGGAAACCCGAAAACGAAAACATAAAACAAATAAACAATAGCCAGTGGCCTTATTATAATGAAATATAAAACCAGACAAATTGAAAGTATTAAGGAAAAATAATTAAAACAACGTCTTTTATTGAGTCATAATAAATCCATGCATGGCCACCTTGCACTCCTTTCCAGCCCAGTCCAATGCACTAAGTGCTACCTGAAAAAAAAATGTTAAACAACGGGGTGAGTCACAAGACTCAGTGTGCAATCCCTCTTGCACCATCAGAATGGGCCCTAGCCTCACAGAACAGAATAGCAAAATATCACATATCAGAATTTTGCAACGCCCATCCCAATCCTAGATCCATCCGCTACACACCACCCTTACCTGCCAATCACACCAATGGGGATTTCTACAATCACCCTCACCGCTACACACCACCGATGGCAGTCATGCTGCAGTTAGCTGCTCATCATCAGATTTGTGACATAGTCACCAGAACAGATCGTGGCAGAGCCACTACAACAGATCGTGGTAGAGCCACTACAACAGGACACTTCCCCTTTCATATACATCTAACGCCCAACCCCGAGCAAACATAGAAAACGACATGCATGTATATCATATCAACTCAACAGAATCATTTTACTCAAAGAAGATCACAGAAATCACTAACCTGATGAGTCGCCCTTACCCTCCACGGGTTTTCAACATCCATGCTGGGATTTCGGCATTTAACAGAATATAAACAGATTCATATATAAGCTAACAGACAACAGAGATGGTGTGAGAAATTACACACCTGATTACGTTTAATGCTATGTTATCGAAATTGATGCTCTCCCTAGCCGGAATTGCGATTATCAGATCACTATACTGCCGGTCAAAGACTTCACTTTAAGAGATTGATTTGAGTAATCACCCAACAAGGTTAAATGTCAGATTGGAGATAAACCGATTTAATAAAATGACGAAGATAAATCTCTTTACCTAAATTGATTAAATCCCAAAAGTAGTATGATTCGAGTGCTACCAATTTTAGAAACCTAGGCGATTAGATCTCCTTCAAATCCCGGAATGCCGCCCATGAAAGAAAACACGAGATTAGCCAACTATCTAGCCATTCGGCTATGGTCTCCAAAAGCCGGAAAAGATTGAAAGAATACACAAATCGACACTTACCTCTACAGATGGTTTCGGCTACCCCTTGCAGAAAGATTCGGTAATCACAGAAGAAGATCGAAGAGTAGAAGATTAGAGATCTAGGAATTTTGGCTTTTAAGAAAATCCGAAAAAGATGCACAAGAGGAATGCTGTCTTACAAGGGATATTCGGCCAATGTGTTTGAAAGAGAAGAGACAGAAAATAATAATGTTTCGGCAATTGATGAGGCTTTAGAGGGTTTCGGTTTTTAGTGAATGGAAGAAAAGATGAGCAAATGGGTAGGGAGAATTCGGCTGGCACTCAAAAGAAAATAGAGAAGAGAGGAGAGAAAATAAAATAATCAGAAGAGAGTTTCCCGAAAAAATCATCAAAATTTCGGCATTCCCACACTTAAACACTCAATCTAAACTTCTCCCCTCAATAAGCATCTTACATTCGGCCAACACTAGCCTCCTGGATTAGCTCCTCATCTTTTTCCCCTTATCTTAATTTGAACTCACATCCAAAAGAAACCTAATTAGCACCAACTCCTCACTCCTTTATCAGCTTTAATATCCACATATTAAAACATTAAAAATCCCCTATATTTTAGCCTTGTTGCCGTCCCCCCTAGCCCCTTTATAAGTGCCGAATTTGGCCCAATTACTTGGGCCTCATGCAGCCAAACTTGGGCCTCCTTCCTTCCTTGCCACTGACGCCTTCTATAGCTCCCCCCTTGCTGCGCCCCTTGCTTTGGGCGACAAGCCCACCTTGATATTTAAACTACAGAGACTATCTTTAAAGCACTAGAGTGTCTACATAGGAATTTAGTCAGGGCCTCAGCCCATTCCTGAACCCAATCTGGACCCCTAACCCTCAAATTAACACATTAAACATACAACACACCAAAATGCACAGGCCCAATAATTCAGGATGTTGCAGTTCTACCCCCTTAAAGAAATTTCAGCCCCGAAATTTACCTGATCAGAAGAGATGGGGATACTGCTGTCGCATAACATCCTCTGGCTCCCATGTCGCTTCCTCTGCGCCGTGGTTTCGCCACAAAACCTTGACCAAAGGGACGGATTTCCTTCTCAACATCTTTACGTCTCGATCCAAGATTTGTACTGGCTCCTCCTCAAGGGACAAGTCTGGCCTTACTTCAATCTCTTCCACTAGCACGATGTGCGACGGATCAGAACGATAACGTCTTAGCATCGAGACATGAAACATGTCATGTATCTGCTCCAACTCTGGAGGCAACTCTAGTCGATACGCCACTGGTCCCACACGTCCTAGTACCCTATAAGGTTCAATAAACCGAGGACTTAGCTTGCCCTTCCGACCAAACCTCATCACCTTTTTCCATGGTGAGACTTTCAGAAAAACTTGATCACCCACCACAAATTCAAACTCTTTCCGTTTTAGATCCGCATAAGATTTCTACCGATCAGACGTTTCTTTCAACCGAGCCCGAATCAACTTAACTTTCTCTTCCGTTTCCGAAGCCAGTTCTGGACCCAACACCTGACACTCACCCAACTCTGTCCAACAAGTAGGAGTACGACACCTCCATCCGTATAACGCCTCATAAGGCGCCATCCGAATACTAGATTGGTAGCTGTTGTTGTATGCAAATTCTGCTAAAGGTAAATACTCCTCCCAACTACCCCTGAAATCAATGATGCAACCTCTTAACATATCCTCCAAGATCTGGATTTCCCTCTCAGGCTGACCATCAGTCTGCGGATGGAAGGCGGTACTGAAGTCTAACCTTGTTCCCATTGCCTGATGCAGAGCCTTCCAGAATCGTGAAGTGAACCTAGGGTCTCTATCTGATTTGATCGACATAGGTACACCATATAGTCTCACAACCTCAGCCACGTACAGCTTAGCCCACCTTTGCAGAGAATAATCAACACGAATCGGTATGAAGTGAGCAGACTTCGTCAGTCGATCAACAATCACCCAAATCGAATCCTTCTTAGTAGGTGTAAGAGGTAACCCACTAACAAAATCCATCGTGATTCTTTCCCATTTCCACTGCGAAATCTTCACCGGCTGCAACAACCCCAAAGGCAACTGGTGTTCCGCCTTCACCTGCTGACACGTCAAACATTTACCCATGAATTCTGTTACCTCTCGCTTCAAACTTAGTCACCAGAATTGCTCACGCAAATCCTGATACATCTTAACCCCTCCAGGATGCATAGCGCATGGGCTACTATGCGCCTCCTGCAGAATCATCTGCCTTAACTCAACATCCTTTGGCATACAACTTCTCTTACGGAAACATAGAACCCCCTCACCATTCAAACTATAGTCCTCTCCTTCACCACTTTGGACTTGCCAGAATCGAGCACTCAAGACATCGTCTAGAAGCTGCTTCTCTTTGATCTGACTAGTCCACACTGGTCTCACTTGGAGTTCAGCTACCAAACTGCCATCTTCATACAGGCTGAGACGAGCGAACATCGCCCTTAATTCAGCTATCGCCTTCTGACTCAACGCACCCGCCACCACGTTAGCCTTGCCCGGATGATATTCGATCGAGCAGTTATAGTCCTTCAAAAGTTCAATCCACCTACGTTGTATTAGATTCAACTCCTTCTGGGTAAGGAGATACTTCAAACTTTTATGGTCGGTGTAAATAACAGACTTCTCCCCGTACAGATAGTGTCTCCATATCTTTAGAGCGAACACTACTGCAGCCAATTCTAGATCATGCGTAGGGTAATTCAATTCATGCGGTCTTAACTGTCAGGACGCATATGCAACAACCTTCCCATCTTGCATCAACACACATCCTAACCCCGTGTGTGACGCATCACAGTAGACGGTAAACTCTTTTCCCGCCTCTGGCTGAATTAACACTGGTGCTTCTGTCAGAATTTTCTTCAGCTTCTCAAAGCTCTCCTACTATTTTTCGGTCCAAACAAACAGTACTCCCTTCCTCAACAACTTAGTTAGAGGTGCCGCAATTAATGAGAACCCCTCAACAAACCTCCTGTAGTACTCTGCCAATCCCAAGAAACTTCAAATCTCTGCCACAGACTTCGACGGTTTCCAATCCAATACAACATCTATCTTCCGATGGTCAACCCTAATTCCTTCTGTAGAAACCACATGTCCTAAGAAAGTTACTTCCCTTAGCCAGAACTCACACTTACTGAACTTAGCGAACAACTGCTTCTCCCTCAGAACTTGCAACACCACACGAAGATGTGCATTATGCTCCTCCTCGGACTTGGAATAAACCAGGATATCGTCAACGAACACCACAACAAACTGATCAAGGTATGGTTGGAACACCCGATTCATCATATCCATAAATGCTGCTGGCGCGTTCATTAACCCGAACGGCATCACCAAGAATTCATAATGACCGTAGCGAGTTCGAAACGCTGTCTTATGAATGTCCCCTTCCTTTACCTTTAACTGATGATATCCCGACCTTAAATCAATCTTAGAGAAAACCAAAGCTCCTTTGAGCTGATCGAATAGATCGTCAATTCTCGGCAGCGGGTACTTGTTCCTAATCGTTAACTTATTCAGTTGACGGTAGTCCACACACATACGCATGGATCCGTCCTTCTTCTTCACAAATAGGACCGGCGCTCCCCACGAAGACACACTCGGTCGAATAAAACCTCGATCCAACAGTTCCTAGATCTGAGCTTTGAGCTCCACCAGCTCCTTTGGCGCCATTCTGTAAGGAGCAATGGACACCGGAGTCGTACCTGGAAGTAGCTCTCTTCCAAACTCCACTTCGCGATCTGGATGTGACCCTGGCAACTCCTCAGGAAAGACATCTACGAAATCCTTTACTGTCCTTACCTCATCGACAGTCACCTCCTTAGCGTCCAAAGCACTGATAAAAGCTAGAAATGCATTGCATCCTTTCCGAATCATCTTAACAGCCTTCAATGCAGATACTACGTTGGACAAATAATCCCTTCTTTCCCCTAGCACAACCACCTCCCCACCCTCCGGGGTACTCAACACCATGCGTTTAGTCTCACAATCCAGCTTAGCACGATGTTTAGCCAACCAATCCATTCCCAAGATAAGGTTAAACCCCCCAAACGGTAACTCCATTATGTCTGCCGGAAACACTACTCCTTGAGTCTCTAAAGGTACACTCCTAAATAGTTTGTCCACTATCCTAGATTGTCCTAACGGGCTAACCACAGTCATCTTCCTAGTAGTTGTTTCAAATTCTATACTTGAAGTCTCAGATACCGAACATGCAACGTAAGAGTGGGTTGATCCAATATCAATCAAAGCAAGGAATGGATTATCAGCAATAAGAAACGTACTGGTTATAACGTCCGGTGCATCACCATCCTCCCGTCGACGAGCTGCATAAACTAGACCCAGCTGTCTCGCGTCTACATTACCTGCACCCCTACCAGGTGCTCCACGACCCCGACCAGACCCATTTCCTCCTCTGACTGGGCCACGGCCCTTCGGTAATGGCTGACCACCCCTCCTAACCTGATCAAAACCTCGTCCAGCTGGCTGTACCTGATCCACCTGTGGACAGTCTTTCACCATATGGTCCATAGATCCACACCTGAAGTATCCACCAGTTCTCCTTCTGCACTCCCCGAAATGTACTTTCCCGAACAAGTTACATGATCGATTCTGACTCCCAGTAGCAGATATCGGAGCACGAGCTGGCCCATCAAACCTAGGCCTTTTCTGAAAACTCCCAGATGATCTCGATGGCCCAAAATTTCTCTTATTCCTATTCCGATCCTTATCCTTATTTTGCTTCTCAGTCCGCTTCACCTCCTCAGATATTTTAGCTTTCTTGACTAGAATGGCAAAGTCCCTTTCTCGCTGCGATGCTACTAACACTCTCAACTCATCCCGCAATCCATCTTCGAACCGTACACAGCGCTCATAGTCAGTCGCTACAATTCCTCGAGTGTAATGGCTCAAACGCAGAAATTCCACCTCATACTCGGACACAGATTTACTTCCCTGTACCAAATTCAGAAATGCCTTCCTCTGTGCATCCACATAGCTGGCCCCAACGTACTTTCCCTGAAATGACTCCTTAAAGAACTCCCAGTCAATTCAGACTGCGGCAGTACCCTCCTTTACCGTGAGCCACCACTGGTAAGCCTCGTCTCGAAGAAGAGACACAACCCCTTTCAACTTATCCTCCACCGTGAAGTCTAGGTCATCCATTATGCGCTCACTCGCTTCTAACCAATACTCAACTGTGTTAGGGGCTACACTAGAAACACCCCTAAACATCTCCGCTCCGTTGGCTCGGAGTCGTTCAGACACAGATTTCTGAGCTCTTGAACCCGTGCCTGCCCCAGCAACTCTCTCAAGGACCTGCAACATCGCTTGAGATACCGCATCATCTCCGGCCGCCTGGTCCCGAAATTTTCCCTCCACGGCTGGCAGATCCGGCATCTCGCTTCCTGACCCATGGCCAGACCCTACTGGCTCTGACACGGTCATCCTACCCCTACCACGACCATGCGGCGGACGTCCTCGACCCCTTGTACTCATTCTACCGATTCGCGTCTATCTGATTGGAAATTTTATGAATTATTAGTTTTCTTCCACTGATTAACCCCGAACAATCTTATGAATAATAGTTTTAAGAGTAGTTCTCTCGAATTCGCAGTTATATCTACAATTCAGTCTCAAGTTCGCATCTCCTAGTTCTAAGAAGCACATACATTCAATCACCAAACATCAACATACATATAACATCCATGAACTCACATTCATCACATAAGAGTATTTTCTTCATTTAACATCCATGAACTCACATTCATCACATAAGGGTATTTTCAAAAATAACGTATCTTGGTGATTTTCTTCGATTTAGAGGTACCTTGGTACATTTTTTTTAAGGACGAGGGTACTTCGGTAATTTCCTCAAAATAGGGTATTTTGGTATTGTTATTGTTTGTTTTTTTTTTGTTTGAAGCAGGGGTACTTTGGAAAATTTAATTTTGCAAACCCGGTTACTTTTGTAAATCTAGGGGTTTTTGGGTCAGTTTGCAAAACATGGGTATTTTATAAAATTATGGTTGTTTTGGGAATTTTCACAAACCCAGGGTATTTTGGAAATTTTGCCAACCGGGGTGTTTCGGTAATTCCAAAAATTTTGGTAGTTTTACAATTCTGGGGTATTCTGGGAAATTTCCACAAATCAATTGTATTTCGAAACTTTTACAAAACTTGGGGGTATTTTGGTTGCGAAATAGGGTGGCTGGTCCGTTTCAAGTTTTAATTATAGATTTTGGCCTGTCAACAAATTCTCGTGGCTAGGGTGAACAGTCACTACGCACCAGGTAGGATTCCAGCGAAGAGGAGGTGAGTCACTAGGACTGCTTAAGTACCAAGCTCTCCCTGAATCCAATCCTAGACATGCGTATGCCTGTTGCCACACCCTAACCCAGCGATTTGTTCACGGGTTTGTTTGGATAGATTAAGTCTTATGAATTTAAAGAGTTGTTTAAACTAAGCCTAAAGTCCATCAAATTCTAATTAAAATAATCTATGTCCCATAAAGCCCATCAAGCCCACATACCTATATAACACATAGTGAGTTCAGAATACTTACCTGGCGGACTTGGGCCGGAGATGCAGGTGCCATGCCGAGAAAACCATCCCGTATAATTTATAAACATGCATGTTTCCAAAACCCATCTTTAGAAGACATTTTGAGCCCAAAACCCCAAAGTTGAGTTTTGAACCTGGATCTGATACCAATTTGTAACACCCCAAACCCGGCCCAAAAACCCCGACCGGATCTGGCATGTCACTAAGAAGATTTTATAAAACATGTCGCATATATAGTTTTTTTTAAAAGTATAGTTTAAGCATTTATACGGGAAACTTAATAATTTGATAATTTGTAAAAGAAATAAATTTTTAATTAATGCCTTAAGGAATAAAAACCAAAATTTTGCCTCTGAGTTTTATTATTCAAACACATGCCTTAGTTTCAATTAATTATAAAATCTAAGTGTGTGGAAACCCGAAAACGAAAACATAAAACAAATAAACAATAGCCAGTGGCCTTATTATAATAAAATATAAAACCAGACAAATTGAAAGTATTAAGGAAAAATAATTAAAACAACGTCTTTTATTGAGTCATAATAAATCCATGCATGGCCACCTTGCGCTCCTTTCCAGCCCGGTCCGATGCACTAAGTGCTACCTGAAAAAAAATGTTAAACAACGGGGTGAGTCACAAGACTCAGTGTGCAATCCCTCTTGCACCATCAGACTGGGCCTTAGCCCCACAGAATAGAATAGCAAAATATCACATGTCAGAATTTAGCAACGCCCATCCCAATCCTAGATCCATCCGCTACACACCACCCTTACCTGCCAATCACACCAACGGGGATTTCTACAATCACCCTCACCGCTATACACCACCGATGGCAGTCATGCTGCAGTTAGCTGCTCATCGTCAGATTTGTGACATAGTTACCAGAACAGATCGTGGCAGAGCCACTACAACAGATCGTGACAGAGCCACTACAACAGAACACTTCCCCTTTCATATACATCTAACGCCCAACCCTGAGCAAACATAGAAAACGGCATGCATGTATATCATATCAACTCAGTAGAATCATTTTACTCAAAGAAGATCACAGAAATCACTAACCTGATGAGTCGCCCTTACCCTCCACGGGTTTTCAACATCCATGTCGGGATTTCGGCATTTAACAGAATATAAACAGATTCATAAATAAGCTAACAGACAATAGAGATGGTGTGAGAAATTACACACCTGATTACGCTTAATGCTATGTTATCGAAATTGATGCTCTCCCTAGCCAGAATCACGATTATCAGATCACTATACTGCCGGTCAAAGACTTCACTTTAAGAGATTGATTTGAGTAACCACCCAACAAGGTTAAATGTCAGATTGGAGATAAACCGATTTAATAAAATGACGAAGATAAATCTCCTTACCTAAATTGATTAAATCCCGAAAGTAGTATGATTCGAGTGCTACCAATTTTAGAAACCTAGGCGATTAGATCTCCTTCAAATCTCGGAATGCCGCCCATGAAAGAAAACACGAGATTAGCCAACTATCTAGCCATTCGGATATGGTCTCCAAAAGCTGGAAAAGATTGAAAGAGTACACAAATCGACACTTACCTCTACAGATGGTTTCGGCTACCCCTTGCAGAAAGATTTGGCAATCACAGAAGAAGATCGAAGCGTAGAAGATTAGAGATCTAGAAATTTCAGCTTTTAAGAAAATCCCGGAAAAGATGAACAAGAGGAATGCTGTCTTACAAGGGATATTCAGCCTATGTGTTTGAAAGAGAAGAGACAGAAAATAACAATGTTTCGGCGATTGATGAGGCTTCAGAGGGTTTCGATTTTTAGTGAATGGAAGAAAAGATGAACAAATGGGTAGGGAGAATTCGGCTGACACTCAAAAGAAAATAGAGAAGAGAGGAGAGAAAATAAAATAATTAGAAGAGAGTTTCCTAAAAAAAATATCAAAATTTCGGCTTTCCCACACTTAAACACTCAATCGAAACTTCTCCCCTCAATAAGCATCCTACATTCGGCCAACACTAGCCTCATGGATTAGCTCCTCATCTTTTTCCCCTTATCTTAACCTGAACTCACATCTAAAAGAAACCTAATTAGCACCAACTCCTCACTCCTTTATCAGCTTTAATATCCACATATTAAAACATTAAAAATCCCCTATATTTTAGCCTTGTTGTCGTCCCCCTAGCCCCTTTATAAGTGCCCAATTTGGCCCAATTACTTGGGCCCCACGCGGCCAAACTTGGGCCTCCTTCCTTCCTTGCCACTGACGCCCCCTATAGCTCCCCCCTTGTTGCGCCCCTTGCTTTGGACCACAAGCCCACCTTGATATTTAAACTACAGAGACTATCTTTAAAGCACTAGAGTATCTACACAGGAATTTAGTCAGGGCCTCAGCCCATTCCTGAGCCCAATCTGGACCCCTAGCCCTCAAATTAACACATTAAACATACAACACACCAAAATGCACAGGCCCAATAATTCAAGATGTTACAGCATCGACTAGCAGAGACAAAGGGAAAGAAAAGGTCACATAATTGACATTATGGTGAACAAGGTGAGTATTCTATATACTGCACTTATATGGCGATTTGAGTGACTCTATGAGTCTTAGGGTGTGTTTTAGGAGAAACATTTATCCAATGAGTATATTATTTAATTATGTTTCATTTTGACGAATTGTCAATATATCACTAAACTAAACGGGGTTGATTATATGTGAATTAATGACATGCGAACCGATTGTATGCAAACCACCTACGTGTAGAACTGTTTATGTGTGAACTTTTTTACGCGATCTGTCTGTAAGTGAGTTGTTTAGTATGTGAATTATTGATGTGTTTTCTTGTGTTGTGTACATGTGTATTCACTGAGCTTTCCCAAGCTCAACTCTTTTAGCAGTGGAAAAGTTATAATAGTACTTATTTTTAATAAAAATTGAGGGTTTATACTTAACTATATAGTGACATCCTTAAATTCAATTTAAGTGTCATGCAATATATAAAACAAAACCTAAACCCTAAATTCTATGCCATAGTTCAAAATAAAAAAAAATTCCAATTAGGGTTTGAAAAGAAATTAAAAAAAACTATGTCTAATTAAGAAAGATTGAACTAAATAGCTAGGTTTTACAAACTTTAAAGAGGCCGCATGGTACTTTACCCATGCTACTTAAATTAAAAGAAAAATGAAGATTAGCGTGACTTGAACTTAGGAATATAAGGGGGAAATGCAAAGGCTTAACCATTGGGCTTCTACCCATACTTGTTAAGTTTTTGCTCCAATTAATATTTATTTTAGAGTGGCTTTCATCCTAGTTTGTTAAAAATAAAAAGAAAAGAAATGAGAGTGGAATGGATAGAACCGAGGATCTCTAAGGCGTGCATTAACTACATAACCGCCAAGACTAAGTCATTTCTTGCTTATTGATTTCATCCAACCCTATATATTTTCGGGTGTTACAGTCCTCAAAATTTACCTAGTTTGAATAGGTGAGGATATTATTGATGAAATACGTCTTCCGATTCTCATGTGGTGTCCTCCGTGCTATGGTTCCGCCACAGTACTTTCCCAAAAGGGATTCGTTTCCTTCCTAGAATCTTTACATCACGATCTAGAATTTGCACAAGTTCCTCCTCAAATGAAAAATCTGGTCGTACCTCATTCTATTTGATTGGAACAATGTGGGAAAAGTCGAATCTGTATTGTCTCAACATGGAGACATGGAAGATGTCAAGAATTCGATTGCACTAACTTGGGACCCAAAACTTTCCTTTCACCTAGTTCGGTCCAACACAAAAGTGTTTAGCATTTACGACCATACAATGCCCCATAAGGTGCCAAAAGGATACTCGATTGGAAGCTATTATTGTAGGAAAATTCGGCTCAAGTCCAATGCTCTTCCTAACTGCCTCGAAATTCGATGATGTAGCCTCTTAACATTTCTTCAAATATTTGTATATCTCATTTGGATTGCTTTTTAGTTTTCGAGTGGAAAGAAGTACTAAAATCCAAATGATTACCTAGTGACTCTTGTAGCTTATTGAAAAATCAAGATATAAAATAGAGATCTCGATCAGAGATAACCAATATGGGCACCCCATGCAACCCCACTATCTCAGAAATATAAAACTTAACCAGGTTTTTCAATAAGTAATCTTTACGGGCAGGTAAGAAGTGTGTTGACTTAGTCAATCAGTCTACTATTACCAAAATTGAATATTTCTTAGTGGGTGTTAAGGTAACCCACTAACAAAGTGCATCGTTATTCGCTCCCACTTTCACTAAGGTATTTTGATACGTTGTTACAACCCAGAAGGGTACTAGTGTTCTGATAACCAATCCATACCAATAATTAAATCAATCTCCCCAAAAGGTAACTCCATAAGGCCTACTGGAAACACTACCCCTTAAACCTCCAATGGACATCTCCTATAGATTTTATTTACAATAACTGACTATCCCAAAGGGCTTACTATGGTTACATCAATAGCGGTTTCCTCTACCACAACACCTAATTTATCAGACATATTACATGTAACATACGAATAGGTGGATCCTATTTCAATTAAGTCAAAGTAAAAGATTGAATTAATAGTAAAAATACATGTGAGACATCAGACGCATTCCTCTCCTCACGACTCCTAACGACGTTAAACAAGGGTTGGTTGCCTAGCCTCGGTTCTGTTTGTGCCTATTGTTATAGTATTTGCAGCCCTATTTTGCAAATGGCCCCTCGAAGGTAGCTAGCCCACTCCCTGGTATTGGGTCGAAGTTTATGCTTGGTTATTTAACAATATTTCATCAAATGCTCCATTAATCCGCATTTCAAACAAGCACCCAGTTTCTTCGAACAGTCTCCTGAGTGGCACTTTCCACAATATTTACAGTGGTAAACCTTACCCCTAGAGTTAGTTTTTGCGCTCCTTGTCTGCAGTCTACCCTCTCTAGCTCGTTTTACAGGATAAGAGTTTGAACTAGTGGAACCCAAATCTCTTTTAACCGGGACCCTACTTTTCTCCCGTTGTTCGTGATTCACTAGTTTAATCTCTTCCACTATTTTGGCTTCCTCCACTAGGGTCTAAAACACCCGTTCTTGGTGTGTATGTCATGCTCAATCATCACAGGTGTATGCAGAATGACCATACTCAGTAATAGTCATTTAAAACATATATTACAAGCATATCAGTCATACGACCACAGTCAAGTTAGTTAAAACACAGTCATACGATCACAGTCAAGTCATGGCCCAAAATCAGTATTTTACCCTCAAGGGAAAAATAGTCATTTTACCCTATAAGGGTATTTCAGTAATCCTACCCTGCAGGAGTAATTTGGTAATTCTACTCATAACTAATCCATGTATGCAGTGCATCTCAAACATAATCAATCATACAATTAACACATACAACACTAGTACTACCACGAGGGTACAACGGTCAATTAATCAGTTAGGGGTAAACGATCATTTCGCCTCGTAAGGGCATCTCAGTAATTTTACCCGTCGAGGGTATTTCGCTAACCTTAGCCATAAAGGGTATTTCGGTAACTTTACCCATAGAAGGTATTTTAGTAATTTCATAAATCAGGGGTATTTTGGTAATTTTACAAATCGAGGTATTTTGATAATTCTGTAAATGAATGGTATTTCGGTAATTTCACTAATCAAGAGTATTTCAGTAATTTTGCAATCTGAGAGTATTTCGGTAATTTCACAAATCAGGGGTATTTCGATAATTTTACAATCTGAGGGTATTTCGGTAATTTCACAAATTAGAGGTCTTTCGATAATTTCACAAATTAGGGGTATTTCAGTAATTTTACAATCCGACGGTATTTCGATAATTTTACAAATCAGGGGTATTTCGGTAATTTGTAAACCAATGGTGTTCTAAACAAAGAAAACGATGCGAATGGGCCTAGGGCCCATTCTCGGCCCAAATAGACCCACACGCTCGTGTGGCCCATTTTAGCCCAAATCTAGCCATAGTTATGAGATTCACATAGACTAGTTTAATATCTACTACACAATCATATAATTTATTCATATGGGCCCACGGGCCCATTTCGGCCCAAACAGCCTAACCAATAAGAACACTCATGATGGCCTCAACTATCGCGTCGAAGCCCCCACACGTGCACTCACATGCTCGTGTGGCTACCATTGCCGTGTGACCGGCATTTCGGCATTTGCTGCTCTACAGCTAGAGTAGTGCGAAATACACACCTGATAGGAATCTGGAGTTGATTCGCGCTCCAAACACTCCTATGCCCAAACTCCAACCAAGGTATGCTTACTCTCCTCATAGATTGCTCTATTTAAAGCCAGCTTCTCACCTTCCCTCATGCTAGCTTCCCGATGTGGGATCTGTAACACCCTGAAATTTAGAATTTTATGTTTTGCATTATATCATGCAATAGGCTAATTAAGAATGTTAATTGTGTATGTTTAGGGGTCCTAATAAGGCTTTGGGTTGAGTTGGGCCTTAGTATAATTTTTGTGTTTAAGCACTTTAAGGAGAGATAGTAAGTGGCATCAATGCTTAAGGAAATAAGTGTGTATTTTGCTAGCATAAATGAGCATATGGCAAGGAGGTTGTGGCGTTAAGTGGAGAGCATGGATGGAAGGGGTTCAAATCCCATCTTTTGCAAACTTTGGATTTATTTTTGTGTTTCTCTTTCAAGTGTCGGCCATGGCATTAGTAAAAGAAAGGAAGACTTTTCAAATCATGGAAAGAAGACTAAGAAATAAAGTAAGGAGGAAAACAAGGAAAAATGAAGAAAAGAAGTAAAGGAAAGGAGTAAGAAGGGGGATATGTTGGCCGAATATTTGGAAGGTACTTGGAATAGAATTTTGGTCAACATTCATCCTTTTGGCAAAAGTGATAACGGTTTTGTTGGGAGAAAGGAGGAGCCCAATTTTCCTAGTCATTTTGCTAGTTTTGGTGCAAGAAAGGCCTATTTTCTTTTTAGCATATTGGTGTTTTCTCTTCCCAATTCTTTCCATTTGTTTTGGCTGAAACTCTCATTGCATTTTGCTCATTTTTCCCTTGTTGTGCCGTAACCCTTAATCCATCCTTGTTCATTCTTCTTTGGTTGCCGAAATACTCACATCTTTTGGTTCATTTCTCTTTTGGTGATTGACCAAAACCTCTAAACACCTCTTGTCCATCTTCCCTTTTTTCTTTGATTATTTCTTTAACCTTTCTTTCACTTCTTAAATCAACATTACATTGTGACCGAATTTTCTTTATTCATTTCTCTCTATAGCCGAACCTATTAGCATCCTACCTCCTCTCTATTTCTTTTTCTTTCGTGTTGGACGGTATCTTCTTGACCGAATCGGTAAGTAATCCTCTTCTTTTCAATTTCTTTTCTTCATGCCGAATATGTGCCCTTGTCATGGGGTGGTTTTTCTTGACTGAAAACATCACTTTCTTCTCCTCTCTCAAAACGTGATCATTTTTCTTTTCGTAGTGTTCTAGTGAGTGGCCAGATATCACATTCTTGCCGATTCCTCTCTAATCTTAAGTCCAATCAGTTAAAGTTGGATTTACTATTGTCAAGGTAAGGGATTTCTTTAAAGTTCATCTCGATATCTCTCAATACTTGGTTATTCCATTAAAACGGAATGATGGATTTGTCTAATTGGTTGTTTTAGGGACTAAATCATCCTTTACTATTCACTTGTTAATCCTCGGAAGTAGTGGTAAGTCGAATCCTATCCCTAAACTGTTATATCCACTCATCATAGTACTTTCTAACCGAGATCTTTTCAATGGAGGCAAGTGGTAACGATTTGAAAGGAAAAGAGATAGTAGGAGACAAAAGGAGTGGATTTGCAATTCCTACTCCTAAGTTCAAACGAAGGGTAGTATCGGCGGTTCGGGATTTTCCACCAGGTTGTGGACCATCATCCGGTGTAAATAGACAAATCGTGGTCGTTCACGATACTAAGAGTAAGCGTTTCAATAGATTGTTTGATTTAGATTTAGATTAATAAAATCTCGTTTGTTGGATTGATCGATTGTAATGGTGATTTAGGTGACGACGATCAAGAAGGATTAATCCTTACCGTAATCAGGTGTGTAATCTCACATCGAAATCCCGTAGATTCATGATTCGATATCACGTTGGAAAATAGATCGTTATTATACATATGGCTAAAAATTGTAATATGGCATAAATCGAGAAATTTGTTTAAATTACATTATTTCTATAGATTGTCAAAATCGGTATTAAAATTGTTAAAATTACAAAAATGCCCCTATGGGCCGATTTACAAAAATGCCCCTATGGGCCAAATTGCTAGAATGCTTTAGTGGACCGAATTACAGAGTTCTATAATTGGCCGATTTACCGTAATAAATTATTGGATTAATAATTGTTGTACATATATGTGGATATTATGCTTTATTATGTATGTTGCATATTACATATCGCATGGGTTGGGAAAAATGTATGAAGAGCAGTGTAGCCTGGTGGCATTGCCACAAAATATTCATTATAATGTTACTTATGATTCAGGCCCAGTGGTTGACAGTAAGGGGATTATACACTGAGTTCTAGTAACTCACCCCCTTTCCATAACCCTTGCAGGTAATGTTCAGTGATGTGGACTTGGGCCATGGATGACTCGGTGGAGGCCATACTTCAGAAATGGTGTTTTTTTTTTTAACTTGAGATTTCTATTTTTGTTTACTTAATTACTTTTACTATTTTGGGTTTTTAAGTTGTAATAAGGCCTCTGGAATATTTTATTTTTGCTTTATGTTTGACGTACTTATTATCTTGCTTGATTTATTTTAAATGGCAATTTTCTAAAAATCATAAATAACGATTTCCAAAATTTATTAACAAAAGGTTTTTATAAATATGTAAAAATATTTTAACTCGAATTCTCTTTCAAATTACCAACGACATTTTCAAAAGTCACGATTTTAACGTTCACTACCTCGATTTTTGATTCATCAATCAACCTCTCAAAAATAGTTGTATTTTATCAAATATTTACATCCAAACTTGTTTTTTTAACCATAACCAAATAACACTTATTTTAGTACAAATCACAAGGGCTTTATATGTTTTCCTCATGTGACATGTCAGATCTGGTCATAACGCATGGGCCGGGTTTGGGGTGTTACAGGATCCCTCCTTCAACAGAGTTTAAATCCATCACAACCACTTGCCGTCCCAACTTAGCAAAATAAATATCCCTTTTTGCTTGTAAAGGGATTCGAACCCTTGCCCTCTCCTATGCTCCAGACGCTACATGCCACCACAACACAAGCTCTTTTTATGTCTAAAATCATGCGGAACTAAATATAAGTCTATGGGCCAAAGTCTATGTTCATTTAAAAGGAAATCAAAATGAATTGCAAGTGCCAAGACTTGAACCTTGGACCCCTTGCTTCCTCTATGGCGTCACTTCCTTGTCTCCCATGTGGCGCCATTTGTCACTAGACCACAACTCCTTTTTTGTCATTTTTCTCCACATTTTATTCTTAAAGCCTACTTACTAACTCCCAGGGTTTTATTCACCTAAAACCAAAATTTTTCCTAAAGCCCAGGTTTGATCCCGGGCCTTCATAGAATCCCCTAACCTTATCATAACAGGATTATCACTCTTCTTATGGATTTCCATCCCTCAATTCTTTAACCAATATTGGAACCCATCCCATCATGGCCTTACTCAAACCGATGCAGCCTCATTAAGTGTTTTTATTTTTATTTTTGAAAAACTCCAATCCCATAGTCTTCAATGATAAAAGAGGGTAAAACAACATGAATGATTTTTGTAGTTCAATGCATTCGTGAACACCGTGTTCTCACCGCCGGTAATGGTGGGATTGACAGTGGCGGTGATCTTAGACAACACGATAGAAGTGGAGAAATTGAAGAAAGATAGAGGGATGCCATGGTGGGTTAAGTTTAGATCATTTAGAGGAGATAATAGGATTGAAGAATTATATACTTTGCCTTTTAATCTTAATAGGTTTTTTCCACCAACCTAAATTTCCCAAAATTAGGCTTGGTAATTGCATATATTTTACGAGTTTTTCCTTTGATAAATATGGGTAGTAGTAACCGACAATTCGTGTAATTTTTCAAAATAATTTATGAATTATTAATTAATTTATATTATTTAAATTATTATTTTTATAAATATTTTTGTATTAGTGGCAAGAGTAATTTAAATATGAATTTTTAATGTTGTCAACATTGCTATTAAAGTAAGGCCTGGCAGTGTGGTTGTTGACGATTATATGGCTGAAAATCAACCCTCTCTTCCCCCTTTATCTTCCTTCTCATTGGATTTTGTATTAGCCAGCATAGTACCGGCCTGTGGACGCCAATGAGATGCGAATGAGCATCCTCTTTTCGGACATAATAATGCATTTCTAGGCTCCTCTGCTAAGGATTCAATTTCCCATTTTTGGGAGCTCTCGGGCATCTTTAGTTTGCCTATTTTTGCTCGAGCTTTTCACATTTATTGGGTGCTTGAGGTGTGTCCATTGTAACAACAGTGAGGGCATGACAAAACTCTACACATCAAGGTCTAACCTTCTCAGCCCTAATGGCTAAACACCAACATATGATAAAGTTTTCAACTTATTCAAACGGAGTATGATTTTCTTTTGTAATTCATTTTTTATTTACATCTTATTTTGTACATTTATTTGAGATTTGATCCTCACTGGTAATTCTTTTTTGTCGAATGGATATTATTTTTTAGAAAAGAAAAAGAAAACCTTACCATTGAATTGAAATAAAATAAAAGCATACTTGCATAGTATGTTTATTCTTTAAAACATGAAAAACAAAGATACTTAGTAGCATTAATAACTACACTTGTAGACCATTGTTGATACATGAAATAATTATATGAAATTGCAATGAGACTTTGAATTCAGATAATCTACCCAACAGAGTTGGTGCCCTTTGGCTTGTGACACCAAATCAATCAAGGGAAGCTCTGTTTGTTTCATTGAAAATGGTCTTCGAAAAATATTTTCTACATTTTCCTGTGTTTGTTTCATGGAAAACAGTTTGGTCAATGGAAAATAACTTACAAGTCAACGAAAAATAAGCCTGTTCTTTCCTCTAGAATGACTTACCCTTTATGGCAGATTTTATTTTTATATAAAAATTACCTTAAGTCAAGCTTAATATTATTACATTATTAAATTTTTAAAAATATTTAAAAATTAATAAAATATTATAATTTTCAATATTATTAAACATACATATTTAATTATCTATATCTAACCATATAATAAATTATTAATATTATATAGAAAAAAATTAATAATGGATAATTTTATTCATCGTTTTTTTATACAATGCCTAGAACTTCTCATATCACCTCCCCAACCCTTAACATAGGGAAGCATTAATGCCCTTCAACATGCTCGAACCCACGGTCTCCAACTTGTGCAACAATGTCGATGCCAATCGAGCTAAGTCGACAATTTTATTCATCATTTTCATTTATATATAGAAACCTGAAATAGTTATATTAAGTCATGGGTTAGTTAATTATTTTTACTATATCATGTTTGTTGGCAACTTAACGAGTTAATCCCCGTCCAAAAAGAAAAAGAAGTGCTAATTATAGTAAGTAAAACTTGGTCATATTATTTACCCACCCTAGTTAAAATAGAAAATATTTAGTTGGTTGTAATTTGGCCTTACTCTGTCTATATAAGATGGTTTGAAACAAAATAAAAGGCAGAAATCATTCTCTCTTTGAAGTAAATAAAAATAAAGTATGGCTATTCAATTTAATTTTGTTTCATCCATGTTAATACTAGTACTTTTATCCATATTGTCCACTGAAGGTCAAGGAGGAGGAGGAGGCGGTGGTGTTATTGATGTTGTTGCAAAGTTTGGTGCAAAGGCAGACGAGAAAACAGATTTGAGTAAGGTAAGCAAAATATCATATAACTTTATAGTCAGCAGATAAAAGTATGCATAACTATTTTTCAAATCTCTTATCTTTATATGTATCTTTTTTAATTTTTTTATTTGGTTTTAGCCATTGTTGGATGCTTGGAAAGAAGCATGTGCCTCGACATCTCCGGCAAAAATTGTGATTCCTAAAGGGATATATTTTTGAAGTACAACTACCTTAGACGGTCCTTGCAAGGCTCCCATTGAGCTTCAAGTTGAAGGCACTATGAAGGCTCCGGCAGACCCTGGTGCTTTCAAGGAGCCTAAATGGATTGCCTTCAATAGAATTGAAAATTTCAAATTGTCTGGCGGGGGAGTTTTTGACGGCCAGGGAACCATTGCTTATAAAAGGGAAGGTTGCAAAAATCATGATTATTGTGGTTCACTTCCTATTGTAAGCTATTTTCTTATTGAGAAGTTATGACTTTTGTTTTTATAAATAGAATTAAGTAATAATTGATTTTTGTTTCATTCTGGAATTAAATAGAACCTAAGGTTTGATTTTTTAACCAACGTAATGATACAAGATATAACTACCAAAGACAGCAAGCAATTCCACGTTAATGTTCTGGGATGCAAAAACATTACTTTCGAACATTTCACCATATCTGCACCTGGAGAAAGCCCAAACACAGATGGGATTCACATTGGGAGATCAGATGGGGTCAATGTTCTTAACTCGGAGATAAAAACTGGTGATGATTGTGTTTCAATTGGGGATGGTTCCAAAAATTTGGTTATCAATGGAGTAACTTGTGGACCAGGACATGGTATCAGTATTGGCAGTCTCGGATTATTTAAAAATGAAGAACCCGTTGATGGAGTTACAGTAAAAAACTACACCATGATTAATACTTCCAATGGTGTTAGAATAAAAAGTTGGCCAGGTGCTGAACCCGGCACTTGTTCGAACATTCACTTTGAGGATATTACCGTGACCAATGTCAGTTCTCCTATTATAATTGATCAGAAATATTGCCCGTGGAACAAATGCAAAATAAATGTATGTACATATTTATCAAAATCGTAAGAGAGCAAAAAGAGTTAATCGGTCATTGAATCATTATTTTGTTTATGCAGGAAGAATCAAAAGTTAAACTAAGCAACATTAGTTTCAAAAACATTCACGGCACTTCTGCACTTCCAGAAGCTATCAAGATTATTTGCAGTGCCACTTTGCCGTGTGAAAATGTGGAATTTGCCGACATTGAAATTACGCACAGTGGACCGGATGGACCTGCAGTATCACAATGTTCGAATGTGAAGCCTAAAGTTAGTGGCAAACAAAATCCAGTTGCATGTTCCGCCCCTATCCCAGCAAAACCTACCCCGGCCGCTTAATCAATAGCATAGGTATAAATTTTTTTGATGAGGTTGTAACTCCTATAATTATATTTGTTTTGCAAACAAACTTTTTTTCGTTTTACATTTTATGTTATTAAGAATGTTTTTCTTAAACTTAATTATTTTAAAAAATACACTTCAACAAAAAATATTGCAATGTGATAACATTTTATGCATTTAGGCTTACGATATAATTATTTTTAAAATACTAAACCATTTACTATTTAATTATTTTGTGTTTTTATTTATATAAATTTTTTGTTTTTTATTTATAAAATTGGCATAATAAAAAATTTAATAATTAATATTTATACATTGTATCAATTTAGTTTTGATTCTAAAAATAACCTTTTAACTTTTACACCTTGTATAATTTAATTTTGTTATAGTTTTGTTTTTATATGACTCTTTCACCTTAAAAGCTAAAAAAATAAATTTATCAGTTAAATTTGATCCAAAATATATTAAAATTGAAAATATAATAATTTTATCTTTTCTTATTGTTTTATATTTAACCTTGAATGTTACAAATAAAAGCAAAACTGTAAAAAAAATACGAAATTGCACTATATAAATGTTACGAAGTTGAATTTGTTAGAATCAAGATTAAATTGACACAATGTATAAACGATGAGAGCTAAAATTACTATTATGTCAAGATTAAAAGATGTCAAAGTTTTATAAAATGTTTGGCGATGGAATCCATCAAACTGGTTTAATCAAAAATCGATGGTTTAACCTGTTCAACCACTTGTTCAATTATTGACACTGAATGTAATCATCGCTTGAAAATTTATATAATATTTCTAAATTTTAAATGATAATACCTGAAATTCAAAGACCAAAAGGAATTTAATTGTCAAATTCAAGTGACAAAGTGGATAAAAAAAACCTAATAGTCGAATTTTTAAATGATAACACAATTCTCCAAGCACTTTTTGGAAAAAGGTTGCCAGCAGTTATTGGAGGGTCTTATGCTTATGTTATCCCAATAGCCTACATAATAAACGCCTCGTCATTGCAACGAATTAGTGACTCCTCCTCCGGTTTACGTACTAAGTCATGGCAGTGGCTGGAAGGTAAGACAGTTTAACATAACTACGAATCAAATAAGCCTTTCTCGAGGAAAAACCGAGAACAAGTTACTCAAAAACCATCGTATAATCGAAGAAAATCCTCCCTAGATTAAACTCAAACATTATGAAACTCCAACTTAAGGCCTCGTTGGCCTTACAATAAGGACCAATCACTCATTGGCGATATCATAGTTATGTTTCAGGGAAAACATCAAACTCCTAGGATTAACCCGAGTTGAAAGTCACTGAGTTGATCAGATAACTGCTGGCTTCATGATGTTTTTCTCTATATTTGGTATATGTCCAACATTGATACGCTCGATCTTTTTATATATATATTTAAACAATCATACTTATATCCATATCTGAATATATGTTGAAAAGAAATAAAAATTTAGGTGATATAAAGGGTTAAATTACTTTTTGAGATCTGAACTCGACAAATTTTCCCATATTTTGGAACCCTAAACCTTAACTTTGACAATTGATTCTACTTTGGGGCTTGGATTTTTTTATCTAAATTAAACCTTGAATTTTGCAATTTTTCTCACGATGGGGTTTGAATTTTCTTTGTTCAAGTTAGTCCATAAAACCCTAGAGTTTAGGCCTGAATGTGGGAACAATTGTCAAGTTCAAGCACTAATGTGGGAACAATTACCTACTTCATGTCTCTGTGTGAGAACAATTTAATAAGCTCAGAACCTAACTTTGGCAAAAACAAAAGTTCAGATTCCAATGTAAAAAAGTTATTAAATTAGCTCCAAATAGTGATTTAATCTTAACATCTATGATTTTTTGTGCAAGAAAATTCGGAGCAGTGTCTGCATCCATACCTTTCCCCATCTTTGTAGCACTTTATTGTATACTTTTCAGCCTTGTAGGTATGTATTAATTTTAACCATACCTACCCATTTTTATCCCAACCTTAGATTGTCACATCTTGGAAACCAGGCCGATGGTATTGACATTAAATTATAGATTAAAAATAGGGTAAAAAGAAATCACGTTAGTAATTAGGACTAAATAGGAATAATAGCAAAGTAGAGAACTTAAATAGGTAAATTAGGACTAATGGTTAGTGGTGGATTTATTAAAACAAGGGTAGAATTAGGATGGATCTATAGGATAAATAAACTAAGCTTATAAATGAATTTAGCTATATAAGTCGTCACTGCTCATTTGCTTCTCATGTTTTAATTTTCTTTTTTTATTATTTTCTTTCTTTTACACTTTCTTCATTTCAAAAGCTGTTGCATTTGGTAGTTAGTTTTCCTTCAAAATTTTCTTGCGCATTACATTTTCTAAGCAATCCAGCACCTTTTTCTTCTTAAACTTTGGTTTGGTTATTGAGTGGACCACTTGAGAGTCATGAAGGATACCAAGACCAAAGGTAAACAATCTATTTTCATATCAAATATGCATGAAATGCTTTTGACTAAAGTATCTACGATTTAGTTAGAAAATATAAATAATCTTTGTTTTTTTTATGATTGGGCTTCATGAAAATGGTGGATTGAAACTGGCGAAGCTAAGAAATGTTGTTTAAAAATGCTTTGTTCTTGAGGAAGACGATGAATAGTGACTGATTCTTAAAGTAAAGAGCTGGTGAGATTAACATTTAATTAATAGTCTAGATCTACAAATATATGTACGTTAGGAAGGTTAAAAGTTAGGAAATAGGGTAAGTATTAGAACAATAAAAATCTGCAAGAGATAACGTAAATAGTGGGCTGTTGTTGAGTAGATAATGAATTAA
Source organism: Gossypium australe (assembly GCA_005393395.2). Classification (NCBI taxonomy): domain Eukaryota; kingdom Viridiplantae; phylum Streptophyta; class Magnoliopsida; order Malvales; family Malvaceae; genus Gossypium; species Gossypium australe. The sequence continues at coordinate 34,733,315 of CM016615.1, read as the reverse complement.
ATTGTTTTAGACAATATGTGGTGTGTATATTTTATGCGAAGCTAAAAATATCGAAGGAGCATTGACTAGCAGAGACAAAGGGAAAGCAAAGGTCACATAATCGACATTGTGGTGAACAAGGTGAGTACTCTATATACTGCACTTATATGGCGATTTGAGTGACTCTATGAGTCTTAGGGTGTGTTTTAGGAGAAACATTTATCCAATAGGTATATTATTTAATTATGTTTCATTTTCACGAATTGCCAATATATCACTAAACTAAACAGGGTTGATTATATGTGAATTAATGACATGCGAACCGATTGTATGCAAACCACCTACGTGTAGAACTGTTTATGTGTGAACTTTTTTACGCAATCTGTCTGTAAGTGAGTTGTTTAGTATTTGAATTATTGATGTGTTTTCTTGTGTTGTGTACATGTGTATTCATTGAGCTTTCCCACGCTCATCTCGTTTAGCAGTGAAAAGTTATAATAGTATTTATTTTTAATACAAACCGAGGGTTTATACTTAACTATATAGTGACATCCTTAAATTCAATTTAAGTGTCATGCAATATAAAAAACAAAACCTAAACCCTAAATTCTATGCCATAGTTCAAAATAAAAAAAGAATTCCAATTAGGGTTTGAAAAGAAATTAAAAAAAACTATGTCTAATTAATAAAGATTAAACTAAATAGCTAGGTTTTACAAACTTTAAAGAGGTCGCATGGTAATTTATCCATGCTACTTAAATTAAAAGAAAAATGAAGATTAGCGTGACTTGAACTTAAGAATATAAGGGGGAAATGCAAAGGCTTAACCATTAGGCTTCCACCCATACTTGTTAAGTTTTTCCTCCAATTAATATTTATTTTAGAGTGGCTTTCATCATAGTTTGCTAAAAATAAAAAGAAAAGAAATGAGAGAGGAGTGGATAGAGCCGAAATCTCTAAAGAGTGCATTAACTACATAACCACCAAGACTAAGTCATTTCTTGCTTATTGATTTCATCCAACCCTATATATTTTCGGGTGTTATATTCCTCAGAATATGAGATTCTAAAAGATTTAAGTATGAAATAGAATCATAAAAATTACTAGAGGTCCTTATTTAGCAATTAGACCATTATATGTTAAGATGGACAAAATAGACATGGGAAGGAAAAATCTTAAGAAAGGGGCCTTAAGGGCAATTTAGTCATTTGGTTAATTAATGAATTAAAAGGGAAAATAAGTCAAAAATGGTGTCCATCTTCTCCAAGCTTGGCCAAAAATCACAAGAGCACCATAGCTAGGGTTTCTTCAACTTCCAAGCTTGATAGTAAGTGCATCTTAACCCCGTTTTTAATGGTCTTCGTATTTTTGAGATCCTCATAGCTCGATTTAGCTATTTCTAGCTATATTTTGAGCTAGGGTTTATGTTAAAAAATTTACCCATGTATGACATTCATATATTTTGATGTTTTATGAAAGAATATGAAAGTTTGATGCATGATAAACATCTTTTTCTAAGTGATTTTTATGAAAAATGCATAAAAGGACCAAATTATAAAAGTTATAAAAAATGGTTATACATGAGTGATATAGTGGAAATTGGTGGCTGTTGTAGTTAAGAAAATAATTTGGCTAGGCTTAAAATACAAGAAAGTTGAATAAAAATCATTTTACAAGCCTAGGGGCAAAAGTGTAATTATGAGAAAGTTTAGGGGCAAAACTATAATTTTTCCAAAGTATGATCCATGAGTCAATTTAGTCAATGTGAGTATTAAACAAGTGAAATTGTTATTATAGATCAAGAAACACGAAGCCCAGATCGAAACCGAGGTAAGAACAAAGTCATGGACTAAATCAAACATCTACACCTATTTTGAGTATCGAGGTAAGTTTGTGTGAAATTAATGTGTCATAGTGTTTTCATATTTTAAATTACTTGATATTATGATAAAGAATATTATTCCCATGAAAATCGATAAATGAAGCCTCGATGAGAAAATGATATGAATATGCTAAGTTGAATGTCCCGGTTAAAGATTCGGAATAACGAGGGTACTTATGTCACAACATAAGATAAGGAAGGTCCTGTATAAGACCATGTCTGGGACATGGCATCAACACCGAATGTAGGTCCCATATAAGACCATGTCTGGGACATGGCATCGACACCGAACGTAGATCCCGTGTAAGACCATGTCTGGGACATGGCATCGACATCGAATAAGGAAAGTCTCATATAAGACCATGTCTGGGACATGGCTTCAGCACCAAAGAAAGATCTCGAGTAAGACCATCTCTGGGACATGGCATCGACATCGAGTTAAAAGATCTCGTGTAAGACCATATTTAGGATATGACATCGGCATCAAGAGGTGATCCCATGTAAGACCATATTTGGGATATGGCATTGGTATCGTGATACATGTATGATGAGATTGAGTGTCCTCCGGTATTCTGAGTAGCTCAACAGGAAAAAGAGCTAAGTATGTAAAGATGACAAAGAGTTAAGTTATACAAAAATGACAAAGAGTTCCACTTAAGTAAAAGATGATAATGATTTAAGTTTATATTCAAAATAGCATATGTGCTAAATTATGTGCTGAAGTGGTACAGGTACCATGAGTAAAATATGAGTTATGAAAATCGTAATATGATGGGTAAGAATAAGTATGAGTAAGTATGTCAAAGGACTTAAGAACTTGTGATGTTATTGTTTTATGAGATGAATAAATTTTACTATAAGTACTTATATTGCTATTTTAATTCATGCAAACTTACTAAGCTATTTGCTTACCCCTCTTTTTTCCCTTTTCCTTGTAGTATCGCCAAGCTAGCTCGAGGATAGTAGAACGTCGGAGCTCGGATCATACTATCAATCATTCTTTTGGTATATTAAAGTTGTTTTATTTTGGGTATGGCATGTATAGGAACTTGGTCATTTTGTGTTATGTCATATTTGGAAGCCAAAGTGTTGGCTAGTAAGGTTATTCATTTTGTAAATGGCCATTAGAAATTGGCCAATATTTGTCAAGTTGCATATTTTTAATGATGATGAGTTTTATGAAGTGAAAGTTCATGCAATTGTTGGAATTAAATATAAAATGCATAAACGATGATTTAATGATTCTTCATAGTGTATTATTGCCATGATATATGTTGCTTGTATTGGTATAGTTGTGTTTATGTTTAAGGGTGGCAATTGGCTTGGAAAATAGCCTTCTAATTGTCCGCACGAGTAGACACACGAGTGTGTGTCTAGGCAGTGTGTGACACTCGTTCAGCCCCATGGGTGTGTTGATAAGCCGAGTGTCCCCTGCATTAAATTTGCGAGAATTTGATTCGTCACACGGGGCAGCACACGGGCGTGTGCCTAGGCCATGTGCCCCTTAAGAGGTTGCTGATGTCATAAATAGAATACCCAGGTTTTTCACACACGGGTGAGAACACGAGCATGTCTAGGCCGTGTGAGGGACACCGGTAATTGACACGGGCGTGTGTCCGGCCGTGTGAAAACCCCTGTAGGTTCGAATTGAAAAATAAATTTTGCACGGGCTGGGAACATGGGCGTGTGTGATCATATGGCCTGCCCACACGGGCGTGTTCTATTTCACACGAGCGTGTGGCCCTGTTTAGGCAAAAATTTTCTAAGAGCGCAAAAGTTTTCAGTTTAATTTCGAAACCTTCTATATGTATGTTTGGGGCCTCGTAGGCTCATTTTAAGGATGTTACGTATATGAATGAGAAGTTTTAAGTTGAAATTAAAATTTTATAGCCCAATGTTGTATGTAAGCAAGTTAAGTTCGGTAATGCCTCGTATCCGGTTTCAGCGTCGAACACGGGAAAGGGGTGTTACATATTACGAACTTACTAAGCTTTAAAGCTTATTGTGTAAAGTCATTCTCCGTTTTACAATGGTAATCAAAGCTAGCTCGGATCCTGGGATCGTCAGCGACTCAATCACACTATCAGACATCTATTTTGGTACCTTTTGAAAGTTGTATTTATGGTATATGGCATGTATAGGCTAGTGAGGTTGTGGAATGTTTTGAGCTATATAAATCTTGCCATGTGATATGGCTTGATAATGGATGAGACTTTGGATTGATTTTGGTATATGTTTTGCTATGTGAAAATGGTGTATGTGATGTGTATATATGGTCTTGTGTGAATGGCCATTATGGTATGCTTTAGTGAAATAGAAATAGTATGTTTCATACTTGATTTGGTAGCTGAGATGGTGAATATATTGCATGTTTAAAATGGTTTGAAATGAGATGTGAATCATATGCTTTTGGTATGGAATTGGTTCATGAAATGGACATGTTTTGAGTTGGAATTGTATATGGAAATGAATGAGGATATTGTAGCATGAATTGTGTATGTTTTGGTAGGGTTTTGACCATTAATTGGGCATGAATTAAGTATAGAGTAATGCTTGTAGGAATGACCCCAAATTGGGTGGAAATTTGGCCTTGTAAATGGCCTATAATTGCCCACACGGTTGAGCACACGGGTGTGTGTCTTGACCGTGTCCTTCAATGTCCCAATTCAAAGCAAGTTAGAATTGTACACGGGCCAAACACACGGGCATGTTACACGCCTTGTGATCCAAGTTAGTGTTGCACTCGGGGTAAGACATGGTCTAAGGCATGGCCGTGTGAGGCACACGGCCTAGCCACACGGACGTGTGCCCTATTTTGAAGAAAAAAATTTAAAGTTTTGCAAAAGTTTTAAATGTGATCGGTTCAGTCCCGAACCACTTCTAAAGCATCTTTAAGGTCTCGTAAACCTTCTAAAGGGACTTTGTGTTATTGATTAACTATGATATGCTGATGTGTGAGCAATAGTTGTTTAAATGTAATGATTCGACCGGTAATACCTCATAGCCCTAGTTCGGCAATGGATACGAGTTAGAGGTGTTACATTTGATTAGTATCAGAGCTATGGTTTAGTCGATTCTAGGACTAACGTAGCGTGTGAGAGTCTAGCTATACTTTTCATATATATAACTGCGATTGTGTGATGATTCCTGACAGTTAAAAATGTGTTTTCGTATAACAAATGGATCCCGATCGAGCTGTAGTTGATGATGTTGAGAGTAATGTACCTACTCCCGCTCAAGGGACGGCGTCGTCTAATTCTAGACCTGTTACGAGTAGCCACGAGGAGACGCTAAGCAAGTCTTCTTCCAAATGATGAACGAGTGGTTCACGGAGTTCGTTCGAACGAATCCAGTTGCTCAACAACCTCCACCCCAGCAAGTTCCTGTTGCGCCACAAGTTATAGACTCGATTCGATTGAGTAAACCTTCAGTTGATAAGATTCGTAAGTATAGGGCCGAAGAGTTCAGGGCCACAGTTGATGATGATGCCGAGTGAGCTGAATTCTGGCTTGAGAATGCCATAAGAGTGTTTGATGAATTATCATGTACTCCTGATGAATGTCTTAATTGTGCTGTTTCACTATTGAGAGATACGGCATATCATTGGTAGAAAACATTGATATCTGTGGTTCCGAGAGAACGTATCACCTGGGATTTCTTCCAAACTAAATTACGGAAGAAATATATCAATCAATGGTTTATAGATCAGAAACGCAAAGATTTCCTTAAGCTGAAATAGGGCAGTACGTCTATTATGAAATACGAGCGAGAATTTGTGAGATTGAGCCAGTATGCATGAGAATGTGTTTCGACAGAAACTACTATGTGTAAACGATTCATTGAAGAGTTGAATGAAGATACTAAACTTCTGGTCGGAATTCTTGACTTGACTGAATTTGTGGATTGGTTGAAAGAGCTTGTAAAGCCGAGGAGCTTAGTAAAGAAAAGAAGAAAGCATACTCAGAAGGTAGAGACGAGAGAAAAAGGTCGATGAGTAAGCCGTATCACTCTTCGTCAAAGAGATTCAGAGATGCAACCAATCGCTCAAATGCTTTGATTGGACATTTGAGTAGAGATCGTGTGAAACAATATACGAGTCCTAAAGCTCAAATTCCAAAGGAATCAAGTGTTGGTAGTGTCAGAAACAATAAGCCTGAGTGTAAACAGTGTGGGAGACGTCATATTGGTGAATGTTGGGGCAAGTATAATAATGGAGTTTGTTATAAATGTGGATCATGGGATCACTTCATTCGGGATTGCCTGGAGTTGGCTAAGAAAGATAATGCTCAGAGTGCGAGGCCGAGTAACACGGCAACTACGGGTAGACCACCCAGAAGCACAGGAATTGTGAGTGGTAGTCAGAGAGGAACAACGGATACAACTGTGATATCCGAGGCGAGAACACCTGCCAGAGCCTGTGCTATTTGCGCTCGCGAAGAAGCGTCATCTCCAAACATCATTACTGGTACTTTCACTCTTTTTTATACTGATGTGATTGCATTGATAGACCCAGGATCTACTCATTCATATGTGTGTGTGAACTTAGTATCTAGTAAGACTCTGCCTATTGAGTCTACTGAGTTTGTGATTAAAGTATCGAACCCCCTAGGCAAGTGTGTTTTAGTTAATAAAGTCTACAAGAATTGCCCTTTAATGATTTGGGGTCATTTTTTCCGGCTGATCTGATGTTATTACCTTTTGATGAGTTTGATATAATTCTGGGCATGGATTGGCTAACATTGCATGATGCTATTGTGAACTGCAAAAGAAAAACTATTGAGATGAGATGCAAGAATAATGAAGTTCTCAGAATTGAGTTGGATGATCCGAATAGTCTACCAACTGTGATTTCATAGATGAAAGCTCAGAGACATGTAAGAAAAGGTTGCGAAGCTTATCTTGCATATGTGATTGATACGAAAGTGACAGAAAAGAAAGTTGAATCTGTGCTTGTGGTTTATGAGTTCCCTGATGTGTTTCCTGAAGAATTACCGGGATCATCTCCGATACGAGAAGTTAAGTTTGGCATTGAGTTAGTGTCGGGGACGACCCCTATCTCAATAGCTCCGTATAGAATGGCTCCGATAGAATTGAAAGAATTGAAGTCTCAGTTGCAAGAATTGACAGACAGAGGTTTTGCACAATCGAGTTTTTCTCCTTGGGCGGCTCCTGTTCTGTTTGTGAAAAAGAAAGATGGCACGATGAGAATGTACATTGATTATCGTCAGTTAAACAAAGTGACTATTAAGAAAAAATATCCTCTGCCCAGAATCGATAATTTGTTCGATCAGCTGAAAGGAGCTACTGTGTTTTCAAAGATAGATCTGAGATCAAGATACTATCAGTTACGAGTAAAAGATTTAGACATTCTGAATACTGCTTTGAGAACGAGGTACGGGCATTATGAATTTTTAGTTATGCCTTTCGAACTAACAAACTCTCCTACTGTCTTTGTGGACTTGATGAATAGAATTTTCAGACCGTATTTAGATCAATTTGTTGTTATATTCATTGACGACATTTTAATTTATTCGTGTGATGAAATTGAGCATACTGAACATTTGAGAATTGTGCTACAAACTCTGCGTGATAAACAATTGTATGCAAAGTTTAGTAAATATGAGTTCTGGTTGTGCGAAGTTGGCTTTTTGGGGCATATTGTATCAGCATCCGATATATGAGTTGATCCGAGCAAGATTTCAGCTATTTTAGAGTGGAAGCCTCCGAAAAATGTGTTTGAAGTCTGCAGTTTTCTGGGACTTGCTGGTTATTACTGACGGTTCGTAAAAGGCTTTTTGATGTCTGCAACTCCATTGACGAGATTGCTTCAGAAAGATGTGAAATTCGAATGGTCTGAAAAGTGTCAGAAAAGCTTTGATGAGTTGAAAGCCCTTTTGACTGAAGCTCAAGTTTTGGTACAGCCAGAATCGGGTAAAGAGTTCGTGATTTTTAGTGATGCTTTGTTAAACGGTCTGGGTTGTGTCTTGATGCAAGAAGGCAAAGTTATAGCTTATGCCTCGAGACAATTAAAACCGCATGAAAAGAATTATCTGACGCACGACCTTAAATTAGATGCGATCGTGTTTGCTCTAAAAATTTGGTGCCACTGTCTTTTCGGTGAGAAATTTCATGTGTTTTCAGATCATAAAAGTCTAAAATATTTGATGCCTCAGAAATACTTGAATCTGCGACGGAGAAGATGGTTAAAACTGTTAAAAGACTACGAGCTTGTGATTGATTATTATCCGGGAAAAGTAAATATTATTGCTGATGCTTTAAGCGAAAATCGTTGTTTGCCTTACTTGCGATGAATACTCATTTAGTTCTGTCTGATGATGGTTCGATTTGAGCCGAATTGAAAGCAAGACCGTTGTTTTTATAGTAGATTTGTGATGCTCAGAAAGTTGACAATGAAATGCTAGCTAAACGAGCTCAATATGATTTGAACTCTGATTCAGAATTTTAGGTTGATGATGATGATTGTCTGAGATTCCGAGATCGAATTTGTGTTCCGAGAAATCTAGAGTTGATTCAGTTAATTTTGAAAGAAGCTTATAGAAGTCACTTATCGATTCATCCGAGAAGTACAAAGATGTATAATGATTTGAAACAATTTTACTGGTGGCGTGGAATGAAAAGAGATATCTCTGATTTTGTTTCGAAATGTTTGATCTGTCAGCAAGTTAAAGCTGAACATCAGGTGCCATCCGGTTTGTTACAACTGATTATGATTCCCGAGTGGAAATGGGATAGAATGATGGTGGATTTTATTTTAGGTTTGCCTTTAACTCCGAGGAAGAAAGATGCAATCTGGGTTATAGTTGATAGATTGACAAAATCAGCTCATTTTATTCCAGTGAGAATGAATTATTCACTTGATAAGTTAGCTGAGTTATACATTTCTAATAATGTGAGATTGCACGAGGTGCCACTATCTATTGTGTCTGACAGAGATCCGAGGTTTACTTCACAGTTTTGGAAGAAACTGTAAGAGGCTTTAAGTATGAAATTGCACTTCAGTACTGCTTTTCACCCGCAGACAGATGGTCAATCCGAGCAGATTATTCAGATGCTCGAGGATATGTTGAAATGTTGCATCCTTGAGTTTGATGGTACGTGGGAACAGTATTTGCCATTGATTGAATTCACGTATAATAATAGTTTTCAATCAAGCAGTAAAATGGCATCATAAGAAGCCTTGTATGGTAAGAAATGCCGAACACCTCTATACTAGTCTGAACTTAGTGAAAATAAAATTCACGGGGTTGATTTGATTAAAGAGACTGAACAGAAAGTAAAAGTGATACGAAATAGTCTGAAAGCATCATCTGATCGACAGAAATCATACGCAGATTTGAAACGAAAAGATATTAAATTTGAGATTGGTGATAAAGTATTTTTGAAAGTGTCTCCATGGAAGAAAATACTCCGATTCGGCAGAAAAGGAAAATTGAGTCCGAGATTTATCGGGCTGTATGAGATTATCGAGCGTATTGGGCCGGTTTCTTATAGACTGTTGTCACCATCTGAGTTAGAAAAGATTAACAATGTGTTTCATGTATCGATGCTTCGACAATACAGATCAGATCCTTCGCATGTAATTTCTCCACCTGAGATAGAGATTCAGTCCGATATGACTTATGAAGAAGAACTGATCCGTATCTTTGCTCGCGAGGTTAAAGAATTGAGAAATAAGAAAATTCTGTTAGTAAAAGTATTATGGCATCGACACGGGGTCGAAGAAGCTATGTGGGAACCCAAAGATGCTATGAGAGAGCAATATCTGAATCTGTTCAATGGTAAGATTTTCGGGGACAAAAACCCTTGAGGGGGGAGAGTTGTAACAACCCGGTTTATACTCTAGTTGAAATAGTGGTTTCGGGACCACAAATCTGAGTCAAAAAAATATTTTAATATTATTTTCTGTGTTTATAGTATGTGAATTGATATGTGTAAAAATTTCGTATGAAAATTTTATCGTTTGTGTGCCGATTTGAGAAAAGGATTTAATCGCAGAAAATGCAAAAGTTGTGTGCTAGTAGTTAAAAGTGCTTATTTGATATGGTTCCTTAAATGAAAGGTCCTTATGTTGATATTGGACCATTGATAGTGGAATTTGACTTATATGGCCATTAAATGAAAGCTTTTAAATGTTTTAAGTAAGGGTAATTTGGTAAATGGCAAATTAATGTATGATTAATTAAAACAAAAACAATTTGATGGCCATTATCATCTTGTTTCACCGATTTTAGAAGAAAAATAAAGTTTTTTAAGCTTTGTTTCATTCGGCCATCAACAAGGCTTAATTGAGGTATGATTCTGATCCGTTTTCGATAATTTCTACGTTTTTGTGATCATTGCTTTGTGTTTTATAAAGCCCGTGCTTAAATTCATGAAATTAATGATGATTTTGAGTTATGCCATTGTTGATTTTGTGATGTTTGTGATGTTTGATGATGAAAACTAAGTGTTTGATGATTGATATACATATTTTCTAAAGTGATTTTGAGTAAAAATGCATTTTTGGGATTTAATTGAGAAATGTGAAATCTTTGTGTTGAAATGTGAAATAAATGTGAAATATGGGCGGCTAGGAGCATTATGATTTCAGCTAAGCATGGATTAAATTGGATTTTATGAATTTGATGTATTTGTGAAATAAGGACTAAAATGCTAAATTGTGAAATTATAAGCGCTAAAGTGCAAAATGCCCTAATTGTGTGTTTGTGAATTGAATTGAGTAAAGATGAGATTGAATGAGTTGAATTTGATATTATATAGATCAAGAAAAGAGAAATTCAGGCTTAGATCAAGGGAAGAACAAAGTGCTCAATTGATCGACTAGTATCGTTGTTTCTACGTACGAGGTAAGTTTGTAACAGTCCGGTTTAGACCTTAGTCAGAATAGTGATTTCAAGACCACAAATCTGAGTCAGAAAAATATTTTAATATTACTTCTGTGCCTACAGTAAGTGATTAAGCATGTTTGAAAGTTTCGTGAAATAATTTATCTGTTTGTGTGTTTAATTTGATAAAAGGACTAAATTGCATAAAAGGTAAAAGTGACATTCTATATGTTTATGTGTTTAATTGAGATGGCTTTTAAATGTAGTGGCCTTATGAGGCAATTAAGCCATTATATAGTAAGTGGATGGTTAATGGACAATTATAACCAACCATAATATATGTTTATATGTTTAATAATAAGGTTAATTTTGTAAAAGGATTAATAATGCTATAATAATAAAACAAAAGATGGTCACATTATCATCTTTGTTGGCCGAATGTATCAAAGAAAGAAATCATCCATGGCTTTTTAGGTTTTGTCTACTATCAAGTAAGATTAAGGCATTGATTTTGATCGGTTTTTGATAATTTCTACGTTTTTGTAATCGTTGCTTCGTGTTCTTCAAAACCCATGCTTTAATTTTGTGAATTGATGTTGAATGTGAAATATGACATTGATGATTTTGCAAGCTTTGTGATGTTTGAGGATGAAATATGAAATATATGTATTAGATTAACATGTTTGTCTTTAGAGTTTTGGTGATTTTGAGTAATTTGGACTTAATTGAGAAAACAATATTTTGAGGGATTAAATTGTGAAATAAATGAAATGTATGGACTTGTATGATTATAGTGAACATTCGGCTAAGCATGGGTATAAGCAAATTATGTGTATTTTGTGATTTTGTGAAATGGGGACTAAAATGTCAAAATGTGAAAATATGAGGGCTAATTTGTAAATTGCCCTAAATATGTGTTTTTGGATTGAATTGAATGATTTGGTGAATAAATGGATTAAATTTGAATATGTATAGATCAAGAACCGAAGAAAACGAATTTAGATCGCGGAAAGTCGAAAGTGATCGAATAGTCGAATCCGTACGTTTATCCGAATCCGAGGTAAGTCTATATACAAATAAATGTATTTGTATTGATTTATGTATGTACATATGAAATTTCATTGTGATGAATGTGTATGAGATGACAAATATATGAAATTCGAGGAAGTATCGACAATGTACCAATGTCCGAGAAGTCCCGTACGAACCTAGTAATAGATAGGATTACATATGTCATGACATAGGTGTCCGATATGTGATATCGTGTAAGACCACATCTGGGACATTGGCATCGATCTAAGATTTACATGTAAGATCATGTTTGAGACATTGGCATCGTATTTGATTCCTGTAAGACCCTGTCTGGGACAGTGGCATTGATATCTGAGTACATATAAGACCACGTCTGGGACGTAGGCATTGTACGATTATTCTGAGTATTCCGAGCATCCTATTCAATTCTGAATGGTTCAATGGGCAAGTCTGAGAAATGAAAGACTATGTGAATGGTAGATTCGTTTTAGGTACGTTGATGTATGCTTTGTATAAGCATGAAAGATGAGCAATTTTGTGCATAGACAAAATGAATAAAAGGTGATATATGTATGTTTGAGATTGAGCAAAAGAAACGCTTGAGATAAGATATGATGGTAAACTATGGCTAAGCAAATAAGTCAAAGGAAATGTTATGAATTTGCCATTGGAAAATATATTAATGACATTGTATTGTTTTGCTTATATGCATTTATATTAAGTTTATTTGTATATGGCTTACTAAGCTTTTGGAAATCTTACTTTGTGTGTGTTTCCTTTGTTTTTAGATTGTCAAAGCTACTGAGGGCTCGGGAATCGTCGAGGATTGTCATCACAGTACTCAAATCACATGTTGGTACCTTATGATCATGTTTATATAAAGTATGGCAAGTATAGTCTAGTTAAAATGGATTATGTTTATGATATGTAATAGCCATGTGATATGGCTAGATAAATGTTGTAATATGTAAGAGTGATCAAGCTATTTGATGCTTAGTTTGGTATGATTTGTTAGCTAATGAAATGGTCAAGGTAATGGTAGGCTTCTTGATGCAAAATTTGGTATATATTTGATAAGAAGATGTCTTATAATATGATGGTAAATTTGTGAATGAAACTTGCTTAGGAATGTTTGTCATTTAATTGAACTAATTGTTGCATAAGATATTATGCTTGAAATGCTTATGAATGCTTGGAAAAGTTGATTATTTAAGGCATGAATTGAATTGGTATGATGCTTGTAGGGATAGCCCATAGTGTGGGTGGCATTTTGGCCTTGAAAATGGCCTATAATTGCCCACACGGGCGTGTGGCTCGATCGTGTCCCTCGTGGTTTTATTTCAAAACAAGTTAGACTCGACCACGGGCTAGACACACAGGCGTGTGACTGGCCGTGTGGTGCAAGTCAGTAGCGACCACAGGTGAGGCACACGGACGTGTCCATGGCCATGTGGACAAGTCAGTATGTATGCCCTGTTTTGACACGGCTTAGACACACAGGCGTGTCTGAGGCCGTGGGAGGCACACAGCCTGCCCACACGGGCGTGTGACCTCTGTAACTTTGAAAATTTTTTAAATTTTTGAAAATTTTTGCATGTGTTCTGTTTAGTCCCGGTCCTATTCTTAAGCATGTTTAAGGCCTCGATGACTTATTCTAGGGACACTTGGATTGGATTCTTTGAATTAAATTATGAAATGTTTGTTTAAGGTTCTGATTTGTTTGGTAACGCCTTTAACCCTAGACCAGTGATGGTTAGGGTTAAGGGTGTTACATTTGGTTGGTAGCAGAGCTACGGTTTAGTCGATTCTCGGACGAACGTAGTGTCAGAGAGTCTAGCTATACATGCCATATATATGAAATGTGATAGTGTGATGAATCCTGTCGTGTAAAATGTGTTTCCGTATAGTAATGGATCCTAAAAGAGCCGTAGCTGACGGTGTTGAAAGTAATGAGCGTGCTCCCGCTCAACGGATAGGGCCATCTAATTCGAGACCGGCTACTAGTGGTCAAAAGGGAAAGGCTAAACACGCTTTCTTCCAAACGATGAATGAGTGGTTCACTCAGTATGTAAGAACTAATCCGGCTGTTTCACAACCTTCGCCCCCACCTAATCCCCTTCAGATTTCAGTTGTGCCTCCGATTATGAACTTGAATATGTTGAACAAACCTCCTGTTGATAAGATCCGCAAGTATGGAGCTGAAGAATTTAGGGCCACCAGTGATGATGATGCTGAGAGAGCGGAATTTTGGTTAGAGAACACTATACAAGTATTTGATGAAATGTCACTGACTCCTGAAAAATGTATAAAGTGTGTTGTTTCTTTGTTAAGAGACGCAGCCTATCAATGGTGGAAAAGTTTGATTTTTGTGGTTCCAAAGGAACGGGTTACTTGGGATTTCTTCCAGTCTGAGTTCCAAAAGAAATATATCAGTCAGAGATTTATTGATCAGAAACGAAAGGAATTCCTAGAATTGAAACAAGGTCGTATGTCTGTCACTGAATATGAACGAGAGTTCGTGAGATTAAGTTAGTATGCTCGAGAATGTGTATCAACTGAGGCAATAATGTGCAAAAGATTTGAAGATGGCTTAAATAAATATATTCATTTGCTTGTTGGGATTTTGGAAATAAAAGAGTTAGTTGTGCTTGTTGATCGAGCGTGCAAAGTTGAGGCACTCGGGAAAGACAAAAGAAAAGCTGAGTCTGAAGTCAGAGATGCGAGAAAGAGATTTTCAAGCAAATCATTTCAGTCTAATTCAAAGAAATTCATAGATGAGCATAGCCGTTCCAGAATTAATGTGGGACATTCGAATCCGAGAGATCGAGTTAGATCACAGTCGAATTCTAAAGCTCCAGCTACATCGATAGTGTAACATCCTGAATTAATGGGTCTATACGTTTAGTATAGGAAAATGTTTAATATGTTAACTTAGGTGAAAGGGGTCTAAATTTAGGCTTAGAATTAGGCAAAGGCCCAGATTAAATTATTTTAAGGTGGCATCATTAACAATTAAAAAGGAACAAGTTTTTGGTCGCAAGGAGCCCATGTTTTTAGGCCAATTTCGGCACTTTAAATGAAGATAGGGTGACGCCACACACAAGGAATTAGGGGCCCAAATATTAAGTTTAATGAGGCCCAAATCTTTTAATTTAAGTGAGTTAAATTTCGGCACTAGGGTTAGTAGAGGTGGACGGCTACAATGCTCAAAAATAGGAGAAATTATGTGGATTTTATTAGTGATAATATCATAGATAAAAAGGAGAAAAGTTAGGAGCTTATCTTCAAGGGAAGTGTTGGTCGAAAATCCACCACCTAGAGGAGTGTAAAATTCGGCTACTGCATGGCAAAAAGGGTGCCGAATTTCCCTTCTCTTTTAGCTTGAAATTTAAGGGCGTTTTCAGTTTTTAGCAGTAGATGCCGAAATATCTATAAATAGGGGGGCTAGCTCCTTGATTCTGACACTGAAAACCCTAAATTCCTCTCCCATTGTGCCGAAATTCCCTAGCCTCTCCCTCTCCAAATTCTTTTCTCCAATTTCTTCAAAAGCCGAAACTCTTCTCCACTTTTTCCTCCTTGTGCCGATTTCTCTAAAAAGCCGAAGCATCCATAGCCTTTTCTTCTATTCATCCTATTTGAGAATTAGTTCTATACTTCCGGCATTTAAATCTTCCATTGGCATTGCTGAATCCTCTCTCTAGTGCTAGCCGAATCTCCTATGCTAAGGTAAGTGTCAATTTTTGATTAGTTCTCATGATCTATTCCCAGTTTTTAAAAGGAAAAAGCCGAAAGCTAATAGTTTAATGGTTTTATGATGGGCGGCAATTCGGGATTTGAAGGAAGCTTGGTCAACTAGATCTAAAAGCCGAAAATAGCTAGCCTCCAATTTCAGGATTTTAAGTAAGAAGATTTTCCCTAGATTTTTACTAGATTCACTCATTATATGCAAGATCTAAACTTTAAGATGAGGATTAACGATTAAATATTGTGATAGTAGCTCTGATAAGGATTTATGATGGAATAAATATGGATCAGGCAAAGGAAAGAATCCCTAAGTTTAAGAAACGAGCAGTATCTGCCGTTCGAGATTCGCCACTTGGTTATGGATCGGCTTCTGAACAACATCTTAGGCAGATAGCAGTTGTGTCGATTAAGGATAACATCGACATAGAAAACATCGTTTTATCAGTAATCAGGTGTGTAGATCTCTAACACACTACTAATAAACCTGTATGTGTATCTATTTATGTATGTTATGGGCTAAAAAGCCGGAATAAGGTTGTATAGACAGTCGAATGAAACCCTAAAAGGGTTAGGCAAGGATGCCAGGTACGTGAACATAGAACTCCCTATGTGTATCGAAAAATACATATGTCTGCATGATGTTTCTTTATGTATGTATGCATGGGATGGGATATTGATATGATGAAGGGGAAGTGCATGATAGGTCACGCAGTGATCAGTGGTAGAAATCCCACAAATATAAATGCTAGGTCACATTGTGATCGGTGGCTATGCCACGTTTAATGATTCCTGAATAACGGGAATAGGCAGTTCGGCTGTCGTTATGGTGTGTAGCGGATGGAGGGTTGATGGTAGAAATCCCCACGGTGTGATGGTTGGTACGGGTTGGTGTGTAGAGGATGGAACCCTAGGATAGGATGGGTTATTAATCATTTATTATTTTGATGTATGATTATGATTGATGCCTGATGGGCCAGGGCCCATAATGTGTTTGTGGGCTCAGGTCGTTGTGTGCTTTGAGATTTATACACTGAGTCTTGGTGACTCACGCTTTCCTTTTTTTTCTACTCTCCAGATGAGCAGTAGATCGTGGACATGGGAGTCGAGACGGACTCGAGGGGCCATCAAGTTCTATTTCTACAAATTATATTTTATTTAAGACTTCTTTAAGTTTGTTTTATTGTTAACTGAGGAACAGTTATGTAATAAGGCCTCTAGTTTTTATTCAACCTAGGAGTTTTCTATGTTATGCAACTTATGAATATACCACAAGGTTTATTTACATTTATTAATAAAAATACAAAGAGGTTTATTTCAAAAAGTCTCTCCTTTATTCAAATTTAATTAATTGAACTTGTGTTTTCAAAATGCGATAAAGTGTTGTGTGTTCGATAACATGCCAGATCTGGTCGAAATGCATGGGCCGGGTTTGGGGTGTTACATTTTGGTATCAGAGCCCAGTTCAAAACTCGGGCTGTGAAATGGGTCTAGAAGTGTTTTAGAAAAAAAATTAAATTTTAAAAAAAAAATTTGGTTTGAAGACATGGCCTTCGAGTCTGCCGGCACCCAATCCACCCAGGTAAGTATTCTGAACTCCTGATTGTGATATAAATGTGGGCTTAACGGGCTTTATGGGACGTAGACTATCTAGATTAGAATTTGATGGTCTCTAGGCTTAGACAAACAACTCTTCAATTCCATAAGACTTAATTTCACTAAACAAAACCTGTAAACAAGTCGCAAGACTAAGGTGTGGCAACAGGCATATGCATGTCTAGGAGTAGATCCGGAAGAGCTTGGTATTTAAGCAGTCCAAGTGACTCACCTCCTCTTCGCTGGAATCTTACCTGGTGCATAGTGACTGTTCACTTTAGCCACGACAGGGTGTGGCAATAGGCATACGCATGTCTAGGAGTGGATTCAGGGAGAGCTTGGTATTTAAGCAGTCCTAGTGACTCACCTCCTCTTCGCTGGAATCTTACTTGGTGTGTAGTGACTATTCACTCTAGCTATAGGGACTCGTTCATGGGCTGAACCCATAATTAAAACCCGAAAGGGACCAACCACCCTATGTTGCAAACAAAAACCCCTAAGTTTTGTACATTTCCAAAAAGATACACTTGATTTGAAAATGTTCACAGCTATGAAAATTTACCCAAAAACTCTATGTTTGCAAGAGTAACTAGATTTTCCAAAGTGCCCCTGTTTAAAAAAAAACAACAAAATACCCCTGGATGTCAAAATTACCGAAATACCCCCGATTTTCAAAATTACCAAAATACCCCTAGATGTTAAAATTACCGAAATACCCCCAGATTTCAAAATTACCGGAATACCCCTGGATTGTAAAATCACCAAAATACCCTTATTTTACAAAATCACCAAGGAACCTTATTTTGAAAAATTACGAAAATACCCTTGTAGGATAAAATTATGAAAATACCCCTGGGTAGTGAAACCAACAACAACAACAACACTTTTCTGTAATGAACGTGAGTTCATGGATGTTGATGATTGAATGTACGTGTTTCTTAGAGGATATGAACTTGAGACTGAATGGTGGCTTACTGTTAAAGATGGTATAGTGTCTGACCGTATCACCTGGGAACTCTTTAAAACGGCGTATCAGAATAAGTACATTGGATCGAGTTATGTGGACGCGCAACGCAGAGCATTTCTGAATCTGGTTCAAGGGAGTAGGTCAGTGGCTGCGTATGAAGTTGAATTCTTACGTCTTAGCCGTTATGCTAGTGGAATGGTAGCCACGGAGCACGAACGTTGTGTTAGGTTTGAGGATGGTCTGAGGGATAATTTGCGTATTTTGATAGCCCCACAGCGGGAGAGAGAATTTGCTGTCCTAGTGGAAAAGGCTAAGATAGCCGATGAGGTAAAACAGACTGAAAAATTAAATCGAGATAGGGATAGGGGAGGAAATAAGAGGAATTTTGGATTGTCAACGGAGCGTAATCAGAAAAGGTCCAGGTCCGATGGAACGAAACGGGAAGAGAAACCTGTTGCTGCTAACCAGACACCCAAGTGTGCTCGATGTGGTAAATTTCATGCCGGTTAATGTTGGGCAGGCAGTGGGAAGTGTTTTAGGTGTGGATTTACAGACCACCAAGTTAAGAACTATCCGTAGGAACGGGACGGTGAAGGGACCATGGGTCGAGGGAATGTTCAGCCTCGCAGAGGAGGTCAGCAGCCACAAAGAGTTCGTGGTGCAACCAGAGGTGGTAATGGTGCTGGTCGGGGTCGTGGAGCACCAGGTCAAGGGGCAGGAAACACTGAGGGAGACAGCTAGGGTTGGTTTATGCTGTCAGACGTCAAGAGGGGCTGATGCACCGGATGTTATAACCTGTACGTTCTTAATTTTTGGTTTGCCTCACACTGCATTGATTAACATTGGGTCGACGCATTCGTACGTAGCTAGTAACGTATCGGGAACTTTAAGGCTAGAATCTGAAATTACCCCTAGGGCAATGACTGTAGTTAGCCTGTTAGGACAATCTGTGGTAGTGGATAAACTCTATCGGGAAGTACCTCTAGAAGGTCAGTGGATAGTTTTCCGAACGGATCTAATGGAATTACCGTTCGGGGAGTTTGATTTGATTTTAGGCATGGATTGGCTTGTGAAGTATCAAGCTAATCTAGACTGTGCGGCCAAGCGTATGGTGTTAAAAACCCCCGAAGGTGATGAAGTGTTGGTGATAGGAGAAAGGGGGAACTGTTTGTCGAATGTAGTGACTGCCCTAAGAGTAGAAAGGATGGTGAGGAAAGGATGTGAGGCAGTTCTATTGTTTGTTCGGGCTCTAGAAGCCAAAGATCTGACTGTTGGAGACGTCAGGACGGTAAAGGAATTTCCTGATGTCTTTCCTGAAGAGCTTCCGGGATTACCCCCAGATCGTGAAGTGGAGTTTGGTATTGATCTTCTTCCGGGAACAGCGCCTGTATCTATTGCTCCGTATAAGATGGCGCCGAAAGAGTTGGTGGAGTTGAAAGCATAGATTCAAGAGTTGCTGGATAGAGGGTTTATTCAACCAAGTGTGTCACCTTGGGGAGCGCTGGTGTTATTTGTTAAGAAGAAGGATGGAACAATGCGTATGTGCATTGATTATCGCCAATTGAATAAGTTAACAATCAAGAACAAGTACCCGTTGCCAAGGATCGATGACTTGTTCGATCAGTTGAAGGGGGCCTCAGTCTTTTCCAAGATAGATTTGAGGTCAGGGTACCATCAGCTTAGGGTCAAGGAGGCGGATATTCATAAGACAGCCTTTAGGACTCGCTATGGTCACTACGAGTTTATGGTGATGCCGTTTAGATTGACCAACGCGCCGGCAGCATTCATGGACATGATGAATCGAGTGTTCCAACCCTACCTAGACCGGTGTGTCGTGGTGTTTATAGACGATATCTTGGTCTATTCGAAGTCGGAGGAGGAGCATGATGCTCATCTGCGAATAGTTTTGCAGATTCTGAGGGAGAAGCAGTTGTATGCCAAATTCAGTAAGTGTGAATTTTGGCTAAGTGAAGTTACGTATTTAGGGCACGTTGTGTCGGCAGAAGGGATTAGGGTTGACCCTCGAAAGATTGAAGCAGTGTTAGATTGGAAGCCACCCAAGTTTGTGGCTGAGATTAGGAGTTTTCTTGGTCTAGCTGGGTACTACCGAAGGTTTGTTGAAGGATTTTCTTCGGTAGCGACACCGTTGACTAAGTTGCTACGGAAAGGAGTTTCGTTTGTTTGGTCTGATAAGCAGCAGGAGAGTTTTGAAAAGCTAAAGAGGTTTCTCACGGAGGCTCCGGTGTTGATTCAGCCGGAGGCAGGGAAGGAGTTCGTAAGTTACTGTGATGCGTCACATGCAGGATTAGGATGTGTGTTGATGCAAGA
The DNA here is from genome assembly GCA_005393395.2 of Gossypium australe. NCBI lineage: Eukaryota > Viridiplantae > Streptophyta > Magnoliopsida > Malvales > Malvaceae > Gossypium > Gossypium australe. The sequence continues at coordinate 34,712,944 of CM016615.1, read as the reverse complement.
TGGAAAGGTGGTTGCATATGCATCTCGGCAGTTAAGACCGCATGAATTAAATTACCCCACCCATGATTTGGAATTGGCAGCAGTGGTGTTTGCCTTAAAAATTTGGAGGCATTATCTGTACGGGGAGAAATCTGTCATTTACACAGATCATAAGAGCTTGAAGTATCTTTTGACTCAGAAGGAGTTGAATCTAAGGCAGAGAAGGTGGATCGAGTTGCTAAAGGACTACGATTGCTCGATCGAGTATCACCCGGGTAAGGCTAATGTAGTGGCGTAAGTCGTAAAGTAGTCTCCGACTTAAGAGCAATGTTTGCTCACCTTAGTTTGTATGAGGATGGAAGTTTATTAGCTGAACTTCAAGTGAAACCCTCTTGGATCAGTCAGGTGAAGGAGAGGCAACAGATCGATGAGTTGTTAAAAGGAAAATTGCAGCTAATCTCAAAGGATGGGCCAACAGAATTCAGTATGAATGAGGAAGTATTGTTATACTTTCGAGGGAAGGTTTGCATGCCAAAAGATCCAGAGTTAAGGCAGAGGATTTTGAATGAGGCGCATGGTAGTGTATACGCTATGCACCCTGGAGGAAGTAAGATGTTTCGGGATTTGAGAGATTAGTTTTGGTGGCCGGGTTTGAAGCAAGAAATAACCGAATTGATGGGTAAGTGTTTGACCTGTCAGCAGGTCAAGGCGGAACACCAGTTACCATCAGGATTGTTGCAGCCAGTGAGGATTCCCCAATGGAAGTGGGAAAGAATTACCATGGACTTTGTTAGTGGGCTTCCCCTCACACCCACTAAGAAAGATGCAGTTTAGGTAGTTGTTGATCGCTTGACGAAGTCTGCACACTTCATACCCGTACGTGTTGATTATTCCTTGCAGAAGTTAGCTAAGTTGTACATAGTGGAGGTAGTGAGGTTGCATGGAGTACCAGTCTCGATCATATCAGATAGAGACCCTAGGTTCACCTCACGATTTTGGAAGGCGTTGCATCAAGCGTTGGGTACGAAGTTGGATTTTAGTACAGTATTTCATCCTCAGACCGATAGACAGTCTGAGTGAGTGATTCAGATCTTAGAGGACATTTTGAGAGGATGTGTCATTGATTTTAGAGGTAGTTGGGAAGAGTTCTTACCGTTAGCAGAATTTGCTTACAACAACAGTTACCAGTCAAGTATTAAGATGGCGCCCTACGAAGCTCTGTACGGGCGGAGGTGTCGTACTCCTACTTGTTGGACGGAATTAGGAGAACGTCGGATTTTGGGTCCAGAGTTGGTGACCGAGACAGAAGAGAAGGTTGAATTGATTAAGGTTCGACTGAAAGAGGCGTTGGACAGACAGAAGTCCTATGCAGATTTAAAGCGTAAGGACATAGAATTCGCAGTGGGAGATAAGGTATTCCTAAAGGTGTCGCCATGAAAAAAGGTACTAAGGTTTGGTAGAAAGGGTAAATTGAGCTCCAGATTTATAGGACCATATCAGGTGGTGAAGCGAGTAGGACCAGTAGCCTATCAGCTAGAGTTACCTCCAGAGTTAAGTCAAATTCATGATGTATTTCACGTCTCTATGCTAAGACGTTACCGTTCGGATCTGTCCCATATCGTACCTGTGGAGGAAATCGAGGTAAGACCTGATCTAACCTTCGAAGAGGAACCGGTGGAAATTCTGGATCGTGATGTTAAGGTGTTGCGAAGGAAAACGGTTCCATTGGTTAAGGTGTTATGGCGGAATCTTGGTTCGGAGGAGTCTACGTGGGAACTCGAGGAAGCAATGAGGCAGCAATACCCTCATCTTTTCTGATCAGGTAATTCCGAGGACAAAATTTCTTTAAGGGGGTAGAACTGTAACATCCTGAATTAATGGGTCTATACGTTTAGTATAGGAATATGTCTAATATGTTAACTTAGGTGAAAGGGGTCTAAATTTGGGCTTAGAATTAGGCAAAGGCCCAGATTAAATTATTTTAAGGTGGCATCATTAACAATTAAAAAGGAACAAGTTTTGGGTCGCAAAGAGCCCATGTTTTTAGGCCAATTTCGGCACTTTAAAGGAAGATAGGGTGACGCCAGACACAAGGAATTAGGGGTCCAAATATTAAGTTTAATGAGGCCCAAATCTTTTAATTTAAGTGGGTTAAATTTCGGCACTAGGGTTAGTAGAGGTGGACGGCTACAAGGCTCAAAAATAGGAGAAATTATGTGGATTTTATAAGTGATAATATCATAGATAAAAAGGAGAAAAGTTAGGAGCTTATCTTTAAGGGAAGTGTTGGCCGAAAATCCACCACCTAGAGGAGTGTAAAATTCGGCTACTGCATGGCAAAAAGGGTGCCAAATTTCCCCTCTCTTTTAGCTTGAATTTTAAGGGCGTTTTCAATTTTTAGTAGTAGGTGCCGAAATATCTATAAATAGGGGGCTAGCTCCTTGATTCTGACACTGAAAACCCTAAATTCCTCTCCCATTGTGCCGAAATTCCCTAGCCTCTCCCTCTCCAAATTCTTTTCTCCAATTTCTTCAAAAGCCGAAACTCTTCTCCACTTTTTCCTCCTTGTGCCGATTTCTCTAAAAAGCCGAAGCATCCATAGCCTTTTCTTCTATTCATCCTATTTGAGAATTAGTTCTATACTTTCGGCATTTAAATCTTCCATTGGCATTGCCAAATCCTCTCTCTAGTGCTAGCCGAATCTCCTATGCTAAGGTAAGTGTCGATTTTTGATTAGTTCTCATGATCTATTCCTGGTTTTTGAAAGGCAAAAGCCTAAAGCTAATAGTTTAATGGTTTTATGATGGGCGGCAATTCGGGATTTGAATGAATCTTGGTCAACTAGATCTAAAAGCCGAAAATATCTAATCTCCAATTTCGGGACTTTAAGGTAAGAAGATTTTCCCTAGATTTTTACTAGATTCACTCATTATATGCAAGATCTAAACTTTAAGATGAGGATTAACGATTAAATATTATGATAGTAGCTCTAATAAGGATTTATGATGGAATTAAATATGGATCAGGCAAAGGAAAGAATCCCTAAGTTTAAGAAACGAGCAGTATCTGCCGTTCGAGATTGGCTACTTGGTTGTGGACCGGCTTCTGAACAACATCTTAGGCAGATAGCAGTTGTGTCGACTAAGGATAGCGTCGACATAGAAAGCATCATTTTATCGGTAATCAGGTGTGTAGATCTCTAACACACTACTAATAAACTTGTATGTGTATCTATTTATGTATGTTATGGGCTAAAAAGCCGGAATAAGGCTGTATAGACAGTCGAATGGAACCCTAAAAAGGTTAGGCAAGGATGCCAGGTACGTGAACATAGAACTCCCTATGTGTATCGAAAAATACATATGTCTGCATGATGTTTCTTTATGTATGTATGCATGGGATGGGATATTGATATGATGAAGGGGAAGTGCATGATAGGTCACGCAGTGATCGGTGGTAGAAATCCCACAAATATAAATGCTAGGTCACATTGTGATCGGTGGCTATGCCACGTTTAATGATTCCTGAATAACAGGAATAGGCAGTTCGGCTGTCGTTATGGTGTGTAGCAGATGGAGGATTGATGGTAGAAATCCCCACGGTGTGATGGTTGGTACGAGTTGGTGTGTAGAGGATGGAACCCTAGGATGGGATGGGTTATTAATCATTTATTATTTTGATGTATGATTATGATTGATGCCTTATGGGCCAGGGCCCATAATGTGTTTGTGGGCTCAGGTCGTTGTGTGCTTTGAGATTTATACACTGAGTCTTGGTGACTCACGCTTTCCTTTTTTTTCTACTCTCCAGATGAGCAGTAGATCGTGGAAATGGGAGCCGAGACGGACTCGAGGGGCCATCAAGTTCTATTTCTACAAATTATATTTTCTTTAAGACTTCTTTAAGTTTTTTTTATTGTTAACTGAGGAACAGATATGTAATAAGGCTCTAGTTTTTATTCAACCTAGGAGTTTTCTATGTTATGCAACTTATGAATATACCACAAGGTTTATTTACATTTATTAATAAAAATACAAAGAGGTTTATTTCAAAAAGTCTCTCCTTTATTCAAATTTAATTAATTTAACTTGTGTTTTCAAAATGCGATAAAGTGTTGTGTGTTCGATAACATGCCAGATCTGGTCAAAACGCATGGGCCGGGTTTGGGGTGTTACAGATAGCTAGTGTGGGAAATGTCCAATCCGAACGACCTGAATGTAAGCACTATGGTAAAAGACATCCAAGTAGTTGTAGATTGAATGATCGAGCTTGTTTCAGATGTGGATCGTTAGGTCATTTCATCTGAGATTGCCCAGAGTCTGTTGAGCAAGAGATTATTCAGAATTCGAGATCTGATAATGTTTCAGCGAGAGGTATACCTTCCCGAAATGCAGGAAATATCAGTGGTAGTCAGAGAACTACGAAAGACATTGTTCCGAAATTTGAAGCTAGAGCACCTGCCAGAGCATATGCCATCCGAGCCCGTGAGGAAGCTTTATCTCCAGATGTTATAACGGGTACATTTACTCTTTATGATACTTCTATGATTGCATTAATAGACCCAAGGTCTACTCATTTGTATGTATGCATGAACTTAGTATCTAGTAAGACTTTGCCTGTAGAGTCTACTGAGTTTGTTATTAAAGTACCGAACCCCTTAGGTAAAAGTGTCTTGGTTGATAAAGTATGCAAGAACTGTCAGCTAATGTTTAGAGATGTTTGTTTTCTAGCTGATTTGATGCTATTACCATTTGATGAGTTTGATATAATTTTGGGTATGGACTGATTGACACTACATGATGCTGTTGTGAATTGCAAAAGAAATATAATTGACTTGAGATGCCAGAATGATGAAATAGTTCGGATTAAGTCTACTGATTTAAATGGGTTATCAGTTGTGATATCAGTATTGAAAGCTTAGGGTTATGTAAAAAAGGGTTATGAAGCTTATTTTGCTTATGTGATTGACTCGAAAGTAACTGAAAAGAAAGGTGAATCAGTGTCAGTGGTTTGTGAATTCCCTGATGTATTTCCTGAAGAATTGCCAGGATTACCTCCTATACGTGAAGTTGAATTTGGTATTGATTTGTTACCGGGAACAACTCCTATTTCGATAGCTTTGTATAGAATGGCACCAACAGAGTTGAAAGAGTTAAAGTCACAGTTGCAAGAGTTGACTGACAAAGGGTTTGCAAGACCGAGTTTCTCACCTTGGGGTGCTCCTGTTCTGTTTGTGAAAAAGAAAGATGACATGATGAGAATGTGCATTGATTATCGTCAGTTGAAAAAAGTGACTATAAAGAATAAGTATCCTCTGCCCAGAATCGATGATTTATTTGATCAGCTAAAAGGAGCCACTGTGTTTTCTAAGATAGATTTGAGATCAGGATATTATCAGTTACGAGTAAAAGATTCAGATATTCCGAAAATTGCTTTCAGAACGAGGTACGGACATTATGAGTTTTTAGTTATGCCTTTTGGACTAACAAATGCTTCTGCTGTTTTTATGGATCTGATGAACAGAATTTTCAGACCGTACTTAGATCAATTTGTTATAGTATTCATTGACGACATCTTGATTTATTTTGTGATAAGATTGAGCATGCTGAGCATTTGAGAATTGTATTGCAAACTCTGTGAGATAAGCAATTGTATGTAAAGTTCAGTAAATGTGAATTTTGGTTGCGAGAAGTTGGTTTTTTGGGACATATTGTATCAGCCTCTGGAATACGAGTTGATCCGAGTAAGATTTCTGCTATTCTGGAATGGAAACTTCCGAAGAATGTGTCTAAAGTTCATAGTTTTATGGGACTAGTTGGTTATTATCGTTGATTTGTAAAAGGATTCTCGATGATAGGTACTCTGTTGACTAGATTGCTTCAGAAAGATGTGAGGTTTGAATTCTGATAAATGTCAGAAAAGCTTTGATTAGTTGAAAACTCTATTGACAGAACTTATGTGGTTGATGATATTGTGAATGAGATAGATGGAAGATTATGTGAATGAATGATGAAAAGAGTTGGATTGAGTAGTGTTATAAATGCTTGTATATGAACCTATAGATATGGTATGAAAGTAAGTAATAGCCATGGATGAGATTGAGTAATGATGTGAATTGAACTAAGTGTTAGTTAATTTTTCATATTGAATTTGAATTGTTGAGTTAATTATGTTATATTACGAACTTACTAAGCTTTAAAGCTTACTGTGTGAAGTATTTTTCTGTTTTACAATGGTATTTAAAGCTAGCTAGGATTCGGGGATCGTCAGCAACTCAATCACACTATCGGACATCTATTTTGGTACCTTTTGAAAGTTGTATTTATGGTATATGGCATGTATAGGCTAGTGAGGTTGTGGAATGTTTTGAGATGTATAAATCTTGCCATGTGATATGGCTTGATAATGGATGAGACTTTGGATTGATTTTGGTATATGTTTTGCTATGTGAAAATGGTGTATGTGTTGTGCATATAAGGTCTTGTGTGAATGGCCATTATGGTATGCTTTAATGAAATAGAAATAGTATGTTTCATACTTGATTTGGTAGTTGAGATGGTGAATATATTGCATGTTTAAAATGGTTTGAAGTGAGATGTGAATCATATGCTTTTGGTATGGAAATGGTTCATGAAATGGACATGTTTTGAGTTGGAATTGTATATGGAAATGAATAAGGATATTGTAGTATGAATTGTGTATGTTTTGGTAAGGTTTTGACCATTCATTGGGCATGAATTGAGTATAGAGTGATACTTGTAAGAATGACCCAAAATGGGTGGCAATTTGGCCTTGTAAATGGCCTATAATTGCCCACACAGTTGAGTACACGGGCGTGTGTCTTGACCGTGTCCTTCAATGTCCCAATTCGAAGCAAGTCAGACTTGCACACAGGTCAGACACATGGGCGTGTGATAGGCCGTGTGATCCAAGTCAGTGTTGCACAGGGGGTAAGACATGGTCTAAGGCATGGCCGTGTGAGGCACATGGCCTAGCCACACGGGCGTGTGTCCTGTTTTGAAGAAAAAAATTTAAAGTTTCGTAGAAGTTTTAAATGTGATCGGTTCAGTCTCAAACCACTTCTAAAGTGTGTTTAAGGTCTCGTAGACCTTCTAAAGGGACTTTGTGTTATTGATTAACTATGATATACTGATGTATGAGCAATGGTTGTTTAAATGTTATGATTCGACCGGTAATACCTCGTAACCCTAGTCCGGCGATGGGTACGGGTTAGGGATGTTACAGTAAGAGTTGAACAACAGATTTAGTGAACAAGCAACAGAGCTTCTCATTTTGAGTGCAGCCTTGAATCCTAGAGATGGTAATTAGTCATTCTTTAACAGCCAGTATTCAATGAAATCGGAACAGTGGTTTCAAGACCACAAATTCGGGGTCAAAAAATTTATTTTATTATTATTTTATGGTCTACAGCATGATAGAAATACCGTATAAAAATTTCTTACCGTTTACATGTTCAATTTGATAAAAAGGACTAAATCGCTTAAAGTGTAAAAGTTGAGTTCTAATAGCTAAAGATATTAAATAGCTATAGAACTTAAAAGTGGAGGTCCTTACATGGTAATTAGCCTATTAATGAATTAGTGGATGATAATGGTTTGCCAATTTTTTTAATTTGGAATAATTTTAAAGGTTAATAAGTAACAGTAAATAAATGTTAAATTAAAGGTAATAAAATAAAACTATCATCTTTAATTATCATCTTCTATCGATTTTAGAAGAAAGGAAGCCATGGGAGACTTAGGTTCGGCCAACCTTGTTTTGTCCAATTAGGTAAGGATTTTAATCCAATTTTAGTGATTTCTATGTTCCCAGGATCGTTGTAGCTTAATCTAGCTAGCCTGGGAACTAATTTGTAAAACTGTTAAACTATTAGGGATTCATCATTGATGAACATGCTTGAGTTTTGAAGTTTGATGGTAGAAAATAAATGGTTGTTGTTAGATAAACAACTTTTGTAAAGGAATCTTTAGTAAAATTGTTAAATAGGGATTAATTTGAAAAATAGAGAATATTATGGGGTAAAATTGTGAATTTATGAAATGTATGGGCTACTATTAATATGTATAAAAATCAGCTAGGCTCCGGTAAGGATTAAATTGCATGAATTTCATTTTTCGAGCCTAGGGACTAAATTGCAAAGGAATTAAAAGTATACAGGCAAAATGGTAATTTTGCCAAAAATATGTGTTGGACTAAATTAAATATGAATTATATCGAATTGAGTTAATTTTATTCGTATAGATCTGGTTAGACCTCGTACGGAGTTAAATCGGGGCAAAGAGAAAGTTTCAGATTAATCGCCTCTGTATCTACGTACACTCGTTGAGGTAAGTTCATGTAATTAAATTGTGTATTTATATGCTTTAATTGAAATATATGTATGTGGATTGTATAATTGCTATGTATAATTACCGATCGCATATCCGATGATATACGACGACTAACAAGCCCCCTTTGAACCTTAGGAATTTGTAGGATACAAATGACATGTCATTAAGGTTACCGATTTCAGCTCGTATAAGCTTACTGATTCTCAGCTCGCATGAGCTTACCGTTATTCAGCTCAGAGGAGTTTACCATTTACAGCTCGTAAGAGCATACCGATTCAGAGCTCGTATGAGCATACATGTACAGGAATTGACGGATTACAGTTCAGTACACCTCGTGTGTACTACCCATGTATCCAACAATATTTTAAATGGTTCAACAGGCACAATTCTGTTACGAGATTATATGAGTTCAATATGAACTATTACAAGTATTTACTTGAAATACATGAAATTGATGTTACATGGTACATTGATATATGAAATGAATAATACATATATATATGAAATGTGATTACTTGTTGAATTCATCCATGTGAATTGGATTTTATATGTGATTTACATGGCTAATATGTTGGTGAACATGTGTTTAGGCTTTTGGCCAAATTGGTTGGGATATGCTATGTTTACTTACCTAAATTGTGGTTAAATGGTAAGTTAAATTCTGTGTTATACGAACTTACTAAGCTTAAATGCTTACTCTTTTATTTTCTGTGTTTTATAGTGATTCAGAAGCTCATTTGGGTTGGAAGTTTGTCGAAGCTATATCACACTATCCATCGGCTCATTCGGTACTTTTGGTTGGTTATTTTTCAATTATAATGGCATGTATAGGTTGTTTTGGCTAATGTTAGCCTATATGTATTTTGTTGAGATTAGCCACTTATTTGGCTTGTGTTTTGGCACATTTTGGTTTGTGCATATTTGCCTTATATAGTTGATGTGTGGTTTGGTCTATGGTTGTATAGTGAAAGGTAAAATGTTAGCTAAATGTGCATTTTATACATGTGTTTTGGGATGTGATGAATTGATCATGAATTGGTACCTTGATATGTAAGGGTTAAATATCTAAATATGTTAGTATTTGAAATACATTTTGGCACCAAATGTTATGTTTTGGTAGGCAAGTGACTTGGTTTGAAATGATGCAAATTAGCTTGGTAAACTTTGGGTACAAATATTCATATAAGTTAGTTTTACATTTGGATATACTAAATACATGATTGCACATGTTATAAGTTGTCATTTGAGGTGCCTAAAGGCACATTGGTTATATGTGAAGATATTATATGTTTAAAGCTTGATTTTGGCTTGTTTTGGATGCCTAATTATGGCTTGTTGATATGCATAATGTTGGTTGTAGGTTGATACCAAATTGGGTGAGAAATATGGCTTATAAGATGGCCTATTTTCGTCCAAACGGGCGTGTGTCTTAGTCGTGTGTGACACACAGGCAAGTGACACGGCCGTGTGTCCCTTGTATCTTTTAAAGAGTGCAAGTCAGTATGCTCACATGGCCTGGCACACAGGCGTGTGGTTTGGCCATATGGCTAAAGTCAGTAAGTTACACGGGCACTGACATGGACTGGGACACGGCCGTGTGTCCCTATTTTGAATGTCCACACGGCCTGAGACACGGGTGTGTCTCTTGACCATGTGAGTCACATGGCCTGGCCACATGGCCGTGTGAGCCCTGCAGTGTTGAATATTTTAAATGTTTCTAAAAAAAATTTTGAGTTTCTAATTTAATCTCGATTTGTTTCTAATAGGTATTTTGGGTCTCGAGGGCTCGTATAAGGGACAATATGTATGATTTTTATTAGTTTTTGACATGAATGATATATGATATGAAATGTTTTCATTTTTCGTCTGTTTGATTTGTAAATCTCGGTAATACTCCGTCACCTTATTTTAGGGACGGATTCGGGTTAGGGGTGTTACACATTCAATGTGGAGCATATTTGTAATCTAGTCGAGAAATTCTATCCTGAAGATTTTTCAAAGCAAGAGAAAGATCATCTGAAGTATGAGCTGCAACATTATAGGGTTGATGTTCCTATTTATCCATATTTGAAGGACTTGTCTACTCTTGGTGATTTATGCCGAGGATTACTAACTACAAGGAAAACAGAAATGTATCATTTGGTCGATAGACTACTACGCCTTGTATTAAGTCTTTTTACATCTACCGCAACAATAAAACGACTTTTTCAGCCATGAAAATTGTGAAAACGAACCTTCGTAGTTGAATGGAAGATAATTTTTTTAGGGAATATCTGGTGGTGTATATAGAAAAGGAGATGATAGAAACACTTAGTGCAGATGTCATCATTGATACGTTTTACATGATAAAAAGAGGCAAGACAACTTAAATGAACTCCAATAAAAAATTTTTTTTTTTTTGAAAATATGTAAATTTTGTGATATGATTTTGCTACTATCTCTTGTTTTTTTGTTATTTTTGGTGAATTTTAATGTTAAAAGTTGAGCTAATTTCAAAAATATTTTTTATACTATTTTGATCCCTTTAATGAAATCCTAGTTACGCCCCTGCGTATCTGGAAATTCATGATTCATGTTTTACTGAGATTATATGCATGTGCAGAGTTTCCATCTATGATTATTATTATTATTATTATTATTATTATTATTATTATTATTATTATTATTATTATTATTATTATTTTGGTTTCGTGGGATGCATGGGGTTGGTGTTCTTGGCCACATCCCATGGAGCTACTAATGAGTTGATAACATAATAAGAATAAAGGATGAGGAGAGTAAACAAAACGAGATGTGTCATACTTTTATCTTGGAACATTATGCTGCAAAATCAACTGAAGTGTCTTGATTCTGAAGTATACTTTTTTTCTGTTTTGCTTGTTGAATTGTGAGAACCAAAATCACAAATGCAAACAACTCAAAATTTCTAATTTGATAATGATGTTTTCTTTATGATGCACCAAAATTGGTTTTCAAATTTTTGGTCCCGACCGTTCCAAGGGGGCCCACTCCACCCATAAAACGGTCATTTTTCTTGGGGCTCTCGCTCCTTGTTGTTATTTGTCCCTTGGCTTTTTAATTGCTTTCATGTGGACTGCCTTCTTTTCCTTTTTCTTTTTTTTTTTTTTTTTATTCTGGTCAAAATCCAAAAATACATTTACATTTAGATAATTGCATAAATCACCCATAATGTGATACTTTTATTTAAAATAGGGTAAATTTATATAAATTGTCACCTAACTATTAATTTGTCTCTATATTGGTCACTCAGGTTTTTTTTTTAAATATCTAATGTTATCGAAATTTTATATTTTAATCACTCCTATGTTAAATCACCAACAATAACTTTTTTATTGACATAATAATAAATTTAACCCTCTAATGTTTATAAATTCTATCCATTTGGTCTTAATTCTAAAAAATTCAATATATTTAGCTCTCAACTTTGCAAATTTTTTCAATTTCATATTGATTCTTAAAAATTAAAAATTAAAATTTTATAAAATAAAAATATTTAAATGTTCATTTTTCGATAAAAAATACCTAAGATTTATAAAATCACAGACAAAATTGTAAATAAATAAATACTCGTTTTCTCATTTTCTAACATGAAATTTATTTATTAAAATAATTTTTTTTATAAATAAAATATTTAAAAAAAACTTACAAGTAAGACTTAAACCATATTCAAACTTTTCTCTTTTTATTTTATAAATAATTTATTTATTATACATCTAGTCTTATTTTTTAGTTCTCGCCAAAATTATCTAGCATTGGGCATTGCCTTCACCCACAACTATCGACACCAATAACTCTTACTTTGAACTCATCAATATTCACATCCTCCATTGTTGCGCCATCAAACTAGGAATAGGTTGTGAAGATATCAACACAACCTTTCAACTATCGGGTCTCCAAGACCTCATTCTCATCCTCATTCTCATCTACATATCTTTAATAATGCCTGCCCTCAAGCACAACCTCAAATATAATAAACTTGTTTTGAACAACAGCCTAAAGACTTTGATTCTTACCTTTTTCAACCTCATACGGTAATTCTTGACTCAACCTAAACATAGGTTGTTAATATTGAAAAAAGGGAAAAGTTGAATCTACTTTTCCCTTAAATTGTTTTATTTATAAAATTATTATTTTAATAAATATATTTCATGTTAGAAAATGAGAAAAAAATAGGTATTTATTTATAAAATTTTTTTTATAATTTTGTATGTATTTTTATCAAAAATTAAACTTTTAAATATTTTTTTTAAAGTTTAATTGTTAAGAATCAATACTAAATTGCGAGATGTGTAAAGTTGATGACTAAATTTGTTGAATTTTTTTTTAGAATTAAGATCAAATTGATAGAATCTATAAATATTGGAGGGATAAATTTATTATTACGCCAATAAAAAAGCTTCCAGTTGTGATTAATGGAAGAGTAACCAAAATATTGAATTTCAATAACATTAGTGACTAAAATAAAATATTTTAAACTTGAGTGACTAAAATAAAAACACACTAATAGTTGGGTGACTATTTATATACCCTTTAAAATATTGATTTTGTTACCTAAAATTTTATTTCGTCTTTCCTTTTAACGATGTTGAAATCCGATACCACTTAACACATGAACCGATTCTGAGTGACACTATTTATAAAAATAAATAAATAAATGATTAAATTAAGTGGCTTGGGAACAATTATATCAATTTTTATTTTAAAGGCAATAAAAGTTTATAAGAAAAGGTTAATAATTTGTTCTCTTCTTCTTTAAAAAAAAGATTTAAAATTATTGATAAGATTTTAATTGTAAGTTTATTTTTCTCTTTTATATGTATTAGATAGATAAATGTTGATATAAGGTATGAACGGAAGTTAAGATTGAATTTAAGAATGAGAGAGGATGGTGTTTTGGTCCGGAGAAAAATAGAGAAGCAGAAGCAGAAGCCCCCTTCTCTTTGGGATATCTATCACTTTATTATGTCGAGTCAAACCTTAGGTCGAATCATTTTAATTATAATTGTATAACAATAAAGAACATATCCATATTTTTATTAAATAATAATAGTTATAGTGAATTTCAAAAAAATATAGTTATGTAATGTACAATAAAATTTTAATTAGAAAAAAAAGTATATATAAAATGTAAAAGAAGAAAACAAACAAATATGAAAACAATTAGTTTTAGATTAGTCCCTTTTAGATTTCATCAAAATAAGTCCTATTTTTTGAATTAACTTTTAATAATAAATTATATTAATTAATAACTACAATAAATTAAATATTTTTTAATTTACATTTGATTTTTTAGCAAATAATATATTACTTTACCTCATTTTAAATAAAAATAAATAATGATATAATATTTGATAAAAACATAATTTGTTGCACCAATATTTCGTTTTTAATAATTTATAATATTAAAATTAAACAATGTAAAACAATAAAGTTAAATAATATTACACCTTGATATTTAAATAATTGTCATAAGTTGACGTAGATTACAACTTGAGTTTTGAATTTTGTATAAATACGTAATTATAATTAATGTATATATTTATTATTTAATATTAATTTTTCAATTCTTTGCTTACCAAGTATGGCATACTCTAATAAACGAAATTCTACTTTTCACCGATTCACAATCGTAAAAAAATAATTCCATTTTTATCTAACAACTTTTCTATATGTGATCTAATATTTGTTTTATTATTTTTAATCCAATATTTAAATTTATTAAATGATCATGCTCAAATTAAATATTCAACCATTTTAAAACAGTAGTAATTACTTTTTTATTTTGATAAGGATTTGTAATTTTATTATAATGGAATTATTCATAATTCCTTCCTAACTTTTTTTTTTTTGAAATAAACATGACTGGATTATATTAAAATATAAAACATTACCTAACATATTGGGCTTTGGTTCAACAAACAAATAAAAGCAAACATAACAGGAACGACGAGTCAGGCCCACGAATAAATAAAACAGAAACTAGTCCGGAAGAAACAGAACAAAACAAAACGATTTGAAATTCGAAAACACCCAGTCAAATCGGAGAAACAGCTGGACACCATTATCATTTCTTTCAGTCACGTCCCACTGTCCAGCATTAATTGTAGCGATTTTCAAGGTAAATTGATAAGCTTTCTGCTACCTAACCTCTGCCCTTTCTTTTCCATCCACCGTTTCATTTCTACCTTTCAGATTCCCATGAAATCCTCTCAAAAACTCCAGAAAAATACACGGACAAAATGCTCCTATTCTCCTCCCCCACTCCCACTGCCCCTTCCTCCCCCACTGTCGATTAATCTGGCTCCCTTATACTGTCATTCCTTGCCTGTGATTCAGCATAGATCGGCACTCCCCCAACCAGGTAAATTTCTTCTCTGTTCTTCAAAGATTCCTTCGCTATCATATGTGCTAGGGTATTACTAGATCTGGAAATGAAATCAAACCGTAGTGATTTAAAAGCGGACTTCTTTTGGTGTATATCAAAAATGAAGGAACTGATCTGAGATCTATCAAACGAGTCATTTCTGCATTTTTTAATAACTGTTAATGAACCCCCCTCAATGATGACGTTTTCTTTTTGCATGTCAATACCCAACTGAACCGCTTCGCGACAAGCCAAAGCTTCGGCTGCGAAAGCGGAGGACACTCTCTCGTGTGTTCTGGACTTTGAAACAAGAACAGATCCGTCACTGTCTCTGGCCACAACCTCGGATGCTGAGATGAGTTCCTTTATAGCAAAAGCACCATCAAAATTTATTTTCACAGTTTGAGAAGGTGGGTTTCCCCATCTGATTATAGTTTTTGGGGGATTGATTGTTTTGATTTTTACTCCATCAAGTTCTTTGACATAATTTCTTACAAAACCTGCTAACTCCTTTCCTGATTTGCTCTTCCTTTCATGAACCCGAGTGTTCCTATCTCCCCAGATAGCCCAAAGAGCGACGCAGAAGAGACGGCATAAGTCATACGACAGAAGAGCTAAACACGAGGTGAGCCACTGTTTAAAATCTTCAGTATAGTCTTGTGACAGTTTTAATTCAGGTAAATGTGACCACAAACCAACTGATGCTTGACAATCTCTGAACAGGTGCATTAACGATTCAGATCTCAATCCACACCGAGGGCAAGAGCTATCAGAAGTTAACTTTTTTAGTGAAAGATTTACCCTTGTAGGGATGTAATTCCAGGAAATTTTCCAGATGTAAATTTTGATTTTTGTAGGTAGATCTATACACCATAGTTTCTTGTAGAAGTCCAAGTAGTTTAATTGTAACTCATAGGCATTAAGATCAAGGCTCTGTAATAGTTTATAGGTGTTTTTGACCGTGAAAACCCCTGTTGGTTCACCCCTCCATACCAGAAAGTCTTTGTGCGGATGCTGCGCTAGAGGGATTCGAAGGATCTTATCTGCCTCGTCAGCTCCAAAGGTATATTCAATCTCCTCCCTTTTCCATTCTCTTGTTTGGTTATTAATAAGCACATTAACTTTATTATCACTTGATCCTGCATAAGAAGATAATCTGGAATTAACAAGATCTGGAACCCACACATCATTAACGATAGAAATACTTGTACCCATTCCGACTTTCCAAATCAGCCCTTTTTCCAGTATACCTTTTGCAGCCCAAATACTGCGCCAAGCATAAGAACTCCTATTTCCCAATTGCGAATGGAGAAAATCACTTTTTGGAAAATATTTTGCCTTAAACACCATCGAAACTAAAGAGTTAGGATTATCCAAAAAACGCCATCCTTGTTTAGCCAACAAAGCTATATTAAACTGAGCCATGTTTCGAAAACCCAAGCCTCCCTCATTTTTTGGTCTGCATAATTGATTCCACTGACACCAATGAATGCCCTTCCTACCCTGACCTTTCTGCCACCAAAACTTTGCAAAAACACTCTCCATCTTTTTGCATAGAGAGTTTGGCAAGAGAAAACAGGACATAGCAAAGCTAGGAATAGCCTGAAGAACTGATTTGATGAAAACCTCTTTTCCCCCCTGCGACAACAATCTGGTACTCCACCCCTCAATACAAAAAGAAATTCTATCCAGGAGATTCTGAAATGACTCTTTTTTCCTTCTACCAATCATATTCGGAAGACCCAAATATTTTTCCGAATTAGTAGCTATTCTGACTCCTAGCAAACGAGACACTGTCGCCTTATCTTCGTTAGTAGTGTTTGGACTAAAGAAAACTGTTGACTTCGAAAAATTCACACACTGACCTGAACAAACCTCGTACTCCCGTAAGATGTCCTTTAGAATATTTGCACCTTTCTGAGAAGCCTCCCCAAAAAGAATGCAATCATCTGCAAAAAGCAAATGAGAGATTGCTGGACCCTGCCTACTCGCTTTGACTCCTGTGATGTAACCTCTTTGACTAGCTGTTCTCATGAGAGATGAGAGACCTTCGCTACATATTAAAAAGAGAAAAGGGCTTAACGGATCCCCCTGTCTGAGTCCTCGAGACGCCATAAACAAATCCCCTCTCCTACCATTTATGTTCACTGCATACTTTACTGATGTAATACACCTGCCTATGAGTTCTGTCCATTCGCCTGCAAAGCCCATTTTTGTCATGACTGCCTCTAAAAACCCCCATTCCACCCTGTCAAATGCCTTACTCATATCCAACTTAACTGCCATAACACCTTTTTTCCCTGAACATTTTTGCTTAATCGTATGAAGAATCTCATAAGCTAGAAGCACATTGTCTGTAATAAGTCGACCAGGTACAAAAGCACTCTGAACTTGATCAATACTTTTATCGATGATCTTCTGTAAGCGATTGGCGATAGTCTTGGCCACCAACTTGTAGATAACTGAACACAAACTTATGGGTCTGAAGTTCACTAATTGCATAGGCTTTGGGACTTTTGGAATGAGAACAATATTCGTATTATTAAAATCCCCCAGTCTTTGCTTATTGTTTAGAATACCCAAACAGAATTCAGTAACATCTCTACCTACCACATGCCAATACCTTTGATAAAATAGAGCTGGAAACCCGTCTGCTCCTGGAGCCTTAGTAGGACCCATTCCTGCCAATGCAATTTGTATTTCTTCTGCTCGATAGGAAGCTAAAAGAAAATCATTATCCTCCTGCATTATTGTTTTATCAATACCATCCAAAACCTTACAAGAACTTGTCGCCCCTTTCGACTTGAAGAGATTCTGAAAAAATAAGGAAGCCTCACTCAAGATTTCTGAACCCTCTTCAATTTCCATACCTTCCTCAGTAACCAACCTGGAAATTGCGTTTATTTGCCTTCGATTTGACGCACATCTGTGAAAATAAGCCGTGTTTTTATCCCCAAGTTTTAGCCAATTCTGTCTTGCTCGTTACTCCCAATACATCTTATCTTTGTCTACTTCCAAATTCAAGTGAATTTTAGTATCAATGAGCCTAGCCAAAGTGTCATCATCTCTTTTTTTTCCTGATAGTTCCTCTAACTCCGCCATTAAGTTCTTCTTTATACCCACTTTGGCTTTCTTAATTTTACGTGACCAATCTTCTAAAGCCTGTTGCAGTTTCATTAACTTTTCCAGCAACAGTCCTTCATTTAGCTCCCAAAATTCTTGAATGACACTTTCAAAAGAGTCGTCCATAGTCCACCAGGCTTCAAAATGGAATTTCCTACTCCCAGAAAAGAGTTTAGATAATCATGTATTCAGTAAGAGAGGACAATGATTTGAAACGGAAAAAGGTAAATTTTGAAGAGTATTCAACGGAAAAATTTTTAGGCACTTCTCATTTGCAACCCCCCGATCCAATCTCTCTCTAATATTTGTTTCTGGCAAATTTCCCCTTTCCCATGTGAAGCAGACTCCAAAAAAACCAATATCAAAAAGTTGGCAGTCCACTAAAGTCTCCCTAAAAGCCTCCATACGTTTAGCATCCCTAGGATTTCCTCCACATTTCTCAAAAGAGTAGAGAATTTCGTTGAAATCACCTTCAACAAGCCAAGGATAGTCGATCTCATGAGCAAGTCTTCTTAACAGATTCCAAACTAAGTTTTTATCTTTTAAATAGGGAGAACCATAAAACCCAGTATATCTCCATTCCTCCTCCACGTTATCTTCCTTAATTAGAACGTCAATATGCCATTTGGAAAAACTCCTCAGGCTGACAGTAATTCCCTCCTTCCATGCCATACAAAGACCACCCCTAGATCCCTCTGCTTCAACTTCAATTCCGTTTAAAAAACCACATCTCCTTCGAACTTTTTCCATTCTTTTTTTATCTAATTTTGTCTCCATTAAGAAGACCAAATGGGGATTGTGCTGCTTGATTAGGAAGCACATTCTCCGAACTGCCCGTGGACTCCCCAATCCACGGACGTTCCAACATAGGCCATTTCATTGTGGTCGGTCAGCTTGCCTAAAGGCAGCCGCCGATATAAAAGAATCTGATCCTGTATACTCCACCTGAATCTCCATTATCTCCTTCCCTACTATATCTTGAGCATCTTCTACTTTGTTCTTCTTCGCACAGCTCAATCCGCATCCTCCCACTAAATTTGAATCACCCTCGGTATCAACAAATTTCCGCTTACCCTGCATCTGATCACTATGACGTATCCCTTCCCAATTTCTTACGTTCAGTCTTCTCCAACTCTTTATCTTATTTTCTACTTTATCCGGTTCCATCGCCCTATCATCCTCTCTCAGCTCCACTGGTTCCTCTAAGTCATTATGTGTAAGACCATCCTCCCACTTTGTTAATGATTTGCCAGTAGTTAAACTTTTTAAAAATATCATGGAATCATCTCTGCCATCACCTTCTCTAGTCCCCAGTTTGGAGCACCCTGTGTAAGAGCTTTGACGCCTTTGCGACCTTAAGAAAGCTGCAAATTTCATACTTTCCTTGCCCATTACCTTTGATTCGGCTTTCAACGCAACAGAGAATGGGGGGTCATCTTTAATATTATTTTTTTCCTCAAGACTTATTGTCTCACAATCCTGGAGACCATGACCCATATGACCACAACCAAAACAATAAACTGGTAATTTTTCATATTTGAATGGAACCCATGCTTTAACACTACTGCCACTCGATGCAAAAATACCTCTCCGTAGGGGTTTCTGAACGTCTACCATAATTTTAAGTCGACAAAATTCATCAGAGATCTCAGATCTAATAACCCCACCAAAAGTACAACCGATTGCATGCAAAAGATCTTTTTTATCAAAATCTGGTAAACAAGGACCAATCCTAATCCAATATGGTGATGAAGTAAGATAGATTAAATCTCTATCCAATGGGCTAATTAGTCTATCAAACAAAACGAGAGACTTACGAAATAACCAAGGTCTTCCTTCCATAATTTGCTCTAAATCATCTTGTAAATCAAAAACTACAGAGAATAAATTCTGACCTTTAAGTTTGATCTCAAACTTTTTCTTTGTTTTCCAGATGCTCCTCATTTGCGCCTTAAAGCTTTCAAAATTGAACTGTTTTTTTGTCCACACGGAACAGATCAGAGTCGGTTTGTCAGATGGAATAACCATGGACCTCTTAATGGACAATTGAATCAGTTCATCAGCAAGCAACGAGATCTCTTCTCCATCGCCCCTCTCTCCACCACCACTCTCCTCCATCCCAAGCCGCAATAGAAGACTGCTCTCTCTAGGACTCTGTGGACAGCACTCTTGATTTCAGAGGGGGATATCCTAATTATTCCTTCCTAACTATTAAATATGTGGTAAACACGTTTTAATATGCTCGAATGTACATTATCTTATACTGACAACAAGATTAATGCTAACTGAACTAAAACTCTATCAATAATAAAAATAACAATAACACTCAATTAGTTTTTTTTTATAAATTAATACTGTAACACCCCAAATCGGGCCTAGATGTTATGGTCGAATCCGGAGATGTCACAAAGAAGGGTTTTTGAAAAACTGAGTTGTTCGATAAAACATTCAAATTTTGTAACTCTTATTCGTTTATAACCATTATTGAAAGCGTTATTTAATTAATTTATATGCCAAAACATAAAATACAGCGGAAGTCATAAAAACGTTATATTTGGAAATCTCGTTCGTATTTTCAGAAAACCTTTGTTTTAATAAAAAATCATGTTTTTAGCTAATTGTCTCAGATAAAGTGTTAAATCGAAAACCCAAATCAAAAATAAAATCAACAGTCCGGAGAGTCTATTAATTACAAAATGTCGAAATCATTTTTTATTTTTTTGAAAAAAATGGGGATCGGCTTTAAAAACGAGAATGGAGTCGCCACCAATCTTTTTTCGAGGTGTGATCGGGTCACCTTGAAATTGATCATTTTAATAAAAAAACATTTTGATTTATTAAAATAATAATTTTGGTCTACAAAATTCGAGAAAACGGGCTCGAGAGTCGGTTACGCACAAGGAAGGATTAGCACCCTCGTAACGCCCAAAAATTGGTACCTAATTGATTAATTAATGTCCTAATGTCAAAAATTTAAAAGATTTTAAAACACGATCCTTTTGATTTTTAGAACTTATGCCCTTTAAATGGACATTCAATTATTTGGATTTTAAAAGAAAAATCGAAACTCAGTAAGTTAGAGCACGATCTTTCGAATTTTCCAAACACAGAATATCCTTTGCTTTATAGAAATCCTTACCTCGAGATGACAAAACGTCGCATCCAGTGAGTTAGGACACAACATCTTAAATTCCCGAGAATAGGTTTTTTATTTAAAAATTCATATGTTTTAATTTCAAAAAGGGTACTCAATCATTTGGACTTAATGAGAAAAATCGAAACCCAGTAAGTTAGGGCATGATTTTCTCAAAACTCCCAAATATCGAATATTGTCTTATTTTTAAATTTAAAAAATCATGGATTTTGAAATATAAAGGTATATTTGGCCACATTAATAAATAAAGATTAATGAAATTTTTCCAAAAAAAATAAAAAATCTAAAAAACAAATAAAAAACAAAATGTACCAAGCTTTCAAATAATAATGGACAATGTTAAAACAAATAATGTGAAAGAAAAGGATTTTGAAATCGACAATAAAAAGCAATTTGAAAATAAATTCATGTATAAAAATTTTAAAGTAGGTAATATATGTAAAAGTTTGAAATAAATCCAAAAAAAAGAGATAAAAATAAATAATAAATGAATTTTAAAATAAATATTATAAAAGAAGTAAGTTTAAATAAGTAATATATAAAACAATATATATATATATATATATATATCAATCTAAATAAATAATATACAAAATGACTTAAAGAAAATGATATGTGACAAATCCTAAAAAGATACGTATAAGTTTAAAATAAACAATATACGAAAACTTAAAATAGATAATATAAAACAGTTTAAAATGATATAAAATAAAACTACTTTAAAATAATCGTTATATAAAACAATAAGAAAAATGAATGATATATAAGATAATTTAAAGTAATATTATAAAAAAACTTAATCAAAATAAAACTATTTAAAATAAGTAATATCAAAAATAATAAAATAAAACAGCTTGAAATAAATACCACATAAAAATTTGGAATAAATAAATAAAATACAAATTTGCAAAAGTGTGAAAATAAAATAAATCTCTATACCGAAATAATAAATAAACAAATAAAATAATAATAATAATTAATAATTAAACAATTAAATGGATAAATAAAAAAGGTTGAAAAAACGAAGATGAATGAAGAATAAAATAAGAACAAACCGTAGAAAATAAGAACGCAAGAGGGAGAGAAATTTAAGTGAATGCTCTCAAGAATTCTTATTGCTTCCTCAAAACTCATGTGTTTTACAATGAAGGGAGAGGTTTCTATTTATAGTTGAGCCTCCTCAAATCCAACGGTACAGATCAATCACATCAACGGTTAAGATTAAAAGGTATCTACAAATTAAATCTCTAAGATTAAAAAATCATATCTTCTAAGATTGCATACCATATCTTCTGGGATTGCATATCATATCTAAGATTTGCATATCATATCTAAGATTGTATATCCTAGAAGATTGTGTTGCCATATACGATAAGCTTGTAGATGGACCTTCAATCTTTTCACGTAATGGGTCATTCCGATCGGGCCAAATGATATATTTTGGACTGGACTTGGACTTTATTTTATTATTTTGGGTTTATTATTTTTTTGTATGGGTCCAGCCTAAATTGGCCTATTACAGCTGCCCCTCTTTGCTCATTGTCGTATAACAAGAATGGAGCAAAGACTATAAAAGGACCAATTTTGCCCGGTCTTGCCGAGCCTTAACTTCTCGATCCTCATCTTCTTCAAGTAGTCTCTAACCCAACTGCAACTTCAAGGAGATTGAATCTGTAGCTTTTAATCTTATTCTACTGCAACTTCAGGGAGATAAGGCCTGCTCTTGTAGATTTAATCCATATTACTGTAACTTCAAGAAAGTGAGACTAGTATCTTTGATCTTGCTTCACTGCAATATTCAGGAAGACAAGATCTGCTATTTTTAGTCTGCTCCGCTGCAAACTCAGGGAGGCAAGCTAATATCTTCGATCTGCCTCCTGCAACTTCAGAAAGATAAGATCTGCTATCTTCGGTCTGCTCCACTACAAACTCAGGGATGCTAGACTAGTATCTTCGATCCACTTCACTGCAATCTCAGGAAGACAAGATCTGCTGTCTTCAGTCTGCTCCACTACAAACTCAGGAATGCCAGGCTGATGTTTTCGATCCACTTCACTGCAATCTCAGGAAAACAAGATCTGCTATCTTCAATCTGCTCCACTGCAAACTCAGGAATGCCAGGCTAATGTTTTCGATCCGCTTCACTGCAAACTCAGAAAGACAAGACCTGCTATCTTCAGTCTGCTCCACTGCAAACTCAGGGATGCCAGACTGGTATCTTCGATCTGCTTCGCTGCAAACTCAAGAAGACAAGATCTACTATCTTTGGTCTGCTCCACTGCAAACTCAGGGATGCCAGACTAGTATATTCGATCCGTTTCACTGCAATCTCAGGAAGACAAGATCTGCTATCTTCAGTCTGCTCCACTGCAAACTTAGGGATGCCAGACTGGTATCTTCGACCTGCTTCGCTACAAACTCAAAAAGACAATATCTGCTATCTTCGGTCTACTCCACTGCAAACTCAGGGATGCCAGACTAGTATCTTCGACCCGCTTCACTGCAATCTCAGGAAGACAAGATCTACTATCTTCAATCTGCTCCACTGCAAACTCAGGGATGCCAGGCTGATGTTTTTGATTCGCTTCACTGCAAACTCAGGAAGACAAGATCTGCTATCTTTAGTCTGCTCCACTGCAAACTCAGAGATGCCAGACTGGTATCTTTGATCCGCTTCACTGCAATCTCAGGAAGACAAGATCTGCTATCTTCAATCTGCTCCACTGCAAACTCAGGGATGTCAGACTGATGTTTTCGATCCGCTTCACTGCAACTTCAAGAATGTCAAATCTGTTATTTTTAATTTGCTCCACTGTAAACTCAGGGAGACAAGATCTGATGTCTTTGATCTACTTCACTACAACTTCAAGAATGCCAGATCTGTTATTTTTAGTCTGCTCCACTGCAAACCCAGGGAGACCAGACTAATATCTTCAATCTACCTTACTACATTGTCCTCTAGAGGACATAACCTGTAGAATGGGTATATGCTTATGCCTAATAATTAGGATGCCTTGATCGAAATGAGTCAAATGCTCCTATTTAGACTTGCTATGATATATGAATGCAAAAATGTTATGAGAATGATTCATATTTCAGGTGTCATCACTCATTTATTTTTCAAGGTTTCATCTTCATTCCTCACGAAGCATCAATCATATTCTGCTCAAATAATTTGCCCCATGGTAATTCTGAGTCCACTCCACTTGAACCTTGGGACATAAAGTTTGTACCTCCCACTGCAACTTCAGGGGAATAACATTTGGTTTTTTCCATCCAATCTGTTACCACTCAGAGGTATAGAATTTGTATCATCTTTAATCAATTTGATCTATTACACCATTCCCTGGGTGTAATGACCAGATGTATGTCCCTGAAATTTGCATGAATGCAGGGTATCATTTTTCTTTTCCCGAGAATGATCCCCTTTTACACTTGGGTTGACATTGCTCGTCATTTTTCGAGATGGTATCACCGACGAAATGTCTTATCCAATAAAAATCCGAAGAGATAATTATCTTGGTGAGTTCTAAACAATAGTCCTGTTTCAGATTCTTGTATTATTTAGAAACTTCTAGAGTAATATGAAAACTCCTTTTATAAAAGTATTATTAGTCCATTAATCGTTATTTCAATATAAAACGCTTGAAAAAAATCACAACAATGGATAAGAAAGAAATTAATCAAGAGCATAGCTTGAAATAATTAATCAAAGATAGCCAAGGTAATAAAAGGAAATTGATTAGGGCGTATCTTGAAAAGAATAAGGTAATCAAAGATAGCGAATTCAAAAATAAGTAAAATGGGAAACTAGATGCCCTAGATATCGCAGCCTGAGCTTCTTTGTACAAACTTCTTGAGGGCCATTTTGAGCTCAATATGTGTTCAAGGGATCCGGAGTACTTTGTTGATGCCCCAAGACGTGGCATACTTTTTTCATTGTTAATTCAGGTATAGCAAGACTACCATATGCCCCACTTTTGATCAAAATTTGAGCCGCCCTTTTCAGGTTTTCAACTCAAAACCCCTTTGGTCTCAAGGCGCCCTTTGCGGGTTTTCACCTTGGCCTCTCCATTTTTCTTTTTCTTTTTTTTGTTTTTTTAAGGTCTCAAAGCGCAGGGCTTTTCACCTTGGCCTCTCCTCTTTTTAGGTATCTCTGGACTGAATCCGAATTTACAAGATTGGATAAGTTTATCTCAGTCAAAATCAGTGCTCCTCCGGGGAAAGCCTTCTTTACCACATAAGGTCCTTTCCTGCTTGTCATTCAAATCCTTTTGTATAGAAAGGATCTTCCTCAATACCAGGTCCCCATCATAAAATTCCCTTAGGTGAACCTTTTTCGTCATAAATCAGCATCATCCATTTTTGATACATATGACTATGATGGGTACTTTCAACCCTTTTCTTCAGCCAAGTTTACTAAAGACATTCTACTTCATCCAATTCCTGACTTAATCAAAACTTAGAGAAAAGGAATCTAGATTTCCATGGGCAGAACCACCCTGTTCCATGAACCGATGGGAAAGATGTTGCCCCAGCGAAGGTTCTGGCCGACGTTCGATAAGACAGAGGGTAAATGGTAACTTCTTTATGCCAATCTTTACAAGTCTCGGTCATCTTTCCCATGATCCTTATTTTGTTGTTTTTGTGTTTTTTACTGTATTTACTGCACTTTGATATGGTGTCTGATCTTTGAACAGACTTGCAAACTTTTGACATTGTCATTTTTAGCACTCTTTGTCGGCACCTGATCTTTTTTTTTTAAGAATTTGATGACTATCGACTTTGTAACATTGAAATATGAAGCTACTTCCACCCTCTTAGTGAAGTAAACGACGACCACGAAGATGAATCGATATCGACTAGAAGCTTTTGACGAGATCAGCCCCATAATAACCATGCCCCACAATAGAAAATCTGTGAAGAAATAAAGGAGACACATAAGTCGTGTCTTCCTTAATTTGGCATTTACGGCATAACTGAAGTAATCTCCCTTTTATGGTGGATCAATAGTACCCGAATCTTATGATTAGTCAGGCTATTGTAGAACCATTATCATGTTCTTTAAACACCCTTATGGACCTCTTTTAAGATTTTCCCAAGCGTGTCTTGATATGATCGTGCGAAAACATCTTTGAATTCTTGAAAATAACTCAATGATGTCTTGCCTTATTTTTGTGGTGAGCTGGGCTTCGATCTTCACCCATTTTCTAGGCTCGAAATGTCCCTATGTAAGGTAGGATTTGTTTTTCATCATGTTCGACCATCCTTAACAAATCAAAAGATAGGTCACAATCTCTGTCATCTTCAAAATCCTGAGATCCCTCTAGACACATATATCGCTCAAAAAAAGATTTTGAGTCAGTAACTGCATCACTCATGTCGTTGATATCTAGGAACCTATTGTAGGTATGAAGGTCGATTCCAAAGAATAAATGATTCTAAGGATGATTATTTATATGGTATGATCATGAATGAAGAATAAAAGAATATCTAAAAAAAAGTCTAAAGAAGAAAAGAATCTATACATGGAAAGAATAAAAGAATATTCGTTCAAAAAGATGCATTTTATTGAAATAAAAATTTTGGACACAAGCCTATTTCACAAAAGGATTCTTATTGCCTTTAGGCTTAAAGTAATAAGTTTGTTTTGAATATTACTTTAAATTAGCTCTAAAAATACAAGGATCTCTTCCACAGGCCCATTGTCTAAAACACTCTCAAGTATGCAAGGGTTTGGAAACTTTTATTCCTCGGTTCCCTCTTCGGATATGTCATTAATGTTCAAATTCCCTGATATTCTTTCTAGGCTTTTAACTTCTTCCATGAATCGCAACTCTTTTGCCCCCTCCTTCAGTTGTCGTATTTACTGCCCTATCAGAGTGATTAGGTTCTAGTGAATCGTCAAACTTCACAATTCCCATTTTAATGAACCTTTCGACCAACTTTTTAAACGTAGTGCAGTTTTCAATTGAGTGACCCATTATTCCTGCGTGGTACTCGCATTGGGCATTTTCATTAACCATTTTGAGAATGGAGGTTGCACGGGTTCCGAGTAGGATGGAGACACCACATGCACATAAAAAAGATTCTGATACAGCTCCTTATATGTCATTGGGATGGGTGTGAACTGGAGCTTTCTGTATTTGGCCTCGAATTGGATTCCTACTTTGAAGAGCCATGATAGCTAGGGGTTATAGCCCTCGGCTGGCCTACAGTGACTGATTTAGGATGCATGCTCAAGATACTCACTTCATTTTCCTTATTTCTCGTGACTGATCTTTTGGTGCTTTCTCCTGTGTCTATCCTCCCACTCCTTATCGCATTTTCAATCATCTCGTCAGACATTACTATATCTGAAAAGCTTATGGTAGTGCTTCCCAACATATGGTTAATGAATGGGGCTTTTAGAGTATTAATGAAAAGCATTGTGGTCTCCTTTTCTAAAAGCGGCGGCTGAACTTGTAGGGCAACTTCCTTCCATCTTTGCGCATACTGCCTGAAACTTTCATTCGATTTTTTCTCCATGTTCTGTAAGGTGATTCTATCAGGGGTCATGTCTATCATATGACTGTATTGCTTCATAAATGCTTGCGCTAGGTCTCTCCACGAATTAATCCTAGCACAGCTCAGTTGATTATACCACTTAGATGCTGCCCCCACCAAACTATCTTGGAAGCAGTGGATCAACAATTGATCATTATTAACATACCCAATCATCCATCTACAGAACATGGTAATATGAGTTTCAGGACAGCTAGTCCCATTGTACTTCTCGAATTCTGGCATTTTAAACTTGTGAGGAAGTACCAAATCTGGGACCAAGCTCAAGTCTTTAGCATCAATTCCATGGTGATTATCAGCATTCACTACAGCAAAACAGACTTTTAGCGGCGTTTATAAGCGCCACTAATACTATTAGTGGCGCTTTTAAAAGCGTTGCAAAAAACGCCGCTAAAACAAACGCCGCTAAAGGTCATGACCTTTAGCGGCGCTTTACCCACAAACGCCGCTAAAGGCCATGACATTTAGCGGCGCTTCTCCATAAACGCCACTAAAGGTTATGACCTTTAGCGGCGCTTCTCCCACAAACGCCGCTAAAGGTCATGGCGCTTTTACCAAAAACGCCACCAAAAGTCATGAAAAATAAAAAAAATTAAAATATCATACTTTTAGCGGCGCTTTTTCCAAAAACGCCGCTAAAAGTCATGAAAAATAAAAAAAATTAAAATATCATACTTTTAGCGGCGCTTTTTCCAAAAACGCAGCTAAAAGTCATGAAAAGAAAAAAAAATTAAAATATTATACTTTTAGCAAAAACGCCGCTAAAGATTATGAAAAACAAAAAAAATTATAATATTATAAAAACACCAAAAATCCAATTTAAAAATGTCTAATTTAATTTGAAGACATATTAAAATGAAAATTATAGAAGAATACAGATTTCTATAATTCCATCTAATAACAAGCATGTGAGATTTGCCTAAAATTATAGAAATGCTCCTAATAGCAAGCACATTCCATGACCCCAGTCACCAAACATCACTGCAAAGAGAAATGGAAAAGTAACAACAGTGTAAACTGCAGGATTTGCCTCCTGATATCTAGCAATACTGCAAAAAGTTCTCATGTTAGTATCTTGCTAAAAATGTAAAAATTTCAACAGTAAACATATAAAAAGTTTATCCTGAAGGCAGTATGATTCATTTAATTGATCAAGAACACATGAAGCTGCAGTCAGAAAACGGACGAGATGCTTCAATTTTGACATATTATAGTGCCATTACATAAATCTTCTAAGAACTAGCTTCACGGTTAGGAAGCAATTCATGCCCCCCCACCAGCATATCATATTTACCATCTAAAACATAAACCACCCAATGAACCCAATAAGATTCTTAATACTGGACAACCGTTCAATTTAAAGTGAGTAGCTTATACAAATTTGTCAAAACTATCAACAGAAGCATGCCATCCATGTGTTAAAGCAACATAGCATCATATTAGAACTCACCCATATGCATCAACAATCTCTTGATATGCATGCCATCCATGTGTTAAAGCAACATAGCATGACAGCCTCCCATGATCTTGAATACATAGCCCTTAAACTCCTGTTGAAGGATAATTAAGGGGTGAGGAAATTGCAGTTATGAAGTCCAGATGCACCAGCAGAAACTTGAGGCAGTTAACAAAAAGCTAAAGGTAACTTGGAAACATACCTCACCACGGGCATCACCACTGACTTCCTGTGAGATCCTGTAACACCCCAAACCCGGTCAAAATGCAACAACCGGATCTGGCATGCCACGAAAAAGAAATTGTTTTTGAAACCGATCTGTCTACTTATTTTAGATAGAAAACCGATGTAAGATTTTAGAGAAAATGTCGATGCATTTTGTATCGTGGAAAACATGTTGAAACTTGGTTTGAAAACTTAGTGATCACATTGTTACTCCGTATTGTTTACCGAGTCATTGCATAAAATAAACAAATATTTCTTTAGCCTTTGAAAACAACCAATTCATAGTCTAATCAACATATTAAATAGAAAGTTTAAAATCACCCAAGTAAAAGAACCCAAAATAAAGCTTCAGCGGCCTTATTACATATCTGAAAAACCAAAATTTAAATAAAATAGCTAAATCCAATAGAAAAATTTGATATAAAACAAATGCTGTGCATGACCACCTTGAGTCTACTCCGGCTCCATATCCACGATCTACGCTTGATCTGCAAAATATAACGGAAGGGCTGAGTCACCGAGACTCAGTGTATAAATCTCCATCCCAATAGAAATTATGCTCTTACACAAATTCATACAAAAATATGCAAGTCATGCAACCCATCCAACCTAAGTATCCATCCGAGTCTCCCAAGTTTACCCCTTGTGGTACCAAACCACTGGTGGTGCCAAACCACTGGTAATCGAAGTTACAAAAATAACGTATGTGGTACCAAACCACTGGTGGTGCCAAACCACTGAGACTTAGTCACAATTTTATAATATGTGGGGCCAACCCACTGTGTGATACCAAATCACTGGTGACAGTCTGATAGATCATACTTCCCCCTCCTCTCATCACCCATAACACATATTTATGGTAACGACATCAGTATGATCATGCTTAACATACCAAATTATGTATATAGAATAATATGCTTTCATATACCACATTCATCGCAAGTAATAATAACAACTTACCCGGCATCCACGCTTTTACCCACCAGGGGTATTTTAGTAACCATTGCCGTCATTCTGGCTTTTTAACAACACACAACATTAACATATTAAGTAAGAAAGTGTGTAA
Source organism: Gossypium australe (assembly GCA_005393395.2). Classification (NCBI taxonomy): domain Eukaryota; kingdom Viridiplantae; phylum Streptophyta; class Magnoliopsida; order Malvales; family Malvaceae; genus Gossypium; species Gossypium australe. The sequence goes on along the minus strand of CM016615.1, from coordinate 34,682,641 downwards.
GAGTTACACACCTGGTTTTCGTACTAATGCTTTTACTGCCTCTACGCTACTGTCACTCGAGACTACCACTATCGGCCTATGATCTACTTCCGATGTCGGCCCACACCCCGATGGCCAATCTCGCACTCCCGATATTGATCGTTTCTTATACTTTGGCGTTGGATTTATAGATCCAACCTCTCCTATTGCTTGGCTGTTATTCGAGTCCATAGTAATCCTTGGTCACTAAACCAATCAAACCGATGAGATCTAATCAATTCAAAAATACTCGCATACTTAAAACGAACCCTTACCTACTCTGTCGAATCCCGAAAAGCCCTTAAGAAAGCGTCACCTTCCCACCTACATTCGGCCAAGTCCAAAATATCAAATCAAACCGTTGAATGCACCCTACCAAGTACCATATGACATTCGGCCAAAGACATAAGAACAAGAAAGTTGCCATTAGGCCGAACCTACCACCAACCTACCTTCGGTTTTCCCACAAATCGGCACTACAGGTCACAGCACAACAGGATTCGGCTTCTAGGAACAGAGAGGAGAAATCGACAGGCCTTAAAACAAATGGTTCAGGTTAGCAACTTAATGAAAAAGAAAGAGAGAAACCGCAGGGGAAAAACCTTCAAAACTTACCTAACTTAAAGAGGAGTACTCGGCTTATGGTGCACCTTCGGGAAAATCCACCCTTGTAGATTCGGCTATGGGAAGAAGATGATATGCACAAGGAGTATTCGGCTTTTAGAGAGTTTTCGAGGAGAGGAGAAACAACTAGGGAGTTTCGGTTTTCACAAAAGAAGAAGAAAAGAGAGAAGCCTAAAGGGGTTTCGACTATGGGAGGAAAAAGAGAAAAGAGGAGAAAAGCTTAGGTGATTTTCGGCAGAAGAGAAATTGAGAGAATAACAAAGTTTCAAGAAGTAAAAATCCACCCAAAATGCCGAAAATACTATCACCTTAGCACTAAATTTCGGCACACCCACAAACACACACAGAGTTGGAGTTTCGGCCAACTCTCTCCCTCCTGATAGCCTTTATCCTTCTATTATCACATCCATTATCCATATAATCCTTATCTTTCCTTCCTTTTATCATCTTTTATCACTTACAATAAAAAAAATTAAAGCTCCTAAAATGTAGCTCATGTGCCGTCCATCCCTTCCCCTTGAAGTGCCAAATTTTTGACCCCCAAATTTAGGCCCCAAGCGGCCACACAAGGCCCAAACTCCTCCCCCTTGTAATGCCACCTACATGCCCACTTAAAGCACCTCCAAACTTTGGGCCACAAGCCCAACTTGCTACTAAACATAATTACTTAAATTATAAACTAACACTATTTATAAGCAATTTAACCCAGGTTTAAGCCCAAACCTGAGCCCAATACATACCTCAAGGCCTTAACCTACTACCTTAGCCATGCAACAAACCAAATGCACAGACCCACAAAATCAGGATATTACAGTTCTACCCCCCTTAAAAATAAATTTCGACCCCGAAATTTACCTGGTCAGAAAAGTTGAGGGTATTGCTGTCGCATGATATCCTCCTGTTCCCATGTCGCTTCTTCCGATCCATGGTTCTGCCATAACACCTTTACCAATGGAACTGATTTTCTACATAAAACCTTAACATCCGGATCTAGGATCTATACTGGTTCCTCCTCCAAAGATAAGTCTGGATTCACCTCTATCTCCTCCACTGGCAAAACATGTGATGGATCCGAGCGGTAGCATCTAAGCATGGAAACATGAAACACATCGTGGATTTGACTCAACTCTGGTGGCAACTCAAGCTGGTACGCCACTGGTCCTACCCGCTTCAACACCCGATATGGTCCGATAAATCTAGGGCTCAACTTGCCTTTCCTACCAAATCTCAGAACCTTCTTCCATGGCGACACCTTCAAGAAGACCTTGTCACCTTCAGCAAACTCTATATCTTTCTGTTTAAGATTGGCATAAGACTTTTTCCTATCCGAAGCTTCTTTCAACCGAGCTCGAATCACTTTCACCTTGTCCTCTGTTTCCGCAACCAACTCTGGTCCCAACAACTGCCGCTCCCCCAACTCCGTCCAACATGTAGGGGTACGACACTTCCGACCATATAAAGCTTCATATGGAGCCATCTTAATACTCGCCTGATAACTATTATTGTACGCGCACTCCGCCAACGGTAAGAATTCTTCCCAACTGCCTTTGAAATCCAAGACATATCCCTTTAGCATATCGTCTAAAACTTGAATCACCCTCTCCGACTGTCCATCAGACTGGGGATGGAACGTTGTACTGAAATCCAACTTTGTACCCAATGCCTGATGCAAAGCTTTCCAGAACCTTGACGTAAATCTAGGGTCTCTGTCCGGAATAATCGACACTGGCACCCAATGCAACTTTACAATTTCTGCTATATATAGTCTCGCTTACTTCTGAAGAGAATAATCCACATGTTCAGGAATGAAATGAGCAGACTTCGTTAGACGGTCCACAATCACCCAAACTGAATCCTTCTTGGTAGGTGTAAGAGGTAGCCCACTCACGAAATCCATTGTAATCCTTTCCCACTTCCATTGTGGAATCTTAATCGGTTGCAACAATCCCGAGGGTAACTGATGTTCAGCCTTGACTTGCTGGCACGTCAGACACTTACCCATAAACTCCGTTACCTCACGCTTAAGGCCCGGCCACCAAAACTGCTTCCGCAAGTCCCGGTACAACTTACTACCTCCCGGATGCATAGCATAGGGACTGCTATGTGCCTCCTGCAAAATCTTCTGCCTTAACTCCACATCCTTAGGCATACACATTTTTCCCTGAAAACATAACACTCCACCGCTGCTCAGACTATACCCCTCCGGTCCACCATTCTGTACTTGCAAACATCGAGCACTTAAAACTTCATCTTCCCGCTGTTTTTCCTTAACCTCATCAATCCGTGTTGGCCTCACTTGCAATTCCGCTAACAGGCTTCCGTCATCATACAGACTAAGGTGGGCAAACATGGCTCTTAAATCTGCCACCACCTTACGGCTCAAGGCATCCGCTACCACATTAGCCTTTCCTGGGTGGTACTCAATCGAGTAGTCATAGTCCTTTAACAGCTCAATCCACCTTCTTTGCCTTAAATTCAACTCCTTCTATGTGAGAAGGTACTTCAAACTCTTATGGTCCGTGTAGATCACCGATTTCTCCCTGTACAAATAATGCCTCCACACCTTCAAAGCGAAGACCACTGCAGCCAGCTCCAAATCATGCGTCGGATAGCTAACTTCATGCGGTCTCAACTGCCGAGACGCATAAGAAACAACCTTCCCCTCCTGCATCAATACACAACCTAACCCCGTATGGGAAGCGTCACAATACACCACAAAATCTTTCCCTGCCACAGGCTGTATTAAGACCGGAGCCTCAGTCAAAACCCTCTTTAGCTTCTCATAACTCTCTTGCTGCTTATCCGTCCATACAAAAGGTACTCCTTCCTCAACAACTTTGTCAAAGGTGCCGCTATCGAAGGAAACCCTTCCACAAATCTCCTATAGTAGCCTGCTAACCCCAAGAAACTGTGGATCTCCGCCACCGACTTAGGTGGTTTCCAATCCAATACTGCCTCAATCTTCCGAGGATCCACTCTTATCCCTTCCGCTAATACCACATGACTCGGAAAAGTAACTTCCTTCAACCAAAACTCACACTTACTAAACTTGGTGTATAATTGCTTTTCCCTTAAAATCTGCAACACTACCCGTAAATGCGCGTCGTGTTCCTCCTCCGACCTCGAGTACACCAGAATATCATCTATAAATACTACGACGAACCGATCCAAGTACGGCTAAAACACCCGGTTCATCATATCCATAAACACTGCCAGTGCGTTCGTCAACCCGAATGGCATAACCAAGAATTCATAGTACCCGTATCGAGTATGAAACGTCGTCTTATGGATATCTGCCTCCTTTACCTTAAGTTGGTGATACCCCGACCTTAAATCTATCTTGGAGAAGACCGATGCTCCCTTCAGCTGGTCGAACAAGTCATCTATCCTAGGCAACGGATACTTGTTCTTAATCGTCAATTTATTCAACTGACGGTAGTCTATACACATTCGCATCGACCCGTCCTTTTTCTTAACAAAGAGCACAGGCGCTCCCCAAGGTGATACACTTGGCTGAATGAAACCCCGATCCAACAACTCCTGAATCTGCGCTTTCAACTCCACCAATTCCTTTGGCGCCATCCTATATAGAGCAATGGATACTGGTGCTGTTCCCGATAAAAGATCTATACCGAACTCCATTTCGCGATCCGGGGGCAAACCCGGAAGCTCTTCCAGAAAAACATCAACAAACTCTTTCACCATCTGAACATTTCCTATGGCCGGTTCTTTACCTTCCAAAGCACAAACATAAACTACAAATGCTTCACGTCCTTTCCTTACCATCTTTTCCGCCTTCAGCGCGGACACCACATTAGATAGGTAATTCCTTCTCTCCCCTATCATCACCACTTCTTCACCCTCAACCGATTTTAGCACCATGCGCTTAGCTGCACAGTCCAGCTCTGCCTGGTACTTTACCAACCAATCCATTCCTAAGATTAAATCGAACTCCTCGAAGGGTAGTTCCATCAAATCCTCTTGAAACACAACCCCTTGCAGTTCTAGGGGTACTTCCCTATACAGTTTGTCTACCACCACAGAGTGTCCTAGAGGGCTAACTACCGTCATCTTCCTAGCAGCAGTCTCACTAACTAAGTTCAAAGTTTCCACTATACTACTTGCAACATACGAGTGTGTAGAACCAACAACAATCAAAGCAGTATAAGACAACCCAGAAATTAAAAACGTACCGATTATAACGTCCGGTGCATCGCCCTCCTTCCGACGTTTGGTTGCATAGACCAACTCAGGCTGTCTAGCATCAGTACCTCCAGCACCTCAGCCAGGTGCTCCGCGGCCTCGCCCGTTACCATTACCACCCCTAGCTGCACCTCGACCCCTCTGTGGCTGCTGACCATCCCTCCTGAATTGACCATGTCCTTGACCCTCAACTTGAGTCCTAGCTAACTTCCGCGGACAATCTCTTACCCGGTGCTCCAATGACCCATACTCAAAGCACCCTCTATTACCAGCCCAACACTCTCCCGAATGAGACTTCCCACATCGAGCACACTGGGGTGGCCACTGAGCAGCAGCAGGCTTTGCAGCTCGATTCGGTCCACCAAATCTAGCTCTTTTCTGAGAACTTCCAGTCGACCCAGATGGCCCAATACTCCTTTTATCCTTACTTCTGTCCTGATTCCGCCTCTCGGTTCGCTTCACCTCCTCAGCTATTTTGGCCTTTTCCACGAGAACGGCAAATTCCCTTTCACACTGAAGTGCAATTAACACCCGCAGCTCATCTCTTAACCCGTCCTCGAACCTAACACAGCGCTCATGTTCCGTAGCCACCATACCCCGAGCATACCTACTCAACCTCAAGAATTCAGCTTCGTACTCGGGTACCGACTTATTCCCCTGAACCAAGTTCAAGAACGCCCTATGTTGTGTATCAGTATAACCAGTTCCCACATACTTCCTCTGATAGGCCACCCTAAAGTAATCCCAGGTGATATCATCGGCCACTGCACCATCCCTAGCCGTGAGCCACCACTGATACGACTCATCCCGGAGGAGAGACACTATCCCCTTCAACTTTTCCTCAGCCGAGAAGTCCAAGTCATCCATTGTACGCTCCGTCGCCTCTAACCAGTACTCAGCAGTGTTGGGAGCCACTCCAGAAACTCCCCTAAACATTTCTGCTCCGTTAGCCCGGAGCCGCTCAACCACTGATTTTCGGGCTCCTGCACCCGCGCCTGCCCCGGCAACTCTTTCCAAAACTCGCAGTACCGCCTGAGATACCGCATCATTACCACCAGTCTGATCCTGGAACTCAGCTTCCGTCGCCGATAGATCCGGTATCACATTTCCAGACCCATGGCCAGACCCTGCTGGCTCTGACAAGGTCATCCTACCCCTACCATGGCCACGCGGCGGACGTCCACGACCTTGTGTACTCATGCTTCTCGTTCGCGTTTATCTAGTTAAGAATTTTATGGATTATTAACTCTGTTCACTATTTATCCACGAACAATTTTATGGAAGATAGTTTTATAAGTGATTCTTTCGAATTCGAATCTAAAGTTTCAGTTTCAGGCTTATCTCCTAATTCTAAGTACATTCATCACCCAACCAACATTCACAGACCACATTCAACGTGTAGGGGTATTTTCGTCATTTCACTACCCGAGGGTATTTTCGTAATTTTAACCTACAGGGGTATTTTCGTAAATTTTCAAAAAAGTTTCGGGTAATTTTGTGAAGCAGGGGTATTTTGGTAATTTGTAAGTTAGGGGTAGTTTGGTAATTCTTCAAACAGGGGCACTTTGGTCATTTTCCAAATTCAAGGTAGTTTTCACAAATCAAGGGGGTAATTCAATAATTTTCAAAACTAGAGATTTTACAAACAGTGTGGCTGGTCCCTTTCGGGTTTTAATTATCGAATTTAGCCTGTGAATAATTCCTCTTGGTTTGGGTGAACCGTCACTACGCACCAGGTAGGGTTCGAGCGAAGAGGAGGTGAGTCACTAGGACTGCTTCAATACCAAGCTCTTCCTGAACCCAATCCTAGACATGCGCGTGACCGTTGCCACACCCTAACTCGACGACTTTCTCACAGGTTTGTTTAATTAAACTTAAGTCTTATGTAATTAAAAAGTTGTGTAAGCTAGCCCTAGGGTCCATCAGTACTATCACGCTTAACTACGTCTATGTCTAAAGCCCACAAAGCCCAACATATAAATATCACTGCAAAAGTTAGGGTACTTACCTGGGTGGATCGGTGCTGGAGTCTCAGGTGCCATGCTTTCCGGAAAAATAATCATTTCACAAACTTTTAAAACATATTTTGGGCCCTAAGCCCACAACCGAGCTTTTGAACCGGGCTCTGATACCAAAATGTAATACCCCAAACCCGGTCAAAACGCTACAACCGGATCTGGCGTGCCACGAAAAAGAAATTGTTTTTGAAACCGATCTGTCGACTTATTTTAGATAGAAACCGATGTAAGATTTTAGAGAAAATGTCGATGCATTTTGTATCGTGTAAAACATGTTGAAACTTGGTTTGAAAACTTAGTGATCACATTGTTACTCCGTATTGTTTACCGAGTCATTGCATAAAAATAAACAAATATTTCTTTAGCCTTTGAAAACAACCAATTCATAGTCTAATCAACATATTAAATAGAAAGTTTAAAATCACCTAAGTAAAAGAACCCAAAATAAAACTTCAGCGGCCTTATTACATATCTGAAAAACCAAAATTTAAATAAAATAGCTAAATCCAACAGAAAACTTTGATATAAAACAAATGTTGTGCATGACCACCTTGAGTCCACTCCGGCTCCATATCCACGATCTACGCCTGATCTGCAAAATATAACGGAAGGGGTGAGTCACCGAGACTCAGTGTATAAATCCCCATCCCAACAGAAATTATGCTCTTACACAAATTCATACAAAAATATGAAAGTCATGCAACCCATCCAACCTAAGTATCCATCCGAGTCTCCCAAGTCTACCCCTTGTGGTACCAAACCACTGGTGGTGCCAAACCACTGGTAACCGAAGTTACAAAAATAACATATGTGGTACCAAACCACTGGTGATGCCAAACCACTGAGACTTAGTCACAATTTTATAATATGTGGGGCCAACCCACTGTGTGAAACCAAATCACTGGTGACAGTCTGATAGATCATACTTCCCCCTCCTCTCATCACCCATAACACATATTTATGGTAACGACATCAGTATGATCATGCTTAACATACCAAATTATGTATACGGAATAATATGCTTTCATATGCCACATTCATCGCAAGTAATAATAACAACTTACCCGGCATCCACGCTTTTACCCACCAGGGGTATTTTGGTAACTATTGCCGTCATTCCGGCTTTTTAACAACACACAACATTAACATATTAAGTAAGAAAGTGTCTAAGAGTTACACACCTAGTTTTCGTACTACCACTTTTACTGCCTCTATGCTACTGTCACTCGAGACTACTACTATCGGCCTATGATCTACTTCCGATGTCGGCCCACACCCCGATGGCCAATCTCGCACTCCCGATATTGATTGTTTCTTGTACTTTGGCGTTGGATTTACAGATCCAACCTCTCCTATTGCTTGGCTGTTATTCGAGTCCATAGTAATCCTTGGTCACTAAACCAATCAAACCGATGAGATCTAATTAATTCAAAAATACTCACATACTTAAAACGAACCCTTACCTACTTTGTCGAATCCCGAAAAGCACTTAAGAAAGCGTCACCTTCCCACCTACATTCGGCCAATCCCAAAATATCAAATCAAACCGTTGAACGCACCCTACCAAGTACCATATGACATTCGGCCAAAGACATAAGAACAAGAAAGTGGCCATTAGGCCGAACCTACCACCAACCTACCTTCGGTTTTCCCACAAATCGGCACTACAGGTCACAGCACAACAGGATTTGGCTTCTAGGAACAGAGAGGAGAAATCGACAGGCCTTAAAACAAATGGTTCGGGTTAGCAACTTAATGAAAAAGAAAGAGAGAAACCGCAGGGGAAAAACCTTGAAAACTTACCAAACTTAAATAGGAGTACTCGGCTTATGGTGCACCTTCAGGAAAATCCACCCTTGTAGATTCGGCTATGGGAAGAAGATGATATGCACAAGGAGTATTCGGCTTTTAGAGAGTTTTCGAGGAGAGGAGAAACAACTAGGGAGTTTCGGTTTTCACAAAAGAAGAAGAAAAGAGAGAAGCCTAAAGGGGTTTCGGCTATGGGAGGAAAAAGAGAAAAGAGGAGAAAAGCTTAGGCGATTTTCGGCAGAAGAGAGATTGAGAGACAAAGTTTCAAGAAGTAGAAATCCACCCAAAATGCCGAAAATACTATCACCTTAGCACTAAATTTTGGCACACCCACAAACACACACAGAGTTGGAGTTTCGGCCAACTCTCTCCCTCCTGATAGCCTTTATCCTTCTATTATCACATCCATTATCCATATAATCCTTATCTTTCCTTCCTTTTATCATCTTTTATCACTTAAAATAAAAAAAATTAAAGCTCCTAAAATGTAGCTCATGTGCCGTCCATCCCTTCCCCTTGAAGTGCCGAATTTTTGACCCCCAAATTTAGGCCCCAAGCGGCCACACAAGGCCCAAACTCCTCCCCCTTGTAACGCCACCTACATGCCCACTTAAAGCACCTCCAAACTTTGGGCCACAAGCCCAACTTGCTACTAAACATAATTACTTAACTTAAATTATAAACTAACACTATTTATAAGCAATTTAACCCAGGTTTAAGCCCAAACCTGAGCCCAATACACACCTCAAGGCCTTAACCTACTACCTTAGCCATGCAACAAACCAAATGCACAGACCCACAAAATCAGAATATTACAGATCCTCTTGTCAAAAAAGGCTCGACTGCATTTTCAAATGTCAATGTAAGAATACTTTCTTCTTAATACAAAGTAACAACTACCAACTGGCATTGACGCAAGAGAGTAAGTAGATGCTCACAAATACAATCAAGCCAAGCTGCTTAAAAGAAACTATTATTTTAACATAATAATCAGCTACAAATTTAACAGATAAGCTATTATCTTATAAGGTATATTTGTCTCACCGATTAGGTACAAGTGAACTATATCCAGAAGGCTAATCCACCATAATATTATAAGTTCCACTTCATATCTAAATGAAAAAAGAAAAGACCTACAAATCAAATCCATTTGTTGATTTTGTGTGCAAGATAAAAGAAGACCATCAGAATTTTCTTAATTTCTTTCTCACAGTTGCATAAAATTATGCCTCAAATAGAAGATATCCAAACTTCGTTAGCAAATAATATACGTTTTATTTTGCTTCAACATAATTGACTTTTCACATTCTATAAATACTCTGTAAAGTTGAATCCCACCCAAATAAAATATATCTGAAACCTGAATATATATATATATATATATATATATATATATATATATATATATATATATATATATATATATAGACAACATGTCAAAAAAGAAAATTAAATTTAACACTAAATATTGAAATTAAATCAACAAATTCAACTTAAACCCAACTATTTCATGAGTCAGAGACAGAAGAAAATTACAGTTTCTGGTCATCATCAATTTCCAGCTTTTTTTGGCAACCAGTAGTCGGATTTACAATGTTGAACTGAGAAAAAAAAAGAAAAAAAAATCAGCAAAATGAAAAAAATAAACAAACCCATTACACCTTCGATGGGGAATGTTATAGTGCAGAAGTGTAGCCAGCTGCATAATGAAGTGCAGTATTCTTGTTCTTGTCCAAAGCATCCAATGCTGGTCCAGCTTCAAGAAGGATTTGAGCGCATTTCACCTTAATGTAAAATCAAAACTGTATTAGCTTTACCCAGCCATACAATGAACATGAAATTACACCCATTCCTTTGCAAGGAAATCTACAAAGCTATAGAATCATAACATGTGTATTAGCTGGAATGGATATAAAATACCACTAAACCAAGAAGAAAGCATAGCTTAGTAGCCATTTATGTGAATGGGAGAGATAATAGAGAAATTTCTTTCTTGATTCAACAGTTAAGCATCACCCTCGCTCCGCTTCGGGAGGGTAACCATTTATGTGAATTTTGTATAGAAATTATCATAATTTAGACTACAAAATAAACAGTAACAATGTTTGTTTTTAATATGAAACACTTAAAGAAAAGATGCTTACAATAACTTATCCCAGTAGTTGACATTGTCTTCAACAAAAATGTTTTCCAACTATTACAATGAGGTAAAGATAAGATTACGGGAAAAGAGATTTACAGACATTTGTTTTTCTCTAAAGAGTTTTGCAGACGCCATTTGTAGTTTTAGTACTACAAAAAGAAAGGCAAGAGGAAACATTTCATGTATTAGCAACTATTAAAATAGAAAATATAAATTATATATTAGTTTTTATCGAATTTTTCAATGAAAATTACATTTTTTTTAGTTGAGTGAAGTCTAATTGTACCTTGTTTGTAAAAAAAGTGAGATTCACCTAACATAATACCAGCTTCAAGGTAATAATAAAGTCCTTACCAACTAGTATTAAGCTGGTCATAAAAATACAGCAAAACCATTTCTACAACAATAATCTATTATTGTTTATATTATGCCCTTTACAGGTAGGACACTAGCACCTTTAGGGGGCAAAAAGAATTTATAAATGAATACCTTTATGAGAAGACTCTTCCAAATAAAATCCCACTGAAAATAAGCGCACCAAACCACTTGTTGGACAAAAACCTTACAAGAGAAAAAGGAAATGTGAGCTGAGTACAAATAAAAACAAACATTTAGGCAAAAGCAAATATCCAGTTAGCAGGCATTAAAGGAAGCATATTCAATTAGTACACACTTACCTGTTAACTCACCATTTGTGTTTAACTCAGTATATTCCACCTTATTTCAATTACCATCAAGTCCTCAAACATGAATTTATATATGTCATCAATTATATTTCTATTTTTTAATTTAATTATTTAATAAATATATATAAATATAGCAAAAATAAATTATGCAAACACAAACCGATATTGCTATTCATGGCCTGCTATCAACTTAGTTCCTCGACGATATAGTCTCATTTTCGCCCTACATTTGAAAATTCAATTTCAAAAATAACAATAGCTCATATTCAACAAACATAAAGCCAACAATCAAGCATAAACTACTTACTTTACAAATAAATTACTTTTAAACTTTAATATCCCAAAATCCTGTTTTTTTCAATTTTCTTGATCGAATTTAAATTTGACTTTATAAATATATTACAGGTAACTTACCACTAATCATTATCAAACCTCAAAATTCTTATTCCTAAGTCTTTAATGATACATAATTTTCCATACAAATTCAACTTCAACAAACTCCACCCACTACAATTTTAACATGATTTTTAACACAAGTTAACTTAATCCTCTTCACCCATCACATCTAAACTTCCAATCCACCATGTAATCAACAATGGGATTAAGTTAATTCATGAATTTAACACTTGTGCTATGTTTATCTATCATCTATATCAAAATTTCCAACAAAAATCAAAACGAAAAACTCATCAATTTTTAGTTATAAGCTACGGTAGTAGAGAGACATGAGAGACCAACAAAAATCAAAACGAAAAACTCATCAATTCTAGTTCGAAAGATATGTCAAACAAGACATGCAACCAACATGAAAATTGTGATTCCAAATCTCCAACTATTTTTGGAGGCGAGGTTGAGAAAACTTACAAGCAAGCTTTAACACAGTATGATACAACTAGAAACAATTTTAAGCAAGATAATAGAGATAACATGACTTGAAAATTTACATTTGTGGAATGTGATGGGTGTATTGAAAATATTTCCTTATTGGAACCTATGTAATTGATTATTATTATTACACCCTTTACTTGAACCAACAAATAGTCCAAATAAGCAATGCTATATTCGATTTTCAAATATAATTTCTGATATTTTATTCACTTAATTTATTATTATTAAATTTAATTTCACACTTTAAACAATTCCAATTCATAATCACCAACCATCCAAGGAATTTAAATAGTTCGAATAACATTAAAAAAAATAGCATATAATCGTCCACATGTGAATTGGACTTTGGGTTTCCTAAGATTCAAAAATGGTAACTGCGAAAGCAAGAAGAACAGTGAAAGAGATAATGAGGAACCTTACCTTTTGATCAAATCCAGCTGCCTCCGTTAGAGTTCCTCGAATACTCTTCCAAGAACACCTTAAGTTCATCAACAGGCCACTGAAATCCCTTAAATTTCGTCTCCAATTTTGCCTTCTTTGAACCGCCTATTTTGGACGAGATCGCTGCTAGAATGACCGGATCTAAATAAACAATTAACAAATAAAATTTTCATTTTCCTTTTTGATCTTACAGATACAGTAAACTATTAGAGCCCCCAAATTAGAAATCAAGCTTTTTAGGGATACCCATTTCATTTCTCACCATCTAAGAATCAACATGAGAAAGGGAAAAATAATGAAGACAAATAGAACTGGGGTTTTCTCTTGAATATAAAGAAAGGAAAAAGAAAAACCAAAAGGAGGGAAGAAAGAAAGGGGGGATTACTTGTTGGGAAAGGCGAAGAGCGCGAAAAGGAGAAGACCTGTTGGGAAAGGTTAAGAGCACGAAAAGGAGAAGACCTGTAGCATGAAAAGGAGAGGAGCGGAGTAAACTTTAAGTGAGAAAATTGAGAAAATAAAAACGGCGTCGTTTCAATTCAATTTAATTTTTTTTGCGAAGTTTTGAAAAAAAAAAGCCACTATTACTACTCATTTGCGGCGTTTTTATGGCTAGCGCCGCTAAAGCCCCAAGTAAACAACGTCGTTTTGTTTAGTAATGTGCTTTTTGCGGCGTTTTTGCTCAAAAACGCCACTAATACCTTCAACATTAATAAATTTTTATAGTTTAATTATTAATTAGATTCCTTTAAATTAATTTTGTTTTGTTTCTAACAATATGTTTAATTTGTACAGTTTTATAATTTAATTTCTCATACCTAAATCCTAACCCCTAAAGTATACACCTTAACTCATATATATATTACATTGCAGAAGTAATTAAAGAAATAATCTACTCTAAACCCTGAACCCTAAAATAATATAATTTTTATCTATTTTATCAAAATCCCTAATACTTAAACCCCTAAACACTAAGACTCTAACTTTATTATTCGATATGGTTTAAGCACTAAACCCAAAACCCCATAACTCTAAAATAATAAAAACTAAACTATAAACTCGGCCTAAACCCTAACCTAACCCTTAATCTTAAATCACAAACATTAAACCCTAAAACATAAACTCTAGACCCTAAACTATAAAGATTATTCCATAAACTATATACCCTAAATTAAACCATAAACCCCAAATTATCATGAGAATTAATTCAATATTTTAAAATTAATACTATCTCTTTTACGATTATATAAGAAATTATTTAATATTTTTTTCATTTTTAACAAATATTTTTCTCTTAAATAATTTAAACTAGAATCATAATTTTAATGTATTAAAATTAATGTTATCTCTTTTACAATTATATAAGAAATTATTTAATATATAAATTAAAAGACACTAATTAATCTAAACCCTAAACTCCTATCCTCTATCCCATAAACCCTAAATCATAAAACATAAAACCCTAACCCCTAACCCTAACCCTTAACCTATTAACCCCAAACCCTTAACCATTTACCTTTAAACCCATTAACCCTAACTTTTAACCCATGAAACCCTAACACATCCCCCTTAAACCTTAAACCGCAAATCATAAACCATAATCCCTAAACATTAAAATAGTAACTCCTAAACCTTACACCCTAAACGATATATTCTAAACCCTAAACCCAAAATTATAATGATAATTAATTTAATATTTTAAAATTAATATATCTCTTTTACGATTATATAAGAAATTATTTAATATATAAATTTAAAAACAATCAGTCATATATATCCAAAAAAACCTTAAAATTTTTTGCGGCGTTTTTCCAAAAGCGCCGCTAATGCTCAGACTTTTAGCGGCGTTTTTCCAAAAGCGCCGCTAATGCTCGGACTTTTAGCGGCGTTTTTCCAAAAGCGCCGCTAGTGCTCAGACCTTTAGCGGCGTTTTACAAATAAACACCGCTATATATCCTTTTTAGCGGCGTTTTGTTAATAAACGCCGCTATATATCCTTTTTAGCGGCGTTTTGTTAATAAACGCCGCTATTGCTCATTTTTCGCGGCGTTTTCCTTCAAATGCCGCTAAGGTATAATATTTGCGGCGTTTTTATTTAAAACGCCACTAAAAACGCCGCTAAAAGTCTGTTTTGCTGTAGTGATTTTCTAAGGCCTTGAACTTTTCTTCCAACCATCTACAGCGATCTTCTAACTGCCTTGAGGATTCAATTCTTGTCCCCTCCCTCTCTGTTATATCTAAGTCAGGGATAACAGGATTAGCAGGGTTATCTCCTAGGTTGGATCCCGTGCCAACTTGGAAATTCATGGGTACTCTAGTGTCATTTTGCCCTTGTTGAGGCCTGATCGTGACAGATGGCCTTCGGGGATACTCCTCAGGTTGTGTTTGTGCATGTGGTGGGGTGAAACCCCGAGGAAAGTCCTCATTATCTTCAACATTAATTATGGGACCTTTTCCTTTGCCCATCACCCCGTTCAGTAGCTGAGCCATTTGAGCCATCATATTCCTTTGGGCTTCCAGCATTTGGTCTCTCATCTCTTGTTGGAGCTTTGCTAATTGTTCCTGCATCTGGTATTGCATGTCTCTCTGGAACTGTTCAAATCTTTGATCCATTTTCTTTTTCTTGGCACGTGTTCCATAACGGTGTTCAATTTCCAGATTTTTCTTCTCTCTCTCTCTCTCTCTCTCTCTCTCTCTCTCTCTCTCTCTCTCTCTCTCTCTCTCTCTCTCTCTCTTTCTGAAATAACTTCAACTAATTAGGGTCCTTCTATGGATTTTAATGCATATGATGCGATGTAATGCAAATGCATGAAATGAATGCAAAAAGAAAGAGAGGCGTTGATTCTGAATTCAATTCCATTAGAACAACTTTTCTAGAAAATAAATTCTTTTACATAAAACAGATATTTATACGACCTATCCCGCATATTCCAAGCGAAGACATTGATCCCTTTCTTCTTATCTGGATATTAAGGTCCAATCTTGCGAACTTTCTAATAAATGTCTCTACTAGCTCTTTTTACTTGATTTGGGCCGCAACTCACTGCTCACTTATTTCCACAATAATCGTTAGCCTCTTTAAGAAAGCTAAGACGTGGTGATTCTCGAATAGTCTTTGTCAGCTTGAATCATTGGGCAATAAAGACTTGTATTTCCTCATGGACTATCAGTCTTCTCTCGTTGTGTTTACTTGGACCATATTCGGACGACCGTATTATAATCCACTTTATCAAGAAATCTATTTTCTCATGACAAACTCTTCTATTTAGCAATCGAATTTGAATCAACACCTCTTTTCTATGATGTGAATGCAATGCAATCAAAACAAAAGAGAACACGTTAGCACAAGAGAAATAAATAACAAAATAGGGCACCTATCTGGGTGACCACTAGGGTTTGGCATAGTTCTACCTAGGGTAAGCCCTTAGGTTCACTAATGCGGTTTAGTTCTAAAGAAAAGGTACCTGAACCAGCAAATTTCTCAATCTTCACCCATTATAGGCTCATACAGATCGAGTCCAGTTCAGGGGAATACATTTCCCTATGGCTGCACGGAGATGAAAATCTCACGAAGACATAGGTACGGATGTATCCCGAAAGTGATCCACTATCCTGCACGGAGGTGAAAACCTCACGAAGGAGTAGCTTCTCACTCCCACTTAAAAGGGTGTGACCACAACGGTCATGTAATGCAATGCAGAGATACTTTACAAGATTAAAACAACATGCAATAAAAAGGATCATAATTTTTCAAATTGGATTTTCAAATTTAGACAAAAGGACAGGAAATAATCAATTTTACGGCTTGACTCTTTTATTGGGTCCTCAGTGGAGTCGCCAAGCTGTCGAAACCATTTTTTATTTTTTTGAAAAAAAGGGGATCGACTTTAAAAACGAAAATGGAGTCGCCACCAATCTTTTTTCGAGGTGTGATTGGGTCACCTTGAAATTGATCATTTTAATAAAAAAAACATTTTGATTTATTAAAATAATGATTTTGGTCTACAAAATTCGAGAAAATGGGCTCGGGATTCGGTTACGTACAAGGAAGGATTAGCACCCTCGTAACGCCCAAAAATTGGTACCTAATTGATCCATTAATGTCCTAATGTCAAAAATTTAAAAGATTTTAAAACTCGATCCTTTTGATTTTTAAAACTTATGCCCTTTAAATGGACATTCAATTATTTGGATTTTAAAAGAAAAATCGAAACTCAGTAAGTTAGAGCACGATCTTTCGAATTTTCCAAACACCGAATCCTTTACTTTTTAGAAATTCTTGCCTCGAGATGACAAAACGTCGCATCCAGTGAGTTAGGACACAACATCTTAAATTCCCGAGAATAGGTTTTTTATTTAAAAATTCATATGTTTTAATTTCAAAAAGGGTACTCAATCATTTGGACTTAATGAGAAAAATCGAAACCCAGTAAGTTAGGGCACGATTTTCTCAAAACTCCCAAATATCGAATATTGTCTTATTTTTAAATTTAAAAAATCATGGATTTTGAAATATGAAGGTATATTTGGCCACATTAATAAATAAAGATTAATGAAATTTTTTAAAAAAAAATAACAAATCTAAAAAACAAATAAAAAACAAAATATACCAAGCTTTCAAATAATAATGGACAATGTTAAAACAAATAATGTGAAAGAAAAGGATTTTGAAATCGACAATAAAAAGCAATTTAAAAATAAATTCATGTATAAAAATTTTAAAGTGGGTAATATATGTAAAAGTTTGAAATAAATCCAAAAAAAAGAGAAAAATAAATAATAAATGAATTTTAAAATAAATATTATAAAAGAAGTAAGTTTAAATAAGTAATATATAAAACAATATATATATATATATATCAATCTAAATAAATAATATACAAAATGACTTAAAGAAAATGATATGTGACAAATCCTAAAAATATACGTATAAGTTTAAAATAAACAATATACGAAAACCTAAAATAGATAATATAAAACAGTTTAAAATGATATAAAATAAAACCACTTTAAAATAATCGTTATATAAAACAATAAGAAAAATGAATGATATATAAGATAATTTAAAGTAATAATATAAAAAAACTTAATCAAAATAAAACTATTTAAAATAAGTAATATCAAAAATAATAAAATAAAACAGCTTGAAATAAATACCACATAAAAATTTGGAATAAATAAATAAAATACAAATTTGCAAAAGTGTGAAAATAAAATAAATCTCTATATCGAAATAATTAATAAACAAATAAAATAATAATAATTAATTAATAATTAAACAATTAAATGGATAAATAAAAAAGGTTGAAAAAACGAAGATGAGTGAAGAATAAAATAAGAACAAACCGTAGAAAATAAGAACGCAAGGGGGAGGGAAATTTGAGTGAATGCTCTCAAGAATTCTTATTGCTTCCTCAAAACTCGTGTTTTACAATGAAGGAAGAAGCTTCTATTTATAGTTGAGCATCCTCAAATCCAACGGTACAGATCAATCACATCAACGGCTAAGATTAAAAGGTATCTACAAATTAAATCTCTAATATTACAAAATCATATCTTCTAAGATTGCATACCCTATCTTCTAGGATTGCACATCATATCTAAGATTTGCATATCATATCTAAGATTGTATATCCTTGAAGATTGTGTTGCCATATACGATAAGCTTGTAGATGGACCTTCAATCTTTTCAAGTAATGGGTCATTCCGATCGGGCCAAATGATATATTTTGGACTGGACTTGGACTTTATTTTATTATTTTAGGTTTATTATTTTTTTGTATGGGTCCAGGAAAAATTGGCCTATTATACAAAACTCCTAGAAATAATCCTTAATTAAATAAAAAAAATCAAAATCTTAAACAATTACGAACTCGTGGCCTCTGTGAGGCTCTATCACACCGATCCGCCTAAGTCTATGGATTACCTGAACAGAACAGACAAACAGATGTGAGGTTTCGTAAACTCAGTGTGCAACCCAACAGAATTAGACATGCTATTTATATAGATATCACATACACAGGCAGATTCAATTTCATATTCAGACTTAAGTCCTTTACAGATACAGGTAACAGAATCAGATATGCAGAACAAATATACATAATCCTACCCCCATCCTCTACACACTAACTCCAACCATCCCACACACCATGTGGGGTTAAAAACACCCACCCATCCCTACACACTATATCGTGCCATTATGACACATCAGATAATATGCAGCCAAGCTGTCAGAATATAGGCGATGGTCGCCATACAGAACACTTCCTCCACATATACAATCCCCACCCCAATCATATATACAGAAATATCATGCTTACATGTTCATATACATATATCAAATATTTATTTAACAGAATAATCAGACATGCATAACAGTGTCATACTTAGAGCAAATTATTAGACTATCAGATCACATAATTTTAGGGCTTGGTTAGCCCTTACCAACCCTACGGTAGGCCTACAGTCGATTGGAACGACCCATGTGACCCTAAGAAAAATTTCAGAATTATGGGCCCACATGCTTGTGTGGCCTACACGCCCAATATGGCCTAGCCCGTGTGGCCCACATGGCCACACCCATACCATCACACGGTCGTGTCTCGCACACGGCCAACCACACGGCTGGCACACGCCCGTGTGGCGTCGACAGAATGCACTTTTGGCTTTCACCGAAGCTCGATTTTTCGTGTTTCGGGTACACACCTGATACGATTTTGATGCGAAAATAATCCTGAGCCATCCGAAACTAAAAATAGAGTACCCAACATCGATTTAGCAAATTGATTAACGAATTCGACATAAGAATCAACACGGAACCGGCTTACCACTGATGACAAACCACCTCTAACGCGCACTAAACCATTTAAGTGCAATTCCTTGCTCCACAATTTGCTCCTAAACACAAATTACCACTAATCAATCACTACAGATTGTCATCGCCAAAATCCCAAACCAAAAGTTATAGAAATACAAAGCTTACTTACCAACCGATTAGAGAACCCGACAAACTAAAGGCACGATTAAACGATAGATTCACAAACAAAATTGAAGAAAAAGAACGAAACAAGGAGTTACCGAAAAGAGAAAAAAAATGTCAGAAACAACAGAGAAACTTGAAAAATAATGTCAGAGGACAATTTTGGAAAGAGAGAGAAAAGATTTGAAAAAAAAAGAATAAAAATAAAAATGTAATCAAAATAAAACTCCCACTAACAACATAATCTCAATTACCTCAGAATCCCAATTCCACCGGAACTCTAACACACAACCTACCAAAAATAATATACACACTCGCGCAAAGATTCGGACACCAAACCTCCAACTCTCTAACTCCCTTATCATTCGAACCAGCAGGCTCATTCTAATATAGATTAACAGACAGCTTTATACAAGCCTACTCAACAAGGATAAAGCTTGTATCTAAAATAACAAAGTTTTGCCAAAAGTGAGAACTGAACCCAAGATCTCACACACACACCCAGAACACTTAACCACTGAAACAAATACACATTTGTATTAGAATTTTACAGATACAAAATTAATTTAAGCGAGGTGTTACAAATATCAAATAAAAAAGTATATTAATTTTTCAAACAGATAGCATGGAGATCGTCCAAGCTATCCAAGGGTGGTTATTCAATGAATTAGATTCAACCTTGGTTAGAAGAGAAGAATCTACTATCAAATATAAGACAATGGACCATTCAACATATTCCTAACGAGGATAATGAAAAAGTTGATGAAATAGCAAAATTAGTAAAAAAAAAAAAAAAGATTTTCAGTTGTTTGAGGCCTCTCGTATATTAATTTGCAGTAAATTTTTTATGATATTTTATATTATTAGTACTTAAATGAGATCCTAAGTAATCTCATGATTAAAGTTAAGAGTATTTACTTTCCAAAAAAAATGATTTAAAAGAAAATTAATTAATGACTTTTTTGAAGGTACAATATAATTACAAATAGCAATTACAAGTAGAATGCACATTTAATATATTTGTATAACTATAATCAAAATTAAATTATTTTAAAGATTAATAAAACCAGGCGAGAATCAAGCTGTCAGAGTAAAAAACCAAAGATTTTTCCTTTTTTTTTTTTTTAAAAAAATGAAAAACAAAGTTATTTTAATTAATTATTACACTCTACCCTGTTACGAGAAAAATATATAAACAATACTATTTCAATAATTAATAAAAAAATTTATTTTGTAAAAAAAAATAACTAAATCCAAAAAACATTATTTAATAAAAATTCACATAAAAAATATCACAAAATCTACACCATATAAAAATTGAATGGTCAAATTAATATTATGAGTTAATTTAATATCAATTTAATGAGAAAATTATTTAGAAAGTTAAATTTTAAGAAAGAAACAAATTTGATATAATTATATTTTTATATTTCACTAATTTTATATAAAATATTTAAATAAAACAATTAAAACATATATATTTAGAAATGAATTCGTGATTCACAAAGGTTTAATTATAAATACTTATTATCTTTTTATATAGGTTTTATTCACGATTTAATCTTTCATGTTTTCCCATTTTGATATTTAATTTTTTTGTCTCATTTTTGTACTTGAACTTTGCAATGTTACTGAAAAATAATTTGTTGATATGATAAATCAACTTTGCTTAAGGATTTGTTGTAACGACAGTTAGAACGAAAATAGGCAGTGTAAAAAATAATAGCAGAAAAGAATCAACACAATCGATCTTTGTTAACACAATTCAAACACAACGGTCCTACAGTTGCGAAGGCTTGCTCAATAAATGATTTTATTCAACAATCGCCCAAATCACTTATTAGCTTAAGCCCAGTCCACCCTTACACAAAGAAATAATTGTAGCTTCAATACCAACCCCAATTGTCACAAATCACTCACCCAAATACCTTACAATACAATCAATAAACTCTCCAAAAAAAAACTTAAAAGAGTGTCACAAAACGACCACAAGAACACAACAAATTTGTGGACAAAAGACACTTCAAAAATTGTTCTCAACACAAGAAAGAAACAAAGGTTGGCAATGAGAAAAACTCAAGAAAGTAAAGATCTTCTAGCTCTCTCTACCGTGATTTACGAAGAGAGAATGAAGCCTATTTATAGGCTATTATAGCAACAAGATAAACTCCTTTAAATTAGCAGATAAATCCTTCAAAAACTCCCTTAAATAAATTTTATATTTATCTCTAAAAAGTAGCTCTTTAATCATCAATATATAATAAGACTTCCATGCTAACCAAACCCCCTCAAGGAAGTCGATTGGGGGACTTAGTATCCAAGTCGACCCATGCTTTTGTTTTGTTAAATATACCATATTCAAGTGGACTGAACTCAGCACAAACGAAAACTATTCAAGGCCTAAGTTAATGGCTCATGTAGAGAAATAGCTTTGTTATAATAGGATATGAAACGAATGGCAACAACTTTCCCAATAGTTATCCATTTTGGTACCTAACAGCTAATGGAATTAAAAAGAGGTTGGCCAATTAGAAACATGTCATGTAACACCTCAAAAATCACTATGTCATAAAAGTGGCATTAAGTTAAAATAGTGTGTAGTGGATTTCTCGATAAAGCGAAATAAGGTATAAAATCATGAAAGTGAAGGTCATAGGATACAAAAAGATGTTGAACCAAGAAGTATGACATGACATATTAATTTTAGGTAGCGACTAAATAGTAAAAAATATGAAAACTGTTATGGCCTTAGTGTAAATATTCAAAAATTTATGGGGCCAAAATATAAATATGAAAACTATTTATGAAAAGTTAAACGACCAAAAGCGAAAATACCCTAAAGGAGAAAAAAGACTAAAAAGTAAAATTAATTGGTGAATAATGACCAAATTGAATAGGTGGAAAATAAGAGGGACTAAATTGCAATTTTACCAAAAGGGAAAAATGACACAAAAGTGAATATTGAGATATTACAAGGGTAAAATGGTCATTTCTCAACCAATATAATTATCAAGAATTATCATGATAATAATTGACGAATATTTGGTGTCGAAATGTGATTTGTGAAATATTTTATTATAAGATATTTTATATTATATTTTAATTAATTGAAGCTTGCATCTAATCAACACGATGTGGACACTCTCTAATATGATGCTCCCAAGACCCACACCTTAGACAAGCCCCTAACCTCCTCCAACACTCGCCCGGATGGTGCCTACCATAATCACCACATGGCTGAATCCCAATAGGAGCAACAGGAACCCCTACTCTAACCGGCCAATCAGGTCTGGCCCGTTTCTTAGGCCTCTGAACAGAACTAGAGGGCTCTGAATCCTTCTTAGTCTTGCCTCTCTCTTGGTTCTTATTCTGGCACTCCACGCATTTAATCTCTTCGGTTATTTTCGCCTTATCTTCCAGAATTGCGAACTCTCACTCCTTTTGTGGAGTTATCAGAACACTCAAACTGTCCCTTAGACTGTCCTCAAAGCGAACACATTTCTCATACTCAGACGCCACCATGCCTCGAGTGTAGCGGCTCAATCTCAGGAACTCGACATCATACTCGGCCACAGATCTATCACCTTGCGTGAGATTCATGAACTCACGCCTATGAGCATCCACAAAGCTCGCCCCCACATACTTCCCCTAAAAAGCAGTCTTAAAGAAGTCCTAGTTCAGATGATCTGGCTAAGTACCCTCCTCAACAGATAACTACCACTGATATGCCTCGTCGCGAAGCAAAGAAACTGCACCCTTAAGTTTCTGTTCAGGAGTATAGTCGATATCGTTCATGATCCTCTTGGTGGCCTCCAACCAATACTCGGCCATGGTAGGGGCGACTCCAGTGACACCTCTAAACAACTCAGTTCCATTGGACCGGAGTCATTTAGTTACCGACCCACGGCCCCCAGATCCAGAATGGGGTCCAGCAACCCTCTCCAACACCCTCAACATGGCTTGGGACAGTGCGTCCTCCCTAGCTGAACGACTTTGAGACCCAGTCTTAGTAGCAGGCGAAACCGGTGTCTTACTCGTGTTTAAATTTTGACATACTGCCTAAAAAGGAAGACTCAGCTCGAGCCCTCTACGACCTTAACCACGCTCCCGAATACCACGAGCACTTATCATAAATTCAAATTTGCCTACATTATACAGTTTTATGCATCAGTTCCAGTATTAATTAGCAGATATTTCATGCGTAAATTATCAGAAGTTCAGAAGTGTTTCAAAGATTTTAGTCTCTAACTAACTCAGTATAGTTTCCAGAAAGTGTTAACTACAGTGTTTTCAAAAAGTTCTATCTAAATTCAGAAATAGTTACAAGATCAACGCCGGGGACTTGGTGTACCACATACTTTCTCAAAATGATCCAAATTATTTGAAAATCATTTCTGTTTTTGAAACACAATTTTGGAACCCAAAATTTTCACTACCCGAGTTTTGAAACCTAGCTCTAATACCACTAAATATAAACCTCAAACCCGGCCTAGACGTTATGGCTGTATCCGGAGATGTCACAAAGAAGGGTTTTTGAAAAACTGCATCGTTCGATAAAACATTCAAATTTTGTAACTCTTATTCATTTATAACTATTATCGAAAGCATTATCTAATTAATTTATATGCCAAAACATAAAATACAGTGAAAGTCATAAAAATGTTACATAAAATACAGTGGAAGTCATAAAAGCGTTATATTTAGAAATCTTGTTTGTATTTTCAGAAAACCTTTGTTTTAATAAAAATCATGTTTTTAGCTAATCGTCTCATATAAAGTGTTAAATTGATAACCCAAATCCAAAAAAAACTAACAGACCAGAGAGTCCATTAATTACAAAACTCCCAAAAATAATCCCTAATTAAATAAAAAAATCAAAATCTTAAACAATTACAGACTCGTGGTCACCGTGAGGATCCGTCACACCGGTCCGCCTAAGTCCGTGGATTACATGAACAGAACAGACAAAAAAATGTGAGTTTTCGTAAACTCAGTGTGCAACTCAACAGAATTAGACATGCTATTCATACAAATATCACATACACAGTCAGATTCAAATTCAGATTTGGACTTAAGTCCTTTACAGATACAGATAACAGATGTAACAGCCCGATTTTAACCCTAATCGAAAAAGTGGTTTCGGGACCACAAATCCGAGTTCAAAAAATATTTTAAATTATTTTTCGTGTTTATTATGTGTGAATTTGTTGGTGTTAAATTTTCGTGACTTAATTTTGTCATTTAGGTGCCCGATTATATAAAAGGACTTAATCGCCTAAAATGTAAAAGTTACAAATTAAAGTGTAAAGTGCATACTTGATAGTGGATTTTTAATATGAGGTCCTTAAAGGGAAATTAGCCCATTTAAAGAGATAGTGGATGGTTAAGGTCACAAATACCCTTAATTTATATGTTAATATTATTTTAGTTAAAAGGTTAATTAAGTAACTTGGTAATAACATAATATATGTTATAATAAAACATAAAAAAATGTTATCATCTTTATTATTAGCTTGGCCGAAAGTGAACAAAAGAAGAAGAAAGAAAATAAGCTAGAGTTCAGCACTTTGAAGCTTGATTAAAGATCAAGAATTAAAGAAATCGGATTTGGATCGGCGAAAGACAAAAGTGGATGAGTAGCCGATTTAACAGTCGACAACATCCGAGGTAAGTCAATAAACATTTAAATGTTGAAATAACCATGGATATGTACTTGTTATGTATTAAAATGAATTATTTGAAATTAAAATGAATTATTTGAAATTAAAATGAATTATTTGAATTTATATATGCTATGGCTGAATGTGGGTATTGTGGTTTGGCTAACTTTCGAGCTTGATTCGACCGAGATTCGACGTTCGTAAGCCCTGTATGAACCTTAGGAATAGATAGGATACATATGTCATGACATAGGATATCCATTATGTGTTATCGTGTAAGACCACGTCTGGGACATTGGCATCAATTTGTGTTTACGTGTAAGACCCTGTCTGGGACAGTGGCATCGATATGTGATTACATGTAAGACCACATTTGGGACGTTGGCATTGTACGAGCTTCTGACTATCCACGTATCCTTTTGAATTCCGAATGGTTCAACGGGCATGTGTAAGTGAAGGCCAATGTGATATGTGAATTAAAAGAACTCAGGTACGTATAAACACTGTGTTAACAAATGGAAGGTAAGTTATATGTTTATAACATTGTACAGAAGTTAATGTGTAAACATGTGAATTGTGTATAAGCTTTAACTATGTGTATTTGGCCAAAAGGGTATATTATGTGACTTTGATATTGAGATTTGAGTAATTAATTGTGATTGTGTATAAATCAATACTTGATATAAATTTGTATATATGATTTTGCTAAGTTAATTGACTTTACCTTGCTATTAACTTACTAAGCTTAAATAGCTTACCTTGTGTTTCTCTGTCTATTTCTGTTTTATAGATTTTGAATACGTTACGAGCTCAGGGATCGTCAGCAGGACTATCACACTATCAACAGCTTTCCTTGGTATTTTGGCTATGTTAATTATGAATATATGGCATGTATAACATAGAAAAAGGTTGAATATGAATTAAGTACCTATGTATGTAACTGATAGCCATGCGAAGATGGCTTAACTTCTTTGCTTGAACTTAGTTATGTTTGATTATGGTTTAAGTTCATTTTGGTTATATTGTTATGTGCTATGATAAATGGTATTTGTGATAGGTGTTTTCTTTTGTGCATTGAAGTTAGATAGTGATTTTGGATGTGGTTGAGTGATTTAACTATGATATATATATATAATAGTATGAATTATGTTTGTTATGCTACCATTGCTAAAATGATTTGATTGTAACATCCCAAAATAGGGGCTGTGTGTTTGAAGCATATCTTAAGTGTTAAATAGGCCTTAAGATTTGTTTTGATGTGTTTTAGGGGTTATTAAAGCTCGGGAAAAAAAAAAGGGAGAGTTTTGAAAATTTTTGAAAATTTAGGGTTAAAAGTGGAATTTGGCTGAGAAAGGTCTTAAGTAAAAATTTTGTAAGGTTTTGGACATGAAAATCCAGGTAGTAAAGTGGCTTCCGTGTGTCACTTAAGGATCGGCGCCAAAACAAGTCAGGGGTTCGAGTGGCATGGGGCGCATAAGCATTTTATTTTGCAAGTATGCGCTACATTGAAGAAGGCTTTATAAGAAAATCGAGGTGATTTATGTCACAAAATGGCGCCTGGGCGAGGTGGCACGGACGCTAGCAGCGAGAGAGAGGCCTTCGCAAGGACTCGAGTTCGAGTCCTGAATGCAGCGCTTGTTTGCGCTTTATTCTGTTTTTGCGTCAAGTAAGGGACGCCTACGAGTAAGGTTTAAAGGAAATTCGCGACAAGATATGGCATGAAAGTCTCAGTAGCAGAAATGGCAGGAAACTTGGAGGATTCTCTCCAGGTCTCGGGTTCGAGACCTGGGGACAGCGCCTGGAGGTTTTCTTTTTGGCTTTTTCAGGCGTGAAAATAAGTGGCTGCATGGGCATTAAATGCATGCAGCATGCAGCTTTAAAGTTGCTGCTTGTTTGTTTTATTTTATTTTGGGAACATAGGGCATTATTCTTTTATTTTTATTGTTTCTATTATGGGCTAGTTATATTTATTTTATGTTTTATTATTTTATTAAATGATGGGAAATTGATATTGAAATTTACAAAAGGGAGAGAGAGCTTTGACCGTGGGAATGAAGCATGCTTTTGGGAAGCTTGGCCGGCCTTGGTTTTGGTAAAAAGAGAAGCATGGTCATTAACCCTTTTATTTTATTAAAGGATGGGTAAAGATATGGAATAATGAATAAACAATGAATTTGTTTATTTCAATGAGGATGGGAATGAAGCATGCCTTGGGAGAAAGAGTTGGACGGCTTGGGGAAAGGATAGCATGGCCGAAATTCCCATTTGGAGTTTTCTCTTCCTTTCCAAATTGTATTGGCTAATCGTGGAGCTGCAAAAGAACATTCAATTCGGTTTTTCAAGTTAGCAATGGATGCCAAATTTCCTTGTTTTGTTTTCTATCTCCCCACATATTTCTTTTGCATGGCCGGTCTTGTGAATGCAAAGGCATAGCCGAATGACCTTGTTCCATTTTTTTTTGGGGTGCATGGCCATTGATTTGTTTGTCCCTTTCTTCTTCTTTCATTTTGATCAAATCGAAACCCCCTCCTCCTCTTATGCTATTTTCGGTTTTACTTTGAAGCATGCCGTTGTTACTATGGCCGAAACTCTTCTTCTAGTAGTCTTCTTGAGCTTGTAGTGGTAAGCTTTTATTTCGTTAAGGCAATCAAGTCTTTTCTTCTTTTTTTGGGAATGGCCGAATATGCATAGAATCACAAGTGGTTTTTCTTTTGTTGTAGCTAGTGACAAGGTGCATTGAGAGAGAGAGAGAAAGAGCCTTTCGTGGTTTCGAGTCTGCAAAGAAAGCCTTTAAGGTGTTCGGCCTTGGACCATCTCTCATAGTTTCGCTCGTAGCCGATTTTTACAAGTGACCACTTCGGGTTTTCGGTGAGAAAATAAATGTTTAAGCATATTCGGCCACAAGCCATTTTTTGGTAAGAATATGTAACCAAATGTGCTCTATGATTTTAGGGGTTAGTTGGCAAAGGAAAAACGGAGGCTTCCAGGATTTCGAATTGGTTAGGTAAGCTATAGTAAATTTCGACCCAAAGTATTTCGAGCACGACATATCCTTCGGGATTTTTATTGATAGCCGAATAGCCTATGTTATTAATTTTTGTGTTGGCCGAATATAGGGCAAGAAATCTAGCGCGATAGATCGATTTTTTGGGCTTTCGTTGTTGAGTAGTTCGGGATTTACTTAGACTTACGTTTGATCAGGTATGTAAGCTCTTACACACTTTATTAGTAATAATTGTTATTATGGTGATATTATAACCTCTCATGTAGTAACTTTGCCTTGTGGGCATAAGCTTGGTTCTCGGGTAAGTCCCCTATTACTCGATCTATAATATATGTGTATATGCTATCATATGCAATTAAATACTATGCTACATGTGGATGCATGATGTATGAGATCATGATACTGTTATGTGAGCATGATGATGGTGGGATTGATGAGAGGAGGGAGATGGTCTCTATATGGACTGTCACCAGTGGTTTGGTACCACACGATGGGTTGGCCCCATCATTGATAATTATGACTTCGGTCACCAGTGGTTTGGCACCACATATTGATATTTGTGACTAAGTCCCAGTGGTTTGACACCACCAGTGGTTTGGCACCACATATTGATATTGTGACTTCGGTCACCAGTGGTTTGGCACCACCAGTGGTTTGGCACCACATACGATATTGTGACCTATGGTCATCAGTGGTTTGGTACCACACGATGGGTTGGCCCCATCATTTGATATTTGTGACTTCGGTCACCAGTGGTTTGGCACCACCAGTGGTTTGGTACCACACGGGGTAGAAAAAGGAGTATGGATGGCTAGTTGGGTTGCATAATTGCATGCATTACTGATATCTTGTGTATGAGTTGTATTTTCGGGTTGGGGATTTATACACTGAGTCTTGGTGACTCACCCCTTCCCATATTATTTTGTAGGTGAGTAGATCGCGGAGATGGAGCCGGGGAGGACTCGAGGCGGCCATGCTCATTCCGTGGACTTGAAATTTTATTATGCCCCGTTTTAAGTTTATTAATTACTAAATTTCGATTGGGTTGTAATATGGTCGTTTATTATTATTATTTTGGATGTTTAGGTAGTTGTTTTTACTTTATTATATGACTGACGAACTTACGAACTGTTAAGCAAATCGGTAAAAGCAATGTTTTCAAAATAAGTACTCGTACGCGTTTTCAAAGACGTTACCATCAGGTAGCCAATTTTACCAAGTTATCAATAACCCCGACATTTCTAAAAATCTAAATGATCAAATGGTTTCAAAGGAAAAGGAAAAGTTTTCAACTCAATCGTATTTATCAAACCAACCTATCTTAGTTTTAGCAAACATCGTTTTTTTTTACAAATTCAATAATATTTTCAGATTTCAAATGTTAACCCGAATCTTTCAAAACGTTTTTTTTACTCCATGACATACCAGATCCGGTCAAGGCTTGTGGGCCGGGTTTGGGGTGTTACAAATTGGTATCAGAGCCCGGTTCAAAACTCGGCTGTGAGGGCCCAAGGCCCAAAATGTTTTCTTGGTAAGCCTCTGTGAGATTTTATGAAAATGGTTTTGTTTTAAGCGGCATGGCATCGAGTCTCCGGCACCAATCCGCTCGGGTAAGTGTTTTTGACTCTTGTGTGAATAATTATCTGTAAAGGGGGTAAGAATGGGACGTAGATAGTATGAAAGGTATGTGAACCCTAGGACTAGTTACCCCAACAATCGCATAAAGATTTTAATTGCCTAATTAAACAAACCTATGACTAAGTCACCGAGTTAAGGTGTGGTAACCCTTGTACACATGTCTAGGATTGGATCCGGAAGAGCTTGGTATTTAAGTAGTCCTAGCGACTCACCTCCTCTGCGGGAATCCTACCTGGTGCGTAGCTTCGGTTCACCCTAACCGTGAGGATTTGTTCATGGGCTAAACCCTATTATTAAAACCCGAAAGGGAATTAGCCGTGTTTTGATAAAAACTCTAGTTGTAAAGAATCCCCTCGAACTTGTGAGATTTATATTACAAAATTTTCTTGATTTATGGACATTTTAAAATACCCTTAGTGGTAAATTACAAAAATGCCCCTAGTTTTAAGATTTACTAAGCTACCCCAAAATTTTAACAAAATTTTCCTTATTTTACAAACATACCCAAAATCCTTAATTTGCAAATATCAAAATGCCATGATTTTGGGAAATTTACAAAATTGCCCCTAATTTGCAAAACTACCAAAATAACCCCAGTTTTCAAGAATCTTTACAACATTACCCATTAGAGAACGAATTTTCCAAAAAGAACCCTTAAAGTTTTACAACTTTTGAAATTTTTCGGAATTATTGAAACCTTACAAATTTACCCCGGTTATTACCAAAATACCCCTGTAGGGCAAATGACGAAAATACCCGGGATAGAATATGGACAAAAAGGGTGATGGAATATGTGAATGTGTGTCTTTGAATTAGAATAAGAGACTTGAAACTTGTTGATCGAAAGAACAACTTCTAAACTTCGTTCATAAAATTATTCGCTTATAATCAGTGGAACATTGGCTAACTCATAAAACTTTTTAGTCAGATCGCGATAAGAAATGAGTTCTAGAGGTCGCGGCCGTCGTGGACGCGGTAGAGGCCGGATGGCCATGTCAGAACCAGTTAGGTTGGGCCAAGGATCGGATAATGAGATACCACCTCCGCCACCACCCCCAACTTTTGGTGTGGGACATCAGGATCAGACGGGAGGTGAGTCGGTATCGCAGGCTATGCTGCGTGTTCTAGAGATGATGGCTGAGGCTGGTAGAGGTACAGGAGCTCGGAAATCTGTTCCAGAACGACTCCGAGCGAATGGGGCGGAGATATTTCGGGGTGTATCAGGTGTAGCACCCAGCACAGCGGAATATTGGTTGGAGTCCACTGAGAGGATCATGGATGACCTGGATTTTTCAGCTGAGGAAAAACTGAAGGGTATAATCTCTCTACTCCGGGATGAGTCATACCAGTGGTGGCTCACTGTAAGGGACGGAGCGACAGCGGAGGATCTCACATGGGATTTCTTTAGGGCAGCCTACCAAAGAAAATACATAGGAGCTAGCTACGTGGATGCATAGCGGAAGGCTTTCTTGAATCTGGTTCAGGGTAATAAGACCGTGGCAGAA
The DNA here is from genome assembly GCA_005393395.2 of Gossypium australe. Classification (NCBI taxonomy): domain Eukaryota; kingdom Viridiplantae; phylum Streptophyta; class Magnoliopsida; order Malvales; family Malvaceae; genus Gossypium; species Gossypium australe. The sequence continues at coordinate 34,651,028 of CM016615.1, read as the reverse complement.
TATGAGGCTGAATTCCTCCGTTTGAGTAGGTATGCTCGCGGTATTGTGAGTACCGAGTATGAACGCTCTGTTAGATTTGAGGATGGGCTGCGGGATGAGCTGAGGATGATGATAGATCCGCAACAAGAAAGAGAGTTCGCTGTCCTTGTAGAGAAGGCTAAAGTTGCTGAAGGGGTAAGACAGTCTTTCAGACGGAATCAGGATAGGAGCTGGAACAAGAGGAGCTCCGGATCTTCGAGGTTTTCCGAAAACCAGCAAAAGAGAACAAGGTATGGTGGGTCAGATCAAGCTGCTAGGCCTGCTGCCGTTGCTAATACTCAATGGCCACCCCGGTGTGCTCAGTGTGGAAAGTCTCACACGGGAGAGTGTCGGAATGGTAATCGGGGATGCTTCGAATGTGGATCCATGACACATCGAGTTAGGGACTGTCCGAAAAAGGTAGCGAGGCTGAGGTCTGAGAGTCAGGATCGTCCACTGAATAGGAGGGATTACCATCAGCCACAGAGAGGTCATGGTGCTGGCAGAGGTCGTGGGACATCGAGTGGAGGTACCGGTAGTACTGAGGCTAGGCAACCTGGCTTGGTTTATGCTGCGAGGCGTCAAGAGGAGGGCGATACACCGGACGTCATAACCGGTATGTTTTTAATCTTTGGAGTACCTTATAGCACCTTGATTGATGTTGGCTCGACTCACTCATACATTGCTAGTAGCATTGTGGAAACTCTGAACTTAGACTTTGAGCTTACTTCTAAGAAGATGACTGTGTTAAGCCCTCTGGGTCACTCTGTAGAAGTAAGTAAACTCTATAGGGATGTACCCCTAGAACTCCAAGGGGTCGTGTTCTTGGCTGATTTGATGGAACTACCGTTTAGGGAGTTCGATCTGATTCTCGGGATGGATTGGCTAGTAAAGTACCAAGCTAGCCTGGATTGCGCAGCTAAGCGCATGGTGTTGAAGACCGTGGATGGAGATGAGGTAGTAATGATAGGTAAGAGGAGAGATTACCTATCTAATCTGGTTTCTGCATTGAAGGCGAAAAAGATGGTCAGGAAAGGTTGTGAGGCATATGTAGTGCATATTTGTGCTTTGGAAGCTAAGGATGCAGCTGTGAGGGATGTGCGGACCGTAAGGGAGTATGTTGATGTGTTTCCCGAAGAACTTCCGGGGTTACCTCCTGATCGTGAGGTTGAGTTTGGCATAGATTTGATACCTGGAACCGCACCAGTATCTATAGCTCCGTATCGGATGGCACCGAAAGAATTAGTAGAGTTAAAGGCTCAGATCCAGGAGTTGTTGGATAGAGGATTCATCCGACCGAGTGTATCGCCTTGGGGAGCTCCAGTGCTGTTTGTTAAAAAGAAGGATGGTACGATGTGGATGTGTATAGACTATCGACAGTTGAACAAGCTGACGATAAAGAACCGGTATCCCTTACCCAAGATTGATGATTTGTTCGATCAACTCAAGGGTGCATCGGTTTTCTCCAAGATCGATCTAAGGTCGGGGTATCATCAGCTTAAGGTGAAGGAAGCTGATATCCATAAGACTGCATTCCGTACTCGGTATGGGCACTACGAGTTTCTGGTAATGCCTTTTGGTTTGACGAATGCACCAGCCGCGTTTATGGACTTGATGAACCGGGTCTTCCAACCCTATCTGGATCGGTTCGTCGTGGTGTTTATAGATGACATATTGGTTTACTCAAAGACGGAGGAGGAGCATGATAAGCATTTGCATATAGTTCTACAAGTATTGAGGGAGGAGCAGTTGTATGCCAAATTCAGTAAGTGCGAATTTTGGCTTAGGGAGGTGACTTTCTTAAGTCACGTGGTGTCAGCTGAAGGGATTAAAGTGGACCCCCGCAAGGTTGAAGAGTGTTGGATTGGAAACCGCCTAGGTCAGTGGCGGAAATTCGAAGCTTTCTGGGTCTGGCTGGGTACTATCGAAGATTTGTGGAAGGATTCTCTTTAATCGCAGCGCCGTTGACTAAGCTATTGAGAAAAGGAGTCCCATTTGTTTAGTCAGAGAAACAGCAAGAAAGTTTTGATAAGCTAAGGAAGATTCTGACAGAAGCTCCAGTTTTGGTACAGCCTGAGGCAGGGAAGTTGTTCACGGTTTATTGTGATGCGTCCCATACTGGTTTAGGATGTGTGTTGATGCAGGAAGGGAAGGTAGTGGCCTATGCATCACGTCAGCTAAGACCGCATGAGGTTAACTATCCGACTCACGACTTGGAGTTAGCGGCAGTAGTCTTCGCTTTAAAAATATGGAGGCATTACTTGTATGGGGAGAAATCGATAGTTTACACGGATTACAAAAGTTTGAGGTATCTTTTGACGCAGAAGGACTTAAATTTGAGGCAGCGCCGATGGATTGAACTGTTGAAGGATTACGACTGTTCCATTGAGTACCATCCAGGCAAGGCTAACGTGGTGGCTGATGCGTTGAGCCGGAAGGTCATGACAGACCTAAGGGCGATGTTTCCTCATCTCAGTCTATACGACGATAGAAGTCTTTTGGCAGAGCTGCAAGTTAAGCCAACTTGGATCGAGGAGATTAAGGAAAAGCAATTAGGGGATGACAGTTTAAACGCGCGGAGGTTGCAAGTTCAAGATGGTGGTTTGGAAGGGTATAGTTTGACTGGTGATGGTGTGTTGTGTTTTCAAGGGCAGCCTTGTATGCCGAAGGATGTGGAATTAAGGCAAAGAATTCTTCAGGATGCACATAGCAGCCCCTACGCTATGCACCCTGGATGTAGCAAGATGTATGGAGATTTACGAAAGCAGTTCTGGTGGCCAGGGTTAAAGCATGAGGTAACTGAATTTGTGGGAAGGTGTCTCACGTGTCAGCAGGTAAAGGCTGAACATCAGTTGCCATCAGGGTTACTTCAACCAGTGAAGATTCCTCAGTGGAAATGGGAGAGGATCACTATGGACTTTGTCAATGGACTACCCCTCACGCCCAGTAAGAAGGACTCAGTTTGGGTGATTGTGGACCATCTGACCAAGTCAGCTCATTTCATTCCAGTAAGAGTGGATTACTCGCTTCAGAAGTTAGCTAAGTTGTATGTAGCGGAGATAGTGAGGTTGCACGGTGTGCCAGTATCGATCATCTTAGACAGAGATCCCAGATTTACGTCGAGGTTTTGGAGAGCGCTACATCAGGCTTTGGGTACACGGTTGGATTTCAGTACAGCATTCCATCCACAGTCTGACGGACAGTCGAAAAGGGTTATTCAGATTTTAGAGGACATGCTAAGAGGGTGCGTTTTGGACTTCAGAGGTAGTTGGGAAGAGTTTTTGCCATTAGCTGAGTTCGCATACAACAATAGTTATCAGGCAAGCATTAAGATGGCACCATACGAAGCGTTGTATGGTAGGAGGTGTCGCACACCTACTTGTTGGACAGAGTTGGGTGAGCGACGGATGTTAGGACCGGAATTGGTTGCAGAAACTGAGGATAAGGTGAAAAAGATCCAAGCTCGGTTGAAGGAAGCCTCGGATAGGCAGAAGTCTTATGCCGATCTCAAGTGGAGGGATATAGAGTTTGCCGTAGGAGACGAAGTTTTTCTGAAGGTCTCGCCATGGAAGAAAGTGTTAAGATTTGAGAAAAAGGGCAAGTTAAGTCCAAGGTTCATTGGACCGTTTAAGGTGTTGAGACGAGTGGGACCAGTAGCTTATCGGCTCAAGTTGCCAGCAGAACTGAGTCAGATTCACGATGTGTTCCATGTCTCCATGCTTAGACGCTATCGTTCTGATCCTTCGCACGTCTTGGCAGTTGAGGAAGTTGAGGTGAGTCCAGATTTGACGGTGGAAGAGGAACCTGTACAGATCCTAGATCGGGATGTAAAAGTTTTGCGTAGGAAGTCAGTTCCTTTAGTGAAGGTCCTATGGCGGAATCATGGCATGGAGGAAGCTATGTGGGAACCCGAGGATGTGATGCGGCGGCAACACCCCCAACTCTTCTGACCCAGGTAATTTCGGGGACGAAATTATTTTAAGGGGGTAGAATTGTAACATCCCAAAATGGGGGCTGTGTGTTTGAAGCATATCTTAAGTGTTAAATAGGCCTTAAGATTTGTTTTGATGTGTTTTAGGGGTTATTAAAGCTCGGGAAAAAAAAAGGGAGAGTTTTGAAAATTTTTGAAAATTTAGGGTTAAAAGTGGAATTTGGCTGAGAAAGGTCTTAAGTAAAAATTTTGTAAGGTTTTGGACATGAAAATCCAGGTAGTAAAGTGGCTTCCGTGTGTCACTTAAGGATCAGTGCCAAAACAAGTCAGGGGTTCGAGTGGCATGGGGCGCATAAGCATTTTATTTTGCAAGTATGCGCTACATTGAAGAAAGCTTTATAAGAAAATCGAGGTGATTTATGTCACAAAATGGCGCCTGGGCGAGGTGGCAAGGACGCTAGCAGCGAGAGAGAGGCCTTCGTAAGGACTCGAGTTCGAGTCCTGAAGGCAGCGCTTGTTTGCGCTTTATTCTGTTTTTGCGTCAAGTAAGGGACGCCTACGAGTAAGGTTTAAAGGAAATTCGCGACAAGATATGGCATGAAAGTCTCAGTAGCAGAAATGGCAGGAAACTTGGAGGATTCTCTCCAGGTCTCGGGTTCGAGACCTGGGGACAGCGCCTGGAGGTTTTCTTTTTGGCTTTTTCAGGCGTGAAAATAAGTGGCTGCATGGGCATTAAATGCATGCAGCATGCAGCTTTAAAGTTGCTGCTTGTTTGTTTTATTTTATTTTGGGAACATAGGGCATTATTCTTTTATTTTTATTGTTTCTATTATGGGCTAGTTATATTTATTTTATTGTTTTATTATTTTATTAAATGATGGGAAATTGATATTGAAATTTACAAAAGGGAGAGAGAGCTTTGACCGTGGGAATGAAGCATGCTTTTGGGAAGCTTGGCCGGCCTTGGTTTTGGTAAAAAGAGAAGCATGGTCATTAACCCTTTTATTTTATTAAAGGATGGGTAATGATATGGAATAATGAATAAACAATGAATTTGTTTATTTCAATGAGGATGGGAATGAAGCATGCCTTGGGAGAAAGAGTTGGACGGCTTGGGGAAAGGATAGCATGGCCGAAATTCCCATTTGGAGTTTTCTCTTCCTTTCCAAATTGTATTGGCTAATCGTGGAGCTGCAAAAGAACATTCAATTCGGTTTTTCAAGTTAGCAATGGGTGCCAAATTTCCTTGTTTTGTTTTCTATCTCCCCACATATTTCTTTTGCATGGCCGGTCTTGTGAATGCAAAGGCATAGCCGAATGACCTTGTTCCATTTTTTTTTGGGGTGCATGGCCATTGATTTGTTTGTCCCTTTCTTCTTCTTTCATTTTGATCAAATCGAAACCCCCTCCTCCTCTTATGCTATTTTTGGTTTTACTTCGAAGCATGCCGTTGTTACTATGGCCGAAACTCTTCTTCTAGTAGTCTTCTTGAGCTTGTAGTGGTAAGCTTTTATTTCGTTAAGGCAATCAAGTCTTTTCTTCTTTTTTTGGGAATGGCCGAATATGCATAGAATCACAAGTGGTTTTTCTTTTGTTGTAGCTAGTGACAAGGTGCATTGAGAGAGAGAGAGAAAGAGCCTTTCGTGGTTTTGAGTCTGCAAAGAAAGCCTTTAAGGTGTTCGGCCTTGGACCATCTCTCATAGTTTCGCTCGTAGCCGATTTTTACAAGTGACCACTTCGGGTTTTCGGTGAGAAAATAAATGTTTAAGCATATTCGGCCACAAGCCATTTTTTGGTAAGAATATGTAACCAAATGTGCTCTATGATTTTAGGGGTTAGTTGGCAAAGGAAAAACGGAGGCGTCCAGGATTTCGAATTGGTTAGGTAAGCTATAGTAAATTTCGGCCCAAAGTATTTCGAGCACGACATATCCTTCGGGATTTTTATTGATAGCCGAATAGCCTATGTTATTAATTTTTGTGTTGGCCGAATATAGGGCAAGAAATCTAGCGCGATAGATCGATTTTTTGGGCTTTCGTTGTTGAGTAGTTCGGGATTTACTTAGACTTACGTTTGATCAGGTGTGTAAGCTCTTACACACTTTATTAGTAATAATTGTTATTATGGTGATATTATAACCTCTCATGTAGTAACTTTGCCTTGTGGGCATAAGCTTGGTTCTCGGGTAAGTCCCCTATTACTCGATCTATGATATATGTGTATATGCCATCATATGCAATTAAATACTATGCTACATGTGGATGCATGATGTATGAGATCATGATACTGTTATGTGAGCATGATGATGGTGGGATTGATGAGAGGAGGGAGATGATCTCTATATGGACTGTCACCAGTGGTTTGGTACCACACGATGGGTTGGCCCCATCATTGATAATTGTGACTTCGGTCACCAGTGGTTTGGCACCACCAGTGGTTTGGCACCACATACGATATTGTGACCTATGGTCATCAGTGGTTTGGTACCACACGATGGGTTGGCCCCATCATTTGATATTTGTGACTTCGGTCACCAGTGGTTTGGCACCACCAGTGGTTTGGTACCACACGGGGTAGAAAAAGGAGTATGGATGGCTAGTTGGGTTGCATAATTGCATGCATTACTGATATCTTATGTATGAGTTGTATTTTTGGGTTGGGGATTTATACACTGAGTCTTGGTGACTCACCCCTTCCCATATTATTTTGTAGGTGAGTAGATCGCGGAGATGGAGCCGGGGAGGACTCGAGGCGGCCATGCTCATTCCGTGGACTTGAAATTTTATGATGCCCCGTTTTAAGTTTATTAATTACTAAATTTCGATTGGGTTGTAATATGGCCGTTTATTATTATTATTTTGGATGTTTAGGTAGTTGTTTTTACTTTATTATATGACTGACGAACTTACGAACTGTTAAGCAAATCGGTAAAAGCAATGTTTTCAAAATAAGTACTTGTACGCGTTTTCAAAGACGTTACCATCAGGTAGCCAATTTTACCAAGTTATCAATAACCCCGACATTTCTAAAAATCTAAATGATCAAATGGTTTCAAAGGAAAAGGAAAAGTTTTCAACTCAATCGTATTTATCAAACCAACCTATCTTAGTTTTAGCAAACATCGTTTTTTTTTACAAATTCAATAATATTTTCAGATTTCAAATGTTAACCCGAATCTTTCAAAACGTTTTTTTTACTCCATGACATACCAGATCCGGTCAAGGCTTGTGGGCCGGGTTTGGGGTGTTACATTGATTATGTTTTATCTGTGTTAGTAATGGTTTATAATTAGTTGATGTGTACTTTTGAATAAAAGTTGAAAGGTGATATTAGATATGTATTTGAATGATAGTTCGGCATTTAAGGATATATTGAGGTGATTAGTTATGTATTTTAGTAGTGAATTGAATGATGATTAATTAGAGACAAATATATTTTGGTTGTGGCTTTATATTGATGTATTGTAAAGATTTAATATGCATTATAAATAGTTTAAGTTAATAAGCTAAATATAATGAATATATGTAATTGTTATGGTTTTTTTTTTATAAATTGAAAAGGTTAATGTATATATATGTATTCGGCTATGTTGTGATATTATAATGGATGAATGCATGTAATACATATGAATTTGGTTTTATGATTTGTTTATAAATTTGTGAAAATTCTATGTATTTGTGGTTTGTGAAATGATGGACATATTAGTGATTAAATTGGTTTTATATGGGTTAGCTATTCGAATAGAAGAACCATGCAAGTATATGTTTATGCATTTGGTTTAAAAATTTAATTAAAAGATTATAAATATATTTGCATATATATATTCGGATGTGTTTTAATAATATATTGGTATGTTTATTTAAAGATTTGTTTATGATATGTCATGGACTTAAATTTGTAAATTAAAGTGATGATGAATATATTCAAATTAGTTGTATGGGAGATATTAAGTATGGTCGAATGTTATACATAATATGGTTGATGTCATTTGGTTTTAATGTTACAATGTTCGAACACCATATATATATATGTGTGTGTGTGTGTTTTAAAGTGATGTTTATTTATTAAGACTTTAATAAAATGGTTAGATTAATGATGTTAATTATGAATGATTGATTATGTTATAAATTTGAGATAGGTGTTTAGTTGTAATGTAAATGATTTTGGCTTTATTGTTGAGGTATGAAATTTGTATTGGTAAAATATGCAACTTACTCTGCTCAGATGATTCAATACATATTTAAATTTTTTAAAAAAAATTATTATATGCCTGTTTTGAGTTGTGTTTTCTTCGGTAATATCTTGTAACCTTAGTCTGGCGACGGATATGGGTTAGGGATGTTACAACAGAATCAGATATGCAGAACAGATATACAGAATCCTACCTCCATCCTCTACACACCAACTCCAACCATCCCATCACACCATGTGGGGTTAAAAACACTCACCCATCCCTACACACCATATCGTGCCATTATGACACATATCAGATAATGTGCAGCCAAGCTGTCAGAATATAGGTGATGGTCACCATACAGAACACTTCCTCCACATATACAATTCCCACCCCAATCATATATACAGAAATATCATGCTTACATGTTCATATACAGATATCAAATATATATTTAACAGAATAATCAGACATGCATAACAGTGTCATACTCAGAGTAGATTATTAGACTATCAGATCACATAATTTTAGGGTTTGGTTTGCCCTTATCGACCCTACGGTAGGCCCACAGTAGATTAGAACGACCCGTGCGACCTTAGGGAAAATTTTAGAATTATAGGCCACACGCCTAGATTGGCCTTCACTGTGTGGCCTACACGCCCAATATGGCCTAGCCCATGTGGCCCATACGACCACACCCACACCCACCATCACACGGTCGTGTCTTGCGCACGACCATGCCTTCGTCAAACACACGGCCATGTCTTTCACAACGGTAAAATGGTCATTTCTCAACCAATATGATTATCAAGAATTATCATGATAATAATTGATGAATATTTGGTGTTGAAATGTGATTAGTGAAATATTTTATTATAAGATATTTTATTTTATATTTTAATTAATTAAATTAATGAGATATTTTCATGAAAAAATGTAGATATTTCTCTCATCTTTCCATGCTTTTCAAGTTACTCTATATATATATGAAGAAAAGGTTTTCATTTTGTTACAATTTGGTCGATTGTCATGTAATCTCACTATTTATTCCAAATTTCTTGGAAATTTCCATAAGCACCAAAGAAAAAATAATGAAGTGGAGATCCTAGAGAGCATGTTCCTATTTATAAGCAAGAAATTAGTAGATGGAAGTGAAGAAAACTAAAAGAAAAGAGAATGATAGTTATGAAGTTCAAGAAGAAAAGGAAAGAGAAGCAAAGGGGAGGAAATTCTTGATAAAAGAGGTAAGTTTTCATTTGTATTTCAAAGAATTGAATTAGATATGTTACGATTGGAATGTATGATGTGTGAACTTAATCAAAATAGTAGAGATAGAAAATAACTTTAAAATGAATGATATATAAGGACATTAAGTTTTTATGAGAAAAAGACAAATATGATTTGTATAATGTGAAATGTTAAGATAAAGAAATGAATATGCTACTAACATATGAATTTATATGACTAAATTGAATAATAATAAAAAGCATAATGATTATATACATCCAATTGAAAGTTAATGCAAAGAATCATGGAAAAGCAAATATTTTAACTAAAATAGTTTATAAACATAATTAGTATTTAGCCATAGATACTCCTAAATCAACCCAAAACGCAGACCTACACTAGCTCCTCTGAGAACTGAAACTTTCAACTTGAAACTTAAATATCTCAACCTCTACTCGTTCCATTTGCCTAAAACTGATTCCAAACATCTAATTGTTCATTACGTCTGATTCTCAACCTTCAAACTACACAAAATTACACAGATTCGTGGTTTCAAAATTTCGATGTAAAATAGTCATTTTTCATGAAAACTCATTAATACCTTAGAATCTCTTAACGAAACTTTATGGAAAATTTAAAAACCTTCTAATCATATTAAAACGAGTTGAAATACATTTTAAAATATTGATTTCATACAAAATCCCGAATTTCACCATTAACAACCCACATTTTAATATTTATTCAAAACTTTTGATTCAATAGATAAAAACTCAATTTAAAAAGGTAGATATCATTAAAAACTAATAAGAAAATGAAACATTACCTTAGTTGGAGGAGAAACAAACTTTTAATTGAAAATCCCAAAAATCCACAAGTTGAGCGATGGTGAAATCAATAGTGTTTTTTGAAGCCTTTTATGGAATTCTAAGAAAATTTAATGCTTGGGAGATGATAGAAATAAAAGGAATTGATGCTTGAAAAATAAAATAATTGGAAGGTACTTGGGAAAATCAAGGGACAACAACAAAAAAGGGTGAGGGAAGAAACTATGTGAGTTTAATGTAGATGGGGAAAATAGGGTATTTTTAAAACTTTGGTGTAACAGCTTTAAAATCACTACTAATTTAAACATTTTTACAAAACAATCCTCTTTTCAAAATTGAAGATCTTTCCTACCTTACTTGATTTTCAAAAAGCTATAGTCAAAAATAATTTCGGATTACCATAATTCAAGATTTTCGAACCCATTCCGAGCAACAATTCTTAATTTACCCTCGAAAATTCTAGACTAAATTTTGGGGTGTGACATGATTTGGTAATTAAATCATTCTGTCGAAATTAATAAAAATGAAAGAGAATTGACGTAATTTAAACATTAGTGTAAGGGGAGAATATGCTAAAGTGTTACCACTAAATCAAGAAACTCATTCTTGATTATTTTCTACCATATTAAATCTACATATTAGGAAGAGTAAGACTTGAACCTTAGATCTCAAGAGAGAATACAAAAAAGAGCCTCTCTTCCACCTAGACTAAAACTCAATTCTTAATAAGTTAATCAATTCAAACCCTATGATTTTTGAGTGTTACAAACAATATTAATAATTGGATTGAAATTTTTAAAGGGAAAAAGATATAACTTTTTAAATACATATTTTAACCGATTATAAATTATTTTTAGAACACTTTAATCCTAAAATAAAGATATTAAATTTATATAAACTAAATGGGCAAAATACCAGAAAATGCCCAAAATTTTTGAAAATTACCGAAAAGGGCCGGGTTGAAAAAAATTTACGGAAAAGGGCCATTTCCCCCAAAAACGCGTCCACATCAACGCATTTTTGGGGGATACGGACCAAAAGCACACCCTGTAGGACGCGTTTTTGTCCACCTCAGCAAAAACGCGTCCACGTAGGCGCGCTTTTGCTGAGGTGGACAAAGCGCGTCCTACGTGGCGCGCTTTAGCCCGTGTTTTTAAAAAAAAAAACTATTCTCGAATATTTTAAAAATTTACGAGAATAAACCTTTATAAAGGCTCAAAGTGAGAACACCATTTTTTTAAGGTGTCATCAATTAATAAGGAAATATAACTTACAAAGGAAATCTTTATATAGACCCAAAGTCTCATTTCCCTTGTTTTCTTAAGTAAAGTGGGATATGAGATATGTGTATTTATAGACTCATGAATAGTTTTGCAGCTTGTTCCTAAACAATGTGGGATTCCTTTCTCTTTTAACTAACAACATGAGATGACATGCTACACTATATTTGATTTTTTTTTACAAAACAATTTCTCTTTTTTTTAAAATTTATTTAACATTTTCTTATATTATAAAAAACAAGAAACAAAACAACTCAAATAAGAGTTTAATCTTTGGTGGTTATGTTGATTTTAGATATATTCCCCACCCGCAAGTAGATATCATACATTCTAATATAATTAAAAAAAGTATAATTAAAATATTTCTATTATTTTTTATTACTTTTATATTTTTTGAATTTTTAAATTTTAAAAAATTAATTAAATGTTGATGTGTCATCTACATGTATGTAACATCAGTAAAGTTTAAAAATATTAATTTTTTATTCGTGATTTGACAAAAAGAGGTAAATTTAAAGGCTAAAAAAAGCATAAATTTAAAAAAAGTTTTCAATAAATTACTAATTTAGTTACATAATCTAATATAATTTAAAAAATAATTATTAACATATAAATTTGTATGAATTCTTGTTATATATGGATTCAAACCCGTTTGTTCCATCAACAAATTGATCTGCATGAGACTTAAGAGTTAGAATTTTGTGTAACCCTTTTTCCTCCTAATTTTTACTTTTAAAAAGAAATTGCAATACAATTTTTTTATTATAGAATTCTCCAATTTTTATTTATTTATTTGCTTAGGAAGCTTTATTGACACTGCTTTTGTTTTTCCATCAACCCAATTTAAGAGACATTTCACTTTTTATAATTAACAAAAACAAAAAGAAAATAAAAGAAATTACTTTTTTTTTCGTGTTCGATACAAGATAGATGAAATATGAAAAATAAAATGATATGAAAATATATTATTAGTGATATATCACCTCCATTATTTCGGGGAAAGAAATAAAAATAATTTTAATTTATGATACTTTCACTAGTATTTTTTTTGTAAAAAAAAAGTTGATATCTATGCTACTAATGAAGTTTCTTAGTGTGTTTGTTACTACTAATAAAGTTTATTTGCATGGTTGAGACCTTATGCTTTTCAAATACCCATATTCGAATTTTATAATTTGTGAATTTTTATTATATTTAAAAAAATAAGTGATTTATATAACTACTAATATACTATTTTGACTCTTTTTTTTAATCGAGTTAATGTTGGTTATCTCGTGATACCAATTCGATAAAACACTTTATTTATATTAAATTATAGCATACTCATGATGTGGGTGACAATTAAAATTATTTAACAAATATATTTTAAAAAAATGGATATAAATACTAAATGAGGTTTAATTAGTTGAATAGTAAAATATAAATATTACAAATTATAAAGACGTAGGTTGAAAACCTAATATGTATATATTTTTACTATTATTTTATATAAAATGATAACCCTATAAAAATATCTAATTTAGTTTGTGATAATACCAAATTTATTAAAAAATTAATATTAGTAAAGATATATAGTACAAAACTAAACATAAAATTTTATATGTTAAGGAAATAGCGGAAAACATATCATATTTGTAGAACTGTTTAGCAGTGTGGGAGAATGGGATCATTACAAGGAAAAATGAAATATATCATTAACAACAAACATAAAAGAAAGCGTCTTTTATAATATAAGAAAAATGAAATATATTTATAAAATATATTTATAAAATATATTTGAGTTGTTTTGTTTCTTGTTTTTTATAATATAAGAAAATGTTAAATAAATTTTAAAAAAAAGAGAAATTGTTTTGTAAAAAAAATCAAATATAGTGTAGCATGTTATCTCATGTTGTTAGTTAAAAGAGAAAGGAATCCCACATTGTTTAGGAACAAGCTGCAAAACTATTCATGAGTCTATAAATGCACATATCTCATATCCCACTTTACTCAAGAAAACAAGGGAAATGAGACTTTGGGTCTATATAAAGATTTCCTTTGTAAGTTATATTTTCTTATTAATTGATGACACCTTAAAAAAAATGGTGTTCTCACTTTGAGCCTTTATAAAGGTTTATTCTCGTAAATTTTTAAAATATTCGAGAATAGTTTTTTTTTAAAAACACGGGCTAAAGCGTGCCACGTAGGACGTGCTTTGTCAACCTCAGCAAAAGCGCGCCTACGTGGACGCGTTTTTGCTGAGGTGGACAAAAACGCGTCCTACAGGGCGCACTTTTGGTCCGTATCCCCCAAAAACATGCTGACGTGGACGCGTTTTTGGGGGAAATGGCCCTTTTCCGTAAATTTTTTTAACCCGGCCCTTTTTGGTAATTTTCGAAAATTTTGGGCATTTTCTGGTATTTTGCCCAAACTAAATACTATATAAAATTATTACGTAATAATATATAGGTGAGTCGAAGATTCGATTACAGTAACTAATTAAAAAATCGGAAATTTGTTTTTAAATATAAAGTGATGTAAAATGAAAAGGGAAGAGAGAAAAACGGCAACAAAGCCTGAAAAACAGAGACGACGACAACTCAGTAGTCGATACTTGAAGAAGCTTTTTATTTTTTCTCTTTTTAGAAAGAAAGGAAAAAGGAGGAAACTTTGATTTTGCTTTTCTCTTCCTAGTTTTACCTTTTTTAAAAGAAAATTAGCGGAAACGACGACAACACGCCGTTCGAATTCCGGCGACGGTGAAATTACAGTTTTACTCTTTTCCTTAGTTGGAGGATGGCCGTGAGGCCGCCGCATATGGCATTCCGATTTGTTTTCTGTATGGTTTCGACTCCAATATAGTTTATTATTTTTATCTTTTAGATAAAAAAGAAGGGAGAAGAAGCTTTTCTTTTGGTTTTTGTATTTGAATCTGGAAGATACAAGGGAGCATTGTGGACGTCCGATTCGATTTCGATGATGGTGATGAAAGGATGGATGGTGGTGGAAAAAGGGAGGAGGATTGTACGGACGGCGTTTTTCATGGTGGCGATGTTGACGTCGCTTCTGGCATCGTCTCTGCCGTTGCTGGCGGCGATAGGCGACATTATGATCCCTTTCCTTTTACTCTCAAGCTTCACATGCGTCACGTGCTACGGTTTAAAGGAACACTTTCGTCGTTACGCTTTCAAAAACTCCTTAACCGATATACCTCTAGTCTCCATCCTCAGATCTATCATCATCATTTGTACGATTCGTATTTCCATTTTTTTTATTTATAACAATTTCCTGAAAATAAAGACAGAAATTAACATAAAATTCTCTTTCTTTCTTTCTTTTATTTTTTTGGTTATAACATGCAGGTGTATATTCGATGTGCGATGGCCCAGCATTATCCCATGGACCTTACTTAGGAACGGTTGCTTTATGTTCATTCGTTTCGATTCTTGTACTATCGGTCAAAGCTTGTGTTTTTACGGTGAATTCGCAAATAGTGGCAGAGGCATCGTCGGGTTATTCATTGGCAAGGCAAAGGCTTCATTTCAAGAAATCATGGGGAATGCCAGTTTTGTTCCTTTCGTCAGTTGTTTTCGCACTTGGTCACATTGTAGTTGCTTATAGAACATGTTGCAGAGCAAGGAGAAAGCTTTTGTTTCATCGAGTTGATCCTGAAGCAGTAAGTTTTATGGGTCAATTCCATATTTGGGGTTTGGGGTTTTCATTAATAAGCAGTTGGTTATTGTCTTTGCTACTTATCACTTTGTTCAGAGCCAAAGCCAATCAAATAAGTTTAAAGGTGGAATTTTCTGGAGAAACCATGCATGATTTTACTCAATATTACCATAATCATGTTGGATTTTTAAAAAAATTATAAGTTTGATTTGTAACTGTTTTTATGAAATGATTATGTTAGAACTGATTTTGCATGTTAGTTGTTTGTTTCTTTGTAGTCAATTGTGGTCTTGCTTTCTATCATTTTCTTTTGTTTTTAGCAATTATGTTAGGGTCCTTGGTGTTTGTTAAATGTTACAGAGACATTCTATTTTTGTAGACTTTTCTCCCCTAAAGTTCATGGATTAACAAACTGAAATTCAGTGCTTTTAGCCATTCATTTTTGTTTAAAAAAAAATTGTGATGAGTGAAGTAATGGTTTATTGTTTCTGTAATTATAATTGCATGTGTTTCCATTGCATAAGATGTCAGTATTTTTATTCTATCACAGTGTAAACTCATGCAATTGCTGAGCTTTTCATAACTTTTGATTCTATATTAGAAGTATGGTATTTTCTTTTGGGTAGTAACATTCATGTTATTGCAGGTTCTTTTGTGCAAAAATGTTTTCTCTAGCTTCCAGAAGGTTCCACGATCTCCCACTCCCCCCATAGGGAAAACTCCAAAAAGTGATGGGGAAACAAGGCGAAAGCCTTTTGGGCAATCTGGCGACGATGGGGAGGTTCCTATTAGATTGCTTGCTGACGTTGATAGCTTGTTCATTACATTGCAAGGGCTTACCGTTCATTACAAGCTTTGCTTTCCTGGTTCACCCCCTAGGGCTTTGTCATCTACTACCTTTCTAGAACCTGAAGTTAGTTGCGCACCACAAGTTGCAGCTGGAAAGCTAAAGCTTGATAGGCAAGCATTAAGTGTGTTGTCAAAAACGCAATATCACCATCTTCAGAGGAGTTATAGCAACCAATTTCATAGCTCTTCACTTTATGCTCCACTGTTGGATGTTTCCCCAACATCTCCTGTTATTTCTAAAGATGTTCCTGTTTTCAGCCTTGATGATTCCGTTGCACAGGTTGAGACAAGTAATTTGAAATCTGGAACTCCAGAGAAAGATATAGAGGCAAATGGCCAGTTTGGTATTATTTTAGTCCACGGGTTTGGAGGGGGAGTCTTTGCTTGGAGGCATGTGATGGGGGTGCTTGCTTGCCATGTTGGTTGTCCAGTTGCTGCTTTTGATCGGCCGGGTTGGGGATTGACTTCTAGGCCAAGCAGGAAAGATTGGGAGGGAAAACAGTTGCCCAATCCTTACAAACTTGAAACTCAGGTTAGGTTTGACACTCTTTTGGATGTTATTTGGTTATTCACGAGAGATGTGCTTTTGTGGCAGGCAAGATTAATGGGTGTCATTTGTCATTCTAGTATATGTCATGTGACTTATAATCAATTCTTTCAGAATGGTTTATCTCTCATAAATAATTGAAATTCAATCCTTTATTGAGTTTTTATAATCATTCCTTGAATGATCTGTCTGTTTGTTTGTTTCCAGCATTTTGACATAGTTCTGAATAAGTCTTATTACCTGATGTTTCAGGTTGACTTGCTTCTTTCCTTCTGCTCTGAGGTGGGGTTTTCTTCGGTGGTGCTTGTTGGACATGATGATGGAGGCATCCTTGCTTTGAAGGCTGCACAAAAAGTCCAAGCCTCGATGAAATCTTACAATGTGAGTAAGCTGTTATGATTTTTCTATGACGCTTTGCATATTTTAGACAACAAAAATAGCATCTTTAGTTATATCCTATTCTGATTTAGCGTTATACTGATGTGGTGAAACAAGAAAAATCTGAGGGTTGCCCATAACAAATTATGTTTTGTAACAGAGTTGATTATCTAATAAACATAAATGAAATTTCATTTACATTGAGAATAGAAAAATTCTTCAGAGAAGTGGCTATTCTAGAGGCATTAGTGTTGAAATTTTTAGGGGATATCACTTTTCTCCATAAGCTTTACTTGTCATTTTGCAAATTTGATCTTCTATTTTCAATTTTATATCAATTAGTAACCTCATGCATATAACTGTTATTAAATGTTTACAACAGAAGCCGATATAAAAAAGGATGAAATTTTGGTACTACTAACTTAAGAGAATCTACGGTCAGCAAAAGGACAGGCGTTTGACATGGACAATATAGCAGAATTAAAGAATAAAACAGCTAGAGAAGGGGGGGGGGGGTTATTTATGTTATTCATGTCAACTTTCCTCTTTTAATTGACTGGTTCCTGATATCCAAAATCTGTAAGTTATAAGGTTTTTACTTGTTGGAAGATACTAAATTAAGATTACCCTAAAGAAAGGGTTGGGTTTGTTTTTTACTTATGTCAGCTTTACTTTTTCAATTGACCAGTTCTTGACTTCTTAACAATTTATTTGTGGATTTAACTAATAGAAGATTATGCCGCAATTTCTTTTTGAACGGATAATGGTTAATGACCCACTTACATATCTGTTTGTCAGCATTGCTTAAAAATCTTTGAGCTTGGTTCTTATTGTCTTTCTTTTGTTGTATTTGGTGATTTATTCAGATTACGATCAAAGCGGTGGTTTTGCTAAGTGTTAGCTTGTCAAGAGAGGTTGTTCCTGCCTTTGCAAGGATACTCTTGCGCACGTCACTTGGGAAGAAGCACTTAGTTCGTCCGCTTCTGCGAACAGAAATTACACAAGTGGTGAATAGGCGTGCATGGTATGATGCAACCAAGTTAACAACAGATGTTTTGAGCCTCTATAAGGTATATTTGCTGTAAGATTAGAACATAATTATTTATGTTTCCTGTGAATGGAGAAACTTTGAGGAGGTACTACGGACTCGGTGCATTGGAGTCCGAGCTGTACCATATTTTATGAAATCTGGATATGTAGGTTCTTTGGAACTATGGTTTATATTACAAAATTAAAAAGGGTGTTGTAAAAAAGAGACAAGATCCAAAAGCATTAAAATAACAGGGTTAGTGCACTTATGCACAACTATAACATTGAGAACAGTTTCTGCATTTTGACAGACTGATTTTAAGAGTCTCCTTAAGTCTGGAGATGTAGGTTCTTTGGAGCTATGGGTTTATATTGCAAAATTTTTAAAAAAAAGGGTTGTGTTAAAAAGTAGACAAACTTAAGATCCTAAAGCATAAAAGTATCATGGTTAGTGCATAAGGCACGACAACAGCATTGAGAAAAGTTTCTGCATTTGGATGGACTGATTTTGCGAGTCTCCATAAATGCTAACAGTTGTAGACACTAATTTTGAAAGAAAAAGAAGGGGAAAGGTAGCAGTTTCCTTCTTTATTGATGCAATTCTATATTGTTATTGTAGCATATGATATAACATGCAGTTCTAGATACTGTGAGCTAAATTTAGGATAAATCTTTAATCCGCACGGTATAATCTGTAAAGTTCTTCTGTAGTTTTTCAATTAAGCTTCTCAAATTGCATGATAGCATTGCAAGTTTGAAGTTCAGTTTGTTTAACGAAATCAATCTACTGATTAATCTTGCTCCAATCAGGCTCCACTTTGTGTAGAGGGTTGGGATGAAGCACTTCATGAAATAGGCAGGTTGTCAAATGAAACGATTCTTTCACCACAGAATGCGACATCACTGCTAAAGGCTGTTGAAGAGATGCCAGTATTGGTCATTACCGGTGCTGAAGATGCCCATATTTCTCTTAAATCTTCCCAGGCCATGGCTTCGAAACTTGTAAATTCTGTGAGTATGCTTCAACTTAGCCTCTCTATTCAAAGTATGAATTTAATATCGACGGTTAATCTTCTTGGCCAAATCATCCTTTCTTCTGAAATGTTAGTCTTCAAGAAATTGAGAGATGTCACATAGAAACTCTACACAATTTCCTTGTCAACTGTTCACCACTTGAACAGTGTTCATGCCTTGAAAGAATGTTTTACCCTTTCTGGGTTTTGCTGCCACATCTCAAACTGAACTTTCTTGAATATTTATTTTAACTTGTTTACAAACAACTATTGCCCGGGCTTTTTCTGATGTCGCTACATTTATTGGCATGCAGAGACTGGTTGCAATATCTGGGTGTGGCCATCTTCCACATGAGGAATGCCCCAAGGCTTTACTTGCAGCTATTTCGCCTTTCTTAAGCAGATTGCTACTCAAACCAGAACTGCAACGGCGGTAGGACACCTCTTTCCAACTTACATACTTAGGTTCTTATCCTGCGGTACTCCCAACTTTTCATTTCCCTGCAAGAATCCGTATTGGACACATCTTCGAACATGGTTATGGGTACAATCCTGAAAATGAAGGTATTCATATCCAACTAATCCGAATTCTGTCCAGGTAACATAGTTTTTATCTCTTGTAGGAGTCTCTTTTATCTTTTTATTTGAGTTTTCCCATTTTACCCTGAAAATGAAGAGATACAAGTTCAACCTCTTCATTTGGGTGTTTTTGACGTGTTCCCTTCCTTAACCCTAATTCTCTGGGGTGTTTGTAGAGCTCTCACTTTTTTTTCCTAGTGATTTTTGTTGTTAGGGTTTGAATTTTACCGACACTTGTTTCAGCAGTTGTTTAAAGTAGTGGCAAAATGGCATGTAATTGTAAATTTATTAAAATTGGCAATGAATGCATTTGAGCTATCAGAACTCTTGAGGATATTTTAGTCATCCTTTTTCATGATTCAATATTTTGAAAAAAAATCATGGAGATGCAACTCTGGAATTTTGATGCCAACTTGAGTAAACATTCTTTAAAGTTAATTAGAAATGATAAATTATTATTCAATAATATAACATCTATCCTTAAACAGTGTCATCAATGGTAAAAATAAGTATTTTGTACTAGAATTGCAACAGGAAGGCACCTTTCTAGTTCAAATCTCGAATCTCCATAATTAGCTATTGAAAAGCAAGTATCTACCTTTGTCCATAAACAAGCGAAGTCACGAACATTTTTCTGAGGTTTAAGGGTACAAACAAAAACAAATAGAGATGAATTGCATATAAACTACTCCTTGGAGGATTTGTTGATAAGTGATTTGTGAATGTGTGGAATGACACCACCGCCGGCGATGGTTCCTTTGATCAAGGTGTCAAGTTCTTCATCACCACGGATGGCGAGCTGCAAATGCCTAGGTGTAATACGCTTAACCTTCAGATCCTTGCTTGCATTACCTGCCAGTTCTAGGACTTCTGCCGTCAGGTATTCCAGTATGGCAGCTGTGTAGACTGCAGCTGTAGCTCCAACCCTTCCATTAGCACTAACCCTTGTCTTCAGCAGCCGGTGGACTCGACCCACAGGGAACTGAAGGGTGCACAAAACAATAAGAAGCAACTGATTGTAATTTAGAAGAATTAACCCAATATAGTGTGTGTGTCTGTATGGTCATATCATATAATCCTACAGATGATTATATGCTGCTAGTATGCCTTAACACGTTCAGAAAATTTCTGCCAAACAGTTTAGGATACAAAACACAGTATTAATTCAAACATGGAAGAGGATGCTGATGTGGAAGATGACAGAATCTGGTAATCATCATAAACATAGTGGCCCAGAAGAAAGACAAGTTCAAGATACTAAAACGAGCCATTGGTACGCTTGTTTGGGATAACTAGGTAGCAAAGACGAGTTCAAAAGACTTGCTATTGATACTTGGTCATCCAAACTATTTCTGAAGAATACAACCAATTCAATTAACATAACTACACGTAACTACCAAATGGCACAAGTTCAGGGTAGTAGGTGAAGACATGGTGATCAAGAATCAAGGCAAGGAGTCCAAAGAGATAGAAAAACTAATACATAAGGTTAGGGAGGTGGAGCAAGTTGACAGCTTTCAAACATTAAACAAATAAGATTAATCGTACAAACTCTTTGCTTTTCATAAGTCAATGAAGGCTCCACAGGATGCATTAGAGAGCCAAGTATAACAAAAGAATTAAACGCCACAAAAATAGCGATTTCACACTGAAACTCCTTATATGAAGTCTCCTACTTGACTAGAGTATATCCAACTCAAATGCCAGTGGATTATATAAAAGAAACATACATAGCAGTATCATAATTGACAAGTCCTTAACAGACATCCATGTAATGTTCTTCGACAATTACATCATCTTCTATATTTTCGATAAGGCTTTTATAATATGTATACGCACAGAATGACTTGTAATGTAGCTTTATCAGGAAATGTGCAAGCAGGTTATGAGATGTTAACAAATACAGTTAATAGTTAAAAACATCAAAAGAGATAAATACTGCTAGTTATCAAATGCCAAACTTGGTCCATCATCATTGCTTAGTTCTTTTGATGTCAAACTCCTAACAACTCCACAGTAGAAGTTATATTTGTAGTTGAATAACCCTTGGAAGAAATCAGAAAATTTAGTAAGGGTCAAGAAAGCTCTCAACATACAGTCCAGAGTAATGAAATGTTGTTTGATTTTACTAATATGCATATGTTTGAATTAATAGTCAATCCGCAAATTCCATCCTATTCTTAATTACATTTTGGTATAAAATAGTCACTGCAGACTAGAAAGTGAGGAACAGACCATATAATAGCCAATCCATAAATTCCATCCCATTCCTAATTACATTTTGGCATAAAATAGTCAATGGGAGTTGAAAGAAAGGAACAGTAGACTAGAAAGAAATGAGTACTATCTTTCCCTGTGAAAATAGTTCTTTTACCTACAGATTCGCACTCACACATACTTTTACTAATGTAACGAGATTTATCAGCGCAGACAAATAAGTCCACTTTTTGTTTTGTTTTTTTTTTTTTTTTGTACAGATAAGATACCTCAAAACAGTGCAAGAATGAAAGCATGTCATACAAATTGCATGAACAACAAGCAAACCCTTCATGATTGGGAATCATTTCATGGCCCTTTTTTTTATGCAGATCAGATACCTCAAGCTCATTCAGCTAACATTTGAACATAAAACAAGTCAAATGAACTGAAACAAGTTAAGACATTGGATTCGCATTAAAACCAAATCTTCAAATGCCATTATTAGGCCAAGTTATTAATCCACACCCCTACCGAAACTTCGGTTACTTTGATTTGATGCAATAACTCAGGCAGATTTCCAGAAGAAATAGATCAACATTAATGAAACTTCCACAGTAACTAAAAAAAAAGGATAAGAACAAATTTGACAAAAAGAAATATCCCTTTCTTGATATGAAATTCTACTTTTGTTTTCCCCTACAACTAAAGAATGCTTCATGAATACAAAATGCAAAAAAAAAAAAAAAGAAGCTAATTCAAGCCGTAATTACGGGCAAAGGAAAGAGACGAACCTGGAGACCAGCACGAGAAGAGCGAGAGACGGGTTTCTTCTTGTCCTTATCTTTGTCCTTGGTGGATTTTCCAGCCGTAATCAATCCTTTTGCTCCTTTCCCCGACATTTTCCCGGAAAATTACTTAGAGGGTGTTTTTGTTTTTCAGCATAAAATCTGGGATTGGTTTAGGATTGAAAAAAATGGCGAAGAAAGAAAAAAGAGGCTTTTAATTTTTATGAACGAACAAGGTTTTGGTTTTCGGGCTGAGTTCGACATCTTCGATCTTTTTTAGTATCCACTTCCGCAGACTCTTTCTTTTACGATATTACCCTCCTTATCTCTTTTAAATTACTTTGGAATTTTTAAATGGCATAATTGCAAAAAATACCCTCAATGTCTGGGAGTTTTTGGTTTTGTGCCATTGACATTTTTTTTAGACACATTTAATGTTATGATTTTTTTTAGAAATCAACTCAATTTTAACGCTAAACGTAAATTGACTATCAGTCAAACGCCAAGTTAACAAATAGCCTTATGTGGCATGCCACATAAGCATGATTCATAGATGATGTCATGAAAGTAAATTTTTTTCATTTTTTTCCATCTTCTTTCTTCTTCTTTCTCTCTTCCCCTCAAAAATATTTTTTTCTCAACGCTTTCCTAGATTTTCTCTCTTTCCAAACACATCTTTAGTTTTTTTTCTCTTTCTAAATTTTCTCAACGCCTTCATGAGTTATTAGTTTTTTTCTAATCAACACATCTTTGTTAATAAAATGACATATAACAAACATCCAAAAGGGCATGCAAACTAATGAAATCCATTTTCTTCAGTTTTCTCACCATTTTCTTTAGTTTTCTCACCAACCAAACAAAATAAAACGAATCCATACAACAAAAAGAAACTAACTTTCTAGTGTTTTAACAAAAATCCAGTAAATCTTACATCCCATTTTATACTAATTTAGCTAGATCTACCAACTTTAACCTCCAAATTCAGCATTGAGAAAATCTAAGAAAGCATTGAGAAAAAAAATCTGGGAAAGCATTGAGAAAAAAAATGTGAGCATGATTTGAAATTGTTGGAACACATATTTTTTTTTCTCGATTTGAAGTTCAATTACAGAATAAGACGAGAAGGCTTATCTAGTTGTAAGAAATGTTGGGGATAATGTTGCGAACCTTCTCGCTATGTTTGTCTCTATTGATTTGAAGGAGCTTGTTTGGTTTGTGCAGTTGGCCTCTATGGAACACCAAAAACTGTTCTGTTTTTTAGAACATTCCTAGGAGTTTTTTTGAGTTGTGTGAACAAGGATCTCTCTGCCTCTGTTTGGGGTTGGAAGTGATAGCAAAGATTCATTAAATTGGCAAAAACCTCCTTCGCCTTTGATTGAAGCTTAATTGTGATGCACAATTTGATATTGCAGTGATTTGCAGGGACTCTAATGGTGACAACACCCTTACACCTTTGCTGAAACCATTGCAATTCGTCAACTCTGCTCCTTGGCAAGTCAGAGTAGTTGGTCTCATGTTATTGTGATGTCTTGATTGCCTGCAGCTTAACCAAAGATTAAAGAAGTTAGTTTCTTGTAAAGATTAGAGAATATTAGGCTCTTGTTGTAATATTATATTTTCTTGGTTAGCTGGTTTGACAGTGTATATACTCCAAATCATGTTTTCTTTGTTGTAAGACTTTAATATTGTGTTTTCTTAGTTAGTCACATGTTTCTCAATTCCAAATCATGTTTTTAACTAAGATAATCCGAATTTGGGTGTTTGGAAAGAGAAAAAAATCTGGGAAAACATTGAGAAAGAAAATATTTTAAAGGGGAAGAGAGAGAGAGAAGAAGAAAAAATATAGAAAAAAATGAAAAAAAAATTGTTTTAAAAAATATAGAAAAAATGAAAAAAAAAATTGTTTTGATGACATCATCTCTGACATCGTGTTTATGTGGCATGCCACATAAACTATTTCGTTAACCTGTCTTTTGACTGACGGTCAACGCACATTTTTAATTGATTTCTGAAAAAATTGTAACATTGAGGGTGTCAATTAAAAAAAAGGTTAATGACACAAAGCTAAAATATTAAAATATTGATATCAAATATTATAATACTTAATATTATTAAATATACATATTTAATTATTTATATTTAATAATATAAATTATTATATAATTAAACAATTAATTATTTTAAAATTTTAATATTAAAATTTTATTTTAATAATAAATTTGAATTTTAATACTATTCTTAATATTTATTGAAAAATATTTATATTAATTTTTTAAAAAATATATTACAATTTATAAATATTTAATAATAAATTTTTTATAATATAATATTATTATTTTAATTATATCAATATGTGTATTTGTTTAAATTGTTCTTATCTTCATTTATCCTTGCAAATTCCAATGTCAATATCCACTCTCATATATGTAACATACATAATTTAAATTAAGTTTTAATTAGACATTTTTTATTAAGTTTATAGATGATATTAATTATTATAAAATATTATCTTATTATAAATAAAATCCAATTGTAAAAAGAAATGTTACTGTAATATCTTGTAACAAATATATTTATGTTGTATTTATTTCAATAACAATAAATTTTAGAAAAAAAATTTTAAAAATTGTCAAAGAATGAACCATTTTACTCAAAATCATCCAAACATTAAAAAGTATAAACTTTTATAGAAAATCAGTCCATTTTTCAAAAGCTATTTTTTTGTGAAACAAACACAGCCTAAATGTAAACTCCTCATCCAAGTTTTAAAGCATTTCTGTTTTAGTCATCGAAAAAAAATGTTTAATCAATTGAAATTTGTAGTCACTCCATTGTTAAAATTAGTGGTGGAAAATTTTAAATTGCTAAATGATTTCAAATTGATTTGCTCGAGTGGATCTTTTTTTTTAAATGGATACGGGGCAAGTCAAAATTTTTTTTGGATAGTGGGTATAAAACTATAACAGCCCATTTTCGGTGAGACCGAAAAAGTGGTTTCAGACCACAAATCCAAGTCCAAAAATAAAAATTTATTTTATGGTTGATATTAAGATATCAAGGTCACATGAAGATTTTGATATGAAAATTTTATCGATTGTGTGGTTAATTATGTAAAGGACTAAATTGCATAAAATGCGAAAGTTGAATTCTAGTAGTTATAAGGATTAAATAACTATGGAATTCAAAACTAGAGGTCCTTATGTGGTAATTAGACCATTAAGAAAAGTATGTAGATTTTTCTTGGTGACTCATCCATGGAAAAATTAGAAATGACTAGGGACTAAATTGGAAATCATCAAAATTAAAAGATGATAGAAAAATAAAAAGAAATTATCATCTTTTCTATTCATCTTCTTCCCCAATTTTTTTTATGGAAAACCCTAGGAGAGAGGAAGAGAACTTTTCAAGCTTAGAAAGGTATGAAATCAAGTCCCGTTTTTAATGATTTTTATATTTTTAGAATCGGGATAGCGTAATCTTTCTATTTATGGGGTTTATTTGAAAAGATAACAAAGTGTAGAAATTTTTCCATGGATGTAAATGTTGGAAATTTGAAATTTATGGTAGAAAATGAAAGATAGTTGATAGATAAACAATTTTTACAAAGTAATTTTTCATGGAAACTTGATTTAGAGGCTAAAAAGAAAAAGTGGTAAAACCCATGGAAAATTCTGAAGTTTGTGAAATGTGTGTGCTGTAAAAATTATTATTAAATTTTGGTTAGGCTTGGAAATAGGACTAGATTGCATGAATTTCATTTTCCCAGCCTAGGGATGAAATTGGAATTTTTGAAAAGAGTAGGGGCAAAATAGTAATTTTGCCTAGGATGTAGTAGAATGCAAATGTATGTAAAATTTGATGAGTTAATAATTAAATTTGCTTATATAGACCTGGAAAGACCAACTACGGAATTAGATCGAGGGAAACAAAAAGTTTCGGATTAGTTGGAATTCAAACCTGAACAACTGTCAAGGTAAGTTCGTGTAACTTAATTTGGTACGGTTAAATATTTGAATTGAATTGTGTGATTGTGATAATATGTATGTGGTGATATAAACAATGAAATAATTATAAGTTGGAAATATTGATAAAATATCATGTCCCAGTTGAATATTGAAATTTAATGGATTATGGTGATTTCTTTAAACGGGTATAATATGACAAAGCTTACAAATAAGATTTAGCCCAAACGGGTAATCCTGAATTTAAGCCTCTTGAGCATATGTTATAGATTGGGTTTAGGCCGGACGGGTAACCCTAATTAAGCTCTTTAGAGTACAGGTCACTAATAGGATTTAGCCTAGACTGGCAATCCTAAATGACTCTTGCGAACGTTGGTTGAAAATCGGGATTTAGTCTGGACTAGTAATCCTGTGGTAAAATATGTGGCTTGAGAGTGTGCTCTTCGGAATTATGTCCAATAGGTAATAATGATTACGAATTGACGGATAATTCATATGCATACCTTATGTTCATCACCCGAATGTCTATCGAAATTTCATTAGTTCAACGGGAAAGACTCTCGAAATATGGAAAGGTGAAATTAATGGAAGTTTGTATATAATGAGCTCATTTTATGTTTACTTGATATTTTTATGATGTTATGTGACTAACTTGTTTGATTAAGTGTATATGTTTAGGTGAACTACCTATAATGGATGAAATGTATGTTTATGTATGCTAGTTTGAATAGATATAACTGGTAAGTTTATTTTTCGTTATACGAACTTACTAAGCATGAAAATGCTTACCCCATTTAATTTTCCGTTGTTTTATAGTGCTTGTAAGCTCGCGAAGGTTGGAGGATCGGTCGGAGCATAATCACATTATCCACTATCTCCTTTTTGGTATACTTAGAAATCTCATTTTGGTATAATGGCATGTATAGACTTATTTGGCCAAATGATGATTTGTAAGTGATGTTTTGTAATCTAGCCATTGGAATGGCTAGTAATGATTTAATTTGGTATGTTATAAGTTATCTCATGTTCAATGCTTATGTGTTAAATGTGGATGAATAGAGTATGTTTATCTTGAATATGCACTAAAAGTATGATTATAAACATGAATTGCATGTGATATTATGCTATGATAGATGTTAATTTAGGCTTGGCTTTAATGCTTGAATTGGCTGGTATATACATGCAAGTATTGGTGTAGGTTGTGGGCAAAATTGGGTGAGAAAATGAAGCTAAGAAATGGCTTCATTTTGTCCACATGGGCGTGTGTCTAGGTCGTGTGTAGTACATGGAGGTGTAGCTAGGCCGTGTGTCCCCTGCACCTTAAATTTGAGAAAACAAAATGCTCAGAATTGAGCACACGGGTAGAGATACGGGCGTGTGTCTCAGCCGTGTGGGAGACACGGCCTAGAACACGGCGTGTGTCTTGACCGTGTGAAACCTGCACCTAATTCGAAATAAATTAGTTATCCACACAACATAGCACACGGGTGTGTGGCATGACCGTATGGCGCAAGCCAGAGAGCACCCTAAATCAGACATGGCCTATAGCACGGGCATGTCCCAAGGTCACACAGGCGTGTCCCTTGGACCACACGGGCATGTGAGCCCTGTACCTTAGAGAAATTTTGTAATTTTGCGAAAAATTCATAGAGGTTTCGATTAAATCCCGATTCGATTTTAATACTCATTTTTGGTCTTAAGGGCCTATTTAAGGGACAATAAGAAAAATTTGGAGTATGGATAGTATGTTTAATACAAATTGCATGAGAATGTTCGATGAACTACGGTAATACTCTGTAATCCTGTTCCGGCGACGGATACTGGTTAAGGGTGTTACAAAAACAATTATGGTCAATGTTTTTAAAACCATATCGATGGTATGGTCAAACTGGTCAAGCCACTGATTTCGAGTTTAATTGGTTTAAATATCAAAATAAAAATTATGAATTTTTTAAAAATAAGAAAAAATATATAAAAAAATACATTTTACACTTTTTGTCTTTCACAACACAATTTTACTAAATTACTAGTTGTTGCTTAGTTGTATTCTAATTGTAATAAATAACCTACTTTATCATTCTCCAAATATTAAAAAAAATTGAAAAACTTAAGGGTAAAGTGCACCAATATTCGCTCAACTTTCAACTCCGTCACTCAACTTTCAAATAATAATAAATTAGTCCTACTAACCATTTTCGTTACAAAAGTAATGGAAAAGTGACCTGTCATTTAATTGGCCACGTTGGAGTCCTTGCTATCGTTTAACCGACCATGTTAGAGGGTTTTGTCATTAACAGCCTCATTTAAGAACCCTAGCTGGGTAGAAGAAGAAGAAGGTGTAAAAAAGAAAAAAAATAGTACTAACTACTAACCATTAGAGATTGAAGAACAAAAAGGAGCATTTACATCCATATCACCAACAAGGTCGTCAGTTTTATACCAAAATAATTTGCTAAAAAACATGTAAAAGAAGTCAAAACGCATAAACATAGAGCAGAAAAAATAGAGGCAACTAATCGAAACACAGGAAAGGAAAAACAAGAGCTAATAGAGATGAGATAAAGCAAAAGAAGTGATGAGCCAACATGAAGGTACAAGAAAGAAGAGAAAGTAAAAGGAAAGAGAAGGCCTTCTTCTCCTGTAATAACCAAGGTTCATCCCCATGAAAACAAGGGTCTCTGCCTCTTCATCTCCACCCTTTTTCAACTGCTTGTAATGGCTCAACCCAAAAATAGATAGAGGAAATCTATAAAAGCCCCAATTCCCAATAGAACCTAACCCTAAATCTAGAAATCGTTAAAAAAATTTATAATATTGAGGCTGATTCACAAATGAAACATCGCTAAAGAAATCCATAAAATCATTAAGGAAATTTAAAAATCGACTGGAAGCTTTTCTTCGTTGGGTTAAGCGATAGGAAGTTGGGAGGGGGTGAATAAACGGTGAGAAAGGAAAAGTTTAGATCTCTGCTTTTTTTCTTATTTCGGCATCTCCATTTCCTCTCTTCTTCTTCTTCTTTTTCTTCTTCTCTGCGTCTTCTTTTAATGTTTTATTTGGTTTTTAAATTGGGTTTCCACCATGACAAGTTAATTGGCCATGTCACCTTCCCGTTAGGCTTGTAACGGAAAATGTTAGTGGATGACTGATTTGTCCCTTTTCGATAACATTAGTGACTGATTTGTTATTTTTTGAAAGTTAAGTAACTGAGTTGAAAGTTGAGTGACTGTTTTGTTATCGAGATCAAAGTTGAGTGATTGTTGGTGTACTTTACCCTAGTAATAATAATAATTTTTGAAGTTAAGACTTTCATTAATGAGAAATAGTTAATGTTACAAAACAAAAGTAATCCAATTGGAAAGTGAATCTCCAAACCATTAGTCTTGAAAGCAAATAAAGAAATAAATATCTAAACTATTCCCAAAGTCAAAGCATCAGTCTTGAAAAAGCATGGAGAAAAGGAAGCAAAAGACAATAAAAATCTTATCTTTGTCTCTCCAAAGTAATTTTCAAAGCAAGGAATGACAACATATGACAACTGGAGATGACAAACGAAAAAAACAAAGGTTGAAACTTGAGATGAAAGAGGAGTTGAAGAGAAGTAGAGAGTTAGTAAAGGCCAAAGCAATGAGCAACAAATTGTTTTTTTAGGGGGGGACTTTTCTTCTGGTGTAGGTAGTTGTCCGATGGTGAGATTGAGTACGCTAGGGTTGTTTTTTAAAATATATTTTTTATTCATTTAATTATTTTGAGTTGAATGCTTGGGTTGGGTTTATTAAATTTTTAAGGGTTTAGGCTTGTTTCTAATGGATTTAGGTTGGAAAAGGTAGACTTTTTTTTAGTTTGGCTCAAAAATAGAAAAATCGGTTTATCTGGTTTTGTGGTCCAATTACGATTTGTAACACCCCTTACCCGTATTCAATGCCGGAACAAGGAACGATGCATTACCGGACTTACATCACAATCCATCACACAATTCTGAGTCATAAATTTGTTTGCAAATTAAAACCATTTGGAATTATTCATAAGTCCCTAATACGAGCCTATGAGGCCCAAAACATACATTGGAAATGGTTTAGGACTAAACCGAGAATTTTAGGAATTTTTACAATACTAATTTTTTTTTTCACTATGCAGGGGTCACACGCCCGGGTGGATATGGGACACACCCGTGTGGGCAGGCCGTGTGGAAAATTAATTTTCACAAAATAGGTGCAGACTTCACACGGCTAGGGCACACGCCTGTGTTATAGGCCGTGCCGTCCACACAGCTGAGACACACGCCCATGTCTTTGCCCATGTGCTCAAATCTGAGCATTCTGTTTCTCATAATTAAGGTGCAGGGGACATATGGCCAAATCACACGCCTGTGCGCAGGACCGTGTGTCATATACGGCTGAGACACATGCTTGTGTCTCTACCCCTGTGGACAAAAATGGGCTATTCTCCAAGCCTTATTTCTCACCCAAATTGATACCAAGCTAAATTCAATCATATGCAAATGACCAAGATATAATAGGCATTCAATTCAACCCAAAATTTGACTCAAAACATATATCATCACAACCAACATCGTATTTGTTAAATGCACATTCTTCATGTTATAATTCATATTCAACTCATTTAAACAAGCATCATCTTTAACATAGTGTAAAATGTCAACAAGTATTTACCATCATAAACACTTACAAAAACTAGTACTTTAGTGTTCAATAAAAAAAATGACACTATCATCAAATTTGCATCCTAGGTACATGCCAAAACACAAAAAGAAGAAACGTCACCAACTTTGAGGACGGGATTCTCACTGGATGCCGAGTCCAACATTACTATCTATCTAACCTGTAACATGTAAAGCAATTTACCATTAATAGGTTTCATTTATTAATTAAACATAATCCCAATTTCCATTTATATAAATTCTAACTTCACCAAAAAAGAATTCTAATTCCTCGATAATTCATTTAACCTTATCGTAATATCAGTTAACGATGTGGCACCCAGTGCCTAGCGGTAATCCGCAGAAGAGGTTGCACCCAACGCTAGTCGGGTTAACCGATGATAGTGAATGTGAGCCCAGTTTTAGTTGGTTGAACCAACAAAATTTGCACCCAGTGCTAGTAAGGTTAATCGACGATAATAATTGTGAGCCTAGCTCTAGTTGGTTGAACCAACAATATTTGCACCTAGTGCTAGTTAGGTTAACCGACGGTAATAATTGTGAGCCCAGCTCTAGTTGGATAAACCAACAGTGATTTGCACCCAGCGCTAGTCGAATTAACCGACGGTTGTGTGCCCAGCACTAGTCAGTCAAGCTAACAAGGATTGCGCCTAGTGCTAGTCAATTATATCGACCATTGTACGATTATTTACTTCCATAACTTCCTCGTTTATTTTCTTATCATTAATTCCATAATATGCATACATTTTATATCAAGAATTAATTTAGGAATAATCAATTTAAATAATAATTAGAAGTAAAAATTAAGTTCGAGTCCACGAGCTTACCTTAACAAAATAATCGTAGAAGTAAGGCCGCTAGCTACTCCGTTACTTTCGTTCTTTAATGATTCATGTCTGATTGATTCGTTCAATTTTGCTCATGCATTCAACCCTCATAGCTGAACATCTCTTCCCCCCTTTCTTTTTCAGATTTCGACAGCAAAGAGAGAAAAAGATTTTCACTATCCTACTCTCTACCTTCTTTTTCACCTACTCTATCTTTTATCCCTTATTAAAATTATTTATTCAATACTTTATTACCTTTTTATTTATTAATGATATCACCTATATATATATATATATATATATTAGTCTCATACTCTTCCACTAACTCCATTTGACTAACATAATAAATGAGCTATTTATTCAAATAGTCCTAGCAACTTTTCTCTTTTCATGGTTAACATAGTCCTTAAAAATTAAGATTTATCAAATTAACATTCAATTAACTTCTAAACTAATTTCCCAAGATATAATATTAATATATTTAAATTCGACACATAAAGGCGAGGTCCTGGAAGCACGTTTTCAACCTCCCCCAACTTTTGGGTCATTACAATTCTCCCCCTTAAGAAATTTCGTCCCCAAAATTTACCTGAAAAGAGGTTAGGGTATTGTGACCTCATCGTTTCTTCCGACTCCCACGTCATTTCCTTGACATTATGACTGCGCCAAAGGACTTTGAGTAAAGGAACTCGTTTGTTACGCAATTCCTTTATTTCACGGGCCAAGATTTTGACCGGTTCTTTCTCATTTGTTAAATTAGGCTGTATTTCAATTTCTTCTGGCGTTAAGATGTGAGATGAATCCGACCTATATCTTCTAAGCATCGACAAATGGAAAACATCGTGTATTTTCTGTAGCTCTACAGGTAGTGCTAGTCGATAGGCAACATGTCCTACCCTCTCAGTGACCTCATACGGACCTATAAATTGAGGACTTAATTTCCCTTTCCTCCCAAAACGCAAAACTTTCTTCCACGGTGATACTCTCAAAAATACTTTATCACTGACTGAGAATTCAATGTCACGGCGTTTCAAATCTGCATAAGATTTTTGTCTGTCAAAGGTCGCTTTCAATTTGTCTCGGATCACTTTAATCATACCTTCTATTTCTTGAATTAACTCTATCCCAATCACTTTCTTTTTGCATAATTCAGACCAACATACAAGTGTTCTACATCTCCGACCATACAAAGCTTCATAAGGAGCCATTTGGATACTTAATTGAAAGCTATTATTATACACGAATTCGGCCTAAGGTAAATAGCATTCCCGAACAGATTTAAAGTCAATCATTGTAACATCCCAAAAACGGGGCTATTTGGAATTATATTATTTTTCTTATGTATGAACTGATGCGATATTATTTATGGAATAATAGTGATTAATTTAAGGCTTTGAGTATGCACGGGTTAGTAGAAAATTTTAATTCGGAGCTTTAAGAAAAAAAAAAAGGGAGCTTGGCTTTGGAGGGCTTAAGAAATTTATTTGGAAAATTGTGGCATAAGAAAGACTTTGATACAAGTGGCGTGGGGCGCCTAAGAGTTTGCTAGGGGCCTTGGGTTCGATTCGTGGAAGAAGCAAGGGGGAAATATTTTCCTTTTGGGTTGGGCGTTAGGCCTAGAAAGGCCTTTTAATTAAATTAGGAAGGCTTTTTGACATGAAAGAGGCTTGGCGTAGTGGCTAGCGCGCGTCACTTAGTCGCTGGAGGGAAGAGGGAGCGCGGGTTCGAGGGCCTGGAGCGGCATTTTGGCATTTTTGTTTTGTTATGCGGTGCTGGGCTCACGTTAGAAGGCTTTATAATTTAATGTGGGGATTATTTAGCATGAAAGGCCAAAGGGGAGAGTTGGTTGGGGCGCTTAAAGGAGCTGCTGCTGCCTGGGGACGCTGGTTCGAACCCCAGGGGCTGCACTTTGAGATTTTTTTTGTTTTATTCCTTTTTATGCTGCTGGCGTGAATGGATTCATTTTTAGACTTTCAAATTCGGCTGGAAGTGGGGTGGATAATATTAAATTTATCTTATTGTTATCTTGAAGAGGTGATAAACAAATAGGATTAAATGGAATTATTATGTGATTATTATTTTAAGTATTCAAATTCAATTTGAATTGCTTCAATGAGTGGCTTGGAGTAAATCAAGAAGTTGGCTAGAATTTGAACACTATGGCCGGCAAGCTAAATGGGGGGGGGTGTCGAATGCCTATAAAAGCACCCATTGACCACTTTGTTTTGTTTTTCCATTTTGTTTAGCCGGAAATTCTAACCCTTCTCCACCTTATTTTTCTTTTATTTTATCAAATCTCTTTTTGTCGAAATTCTCATTTACTTTTCTTCTCCATTATTGCCAAGCCGAAACCTCTAACACTTGTCTTCCCCATTATTTCTCTTCTATTCTTTTGACCGAACATACCCATTGGAAGTGCCGATTTCTTTCTCTCCTATTTACTCACTTTGGCCGAATAGTATAGTGGTATAGACACTTCGGGATTTTGCTAGTATTCAATCAATTGTGAAGGTAAGTAAGGTTGGGAGAATGCCTATGTTTCCTTTCCCTAGTCTTTGCTCATTTCTATTAGGGGGTAAGTGCCGATTTCGGCAATGATTATGAGGCTTCTAAACGCTTTTGGTAACCGATTCTTCTAGGTACGCAAGGAAGCAAAGAAGTCGACACAGGCCCCGATCTCTAGTATTCGATTTCTGGGTGGTGAAACAAAAGGCTGATACTCAAGACATTCGGGTAAGGTTTTGGGACCCATAAGAGAACCTTCTTAAATTTTGGATTTGGCCGAATAGGCCTTTGGATACTAACATTGACAGTTGGCCAAATATAGGAACAAGTGGATCTGTGGTGACCAACGTTTCTTTTCGGGATTTAGAACATCCAAGGGCGACAGGTGTGTACATACACACTTATAGCAATTAATAGATTGTATTGATTATATTTTGTATATAAATCTGCTTGATGTAGATGCGGATTTGGTACCTTAACGGTACAAGTGAGGATCCCGGTAAGTCTCTGTTGACATGAGATTATTTTAATGCTTTTGGGAAGCATGGCTTATTGATACATGTGATAAATGCATAAGATCTGTTGATAACTGTTTATCCACTGGGGGTTATATGAGAGGAGGGGGCAGTGATATTGTGCTGACGGGCACCAGTGTTTTGGTAACACACCGTGACTACGGTCACTAGAGGTTTGGTACCTCCAGAGGTTTGGCACCTCAATAGCGACTTATCCCTGTGGTTAACACCACCGTGGGTTGGCCCCACTTGAGATATGGGATCGTCTGCCAGTGATTTGGTATCACACGATGGGTTGGCCCCATCCCCCGATTTTGTGTCTGCGGACACCAGTGTTTTGGTAACACATCGTGACTATATGTCACCAGTGGTTTGGCACCACCAGTGGTTTGGTACCACAACGGGGTAGACAGTGGCGTATGGTTGGCTAGGTCGGGACACATAATGATTTGCATATTATTTGCTATATGGTTGTGTATGAAAGTGTTTAACACCGGGGGAAGGGTTACATACTGAGTCTTGGTGACTCACCTTCTCCTTTACATTTTTCAGGTAACGAGTAGATCGCGGATTTGGGAGCCGGAGGGACTCGAGGTGGCCATGCTGTGGATTTTTTTTTATATTTAATAGACTTTTAAGTTGGTTATTTGATTTCAATTATTGGTTTGATTCTAATTGGATTGTAATAAGGCCTCCTAGAATATTTTATTATTTCCATATGTTAAATACTTGCTTTAAACTTCATAATTAATACTACTTAAAATCACATGTTTTCTCAAATTAACTCGAAAATGTTTTAACGTGCCATCGGGCACATTTGGAATTTTATATTAACTTGGCTTGAATAAATTTTCTAATAAAAACTGAATAAAGTTTTTACAAGACGTTCAAACAAAAGGTTTTCAACAACTTAAATTGATTTAGAAAAACGAATTTGTTTTAGATTTTCCTTGTAACAGTCTAGATTCGGCCATAGTGTTTGGGCCGGGTTTGGGTTGTTACAATCATACAGGCTCGAAGCATATCTTCTAGAATTTGAATAACACGTTCAGATTTCCCATCCGTCTGAGGGTGGAAAGCTGTGCTAAAATTTAGCTTAGTACCAAGTAATTCATGTAATTGCTTCCAAAATTGTGAAGTGAATTGGGGATCCCGATCTGATATAATTGACACAGGAATGTCGTGTAATCTGACAATCTCTTAAATGTAGACTTCCGCTAATTTTTGTAGAGACCAATCCATTCGGATTGTGATGAAATGGGTCGACTTTGTGAAACGGTCGACTATCACCCATACAACATTTTTCTTGGTTGAAGATAGCGATAGCCTAATGAAAAAATCTATGGTTATACGCTCCCATTTCCATTGAGGAATAGAAATAGGTTGAAGCAATCTCATGGGGACTTGATGTTCTGCCTTGGCCTTTTGACAAGTTAGGCATTTTGTAACAACCCGATTTAGGGCCTAGTCGAAATAGTGGTTGCGAGACCACAAATCCGAAGTAGAAATATGTGTTTTATGATTTTTATAAGGCTTATGAGGAGTTTACACAATTGTGAGAAAATTTCATAAAGAAAATTTATTAATTAGTGATCAAATTGTCCATTAGGACTAAATTGCAAAGATTAGAATTCTAGAAGATTTAAGTATGAAATAGCATCATAAAAATTATTAAGGGTCCTTATTTAGCAATTAAACCATTATAAGTTTAGATGGACAAAAATGGACATGGGAAGGAAAAATCTCAAGAAATGGCTGTCGAAACCATTTTTTAAGGTTTTTTTTTAAAAAACGGAGATCGACTTTAAAACGAAAATGGAGTCGCCACCAATCCCTTCTTTCTTAGGTGTGATCGGATCACCTTATAAAACGTTTTATTTCAAAACATTGATTTTGGCCTACGAAATTCAAGAAAAAGGGTTCGGGAGTCGGTTATGTACGAGGAAGGATTAGCACCCTCGTAACGCCCACAATTGGTACCAGATTGATTAGTTATAGTCCTAATGTCGAAAATTCAAAAAGATTTGAAAACATGATTTCTTTAAAAACTTGAACAATTTGAGTTGGAACTTGAGATTCCTTTGTTCCAAAAGCATACAAACATCACATCCAGTACTTTAGGACATGATGTTTTAAACCCTCGTAACTAAAATCATCATGATTTACAAAATTCATTAAAAGGAAATTTAGTTATTTAGTCAAACGAAAAATCGAAACCCAGCACGTTAGGGCACTATTTCCCGAATTTCTAAACACAAAACATTGCCTTATTTAAGAAAAACTTTGAGATAAAATGTGGTAATTAAAGGAGATAGATATTTTTAAACAAAGATTTGAAAAAAAAGTAACATTAAGTTATTACAAAAAGTGCAATATACTAAAGGTACAGGTCATATTAACAATTAGCACTAACATAAACAATTAAGTAAAAGAATGACAAGCAATAATAATAATGTTAAGGTAAACAAAGATAATGGATTCAAATTTTTTTTCAAAAAAATGAACAATCAAAATAAAAAATATAGAGTAGATAATAGCAATTTTAAAAGAATCTATGAAAAAAATTAAAAAAAATTATTCACAAGATTAAATTCATGTATAAAAAATAACAACATAATGTAAATAATATACTCAAAAAAATTAATGAATATTATAACAATTTTAAAAAAATAAAAAAAGTATAAAAATGATATGGATAAATAAAAAAAAGTTAAAAAAAGGCATAAGTCAACCTAACTCCCGCAATATGAGGATTCAACGAAATTCCTCCACCAAAATCTAACTCAAACGGAAGCAACTCAAAAAGAAATGAAGATGAGGGAAGAACAAAATAAGAACAAGCCACAGAAAATAAGAACGCAAAAGAGAGAGAAATTTGAGTGAATGCTCTCAAGAATTTTTATTACTCAAAACTCAACTGTGTTTACAATGAAGGAAAAGTCCTCTATTTATAGTTGAGCCTCCCTAAATCCAGCGGTACAGATCAATTACATCAACGGCTAAGATTAAAAGGTATCTACAAATTAAATCTCTAAGATTACAAAATCATATCTTTTAAGATTGCATACCGTATCTTCTAAGATTGCATATCATATCTAAGATTTGCATATCATATCTAAGATTGCATATCATATCTTCTAAGATTGCATACCATATCTTCTAGGATTGCATATCATATCTAAGATTCGCATATCATATCTAAGATTGCATATCCTTGAAGATTGTGTTCCCATATACGTCAAGCTTGTAGATGGACCTTCAATCTTTTCAAGTAATGGGTCATTCTGATCGGGCCAAATGATATATTTTGGATTGGACTTGGAGTTTGTTTTATTGTTTTGGGTTTATTATTTTTTGTATGGGCTCGAGCTAAATTGGCCTATTACAATGGCCTTAAGGGCATTTTTGTCATTTGGTTAATAAAAGAATTAAAAAGGGAAAAAGAAGTCAAAATTATGTTCATCTTGCTCTTCCATGGCCGAAAATCACTAAGGAAGACATAGCTAGGGTTTGTTCATCTTCCAAGCTTGATAGTAAGTGCAGCCTAGTCCTGTTTTTAATGTTCTTCGTATTTTTGAGATCCTCATAGGTCGATTTAACTATTTCTAGCTATATCTTGAGCTAGGGTTTATGTTCAAAAAATTACCCATGTATGACATGTATATATTTTGATGTTTTATGGAAGAATATGAAAGTTTGATGTATGATAAACATCTTTTTCTAAGTGATTTTCATGAAAAATGCATAAAATGACCAAATTGTAAAAGTTATAAAAATGGTCATACATGAGTGAAATAGTGGAAATTAGGAGCTGTTGTAGTTAAGAAAACAATT
Source organism: Gossypium australe (assembly GCA_005393395.2). Taxonomy (NCBI): domain Eukaryota; kingdom Viridiplantae; phylum Streptophyta; class Magnoliopsida; order Malvales; family Malvaceae; genus Gossypium; species Gossypium australe. The sequence continues at coordinate 34,612,223 of CM016615.1, read as the reverse complement.
CGGCTAGGCTTAAAATACAACAAAGTTGAATAAAAATCATTTTACGAGCCTAGGGGCAAAAGTGTAATTATGAGAAAGTTTAGGGGCAAAATCATAATTTTGCAAAAGTATGAATTATGAGTCAAATTAGTCAATGTGAGTATTAAACAAGTGAAATTTTTATTATAGATCAAGAAACACGAAGCCTGGACTGAAACCGAGGCAAGGACAAAGTGTTGGACTAAATCGAACATCCACACACATTTTGAGTACCGAGGTAAGTTTATGTGAAATTAAAGCTTCATAGTATTTTTATATTTTAAATTGCTTGATATTATGACCAAGAATATCATATCTATGAAAATAGACTAGTGATGCCTCGATGAGAAAATGATGAGAATATGTTGAGTTGAAGTCCCGGTTGAAGATTCAGAATAACGTGGATACCTATGTCACGACATGAGATAAGGACGGTCCCGTATAAGACCATGTCTGGGACATGGCATCGGCACCGAATGTAGGTCCCGTGTAAGACCATGTCTGGGACATGACATCGGCACTGAACGTAGATCCGTATAAGACCATGTTTGGGACATGGCATCTGCACCGAATGTAGATCCCATATAACACCATGTCTGGGACATGGCATCAGCATCGAATAAGGAAGGCCCCGTATAAGACCATGTTTGGGACATGGGATCGGCATCGAATAAGGAAGGTCCCGTATAAGACCATGTCTGGGACATGGCTTCGGCACCAAAGGAAGATCTCGTGTAAGACCATGTCTGGGACATGGCATCGACATCGAGCTAAGATATCCTATGTAAGACCATATCTGGGATATGGCATCAGCATCGTGATACATGTATGATAAGATTGAGTATCCTCTGATGTTCTAAGTAGTTCAACGGGAAAAAGAGCTAAGTATGCAAAGATGATATAGAGCTAAATTATACAAGGATGATAATGTGTTCCATTTATGTTAAGGATGATGATGATTTAAGTTTATGTTCAAGCTAGCATAAGTGCTAAATTATGTGGCTAAGTGATACAGGTACCATGAGTAAAATACAAGTTATGAAACCATAATGTGATGTGTGATGGTAAGAATGAGTATGAGTAAGTATGCCTAAGCACTTGAGAACTTGTGTTGCTATTGTTCTATGAGATGAATGGATTTTACCATGAGTACTTATGTTGCTATATTAATTCATGCAAACTTACTAAGCTATATGCTTACCCCTCTCTTTTCCCTTTTTCTTGTAGTATCGCCAAGCTAGCTTGGGGGTCGTAGAACGTCGGAGCTCGGATCATACTATCAATCATTCTTTTGGTATAGTAAAGTTTACTTATTTTGAGTATGGCATGTATAAGAACTTGGTCATTTTGTGTTATGTCATATTTGGGAGCCAAAGTGCTAGTTACTAATGTTATACACTCATTTTGTAAATGGCCATTGGAAATTGGCCAATATTCGTCAAGTTTCATATTTTATTGATAATGAGTTTTGTGAGATGAAAGTTCATGCAAATGATGGAGTAAGATGTGAAATGTATGATTGATGGTTACTGATTATTCATAGTGTACTATTGCCATGATATGTGTTGCTTGAGTTGGTATAAGTGTGTTTGTGTTTCAGGGTGGCAATTGGCTTGGAAAATAGCCTTATAATTGTCCACATGGGTAGACACACGGGCATGTGTCTAGGCCGTGTGTGACACATGGTCAGCCCCATGGGTGTGTTGATAGGCCGTGTGTACCCTGTATCAAATTGCAAGAATTTGATTCGTCACACGGGCCAGCACAGGGGCGTGTGCCTAGGCCGTGTGCCCCTTAAGAGTTGCTGACATCATAAACAGAATACCCAGGTTTTCACACATGGGTGAGGGCACGGGTGTGTCTAGGCCGTGTGAGGGACACGGGCCAAAGACACGGGCGTGTGCCTGGCCGTGTGAAAACCCCTGTAGGTTCGACATGAAAAGTAAATTCCACACGCCGTGTGAAAACCCCTCTCGCAACACTTGTAAAATAGTTCGTAAGTGTTGTTTATGTTCAACTTCTAATTTTGAATAAATTATAATATCATCGATGAAAACCACCACGAATCGATCAAGATACGGCTGAAAAATACAGTTCATCAGATCCATAAATGCTGCTGGAGCATTTGTTAGTCCGAAGGGCATCACTAAAAATTCATAATGACTGTAACGTGTTCGAAAGGCTGTTTTTGGTACATCACTATCCTTTACTGTAACAGACCAATTTTGACCCTAATCGGAATGGTGGTTTCGAAACCACGAATCCGAGCCTGAGAGTTATATTCTTTTTATATTATGTTTTGTGTCTGTTATGTGTGACTTAGTAAGTGTGAAAATCTCGTGGAAAATCTTAGCCATCTAAGTGTTTAAATTGCTAAAGGTCTAAATTGCAAGGAGAACCAAAGTAGTGGGCATTAATAAAAAGGGGGCTAAGTAAATTGTCCATTAAACATGGGGATTTGCATGTCAAATTCCCCATTTTTAACAAGGTGGACGGCAAGCATGCATTTTATGTTCTTTTTTTTTTATTTTTTATGATATTTAGGCATTATTATATTAAAAGCATGCCAAGAATATATGCTTTTTAATTATATATATACTTATTTTAGTAATTTTATAAGAAAAGCATGCTATATTTTATGCTAAGAAGATAAAAAAAAAAAAAAGGAAGAAAATAATTCTCCTTCATTCATCCCCTTCTTACCCGATTTCTACCTTGAAGAGAAGAAAAGAACTTCATCTTCCCCATTCGGCCTTGCATGCACTAGGATAGATCAGGAACAAAAAGAGAAGAAACAAGATCGAGGAAAAGCAAAGATTATCGAGTAGCCGATTTACACGGCTCATCGACGACCGAGGTAAGTCCTTTATCTAAAATATGTTATTAAGTTAAGCACAAATTTAGTGAATGACAAGCTGTGGAATTTTAACGTACAAATTCATGATATAGTCGAGAATAACTGTATAGTATTGAAGTGAATTTATTGGGCTAATGCAAATGAATAAGTAAGTTCTTGAGCAATCTAGTGTTTTGAGGTTAATTACAAAATCTAATGAATGATAGAATTTGTATGAGTTGGGGTAAAACCATGAGTTGGCCGAATGTGATGATGATGGATTAGGTTGAATTTCAAATGTATTTAACTAAATGTGAATAAACGCATATGCTTTGATATGTGACAGTGAAATACGAAAAGTATGTAAAGTTATTTTTGACATTTGGGCTTTATGCCTAGCAGGCCTTGTGCCGGTGACATAATCGGGCTTTATGCCTAGCAGGCTTCGTGCCGGTGACATAATCGGGCTTTACGCCTAGCAGGCCTCGTGCCGGTGTTAATTATCGGGCTTTACGCCTAGCAGGCCTTGTGCCGGTGTTACTTTTCAGGCTTTTACGCCTAGGAGGCTTGATGCCGGTGATGTACTTTACCAAAGAGGAATTTAATCCTTGTCAAGACAATTTAGAGCTAAATTGTCAAGAATATGGTTCAGGTAAGTATGTGAGGTATGCTATGTTTAATATTACTTGGGCCAAATTAATATTGATGGTTGTAATCTGACAGAAGTCGAGCTTAAAACGCGCCATTAGGGAACAATTAGTTTTCATGTATAAACGTTAAGAAAGTAGGTTATCGAATTATTAGTATTTGGCTTTGTGTAAACTATTCACTTAATTGCCTATGTGAAATGCCATATGTGGATTGTTTCTTTTCATAAATAATTAAATGTTCTATTATTATGAGTTAGGACTTACTAAGCTAGTAAGCTTAATTATGTGAGATGTTTCCTCTGTTTTATAGATTAGGGGGCAAGCCACAAGCTCATCGGGATTTTCGGAAGGTCGCTCACACTATCAACCTACAATTTGGGGTACTACTTTGTTTTGGTTTGCTTGAAGGCATGTATAGGATAGACTTGGTCCTTGTTTGATGATTTTAAGGTCCATGTATGTAATAGCCATGCGAATATGGCTAAATTTTCAGTTAACTACGTTGTTGTGTTTGAAATGTAAGTTAGTTTATGATGGCAATGTCTATGCATTATTAATCAAAGTTAATCGTTTTTATTAAGGAAATGGTTGTATATGAATTGAATCCTTGAATTTGGGATGTAGGTAGGTTCAGTTAGAAGCTAGTTTATTTTCTTTGAAATACAACAAAATAGTTTATAGTGGCAGCAGTGATGTGAGTTAGAAAAATCACCAAAAATAGGGTATATTGAATTTGGAGGTGAGTGAGTTATGAAATTGAACCTTAGTGTGTCTATTTTTATACGAAACAAACAGAATAGGCAAAAGATTTATATATTATGAGATAATTAAGTTTAAACGAGACCTGCTCTGAATGAATTCGTGAGTCACTGTCCTGTTTTGGAAAAATTGTCAAAAATTGTACAAAAATAATTAGGAATCATGGTTTATATGTGTATAACCCTAAATGAGTCTATTTTTCATTGGTATAAACAAGAACACCATAGGAAAATTGTGCAATCAGATAACTGCAGTTTTATAGGGACAGGTCAGAACTGTCCAGCAGTGTAATAAGGGTAACTTTGAAGAATAAACTGTACTAATTGGCCACATGAAAAATTCTAGAAAAATTATGGTGAATAGATATATGAGTCTAGTTTCAAGGAAAATTTACGGATCTGAATTTCGAGTTTTGTAACTCGAGTTATAGCCAAATTAGTTGGCACGACACAGTTTGGCAGCTTTAAAATTTTTATGTTTTGAACTTGTAGTCAAGTCTAGTAATGCCTCTTACTTAATTCCGGCAATGGTCTCGAGTAAGGGGTGTTACATTTGTTTGGTATCAGAGCTTACGGTTTAGTCGATTCTAGGACTACCGTGGCGCGTGTGAGTCTAGCTATACATGCCTTGGTTATATGTTGATAGTGTGGTGACTTCTGACAGCCTGAACCTTGTTTTGTATAGTAAATGGACTCTGAACCAGAAAGAGCTGTAGCTGATGATGTGGAGAGCGTGGCGCCTGACCGTACCCACGGACCAGCGCCGATAGACTCTCGACCTGTTTCGGGTAGCCACGAAGGAGAAACTAAGCAAGCCTTTTATCGGATGATGAATGAATGGTTCGCCCAATTTATTCAAAATAACCCAGCTGTACCCCAACCTCCGCCCCCGAATAATCCAACTCCGGATCCTCTAGCTCCCCCTATGATAGATCCAATGAGATCCAGTAGGCCCCCGGTTGACAAAATTCGAAAATATGGGGCCGAAGAATTTAAAGCCAATGACGATGATGATGCTGAGAGAGCCGAGATGTGGCTTGATAACACTATTCGGGTACTTGATGAGTTGTCTTGTACTCCGGATGAATGCTTGAAGTGTACTATATCCTTACTACGGGACACTGCATATCACTGGTGGAATACACTAGTATCAGTGGTTCCAAAAGAAAAAGTGACATGGGATTTCTTCCAAACTGAATTTCGCAAGAAGTATATTAGCCAAAGATTTATTGATCAAAAACGAAAAGAGTTCCTTGAGCTGAAACAAGGACGAATGACGGTAACGGAGTATGAACGAAAATTTGTCAGGCTCAGCCGTTATGCTAGAGAGTGTGTCTCTACTGAAGCCATTATGTGCAAAAGATTCAAAGACGGCTTAAATGAAGATATAAAGATGTTTGTTGGCGTTCTTGAAATCCAAGAATTTGTAACTTTAGTTGAGAGAGCTTGCAAAGCTGAAGAGCTCGGGAAGGAGAAAAGAAGGGCTGATACCGAAGCCAGAGACATCTGAAAGAGGTATTCGGGCAAAGTCTTTCATTCCACGAGCAAGAAGCCCAGAGATGACTACAGCCGACAGAAAGCTACTACAGATCCGCCTAGACGGGATCGACCTCCTATGAGCTCCCGAGCTACCTCGATAGCCAGTGTTGGTAACATTCCACAAAATAGAGTTGAATGCAAGTACTGTGGGAAATGGCACTCAGGGAGTTGTAGATTCCATGATCGGTCTTGCTATAAGTGTGGATCGTCAGATCATTTTATCAGAGAGTGTCCGAAGTTAGCTGAGCAGAATGCAGTTCAGAACACTACACCGAGCAACGTGCCAATGCGAGGTAGACCACCCAGACATTCAGGTAATGTAGGTGGTAGCCAGAAAGGAGCGAAGAACACTACAGATCGATCTGAGGCTAGAGCTCCGGCTAGAGCATATGCTGCGCGAGCTAGAGAGGATGCTTCCTCCCCCGACGTCATTACCGGTACTTTCACTCTTTTTGATACTACTGTAATTGCACTAGTTGATCCTGGTTCGACTCATTCTTATGTGTGTGAAACTTTAAAATTTGGCAAGACTCTGCTAGTTGAGTCTACCGAGTTTGTAATTCGTGTGTCCAACCCTTTGGGTAGATGTGTGCTTGTTAATAAAGTATGTAGAGGTTGCCCGTTGATGGTACGAGACTATTGCTTTCCAGCTGATTTGATGTTGTTGCCCTTCGATGAATTTGATATAATCTTGGGTATGGATTGGTTAACTTCACATGAGGCAGTGGTGGATTGCAAAAGAAAGTTTATTGATTTGAAATGCCGAAACGGTGAGACAATTAGAATAAAATCCTGTGATGTAAATGGGTTACCTACAGTAATATCTTCAATGGTAGCTCAAAAGTATGTGAGAAAAGGGTGTGAGGCCTATTTGGCTTATGTACTGGATAATAAAATGTCCGAGAAACAAATGAAATCGGTACCAGTTGTATGTGAATACACCGATGTGTTTCCTGAAGAGCTACCGGGCTTACCCCCAGTACGAGAGATTGAGTTCGGCATTGAATTGGTGCCGGATGCGACCCCAATTTCGATAGCCCCGTACCGAATGGCGCCTACTGAATTAAAAGAATTGAAAGCTCAGTTGCAAGAATTGACAGAGAGGGGTTTCGCACGACCGAGTTTTTCTCCGTGGGGTGCACCAGTCTTATTTGTGAAAAAGAAAGATGGGACAATGCGAATGTGTATCGACTACCGGCAACTAAATAAGGTAACTATAAAGAATAAGTACCCGTTACCTCGGATTGACGATTTATTTGATCAGTTGAAGGGGGCTTCAGTGTTTTCGAAGATAGATTTGAGATCGGGCTATTATCAGTTGCGAGTCAGAGATTCAGATGTGCCAAAGACTGCATTCCGAACGAGATACGGACATTATGAGTTTTTGGTTATGCCTTTTGGACTCACTAATGCACCGGCTGTTTTCATGGATCTAATGAACCGAGTCTTTCGACAGTTTTTGGATCAGTTTGTAGTAGTGTTTATTGATGATATATTGATTTACTCCAAAAATGAAGCGGAACACGCTGAGCATTTGAGTGTAGTACTACAAACCTTGAGAGATCAACGGTTATATGCAAAGTTCAGTAAGTGTGAGTTCTGGAGGAATGAAGTCAGCTTCTTGGGTCATGTTGTTTCAGTGTCAGGTGTTCGGGTGGATCCAAACAAGATAGCAGCTATACTCGAGTGGAAACCACCAAAGAATGTTTCCGAGATCCGAAGTTTCCTAGGCCTCGCGGGGTATTATAGACGATTCGTAAAAGGTTTTTCTGTAATAGCTACACCCTTGACGAGACTACTACAGAAAGACGTCAAATATGAGTGGTCAGAAAAATGCCAGAAGAGTTTCGAGCAGTTGAAAGCCCTTTTAACCGAAGCTCCAGTGTTGACTCAGCCTGAATCGGGTAAAGAATTTACTATTTTTAGTGATGCATCTTTGAATGGGTTGGGTTGCGTTCTAATGCAAGAAGGCAAGGTGATAGCCTACGCTTCAAGACAGTTGAAGCCACATGAAAAAAATTATCCAACTCATGATCTGGAATTGGCAGCCATTGTGTTCGCATTGAAAATTTGGCGTCACTATTTATTCGGCGAAAAATGTCATGTTTATTCAGATCACAAAAGTCTAAAATATTTAATGACTCAGAAAGATCTAAATTTGAGACAACGCCGATGGTTAGAATTGCTGAAAGACTACGAATTAGTGATTGACTACCATCCGAGGAAAGCTAATGTTGTTGCGGATGCGTTGAGTCGAAAATCATTATTTGCTCTTCGTGCATTAAACGCACGGGTGACGATGTCTGAAGATGGTTCGATCATAGCCGAGTTACAAGCGAGACCGATGTTTATTCAGCAAATTTGCGATGCACAGAAAGTTGACGAAAAGCTAGTTGCTATTCGGACTCAGTGTGAAAACGCTACAGAATCAGATTTCCAGATAGATGCAAATGATTGTCTGAATTATAAAAGTCGATTGTGTGTTCCGATGAACTCAGATTTGATACAGATGATTCTGAGTGAGGCCCATAATGGCCGAATGTCGATACACCCGGGTAGCACGAAAATGTATAATGATTTGAAACAGTTCTATTGGTGGCCTGGCATGAAACGAGATATATCAGAATTTGTCTCCAAGTGCTTGATCTGTCAACAGGTGAAAGCTGAGCATCAGGTTCCATCCGGATTGCTTCAGCCAATCATGATACCTGAATGGAAATGGGATAGAATCACCATGGATTTTGTATCTGGTCTCCCTATGACACCTAGTAAGAAAGATGCCGTATGGGTTATCGTCGATAGACTGACTAAATCAGCTCATTTTGTGCCGGTACGTACCGACTATTCACTTGACAAACTCGCCGAATTGTATGTGTCCCAGATTGTAAGATTGCACGGTGTACCGAGTTCCATTGTTTCAGATAGAGACCCAAGATTTACATCGCGATTCTGGAAGAAATTGCAAGATGCATTAGGTACTAAACTTCATTTTAGTACAGCCTTCCATCCGCAAACAGACGGTCAGTCTGAGCGAACTATTTTGATACTGGAGGACATGTTGAGGTGCTGCGTTCTTGAGTTTGAAGGTACGTGGGAACGATACCTACCTTTGATAGAATTTGCGTACAATAATGGCTTTCAATCTAGCATAAAAATGGCACCTTATGAAGCCTTATATGGTCGAAAATGTCGCACACCATTGTATTGGACTGAGCTCAGTGAGAATAAGATACACGGGGTTGATTGGATTAAAGAAACTGAAAAGAAGGTGGTTGTAATTAGGAGTAATTTGAAAGCTGCTTCGGATCATCAAAAGTCCTATGCCGATTTAAAACGCAAGGACATTGAATTTCAGGTCGGAGATCGGTTGTTCTTGAAAGTTTCTCCGTGGAAGAAAATACTCCGATTCGGTCAGAAAGGCAAGTTGAGTCCGAGATTTATCGGACCGTATGAAATCATCGAGCGTATAGGGCCTGTGGCTTATCGATTAAAACTGCCCCTTGACTTAGAAAAGATACACAATGTATTTCACGTTTCGATGCTTCGCAGATACAGATCGGATCCGTCCCATGTGATCACCCCGTCAGAGATTGACATTCGATCTGATTTGACCTATGATGAGGAACCGATCCGTATCTTAGCTCGGGAAACCAAAGAGTTAAGAAATAAAAGGGTTCCATTAGTAAAGATTCTATGGAATTGTCACGGAGTTGAAGAGGCTACGTGGGAGCCTGAAGAGTCAATGAAGCAACAATATCCGAACTTATTTAACGGTAAGATTTTCGGGGACGAAAATCCTTAAAGGGGGGAGAGTTGTAACAGACCAATTTTGACCCTAATCGGAACGGTGGTTTCGGAACCACGAATCCGAGCCTGAGAGTTATATTCTTTTTATATTATGTTTTGTGTCTGTTATGTGTGACTTAGTAAGTGTGAAAATCTCGTGGAAAATCTTAGCCATCTAAGTGTTTAAATTGCTAAAGGTCTAAATTGCAAGGAGAACCAAAGTAGTGGGCATTAATAAAAAGGGGGCTAAGTAAATTGTCCATTAAACATGGGGATTTGCATGTCAAATTCCCCATTTTTAACAAGGTGGACGGCAAGCATGCATTTTATGTTCTTTTTTTTTTATTTTGTATGATATTTAGGCATTATTATATTAAAAGCATGCCAAGAATATATGCTTTTTAATTATATATATATTTATTTTAGTAATTTTATAAGAAAAGCATGCTATATTTTATGCTAAGAAGATAAAAACAAAAAAAAAAAAAGGAAGAAAATAATTCTCCTTCATTCATCCCCTTCTTACCCGATTTCTACCTTGAAGAGAAGAAAAGAACTTCATCTTCCCCATTCGGCCTTGCATGCACTAGGATAGATCGGGAACAAAAAGAGAAGAAACAAGATCGAGGAAAAGCAAAGATTATCGAGTAGCCGATTTACACGGCTCATCGACGACCGAGGTAAGTCCTTTATCTAAAATATGTTATTAAGTTAAGCACAAATTTAGTGAATGACAAGCTGTGGAATTTTAACGTACAAATTCATGATATAGTCGAGAATAACTGTATAGTATTGAAGTGAATTTATTGGGCTAATGCAAATGAATAAGTAAGTTCTTGAGCAATCTAGTGTTTTGAGGTTAATTACAAAATCTAATGAATGATAGAATTTGTATGAGTTGGGGTAAAACCATGAGTTGGCCGAATGTGATGATGATGGATTAGGTTGAATTTCAAATGTATTTAACTAAATGTGAATAAACGCATATGCTTTGATATGTGACAGTGAAATACGAAAAGTATGTAAAGTTATTTTTGACATTCGGGCTTTATGCCTAGCAGGCCTTGTGCCGGTGACATAATCGGGCTTTATGCCTAGCAGGCTTCGTGCCGGTGACATAATCGGGCTTTACGCCTAGCAGGCCTCGTGCCGGTGTTAATTATCGGGCTTTACGCCTAGCAGGCCTTGTGCCGGTGTTACTTTTCAGGCTTTTACGCCTAGGAGGCTTGATGCCGGTGATGTACTTTACCAAAGAGGAATTTAATCCTTGTCAAGACAATTTAGAGCTAAATTGTCAAGAATATGGTTCAGGTAAGTATGTGAGGTATGCTATGTTTAATATTACTTGGGCCAAATTAATATTGATGGTTGTAATCTGACAGAAGTCGAGCTTAAAACGCGCCATTAGGGAACAATTAGTTTTCATGTATAAACGTTAAGAAAGTAGGTTATCGAATTATTAGTATTTGGCTTTGTGTAAACTATTTACTTAATTGCCTATGTGAAATGCCATATGTGGATTGTTTCTTTTCATAAATAATTAAATGTTCTATTATTATGAGTTAGGACTTACTAAGCTAGTAAGCTTAATTATGTGAGATGTTTCCTCTGTTTTATAGATTAGGGGGCAAGCCACAAGCTCATCGGGATTTTCGGAAGGTCGCTCACACTATCAACCTACAATTTGGGGTACTACTTCGTTTTGGTTTGCTTGAAGGCATGTATAGGATAGACTTGGTCCTTGTTTGATGATTTTAAGGTCCATGTATGTAATAGCCATGCGAATATGGCTAAATTTTCAGTTAACTACGTTGTTGTGTTTGAAATGTAAGTTAGTTTATGATGGCAATGTCTATGCATTATTAATCAAAGTTAATCGTTTTTATTAAGGAAATGGTTGTATATGAATTGAATCCTTGAATTTGGGATGTAGGTAGGTTCAGTTAGAAGCTAGTTTATTTTCTTTGAAATACAACAAAATAGTTTATAGTGGCAGCAGTGATGTGAGTTAGAAAAATCACCAAAAATAGGGTATATTGAATTTGGAGGTGAGTGAGTTATGAAATTGAACCTTAGTGTGTCTATTTTTATACGAAACAAACAGAATAGGCAAAAGATTTATATATTATGAGATAATTAAGTTTAAACGAGACCTGCTCTGAATGAATTCGTGAGTCACTGTCCTGTTTTGGAAAAATTGTCAAAAATTGTACAAAAATAATTAGGAATCATGGTTTATATGTGTATAACCCTAAATGAGTCTATTTTTCATTGGTATAAACAAGAACACCATAGGAAAATTGTGCAATCAGATAACTGCAGTTTTATAGGGACAGGTCAGAACTGTCCAGCAGTGTAATAAGGGTAACTTTGAAGAATAAACTGTACTAATTGGCCACATGAAAAATTCTAGAAACATTATGGTGAATAGATATATGAGTTTAGTTTCAAGGAAAATTTACGGATCTGAATTTCGAGTTTTGTAACTCGAGTTATAGCCAAATTAGTTGGCACGACACAGTTTGGCAGCTTTAAAATTTTTATGTTTTGAACTTGTAGTCAAGTCTAGTAATGCCTCTTACTTAATTCCGGCAATGGTCTCGAGTAAGGGGTGTTACATTTACTTTCAACTAATAGTATCCCGATCTCAGGTCGATCTTGGAGAAGATAGAAGCTCCTTTAAGTTGGTCAAATAAGTCGTCGATATGCGGAAGGGGGTATCGATTCTTAATTGTCAACTTGTTCAACTGACAATAATCAATGCAGAGTCGCATTGAACCATCTTTCTTTTTAACAAATAACACCGGAGCTCCCCAAGGAGCTGAACTTTCAATTCCTTCAACTTAGTTGGAGCCATTTGGTATGGAGCTATAGATACGGGAGCCGCACCAGGAAACACTTCGATTGCAAATTTGACATCCTTATCCAGTGGTAATCCCTTAATTCCTCAGAAAATACGTTAGAAAACTTGCAAACAATTTGAATACTACTAATGTCTTCACTCCCCGTTTTCAAATTAATGACATATGCTAAAAAAAATTCACAACCCTGCTTCAACAATTTATCAGCTTGTATAGAAGAAATAATCTGATTTGACCCATTTGTTTTAGCACCACAAACCTCTATGATTTTCCCCTCTTTACCTTGGATCGAAAAATTTTTCTTCTGACAATCCAAAACTACTCCATGTTCGGTCAACCAATCCATGCCCAATATTACAACAAAATCACCAAAAGGCATAATCAATAGATCTACCAGAAACACTAGATTTTGAATCTCTAAACGACAACGTTTACAAACTTGATCTACTGATACAGTTTGACCCAAGGGACTTGACACAGACATGGCTACATTTGACATTTCACAATTCATATTCCCAGACTTAACCATATCAGAATTGACATATGAGTGAGAAGAGCACAGATCTATTAAAGTATAAGCATGTGTGGAGAATAGAAGAAAAATACCTGCTACAACATCGGTAGCATCCCTTTCATCACGGGTTCGTACTACATAAGCATGTGCAGAAGCTCTGGTCTCAGACTGATGTGCGACTATATCATCCTTCTTTCTCGATCCCCCCTTCGAACCCGATCCACCTCTACTCATCCCTCGGCCTCTCACCACAGAAGCGGCTCTCAGAGAATCATCGGGTGAATCATTTTCGTGCTTCAGACATTCTCTAGCAAAATGCTCTAATGACCCACAGCAAAAGCAACCTTTCGTTAATTTCCAACATTTTCCCCAGTGCTTCTTTCCACAGTGTTCGCAATTCTGCATCTCTAAAACTCTGTATGGACCTTTTACACTACCCACTGATACCGTAGGTTGACGGTCTTGCACTTTAATTAGCATGCTCGACCTTGCAGTAGATTTTCTAGTTTCTCGTGAGTCTCTGCTTCTTTTTGATGTAGAGGAAGGATTGAAGTTCTCGAATCGTTTACTTGTAGCATGAGGGGCTTCAACCTTTTTGCATAGTCCTAGAGATTGTTCAACCATTTTTGCTCGTTCTGATAAATCCGTAAACTTTTTAATTTTCAATGCTACTAGTTGGGTCCGAATTCCATTGAGCATACCCCGAAGGTAATGTTTGCAATTCTGCTCCTCCGTAGGAATCAACTCCTTCCCAGACTTGCTAAGTCACGAGTATTCCTTTCATAGTTTACCATCGACATATCTTCTTGTTTTAACATGAGAAATTTTTATTTCCTATCTTCAAGATAAAGCTCACCAACATATTTCTTCTAGAATTTAGTTTGGAAAAATTCTCAATCAGCTACTTCTGTAGCCACATGTCTCGTAACTATGTTCCACCATGCATAGGCTTCTCACTGTAATAGTGAAACTGCACAGATAACGTTCTCTCGGGGAGTACATTCTAACTGTTGTAAGATTCGAGTCGTTGTCTCTAACCAAAATTCTGCCACTGAGGGGTTAACTCCCTTGGTTCTAGCAAACTCGGTAGCGTCATACCTCCTTAGTTCTTTAATGGGAGCTCGCCTAGCCACAAATGTGGTCATCGGGAGTGGAGTGACTCCCACTACCCTCTAAAGAGCATTGGCTAGCACCCGCAATACGTCATTATCAAATTGCCCCTCAATTGGGCCACTAGCAGCATTAGGTCGTCGTACTCCGTCAATGCGCACATTCGGGGTCATCAACTCAAATTCATCAAATTCCTCAGTGGATTCATCACCAATATGTACTTCTTGAACAACTACGTTATTAGCATCATCTGAAATCTTTACATTATGAATAAAACATGATAATCAGCATCCAATCCCGACTCACACTCGACTTGACTTTGGCATGTACCTCTAGACTCATTTCCGAGCTTGGTTTAGTCCGAGAATCGATTAAACCTATAAGCTTTGATACCACTAAATGTAACACCCGTTACCCGTATCCAATGCCGGAACAGGGAACGAGGCATTACAGGACTTACATCACAAGCCATCACACAATTCCGAGTCATAAATTTGTGTCCAAATTAAAACCATTTGGAATTATTCATAAGTTCCTAATACAAGCCTACGAGGCCCAAAACATGCATTGGAAATGGTTCGGGACTAAACCGAGAATTTTAGAAATTTTTACAACACTAAAAATAAATTTTCCACTATGCAAGGGTCACACGCTCGTGTAGGCAGGCCGTGTGGTCATACATGCCCGTGTCCTGACCCCATGTAACTCTCTAACTTGTAACTCATGAACAACTGAGATCACACGGCCAAGTCACACGTCCGTGTGCTAGGCCGTGTGGAAAATTAATTTTCACAAAATAGGTGTAGACTTAACAAGGCCAATGCACACGTCCGTGTTATAGACCGTGCCGTCCACACGACTGAGACACATGCCCATAATTAAGGTACAGGGGGCACACGACCAAACCACACGCCCGTGCGCAGGACCGTATGTCACACACGGCTTAGACACACGCCCATGTCTCTACCCTTGTGGACAAAAATGGGCTATTTTCCAAGCCTTATTTCTCACCCAAATTGATACCAAGCTAAATTCAATCATATGCAAATGACCAAGATATAATAGGCATTCAATTCAACCCAAAATTTGACTCAAAACATATATCATCACATCCAACATTGTATTTGTTAAATGCACATTCTTCATGTTATCATTCATATTCAACTCATTTAAACAAACATCATCTTTCACATAGTGTAAAATGTCAACAAGTATTTACCATCGTATACACTTACAAAAACTAGTACTTTAGTGTTCAATAAACAAAATGACACTATCATCAAATTTGCATGCTAGGTACATGCCACAACAAAAAAAGAAGAAACGTCACCAACTTTGAGGACGAGATTCTCACTGGATGCCGAGTCCAACTTTACTATCTATCTAACTTGTAACATGTAAAGCAAGTTATCATTAATAGGTTTCATTTATTAACTAAACAAAATCCCAATCTCCATTTATATAAATTCTAACTTCACCAAACAAGAATTCTAATTCCTCGATAATTCATTTAACCTTATCGTAATATCAGTTAACGATGTGGCATTCGGTGCCTAGCTGTAATCCGCAGAAGAGGTTGCGCCAAGCGTGTAACAGCCCGATTTAGGGGCTAGTCGGAACAGTGATCACGGAATCACTAATTCGAGGTTAGAGAAAATTATTTTCATGTTATGTTATGTGTTATAACATGTTTATAAGGATGCATGAAAATTTTGGTGCCTTAATTTTAGCGATTTCTAGCTAAATTGTGAAAAAGGACTAAATCGCATAAAGTGTGAAAGTTCTATTTTATTTGCTAGAGATGTCAAATAGCTAAGGATTTTAAATTGGAGGTCCCAAATGTGCAAATAGGCCATTGGGGGAGTGACGGCCGGCCATGGGGGACAAGATTATTAAATTAGTCAAAGACTTGATGTGTTAGGTGGGGAATGAATAAAATAAGAGAAAAATAAAGAAAAGAAAGATATCATCTTTTCTTCTCTTCATCACCACCGAATATTGGCAGCAAACAAGGGTGGAAGAACTCAAAAATTTTAGCAAGCTTTTCTCCACTCAAGTAAGTCAATTTGATGGTTGTTTTTGATGATTTTTGTACTTTTGAGACCCCTAAAGCTTAAGCTTTCTAAAGAGGGGACTATTTTGCAACATGGTTGAAAGTCTAGGGACTTACCATGAGAGAGTTTATGCTAGTTGCTGAGTTTTTATGGAAGAAAATGAATGATAGGATGATGAGAAACAACTTTTGTGAAAGGTGTTGTCATGGAAACACCTAATTGGGACTAAAATGCAAAAGTTGTAATTTATTCATTAAGGCATGAAATTGATGGAATTGTGAATAGTTGTAAGAGGATTAAATGTTCAGCTAGGCTTGTTTAACGAGAAAATGTGATAAAAATTTATTTACGAGCCTAGGGGCAAAATCATAATTTTGCCAAAGTGCAGGGGCAAAATAGTCATTTTTGCCTAAAGTGTATATTATGGTGTAATATGATTTATAAGTGATTAAATCAATAAATTTCATTGTTCTAGATCAAAGAAAATGAGTTTCGAACCTAGAATGGATGAAAAGAGAAATGTGGGCAAAAAGTCCCTTCTGGGCCTTTCGACATCGAGGTAAGTTCATGTGCAAATATTGAAATTATGTATGAGTTAATTTAATATTCCAACATTGTACGGAATGTATATTTACTCTATGAATGTATGAAATATCTTTTAACGAGAGGTTAAGAGAATTGAATCTAAGAGTAATGGGAAATGTATGTAGCATGATATGATGATAATTATGGCCCCGTGTAAGACCATATTGGAATATGGCTTCGGTAGAAGAATTCGTATAAGACAATGTCAGGGACATGGTATCGATATGTTAATACCAGTAAGACCCTATTGAGGTATGATGTCTATGTGACACTATGTGTATGAGACTCAAGAGTGTTATTTAACAATTTGGATGATTCGACGGGTTTGTTGAAAGTGAGAGAGTATGTGGTTGTACCACAAGAAGCACAAGTGTGTGTTGGAATTGAATTGAGATGAATTTAGTATATAATGAACCCTTAGTGAGTTATGTGTGATTAATGCACTTTAGTTGCATGAGATGGTTTTATTAATGGATTGTGTGAATGCGAACGAGTATCGTAGAAAGTTAAGTAAGAATAGAAATGTGTGAGGATGTTATCGGTTGAACAAGTGAAATAGAGATATACATGTGGATTACTATCCATGAATGTAAAATAACGGTGAGCTATGTGCGATATCACCTTATGGATGTTAATGATAGGCTAAGTGCGATACCATCAATTATATTGTTATCGGTGGGCTATGTGCGTTACCACCTGATTAATTAGTAATCGATGGACTGTGTGCGATACCATCGTTTATAAATGATTGGTAAGCTAAGTGCGAAATCACCATAAGTATAAATGATTGGTGAGCTAAGTGCAAAATCACCATAAGTGTAAACGATCAGTGGGCTGTGTGCGATACCACCTTATTAGAGATTCAACAGTGGGCTAAGTGTGAAACCACCGAGAGATTAGCAGTATGAGTGACTCATTGAAAATGCTTGATGTGTTGTTTTATATAATCATGGGGTGATCAGTGCAGGGATGCATGCTAAATAAATGAGCAATTGGCTTGTGGCATGGTAAGAATGTGGTAAGAGATAGAATGAGTAAGCTTCACGAATGGTTGAGTAAGTTACCGTGTGTTAATGAGAAAAACTCGGTATAATACTTTGTAGTTATGTATATTCAATGAATATCAATATTTGTCAGATTAAGCAGATGAACTTACTAAGCATTATTGCTTACTCTTTTACTTTTCTCATCTCTTATAGGTTATTTTAACTAGCTCAGGTTGGAGGCCGCCGGAGATGTTTTCACACTATCGAATAAACGCTTGGTATGGTGTTTCAAGTTCTTATGAGTCATGGCATGTATAGGGATTCATTTAAAGTTGATTAAGTTCTAATTGATGTAGCCGAATTGTGTTGGCCTAAGAGAACTTAGGGTTGGTTGTGTATAGCCATAGATGATGGCTTAAGTTGTAATTGTAATTGTATTGGGAATAATTCTCCCAAGTGTATGGGATGAAGACTTTATCTCTTTAATGATTAAATGTCTTTAATTCATGTGTTTTAATTGATGATTTGAGAATGTTTGAAATAGCATATGGATGCATGCAATGTAAGGTGGAATAGGGCTTGGTAGATAGCCTGATAATTGTCCACATGGGTAGACACACGGGAGTGTGTCTAGACCATGTGGGAGGCATGACTAGCACATGGGCGTGTGTCTAGGCCGTGTGAAGTCTGCACTTTGCACTTGGAATTTAATGCACCCCACGGCTGAAGCACACGAGCGTGTGTATATGCCGTGTGGATAAGCCAGAATGCTAAGTTTTAGCACACGGGTTATGGCTACGGGCGTGTCAAGGCCGTGTGGAATTGGTCAGTGTAGACCACGGGTGGAAAACACAGGTATGTCTTAAAGACACATGGGCGTGTGACCCCTGTTTGTTAAAAAGTTACTTGAACTCGTAAAAGTTCTAGGAATAGTTTCCAAACTTCTTGGAAGTATGTTTAGGGCCTTTTAGGCCAAGTTTATACAAAGGATGGGTTTAAACGAAATTTTTATAACCCTATTTGAGATGTTTAAGTAAGATCAGTTAGGTAATGCCTCAAAACCTGTTCTGGCTCGATTACGGGTAAGGGGTGTTACATTTAGCGGTATCAGAGCATGGTTTATTTGGTTCTCGGATTAACCTAGCACGAGTGAGAGTCTAGTTATACATGCCATATGTGGACCGTGATAGTGTGATGTCTCCCGGCTCTAACATAATTGTTTTGTTTTATGATTCTGTTAGGAAGTCACACATATTATAGTGTGGGAGTTAAATTGAGAAGCTTGACTAAGTGGGATGCAGGAGATGAGTACGGTCGTCCAATGATAAAATGATGAATAAGACCATGGTTGGGCCATGGCGGTATATATGATCCCATATAAGACCATATCTGGGACATGGCATTGGCATCGATACATGATCCCGTATAAGACCCTATCTGGGATATGGCTTCGGTATTGAATAAGATAATCGGATAAGACCATATTCAGGATATGGCACCGATATTTGTTGCAAGATCCGTATAAGACCATATCTGGGATATGGCATCGACACCAAGTAGTAATCCCGTGTGAGACTACGTCTGGGACCTGGCTTCGGTATGAAATCGTGTAAGACCATATATGGGATATGGCGTCGATATCAATATAAGATTTCATGCAAGACCATATCTGGGATATGGCATCGACATCAACAAGAGTTCCATGTAAGACCGTATCAGGGATATGGCATTGGTATTGGTATAAGATTTCGTGTAAGACTGTAGCAAGGCTATGGCATCGTGATGACATGTAAGGAAATAGCTGGGCTATGATGTGTGATACGAGTAAGACCATAGTTGGACTATGGCAATCAAGTAGACGACGTACTCAAACCCGTAAGACATTCTCTAGATTAATAAGAAATAGTAAGAGAAATTAGAGTTAAATGTTGAGTACTCAAGTAGACCTTAATGTGGAACTTGAGTAAGTGAAGTCACAGTTCGAAAGTATAAGTGATAGAAACGATTGTAGCGTGATAAATGTGAAAACTCACTTGAGGCGAGTTGTGTGACTATGATGATATTTCATTGATAATGAATAGTAAATTATATGTACGTAGTTACGAGAGTTAAGTTAAGGGGGCCCCACGACCTCACTCTGTTTACCACTGTTGAATTATGATGAGATGTTATAAAAGTTAAGTTGAGTAAGTTTGCATCTGATTAATGCAATAAATATGTTAGCATGATTAAGAATGCCTTGTATCACATCGATACATAATACTCTACTAAATAGAGTAATTATGGTTGAACATGAGGTTGAAGTCCTAGAGGACTAAAATGATAAGGCTATCATCGAGATATGAGATAGATAAGGTCCCGTATAAGACCATGTCTGGGACATGACCTTGGCACCGAGTTGAGATCCTGTATAAGACCATATCCGGAATATGGCATCAGTAATGAATATGAGAATCGTGTAAGACCATATTCAGAATATGGCATCGATATTTGATGTGGAAGTTCATATAAGACCTTATCCAGGATATGGCATTGGCATTTAGAGGTGACTCCATATAAGACCACCTTGGGGATGTGGCATTGGTTTTGTACCTACATGAATGACGATGAATTTGCGTCTTTGGTTATCCCTAGTGATCAATGGGACAAATAGATGAGTCTAGAAGTAGAAATGAGATTAGTACTAAAGTCATGTGAATGAGCGAATGCAAATATTCGTGAGTGAATCACGAAGAAACAAGTGTGATGTGTGGCACGATATGTGCTAAATAAATGGCAAGTATGAGTAAGTTGGCTCGAAGCCTGTAGTTTGTGCATGGTTAGTTGATGCCATGGATGGATTATAATAATCCCCTTGAGTATTATGTACAATTATTTGTTGCCTTTCAGGGCTGCTGTGGTTGTTCTTTTCATAAACTGTGACTGTGTGAGAATGTTAGCTGATAGTAAAAATCAGATAAAATGGTTGTCGATTTATTTATTTAAAATCGACATTCCTTTATCTCCTAGTAACCCTATACGGGTACTTTGAGGAGGAAGTTGGTGATGATTCTAGTATAAGAAGTAAAATTGCAAGTTTCACGTTGTGTGCTAGGTTTTCGAGTAAGATGAATAGAATTAATGAACTCGATCGAGACGTCCCTGCTATCATGAGATATGACGATAGTAAAGGTTTTAGATTAGCATAATAAGAGAAACTCAGATGAGAGTGTGCTTAAAATATGTTCTCAGTATGGAGAAAAGAGTAGATTATTGTATTGAGATATGATTCAAGTTCTGTGTATATTCACGCATGAATCAGTAAAGAGAATAAAATTCTGTATGTACGTGAGTAAGGAGCATGATTCAAGGGTATGCTTATCGAAATGTTCAAACCGTGATAGTTGAATTGAAAGATATAGAAGGAACTATTGATTGAAAGTTCTAGTACTGAGTTCAGTCTGAATCAAGAAAAAGAGTTGACAGGTTGGTGATCCTGAGACGATTACTCTTGTGTCTTTGTTGTGAGTTAGATGTTATGAAATGAAGAAGTGGAAACAGCTAGAACTATTACAATGGCAAGTATAGTTATTATAATAATTCTCAGATAGTAGACATAGTACAGATGTCTGGATGAAGGATCCATGTTAAGTAATGCGAGCTAGTTACTCGATTGACCTTAGTTGATAAAATCCAGGTTGGATAAGATTTCCGTTGTTGATGTTTCTTCGAGATAGAATTTGAATGATGATGAATCCAAAACTTATATAGAAGATTTGGTATGAGACTTAGTAGTAGCATATCTACGAATGCAAGAATAAGAAAGTGCAGTTATGTGCATAAATGTTTTGACAATAGAGTACATTTCACGATATGATTGAGTCTATGGTCAGAAGTAGTTGACCACTAAAAGTTGAGTTTTTGAAAGCGTACAAGTCAAGACTATTACATTCGGTGAATGCTTTAATGAAAGAGTGAGATAAAACCTTATGGATTTCAAATTTGATGTGACAAAATTTCCAAGAAAGGAAATGTCATTCGAATTGTAGTAAATCAACAAGTAAAGATTCGAATGATCATTTGGACATGTGCAGAGTTCCAAATTGGTGGATTACAGAGTATATGCCCCAGAGGAAGAATAGCCTTGGTCTCAAGTTACATTTCGACCTTATGTATCACAGCTTAAGAGTTATTGGCAAGAGAAACTTGAGGATAAGTGGATTTGCGATTTTCAAAAGTAGATGGAAACGTTTTAAGAATGTTGGTAACAACTCCTCCTAATTAGATTTTTGGGGACGAAAATCCCTAGGGGGAGAGTTGTAACAGCCCGATTTATAGGCTAGTCGGAACAGTGATCTCGGAATCACTAATTTGAGGTTAGAGAAAATTATTTTCATGTTATGTTATGTGTTATAACATGTTTATAAGGATGCATGAAAATTTTGGTGCCTTAATTTTAGCGATTTCTAGCTAAATTGTGAAAAAGGAATAATTCGCATAAAGTGCGAAAGTTCTATTTTATTTGCTAGAGATGTCCAATAGATAAGGATTTTAAATTAGAGGTCCCAAATGTGAAAATAGGCCATTGGGGGAGTGATGGCCGGCCATGGGGGACAAGATTATTAAATTAGTCAAAGACTTGATGTGTTAGGTGGGGAAAGAATAAAATAAGAGAAAAATAAAGAAAAGAAAGATATCATCTTTTCTTTTCTTCATCACCACCGAATATTGGCAGCAAACAAGGGTGGAAGAACTCAAAAATTTCAGCAAGCTTTTCTCCACTCAAGTAAGCCAATTTGATGGTTGTTTTTGATGATTTTTGTACTTTTGAGACCCCTAAAGCTTAAGCTTTCTAAAGAGGGGACTATTTTGCAACATGGTTGAAAGTCTAGGGACTTACCATGAGAGAGTTTATGCTAGTTTCTGAGGTTTTATGGAAGAAAATGAATGATAGGATGATGAGAAACAACTTTTGTGAAAGGTGTTGTCATGGAAACATATAATTGGGACTAAAATGCAAAAGTTGTAATTTGTTCATTAAGGTATGAAATTGATGGAATTGTGAATAGTTTTCAGAGGATTAAATGTTCAGCTAGGCTTGTTTAACGAGAAAATGTGATAAAAATTTATTTACGAGCCTAGGGGCAAAATCGTAATTTTGCCAAAGTGTAGGGGCAAAATAGTCATTTTTGCCTAAAGTGTATATTATGGTGTAATATGATTTATAAGTGATTAAATTAGTAAATTTCATTGTTCTAGATCAAAGAAAACGAGTTTTGGACCTAGAACGGATGGAAAGAGAAATGTGGGCAAAAAGTCCCTTCTGGGCCTTTCGACATCGAGGTAAGTTCATGTGCAAATGTTGCAATTATGTATGAGTTAATTTAATATTCCAATGTTGTACGGAATGTATATTTACTCTATGAATGTATGAAATATCTTTTAACGAGAGGTTAACAGAATTGAATCTCAGAGTAATGGCAAATGTATGTAGCATGATATGATGATAATTATGGCCCCGTGTAAGACCATATTAGAATATGGCTTCGGTAGAAGAATTCGTATAAGACAATGTTAGGGATATGGCATCGATATGTTAATACAAGTAAGACCCTATTGAGGTATGATGTCTATGTGACACTATGTGTATGAGACTCAAGAATGTTATTTAACAATTTGAGTGATTCGACGGGTTTGTTGAAAGTGAGAGAGTATGTGGTTGTACCACGAGAAGCACAAGTGTATGTTGGAATTGAATTGTGATGAATTCAGTATATAATTGAACCCTTAGTGAGTTATGTGTGATTAATGCACTTTAGTTGCATGAGATGGTTTTATTAATGCATTGTGTGAATGCAAACGAGTATCGTAGAAAGTTAAGTAAGAATAGAAATGTGTGAGGATGTATCGGTTGAACAACTGAAATAGAGATATACATGTGGATTACTATCCATGAATGTAAAATAACGGTGAGCTATGTGCGATATCACGTTATGGATGTTAATGATGGGCTAAGTGCGATACCATTAACTATATTGTTGTCGGTGGGCTATGTGCGTTACCACCTGATTAATTAGTAATCGATGGACTGTGTGCGATACCATCGCTTATAAATGATTGGTAAGCTAAGTCCGAAATCACCATAAGTATAAATGATTGGTGAGCTAAGTGCGAAATCACCATAAGTGTAAACGATCGGTGGGCTGTGTGCGATACCACCCTATTAGAGATTCAATAGTGGGCTAAGTGTGAAACCACCGAGAGATTAGTAGTATGAGCGACTCATTGAAAATGCTTGATGTGTTGTTTTATATGATCATGGGGTGATCAGTGCATGAATGCATGCTAAATAAACGAGCAATTGGCTTGTGACATGGTAAGAATGTGGTAAGAGATAGAATGAGTAAGCTTCACGAATGGTTGAGTAAGTTACCGTGTGTTAATGAGAAAAACTCGGTATAATACTTTGTAGTTATGTATATTCAATGAATATCAATATTTGTCAGATTAAGCAGATGAACTTACTAAGCATTATTGTTTACTCTTTTACTTTTCTCATCTCTTATAGGTTATTTTAACTAGCTCGGGTTGGAGGCCGCCGGAGATGTTTTCACACTATCGAATAAACACTTGGTATGGTGTTTCAAGTTCTTATGAGTCATGGCATGTATAGGGATTCTTTTAAAGTTGATTAAGTTCTAATTGATGTAGCCAAATTGTGTTGGCCTAAGAGAACTTAGAGTTGGTTGTGTATAGCCATAGATGATGGCTTAAGTTGTAATTGTAATTGTATTGGGAATAGTTCTCTCAAGTGTATGGGATGAAGACTTTATCACTTTAATGATTAAATGTCTTTAATTCATGTGTTTTAATTGATGATTTGAGAATGTTTGAAATAGCATATGGATGTATGCAATGTAGGGTGGAAGAGGGCTTGGTAGATAGCCTGATAATTGTCCACATGGGCAGACACACGGGCGTGTGTCTAGACCATGTGGGAGGCACGGCTAGCACATGGGCGTGTGTCTAGGCCGTGTGAAGTCTGCAGTTTGCACTTGGAATTTAATGCACCCCACAGCTGAAGCACACGGGCGTGTGTATATGCCGTGTGGATAAGTCAGAATGCTAAGTTTTAGCACACGGGTTATGGCCACGGACGTGTCAAGGCCGTGTGGAATTGGTCAGTGTAGACCACGGGTGGAAAACACGGGTATGTCTTAGAGACACACGGGCGTGTGACCCCTGTTTGTTAAAAAGTTACTTGAACTCGTAAAAGTTCCCGGAATAGTTTCCAAACTTCTTGGAAGTGTGTTTAGGGCCTTTTAGGCCAAGTTTATACAAAGGATGGGTTTAAACGAAATTTTTATAAACCTATTTGAGATGTTTAAGTAAGATCAGTTAGGTAATGCCTCAAACCCTGTTCTGGCTCGATTACAGGTAAGGGGTATTACAAAGCGCTAGTCGGATTAACCGACTATAATGAATGTGAGCCTAGATCTAGTTGGTTGAACCAACAAAATTTGCACCCAGTGCTAGTCGGGTTAATCGACAATAATAATTGTGAGCCCAGCTCTAGTTGGTTGAACCAACAATATTTTCACCTAGTGCTAGTCGGGTTAACCGCCGATAATAATTGTGAGTCCATCTCTAGTTGGATAATCCAACAGTTATTTGCGCCCAGTGCAAGTCAGATTAACCGACGGTTGTGTGCCTAACACTAGTCAATCAAGCGAACAAGGATCGCGCCCAGCGCTAGTCTATTATATCGACCATTGTACGATTATTTACTTCCATAACTTCCTCATTTATTTTCTTATCATTAATTCCATAATATGCATACATTTTATATCAAGAATTAATTTAGCAATAATCAATTTAAATAATAATTAGAAGTAAAAATTAAGTTCGAGTCCACGAACTTACCTTAACAAAATAGTTATAGAAGTAAGGCCGCTAGCTACTCTGTTACTTTCGTTTTTCCACTATTCACGTCTAATTGATTCGTTCAATTTTGCTCATGCATTCAACCCCCATAGCTGAACATCTCTTCCCCCCATTTCTTCTTCTATTTTCGGTAGTAAAGAGAGAAAAAGATTTTCACTATCCTACTCTCTACCTTCTTTTTCACCTACTCTTTCTCTTATCCCTTATTAAAATTAGTTATTCAATACTTTATTACCTTTTTATTTATTAATGATATCACCTATAAATATCTATATATATTAGTCTCATACTCTTCCACTAACTCCATTTGACTAACATAAGAAATGAGCTATTTATTCAAATAGTCCTAGCAACTTTTCTCTTTTCATGGTTAACATCGTCTTTAAAAATTAAGATTTATCAAATTAACATTCAATTAACTTCTAAACTAATTTCCCAAGATATAATATTAATATATTTAAATTTGACACATAAAGGCGAGGTCCTAGAAGCACGTTTTCAACCTTCCCCAACTTTCGGATCATTACAAGATTCGTAGCAATTTGTGGCTCAACTGGTTCTCTTTTTACTTTTGACAAGTATATCAACCAGCTTCTAGCTTGATTGGTTCTATTCGATTTCAACAACATTGGTTATTGTAATTTGTAGCAGTTTGTGGTTCAACTGGTTTTCCCTTTATTTTGGACTAGTATACCGATCAATTTCCAGCCTCATCAGTTCGACCCAGTTTCAACAATCTTGGTTATGATACCCCAATTATAAAAAAAATATACTTGCCCCAACCCACCTCGCCCCATTATATGAAATTTGTAGGAAAATTGGGTTTGGAAAACACTGTAGAAAATAAATTTAGGGAAAAACTAGAATTTTATTTTTATTTTTCCAAAATAAGAACTTGGTTGTGATATCTGAATTAAGAAACACTTAATCAAAATTTTACCTTTTCGATCTGTCTAGGATGAACGCTTCGATTGAGTAGTCTTCTCTGCTATCCTCAAGCTCACATCTGTCGAGTGTGGGCTTGTTTCGAATTAGAAAATTTTTCACAAAAGTTACCAGTAGGGTAATTTCATAATTTCTCCAAACTTTTGGGCCAAGTTGTAAATAAGAAAACTATCCCCAGAAATTTTCTGAAATAATTTCTTCAGAGAATTTTCTCTCTACAACTTTCTCTTGAATTTAAGTGTGTGTAAATAATGACCCAAGACTCTCTTTATATAATGAGAATTTAGAGAGTTCAACAATGATTAAACTTAATCACTTTAATATTAAAATAATATAATATTTACCAAGATAAATATTATATTAAATTTAATATTAAATATATTAAAATAATATTATTTTTAGAATAATTAATCTGAAATCAAATTCTCTGGTTGAGTCCTAGTATAAGTGTAATTCTTCCACTACTCAACCGCCTAAGAACCATCGCCGTTGACCATTTGCCGGCCACCGAAATGCCACAGTCGCAACTGCTGACACCCCGAGCTGGTTTGATTTTTTCGGTTTGGTCCTAGCCACCAGTCCCGTCCAGCCATTGGTTGGACCGTCAACCCGGTTTCACATACCATGCCCGGTTCGACCAGTTTTTGGGCTCCCAAGCCCAATTTATGATCTCAAGTCCGATCTTCAAGTTCAATTACCTATTGGGCCAATTGTCTGACTTAAAAATTAATAATAAAAATGTAACACCCCAAACCCAGCCCATGCGTTTCGACCGGATCTGGCATGTCACGGCTTGTACTTTGAAAACTTTTGCTTTGTATGTTATGGAAATCATAAGTCAATTGAACATTATTTGGATAGATAGGTGGCATTTTAAAAAAAATATGGAATCCTTTGTATTATTATTATTAGAAGTATAACAAACCTTATCATAAATTCATAAGTTGCTTAACATTGAAAACGACTTAGTTGAATGAAAACTAGGGGCCTTATTACATAAATATTCTCGAAATAACAATGAAATAAAGTAAACTTAAAGAAATCCCAAAAGAAAATAACTTGTAGAAATAGAACATGATGGCCCCTCGAGTCCCTCTCGGCTCCCATGTCCACGATCTACTGTTCATTTGGAAGAGTAGAGAAAAGGAAAGCGTGACTCACAAAGACTCAGTGTATAAATCTCAAAACACACATCGACCTGAGCCCACAAACACATTATGGGCCTGGCCCATACAGGAATGCATCAATCATAATCACATAATAAACAATAAAGAATGAATAACCCAGCCCATCCTAGGTTTCCATCCTTTACACACCAACCCGTACCAACCATCACACCGTGGGGATTTCTACAATCAACCTTCCATCCGCTACACACCAAAAGGACAGCCGTACTGCCTATTCCTATTAAGTAGGAATCATTAAACGTGGCATAGCCACCGATCACTATGTGACCTTACATTTAAATTATGTGGGATTTCTACCACCGATCACCAAGTGACCTATCATATACTTCCCCTTCAATTATTATCATTCCCACCCCATGCATACATACATAAAGAAAACATCAAGCAGACTTATATATTCTTCGATACACATAGGGAGTTCTATGTTTACGTACCTGGCATCCTTGCCTAACCCTTTTTAGGGTTCCATTCGACTGTCTATACAGCCTTATTCCGGCTTTTTAGCCCATAACATACATAAATAGAAATACATACAGGTTTATTAGTAGTGTGTTAGAGATCCACACACCTGATTACCGATAAAACGAGGCTTTCTATATCGACGCTATCCTTAGTCGACACAACTGCTATCTGCCTAAGGTGTTGTTCAGAAGCCGGTCCACAACCAATTGGCCAATCCCGAACAGCAGATACTGCTCGTTTCTTAAACTTAGGGATTCTTTCTTTTGCCTAATCCATATTTAATTCCATCAAATCCTTATCAGAGCTACTATAACAATATTTAATCGTTAATCCTCCTTATAGAGTTAAAATCATATATATGTTGAACGAATTTAATAAAAATCTAGGGATAATCTTCTTACCTTAAAGTCCCGAAATTGGAGACTTATGATTTTCGGCTTTTAGATCTAGTCGACTAAGCTTCCTTCAAATCCCGAATTGCCGCCCATTATAAAACCATTAACTGTTAGCTTTCGGCTTTTGCCTTTCTAAAATATATTATGAGAACTAATCAAAAATCGACTCTTACCTTAGCTTAGGAGATTTGGCTAGCACTAGGGAGAGGATTCGGCAATGCCAATGGAAGATTTAAATGCCGGAAGTATAGAATAATTCCTCAAATAGGATGAATAAAAGAAAAAGCGATGGATGCTTCGGCTTTTTAGAGAAATCAGCACAAGGGAAAAGAAAGTGGGGAAAAGTTTCGGCTTTTTGAAGTAATTGAAGAAAGAAATTTGGAGAGGGAGAGGCTAGGGAATTTCGGCACTAAGGGAGAGGATTTTAGGTTTTTCAATGTCAGAAACAAGGAGCTAGCCCCCCTATTTTTAGATTTTTGACACCTACTGCTAAATACCGAAAACACCCTTAAAATTTAAGCTAGAAGAGAGGAGAATTTCGGCACCCTCTATGCCATGCAGTAGCCGAATTTTACACTCCTCTAGGTGGTGGATTTCCAGCCAACACTTCCTTTGAAGATAAGCTCCTAACTTTTCTCCTTTTTATCTATGATATTATCACTTAAAAATCCACATAATTTTTCCTATTTTATAGCCTTGTAGCCGTCCACCTCTTACTAACCCTAATGCCAAATTTAACTCACTTAAATTAAATGATCTGGGCCTCATTAAACTTAAATTTTGGGCCCCTAAATCCCTTATGTGTGGCGTCACTACTAATTCCCTTATAGTGCCACTTATTGTTGGGCTACAAGCCCATGTTTGGCATTTTAAACATAATTACCACCTTTTTAATTCCTTAATGCCCAAGCTAATAATTTAATCAAGGCCTTAGCCTAATCCTAAGCCCAATTTGGACCCCTATCGCTTAAATTAACCTATTAAAGTTATCCCTACACTAATTGCATAGGTCCATAAATTTAGGATGTTACAGTTCTACCCCCTTAAAGAAATTTCGTCCTCGAAATTACCTGGTCAGAAAAGATGAGGGTATTGCTGCCTTATTGCTTCCTCGGGTTCCCACGTAGCCTCCTCGGAACCATGATTCCGCCACAGCACTTTAACCAATGGAACCATTTTTCTTCTCAACACCTTGACTTCACGATCTAAAATTTCTACTGGTTCCTCTTCGAAGGATAGATCAGGTCTTACCTCGATTTCCTCCACAGGCACAATATGGGACGGATCCGAAAGGTATCGTCTTAACATAGAGACGTGAAATACATCGTGAATTTGACTTAGTTCTGGAGGTAACTCTAGTTGATAGGCTACTGGTCCTACTCGCTTCAACACCCGATATGGTCTGATAAATCTAGGACTTAATTTACCCTTTCGACCAAACCTTAATACCTTCTTCCACGGTGACACCTTTAAAAATACTTTATCACCCACTGTGAGCTCTATGTCCTTACGCTTTAAATCAGCATAAGACTTCTGTTTGTCCGATGCCTCCTTCAGTCGAACCAGAATCAATTCAACCTTCTCTTCAGTCTCGGTCACCAACTCCGAACCCAAAATCCGACGTTCTCCTAGTTCTGTCCAGCATATAGGAGTACGACATTTCCGCCCGTACAAAGCTTCATAGGGCGCCACCTGAATACTTGACTGGTAGCTATTGTTGTAAGAAAATTCTGCTAACGGTAAGAACTCTTCCCAACTACCTCTGAAATCAATGACACATCCTCTCAACATGTCCTCCAAGATCTGAATCACCCGCTCAGACTGTCCATCGGTCTGAGGATGAAACGCTGTACTAAAATCCATCTTCGTACCCAACGCTTGATACAACGCCTTCCAAAATCGTGAGGTAAACCTAGGGTCCCTATCCGATATGATTGAAACCGGTACTCCATGCAACCTTACCACCTCTGCTATGTATAACTTAGCTAACTTCTGCAAGGAGTAATCAACACGTACTGGGATGAAGTGTGCAGACTTTGTCAAGCGATCAACAACTACCCAAATCGCATCTTTCTTAGTGGGTGTGAAGGGAAGCCCACTAACAAAATCCATGGTGATTCTTTCCCACTTCCATTGTGGAATCTTCACTGGCTGTAATAA
Source organism: Gossypium australe (assembly GCA_005393395.2). Lineage (NCBI taxonomy): Eukaryota > Viridiplantae > Streptophyta > Magnoliopsida > Malvales > Malvaceae > Gossypium > Gossypium australe. The sequence continues at coordinate 34,581,454 of CM016615.1, read as the reverse complement.
TCCTGATGGTAACTGATGTTCCGCCTTGACCTGCTGACAGGTCAAACACTTACCCACCAATTCAGTTACCTCTTGCTTCAAACCCGGCCACCAGAACTAATCTCTCAAATCCCGAAACATCTTACTTCCTCCAGGGTGCATAGCGTATGCACTACCATGCGCCTCATTCAGAATCCTCCGCCTTAGCTCTGGATCTTTTGGCATGCAAACCTTCCCTCGGAAGCATAACAATCCTTCCTCATTCATACTGAATTCTGCTGGCCCATCCTTTGGGATTAGCTGCAATTTCCCCTTTAGCAACTCATCGGTCTGTTGCCTCTCCTTCACTTAACTAATCCAAGTAGGTTTCACTTGAAGTTCGGCTAATAAGCTTCCATTCTCATACAAACTAAGGTGAGCAAACATTGCCCTTAGGTCAGAGACTACTTTACGACTTAGAGCATCCGCTACTACATTAGCCTTACCCGGATGATATTCGATCGAGCAATCGTAATCCTTTAGTAACTCGATCCACCTTCTCTGCCTTAGGTTCAACTCCTTCGGAGTCAAAAGATACTTCAAGCTCTTATAATCTGTGTAAATGACAGATTTCTCCCCGTATAGATAATGCCTCCAAATTTTTAAGGCAAACACCACTGCCGCCAATTCCAAATCATGGGTGGGGTAATTCAATTCATGCGGTCTTAACTGCCGAGATGCATATGCAACCACCTTTCCATCTTGCATCAACACACACCCTAATCCCGCGTGTGACGCATCACAGTAAATTACGAACTCCTTCCCCGCCTCCGGCTGAATCAACACCGGAGCCTCCGTCAGAAACCTTTTTAACTTTTCAAAACTCTCCTGCTGCTTATCAGACCAAACAAACGGAACTCCTTTCTGTAGTATCTTGGTCAACGGTGCCGCGACCGAAGAAAATCCTTCAACAAACTTCGGTAATACCCTGCTAGACCAAGAAAACTCCTAATCTCAGCCACAGACCTAGGTGGCTTCCAATCCAACACTGCTTCAATCTTTCGAGGGTCAACCCTAATCCCTTCTACCGACACAACGTGCCCTAGAAACGTTACTTCCCTCAGCCAAAATTCACACTTACTGAATTTGGCATACAACTGCTTCTCCCTTAGAATCTGCAAAACTATTCGCAGATGAGCATTATGCTCCTCCTCTGACATCGATAAACTAAGATATCATCGATAAACACCACGACACATCGATCTAAGTAAGGTTGGAATACTCGATTCATCATGTCCATGAACACTGCTGGCGCGTTGGTTAATCCAAACGGCATCACCATAAACTCATAGTGACCGTAGCGAGTCCTAAAAGTTGTCTTATGTATATCCGCCTCCTTGACCCTAAGCTGATGGTACCCTGACCTCAGATCTATCTTAGAAAAGATTGAGGCTCCCTTCAACTGATCGAACAAGTCATCGATCCTTGGCAACGGGTACTTGTTCTTGATTGTTAGCTTATTCAACTGGCGATAATCAATGCACATACGCATTGATCCATCCTTCTTCTTAACAAATAACACCGGCGCTCCCCATGGCGGCACACTCGGTCGAATAAATCCTCTATCCAACAACTCCTGTATCTGCACTTTCAGCTCTACCAATTCCTTCAGCGCCATCCTATATGGAGTGCTAGATACCGGTGCTGTTCCCAGGAGAAGATCGATACCAAACTCCACTTCACGATCTGGGGGTAATCCCGGAAGCTCTTCAGGGAAAACATCAGGAAATTCCTTTACCGTCCTGACGTCCCCAACAGTCAGATCCTTGGCTTCTAGAGCCCGAACAAACAATAAAACTACCTCGCACCCTTTCCTCACCATCCTTTCTACTCTTAGGGCAGCCACGACATTCGACAAGCAATTCCCCCTTTCTCCTATCACCAACACTTCATCACCCTCGGGGGTTTTTAATACCATACGCTTGGCTGCGCAATCTAGATTAGCTTGATACTTCACAAGCCAATCCATGCCTAAAATTAAATCAAACTCTCTGAACGGTAATTCCATCAAATCCGTTCGGAAAACTGTCCCCTGAACTTCTAGAGGTACTTCCCGATAAAGTTTATCCACTACTACCGATTGTCCTAACGAGCTAACTACAGTCATTGCATTAGGGGTAATTTCAGATTCTAGCCTTAAAGTACCCGATACGCTACTAGCTACGTACGAATACGTCGACCCAATGTCAATCAATGCAGTGTAAGGCAAACCAAAAATTAAGAACGTACCGGTTATGACATCCGGTGCATCAGCCTCCTCTCGACGTCTGACAGCATAGACCAACCCCGGCTGTCTCGCCTCAGTGTTTCCTGCCCCTTGGCCTGGTGCTCCACGACCCTGACCAACACCATTACCATCTCGGCCTGCACCATGGCCTCTTTGTGGCTGCTGACCTCCTCTACCAGGCTGAGCATTCCCTTGACCCATGGTCCCTTCACCGTCCCGTTGCTGCGGACAGTTTTTAACTTGGTGGTCCGTAGATCCACACCTAAAACACTTCCCACTGCCTGCCCAACATTCCCCGGCATGAAATTTGCCGCATCGAGCACACCTTGGGGTCTAGTTAGCAGCAGTAGGTTTCTCTTCCCGTTTCGGTCCATCAGACCTGGACCTTTTCTAAGTACGCCCGGTTGACAATCCAAAATTCCTCTTATTTCCACCTCTATCTTTATCCCGATTCAGTTTCTCAGTCCGCTTTACCTCTTCGGCTATCTTAGCCTTTTCCACGAGCACAGCAAATTCCCTCTCCCGCTGTGGGGCTATCAAAACACGCAAGTCATCCTTCAGGCCATCTTCAAACCTAACACAACGTTTATGCTCCGTGGCTACCATCCCACCAGCATATCGGCTAAGACGTAAGAACTCAGCTTCATACGCAGCAACTGACCTACTCCCTTGCACCAGATTTAGAAATGCTCTGCGCTGCGCATCCACATAACTTGATCCAATGTACTTATTCTGAAATGTCATTTTAAAAAAATCCCAGGTGATACGGTCAGCCACAGCACCATCCTTTACCGTAAGCCACCATTGATAGGCTTCATCTCTCAAGAGGGATACAACTCCCTTCAACTTTTCCTCCTCCGTGAAATCCAAATCATCCATTATGCGTTCTACCGCCTCCAACCAAGACTAAGCTGAACTTGGGGCTACATTAGAAATTCCCCTAAACACTTCTGCCCCATTGGCTCTAAGCCGTTCTGGCACAGATTTCCGGGCTCCTGTGTCCATACTAGCCCCAGCAACCCTCTCTAAAACTCTTAGCATTGCCTGAGATACCGCGTCATCTCCGGCAGTCTGATCCTGAAATTCCTCCTCCGCGGCTGGCATCTCATTCCCAGAACCATGACCAGATCCTACTGGTTCCGACACCGTCATCCTACCCCTACCACGACCACGTGGCGGACGTCCTCGACCCCTTGTACTCATTCTACCGATTCGCGTTTATCTGATTAGAAATTTTATGAACTATTAGTTTTCTTCCACTGTTTTAAGCACGATCAGTCTTATGAATAATAGCTTTAAGAGTAATTCTTTCGAATTCGCATTCACCATACAGTCTCAAGTTCATATCCTTTAGGGAACACATACATTCAATCATGAACTCACGTTCATTACAGAAAAGTGTTGTTGTTGTTGTTGTTGTTTTTACTACCCAGGGTATTTTCGTAATTTTATCCTACAAGGGTATTTTCGTAATTTTCCAAAATAAGGTTCCTTAATGATTTTGTCAAATAAGGGTATTTTGGTAATTTTGCATTCTCGGGGGTATTTTGGTAATTTTGAAAATCAGGGGTATATTGGTAATTTTGGAATCTGGGGCATTTCAGTAATTTTGAAATCTGGGGGTATTTCGGTAATTTTGAAATCTGGGGGTATTTCGGTAATTTTGAAATTTAGGGGCATTTCGGTAATTTTGAAATCTGAGGGTATTTCAGTAATTTTGAAATTCGGAGGTATTTCGGTAATTTTGGAATTCGGGGGCATTTCGGTAATTTTACCAGACAAGGGTAATTTGGTAACTCTATAAACCAGGGTTATTTTGGTCATTTTGCAAAACAAGGGTAATTTGGTAATTTTCTTCATAGCGGTGAACATTTTCAAATCAAGTGTATTTTTTTTTGAAGTGTACAAAACTTAGGGGTTTTTTGTTTGCAAAATAGAGTGGTTGGTCCCTTTCGGGTTTTAATTATGGGTTTAGCCCATGAACAAGTCCTTATAACTAGAGTGAACAGTCACTACGCACCAGGTAAGATTCCAGCGAAGAGGAGGTGAGTCACTAGGACTGCTTAAATACCAAGCTCTCCCTGAATCCACTCCTAGGCATGCGTATGCCTATTGCCACACCCCGTCATGGCTAAAGTGAACAGTCACTATGCACCAGGTAAGATTCCAGCGAAGAGGAGGTGAGTCACTTGGACTGCTTAAATACCAAGCTCTTCCGGATCTACTCCTAGACATGCATATGCCTGTTGCCACACCTTAGTCTTGCGACTCGTTTACAGGTTTTGTTTAGTGAAATTAAGTCTTATGGAATTGAAGAGTTGTTTGTCTAAGCCTAGAGTCCATCAAGTTCTAATCTAGATAGTCTACGTCCTATAAAGCCCACTAAGCCCACATTTATAACACAATCAGGAGTTCAGAATACTTACTTGGGTGGATTGGATGCCGGTGGACTCGAAGGCCATGTCTTCAAACCAAAAATTTTCCTTAAATTTTTTTTCTGAAACACTTCTAGACCCATTTCACAGCCTGAGTTTTGAACTGGGCTCTGATACCAAATTGTAACACCCCAAACCTGGCCCATGCGTTTCGACCGGATCTGGCATGTCACGGCTTGTAGTTTGAAAACTTTTGCTTTGTATGTTATGGAAATCATAAGTCAATTGAACATTATTTGGATAGATAGGTGGCATTTTAAAAAAAATATGGAATCCTTTGTATTATTATTAAAAGTATAACAAACCTTATCATAAATTCATAAGTTGCTTAACATTGAAAACGACTTAGTTGAATGAAAACTAGGGGCCTTATTACATAAATATTCTCAAAATAACAATGAAATAAAGTAAACTTAAAGAAATCCCAAAAGAAAATAACTTGTAGAAATAGAACTTGATGGCCCCTCGAGTCCCTCTCAGCTCCCATGTCCACGATCTACTGTTCATCTGGAAGAGTAGAGAAAAGGAAAGCGTGAGTCACAAAGACTCAGTGTATAAATCTCAAAACACACATCGACCTGAGCCCACAAACACATTATGGGCCCTGACCCATACAGGAATGCATCAATCATAATCACATAATAAACAATAAAGAATGAATAACCCAACCCATCCTAGGTTTCCATCCTCTACACACCAACCCGTACCAACCATCACACCGTGGGGATTTCTACAATCAACCCTCTATCCGCTACACACCAAAACGACAGCCGTACTGCCTATTCCTATTAAGTAGGAATCATTAAACGTGGCATAGCCATCGATCACTATGTGACCTTACATTTAAATTATGTGGGATTTCTACCACCGATCACCAAGTGACCTATCATACACTTCCCCTTCAATTATCATCATTCCCACCCCATGCATACATACATAAAGAAAACATCAAGCAGACTTATATATTCTTCGATACACATAGGGAGTTCTATGTTTACGTACCTGGCATCCTTGCCTAACCCTTTTTAGGGTTCCATTCGACTGTCTATACAGCCTTATTCTGGCTTTTTAGCCCATAACATACATAAATAGAAATACATACAGGTTTATTAGTAGTGTGTTAGAGATCTACACACCTGATTACCGATAAAACGAGGCTTTCTATATCGACGCTATCCTTAGTCGACACAACTGCTATCTGCCTAAGGTGTTGTTCAGAAGCCGGTCCACAACCAATTGGCCAATCCCAAACAGTAGATACTGCTCGTTTCTTAAACTTAGGGATTCTTTCTTTTGCCTGATCCATATTTAATTCCATCAAATCCTTATCAGAGCTACTATAACAATATTTAATCGTTAATCCTCCTTATAGAGTTAAAATCATATATATATTGAACGAATTTAATAAAAATCTAGTGATAATCTTCTTACCTTAAAATCCCGAAATTGGAGACTTATGATTTTCGGCTTTTAGATCTAGTCGACTAAGCTTCCTTCAAATCCCGAATTGCCGCCCATTATAAAACCATTAACTGTTAGCTTTCGGCTTTTGCCTTTCTAAAATAGATTATAAGAACTAATCAAAAATCGACTCTTACCTTAGCTTAGGAGATTCGGCTAGCACTAGGGAGAGGATTCGACAATGCCAATGGAAGATTTAAATGCCGGAAGTATAGAACAATTCCTCAAATAGGATGAATAAAAGAAAAAGCGATGGATGCTTCGACTTTTTAGAGAAATCGGCACAATGGAAAATAAAGTGGGGAAAAGTTTCGGCTTTTTAAAGTAATTGAATAAAGAAATTTGGAGAGGGAGAGGCTAGGGAATTTCGGCACTAAGGGAGAGGATTTTAGGGTTTTCAATGTCAGAAACAAGGAGCTAGCCCCCCTATTTATAGATTTTGACACCTACTGCTAAATACCGAAAACGCCCTTAAAATTTAAGCTAGAAGAGAGGAGAATTTCAGCACCATCTATGCCATGCAGTAGCCGAATTTTACGCTCCTCTAGGTGGTGGATTTTCGGCCAACACTTCCTTTGAAGATAAGCTCCTAACTTTTCTCCTTTTTATCTATGATATTATCACTTAAAAATCCACATAATTTTTCCTATTTTATAGCCTTGTAGCCGTCCACCTCTTAGTAACCCTAATGCCAAATTTAACTCACTTAAATTAAAAGATCTGGGCCTCATTAAACTTAAATTTTGGGCCCCTAAATCCCTTGTGTGTGGCGTCACTACTAATTCCCTTATAGTGCCACTTATTGTTGGGCCACAAGCCCATGTTTGGCATTTTAAACATAATTACCACCTTTTTAATTCCTTAATGCCCAAGCTAATAATTTAATCAAGGCCTTAGCCTAATCCTGAGCCTAATTTGGACCCCTATCGCTTAAATTAACCTATTAAAGTTATCCCTACACTAAATGCATAGGCCCATAAATTTAGGATGTTACAAAAAGTATCATATTAATTTTAATTAATTTGATTAATTTAATTTTATTTGATCAAAATTAATTTTCCCAAAAATCACTTAGATTTTCCAAATTAATTTTTCAAGAAAATTCTTTGATCAAATTCTCTAGTTGAACAATTCTTACAACTGCCCAATTTAATTTCACATCAAGTAAATCGACTCAATTAAATTATTTCCAAAGTTGCAAAATTTTCTTCTGATTCAAATGCAGTCCGATCAAGCTTTTGTTGAGCTAGCAGAGGGACCAATTGGACATATACATTTAGGCTCTAGTAATTACAATTATGTCCAGAAGCATCGTTCCGATAATTCACAATTACTTAATCATGGATTCAGTTCACAAGAAGTACCATGATTGAAAACTCCTTATTGTATACTCTTTAGAAAATAATTCATCCAATGTTTTATCCAATGACCTCGTCGTGTGTATGTTACCCTCATATGATATCATTGATTCCTTTGAGTTAAATCCATTCACTCAATAAAAGTCTATTTTATCTCATTGTCACTATTGTGTCTGCTTAATGATTAATATGCTCACTATCAACAAATGACTATGATAAATTGCTCGTTCGAGAACAAGCAACCCTTGGCCACGTTCCATATTTATCAATCCACACAATACCAATGAGAGGATATTATTAACTCTTTAATTGAGCTATGAATTCCACTGTTGCTAGTAAAGTCCTGCCATACACAAGTCATGTACCCAACATACTGGCTATCGACTCGATCATCTTTAGAGCATAAGCCTCTAATTATATCAAAGCACATGAGTTACATATGAATGGTCAGTGACTAACTCATGATTTAGGTATGTAACACCCCAAACCAGGCCTAGACGTTATGACCGGATCTGGCATGTCACATAGAAGGGTTGTTTAAAAACTGCGCGTTCGTTGAAAACTCCGTATTCTTTTTGAAAACTTTGAGCTTTGTTGTTTGTGAAATTCAGATTTGTTTTTATGGTTTTATTGTGAAAACATGGTTATTATTATGATTGAAAACTTTGTTTATAGTAGAAGTCAGATTTAGGGAATTGAGAAAATGTGATATTTTGAAAATTGTTATCGTCGTTTTAAGAAAATCCAGAGTTTAATCGTTTATGGTTCGAATATAACTGATATGAAAGTTTAAAAGAAAAATAAATCCAATGGCCTTATTACAAAATTAAACCCAAATTAAAAAGATAATCTTAAAATGAAACAAAACCGAAAAGTTTACTGAAGTTTGTGAGAAGTACTCCCATGTATGGCCACCACAGAGTCCTCCGCAGCTCCAAATCCACTAACGCTGGGATCACCTGCACAATTAAAGCAGAGGGGTGAGTTACGAGAACTCAGTGTGTAATCCCCTAATCGGTCATTAACTGGGCCTGGGCCCATACAAAAGCAGACTGGGCTGAAGCCCTATTTGGTAACAATCTGGGCCTTAGCCCTATAACATATTAATGCAAACATAGTATGCAGCCCAACCCAATATCCTTCCACTATACACCCCCGTACCGGCCCTATACACCTGTGGGGACCAAGTCAACCCACCCAGCCCTACACACCAAGAACGCAGCCGAGCTGCCAGAATATAAGTGGCTTAAAGCCGTTGATAGATCTACAGTTGTCTCGGATGACCCATGCGATCCTAACAATCAAATCGGTGGGTCCACAATTGTCTCGAGCGACCCGTGCAACCCTAATAATCAAACTAGTGGGTCCACAGTCGACTCGGGCAACCAGTGTGACCTTAACAGAACTATCACTTCCTCCAAATACAAAATCCCTATCCCATGCAGAATGTCATGTATGCAAAGCCCACATCAAAATGATGTATGAAATAAATTACCATTGTAAATAATTAAACAGAATACACACGATCATACTAATCAACCTTTAAGGGTATAACAATCATGTTCACCCCTTTGGGGTATTTCGGTAATCCTACCTATCGAGGGCATTTCGATAATTTTACCCACCAAGGGTAATTCTGTAATTTTACCCACCAAGGGTAATTCAGCTTTTGACTAATTCACAGAATAATGCATAACATAACAAGTAGGGTGTGAGATTACACACCTGATTACGTAGAGTACTAAATAATCACCAGCGCCTTCACCTATACAAAACATAACACACAATTAACACATTCCACACTAGTACTACCACAAGGGTACAACGGTCATTTGTCGTTTAGGGGTAAAACGATAATTACACACTAAGGGTAGTTCGATAATTTTGCAATCCGAGGGTATTTCGATAATTTTTCTATCAGGGGTATTTCGATAATTTTGCAAATCAAGGGTATTTTGATAATTTTGCAAATCGAGGGTATTTCGGTAATTTTACAAATGAGGGGTATTCTGGTAATTTCGCAAACCAGGGGTATTTCGATAATTTTACAAACCAAGGGTATTTCGGTAATTTTGCAAATCAAGGGTATTTCGATAATTTTGCAAACCAGGGGTATTTCGATAATTTTGCAAACTAGGGGTATTTCGGTAATTTTGCAAACCAGGGATATTTTGATAATTTTGCAAATCAGGGGTATTTTAGTAATTTTACAATTTGAGGGTATTTCGGTAATTTTACAAATTAGGGGTCTTTCAGTAATTTCACAAATTAGGGGTATTTTGGTAATTTTGCAATCCGAGGATATTTCGATAATTTCACAAAGCAGGGGTATTTTAAACAGAGATAACGATACGAATGGGCCTAGGGCCCATTCTCGGCCCAAATGGACCCACACGTTCGTGTGGCCCATTTAGCCCAAATCTAGCCACAAATATGAGATTCATATAGACCATTTAATATCTACTACATAAGCACACAACTTATTCATATGGGCCCACGGGCCCATTGGGCCTAAACAGCCTAACCCATAACTAGAGTAGTGTTGAAATACACACCTGATAGGAGTCTGAAGCTAATCCGTGCTCCGAATGCTCCATGCCCAAACGCCCATCGAGGTATGCTTCCTCTCCTCATAGACAGCTCCATCTATAGCCAGCTTCTCACCTTCCCTCTTGCTAGCTTTCCGATGTGGGATCCCTCCTTCAGTAGAGTTTAAATCCAACACAACTCTGGCCGTCCAATCCGCAAAATAAATACTCCCTTCCTTGTCATGAGATTCGAACCCAGGCTCCCCTGTAGCATAATCCATGCCGCTAGACTTTTTACCAACTAGCTCCTTGTTGTCTTAAAACACGCGCAACTAAATATAAGTCTATGGCCAAAGTCTAAAGTCCATTTAAAAAGAAAATCAAAATGCAAGCACCAAGACTTGAACCTTGGACCCCTTGCTTCCTTGTGGTGTCATTCCCTTGTCTCTTATGTGGCATCATTTGCCACTAGACCACAACTCCTTTTGTGTCATTTTTCTCCACATATTATTCTTAAAGCCTACTTACTAACTCCCAGGGTTTTACTCACCTAAAACCAAAATTTTCCTACAGCCCAAGTTTGATCCCGAGACTTTATAGAAACCCCATAACCTTCCAAAATCACTTACCTAATAGGTCCAACTTGCATTAATGCCGTTCTCTTATTCTCAAAAATTTTAAAAGCTCCCACACCCCAGGCCCAATGGGCCCAATTCTACTAGGCCCAAATTCGGGGCGTTACAAGGTAAATCACACCATGAATGTCACAAGTAAATTAATTCACAAATGGATTCAGAATTAATTCATCTTGGGTCTAGTCCAATGTATCGTTCTGCCAATGAATACATCTATGTCTCTACCCATGGAGTCAACTGCTCCGATAGCTAAGACTAGTCATCTCCTCAATTGGAATTGTAGACGACATAATAATCCTTCTTAGTATTTGAATCAAATGCTCACTTTGATTCTTTTACGGGATTATAGACTCGTTTAAATTATCTACTGAAGTAAGTTGTCTTTCTCGTAATGTAAATGTTCTTACAATGCCACTTATCAACAGTTTGAACTTAGACAATCAATGAACTAATATTTGCTTGCCACAATTTTGCTATGCATGCAAAATATGAAAGACAGAAATACAAAAGACATAACAGTGAAATATGAAATTTATTTATTCATTGTTCAAATACATAAAAAAATTACATGTTTACTATAATATGGGCACATTTCCCAACAAAATACCATTTTATCCTTGTATATACATATAACTATTAAAAGGGTAGAAATGTAAAAATATGTTATAGAAAAAAAACTTATATGTTTTATGATTAAATATTTTTGAAGAATTATATTGAAATAATTACTTGCCTTTAAAAATATTAAAGATAAGTAGCAAAAATTAAATTGAAGCGGAGTGGGGTGGGGCAGGTATAGATGCATCCAACATCCATAGAGGAGGTAGAGATTTTCAAGATTATACATCTATAATGGAGCGGGCGAGTGGTAGAGTAGAGCGTACCAACTATGGAGTGGTGGTGGATTTAACGACATCTGTTTCTGCCTCACTCCATTTTCATCCCTAGGTAAAATGTATTTGGTCACCAAATGAAAAGCTAACATGGTCTTCTTTTGATTAGTATAATAACGAATTTAGCACTTAACATTTTACACATTTTATCAATTTAGTAGTAATTCTAAAAAACTTAACTAATTTGGCCCTCAATGTTTACATATTCTATCAATTTGTTCAGCATTTTAAAAATTAATTTTTTTAAAATTCTATACATTAAAAAATACATAAAATCATTATAAATGAAATTAAAATTTTTAAAAACCATGTAAAGAAGAAAGCTCGTCATCTTCCTAGATTAAGCTTGTTCTAATTGAAAAAAGGTTTATCAATCCCGTTATTGAAACAACTTTTTTTATCAACTTCTTCTATTGGCCTACACAAGGCATATGATAGTCTTTGTAACATCCTGAAATTCGAGATTGTGTGTTTTGCATTATTCCATGTGTTAGGCTAGCTATGTGTGTTGGTTGTGTGTGTTTGGGGGCCCTAAGAAGGCCTGGGGTCGAGTTAGGCCCTAGTAACATTTTTGTGATTGGGCACTTAAAGGGGAGAAGGCAAGTGGCGTCATGACATAAGAGAATAAGTGGGTATTTTGCTAGCACAAGATAAGCTAGTAGTAAGGTGGTGAGGCGTCACTTGTAGGAGCTAAGGGGGAAGGGTTCGAATCCCACTTATTGCAAATATTGAATTAATTTTTGTGCTAATCAGGTGAAGGTGGTAAGGTTCGGCTGGGACTCTGCAGGAAGAGTTGAAGATTCATTCAAATTCATTTGAATGAGTGAGGGAGAGGTGATTAAGGAGGAAACCAAGGAGAAAAATAAGGGATTGAGGTGAGAAGGGGTGTTGGCCGAATTTTGGGAAGTGCACGGGGAAGAAAATTCGGTCAATTAAGGTCTTTTGGGTGTAGGGGGTATACGGTTTTGGTAGGGGAAATAGAAGCCGAAATTCTTAAGGTCATTTTTGCAAGATTTGTGCATGAAAAGCTTTTCCTCTTTTTTAACATTTTGTGCTTTCTTTTTCAATCTTTTCCCTTACTTGCCGAAACACACAAGTATTTCTTTTGTTCATTAGTGTTAGCCGAAATTCTCCGGCACTTCTCTTGTCCATCTCTTCTTTTCTTTTCTCACCGTTTCTTCAATCTGTCTTTCCTTTTCTTTAGTTGAGAATATTTGGAGGTCGAATCTTCCTTGTCTCTTTCTCTCCAAATAGCCGAACCCTTTTAACACTTCATCTCTTCTCCATTTTTGCGTGTTGGGCACTTTCTTCCTTGGTCGAATCGGGTAAGTGGGAGTTCTTCTTTTTCTTCTTTTTCTTTCCCTTTCCTTTGGCCGAATGTTGACCATTCATCTTTTGGGTACATTAGCCGAAACATCATCTCTTCCTACTCCCCCACCTAACGTTCTCTCGTTGTAGTGCTCTAGTGGGGTGGCCGAATCTCACACCCTTGTCGACTCAACTATAGGCACAAGCCGAATCTGTGGAGGTTGGATTCATCTTTGATCAAGGTAGGGGGTTTCTATTTGACTCATTGCGATTTCTTTCTGTTCGGTTACTCTACTAAATCGAATCGATAGTTAGTCTAACTGCTTGTTTTAGGGATTAAGCAACTTGGTCGCTTTTGCTCTGTGATCGTTTGGAAATAGTGGTAAGAGCCGAAACCCTTTGTGTGCCGATCTCACTGTGGTACCTTACTTATCGGGCTTTTCTCATGGATGCAAGTGTTAAGCAGTCGAAGGGGGTAACACTAGGAGAATCCAAGGAGAGTGGTTTTGTAAACCCTGTACCCAAGTTCAAACGTAGGGTAGTGTCGGCAGTTCGAGATTTCCCACCAGGTTGTGGAAGGGAACCATCATCTGGTGCGAGTAGGCAAATTGTGGTTGTTCGCGATATCGAGGGTAAGCATTTTAGATCATTTGATTTAGATACGGATTAAGAAACTCTCTTTTGTTAGTTAATCAGATGTTATGGTGACATAGGTGACGGCGATCAATAGGGTTTAGTGCTCTACGTAATCAGGTGTGTAATCTCACACCATAATCCCGTAGTTTCGTGATTCACCACAAAATCGGTAAAACAAGTCGCCATTGCGTACAAGTCTAATAATCGGATTTGGCATGAAATCGATTAATGTGCTTAGGCAATATTTGCTCTCGAATCTGTTGAAAATATGTTAACAAGCTAAATTACAAAAATGCCCTAATGGGCCGTTTTACTAAAATGCCCTAACGAACCGATTTGCCTTAATGGGCCGACTCTCCGAAAAGCATTACTTGGCTAGTTTATTAAAATAGCCTCATTGGGGTGATGCTTACTTTACATGTGAATTCTGTAATATATATACATGTTGCACCTTATCATATTGCATGGGGCAGGGATTTGAATGAATAGCAGTGTAGCCTGGTAGCATAGCCACAATTCATGTATTGATATGCTTAACTATGTTTTCGATGGCTCAGCCACAAAATATTCTATGATAAGCAGCTTGACTGCAAATTTGGTGTGAGCGGCGGGGTGGGTTGACTTGATCCCCACAGGTGTGATTGGTTGGTCGGGGGTGTGATTGGATGGATGGGTTGGGCTGCATTCATTTCACTGTTACACTATTATGTTAATGGGCTTAGGCCCAAGACGATGCTACATGGGTTCGGGCCCAGTGGATGACGGTAAGGGGATTATACACTGAGTTCTTGTAACTCACCCCCTCTCTCTGTATCCTTGCAAGTAATGCTCAGCAGTGAGGACTTGGGGCCATGGATGACTCGGTGGAGGCCATACTTTAGGGATGATGATTTCAAACCTTAGTAAACATTCCTTCTGCTTTATTTCTTTACTTTTATTATTGTGGGTTTAAACTTGTAATAAGGCCTCTGGGATTTTAATTTGCTTTATGTTTTATCGTATTCATTATCTTTCACGATTTGTTTAAAACGGGGATTTTTGTGAAAACGTAAACAACGTTTTTTTCCAAGAATGAATAACAAATGGATTATAAAATGACAAATATACATTTACATAAGTAATGAAACTTGAGTTTTCCCTTCGAATTACAAATATATATTAATTTCAAAAAGTCATAATTTTGAAGTCCACTAGTTTGATTTTTCGTAACACCAAACAACCTATCGAATTTAGTAATATTTATAACAAACATCCAACGACCAAGCCTGTTTTCATAATTATAACCAAGTATTGTCAACTCTTAAAACAATCACAAGTTCCTTTAAACTCTCTCCCTTCATGTGACATGCAGATCCGGTCGTAACGTATGGGCCGGGTTTGGGGTGTTACAGTCTTAACTGGGAATTTTTTGTTTGGTTCTTTTGGAGATTGGTTTCCCTCATACCTTGATTGACCTTATCATTTTGTGTTTCTTTGAGCAAAATTTTGCCTCTTTGGAATAGTCAGGTCCTTACAGAATTTACTCCCCAATTAGGATTAAGGCAAGGGGATCCATTTTCGCCTTATCTTTTCATTTTTGTTATGGAAAAACTCTCATATAATCCTTGAAAAACAAATGAATGGACTTTGGAAACCTTTTAAAGTTTCTCGTAATGGCTCAACTTTGACTCATTTATTCCATACTGACAATCTCATGTTATTTATGCATGTTTCTATTAATCAAGTTGATTTGGTTTGAGCTTGTCTTAAGGAGTTTTGGGATGCCTCTGGGTTGGTTGCTAATTTAGACAAGTCAAAGACAAGCGAATAGCCTTTGGAAGCCTCTTAAGGTTTCTCGTAATGGCCCGACTTTGACTCATTTATTCTTTACCGACAATCTCATGTTATTTGTGCATGTGTTTATTGATCAAGTTGATTTGGTTCGAGCTTGTCTTAAGGAGTTTGGGGATGCCTCTGGGTTGGTTGCTAATTTAGACAAGGTTAGTACAGCAGTATATTGAATTCTGGTCTAATAATTTAATTATGTGAAAAGTTAGTCAAGGTACAAGTGTATTAGTTCAAAAGTCAATGGTTTTGAAAATTGAGGTCTCGGGACCTCAATTTTGTAAATCAAACACGTAAATATTTTTATTAAATATTTACGGAGTTTTTATCTAGGTGAATTAAATTTTTGATAGGTAATTTTACAGAATTAGTGATTAATTAAGACACAAGAACTAAATCGTAAAAACCGTAAAAGTTAATCACTATTGATTTTTATTAGTTAATGAGCTAAAAAGGTATTATTGCAAGGCATAAATTGATAATTAGGCCATTTTTTAATTAATTGGAAGGGTAGATGGCATTTATTTTGCTATAATAATAAAATTATATTTAAAATATAATATGAAAGAGGAAACCAAAAACATTTCCTGTTCATCTTCTCATTCAACCGTACCTAAAAGAGAGAATAGGGTTTCAAGAATTGAAAACAACCGGCCTTTGCATGGTAAGTGTTTCCTAATCCCTTTCTCGTAATTTTTATATTTTTGAGACCGTTGTAGCTTAATCTAGTATGTAACACCCCTAACCCATATTTGTTGTCGAAACATGGTTACAGAGTATTACCGAAATTTACAGATCAATTACATACATTTAATCTCATTTAATATTCTTATCAGAAACTAATCAAAATCAAACATATTGTCCCATATATGAGCCCTCGAGGCCCAAAATGTCGGGTGTAACACCCCTAACCCGTATCCGTTGCCGGACTAAGGTTACGAGGCATTACCGCAGAAGATACAACTCTAAACAGGCATATATTCTTTTTTTTTATTTAACAATTCATGTACACATACTTTGCTTACCAATTATAACCAGCAGATATATTTTGAAATATTTAAACATAGTAATTTGCATATTCTGTTAATACAAATTTCATACCACAATAATAAAACCAAAATCATTCACATCACATCTAACACCTATCTCAAATTTATAATATAATCAATCATTTATAATTAACATCATTAGTCTAAATAAATAAACATCACTTTTAAAACTTATATATGATTTTCGAACATTGTATCATTAAAACCAAATGGCATCAACCACAATATGCATAACATTCAGCCATACTCAATATTTCCCATACAACTAATACAAATATATTCATCATCACTTTAATTTACAAATTTGAGACCATGACAAATCATAAACAAATCTTTAGATGAACATACTAATATGACATTAAAACACATCCGAATACATACGCAAATACATTTATAATCTTTTAATTAAATTTCTAAGTCAAATGCATAAACACATACTTACACGATTCTTCTATTCGAATGACTAACACCTATAAAACCAATTTAATCATTAACATGTCCATCTTTTCATAACCGCAAATATATATAATTTTACAAATTCATAAACAAATTATAAAACCAAATTCATATGTAATACATGCATTCATCCATTATAATACCACCATATTGCCAAATACATATATATACATCACCGAAACCAATTCTAACTTATTAACTATCATCCTTACCAATCCTTAAATACATATACAATTTATTAAACACCATTCAATTAATACCTATATACATATTCAAAGATTCATTTAACTATAGTTCACTTAATAAGTAAATCATCTTTACATAATACATAACAAGCAAACCATTACATATCATCTAATCACATTCAACTTACCTAGGACTTCATCACTTAACATAGACAATATAACAACATATACATTTAGTTC
This sequence comes from Gossypium australe, assembly GCA_005393395.2. Taxonomy (NCBI): domain Eukaryota; kingdom Viridiplantae; phylum Streptophyta; class Magnoliopsida; order Malvales; family Malvaceae; genus Gossypium; species Gossypium australe. The sequence continues at coordinate 34,564,201 of CM016615.1, read as the reverse complement.
AAATTCATATATCAGCTAAACTATTCCATCAAAATTGACATAACCAAAATATATGTATCAACCACATAACCAAGTTCATTATGCCTAATTTCAGAGCATCACACAAACATACTTATTATGAACATATACTCAAACAAATATGCATATGTAATAACTCACTCACAACAACCATTGCAAACCATCAACAAAGATAGAAAATTAATCAAAGGAGGATAAGCCATTTTTGCATGGCTATTAATTGTATACATAGGTACTCAATTCATATCCACCCTTTTACTATGCTATACATGCCATATATTCGTAATTAACATAGCCAAAATACCAAAGTAAGTTGTTGATAGTGTGATAGTCCTGCTGACAATCCCCGAGCTTGTAACGAATCCAAATTCTATAAAACAGAAACTGACAAAGAAACACAAAGTAAGCTATTTAAGCTTAGTAAGTCAATAGCAAATTAAAGTCAATTTACTTAGCAAAATCACATATACAAAATTTATATCAAGTAACACTTTATACACAATAACAAATAATTACTCAAATCTCAAATCAAAGTCACATAATATACTCTTTGGCCGAATACACATAGTTGAAGCTTATACACCATTCACATGTTTACACATTAACTTCTGTACAATGTTATGAACATATAACTTACCTTTCATTTCTCAACACAGATATATATACGTACCTAAGTTCTTTTAATTCACATATCACATTGGCCTTCACTTACTCATGCCCGTTGAACCATTTGGAATTAAAAAGGATACGCGGATAGTCAGAAGCTTGTACAATGTAACATCCCGATTTAGGGCCAAGTTGGAATAATGGTGCGAGACCACAAATCCAAAGTAGAAATGTGAGTTTTAAGGTTTATGTTATGTTTGCATGATCATATGAAAGTTTCATGAAGCAATTTTGTTAAATTGTGATTGAATTGTCCATTAGGACTAAATTGCAAAAGTGGCAAAATGTGAGATTCTAGAAGCTTTTAGTATGAAATAGCTTTGGATTATTAATTGGAGGTCCTTAAATAGCAATTTTCCCAATTTCTAATTTTTGGACAAAAATGGGCATGAGTGGGTAAAATTTGAAAGTTTGGCTAAAAGGGCATTTTGGTCATTTGTCAAATAAATGATTAAAAGGATGAAATAAGTCAAAATCTATGTTCATCTTCGTCCCTAAGTGCCGAAAATTTGAAGAACTCCATAGCTAGGGTTTGTTCATCTTTCAAGCTTGCTAGTAAGTGCATCCTAGCCCTGTTTTTAATATTCTTCGTATTTTTGAGATCCTCGTAACTTGAATTAGCTATTTTTAGCTATATGTTGAGCTAATATTCATGTTCAAAAATATACCCATGTATGGAATGCATGTATTTTGATGTTTTATGGAAGATTATGAGAGTTGGATGTGGAATAAACATCTTTTTCTAAGTGAATTACATGAAAAATGCATGTAAGGACTAGTTTGTAAAAGTCTTGAAAATGGTCATACATGAGTGATTTAGTGAGAATTGATGGTTGCTATAGTTGAGAAAATGAATCAGCTAAGCATGAAATATTAGAAAGTTGAATGAAAATCACTTTACGAGCCTTGGGAAAAAGTGTAAATATGAGGAAGTTTAGGGGCAAAATGGTAAATTTGCCAAAGTTTGAGTTATGAGTCAATTTAGTCAATGTGTGTATTGAATGAGTTGATTTATCATTATAGATCAAGAAAAACGAAGCCCGGATCGAAACCGAGGTAAGAGCAAAGTTGTGGACTAGATAGCACGTCTTCATAAATTTTGAATATCGAGGTAAGCTTATGTGTAAACAATGCATTTATACTTATACATTGTTGATGCTAACTAGTGTGTAACATGATTGAGAACCTATACGTTTCAAGTGGATTGAATGTGATAGCTGTTGAGTAATTGATGTATGAATTACGAATTAGATGCGCGAATGTGTAATAATGATACATGATAGTGGGCTATGTGCGATACCACCTTAATACTTAACTGTGATGGGTTGTGTGTGATGCTATCGTTAAGTATATTATTTAGTGGGCTATGTGTGATACCACTATGATTATTTTTTTTTGTAGGCTATGTGCGATACTACCCTATTATCTAATTGTGGTGGGCTAAGTGCAAAACCACCGAGTGATTTAACTGTATGGTTGGATTAGTGAGAAAATATGATGTGTTGTATCACGAGTAATTGTGATGTTTAGAGCAGGTGTGCAAATGAATGAAGGTAAGCATTTGACTAGTGATGTGGTGAAATGTGGTAAGGGATAAAATGAGTAAGCATAGTTGTGGACGTGATTTATTCTTGTTTAGTATAATGCTATTTGTTGTTTGGCTCATACTATGATGCAAATTGTTTATATGTAGACTTACTAAGCTTAAAGCTTACTCCCCTTTCTTGTCCCTTGTCTTATGGAGCTAAAGAGTCGAATCGAGATACGCGGATAATTTGGAAGGTCGCCCATACTATCAGCTCTCTTCAGTATATTTAGACTTGGTGCTTTTGTATATGGCATGTATAGAGGCTAGACAAGTTAGTTTATTTTGTTGTATTGGCCAGGGGTGTGTTGGCCCTTTAGATGGATAAACTATTTTGTATAATGCCTTGGTTGATGGTTTACCTTGTTATATGAAAAGATGTAGTTATCCATGGGAGTTTATATTTCAAAGTATGAATTGTGTGATGATATGATGAATGGATCCATATTGTGTGAGCTACAGGGGTGAAAAGAGCTTGGAAAATAGCCTTGTTCTTGTCCATATGGGTAGACACACGGGCATGTGTCTAGGCCATGCGTGACACAAGGTCAGCCCATGGGCGTGTGATTTGGTCGTGTGTCCCCTGCATGTTATAGTTTTAAGTCAGAATAGACCACGGGCTAGCCACACGGGCGTGTGCCTAGACTTTAGGCTGTTTGAGATGGTCAGTGTGCACCACGGGTGAAGAACATGGGCGTGTTCTTAGACCGTGTGACACAAACAGATTACCCAAGTTTTTATACACGGGGTAAGGACATGGGCGTGTGTGACTACACGACCTAACCCCACGGGCGTGTCCCATTTCACATGGGCGTGTGGCCCTTGATTAGGTGAAAAATTTTAAGATCATAAAGGTTTCCAGTAAGGTTTCGAAATCCCTCGTATGTATGTTTAAGGCCTCGTGAGTCCTTAATGTGGTGTTTGGTAACTATTGAGAGTTGTCAAGTTGGGACTAAAGTGAATTAAGTCCGGTAATGCCTCGGGCCTGGTTTCGACGTAGAATACGGGTAAGGGGTGTTACATACAATGCCAACGTCCCAGACGTGGTCTTACATGTAATCACATATTGATGCCACTGTCCTAGACAAGGTCTTACATAAATCAAATACGATGCCAATGTTCCAGACACGGTCTTACACGATAACACATATCGGATATCCTATGTCATGACATATGCATCCTATCTATTCCTAAGGTTCGTACGGGGCTTACGGACGTCGAACCTCGGTCGAATCAAGCTCGGAAGTTAGCCAAATTACCATACCCACATTCGGCCACAGCATGAATAAATTCAAATAATTCATTTTGATACTTAACTAATACATATCCATAGTTATTTCAACATTTAAATGCTAATTGAATTACCTCGGATGTCGTCAACTGTTAAATCGGCTACTCGACCACTTTCGTCTTTCCCCGATCCAAATCTGATTTCTTTAATTCTTGATCTAAAAATATTCAAATTAAGCTTATTGAAACACCATTACACTCAATTTAGCCTAAAAACACATAAATGGGCAAATTACAATTTTGCCCCTAACATTTCACACTTTTTACAATTTAGTCCTTTTTGCACAAAATAAAAAATACACAAAATTTGACAATACACCTTAAGGGCTGAATATTCCTAGTATTCATACAAGCCCTATTTCATTTATTTCACATTCTAGTCCCTAAAAAATTATTTTTGCAATTTAGTCCAAATTACTCAATTTCATCAAAAATTCAATGACAAAACTTGTTAATCTAACACATATATTTCATATTTCATCATTAAACATCAAATACCACAAGGTATCATCAATGGCAAAACACAAAATCATCATCAAAATCATAAATTGAGACATGGGTTTTGAAGTACACAAAGCAACGATATCAAAAACATAAAAATTATCAAAAACCGAGTTAAAACTCACCTTGAATCAAGCTCAAAATGGCCAAATGAAGCTTAGGTTTTCTTTCTTTTTCTTTTGTTAAGTTTCGGCTTAAAAAAAAAGAGATGAACATGGCTTATTTTTGTTTTAATTTTAACATATATTAAGTTATAATTAAGTTACCTTTTAACCTTTTATATTAAATAAACATAACATATAAATTAAGGTCATTATTGGCATATACCGTCCACTATCCTTGAAAATGGGCTATTTTCCCTTTAAGGACCTCATATTAAAAAGCCATCAACAAATTAACACTTACACTTTATTTTGTAACTTTTACATTTTACGCGGTTAAGTCCTTTTATTTAATCGAACACCTAAACGACAAAATTAAAACATGAAAAGTTAACACAAACAAATTCACACATATTAAATACAGAAAATAATTTTAAAAATATTTTTCAAGCTCGGATTTGTGGTCTCGAAACCACTATTCCGATTAGGGTCAAAATCGGGCTGTTACATCGGGACTAAACTGGGTACTCAAAATTTTTTTTGGAAAATATTAAAATTTTACCTAGGTGCAGGGAACACATGCCTGTATGGTCAGGCCGTGTGGGCATTCGAAATAGGGACACACGACCGTGTCCAGCCTGTGTGGTCAGGCCGTGTGGGCATTCGAAATAGGGACACACGAACTCTCTGATTTGGGTCACACGGTGAAGTCACAAGCCCGTGTGCTAGGCTGTATGAACATAATGACTTGCATTAAATAGGTGCAGGGGTTACACGGCCAAGCCACATGCTCGTGTGCCAGGCCATGTAAACAATTTTGAGCATTTTGTTTTGCAATTTTAAAGATGCAGGGGACACACAGCCAAAACACACACAGCTAGAACACACGCCCATGTGCTAGGCCGTGTGTCACACACGGCTGAGACACACGCTCGTGTCTCTGCCCGTGTGGACGAAATAAGGCCATTTCCAAGCCAAATTTCTCACCCAAATTTGCCTACCACCTACATAAACACTTAAACATATTCTCAAGCCACTACAAAACATTCAAATCAAGCCAAATCTAAGTCTTATGCATGACATATCAATACATATTTTCAACTATCCAAAATAACCATACATACATATAGGCATATTTTACTAATTATACTATCACAAACCAATCACTAACATGCCTATATGATTTCCATCATTTATCTATTTCAAACACACATCAAATATATTAAGGCCATTTTTACATATCAAAATATACCAATTACAAGCCATACCAATGGCTAATTTCAGCAAAATACATACATGTAACAACCCGATTTTGGGTGTAACACCCCCAAACCCGGCCCAGGCGTTTCGACCAGATCTGCTATGCTACGTGTTGTACATTAAAAACTTTTACTTCGTTGGTTTTGGAAGTCGTAAGTTAATTAGACCTAATTTGAATAAATAAATGACGTTTTAAAAATAAACTCCTTGGTATTATTATTATTAAGTATAAATAAACCTTGTCATAAATTCATAAATTTCAGAACATTGAAATCTACTTAGTTGAATAAAAACTAGGGGCCTTATTACATAAATATTACCAAAATGAAAAAAAATAAGCTTAAAGAAATCCCAAAAATAACTTGTAGAAATAAAAACTTGATGGCCCCTCGAGTCCATCTCGGCTCCTATGTCCACGATCTACTGCTCATCTGGAGGAGTAGGAAAAAAGGAAAGCGTGAGTCACCAAGACTTAGTGTATAAATCTCAAAGCACACAACGACCTGAGCCCACAAACACATTATGGGCCCTGGCCCATACATAAAGGCAACAATCATGATTATAAATCAAATAATAAATGATTAATAACCCAACCCCTCCTAGGTTTCCATCTTCTACACACCAGCTCGTACTAACCATCACACCTTGGGGATTTCTACAATCAACCCTCCATCCGCTACACACCATAACGACAGCCGCACTGCCTATTCCTATTATTCAGGAATCATTAAACGTGGCATAGCCACTGATCACTATGTGACCTAACATTTACATTTGTGGGATTTCTACCACCGATCACCAAGTGACCTATCATGCACTTCCCCTTCAATATCGTAATTCCCCCTATGCATACACATATAAAGAAGACATCAGGCAAGCTTACATATATTTCGATACACATAGAGAGTTCTATGTTTACGTACCTGGCATCCATGCCTAACCCATTTACGGTTCCATTCGACTGTCTATACAGCCTCTTTCCGGCTTTTTAGCCCATAACATATATATATAAACATACATACTGGTTTAATAGTGTGTTAGACATCTACACACTTGATTACCGATAGAACGATGCTTTCTATGTCAACGCTATCCTTATTCGACACAACTGCTATCTGCCTAAGGTGTTGTTCAGAAGCTGGTCCACAACCAAGTGGCCAATCTCAAACGGCAGATACCGCTCGTTTCTTAAACTTAGGGATTCTCTCCTTTGCCTGATCCATATTTAATTCCATCACAAGTCCTTGTCAGAACTACTATCACAATTTATGATCGTTAATCCTCATCATAAAGTTAAGATCTTGCATATAATGAATGAATCTAGTAAAAATCTAGGGAAAATCTTCTTACCTTAAAATCCCGAAATTGGAGATTAACGATTTTCAGCTTTTAGATCTAGACGACCAAGTTTCCTTCAAATCCCGGAATGCCGCCCAACATAGAACCTTTAAACTATTAGCTTTTCAGCTTTTGCCTTTCAAAAACCGACATAGAATGTGAGAGCTTAACAGAAGTCGACACTTACCTTAACACAGGGGATTCAGCTAGCACTAGAGAGAAGATTCGCCAATGCCAAAGAAAAAGATTTAAATGCCGGAAGAATAGATCTAACTCACAAATGGGATGAAGAGAGAAAAACTATGGAGATTTCGGCTTTTTAGAGAAATCGGCACAAGAGGAAAAGAATAGAAAAGAGAGTGAAGGGGAGATGTTTCGGCTTTTGAAGAAATTAAAGAAAAGAAATTGTAGAGGGAGAGGCTAAGAATTTCGGCACAAAGAATGAAGAGGAAATTAGGGTTTAAATGCCAGAATCAATGAGATATCCCTCCTATTTATAGAAATTTCGGCACCTACTTCTTAAAACCGAAAATGCCCTTCCTGATAACTAAAAGTTAAGCTAATGAAAAGGGAAAATTCGGCACCCCTTTTCCATGAAGTAGCCGAATTCTTCACTCCTCTAGGTGATGGAATTTCGGCCATCACCTAGCCTTGTAGATAGTTCCTATCTTTTCTCCTTTTTATCTTCTATATTATCAATTATAAAATCCATATAAATTCTCCTATTTTTGAGCCTTGTTGCCGTCCACTTCACCTAACCCTAATGCCGAATTTAGCAACTTAAATTAAAAGATTTGGGCTCCATGAAACTTAAATTTTGGGCCCCTAACTCCTTGTGTGTGGCGTCACCCCTTGCTCCCTTTTAAATGCCAAAAATGGCCCAAAAACATGGGCTCCTTGCAGCCAAAACTTGGGCCTCTTTAACTGTTAGTAACGCCACCCTCTCTCTCCCTTGCAGTGTCATCCATTGTTGGGCCACAAGCCCACGTTGGTGTTTTTAACATCAATTGCCACCCTTTTAACTCTACAATGCCCAATCAGATAATTTAACCAAGGCCTTTGCCTAGTTCTGAGCCCAATTTGGACCCCTATCACTTAGATTAACATTTTAAACATATCCTTACACTAAACGCATAGACCCATTTACTCGGGATGTTACATTGGAGCTAGTCGAAATAGTGGTTTCAGGACCACTAATTTGAGGTTGAAGAAAATTATTTTTATATTATTTTATGTGTTATAGCATGATATTAAGGATGCATGGAAATTTTGGTGCTTTAATTTTAGCAATTTCATGTTCAATTACGAAAAAGGACTAAATCGCATAAAGTGTGAAAGTTCTATTTTACAAGCTAAAGGTGTCTAATAGCCATAGGATATTAAATTGGAGGTCTTTAGAGTGCAATTAAGCCAATGATAGGGGGTTGGCCTGCCATAGAGACAAGGGAGACAAGAGCATTAATTTTGGTAAAATTAAGTGACTAAAAATGAATAAAATAAGATAAAATAAAGAAAGGTTATCATCTTTTTCACTCCTCTTCTTCTTCCACCAATTTTTACACACAAAGAAGGGTCTTGGGAGCTTGAAATTTCAGCAACTTATTCTCCTTGCTAGTAAGTGTTCTTGATGGTTATTTTTGATAATTTTTGTACTTCTCGAACCCCTAAAGCTTGAGCTAGCTAGAGAGGGGACTATCTTGCAAAATCGTTAAAAGTTTAGGGACTTTCCATAAGAGTGTTTATGTTTTTTGCTGAGTTTTTATGGAAGAAAATGAATGTTAGAGAGTTAAGGAATAACTTTAGTGAAAGGTGTTACCATGAAAACACCTAAAGGGGACTTATTTGTAAAGGTTGTAATTGTATAATAAATGCATGAAATGATGGGTTTTGTAAATTGTTGTAAGAGAAATAAATGTTCAACTAAGCTTGTTTAATGTGAAAATGTGATGAAAAATGGTTTACGAGTCTAGGGGCAAAATCGTAATTTTGCTCAAGTATAAGGGCAAAATGGTCATTTTTGCCTAAGTGGAGATTTTGATGTATTATGAGTTATGTAATGATTGAATGAGTAAATTTTATTATTATAGATCAAGAAGATCGCGGAAACAACCTTGACCGGGGAAAAGGCAAGGTCACGGACTAAACCATCAATTAACACATTTTGCACCGAGGTAAGTTTACTTGTAAACGATACATCCTTAATACTCATGATGTTACCTATTGATGCATTGTTTGGGTGCAAATACTTATTGGTGAGATTGATCGAAAATGTTAGATAATGAGTAATTCTCGTATGAACCTCGGAATAGAAATGTAAGTACGGACAAATATCCGTAATTATCATTTGGTGGGCTATGTGCGATACAACCGTAATTATCATTTTTGGTGGGCTATGTGCGATACCACCCTATTATTTATTCACGATGGGCTGTGTGTGATACTGTCGTTTATATTATCATTTGGTGGGCTATGTGCGAAACCACCGTAATTATTCTTGTTGGTGGGCTATGTGCGATACCACCCTATTACTGATTAATGGTGGGCTGTGTGCGAAACCACCGGGTACTTAATATTATTCCGAAGGGTTCATCGAGAAACTTGTCTAAATAAATATTTCATTTGGCTTTGTGGTGATGAGTGCAGGGTATATGTGCAAGTAAATGTGAGCAATATATATGTTATATGGTTGGAATGTGGTAAGAGTTGACATGAGTAAGCATGTTTATGATAATTTGAATTGTTCTTTCATAGTGTGTAATGTTAATGGTTGATTAGCATATGGTATGATGCTTATTATTTACATGTAGACTTACTAAGCTTAAAGCTTACTCTCTTTCTTTTCCCTTGTTTTATAGTGTCAAAGAGCCAGTTAGGGATACGAAGATAATCAGAAGATCACCCACACTATTAGCACATCGTGGTATATTTAGACTTAGCATTTTGAGTATGGCATGTATAGGGGCTAGACTTAGTGAAATGTCATGTTATTTTGGCCAAGGGTGTTGGCTCTTTTAAAAATTAACTCTTTTGTATATAGCCATAGTTGATGGCTCATTATTATTAATATATGAAAAGATGAAGTTATTCATGAATGTGTATGGTGCATGATTGGGTTGCTTGGTTAATGGTTGAATGTGATTTATGTTCTATGAGTTAGGGTGATAAAAAAAGCTTGGCAAACAGCTTTGTTCTAATCCACACGGGTAAGCACACGGGCATGTGTCTAGGTCGTGTGTGACACACGGTCAGCCCCATGGGTGTGTGGTTGGGCCGTGTGTCCCCTGCATGTTAATTTTACAAGTCAGTATGCTCAGTAGTAAACACACAAGCAGAGACATGGCCATGTGTCTTAGCCGTGTGGGAGGCACGGACTTGGCCATGGATGTGTGCCTAGGCCGTGCTAAGTCTGCACCTGAATTTGGAATTTAATTTGCCACACGGTCGAAGGACACTGTAACACCCTAAACCCGGCCCAAATGCTACGACCAGATCTGGCATGCTACGGGTTTAATGTTAAAAACATAGTTCCTTATTTGCTTTTAAGAGGGCACGTATCCCTTTTGAAAATTCTTCGATGACGTGTTGTTTGAAAACTTAACTTTGTTGGTTTGGAAAATCTCGGTTTGATTAATCAAATATTCAATACCTTAGGTTTTCTTTCCAAAAACATTTCGTTACGTTAAGCGTGTTTGAAATTCCCATTTCATTACTTATAGTAAGTAAGTCTTTGAAAATAAATTTTTTTTAAAAAAACTGAAAACAATAACCATTATAAAATGATAACCTATGCTATGGGCCTTATTACATAAACATTCCCAAAATTAAAACTTAAAGAAAAACCGAAAAATGATTTATGGAAATAAAATTTGATGGCCCCTCGAGTCCGCCTCGGCTCCCATGCCACGATCTACTACTGCTTATCTGAAAAGTCAGGAAAATAAAAGGGTGAGTCACCAAGACTCAGTGTGCAAATCCCGAAAACATAAAAGGCTTGGGCCCACAAACACATTATGGGCCTTAGCCCATACACAATGGCAACAAAATATTTACATGCAACATGGCCCAACCCAACCTAAAAATCCATCCTCTACACACCAGCCCGTACCAACAAACACACCTCGGGGATTTCTACAATCAACCTACCAACCGCTACATACCATATTGACAGCCATGCTGCCTATTCCTAACAGTCAGGAATAAATTTAACGTGGCTTAGCCACCAATCACTATTGTGACCAAATTTATAATTCGTGGTTTAACCACTGATCACCAGGTGACCTATTACATGCTCTTCCCCTTCATCATATTTATCCCACCCCATGCATACATCCATGCAGAATCAAAACAACATGTAACCTAAAAGATCGCAGACTATCACATACATCGATACACATAGAGAAGTTTCTATGATTACGTACCTGGCATCCCTTGCCTACCTACCCTTTCCGGGTAATACGACTGTCCATATAACCTTTTTCCGGCTTTTAGCCCATAACTTATATAGTACAGATTTATTAGGATTAACTAGTGTGATAGAGATCTACACACCTGATTACAGTCAAGACGAGACCCTCTATGTTGACACTATCAGAAGCCGATACGACTGCTAACTGTCTAAGATTTTGTTCTGACGCCGGTCCACAACCCGGTGGCCAATCCCGAACTGCTGACACCACTCGTTTCTTAAACTTAGGGATTGGTTTTACAGATCCAATCCCCTCCTTCACCTGATCGATATTTGATTCCATTAAAAGACCTTATCATAACATATGGTTAAGATCACAATTACGATAGCGAATCTAAAGAGAATCTAAAGAGAGCCCCTTACCTTGAAATCCCGAAAAGAGAGATATGAGGTTCAGAGACTAACGGTTCCGGCTTTTAGATCTAAACGATCTACTTCAGTTCCTGAATGTCGCCCGACACGTAAACACAAGAAACCAACAATCCATTAGCCTTTCCGCTTTGTCTTCTAAAAATCGAAAGAGAAAAAGAATAGATCAGAAGAAATCGACACCTACCTTTACAGAGAATTCGGCAACTCCTAGAAGATTTCGGCTTTTGAGAAGACCAAAAAGAAAAGATGATCTCAAGAGATCTATAAAGTTTCGGATTTTGAGAAGGTCAAAAAGAAAAGATGATCTCAAGAGATCTATAAAGTTTCAGCTTTTGAGAAGGTCAAAAAGAAAAGATGATCTCAAGAGATCTATGAAGTTTCGGCTTTTGAGAAGGAGATGATTGAGAGAAAATAGTAATATCAAACGTAAAGAAGTGATAGGAACGGTATAGGAAAAAGAATAATATCGGCAAGGCTAGGGCAGATTCGGCTATGACAGAAAAATGTGAAAAGAAAGAATGCTTAAGGGAGTTTTCGACTCTTATTCAGAAAAGGAGGAAAAGAGAGAAGATGAAAACCCTAAATGCCGAAAATAAAGAAGAGAATGGGAGAATAAAACCCTAATGCCCATTTTTAATTAAAATAGTTGGGCTTCATGCAACTTGAATTTGGGCCTCCTCAGTTGACGCCACTTCCCCGCTTTTAAATGGCGCCACTTTGCCACTGGGCCACAAGCCCATTTGTATTTTAAAACACAGATAACATCTTTTAAGCCCTATCTTACCAGGCTTTCCACTAGAATGTCCAAACAGAAAATTCGATTAAGGCCTCTGCCCAACCCTGAGCCCATTCTAGACCCCTAACACTCACATTAAACATAACCACACATTAAATGCATAGCCCCACAATTTCAGGATGTTACAGTTCTACCCCCTTAAAGAAATTTCCTCCTCAAAATTTCCAACTAACTATTAATCGTACTACCCAAGTCTCACCATTATGCTTTCACTGCACACTCTAATTCTAAAGCCAAAAGAAACACTTAGTATACTATGGTAGAGTACACATCGGTATTTGCATCTAGAGCGTCCTCGTCCCCTTGGCGACGTGCTGCATAGACCAAAGCTGGCTGCCTTACCTCAGCATAACCTGCACCTCCACGACCATGTCCTGTGCCATTGCCACCATTGATAAGCTTCGTCCCGCAGGAGAGATATAACCCCTTTCAGTTTTTCCTCCTCCATGAAATCCAGATCATCCATTATATGTTCAATCGCCTCCATCCAATACTCAGCTGTACTCGGGGCTATACCAGAAATTCCCCTAAACACTTCTGCCCCATTAGCTCTAAGTCGCTCCGACACAGATTTCCGGGCTCTTGTGCCCTTGCCTGCCCCAGCAACCCTCTCTAAAACCCTTAACATCGCCTGAGATACCGCATCATCTCCGGCCCTTTGATCCTGAAATTCAGCCTCCGCAGCTGGCATTTCGTTTCCTGACCCGTGGCCAGATCCTACTGGTTCTGACACGGCCATCCTACCCCTACCACGGCCACGCGGCAAACATGCACGACCCCTTGTACTCATTCTACCGATTCACGTTTATCTGATTAGAAATTTTATGAATTATTAATTTCTTTCACTGATTAACCACGAACAATCTTATGAACAGTAGTTTAAGAGTAGTTCTTTCGAATTCAAAATTATATCTACGAGTTTCAGTCTCAAGTTTGTATCTCCTATTTCTAGGATCCACATACTTCAACCATCATACATCAACATACAAGTAGCATCCATGCACTCACATTCATCGCATAAGGGTTTTTTCATCATTTCTCTACCCAGGGGTATTTCCGTAGTTTTGTCCTACAGGGTATTTTGTAATTTCCTCAAAATGGGGTATCTTGGTGCTTTTTTTTCAAAATAGAGATATTTTGTTGTTGTTTTTATTTTGTAAAGCAGGGGTATTTTGGAAAATTTAATTTTGCAAACCGGGTTACTTTTGTAAATCTAGGGGTTTTTAAGTGAATTTTGCAAAACATAGGTATTTTGGTGATTTTGCCAACCGGGGGGTGTTTCAATAATTTCACAAATTTTGGTAATTTTACAAATCCAGTGTATTCTAGGAAATTTTCACAAATCAAGGGTATCTCGAAAATTTTACAAAGCTTGGGGGTATTTTGGTAATTTTGCGAAATAGGGTGACTGGTCCCTTTCGGGTTTTAATTATAAATTTTGGCCCGTCAACGAGTCCTCGCGGCTAAGGTGAACAGTCACTACGCACCAAGTAGGATTCCAGCGAAGAGGAGGTGAGTCACTAGGACTGCTTAAATACCAAGTTCTTCCTGAATCCAATCCTAGACATGCGTATGCCTGTTGCCACACCCTAACCCAGCGACTTGCTCACGGACATGTTAAATTAGATTAAGTCTTATGAATTTAAAGAGTTGTTTAAACTAAGCCTAAAGTCCATGAATGCCTATCATACTAGTCTACGTCCATCAAGCCCATCAAACCCAACATGTATATCACATCAATAGTTAAAATACTTACCTGCGTGGATCGGGTGCCGGTAGACTCGAAGGCCATATCTCAATCCCAAAGCATTTTTCCCAAATTTACATCAACTTTACAAAACACTACTTGACCCATTTCACAGCCCGAGTTTTGAACCTGGCTCTGATACCAAAATGTAACACCCCAAACCCGACCCAAACACTACGACCAGATCTGGCATGTTATGGGTTTAATGTTAAAAACATAGTTCCTTATTTGCTTTTAAGAGGGCACGTATCCCTTTTGAAAATTCTTCGATGACGTGTTGTTTGAAAACTTAACTTTGTTGGTTTGGAAAATCTCGGTTTGATTAATCAAATATTCAATACCTTAGGTTTTCTTTCCAAAAACATTTCGTTACGTTAGGCGTGTTTGAAATTCCCATTTCATTACTTATAGTAAGTAAGTCTTTGAAAATAAATTTTTTTTAAAAAAAATGAAAACAATAACCATTATAAAATGATAACCTATGCTATGGGCCTTATTACATAAACATTCCCAAAATTAAAACTTAAAGAAAAACCGAAAAATGATTTATGGAAATAAAACTTGATGGCCCCTCGAGTCAGCCTCGGCTCCCATGCCACGATCTACTGCTCATCTGAAAAGTCAGGAAAATAAAAGGGTGGGACACCAAGACTCAGTGTGCAAATCCCGAAAACACATAAAAGGCTTGGGCCCACAAATACATTATGGGCCTTAGCCCATACACAATGGCAACAAAATATTTACATGCAAGATGGCCCAACCCAACCTAAAAATCCATCCTCTACACACCAGCCCGTACCAACCAACACACTTCGAGGATTTCTACAATCAACCCACCAACCGCTACACACCATATCGACAGCCATGCTGCCTATTCCTAACAGTCAAGAATAAATTTAACGTGGCTTAGCCACCGATCACCATTGTGACCAAATTTATAATTTGTGGTTTAACCACCGATCACCAGGTGACCTATTACATGCTCTTCCCCTTCATCATATTTATCCCACCCCATGCATACATCCATGCAGAATCAAAACAACATGTAACCTAAAAGATCGCAGACTATCACATACATCGATACACATAGAGAAGTTTCTATGATTACGTACCTGGCATCCTTTGCTACCCTTTCCGGGTAATACGACTGTCCATACAGCCTTTTTCTGGCTTTTAGCCTATAGCTTATATAGTACAGATTTACTAGGATTAACTAGTGTGATAGAGATCTACATACCTGATTACAGTCAAGACGAGATCTATGTCGACACTATCAGAAGCCGATACGACTGCTAACTGTCTAAGATTTTGTTTTGACGCTGGTCCACAACCCGGTGGCCAATCCCGAACTGCTGACACCGCTCATTTCTTAAACTTAGGGATTGGTTTTACAGATCCAATCCCCTCCTTCGCCTGATCGATATTTGATTCCATTAAAAGACCTTATCATAACATATGGTTAAGATCACAATTACGATAGCGAATCTAAAGAGAATCTAAAGAGAACCCCTTACCTTGAAATCCCGAAAAGAGAGATATGAGGTTCAGAGACTAACGGTTCCGGCTTTTAGATCTAAGTGATCTTTCAATTCCCGAATGTCGCCCGACACGTAAATACAAGAAACCAACAATCCATTAGCCTTTCGGCTTTGTCTTCTAAAAACTGAAAGAGAAAAAGAATAGATCAGAAGAAATCAGCACCTACCTTTACAGAGAATTCTACAACTCCTAGAAGATTTCGGCTTTTGAGAAGACCAAAAAGAAAAGATGATCTCAAGAGATCTATAAAGTTTTAGCTTTTGAGAAGGTCAAAAAGAAAAGATGATCTCAAGAGATCTATAAAGTTTGAGAAGGTCAAAAAGAAAAGATGATCTCAAGAGATCTATGAAGTTTCGGCTCTTGAGAAGGAGATGATTGAGAGAAAATAGTAATATCAAACGTAAAGAAGTGATAGGAACGGTATAGGAAAAAGAAGAATTTCGGCAAGGCTAGGGCAGATTCGGCTATGATAGACAAATGTGAAAAGAAAGAATGCTTAAGGGAGTTTTCGACTCTTATTCAGAAAAGGAGGAAAAGAGAGAAGATGAAAACCCTAAATGCCGAAAATAAAGAAGAGAATGGGAGAATAAAACCCTAATGCCCATTTTAATTAAAATAGTTGGGCTTCATGCAACTTGAATTTGGGCCTCCTCAGTTGACGCCACTTCCCCGCTTTTAAGTGGCGCCACTTTGCCACTGGGCCACAAGCCCATTTGTATTTTAAAACACAGATAACATCTTTTAAGCCCTATCTTACCAGGCTTTCCACTAGAGTGTCCAAACAGAAAATTCGATTAAGGCCTCTGCCCAACCCTGAGCCCATTCTGGACCCCTAACACTCACATTAAACATAACCACACATTAAATGCATAGCCCCACAATTTCAGGATGTTACAGACACGGGCGTGTGACTGGCCGTGTGATGCAAGTCAGTGTCGACCACGGGCCAGACACACGGGCATGTGACAGGCCGTGTGATGCAAGTCAATGTCGACCACGGGTGTGGAACATGGGTGTGTGATATGTCACACGGGCATGTGGACTGTTTAGAGAAATTTTCTAAGGTCTTCCAGAAAGCTTCAAAAGAGTTAGATTTGATCCCGAACCATTCCTAAAATGTGATTTAGGTCTTGTAGACATGTTAAGAGGTGTTAATAAAAGTTTTAAATTTGGAGGGAGAGTTAAATCTCAGAGTTGTATGATTGTTTGTGTATAAGCCTAGTAATGTCTCGTACCCTATTCCGGCGTTGAATACTGGTAAGGGGTGTTACAATACATGCCATCATTGGTTAACTTTAGTCTATACATGCCATTATAACCAAAATTTAATTTATTATATATATACCGAAATCAGCTGATGGATAGTGTGAGATATCTCCGCAAAGCTTCCAACCCAACAAGCTTCCGAATTACTATAAAACAAGGGAAAATAAAACAGAGTAAGCTTTAAAGCTTATTAAGTTTGTATAATAGGAATTTAACTTACCATTATTTCACATATAAGGTAAGCATACAAAACATATTCCAACAACTTGGTCAAAAGCCAAAGCATGTCCTTAACATGTTAGCCAAATAATCTCATATAATAATCCATAATAATGGATGAAAAAGTTCACCAAACAAGTCTCATGCATGTATCACTCATCTTATAATTTCCATATATCATGTACTATCATTTTATGAAATTTTCATGTATATTCAGGTAACATTTCGTATCAGATTCACATTTTTTCATATATTAGAACAATGCTCGTTGAATTATTTAAAATATTGATGGATATAGGGGAAGTACACATGAAGTGTACAAATTTGTAATTCATCAATTCATGTTCGGGAATGCTCATAAGAGCACATAAACGGGAAGCTCTTTCGAGCCATATAACGGGAAGCTCATGTGAGCCATATAACGGAAAGCTCATAAGAGCCATAATCGCGAAGTTCAAACGAGCCAATATCGGGAAGCTCTGGAGATCCATTAATCGAGAAGCTCATTGTAATTGGCCCAATTTTCCCGGGCCCAATTAAACATTTTAAACCAAAAAAAAAAAACAATAAAAAACCACAAAATAAATAAAACAATAGTCCAGTTCTTATTACAAGCCCAATTGTTAAATTAACCAAAAAACAGACCCAAAATACTAAACCTAGCCCAAATACCCTAAGCCCAAATAGCCCAATTAACCTAATCAATCAGAAACCCTAGAGGTTTCCAGAACAGCCTAGCGCCGCAGCCCCTCCCACACGTGTGCCGCACGCCTCCAGCCTCTTCCACGTCACTCCATAGTGGTTTCACCTACGAATAAGACGAAAATACAGCAAATCAAGAATAACAGAAAGAAAAACGTTGTATTTTTTATTTATTTTCATTTTTTGGCTATAAAAACCGAAGGAAATCCTATGTATCGGGGCTGCTTTTTTTTTACAAACGCGAAATCAATACAAAGTCAGGGAATAGATTAGCAAAGGTTTAATTCCTTTTTCTTTATTTTCCTTTTTTTTTCTCTTCTTCGAAACTACTCATACATACATACAAATATTTTTTAAAAAAAACTACACACACATTTTAATAACATATATATATATAATATAAAAAAGAAAAGAGAAAAAAGTTTACTTGGGGCGTCGGACCGCAGTCCACTGCGGAGCTGCGGCGGAGCAGCGACGGGCCACTGGTGGCCTTTATGGCCTATTTCTGGGTTTAACCCAGAGAAAAAAAAAGGAAACCCCTTTTTTTTTTCAAAAGCACGGAACAAATGAATTGTTCCTCAATTTTTTTTCTTTTATAACAAGGCCAAACGACGTCATTTTGTTGGCATTCCTAATCCTACAAAACGGTGCTGTTTAGTCCCTGATCCGCGCGCAGTTGACCCGACTCGGGGAGGATCCGTGCGTTTTTCTTTATTGGTCTTATTGCAAAATCGGTCCTTCCGCTTTTTATGGGTTCCGCGATTAGGTTTTCTTTTATTTTTAATTTTGCCCTTAAGTTTCATTTTGATTTTAGTTTAATCCCGCATAAAACGCTGCATTTTGGAGGGCGGGGGATATTTTCCCTTTTAGCCCCTCCTTGTTATTCGCGTGTTTGGATAGGTCCTTTCCTTTTTTTTATTTTTTATTTTTGCCCCAAACGTTCATTTTAAATTCAATTTAGCCCCTTTTTTATATTCCTTTGTTATTTTTGCTATTAAATTAATTATTTTTAATATTATTATTATTATTATTATTACTATTACTATTACTTTTATTATTACTAGTATTATTATTTCTATTTTATTACTATTATTTTTATATATTATTATTACTATTATTATATTCGCTATTATTATTACTTTCTCTATTATTATTATTATTTTATTATTATTATTATTATTTATTATTATTTATTATTATTATTATTATTATTATTACTATACTACTACTACTACTATTATTATTGTCATTATTACTATTACTATTATTATTATTATTTACTTTTTTTTATTTTTTACTATTAATATTATTTATTATTATTATTTTTAAATTATTTTACCTAATATTCATTCGTTTATTTATTTGTTGATTCACTACTAAATTTTTAATTATTTTTAGTTTTCATTAATTTATTTATTTATTGTTTATATAATTAGTTTGTTTTATTTACTTGTTTATTTTTGCTTTTGTTATTTATCTTATTTTTATTTTTACTTTTATTATTCCTTTTTATTTCAGTTTGTTTTATTTTAGCTTTAATATTTATTATTGTCATGCACTTATTAGCATTATAATTCGCTTTCCATTTTACTACGACAGTATTACATTTTACCCGATTTTCGAAATAAGCAAATACTCCGCATTCTAAGATTCGAAAGAAATCGTACCCTAAGTTACTGGGTTTCGATTTTTCTCATCGAATCTAAAGAACCAATTATTTTCAAATTAAAAGCATAAGCTAAATAAAAATTATTCTCGGGGATTCAAAAATGTTGTGTCCTAACTCACTGGATGTGACATTTTGTTATCTCGAGATAAGGATCTCCAAAAACAAAGGCAATATTCTGTATTTGGAATTTTGAGAAATTGTGCCCTAACTTATTGGGTTCCGATTTTTCGTTTGACTCAAGTAACCGAATATCCTTCTTAAATTCAAATGTACGAGTTTTAAATGTCAAAAGACAAGCTTAGTTTCGAGGATTCCAAATGTCGTATCCTAACTCACTGGCTATGATATTTTACTCATTCGAGATAAGCGGGTCTTTAACAAAGAGGAGCACATTCTAAAATCTTTTCAAAATTTTGACATTAAGACGTTAATTAATCAATTCGGTACCAATTTTGGGCGTTATGAGGGTGCTAATCATTTCTCATACATAACCGACTCCCGAACCTATTTTCTTGAATTTTGTAGGCCAAAATCATCATTAATAAATCAAAATGTTTTAACGATCAATTTCAAGTTGACCCGATCACACTTCAAAAAAGGATTGGTGGCGACTCCACTTTCGTTTTAAAGTCGACCCCGTTTTCAACAAACAAAAAAAATGGTTTCGACAGCTTGGCGACTCCACTGGGGACATAAGAGAGTCAAACCGTAAAATTGATTATTTTCTGTCTTGTTGTTGAAAAATTAAAAGTCTAATTTGAAAAATTACGATCCTTTTATTGCATTTGTTCGTGTTATTTCATTGTTGTGGTTTGAGCCTCGCAGCATATTGCATAAGGACCGTTTTGGCCTTACCTTTTCAAGTGGGGGTGAGAAACTATTCCTTCGTGAGGTATTCACCTCCGTATAGGATAGTGGATCGCTTTCGGGATACATCCATACCTATGTCTTCGTGAGATTTTCATCTTCATATAGCCATAGGGAAATGTATTCCCCTAAACTGAACTCGGTCCGTATGAGCCTATAATGGGTGAGGATCGGCTGGAGCTCTCGCAGGAACTTGGTCGGCCAAGGGGAGGGGTTGAGAGAATGTTGAGAGGTTTTTTGAAATTTTGTTTTTAAGTGGAGAAAGAATGATTTGTTTTAGGGATTTTTTTGGCTTTTATTGTAACACCCTAAACCCGGCCCATGCGTTATGGCCGGATCTGACATGTCACATGAGAAAAATATATTTAAGTCCTTTTCATTCGTACGTAAATAGGTATTGATTTGTTAAAATCAAGAAAAACAATTTTGATTTAAAATATTTGACAAAATATTACTAACTTCGAAGATTGATAGATAAATCGATAAATTTGAACTAATGATTTTACAAACCGTGACTTTTGAAAAATATTGATGAAAATTTGAGAGAAAATTTCCGAGTTAAAATATTTATATAAGTTTATTATAAAATCCATTTGTGTATCCATTTTAGAAAATATTTATTTAAGTTTCTAGAAAAATCCCATTTAAGTAATTTGAACAAAATATAAGTACGTCAAACGTACGTCAAACATAAAGCAAAATAAAATAATCCAGAGGCCTTATTACATCATTTAACTCAAAATAGTAAAGTAATAAAGTGAACGAAATAGAAAGTTAAAGTCCAAGTAAAACCATTTCTGAAGTATGGCCCCCACCAAGTCATCCATGGCCCAAGTCCACGTTACTGAGCATTACCTACAAGGGTTAAGGATGTAACACCCCAAACCCGGCCCATACGTTTTGACCGGATCTGGTATGCTACGAGTTGTACATTGAAAACTTTTGCTTTGTTGGTTTTGGAAATCATAAGTTAATTAGACAATATTTTTAAAAAAATGACATTTGAAGAAAAACCTTGTATTATTATTGTTTCGTATAATTAAACCTTTAACCTAATTTCATAAGTTGCAAATAATAAAACTACTTAGATGAATATAAACCATGGGGCCTTATTACATAAATATTCCCAAAATAAAAACTTAAAGGAAAAACCGAAAATAAACTATAGAAATAAAACTTGATGGCCCCTCGAGTCCGTCTCGGCTCCCATGTCCACGATCTACTACTCATCTGAAAATTCAGGGAAAATAAAAGGGTGAGTCACCAAGACTCAGTGTGCAAATCCCGAAAACACATATAAGGCTTGGGCCCACAAACACATTATGGGCCTTAGCCCATACACAATGGCAACAAGCATAATTACATAACAGATGATAGAGAATGAATAGCCCAACCCATCCTAGAATTCCATCCTCTACACACCAACCCGTACCAACCATCACACCTTGGGGATTTCTACAATCAACCTTCCATCCGCTACACACCATAACGATAGCCATACTGCCTATTCCTATTAATCAGGAATCATTAAACGTGGCAGAGCCACCGATCACTATGTGACCTAACATTTGAATTTATGGTTTAACCACGATCACCAAGTGACCTATCATGCACTTCCCCTTCAATATCATAATCCCACCCCATGCATACACACATAAAGAAAAATCATACAGGCTTTCATATATTTCGATACACATAGAGAATTTCTATGATTACGTACCTGGCATCCATGCCTAACCCTTTTAGGGTTTCATTTGACTGTCTAACAGCCTCTTTCTGGCTTTTTATCCCATAACACATAAATTACAGTTAAAGAGTGTGTTAGAGATCTACACACCTGAATACCGTTAGAACGAGACCCTCTGAGTCGACGCTATCCGTAGCCAACACCACCGCTATCTGCCTAAGGTGTTGTTCAGAAGCCGGTAACGAAACATTAGGTTAAGGCACAACTAACGAAAAGAAAACAGTTGATCATCTTAAGGAGAATTGAAATCCTTACCTTGAAATCCCGAAAAGTGATATGAGATTCAGGGACTAATGTTTTCGGCTTTTAGATCTAAGAGATCTACTTCAATTCCTGATGTCGCCCAACAAGAAAATACATAAAACCATTAAACCATTAGCTTTTCGGCTTTGTCTTCCAAAAACTGAAAGATAAAGTGAAGAGATAGGAAAATCAACACTCACCTTAACACAAAGAATTCGACTACCCCTTTGAGATTCTGGCTTTTTGAGAAGATCAGAAGATGATAGGAATGAGTCTATGTGGATTCGGCTTTTAATGAAGAAATCGGCAGGAAGAAGAAAAGAGAATTTCGGCAGACCAGAGGTAGGTTTGGCTTTAGCAAAGATCAAAAGAAAAGAATGTAGAAAAAGGATTATGAGGTTTCGGCTTTTAGAAGAAAGAAGAGAAAAGAACAATGGAGTTTCGGCTTTTGAATCAAAGTGAAGATGAGGGAATAGGGTTAGGAATTTTGGCTTTTTCTTAGAAAAGAAGAGAAAGAAAAGATGGAAACCCTAAATACCAAAAAATAAAGAAGAGAACCCTCACCTGACTATTTAAAGTTTCGGCACTCCCACTAACTAAAAGCCGCAATTGCCCTCTTTTGACAACTAAAACCAGTTAATTAGCAAGGGAAATTTCGGCACCCCTTAGGCATATCAGAAACTGATTTCTCCTCCCCCTCAGAGTTTGAAATTCGGCCACCACTTAGCCTTGCAGATAATTCCTATCTTTTCTCCTTTATCTTCCATATTATCAACTATAATATCTACATTATCCCATTCACATAAATCCTCCTATTTTTGAGCCTTGTTGCCGTCCACTCCACCTAACCCTAATGCCGAAAATTAGCTAACTTAAATTAGAAGAATTGGGCTCCATGAAACTTAAATTTGGGCCCCTTACTCCCTTGTGTGGCGTCACCTCCTTGCTCCCTAAGTGGCGCCACTGACCACTGGGCCACAAGCCCATTTTGATATTTTAAACTCAGATACCACCTTTTAAACCCTATAGTGCCCAAACAAAAATTTAACTAAGGCTTCAGCCCAATCCTGAGCCCAATTTGGACCCCTAATGCTCAAATTAACTCATTACACATATTCACCCATTAAATGCATAGGCCCAAAAATTCAGGATGTTACAAAGGAAACAGGGTGAGTTACTAGAACTCAGTGTATAATCCCCTTACCATCGTCCACTGGGCCAGAACCCTTTTAGCAAAATTTTGGGCCTAAGCCCTTTTTACATATTAATGTATCAAATAAATCAAATGAATGTAATGCAACCCAACCCAACCTAATAATCCATCCGCTACACACCACCCGTACCATCCCATCACACCTGTGGGGATCAAGTCAACCCACCCCGCCAAACACACCAATCGCAGGCATTTTTCCATTTATAACATATTTTGATTGTGGCCAAGCCACCAGAATCATAGTGAATCATAATAACAAACATTTTTGTGGCATTGCCACCGGAATCACTTCTCTTCAACATTTTTCCCATCCCATGCAAAATTATGTAAATGCAGCATACATAATAAAGCATAATAATTACAAATATAAACATCAATCATTAATCCAGAGATTTATTACAATAAATCGGCCCATTATAACACTTTGTAAATCGGCCCATTAGGGCAATCTATCAAATCGGCCCATTAGGGGCATTTTCGTAATTCACACAGTGTTAATACTGATTTTGAAAATTTATCAAAATAGTGTAATTTAAGCCAATTTCCCGATTTATGCCATATTACAATTTTAATCATAACGATCTATTTCCAATATGATATCGAATCTTAAAACCCATGGAAAAACGGTGTGAGATTACACACCTGATTATGGTAAGTACTAGGCTTTCTTGATCGTAGAAACCTATGATATCATAACACTCGATTAATCGACATACGTGATTTTATTAATCTAACTCTAAAATAAACGATCTAAAGTGTTTACCCTTAGAATCGTGAACGACCACGATTTGTCTACTTTCACCGGTTGATGGTCCACAACCCGGTGGAAAATCCCGAACCGTCGATACCGTCTTTCTTTTGAATTTAGGAGTAGGTGTAACATCCTGAAATTGGGCCTAGCAGAATTGAGCCCAAGGGGCCTTGAGCGTAGTAGCGTTTAAATTTTTGGAGAACAAGAGATTGGCTTAAATGCAAGTTGGACCTATTAGGTAAGTGATTTTGGAAGGTTAGAGGGCTTCTATGAAGTCTCGGGATCAAACTTTGGCTTTGGGGAAATTTTGGTTTTAGGTGAAAAAAACCCTGGGAGTTGGTAGGTAGGCTTTAAGAATAAAATATGGAGGAAAATGACACAAGTAGAGTGTGTGGTGTAGTGGCAAAGTGACGCCACATAAGAGACAAGGGGGTGATGCCACAAGGAAGGAAGGAGGTCCAAGGTTCAAGTCTTGGCTTTTGCATTTTGGTTTGCTTTTTACATGGACCTTAGAAGTTTGCTATAGATTCATATTTTATTGCGCATGGTTTTAGACACAAGAGGAGCTTGTGGCCAAGTGGTTAGCGACGTGGATTATGTTGCAAGGGAGCCTGGGTTCGAATCTCATGAAAAGCAAGGGAGTATTTATTTTGCGAATTGGTCGGGAAGAGTTTGAGTTGGATTTAAACTCTACTGATGGAAGGATCCCACATCGGAAAGATACAAAGAAGAAAGGTGAGAAGCTGGCTATATAAAGAGCATTCTAGGAGGGGGTAAAGATACCTTGGTCGACGTTTGGGCACAAGAGTGGTCGCAGCGCGGTTTAGCACCAGATTCCTATCAAGTGTGTAACTCTCTCTACTCTAGTTGTAGAGCAGCAAATGCCGAAGTGCCGATCACAGTGTTAATAGCCACACGATCGTGCGAGCGCACGTGTGGGGCTTCGACGCGATAGTTGAGGCCATCAGTAGTATTCTTGTGGGTTGAGGCTGCTTGGGCCACGATGGGCCAAAGTGGGCCCAATGGGCCCATGGGCCCATGGGCCCAATTGAATAAATTGTATGAATGTTTAGTATATATTGATCTAGACTAGGTGAATCTTATATATGTGGCTAGATTTGTGCTAGGTGGGCCACACGAGCGTGTGGGCCCGAATGGGCCGAAATCGGGTTTTAGGCCCAATAGTCCGGTACAACCGGAAATGGTAGCTGAGTCGCTCGGGGTGACATTAGGCCTTTGGAAAGGCCATTGTAGGTGCGAAATTACTAAAATACCCTCGATAGGTAAATTATGAAAATACCCTTGGTGGGTAAAATTACTGTTATACCCTTAAAGGTAGTTTTAGCGTGATTGTGTGTAGACCTGAACACACTTTATTTTTAATTATATTATTAATGGTATGGGCTGAAAAGCCGGAGAAGGCTGTGTATACAGTCGAAATACCCTGGTGGGTAAGGCAAGGAGTGCCAGGTACGTGTCTGAAATGACTTAGTATGAGGTTGGATGTATGTGATAATTTAATGCCTTGTTAATAGCATGTTACATTTATTATGACATATATGCTGTGCATGGGATGTGGGAATGATGATAAAGGGGAAGTGATAAGGTCACATAGTGATCGGTGGCTCTGCCACACTTGATTATAAGGTCACATAGTGATCGGTGGCTCTGCCACAAATGATTTATGAGGTCACATGGTGATCGGTGGCTAAGCCACAGTGGATCTTAAGGTCACATAATGATCGTTGATATAACCGGCAGCATGACTGTCGAGACAGCGTGTAGCGGATGGAGGGTTGATTGTAGAAATCCCCACGGTGTGTTGGTTGGTACGGGTTGGCGTGTAGAGGATGGAAAAACTAGGTTGGGCTGGGACATGTTGCATTCATTTATTTCTATGCCATATTGAGTGGGCTAAGGCCCAACATGCCTTTGTGGGCTACGAGCCGTTTAGGTGTTTCGGGGAATTTACACACTGAGTCTCGATGACTCACCCCTTTGTTTAATTTTGCAGGTAATCATTAGATCACGGATTTGGGAGCTGAGGCGGACTTATGGTGGCCATGCAATGTTTTCTCGTAAACTCGTTTCTTTTATTTGGGTTTTTATTATGTAATAAGGCCACTATAACTTTAATTTTGGTATTTTATTTGGTTTAGCTTTTAATTTGATTACTGCCTATTATTATTAAATGTTCAATACGGGAATTTCCTAAACCCTTAATAACCGTTTTCCAAAATGTTAACAAAAGGATAACAAGTGAATAAATATTTAAACTCAAAATTTTTAACAAACGCGCAGTTTTTTTAAACAACCCTTTTATGTGACATGCCAGATCCGGTCGTAAGTTTAGGCCGGGTTTGGGGTGTTACAGTAGGAATTGTAAATCCACTCCTTTTGAGTTCTCCACTCGTCTTTCCTTTCGAATCGGCACCACAAGCCTCCATTGGTTTAAATCTTAGTCAGAACGATATTACGATATAAATATAGATTGTCTAATAACAAAGGGTTCGTCTTACCACTAAATAAGGAGAGAATATCGAATGATTTTGTAACATCCCAAAATTGGGCCTAGTAGGATTGGGCCCATTGGCCTTGGACGTAGGAGTGTTTAAAAATTTGAGAACAAGAGAACGACATTAATTCAAGTTGGACTTATTAAGAAGGTGATTTTAGAAAAATTACGGGGTTCTATGAAGTTTCGGGTTCAAGTTGGGCCTTAGTGAAATTTTGTGTTTAAGCCTATTAAGAAGAGATAGTAAGAGGCATCAAAGCTTATGGAAATAAGTGAGTAAATTGCTAACATAAGTGAGCAATTAGTAAAGAGGTTATGGCATTAAGTGAAGGACTTTGAGGGAGGAGGTTCAAATCCCATTGTGTGCAAATTTTGACTATTATTTTTGCATTCTTTCCCTAAGCGTCGGCCAAGCATGTAAATAAGGTAAGGTGGACTTTTTAATTTTGTCAAGGTGGCTAAGGGAATAAGGAAAGGATGAGGATAGGGAAAGAAATCAAAAGAGAAAGGCAAGTTGAGGGAGCATGCTGGGATTTTTCGTGGGGGTGTTTTGGAAAGGTTTTATTTACTCTATGTTCATCTTTTGGTAAAGATGATAATGGTTTGGAAAAGGGAGAGGATAGCGAAATTTTCTATAGGCAATTGGCAAATTTTTTGTAACACCCTGGTTTTAGGGGCTAGATTTTTTTTGGTGCTTAGCTCAAGTGTTGGCACACTTCAGTGTGTGGTTGGGTAAGTTTTAGGGGTCCTGAGAACCCTAGGGGGGTGGTAGGTTGCCTTAGAAAATTTTTAGTTTTAGGGGTTAAGAAGGGGAGCTTGGCGAGGGGTGTCTTAAGAGAATTATTTGGGAGTTTATGTCACAAAAGATGGGCTGGTGGAGTGGCAAGGGAGACGCCACTAAGAGCTTGGAGAGGTGACGTCTCAGGTGCAAGGGAAGGGGGCCAGTGTTCGATTCGCAAGGGTAGCAGGGGGCTTTGTTTTGCGTCATCTAGGTAGAGTGTTGGACGGTTTTGGGAGGCTTAAAAGATGGACAAAGACTTGGTCAATTTTTTTTGAATTTGGCTAGATAGGTTTGACTTTTTCAAACTTTTAAAATGGATGGAAGGGAGGTGGTTTAGGAGTGATTTTAGGATTTTTTTTGGGAGCTTGGGGCTTGGCCGAGTGCTATATAAAGGGAGGGGGTGGTGCTCATTTTTTTCATTCACCATTTGCTTTCTCCCTTAGCAAAAAGTTTTTCCCTTTATTTTTATTTATTCTTCCCTTCTCCATTGCCGAAAGTTAGTCCAAGCAAACCCCTTTTCCATCCTATTTCCTTGTAGCCGAAAGTAGCAGAGGGCTTAACCTTTTACGAACCTATATCCCTCTCCCTTCTCATTTTTTTTTAAATCTTGCTTAACCCGTAACCATCCATAGAAAACTACCATTGCTGAATATCCCAAACACTATTTAAGAGCCTTGCCGAATCACCCATTCTCACATTTCTCTTCACTTTGGTTACAAGTCCCTGAGCCGAACCTTACTTCCTTGGTGGTGGTCGTTTCTAGCTGGAGCAATAGGGAGTGGTTAGCAAGGTCGTTTAGTCAGCAGTTGCAGTGGCATAGAGTAGCGTTCGGGATTCAAGTTGAGTTGGTAAGAGATATTTAGTTAAGTTAAATGCTTAAGTGGTGTTTTGGGGGTTAACCTGTTTACCTGATTAAGCTTTTTGATGGAGGCCACAACCAGTCAGAGTGGGCAAGAGAAGGTCCCTATCCCGAAGTTCAAGAAAAGAGCGGTTTCAGCAGTTCGGGATTGGCCACCGGGGTGTGGGCCAGCGGCAGGAGATAGCTATAGGCAGATAGCGGTAGTCTCGCTAGTCGATAGCGTCGGGATCGAGGGTTTAGAGCTCCAGGTTATAAGGTGTGTAGTTAAACCATTGTTTCCGGGGTTTGAGTATATCTGTTTATGTTGTATGATGCTAATAGGTGCAGTTAAATGTGAAAATGGTACCCTTAAGGGGTATGAAGATGATCAGGTTAGTAGCAAAGTTTGTAAATACGTGATCACTGATTTTATTATGTGAGTATGCCTATGATTGTGTTTAATATGTACATGCACCACCTTATCATCATTTTATGTTACATGTGCATGGGCGGGTTATGAAAAGAAGGTACGGGTGTACTTCGAGTACGTGGTTGATGTCAGCTTTGTGCTACATCGTGGATTGGCGCTGACTGAGGTCGCGTTGTGGATCTTTGCGATTTAGTTCGCGTGGTTACCTTGATTGATATCGGCTTATGCCATATCGTGGCTTGATGGATTGCTATGTGCTCCATCGTGGTTTGATGTTAGCTATATGCTACATCGTGGATGGCATTGGTTGCCTTTTTGGAGGGAAAAGGAGAGGGTGACTCGATAGTCCCCTGGTGTGTGGTAGGCTGGATCAGGGGGTGTGTAGCGGATGGACCCTAGGCTTGGGTTGGGTTTCATGATTGCATTATTTCGTTTATGAAATAATATGAAAATGGGCCAAGCCCAGTTGATATGTGGTTTATTGAGGAAAGGGCCTAGCCCAGTATTTGTTATAATTTGAAGGTGGGCCCAGCCCAGATTGTGGTAATGTCTAAATAATTATACTTGCATGTTGCATTTGATAATTGGGATGTTATGTGGTTAGCATGTGGGTGGATTTCGATGGTTTGGTTACACACTGAGTCATTGTGACTCACCCAATCTCTTATCCAACATCGCAGGTGAAAGGATGATCGGGCCGGGTTGGAGTGGATACTAGGTGGCCCATGCAGAAGGGGATTTTCATGCAGAAGATGTTTTACTTTATTTAAGTATTTTATTACCAGTATTTTGGAATTTTATTTGATGTAATAAGGGCCCTTTTTATTTAAAGTACTTTATTTAATTTTGTTGAAGTTTACATTATATTCAGAAATATTTTCTTAAAAGATTCATATTATACTTATAATAATATTTTATTCCATAAATTTTAAACAAACTTATATTATTCAAAGTTAACAAAATTTTCAAGTTTTATTCTAAAGTTAAGGATTTTGCAACGGTTTCCGCAGTGACATAACCAGATCCGGTCAGGACGTGTGGGCCGGGTTTGGGGATGTTACAGTTTGGTATCAGAGCCCGGTTCAAAACTCAGCTTTGAGGGTTTTGGGCCCGAAACAGTTTTCAAAATGGGTTTTTGGAATATGGGCTTTATAAAAAAGGGTTTTCAGGTTATTCTGGCATGGCACCTGTACCTCCGACCCGAAGTCCACCAGGTAAGTGCTTTGGACTTTTAAATTGTTTTGTTTTGTTTGTATGAATTAATTTGGGCTTAGTTTGGGCTCGTAGAATAGAATAATAGGATCTGTGGACCCTAGGATTAGACTACTCAAACAATGGCATAAGACTTAAAGCTCTTAAACAAACCTGTGAAGTAAGTCGCCGAGTTAAGGTGTGGTAACCACTGTACGCATGTCTAGGAGTGGCATTCAGTAAGAGCTTGGTATTTAAGCAGTCCTAGCGACTCACCTCCTCTTTACTCGAATCCTACCTGGTGCGTAGCTACGGTTCACCTTAACCAAGAGGACTTGTTCATAGGCTAAACCGGTTATTAAAACCCGAAAGGGAATTAGCCTTGCTGTTTTCTAAAATTCCCTGTTTTTAAATTTTCAAATTTACCCCTCTGGTTTGAGAAACCTTAAATCTGATTTTGAAGGATGTTTTTCTTTTGATTTACAAAATTACCAAAATGCCCTTAGTGGCAAAATTACCAAAACGCCCCTGTATTGCAAAATTACTGTACTACACTCAAATTTTGATAAAATGTTCTTTACCTTGCAAAATACTAAAATCCAAGTTTTCAAAATATTAGGATACTCTGATTTGTGGGAATTTACGAAAATACCCCTGGTTGACAAAATTACCGAAATGCCCTTGGTTTCTAAATTTTCAAATTTCTCTCAACTTCTACTGAAATATTCTTACTTTACTAAATATCAGAAAATTCTATTTTGTAAAATGTTGTGATATCTCGATTTTGAGAATTTACGAAAATGCCCATGATTTCCAAAATTACGAAAATGACCCTACTTTCTGAAATTTTTGCAACACACTTTGTTTGAGAAACAAAATTTTCAAGATGGCTCTTGAGATTTGCAAATTTTGAAAAATCTCTAAGTTGGAAAAACTATTTTCAAAATTGACCCTGAGTTATTGCCGAAATATCTCTTTAGGAAAATGACGAAATTACCCCTGGGTAGGAAAAGGAAACTTGATTGCTCGAAAGAACTACTCTCGGAACCTTCATTGCATAAAATTGCTCGTGGATAAAACAGTGAAACAATAATTTCTAATCCATAAAACTTTCTAAACAGATTAAATCGAAGCGCTAGGGATGAGTTCTAGGGGACGCGGTAGAGGTAGAATGACAGCTTCGGAACCAGTAGGGTCTGGCTATGGGTCAGAAAGCGAAGTGCCGCCAGCAGTGGATGTAGAGGAACAAGATCCGATAAGTGAAGAGGACGCAGTGTCGCAGGCTATGTTACGCGTGCTTCAGCAAGTGGCAAGAGCTAGTAGGGGAAATGGAGCTCGGAAGTCAGTGTCCGAGAGACTTAGGTCGAACGGGGCTGAAGTTTTTAGAGGAGTGTCGGGAACGGCTCCGAACGTAGCGGAGTATTGGCTAGAAGGAGTCGAGAGAATTATGGACGACTTGGATTGTGCCCCAGAGGAAAAATTGAAAGGTGTTGTTTCGCTACTTCGGGACGAGGCTTATCGATGGTGGCTCACTGTCAAACAAGGTGTACCAACAGATCGATTGGATTGGGATTACTTCAAGGAAAAGTTTGAAGGAAAATACGTTGGAGCAAGCTACTTAGATGCGCAAAGGAAGGCGTTTCTAAATCTGGTGCAAGGAAATAAGTCGATAGCGGAATACGAAGCAGAATTTGTACGGCTAAGTCAGTATGCTAAGGGAATTGTGGCCACTGACCATGAGAGGTGCGTCCGGTTTGAAGACGGATTGCGAGATGAACTTCGAGTGCTGATCGCTCCGCAGAGGGAAAGAGATTTCGCGGTGCTAGTGGAGAAAGCTCGTATAGCCGAAGAAGTTAAGAGGACGGTAAGGGAAAACCGAGGAAAGAATAGGAACGAGAATAAGAGAAGTGTTGGATGGTCAGCATCGTTTGGAGATGCTCAGAAAAGACCAAGAGTTGGGAATACGGTACATACACCCGTGCCAGTTGCTGAGAATCGGAATTGTCTTTGTGCTCGATGTGGAAGACCTCACACAGGAAAGTGTTGGGGGAATAGTAAAACATGCTTCCGGTGCGGATCTAAGGCACATCTGGTTAAGAACTGTCCTCGATCAACGAGGGGTCATGGTTCAAGCCATGGAGGGAATGGTTCCAGTCAGAATCAACCAAGGAGGTGATATCGGGTAAGCTCCTCTGCTTTGGTGCATGCTTTAATTGCTTTGCTTGCTCGTGGGAATAGCTCTTTTCTGAGTTGCTTTGAATTTTGAGTGCGAACTTAGAGACTATGATTGGGAAGTATGTTAACTCTTTAAGATCAGAGTGCGCAGCCATAGCGTAGCGGGAGGAATTGGACTGTTAGTTTAGACAAGTAATTTCGAGGACGAAATTATTTTAAGGAGGGTAGAATTGTAACACCCTGGTTTTAGGGGCTAGATTTTTTTTGGTGCTTAGCTCAAGTGTTGGCACACTTCAGTGTGTGGTTGGGTAAGTTTTAGGGGTCCTGAGAACCCTAGGGGGGTGGTAGGTTGCCTTAGAAAATTTTTAGTTTTAGGGGTTAAGAAGGGGAGCTTGGCGAGGGGTGTCTTAAGAGAATTATTTGGGAGTTTATGTCACAAAAGATGGGCTGGTGGAGTGGCAAGGGAGACGCCACTAAGAGCTTGGGGAGGTGACGTCTCAAGTGCAAGGGAAGGGGGCCAGTGTTCGATTCGCAAGGGTAGCAGGGGGCTTTGTTTTTGCGTCATCTAGGTAGAGTGTTGGACGGTTTTGGGAGGCTTAAAAGATGGACAAAGACTTGGTCAATTTTTTTTGAATTTGGCTAGATAGGTTTGACTTTTTCAAACTTTTAAAATGGATGGAAGGGAGGTGGTTTAGGAGTGATTTTAGGATTTTTTTGGGAGCTTGGGGCTTGGCCGAGTGCTATATAAAGGGTGGGGGTGGTGCTCATTTTTTTTCATTCACCATTTGCTTTCTCCCTTAGCAAAAAGTTCTTCCCTTTATTTTTATTTATTCTTCCCTTCTCCATTGCCGAAAGTTAGTCCAAGCAAACCCCTTTTCCATCCTATTTCCTTGTAGCCGAAAGTAGCAGAGGGCTTAACCTTTTACGAACCTATATCCCTCTCCCTTCTCATTTTTTTTTAAATCTTGCTTAACCCGTAACCATCCATAGAAAACTACCATTGCTGAATATCCCAAACACTATTTAAGAGCCTTGCCGAATCACCCATTCTCACATTTCTCTTCACTTTGGTTACAAGTCCCTGAGCCGAACCTTACTTCCTTGGTGGTGGTCGTTTCTAGCTGGAGCAATAGGGAGTGGTTAGCAAGGTCGTTTAGTCAGCAGTTGCAGTGGCATAGAGTAGCGTTCGGGATTCAAGTTGAGTTGGTAAGAGATATTTAGTTAAGTTAAATGCTTAAGTGGTGTTTTGGGGGTTAACCTGTTTACCTGATTAAGCTTTTTGATGGAGGCCACAACCAGTCAGAGTGGGCAAGAGAAGGTCCCTATCCCGAAGTTCAAGAAAAGAGCGGTTTCAGCAGTTCGGGATTGGCCACCGGGGTGTGGGCCAGCGGCAGGAGATAGCTATAGGCAGATAGCGGTAGTCTCGCTAGTCGATAGCGTCGGGATCGAGGGTTTAGAGCTCCAGGTTATAAGGTGTGTAGTTAAACCATTGTTTCCGGGGTTTGAGTATATCTGTTTATGTTGTATGATGCTAATAGGTGCAGTTAAATGTGAAAATGGTACCCTTAAGGGGTATGAAGATGATCAGGTTAGTAGCAAAGTTTGTAAATACGTGATCACTGATTTTATTATGTGAGTATGCCTATGATTGTGTTTAATATGTACATGCACCACCTTATCATCATTTTATGTTACATGTGCATGGGCGGGTTATGAAAAGAAGGTACGGGTGTACTTCGAGTACGTGGTTGATGTCAGCTTTGTGCTACATCGTGGATTGGCGCTGACTGAGGTCGCGTTGTGGATCTTTGCGATTTAGTTCGCGTGGTTACCTTGATTGATATCGGCTTATGCCATATCGTGGCTTGATGGATTGCTATGTGCTCCATCGTGGTTTGATGTTAGCTATATGCTACATCGTGGATGGCATTGGTTGCCTTTTTGGAGGGAAAAGGAGAGGGTGACTCGATAGTCCCCTGGTGTGTGGTAGGCTGGATCAGGGGGTGTGTAGCGGATGGACCCTAGGCTTGGGTTGGGTTTCATGATTGCATTATTTCGTTTATGAAATAATATGAAAATGGGCCAAGCCCAGTTGATATGTGGTTTATTGAGGAAAGGGCCTAGCCCAGTATTTGTTATAATTTGAAGGTGGGCCCAGCCCAGATTGTGGTAATGTCTAAATAATTATACTTGCATGTTGCATTTGATAATTGGGATGTTATGTGGTTAGCATGTGGGTGGATTTCGATGGTTTGGTTACACACTGAGTCATTGTGACTCACCCAATCTCTTATCCAACATCGCAGGTGAAAGGATGATCGGGCCGGGTTGGAGTGGATACTAGGTGGCCCATGCAGAAGGGGATTTTCATGCAGAAGATGTTTTACTTTATTTAAGTATTTTATATTACCAGTATTTTGGAATTTTATTTGATGTAAAAGGGCCCTTTTTATTTAAAGTACTTTATTTAATTTTGTTGAAGTTTACATTATATTCAGAAATATTTTCTTAAAAGATTCATATTATATATAATATTTTATTCCATAAATTTTAAACAAACTTATATTATTCAAAGTTAACAAAATTTTCAAGTTTTATTCTAAAGTTAAGGATTTTGCAACGGTTTCCGCAGTGACATAACCAGATCCGGTCAGGACGTGTGGGCCGGGTTTGGGGATGTTACATTTTTGGTGCTTGAGAGGTTGTTTTCTCCTTAACATTTTGGTGTCTTTTGCTTTCTCCAATTTCTTCTCCTATTGCCGAAACTCTAAAGCCATTAGTGAGTACTTTTCTTTCTTTGTTTTGCCGAAACCACCTAGCCTAATTGATCATCTTCTCCATCTTCTAAGTTGGGCTTTTCTTTCTTGATTAAACCGGGTAAGTGTTTTATTCAAATCTTTTCATTCTTTTTCTCTTTAGCCGAATGAGAGTCCCTCATTATTTGGTTGTTTCATCTTGATTCTAAAACCGAAATGGTGTTCTCCTTTACTCCCTCACATCTTGATAATCTTTTATTTGTAGTATTCTAGTGGATTGGCCGAATACCACATCATTTCCTAATCATCTCAAGTCATAAGCCAATTGGTGGGAATTGGGATTATCATCGATTAAGGTAAGGAGTTTTTTCATAGTCCATTCGATATCACTACTCGGTTATTGTGTTAATCGGATCGAAGTTTTGACTAATCGATTATGTTTTAGGGACGAAATCACTCGATATATTCTACCTTCGGACATAGTGGTAAGTGATTCAAGTGTAAGTGATACGAAATCTTTTGGAAATCCGAGGCTAACTTTTGGTTGGTATTGTTTTAGGTCAACGACTAGTGGTTCTTTAGGAAATCAAAATCAGGTGTGTAATCCCGTACCTTCCGTATACATATCTGAAATGGTGTGTAATCTCACACTTCTCTGAAAGTTTGTATGAAATATTCTGTGAATCGGTCGAAATACTGAAGAAAACCAAAAAAACCAGCATCCGTGATCACTCGGACATGCGTGATGATCGTAGTGGCAATCGTATTTTGTAATAAAATAGTTTCGGTTAGAAGCAGTGATGTGTTTCTAAAAAATCACAAAAAATAGGAGAAAGAGAATTAGAAAGTGAATAAGATATCAAATTAAAGCTTACTATGTCTATTTTAATATGGAAGAAACAGAGAAGGAAAAGAAATTTTATATTCTGAGATATCTTAATTTTAGTGAGACTGGTTCTGATTGACTTCGTGGTTCCCTAATCTGTTTTAGAAAAATCGTATAAAATTGTACAAAGTGGATTACGGGTTATAATTTATATGTATGGATTCCTTAGTGAGCCTATTTTCATTAGAAACAAGTGGGAGCAATATATGAAAACCGTACAGTGAGATATTTGAAATTAAGGTAAGAGAGGTCAGAATCATTGGACAGTGAAACGAGGGAAACTTTAAGGAATAAACTGTACTAAATGGTTAAGCCAAAAATTTTGGAAAAATTGTTGTAAGAAGATATATGAGTCTAGTTTCAAGGAAAATTTATGGATTTAGATTTTGAGATTCCTAACTCAAGTTATAGTCAATTTAGTCAGTACGACGCAGATGGACAATTTAAATTTTTATGCCCAAATTAGTAGTTAAGTCTGGATTGTGAAATTACCGAATTACGAAAATGCCCTTACAGGCCGAATTATGAAAATGCCCCTAATGGGCCGATTTGCAAAAGTGTTTATGGGCCGATTTGGTTTTTTGTTATATGGGCCGATTGATATTTTGATATATAGGTCGATCTGATATTTTGTTATATGGGCCAATATGATATTTTGCTATATGGGCCAATCTGATAATTTGCTATATGGGCCATAATTTTTGTAATAAACATCCGAATAAATTATTGTTGTTATGTTGTGATTTGTTATGCATTATATACATGATTTGCATGGGATGGGATAATAATGAAGAGAAGTTCTGGTGGCTCTGCCACATAATTTTGGTGGCTCTGCCACAAATCTGTATAGTGGCAATGCCACGTATATTCTGTTATAAGGCCTCTGGACTATTTTTTATTTTGCTTTATGTTTGGGATGTTTTTATTATTTTTCTTAAATTTTTTAAAAGGGAATTTTCTAAAAATATAAATAATGGTTTTCAAAATTGATTAATAAATGGATTTTACTGCAAACTTTTACAAATGATTTAACTCAGATTTTCTTTCAAAATTATCTACAACATTTTCAAAAGTCACGATTTTAAAGCTCACTACCTCGATTTTTAACTCATCAATCAACCTCTCAAAAATACTTGTATTTATTCTACGTTTCCGCAATGTTTTCAAAATGCTTCTGCAACTCTATTTCCAAACGTCATATTTTTGTAAATTGTTTATTTCAAATATGTTTTCACAACCAAAAAGGTTTTTAAAGATAATTACGTTTTCAAGTAGATAACAGTTGCTTAAGTGTTTTGGGTTTTAACAAAAAGGCTGTAATTCTCAAACAAGTTTTTAACAATCGCAAAGATGATTTTGAAGAGAAAAAAAAAACACTTCCATGTGACACGCCAGATTCGGGCCTAACTTCTAGGCCGGGTTTGGGGTGTTACAGATTTCATCCCTACCAACATAATCAATTAGCCAACCTTCAATCTGATTAACACAATAACCAAATAGAGATATCAAACGGACTATGAAAGAACTCCTTACCTTAATCGATGATAATCCTGATTCCCACAATTGTTTTATGACTAGAGGTGATTAGATGATGATGTGGTATTCGGCCACTCTCTATAACACTACGAAAAAGATATTGATCACAACATGAGAGTGATGGGGAGAGAGATGTTTTGATAGGAAAACAAGATAGAATAACCGAATAATGATGAACACATATATTCGACTAGGAAGAAAAATGAAATGAAAAGAGGGATATAAGGTCACTTACCAATTAGGTCAAGAAGAGATTGTCCAAGACGAAAAGAAAAGAAAAAGTGAAGAGATTGGATGATAATAGATTCAGTTTTAGAGGAAAATCAAACAAGAAAAAGTGATCTCAAAGTGATGTCGATTTTAGAAAAGAGAAAAGATTGATGAAATGGTCAAAAGAAAAGAATGGATGGATGGAGGAGTGCTAGATTGTTCAGCTATCAAAGGGGAGGTGGGCAAAAGATGAGTGTTTCGACCAAACAAAAGAAAAAGAATGCACCAATGTGCTATGAGGTTTCGGCCAAAGCAAAGAAAAGAAAATGTTCACTTTGGCTTTGGAATTTTCGGCAAAGAGGAAAGAGATTGGAAAAATTAAAAGTTCATCCAAAATGCTAAGAAGAAAAATAATCACTCAAGTACCAAAATTCACCAAATTGCTAAAGAGTTTCGGCACTCCCCTATTACCTCTCAAAACCGTGTGCACCAAACCAAAAGGGTCAAAAATTGACCATAAAAACATTCCAAAACATTTCCCATGAAAAAGGCCAACATGCTCCCTTATCTTGCCTTTTTCTTTTGATTCTTTCCTTCAATATCCCTTATCTTCCTCCTTACCATAAACCTTAGCCACCTTTCCATAATTTAAAAAGTCCACCTTGCCTAAAATACCATCATGGGCGACACTCTCAATGAATAGCACAAAAAAATAATCAAAATTTGTACCAAATGGGATTCGAACCTCTTCCCTTAAAGCCCTTCATGTGACGCCACTTCCTCTTTACCAAATGCTCATTTATGCTAGCCATTTACTCACTTATTTCCATAAGCATTGAGACCACTTACTATATCTCCTTAAAGTGCTAAAATACCAAATTTTTACTAAGGCCCAATTAAACCCCGAGCCTTCTTAGGACCTTAAAACATACACGATTAATAATTTAACTAGCCTCGCGCAAGATATAATGCAACACATAAAATTCTAAATTTTGGGATGTTACATTTATAAGGTACCAAAACAGTGCCTAAACCAGCGGATTCCTCGATCCTCACCCATTATAGGCTCATAGAACAGAGTTCATGTAACATCCTGAATTTTTGGGCCTATGCGTTTAATAGGTAGGATATGTTTAATGTGTTAATTTAAGTGTCAGGGGTCCAAATTGGGCTCAGGCTTAGGTAGAGGCCTTGATTAAAATTTTCTGTTTGGGCATTATAGGGGTTTAAAAGGTAGTATCTATGTTTAAAATACCAAAGTGGGCTTGTGGCCCAATCTTAGGAGGTGACACCACACAAGGGAGTAAGGGGCCCAAATTTAAGTTTCATGGAGCCCAATTCTTTTAATTTAAGTTAGCTAAATTTTGGGCATTAGGATTAGGTGGAGTGGATGGCAACAAGGCTAAAATTTAGGGGTTTTAATGTTTAAAATATGTGGATAATAAGCAGATAAAGGCTAAAATTTAGGGATTTTAATGTTTAAAATATGTGGATAATATGCTGATAAATGAGGGAGGAGTTAGAGATAATTAACTCTCTTTTAGATGAGCTAGTAGATTAAGATAAAAGAGAAAAGATAGGATTTATCTGCAAGGTTAGGTAAGTGCCGAAATTTCTATAAATAGGGGGAAAGTCTCTTCAATTTCGGCATTTGGGGTTTTTCTCTCATTCTTTTCTCTTCTTCTCTGAGTAAAAGCCAAAAACTCCTAAAGTTCCATCTTCTTCTTCATTCTCTGTAAAAGCCAAAATCTCTAAGCCTATTCCCTCATCTCCACTTTGATTCAAAAGCTGAAACTACACCTATTCTTCTCCTTAATATTCATTGGCCGAATCTCCCTTAGCCATCTTTTCAATTTTTAGTTCTTTCAAAAGCCGAAAGCGCGATAGATCATCTTTTCGGGATTTTTCCTAGAAGCAGAAACTCATAGATCTCTAAGTTATAGAATCGTGTTACATTCGGGATTTCAAGGTAAGAGGATTTGTTTATTCATATATATAAAATCGAGTAGAATACTAACTATGGCCAAATATAGGAGAGGCCTATTTTCACATCTTTCCGGCTTTTTGAAGCAATGCGTAGATCGGTTTAGCAAGGGTATCTACATTAATCAGGTGTGTAATTCTCCACACCATCTAGATCTGTTTGATAAATATATGATTATAAGTTTTATATGTCTTGATAAATGCCGAAATTCCGGCTTAATGATGGAAACCCAAAGAGGGTAAAAGCAAATCACCAGGTTAGTGAATGTTCTGATTAAATGATATAAGTACATTGATTTTTTGTGATTGCATGGGTTGGGTTGATGAAAGGAGGAAGTTATACGTTGTAGCGGTTTTTACCGTGATCCGTTGTAGCGGCTTTTGTCGTGATCTGTTGTAGTGGCTACGGCCATGATCTGATGATGAGCAGCAAGACTGCCATCAAGGCGTGTAGCGGTGTGGGTTGATTGTAGAAATCCCCAATGGTGTCAATGGTTGGTACGGGGGCGTGTAGCGGATGGAAACCTAGGATTTGGGTTGGGCTTGCATATTAATTTTTATTATGTATATTAAACTGTTTATTTTGTTTTATGGAAGGCCCACATCTAATGGTGCATGAGGGTTGCACACTGAGTCTCTGTAACATCCTGAAAAGGGCCTATGCATTTTCGGTTTAATTGTATGAAATAACATGTCTTATGTGTTATGAATGTGTTTTGAACGTTTTTGGAAACCTGGAAATGTATGGAAATGTTAAGTGTAAAAAGAGGAAAGTGAACATTTTTGGAAACTAGGAAATGTAAGGAAATGATTTAGAAATGATTCAAAAGAGGAAAGTAAACATTTCGGGAAACTTGGAAATGTATGGAAATGTTAAGTTTAAAAGAGGCAAACGAAAATTTTTGGAAACTTGGAAATGTAAAGAAATGTCAAGTTTTAAAGGTTAAAAAGAGGAAACTAAGGCAGGGTGGCCTTAAGAAAATTAATAGGAGGAATTTGACACACAAATAGGCTTGGAAAACTGGCCTGAAGATATCACTTAAGGCCCAAGTAGGTGACGCCACAAGCTATGCAAGTGGGCCTGAGTTCGAGTCACTTGGGGAGCAAATAAAAGAGTTTTATTTTGCTGCAAGGAGGAAGGGAGTTGGATGGCACATGGCTAAATTCTAGGAGCTTTTATTCTTTTATAATTAGTGGATAAATAAGGGATAAATAAAGGATTTATTTATCATTATTTTCAAGAGATAACTGTTGGATTAAATTCTTTTAATAAAGTGATAATTCAAGAGATAAAGCTATCAAAATAGAAGAGTGGTGGCCAAGTAAGGGACTCTAGCTAGTAAATTCGGCTATAAAAGGAAAAGAGAGGCCATTCATTCATTCACTTTTCCTTTGCCGAATTTCTTAAGCAAATTCTCCTCTCTCTGCCGAATTTCCTACAGTTTTTATTCTTCTTCTCTTTGTTAGCCAAAGCCGAAATACTTGTGTTCTAGCCGAATCCTCCATCTTTATTCTTCCTTCTCTTTTCTTTCTAATCCCTCCAAAAGCCAGAAGTAAGCCTTTTAAGTCCATAGCCGAATATCTCAAGTGGCTTCAAGCTTAGGTGCTGTCGATTTCTTCAAAGGTAAGAACAAGTTTGATTTCTATTCTTTTCTTTTAGATTTGTCGAAAATCTAGGACTAATCCCATCAATATTCTTGTTGCCGAAACCTTGAGGAGATCTTTCGGGATTTACTAAGTGTCAACTACAAGGAAGGAGAAGTTCTTTTCCCGAAGGTACACCATAGGCCGCGTGTTCCCCAGTTATTCGATGAGTTTCGGGATTTAAAATCCACAAGGCAAGTGTCTATAGCATTCGGCCAAGGCTTATTTTGGTATGAAGATCTATTTCTTACTTCGTTTAAAAGCCGAAACTAATTAGTTAAGTGATTTTAGTGCCTAGCCGATTGCAAGGGGACAACTCTGCGAAGTTTCGGGATTTGACTATAGTCAATTCGACACCAAGGTAAGCTTTAGTGTACTAATCCTACTAGGATTTGTATTTATGGCCGAATGGCTCTTTACTAAGTATTAAATGATTGATTAAATGTAGAGATCTAAGATCTAAGGCATTAGATCAAGCTTTTCGGGATTTGGATTGGAAACCCTAAGCGAATCAGGTGTGTACCCCACACTATCTTTAATACGTTATATGGCAATATTTAATATAAGTATGTATAAGAATGTGAATATGGCTAAGGTACCCTAATGTGGTACAAAGTACTCAGGTACGTTTCCTACTCCTACTAGGATTACGAAATATGTTATATTTTAACATGTGAAAAGTGACATGAATGTGAATTTAAGTATGATATGCATGATATGAATAATATGGGGCATTCGGGTTATATGAGAAAGGGGAAGTGAATGTGGTGACTTCGGTCTCACTATCTGAATGTGGTGACTTCGGTCACATTATCTGAATGTGGTAACTTCAGTTACATTATCTGAATGTGGTGTCTCATGACACAATTACCTGGTGGCTATGCCACGAATTTTATATGGGCGATGAGCACGTCGACTGCAGCGACTACCTTCGATGGAGTGTAGCGGAAGGAGGGTTGACTTCGTAGTCCCCACAGTGTGCAGGTTGGTACGAGGATGTGTAGCGGATGGCATCTAGGTTTGGGTTCGGGTTTGCATCATTACCTTGAATTACTATGTGAACATGATATGTATGGTATGCCTAAATCTATTAAATTTTAGTGTTGGTTACACATTGAGTCTGTTTGACTCACCCCGTTGGGGAATATTTTTCAGGTGATGAGCAGTAATGGACCGGGTCGGCAGGAGCTCAAAGGTGGCCATGCACAGCAAGCAAATTATTTAATCTGGACATTTTATTTTATTTAAGTACTCTACAATTTTTATTTTGGGTTTTGTTTTATGTAATAAGGCCATAGTGAACTATTTTATTTCTGTCTTATTGTTTAATTATGTTTACAAATTTTTATTAAGTTAAAGATTAAGTAATTTAATTTTTTTGAATATACTCTGTATGTTTTATCACTTAAAATTAAAAAGGGTTTTCAAATAAAATCGAATTCGTTTTCAACTCAAGCCCAACCCAAAACAATATTTTTTTTGAAAATTGCACAAGCTTTTCCTAAGAAGCAAAAGAATTTGAACCGGTTTTCTTGAGGAACATACCAGATCCGGACCAGGCTCGTGGGCCGGGTTTGGGTGTTTCAATTTTGTATCAGAGCCCAGTTTCAAACCTTCGGCCTGGGGTTTAAGGCCCAAAATGTTTTCAAATCGAGCCCAAATGAGTTTTTGAAGATAAGTAGGTTTTTTGGCATGGCACCTAAGTCTCCGACCCGAAGTCCACCAGGTAAGTACCCCTAACCTTTGTGTGAATTATAGTATGAATTGTAGAAGGGTAGAACTGGAATGGCACGTAGAGTAGTATGATAAGTATTTGGAACCCTAGGACTAGTTTACCCCAACTATTACATAAGACTTAATGACTAATTAAACAAACCTATGGCTAAGTCGCCGAGTTAGGGTGTGGCAACCATTGTGCGCATGTCTAGGATTGGATCCGGAAGAGCCTGGTATTTAAGTAGTCCTAGTGACTCACCTCCTCTTCGCAGGAATCCTACCTGGTGCGTAGCTTCGGTTCACCCTAACCAAGAGGACTTATTCATAGGCTAAACCCCTAACTAAAACCCGAAAGGGATTAGCCGCATTTTTATGGAAACCCTAGTTTTAAAATGACTAAATTACCCTTTTGATTTATACAAGCTATCCCATAAAATTTTTCTGAAATATTTCTTGATTTACAAAATTACTAAAATACCCCTAGTGGTAAAATTACAAAAATGCCCTTGGTTCATGAAATTTCCAAAATACCCACAGTTCTTATTCAAAAAAAAAAAATTTCATTACTTTATAACAAGTCCAAAAACCCTAATTTGCAAAATATCAAAATACTTTGATTTTGGAAAATTACGAAATTGCCCCTGACTTACAAAATTACCAAAATGACCCTGATTTCCAAAATTTTTGCAACATCACTGATTTGGAAAACAAAATTCTCAAAAATAACCCTCAAGTTTTATAAATTTTGAAATACCCCTGAATTATTAAACTTTACAAATTTACCCTGATTTGTAAAAATTTACTGAAATACCCCTGGAATTTCAAAATTTCCAAAAAAATACCCTGAGAATGCAAAATTACCAAAATACCCTTATTGACAAAATCCACAAGGAACCCTATTTTTGAAAAAAAATTAAGAAAATACCCCTGTAGGGCAATTTACGAAAATACCCCTGGGTAGTGGAAAAACAGCAACAATGAAAACTACAACATTTCTCTGAATGAACGAAAGTTCATAATTGAATGATGGATGTATGAATGAAAAGACTGTGTGCATGTATGAATACGAAAGAACCACTTCTAAAATTCTTGTCATAAAACTTTTTCGCGGGTAATCAGTGGAATAAAGGCTAATTCATAAAATTTCTTAATTAGATTAAAGCACGATCGTAGAAATGAGCTCTAGGGGACGTGGTTCTGGAATACCTTAATTGCCATGTTCGTTGTAAAGTCAGTTCGTTCTTATGTGGCTAGTAAGGTGTATGGAACCTTGATTGTAAACTAAGAGAATGTGCCTAGAAAGTATGATAGATTCTTAAGATCAGAGTGCGCAGCAGTAGCGTTGTAACACCCCAA
Organism: Gossypium australe; assembly: GCA_005393395.2. Classification (NCBI taxonomy): domain Eukaryota; kingdom Viridiplantae; phylum Streptophyta; class Magnoliopsida; order Malvales; family Malvaceae; genus Gossypium; species Gossypium australe. The sequence goes on along the minus strand of CM016615.1, from coordinate 34,519,829 downwards.
ACCCGGCCCATTTGCTATGACCGAATTTGAAATGCCACTGCGGAAAAACGTTTGAAAAACTTTTGACTTAAAGTTAAAAAAACAAAAAAAAATTTATTGTCTCTAATAAAACATTGTATAATTAAAGTTCCAAATAAAATTGAGTTGTTTAAAATAAAACATTTTCAAATAATAATAATATAATCGATAATCCAACTTAAAACATAATAAAAATCCTTAAATACTTAAAGTGGCCCTTATTACAATAGATAACCTTTCATAAATAAAATATGTGAAACAAATAAAATATCTTCTGCATAGGCCACCTCGTATCCACTCCAACCCGGTCCGAGCATCACCTGAAAGGTTTGAGAAAAATTGGTTGAGTCCCACAGACTCAGTGTGTAATTACTCCACTGAATTCCACTCACATGTTAACCACATATTAACCCATATAACAGATAACAAGATATCATATTCACTTAATAACACATTCTGGGCTTGGCCCATATTCATATCATTTATCAGGTAATAGGGTAATTATCCGCATAATTCCACATATCGAGCTTAACCCATTTCCACACTGATCCACATTCATATACTGGGCTTAGCCCATTTCTTAACCCAATCCACATTCACATATTGGGCTTGGCCCATTTTCACATCAATTACTCATATCAAATAAAATTATGCAAAGTGCACCCAACCCCAACCTAGGGTCCATCCTCTACACACCCCGTATCCAGCCTACCACACACCAGGGGATTAACAAATCACCCTCTCCTTTTCACTCCAAAGGCAATCAATGCCGTCCACGTGCAATTAAGCACAATAATCCACAACGCGACCTCAGTCAGCGCCAATCCACGATGTAGCCGTAGCTAACACCAAAACCACGATGGGACACATAGTCACTCATCAAGCCACGTGAACTAAATCACAATTAATCCACAACGTGACCTTAGTCAACGTCAATCCACGATGTAGCTCAAGGCTATCATCAAACCACGTACTCGAAGTACACCCGTACCTTCTTTCATATCATATCCCAACCCATGCACATGTAACATAAATAATGATATAATATAATGATGCGTGAGCATGTTCATCAAGCATAGTCATAACACATATTCATATTAATAATCACATATCATCAGGTTTGGTACTTACCGGATTATCGACATACCCCTTTAAGGGTATTTATCTCATAACTTTTACTGCACTTGTTAGTACATAATCAACACATACAAATATAGCAAAAACCCAGAAAATGGTGGGTTAATCACACACCTGCCTATTAGTGAAATCCCGAACTACTCGAATCTAACACGATCTCGAAACGTGGTTCTTCCTTCTCCCTAAATGCCGATTTGGTCTCCTACCAAATCCCGAATCACACTCTGAGTTCCCTTCCTTTAGCTACACACAAAAGAACACCTTTTTATGGCACTATGAACATTTGGCCAAACCACAAAACTATAAGCAAAACCATTTGGCTATACCATCAAATCCTGAAAGATCATCGTTTGAAATACTAAGTCTTACCTATAGACTTACCCCAAAACGGTTGTCAAAGAATTGAGGCTTAGAACGATTGCTTCCAAAGTCCCGAAGAGCCTATCTTCCAAAACTGTTTGAAGAAAACCAAAAGAAGTCCTACTCTTGATGATATTCGGCCAAGGCAAACCAAATAGGATATGAGAGTTTCGGCTATGGTTTTGAAAGAAGAAAACAATTGATATTCGGCTCAAAAGAGATGAAGAATTAGTATGGCAAAGAAAAATGAAAAGGAAAGAAGGATGATTCGGCTTTAACAACCAATGAAAGAAAAATCAAGAGGAATGGGGAAGAAAGAGATTCGGCCAAAAAGAAATGTTGTGATTTTGAACAATATCAAAAGAAAGAAAAGAGAGAAAAATGGGAGTAAGAGGTTCGGCCAACACCTAATTTACTAAAGAAGAAAAGTGCACAAAAATGCACAAGGTTCAAATGTAGTTTCGGTTTCAAGAGGAAAAATGAAATAAAGAAAATAGGATTTGGTTTCAACAAAAATGAGAGCTAAAACAATAAGCAAAGATGCACCTAATGCTTAAGGAACATTCGGCTAAGGAGAAAGGCTTTGGAGAGGAAAATGAAAATGCAAAAAGGTGCACAAAATGCAAAGTGCTAACCAAATCCCCCCCATACTTCCTATCAACATTCAGCCACCCCCCTAGCCACACATGCCGTCCACATACATGGACTTCCAAGTCAAACCTATCCACCCAACACTTTCCAAAACCAAATACCTTATATCATGCCTTATGCTCTCCCATTAGCCTTAAAACCATTGATTTCTTTCCCAAACATCAAACTTACCTTAAACTAATATTCAACTTGCCATAAAGAAATAATTGAAAGTCCAACCTACCATATGTAAAGCTTGACCGTCCATTAATGCTAGGATACATAAAAAAATAAAGTCTTCAAAATGCTAAACATGCTACTCGAACCACTTCCCTCAAGCAACTCTTCATGCATCTTAACCACCTTGCCACTAACTCCACATGTGCTAGATTTTAACACTTAAATTAACTTAAGTGTCAAGTTCACTTAATCCACTTCACTGATTTCTTCAACTTAAAAATTATTCTAACTTCGAAACTAAATCCAAACCTTCACAAAACTATACTAAGCCCACAATAAAAACCATACCCGAGCTAACACAAGTAACAAGATGATATTCAAATTTTCCTAAAGCCCAAGGCCCAATTCTACTAGGCCCAATTTCGGGATATTACAAGCGTAGTGTGGTGAGCTAGGAAGTACGACTGTTCGTCAGTAAGTAATTTTGAGGACGAAATTATTTTAAGGGGGGTAGAACTGTAACATCCTGAAAAGGGCCTATGCATTTTCGGTTTAATTGTATGAAATGACATGTCTTATGTGTTATGAATGTGTTTTGAACGTTTTTGGAAACCTGGAAATGTATGGAAATGTTAAGTGTAAAAAGAGGAAAGTGAACATTTTTGGAAACTAGGAAATGTAAGGAAATGATTTAGAAATGATTCAAAAGAGGAAAGTAAACATTTCGGGAAACTTGGAAATGTATGGAAATGTTAAGTTTAAAGGAGGCAAACGAAAATTTTTGGAAACTTGGAAATGTAAAGAAATGTCAAGTTTTAAAGGTTAAAAAGAGGAAACTAAGGCAGGGTGGCCTTAAGAAAATTAATAGGAGGAATTTGACACACAAACAGGCTTGGAAAAGTGGCCTGAAGATATCACTTAAGGCCCAGGTAGGTGACGCCACAAGCTATGCAAGTGGGCCTGAGTTCGAGTCACTTGGGGAGCAAATAAAAGAGTTTTATTTTGCTGCAAGGAGCAAGGGAATTGGACGGCACATGGCTAAATTCTAGGAGCTTTTATTCTTTTATAATTAGTGGATAAATAAGGGATAAATAAAGGATTTATTTATCATTATTTTCAAGAGATAATTGTTGGATTAAATTCTTTTAATAAAGTGATAATTCAAGGGATAAAGCTATCAAAATAGAAGAGTGGTGGCCAAGTAAGGGACTCTAGCTAGTAAATTTGGCTATAAAAGGAAAAGAGAGGCCATTCATTCATTCACTTTTCCTTTGCCGAATTTCTTAAGCAAATTCTCCTCTCTCTGCCGAATTTCCTACAGTTTTTATTCTTCTTCTCTTTGTTAGCCAAAGCCGAAATACCTTGTGTTCTAGCCGAATCCTCCATCTTTATTCTTCCTTCTCTTTTCTTTCTAATCCCTCCAAAAGCCGGAAGTAAGCCTTTTAAGGCCATAGCCGAATATCTCAAGTGGCTTCAAGCTTAGGTGCTGTCGATTTCTTCAAAGGTAAGAACAAGTTTGATTTTTATTCTTTTCTTTTAGAAATGTCTAAAATCTAGGACTAATCCCATCAATATTCTTGTTGCCGAAACCTTGAGGAGATCTTTCGGGATTTACTAAGTGTCAACTACAAGGAAGGAGAAGTTCTTTTCCCGAAGGTACACCATAGGCCGCGTGTTCCCTAGTTATTCGGTGAGTTTTGGGATTTAAAATCCACAAGGCAAGTGTCTATAGCATTCGGCCAAGGCTTATTTTGGTATGAAGATCTATTTCTTACTTCGTTTAAAAGCCGAAACTAATTAGTTAAGTGATTTTAGTGCCTAGCCGATTGCAAAGGGACAACTCTGCGAAGTTTCGGGATTTGACTATAGTCAATTCGACATCAAGGTAAGTTTTAGTGTACTAATCCTACTAGGATTTGGATTTATGGCCGATTGGCTCTTTACTAAGTATTAAATGATTGATTAAATGTAGAGATCTAAGATCTAAGGCATTAGATCAAGCTTTTCGGGATTTGGATTGGAAACCCTAAGCAAATCAGGTGTGTACCCCACACTATCTTTAATACGTTATATGGCAATATTTAATATAAGTATGTATAAGAATGTGAATATGGCTAAGGTACCCTAATGCGGTACAAAGTACTCAGGTACGTTTCCTACTCCTACTAGGATTACGAAATATGTTATATTTTAACATGTGAAAAGTGACATGAATGTGAATTTAAGTATGATATGCATGATATGAATAATATGGGGCATTCGGGTTATATGAGAAAGGGGAAGTGAATGTGGTGACTTCGGTCTCACTATCTGAATGTGGTGACTTCGGTCACATTATCTGAATGTGGTAACTTCGGTTACATTATCTGAATGTGGTGTCTCATAACACAATTATCTAGTGGCTATGCCACGAATTTTATATGGGCGATGAGCACGTCGACTGCAGCGACTGCCTTCGATGGAGTGTAGCGGAAGGAGGGTTGACTTCGTAGTCCCCACGGTGTGCAGGTTGGTACGGGGATGTGTAGCGGATGGCATCTAGGTTTGGGTTCGGGTTTGCATCATTACCTTGAATTACTATGTGAACATGATATGTATGGTATGCCTAAATCTATTAAATTTTAGTGTTGGTTACACATTGAGTCTGTTTGACTCACCCCGTTGGGGAATATTTTTCAGGTGATGAGCAGTAATGGACCGGGTCGGCAGGAGCTCAAAGGTGGCCATGCACAGCAAGCAAATTATTTAATCTGGACATTTTATTTTATTTAAGTACTCTACAATTTTTATTTTGGGTTTTGTTTTATGTAATAAGGCCATAGTGAACTATTTTATTTCTGTCTTATTGTTTAATTATGTTTACAAATTTTTATTAAGTTAAAGATTAAGTAATTTAATTTTTTTGAAAATACTCTGTATGTTTTATCACTTAAAATTAAAAAGGGTTTTCAAATAAAATCGAATTCGTTTTCAACTCAAGCCCAACCCAAAACAATATTTTTTTTGAAAATCGCACAAGCTTTTCCTAAGAAGCAAAAGAATTTGAACCGGTTTTCTTGAGGAACATACCAGATCTGGACCAGGCTCGTGGGCCGGGTTTGGGGTGTTTCAGTCTCGCGACTCAACCAATTAATTAATATTCCAGGTAGCACTTAGTGCATTGGACCGGGCTGGAGAGGAGCGCAAGGTGGCCATGCAAAAGAACATCTGGTTCCAGCAAAAAGACTCAAGTTATTATTTTATATTTTTAATTAATGGATTTTAAATCTCGTTGTAATAAGGTCATGGGCCAGTAGACTATTATTTATGTTTTTGGGTTTAAGTTGGGTTTAATTATTAGACATTTTAATTTTTATGATTAAAATTAAGCTAAGACATGTACAAGATTTTTTTGGATTTTAATTAAAATTCACCAAGGCAATCTATAACTTTATATCTTATATGACTTAATAAATTATTAAGTTTTCGGTTTTAGTATTTAAACCTAGTAGTCATTTTCCAAAATGCGACATGTTTTACTAAATCTTCTTAGTGACATGCCAGATCCGGTCGTGGTGTTTGGGCCGGGTTTGGGGTGTTACAGTTCAGTTCAGGGGAATACATTTCCCTATGGCTATACGAAGATGAAAATCTCACGAAGACATAGGTACAGATGTATCCCGAAAGCGATCCACTATCCTATACGGAGGTGAATACCTCATGAAGGAACAATTTCTCACTCCCACTTAAAAAGGTAAGACCAAAAAGGTCATTATGCAATATGATGCGAGGCTCAAACCACAGCAATGAAATAACACGAACAAATGCAATAAAAGGATTGTAATTTTTCAAATCGGATTTTCAGTTTTTCGACAACAAGATATAAAATAATCAATTTTACGGCTTGAGTCTCTTATATCCTCAGTGGAGTTGCCAAGCTGTCAAAACCATTTTTTTTGTTTGTAAAACGGGGTCGACTTTAAAACGAAAGTGGAGTCGCCAACAATCTTTTTTCGAGGTGTGATCGAATCACCTTAAGATTAATCATTAAAACATTTTGGTTTGTTAAAATAATGACTTTGGCCTACGAAATTCAAGGAAACAGGTTCGGGAGTTGGTTACACACGAAGAAGGATTAGCACCCTCGTAACTCCCAAAATTGGCACCGAATCGATTGATTAACATCTTAATGTCAAAAATTTGAAAAGATTTTAAAATACGATCCTTTTTATTTAAAGAAAAACTTGAATAAATCAAATTGGACGCTGGGACCTGCTCATTTTGAAGAAGTAAAATATCATGTCTAGTGAGTTAAGATACAACATTTCGAATACTCGAAATTAAGCTTGTCTTATGACTTTTAAAACTAGTGCATTTGAATTCAAAAAGGATATTCGGTCATTTGGGTCAAATGAAAAATCGAAACCCAGTAAGTTAGGGCACAATTTCCCAAAATTCCAAATACTGAATATTGCCTTTGTTTTTAGAAATCTTATCTCGAGATAACAAAATGCCACATCCAGTGAGTTAGGACACAACATTTGAATTCCCGAGAATAAGCTTTTATTTAACTTATACTTTGATTTTTAAGAAATAATTGGTTCTTTAAACTCGATGAGAAAATCGAAACCTAGTAAGTTAGGATACAATTTCTTTTGAATCTTAAAACGTGAAGTATTTGCTTATTTCAAAACGAAAATTTTAATGCATCGAATAAAATGTGATATGATCGTAGTAAAATGGAAGATGACTTATAGTACACATGCATAATAGAATAAAAACAAGGGTAATAATGTAAATAACAAAAATAAAGGCAAAAATAAATAAAAGCTAAAACAAATAATTTATATAAAATAATAGGTAAAAGTTTAAAAAATAAACAAATAAATAAAATAAAAGCTAATAGCGAATAAATAAATAAATAAATATTATGTACAATAGTTCAAAGATAATAAAATAATAAAAAAGTAACAAAAATACAATAATAATAATAATAAATCATAATGAAAATATGTTAATAAACATATAATAATAGTAAAAATACATAAATAGGAGTAATAATAATAAATACAATTATAGCAATAATATTATTGAATAATAATAAATAGGAATAATAATAATAATAATAATAATAATAATAATAATAATGATGATGATGATGATGATAATGATAATGATAATATCAAAATACACAAAATAAAATGTGAAGAAATAAAAAAAAACATATAATAATAATAAAGAATACATGTATGTGTAATCAAAATGAAAATACTACATACAAATATAAAAATAAAAAAAACGATAATACTAATAAAATATGCACAAAATAATAATAAAAAACGGATTAAATAACATAAAGAAATAATCGAAGTAAAATAATGGGGATCAAATTGAAAATAAAGCAAAATTACGGGGCTAAATTATAATAAATAAATGATTAAAGGACTAAATTGAGATTAAAATAAAGTTAAGTGGCTGGATTTAAAAAGAAAAATAAAGAATCGAGGCAAATTAGAAATTAAAATAAAAAAGGGGACTAAATTGAAATGCGCGCCATGAACGAGGGACTCATTGGGCAATTTTGCCCTTTGCCCAAAATGACGTTGTTCAAATGGGGACCCAATTGAAAACAAAACAAAATGTCGGGTAAAAATTAAAAAATAAAAATAACTTAATTGCAAAGTAATAAAAAGGCGGAAGGGCTAAACGTGCAATTAGCCCTTCCGTTAAAAACATGTGGACCCTAGACCTGGAGTGGGTCAGATTCAGGTCGAGTTGCATGAAACGACGTCATTTTGGCACTGGTGCTTAAGTCCAAAACGGCGCCATTTTGAACCCTATATAAATAGTTGAAATCAGAAAAAAAAAAAACAGTTACCTTTTCATTTTTTCCAAAAAATTTTGAGAGTTCTCAGATTCTCTCTCAGCGATTTCCGGCGAGACTCAGGCGCCGATCGCCACTGTCGGCGTCGTCGTAAATGGCGGCCGGAGTTTGAAAAAAGTAAGTTTTTTCATCTTTTTTTATATATATTATATTTTTAGTATATATATATATATATATATAACATAATTTGTATGTGTATATATGCGATTTCGAAGAGAAAGAAAGGAAAAAAAGAAAAATAATGAAAGCAAAAAAACTTTGCTAATCTATTCTTTGATTTAGTATTGATTCTATCTGTGTATTCATATTGTGGGTAAAAAAGGGAGGCCCTACATAGATTTTTCATTCGGCTTTATAAAGCCGAAAATCAAAAAGAAAAATGAAAAATAAAATAAAAATACATCACCTTTTCTCTCTTTTTTTGTTATTCCCTATTTGCTATTATTTGTTGTTTGTCCTTTGCAGGTGAAACCGTCGTGGAGGCGCACGTGTGGGGTGACGTGGTTGGAGGCACGCGTGTGGTGCTTGGAGGCCCGAGCGGCGCTAGAAAGCTCTAGAAACCTCTAGGGTTTCTGGAAGTATTAGAATTTTTGGGCCATTTAGGCCGGTTCAGCATTGGGCCTCTAGTATTTAGGCCTTTTATTATTTTTTTATTATGGACTATTTAATATTGGATTTTTGTTTATTTGGTTTTTTTAAAATATTTTTGGTTTATTTGGTTTGGCATTGGGCCCAGGCAAATTTGGGCCCGTACACTCATGAAAGAACCTTTAATCGGGAAGCTCCGAAAAGCCATATATTGGGACGCTCATAAGAGCCGCGGTGTGTCCACAACACATGCAGGATCACAACCAATCGGGATGCTCCGAAGAGCTATTAACGGGATGTAACACCCTGAAATTTGGAATTTTATGTTTTGCATTATTTCATGCAGTAGGCTAATTAAGAATGTTAATTGTGTATGTTTAGGGGTCCTAATAAGGCTTTGGGTTGAGTTGGGCCTTAGTATAATTTTTGTGTTTAAGCACTTTAAGGAGAGATAGTAAGTGGCATCAATGCTTAAAGAAATAAGTGTGTATTTTGCTAGCATAAATGAGCATATGGCAAGGAGGTTGTGGCATTAAGTGGAGAGCATGGAGGGAAGGGGTTCAAATCCCATCTTTTGCAAATTTTGGATTTATTTTTGTGTTTCTCTTCCAAGTGTCGGCCATGGCATTAGTAAAGGAAAGGAAGACTTTTCAAATCATGGAAAGAAGACTAAGAAAATAAGGTAAGGAGGAAAACAAGGAAAAAGGAAGGAAAGGAGTAAGAAGGGGGATATGTTGGCCAAATATTTGGAAGGTACTTGGAATAGAATTTTGGTCAACATTCATCCTTTCGGAAAAAGTGATACACGGTTTTGTTGGGAGAAAGGAGGAGCCGAATTTTCCTAGTCATTTTGCTAGTTTTGGTGCAAGAAAGGCCTATTTTCTTTTTAGCATATTGGTGTTTTCTCTTCTCAATTCTTTCCCTTTGTTTTGGTCGAAACTCTTATTGCGTTTTGCTCATTTTTCCCTTGTTGTGCCGTAACCCTTAATCCATCCTTGTTCATTCTTCTTTGGTTGCCGAAATACTCACATCTTTTGGTTCATTTCTCTTTTGGTGATCGGCCGAAACCTCTAAACACTTCTTGTCCATCTTCCCTTCTCTTTTTGATTATTTCTTTAGCCTTTCTTTCACTTCTTAAATCAACATTACATTGTGACCGAATTTTCTTTATTCATTTCTCTCCATAGCCGAGTCTATTAGCATCCTACCTACTCTCTATTTCTTTTTCTTTCGTGTTGGGCACTATCTTCTTGACCGAATCGGTAAGTAATCCTCTTCTTTTCAATTTCTTTTCTTCATGCCGAATATGTGCCCTTGTCATGGGGTGGTTTTTCTTGACCGAAAACATCATTTTCTTCTACTCTCTCAAAACGTGATCATTTTTCTTTTCGTAGTGTTCTAGTGAGTGGCCGGATATCACATTCTTGCCGATTCCTCTCTAATCTTAAGTCCAATCGGTGAAAGTTGGATCTGCTATTGTCAAGGTAAGGGATTTCTTTAAAGTTCATCTCAATATCTCTCAATACTTGGTTATTCCGTTAAAATGGAATGATGGATTTGTCTAATCGGTTGTTTTATGGACTAAATCGTCCGTTATTATTCACTCGTTAATCCTCGAAAGTAGTGGTAAGCCGAATCCTATCCCTAAACTATTATATCCACCCATCATAGTACTTTCTAACCGAGATCTTTTCAATGGAGGCAAGTGGTAACGATTTGAAAGGAAATGCGATAGTAGGAGACAAAAGGAGTGGATTTGCAATTCCTACTCCTAAGTTCAAACGAAGGTCGGTATCGGTGGTTCGGGATTTTCCACCGGGTTTTGGACCATCATCCGATGAAAATAGACAAATCGTGGTCGTTCACGATACTAAGAGTAAGCGTTTCAATAGATCGTTTGATTTAGATTTAGATTAATAAAATCTCGTTTGTTGGATTAATCGAGTGTAATGGTGATTTAGGTGCCGACGATCAAGAAGGATTAATCCTTACCGTAATCAGGTGGGTAATCTCACACCGAAATCCCGTAGATTCATGATTCGATATCACGTTGGAAAATAGATCGTTATTATACATATGGCTAAAAATCGTAATATGGCATAAATAGAGAAATTTGCTTAAATTACATTATTTCTATAAATTGTCAAAATCGGTATTAAAATTGTTAAAATTACGAAAATGCCCCTATGGGCCGATTTACGAAAATACCCATATGGGCCGAATTACGAAAATGCCCTTATGGGCCAATTTACGAAAATGCCCCTATGGACCGAATTATGAAAATGCCCCTATGGGCCGATTTACGAAAATGCCCCTATGGGCCGAATTGCAAGAATGCTTTAGTGGGCCGAATTACAAAGTTCTATAATTGGCCGATTTACCGTAATAAATTATTGGATTAATAATTGTTGTACATATATGTGGATATTATGCTTTATTATGTATGTTGCATGTTACATATCGCATGGGTTGGGAAAAATGTATGAAGAGCAGTGTAACCTGGTGGCATTGCCACAAAATATTCATTATGATGTTACTTATGATTTCGGTGGCTTGGCCACAATAAAAATATATGATAAGCAGCTTGACTGCAAATTTTGGTGTGAGCGGCAGGGTGGGTTGACTTGATCCCCACAAGTGCGATTGGCTGGTCGGGGGTGTGATGGATGGATGGGTTGGGTTGCATGCATTTATTTCATTTTGTTATTGATTATGTAAATGGGCTTAAGCCCAAGTTATTGCTAAATGGATTCAGGCCCAGTGGTTGACGGTAAGGGGATTATACATTGAGTTCTAGTAACTCACCCCCTTTCCATAACCCTTGCAGGTAATGCTCAGTGATGTGGACTTAGGCCATGAATGACACGGTGGAGGCCATACTTCAGAAATGGTGTTTTTTTGAACTTTAGATTTCTATTTATCTTTACTTAATTACTTTTACTATTTTGGGTTTTTAAGTTGTAATAAGGCCTCTAGAATATTTTATTTTTGCTTTATGTTTGATGTACTTATTATCTTGCTTGATTTATTTTAAATGGGAATTTTCTAAAAATCATAAATAATGATTTCCAAAATTGATTAACAAAAGGTTTTTATAAATATGTACAAATATTTTAACTCAAATTCTCTTTCAAATTACCAACGACATTTTCAAAAGTCACGATTTAACGTTCACTACTTTGATTTTTGATTCATCAATCAACCTCTCAAAAATAGTTGTATTTTATCAAATATTTACATCCAAACTTGTTTTCTTAACCATAACCAAATAACACTTATTTTAGTACAAATCACAAGGACTTTATACGTTTTCCTCACGTGACATGTCAGATCCGGTCATAACACATGGGCCTGGTTTGGGGTGTTACACGGGAAGCTCACAAGAACCATATAACGGGAAGCTCGTGAGAGCCAAATATCGGGATGCTCATGAGAGCTAATAATGGGACGCTCTTTCGAGTTGTGGTGTGTCTGCAACACATGCAAGACCACAACCAATTCGGGAACCCTGTATCCATCGAATTTCATTTGTTGAAACGGGACTTAATTCTTGTCGGTCATCGTCAGACATGTGATTAATTTCATATGCATGGCAATTGCACAATTCATATACATAACATTCAATTTAAACATATAATTATACAATTTAGTTACACGAACTTCCCTCGACAAGTGTTCGTGTAAGCAAAATCTACTAATCTGACACTTTTTCTTTTTCATTATCTAACTCCATATTTGGTCTATCCGGATCTATACTAGTAAATTTATCTCAATTTAATACAGTTCATGTTCAATTCAATCCAATTCACATTTTAGGCAAAATTACCATTTTGCCCGTATACTTTTGATTAATTACAATTTAATCCCTAGGCTTGGAAAATGAAATTCATGCAATTTAATCCTTATTCCAAGCCTAGATAATTTTTACATATAACATTAGCAACCCATGTATTTCATAAAATTCAAAAATTTTCCATGAATTTTACATCTTTTCAATTTAGTCCCTAAATTACAATTTCATCAAAATTCACTTTACAAAAGTTGTTTATCTATCAACAACCTTTTATTTTCTACCATAAAAATTCATAATTCATGCATACTCATCATGGAAAGACCCTAGTACTTTGATAACTTTACAAATTAATCCCCGAGATAGCTAGATTAAGCTATTACAATCTAAAAAAAATATAAAAATTACTAAAAACAGGACAAGAATACTTACCTAATTGAGCCAAATAAGTTTGCTAACTTCAAGCTCTTCTAACTAGGGTTTCCATGTCTTTTATTTGGGAAAGATGATATAAGATGATGATATTAGATTTTTATTTTATTTATCATCTTTTATGTTTTTACTTTCCAATTTAGTCCTTTTCTTTATTTAATTTTCCAAGGATGAATCATCATACTTATTTACTAACTACTCTTAATGGTATATTTTCCATATAAGGACCTCAAATTTTGAATTCCAAAGTTATTTGATACCTTTAGCTATTAGAACTCAACTTTTGCATTTTATGCAATTTGGTCATTTACATCTAATTAGACATGTAACCGATAAAATTTCTTAACCAAATTTTCTTACGATATTCCTATCATAACGCAGACCACGAAATAATATTAAAATGATTTTCCTTTCAGACTCGGATTTGTGGTCCAGAAACCACTATTCCGATTTTTACTGAAAATGAACTGTTACATAGTAGGCCTAGGTACTAAATTGTAAAATTTTTAAAGTTTTGAAATGTTTCCATTGATGATTTTTGATGTTTTTTCTGTTAAATAGATTGGGTATAAGCTTAGATTTGATTAAGGGCTAAGTTTTAAAGTGAATTTTGTTAGTTTTAGATTTAGGGACTAAAATCAAAATATTTTGAAATTGACATGAAATTTCTATAATTTTTGAATTTATAGGGCTATACAGGAATAAAATTGGAATCATATTGAAAAATGAAGCTTAAAATTTAAAGATATAGCTATTTGGGTTTTAGGGACTAAATTGAATAAAATGTGAAACATTAGAGAAATTGTGTAAAATGAAATTAAGTTGCCATATGCTTTGGATAGAATGTTATAAGGTAATTGGCACTAATAATTGTTGATGAATTACTATAGATAGAGATTTAAACCAATTGAGAGTTAATCGAGAAATAAGAGAAGTTGAAGATTAGTCCCCATGACACTTTGTAGTTGTCGTTTTCCAGGTAAGTTCATATGGGACTACTTTGTTAATTCATAATATATTTGTAATACTCTGATTTGCTTTTTAGTTTGAATATTTAGGTATATATATTGCCTCAGTATCAAAAGGATTAATTTGATAAGACTTGAAATGTATGATGAATATGAGAAGATATGTAACATCGAATGGATGTAAATTGTTATACAAATCGATTAATTTTTAAGAAATGTTGATAAGTGAATTAATAGTTTCTTATGATTAATCGAATCATAGTAGTGTGAATTTGATTGATTATTGAGATAGATGATTAACTTGAATTAAATTGAAAATTGTATAAATTGGTGAAATTGTGAAATTGACTTGGGATTGAGATGAATCTTGTTATTTTATGTATATAATGATATTTTGATGAATGAATTGACAATATTTGTAACATCCTGAAATTTTGGGGCTATGCATTTAATGTGTGGTTATGTTAAATGTGAGTGTTAGGGGTCCAGAATGGGCTCAGGGTTGGGCAGATGCCTTAATCGAATTTTCTGTTTGGACACTCTAGTGGAAAGCTTGATAAGATAAGGCTTAAAAGATGTTATCTATGTTTTAAAATACAAAATGGGCTTGTGGCCTAGTGGCAAAGTGTCGCCACTTAAAGAGCAGGGAAGTGGCGTCAACTGGGGAGGCTCAAACTCAAGTTGCATGAAGCCCAATTCTTTTAATTAAAATTTAGCTAATTTTTGGCTTTTAAGTGAGTAGAGTGGGACGGCAATGGGCCTTGGAAATAGGGGGAATATATATGTTTGGATAATGTAGATAATATGGCTGATAATATGGCAGATAAAAGGAAGAAGAACTGGTGTTATCTGGGCCACTTGTGGATAAGAGATCAGGTAATGATAAGGGAGAAAATTTAGGATTTATCTGCTGGTCACAGTGGTGGCCGAAATTCCAACACTGAGGGGGAGGAGGAATCGGTTTTGGTAAGTTCAAGGGGTGCTGAAATTTCCCTTGACTAGTAGCCTAGTTTTTGTTTAAAAAAAAAGGGGCATTTTCGTTTTTAGGGAGTAGGTGCCGAAATTTAGGTTAAGTAAGGGGGGATATCTTTTGTTTTCGTTATTTAGGGTTTTATTCTCCCATTCTCTTCTTCAATTTCGGCATTTGGGTTTTTCTCTCCTTCTTTTCTCTCATTCTCTGCCAAAGCCGAAATCCCTAAATCCCATTCTATCATCTTCACTTTTATGCAAAAGCCAAAACTTATGATTTTAATTCTCTTCTCCATTCTTTTTCTATAAGCCAAATATTCATTGTTCTTTGCTTTTTCTCTTTTGCCGATCTCTTCACTAAAAACCAAATCTACATAGATTCCTTCCTATCATCTTCTCTTTTTGATCTTCTCAAAAGCCGAAATCTTCTAGGAGTAGCCGAATCTCCCGTGATAGGGTAAGTGCCGATCTTCTTCTCTTCACTTTCTCTTTCGGTGTTTGGAAGTTAAAGCCGAAAGGCTATTGAGATTGGTAAGGTTGACGATTGATTAATGGTTTGATGTTTTCTTGTTGGGTGACATCGGGAATCGAAGTAGATCGTTTAGATCTAAAAGCCGGAAACTACTAGTCTCTGAGTCTCAATCTTCTTTCGGGATTTCAAGGTAAGGGGTTCTCTTTAGATTTCCGTTAGGTTCGTTCATCGTATTTGTAATCTTAGCTCTATGATATGGATTAACAACCATATGTTGTGATGGTAGCAACTGATAAGGTCTTTTAATGGAATCAAATATCGATCAGGCGAAAGAGGGGATTGGATTTGTTAAACCAATCCCTAAGTTTAAGAAACGAGAAGTGTCAGCAGTTCGGGATTGGCCACCAGGTTGTGACCGGCTTCAGAACAAAACCTTAGACAGATAGCAGTCATATCAGCTTCTGATAGTGTCGACATAAAAGGTGTGTATATCTATAACACACTAATTAATCTGTACTAAATACATGTTATGGGCTAAAAGCCGGAAAAAGGCTGTATAGTAATCTGTTCTAAATATATGTTATAGGCTAAAAGTCGGAAAAAGGCTGTATAGTAATCTGTTCTAAATATATGTTATGGGCTAAAAGCCGGAAAAAGGCTGTATAGATAGTCGGATTACCCAAAAAGGGTAGGCAAGGGATGCCAGGTACGTAAACATAGAAACTTCTCTATGTGTATCGATGTATGCGATAGACTGTGAACTTTTAGGTAGTATATTGTTTTGATCCTGCATGTATGTATGCATGGGATGGGGTTGATATGATGAAAGGGAAGAGCATGCTAATAGGTCACTTGGTGATCGGTGGTTAAACCACGTTTTATAAAATTAGGTCGCAAAAGTGATTGGTGGCTAAGCCACATTAAATTTATTCCGAATTGATAGGAATAGGCAGCATGACTGTCGATATGGTGTATAGCGGTTAGTGGGTTGATTGTAGAAATCCCCGAGGTGTGTTGGTTGGTACGGGCTGGTGTGTAGAGGATGGACTATTAGGTTTGGGTTGGGCCATGTTGCATGAAAATATTTTGTTGCCATTGTGTATGGGCTAAGGCCCATAATGTGTTTGTGGGCCTCAAGCCTTTTATGTGTTTTCGGGATTTGCACACTGAGTCTTGGTGACTCACTCTTTATTTTCCTTACTTTTTCAGATGAGCAGTAATCGTGGACATGGGAGCCGAGGCAGACACGAAGGGCCATCAAGTTATTTATTTTCATAAACTATTTTGGGTTTTCTCTTAAGTTTTAATTTTGGGACTATTTATGTAATAAGGCCTCCATAGCTTAGGTTATCGATTTATATGTGTTAATGTTTATATTTTGAATTTGTTTTAAAGACTTAATTCTTATAAGTAATGAAATGGGAATTTCAAACACGTTTAACGCAAAGATATGTTTATCTAAAAAAAAAACTACAAAGGTTTTCTACAAATAGCACGTACTTATCAAATACCCACTTAAACAAACCGAGATTTCAAATCCCTTCAAAGAGAAGTTTTCAATTGTTAACCCGTAGCATACCAGATCTGGTCGTAGCGTTTGGGCCGGGTTTGGGGTGTTACAATATTGAAATTGATAAAAAGGGAATCAAACTTATAAATGAAACGAATAATTTGATTATCATATTAATTGTTCTGCACTTCGGTGCCTACTTGTAACACTGCCCGGCTACGCACGTGCGCACTCAAACACTGGATTTATATAATAATTTTTGAAGCTCGGTTTTACTGAAAGAGTACAGGTCAGTTGTAATATTTATAGTGTTACAACAAAACATTGAAGTATTCTACGGATCGAACCAAAGGAAGAGGCGATTGAGCAATAACTAGCATACCCAATTGAGTCTAAGTGGCTACTAATATGATTTTATAGTACAACAGTCCATAAAAGATTATTTTTGCAAGAAAATTAAATATTCTACCTTAAGCACTAAATTGCAAGAAATGTAAACTAAGGGGACTATCCAAGAAATAACAAATGGAAGTTTGTTGACTTCGATGTGGTTCACCAAATTTTGGACTCGGAACATAAATCGTTGAAATTAGTAAATGACTCCATTTTATCTTCTGATCACAGTTTTATCGACTTAGATGTATTAGGTCCGGCTTATCTTCCGACCTCACCGGTTAATCTCAGACTAACAAACAGGTGCACGACAAGATTACCTTCCAGTCTCACTTTATCTTGATATTCCCTTAGGGGCACCACTACCTAAGTTTTTAGTTCTATTCAAATTATCCCAATCTGTAATGATTTAATCCTTTGTCCAAAGAGTTTAGTTTACCCACACCTCCATTAACAAAACTCCTTGAAGGTTTAATTACACATGCTCAAAGTGAAAGGAATAAACATGGAAATGGAAAACAAGGCAACCATGAAAGTAAAGATTGAGAAAAATATAAAAGTTGAGATTTTTATGCAAGAAAACATAAAGAGCATTAAACCAAAAGCATTTAACAAAGAAATCTAAAGCGAGAAACTTAAAAGGAACAAGCTTTGATAGATTTAAAGTAAAATAAATTGAAATACATTAAACTAAAACTTAGATAGTATTGAAAGCAAAGTAAAGGTACTAGAAATGTAAATAAACCTTAGCTACAATGTTAACCAACTTAACTAACATAAAGAACAACAAGAACAATAAGTGAATGCATAAAAATAAACTCTAATCTAAGGTTGAATAAGAGAAAATAAAAACATTAGAAAAAGTGTAGAGAAAACTAAAGAAAAACTAGAGAAACCTAAACCTAAACTAAGCTAATGTGTGTGTCTCTCCTACTCAAGAATTTTTGGTTGTTTTTAAGTGTATTCTAATGACTTTTCAATGCAAAAAATGCCCCTACATGGGCCTTGTGTGATCGGTGGGAAGGGTAGACAAAGGTTTCCCTTTTTGTCCAAGTTTGTCCCCCTGACGAAGGTGATATCGCGATACCCCAAAGAGGATATTGCGATATCTCGAGTAGTGGTGAAACTTGGGGTCTTCTTTGGGAGGTGGATATTGCGATACCCAAGGGGATATTACGATACCACTGAAGAGAATCCTTGGTCTTCTATATTGTTTAGGGGTGTTGCGATTCTAAGGGTTAGATATCACGGTACCTTTGCCCTCGATGCCATTCTCGCTTGTTTTCGACCTTCGACACGTCCCTATAGCACTCAAACACACGTTAGGTCTCCAAATGGCACTAGTGGCCAATTTGGGTAAAAAAATAGACTAAATTGAGACATTTTCACTTATTATCCGAAAATATGAAAATAACGAAAAACTATGCTAAAAAGTTAACTTTTGCTCGAGAAAAAGCTCCTTAAGTGTGTTGAAAAAGCCTAATCTTCTACGTCGATTTGTGGAATATCAAACACCCCATCCCGATCTAGTTGTCGGACTCGAGCAATAGGATGTCATAATAGTAAATAAAATATCCGTATAAAATTACTCAATAATTCAATATAAATAAGTTAAGTCTATGTTAAACATGCATTACAAACAAAACCGAGTCTTAATCGAGCTTACGAAAGCCCTTAAACAAGCTTGGAACTAAATTAGAACCATTTTGAAGTTTCTACAAAAAAATAGTTGAAATAGTAAAACAGGGGTCACACGGCTGTGTGCAACAAAAGACCTATTTGAGCAAGCTTTCATACCATTCATTCAAAGTGACCTATAATGCCATTTTTACTATTCAAACCAACACCGAGACATGCATATTTCATAGCCAAAACACCAATTCACCTAATCATTTCAACATACAACCAGTATGCCCTCATTAACACCAACAATTCATTAACTCAATATTATACAATTCAAACCAAGCCTTACACCATTGTATACCCATAATACCATTCAAGCTTTGTCATTATCATAAACCTTCTAATTGTCAAATTGGTACCAACCAAATAACACAACTAGGTTACATATATATAAGCTTGTATCCAAAACTAAAATGTCAAAATATGATCATTATTATTGCAAAGGTTAACCATCCTATGTACATGACACAAGTAACCAACTTCAAAACATCAAAAGCCTACTGAATCGAGAGACGGTTGGTGTGTGCTTCTCGCTGATTTGATTGACACGTTTCAGATGTCCAAAATATACAAAAAAGTAATAACAAGAGTAGGTATTTAAAATACTTAGTAAGCTCATACAATATAAACATTTACTTACCTCAATCACTTATCACAAGCAAAATCACTATGTAATACTAGTATACCTATGAAGATTCAAACCACATCATTAACATATAAGGTTTGAGCTTAATCACATATATAACCTCAATTGGTCACAACTTCATTTCAAATCAACTTATACCTTGTATTCAAATCATATTCGTTACTTTGGCAACATCAAATGGCATTTCGTCACATTTCATTCACAATATTACCTGATGAAACTTCGTAAAAGAACTCCGTACATAGGTGAAAGTAGTAGTGCCTGATTACTCATTTGGGTTAAACCTACACGAATAATGAATCATAGTGCCTGGTCACCAGTAAGGGTTGAACCTATACGAATTGGATAATAGTGCCTGGTCACCCGTTAGGGTTGAGCCTACACAACAAATAACATGGTCAGGGCATAATATACATGTATTCTCAAGTTCGCAACACACGCTGGAGCTCGAAACTTGCAAGCAATAACCCGTAACCTTGTATACGAGACTTTTACTAATTTCATCAAATTTTAATATCACATTATATGACAATTCATAATCACCATTCAATTGGCATTATACACATTTATTATATACACTCATTTTCTAATCTATTCCATTGTTCACATTCACCATTATATACCATTCCATTTCAATTTAACTAAGTTCTCAATTGGACTACTAATTCAAAACCAATTCATCTTTATTTAGAACAAAAATATAGTAACTTAAATTTAGTTATACTGTATGAACTTACCAGGGCTAACATCAAAAGAAGAAGCGTTAAGGACTAGTCTGTAAATTTCCTTTTTCCTCTACTATCAACCGTCTTGTTCAAATCTTGATCAATAATATAAATTTATTTCAATTTAATCATTCAAATATCATATAAAAATCTGTAATAAATATATGTAAGCTCAATTTCATCTTTCAATTATTTCTTCAAATTTTACGTTTTATTTCATTTAGTCCCTGAAATCAAACTTATCATAACTTCAAAATTTGGAATCCAAATTTAAAACCAACTTCAAATATATCCAACTACAGCCTCTTATTATAAAAAAATTATAGAAATTACATGTCAATTTCAAGATATTAACAATTTATTTCTTATGTACAAAACTAACAAAAACCACTTTATAAAATAGTCCTATTTTCCATCAAAGCTTCAAACTCTACCATAAACATTCAAAAACTTCAATTAACATCAATTAAAACTTTAGAAATATTTAAGCATTTTGAAAATGGAGATACGGGTTAGCTGAACCTAGTTGCAACGGTCTCAAAAATATAAAAATTATAAGAAACAGACTAGAATTGGCTTACTAATCGATGAGTTTAAGCTTGAAACCCAAACCCTTTTTGTAACATCCTGAATTAATGGGTCTATGCGTTTAGTGTAAGGATATGTTTAATATGTTAATTTAAGTGATAAGGGTCCAAATTGGGCTCAAGACTAGGCAAAGGCCTTGGTTAAATTATCTGATTGGGCATTATAGAGTTTAATAGGTGGTAATTGTGTTTAAAATACCAACGTGGGCTTGTGGCCCAACAATAGGTGGCACTGTAAAGGAGTTAGAAGGTGGCGTCACTAACAGTTAAAGGGGCCCAAGTTTTGGCCGCAAGGAGCCCATGTTTTTGGGCCATTTTTGGCACTTAAAAGGGAGCAAGGGGTGACGCCACAACAAGGGTATAAGGGGCCCAAAATTTAAGTCTCATGGAGCCCAAATCTTTTAATTTAAGTTAGCTAAATTCGGCATTAGGGTTAGGTAAAGTGGATTGCAATAAGGCTCAAAAATAGGAGGATTTATAATTAATAATATAGAAGATAAAAAGGAGAAAAGATAGGAGCTATCTGCAAGGCTAGGTGATGGCCAAAATTCCATCACCTAGAGGAGTGAAGAATTCGGCTACTTCATGGAAAAGGGGTGCCAAATTTTCCCTTTTTATTAGCTTAAATTTTAATTATCAGGAAGGGCATATTCGGTTTTAAGTAGTAGGTGCCGAAATTTCTATAAATAGGGGGGATAGCTCCTTGATTCTGGCATTTAAACCCTAATTTTCTCTTCACTCTTTGTGCCAAAATTCTTAGCCTCTTCCTCTATAATTTCTTTCTTTAATTTCTTCAAAAGTCGAAACCTCTCCTTTCACTCTCTTTTCCATTCTTTTCCTCTTGTGCCAATTTCTCTAAAAAGCTGAAATCTCTATAGTTTTTCTCTATTTATCCCATTTGTGAGTTAGTTCTATTCTTCCGGCATTTAAATCTTTTTCTTTGGCATTGCCGAATCTTCTCTCTAGTGCTAGCCGAATCCCCTGTGTTAAGGTAAGTGTCGACTTCTGTTAGTTTCTCACAATTTATTTCAGTTTTTGAAAGGCAAAAGCCGAAAAGCTAATAGTTTAATGGTTCTATGTTGGGTGGCATTCTGGGATTTGAAGGAAACTTGGTCGTCTAGAACTAAAAGCCGAAAATCGCTAGTCTCCAATTTTGGGATTTTAAGGTAAGATGATTTCCCTAGATTTTTACTAGATTTGCTCATCGTATGCTAGATCTTAACTTTATGATGAGGATTAACGATCATATATTGTGATAGTAGTTCTGACAAGGACTTGTGATGGAATTAAATATGGATCAGGCAAAAGAGAGAATCCCTAAGTTTAAGAAATGAGCGGTATCTGCCGTTCGAGATTAGCCACTTGGTTGTGGACCAGCTTCTGAACAACACCTTAGGCAGATAGCAGTTGTGTCGACTACGGATAGCGTCGACATAGAAAGCATCGTTTTATCGGTAATCAGGTGTGTAGATCTCTAACACACTATTAATCCTGTATGTATGTCTATATATATATATATATATATATATATATATATATGTTATGGGCTAAAAAGCCGGAAAGAGGCTGTATAGACAGTCGAATGGAACCCTAAAAGGGTTAGGCAAGGATGCCAGGTACGTAAACATAGAACTCCCTATCTGTATCGAAATATATGTAAGCCTGCATGATGTTTTCTTTATGTGTGCATGCATGGGGTGGGATTATGATATTGAAGGGGAAGTGCATGATAGGTCACTCGGTGATCGGTGGTAGAAATCCCACAAATGTAAATATTAGGTCACATAGTGATCGGTGGCTATGCCACGTTTAATGATTCCTGAATAACAAGAATAGGCAGTACGACTGTCGTTATGGTGTGTAGCGGATGGAGGGTTGATTGTAGAAATCCCTAAGGTGTGATGGTTGGTACGGGTTGGTGTGTAGAGGATGGAAACCTAGGATGGGTTGGGTTATTGATCATTTATTTTTTTAATATATAATCATGATTGTTGCCTCTATGTATGGGCCAGGGCCCATAATGTGTTTGTGGGCTTAGGTCGATGTGTGTTTTGAGATTTATACACTGAGTCTTGGTGACTCACGCTTTCCTTTTTCTCTACTCTTCGGATGAGCAGTAGATCGTAGACATGGGAGCTGAGACGGACTCGAGGGGCCATCAAGTTTTTATTTCTACAAATTATTTCAGTTTCCTTTAAGTTTTGTTTCATTTTATTTTGGGAATATTTATGTAATAAGGCCCCGTAGTTTTTATTTAACTAAGTAGTTTTCAATGTTCTGTAACTTATGAATTTAAGTCAAGGTTTTATACTTAATAATAATAATACAA
Organism: Gossypium australe; assembly: GCA_005393395.2. Taxonomy (NCBI): domain Eukaryota; kingdom Viridiplantae; phylum Streptophyta; class Magnoliopsida; order Malvales; family Malvaceae; genus Gossypium; species Gossypium australe. The sequence continues at coordinate 34,496,549 of CM016615.1, read as the reverse complement.
AGGATTTTATTTTTAAAATGTCATTTATTTATTCAAATAATGTCTGAATAACTTACGACTTCTTAAACCAACAAGGCAAAAGTTTTTAATGAACAACTCGTAGCATACCAGATCTGGTCGAAACGCATGAGCCGGGTTTGGGGGTGTTACAATTTGGTAACAGAGCCCAGTTCAAAACTCGAGCTGTGAAATGGGCTTAGCAATGTTTTGTAAAATGATGTAAGTTTGAAAAAAAATGTTTTGGTTGAAGATATGGCCTTCGAGTCTACCGGCACCCGATCCATGCAGGTAAGTATTTTAAACTCTTGTTGTGATATACATGTGGGCTTAATGGGCTTGAGGGACGCAGGCTAAAATATTAGGCATTGATGGACTTTAGGTTTAGTTTAAATCACTCTCTAAATCCATAAGATTTAATTCAACTAAACAAACCCGTGAACGAGTCGATGGGTTAGGGTGTGGCAACAAGCATACGCATGTCTAGGATTGGATTCAGGAAGAGCTTGGTACTTAAGCAGTCCTAGTGACTCACCTCCTCTTCGCTAGAATCCTACCTGGTGCGTAGTGACTGTTCACCCTAGCTACGAGGACTTGTTGATGGGCTAAACCTTATAATTAAAACCCGAAAGGGACCAGCCACCCCATTTAAAAAAAAAACCCCCAGGTTTTGTAAAATTTTCAAAATACACTTGATTTGTTAAAATTTCCAACCATAAATCTATAAAATACCTATGTTTTGAAAATTTATCCGAAAATTTCATGTTTACAAGAGTAGCCCGGTTTATGAAACGAGATTTTCAACATACCCCTGTTTTAAAAAAAACAACAACAAAAAAATATCCCTGATTGATAAAATTACCAAATTACCTTGATTTGACAAATGACCAAAATATCCCTGACTTGTATAATTACCGAAATACCCCCGGATTCCAGAATTACCAAAATACCCCCGAATTGCAAAATTACCAAAATACCCTTATTTCACAAAATCACCAAGGAACCTTATTTTAAAAAATTACGAAAATACCCCTATAGGATAAATTACGAAAATACCCCTGGGTAGTGAAACAACGAAAATACCCCAACATAATGAATGTAAGTTCATGGATGTTATGTGTATGTTGATGATTGAATGTATGTGCTTCCTAGAATTAGAAGATACGAACTTGAGATTGAATTGTGAATGTAATTACGAATTCGAAAGAACTACTCTTAAAACTACTATTCATAAGACTGTTCGTGGTTAACTAGTGGAAGAAAACTAATAATTCATAAAATTTCTAATCAGATAAACGTCAATTGAAAGAATGAGTACAAGGGGTCGAGGACGTCTGCCGCGTAGACGCGGTAGGGGTAGGATGACCTTGTCTGAGCCAGTAGGATCTGGCCATGGATCTGGGAACGAGATGCCAGTTCCACCAACTGCAGAGGAGGAATTTCAGGATCAAACTGCCGGAGATGATGCGGTATCTCAGGCAATGTTAAGGGTTTTAGAAAGGGTTGCTGGGGCTGGTATGGGCACAGGTACCCAAAAATCTGTGCCGGAGCGGCTTAGGGCCAATGGGGCAGAAGTGTTTAGGGGAATTTCTGGTGTAGCCCCAAGTTCAGCTGAGTATTGGTTGGAGGTGGTAGAACGCATAATGGATGATTTGGACTTCACGGAGGAGGAGAAGTTGAAAGGAGTTGTATCCCTCTTACGGGATGAAGCATATCAATGGTGGCTTACGGTTAAGGATGGTACAATGGCTGACCGTATCACCTGGGATTTCTTTAAAACGGCGTTTCAGAATAAGTACATTGGATCGAGTTATGTGGATGCGCAGCGCAGAGCATTTCTAAATCTGGTTCAAGGGAGTAGGTCAGTGGCTACGTATGAAGCTGAATTCTTACGCCTTAGCCGTTATGCACGAGGGATGGTAGCCATGGAGCATGAACGTTGTGTTAGGTTTGAAGATGGCCTGAGGGATGATTTGCGTGTTTTGATAGCCCCACAGCGGGAGCGGGAATTTGCTGTCCTAGTGGAAAAGGCTAAGATAGCCGAGGAGGTAAAGGGTATCGAAAAATTAAATCGGGATAGAGATAGGGGTGGAAGTAAGAGGAATTTTGGGTCGTCAGGAGCAGCTGGGCGTACTCAGAAAAGGCCCAGGTCTGATGGACCGAAACAGGAAGAGAAATCTAGTGCTGCTAACCAGACACCAAAGTGTGCACGATGTGGTAAATTTCATGCCGGTGAGTGTTGGGCAGGCAGTGGAAAGTGTTTTAGGTGTGGATCTACGGACCACCAAGTTAGAAACTGTCCGCAGCATTGGGATGGTGAAGGGACCATGGGTCGAGGGAATGCTCAGCCTAGCAGAGGAGGTCAGCAGCCACAAAGAGGTCGCGGTGCAGCCAGAGGTGAAAATGGTGTTGGTCGGAGTCGTGGAGCACCAGGTCAAGGGGCAGGAAACACTGAGGCGAGATAGCCAGGGTTGGTCTGTGCTGTCAGACGTCGAGAGGAGGCTGACGCACCGGATTTCATAACCGGTACGTTTTTAATTTTTGGCTTGCCTTACACTGCATTGATTGACATTGGGTCGACGCATTCGTATGTAGCTAGTAGCGTATCTAGAACTTTACAGTTAGAATCTGAAATTACTCCTAGGGCAATGACTGTAGTTAGCCCGTTAGGACAATCTGTAGTAGTGAATAAACTCTATCGGGAAGTACCTCTAGAAGTTCAGGGGATGGTTTTCTGAACGGATCTAATGGAATTACCGTTCGGGGAGTTTGATATAATTTTAGGCATGGATTGGCTCGTGAAGTATCAAGCTAATTTAGATTGTGCATCCAAGCGTATGGTGTTAAAAACCCCCGAGGGTGATGAAGTGCTGGTGATAGGAGAAAGGGGGAACTGTCTGTCAAATGTAGTGACTACCCTAATAGTAGAAAGAATGGTGAGAAAAGGGTGCGAGGCAATCTTATTGTTTGTTCGGGCTCTAGAAGCCAAAGACCTGACTGTTGGGGACATCAGGACGGTAAAGGAATTTCTTGATGTTTTCCCTGAAGAGCTTCCGGGATTACCCCCAGATCGTGAAGTGGAGTTTGGTATCGATCTTCTTTCGGGAACAGCGCCGGTATCTATTGTTCCATATAGGATGGCGCCGAAGGAGTTGGTGGAGTTGAAAGCGCAGATTCAGGAGTTGCTGGATAGAGGGTTTATTCGACCGAGTGTGTCACCTTGGGGAGCGCCGGTGTTATTTGTTAAGAAGAAGGATGGATCAATACGTATGTGCATTGATTACCGCCAGTTGAATAAGCTAACAATTAAGAACAAGTATCCGTTACCAAGGATTGATGACTTGTTCGATCAGTTGAAGGGGGCCTCAGTCTTTTCAAAGATAGATCTGAGGTCAGGGTACCATCAGCTTAGGGTCAAAGAGGCGGATATTCATAAGACGGCTTTTAGGACTCGCTATGGTCACTATGAGTTTATGGTGATGCCATTTGTATTGACCAACGCGCCAGCAGCATTCATGGACATGATGAACTGAGTGTTCCAACCCTACCTAGACCGGTGTGTTGTGGTGTTTATAGACGATATCTTGGTTTATTCGAAGTCGGAGGAGGAGCATGATGCTCATCTGCGAATAGTTTTGCAGATTCTAAGGGAGAAGCAGTTGTATGCCAAATTCAGTAATAGTGAATTTTGGCTAAGGGAAGTTACGTTTCTAGGGCATGTTGTGTCGGCAGAAGGGATTAGGGTTGACCCTCGAAAGATTGAAGTGGTGTTGGATTGGAAGCCGCCTAGGTCTATGGTTGAGATTAGGAGTTTTCTTGGCTTAGCTGGGTATTACCGAAGGTTTGTTGAAGGATTTTCTTCGGTTGCGGCACCGTTGACTAAGTTGCTACGGAAAGGAGTTCCGTTTGTTTGGTCTGATAAGTAGCAGGAGAGTTTCGAAAAGTTAAAGAGGTTTTTGACGGAGGCTCCGGTGTTGATTCAGCCGGAGGCAGGGAAGGAGTTCGTAATTTACTGTGATGCGTCACACGCAGGATTAGGATATGTATTGATGCAAGAGGGAAAGGTGGTTGCATATGCATCTCGGCAGTTAAGACCGCATGAATCGAATTACCCCACCCATGATTTGGAATTGGCAGCAGTGGTGTTTGCCCTAAAAATTTGGAGGCATTATTTGTATGGGGAGAAATCTGTCATTTACACAGATCATAAGAGCTTAAAATATCTTTTGACTTAGAAGGAGTTGAATCTAAGGCAGAGAAGGTGGATCGAGTTGCTAAAGGATTATGACTGCTCGATCGAATATCACCCGGGTAAGGCTAATGTTAGTGGCGGATGCTCTAAATTGTAAGGTAGTCTCTGACTTGAGAGCAATGTTTGCTCACCTTAGTTTGTATGAGGATGGAAGTTTGTTAGCTGAACTTCAAGTGAAACCCTCTTGGATTAGTCAGGTGAAGGAGAGGCAACAAACCGATGAGTTGCTAAAGGGGAAATTGCAGCTAATCTCAAAGGATGGGCCAGCAGAATTCAGTATGAATGAGGAAGGATTGTTATGTTTTCGGGGGAGAGTTTGCATGCCAAAAGATCCGGAGTTGAGGCGTAGGATTTTACATGAGGCGCATGGTGGTGCATACGCTACGCGCCCTGGAGGAAGTAAGATGTTTCGGGATTTGCGAGATAAGTTCTGGTGGTTGGGGTTGAAGAAAAAAGTAACTGAATTGGTGGGTAAGTGTTTGACCTGTCAGCAGGTCAAGGCAGAACATCGGTTACCATCAGGATTATTACAGCCAGTGAAGATTCCACAATGGAAGTGGGAAAGAATCACCATGGACTTTGTTAGTGGGCTTCCCCTCACACCCACTAAGAAAGATGCGGTTTGGGTAGTTGTTGATCGTTTGACGAAGTCTGCACACTTCATACCCGTACGTATTGACTATTCCTTGCAAAAGTTAGCTAAGTTATATATAGCGGAGGTGGTAAAGTTGCACGGAGTACCGATTTCGATCATATCGAATAGGGACCTTAGGTTCACCTCACGATTTTGAAAGGCGTTGCATCAAGCGTTGGGTACAAAGTTGGATTTCAGTACAGCGTTTCATCCTCAGACTGATGGACAGTCTGAGCGGGTGATCCAGATCTTGGATGACATGTTGAGAGGATGTGTCATTGATTTCAGAGGTAGTTGGGAAGAGTTCCTACCATTGGCAGAGTTTGCTTACAACAACAGCTATCAGTCTAGTTTTCAGATGGCACCCTATGAAGCTTTGTACGGGCGGAAGTGTCGTACTCCTACCTATTGGGCGAAACTAGGGGAACATCGGATTTTGGGTCCTGAGTTGGTGACCGAGACAGAAAAAAAGGTTGAGTTAATTCAAGCTCGATTAAAGGAAGCGTCAGACAGACAGAAGTCCTATGCTGATTTAAAACGTAAAGACATTGAGTTTGCAGTGGGTGACAAGGTATTTTTGAAGGTTTCACCTTGGAAAAAGGTGCTAAGATTTGGACGAAAGGGTAAATTGAGTCCCAAATTTATCGGACCATACCGGGTGTTGAAGCGAGTGGGACCAGTAGCCTACCAGCTTGAGTTACCTTCGGAGTTAAGTCAAATTCACGATGTATTTCACGTCTCCATGCTAAGACGTTACCATTCGAATCCGTCTCATGTTGTGCCTGTGGATGAAATCGAGGTAAGACTTGATCTATCCTTTGAAGAGGAAACAATGGAAATTTTGGATCGTGATGTCAAGGTGTTGCGGAGGAAAACGGTTCCATTGGTTAAGGTGTTGTGGTGGAATCATGGTTCGGAAGAGGCTGCGTGGGAACCAGAAGAAGCAATGCGGCAGCAATACCCTCATCTTTTCTGATCAGGTAATTTCGAGGACGAAATTTCTTTAAAGGGGTAGAACTGTAACATCCTGAATTAATGGGTCTATGTGTTTAGTGTAAGGATATGTTTAATATGTTAATTTAAGTGATAGGGGTCCAAATTGGGCACAGGACTAGGCAAAGGCCTTGGTTAAATTATCTGATTGGGCATTATAGAGTTTAATAGGTGGTAATTGTGTTTAAAATACCAATGTGGGCTTGTGGCCCAACAATAGGTGGCGCTGCAAGGGAGTTAGAAGGTGGCGTCACTAACAGTTAAAGGGGCCCAAGTTTTGGCCGCAAGGAGCCCATGTTTTTGGGCCCTTTTCGGTACTTAAAAGGGAGCAAGGGGTGACACCACAACAAGGGTATAAGGGGCCCAAAATTTAAGTCTCATGGAGCCCAAATCTTTTAATTTAAGTTAGCTAAATTCGGCATTAGGGTTAGCTAAAGTGGATGGCAACAAGGCTCAAAAATAGGAGGATTTATATGGATTTTATAATTAATAATATAGAAGATAAAAAGGAGAAAAGATAGGAGCTATCTGCAAGGCTAAGTGATGGCCAAAATTCCATCACCTAGAGGAGTGAAGAATTCGGCTACTTAATGGAAAAGGGGTGCCGAATTTTCCCTTTTTATTAGCTTAAATTTTAATTATCAGGAAGGACGTTTTCGGTTTTAAGCAGTAGGTGCCGAAATTTCTATAAATAGGGGGGATAGCTCCTTGATTTTGGCATTTAAACCCTAATTTTTTCTTCACTCTTTATGCCGAAATTCTTAGCCTCTTCCTCTACAATTTCTTTCTTTAATTTCTTTAAAAGTCGAAACCTCTCCTTTCACTCTCTTTTCCATTCTTTTCCTCTTGTGCCGATTTCTCTAAAAAGCCGAAATCTCCATAGTTTTTCTCTATTTATCCCATTTGTGAGTTAGTTCTATTCTTCCGGCATTTAAATCTTTTTCTTTGGCATTGCCGAATCTTCTCTCTAGTGCTAGTCGAATCCCCTGTGTTAAGGTAAATGTCGACTTCTGTTAGTTTCTCACGTTTTATTTCAGTTTTTGAAAGGCAAAAACTGAAAAGCTAATAGTTTAATGGTTCTATGCTGGGCGGCATTCTGGGATTTGAAGGAAACTTGGTCGTCTAGATTTAAAAGCCGAAAATCGCTAGTCTCCAATTTTGGGATTTCAAGGTAAGATGATTTCCCTAGATTTTTACTAGATTTGCTCATCGTATGCAAGATCTTAACTTTATGATGAGGATTAACGATCATATATTGTGATAGTAGTTCTGACAAGGACTTGTGATGGAATTAAATATGGATCAGGCAAAAGAGAGAATCCCTAAGTTTAAGAAACGAGCGGTATCTGCCGTTCGAGATTGGCCACTTGGTTGTGGACCGGCTTCTGAACAACACCTTAGGCAGATAGCAGTTGTGTCGACTACGGATAGCGTCGACATAGAAAGCATCGTTTTATCGGTAATCAGGTGTGTAGATCTCTAACACACTATTAATCCTGTATGTATGTCTATATATATATGTTATGGGCTAAAAAGCCGGAAAGAGGCTGTATAGACAGTCGAATGGAACCCTAAAAGGGTTAGGCAAGGATTCCAGGTACGTAAACATAGAACTCTTTATGTGTATCGAAATATATGTAAGCCTGCATGATGTTTTCTTTATGTGTGTATGCATGGGGTGGGATTATGATATTGAAGGGGAAGTGCATGATAGTTCACTCGGTGATCGGTGGTAGAAATCCCACAAATGTAAATATTAGGTCACATAGTGATCGGTGGCTATGCCACGTTTAATGATTCCTGAATAACAGGAATAGGCAGTATGGCTGTCGTTATGGTGTGTAGCAGATGGAGGGTTGATTGTAGAAATCCCCAAGGTGTGATGGTTGGTACGGGTTGGTGTGTAGAGGATGGAAACCTAGGATGGGCTGGGTTATTAATCATTTATTTTTTTAATATATAATCATGATTGTTACCTCTATGTATGGGCCAGGGCCCATAATGTGTTTGTGGGCTCAGGTCGATGTGTGTTTTGAGATTTATACACTGAGTCTTGGTGACTCACGCTTTCCTTTTTCTTTTCTCTTCCAGATGAGCAGTAGATCGTGGACATAGGAGCCGAGACGGACTCGAGGGGCCATCAAGTTTTTATTTCTACAACTTATTTCAGTTTCCTTTAAGTTTTGTTTCATTTTATTTTGGGAATATTTATGTAATAAGGCCCCGTAGTTTTTATTCAACTAAGTAGTTTTCAATGTTCTGCAACTTATGAATTTAAGTCAAGGTATTATACTTAATAATAATAATACAAAGGATTTTATTTTTAAAATGTCATTTATTTATTCAAATAATGTCTGAATAACTTACGACTTCTTAAACCAACAAGGCAAAAGTTTTTAATGAACAACTCGTAGCATACCAGATCTGGTCGAAACGCATGGGCCGGGTTTGGGGGTGTTACACTTTTTTTTCTCACATTCGGCTATAGAAGAAAAAGTTGAAGAACATAATGATAAAAATGTCATTTTTTTTCTTTAATTAACTTATATTTGGTAAAATTGTAAATATTATGATCTTTTAAATTAAACTTGAATTAATCTATTACTAATTAAAATTTAAACATGATTAGAAAATTTGGTGGGATAAAATTGGCATCCACCACCATTTAGACTTATACAATTGGTCAAATTTCTCAATTGGTCCTTTAATTAATTAATTAATCAAGCTTTATTCAATTAAACTTTAATTAATTAGGGCCTAATAAGAATTAACCCAAAAGTTAATGGGATTTGATGACATCCACCATTGCTTAGACTTTTTTAAATGGTCTATTCACCATTTTGTTCCCTTAGCTATTTAAAATCTATAGTGATTAACTTTTACCACTTTTACAATTAGTCCTTTTTCCTAAATTAACTATCAAATCACCAAAATTACCTAACCAAACTTCAATCCACTTGTATAATAGCTCTGAAATTTATGAACTCGATTTATCAAAATGAGGTCTCGATACTTGATTTTCCAAAACCACTAACTTTTGGTACGTACCACTTCTACCTTGAGTAACTGACCAATTAACAAAAATTATCGGATTAAAATTCAATAAAACACTATTATAAACTCATAAATATTATTAAATAATATTTATGGACTCACTCATCAAAATTATGGCCCCGAAATCATTATTTCTGGCACCACTGAAAAATGGCCTATTACATTGTTGTTCTGCACTTCGGTGCCTACTACTTTGCACTATGGTGCCTAATAATTTGCACTACGGTGCTTACTACTTTGCACTTCAGTGCCTACTAATTTGCAGCTCGATGCCTACTATTCAACACTTCTATGCCTACTATTAAAGCACTTAGGTGCCTATTGGTGTGGTATAGTTAACCGCATATCTCTATCTGTTACTATAGTTCATCAAGCTAATGATTTAAGAAGGAAATGTAATGTCTAATTCTATAACCCGTTTCTTGTGGTGTAAAAAACAATAGTTTCGGGACCACAAATCCAACGAGTGAGCTTGTAAATATTATTATTTAATATTTATGAGTAAAATATATTATTATATTGAATTTTGATTTAACAGTTTTTGCTAATTAAACGAATAGCTAAGTACAAGTGGTCTGTCCTAAAGTCAAGTGGTTTTGGAAAATAAGGTTTCAGGACCTCGTTTCTGTAAACTGAGCCCCTAAATATTTTTATTAAATATTTATAGAGTTAATATATAGGTGTATTGAAGTTTGGTCTAGAAATTTTAGTGATTTGTTAGTTAATTAAGGAAAAAGAAATAAATCGTAAAAGTCGTAAAACTTAATCACTATTGTATTTTATTAATTAAATGGCTTATATAGTCAAAGTGGGAGGATTAACATGATAATTTGACCATAATTTAGTATGATGGGCGATTTATGAATTGAAATTAATTAAATTACTTGTTATTTTTTTATATATTAAAATGTTAAAATAATAATAATAAAAGTAAAAAACAGAAGCTATTGTTGTCATCTTCCCCATTTTGAGGTCTCCCCACCGAAACCCCATAGTTTCAAATTCTTCAAGCTTCGGTCTTGCTTTTACTCACACAAGTCCTTCGATTATCAATTTTTTGTAAATTTTATATTTTTGATATCGTTGTAGCTTAATCTATCAAGCCTAGGAACTAATTTGTGATTTTATTAAAATTTTTAAAACTTTTCATTGATGTTCTTGAAGCTTTCTTGATGTTAATGTTTTGGTCTGAAGCTTGATAATGGATTTGAACTAATTTGTAAACTAATTTTGGTTAGTTTTGAAACAGGGACTAAGTTATTAAATTGTGGAAAATGGCATGAATTTCTTGTAAATTTTAGAATTTGAGGGTTGTTTTAGGATGAAAATGAATTCTTCATAATAGTTTTGGGCTTAATTATGAAAAATAAGCTTGTTTAAGTTTTAGGGACCAAATTGAATGAAATGCAAAAGTTTGGGAAATCATGAAAAATTTCATTAAAGAAGTCATATGCATCAAATGAACTTTTATAAAGTAATTGAGGCTGAAAATTGAAATAAATTGCTATACAAATCAAGAACTGGTAGATAATCGTGGAAGAGAGAAAATTACTGATTAGTCCCTGATATTGTCATTTTTGTTGTTTAGCCCTAGTAAATTCATCCGATTTAATTTGGTATAACTTGTAATATTATATTGATTTTTGAATTGTGGTATGTTTAATAAATATATATATTTGAATTGTTACAAATTGGTACAGTGTGAGAAAGTAGATTGAATTGAAAAGTGTTATACGATTTCTTGTATCAAGCCCGGATAAACATAGGATATGATACAATTGGCTTGCCAATAGGTTATTTTGTGCGCTGTATGAGATTGATATGTGATGAGGTAACAGTACTTGACTTGATATTATACACTGAATATACCGGAATCCAGCATTTGTTGCGGATTACTGAGTTATATTACAGTGATTCTGATGTATTTCTGGAGGCGGATGTAAGCCTGTAGGCTTGGCACTTGGTGTCAAGGTGTGTTTCTAGAAGGATGTTAGCCTACGGGTTATGCATCTGGTGCCCAGAAGTGTTCTTGGTTGGATTAGCTCAGTTGAGCATTTTGGCGTGTTTTGGGTGGATAGCCGTGTATCCGTATTAGTTTATTTAGTTCATCGGGCCAAAATCTAATGGTTAAATGACATGATGATGGTGATATGTACTTGGTAGTCGGTTCTAATGACTTGATAATGATTTATATAAATGTTTACAAGATTTCTAATATTATATCGTGACTAAGTATTGGATGACCTTGTATGGTTGAATTGATTATGCAACTCGTGTATATAGAACTCACCTATTGAATGATTGTGGTTGACAGGGTTAATTTATACTAATGATTTTTTTAAATGTTAAGCTATGTTTATACGGTAAGTTTTGTTGTTTAGACCTATGAACTTACTAAGCTCTATTGAAGCTTACTCTTGTCATTTTTCCTATTTCCTTGCAGACCTTGTTTTGCGGAATCAGTCGATCGGATCAATGAGAATATCACACTATCCAGACTCTTTTGGTAGACTTTGAAATCATTATGTTTTGGTTTTGTGGCATGTATAGGAGATATGTAGTATTTCTGTTTGTTGTAACTAAAGTGTATTTTGAAATTTCATAGCTATATGAACTTGTTAATATAATGATATAGTCCATTATGGTCGATTTTTTATATGATGATATAATGGTTGGAAGTTGTTTGAAAGGTTAATAGCATGGTAGATTAAATGGTTACTTGTTTAAGTTATACATGTACTTGGTGATGGTGATGGTGGTGGTGGTGATGTACTTTGATTGTTGATTTGAAAGTTTAAGTTGATTAATTGAATTGGTATATATTATTGAATACATGCCTATATATATATATATATATATATATTGATATATAGCTTGTTAGTTGTTAAAGAATTTGTGGCACTTGACATTTGGTATAACATTGTTTAGGCAAGTTTGAATTGGTTAGAAATGAAGTTGAATGTTGGAATTGTTTGTTGTTTGTGAAGGTGCCTTATAGCATGTTGGTTAGAATTAGGTAAGTGGCATGTTTTGATGTGTTTTGGACAAGTTAAAAGTTTGGTAAATGGTATACTTATAACCTAAGTAAACATGAAATGGTATACTTTCATTTCAAGGTACATTTTGGTTCACATAGGCTGTCACACAGTCTAGCCACACGGTCGTGTGACCATTGTTTTTTGTTTTTACCATACTTTTCTATTTTGTTTTAATTAGTCTCTATTTGATTCTAAATTGAATTTGGAGCTACATAGGCTCAATTTAAACCTCGTTGTTGTATGAATGACACTGTTATTGATTGATTGTCAATTTATGATTGTTCTAAGTTAAACCTTGTATGGAAATTGTGTATATTGACTTGTTTAAATGTTGTAGCATCTCGTAACCCTAACCTAGTGACGAAGATGGGTGAAGGGTGTTACAAATTCGGTATAATGGTTTGAAATGAATGTGTTCATATGCATTGATTGTGAAAATGACGTATTTCGTTTGATAGTTTTGATAACCCAATACTGAATTGATTTGTACTAGTGAATGGATGGATTATATGATTGTATATGAATACCCACCTTCGGTTGTGATATGTTGTGATAAGAAACTTAGCTAAACTTGTTGTTTTGAATTGTTTAATTATGAAATAAGGTAAATTTATTGTTTTAACAACTATGAGCTTACTAAGCATATATAATGCTTACCCTGTTATGTTTTCTTGTCTTGTAGATGACTTTTTGTGGAACGTGAAGATCTGATCAACTCGGAGCTCACACTATCCATCTTTAGTTTCATTACACTTTTGAATCGTTTTAGACCTGGTTATGTGGCATGTAAATAGGGTTTAATATGGTTAAGTGTTGAATTCGAAAGTTGATGAAATGGTCCCTAATAATGCTTGTTTGAATGTGTATAATATGTATATAGGTTTTGATATGTCAAAGTGTATACCTTGTTGGTTAAATAAATAGTATATATATACACATAAAATGTTACTTTGAATGTTTGGTGATATGCATATAGAACTTGTATTGTAAATGTGTTTACTTATGGGATTCATGGAATTGAATCAAGAATGAAACTTTTTTTTTTGATGACTTGGAAAGTGAAATGGTAATATAGGTATATGGCACTTGAAAATGGTATGTTTTTTTTGTGCATAACATGAACAACATGAATGGTACCAATTTAGTTGAATAAATTGAAATGTTTTGGAAATCCTTGATTTGTGATGGTGCCATTAAGGCATATTGGTTAGTGATTTAGGAGGTTGATATATGCTTTGATTTGTTTTGAATTGTTTTGAACAGGTTACTAATTGGCCAAATTGCTTTTGGAGTTGTCTTTTAGGGTTGGAAACTGAAGCACATAATTAATGACCCATTTTTGTACCACAGTGTCTGTCCACACGGTTGTGTGCCACATGGGTTGGTAACACGGCCATGTGTCAACTGGATAATAGGAAGAATGAGTAGTACACGATTCCCGATTGTCACACGGGCTGGCCATACGCCTGTTTGAATACTCTAGTTTTGGTTATTAATTTTCACACAGTTTCAGCCTGTTTGTAACGACCCGAATTTGGGCCTAGTAGAATTGGGCTTATTGGGCCTTGACCAGGGGAGCGTTTAAAATTTTTGAGAACAAGAGAACGACACTAATGCAAGTTGGACCTATTAGGTGAGTGATTTTGGAAGGTTAGGGGGCTTCTATGAAGTCCCGGGATCAAACTTGGGCTTTAGGAAAATTTTGATTTTAGGTTAATAAAACCCTGGGAGTTAGTAAGTAGGCTTTAAGAATAAAATGTGGAGAAAAATGACACAAAAGGAGTTGTGGTCTAGTGGCAAATGGTGCCACATAGGAGACAAGGGAATGACGCCACACAAGGAAGCAAGGGGTCCAAGGTTCAAGTCTTGGCGCTTGCATTTCATTTTGATTTATTTTTAAGTGAACTTAGACTTTGGCCCATAGACTTATATTTAGTTGCGCATGATTTTAGACACAAGAGGAGCTTGTGGCCTAGTGGCTAGCGGCGTGGATTAAGTTACAGGGGAGCCTGAGTTCGAATCCCATCACAAGCAAAAAAGGATATTTATTTTGCTAAGTTGGAACGGCCAGAGTTTGTGTTGGAATTAAACTCTACTGAAGGAGGGATCCTACATCGGGAAGCTAGCAAGAGGGAAGGTGAGAAGCTAGCTTTAAATAGAGTAATCTATGAGGAAAGTAAGCATACCTGGGTTGGCTTTTGGGCATAGGAGTGTTCGGAGTACGGATCAACTCCAGAATCCTATCAGGTGTGTATTTCGCACTACTCTAGTTGTAGAGCAGCAAATGCCGAAATGCCAGTTACACGGTGATGGTGAGCGCACGTGTGGAAGCTTCGACGCGATAGTTGAGGCCAGCATGAGTGTTCTCATAGGTTTAGGCTGCCTTGGGCCAAGTGGGCCCAATGAATAAATTATATGATTGTGTAGTAGATATTGGACTAGTCTATGTGAATCTCATATTGTGGCTAGATTTGGGCTAAATGGGTCATACGAGCTTGTGGGCCCATTTGGACCGAGAATGGGCCTTAGGCCCATTCGCATTGTTATCTCTGTTTAGAATACCTTGGTTTATTAAATTATCGAAATACCCTTAGTGGGTAAATTACTGAAATACCCTCAAATTGCAAAATTATCGAAATACCCTTAAAGGGTAAATTATCGAAATGCCCTTAGTGGGTGAATTACCGAAATACCCCAAGAGGGTGAAAATTACCGTTATACCCTCGATTGTGGTTAAATATCGTGTATGTGATATATATATATATATGTTTATAAATGTTTTACACTGCATTCATACCATGCTACATGGGTTGGGCTTGATGATTGGAGGATGTGCTGTTTTAAGTGGCTCTGCCACATACCGTTTTAGTGGCTATGCCACATACCGTTTTAGTGGCTCAGCCACATATACCGTGATTAGCAACTTGGCTACAATATTGGTGCCTTTGGCGGGGTGGGTTGACTTGATCCCCACATGGTGCGATTGGTTGGTACGGGCAGTGTGATGGTTGGTTTGGGTTGGGCTGCATTTTTGTTGGCATTATCATGATTTTGGAGCTTAGGCCCAGACCGATACCCTGAGGGCTCAGGCCCAGATAGTGACCGTTATAGGGGATTACACACTAAGTTCTCGTAACTCACCCCCTCTCTTTTAACCATGCAGGTAATCCCCAACGTTAGAGGATGGAGCTGCGGAGGACTCGGAGGTGGCCATACGTCGGATTTGCTTTTTACGAAACTTAGTAAAATCAGTTTGGGTTAATATTTTGTGTAATAAGGCCATTGGATTTTTCTTCTAAACTTTCGTCTGATAATTTTGCTAGTTAATAATTATTAATCGGTTAATCACGGATTTTTAAACAATAACAACAGTTTTCAAAATATCATGTTTCCGCAATTCATTAAGTTAGATTTCTGCAACAAACAAATTTTCTTCGAAAATAATAACATCTATACAAGAGTACACTTAAAGCAAATCTTGATTTTACAACCAACAAAATTCGGGGTTTCAAAAAGGATGCAAAGTTTTTACCAAACGCATAACTTTTAAACAACCTCTTTGATGTGACATGCTAGATCCGGCCATAACGTCTAGGCCGGGTTTGGGGTGTTACATTTTATGGTATCAAAGCCCGGTTGCAAAACTCGGCTGTGGAATGGGTTTTAAAATTTTCCAAATCTATTTAAACTGTGGTTTAGAAAAAAAGTGATAGTGTTATTGGAAGTATGGCACACCGAGTCTCCAGCACCAAATCTGTAAGTTTCCTAACATTATACTTTGTTATATGCTGAAATGACTGTATATTTTGTATTTATTTTGTGTGCGTTTTGTTTGGATGTGATGTTTGAATATGGAAATTGTATGCATGTGTGATAAATATCTGTTTGTTTCTGTGGTTAGATGGTTGATTGTGTGTAAGAGGTTTGAAGATTAAGTTAGAAATGTTGTAGTGTTATTGGGATGAGAGTGCACAGCGGAAGCGTAGTGGGGTAACCTGTGTTGTGCGGCTATTATGTAGTTGGAAATTTCGAGGACGAAATTTCTTAAGGGGGAAGATTTGTAACAACTCGAATTTGGGCCTAGTAGAATTGGGCTTATTGGGCCTTGACCAGGGGAGCGTTTAAAATTTTTTAGAACAAGTTGGACCTATTAGGTGAGTGATTTTGGAAGGTTAGTGGGCTTCTATGAAGTCCCGGGATCAAACTTGGGCTTTAGGAAAATTTTGGTTTTAGGTGAATAAAACCCTGGAGTTAGTAAGTAGGCTTTAAGAATAAAATGTGGAGAAAAATGACACAAAAGGAGTTATGGTCTAGTGGCAAATAGCGCCACATAGGAGACAAGGGAATGACGCCACACAAGGAAGCAAGGGGTCCAAGGTTCAAGTCTTGGCGCTTGCATTTCATTTTGATTTATTTTTAAGTGAACTTAGACTTTGGCCCATAGACTTATATTTAGTTGTGCATGATTTTAGACACAAGAGGAGCTTGTGGCCTAGTGGCTAGCGGCATGGATTAAGTTACAGGGGAGCCTGAGTTCGAATCCCATCGCAACCAAAAAGGGATATTTATTTTGCTAAGTTGGGACGGACAGAGTTTGTGTTGGAATTAAACTCTGCTAAAGAAGGGATCCCACATCGGGAAGCTAGCAAGAGGGAAGGTGAGAAGTTGGCTTTAAATAGAGCAATCTATGAGGAGAGTAGGCATACCTGGGTTGGTGTTTAGGCATAGAAGTGTTCGGAGCACGAATCAACTCCAAAATCCTATTAGGTGTGTATTTCGCACTACTCTAGCTGTAGAGCGGCAGATGCCAAAATGCCGGTTACACGGCGGTGGTAGCCACAAAAACGTGCGAGCGCACGTGTGGGAGCTTCGACGCGATAGTTGAGGCCAGCATTAGTGTTCTCATGGGTTTAGGCTGCCTTGGGCCAAGTGGGCCCATATGAATAAATTGTATGGTTGTGTAGTAGATATTGGACTAGTCTATGTGAATCTCATATTGTGGCTAGACTTGGGCTAAATGGGCCACACGAGCTTGTGGGCCCATTTGGGCCAAGAATGGGCCCTAGGCCCATTCGCATTGTTATCTCTGTTTAGAATACCTTGGTTTATGAAATTACCGAAATACCCTTAGTGGGTAAATTATTGAAATACCCTCAGATTACAAAATTATCGAAATGCCCTTAGAAGGTAAATTATCGAAATGCCCTTAGTGGGTGAATTACCGAAATACCCTCGATGGGTAAAATTATCGAAAAACCCCAAGGGGGCGAAAATTACCGTTATACCCTCGATTGTGGTTAAATATCGTGTATGTGATTTATATATATATGTTTATAAATGTTTTACACTACATTCATACCATGATGCATGGGTTGGGCTTGATGATTGGAAGAAGTGCTGTTTTAAGTGGCTCAGCCACATATACCATGATTAGCAGCTTGACTGCAATATTGGTGCGTTTGGCGGGGTGGGTTGACTTGATCCCCACATGGTGCGATTGGTTGGTACGGGCGGTGTGATGGTTGGTTTGGGTTGGGCTGCATTTTTGTTGGCATTATTATGATTTTGGGGCTTAGGCCCAGCTTGCTTCCTAATAGGGCTTAGGCCCAGACTGATACCGTGAGGGCTCAGTCCCAGATAGTGACCGTTATAGGGGATTACACACTGAGTTCTCGTAACTCACCCCCTTTCTTTTAACCATGCAGGTGATCCCCAGCGTTAGAGGATTTGGAGCTGCGGAGGACTCGGAGGTGGCCATACATCGGATTTGCTTCTTACGGGACTTAGTAAAATCAGTTTTAATTTATTTTATGTTATTATTTTGGGTTAATATTTTTTGTAATAAGGCCATTGGATTTTTCTTCTAAACTTTTGTTTGATAATTTTCTAGTTAATAATTATTAATCGATTAATCACGGATTTTTAAACTATAACAACCGTTTTCAAAATATCATGTTTCTGCAATTCATTAAGTCAGATTTCTGCAACAAACAAATTTTCTTCGAAAATAATAACATCTATACAAGAGTACACTTAAAGCAAACCTTGATTTTACAAGCAACGAAATTCGTAGTTTTGAAAAGGATGCAAAGTTTTTACCGAACGCATAGCTTTTAAACAACCTTTTTTATGTGACATGCTAGATTCGGCCATAACGTTTAGGCCAGGTTTGGGGTGTTACACTTTACACGACCTAGCCATACGACCGTGTTACTTTTAATGGAAAATTTATGTTTTTAATCTACACGGTTGGATACACGGCCGTGTGACCCCAAATTTTAAAAAAATTGCCATACTTTTTTAAAAGCTTTCTTTATGGTCTTTTAATTGTATTTGGGTCAACTTAAGAGCTTTCGTAAGCTCAATTGAAACTCGAATTTGTTTGTAAATCATATTATGCATGGATTATAAACTGTTTTGACTATTTAATTAAATGTTTAAAGTTGGAATTGTGTGTGATTTGCTCCGTTAATTATTGTAGCATCATGTAGCTCGAGTCCGATGATCAGATCGGGTAGGGGTGTTACATTTGTTGTAAATGGTGCATACCCAAGTGAACTTTTGGTCGAATTGGTGGGTGATCTGCCATAATTTGTCGGGGCAAATTAAGGTCTTTACAACATATAACTAGCTTGTTTTATAGCATTTTTATGTGTTTTTATTTCTTTTTTAATTTTGATTGCTTTATGTTTAATTTATGCAAAATAAGCATTTTTACGCAATTTTGAGTTATGTTATGGCTTAATAAGCCATTATGGACCTAAGGATGATCTAACGACTCTATGTAGTGTGTAGGACACTATATTCAGACTTAGAAGACAAGGGACGTCTACAGCGTCACGACATCGAGAAGTGGTGTCGCAACACCGAACTTCGAAGCCAAAATACACAGGAAATGAAGGTAGTGTTGTGACATCGGTCCTGTGGTGTCGCAGCACTGAGTTTTAATTAAGGGTATTTTAGTCTTCACAATGTATCTTAATAACAATTTTGGGCTATTTAGCAACCCTAATTAGGTCTAAGCATAAACTCTATAAGTAGGCATGTTAAGTCTCACTTTGGAGAGGTTTGGCCAAGTGAGTTATTTAGTATTTTAAGATTTTTAGTTTAGTTTTATTTTCTTTTCAGTTTAGTCCTTTTGTATTTTTGTTACTGTTTTAACTTGGATTCAATTTTGATCCAAGGCCTTAATATATTAGTTTTTCATTATTTTGGTATTGATTCCAATTGCAATCGAGGTGATCTCACGACTGTTAAAGGAGATTTTGTTTCCGAGCTCCAATTGATATCGAAAATAGATTTATTTCTATATTCCTTACTTTTATTTAATTTGTTGTTTTGCATGTTAAGTATGAGTTTAGGAATTATTGTATTTCGATCCATGAGTAGCTAAATTCTTTAGGGAGTTTAACAAACGGATATGTGAATAATTAACAAATGAATGAGAGTTGAAATCTGGGTTAGTTGGTTTAAATTATGTGCAATTAAACCCTAGGATGTAATTTATGATAAACAAGATCGAGAGATAAGTTTACCGAGTAACTCATAATTTATCTCGGTCAAGAAAGTGAGACCAAAAGGTAAGCTTGTATTCGTTGATTAGTTAATTAGTTAGAGGTTGAGAGGTTATAACTATTAATTAATAGCTAACTCGATAAAACCCGAGTTTTGAAGTTAATTAGGATCACTGAAGTGAGTTAAGATCCTGTCTGTTTTATTGGATTACTTTTGGTTGTTTAATTGGTTGATTTTTAGTTCAATAAATTTTTAGGTTAATTAGATTAATTGATGTTGATTTGATTTTTCGTAATATAATTTTAAGTTGATACTATTTAGACTTATTAGTGTAGAGAATTAATTTCAGTTTAATTCAACCTCCTTTAGGTACGATCCTTAGATTCTTTCCAGAATGTTTCATTGTAACATCCTTCTATATTACAATTTGACTCATATACTTACGGACACCACTGTTCAATATTTTATCTATTTTGATGCAATATTTCTAGTCCAAACGTTCGCATGTCTGGCGGCGGTCAAGTTGGTGGCACCATTAGCGGGGAGGTTTCGGCATTAGACTTGAATTTAATTTTCTGCACTTGATAAGATAAATAGGAAATTTTGGAATTATAGATACAAATTTATTTTATTTTATTTATTTATTTATTTGATTTTAATTTATTTCAACTTCTCTTTGAATCAGTGTATGACTCAAAATGGAACTCTTCCAATCAAGTCCTGAACCGAAGGGAATTTTAAGGAGGGACCATCAGCAAATGCAAAACAATCCACGTGTAGCGGCTAACTTGCACCAATACGAAGGGAGCCACTAATGGCTCAACTGGACAGGACGTTGTGCGAATATGCATTACCCACTTTAGATGTTGTCCAAGGTAGTATCGAGAGGCCTACGATGAACGCAAGCAAATTTGGAATTAAGATGACCACCATCCAAATGATACAAAACAACTTACAATCTCGAGGTAACATGATGGAAGACCCTAACCGACACTTAAAGAGATTCCTACAGTTGTGCGGCACATTTAAATATAACGAAGTGACTGATGACGCGATCCATTTACGATTGTTCCCACTCTTACTTTTCGATAATACCTACGAATGACTCAATTCTCAATAGCCATGTTCTATCACGACATGGGACAACTTAGTAGGGACATTTTTACACAAAATTTTCCCTATTAGTTGAACCATTCCATAGAGGCATGATATTGCTAATTTTAAGTAATTTTAAGGCGAGAATTTATATGAAGCTTGGGAATGCTTCAAGTCAATTCTTAGGAAGTGCCCACACCATGGTATGCAAGACTGTGTACAATTGCAAATATTTTGTAATGGATTGGATGAGAGCTTAATAGTCGGCTTAGTTGGCGCCTCAGTCGGGCCTTCATGAATAACACATACGAGGGAGCCAATCAATTGATTAAGGACATGGCGATGAACTCGTACATGTGGCCTAATGAGCACTTTTCTTATAGCTAATAGTCATCAACGGCTAAGGTGGTCAAGGAAGACAATAAGTATCAACAAATTCTAGAAAAATTACATTGTCTAGAGACCACTATCAAGCCATCAATGAATGACGCTGTTCGAAGCTAGACATCATACCCGAAGACCCAACCAGATGAGGTAAATTATTTGGGAAATAGGCATGGAAATTCCTACTCAAACACATACAACCTCGGTTGGAAAGACCATCAAAATCTAAAGTGGGGAGGCAATCAAGGTAGTGGAAACCCAGCTCTTAATCGACCAAACCTGTAACATCCTGAATTTGGGCCTAGTAGGATTGAGCCCAATAGGCCTTGAGCGTAGTAGCGTTTAAATTTTTGGAGAACAAGAGATTGGCTTAAATGCAAGTCGGACCTATTAGATAAGTGATTTTGGAAGGTTAGGGGGCTTCTATGAAGTCCCGGGATCAAACTTTGGCTTTGGGGAAATTTTGGTTTTAGGTGAATAAAACCCTAGGAGTTAGTAGGTAGGCTCTAAGAATAAAATATGGAGGAAAATGACACAAATGGGCTTGTAGCCCAGTGGCAAAGTGGCGCCACTTAGAGAGCAGGGAGGTGGCGTCAGCTGAGGAGGCCCAAACTCCAGTTGCATGAAGCCCAATTCCTTTAATTAAAATTTAGCTAATTTTTGGCATTAGGGTTTTATTCTCCCACTCTCTTCTTCAATTTTGACATTAGGGTTTCTCTATTCTCCCATTATTCTTTTTTCTGTTTTCTTCTACAAAGCCGAAACCACCCAATTCTTCTCAACATCTTTCCCTTCAAAAGCCGAAACTCTGAACTTTCTTCTCATCTCCATAGCCGAATACCTCCTATTCTCTTTTGCCGATCTCTTCACTAAAAGCTGAATCTACATAGATTTCTTCCTATCATATTCTCTTTTTGATCTTCTCAAAAGCTGAGATCTTCTAAGAGTTGCCAAAATTCTCTGTAAAGGTAGGTGCCGATTTCTTCTGATCTATTCTTCTTCTCTTTCGGTTTTTAGAAGACAAAGTCGAAAAGCTAATGGATTAATGATTTGATGTTTTCTTGTTGGGCGACATTCGGGAATTGAAGTAGATCGCTTAGACCTAAAAGCCGAAACTGTTAGTCTCTGAACTTCATATCTCTCTTTTCGGGATTTCAGGGTAAGGGGTTCTCCTTAGATTCTCTTTAGATTCACTATCGTAGTTGTGATCTTAACCATATGTTATGATAAGGTCTTTTAATGGAATCGAATATCGATCAGGCGAAGGAGGGGATTGGATCTGTAAAACCAATCCCTAAGTTTAAGAAACGAGCGATGTCAGTAGTTCGGGATTGACCACTAGGTTGTGGACCGGCTTCAGAACAAAATCTTAGGCAGTTAGCTGCCATATCGGCTTCTGATAGTGTCGACATAGAAGGTCTCGTCTTAACTGTAATCAGGTGTGTAGATCTCTAACACACTAATTAATCTGTACTAAATATATGTTATGGGCTAAAAGCCGGAAAAAGGCTGTATAGTAATCTGTGCTAAATATATGTTATGGGCTAAAAGCCAAAAAGAGGCTATGTAGACAGTCGAATAAAACCCTAAAAGGGTTAGGCAGAGGATGCCAGGTACGTAATCATAGAAATCTCTATGTGTATCGATATATATATATATATATATATATATGAAAGCCTGTTTTCTTGAAGATGGTATGATGTTTCAATTTTTCATGTGTGTATGCATGGGGTGGGATTATGATAATGAAGGGGAAGTGCATGATAGGTCACTTGGTGATCGGTGGTTAAACCACAAATTCAAATGTTAGGTCACATAGTGATCGGTGGTTGAGCCACGTTATATTATGAGGTCACATAGTGATCGGTGGCTATGCCACGTTTAATGATTCCTGAATAATAGGAATAGGCAGTGCGGCTGTCGTTTGGTGTGTAGCGGATGGAGGGTTGATTGTAGAAATCCCTGAAGTGTGATGGTTGGTACGGGTTGGTGTGTAGAGGATGGAATTCTAGGATGGGTTGGGCCATTCATCATTTATTACTTATCATGTAATTTTGATTGTTACCTTTATGTATGGGCCAGGGCTCATAATGTGTTTGTGGGCCGTAGGTCGTTGTGTTCGGGATTTATACACTGAGTCTTGGTGACTCACCCTATTATTTTTCCTTAACTTTGCAGATGAGCAGTAGATCGTGGACATGGGAGCCGAGACGAACTCGAGGGGCCATCAAATTTTAATTTTATAGATTATTTTTGGTTTTTCTTCAAGTTTTTAATTTTGGGAATATTTATGTAATAAGGCCCCATAGTTTATATTCACCTAAGTAGTTTTTAATGTTTGGAACTTATGAAATTATGTTAAGGGTTTAATTATACGAAATAATAATAATACAAGGTTTTCTTTTCAAATGTCACTTATTTATTCAAATATTGTCTAATTAACTTACGATTTCCAAAACCAACAAAGAAAAAGTTTTCAATGTACAACCCGTAGCATACCAGATCTGGTCGAAACGTATGGGCTGGGTTTGGGGTGTTACATTTTGGTATCAAAGCCTATGTTCAAAAACTCGGCTGTAGGTTTGGGTTCAAAAATGTTTTCAAAGGATGGTTTAGAAAATATATATATCTCTTTTCTGGAAGTATGGCACCCGAGTCTCCGGCACCAGTCTGCACTGTAAGTTTCCTAATACTTTGCTTTGTTATATGCTATATTTCTGGTATCTATTCTGTGTGTTTGGTTTGGATGTGATGTTCGGATATAGAGTTGGTTGCGTATGAAATATTTGTCTGCTTTAATGGCTAGGTGTTCTTGAGTATGTGTAGGAGATATAAATTCTAGTTAAAAGTATATTAGTGTTATTAAGATCAGAGTGCGCAGCAAGAGCGTAGTGTGGCAGGTTAGGATGTGTGACTGTTAGTTAGTTAGAAATTTCGAAGACGAAATTTCTTTAAGGAGGGTAGATTTGTAACATCCTGAATTTGGGCCTAGTAGGATTGAGCCTAATGGGCCTTGAGCGTAGTAGCGTTTAAATTTTTGGAGAACAAGAGATTGGCTTAAATGCAAGTCGGACCTATTAGATAAGTGATTTTGGAAGGTTAGGGGGCTTCTATGAAGTCCCGGGATCAAACTTTGGCTTTGGGGAAATTTTGGTTTTAGGTGAATAAAACCCTAGGAGTTAGTAGGTAGGCTTTAAGAATAAAATATGGAGGAAAATGACACAAATGGGCTTGTGGCCCAGTGGCAAAGTGGCGCCACTTAGAGAGCACGGAGGTGGCGTCAGCTGAGGAGGCCCAAACTCCAGTTGCATGAAGCCCAATTCCTTTAATTAAATTTTAGCTAATTTTCGGCATTAGGGTTTTATTCTCCCACTCTCTTCTTCAATTTCGACATTAGGGTTTCTCTATTCTCCCATTCTCTATAAAAGCCGAAATCCCTAAGCCTATTCTCTCATCTTCACTTCTATGCAAAAGCCGAAAGTCTATTATTCTTTTTTCTGTTTTCTTCTACAAAGCTGAAACCATCCAATTCTTCTCAACATCTTTCCCTTCAAAAGCCGAAACTCTGAACTTTCTTCTCATCTCCATAGCCGAATACCTCCTATTCTCTTTTGCCGATCTCTTCACTAAAAGCCGAATCTATATAGATTTCTTCCTATCATATTCTCTTTTTGATCTTCTCAAAAGCCGAAATCTTCTAGGAGTTGCCAAAATTCTCTGTAAAGGTAGGTGACGATTTCTTCTGATGTATTCTTCTTCTCTTTCGGTTTTTAGAAGACAAAGTCGAAAGGCTAATGGATTAATGATTTGATGTTTTCTTGTTGGGCGACATTCAGGAATTGAAGTAAATCGCTTAGATCTAAAAGCCGAAACATTAGTCTCTGAACTTCATATCTCTCTTTTCGGGATTTGAAGGTAAGGGATTCTCCTTAGATTCTCTTTAGATTCGCTATCGTAGTTGTGATCTTAACCATATGTTATGATAAGGTCTTTTAATGGAATCGAATATCGATCAGGCGAAGGAGGGGATTGGATCTGTAAAACCAATCCCTAAGTTTAAAAAACGAGCGATGTCAGCAGTTCGAGATTGGCCACCAGGTTATGGACCGGCTTCAGAACAAAATCTTAGGCAGTTAGCAGCCATATCTTCTTCTGATAGTGTCGACATAGAAGGTCTCGTCTTGACTGTAATCAGGTGTGTAGATCTCTAACACACTAATTAATCTGTACTAAATATATGTTATGGGCTAAAAGCCGGAAAAAGGCTGTATAGTAATCTCTGCTAAATATATGTTATGGGCTAAAAGCCGAAAAGAGGTTGTGTAGACAGTCGAATAAAACCCTAAAAGGGTTAGGCAGAGGATGCCAGGTACATAATCATAGAAATCTCTATGTGTATCGATATATATATATATATATAAATATGAAAGCATGTTTTCTTGAAGATGGTATGATGTTTCAATTTTTCATGTGTGTATGCATGGGGTGGGATTATGATAATAAAGGGGAAGTGCATGATATGTCACTTGGTGATCGGTGGTTAAACCACAAATTCAAATGTTAGGTCACATAGTGATCGGTGGCTGAGCCACATTATATTATGAGGTCACATAGTGATCGGTGGCTATGCCACGTTTAATGATTCCTGAATAATAGGAATAGGCAGTGCGGCTGTCGTTTGGTGTGTAGCGGATGGAGGGTTGATTGTAGAAATCCCCGAGGTGTGATGGTTGGTACGGGTTGGTGTGTAGAGGATGGAATTCTAGGATGGGTTGGGCTATTCATCATTTATTACTTATCATGTAATTTTGATTGTTGCCTTTATGTATGGGCCAGGGCTCATAATGTGTTTGTGGGCCTTAGGTCATTGTGTTCGGGATTTATACACTGAGTCTTGGTGACTCACCCGATTATTTTTCCTTAACTTTGCAGATGAGCAGTAGACCGTGGACATGGGAGCCGAGACGGACTCGAGGGGCCATCAAATTTTAATTCTATAGATTATTTTCGGTTTTTCTTCAAGTTTTTAATTTTGGGAGTATTTATGTAATAAGGCCACATAGTTTATATTCACCTAAGTAGTTTTTAATGTTTGGAACTTATGAAATTATGTCAAGGGTTTAATTATACGAAATAATAATACAAGTTTTTCTTTTCAAATGTCACTTATTTATTCAAATATTGTCTAATTAACTTACGATTTCCAAAACCAACAAAGAAAAAGTTTTCAATGTACAACCCGTAGCATACTAGATCTGGTCGAAACGTATGGGCCGGGTTTGGGGTGTTACAAAACCCTTCATATCAATCACCACATTTGCAAAGATCTCAAGAGAGATCCATGGGTAACAACTACATTGGTGGTGGTCAATGCTTGGACTGGATCGAGAATGAGATGCATCTTATGAGGTCCAACATGCAACACATGAAGACTAAATGTGCACAAACTCGCACGGATATTATCGAATTAAAGGAAGAGATGAGCAATATCGTGAGCATGTTAAATGAGATACAGAGGCAAATAAGCACGGGTATTTTGAGTAATACTGAAAATAATCCTCGGGTAAAACTCTAGTAAACTTGGAAAAACACACGAACAAGGAGAATGATGAGGTCAAAGCGGAGGACCCAAATCTTGATGAACCAAAAATTGAAGTCCAAATGGAGAAAAGATCCAAACCGGTAGTTGAACTAGAAAATACTCCACATTTAGAACTAGAGTAAAAGAATGCACCATTCCCATCGAGGTTGAAGGACAAGCAGCGAAGGGATGAGGAAGAATTCGTAAGTTTTCTAAATCTTTTTAAATCCCTTAACGTAAATTTTCCACTACTTGAGCTAATTGATAAAATACCAAAGTATGCCAAATACCTAAAAGAGATTATTGGTAGGCATAAGAAGTTAAAGAAATGTTAGAAAATAAAAATTGACGCTTCTTATAGTGCAATAATTGCTCATAAAATACCTCTGAAGCTAAAAGATCGGGGAAGTTTTACAATTTTCATGGAGATAGGGAACAAACAATTTAGCAACCCTTTGTGACTTAGGGGCCAACATAAATTTGATGCCCTTATCCACGTATTTCAAACTCGGATAGTATTAAGTTTGAAGTGTCGCTGTCCATTACCCTTTCTATTGCGGTAGTGCCACTAACAACGAGGGATCTCTCTTTGCGACCTGATAGCTGTTTTTTGGGACTAAAAAGTATAGGTTAATTATGTATTTCATTGGCTTACAATTAATTGGTTTGTACTGATGGGAATATGGTGAATACACCCAAAACAGAGTGGATTTGGCATATTAAATATCCTAAGTGTGTTTATTTTTTTGTTTGGCTTGCATTTTTTGATTGTTTGAGTAGCAATGAGATTTATATAAGGAAGAATATGTCGGTTTCAACTTCTTGTGTCATATGTGGAGCTTCAGTTGAATCTATTAATCGCATTATACGTGATTATCAACATATTAAGGAGATATGGATTGATAGTAGAGTAGATATGGTGTACCGTCGACCTTTTCTCGATTGGTTAAAGATGAATTGTGGGTTGTCTACGGTGAGGGTATTTGGTATACCATAAGGCAAGCTCTTTGTCATTATTATTTGAGGGCTATGGAAGGCTCATAATGGTAGAGTTTTTTAGGATAAAACTTTCTTGACCTTACACGTTTTAGAGTATGCAAAGAAGTTTTCCAAAGTGTAACACCCATTACTCGTATTCGATGCCGAAACAGGGTACGAGGCATTACCAGACTTACATCACAAGCAATCACACAATTCCGAGACATAAAAGTTGCGTCCAAATTAAAACCACTTGTATTCAATCATAAAGTCCCTAATATGGGCCTACGAGGCCCAAAACATACTTTGGCGATGGTTAAGCACTAAACCGAGAACTCAGGAAATTTTTACAAATCTTAGAAAATTTTTAATAACTGCAGGGCACACACACCTGTGTGGTCCAAGGGACATGCCCATGTGACTCTGGGACACACCCGTGCTTCAGACTGTGTTCAAATTAGGGTGCTCTCTGACTTGTGCCACACGGCCGTTCCACACGCCTGTGTGCTAGGCCATGTAGCACACATGATTAAGACACATGCTCGTGTCTCTGCCTGTGTGCTCAATTCTAGACATTCTTTTTTTTTTCAAAATTAAGGTGCAGGGGACACACGACCGGATCACATGCCCGTGGGGCAGATCGTGTGTTACACACGGCCTAGACTCACGCCCGTGTGTCTACCCGTGTAGGCAAAATAAAGGCTATTTTACCAAGCCATTTGCCACCCTTGTTCACACATACACTTACACCAATTCAAAGGCACAAAACAATACATACTTAGGCAACCAAAACATTCACATTCATGGTTAAAACATATCAACTTAATATCTTTGTCTAACATATTCACTATATTTATTAAGCCTTAAATCAAACATACAAATTTCACATTCATTAGGCTTCTTTCAACTACTTTCTAGTTACCAAATTATACTTAGATTCCTCATCTCATCAATAGGTCACATTTCCAAGAATCACACAATCATGCCATAAATCACAATTCCAAACATTTCACATTCACCAAGCATACCATGATCATATCACCATAGACATTGACACATATATGAATATACTTAGGCCTACAACCATGTTAGCCAATATGAGCCAACTTATATGGCCAAATAGCAAAACAAACCTTTGATGATTACAAGCCATTACATATGGCCAAATTAATCATGACACATATAACAAATTGACCTAGTCCCTATACATGCCATAGACTTAAAATACTTGAATTCATTTATACCCAAAATGACAGCTTGATAGTGTGATAGGATCTCCGGTGATTTCCAATCCGAGCTAGCTCAATAACCCTATAAGAAATTGGAAAGGAAGGGGGTAAGCTATATATATAGCTTAGTAAGTCCGTACGAAAATAATAAGCAACTCTTACCAATCATTTACCAAGTCCAACAATATAAACATAAGATAGTACAAATTGTTATAAATCTCACAGTTATAATTTATTCAGTCACATTGTTTACTCTATTAACTTATAAACATAATTTAACATATCTTGGCATTAGCCTAACAACCATAATCTCTCTCTTGTAATATATTACAGCAAATAACAAATCATTTCAAACCTCATCGTAAACATGCATATTAATTATGAGTATTTACATTTCAAGCATATACTTTAACATCTTTCAATTGCCTAAGTTCTTATCTTTCCATTTTCTCATATCCGATAAATCACAATTTGCATGAATAAAACATGCTATATCATAACTCAATTTGGCCCGAAAGCCAATCACGTAATCGTCACCCGAATTTATCATGAATTTCATACATCACAAGTATAGATTAATAATCACAAGGTTTTCACAAAATCATTCTCGTGGAAATCATGAACTCACAATTTCATGAACATAACATACTCAATCACATTCTTACCAATGGTTCATCATATACCGAATTCATTTCCTTTGAGTTTTTCGTACATACCTGTTCCAACTCGTAACATAATCACATAGTTTCTCGTCTTTGACATACCCGTTGAACCACTAGGGATACTATCAGATACATTTAAATCTTTGTACATAAGTGCCACATATGTAGCCAATGCTACCACAAATCTCATAACACATATAAGCTCGCTCTCGAGCTATCCTCGGGCCTGCTCACACAAGTTGTCAGTCGAGACGTAGCTATGCGGTGCTGCTCACACAAGCTGAATGTAACACCCCATACCCGAGTCCAAGGCCTAGACTGGATACGAGACATTACTATGCTTGAACTTGCTTAATCATGAAATTTCGGGTTATAAAATTTCGTCCCAAACTAAAACCTTCTCTCATGTATACAACTCGTACATCTCATGGGCCTACGAGGCCTTAAACACATGTTCGTAAACTTTCAAAAATCAATCGGGAACTTTCCCTTGAAACAGGGGTCACACGCCCATGTGGTTCGAGACACGTCCGTGCACCCCTAAGCACGCCCATGTCTCCCAACCGTGGTCGACACTGACTTATCTGACACAGTCATGGCACGCCCGTGGCCTTAGCCCGTGTATGAAACCTTAGCATTCTGACTTGAATCACACGGCTTATACACACGCCCGTGGACTTAGGCCGTGTACTATACCTTGATATACTGACTTACTCAACACGGCTTGGGCGCACGCCCATGTTTTGAACGTGTGTCTTACACAGCTCATACACACGGCCGTGTAAAATGAACGTGGTCTAACTTGATTTAAAACATTAAGGTGCAGGGTTAACACGGTCTAGACACACACCCGTGTGTCTAACCGTGTAGGCAATTAGAGGCTATTTACCAAGCCATTTGCCTCCCTTAAATTAGGATCAACTCAACTTCAACCAATACAAATTTTAATAATATAACTTTTATGAACATTACTACATATTTCATTAACATCTATATACAAACAACTTAAACAAGTTTGGCCAACCACTTAGCCATATACAAAAGAATAATAACTTGATAGCCTATATAATGGCCTTACCAAAAAAACATGTTCTCAAAATGAATGATTCCTATACATGCCATACTTAGTAATATAATTTGGCTATACCAAAATAAGGGTCGATAGTGTGCTATGAGCTCCGACTCCAACGATCCACAATTTAGCTTGGTGGGACTACATAGAAAGAAACAATCAAAGACGTAAGCATTTAGCTTAGTAAGTTTGCATGTATAACACATAAAAAAAATAAACTTGCTTCATATAAACCATTTGACATAAGAATGGTATCATTATCTCATCTATAAAGCTTACTTACTCATACATGATTCTTACTCGTCCCATGGTACTTACTCATCTCATACTTGTAAGGTAACAAGGTACCTATATCTCTTGATCACATTGATCAGCATACTTAAACATAATAATCATGTCTTCTAATTCATCATTCATAACATGAATAATATTCAATTTCAATTTGATAATGGCTTTGCTTTCTTAACATTCTTGTTTTCACATTTTAGCTTTGCTCATTTGCCCGATGAATTTCTATGAATTACCGGGAATACTAGATCTCTAGTCATGTACTTGATGCCAATGCCATACTCTAAATATGGACTTAGGTGTAAGATCTCTTCTTGAATCAATGCCAAGCTTGCCTTGGTCTTACATGATAACTTATTTAATGCCAAGCTTGAGTCCTTGGATTTACATGATCACTTGTTCAATGCCAAGCTTGGGTCCTTGGACTTACATGATAACTTTTTCAATGCCAAGCTTGGGTCCTTGGACTTACATGATAACTTGTTCAATGCCAAGCTTGGGTCCTTGGACTTACATGATAACTTATTCAATGCCAAGCTTGGGTCCTTGGACTTACATGATAACTTGTTCAATGCCAAGCTTGGGTCCTTGGACTTACATGATAACTTGCTTAATTGCCGATGCCATGCCTTGGCTTGGTCTTATACCGACTTTCTTATCTCATGTACTGGACCGTATATCCAGGGTAATTCATCTTCAATCGAGACTTTCTCTTGTTTAATCTTACTGACTTCTTTGTTTAACATAACATTAAATCATTCATGATAACAATGTATATTATACTAAGCAATTAAATGATAAAATCACAAAGCTTAGAACTCATACAAACTTACCTCAAAATACAAAATGTATGTAGTTAAACAATTTAGTCTACGACTTTGTTCTTGCCTCGGTTTCGACCCGGGCTTTGTTTTTCTTGACCTATAATCATAAATAGATCTTTTAATAATCATATTGGCTAAATTGACTCATAACTCATACTTTGACAAAATTACTAATTTGCCCTTATACTTTCTCATATTTGCACTTTTGCCCCTAGGCTTGTAAAATGATTTTCATGCAACTTTCTTAAATATCATGCTTAGCTGAATCATTTTCTCTACTATAGCAATCATCAATTCTCTCTAGTTCTAGCATGTATGACCAAATTTTATAATCATTACAAAAAGGTCCATACTATCATTTTTCATGAAATTCCTTAAGGAAAAGATGTTTATCTAACATCAAACAACTCTCATAAACTTCCATAAAACATCATTTAGCATGCATGGCTAAATTTTTAAACATGCATCTTAGCTCATCAAATAGCTAAAAATAGCTTACTCATGCTACCGGGACTTCAAAAGTACGAAGAATATCAAAAATCGGGCTTAGGAGCACTTACTAGCAAGCTTCAAAAATTGAAGAATCCTAGCTATGGCTTCTTTCAATTTTCGGCAATAGGGGAAGAAGATGATGAGATTTTTATCATCTTTTTCCTATTTTAAACACTTATTAGACAAATGACCAAAATGCCTTTCCTCTTAAAAATTTCTATAACACCATCTCAAGGCCAATTTTGTCCAAAATAATATTTTTAGAAAAATTGCTATTTAAGGACTTCTAATTACTATTCTAAAGCTATTTCATACAAAAAGCTTCTAGAAACTCATATTTTGCAACTTTATACAATTTAGTCTTTTTGGACCAATCCACCACAATTTAATAAAATTGCTTCATGAAACATTCATACTAGCATGCAAACATGGCATAAACTTTGTAAACTCATAAATTCACCTCGGATTCGTGGTCTCGCACCACTATTCCGACTAGGCCCTAAATCGGGCTGTTACACTGTAAGGTATCCGCAACATATGCCGGTATACCCAGCCACCAGTAGGACGTACAAGACCAGCACCCGGGACACATAAATCACATAATCACATGGGTTCCTAGTGACATGTCACTTGTATCCTAATCTATTCCTAAAGTTTAACCGGGATTTACTCACTTGTCGAAACTTCATCAATTTCATCCATAGAGTCAATCATACAATTCATGCAATAATAAAACATTATAAATACAATTATAACGTTGCATTATTTACATACAAACTTACATCGGCATAAAAACGGAAAAAATGACTAAATTGTCAATAATCGTTTTCCCCCGTTTTAACTCTAAACCTCATTTTTCTCGATCTATAATATCACATTTAACTTATTCAATCATTATACTATTCAAATCAGCCCAAAATCACATTATGGCAAAAATTACATTTTTGCCCCTAAAGTTTGACATTACAATTTAGTCCCTAGGCTCATAAAATGAAATGTACTCAATTTCTTCAATACCCATGCCTAGCCGAACCTTATACATGCTTACAACAGCCCACAATTTTCATTTATTCACATTTTTACACCATATTTTATAAATTTTACAAACAAGTCCTTTTAGACATTTTTACCGAAAATCACTTAGCAAATGTCGTTTATCATACACCAAACATAAATTTTCTACCATTAGACATCAAAATACACAAATATCCATCATGGGTAAAATTTTAGACCTTGACATCTCTTCTAATTGATGGTAGAAATAGATAGATCGAGTTATAACGACTTCAAAAATGTAAAGAGCATTAAAAACGGGGCAAGAACGGACTTACAATCAAGCTTGGAAGTGGCCAAACCCTAGCTATGGCTTCCCTTTGTGAATTTCGACCATGAGGAAGAAGATGGACAAAAATTGACTTTTAATTTGGCTTTTTAATTAATTTAATTACCAAATCACCAAAATGCTCTTAATGAAAAACTTTGAAAACATACCAAACCATGTCCATTTTTGTCCACCAACTTAACCAATGGTCTAATTACCATTTAAGGATCTCTAATTTAAAATCTCATAGCAATTAGACACCTTTAACATATAGAATTCAAGTTTTTCACTTTTTACAATTTAGTCCTTTTAACTAAAATTGAGTGCCCAAACGTCAAAATTTTCGAACGAAATTTTCACAAAACCGTTCCATAAAACTGTAGACCATAAAATATAATAAAAATGAATTTTTATTCGTCGGATTTGTGGTCCTGAAATCACTGTTCCGATTAGACCGAAAATCAGGCTGTTACACAAAGACATTGAACAAGCCATGCAATCAACTTTTACTATTATTGCTAAGGGACCTTGTTGGGTCCAATGGAATTGACCATCAACGGGGACGTGTTTGCTCAAAACTAATGGGCTTGTAACAACCTATACTCAAGTTGCACCAACAGGAGGACTGATATGGGATAAGTTTGGTAATTGGTTGCGAGGTTTCACTATGAAGATTGGTCTCTCAAATAGTGTACAATCTGATTTATGGGATGTTCTCGAAGGCTTGCGGTTTGCAAAGTCGATGGGGATCCAACAATTGATAGTCGAGGTCGGTGCTTTATTGGTGGTTCATTTTCTAATAGGACCGTCTGAGGAGAGTCATCCGTTTGGATCTCTCATTAATGACTATAGGACCATGATACGTGAAGGGTGGGTGGATCTCTCATTAAGGATCTATATTAATCAACCTCTAAAAATTATTACCCAATAACAATGTTAGAAACCTCAAACAAATCAATATCCCAAAATAATTAAGTACATAAAAATATAAATATTACTTAAAAATCTTAATTTATCATAAGAAAAGCTAAAATTCTAATTTTTTAGAGATTAATCAATAAAGTTTGAAAAGAAAAAAAGAGTTGTTACCAAGTTAAGGAGACTTATTTGAAAGTATCAAAATATTGAACACTTATCCTTAAAAATTTTAAACAGTGAGAAAATAAGAGAAATTTGAGAGAAAAATAACTTGTGTTGGGAGAAAAATAGAAGAATGGAAGATTTTTGGGTTTAATGGGTGGGGAGAAGTTCATTTATTTTTATATAAAATAATTTATTTTATAAAATAATTATTTTTCAAAAAATTTTGCGAAGATTTTTTAAGTTTTTGGGAAAATATATATTTATCAGATCATTTTAAAATATTTTATAGTGTCAATGCACCAAATATATAAAAAATTTTAAAAAAAATCTATAAATAATTTTTTTTATATTTTTTGGTGGGGTCAATTCAATGGTGGATCCATCACTGGTTAGATGGTCATTTACTTAAATGGAGAAAATTACATTTTTGCTTATTTAAGTTTAGTATTTACTCTTTTTAATTAACCATATGTTTAATTATTTTTTAATTTAATTCAACTTTTTTTGGTTTATCACATCATGTTATATTATCCATGTGGACTTGATGATTTGAAAAAAAAAAATTTACGTGTTGAATTTTCATTGCCTGGTTTATGATTTCACTAACGGTGTTAACACCAAGTACTATAATAAAACACATATTGATAGTTCAGGTACTACATTGGACATTTTCAAAGTACAATTACCATATTAAACATTTTATGAAATTATAAATATCATAATAAAATACATAGTTCAAATGCCACATTGGACATTTTTAAAGTATACTATATTGGATATTTTATAAAACTACAAGTACCAAATGTGATATTATTCCATATATATATATGATATAGATAATAGGAATTAATATTTGGTACACTAATAGTGTGCTTTTTTTTATTCCACAAATAATCTTAAAAAACTATAAGGTAGATTGTTTTAAAATTTTTTTATACTATTATATAATATTTATCAACCTTCTAATCTACTTTGTGTAACAAATATTTTTCCATCGCTAATAGATGGTGGATGATGTAATTTTATTGTGATCACGATTGGATGAATATAGAGTAAGAAATTTATACAAAAATTTCATTGCTTAGTTTCGTAATTTGGGTTATGATATGGTGGGTAAGTTTGAATGGAAGTGGGTGAATATCTGAAAATTACACAATCACAGCAGCCCTTTTTTGCAAATACTAACAAAATGCCAAAGTCTCACACTATTATATAAACCCCTCTTTCCCATCTTCTTCCTTGCTCTCAAAGCCCTTATATATTATATATTTTTCTTTTCTTTTTTTTTTTTGAAAAATATTCTTATCAATAAAAAAATTGTGTTGATTTTCATATCCAAACACTTCTTATTGTCTAGCAATTTATAAAATTTCCAGATCAAACCCTACACTTAGGGTTTCCTCTCTATCCCCTTCTCTTTGAAAAAAAGAAAAGGAAAAACATTTCTTTTCAAGTATCATAATTTTTGACAATTTCGGTTATGTAATATTGACCCACTTTGTTAAGATAATAAAAAAAAATCTTCTTTTTTGCTGTTAAACGAGATTGATCGAAAAGGATTAAGTATTTGTTCTATTGGGTTTTTTTAATTTTTTTTTTACTATTTTTGTTGTTAAATTGGAGAAATGGAGAAGAAAAAGGTGACTGTGCCATTAGTGTGCCATGGGCATTCAAGGCCGGTGGTTGATTTGTTCTACAGTCCTATAACTCCTGATGGATTTTTTCTTATTAGTGCCAGTAAAGGTATGGGTTTCAGTTTTTATTATTGATTCACGCCAATTTAAAATCTGGGCTTCTTTTGAATTTTGTTTTAGTGATCATTTAGGTATAATCAGCTATGTATCTATGTCCGGTTACTCTAATGTTGAATTGGGTTTGGGTTTTTCTTTTGAGTTAGTCTGTTCTGCTCTTCCGGATCATATTGATTTTCTGTTTTGAATTTTATTTATATATTTACTGTTTTAAACTGGCTTTTTAACTGCCAGTTTTTTTCTTTTATTAGTTATGTAGTAATGATTTTAGTCTCATTAGATAGAATTGCAGACTCTTAAGTATTCTTGTAGTTATGTGAATTCGATTCCAATGTTGATGTAGATTGCGTTGAGCAGGACTTTAGCTATTGTTTTGTTGTAAAAAACTGTAAGTTATTGTTGTTCTGTAACTTGAAATGGAATAGTAGTTTCGGAGCAGGAAATCTGATTTGTGGTTGATCGGATTGTCAATGTGATTTGTTTTACTGTTTATCAACTCTATTTCTAATGATGCGTTGGAAATTCAGACTCCAGTCCAATGTTAAGAAATGGGGAAACTGGAGATTGGATTGGTACATTTGAAGGGCATAAAGGTGCAATATGGAGCTCCTGCCTAGATACGAAAGCATTACGTGCAGCATCTGCCTCGGCTGACTTTTCTGCGTATGTAATTTTATTCAGCTATGAAATCATTTTTTTGGGGGAATGATTTTTTCTGTGCGTTCTTATACATACCCAATTACTCCTCTGCATCCGTTTTTGTTCTCCATTTGGATTTATTTTCTATCAAACACTCCCCTGGAAAAAATGGACCGCATCCTTGTGGGCTACTGGCTCTTTGTTCTTCATTAGCTTGCTCTGAGAGGAAGTATCGTTGATGAGACTCCAAAACTATTCTCTAGTGGGCAAGCTTTAGGATGGTGTATGGTCATGAATCTTAGCTTGGGAAGTAGTCTTTTTCTCCACTATGTTGATTTTGTAAAGAGCACTGCACGATAACATGTGTTGGATGCTGTTTATTTTATTTTATGTTTTGTATTATTGATCTTTCCCAAGATGCAACAATAATATACATTCATGCAGCATGTGAAATACATGCTTTATGTGAATGGTTATTCTGGTGTTAGAATTTTTGTTACTTGATAAATTCAGCTGATGCTTGTTCTAATCATATTAATGATTGAAAGATATCTTCTATGGGCTTTCTTTGAAGATCTTGCATAATTACCAATGTTCCACCTTTCTTTTTCTTTCGAGAGTCAAATGTGTCCACCTTTCTTAGCATTTAGGTTCGGGAATCTCCTGTGTGTTAACTTATAGAAACTGCTTTTCTTCTTATTGTTTCTTTTGCCCCTCTCTATCTGTATACATTTATATATGATATATATATATCATAGTGTTATTGACTCATTGTTAATGATGATGGTCAATTGATAAGTGGATTTATCATTCTCGTCTGATATTTACAGGAAACTGTGGGATGCATTGACCGGAGATGAATTGCACTCTTTTGAGCACAAGCATATTGTTCGAGCATGTGCATTTTCAGATGTAGGGCTTAATTGCCTTTCTATTGGAATTCTTCTTTTGAATTTATCTTATAATTTGAACCATAGACCTGCATCTAATGCTTGTGTAATGCACATTGAAAAGTTGTTCTTGATGGTGCTGCCTGGATAACAAGTATTTTTTCTTCTTCTTCTTCTTTTTTTTTTTTTTCTGAGCAAGTTATTCTGATAATAGCCAGGCACTACTGCTTTCTATGTAGATTTTATTGCAAGAACTTTATATCTTGAAATGCCAGTATAGTTCTTTTTTTCAGAGTAGCATGTGTTTTGACCCAGTTAATAAAGTCCCGTGCAAATATCGGTGAAAAAAAACTGCGTTAAATTAATGGCTTGGATATTCTTTTTTGAACCTTGTGTTTACATATTCTTATTACCGTTGGGAGGAGTTTTAGCATATCTTTTTCATTGATTAATCTTTCGGTTTCTCTATTTGTATTCTGCGTTCTTTTATTCAGCATTTGAATGGTTTGCTAGATAATAATCACATATCCTCTTTGATGAACTGAAGTTGGGTCAGTTTAAGTGGCCTCTGGTGCAATTTTTTTTCTTTCTGAAACCTTCAGATATTAAAAATGTATTTTTATTTAATATATGGGAATTGATCTATCTATGCGTTGCCCACTTGTTATCTGCTTGCAGCAGCATCTGAGTAAATTGTTTTATTTACAGGACACACACTTTCTACTCACTGGTGGAGTTGAGAAAATTCTCCGAATATTTGATTTGAATCGTCTAGATGCGCAGCCAAGACAAGTGGATAATTCTCCTGGTTCAATTAGAACTGTTGCATGGCTTCAGAGTGACCAGATGATCTTAAGTTCTTGCACTGATACTAATGGTGTTAGGTACAACTTTATTCAAATGATAGCACCTTTACTTTTTCTCCCATTGTTTGCCATAAGATTTTCTATTTGTAACAAAGTATCATATATGTCTTGAATTGATATTGTGTCACTCCAGGACTTTGAGACAAGGGTGACTAATAGGTAGACTATTCTCTTCTTCTGTATTGGATGCATATTGTTTGTCAAGGTTAAAAGTTAAGCATGGAAGTTTTAGGGCATTTTGCAGGTTATGCAAAATGTTCCTTTGGGTTCACTTTACTTGACTGAATAAAATGTTGGTGCCAGTATTGCTGGTTGACTTCATAAATTGATTCTTAGTATCAGGCCAAATGGGAAGTTGTAAAATCTCAATCTCTTGGATGCCTGATGGAATTTATGAAAATAAAAACAAAGAGAGAGAGATTTCAGTTTAGATTATTGGTGAAGTATTATATATTGGAAATTGTCTTCCATTTCTTGGTGCATTCTCAAACCCTTTATGTGTTCACATGATTATATGTTTGAGTATGTGACTTCCTAAACCTTTGTTACGTTGTCTACTTGTAGGTTGTGGGATCTGAGAAGTGGCAAAATTGTTCAAACACTTGAGACCAAATCATCCGTCACCAGCGTGGAAGTGAGTCAGGATGGTTGCTATATAACTACTGCTGATGGATCTACTGTTAAGTTTTGGGATGCAAATCAGTAAGTTAATGTCACTTGATTGTTTGTGCAAGATCTATTCTTTGCCACCATGGCTGCTGACATTTGTATTCGCTCTCTTTAGTTTTGGATTGGTGAAAAGCTATGACATGCCATGCAATGTAGAATCAGCTTCATTGGAACCAAAGCATGGTAATAAGTTCATTGCTGGAGGGGAAGACATGTGGGTCCATGTCTTTGATTTTCATACCGGAGAAGAGCTTGGTATGTGCCTCGAGATTGTCAGATGAACACTGAATATTTATGAAGACTATTCTTTTGAATTTCATATTCCTTAATGCCTAAGGTGGATCCATTTTTGCATTGTCTTGGAATGGCCGCATAAACACCTCCATTATTACATGGCAATATTTTAAAAGAATATCTAAGTCT
Source organism: Gossypium australe (assembly GCA_005393395.2). NCBI lineage: Eukaryota > Viridiplantae > Streptophyta > Magnoliopsida > Malvales > Malvaceae > Gossypium > Gossypium australe. The sequence goes on along the minus strand of CM016615.1, from coordinate 34,456,819 downwards.
CATGTTCTTGTATCGTGCAAATGCTGCAAGTAATATAAAACAATCTGAGAAATATAATGCCGGATCCTCACTGCGCTGGATGAGCTGCGTTATCATGTGGGACTGATTGGATGATGTCCATACGGGTTTTGGTCAATGTTTGAGAGTTCTTACTGATCTTGTGCTTAATCTTTGTAGGTTGCAACAAGGGTCACCATGGTCCTGTTCACTGTGTTCGTTTCTCACCAGGAGGGGAGTCCTTTGCATCAGGATCTGAAGATGGTACCATTAGAATATGGCAGACAAGTCCAGTGACTCACGATGAGAGTGATCTACTTGGAAGCGAGCCAAGTGGGAAAGTGAAGGCTGTCGCTGATGAGGTTGCCCGTAAGATTGAGAGTGGCCTCCATATTGGCGGGGAAGGTAAAACTGGAGATATGGATAAGGCAACCGATGCCTGACATGGTATTAAAATTGTTTAGTGCATTCAACGAGTGTTTGTTTCAGCTTGCGTGCCAGCTTTGTAGGATTATGGTGTCTTTCCGCACCTTTCCTGTTTGTCTTTTCTATCGAAATAAAATGAACTGCCAAACTTCCTTTTATCTTTCAAGTAAAGTTGGAAGTTTTTGCTCTTAAAATCAATGAACGTTTTGGCTTTGTTTAAGGTTGGTAGATGCTGTTAAAATTCTGGGAAACTCGAGGCCAGGTCTTGTATCAGTATCTAATAGATTTCCGTCATTGATTCGGAATCCAAATGCGGAACGTAGCAATTAGTTCTCGCATCAGGCTTGGGAAGTGACTACTGAAACGGATGAAGATACGAGCTCCAAATAATACTTGTCGTGTAAAAGCAATTTGGTAACAGAGAAATAAAAGAAACTTGGCAACAAGCTTCAAATATAATGCTTTTATCTTGTTACCAATTGAATCAAAAAGTAGATACGTAATTACTGAACAGAAACATGGCTTTCCACATAAAACACAGTCGAGAAAAGTTGCAGAGCACCTGTAATACGCAGGGTTTCCCCTGTTTCATTCCCCGGATTGAACCAAGCTGGCTGACAACCTCCGCCATCATCAAGCAATATTCTATTCCAACAGCAGTGGTGTGAAATATACTGGCCAGCCATTGATCTCGAGACAGATAAAGTAACTCCGTCCATGACTGTTTCACTCCATATTGTTTCATCACCCAGAGATTTATATGATCCTCCACTGGACAAGTTGAGTGGTCTCGAGAAACACATAAACATCCCCCCAGTACAGCATTCATATACTCAAAATGTGAACAGTCGCTCCCACATTTTTTCACTTTGAAGCTTGTGTCACCTTCTGGGACTTCGATAAACGGCAAGTAAACCATTGCAAGAACCAAATATTCTTGGTTTCAGCTGTTAAAGGGCGAGGAAATTAAACGAGGTTGTTGAGAGAGTCGAAATCCACGGAGTAAGCCTTGTCATCGTGTTCAAGACAATTATTAGGGAAGAGTTTGAGATAGGTGTTGGTTGTCGAGGAATGGTCGAGATGGAGTTTGGCAAAATCTGGGTCATCTACGAGGCAATCCCATGACTTGGCTACGCTTTTGAAGCGTACAACTGTCTTCACTGGAAGCCGTCACAGGATGAGGGACGAAGGTAAAATTACAGTATGAAAAGCTGATAATATGGGGACTAAAATTTACAAAAGGGAGAATAAGGATTTCTTCTTGGTTTAAGAAAAAACTGAGAAATAACTTGAATGCCTTCATTAGGGTCTTCCACCTCATTTTATAGGATCATAACTCAATTTAAAAAATTAGAATTCCGCACAATTTCTTGATAAAGATGACATATTTTCTTTGGATAGGGATGGCATCTTTTGTCCGGTTGTGGTTACTTCCATGTTGCTTCCTTTTTTGTCGTTTCTTGTTGTGGTTGTGTCCACGTTGATTCCTTTTTTCTTGTTTCTTAGTCGTGGTTTTTTTGCACGTTGCTTCCTTTGTCTTTTATGTCAGCTGTATAAACCAATTTTTTGTTTGGAAAACGGGCCCACTTTAAAAAGGAAAATGGAGTCGCCACCAATCTTTTTTTGAAGTGTAATTGGGTCACCTTATAAAATATGTTGGTCTACGGATCTTAAGAAAACAGGTTCGGGAGTCGGTTACGCACGAGGAAGGATGAGCACCCTTGCAACGCCCAAAATTGGTACTTTATTGATTGGTTAATGTCCTAATATCGAAAATTGGAAGAGATTTTAAAATACGAATCCTTTAGAAAATGTTTGGATAATGCGAATTGGATATCGAAAATCACTTGTTTCACATCCAGCGCGTTAGGATACGATGTTTCAAACCCTTGACACCAAGATCATTTCATGATTTTCAAAATTCATGCATTGTAATTTAAAAAAGGGTATTCCGTTATTTGGCCAAACGAAAAAAAACCGAAACCCAGCACGTTAGGGCACGATTTCTCGAATTTTCAAACATGAAATATTGTCTTATTTTTGAAGTTAAGAAAACACAGTCAAAATCTTAAAAGGATATTTAGTCATTTGGACAAACGGAAAATCGAAACCCAACACATTAGTGCACGATTTCCTGAACTTCCAAACACAAAATATTACCTTTGTAAAAACCCTTTTTATGAGTTTGAGTAAAAAGAGCGAAAAATAGATAAAATCAATGTAACCTTTAAAATAGAAAATCGGTTAAAACATAAAAATGGTCATACTTAGCTAATAGTGACAAAAATAATATATACGATAATAAAACCATAGAATAATAATGATAGTAACAAAAAAATGCAATAATAATGATAGAATATATTAATAAACAAATAATAGTAAGAAAATAAAAATAATATAAAAGAAATAATAATAATGAAAATAGCAGTAATAATGTTGATAATAAAAATAAAAAAATAAAAAATATATAACAAAATTATAGTAATAATAATATTAAAAAGTAGTAATAATAAAATAATAATAATAAGAAATGAATATAATAATAATAACAAAGTTAATTATAAATAAAATATTAGAAAAATAATAGTAATAGTAATATCAAAAGAATAATTATAATAGTAAAATAATAATAATACTAAACTAGTAATAATAATAGTAATAATAATAATATTAATAGTAATGAAAAGAAATAAAAGTAATAATAAAATAATAGTAATAATATTAAAATTAATAGTGATAATAATAAAAAATAATAGTAATAAATACAATAACAATAATAGATAGTTAATAAAAATAATAAAAAAAAAAACAATATTAAAGTCAATCAATTAAATAACAAAAAAAAGGACTAAATTGCACTCGAAACAGAGATTCAGGGGCCAAATGGGCAATAAACCCTTCCCTTGGACACGCGTCCTTTCCCCAGAGGATCGGTGCATTAGGGACCAAATTGAAATGCCCAGCAAATACTGTGGCCAAATTAACAAACCCATAAAAAGAGGCCATTGGACTAAATTGAAACTGTTTGGAAAAGCGGAAGGACCAGGGCTGTAATTAGCCCAATTGATAAAAACGCGCGGACCCTCCTTGTGGGTCGGGTCGGGTCGCGCGCACAGGCTAAGATTTAAACGGCGCTGTTTTGATAATTATAGGCCTGGTGCAAAACGACACCGTTTTATGGCCTTATTTAAGTCATTTCTTTACAAAAAAAAAACCCATTCATTTTATTTCTTCAAAAACAAAAAAAAATCTTTAAAACTCTCTCTGCCCCCATCCTTCCGGCCACAGGTCCAGTAAAGCTTCCGGCCAACCGCCGCCGTGTACGGTGGCCGAAATTTGAAAAAAGTGAGTTTTTTTCTTTTTTTATACTGTATATTACATTTATATACGTATATATAATAAAAAAAGCAAAAAATCTCTAGGCATGTAAAATAGTTTCGAAACAAGGAATAAAAAATAAATAAAAAACTGCATAAAGACATTGGTTGATTTCTGTACTGATATTGTATGTGTAAAGACTGTATTCTATATTGCCCTTCTAATATTCCAAAACAAAGAAAATAAAAAAGATCCTTTTTATCGATTTCTGTTTCGGTTTTTATAGCCCTTCTAAAGGGGAAAAAAACTAGATTCTGTTATACTGTTTGTCCTCTTTTTTCGCAGATACAGCAACGTAGCGCGGGCGTGGCTTAGTGGCGCACGATACGGAGGGCGTGCAGCGCTGGGAGTTCGTTTGGAGGCTGCGGCACGCGAGGGCTATTAGGGTTTCCCTTTGTTTCTGATTTGTCTTTGTTTTGGACTAGGGTTTAATGTTTGGGCTTGGGTAGTTTAATTTTGGGCCTTTTTGTAAACTTGGACTGTTTTGTTTTTTTTTTTTTACAAAATGAACCTTTTATTTATTTTGGTTTATTTTTGGGCCCGAGTAGGAAATTGAGCTTTACAGCTACCCCTCTTTGCTCGTTGTCGTGTAACGAGAAGAGAGCAAATATTTTAAGAGGCCAATTTGCCCGGTCTTGTCGAATCTTGATTTCTTGATGCTTCCTTTCTTCAGGTAGCTTCGTTCCATCCACTGCATCTTCAAGGGTATAGGAATTTTCGTTTCAATCGACTCCGCTACAGCACAGGGAGATATGATCTGCAATATTCAGCCTGCTCTACTACTGCTCAGAGAGAAAAGGCTTACTGTCTTTGATCTGCTTCACTACTGTTTAGGGAGATAAGATCTACAACCTTCAGTCTGCTCCATTGCCAATACATGGAGATAAGACTTGTAATTTTCAGCCTGTTCCACTACTGCTTAGGGGGATAAGGCTCACCGTCTTCGATCTGCTCCACTACTGCTTAGGGAGACAAGATCTACAATCTTCAGTCTACTCCATTGGCGATACATGGAGATAAGACTTGTAATTTTCAGCATGCTCCCCTGTTATCACAGGAAGATAAGGCTAGTGACCTAAATCTGCTCCATTGCCGATACATGGAGATAAGATTCGCCATTTTTGATCAGTCCCACTACTATCCCGAGGAGACAAGATCTACAATCTTCAGTCTGCTCCATTGCCGATACATGGAGATAAGACTTGTAACTTCAACCTGCTCCCTTGCTATATCAAGGAAATAAGGCTATTGGCTTGATCTGCTCCATTATCGATACATGGAGATAAGATTTGCCAACTTCGATCTACCCCACTGCTATCTCAAGGAGACAAGATCGTCTTCTTTAGTGTGCTCCATTGCTGATACATGGAGATAAGACTTGTAACTTCAACCTGCTCCCTTGCTATCTCAGGAAGATAGGGCTATTGGCTTGAATCTACTCCATTGCCGATACATGGAGATAAGATTCGCCATTTTCGATCCGTCCCACTGCTATCTCGAAGAGACAAGATCTACAATCTTTAGTCTGCTCTATTGTCGATACATAGAGATAAGACTTGTAACTTCAACCTGCTCCTTTGCTATCTCAGGGAGATAAGGCTATTGGCTTGAATCTGCTCCATTGCCAATACATGGAGATAAGATTTGCCAACTTCGATCTGCCCCACTGCTATCTAGAGGAGACAAGATCGACTTCTTTAGTCTACTCCATTGCCGATACATAGAGATAAGACTGGCTATTTTCGATCCGTCCCATTGCTATCTCGAGGAGACAAGATCTACAATCTTCAGTCTGCTCCATTGCCGATATATGGAGATAAGACTTGTAACTTCAACCTGCTCCCTTTCTATCTCAAGGAGATAAGACTATTGGCTTGAATCTGCTCCATTGCCGATACATGGAGATAAGATTTGCCAACTTTGATCTGCCCCACTGCTATCTCGAGGAGACAAGATTGTCTTCTTTAGTCTGCTCTATTGGGGATACATAGAGATAAGACTCACCATTTTTGATCCATCCCACTGCTATATCGAGGAGACAAGATCTACAATCTCCAGTCTGCTCCATTGCCGATACATGGAGATAAGACTTGTAACTTCAACCTACTCCCTTGCTATCTCAGGGAGATAAGGCTATTGGCTTGAATCTGCTCCATTTCCAATACATAGAGATAAGATTTGCCAACTTCGATCTACCCCACTGCTATCTCGAGGAGGCAAGATCGTCTTCTTTAGTCTGCTCCAATGCCGATACATGGAGATAAGACTTGTAACTTCAACCTGCTCCCTTGCTATCTCAGGGAGATAGGGCTATTGGCTTGAATCTGCTCCATTGTCGATACATGGAGATAAGATTCGCCAAAATCTATAATTCTAATCAATTTTGTACATCGTCCTCTAGGGAACCTACCTATAGAATTGATTTCATGGGGTCTATGCTTATGTCAAATGATCAGGATGTCATGATCGAAAAATGCTCCTAATCAGATGTATTATGAATGTTATATGAATGAATGCAAAATGTCATGAGAATGATCCATTTTTTAAAATTTGGGCTGTCATTGCTTGCCGTTTATTAAAGTGATATCCCTGACGTATGTCTTCTTGTTCAATTGATATTTTCAACAGAGAAATCTGAAGATGTAGTTATTGCTTGGACCCTTATTTCTTAAGCGTTCCCAGCCTTTTAAGCCTGGTGAGTTCTAAATAATTGTCCTGTTTCAGATTATTGCATTATTTAGAGACTTTCAGAGTAATATGCAAAACTTCCTTTGTGAAAGCATTATTAGTTCATTAATCATTATTTCAATATGAAATGCTTGAAAAAGATGATAGAGTTGAATAAAACTGAAATTTATTCGGGACAAAATCCGTAATGAATGCATTGAGCAAAGGAAGCAAATTTTGCTAAGGTACACTAGAAAAATGAGTACAAGTGGAATTGGTGCCCCAACTATCATAGCCTGAGCTTCTCTGTACGAACTTCTTGAAGACCATTCTGAGTTCAACATGTGTTTAGGAGACCTGCAATACTTTGTCAATGCCCCGAAGATGTAGCATATCTCCTCATTGTTAACTCAGGTATAGGATGGCTAGCGCATGCCCTATTTCTCGTCAAAAATTTGAATTGCCCTTTAGGGTTTTCAATTCAAAGCTCATTTGGTCTCAAAGTGCCCTTTACGGGTTTTCACCTTGGCCTTTCTATTTTTTTATTTTTTTTGAACTCAAGGAGCCATTTGCGGGTTTTCGCCTTGGCCCATTTTCCTTCTTAAGCGAAGTACTTCTTGACGGAGTCCGCATTATCTGGGTTTGGCTGACTTTTCTTGCCCATCTCGACTAGTATCAATGCCCCTCCAGAAAAGGCCTTTTTTATGACATAAGGTCCCTCCCAATTAGGCATCCACTTTCCTCTAAAGTCCTTTTGCATAGGGAGGATCTTTTTCAATACCAAGTCTCCCTCATGGAATACTCTAGGGTGGATTTTTTTATTGTAAGCCCGCATCATTCGCTTCTGGTACATTTGACCATGACGAATGGCTCTTAACCTTTTTTCCTCAATTAGATTCAGTTGATCATATCGAGATTGGATCAACTCCGCTTTATCCAACTTCAACTCTGATAAAACCCGGAGAGAAGGAATTTCAACTTTAATGGGCAAAACTGCCTCCATCCCATAAACCAATGAGAAAGGTGTTGCCCCAGTAGAGGTTCTAGCAAATGTTCAATAGGCATAGAGGGCAAGTGGTAACTTTTCATGCCAATCCTTGTAGGTCTCAGTCATTTTCCCCACAATTTTCTTGATATTTTTATTAGTTGCCTCAACTGCACCATTCATTTTCGGGCGATAGGGCGATGAGTTGTGGTGCTTAATTTTGAACTGACTGCAGACTTCCGCTATCGAGCTATTATTCAAGTTCAACGCGTTGTCAGATACAATCCTTTTCGGCATACCATAGCGACATATGATCTCCCTCTTCAAAAACTTGCTAACTGCCGTCTTCGTGACACTAGCATATGAAGCTGCCTGTACCCATTTGGTGAAGTAATTGATGACTACGAAAATGAATCGATGTCCATTAGAAGCCTTCGGTGAAATCGGCCCAATGACGTCCATGCCCTACATTGAGAAAGGCCACGGAGAAGTCATAACATGAAGAGGTGAAGGATGAGGCACATGGATCTTGTTTCTATAAATTTGACACTTGTGGCACTTCTTGGCATAACAGATGCAATCTCCTTCCATCGTGGACCAGTAATACTCGAATCTCATGATTTGCCTAGCCATTGTAAACCCATTGGCATGCGTCCCGCAGACACCTTCATGAACTTCTTCCAGGATTTTCTTAGCCTTAACAGCATCAACGCATCTTAACAACACCTGGTCCTTCCTCTTTTTATACAGGATCTCTCTGTCTAAGACATAGTCACTGGTAAGTCTTCTCAAGGTTCTTCTATCATTTTCAGTTGCTTGATCAGGGTATTCACGGTTTTTCACATATCGCAGGATATCATAATACCAAGGATGATCATCTCTCTCCTCCTCCTCGTCGATATTGCAGCAGTGAGCCGGAGCCTCACAGATACTCATTTAAATAGACTTCATACCTTCCTGCTCATTTACTCTGATCATAGAAGCTAAGGTGGCCAAGGCGTTAGCCATCTGGTTTTCATCACGCGGGAGGTAAAAGAAGGTGATATCATCAAACTCCTCAATTAACTCCAAAACTAACTTTCGGTAACTGATCAATTTGGGATCTCTCGTTTCTCATTCTCCTTTGAGCTGATAGATCACCAACGCAAAATCTCCATATACTTCTAGCACCTTGACTTTGCGGTCTATGGCTGCTTGAATTCTCATGATACATTCTTCATATTCTGCCATATTGTTCGTGCAGTTAAAATCCAACTTGCAAGTGAATGGATAATGATCTCCGCTTGGGGATATCAGGACTACCCCAACTCCATTACCAACAACATTTGACGCTCCGTTGAAGTTCAACTTCGAAGGACAATCTTCTAGGGTATCTTCCTCAGTCACCGCTACAAACATCATATCTTCATTGGGAAAATCAAAGTTCAAGGGCTCGTAATCGTCTAGAGCTCTGCTAGCTAGAAAATCTGCTATTGCACTCCCCTTCATAGCTTTCTGGTTTACATAGACTATGTCAAATTCGTAGAGCAAAATTTGCCATCGGGCCATTCTTTCATTCAGGGCGGTTGACTCCATCATGTACTTAAGAGGGTCTAGTTTCGAGATTAACCAAGTCGTATGGTACAACATGTACTGTCTCAACCTCTGAGTTATCCAAACCAAAGCACAACATAATTTCTCAATTGGCGAGTATCTCATTTCACACTCAGTAAATTTCTTACTGAGGTAATATATCGCCTTTTCTTTCTTTCCTATCTCATCATGTTGGCTGAGCACACATCCCATTGAATTATCGAATACCGTCAAATATAGAATCAATGGTCTATCAGGACTAGGTGGCATTAGCACTGGAGTATTAGACAAGTATTGCTTAATTCTGTCAAAAGCCTTTTGGCATTCATCGTTCCAAATGCCTGGGTTGTGTTTCTTAAGAAGACGAAATATGGGGTCACATTTCTCGGTCAATTGCGAAATGAACCGGGCAATATAATTTAGTCTTCTTAGAAAACCTCGGGCTTCCTTTTGAGTGTGCAGCGAAGGCAATTCTTGTACAACCTTGACTTTATCTGGGGCGACCTCAATTCCCTTTTCACTGACCACGAAACCAAGCAGTTTTCCTGACCTAGCTCCGAAAGTACACTTGGTTGGATTGAGCTTCAGCTGAAATTTCCTCAACCTCAAGAATAGTTTCCTCAAAACCTGTACATGCTCCTTTTCTGTTCGGGATTTCGCAATCATATCGTCGACGTAGACCTCGATCTCCTTGTGCATCATGTCTTGAAAGAAGGTTACCATGGCTCTTTGGTATATTGCTCCCGCATTCTTTAACCCGAATGGCATCACTATGTAACAAAAAGTTCCCCATAAGGTTATGAATGTAATCTTTTCCATGTCTTCGAGATGCATCTTTATCTGATTGTATCTAGAGAAACCATCCATGAAGGAGAACAATGAATAACCTACCGTGTTATCCACCAAAGTGTCGATGTGAGGTAGTGGAAAGTTGTCCTTTGGGCTGGCCTTATTTAAGTCCCTGTAATCCACACACATCCGTACTTTCCCATCTTTCTTAAGAACAGGGACGACATTGGCTACCCATTCTGAGTAATTCACCACTTGTAAGAACCCATCATCAAATTGCTTCTTGACCTCTTCTCTTATTTTTACTGCCACATCAAGTCTCATCCTTCGGAGCTTCTGTTGGACCGGCTTACATTCTTCTTTTATGGAGATACGATGTACTGCAATATCAATGCTCAAACCAGACATGTCTTGATATGACCATGCGAAGACATCTTTGAACTCCTGCAGAAGTTTAATGAGATCCTGCCTTGTTTCCTTATTTATGCAAGTGCCAATTTTTACCTCTTTCCCCTCTCCCAGAATCACATTCACGGTTGCCTCTTTGTGAGGTAGAATCAGCTTCTCTTCCCACTCTACCATCCTTAACAAATCCGGGGATAAACTACAATCTCTGTCATCTGTAAAATCCTGAGATCCTTTTAAGCACGTCTCGTTCACAAGGGAGTTCTGGGTCCATAGCAGCGTTGCTCATGACATCGATATCTGGGGACCTATTGTAGGTACGAAAGAATACCCAAAGAAACTAATGAATCTAAGAATAACTTATTTGCATGGTATGATTATGAATGAAAAATAAGGATAACAAAGATATTTGCTTGGCATGAAACATAAAAATGCAGTTTTTATTGAAAATAAAGATGTTTGAACATGAGCCTATTTCACAAAAGATTCTTATTATTTCTAGGCTTAAAACAACAAGTGTGTTTTGAACATTACTCTATGTTAGTTTTAAAGACTACAGGAATTTCCTCCGCAGTCCAGTTGTTCAGAACACTTCCAGGCTCATTGGGGCGAATGCCTGCTAAGTTTCCTTCCTTTGGTCCCTCTTCAAATACGAAATTGATGCTCAAAGTCTTCATTATATCTTCAGTCGTTTCTTCATTCGTGTTTCTCGATCCTGAATGGATAACTCCCCCTGACACGAATGTATGAGATATATGGGGAAAAGTCATTGATCCCTATTTGACCTCAGCCCCACTCAATCGTGCCCTTTGTCTCTCCTACTTCCTCTCCAGTTCCTCCTTTCTCTGTTTGGGTCTGGCCTATGCCCCAAGCCAAAACGATCGCGCTTGTCCACCAAACTCGGCACTTCGACCCGTCCATGGAGGTATTTTCCGAGTCCCCTCCCAAGCAATCCTCCTTTTCCTACCATCAGTCGTAGGCTCTTCCACGTAGCTTCGGATATTTTTGGCACTGGGACCTTGCCTCATTCGATGATGAAAGTTGCATTTACGAACTCTAATGACCGAAAGGAACACTCAATTGCTTTAGTGTTATTCTCTATGTACGGCGCATCACTGGTAACGGATGCGATAATGTCCTCTTCGGTATTTATAGTTATCAGTCGACCCTCTGTCACCAACTTAAGCTTTTGCTGCAATGATGATGGTATCGCTCCCGCCGAGTGAATCGAGAGCCTCCCTAATAAAACATTATAAGAGGGCTTGATGTCCATCACGAGGAAGTCTACCTCTTACGTATTTGGTTCGATCAGGAGGGGTATCTCAATCCTTCCCATTACTTTTCTTTCGGTGCCATCGAATGCTCTCACTATGTTCTGGCATGTTTTCATATGAGAGCTATCTATAGGTAACCTGTTCAATGTAGATAGGGGCAAGACATTCAGTGTTGATCCATTGTCAATTAATACCCCCGGTAGCGTATACCCTTTGCATCGGGTAGTGATGTGCAGAGCCTTGGTGGATCACATGCCTCCTGGCGGAATTTCATCGTCACTGAAAGAGATGAAATTGTCTGCGCTTATGTTGCTAACAAGGTGGTCTAGCTTATTTACCGAAATGTCATCAGCGACATAGGTCTCGTTCAACACCTTCATTAGCGCTCTACGGTGCACCTTTGAGTTTAGGAGCAAAGCTAGTATCGATATGCATGCCGGCTGCTTGTGTAACTGTTCCACAACACTATACTCACTATGCTTTAAGAACTTCAAAAACTCCTTGACTTCATTTTCAGTTACGGGTTCATTAACCAGAGGTCCCGTCCTCTCTTCCCCTTGTTCAATCATCAGGGACTTCCTTTTTTCAGGTTCGGCTTTCATATTTGGCATGCTGACCGGTTCTCCTTTTCCAAGCATGTCACATTACAGCTGTAATTCTAGGGCACTCTTTTGCTATCCTTATAAGGAAAGGCCACGGGTTTTTGAATTACCACTCTCGGCGCCACTCTTGCTCCTACTTTATTGATTCTCGGTCTTGTGATGATCACTACTGGGTGATTGACTTCAAAGACCTTCTCTGCTAACTTTCCTTCTGTTGTGCACACGTCCTTTCCTTCAATAGAGTCAAAGAACTCTAGTTCTTTGTTATCCATTAACCCTTGCACTAGGGCCCTGAATCCGCTGCATCGTTGGATCTCATGGTCCTCCTTATTATGGAACTCATAGTAGTTCCTCGCATCTCGGGGTTTGCTCCCCAACTCTTGCTGAACTAACGTTATTTTCGGTATTTCCTTCCAAACCTCCTTTAATGGGGTTCTTACTTCAGCAACATTTTGTTTGATTCTCCTCCCCATGTTCTCGACTATCGTGTTTACCCCTTTATCAGTATGAACGGGTAACGGATTTCCCACACCAGGTGCGTCGTCGAATTTCACAACACCCGCTTTAATAAGCCTTTCGACTAACCTTTTGAATGAGGTGCAGTTTTCTATCGAGTGTCCTACAATTCCCACATGGTATTCACACTAAGTGTTTGTGTCATACCACTTAGGATATGGGGGTTGCAACAGTTTCAAGTAGAAAGGGGCTACAACGTGTGCATCGAATAGATTTTTATACAAATCCCTATACGCCATTGGTATGGGAATAAACTGGAACCTCTCAATATTCTGCCTCGTGTAGGGCTCATGCCTTGATGAGGCCTGTAGGCTCGCGGCTACCGCTCCCGGTTGACTAACAGTAACGGGTTTTGAATAACCTGAGCTCACATTACTTCATTTTCCCTTTTCTTCGGAGCTGATCTTCTCGTGCTTTCCCCGGCCTCTATCTTTCCACACCTTATCGCATTTTCTATCATTTCACCTGACATCACTATGTCTACGAAGCTCTTAGTAGTGGTCCCCAACATATGATTGATAAAAGGTGCTTTCAGGGTATTAATGAAGAGCATGGTTATTTCTTTCTCTAGCAGTGGTGGTTGGACCTGTGTAGCGACTTCCCTCCACCTCTGGGCGTATTTCCTGAAACTTTCGCCAAACTTTTTCTCCATGTTTTGTAACGTGATCCTGTCAAGCACTATATCAGTCACATGGCCATAATGCTTCATGAAGGCCTGTGCTAAATCCTTCCACGATTTGACTTAAGTACAACTCAACTGATTGTACCATTTAGCCGTGGCTCCAGTTAGACTATCCTAGAAACAGTGGATCAACAACTGGTCATTGCTGACATATCCCGTTATTCTCCGACAGAACATTGTAATATGGGCTTTAGGGTAGCTGGTCCCGTTGTATTTTTCGAATTCTGGCTTCTTGAACTTTGGTGGGAGTACCAGATCTGGGACCAGACTCAACTTCTTAGCATCCACTTCGCATTGGTAATCAGCGTTTTCAAATGCTTTGAACTTCTCCTCCAACCATTTGCATCGATCTTTAAACTGTTTTGGGAGCTCCGCCCCTGCTTTTTCCCCTTCTACCGCATCATCGAAGTCAGGGACCATTGGTTTTGCCAAATTATCTTCGGGGTTGGAGCTCGAGCCTGTCGGGAAGTTTACCGGTGTTGAGGTACCGGATTGATACTGGGGTTTGATATTGACGGACACTCTTGATGATTGTACTTGGAAATTTACCGGGGCAAAGCCTGGAGGATAAGCAGAATCTTCATTAACATCTCCGGCATCGACCATAGGGCTCTTTGCTTTATCAGGCTCTCCAGTCAACAACTGTGTTAACTGGCTCATCATGCTTCTCTGGGATTCCAGCATTTGATTCCTCATGTCCTGTTAGACCTTAGCAACCTATTCTTGCATCTGCGTTTGCAGTTGGTCCTGCATCTCCTTCTACATCTGTTCTAACTTTTCTATCCTTTGATCTATAGCTTTCGTTTTTCTTCTAGTGTAGTAATGATGTTCCAGGGTAACTATAATACGATCTCTAGTTAATAGGGTTCTTTTATGATATTTAATGCATATGATGCGATGAAATGCAAATGCATGATATGAATGCAAAAATAAAAGGTGTCGATTCTGGTTCAATTTCTTTTAGAATAACTTTATAAGAAAACAAAATTATTTACATAAAACAAAATCACATATACTGGCTAGAGCTTATGCTCAAAGCTTTAACTTTCTTAAGAAGCCAAGCTAACTCTCGACCCCGGTCCGACTCTAGCTCGTATTTCACACTTAACACATCAGCCTGAACCGCTAAAGCTTGTAAATGATCAGCCACTTCTTGTATCTGAGCCACAGCTTCGCCCATGACGTAATCTTTTTCTCTGCCCTGGTCTTGAGATCTTTGAAATTGTTCTTCCCATCGCTCGTTATCTGCCTCCAATAGTTGCAGCCGCAGTTCACTATTTTGCAGCGCCGTTTCGAGCTCTCCCATCTTTCCTTTCAACTCTTCAATCTTGTTTAGGCTTGTTTCCAACCTCATCGCAGAGTTATAGCTTCGACCCAATGCCTTCTCTAGTTCTGCTACTCGAGCTCTTAACATTTCCTTTTCACCTTGGCTCTCGAATATAGTCCTCTTCAGAGTATCCTCTCGTGCTTGAGCATCATGAAACCTCTTCTTCCATTGATCGACCTTAGCCTTCTCTTCTTGAATTTCTTGACGCCATTGTTCTGAGGTTTTACCCAACCCAACAGTTCTCATCGATGAATGCAACTTTTTGTAATCGGTCTTCAAAATGTCCAAATCTTCCTTGGCCTTCCTTTTCTCTTTTCTCAGTTTCTCAGCCTCTAATTTCTGGGCATCGATATCTAACCTCAAATGTGCTCTTTCTTCCTCCAGTTGTTCTATCTTTTTTCCTAACTCCGAATTCCTATTTTCAATGTCCTATTTTATGATTTCCAACTCAGAAGGGACTATTTGTAGGTATTCCTCCATTGATCGAGCACCATCTTGTGTCGGTCTAGGGATATTATCATTGATTCTCCTATTTCGCCACGCATCATATTCGAGGGTCGTCATCGGACCTACAACAACTCTTTTCATTCTGCGAGTCTACTTCCAAGCAAAAGAAATCTCTTTAATCCTTTTCTTGTAGTTATCTTCTCCATACGTAAATTCAAACTGAGCTAGCCCATGCACTGCCGGTATGAACTGTCCTGATCTGTATTGCATCAGCACAAGCAAAGGAGCATACCCAACGGCTCCCTAAATTCCCAGAAAAGGGACCCTATCAAGACTTCCACATCGGTAAAAAATTTCGTCGGGAACCAACCAAGGAGCTCTCTACTCAATGTCCTCTTCCTGGAGATTCCGAAGGAATGCGATCCAATTTTCTTCTGATATGTCATCTCTCTTGGGCGTGGCTGCTAACTCCTTTAACGGTGAGTAATTCTCGGAAAAACCTCGATAAGAAACTTTATCCACCTTCCAGAAATGGCTATGGAACCAAGCTAACAATAGTTGTGTACATCCCATGAATCTACCTTCACCAGCCATCCGGTATACGTTTAAAGATCTGAATGTTTCGGCAAGAATCGCTGGTACCAGCGTAACCCCCTTGTTAAGTCGATCAGATAGGTCAGAAACTGTTTCATCTACATGCCTCAAAGATTTGGGGAAAATTACCAACTCAAGGCGAAAATGTCAACTTTCCTCTTTATATCTGGATGTGCTACAATCAAGTCCCTCAAACTCACCCAATGAATGCATTTTCCTTTACCTTTTTGCTGAATTTGGGCCATGACCCACTGTTCGCTCATCTCGGTGATACTCATTAGCTTCTTCACAAAAGTCGATACATTAGCGGCCCTGGAATAAGTTTTGTCGACTCGAACCTTTAGACACTGAAGCAAGGCTATGTATCCTTCCACGGTAGGCACCAAGTCCACTTTTTTGAACGTGAAACAGCTATATGCGGGGTTCCAAAACTGAGTCATAACCCAAAATAAGTGCTTGTCCACTTTAATGTCAAACAGGTAGGGTAGATCGCAATAATTAAGATAGAAGAGTTGTTTAGTCTCATCATCCCAACGGGCTCTTATATCTCTTAATTCTTGGAGTTCATTTTGTGTCACACTGATACTAGTGAAGCCCCACAACTCCGACATATATCCATCGACTAGACTATCCCCTTTCTCAAGTTGTATCTTCTTTGACCATATACGAAGAGCCGCATTATCCTCTATTTTATCAAAAAGTTCGTTCTCCATGACAAACCTTCTAATTCAGTAACCAAACACGAATCGACACCTTTTTAATATGAAATGACATGCAATCATAGCCAAAACACAACAAGTTAGTATCGAATAATAGTAACCAAAGCAAGTAAAAAAAATGTCTAACAGCTATCTAGGTAACCGCTAAGGTTCGGCATGGCTCTATCTAGGGTGGGCTCTTAAGGATCACTATATGTGGCTTAGTTCTAAAGGAAGGGTACCTGAACCAGCAGAGTCCTCAATCCTCGCTCATTATAGGCTCATACGGATCGAGTTCAGTTCAGGGGAATACATTTCCCTATGGCTATGCAGAGGTGAAAACCTCACGAAGACATAGGTAGGGATGTATCCCGGAAGTAGTCCACTAGCCCATGCGGAGGTGAAAACCTCATGAAGGCATAGTTTCTCACTCCCACTTAAAGGGTGTAACCACAACGATCATGCAATAAGATGCAGGAATATCCTACGAGGCTCAAATCACAACAACATATGACGCGACACAAACTCATACGATGGAAGAATCAAAATCAAATTTTAATTTTCGATAAAAGGACAAAAAATAATCAATTCTACAGCTTGACTCTCTTATAGGTTCCCCAGTGGAGTCGCCAAGCTGTCGAAACCATTTTTTTGTTTTTAAAACGGGCCGACTTTAAAAAGGAAAATGGAGTCGCCAACAATCTTTTTTCGAAGTGTGATTGGGTCACCTTATAAAACATGTTGGACTATGAATCTTAAGAAAACAGGTCCGGGAGTCGGTTACTCACGAGGAAGGATAAGCACCCTTGCAACGCCCAAAATTGGTACCTTATTGATTGATTAATGTCCTAATATCAAAAATTGGAAGAAATTTTAAAATACGAATCCTTTAGAAAATATTTGGATAATGCGAATTGGATATCGAAAATCAGTTGTTCCGAAAGAATGAAATATCACATCCAGCGCGTTAGGATACGATGTTTCAAACCCTTGACACCAAGATTATTTCATGATTTCCAAAAATCATGCATTGTAATTTAAAAAAGGGTATTCTGTTATTTGGCCAAACGTAAAAAAAAACCGAAACCCAACACATTACGGCACGATTCCTCAAATCTCCAAACATGAAATATTGCCTTATTTTTGAAGTTAAGAAAACACAGTCAAAATCTTAAAAGGATATTTAGTCATTTGGACGAACGGAAAATCGAAACCCAGCACGTTAGGGCACGATTTCCTAAACTTCTAAACACAAAATATTACCTTTGTAAAAACCCTTTTTATGAGTTTGGGTAAAAAAAAACCGAAAAAAAGATAAAGTCAATGTAACCTTTAAAATAGAAAATCGGTTAAAACGTAAAAATGATCATACTTAGCGAATAGTGACAAAAATAGTATATACGATAATAAAACCATAGAATAATAATGATAGTAACAAAAAAATGCAATAATAATGATAGAATATATTAATAAACAAATAATAGTAAAAAAATAAAAATAATATAAAAGAAATAATAATAATGAAAATAGCAGTAATAATGTTGATAATAAAAATAAAAAAATAACATAATTATAGTAATAATAATAATAAGAAATGAATGTAATAATAATAACAAAGTTAATTATAAATAAAATACTAAAAAATAATAGTAGTAGTAATATTAAAAGAATAATTATAATAGTAAAATAATAATAATACTAAATTAGTAATAATAATAGTAATAATAATATTAATAGTAATGAAAAATAATAATAAAAGTAATAGTAAAGATAAAATAGTATTAATAATAAAATAATAGTAATAATATTAAAATTTATAGTCATAATAATAAAAAAATAATAGTAATAAATACAATAACAATAATAGATAGTTAATAAAAAAATAATAAAAATAAAAGTAATAATATTAAAGTCAATCAATTAAATAACAAAAAAAGGACTAAATTGCACTCGAAACAGAGATTCGGGGGCCAAATGGGCAATAAACCCTTCCCTTGGACACGCGTCCTTTCCCTAGAGGATCGGCGCATTAGGGACCAAATTGAAACGCCCAGCAAATGCTGTGGCCAAATTAACAAACCCATAAAAAGAGGCAATTGGACTAAATTGAAACCGTTTGGAAAAGCGGAAGGACCAGGGCTGTAATTAGCCCAATTGATAAAAACGCGTGGACCGTCGTTGTGGGTCGGGTCGCGCGCACGAGCTAAGATTTAAACGGTGTCGTTTTGATAATTATAAGCCTGGTGCGAAACGACACCGTTTTATGGCCTTATTTAAGTCATTTCTTTACAAAAAACCCCATTTCATTTTAGTTCTTCAAAAACCAAAAAAAAATCTTTAAAACTCACTCTGCCCCCATCCGTCCGGCCACAGGTCCGTCGAAGCTTCCGACTGACCGCCGTCGTCGGCCACCGCACACGGTGGCCGGAATTCGTAAAAAGGGAGTTTTTTTTTCTTTTTTTATATTATATATTACATTTATATACGTATATATAATAATAAAAAAAGAAAATCTCTAGGCATGTAAAACAGTTACGAAACAAGGAATAAAAAATAAAAAATAACTACATAAAGACCTTGGTTGATTTCTGTACTGATCTTGTATGTGTAAAGACTATATTCTATATTGCCCTTCTAATATCCAAAACAAAGAAAATAAAAAAGATCTTTTTTACCGATTTCTGTTTCGGCTTTTATAGCCCTTCTAAAGGGAAAAAAATTAGATTCTGTTATACTGTTTGTCCTCTTTTTTCGCAGATATAGCAACGTAGCGCGGGCGTGGCTCAGTGGCGCACGATACGAAGGGCGTGCAGCGCTGGGAGTTCGCTTGGAGGCTGCGGCGCGCGAGGGCTGTTAGGGTTTCCCTTTGTTTCTGATTTGTCTTTGTTTTGGGCTAGGGTTTAATGTTTGGGCTTGGGTAGTTTAATTTTGGGCCTTGTTGTAAACTTGGACTGTTTTGTTTTTTTCTTTTTACAAAATGAACCTTTTATTTATTTTGGTTTATTTTTTGGGCCCGGGTAGGAAAGTAGGCTCTACGTCAGCTTTCTTGGATATTGTTCAAATTTATTTCTTCAATTTTATCTAGATTTAATGAATCAATTGACAATTCTGGTGAGTTTCAATTTTCTCATATGTTTTTCATGTCTTCAATTGTATGGGATGAAAAATCATCAATCTCCATTTCAGCTATCTATTTTAGTAGTTGAATGGATTCCTCATTTATATCATCCTGGTGATTTCTAGTATTATATGCCAGTAATCTTCGACCATCAATCCAAAATCTATAATTTTTTTGTTGAAGTGGGTTTTGGGATTTGGCGATCAGATCTATTCCTGCTTGGATTTGATAATTAACATGATTATTACAACACTTGTCAACATATTTTGTCAAGTGCTTTTTTTCTTCTAAAGCTGCATATATGTTTCTTCCTATAATCATTTTTGAGATAGTCCAAATTTGGTATGGCTGATAAAATTTTTCACGTTCAGCTATACCAATAAGACTACAGATTTCAAGATGAAAATAGTAAAAGAAGTCTTCTTCATTTACCATATGCAATAACATAGATTTAATAAATGCTGGAAAATCTTTTAACAAATGAAAAGAAAAATTTTGAACTGTTATTTCTTTAACAAAACTTCATTCAATGTAACTAATATCAAATGGTTCATGATCAAGTCTAAATTTTATAGTATAAAATTTTTCATCTAAAATAATTAGTAAAAACATAAGCTTGTTAAAAATGTTTAGAAAAACTTTTTGAAATTAAGCTTGCTGGTTGCAAATAGCTTCATTTATTTTAGAAAATATTTCTATAGGTAAAATAATTCTAGCTTTATTATATAAACATAATCTAAATATTTTATTTATAACCAGATTAATTGTTCCCTTGTTAATAAAATACTGGGATATATCAAGAAGATTGTTTATCTCCTTAATATCTAAAAAACTAATTTCTAGTTCTTCCCAATCACGATATAAAATTTTTAACAATAAATCATGAGCTTATTGTTCTTTAGTTATTTTTTCAACTAAGAATTGTGAAAGCTTAGTAAGAATGTTTAGTAAGAGCTCTTCTAAAGTTTGCTCTTTGTCCAATAATATGGGTTTTTCATATTTTGTTTATAAAACTATATAATTCTAAGGGTAAACCTTGATTATAAAAATATTTTATTTCTTGTACTTGTGGTTTCAACAAATTTTCTATCTCACAAAATTTTTTCGCCCCTCGAATAATTTCAGCATAACTAGCTTGGTATATTGAATTTGGATCTTGAGACCATGGTAGTTGACTTACCGACTGTGATGTCATTGAGAATTGAGTTGAAATTCCAACTGGTTATCTTACCATTGGATATGAAACATAATATCCTTGATTAGGATAAAATGATACTTGGGAAGGTATTGACACAAATCCTTGATTAGGATATTTTTATTTGAATATGTTCCATCTATTGGGCCTTTTATTAATGATAGTCCATTCACCAACTTTTTTTAGGGGTTGTTTACCTCTATCCATAAGGCCTGCTAAGATAATCAACAATAATATTGTCAGTGCATTTGACATACAAAACCTCAAAATTAAAAGTACATAATTCATTATACCATCTAATTCTTCTTGGTATAATTTCTAAACTTTAATTAGTAAGAAAATGTTTAACTGACTGATTATCAATTTTTATGATAAATTATCGCATCCCAAAAACTGGGTTAGAAGAAATTGGGTTAGTGAAACCAATAATGGTCACGTCTTGATTTTGAGTTAAGATTGTAACACTCCAAACCAGGTCTATGCGTTTAGACGAGATTTGGTTTGTCACACCAACCGAAAATTCATTTAATTCTCTAGCGAATAAAGTAAAACATTACCACAAAACCTTTTGGAAATAGAGTTTAATAAAAATTTAGTACGATGTTTCGAAAATTTGATGATTAAAGAAAATACTTGTTTGAAAATCTTATTATTCAAAAATATATTTGCCAAAACCTTAAAGTAATTGTAAAAGAATTTGGAAGAAATTTTAAAGAAAATAATTTAATTGTTCAAAATGTTATAAAACAATATTTTTAAGAAAACCATATAAATTTAATATAAGCCCATAATAAGAGTCTTAAAATAAAATTTAAATCCATCCACACAATAAAATCCATACAAAACATAATTAGAGGCCTTATTACATCAAACCCATAATAGTAATTAAAATAATAACTTAAATAAAGTTCATAGTTTATAAAACCCAAGTTCGTAGTATGGCCTCCACCAAGTCATCTCCGGCCAAAGTCCACATCAATTTCCATTACCTGAAAAGGTTAATAAAATTGGGTGAGTTACAAGGAACTCAGTGTGCAACTCACTTACCACCATTATTGGGCCAGATCGTCAAGATATTATGTTGGGCTTGAGCCCATTTGCAGAATTCAACAATATAACATAAAGTAAAATAAAATAAAATGCATGTAAAATGAATTTCCCAACCAAGCCTAGTATCCATCCGCTACACACCCCCGTACCAACCAACACACCTGTGGGGATCAAGTCAACCCACCCAGCCAAACACACCAATCATAGGCATTAAGCCTTTAAATAATATTGTAGTTCACTACCGAACTAGATTGTGACATTGTCACCGAACTAGAGGCATTTAGCTAAATTTGTGGCAGAGCCACCGAACTAGAGGCATTAAGCCGAAATTTGTGGCAGAGCCACCGAACTAGAGGCATTAAGCCGAAATTTGTGGCAGAGCCACCGAACTAGATTTTTGGCAACAGGCCATTCTTCTCTTCATCAAATACCCCGCCCCATGCAATCATGCGTGTATAACAAAATATAGCCATATAACAATTTATCAAATAATCCATAACATCAATTGGGTCTATAATTAAACATTACATTTGGGCCCATAAAACAATTTAGTATTTTGCCCATTAAATAAATTAGCGGACTTTGGTCCATATATCGAACTAGAGGGTTTTTTGGCCCATTTATGGAACTAGAATATTTTTGGCCCATATATCGAACTAGAATATTTTTGGCCCATTTATCGAACTAGAATATTTTTGGCCCATTTATCGAACTAGAATATTTTTGGCCCATATATCGAACTAGAATATTTTTGACCCATTTATCGAACTAGAATATTTTTGGCCCATTTATCGAACTAGAATATTTTTGGCCCATTTAGCGATCTAGCAGTCTTTTAGCCCAATTTAACAATCTAACAGATTTTTGACCCAATTTAACAATCTAGCAAGTTTTTCAGCCCAATAAGTCAATCTAACAGTTTTTCGTATTTTTCTCGGTTTTAACCGTTTTCATGTATTTTCTCAATAGTATCAATTACTACATAATTTCCAAATTTTCCATTTTCACGATATTATCACAGTACTTATGATTAGGTATCTAACCCGAAAATGAGTGTGAAGTTACACACCTGGTTATTGTGAGAACTAGACTTTCCCGCTCGTCAACACCTATACGTATCACGATAATTAGATCACTATAATCTAATAATAAAACCAATCTAAACATAACGATCTAAAATTTTACCCTCGGATTTTCGAAATACTTCCACTTGCGGTTTCTCCCCGATTGATGGTTCGTTAACCGAATCAAATCCACGAACAAATAATGGTTCGGGGGTACGAATGAATTCGAACAATTGATTCTCCTCGGATGAACGTCCGCAACCCGGTGGAAAATCCCAGATTCCCGAAATAGCCCTTTGCTTATACTTAGGGGGAATAACGGAACCTCCCTTCTTCCGAAAACTAAACACCGCCCTTTTCTTCCCTATTTTGATTGTCTTCAAAGACAAAAGATCGTTAACCAATCTAATATTATATCGTAAAAATATGACTAAGAGTTTTTAAGGATATATTTCCTTACCATAAAGGTCCTTGAACCACAATAAGAGAATCTACCAAAAGTTCCCTTAACACCTTAATTCGATTCCACGTTCTAAGATACCCACGAACTCTTGATTTTCCGATCTTCCGTTATCGCACTAAAGTATAATAAATAAAAACGTTAATAGGATGAACCATAATTTCGATCTAATAAAATCCTCTTACCACCATCAATATTCGGCCAAAATAAAAATTAACTAAAAGAACTCTTACCTAACGTCCACGATTGAAAAGGAATGATTGAGAATGATGTTTGAGAAAGATAGAGGATTCGGCTATAGGTACATCAATATTCGGCCATGAGAGAAAATAATGGAGAAATTATAAGTGTCAAGAATAAAAGATAAGAGAAGAATGATGATGATGTTGTTTAAATTTTCAAAGAGAATAAAAGAGAAAGAAGAAAGAGATGAGTTTTGAGAGAGATGTATATTCGGCAATGGGAAGAAGAAAAGAAAAAGAATGGCCTTTTTGTGTTGGTAGAATCGGCACTAGAAAGGCACAAAATTGAACACTAAAGTGAAAAGCAAAAATGACCAATTGGTCAAAATAATCAAGGCTTACCAAGGATCAAATTCGGCTAAAGGAAAAGAGGTTGAGAGAAAAGTTGCAAAACTTTGCACAAAAACAAAAAATGACCAAAAGAAAACTCCTAACCCTTACCAATCTACTAGCAAAATTCGGCCAACCTCCCCCTAACCATATTGCCGTCCAAATTCATTGGTCAAATAACCATGAATTTGTTTCCAAAACACTCTCCTTGATACTTGCCCTATGTCTCCATATCTTTCCATAAGTTCTTGATTCCATACCATATGTTAACACTTTCCTTAATCCTTTATTCTACTAACCAAAAATAACAAGGTCAACACTTTCCATAAATGAGCTTGGCTGACACTTACCATAGAAGAGCAAAATAAAAGTTGTCAAAATGTCATCCAAGGGATTCGAACCACTCCCCTCATGCTTTAACCCATGCGCCAACACCACCTTGCCATTACTCATCTTATGCTACACTTTGACACTTTAATTAACTTAAGTGTCAAGGCCACTAGCTCCACTTCAATAAATTCTCAAACTAAAAATTTATTCTATACCCTAATATTTCTATACTTCTTCTTCAGGACTTTAATAAACACGAATAGAAATAATAAAAATTTTTTTTCTTCCTAATCTAAACACCAAAACATGCAATAAATCGATACTTGAATTTTAGGGTGTTACAACTCTACCCTCCTTAAAGAAAATTTCGTCCTCGAAATTTACCTGGGTGAAAAAGATGAGGGTATTGTTGCTGAATTGCATCCTCAGGCTCCCACGTAGCTTCCTCCACTCCGTGGTTACGCCATAGAACTTTTACCAACGGCACGATTTTCTTTCTTAGCACCTTAACATCTCGATCTAAGATTTCCACTGGTTCTTCCTCAAAAGACAAGTCTGAATTCAACTCCACTTCTTCTACTGGTACTATGTGCGAAGGATCCGATCTATAGCGCCTCAGCATGGAAACATGAAAAACATTATGAATTTGGCTCAATTCCGGAGGTAATTCGATCTGATAGGCCACTGGACCAATACGCTTCACCACACGATATGGTCCAATGTATCTAGGACTCAACTTGCCCTTCTTCCCAAACCTGAAAATCTTCTTCCAAGGTGAGACCTTCAAGAAAACTTGATCCCCCATAGCATACTCGATATCCTTACGCTTCGGATCTGCATACGACTTCTGTCTATCCGAAGCTTCCTTTAACCGTGCTCGAATAGCCTTTACTTTCTCTTTCGTTTCAGAAATCATCTCAGGTCCTAACATCTGTCGATCGACCAACTCAGTCCAACAAATAGGAGAACGACACCTACGACCATATAATGCCTCATAGGGTGCCATCTGAATGCTAAACTGATAACTATTGTTATACGCAAATTCTGCTAGCGGTAGAAAATCCTCCCAACTACCTTTGAAGTCAATTACACATCCCCTTAACATGTCTTCTAGAATCTGAATCACTCTCTCCGACTGACCATCTGATTGAGGATGAAAAGCCGTACTGAAGTTAAGCTTTGTTCCCAGAGCTTCATGCAAAACTTTCCAAAACCGTGATGTAAACCTAGGATCCCTATCCGATATAATAGATACGGGTACCCCATGCAACCTCACGATTTCAGATACATACAGCTTCGCCAACTTCTGCAACGAGTAATCCGTACGAACTGGTAGAAAATGAGCAGTCTTCGTCAAACGATCAACAATTACCCAAATAGAATTTTTCTTAGTAGGTGATAAAGGTAACCCGCTAACAAAATCCATTGTTATCCGCTCCCATTTCCAAAGAGGAATCTTGACCGGTTGCAAAAGACCTGACGGCAATTGATGCTCCGCCTTCACTTGCTGACAAGTTAAACATTTTCTCACATATTCTGAAATCTCACGCTTCAACCCTGGCCACCAATATTGTTCATGAAGATCCTGATACATCTTATTTCCTCCGGGGTGCATAGCATAAGGGCTACTATGCGCCTCCCCCAAAATCATTTGCCTCAGATATGAGTCTCTAGGCATACAAACTCTTCCTCGAAAACACAACACACCTTCCGAATTAATACCAAAATCCTCTATTCTACCATTTTCAACTTGTTGAAGTAAAGGTCCCAACTTCTCATCTAATATTTGCTTTTCCTTGATTTGCTCTAACCACAGAGGCTTAACCTGAAGTTCCGCCATCAAACTACCATCCTCATATAAACTCAAATGGGCAAACATTGCTCTCAAATCAGATACCACCTTACGACTTAACGCGTCTGCTACCACATTAGCCTTTCCCGGATGATACTCGATTGAGAAATCATAGTCCTTTAACAGCTCCACCCATCTTCGCTGTCTCAAGTTTAATTCCTTCTGAGTAAGAAGATACTTAAGACTCTTGTGACCCGTATAGATGATAGACTTTTCACCATAAAGGTAATGCCTCCAAATCTTCAAAGCAAACACTACCGCTGCTAACTCCAAGTCATGAGTAGGGTAGTTCACTTCATGCGGTCGCAGCTGGCGAGAAGCATAAGCTACCACTTTCCCACTTTGCATCAATACGCAACCTAATCCCGTATGTGACGCATCACAATAAACTGTAAACTCCTTTCCAGACTCAGGCTGAATCAATACCGGCGCTTCCGTCAAAATCTTCTTCAATTTCTCGAAACTTTCTTGCTGTTTATCAGACCATATAAACGGTACTCCCTTACGCAAAAGCTTAGTTAGGGGTGCAGCAATCAACGAAAACCCCTCAACAAAGCGTCTATATTAACCAGCCAAACCCAAGAAACTCCGAATCTCAGCTACTGACTTCGGTGGTTTCCAATCCAATACAGCCTCAATCTTCTGAGGATCCACTCTTATTCCTTCGGCTGATACCACATGACCCAAGAAAGTCACTTCCCTTAACCAAAATTCACATTTACTGAATTTGGCATACAGTTGATTATCTCGAAGTAACTGCAATACAATTCGCAAATGTGAGTCATGCTCTTCTTCATTCCTTGAATATACCAAAATGTCATCTATGAATACCACCACAAACCGGTCTAAATATGGTTGAAAGACCCGGTTCATCATATCCATAAATGCAGCTGGTGCATTGGTCAACCCAAACGGCATCACCAAAAACTCATAATGTCCGTAACGGGTTCGGAACGCCGTCTTGTGAATATCCGCCTCTTTCACCTTAAGCTGGTGATAACCCGACCTCAAATCAATTTTGGAGAAAACAGAAGCTCCTTTCAATTGATCAAACAGGTCATCAATTCTCGGCAGAGGGTACTTATTCTTGATCGTCAGCTTATTCAATTGTCTGTAATCGATACACATACGCATCGACCCATCTTTCTTCTTAACAAACAAAACCGGTGCTCCCCACGGAGACACACTCGGTCGAATAAAACCCCGATCTAGCAATTCTTGAATTTGAGCTTTAAGCTCCGACAACTCCTTCGGTGCCATTCTATAAGGAGCAATGGACACTGGAGCAGTTCCGGGCAAAAGCTCAATACCAAATTCCACTTCCCGATCTGGAGGTACACCGGGAAGTTTTTCGGGAAATACATCCGAAAATTCCTTCACCGTTCTCACATCTTCCACTGATAACTCTTTGGCATCTAAAGCACTAATGAATGCTAAAAATGCTCCATACCCTTTTCGCACCAACTTTTCCGCCTTTAACGCAGAAATCACGTTTGCCAAGTAATTCCTCCGCTCACCTATCATAACTATCTCCTTATCCTCCACGGTTCTTATTAACATCCGCTTTTCGGCACAATCCAATTGCGCCCGGTGCTTAACCAACCAATCCATGCCCAAAATGATATCGAATTCGCCAAAAGGCAATTCCATCAAATTCGCCAGGAATGTTTCTCCTTGAATTTCTAAGGGCACGTCTTTAAACAGTTTATTAACCAACACCGACTGTCTCAAAGGACTAATTACCTTCATCTCCCTATCGGAAATTTCAGATTCTAAATTTAAGTTACCAGATATGGTGCTAGCTACATACGAGTGGGTAGAACCAATATCTATCAAGGCAATAACAGGTACATCAGAGATGAAAAACGTACCAGTTATCACATCAGGTGCATTGCCATCCTCGCGGCGTCTGACTGCATACACCAATCCTGGCTGTCTTGCATCCGTGTTGCCTCTAGGACCATTGCCTCGACCCGCTGCACCTTGACCACGTCCAGCCCCATTACCACCACGACCTGGTCCACGACCTCTCGGTGGTTGCTGAGCTCCTCTTGTCGGTGGTGCATCAGTAGTACGAACTTCTTGAGTTGTATCCATACGTCGAGGGCAACTCCTATATTGATGATCCGTTGAACCACATTTATAGGAAGCACCCGTTTTCCTCCAGCATTCTCCAGAGTGCCTTTTTCCACATTCAGCACAGTCTCGACTCTGATTAACAGCTACAGGTGTTCTACCTTGAGCTGGCTCCTCATTCCGAGGCCTCTTCGTAAACCTTTTTGAAGAACCCGAATACTTTATATCTCTCTTGCTTCGAACTTGCTCCCGATTCTGACGTTCTGAGTTCTTAGCCTCTTCGGCTATCTTGGCCTTCTCCACAAGCGTGGCAAAAGTTCTAACTTGTTGTGGGGCTATCAGAACCCGTAACTCATCTTTCAAGCCATCCTCAAAATGTACACAACGCTCATGATCCGTTGCCATTATAGTTCGAGCGTAGCGACTCAAACGTAAGAATTCAGCCTCATATGCTGCCACCGTCTTATTTCCTTGAACTAGGTTCAAGAATTCCTTCCTTCGGGCATCCACATAACTTGTTCCCACATATTTCCCTTGAAAGGAAGCTTTGAAGAATTCCCAATTAACTAATGCAACTTCAGTGCCTTCTCGGACGGTAAGCCACCATTGGTATGCTTCGTCCCTTAACAAAGATACCGCTCCTCTTAGCTTTTGTTCCACAGTGCACTCAAGATCGTCCATAATTCGCTCCACTGCCTCAAGCCAATATTCAGCGACATTGGGAGCTACACCAGAGACACCTCTGAAAACCTCAGCACCACTTGATTTCAATCGTTCCGATATTGACCCACGAGCTGTTGGCCCAGTTCTAGCTCCAGCGACCCTTTCAAGGACTCGCAGCATTGCTCGTGTCACAACGTTATCTTCATCCATATGATCATGTGATCCCGTCTCACTCTCGAGTGACGCAGGTGCATCCATTTCCGGCATCTGACCCGGCGCTTCAGTTGCGCCCCTAACACCTCGTCCTCTACCACGGCCACGTCTACCGCGTCCACGACCACGTCCTCTCGTGCTCATAACGACTAATTCGATTTAATCTGATTAAGAGTTTTATGAATCAGATTACTATTTCAGTTCTTTATTAATGATATTTTATGATATAAAAGAGATAGAGTTGTTTTCGCAACCATATCCTATTGTCTCAATCTCTACGGTTTTCAACATCTAAAACTAGAAGTTCTAGAGTGTTTCTTATGATCATATCACAATATAAACAATTAATATACAGATACTTACTTGACTTGGCGCGGGATGCTCATGGTGCCATACTACCTTTAAATCAAAAATCTAGAAATTTTGAATTGTTTTTCAAACAAACATCATTATTGAACCCAAACCACAGCCGAGTTTTGAAACTGGGCTCTGATACCATTAAATGTAACACCCCAAACCAGGTCTATGCGTTTAGACGAGATTTGGTTTGTCACACCAACCGAAAATTCATTTAATTCTCTAGCGAATAAAGTAAAACATTACCACAAAACCTTTTGGAAATAGAGTTTAATAAAAATTTAGTACGATGTTTTGAAAAATTGATTATTAAAGAAAATACTTGTTTGAAAATCTTATTATTCAAAAATATATTTTCCAAAACCTTAAAGTAATTGTAAAAGAATTTGGAAGAAATTTTAAAGAAAATAATTTAATTGTTCAAAATATTATAAAACAATATTTTTAAGAAAACCATATAAATTTAATATAAGCCCATAATAAGAGTCTTAAAACAAAATTTAAATCCATCCACACAATAAAATCCATACAAAACATAATTAGAGGCCTTATTACATCAAACCCATAATAGTAATTAAAATAATAACTTAAATAAAGTTCATAGTTTATAAAACCCAAGTTCGTAGTATGGCCTCCACCAAGTCATCTCCGGCCCAAGTCCACATCAATTTCCATTACCTGAAAAGGTTAATAAAATTGGGTGAGTTACAAGGAACTCAGTGTGCAACTCACTTACCACCATTATTGGGCCAGATCGTCAAGATATTATGTTGGGCTTGAGCCCATTTGCAGAATTCAACAATATAACATAAAGTAAAATAAAATAAAATGCATGTAAAATGAATTTCCCAACCAAGCCTAGTATCCATCCGCTACACACCCCCGTACCAACCAACACACCTGTGGGGATCAAGTCAACCCACCCCGCCAAACACACCAATCATAGGCATTATGCCTTTAAATAATATTGTAGTGCACTAGCGAACTAGATTGTGACATTGTCACCGAACTAGAGGCATTTAGCCAAATTTGTGGCAGAGCCACCGAACTAGAGGCATTAAGCCGAAATTTGTGGCAGAGCCACCGAACTAGATTTTTGGCAACAGGCCATTCTTCTCTTCATCAAATACCCCGCCCCATGCAATCATGCGTGTATAACAAAATATAGCCATATAACAATTTATCAAATAATCCATAACATCAATTGGGTCTATAATTAAACATTTCATTTGGGCCCATAAAATAATTTAGTATTTTGCCCATTAAACAAATTAGCGGACTTTGGTCCATATATCGAACTAGAGGGTTTTTTGGCCCATTTATCGAACTAGAATATTTTTGGCCCATATATCGAACTAGAATATTTTGGCCCATTTATCGAACTAGAATATTTTTGGCCCATATATCGAACTAGAATATTTTTGGCCCATTTATCGAACTAGAATATTTTTGGCCCATTTAGCGATCTAGCAGTCTTTTAGCCCAATTTAACAATCTAACAGATTTTTGACCCAATTTAACAATCTAGCAAGTTTTTCAGCCCAATAAGTCAATCTAACAGTTTTTCGTATTTTTCTCGGTTTTAACCGTTTTCATGTATTTTCTCAATAGTATCAATTACTACATAATTTCCAAATTTTCCATTTTCACGATATTATCACAGTACTTATGATTAGGTATCTAACCCGAAAATGAGTGTGAAGTTACACACCTGGTTATTGTGAGAACTAGACTTTCCTGCTCGTCAACACCTATACGTATCACGATAATTAGATCACTATAATCTAATAATAAAACCAATCTAAACATAACGATCTAAAATTTTACCCTCGGATTTTCGAAATACTTCCACTTGCGGTTTCTCCCCGATTGATGGTTCGTTAACCGAATCAAATCCACGAACAAATAATGGTTCGAGGGTACGAACGACTTCGAACAGTTGATTCTCCTCGGATGAACGTCCGCAACCCGGTGGAAAATCCCAGATTCCCGAAATAGCCCTTTGCTTATACTTAGGGGGAATAACGGAACCTCCCTTCTTCCGAAAACTAAACACCGCCCTTTTCTTCCCTATTTTGATTGTCTTCAAAGACAAAAGATCGTTAACCAATCTAATATTATATCGTAAAAATATGACTAAGAGTTTTTAAGGATATATTTCCTTACCACAAAGGTCCTTGAACCACAATAAGAGAATCAACCAAAAGTTCCCTTAACACCTTAATTCGATTCCACGTTCTAAGATACCCACGAACTCTTGATTTTCCGATCTTCCGTTATCGCACTAAAGTATAATAAATAAAAACGTTAATAGGATGAACCATAATTTCGATCTAATAAAATCCTCTTACCACCATCAATATTCGGCCAAAATAAAAATTAACTAAAAGAACTCTTACCTAACGTCCACGATTGAAAAGGAATGATTGAGAATGATGTTTGAGAAAGATAGAGGATTCGGCTATAGGTACATCAATATTCGACCATGAGAGAAAATAATGGAGAAATTATAAGTGTCAAGAATAAAAGATAAGAGAAGAATGATGATGATGTTGTTTAAATTTTCAAAGAGAATAAAAGAGAAAGAAGAAAGAGATGAGTTTTGAGAGAGATATATATTCGGCAATGGGAAGAAGAAAAGAAAAAGAATGGCCTTTTTGTGTTGGTAGAATCGGCACTAGAAAGGCACAAAATTGAACACTAAAGTGAAAAGCAAAAAAGACCAATTGGTCAAAATAATCAAGGCTTACCAAGGATCAAATTCGGCTAAAGGAAAAGAGGTTGAGAGAAAAGTTGCAAAACTTTGCACAAAAACAAAAAATGACCAAAAGAAAACTCCTAACCCTTACCAATCTACTAGCAAAATTCGGCCAACCTCCCCCTAGCCATATTGCCGTCCAATTCATTGGTCAAATGACCATGAATTTGTTTCCAAAACACTCTCCTTGATACTTGCCCTATGTCTCCATATCTTTCCATAAGTTCTTGATTCCATACCATATGTTAACACTTTCCTTAATCCTTTATTCTACTAACCAAAAATAACAAGGTCAACACTTTCCATAAATGAGCTTGGCCGACACTTACCATAGAAGAGCAAAATAAAAGTTGTCAAAATGCCATCCAAGGGATTCGAACCACTCCCCTCATGCTTTAACCCATGCGCCAACACCACCTTGCCATTACTCATCTTATGCTACACTTTGACACTTTAATTAACTTAAGTGTCAAGGCCACTAGCTCCACTTCAATAAATTCTCAAACTAAAAATTTATTCTATACCCTAATATTTCTATACTTCTTCTTCAGGACTTTAATAAACACGAATAGAAATAATAAATTTTTTTTTCTTCCTAATCTAAACACCAAAACATGCAATAAATCGATACTTGAATTTTAGGGTGTTACAAATATTGTGAAAATTTTGTCAAGTGAGTTAATCTGATTCAGTGGATAGGTGTTGGGGTGATGTGTGTGAGGTGCTGGGTTTGAATTCTTCCCTTGTAATTTTGTTAATTTTGGCTTAAATATAATTTTTGCTCAATTGATGTCAGAATGAGCCTACTGGTTTAGTGGTAAGGTGCTGGCTTATCTTTTGATATTGCGTTCAAGTCTTTACGTGAGCAAAATGGTAATATTTTTGCTTCTCCATGTGTGTGCCCGTTTATGTAGTAGTGGTTGGATGGATTAGGGTACCTAGTTTAGAGGGGGCAATAATTGGTTGTTTTAAAAAAATATATTTTTATTTGGAAAATCCCAAAATTTTCTCCTCTTTTTCCCTTAACCCTTTCTTCATCTTTTGTTTTATTTATTTATTTATTTTTCATTCTTTGGCTACCTTTATTCTTTTTTTTGTGTTCCTTCCTTTTTTCTTTTGTTTTCTTTTTGTTTGATTCCCTATCTCTACATAGTCGAAGTGTGCTCCTATCGGGAGAGGAACGATTAACATTCGACGATCTTCTAATGATTTGAGTTTGTGTGTTGTTGTTTACGTACAAGGGTTCTGAAGTCTCGTGGGTGTTTCGCATAAAAAATAGTCAAGGTGTGTAATGAAAAACCCAAAAAATAACGATTGTTGCAAAGTAGAAAAGTGGACTGTTGATGCTACACGGCCGTGAACCAGGCCATATGCGCCACATAGTCGTGTGACAAGCCGTGTGCCAGACTGTGTAAACCACACGGCCTGGGTCAATTGCACCGTGTGGGCCACGCAGGCGTGTGTGACGCTATGTGGGCCACACAGGCTGGCTAATTGGGCTGTGTGGGCTCATTTTCTAAAAATTTCCACTTAGGCCTGATTTTATCCATGAATTGTAATTAGACTCTCCGTAGGGTCCATACAACTTAAATAAGACTTGAAATAATGTATTTGTTAATATGCTTTTGTATGGGATGTGTTTAAGGTGTGTGATTTATACATATATGATCCATGTTTTGTTAATTTTGACAGTATGTTTCCGTGTTACTATGTTTGGATGTGAGCATGTGATGTCAGAATATGTTTATTTGTATATCTCTGAATCTGTTATATAACCATGCATGTGACTTCATGGCAAAACTGATGTGTTTCAATAAGGTTTAATAAATCTGTTCTACAAAGTGTGAACTCTCATGCCTTTTGTTTTTTTTATTGTACGTTAGCATGTCCTACATGCTTGTCATTCTGATTCTATATATGCATGCCATGACATGTTGCATGAGGTTTGGGATGATGTTGAAAGGAGGAAGATTCTGGTAGTTTAATAATCTGTGCATTCTGGAAGTTTATCCACATTTCTGTCTGGCAGCTTGTCTGCAATTATGGTGGCTCGACCACATATGTTTGTTCTGGCAGTTAGGTTGCAATATAGTGGCTTGACCATATATATCCGTATGGTAGTTTTAACTGCAACCTTTGGTGGCATTGATCACAGCTATTCTGTTGGTGTGATTTGATTGGATTAGTTCTGGGAAACTCTATTTCAGTGTGTAGCAAAGTTGGGTAGGAAGTTTTTTCTGAAAACTTCGCATTATGATTTTCTGAAAAATACCGTATTTGCATAATCATGCATTCTCAATTATGTTTAATTGATTGTTATAAAATTTTCTGTGGTTCTCTTATTTGTATATTGTATTGTGTGTGATCTCAGTTTGAGTTTTAGTTATACACTGAGCTTTATAGCTTACCCCTTTCCTTTATCTTTGACTTTTCAGGTAAACTGTGAGTTTAGGATCGGACGGCGTGCAGGAGCTCGGATTATTTCTCAGTTAATAAAATAAGATATTTACGTTTTTTTTTACTTATTTTGGACTGTAAATTTGTTTGGACTTCGTTTTTTTGTTTTTGTTTTGTTTGTTTTTTTTTTTGAGTAATCTAACAAGAAACTGCAAATTACACGAGTTAACAATTTAAAATTCGGTTTTCAAAATTAAAAATCCGAAAAAAATTTCGTTGTAAAATTAAGTAACCTCTTAAGTTTTTTTTTTTGAAAATAAACAAATAGTTCAAACGTATGTTTGCCTTAAAGCTGGAAAAGATTTACCAAAATTATGACTTTCAAAATATGGTTTTGAATACAAATTCTGGGTTTGAAATAAGTGATTCCTGACTTAAGTATTTCTAAACATTTGTGAGAGTTTTGTCAAATTTTATGTTTACGAAACACACTCTGAATTTGATTAAAACAAAATTTTTTAAACAAGCTGATGTAATTCCTCAAAATCCGATCATAACGTTTAGGCCGGGTTTGGGGTGTTACATAAAATTTTTAGGTGCTAAATATATAAGAAAATTTTTTATTCCTTTTTTATAGCTAATAATTATTTTCCAAATATAACATAATTAATTTCATTTGGTTTAAATTTTCCTAAACTATATCCACATATTAATTCTTCATTATTTTTGTTCTAGCTTTTAAAATACATCCCTAATAATTTTGTAAGGCATCTGTTTCCAAAATTAATTTATCGCCTTGTTTAGGTAAATAAACTTTTGGAATCTGAACTTTTTCAGATTTTAAATTTTTTATAATTTCTGAGTCTTTTTTAGACCAGGTAAAGGATTTATCCTTTTTTTAATTTTTCATATAACATACCTATTTTTTTCTGATATGTTTAGAAAGAAATTTCTTCCATAATTTATAATTCCTAAAAATTGTTGAAGCTGTTGCTTCTTATCTTCAATCTTTTCAGGAAACTCTTTTATTTTTACTATAATATGATATTGTAGTTTAAGACCATCTTAGACAATTTTAATCTTAAAAATTCTATTTCTATTTTTTTCTAGCTCTATTTTTTTTAGGACTTAATATTATTCCATGTTTTATGAATTCTTAAGAAATAATATTTAAATGTTTTCTATGTAACTCTAGAGTATTTGAGAATATCAAATGTCATCTATATAAACTAAACAGAATATCTTATGTTTATTAAAAATAGAATCTATTCATCTTTGGAATATTTGTGATACATTACATATTTCAAATGGCATCACTTTCTATTGGTAATGTCCATTGGGTGCACTGAATGTAACACCCCAAACCCGGACAAGACACCACGTCCGAATCTGGTATGTTACGGGGAAAAACGTACTTGAGAGGTTTAGATTTTTCATTTAAAAGCGGGGTGAAAACATAGTGAACTTGAAGAAAATTAGAGTAGACTTGTTTGACTAGATTTTTGAAAAACTTACCCGGAGTATATAGTTAAAACGAGTTGATTTCATTTAATAATTCCATTAGTTTCTTAGTGTTACTTAAAACATTTTTGACTTAGTAGAAAATTGAGTTTGATTTGGAAATCATTTGAATTTGCTTAATATAAAAACATAGTGTGATACCCGATGGTATAATTAAAAACACGTTGCGTTATAGTTTTGAAATCATTGTCTTTCCAAATCTTTAGTAAAGTTTCATACCAAGCTATTTTGTTAAGCATGTTAAGAATCTAATTAAAACATAACCATCAAAAAACATAAATTAAAGGCCTTTTACAAATCCAAATTAAAACCCAAATAAAAATAATTAAGCTAAGGTACCCAAATTGAATAGTCTGAGCAAAACTTTTATTTAGCATGGCATGAGCACCCCGAGTCCATCCCGGCTCCATGTCCGCGTCTACGAGTCACCTGAAATGTCAAAGGAGAGGGTGAGTCGAATGACTCAGTGCATAAATCCCGCTCCCGATGAAACAACATGCTAACACACATCATACATAGCAACATAATTAATGCAACCCGATCCTAACCATCCGTATCTCCTTTTCTACCCCGTGTGGTACCAAACCACTGGTGGTGCCAAACCACTGGTGACATATAGTCACAATGTGTTACCAAAATACTGGTGTCCCAAAGACACAATATCCGTCAATGTGGTGCCAACCACTGGTGTCCCAAAGACACGTTTGTGCTACCCAAGCACTGGTGACCGAAGTCACAAATCCAATGATGGGGCCAACCCATCGTGTGATACCCAATCACTAGCAGACGATCCCATATCTCATGTGGGGCCAACCCACGGTGGTGTCAAACCACAGGGACAAGTCGCAATGAGGTGCCCAACCTCTGGTGTCCCAAAGACACAAATGTGCTACCAAAGCACTGGTGACCGTAGTCACAATAATCGGGTGATGGGGCCAACCCATCGTGTGATACCCAATCACTAGCAGACGATCCCATATCTCAAGTGGGGCCAACCCACGGTGGTGTCAAACCACAGGGACGAGTCGCAATGAGGTGCCAAACCTCTGGAGGTGCCAAACCTCTGGTGACCCAAAGTCACAAAGTGTGTTACCAAAACACTGGTGCTCGTCAGCACAGAATATCACTGCTCCCTCCACTCATATCACCCACCAACATACCATACTCATGTAACCATGCATATCATACAAGTCATGCATATCATGCTAATATGTCTAACCTCATATCCCATGTCACATGTATCCATAGCCAGGGTATCATATAGATCATCAGTAAACTCATAACAATAATAATAATACTGACTTACCCGAGTCCAAAGTCATACCCATTAGGGTATCATATCAATCATCACTGTTTCATTAATTATCACACAGGTTATCAATCATATTACTAAACAGAAGTGTGTTAGTTACACACCTGGTAAATACGAGTCTAGAATCCCAACGAAAACGATCTAAGTCCCTCGATTACTAACTCCTACACTCGGCCAACACATAGGGGTTAGGCATCTATAACATTCGGCCATCAACAATTAACCAAAGGGGGTTAATATCGAATCCTTACCTTTTAAGATGATTTGGTTTCCTACCAAATCCGAATCAAACAATGATTCTCCTTTAGCAATCGGCTACACCATAAAAAGATGAACAGTTAATCCACTTGAATCCCTATCTTATTGAAATCCAAAAGAATAGACTAACAAATAATCTTCTTACCACCACTTATCAAATGGTTAAACCAAGGTAGAAAGCTCCACTTGTCTGCTTCAAAGTCCCCGTTGTCCTATGATGCAATCGGTTCCAACATAAGAGATAACACTCATCAATAGTTGTCATATACGATTCTTAAACAACTTAAATCGATTAAGAAAAAGAAAGAAACTAGATGACCATTCGGCCAAGGCTTACCAATCTCCAAACGATTGAAGCAAGAAACCCAACACTCTATATTCGGCCACCCAACACAAGAAGAGAACCACAAGCGATTCGGCCAGGACTTGTGCCAAAAGAAGAATCAAAGATTCGGCCAAGGTGATTTATACCAATCACGATTTTCGGTCAGAGTTGAAGAGAAGAGTAAACAAAATGCAAAAGAATAGTGTTGATATTCGGCCAAGTAACAAAATAGAACAAAGAGATAAAAGGTACTTCTGATTTGAAGAAAAAGAAAAGATGAATGGTATTTGAGAGAATGGGGGTTTCGGTTTACAAGGTTTCAAAAACAAGAAAAGAAAGTTGAGAAGAGGAGAGGCTAGCTTCGATTTACACAAAAGAAAAAGAAGAGAAAAGTGTAAGGGACATTCGGCTTCACCCTACTCAAGAGAACAAAGAATTTCGGCACACCTTTGAAAATTTGGTCTTTCGGTTTCAAAAGATGAAGAACAAAATGAGAGGAGTTCACTAGGAAATCGGTATTCAAAAGACAAAATAAAAACCCTTAGAACATTCGGCTAACCAAAGACCAAAGAAGAGGCTTTCTTGCTTGATATTCCAAAGACCGAAATTGCACCCAAAATGCCAAAAATGCAAAAATGCATTTCGGCTAGCACCTCACCCCACTATGCCGTCCACTTCCCCCACTCCAACACCCCACAAATTCGGCCACACTCCCCAAACACACTCACCACCACTCATTTCAAATGAGTGGACCAAGTCCTCCTCCACAATTTGCTCTCCACCTTACATTTGAAAGTGAAGACCAAGTCCAAGTAGAATTTCACTAGCCTTCTACCTCTCCTCCATGCCGTCCCAAAAAGAAGCCAAAATGGGGACTCTGCAGCTCGAACACTGGACCTCCACTCCATGTAGATGACGCCACACCAAGCTCCCCATGTAACGCATGCTTGCCACTAAGCTAGCTCCTCTTTTGTGCAATATAACATCAATTAAAATTCTTAAACCCCAGCTTCCTCAGCTCCCTTCACTTAACACCCAGAAACCAAAATTTTCCCATTCACTCAGACATACACCTAGCCTACAACTAAGCCCCTAAAATACCGAAATAGCAACACAGCACACTAAACACATGCAATAACATGCAACAACAAAATAGCCCCTAACCCGGGATATTACAGTTCTACCCCCCTTAAAATAATTTCGGCCCCGAAATTACCTGATCAAAAGAGTTGCGGGTATTGCTGTCTCATCATATCCTCAGGTTCCCACGTAGCTTCTTCTACGCCATGATTCCGCCAAAGTACCTTAACCAAAGGCACAGACTTCCTACGCAGAACCTTCACATCCCGATCAAGAATCTGCACAGGTTCCTCTTCCATAGTCAAGTCTGGATTTACCTCGATCTCTTCCACTGCTACCACATGTGACAGATCTGAACGATACCTCCGAAGCATCGAAACATGAAAAACATCGTGAATCTGACTAAGCTCTGCTGGCAACTCAAGCTGATACGCTACTGGTCCCACTCGTCTCAGTACCTTATACGGCCCAATAAACCTCGGACTTAGCTTGCCTTTCCTCCCGAACCTCAACACCTTCTTCCAAGGCGAGACCTTCAGAAACACTCGATCCCCCACAGCAAACTCTATATCTCTTCGCTTAAGATCGGCATAAGACTTCTGCCGGTCCGAAGCTTCCTTTAATCGAGCCTGAATCAACTTAACCTTGTCTTCTGTCTCAGCAACCAACTCGAGTCCCAACAACTGACGTTCACCTAACTCCGTCCAACACGTAGGTGAGCGACACTTCCTACCATACAACGCCTCATACGGTGCCATCTTGATGCTCGCTTGGTAACTGTTGTTGTAGGCAAACTCAGCTAATGGTAGAAACTCCTCCCAACTACCTCTGAAATCCAGGACACAACCTCTCAACATATCTTCCAAGATCTGAATAACCCTTTCTGATTGACCGTCAGACTGCGGGTGAAAAGCCGTGCTGAAATCCAAACGAGTACCCAGTGCCTGATGCAATGCTTTCCAGAACCTTGACGTAAATCTGGGATCCCTATCCGAGATTATCGAAACCGGCACGCCATGCAACCTCACTATCTCTGACACATACAGCTTCGCTAGCTTCTGAAGTGAGTAGTCAACCCTCACCGGAATAAAGTGAGCTGATTTAGTCAGACGATCCACCACTACCCAAACTGAATCCTTCTTGCTTGGCGTAAGCGGTAACCCACTGACGAAATCCATGGTTATCCTTTCCCACTTCCACTGAGGAATCTTCACAGGCTGAAGCAAACCCGACGGCAACTGATGTTCAGCCTTGACCTGCTGACAAGTCAGACACTTCCCAACAAACTCTGTCACCTCTTTCTTCAAACCAGGCCACCAAAACTACTCTCTAAGATCCCTATACATCTTGCTACCTCCAGGATGCATAGCATAAGGACTGCTATGTGCGTCCTGAAGAATCTTCTGCCTTAGCTCCACATCTTTAGGCATACAAGCCTTACCTTGGAAACACAGAACCTTATCACTAGACAAGCTGTAACCCTCCAAACCACCATCCTGCACTTGTAACCTTCGCACACTCAAAACCTCATCCAATAACTGTTTCTCTCTGATCTTCTCAACCCAAGTAGGCTTAACCTGCAGCTCTGCCAGAATACTCCCGTCGTCATACAAACTCAAGTGGGCAAACAAAGCTCTTAAGTCCGAAACAACCTTGCGGCTCAACGCGTCAGCCACCACGTTAGCCTTGCCCGGATGATACTCAATCGAACAGTCGTAATCTTTCAGCAACTCAACCCATCTGCGCTGCCTCAAATTCAAATCCTTCTGAGTCAGAAGATACTTTAGACTCTTGTGATCTGTGTAGACTATCGGTCTTTCTCCATACAAGTAGTGCCTCCAAATCTTTAAAGCGAAGACTACAGCTGCTAGCTCCAAATCATGCGTCGGATTGTTGACCTCATGTGGCCTCAGCTGTCGAGAAGCGTAAGCCACAACCTTACCTTCTTGCATCAGCACACAACCTAAGCCCGTATGTGATGCGTCGCAGTAGACTGTGTATTCCTTACCAGCCTCAGGTTGAATCAAAACCGGAGCCTCAGTCAAAATCTTCTTTAACTTATCGAAGCTTTCCTGCTGTTTCTCAGTCCATACAAACGAAACTTCTTTCCTCAGTAATTTGGTCATCAGCGCTGCTATCAACGAGAAACCCTCAACAAACCTTCGGTAATATCCGGCCAAACCCAGAAAACTCCGAATCTCAGCCACTGACCTAGGTGGCTTCCAATCCAAAACTGCCTCAATCTTACGAGGATCTACTCGAATCCCCTCAGCCGACACTACATGACCCAAGAAAGTCACTTCTCTAAGCCAGAACTCGCACTTACTGAACTTAGCATAGAGTTGCTTATCCCTCAAAATCTGCAGCACCACTCTCAAATGCTTATCATGCTCTTCCTCTGTCCTTGAGTACACTAAGATGTCGTCTATGAAAACCACGACGAACTGATCCAGATACTGCTGAAACACCCTATTCATCATATCCATAAACGCTGCCGGTGCGTTAGTCAACCCGAACGGCATTACCAGAAATTCATAGTGCCCATACCGAGTCCGAAACGCTATTTTATGGATATCAGCCTCCTTAACCTTCAACTGATGATACCCAGACCTCAAATCGATCTTCGAGAATACCGCAGCACCCTTCAGCTGATCAAACAAGTCATCTATCCGTGGCAACGGATACTTGTTTTTAATCGTCAGCTTGTTCAACTGG
Source organism: Gossypium australe (assembly GCA_005393395.2). Lineage (NCBI taxonomy): Eukaryota > Viridiplantae > Streptophyta > Magnoliopsida > Malvales > Malvaceae > Gossypium > Gossypium australe. The sequence continues at coordinate 34,415,144 of CM016615.1, read as the reverse complement.
CGGTAGTCTATACACATCCGCATTGTGCCATCCTTCTTCTTAACAAAGAGTACCGGCGCACCCCACGGTGAAACACTTGGCCTGATAAAACCTCGATCCAACAACTCCTGGATCTGAGCCTTAAGCTCCACCAACTCCTTTGGTGCCATTCTATACGGAGCAATAGACACTGGCGCAGTCCCGGGTAACAAATCAATCCCGAACTCTACCTCTCGATCTGGCGGTAAACCCGGAAGCTCCTCAGGAAACACATCAGCAAATTCCTTAACAGTACGAACCTTCTCAACAGCAGACTCTTTAGCCTCCAAGGCATACACATGAACTACATACGCGTCACAGCCCTTCCTGACCATCTTCTCTGCTTTCAAAGCAGATACCACATTTGATAAGTAATCTCTCCTATTACCTATCATAGCCACTTCATCACCATCAACCGTCTTAAGAACCATGCGCTTGGCCGCGCAATCCAACCTCGCCTGGTACTTGACCAACCAATCCATCCCAAGAATCAGATCGAACTCCCCAAACGGCAGTTCCATTAGATCAGCAGCAAACACTACCCCTTGGAGTTCTAGGGGTACCTCTCTAAACAGTTTATCTACTACTACAGAGTGACCTAGAGGGCTAATCACAGTCATCTGCCTAGAAGATATCTCAGAGTCTAAGTCCATGGTCTCTACTATACTACTGGCAACATAAGAGTGCGTCGAACCCACATCAATCAAAGCAGTATAAGGAGAACCAAAGATCAAAAACGTACCGGTTATGACGTCCGGTGCGTCGCCCTCCTCTCGGCGCCTTGCTGCATACACTAATCCAGGCTGTCTGGCATCAGAACTACCCGCACCTCTGCCCGGTGCTCCACGGCCCCGACCAGAACCATTACCACCTCTGCCATTACCACGGCCCCTCTGCGGTGGCGGTCCACTACTCCTGAACTGATTACGGCCCTGACTCTCAGACTGAATCCTGGCCAACCTACGCGGACAGTCCCTCACACGGTGTTCCAGAGAACCACACTCAAAGCACCCTTTACCTCCAGTCCAGCAACCACCCCAATGAGATTTTCCACACTGATTACACTGCGGCGGTCCCTGCCTAGCAGCAACAAACCTAGCAGACTGATTCGGCCCACTCGGTCTAGCCCTCTTCTGCGGATTACCCGACGATCCAAAAGACCCAAAGCTCCTCTTATGCCTATTTCTGTCCATACCCTGCCTCACTGACTCCTTAACACCCTCAGTTACCTTAGCCTTCTCAACTAAGACAGCAAACTCACGCTCCTGCTGAGGAGCAATCAGCAGTCTCAACTCGTCTCGCAGACCATCCTCGAAACGAACACACCTCTCATGTTCAGTGGCTACAATGCCCCTGGCATACCTACTCAGCTTCAAGAACTCGGCCTCATACTCAGAAACAGATTTACTCCCCTGAACAAGCCTCAGAAATGCCTTTCGCTGAGAGTCAATATAACTAGCTCCGATGTACTTCTTTTGATACGCAGCCCTGAAATAATCCCATGTCAAATCCTCTGCTGCCACACTGTCCCGAACCGTGAGCCACCATTGATATGACTCATCTCGGAGAAGCGATACGATGCCCTTCAGCTTCTCTTCAGCTGTCAAGTCCAGATCATCCATGATCCGCTCAGTTGCCTCCAGCCAGTATTCAGCAGTGCTGGGAGCAACACCAGATACACCTCGAAAGAATTCGGCCCCGTTTGCCCGGAGTCGCTCAGGAACAGATTTCCTAACTCCTGCACCTCCCCCTACACCAGCTACCCTTTCCAACACTCGCAGCATCGCTTGTGACACCGCGTCGTCCCCAGTCTGATCTTGGAACTCACCACCTCCAGCTGGTGGCGGAACCGGTATCTCATTCTCTGACCCCTGACCAGATCCTACGGGCTCAGAGACTGTCATCCTACCCCTACCTCTACCACGAGTATTACTACCACGTCCGCCTCGAGTACTCATGACTAATCTTTCTACGTATCTGATTAAGAATTTTATGCATCAGTATTTATTCCACTGTTTTAAAGCAAGTCTTATGAATATTAAAGAGGATTTGTTCTCGCGAGTTCACAGAATCCTATCAGTTTCAATCCCTAAAGTAATATACTATTGCTATTCATCAAATCATATCACATCCAACCAAATCACAAGCAATAGTACGGGGTACTTACCTGGGCGAACCGGTGCCGGTGACTCGGTGCCATGCCTTTCAAACCATACTTTCAAAACAAAACACCTAAAACAGACTTTTAAAAACATTTTGGGCCCTCAGGCCCACAGCCGAGCCTTTGAACTTGGCTCTGATACCACAATTGTAACACCCCAAACCCGGACAAAACACCACGTCTGAATCTGGTATGTTACGGGGAAAAACGTACTTGAGAGGTTTAGATTTTTCATTTAAAAGCGGGGTGAAAACATAGTGAACTTGAAGAAAATTAGAGTAGACTTGTTTGACTAGATTTTTGAAAAACTTACCCGGAGTATATAGTTAAAACGAGTTGATTTCATTTAATAATTCCATTAGTTTCTTAGTGTTACTTAAAACATTTTTGACTTAGTAGAAAATTGAGTTTGATTTGGAAATCATTTGAATTTGCTTAATATAAAAACATAGTGTGATACCCGATGGTATAATTAAAAACACGTTGCGTTATAGTTTTGAAATCATTGTCTTTCCAAATCTTTAGTAAAGTTTCATACCAAGCTATTTTGTTAAGCATGTTAAGAATCTAATTAAAACATAACCATCAAAAACATAAATTAAAGGCCTTTTACAAATCCAAATTAAAACCCAAATAAAAATAATTAAGCTAAGGTACCCAAATTGAATAGTCTGAGCAAAACTTTTATTTAGCATGGCATGAGCACCCCGAGTCCATCCCGGCTCCATGTCCGCGTCTACGAGTCACCTGAAATGTCAAAGGAGAGGGTGAGTCGAATGACTCAGTGCATAAATCCCGCTCCCGATGAAACAACATGCTAACACACATCATACATAGCAACATAATTAATGCAACCCGATCCTAACCATCCGTATCTCCTTTTCTACCCCGTGTGGTACCAAACCACTGGTGGTGCCAAACCACTGGTGACATATAGTCACAATGTGTTACCAAAACACTGGTGTCCCAAAGACACAATATCCGTCAATGTGGTGCCAACCACTGGTGTCCCAAAGACACGTTTGTGCTACCCAAGCACTGGTGACCGAAGTCACAAATCCAATGATGGGGCCAACCCATCGTGTGATACCCAATCACTAGCAGACGATCCCATATCTCATGTGGGGCCAACCCACGGTGGTGTCAAACCACAGGGACAAGTCGCAATGAGGTGCCCAACCTTTGGTGTCCCAAAGACACAAATGTGCTACCAAAGCACTGGTGACCGTAGTCACAATAATCGGGTGATGGGGCCAACCCATCGTGTGATACCCAATCACTAGCAGACGATCCCATATCTCAAGTGGGGCCAACCCACGGTGGTGTCAAACCACAGGGACGAGTCGCAATGAGGTGCCAAACCTCTGGAGGTGCCAAACCTCTGGTGACCCAAAGTCACAAAGTGTGTTACCAAAACACTGGTGCTCGTCAGCACAGAATATCACTGCTCCCTCCACTCATATCACCCACCAACATACCATACTCATGTAACCATGCATATCATACAAGTCATGCATATCATGCTAATATGTCTAACCTCATATCCCATGTCACATGTATCCATAGCCAGGGTATCATATAGATCATCAGTAAACTCATAACAATAATAATAATACTGACTTACCCGAGTCCAAAGTCATACCCATTAGGGTATCATATCAATCATCACTGTTTCATTAATTATCACACAGGTTATCAATCATATTACTAAACAGAAGTGTGTTAGTTACACACCTGGTAAATACGAGTCTAGAATCCCAACGAAAACGATCTAAGTCCCTCGATTACTAGCTCCTACACTCGGCCAACACATAGGGGTTAGGCATCTATAACATTCGGCCATCAACAATTAACCAAAGGGGGTTAATATCGAACCCTTACCTTTTAAGATGATTTGGTTTCCTACCAAATCCGAATCAAACAATGATTCTCCTTTAGCAATCGGCTACACCATAAAAAGATGAACAGTTAATCCACTTGAATCCCTATCTTATTGAAATCCAAAAGAATAGACTAACAAATAATCTTCTTACCACCACTTATCAAATGGTTAAACCAAGGTAGAAAGCTCCACTTGTCTGCTTCAAAGTCCCCGTTGTCCTATGATGCAATCGGTTCCAACATAAGAGATAACACCCATCAATAGTTGTCATATACGATTCTTAAACAACTTAAATCGATTAAGAAAAAGAAAGAAACTAGATGACCATTCGGCCAAGGCTTACCAATCTCCAAACGATTGAAGCAAGAAACCCAACACTCTATATTCGGCCACCCAACACAAGAAGAGAACCACAAGCGATTCGGCCAGGACTTGTGCCAAAAGAAGAATCAAAGATTCAGCCAAGGTGATCTATACCAATCACGATTTTCGGTCAGAGTTGAAGAGAAGAGTAAACAAAATGCAAAAGAATAGTGTTGATATTCGGCCAAGTAACAAAATAGAACAAAGAGATAAAAGGTACTTCTGATTTGAAGAAAAAGAAAAGATGAATGGTATTTGAGAGAATGGGGGTTTCGGTTTACAAGGTTTCAAAAACAAGAAAAGAAAGTTGAGAAGAGGAGAGGCTAGCTTCGATTTACACAAAAGAAAAAGAAGAGAAAAGTGTAAGGGACATTCGGCTTCACCCTACTCAAGAGAACAAAGAATTTCGGCACACCTTTGAAAATTTGGTCTTTCGGTTTCAAAAGATGAAGAACAAAATGAGAGGAGTTCACTAGGAAATCGGTATTCAAAAGACAAAATAAAAACCCTTAGAACATTCGGCTAACCAAAGACCAAAGAAGAGGCTTTCTTGCTTGATATTCCAAAGACCGAAATTGCACCCAAAATGCCAAAAATGCAAAAATGCATTTCGGCTAGCACCTCACCCCACTATGCCGTCCACTTCCCCCACTCCAACACCCCACAAATTCGGCCACACTCCCCAAACACACTCACCACCACTCATTTCAAATGAGTGGACCAAGTCCTCCTCCACAATTTGCTCTCCACCTTACATTTGAAAGTGAAGACCAAGTCCAAGTAGAATTTCACTAGCCTTCTACCTCTCCTCCATGCCGTCCCAAAAAGAAGCCAAAATGGGGACTCTGCAGCTCGAACACTGGACCTCCACTCCATGTAGATGACGCCACACCAAGCTCCCCATGTAACGCATGCTTGCCACTAAGCTAGCTCCTCTTTTGTGCAATAAAACATCAATTAAAATTCTTAAACCCCAGCTTCCTCAGCTCCCTTCACTTAACACCCAGAAACCAAAATTTTCCCATTCACTCAGACATACACCTAGCCTACAACTAAGCCCCTAAAATACCGAAATAGCAACACAGCACACTAAACACATGCAATAACATGCAACAACAAAATAGCCCCTAACCCGGGATATTACACTGAAGGTTGTTAAAGGCTTAGATTCTTCTGTTAACATGATTTGCTAGAATCCTGATTTATAGTCAAACTTACTAAAGTATTTTGCTTGTTTAGCCTGATTAATTAATACATCTTTTCTTGGAATGGAATAACCATAAAGAATAATATTTTCATTTAATATTTTATAATTAATGAACATCCTAGTTTTACCTCTTTTTATTTTTGCATGATTTCTAACCATAAAGGCTGGACTAGAATGTGGACTATTAGTTTTTTTTTTATCAATCCTTTATCTAATGACTCCTTAATTTGTATATCAAATTCTTCTATATCTTGTTTAGTATAAATTATTGGTTTAACTCTAATAATTTTACTGGGATTTTCCAATTTTATACTACAATATCTAGGGTTATTTTGCCATAACTTTAATGGTTCTTCACTAAAATTATTATCTAATATATTAAACAACTAATGACTTGTTTTTAGTTATTTAATTTGTTCCTTTCTTGGTGGTGTAAATTTTTTGTCACATATAAATTTATGGTTTTCTACTAATGGTATTTCTATAGAAGTTTTTTTCTACAAATAACATAATTAAATTTTTATTAATAGAAAATGACAAATGTTGATATATAAAATTATTACCTAATAATAAGTCTCCATGCATTTCCGAGAAGCTTAATAATTTGGGTATTACAAATATTACATTATTTATATAAATTTGTACGTTTCTAGCTTTATATTGAATAATTGTTTTATTACCATCTATTCCTATAACTCTTATTAGATGTTTTATAGGTCCCACTTTTCTAAAGGAATAGCATTTTTTCTACAACTACTAGCCGTAGTTCCAGTATCTAGTAAAGCACGTAAATAATATGTTTTATATTCTCTAAATTGAAATATTATTTTAATATATGTATAATATTTCCTGGATTGGATATTGAAGAATTTGGAGTTTCCTCATCTTCATCTATTTGTGTATTTGAGGGTAAAATCAAATTATTGTTAGTATTTGCCACTGTTGTATTTTAAAAATATAATTTATCTCTAGACACTACATATTCTATTGTACTAATTGGTTTAGATTTAGTTGAACTATTAATTCTTTCCATAATTCAATCTCTTGGAATTGATAGATCACTTAGATATAATAATTTTGGTTGTATTTCAGTAGTAATTTTATTAGGTTCAAAGAGTTCAATAATTTTGTTATTGATTTATTTGATTTCTATATTTGCTGTATTATTATATTCATTAATAGAAGTCCAACTGTTTGCTAGATCTTCAGCTAATTAAATCATTAATTTCATAATTTTTTGTTTGAATTTTGAGACATAAACATTCTTATATCAACAGATCTGTAATAAAATAATTAGGTTTATGTAACACCCCAAACCCGGTCTATGCGTTAAGACCAGTCTTGGCATGCCACACAAATCGAACTTACATCTAGTCATCAATGCTTTTAATGAAAACAATTCTTCAAAACGATTTTGAAGATGGAGTTTATAAAAAAAAATCGTGATTTATTTGCAAACCATGATTTTAAAACATTATAAAATTTTGAATAGTCCCCTTTTAGTATTTAAAATAATTGGTTAAAATAAATTTATAAAAGAGTTTCCACAAAAATTTTACAAGTAAGTAATATTTAAGAAAAATCTCTTTTTATACGAAAAATTAAGAAAAACATTATAAAATTTTGAATAGTCCCCTTTTAGTATTTAAAACATATTAAAATTCATCCACGCAATAAAAATCCATAAAAATAATAACAGAGGCCTTATTGCATCGCAATTAAAATAGTACTTAAATAAAATACTTAAAAGAAGTTCAAGTTTTTATAAACCATCATTCGTAGTATGGCCTCCACACGAAGTCATCCCCGGCCCAAGCCTCCATCAATTATTATTACCTGAGAAGGGTAAGAAAAACAGGGTGAGTTACTTAGAACTCAATGTGTAACCCACTTACCGTGTTCACTGGGCCAAAACCATTTAAGCAATTAGTTGGGCTTGAGCCCATTTAACAAATGTACAATATATATAAATTAAATATAAAAATAATGCATGTGATATGCAATTCCCAACCAAGCCTAATTTCCATCCGCTACACACCACCCGTACCAACCATCACACCTGTGGGGATCAAGTCAACCCACCCCGCCAATACACCAATAGCAGGCATTAAGCCAATTATAATATTTGTGGCAGAGCCACCGAACTAGATTTTGGCAACAGGCCATTTATAATATTTGTGGCAGAACCACCGAACTAGATTTTGGCAACAGGTCATTTATAATATTTGTGGCAGAACCACCGAACTAGATTTTGGCAAGAGGCCTTTCTTCTCTTCGTCAATTATCCCAGCCCATGCAGTCATGTATATATATATAATGCATAACAATATATTCATAAGGTAAATTTCAACAAAAAGCCCATATTACAAGTTATCAATTTGGCCCATTAGTCAAAATAGCAAACTTTGGCCCATTTAACGATCTAGCAAATTTTGGCCCATTTAACACATGAGGCCTTTTTCACAATTTTCACACTTGGACAACTTATCAAAATAATCATATGGCCCAAAATATCACTTTTTAACAATATAGCCCATTAAGGGTAAATCTATAATTTTTTTCCACAACCTTAATACCGGTTTCATGCATTCACACCAAAAAGTGTTAATATACCATATTTTCCAATTTTACCGAATTTACGATTTTTATTCTATTACTACGGCATAGTATAACCCGTGAGATAAGTGTGAAGTTACACACCTGATTACGGTGAGAACTATACTTTCCCGCTCGTCGATACCTATATATTTATCACGCTTGATTAGAACACTAATATTTAATATAAAACTATACTAATGATAAACGATCTAAATCTTTACCCTCGGAATCTCGAACAACAACTATTTGTGATTTCTCCCCGATTGATGGTTCATAACCTGATGAAGAACCACGAACAAACAATGGCTCAGGAGTACGAATGACTTCAAATAATTGATTTTCACCGGATGAGGGTCCACAACCCGGTGAAAAATCTCGGATTGCCGAAACAGCCCTTCGTTTGAATTTAGGGGGAATAGCGGAACCACCCCTCTTCCGAACACTATTCACCACCCTTTTCGTCCCTATCTTGATTACCACGAAGTTCTTACGTTCACAAAAAGAAAGTCGATTAATAGGGCCCCTATGATAGAATCGATTAATCAATACCATCTTAAACCAAATAAAAAGTAACATAGAACCCCTTCGAAATAAAATGAATCCCTTACCTTGAATGATGAAATCCTTTTCCACACGTTCTTATGATGACTATGATCGATTATCGATGAAGAAATGATCGACACTCCACTACACCACGATTTATCAAAGTATGAATAAGAAGAATGATTGAGAAGTGAATAGATGTGGAGAGAAGGATTCGGCTAGGGAGATTGTCATCAATATTCGGCCATGGTGGAATATTTGTTTTTTGAAAGAGAGAAATGTTTGTGAGTCTTTTGTGAGAAGTAAGAAGAAAAGGAAATGGAGATGAGAGGTTTGTATTTCGGTTCACAAGGATGGAAGATGAATCAAGAAGAAACTTTGAGAACAATATGCATTCGGCAATGAAGAGGAAAAAAGAGAAGAAAAGAAATGATCCTTGATGGCTATGTGGTTTCGGTCACAAAGGGAGGAAAAAATATTTGGAGAGAATGATCACCTAAGACCGAAATGGTAAAGAAAGAAATGGCCAAATGAAACAATTGTTTCCCCAAAGCTTATGGCACATTCGGCTAGAGAGAGGGAAAAATGAAGAGAAAAGTTTTGAGAAAAGCACCAAAATGACCAAATGAAAGATGTGCTCATCAAGCACCTAATCCTACCAAGCTAGCACCAAAAACCGGCCATCCCCCTTAGCCCCCTATGCCGTCCACATTCATAGACACCAAAGTCAAAGTTTGGCCACCCCAAAGTTTCCAAAACACCTTCCCTTGTTTCAAGCCTTATGTCCCCCTTACATACCAAAACCTTTTGATTCCCTACCTAAAGTTTACACTTGCCTTTTTCCCTTAGTCTTCTTACCATAAAAATTTAAAATCCAACTCATCACAAGCTCATCCATGACCGACACTATGAAGATGGAAACAAAAAAAAAAACTCTCATGCACAACAAGGGACTCGAACCTCTTCCCTCTAAGCGTGCTTATGGCGCCAACTCCCCTTTACTACTAGCTCATCTTATGCTAGATTTTGACACTTAATTACCTTAAGCATCAGGGTCACTTGATCCTCTTCAATAAAATACTCATCTCTAAAATTTATTCTAATACCGAATAAATCCCGAGCCTTCTCAAGACTGTATATTAAGCACATAAATTTAATCATTCACAAGCTAAGCACCAAAAACATGCAACATATCGATACTCAAATTTTTAGGATGTTACAATTCTACCATCCTTAAAGAAAATTTCGTCCTTGAAATTTACCTGGTTAGAAGAGGTGAGGATATTGTTGCCGAATTGCGTCCTCAGGCTCCCACGTAGCTTCCTCCACTCCATGATTACGCCATAGAACCTTAACCAATGGCACAGTCTTCTTTCTTAGCACCTTAACATCACGGTCTAAGATTTTCACTGGTTCTTCCTCGAAAGACAAGTCTGGCCTTAACTCCACTTCTTCTACCGGTACTATGTGAGACGGATCCGATCTATAACGCCTCAGTATAGAAACATGGAAGACACTATGAATCTGACTCAACTCCGGAGGTAATTCAAGCTGATAGGCCACTGGTCCTACACGCTTCAACACACGGCACGGTCCAATGAACCTAGGGCTCAACTTGCCCTTCCTTCCAAATCTGAAAATCTTCTTCCAAGGTGAGACTTTCAGAAAGACCTGATCTCCCATCGCAAACTCAATATCTTTACACTTCAGATCCGCATACGACTTTTGTCTATCCGAAGCTTCCTTTAACCGCGCTCGATTCACCTTTACCTTTTCTTCCGTCTCAGATATTAACTCAGGACCCAACAACCGTCTTTCCCCCAATTCAGTCCAACAAGTAGAGGTACGACACCTACGACCGTATAATGCTTCATAGGGCGCTATTTGGATACTGGATTGGTAACTGTTATTATACGCGAACTCTGCCAACGGTAGGAAATCCTCCCAACTACCTCTGAAGTCGATCACGCAACCTCTTAACATGTCTTCCAAAATCTGAATTACTCTTTCTGACTGACCATCTGACTGAGGATGAAAAGTCATACTGAAGTTTAACTTTGTTCCCAAAGCCTCATGTAAAGCTTTCCAAAACCGTGATGTAAACCTGGGATCCCTGTCCGATATGATAGAAACTGGTACCCCATGCAACCTCACGATCTCAGATACATACAGCTTAGCCAACTTCTGAAGTGAGTAATCCATACGAACTGGTAGAAAATGAGCAGTCTTCGTTAATTGATCTACTACCACCCAAACAGAATCTTTCTTAGTAAGTGTTAAGGGTAACCCACTAACAAAATCCATCGTTATCCGCTCCCATTTCCATAGAGGAATCTTTACCGATTGCAATAAACCCGATGGTAATTGATGTTCCGCCTTCACTTGTTGACAAGTCAAACACTTTCCCACAAAATCAGTAACCTCCCGCTTTAACCTTGGCCACCAATACTGCTCACGGAGATCCCGATACATCTTATTTCCTCCGGGGTGCATAGCATAAGGGCTACTATGCGCCTCTTGTAGAATCATTTGTCTCAAATTAGAATCCATGGGCATACAAACTCTTTCATGAAAACACAGCACGCCATCCTTGTTCAATCCAAAATCCCCTATTATACCACTTTCAACTTGTTGCATTAAAGGACCCAACTTTTCATCTGATAACTGTTTTTCCTTAATTTGCTCTAACCACAGAGGCTTCACTTGAAGTTCCGCTAGCAGACTACCATCCTCATTCAAACTGAGATGAGCAAACATTGCTCTCAACTCTGATACAACCTTACGACTCAACGCGTCTGCCACAACGTTAGCCTTTCCAAGATGGTACTCGATTGAGAAGTCATAATTCTTTAACAACTCCACCCATCTCTGCTATCTCAAGTTCAACTCTTTTTGGGTAAGGAGGTACTTAAGACTCTTATGGTCTGTATAAATGATTAACTTTTCACCATAGAGATAGTGCCTCCAAATCTTTAAGGCAAACACCACCGCAGCCAACTCCAAGTCATGAGTAGGATAGTTGACTTCGTGCGGCCTCAACTGTCGAGAAGCATAAGCTACCACTTTTCCACTTTGCATCAACACATATCCTAAACCCGTGTGTGACGCATCACAGTAAACGATAAACTCTTTTCCAGCCTCAGGTTGAATCAGTACTGGCATTTCCGTCAAAATCTTCTTCAATCTCTCGAAACTTTCTTGTTGTTTATCGGTCCATACATACGGTACTCCCTTTCGCAACAGCTTAGTTAGGGGTGCATAAATCAACAAAAACCCCTCAACAATGCGTCTATAATAACCAGCCAAACCAAGAAACTCCGAATCTCAGCCGCTGACTTCGGCGGTTTCCAATCCAACACCGCCTCTACCTTCCGAGGATCAACTCTTATTCCTTCGGCTGACACCACATGACCCAAGAAAGTCACTTCCTTCAACCAAAATTCGCATTTACTAAATTTGGCATAAAGTTGCTTATCTCGCAAAATTTGCAACACAATGCGCAAATGTGAGTCATGCTCTTCCTCATTCCTCGAATATACCAAGATATCATCTATGAACACCACTACGAACCGGTCTAGATAAGGTTGAAAGACTCAGTTCATCATGTCCATAAATGCAGCTGGTGCATTGGTCAAACCAAACGGCATCACCAAAAACTCATAATGTCCATAACGAGTTCGGAATGCCGTCTTATGAATGTCTGCCTCTTTCACCTTGAGTTGATGATAAACCAATCTCAAATCAATCTTGGAGAAAACTGAAGCTCCTCTCAATTGATCAAACAGGTCGTCAATTCTCGGCAATGGATACCTATTCTTAATCGTCAATTTATTCAATTGCCTATAATCAATGCACATTCGCATCGACCCATCCTTCTTCTTGACGAACAAAACCGGTGCTCCCCACGGAGACACACTCGGTCGAATAAATCCCTGATCTAACAATTCTTGAATTTGAGCTTTAAGCTCCGCTAACTCTTTCGGCGCCATTCTATAAGGAGCAATGGGCAGTGGAGCCGTTCTGGGCAAAAGCTCAATGCCAAACTCTACTTCTCGATCTGGAGGTAGACCCGAAAGTTCTTCGGGAAAGACATCTGGAAATTCTTTCACCGTTCTCACACCTTCCACCGATAACTCCTTGGCATCCAAAGCACTAACGAAAGCTAGGAATGCTCCATACCCTTTCCACACCAACTTTTCTGCCTTCAAAGTAGATACCACATTTGCCAAAAAGTTCATTCGCTCGCCTATCATTACTACCTCCTCATCATCCACAGTCCTTATTGACATCCGCTTTTCAGCACAATCCAATTGCGCCCGGTGCTTCACCAACCAATCCATGCCCAAAATAAGATCAAACTCGCCGAAAGGCAATTCCATCAAATCCGCTAAGAATATTTCTCTTTGAATTTCCAAGGGCACATCTCTAAACAGTTTATTCACAATTACAGACTGTCCTAAAGGACTAAGTACTGTCATCTCTCTATCGGTAATCTCAGATCTAATATTCAGGTTTCCAGATATGATACTAGCAACATATGAGTGGGTAGACCCGATATCTATCAAAGCAATAACAGGTACATCAAAGATGAAGAACGTACCAGTTATCACATCAGGTGCATCGCCATCTTCCCGACGCCTGACCGTATAGACCAATATCGGCTGTCTTGCCTCCACGTTACCTTTAAAGCCATTACCTCGACCCGGTGCACCTTGACCACGTCCAACACCATTACCACCACGACCTGGTCCAGGACCTCTTGGTGGCTGCTGAGTACCCCTAGCTGGCTGAGCATCAGGGTTACGAGCTTCCTGAGTTGTATCAGTCCATCGAGGGCAATTCTTATACTGATGATCCTTGGAACCACATTTATAGCAGGCACCAGTTTTCCTCCAGCATTCCCCGGGGTGTCGTCTCCCACAGTCGGCACAATCCTGACTCTGATTGGTAGTCACAGGTGCTCTAGCTTGAACTGGCTCGTCATTCCGTGGCCTCTTCTGAAACCTTTTAGAAGAACCCGAGTACTTAAAATCCCTCTTGCCTCTAACTCTTTCCCAGTTCTGGCGTTCCGATCTCTTAGCATCTTCGGCTATCTTGGCTTTCTCTACAAGCGAGGTAAAAGTCCGTACTTGTTGTGGGGCTATCAGTACCCGCAACTCATCATTCAGCCCATCTTCAAAGCGTACACAGTGCTCATGATCAGTCGGCACTATAGTGCGAGCATAACGGCTCAAGCGAAGAAATTCTGCCTCGTAAGCTGCCACCGTCTTATTTCCTTGAACCAAATTTAGGAATTCCTTCCTCCGAGCATCTATATAACTTGTCCCGACGTACTTCCCTTGGAAAGCAGCTTTGAAGAAATCCCAAGTAACCAATGCAGCCTTGGTGCCTTCTCGAACAGTAAGCCACCATTGATACGCCTCGTCCCTTAGCAAGGACACAGCTCCTCTCAGTTTCTGCTCGACGGTGCACTCCAGATCATCCATAATCTGTTCTACAGCCTCAAGCCAGTATTCCGCAACATTCGGAGCTACACCGGAGACACCTCTAAAAACCTCGGCACCACTTGACTTGAGTCGTTCCGATATTGATCCACGAACTGCTGGACCAGTTCTAGTCCCAGCAACCCTTTCTAGGACTCGCAACATTGCTTGCGTTAATGCATTGTCCTCTCTCGTATGATCATGTGATCCAGTCTCATTCCCGGGTGACGCAGGTGCATCCATTTTCGGCATATGACTCGACGCTTGAGACGCAACCCTAGCACCTCGTCCTCTACCGCGTCCACGACCACGTCCTCTAGTGCTCATAATGACTAATTCGGTTTAATCTGATTATAAGTTTTATGAATCAGAATACTATTTCAGTGTTTATTAACGATATTTTATGAGATATAAGAGGTAAAGTTGTTTTCGCAATCACATCCTATAGTCTCAATCTCTACCTTTTTCAACACTTAAAACTAGAAGTTCTAGAGTGTTCCTATGGCCATATCATAATAATGAACATTCAATATACAAATACTTACATGACTTGGTGCCGGATGCTCGTGGTGCCATACTACCTTTAAAACATCAATTTTATATATTCAAAATAATTTTAAATGAAAGTTGTTGTTAAACCCAAACCACAGCCGAGTTTTGAAACTGGCTCTGATACCATAAAATGTAACACCCCAAACCCGGTCTATGCGTTAAGACCAGTCTTGGCATGCCACATAAATCGAACTTACATCTAGTCATCAATGCTTTTAATGAAAACAATTCTTCAAAACGATTTTGAAGATGGAGTTTATCAAAAAAAATCGAGATTTATTTGCAAACCATGATTTTAAAACATAAGAGTTTACAATTTGATTTTCAGAGAAATAATTGGTTAAAATAAATTTATAAAAAAGTTTCCACAAAAATTTTACGAGTAAGTGATATTTAAGAAAAATCCCTTTTTATACGAAAAATTAAGAAAAACATTATAAAATTTTGAATAGTCCCCTTTTAGTATTTAAAACATATTAAAATTCATCCACGCAATAAAAATCTATAAAAATAATAACAGAGGCCTTATTACATCGCAATTAAAATAGTACTTAAATAAAATACTTAAAAGAAGTTCAAGTTTTTATAAACCATCATTCATAGTATGGCCTCCACACGAAGTCATCCCCGGCCCAAGCCTCCATCAATTATTATTACCTGAGAAAGGTAAGAAAAACAGGGTGAGTTACTTAGAACTCAATGTGTAACCCACTTACCGTGTTCACTGGGCCAAAACCATTTAAGTAATTAGTTGGGCTTGAGCCCATTTAACAAATGTACAATATATATAAATCAAATATAAAAATAATGCATGTGATATGCAATTCCCAACCAAGCCTAATTTCCATCCGCTACACACCACCCGTACCAACCATCACACCTGTGGGGATCAAGTCAACCCACCCCGCCAACACACCAATAGCAGGCATTAAGCCAATTATAATATTTATGGCAGAGCCACCGAACTAGATTTTGGCAACAGGCCATTTATAATATTTGTGGCAGAACCACCGAACTAGATTTTGGCAACAGGCCATTTATAATATTTGTGGCAGAACCACCGAACTAGATTTTGGCAACAGGCCTTTCTTCTCTTCGTCAATTATCCCAACCCATGCAGTCATGTATATATATATAATGCATAACAATATATTCATAAGGTAAATTTCAACAAAAAACCCATATTACAAGTTATCAATTTGGCCCATTAGTCAAAATAGCAATTTGGCCCATTTACCAATCTAGCAAACTTTGGCCCATTTAACGATCTAGCAAATTTTGGCCCATTTAACGATCTAGCAAACTTTGGCCCATTTAACGATCTAGCAAATTTTGGCCCATTTAACACATGAGGCATTTTTCACAATTTTCACACTTGGCCAACTTATCAAAATAATCATATGGCCCAAAATATCACTTTTTAACAATATAGCCCATTAAGGGCAAATCCGTAATTTTCTCCACAACCTTAATACCGGTTTCATGCATTCACACCAAAAAGTGCTAATATACCGTATTTTCCAATTTTATCGAATTTACGATTTTTATTCTATTACTACGGCATAGTATAACCCGTGAGATAAGTGTGAAGTTACACACCTGATTACGGTGAGAACTATACTTTCCCGCTCGTCGATACCTATATATTTATCACGCTTGATTAGAACACTAATATTTAATATAAAACTATACTAATGATAAACGATCTAAATCTTTACCCTCGGAATCTCGAACAACAACTATTTGTGATTTATCCCCGATTGATGGTTCATAACCCGATGAAGAACCACGAACAAACAATGGCTCAGGAGTACGAATGACTTCAAATAATTGATTTCCGCCGGATGAGGGTCCACAACCCGGTGGAAAATCTCGGATTGCCGAAACAGCCCTTCGTTTGAATTTAGGGGGAATAGGGGAACCACCCCTCTTCCGAACACTATTCACCACCCTTTTCGTCCCTATCTTGATTACCACGAAGTTCTTACGTTCACAAAAAGAAAGTCGATTAATAGGGCCCCTATGATAGAATCGGTTAATCAATACCATCTTAAACCAAATAAAAAGTAACATAGAACCCCTTCGAAATAAAATGAATCCCTTACCTTGAATGATGAAATCCTTTTCCACACGTTCTTATGATGACTATGATCGATTATCGATGAAGAAATGATCGACACTCCACTACACCACGATTTATCAAAGTATGAATAAGAAGAATGATTGAGAAGTGAATAGATGTAGAGAGAAGGATTCGGCTAGGGAGATTGTCATCAACATTCGGCCATGGTGGAATATTTTATTTTTTGAAAGAGAGAAATGTTTGTGAGTCTTTTGTGAGAAGTAAGAAGAAAAGGAAATGGAGATGAGAGGTTTGTATTTCGGTTCACAAGGATGGAAGATGAATCAAGAAGAAACTTTGAGACCAATATGCATTCGGCAATGAAGAGGAAAAAAGAGAAGAAAAGAAATGATCCTTGATGGCTATGTGGTTTCGGTCACAAAGGGAAGAAAAAAGATTTGGAGAGAATGATCACCTAAGACCGAAATGGTAAAGAAAGAAATGGCCAAATGAAACAATTGTTTCCCCAAAGCTTATGGCACATTCGGCTAGAGAGAGGGAAAAATGAAGAGAAAAGTTTTGAGAAAAGCACCAAAATGACCAAATGAAAGATGTGCTCATCAAGAACCTAATCCTACCAAGCTAGCACCAAAAACCGGCCATCCCCCTTAGCCCCCTATGCCGTCCACATTCATAGACACCAAAGTCAAAGTTTGGCCACCCCAAAGTTTCCAAAACACCTTCCCTTATTTCAAGCCTTATGTCCCCCTTACATACCAAAACCTTTTGATTCCTTACCTTAAGTTTACACTTGCCTTTTTCCCTTAGTCTTCTTACCATAAAAATTTAAAATCCAACTCATCACAAGCTCATCCATGACCGACACTATGAAGATGGAAACAAAAAAAAAACAAAACTCTCATGCACAACAAGGGACTCGAACCTCTTCTCTCTAAGCATGCTTATGGCGCCAACTCCCCTTCACTACTAGCTCATCTTATGCTAGATTTTGACACTTAATTACCTTAAGCATCAGGGTCACTTGATCCACTTCAATAAAATACTCATCTCTAAAATTTATTCTAATACCGAATAAATCCCGAGCCTTCTCAAGACTATATATTAAGAACATAAATTTAATCATTCGAAAGCTAAGCACTAAAAACATGCAACATATCGATACTCAAATTTTTAGGATGTTACAGTTTATCTTTAAATTCTATTACTCCCGAATGTAAATTTGATTGAATTCTTCCAATAAGTGCTTTTACTGGATTTTCAAATCTTTTATCTAATAATACTACTATTATTGGTATATCATGTCATCTTCTAAATAAAGCTCTTGTAGTTATCATTATAATGCCTAAATGTATGTATCTAACTTGGGGATATTTCTTTTTAATCCTCTTAATTTTCTCTTTGGTGAATAATGTAATTTCTGTTAATCCATTTTTAGTATTTTTGGTAACTGTATTACCACTTTTTTTTTCTATATGTCTTTGAACCAAATTTTATATTTAGATATTTTATAAATTTTGTAACATCCTGAATTAATGGGTCTATACGTTTAGTATAGGAATATGTTTAATATGTTAACTTAGGTGAAAGGGGTCTAAGTTTGGGCTTAGAATTAGGCAAAGGCCCAGATTAAATTATTTTAAGGTGGCATCACTAACAATTAAAAAGGAACAAGTTTTGGGTCGCAAGGAGCCCATGTTTTTAGGCCAATTTCGGCACTTTAAAGGAAGATAGGGTGACGCCACACACAAGGAATTAGGGGCCCAAATATTAAGTTTAATGAGGCCCAAATCTTTTAATTTAAGTGATTTAAATTTTGGCACTAGGGTTAGTAGAGGTGGACGGCTACAAGGCTCAAAAATAGGAGAAATTATGTGGATTTTATAAGTGATAATATCATAGATAAAAAGGAGAAAAGTTAGGAGCTTATCTTCAAGAGAAGTGTTGGCTGAAAATCCACCACCTAGAGGAGTGTAAAATTCGGCTACTGCATGGCAAAAAGGGTGCCGAATTTCCCCTCTCTTTTAGCTTGAATTTTAAGGGCGTTTTTAGTTTTTAGAGTAGATGCCAAAATATCTATAAATAGGGGGGCACTCCTTGATTCTGACACTGAAAACCCTAAATTCCTCTCCCATTGTGCCGAAATTCCCTAGCCTCTCCCTCTCCAAATTCTTTTTTCTAATTTCTTCAAAAGCCGAAACTCTTCTCCACTTTTTCCTCCTTGTGCCAATTTCTCTAAAAAGCCGAAGCATCCATAGCCTTTTCTTCTATTCATCCTATTTGAGAATTAGTTCTATACTTCCGACATTTAAATCTTCCATTGGCATTACCGAATCCTCTCTCTAGTGCTAGCCAAATCTCCTATGCTAAGATAAGTGTCAATTTTTGATTAGCTCTCATGATCTATTCCCGGTTTTTGAAAGGCAAAAGTTAAAAGCTAATAGTTTAATGGTTTTATGATGGGCGGCAATTCGGGATTTGAAGGAAGCTTGGTCAACTAGATCTAAAAGCTGAAAATAGCTAGTCTCCAATTTCGGGATTTTAAGGTAAGAAGATTTTCCCTAGATTTTTACTAGATTCACTCATTATATGCAAGATCTAAACTTTAAGATGAGGATTAACAATTAAATATTGTGATAGTAGCTCTGATAAGGATTTATGATGGAATTAAATATGGATCAGGCAAAGGAAAGAATCCCTAAGTTTAAGAAACGAGCAGTATCTACCGTTCGAGATTGGCCACTTGGTTGTGGACCGGCTTCTGAACAACATCTTAGGCAGATAGCAGTTGTGTCGACTAAGGATAGCGTTGACATAGAAAGCATTGTTTTATCGGTAATCAGGTGTGTAGATCTCTAACACACTACTAATAAAAATGTATGTGTATCTATTTATGTATGTTATGGGCTAAAAAGCCGGAAAAAGGCTGTATAGACAGTCGATTGGAACCCTAAAAGGGTTAGGCAAGGATGCCAGGTACGTGAACATAGAACTCCCTATGTGTATCAAAAAATACATATGTCTGCATGATGTTTCTTTATGTATGTATGCATGGGATGGGATATTGATATGATGAAGGGGAAGTGCATGATAGGTCACGCAGTGATCGGTGGTAGAAATCCCACAAATATAAATGCTAGGCCACATTGTGATCGGCGACTATGCCACGTTTAATGATTCCTGAATAACAGGAATAGGCAGTTCGGCTGTCGTTATTGTAACACCCCAAACCCGGTCAATACGCCACGACCGAATCTGGTATGTCACAGAGGAAAACGTTTTGAAAAAACTTTTGACTTAGAGTTAAAAACATAAAAATTTGTTGTCTTTACTAAAACATTGTATAAATAAAGTTCCAAATAAAATTAAGTTGTTTAAAATAAAACATTTTCAAATAATAATATAATCGACAATCCAACTTAAAACATAATAAAAAGTCCTTAAATACTTAAAGTGGCCCTTATTACAATAAATAACCTTTCATAAATAAAATGTGTAAAACAAATAAAATATCTTCTGCATGGGCCACCTCGTATCCACTCCAATTTTATCGGATGTCCCATTGTAATATCCTGAAATTGGGCCTAGTAGGATTGGGCCGATTGGGCCTTGGGCTTTAGGAAAAATTTGAGTATTATTTTATTATTTGTGTTAGCTCGGGTATGAATTATGTGTGTTTAGCATAGTCTTGTGAAGGCTTGATTTTATTAATGAGGCTAGAATAATTCTTAGTATTGAATATTTAGTGAAGTGGATTAGGTGGACTTGACACTTAAGTTAATTTAAGTATTATTTTCTAGCACAAGAGGAGTTAGTGGCAAGGTGGTTAAGATGCATGAAGAGTTGCTTGAGGGAAGAGGTTCGAATAGCATGGAGAGCATTTTGAAGACTTTATTTTATGCACCTTACATTAAGTGTTGGTCAAACTATACATATGGTAGGTTAGACTTTAGATTTTATGGCAAGTTGAATATTAGATTAGGAAAGCTTGTATTTTGGGAAAAGAATCTTAAGATTTATGGAAGGATGGAGGGATAAGGGGCTTGAATGATGGAGAGTTGTTTTGGAAATATTTTTATGGTCATTTTGACCATGAATATGGACGCATAGATGACTAGGGGGGTTGGCCGAATTTTTGGAAGGATTTAGGAGGAATTAAACAGGAAATATGGGATTTGGGGTGAAGGAATTGGTGTTGGCCGAATTTGGGGCTTGGTAGGATGGCATTTTTGGTTTGGTAATAGTAGGTTAGGTGTGCCAAATTGATTCTTTTCTCATCTTTTTCATTTGTGCCGAAAGTTAGAGTTTTCTTTTCTCTCTAAGTGTCGTTCTTGTGCATAAGCCATTTAGTTTCGGTTTCCCTTCTCTTTGTTTTGTGTTCGAAACTTCAAAAACCATTAAGGTCACTAGCGTTTTCTTCTTCTCTATATTTGCTAGTTTGGCCGAATCTATCTTCTTTCCCAAACTCTTTCTTTTCCTTTTGATAGTCGAGTTTTTCATCACTTTTGGTAAGGCTTGGCCGAACCCTATAGCCTCTTTCTTTCTTATCTTTGCTTGAAATTTTAAGAAACACCATAGCCAAATCCTCTAAGCATTCTACTCCCTCCACTTTGGCGTAATCCCTTTTCATCATTAAAGTGCCGAAACACCATCTCAACCTCATTTTTATACCTATCTTTATGTTAGCCGAATATCCCATTACCATTGGGAAGGTTTAGCCGAAACCTTTTTCTCTTATTTGATCTCTTCAAGCAACGAGGTGGTAAGTAATTTCTATCCTAGCAATCGGTGTAGGTTCTCTTTCTTTTAAGTGTGCCGAATCAAGGATTAAGCCTTGGTTTAGGGATGGCCGATTATGCTTGTGCCATGATATGTGTTTCTTGTGATGGTAGCTAGCATTAAGGAGCATTAAAGGAGAAGCTTTCGGGATTCGATTCTTCAAGAGTTCATAATCAAGTGGCGTTTTCGGGATTTAATCGATTGTACCAAATAGGTGCGTAGTTATCGCACTGTCTCTTGATTGTGTGTATGTGTTATATTTATGTATATGTGATATGATGTTAATGGTAGCCGAATTAAGGGCTAAGATTGTGAATACCCGTGGTGGGTGATCGAATACTCAGGTCAGTGATTTACGATATTAAATGATCATTGATGAATATGTGAAATGTGATGGCATGTGATGCATTATTGTTCAAGTGATATGTTGCCATGATACACATATATGCATGGGACTTGGGATGTGACTATCGAAGGAAAGGGTGTACTTTATGTACGTGGTCTAATGTTAGCCTTGTGCTACATTGGCGCTTGATGTTAGCTATGTGCTTCATCAAGGGAGGTGTTGGCTAGGTGCCATATCTCGGCGGATGATAGCTGTGTGCATCATCGTGGATTGAGGATGACCTCGAGTCACCTCGTGGATACAGATATGTGGATCACTATGTGATCGGTGGCTTAGCCACGGCCTTGGGCAGCAAGTCTGCCAAGGTAAGATATGTGGATCACTATGTGATCGGTGGATTAGCCACGGCCTTGGGTAGGGAGTCTGCTAAGGTAGGAGTAACGGATGGACTCTAGGTTGGGTTGGGCTTCATGTTGCATATTTATGCATTTTGCATGACTAATTATGTGGATCAATGTGGATATGGGCCAAGCCCAACATGTGGAATTATGTGGATATAATGCCTTATTATCTGATATGTGATTGATGTGTGGATATGGGCCAAGCCCATACGTGGAGACATGTGAAATAACTATGCACTGGGTCTGTGTGACTCACCCAATTTTTTTTCTCAAACTTTAGAGGTAATGCATAAAGCTTGGACCGGGTTGGAGTGGATACGAGGTGGCCCATGCAGAAGATATTTTATTTGTTTTACACATTTTATTTATGAAAGGTTATTTATTGTAATAAGGGCCACTTTAAGTATTTAAGGACTTTTTATTATGTTTTAAGTTGGATTGTTATTATATTATTATTTGAAAATGTTTTATTTTAAACAACTTAATTTTATTTGGAACTTTATTTACACAATGTTTTAGTAAAGACAACAAATTTTTATGTTTTTAACTCTAAGTCAAAAGTTTTTTCAAAACGTTTTCCTCTGTGACATACCAGATTCGGTCGTGGCGTATTGACCGGGTTTGGGGTGTTACAAATTGGTATCAGAGCCCAATTCAAAACTCAGCTTTGAGGGTTTTGGACCCAAAAACATTTTTTTTAGATGGGCTTTTCAAAGATTTGGGCTTTCATAAAATTTTCAGGTTATTCTGGCATGGCACCTGTATCTCCGACCCGAAGTCCACCAGGTAAGTACCTCTGAATATTGAAGTGATTTATATATTATGGGCTTATTTGGGGCTCGTCGATTAGTGAACTAGGAGCTATTGAACCCTAGGGCTAGTGCACTGAAACACATGCATAAGACTTAAGTGCAATCAAACAAACCTGTGAAGTAAGTCGTCGGGTTAAGGTGTGGCAACCATTGTGCGCATGTCTAGGAGTGGATTCGGTAAAAGCTTGGTATTTAAGCAGTCCTAGCGACTCACCTCCTCTTTACTCGAATCCTACCTGGTGCGTAGCTACGGTTCACCCTAACCAAGAGGACTTATTCACGGGCTAAACCCGATAACTAAAACCCGAAAGGGACTAGCCATACTGTTTTATAAAGATCTTAGTTTTAAATTTACCAAATTACCCCTCTGATTTATAAAATTCTTTTAGACTTGAGAATTTTCCGAAATACACCCGATTTGCAAAATTACTAAAATATCCCTGAGCGGTAAAATTATGAAAATGCCCCTGGTTTATAAAATTACCATGTTACCCTCGACTTTTATGAAAAACATTCTTACTTTACAAAAATACCAAAAACTTCTATTTTACAAAATAGTAAGATACCCTGATTTGGGAAAAATTACTAAAATGCCCCTAACTTTCAAAATTACCGAAACAACCCCGATTTTCAAAATTTCTGCAAAACCCTTGTTTTAAAATTTTTTTTAGAATAATCTCGAGATTTGTATATTTTGGAATGCCTTTTATTTGTAAAGATTTTCAAATTGACTTCGATTTATTATGAAAATACCCTTGTAGGAAAAATGACGAAATTACCCCTGGGTTGGGAATGGACAAGGATGCCCATAGTAGCATGGTAAATGTTGTGGATGAGTGAATGTGTTTCTATTGATGTGAATGAATATGAATGTATGATTCTCTGAATTAGAATAGTGATCTTGAGCTGAAACTTTAGTGGATCGAAAGAACTACTTCCGAAAATTTCTTTTCATAAAATTGTTCGCGTATAAACAAGTGGAACAAAAGTACTAATGCATAAAACTTTTTAATTAGAATAATCGTGACGTTAGACATGAGCTCTAGGGGACGTGGTCGTAATGTGCGAGGACGCGGTAGAGGCAGAAAGGCCGTGTCGGAACCCGTTAGATCGGGTCATGAGTCTGACAATGAGGTACCCCCACCAGCTGTTGGTGTTGAGCAGCAAGCTCAGGCTGGGGATGATGCTGTATCACAGGCTGTGCTGCGAGTTCTTGAGATGGTGGCTGGAGCTGGTGGAATTATGAGAGCTAGGAAGTCCGTACCCGAGCGACTCCGAGCCAATGGGGCTGAAGTGTTTCGTGGAGTATCTGTGGTGGCACCCAGTACTGCTGAGTCTTGGTTGGAGGCAACTGAGCGAATTATGGATGAGTTGGATCTGACCCCTGAGGAGAAAGTGAAAGGAATGGTGGCGCTGCTACGCGATGAAGTGTATCAATGGTGGCTCACAGTTCGGGATGGGGCCACAGCTGAGGATCTCACTTGGGAGTACGTTAAGACGGCATACCAGAAGAAGTATGTGGGTACTCATTATATTGACGTGCAGAGGAAGGCATTTCTGGGGCTGGTTCAAGCGAACAAGTCCGTGGCGGAGTACGAGGCTGAATTCCTAAGGTTAAGCCGATATGCTTGGGGAGTAGTGGCTACGGAGCATGAGCGATGTGTCCGATTTGAGGATGGACTAAGGGATGACCTGAGGTTGTTGATAGCTCTACATCAAGAGCGGGAGTTTGCCGTATTGGTGGAGAAGGCTAAGGTGGCCGAAGGAATTAAGGACTCGGTGAGGCAGAACAGAGATAAGGATAGGAACCGAGATAAGAGGAGTTTTGGACCGTCAAAATCGTCTGAGAGCTTTCAGAAAAAACAAGGATGGAGAATTCTGTTCGTGCTACTAAGCCAGCTACTGGAAATCCAGACCGTCCGTGTGCTCGGTGTGGAAGGTATCATTTTGGCGAGTGTTGGAATCGAGAACGGGAATGTTTTAGGTGTAAGTCCAAGCCTCATTTGATTAAAGACTGTCCTCAGGATCCGAGTAGGGCTCGGACAGTAGGCCAGGGTTATGAGCAGCCGGGTAGGAGTAGTCAGCAAGCGACGAGGGGCCGTGGTCCGAACCATGGAGGAAATGGTTCTGGCCTAGGTCGTGGAGCACCGAGCGAAGGTACTGAAGGTTCAGATGCAAGGCAGCCAAGGTTGGTTTATGCAGTCGGCCGTCGCGAGGATAGTGATGTGCCAGTTGTGACAACGGGTAAGTTTCTTGTTTTTGGAATATCTTTTATTACCTGTTCGTTGTAGAATCAGCTTGTTCTTATGTTGCTAGTGAAGTGTATGAAACCCTGATTGTGAAATTAGAGAATGTGCCTGGTAAGTATGATAGTTCTTTAAGATCAGAGTGCGCAGCTAGAGCGTAGTGTGGCGAGATAGGATGTACGACTATTAGTTAGTTGGAAATTTCGAGGACGAAATTTCTTTAAGGAGGGTAGAATTGTAATATCCCGAAATTGGGCCTAGTAGGATTGGGCCGATTGGGCCTTGGGCTTTAGGAAAAATTTGAGTATTATTTTATTATTTGTGTTAGCTAGGGTATGAATTATGTGTGTTTAGCATAGTCTTGTGAAGGCTTGATTTTATTAATGAGGCTAGAATAATTCTTAGTATTGAATATTTAGTGAAGTGGATTAGGTGGACTTGACACTTAAGTTAATTTAAGTGTTATTTTCTAGCACAAGAGGAGTTAGTGGCAAGGTGGTTAAGATGCATGAAGAGTTGCTTGAGGGAAGAGGTTCGAATAGCATGGAGAGCATTTTGAAGACTTTATTTTATGCACCTTACATTAAGTGTTGGTCAAACTATACATATGGTAGGTTAGACTTTAGATTTTATGGCAAGTTGAATATTAGATTAGGAAAGCTTGTATTTTGGGAAAAGAATCTTAAGATTTATGGAAGGATGGAGGGATAAGGGGCTTGAATGATGGAGAGTTGTTTTGGAAATATTTTTATGGTCATTTTGACCATGAATGTGGACGCATAGATGGCTAGGGGGGTTGGCCGAATTTTTGGAAGGATTTAGGAGGAATTAAACAGGAAATATGGGATTTGGGGTGAAGGAATTGGTGTTGGCCGAATTTGGGGCTTGGTAGGATGGCATTTTTGGTTTGGTAATAGTAGGTTAGGTGTGCCAAATTGATTCTTTTCTCATCTTTTTCATTTGTGCCGAAAGTTAGAGTTTTCTTTTCTCTCTAAGTGTCGTTCTTGTGCATAAGCCATTTAGTTTCGGTTTCCCTTCTCTTTGTTTTGTGTTCGAAACTTCAAAGACCATTAAGGTCACTAGCGTTTTCTTCTTCTCTCTATTTGCTAGTTTGGCCGAATCTATCTCCTTTCCCAAACTCTTTCTTTTCCTTTTGATAGTCGAGTTTGTCATCACCTTTGGTAAGGCTTGGCCGAACCCTATAGCCTCTTTCTTTCTTGTCTTTGCTTGAAATTTTAAGAAACACCATAGCCAAATCCTCTAAGCATTCTACTCCCTCCACTTTGGCGTAATCCCTTTTCATCATTAAAGTGCCGAAACACCATCTCAACCTCGTTTCTATACCTATCTTTGTGTTAGCCGAATATCCCATTACCATTGGGAAGGTTTAGCAGAAACTTTTTCTCTTATTTGATCTCTTCAAGCAACGAGGTGGTAAGTAATTTCTATCCTAGCAATCGGTGTAGGTTCTCTTTCTTTTAAGTGTGCCGAATCAAGGATTAAGCCTTGGTTTAGGGATGGCCGATTATGCTTGTGCCATGATATGTGTTTCTTGTGATGGTAGCTAGCATTAAGGAGCATTAAAGGAGAAGCTTTCGGGATTCGATTCTTCAAGAGTTCATAATCAAGTGGCGTTTTCGGGATTTAATCGACTGTACCAAATAGGTGCGTAGTTATCGCACTGTCTCTTGATTGTGTGTATGTGTTATATTTATGTATATGTGATATGATGTTAATGGTAGCCGAATTAAGGGCTAAGATTGTGAATACCCGTGGTGGGTGATCGAATACTCAGGTCAGTGATTTACGATATTAAATGATCATTGATGAATATGTGAAATGTGATGGCATGTGATGCATTATTGTTCAAGTGATATGTTGCCATGATACACATATATGCATGGGACTTGGGATGTGACTATCGAAGGAAAGGGTGTACTTTGTGTACGTGGTCTAATGTTAGCCTTATGCTACATTGGCGCTTGATGTTAGCTATGTGCTTCATCAAGGGAGGTGTTGGTTAGGTGCCACATCTCGGCGGATGATAGCTGTGTGCATCACCGAGGATTGAGGATGACCTCGAGTCACCTCGTGGATACAGATATGTGGATCACTATGTGATCGGTGGCTTAGCCACGGCCTTGGGCAGCAAGTCTACCAAGGTAAGGTATGTGGATCACTATGTGATCTGTGGATTAGCCACGGCCTTGGGCAGGGAGTCTGCTAAGGTAGGAGTAACGGATGGACTCTAGGTTGGGTTGGGCTTCATGTTGCATATTTATGCATTTTGCATGACTAATTATGTGGATCAATGTGGATATGGGCCAAGCCCAACATGTGGAAGTATGTGGATATAATGCCTTATTATCTGATATGTGATTGATGTGTGGATATGGGCCAAGCCCATACGTGGAGACATGTGAAATAACTATGCATTGAGTCTGTGTGACTCACCCAATTTTTTTCTCAAACTTTACAGGTAATGCATAAAGCTTGGACCGGGTTGGAGTGGATACGAGGTGGCCCATGCAGAAGATATTTTATTTGTTTTACACATTTTATTTATGAAAGGTTATTTATTGTAATAAGGGCCACTTTAAGTATTTAAGGACTTTTATTATGTTTTAAGTTGGATTGTCGATTATATTATTATTTGAAAATGTTTTATTTTAAACAACTTAATTTTATTTGGAACTTTATTTACACAATGTTTTAGTAAAGACAACAAATTTTTATGTTTTTAACTCTAAGTCAAAAGTTTTTTCAAAACGTTTTCCTCTGTGACATACCAGATTCGGTCGTGGCGTATTGACCGGGTTTGGGGTGTTACAGTTATGGTGTGTAGCGGATGGAGGGTTGATTGTAGAAATCCCCACGGTATGATGGTTGGTACGGGTTGGTGTGTAGAGGATGGAACCCTAGGATGGGATGGGTTATTAATCATTTATTATTTTGATGTATGATTATGATTGATGCCTTATGGGCCAGGGCCCAAAATGTGTTTGTGGGCTCAGGTCGTTGTGTGTTTTGAGATTTATACACTGAGTCTTGGTGACTCACACTTTCTTTTTTTTTTTCTACTCTCCAGATGAGCGGTAGATCATGGACATGGGAGCTGAGACGGACTCGAGGGGCCATCAAGTTCTATTTCTACAAATTATTTTTTTTAAGACTTCTTTAAGTTTGTTTTATTGTTAACTGAGGAACAGTTGTGTAATAATGCCTCTAGTTTTTATTCAACCTAGGAGTTTTCTATGTTATGCAACTTATGAATATACCACAAGGTTTATTTACATTTATTAATAAAAATACAAAGAGGTTTATTTCAAAAAGTCTCTCCTTTATTCAAATTTTATTAATTTAACTTGTGTTTTCAAAATGCGATAAAGTGTTGTGTGTTCGATACCAGATCTGGTCGAAACGCATGGGCCGGGTTTGGGGTGTTACAAATTTACTCTTTAGAAATATGATTTTATTAATCTTTTCTATCATTTCATCAGAAAAATCTTCTTCTTCTCCTGTTATATTTTTTAATTTTATATCTTATTGTTCATTATTAGGAATTTCTTCTAACTGATTATTTGAACTACTTCATATATTAAATATAAGGTTTAATGATAAATTTGGCCACTAACGTTTGCATGTTTTATCAAAATGACCCTAATTGTATTTTTGAGCCTTTTTTGGCCATCAACCTTTGTTTTTTTTTTTATATATGTTTTTTCTAACAAATTTAATGAATAAATTTAAGGTTTCTATTTTTCTTTTCTTTCAAAAGGTTTCAATTTTTCATATGTTTGTTTATTGAGAAGTATTTCTACTGAGTTAATTTTTTTAGATAATTACGTTTATTTTCTTTAAATTAAGAGTTGTTTTTTAATTTAATTTAATGTATTATTTATTTATTATTTTCCACATGTAATTATCCTATTGGGTTATCTAAGTAATAAATTACATCTTATTAAAAATATTCCACATATAAAATTCCATATCATCCCGTTAACTTTTTTTAACGGCACTTTCATTAAATCTATTAAAAAAAGTAGATTGAAAAAAAGAACAAAGGTTGATGAAAAAAAAATGCTCAAAAATATAATTAGGGCCATTTTGACAAAACATGCAAACGTTAGTGGCCAAATTTATTATTAAGACTAAATATAAATATATATTCTTCACTATTTGTATCATAATTTGTTTATGATATTCATTCGTATAATATTACCTTAGGATTTATTTCTTCTCCGGAGCAAATTTCTAGTTTTTTTCTTCAAGTGTTTTAATCATTTTTCTTGCACTTTTTCCTTTATTGGGACATTTTGGTGCTATATAGCCTTCTCCATCACATATAAAACATTTATATTTTTGCTTTTTAGGTTTTGTAAAAGTTTTTCTTCTAAGAAATCTTTTATTATTATTATTTGGATTTTTTTATCTATTTCCAAGGTTCCCATCTAACTAGCTTATATATTTTATTTTTCTTTTTATGTTTTTTTATTATATAAATATTAGGACCTACTAATTTACATCCAAATTCTCATTCATTATCTAAAATTTTGTACAGTGTTTGTTATTTTATTTATGCTTAACTTATTTAGAAGCCTTACTTTGTAAGAAATAATTGATTATTCTTTCTTTTGCAAAATTAATTCTATTTCCCATAGAATCTATAGTATTTGTATGTACACCGGATATTTTGCTATGTTTTTCTAAATAAGAATCATATTTTTTTATACAAATCTCATTCAATGGTAGTGGTAATTTATGAAAATATTGTTTTTTTTTCAAAATTTTATATTTTCATTTTTTTAATTTTTGATATTCATGAAGAATTTTTTAAGAAAAATCTTCTAAATATCTAATTTCACATAATTTAATTTTTGGCAACATATAACTAGATAGACTATCTTGATCTTTTTTATCAGTATATCTTGATCTTTTTTATCAGTATAACATAGGTTAGTCCTTTTAATACATCTTTGGGAGTTTGAATATGATTGATTAACTACCTTTTGTTCACTTTCTTTTTCTGATTCTTCCCATATTTTTTAAAATTGTAAAACATCTCCTTAAAATGTTCCAACAAAATAATTACAATTTTTTGACCAATTATTGTTGTTTACAACTATAGTCATAAACTGTGCCCAATCATCTATGGTTTTTTTTATAATCTGCTATAAGAATATTTGTAAGATCTAAATATATTCTTCATTGAGCAACATTTCTTTTGTTTAGATATTCTATCCTATGTGGGATAGGTTGGGTAGACGGCTCTACTAAATTTTCATATTTTATTTCATTAGTAGCAATATTTTCAGTTTGATTACTAAACATTCTAGTTATATTTTAAACTTGTTCACAATTTCTATTAAAGGATCTTAAATAATCATCTTTTAAAAGATCCAAATCTAATTATTTTTTTTCATTAGGATTTTGATCAATTTGATTAGTTTCCATTGGTTCGGGTATATCTATAATTTCATCATCTGTTGAAGAATTTTCTCCATCAGATTTATAACTTGTAACTTTTATATCTTCTAGGTTTATAGAATTATTAGAACTACTACTACTTTTTGTAGAATCATAATTTAGGATATAATAATAATTAAATAACATAAATAACTCATTATGTTTTTCATAACTAAGTTTTAAATATTCTATTTTTTCATTTTTATCAAATGTCTGAGTAAATTTATTTTTCCAATGTTCTATAAGCTCTTTATAAGATTGAAAGTCATATTTTTGTTGATATGTAAAATTTCTTTTTTTGTTTTTCAGAATTTTTACGCTTTTCATCTTTTGTAGATGATTCTTCAGAGGAAATGTCTTATTCTTGTAACAAAGCTAATATTATATTACTATTACCATAATACAAATGTCCTAAATCTATTCTTGCTCTATATTTTTATTAATAAGAACTTGTTCTAATTTTTCAACTTCAGATAAGATATTTTTAGACTTGTTATTCAAATCTAATTCAGTTACTTCTCCTAAATTATTTATTTGTTGTTCTAATTTATTAATTTTATTATATAACTTATAAAAATATATAGAAGTAATATCTATTAAACCATTAAAACCTTTTACTAGTTGATGAAATATTATTTTCATTTTTAGAGTCAATATGCATAGTATGATTGCAACTTTTATCCCTATATAGACAATTTGTTTCTTCCATGAAATTTATTTTAGGTACCTAAAACCGTCTATTATCTATTAAATTTCTCTTATTATAAAAAGCCAATCATCTCAACCAGGACAAAAACAGACAACAGTAAGACAAAATAATTGTAACACCCCAAACCCTGCCTAGACGTTATGGTCGAATTCATGAGTGTCACCTGAAATGGGTTTGAAAACCATTGTCGTTAAGTTAAAACCTTACTAGTTCATTAGCCCTTATCGCTATTACAATTTCAAAGCTCTCATTCACTTATTCGCTTAGAGGTAAAACGTGTTTGAAGCGGTAGCTTCTAAAATCTTTGTGTTTAGAAAACCATTCAAGATTTTAGAAAAACTATTGCTTTAGGTAAAATCTGAGATATATCACGTTTGCAGTTATAAAATCATAAAATCGCAGTCTAACCCAAGTTAAACTAAAACAGTCCATAAAGCCCGAATTACATAAAATAAACCCAAGATAAACTAGAACATAAAAACTTAAATTGTAACTATAAGCAATTCGAACATGTGGCCACTGAGGGACTTTGCTACACCGATCCGCCTAACTTTGTGGAGTACCTATACAGAACGGATAGAAAAAGGGGGAAGTTTACATAAACTCAGTGTGTAGCCCAACAGAATTAAGCATGCACACACAACCAGAAAAGCAGAATCAGTCAGATACCGATTCGAGCCTAAGACCATTATAGTCACAGATGCATATTCGAGCTTAAGCCCATCTCAGATGCAGATACATATATACAAATCAACATAAAAAATCAGATATCCTACCCCCATCCTCTACACACCATCTCCAACCATCCCTACACACCATGTGGGGTTTAAAACACCCACCCAGCCCTACACACCATATTGTACCAATGCAGCACATAACAAATATAATGCAGCCACGCTGCAGATAATAGGCATAAACTGCCTTTCAGAACACTTCCTCCAAAATACATCATCCCACCCCAATAATAGTAACAGAACATACATACAGAAGTAACAGATAAATCATGCTTAACATGATTTTGTAAACAAATATCAGATATACAAACATAGACAAGCTCATAACCATATTTCAGTCTAATAGATCACTTGGTTTTAGGGTTAGATAGTGTTTACCGACCCTACGGTAGGCCCACAGTCGATTAGGATGAGCCGTGTGACCCTACGAAAACTCTCAGTATAATTGGCCCACATGCTCGTGTGGCCTACACGCCTAGATTGGCCTAGCCCGTGTGGCCCACACAGCCACACTCGAGCTATCACACGGCCGTGTGCTACGCACGACCATGCCTTCATTGATCACACGGCCGTGTACTCACACACGACCTACCACACGGATGACCACACGCCCATGTGGCATCGCCAGTGGCCTTTTTCTGCTTTTATCAAAACCTCATTTTTTGTATTTCGGGTACACACTTGGTATCGGTTTGGTGCAAAACCACTCCTAAGCCTCCCAAAACCTAAAATTAGCATATCCAAAAGCCCAATTTCAGTTACACCTTCGAAACTTTAACGAAAAGTTCCACAAACGAAACTCACCAAATCCAAAAATACACTCAAATACTTACCGGTAACAAAAAGGATCCTCTAAAAGCTCAATTCGCTGCAGGAGCACCAACAGAACCTTGACCTTCCCCTAATCGAAAATCAAACAAAAACCCCATCAAAACAAAAACATGAAACAACAAGATAGTGGTAGAACAGTACTTACCGAACGAACGCAATCAATCGTTGCACAAAAGAGAAGACAAATTCAGCAAAGAAATCAAAAGAGGTGGGAGAGGAAGTGACAGAATTTCAGCAAAGGGGGAGAAGAGAAGGACGTTAGTTTTTTTTCTGGAAATAATTTTGAAAAAAGAATAAATCTGAATTATCCCAAATCCCCTAATTCACTCCACTACCCCACTACTGATAACTTACTCAGAATTCTTGTTTGACCGAAACTCTTTCGGTCAAATGAGCAAAAATAAATTCCCACGCTCACGTAGAGATTCGAACATAAGCCCACGGAGCAAGGGTAGGACTTAAGTCAGAAAAATACCAAGATTTGCCAAAGGTAAGACTTGAACTTGAGACCTCTCACACACACCTAGAACACTTAACCACTGAAGCAGATACACCTTTGTGTCAAAATTTTACAGAAGCAGACATAAGAAATTTGGGGCTTTACAATAATATATATATGAGTTTTAAGATAAATAACAATGAAATAAATAGAAGTGAGAATAAATGATATAACTTATAATGAATACTAAAATATTATTTCTCCAAAAACTGTTACACTAAGCTCTGATACCAATTTGCAGGATGAATACTAAGATATTGTTGGATTCCGCAAGAGAAAAATCAGAAAGTTTGGTTGAATTTGAGAAATGAGAAGTTGTTCAAACCCAAGGAACAAACAAGGTGAATGGAAAAAGTGGATTCAGCTTAATTGTAAACTACTATTGGTAAATTCATTATCAGAATGTTAAGTTAAAAATGTGCCTTTTTAAAAAAAATCATTCAATTATGTTGTGTCTAAACTTTTAAGAGTTTGTTAAAGCTGTCTATAACTACAAACAACCAATTATATAATGCCACTTAAGATGATAAGGACAAACATGCGAAGTTGAAAAGTTTGAAAAAAAAAAAAGGGTAAATCACAAGAATAGTCTACCAATTATGCCTTTGATTCAATTTTGGTCACTCAATTAATAATTTTTTTGATTTAGTCACTCTCTTCGTTAGTTGTTGTTAGGTGAGTGATGAAAAGCTAATGTGCGCTTTTTTATTAACCTGATAGCAAATTTAGCCCTTCAATATTTACACATTCTATCAATTTAATCCTAAATCTAAAAAATTCAACAAATTTAACCCTTAATATTTACAAAACTTGACATTTTAGTTTTAATCTAAAAAAAATCAATAAACTTAGTCCTCAATATTTAAAAATTTTTTCAATTTAATTTTAATTCTAAAAGTTTCAAAAACAAAGAAAAAATATTAAAAAAATCATTTTTTCAATAAAAAAATAAAAAAATTTAAAAATATAAAAATTATAAATAACAAAAACAAAACATATATATTAAAACAATAAAAAAATCTTACAAAAATGAAAAATATATCAAATGATTCAAAAAGAAGTAAAAAAGAAATGGATTGATGGTTAGAGAGAGATGAAGTTGGTTATTTCCATGTAATCGATTGTAACACCCCAAACCCGGTCAATACGCCACGACCGAATCTGGTATGTCACTGAAGAAAATATTTTAAAGATGGATTGAGTTGTTGAAGGACTACGACTGTTCGATCGAGTATCATCCGGGCAAGGCTAACGTGGTGGCAGACGCGTTGAGTCGTAAGGTTGTATCAGATTTAAGATTGATGTTTGCTCGTCTTAGTTTATACGACGATGGGAGTCTTTTGGCAGAATTGCAAGTCAAGCCGACTTGGTTAGATCAGATCAAGAAGAAACAGTTGGAGGATGATGGTTTGAATGATCGGAGGTTGCGGGTTCAGAATAGTGGTTTAGAGAATTATAGTTTGTCTAGTGATGGAGTATTGTGTTTTCAAGGGAGAGCTTGTATGCCGAAGGATGTAGAGTTGAGGCAAAGGATTCTTCAGGACGCACATAGCAGCCCATATGCTATGCATCCTGGAGGTAGCAAGATGTATCGGGATTTAAAAGAGCAGTTTTGGTGGCCAGGTCTGAAGCGGAAGGTAACTGAGTTTGTGGGTAAATGTCTGACGTGTCAGCAAGTTAAGGCTGAACATCAGTTGCCGTCTGGATTACTTTAGCCGGTGAAGATTCCACAGTGGAAGTGGGAGAGGATCACTATGGATTTTGTCAGTGGATTACCTTTTACGCCTAGTAAGAAAGACTCAGTTTGGGTGATTGTGGATCATCTGACTAAGTCAGCTCATTTCATTCCGGTTAGGGTGGATTACTCGCTTCAGAGGTTAGCTAAGTTGTATGTAGCGGAGATAGTGAGGTTGCACGGTGTGCCAGTGTCGATCATCTCAGACAGAGATCCCAGATTTACGTCGAGGTTTTGGAGAGCGTTACATCTTGGGTACGCGGTTGGATTTCAGTACGGCATTTCATCCACAGTCTGACGGGCAGTCGGAAAGGGTTATTCAGATTTTAGAGGATATGTTCAGAGGTTGTATTTTGGACTTCAGAGGTAGCTGGGAAGAGTTTTTACCGTTAGCTGAGTTCGCATACAACAATAGTTATCAGACAAGCATTAAGATGGCACCATATGAGGCGTTATATGGTAGGAGGTGTCGCACACCTACATGTTGGACAGAGTTGGGTGAGCGTCAGTTGTTAGGACCAGAGTTGGTTGCAGAAACTGAGGATAAGGTTAAGATGATTCAGGTTCGTCTGAAGGAAGCTTCGGATAGGCAAAAGTCGTATGCCGATCTCAAGCGGAGGGATATAGAGTTTGCCGTGGGTGACAAAGTTTTTCTGAAGGTCTCGCCATGGAAGAAAGTGTTAAGATTCGGGAAAAAAGGGAAGTTAAGTCCAAGGTTTATTGGGCCGTATAAGGTGTTAAGACGAGTGGGACCAGTAGCTTATCAGCTCGAGTTGCCATCAGAGTTGAGTCAGATTCACGATGTGTTCCATGTCTCCATGCTTAGACGCTATCGTTCTGATCCATCGCATGTTGTTGCAGTAGAGGAAATAGAGGTGAGTCCATATTTGACGGTGGAAGAGGAACCTGTGCAGATTCTAGATCGAGACGTGAAAGTTTTGCGCAAGAAGTCAGTTCCTTTAGTGAAGGTTTTATGGCAGAATCATGGCGTAGAAAAAGCTACTTGAGAACCGGAGGATGCGATGAGGCAGCAGTATCCTCAACTCTTTTGATCGTTAGTAAGTAATTTCGAGGACGAAATTATTTTTAAGGAGGGTAGAACTGTAATATCCTAGATTTAGGGGTTATGCGTTCGTGCATAATTCATGAGTTAGTATAGTCTAGTGAAGGCTTGGAATTATTAGCTAAGCTAGAATAATTTTTAGTATGGAAAATTTAGTGAAGTGGATTAAGTGAGCTTGGCACTTAAGTTAATTTAAGTGTTAAATTCTAGCACATGTGGAGTTAGCGGCAAGGTGGTTATGATGCATGAAGGGTTGCTTGAGGGTAGAGGTTCGAGTAGCATGATTAGCATTTTGAAGACTTTATTTTTTTTGTACATCCTAGCATTAAGTGTTGGCTAAGTTCAAATTATGGAAGGTTGGACTTTCAAATTTTTGGTAAGTTGAATAGCAAAATAGGAAAGCTTGTATTTTGGGATAAGATTCTTAAGGTTATGGAAGGATGGGGGGACATAAGGCTTGGCTTAAGGAAGATGTTTTGGAAACTATTCCAAGGCCATTAGTGTTTGAATGTGGACGGCATGTGTGGCTAGGGGGGTGGCCGAATGTTGTTAGGAAGTTTGGGGGGGATTAGTTTGCCAATCTTAGTTTTTGTGCATCTTTGTGCATTTGTTTTTCCTCTCCAAAAAAACTCCTTCTTTGGCCGAATGTATCTTATGCATTTTGTGCAAATTTTGCTTTTGGTTTAGCCTTCATTTTGTTTGAACCAAAAATGTTATTTTCTTTCTCTCATTTTTTTTTCTTTTGAAACCGAAACCTCACTTAACATTTGTGCACTTTCTTTTTGGCAAATAAGGTGTTTGGCCGAACCTCT
Organism: Gossypium australe; assembly: GCA_005393395.2. Lineage (NCBI taxonomy): Eukaryota > Viridiplantae > Streptophyta > Magnoliopsida > Malvales > Malvaceae > Gossypium > Gossypium australe. The sequence goes on along the minus strand of CM016615.1, from coordinate 34,377,824 downwards.
CTCTCCTACATCTCTCTCTCTTTTTTTCTTCTTTTGATATTGGTTCATAATCACATTTTCTTTTTACTTTCTCTTGGCCGAATCTTTCTCCTTCTCAAATTCCATTTCTTTTTCATTTGCTCAATGTTAAAACATCCATTTCCATTCTATTTTTTCTTTTCTTTTTACTCCACCATAGCCGAACCTTCTTCCTCTCTTTTGGGGTTATTTTGGCCGAATATTCAAGGGTAGATTCTCTTTGGTTCTCTTCAATCGATTTTGGATAATAGGTAAGTATTCTTGGCCGTATGTCCTTTAATTCTTTTCTCTTTTCTAAGTCATTTTCTTGTGGACAAAGGCCGAATTTTGGGCAATTGTTGCAAGGTTCTAATCATTCTTAGAAACCGATTTCTTTTAAGCTCCTCGGGACGTTGGAAGCGATCAATCTAAGCCTCGTTTCTTTGTCAATCGTTTTGGGTAAGCTTTTAGGTAAGAATTGGTATTTCAAGTGATAACTCTTGGGATTTAGTGGTTTGGCCGAATGGCCTTTGTTTATAATCTGAGAATTGGCCGATTGTAGGACAAGGTGATCTAGTGCGGTAGATCGGATCTTCGGAAGTTAGTATTTGCATTGGTGAAAGGTGTATACCTTACACACTTTATAACTCAAATATGTATATGTATTTATAATATTAATTTACTAATCATATTATCAAAGTGGGGAAACGATGAGATCTTAATATGATACCATGATGGTATGAATGAGGATTCGGGTAAGTCCGTTTCTATATGTTGTTAATACATGAGGATTTAAATCATGATCTACGATTTATGATATTTTTGTTATGTGATTCATAATAAAGTATGTTGACATGATTTGTCTATCTATTGCATTGGTATGGGCAATATGAGAGGAGGGGGAAGATTGATATTGTGTCCTTGGGACACCAGAGGTTTGGCACCTCCAGTGATTTGGTATCACATTTGTGTCTTTGGGACACCAGAGGTTTGGCACCTCATAGCGACTCGTCCCTGTGGTTTAACACCACCGTGGGTTGGCCCCACTTTTGAGATATGGGATTGTCGCCAGTGATATGGTATCACAAGTGGGTTGGCCCCACAACTTGATTATTCGTGACTTTGGTCACCAGTGATTTGGTATCACATTTGTGTCTTTGGGACACCAGAGGTTTGGCACCTCATAGCGACTCGTCCCTATGGTTTAACACCACCGTGGGTTGGCCTCACTTTTGAGATATGGGATCGTCGCCAGTGATTTGGTATCACACGTGGGTTGGCCCCACAGATGGATTATTCGTGACTTTGGTCACCAGTGATTTGGTATCAAATTTTGAATATCGTGACTTTGGTCACCAGTGGTTTGGCACCACCAGTGGTTTGGTACCACACGGGGTAGAAAAAGGTGTTACGGATGGCTAGGTTGGGTGCATTACATATATATATATTGCTTGGTTATAATTTGTGTAAGTACGTGGCATTTACCCGAGAGAGGGATTATGCACTGAGTCTTGGTGACTCACCTTCTCCCTTACTTTTTCAGGTGATTCGTAAATTCGCGGATTGAGGAGCCGGATGAACTCGAGGAGGCCATGCAATAAAATTTGATTTTACGTGAACTTCGATTTGGGGTACTTTAAATTATTTAATTTGGTTTTGTTTTATTTTGGGTTTGTAATAAGGCCTCTTTAATTATGTTTTGGACTATTTATATGCTTTGGATATGTTTTAAATATGGCTTATAAATTATTTGGTAAATTTAATAATTGAGCCCAAAGTTTTCTAAAATAATAAAAACACAATGGTTTTAAAATCTTACCATCGGGTAATAAAAAGATAGTTTGATAGTAAAATGTAAATTTAGTGTTATCTACAATTTAAATGATTTCCAAATATTAAGTTTCCACATTCAAATGCAAATGTTTTCATAGTAATAATTCGAGTTTTTCTTAAATGATACAAATGTTTTCTAACCTATGAATTATCAACTAAGCTTTAAAGTTTTATTTATGTAATATCAAAGTAAATTATCAGTTTAAACTTATTATACATCTGTTTTCTACAAATATAGAATTTTAAAAGAGTTTTTCACTAAAATTTAATTCTTAATTCGATTTTCTTCAAAATATTTTCTTCAGTGACATACCAGATTCGGTTGTGGCATATTGACCGGGTTTGGGGTGTTACATCGATAAAGTTATCTCTCTTGATTCAATTTAGTTTGTATTTTCAATTATTAGACTAGATTATTTAGGACTTTGGGTGTTTGATTGACGTACTTAGACTACCTAAATTTAAAAGTTACTCTTTAAAATATATTTATGTAATTAGTATATATTAACATATAAATCTTTCTATGTTAGTCTGAAATATGTAAATCAATTACTTTCTTTAAAAACTACATATAAGTTATTTAAATTAATTTTTAAAAATATTATATACTTAACAAAATTTATGATTTCACCTTAAAGATTTCGTGAATGAATAAATATTTATATTTTTAAATTCCTTGAGATGCGTTTACCTAAAGAATATTAAAATTTTTGATAATGCTAACATTAGGGTAATATTTGTGATTATTTCATTTGGATAAATATTTTTTTAAGAAAAATTAAGTCAGTGAAGTTTAGTAAATTAAAAAATAATTATAAAAGAAAACTAATGATATTAAAATTAAATAATATAAAACTATGTAATATAGATATTATTACACTAATAAAAATACATAAATATTTTTAATAACATAAAATATAAAATATATATTGAGATTCAATAAAAATTAAAATTTAAAGTTAATGTTTTCTTTTTCTTTTTTTAGTGTGAGACTACATGTATTAAACGAAAAGAGATTTTGAAAAATGAAAAACCACCTATTTAGGTGGAATTTGAGTTACTTAAAACCCATTTTAAAATTTTTTTAAAAATTAACTATAAGGTGCTACATGATGGTCGCTCACCTTATCTCTTGATCATATAGTAGGGGATTCGATCATCACTCATGAGAATGTAACACATTTCATAGTCAATTTTTTATTTTTTCGGAGAGCATTTGTGACGAAAGAATTAACTACTACTACAGGCGATGAATACCCTTTTTTTGACCCAAAAATAAATTTATTAAGAAATTTAAAAATTTCTATTATATTTATCCAAATAAATATTTTTTTGAAATTTTAAAAATTCTACTAAAAATAAAAGTTCTCCAAATCTCTCGTCCAAACTTTGAAAATATTTATTTCAAAAAAAAAACTTTTTAAGTTTTATATTTTGTTAGAGTTAAGAATAAAATTAAGTTGATACAAAAGTTGATAACTTTCAATTTTGAAATTTGATAATATAGATGAAGTAGGATAGACTGTTTTATATTTTTAAATTAACTTTTCTTATAGATAATACATAAGTGTGCATATTAACCCATTAATGATATATTTTTTATAAAATTAACTCATGACTACTATTATTATATTATAATATTATGCTTACAAATTCTTTTTAAGAAATAAATTTGATCATTGTAAATTTCTTTCTTAAAAATTTAAACAAAATAAAAATTTGCGGTTTTATAAAAATATCTGTTATATATTGATTTGTAAAACTAATTTCCAATTAACAATTTGTAATATGTAATTTTAAAATAAAATTAATGGTTAAAACTTTTAACATACTAATAGTATATGTTGCAATATTTAAAAAAATTGTAATCTATTATTGAGGATTTATTTTAAAAATTTGTAAAATGAAAGTTTAAGCTAAAATTGATTTTAAAAAAGATTCTACTTAAATTTTTTTATAAAATTTATGATTTTATTATAAACTAAAAATACAGAAAGTAAAGAACAAAGAGAATGAGAGAGCAAAGAGAAGGCGTATTTTATTGATCAATTGGAATATTTACAATACTTCTCCAAAGTCTATATTTATAGATATAAGAAGTATAAATGAAATTGAATTATACTTCTAATGGCTATTAGAATTTAAAATATATCAAAACTTATCTTGATGGATATTTACTTAATAAGATATCCATAACACCCCCTTAGATGTCCATTGGTAGATATTGTGTCTCGTTAAAACTTTACTAATATAAAAACTATCACATCACAAAAACCAGGTTGGAAGAAATTGGGTTGGTGAAACCTAGAAGGGTCACATTGTGATTTTTGAGTTAAGATTTTGAAATTATGCCAAGTAAATTGTTCTGGTTAAATGGTTAGGGGTTGTGCTTGTGTGAGGAAGGTTTTGGGTTCAAATCTTTTCACTTATATTTTTGCAATTTTGTCTAAATCCCTAGTTTTTGGTATTTGGTTTAAGAAATATTTGAGTTCATCCATTAATAAGAATGAGCCTGTTGGTTTAGTGGTAAGGTGATTGTTAGCTTACCTTTTGGTTTTGTGTTCGAGTCTGTAACACCCCAAACTCGGCCCAAAACACCACGGCCGAATCCGGAATGTTACTGGAAAAGTGTTGCAAACAAATACGATTTTGATGGTGAAAATAAATTTTTAGTTGTAAAATAAACCTTCCGCTTAAAAGGGTTTGTCGTTTAAAAATAGTTGTTCGCTGACGAGTAAAAGCTTCCAAATTGTATTAAGTCCGATTCATTATTTGTTCTTGAGTTTCAAGAAAACGATTGTTTATACGCAACCCGAATTTTTAAAACCTCATTTTTAAACTCATGTTATAAATATCTGAAAATCACTTTTTAGTTAATTAACTGAGGAAAATTCAACTTAAAACCATAATATCTCAAAACATTTAAAGTGGCCTTATTACATAATAGAAATATCCCAAATAGTAACTATCAGTTTAAATAAATAGAGCTAACGAAAACAGATCCTGCATGGCCACCTCGAATCCACTCCAGCCCGGTCTAATGAGTCATGAATTACCTGCATTGTTTTGAAAAACAAGGTGAGTCACCAGACTCAGTGTGCAATTAGTCCACACAAATCCACATTTGGGCTTGGCCCCAAATCCACATCAAAACAATATACCACGCACAATGATGCAATATGTTCACCCAACCTAGCCTAATATCCATCCGCTACACACCACCTGTATATCCAACCTCATACACACCTAGGGATTTCTACAATCGACCCTCCATCCGCTACACACCTTTTTGGCAGTCTATGCTGACAGACACACTACTCAAAGTCCACATAGTGGCCTAGCCACTGATCCATGTGATTAAATCACAAATATCCACGATGAGACTCAAGGTCATCATCAATCCACAATGAGGCTCAAGGCCACCATTAATCGTGACAGAGTCACCCACATATGAATATACACTTCCCCTTAATCATTATATCCCGAAACCCATGCACATGCATCATAATATGATAAATGGCAATATAATAAAACATGAACATATCCAGATATAAATATATCAAGCTTACATGCATCCACAACCATTTATCCTCAGCTTTAACATAGGTAGTATACTAACCTGGTTTACCGGTTTACCTAACATAGGTAATAACACCACCACAACCACCTTTTCGGCTACCACACAAGATACATACATTTAATTAAAATAACTAGGGAAACAATGTGATAATTACACACCTGAAAACCTGAAGAACTAGACTATCGATCTCCTTAACGTCCTCACTCGAAGAGACTACAGCGATCTGCTTGTCTTTTTTCAACGCTGGCCCACACCCCGGTGGCCAATCCCGAACAGCCGACACAGCCCTCTTCTTGAACTTAGGGATCAAACCCGAAGGTTTACTTCCCTCGCCAAATGCAATTTGCTTGCATCCATCAAAACGTCGGTCAATAAATCACTACGAGAGCTACGATTTGAATGACCACTCAACTTGGTTAAGATAATAGTTGAGATAAAGAATCGATTTACAAACCACTAACAGAAATCTTCCTTACCTAAATTAATTGAATCCCGGAGTTAAGCAACCCTTGAAACCACGTTGATCGCACCTATATAGATACCCGATGAGATTCGACTAATGGAGAAAGAATAAAAGAGAAGTGGCCTTTCGGCCAAACAGGGGACATAAGTCCACCCCCACCATTCGGCCACACAACACACTCACCCCTTACCTACAGCTTCCTTCAGGATTCGGCACAACCAACCACCACAGAGAGATTCAGCTTCTAGGAATGCAGAGTGAAAACAAGGCCGATGAGAAATTAAGAAAAAGATTCGGCTACTAGAAGAAAAAGAGAAGAGATAACGAAGAAGAAACGTCAGAGGACATACCAATCCCTGAGATGATAATTCGGCTAAGGTGACTTTCGGGAAATGAGACTGAACTTTGGAGGTTTTGGCTTTTGTGAAAAGAAAGGAAAAGAACAACAACACAATTCAAAGAAGAAGATACGGCTAGAGAGGCTTCAAGAAAGAAAATGGAAACTTAAAATGAAAAGGGAGAAAAATGTGATATTTTCGGCTTTTGAAGATGAGAAGAGAAGATGAACAAAAGTGACCCTAATGGTCTTCTAGGTTTCGGCTATGAGTCAAAAGAGAGAAAAGAGTTGAAGTGCTAAGTGATTTTCGGCACAAGAGAGGGTGAGAGCAAAAACTAAAACAAAAGAAAATCAGAAGCACAAACCAAATGCCGAAAAATAACCACTACACACTAGCACCCAATTTCGGCACCCTCACCTTAAGCTCAAAACCGAATACTCCCCCCTCTTAACCCGCCCAAAAAATTAGGCTAACACTCACCTAGCCAACACCCCCACGATTTTCTCCTTAACTCCCTCTACATCACCCATTCAAATGAGTTTGAATCATTCAAGCCTCATACCTCACTCTCCACCATCCATTTAAACCATTAGCCCCTTTCAAACCTCCACCTTTCAAGTGCCCTTGCCGAATCCATCTCCTACCTCCCTATGCGCAAAAACAAACTCCAAAATGCTACCCACGCTGCTCGAACCTCTTCCCCTCTTGAACTCCCTCCTTGAAGCGTCAACTCCCATTGCTCCTAGGCGTCACCTTGCCACTCCACCACTTCACTTGTTGTGCCCACGATCACCACATTTAATCCCTTAAGGCTTAGCTCCACTAGCTCTCCCCTAAAGGCTTCAAACCAAAAATTTTCACTAAGGCTCCTACCTAACCCCAAGGTTTCCCGAAGCCCCCAAACACACTCAAACAGTCATGCAACACACAAGAACACATAGATACAAAATAAAATGCGAGACCCCTAAATCCCGGATGTTACAGTCCTACCCCCTTAAAGAAATTTCGGCCTCGAAATTACCTGGTCAAAATAGATGAGGGTATTGTTGACGCATTGCCTCCTCCGACTCCCACGAAGCTTCTTCTGAACCATGGTTCCGCCACAACACCTTGACTAAAGGGACTGATTTCTTCCGTAGCACCTTCACATCTCGCTCCAAAATCTGAATTGGCTCCTCCTCATAGGACAAGTCTGGCCTTAACTCAACTTCCTCTACTAGCACCACGTGAGACGGATCCGATCAGTAACGTCTTAGCATCGAGACGTGGAACACATCATGCATCTGCTTCAACTCTGAAGGCAACTCCAACTGGTACGCTACTGGTCCCACACGCTTCAAAACCCGATAAAGCCCTATACACCTGGAACTTAGCTTACCCCTACGTCCAAATCTCATTACCTTCTTCCACGGTGAAACTTTCAGAAACACATGGTCACCTACTGCAAATTCTATCTCCCTCCGCTTCAGATCCGCATATGATTTCTGTCTGTCCGATGCCTCCTTCAACCGAGTTCGGATTACCTTAACCTTCTCCTCTGATTCTGCCACTATTTCTGGACCTAAGACATGATGTTCACCTAGCTCTGTCCAACAGGTAGGGGTGCGACACTTCCGCCCATACAATGCTTCATACGGTGCCATCTGAATACTAGCTTGATAACTGTTGTTGTAAGCGAATTCTGCCAAAGGCAAGAATTCTTCCCGACTACCTCTGAAGTCGATGACACATCCCCTCAATATCCTCTAACACCTGAATTACCCTTTCAGACTGGCCATCCGTCTGCGGATGAAATGCCGTTCTAAAATCTAACCTGGTGCCTAAAGCCTGATGCAATGCCCTCTAAAACCGCGACGTAAATTTAGGGTCCCTATCTGATATGATTGACACTAGTACCCCGTGTAGCCTCACAATTTCTGCCACAATTTCTGACACTAGTACCCCGTGTACCCTTTCAGACAGCTAACCTTTGAAGAGAATAGTCAACCCGAACAGGTATAAAATGAGCAGATTTTGTCAACCGATCCACAATCACCCATACTGAGTCCTTCTTAGTAGGCGTAAGAGGAAGTCCACTAACGAAATCCATCGTGATCCTCTCCCAATTCCATTGTGGAATATTCACTGGTTGCAGCAACCCTGAAGGCACCTGGTGTTCAGCTTTGACCTGCTGATACGTCAAACACTTCTCCACAAATTTCGTAACTTCCCGCTTTAATCCAGGCCACCAGAACTGTTCCCGTAGATCCCGATACATCTTACTCCCTCCAGGATGCATAGCGTAAGGGCTACTATGCGATTCTTGAAGAATCCTCTACCTTAACTCCACATCCTTCGGCATACAAACCCTCCCACGGAAACACAAGACTTCGTCGCTGTTCACACTATAGTCCTCTATTCCCCCATCCTGTACTTGCAGAAGTAGAGCACTCAGAACCTCATCCACCAACTATTTCTCTTTTACCTGACTTATCCATGTCGGCTTCACCTGCAGCTCCGCTAATAAACTCCCGTCATCATATAGGCTAAGATGAGCGAACATCGCTCTCAGATCCGATACTACCTTCTGGCTCAGTGCATCTGCCACCACATTCGCCTTACCCGGGTGATATTCAATCGAGCAGTCGTAATCCTTCAACAGCTCCACCCACCTCCGCTGTCTCAAGTTCAGCTCCTTCTGAGTCAGCAGATACTTTAAACTCTTGTGGTCAGTGTAGATCACCGATTTCTCTCCATACAAATAATGCCTCCACACCTTCAAAGCGAAAACCATTGCAGCCAATTCCAGGTCATGAGTGGGATAATTAACTTCATGTGGTCTTAGTTGCTGAGACGCATAGGCAACAACCTTCCCCTCCTGCATCAGAACACAACCTAACCCCGTATGAGAAGCATCACAATACACCACAAAATCTTTCCCAGCTTCAGGCTGAATTAAAACCGGAGCCTCTGTCAAAACCCTTTTTAACTTCTCAAAACTTTCCTGCTGCTTGTCTGTCCACACGAAAGGTACCTCCTTTCTCAACAGCTTAGTCAAAGGCGCTGCTATTGAGGAAAAACCCTCGGCAAATCTTCTGTAGTAGCCTGCTAATCCCAAGAAACTCCGAATCTCCGCCACTGACTTAGGTGGTTTCCAATCCAGTACTACCTCAATCTTCCGAAGATCCACTCTTATCCCTTCTGCAGATACTACATGACCCAGAAAAGCAACTTCTCTTAACCAAAATTCACACTTACTAAATTTGGCATACAATTTCTTCTCCCTTAAAACCTACAGCACTACACGAAGATGCGCATCATGCTCCTCCTCTGACTTGGAATATACCAGAATGTCGTCTATGAACACCATGACGAACTGATCCAAATAGGGTTGAAAAACCTGATTCATCATATCCATGAACGCAGCTGGTGCGTTCGTCAACCCGAACGACATTACCAGGAATTCATAGTGCCCATAACGAGTCCGGAAAGCCGTCTTATGTATATCTGCTTCCTTCACCTTAAGCTGGTGATACCCTAACCTTAAATCTATCTTTGAAAAGACCGCAGCCCCTTTGAGCTGATCAAACAAGTCGTCTATCCTCGGCAGCGGTACTTGTTCTTGATTGTCAGTTTATTCAACTGGCGGTAATCTATGCACATATGCATAGATCCGTCCTTCTTCTTTACGAATAACATCGGTGCTCCCCATGGTGACACACTGGGTTGAATGAAACCGCGATCTAGCAACTCCTGGATTTCAGCTTTGAGTTCAACTAACTCCTTCGGTGCGATCATATAAGGAGCGATGGACACCGGCGCTGTACCCGGCAGGAGCTCGATTCCAAACTCCACCTCACGATCCGGAGGCAACCCTGGAAGTTCTTCCGGAAAAACATCTACAAATTCCTTTACTGTTCTAACCTCCCCCACAGCTGCTTCCTTTGTATCCAAGGCACTAACAACCATTAAGAAAGCCATACACCCCTTCTTCACCATTCTCTCCGCCTTGAGAGCAGACACTACATTAGACAAGTAGTCTCTCCTCTCACCTATCACCAAAACCTCATCGTCCTCGGGAGTCTTCAACGTCATGCGCTTAGCAGCACAGTCCAAATTTGCACGATACCTTACTAACCAGTCCATGCTTAAGATCAAGTCAAACTCTCCAAACGGTAGTTCCATCAAGTCAGCCGGAAACACTGACCCCTGAACTTCTAAAGGCACATTCCTAAAAAGTTTATCTACTACTACCGGTTGCCCTAAAGGACTAAGTACAGTCAACTTCCTAGAGGCAATTTCAGGATTCACATTCAAGGTTCAGACACCATACTAGCAATATAAGAGTGAGTCTATCCAACATCAATTAGAGAAGTAAAGGGTAACCCAAAAATGAGAAACGTACCCGTTATAACTTCTGGTGCATCCCCCTCCTCTCGATGCCTTGCTGCATAAACCAACCCAGGCTGTCCTGCATCTGAGCTCCCAGCACCTCTGCCCGGTGCTCCACGACCTCGGCCAGAACCACTCCCTCCTCGGTTCAGACCACGACCTCTTGACATCTGTTGACCACCCTTTCCTGGCTGCACATACCCCTAACCTACCATCCGAGCCCTAGCCATGTCCTGAGGACAGTTCTTAATCAAATGATCCTTAGACCCACACCTGTAGCACTCCTTATTTTATCCCCAGCACTCCCCTGCATGCGACCTCCCACACTGAGCACACTGACGAAACTGACCCCCAGCAGCTGGCGTAGAAACGCGAGCAGGTCCCTCAACCCTAGGCTTTTTTAAAAACCCCCCGATGATGCTGTCGGTCCATAACTCCTCTTATTCCTACCTCTGTCCTTATCCTTGTTTTGCCTCTCAGTTCGCTTCACCTCCTCAGCCATCCTAGCTTTTTCTACCAAAATAGCAAAATCCCACTCCCACTGAGGAGCTATCAACACCCGCAGCTCATCTCGCAGCCCATCCTCAAATCTCACACAGCGCTTGTAGTCGGTTGCAACTATCCCTCGGGCATACCGACTTAACTGCAAGAATTCTGCCTCATACTCAGCTATTGACTTACCCCCTTGCACTAGGTTCAGGAACGCCTTCCTCTGTGCATCCACATAACTAGCCCCGATGTATTTCCCCTCAAACTTCATCTTAAAAAAACTTCAATCCACTCGATCTGCCGGAGTACCCTCTCTAACGGTGAGCCACCACTAGTAGGCCTCATCCCGAAGTAGAGAAACAGCGCCCTTCAACTTTTCTTCAGCCGTACAGTCCAAGTCATCCATAATCCTCTCGACCGCCTCTAACCAATACTCTGCCACATTGGGAGCTACTGCCAAGACACCCCTAAATATCTTGGCTCCATTCGCTCGGAGTCGCTCACACACGGATTTCCCGGCCCCAGTACCCATATTTTCCCCGCAACTCTCTCCAAAACCCGCAACATAGCCTGAGACACCGCGTCGTCTCCACCCGTTTGATCTTGAAACTCTGCTTCCGTAGCCGGTAGCGGCGTTTCATTCCCCGATCCATGACCAGACCCAACTGGCTCCGACACAGTCATCCTGCCTCTACCACGTCCACATGCATTACGACTACGTCCCCTAGTACCATGTCTACCGTTGCGTTTTAATCTGTTTTAGAGAAATTTTATGCATTAGTCTTTCTTTCCACTTGTTGATTAAAGAGGTAATTTTATGACACAGAATTTCAAGTTGTTCTTTCGTAAAGCGCATTCATCCCTAAAGGTTTTGGTCTCTAAAGAGAATATCCTAAATTCTAACATCCATAACAATGCATCATATAACCACCTCCATTCAATTCATTTAACAGTCAGAAGACTTACCTGGTAGACCTGGGCCAGAAATTCGAGTGCCATGCCTTCACAAATTCATTACATGAAAAATTTCTTTTAACTAACTTTAGATACAAAGTTTGAAACCGTTGTGGGCCTCAAAACCCAAAGGCTGAGTTTAAAACATGGGCTCTGATACCAAATTGTAACACCCCAAACCCGGCCCAAAACACCACGGCTGAATCCGGAATGTTACTAGAAAAGTGTTGCAAACAAATACGGTTTTGATGGTGAAAATAAATTTTTAGTTGTAAAATAAACCTTCCGCTTAAAGGGGTTTGTCGTTTAAAAATAGTTGTTCGTTGACGAGTAAAAGCTTCCAAATTGTATTAAGTCCGATTCATTATTTGTTCTTGAGTTTCAAGAAAACAATTGTTTATATGCAAGCCGAATTTTGGAGGTGATAATTCGGCTAAGGTGACTTTCGGGAAATGAGACTGAACTTTGGAGGTTTCGGCTTTTGTAAAAAGAAAGGAAAAGAACAACAACACAATTCAAAGCAGAAGATACGGCTAGAGAGGCTTCAAGAAAGAAAATGAAAAGGGAGAAAAATGTGATATTTTCGGCTTTTGAAGATGAGAAAAGAAGAAGAAGGAAAGTGACCCCAATGGTCTTCTAGGTTTTGGCTATGAGTCAAAATAGAGAAAAGAGTTGAAGTGCTAAGTGATTTTCGGCACAAGAGAGGACGAGAGCAAAAACTAAAACAAAAGAAAATGAGAAGCAAAAACCAAATGCCGAAAAATAACCACTACACACTAGCACCCAATTTCGTCACCCTCACCTTAAGCTCAAAACCGAATACTCCCCCCTCTCAACCCTCCAAAAAAATTCGGCTAACACTCACCTAGCCAACACCCCCCACGATTTTCTCCTTAACTCCCTCTACATCACCCATTCAAATGAGTTTGAATCATTCAAACCTCATACCTCACTCTCCACCATCCATTTTAACCATTAGACCCTTTCAAACCTCCACCTTCCAGGTGCCCTTGCCGAATCCATCTCCTACCTCCCTATGCGCAAAAACAAACTCCAAAATACTGCACACGCTACTCGAACCTCTTCCCCCCTTGAACTCCCTCCTTGAAGCGTGAACTCCCCTTGCTCCTAGGCATCACCTTGCCACTCCACCACTTCACTTGTTGTGTCCACGATCACCACATTTAATCCCTTAAGGCCTAGCTCCACTAGCTCTCCCCTAAAGGCTTCAAACCAAAAATTTTCACTAAGGCTCCTACCTAACCCCAATGTTTCCCGAAGCCCCCAAACACACTCAAATAGTCATGCAACACACAAGAACACATAGATACAAAATAAAATGCGAGACCCCTAAATCCCAGATGTTACAGAGTCCTTGTGTGAGCAAGTGGAAATTGTTTTTGTTTGTAACTATGAGGGAATCTGGTGGGTGGTTATTTGTGGGATTTAGTGGGTTTTGGGTGGTTAATTATGGGACTTAGTGGGATGTGGGTGGTTAAGAAATTATCCCAATTGTCTCTCCTACTTTCACGTTCCTCTCTCCCACTTCCCCTTTTCTCAATATTTTTTTCTCTCTCTTTGGGTTTCCTCCTCTTTTCTTCTTTTGAATCTTTTGAGGCTTCTTTTTCTTTTTCCATTAGAAATTCCTTGATGCTATTATTTCTAGTGGGATTTTGGTGGTTCTCTAGATTCAATTGTATCCAAGGTTAGTGTAAGTTTCAGTTATTTTGGTTGTGTTTTTTTGGTTTTATGTTGTTTGTCGTGAAATGATGGATTCGTTGGTATTATCCGCATAGGTTGGTTGATGAAAAATTATTGGTTTTCTTTTTATGTGAGGGGGTTTTGAATTGAGAATCTTCAGCAGTGTAATTGTCGTGAGTTCGCTATTATAGAGTGGGTAAGTATTTGAATGCTGTTTGCGATTATTTCCGTAAGAAGAGGAAATGTCTTGGAGTAGGTTTTTAGGAGTTAATTGTGTTATAATCAGTTATTTAAACATTATATGTATGATTTAGAGTGCATTTGTTGTGTACTCATCAATTCTACTATCAGGTGTGTGATTCTAACCCAAGTTATCGCTCAAAATTTGAGAAATTCACGAAACAATGGTTATTTTTGAAATTTCTTAGCGACCACACGGTCGTGTGGTGGACCTTGTGTGCCACACAGTCGTGTGGTAGGCCGCCTAGAGCACACAACCGTATGTGTTTTTGTAGGCCGTGTGGGGCACACAACCATGTGAAATCATGCAGCCCGCGTGGCTTGGCTGTGAGAGGCACACGGTCATGTGAGATTTTTCAGACCGTGTAAGTAGATTGTGTGGACCTCACGGGCTAGCTTTTTGGGCCGTATGGGCCTTTTGGACCAATTTTGAGGCCCAATTAGGAGCTGGTTACGGGGCTTGGAAATTAGGTTCGTAGGCATTATGTAGACCCAAAAAAGTATAAGTCGCAGTAAACAAACATGAATAAGTGTTGGAGGTATGTTAAATAAGTTCCGATAAGTATAATAATGTGCTATGATTTGTTATAAGTAGGTATGTGAGTTAAGCTTGTGTGTTATACGTATTCTGTTATCTGTTCTGATAAGCTAATCGATTTGAGTATGTAATATGTTATGCTATGATCTGTGTAACACTCCAAACCGGTTTCCATCTTTGTCACCGGATTAGGGTTACAGAGTATTATTGATTAATCAGAAAACATTTATCATCATAACATCTAATAAATACGTCTCAATCAGAATCATATCAAACATATGCATTTGGTCCCTAAATCGAGCCTTCGAGGCCCTAAAAATAGCTTAGAAGCAATTCAGGACTAATTTGAAACAAAACAAAAGTTTTAAGGCAAAGTTGCAAAATTGGAAACTAGGGGTCACACGACTTTGTAACAATCGAACAAGGGATACACGATCGTGTCCCAACCCGTGTCCTCACCCGTGTAGCTCACTGAGTAGGGTCACACGGTCGTGTAACTATCTGACTTGCCACACATGGCTGTGTCGCAGGCCATGTGCTAGGCCGTGTAATTCATTGACTTAAAACACTTGGATTTTAAAAATGACACATGGTAGTGTAGTTAGGCCGTGTGTGTCACACGACCGTGTGACAGCCCGTGTCTCAGGCCATGTGATCCATATATTTACCCTAAATTCATGCCATTTCAAGGCCAAACCAACTCCAACGAACCATTCCATTTGAGCACACATTCAAGGGATTTAAACATCATTCAAACACATTTAAACATACCATTTCAAACATCCTAATTCATCTAACTAATATACCATTCAAAGGCACCACAATTGTATCAAAACATCATGGATTAAACAAAAGCAACATAGCTACTTTTCAAGCACATAACCTAGTTCAATTATCTACTAGATCATATCACAAATGACCATTTCCAAACCATCACAAACATACCAAAAATGTTTTATATACAAGCACTTAAAGTGACCAAAATGACACAACTTCATAAGGCATTAAAGTTCATCAAACCAAACATAACTTTAAAAGCATAAACATACTAGAACATCCATTACACTTCCAAGAAATACCATTACAAAAATCCTATACATGCCATATATAACCTTGGCCAAGTTACTCAAAAACTACTGAAATGGTTGTTGGATAGTATGATAGGTCTCCGACAAGCTTCCAACTGGTTGAGCTTCCGACAATCTATAAAACAAAGGAAAGTAACAATGTAAGCAACTAGTGCTTAGTAAGCTCGTATAAACTTAAACAAAAATTACCATTTCATTAACACAATTTATAAAAATAGCATAATGTCATTACCAAGACCATAAGCTTAGTAAAAGCCTATACAAGCACCATCAAACTCAAAAGTTAGTAAGCTTGTCCATGATACAAATGATGTAACACCCTCATCCGTATTCGAAGCCGGAACCAGATACAAGGCATCACCTAACTTAACTTGCTTAAACATAACACATCGGGCTATAAAATTTCGCTGCAGCTTAAAAACTTTCCATTTAAACTCAAAACCTAGTCATTCTGGACCTACGAGGCCCTAAACATACTTCCGGGAGGTTTTAGAATTAAACTGAGAACTTTTACTTACTTAGAAAAATTTTGTCCAAACAGGGGCCATACGCCTGTATTGTTCAAGGGACACAACCGTGTGCCCTTGAGACATGTCCATGTTCTTCACCCGTGGTTGACACTGACTTATTTTACACGGCCAGGCACACACCCGTGTCATTAGCCCGTGTCCCTCACATGGCCTCGACACGCCCGTGTCTTAGCTCATGTGCCAAAACCTTGGCATTCTGTTTATGACGTCATCACCTCACTAAGGTCACACGGCCAAGGCACACGCCCGTGTCCTTAGTCCGTGTGTCAAATTAAATTCCACATTTAAAGTGCAGACTTTACACGGCCTGGGCACACGCCCATGTCCAAGGCCGTGCCTTCCACACGGCTGAGACACACGGTCGTGTCTCTGCCTGTGTGTTTACTACTGAGCATCCTGACTTTGTAAACCTAGCATGCAAGGGATGCACGGTCGATCAACATGCCCATGGGGCTGACTGTGTGTCCCACACGACCTAGACACACACTCGTGTATCTACCTGTGTGGACATAAAAAAGCTATATTCCAAGCCAAATGCCACCCTGCATAGTAAACATACTAACTCCAACTCATATAAACATCATTCATGACCCAAAGGCACATCCAAGAAACTCAATTCAAAGCATTCACACAAGCATAACTTCATAATTTCATCATCATTGAATATATATAAACTTATCAAGTGTTGGCCCATTTCTGATGGCCATTTACGAAATGACTTTGATACACTTTGGCTAACAATTAAGACCTAACGAAATACCCAAGTCCTATACATGCCATACTCAAAATAAGTCTAAATTGGCTATACCAAAAAGTGGTCGATAGTGTGATCTCCAACTCCGACGTCTGCGAATTCTTGAGCTAACTTTGCAATACTACAAGGAAAAGGGCAATGAAAGGGGTAAGCATAAAGCTTAGTAAGTTTGCATGGGAATAAATAGCAACAACAAGCTAATGATAAAATCCATCCATGGCATTAACTAACCATACACAAAGTCATAGGCTTCTTGCCATACTTACTCATATTTTCCCTTATTTAACACATATCATGCCACATATCGTAAATGTTTCTTCGTGAATTACTCACGGGTACCTGTGTTAACTCAAACACATAGCTTTAATAAAATTCTCGTTTCCATTCTAATCTGATCTATTCATCCCGTTAAATCACTATGGATGCTCAAAGATGCATATTCATAATTATTAGCATAAACACGAAGCCAATGCCACATCCCGGATGTGGTCCTACAGGGGATCACCTCTGAGTGCCGATGCCATATTTCAGATATGGTCTTATACAGAATCTCACATCAAGTATCGATGCCATATCCTGGATATGGTCTTATACGATTTTCATACTCAATATCGAAGCCATATCCCAGATATGGTCTTATACAGGATTTCAATTTGGTGCCGAGGCCATATCCCAGACATGGTCTTATACGGGACCTTATCCATCTCACGTCTCGATGGTAGTATTCTCACATTTATTACAGTTCAACCGGGACTTCAACATCTCGACTTTTATTATCTTTCTCATTTAACACCAATAGTCAATTTCATAGAATATCATGTATCATTATAATATCAACCATTCTCAAACTTGCTAGCATAAATGTTGAATTTATCACATACAAACTTACCTCGTTTTCAAAATAAGCTAGATTGTTGGTCTAATCTGATATTTTGTTCTTTCCCCTTTCGAGGTTGATTCTTGACTCTTCTTGCTTTATAATAGCAAATTATCTCATTTTAATCATCACATTAATAAAAGCATTTCAATAATCATGATTTGGTAAAATTACTATTTTGCCCTTAGACTTTGGCAAAATGACCATTTTACCCTTAAGCTCGGAAATCAATTCTAATAAAATATCTACCTTCAACAAGCCTAGGTGAACATTTATTTCTCTTATGGCTATCATCAAAACCCAACATTTCACACATTTACTACAAACTTTATAACCTTTACAACAAGGTCTATTTAGGTGTTTTTATAGTAACACCTTTCACAAAAGTTGTTTATCTAACAACTAAGACTCATTTTCTTCCATAAAAATGAAGCAAACAACTTAAAAGCTCACATGGCAAATCCCTAAACTTTTCACCATATTGCAAGATAGTCCCCTCATTAGAAAGCTTAAGCTCTAGGGGTTCTAAAAGTACAACTATCTTCATGAAAAGGCTTTAAAATCACTTACTTGAATAGAGACGAGTTTGCTGAAATTTTGAGCTTTCAAAACACTTATTTTGCTTGCTATTTTCAGTGGAGGAAGATGGAGAGAAAAGATGATATCTTTTCTTTCTTTATTTTATTAATACAAGTCAATTTAGTCACCAACTTTTACCAACTTTGACCAATTTGTCAATTTTTGTCTCCTATGGCCGGCCAATCTATGTTCTAAGGGACTAATTGCCCTTTAAAGACCTCCAATTAATAATCTAGGGCTGTTTAACCCCCTTGGCTTATAAAATTGAACTTTCACACTTTATGCGATTTAGTCCTTTTTCGCGATTAAGCTTGAAATCGCTAAAATTAAAGCACCAAAATTTTCATGCACTTATATAATCATGATCTAGTTCATAAAATAACATTAAAATAAATTTTCTCTGACCCCAGATTAGTGATCCCGAGATCACTATTTCGACTAGCCCTTAAATCGGGCTGTTACAAATGAATTCAATCATTTAGTACGTAAGTTTCTTATAAATGTCATTTGATTCATCAACCTTTTCATATGATCATGAACCGTTTCATTTGAATACTTACCATGCTATTTCCTTTTCTTACCTGTTGAACCATCTAGAATTGCATTGGATACTTGGGAATAATCACACACGTAGTGTGCCTTTCCATAAAACAGTAACCTTTCCCTTTTAATAGTGCTCACAAGATCTGTGAAATGGGCCTGCTCACACGAGCTGTGGGTCAGAATGTTAGCTACACGATACTTCTCACATGAGCTGTGGAGAATCTGCAACAAATACAAGATCTCAGCCATCGGTAGGACATTCAAGACTAGCACCCGAAACATGAAATCCCTATGACATGTCATTTGTATCCTAAGAATTCTTAAGGTTCAAACGAGATTCTATATCCATCAATTATTCATACCTTGATACATTTACAATTTCAAGTCTATTTATATTAACACAACATAGCAAATAATCAATTTAACTAACATTAATATGATCATATTTCAAATGAACTTACCTCGATAACTAGGGTCATAGAAGTAGAATCGAACACTAATCCGAAGCTTTAGCATTTCCTCGATTTAAGTCCGATTGTGGTTTATCTTGATCTAAATAAATAATTTCATTCAATTAAGTACTTCTAGTATTCAATTTAATCCATAATTCATATTTATGCAAATCTACCAAATTACCCTTAACATTTTAACTTTTCACAATTTAGTCCTTAACCTCATAATTTGAAATTTAACCATTTTAATCCTCCATACAAGCTAGCTGAATTTCTTAGGGACTCATACCAACCCACTTAAACCATCATTTCATAATTTTAACATGAAATTTTGCTATTTTCATAACTAAATCCCTAGGTGCAATTTCATAAAAAATCACTTAACAAGACAAGTTTATTTCACAACCGAGATTAATAATATATCAAATAACTTCAAAACCTATTAAAAAAACCATGGAAAGTCCCTCAACCTTTAACAATTTTATAAATTAACGCCCAGGCTAGCTAGATTAAACTAAAACAAACTAAAAAACATAAAAATCATTAAAAACGGGGCTTGAAAACCTTCCATGCAAGAAAAAAATAAAACTAAAGCTCTCCCCCCTTCAATGGCTAATTTCGGTTCCAAATAGGCAAAAGAATGAAAATTATAACTTTGTTTCATCTTTTCTTTACTTAATTTTCTTTTTAATTACTAAATTACTACTTTAGCCTTATCATTAATCAAATATTTCAACAAAACCTTGTCCATGCACATCCACTAACTCTTTAAATGGTATAATTACTATCTTAATCCATTAGTCTAAAATTTCATAGCCATTTGACCCTTTTAACTAATATAATTTAACTTTTACATGTTTTACGATTTAGTCCTTTTTACCTAATTGACCATTTAAACTTCAAAATTTCTCAACAAAATTTTAATACGACCTTAATATAATCTCGTAGACATTAAATAAATATTAAAATAATAACTCACTCATTGGAATTGTAGCCCCGAAACCACTAAAAACGGGCTGTTACAATCTGTATAAGTTATGTGTTATATTACGCTTCGTATAACATCTATTTATGTGTGGATGCCATACAACCTATGTGATATGTATGTTAACATGACTTTGCATATGCATTGGGGTGGGTTATGATATGGTGGAGGAAATGTTATGTGGTGGTTTATACTACAATTATAGCGGTTAGACTGTAGATTTAGATATATGGCAGCTCAGCTGCAATTATGTAAGTGACGCACCGCCACATATTGGTTTGATTGGATGGATGGACTCTTGTAGTCCTATTTGGTGTGATTGGCTGGTCAGAGATGGGGTATAGTGGATGGGGGTAGGACTTTGTATGATATGATTCGATATGATATGATATGATATGATATGATATGATATGAATCGATATGGTATGATTTATAATATGCTCTGGTATGATAAGATATGTTCCAATATATGTTGAGCTTTGTTATGATTTATGATATGCTTTAGTATATAGTATGATAAGAAATTACGAGTTGCTTATTGTATATGTAAAAGCATAGTAAATTTTTTTTTTGTGCGCCAGGTCACACATTGGGCTTCTTGCTCATTTGTTTGTGTAAATGTTTCAGGTGAACCTCCGAATTAATCACTAGGCTTCTTGAATTTTTGGAACTGTATTTTGTTTTTGGGCTGTGTTTTGGTTTTCGCTTTGTTCGTCAATTTTTGGAAGTTTTAACGTAAAACTACAAAAATCATATAAGCTACATGTAAGGCCGATTGCTTATGCAATTTGGGATCCTCATTTTGGTCAACTGATGGTGAAGCTTTTACTAGAGGGGGTGCTCCTGGTCCAGTGAATATCGCTTACTCTGGTGTTTATCAGTGGTGGTATGCAATCGGGTTACATACTAATGAAGATCTTTGTACTGGAGCCCTTTTTCTATTATTTCTTTCTGTTCTATCCTTAATAGCAAGTTGGTTACACCTACAATCGAAATGGAAACCGAGCGTTTCGTGGTTCAAAAACGTCGAATCTCGTCTCAATCATCATTTGTCAGGACTATTCGGAGTAAGTTCCTTGGCTTGGATAGGGCACTTAGTCCATGTCGCTATTCCTGGATCCTGGGGAGAATATGTTCGATGGAATAATTTCTTAGATGTATTATCGCATCCCCAAGGGTTAGGACCATTTTTTTTAGGTCTGTGGAATCTTTATGCTCAAAACCTCGATTCAAGTAGTCATTTATTTGGTACCTCCCAAGGATCTGGAACTGCCATTCTAACCCTTCTTGGGGGATTCCATCCACAAACGCAAAGTTTATGGTTGACTGATATTGCACACCATTATTTAGCTATTGCAATTCTTTTCCTAATAGTGGGTCACATGTATAGAACTAACTTCAGAATTGGTCACAGTACAAAAGATCTTTTAGAAGCACATATTCCTCCGGGAGGACGATTGGGGTGAGGGCATAAGGGTCTTTATGGCACAATTAATAATTCGATTCATTTTCAATTAGGCCTTGCTCTAGCTTCTTTAGGGGCTATTATGTCCTTGGTAGCTCAACACATGTACTCTTTACTTGCTTATGCGTTCATAGCATAGACTTTACTACTCAAGCTGCGTTATATACCCATCACCAATACATCGCAGGATTCATCATGACATGAGCTTTTGCACAATGAGCTATATTTTTTTATTAGAGATTACAATCCGAAACAAAAATGAGGATAATGTATTGGCAAGAATGTTAGACAATAAAGAAGCTATTATATCCCATTTAAGTTGGGCTAGCCTCTTTTCGGGATTCCATACTTTGGGACTTTATGTCCATAATGATGTCATGCTTGCTTTTGGGACTCCAGAGAAACAAATCTTGATCGAACCCATATTTTCCCAATGGATCCAGTCTGCTGATGGTAAAACTTCATACGGGTTCGATGTGCTTTTATCTTCAACGAATAGCCCAGCATTCAATGCGGGGTCGAAGCATATGGTTGCTTGGCTGGTTAAATGCTGTTAATGAAAATTGTAATTCACTGTTCTTAACAATAGGTCCTGGAGACTTCTTGGTTCATCATACTATTGCTCTAGGTTTACATACAACTACATTAATCTTAGTAAGGGCGCTTTAGATTCGTGCAGTTCCAAGTTAATGCCGGATAAAAAGGATTTCGGTTATAGTTTTCCTTGCGATGGTACAAATTAGTTTTCGATTTTTCAAAATTTAAAACCTTGAAATTCTTCTGCTGCAAATTAAGTAAATCCTTAAGTGTTTTTCTATAAACAAATAAACAATTTTAAACTAACGTTTACATTAACCGAGAAAGATTTGTTCAAAATCAATATTTTCGAAGCAAACAAATTTGAACTAGATTTCGACATTTGAAATAAGTGTTTTCGAACTTAAGTTTTTCTGAATGTTTGTGAGAGTTCTACTAGGTTTTATGTTTTTGAAAAGCTCAACCAAATATTGTTAAAACAAAAGTTTCTTTTTTTTAACAAACTAATGTAACTCTTCTAGATACGGCCATAACATCTAGGTCGGGTTTGGGGGTGTTACAACAACCTTGTGGGAAAAAATTTCCTAGTGAAGGAAAAAGTGTACACATATCTATAATACACATAATATGCTGCCTCGTTAAAAACCTTACCAAGAAAACCCAATGGGACAAAACCTCGGTTAACGGAAAAAGAGTACAGCGCGTATTTACTCCCCTTATGAAAATATCACATACTTTCTCATATTTTAAGTATTCAATCTTGAATACTTACTTTCAAATGACTATTTGGATGTATTAGCTAAGCAGTTATATCAGCATTCTTTTGAAAGTCATGAGTAAGGGGAGATTTGGGGGAAATATATTTTGATTTCTTCAAAGTTTCAACAATAATCATAACAAACTTTAATCATGATCCCTTTATAAAAATACAAATAGGTATTTTGGATCATTTTATTATCCTCCTTCAACTACTATTCACTAAGTCAAATTTACCACATATGTTCAAATTATTTCAATTAATATAAATGAATAATTTCTCGAGAATTTCAATATGCTTCTAGCATTCTAAATCCTTTAAGGATTTTAATATAAACTTTACTACATAGTGATTCATAAAAGGTTGTAACAACAACCATAAGACGCAAGTTAAATCTTTTATGAATTGTCAAAATAATATATCTAAAGGTTATTGCACCCACTACAAAAGAATATTATATCTTTTCATAATCAATGCCAGGACTTAGTAAAAAAACTTCATATTTTTTCCGCTTTTGCAAAACTACTTCATTTGCACCCTTATTAGCTTTATACCTTTAGATATTTAGACTACTGGTCCAAAAACTCCACGAATTTAATTGTAACACCCCAAACCTGGCCTAGACGTTATGGCCTAATCTGGTGATGTCACAAGGTAGGGGTTTGAAAACAGAATCGACCTAAAAGAAACCATTAACATATCATGATTCGCAACCATTTATAAACTATTGAAAACATTAATTAGTTAGTTTATTTACCAGAAATCTTATTTATTGCGGAAGCTTTATTTGGTTAGGTTTGAAATCATAGTCGTGTTTTTATGAAAACCATTGTTTGCTTAAAGACCATCGTTTTAATAAAATGATTTTACCGAAACAATCAAATCGTTAAACAATCCAAAAATAAACAGTTAAAAACCAAAACAGTCTAGAGAGTCCTCAAAAATTACAACTCTTAAACTAATCCCAAATTTAAAA
The DNA here is from genome assembly GCA_005393395.2 of Gossypium australe. Classification (NCBI taxonomy): domain Eukaryota; kingdom Viridiplantae; phylum Streptophyta; class Magnoliopsida; order Malvales; family Malvaceae; genus Gossypium; species Gossypium australe. The sequence goes on along the minus strand of CM016615.1, from coordinate 34,353,777 downwards.
TAACCAAAATACAAAGAATAAGTTAATTTTACGATACAGTGGCCACCGCTGAGTCGCTGCTGCACCGATCTGTCTAAGACTATGGATTACCTATACAGAATAAACAGAAAAGAGTGAGTTTACGTAAACTCAGTGTGTAACCCAACAGGATTAAGCATGCACACAAGTCGAATATCAAAATCAGTCATATATAGATTCAGGCTTAAGCCCATTACAGATACGAATGCAGATGTGCAAATCAGAATCAGAAATCAGATATCCTACCCTCATCCTCTACACACCATTTCTGACCATCCCTACACACCATGTGGGGTTTAAAACACCCACCCTACCCTACACACCATATTGTACCGATGCAGCACATAACAGATATAATGAAGCCTCGATGCCAGATAGTAGGCATAAACTGCCTTTCAGAACACTTCCTCCAAAATACATCATCCTACCCCAAACAGTAACATATCATACATATAGAAGTAACAGATTAATCATGCTTAACATGCTTTTGTAAACAGATAACGAATATACAAACATAGGCATGCTCAAAACCATATTTCAGTCTCACAGATCTCTTGATTTTAGGGTTAGATAGCATTTACTAACCCTACAGTAGGCCCACAGTCAATTAGGACGACCCGTGCGACCCTACGAAAAATCTCAGTATAATAGAACTGCATGCCTGTGTGGGCCCACACGCCCAGATTGGCCTTGCCCGTGTGGCCCACACGACCTAGCCCAATAATTGACACGCCCGTGTTTCATGCCTGTGTGGGCCCACATGCCCAACTTGTTCTAGCCCGTGTGGCCCACACGGCCACATTCGAGCCACCACACAGCCATGTGTGTGCACGGCCATGCCTTCGTCAATCACATGGCCATGTCATCACACATAGCCTACTACACAGGTGACCACACGCCTGTGTGGCGTCGACAGTTTCATTTTTAACTTTTGCTGAAGCTTCATTTTCTGCGTTTCGGGTACACACCTAGTATCATTTTGATGCAAAAACCTTCCTGAACAGACCAGCACCTAAAATCCGTACCAAAAACCTTCCAAAATCAGTTTAAATTCATGATTAGCCTGAAATCACAAAACTGACAATATTTCAAATTGAACGTTCAACACTTACCTAACCACCACGAATGATTCGATTATTATTCTGAGCGAGGAGAGTTCCTAACTTCCTAAGTTGTTGCTGCCAAAACAGACAATAAGGTTCCAATCGAAAGATTTTGAAAAGGCAATAATCGATTTAAAAAACCCTTACTCGAACAAACCATTATATGCCCACATACCTTAATCGAGCGAGGAGACCCCTAAAACTAAAAAATATAAACGGTAGAACTAAAAGTGGTGAGAAAAATTGAAGAAGCAAGAGAAGCTGAAATTTTGCCAAGAAAGGGGAAAAATAACATCAACTATCCAAAAGATGGGTTTGTGGGGAAAAAGGATGAGTTTAACTCAAATCCCACTACACCACAATCCTAACCACCCACTACTAATCCCACTACACCACAATCCTAACCACCCACTACTCAGATTTCTACCACAATCGAAACTCTATAGTAGAGCCGAGCAAAAGTAATACCCACACTCGCGCAGGGATTCAAACACAGGACCTCCATCACACTAACACCCTTACCACTTGAACCAGCAGGCTCATTCTGATATGAATTTACATATAATTAAATATAAGTTCATTGAACAGAGATAAGGCTTAATTCAAAAAATAACAAAGCCAAAGTTAAGGCTTGAACTTGGAACCTCACACACATACACCTAGAACAGTTAACCACTGAAGTAGATACTCATTTGTGTCAAATTTTACAGAAGCAGACATAAGAATTTTGGGGCGTTACAACTCTACCCCTTCAAAAGAAATTTCCGCCTCGAAATTTACCTGATCAGAATAGATGAGGATACTACTGACACATCGGATCCTCAGGTTCCCACGTGGCCTCCTCAGCACCATGATTCTGCCACAGGACCTTCACTAAAGGTATAGACTTCCTCCTTAGAACATTAACATCATGATCCAGAATCTGAACTGGTTCCTCCTAAAAGGTCAAGTCTAGTCTGACCTCGATCTCCTTAACAGAAATGACATGAGAAGGATTAGACTGATACCGCCTCAACATCTAGATGTGAAATACATCGTGAATGCGGTCCAACTCTGGAAGTAGCTCTAACTGATAAGTGACCGGCCCCACACGTTTCAGAATTTGGTATAACTCGATGAACCTAGGGCTCAACTTGCCTTTGCGATCGAATCTCAGAACTTTCTTCCATGGAGAAACCTTGAGAAGCACAAAGTCCCTCACCGAGTACTCAATATCACGCCTTTTTAGATATGCATACGATTTCTATCTATCAGAAGTCGCCTTCAGACGATTCTGAATTAGTCGAACCTTATCCTTAGTCTCAAAAACCAACTCAGGACCCAAAACTCGGCGTTCACCCAACTCAGTCCAACACAAAGGAGTACGACACTTACGACCATATAGGGCCTCGTGAGGTGCCATCTGAATACTAGCTTGGAAACTGTTATTGTAGGCGAACTCAGCTAGTGGAAGATAATCCTCCCAACTACCTCAGAAATCAATCACGCAACTCTTAAGCATATCCTCTAATATATGAATCACCCTCTCCGATTGACCATCGGTCTGAGGATGAAACTCAGTACTGAAGTCCAATCTCGAATCCAGAGCTTCGTGCAATTTCTTCTAGAATCAAAAAGTAAAGCGAGGATCCCTATCAGAAATAGTCGACACTTGAACTCCATGCAGTCTAACTATCTCGAAGATATATAGCTTTGCCAACTTCTAAAGAGAAAAGTCCGTGTGGACCGGAATGAAGTGAACAGACTTGGTCAATTGATCCACGATGACCCAAACAGAATCCTTCTTAGTGGGTGTTAAGGGCAACCCACTAACGAAGTCCATGGTTACTCGTTCCCATTTCCATAAGAGAATCTTGACCGGCTGCAACAAACCCGAAGGCAACTGGTGCTCAGCCTTAACCCGCTGACAAGTCAAACAACGAGCAACATAATCGGTAACCTCACGCTTTAACCTTGGCCACCAATATAGTTCACGAAGGTTGCGGTACATCTTATTACTGCTGGGATGCATAGCATAAGGGCTACTATGCACCTCTCTTAGAATTAACTGCATCAAATCGGAATCGTTTGGCACATAAATCCGTCCTTGAAAACATTGTACCCCTTCATCATTCAACCCAAAATCTGAAGTGTTGCCACTCTTAATTTGATGAAAATGCAAACCCAGAGACTCATCCCCCAACTACTTATCTCAAATCTGATCAATCCAAGTCAACTTAACTTGCAACACAGCTAATAGGCTCCAATCATCAAACAGTCTAAGGCGAGCAAACATCACCCTAAAAAAAAATACATCGCTCTACGACTGAGAGCATCGGCCAGCACATTAGTCTTACTAGGATGATACTCAATGGTGCAGTCATAATCCTTGAGCAGCTCAATCCATCAATGCTGTCTAAGGTTCAACTCTTTCTGAGTAATGAGGTACTTGAGACTCTTGTGATCAGTGTAGATGATACACCTCTCACCATACAGATAATGTCTTCAGATTTTCAACGTAAAGACCACTGCAGCCAACTTGAGATCATACGTCGGATAGTTCCCCTTATGTGTCTTAAGCTGATGGGACGCATAAGCCATAACCTTATCATTCTGCATCAAAATGTAACCCAAAACCAACGTGCGACGCATCAATGTATACCACCAACTCTTTTTTGGATTTAGGCTATATCAGAACAGGAGCCTGAGTCAGAGAGGACTTGAGTTTCTCAAAACTCTCTTGCTGTGCATCAGTCCAAACAAAAGGAAACCCTTACGTAGAAGCTTAGTCAGAGGAGCTACAATCAAAGAGAACCCCTCGACAAACCGACGATAATATCCCGCCAAACCCAGAAAGCTGCGTATCTCAGATACATTCTTATATTGTTTCCAATCTAGTACAGCCTCAATCTTTCGAGGACCAATACGAATCCCCTCAGTAGAAACCACATGTCCTAGAAAAGTTACCTCTCATAACTAAAACTCGCACTTGCTCAACTTAGCGTAGAGCTATTTTTCTCGGAGTATCTGGAGCACTACTCTAAGATGCTCATCATGCTCACCCTCGGTCTTAGAGTATACCAGAATATCATCGATGAAGACCACAATGAACTGATCCAAATAAGGCTGAAACACACGATTCATCAGATCCATGAACGCGGCCGGTGCATTCGTCAACCCAAAAGGCATAACTAGGAACTCTTAATGCCCGTAACGAGTCCTAAATGCAATCTTATGTACATCAGCCTCCTTAACCCTCAACTGATGATACCCAGAATGAAGATCTATCTTAGAGAACACTGAAGCCTCTCGGAACTGATCGAACAAGTGATTGATCCTCAGAAGTGGATACTTATTCTTCATAGTCAACTTGTTCAACTACCGGCAATCAACGCACATCCTCATGGTCCCATCCTTCTTTTTAACGAACAGAACTGGTGCTCCCCACGGAGACACAATAGGATGAGTGAAACCACAATCCAACAACTCTTACAGTTGAGTCTTAAGCTCTGTAAGCTCTTTCGATGCCAAACGATAAGGAGCAATGGACACCGGAGCTGTATCTGGAAGAAGCTCAATCCCAAACTCCACTTCCCGATTAGGAGGTAATCTTGGTAACTCCTTAGGAAAGACATCCAAAAAAGCCTTTACTATTATGATATTCCCAATAAAAGAGTCCCCATAACCAGAACACTTACGTAGGCCAAGTACGCCTCACACCCTTTTCGGACCAATTTCTCAGCTACTAGCGCGGAGATCACATGTGACAGATAGTCTCGACACTCACCAATCATAACCACCTCTACACCATCCTTGGTCCTCAAAACGACCCTCTTAAATGCGTAGTCCAAACTGACTCGAGGCTCTACCAACCAATCCATACCTAAGATTAAATCAAACTCCCCAAACGGAAGCTACATTAAATTTGCCAGAAAAATAGTCACTTTCACCTCTAACGGAACATCCCTGTAGAGTTTACTAATCCAAATAGACTGCCACAACGGACTCAGTACAATAACCTCATTAGTAGTGCTCTCCACAGAAATCTCCAAAGCCTCAGATACAATACTAGCTATGTATGAATGAGTAGACCCTATGTCTATCAAAGCCAAGAAAGGTACATCAAATATAAAGAACGTATCGGTGATGACGTAAAGAGCATCCTTGTCCTCTCGATGATGTGTAGCATACACCAAAGTAGACTGTCTTACCTCAGTCTAACCAGCACCTCTACCTGGTGCTTTCTGTCCTTGGCCCATACCATTACCACCCCTAGCCTGACCATGACCCCTAGGTGGCTGCTAAACTACCCTATACGGCTGCATAGGACCTGATGTCGGAGCTTGCACCTGATCAGCCTTCAGTGGACACTCCCGAATGCGGTGCTCTATTGACCGACATCTCAAACAGGCCCAAATCATCCTCCAACACTAGCCTGGATGGTGTCTACCACAATCACTGCACCGCCGCAACCTAGTAGGAACAACAGAAAGAACTGGGGCCCCACTCTAACTAGCCCATCAGATCTGGCCTTTTTTAGGCCTCTGCACAAAACTCAAGGGCTCTAAATCCCTCTTGTTCTTACCTCTCTCCCTATCTCTATTTTCGCACTCCTCGCGCTTAACATCTTCGACGATCTTCGCTGATAAACCGTAAAAATAACATATTTTAATCCCACATTTAGTATGCTTTTGGAGGATTTAAGCCTCGATTTATGTAAAAAGGTGCTCTTAATCCTTTGTTTTCATGTTTTATACTCAAGAAAGCACCTGAGGATGAAAAGAACGAGAAACGGGCCCAAAACGGAGTAAATGGGCCATATCACGAATCCACACGGCCGTGCAATGTCAATCTACTAGAACACGGCCTGATCTCGATTCACACGGCCATGCCTCATTAAAGAAGTCCGAACACGGCTTGAAGACTAGTCACACGGGCGTGTGACATGGCCGTGTCCCTGTCGTGGCAAAGAGAAATTTCATTCGGATTTGGATACATAGGGGAGAAGAAACACATTCCAAGAGCCTATATAAACCCCCTAAGTGTTACCTAAAAGGGGGCGGTTAGCTAGGCCAAGGAGCCGAGCTAGAAAGACCAGATTTGTGGAGAATCACTCGAAGATAGCCAGTTGATCCATCTCAAGAAGCCGAAATTCTACTCAAGACGGCGGATCTCTCCTTCAATTCCTTCAGGGAGTTTTAGGGATTTCTTATGTTTTGTTTTATCTTTTCTTCTGAGATGTTTTCTTTATTTGATATGAACTAAACCCTCATATACCCGAGGGGGATGAAACCTAAGACAGATCTTGTTATTGTTTTCTGAACTATATGATAAATATTTGACTTGTTCTTAATTATGTGTTCTTAATTCTTGTATTGATATTTCCGGGATATTGACTCAAGTATGATGTGCTTAAGTGGAGGAGCAAAAGTCTCTACTTAAGAGTAGATCTAGCATAATTAAGCGGAGTTGATCGCACGCCTAGAGATAGGGTGACGAGATTTTATCGGATTAGGGTGAAACCGAATATGGGAGTCCATAGATCGAGTTAATGCAGTTCTAGGGGTTTTAATTAGAAAGAGATTTCAATTAATCAACCTAAGGTTAGACGTTATTCGCTTCGAGAGAGGGTTTAATATAACTTAGGGAATCTTACGGATCAAGTCAAGTGAATACATCGTCTGGTTCAGTGTTAGATAACAAGTGAAGTCTAGGTCGATTCTTCCTTGGGTGTCGTCTTAATCAACTGAGTTTTTCTTCCAAGTATTTCCCCAATTCACTCTTTTTGTCTTTGCGTCTTTAGTTTAGTTGATAGTTAAATTTAGATTAGATAACCGTTCACTTAATTCTTAGGCTAAATAATAGAAAGAGAGTTAGTATTAGTACTTTTGGTTCCTTTGGGATTCGATATTCCGGTCTTGTCTAAACTATACTACTGTTCGATAGTTGCGCTTGCCTTAAAATCATTGTCAGAGTTAGTTTCTAGGTTCGATCATTCTCTTTATAACTTTAAGACTCTGATTCCAGTGATCAAGTTTTTAGTGCCGTTGCCGGGGAACTAAAATATTAAGAAAGCTTAATTTTTATTACTTTAGCCATTATTTTATTTTCCGCAATTTACTTTTATTTTTAGGTTACATTTTAATTTTGCTAAATTTTCTTTCTTTCTTTTGTCCCTTTCAGGTACCTCTAGTTTATGACTAGAAGGAACCCAACAGGACCTCTACTTTACGACAGTGATATTGAAGGTACCGTTTGTTGAAATCGTAGAGAGATAAGGCGAAGCCTAAACTACATAGACAAAGAGCAAGAAGCCGAACTGAATACCACAGAAGAGATTGTTGAAAATAATCCACCACCTCCAGAGATGGCCGAACATCATGCTCCTAGTTTGACAGGAACTGAGTCTAGTATTGTTAGGCCTACTATCGTTACAAATAATTTTGAACTGAAACCTAACACCATACAGATGATACAACAGTTTGTTCAGTTTGATGGTTTGTAGGATGAGGATCCTAACACACACTTAGCAAATTTCCTAGAATTTTGCGACACCTTTAAGATAAATAGCGTTTCTGATGATACCATCCGCCTTCGGTTATTTCCCTTTTCCCTGAGAAATGAAGCCAAACAGTGGTTACATTCTCTTCCATGAGGATCAATCACTACATGGGATCAAATGATCAAAAAATTCCTATTGAAATATTTCCCACCGGCCAAAATGACCAAATTAAGGAATGATATCTCTTCTTTTGTGCAGATAGATTCAAAGACATTATACAACGCATGGGAGAGATACAGGGATTTGTTGAGAAGGTGCCCACACCACGGACTACCATTGTGGCTACAAGTCCAAACTTTTTACAACAGTGTGAACCCTTCAACAAGGCAGCTAATCGATTCAGCCGCCGGTGGAACCCTGAACAACAAAACTCCTGAAGCAGCCTACGAGTTTGTAGAGGAGATGTCACTGAATAACTATCAGTGGCAAGTTACAAGGAAAGGCCAGCCAAATCAACCGGAGTTTTGAACATTGATGCAGTAACCGCGCTATCAAATCAGGTAGAATTGCTACATAAAAAAGTTCGATAGTTTTTATGGTTCTTCACAGGCACATCCAGTTATGCAGTGTGACGCAAGTGCAGGAGTGGTGAATCCTGAGTACCCATCCTACGGACAGGGCATGGAGAGCGAGCAGATGAAGTATATGGGTAATAATTTTCGATCTAACAATAACCCTTATAGTAATACTTATAATCTAGGTTGGAAGAACCACCCCGATTTCTCATGGGGCGGTCAAAGAAATCAAAGAACACAACCATCCCAAAACTTTCAACAACAGCCCTACCAACAAGAAAAGAAGCCGAACCTTGAAGAGGTCCTGAAAAGCTTCATAACAGCTTCAGAAACACGGTTCCAAAAGGTAGAAACAAAGATTGAAGCATTGTCAAAGGAATTCAAGGATCAATTCGGGCAACTTGCCAAACAACTTTCTGAGAGACCACAGGGAAGACTACCAAGCAACACCGAGACTAACCCAAGGGAGCAAGTTCAAGCCATAACAGCTCAAGATAGTGAAGGGTTAGATGCACCTAATTCAGAACAAAAGAAGGTGGTAGAAGAAGATATGGTTGAGGTCAATAACAAGCCAAAACCAGTAATCAAAGAGTACCAACCTCGCATACCTTATCCTGAAGCAATGAAGAGAGATAATACAGAGGAGCAGTTTGGTAAGTTTCTTAAACTTTTGAAGAAATTACATATCAACTTACCTCTTCTTGAAGCTCTTTTTCAGATGTCAGATGCAAGGAAATTTTTAAAACAGCTCTTGATGAACAAGCACAAATTAGACGAAGAGCCACACGTGGAATTAAATGCAGTATGCTCAGCAATGTTACAGAATAGACTACCACGGAAGCTAAAAGATCCAAAGAGTTTTACAATTCCATGTTTAATTGGTAGACTAATTGTTGATAATGCATTAGCTAATTTAGGGGCAAGTATAAATGTCATGACTTATAAAATGTTTAAACAACTAAGTCTAGGGAAACCCAAACAGACTAGGATGAGCATTTAATTAGCTGTTAAAACTGTTAGAATTCCTAGGGGTATTATCGAAGATGTTCTTGTAAAAATTGATAAATTCGTTTTCCCAGTAGATTTTGTTGTCTTAGACATGGATGAGGATAATACGATTCCCTTAATTTTAGGAAGACCTTTTTTAGCAACTGCCAGGACTAAAATTGATGTTAGCACAGGAGAACTCATACTTCAGGTAGGTGACGATTCAATCAGTTTACAAGCTCTCGACTCGGCCAGGACAACAATTGATGAAGGTGAGAAAGTAAATTCAGTTGATAACCAGATTGTTCCAGCTTCATCACAGGAAACGCCACAAGATTACAAACCTGAGCCAAATCATGGACCCCATGCCGTCAAAGACGAATTACACAAGGAACGAAGCCTTAGGGTCGATAAACTAGAAAAGTGGACGACATCCTTCAAATAAGAACAGGAACAGTGCGAAGTAAAGCTGAAAGAGCCTCCAGAAGAGCTCATAGGAACATCAAATCACTTCAAAATAGGAGACCAGGTACTGTTAGATAAATTAGATCCTCGAATCACCATGTCAGACCTGAAAGCAAACGAAGAAATCCTCCTTGAGGTGCACAATATCTTCCCATAAGGAACAGTAGAGGTAAGCATCCCATATTCGACATTTTTAAGGTACACGCTTCTCGACTCAAATTTCATCAAGAAAATAGAACTAATTGTAAGTATGCGGGAAGATATTCAAACCTTTAAACCTCCCTGATTTTTCAAATACGAGGAAAGTCTAGCTTAAGACTATAAACGAGCGCTCCTCGGGAGGCAACCGGAGTACTAACACAATTTATTTTCACAATTTATTTTCAATTTATTTTCTTTTCTTCTGTTCTTTTTGAATACTTAGTTGTAAACTAACCAAGAGTGCAGATTTCCAGGCCACACGGTCTTGCACACGGCTGCGACCGTGGCCGTGTGTACCTAAAGAATCTTTGTACCAACATGGCAAAGGTGGTACAAATTAGACTCAACTAACTTTTTAAGTTCACGGACCCAACCACTCCAACACGGGCACCAACAAAAGCCCACGGCCGTGCGACGCGACCGTGGACGACATTGACTTATCGAGAACGGGCGTGGCTGTCTGAAAAACGGGCATGGAGAATCAACACGCCAAGACACAAGGCCGTGTGAGGCGGCCGTGTGAAACAACACGCCCTAGGTCCACGGGCGTGGGAAAGTACCAAAATTGAGCCTCTATTTAAACACCAACCCCCTCCCCATCTTTCTCATCCACTTTCCACTTCTTTTCTTATTCCCTTTTCTCACATTCTCCTCTCTATAACAAGTCTCTAAACCCTTGAGCCACACCAAAGCCATGACAAAGAAGCAGAAGAAAGCAAGCGTAGTCTCCTTAGGGAGATCGATATAAATAAGCTCATGCCGGCCGGTTCATCCAAACAACAAGCCAATGGTCTTTGAGACCATTTATCTTTTCTTTTTTACTTCAATTTCCTTCTCTTTGACAATCTTATGCTTAATTTAGTTTAATATATTTTAGTTTCTTATTGTTAGGTTCTTCAGGCTGCTAGGGAATCACACCTTGGGAATCATGACCACCACCACTGCAGCCTGAGAAGTTCAAAAGGCTGCTGGGGAATCACGCCACTTTCGCCACCGCCAGCACCTCCGTCGCCTTAGAAGTCACACCCACCTCACGAACCATCTACCAATAAGGATTCTCAAGCCCTTTTATCTTCTAGTCTTAGTTTATTTTCCTTCTTAGTCTCTTTTTCTTTATCTTTCTTATCTTTATTTATATATTTAGTTTATTTTAAATGTGTCTTAATAACTCCTGGCTAACTCTCTACGAGCTCCCCAATTTCTTCATCTAGCACAGAGCTCGGTAGCAGCCACCACCCCTATCGACTTCCAACTCTGGAAAACCATCCAAATTCAGGAAGTTTCACCTCTCCCTCTCTCTTAAAATGAATATCTATGCTTGTACATTGAGGGCAATGTACATCTTAAGTGTGGGGGGTGAATATTTATTTGAAGAAAGTGCCTAACTTTTTGCATTATTCTTATATTCGGCCTAACTTTCTTCATTATTCTCAAAACCCTAAATTTAGTCTTGTTTTTAAGTAATTTCCTCATATTACTAATTAGGATGGAATTTCTGATGATTTATGATTCTTATTGACATGTTTTTGAGTAAGCCATAGTCAATTGTGCATTGATGATTGAAATTTTAAGATATTAGAGAATCAAGCATTATAAGTCTATTTTTCAGAATTAAAATCTTTGCTAGGTTGTTAAGCTGAATCTGAATATTATCTTGAAGTGTGAAATTTACAAGGTTGATGTAAAAAAACCCATAATTTTTGTGAGATTTTGAGCCTATTAGAGCATATATTCTTTTTCATGCTCACTTTATTAATTATGAGTGTGTCAACTTTGAACTGTTATTTTAGAACTTGCCTCGATTATACATGTTGAGACCACACCTATGATTTGATATACAAAAATGACAAAGGCACCTAGGTTTTAACCCACTCACTCCACTAAAAAGCCTACCTCCACAATTAACCCCTAGTGAACCCCATTGATCTTAACAACCCTTTTTTATTGACTCACCAACTAATATTAACCCAAAACCCTTTGTATTTGTTATCACCATTCTTCTTGACTACCCTTATATCGAGATTTGATTTGATTTGTTGCCTAGATATTATCTTTATTTTAAGTAATAGGTTCATTCCTTATTATGTAATATTTGACTTGTTCTTAAAAAAAATCAGTCGAAGTATATTCAGTATTAGTATTATGAAAAGAGAGCTTACAGTTAAAATATAGTTATCAAAAGAAAACAAAAGCTCGTATTATTAGGGTTATTATTGTTAGTTGATGTAATTATTTATTATCATCTCAATATTCCTAGTTAGGCAATTTGTCAGGTCAGTCTCGATTCTAACCTTCTAATTTAGCCTATATCCATACCCTTAACCGAAACCCCGTTACAACCCTGCTAAAGACCTTTTGATCTGTTTATCATCTCAATTTACAGTGGTGGAGATTTGATTTTCAGGCAAGCCTATGGGATTAACTTTTCAGTTTCGACTTATGAGCGCTTAATTTTGAACCTTAAACACTTTGAGTGATTTGAGTGAATCTTTAGTGAGGATGTCAATCCTTGTCGATTTTGAATCAAAGGTAATTATTTAAATAAGGGGAGACACCTACGTTTTTGTGCTACAAATGTATGACTTTGATTGTTTGAATCTCTAGGACTCTTCGAGTTATATCATTCATGTATAAATTATCTATGAATTATGATGAGACATTGTTGATAGGAGTTATGAATTATGGAAAGTTCGTTTTAATTGTAAGTTGAGAATTTTGCTTGAGGACAAGCAAAAGCTTAAGTGTGGGGGTATTTGATAAACCGTAAAAATAACATATTTTAATCCCACATTTAGTATGCTTTTGGAGGATTTAAGCCTCGATTTATGTAAAAAGGTGCTATTAATACTTTGTTTTCATGTTTTATACTCAGGAAAGTACCCGAGGATGAAAAGAACGAGAAACGGGCCCAAAATAGAGTAAATGGGCCATATCACGAAATCCACACGGCCTGGGCCCATGACCACACGCCTGTGCCATGTCAATCTACTAGAACACGGCCTGATCTCGATTTACACGGCCGTGCCTCATTAAAGAAGTCCGAACACGGCTTGAAGACTAGTCACACGGGCGTGTGACATGGCCGTGTCCCTGTCGTGGCAAAGAGAAATTTCATTCGGATTTGGATACTTAGGGGCGAAGAAACACATTCCAAGAGCCTATATAAACGCCCTAAGTGTTACTTGAAAGGGGGCGATTAGCTAGGCCAAGAGCTAAGCCAGGAAGACCAGATTTGTGGAGAATCACTCGAAGATAGCTAGTTGATCCATCTCAAGAAGCCAGAATTCTACTCAAGACTGCGGATCTCTCCTTCAATTCCTTCAGGGAGTTTTAGGGATTTCTTATGTTTTGTTTTATCTTTTCTTCTGAGATGTTTTATTTATTTGATATGAACTAAACCCTCAGATACCTTAGGGGGATGAAACCTAAGACAGATCTTGTTATTGTTTTCTTAACTATATGATAAATATTTGACTTGTTCTTAATTATGTGTTCTTAATTCTTGTGTTGATATTTTCGGGACATTGATTCAAGTATGATGTGCTTAAGTGGAGGAGCAAAATTCCCTGCTTAAGAGTAGATCTAGCATAATTAAGCAGAGTTGATTGCACGCCTAGAGATAGGGTGATGAGATTTTACTGGATTAGGGTGAAACCTAATGTGGGAGTGATACGAACCGGCTCGGGAGGAGTCGAAACATATGCGGGTTGCCCAATCATCTACGAGGAGGACATCAAGCCTTCAGAAAATTATTGGAAAATATGGATGAGTTTGCAGAAGCTTTAAGTGAATAAAATAGGAGATGGTTCAGTGTAATAGAATGAAATAAAAATAAAATAGATAAAAGATAATTTGGTGGAAATGGATAAAAGAACTTAAACGAGAACCAATTCAACACTAAAGAGTGTCACCCCAGATTCTATAATGTTTAAGGTGAAAAATGGTAATCGAAGATAGAAATGGAAATACGAACTTAACTTAAGAAAGATTCAACACTATATAACAGTGTCACCCCGTTTCTTATATCGTTAAGGTGAAAAGATGGAATTCGATGATGGACCAAGACTCGTTATCTAAAAAGATAAGAACCGTTGGTATAAATAAATGGATGAGAAATGACCGACGCTACAAGCAAAACTTGATAAGTCGAAATCGAAACTCGTACGAAAGATAGAGAGGAGATAAACTCACTCAAATGAACAACGTTCATAAAATTTCATTGAACTCTTCATTGTCCGAACAAAACTCCTTGCTCGTCTTTCCTCGATCAAATGGGATGGATGATAAATGCGATACCTGAAAAAGATAACCAAGAATTAGCAAGATTGTCTTCAAACAATCTTGCAACCCAAATATGGACACCATCAAACAAGTAAATCGCATGTGATCGGGCAGCACCAAATTATCGTACAAAAGAAGTAATGCCTTGTCAAACATTTGCAACAAATTTGAAAAGATCTCAAGGCGTGCATATGATCTACTTGGAATCCAAAAATTATGCTTATCATGCGAATAGTAAATTAAATGATATACATAAGCATCACAAGCAGATAGATGACAAAATTCAAATGGCACACATAATTGAACAACCAAACCTTGCATTGTTCGATATGTGGGCTCTCTCATACACGAATGATAACAAGTATCAGACACAAGAATCCTTTTGTTGACCATTAAAACAAATAGACCATTAATAGGTAAAATAGGACAATTAATCATAACATGATCTAGATGTTTGGCAAAAACAAAGTTAGCAACACAAAGCTTATCGTAATTCGAAGAGAGCAACAACGCATCAACAGTTTCAGAAGACTTACCCTTATACTCAGAAAGATAAAGATCATTCTTACCTTGATCGAGTAATACAAACCTTCTCTCCGTAGGCATGTAGTGGAGTTGAAGCTTTAAGTTCGAATCAACACTTTTCGAATGGAATGTGAATTTTAAACATGACCACAAAATTTGTTTAAAGAATGAATAAAATTTGAATAAGAAGTGGGCAAATTTCGTTACCTTTTCTAAGAACCAATTTCCAAAAGGATTGAAAATTTTCAAGCACAATTGGGATTGATTGGTTTTCCAACAAGATATACCAGATGATACAAAACATATTCCCGGTTTAAAGACATGCGTTTGATTAATTAAAACAAAAGGAATCAATGGTTTCGAAAAATCAAGCATGTTAAACCAAAAAGAATTATGTATGTTCAAGATCGAATGATCAAAATTCTTAACGAGTTTCAAAACTGATTTACAAAAGCTCAAAGATTTCATATTAGACAATGAACAAATCTCGTAATATCCACAATCAAACAGATTGGGGTTAAAAGAAAAATCATCGTCATACCAAAAATTCGATGGAGATTGAATTACTTCAGAACACTTTCTTTCCTTACCTTCCTTACCTTTTTCACTCAAATGAAAACGCTTTTCTTCGAGAAGGTACTGAAGTTGGAAATCATCGTACGATACGTTGGACACCTGAAATGAAGAAACAGAAGAAGAACAAAAATCCAAAGAGTTAGCTGAATAACCACTTTCTTTTTCTTGCTCATCTTGTTCTCGCGTTTCTTTTTCCAACTCTTTTTCTTTTTCAACGTTTTCTTTATTTTCAATCTCGATTTTCTTTTTGATTTTCTGTTCTTTTTCTTCTTTTTCTTTTCTCTCATTTTTATTTTCTTTTTCTTGATTTTCTTTTTCTTTATTCTCTTTTTCTTTTTCATTTTTATTACAATAAGAATATGTTTCAAAAGAATAAAAAATGGACGGGTTTGATTCTAAGATCGAAGCAATATTCTCATAGATGTCACGATCGATACTTCGTGAAAGATTTTTCGTGCGGGACATCGTTGAATCATATGACGAATAACTCGTGCTTTCGTGTTCATTACCATAGTCGGCTTCAAACTCGACATAAGCTTGGCTTCGCCTTGAATCCCTTATCGAATAAGAATTGTGATTTGAACTACTTTGAGAATGCTCTTTCATGGATGAATTCCTCGACGCATATGAACCACGTTCACTTCTTCGTAAAGGTTTCTTCGTAGATAAATAAGTTGAAGCTTTTGAAGAAGAAACCATACCTTCTTGATGATGATCACGAGAGATCTCGCATTCGCGATTTGATTCATACCGTCTTGAGCTTCTATATGAACCATTATCTCGATTGAAATCTCTTTTTGAATTCTTTGAAGAGCAGGAGTCATAACTTGAAACTTCTTGTCTCAAAATCGATGGCAAATGGGAAGTGCGATTGGACTTTTCCAAGTAGTATTCGGCGGTATATCTCCGTGGGGTCCTCCGTTCTGTTTTCCAACTTGAAGTGTCTTGTTCATAGAAGGCTCCTCTTTCCACATGATCTAATCTTTCGTGCAACGTGTCGAATTTAGAATTCAGCATTCTTCGCATTTCTTGTGCCAGATATTGGTACTCCGATTCGGTGAACTCTTCACGAGACATGGCTTCGTTGCTGAAAGAAAAATGTTAGTGCTTAAAATAAAACAAAAATTAAATACCTTACCACAAAAACCTCACAAGTCACTCACAAAAAAAAATCGCTCACACTCGTATTTTTACTCGTATAAGGCGTTTTTTTAATAAATCACTCGTGTCTTTTACCGCTCTCTCTCGCTCTCCCAAATTCGTACTTTGTCTCAAAAAGACTTATTGCGGCTTGAGGGTCGGCTTCAAGTTGGTTACAAGGGTTAAATGATTTACAAGTATAGGTAGGCTGAAACAAAAAGAAAAAAAAATTGTCACGGGTAGGCTAAAACAAAAAAAAATTCTGGGGGTCGGGTAGGAAGATGAAGAGGGTGGAGTAGTGGCTTTAAGATCGGGAACAGAATAGACAAAATGAACAATATTGCAAACTTTCAGAAATTTCAAAACAGTTTTTTTGACTTCTTTTTTTTTGTATTCGTATATTTTTTTTAAACAAATTTTTTTTTAACCTCGATTTTTTTTTGAACTTTTTTTTTGTATCTCTTGTTTTTTTTGAACTTAAAATATACTATAATGAAATACAAGAAACAAAAATTACAACTTGAATATTTTTTTTTTCAATTTTTTTTGTGAACTTTTTTTTAAACTTACGGACTAACCTCCGGCTTCACGATGGTTGTCGGCAGTCCTCGTTTTGTAGCTCTGATACCAGATGATACGAACCGACTCGGGGTGAGTCGAGTCGTATGCGGATTGCCCAATTGTCTACGAGGAGGAATCAAGCCTTCGAAAAATAATCGAAAAATATGAATGAATTTGCGGAAGCTTTAAGTGAATAAATTAGGATTTGGTTCGGTTTGATAAAATAAAATATAAAATAGATAAAAGGATAATGGGATGGAGATGGATAAATTTCTTTTTCATTTTCTTCTCTTTCAATTTCTTACTTTTTTATTTTCTCGAGTTCGTTCCATATTTGCTCGTTTTCTCTCATGATCTTCTCTTGCCTTTCTTTTCTTTTTAGTTCTTTTTCTCTCTTCCTCTCATTACAACAAGAAGAGGATACAAAAGAATCAAAATGAGTAAAATTTTGTTCAAGAGAAGAGATAGCGTTCTCATTGGTATCTCGATAAGTTCTTTGAGAACGTTTCTCCAATAGAGACTTCGCTGAAGCAGAAGAGGAATAACTTGTTCCTTCTCGTTCGTCGCCTCGAAAGGATTCGAACTCGTATCTTTCTTCTCTCCGTCTCGAAAATTTTGACGAATATGAATCTTGACAAGGGTCTCTTTGTGAATAGTCATTGGACGTGTA
This sequence comes from Gossypium australe, assembly GCA_005393395.2. Taxonomy (NCBI): domain Eukaryota; kingdom Viridiplantae; phylum Streptophyta; class Magnoliopsida; order Malvales; family Malvaceae; genus Gossypium; species Gossypium australe. The sequence goes on along the minus strand of CM016615.1, from coordinate 34,336,194 downwards.
TCGCCGTGATGAACTCGACTCTGCCCTCCGGCTTGATGAAATCTTTCGGTCGAGCAGGCTTTCCATTTCGCACAATTTTTTTTGTGAATATCAATTTTTTTTGTGAACTTTTTTTTAAACTTACGGACTAACTTCTGGCTTCACGATGGTTGTCGGCAGTCCTCGTTTTGTAGCTCTGATACTAGATGATACGAACCGGCTCGGGGTGAGTCGAGTCGTATGCGGGTTGCCGAATCGTCTACGAGGAGGAATCAAGCCTTCGAAATCGTCTACGAGGAGGAATCAAGCCTTCGAAAAATAATCAAAAAAATATGAATGAATTTGCGGAAGCTTTAAGTGAATAAATTAGGATTTGGTTCGGTTTGATAAAATAAAATATAAAATAGATAAAAGGATAATTGGATGGAGATGGATAAATTTCTTTTTCATTTTCTTCTCTTTCAATTTCTTCCTTTTTTATTTTCTCGAGTTCGTTCCATATTCGCTCGTTTTCTCTCATGATCTTCTCTTGCCTTTCTTTTCTTTTTAGTTCTTTTTCTCTCTTCCTTTCAGTACAACAAGAAGAGGATACAAAAGAATCAAAATGAGTAAAATTTTGTTCAAGAGAAGGGATAGCGTTCTCATTGGTATCTCGATAAGTTCTTTGAGAACGTTTCTCCAATAGAGACTTCGCTGAAGCAGAAGAGGAATAACTTGTTCCTTCTCGTTGGTCGCTTCGAAAGGATTCGAACTCGTATCTTTCTTCTCTCTGTCTCGAAAATTTTGACGAATATGAATCTTGACAAGGGTCTCTTTGTGAATAGTCATTGGATGTGTATCGCCGTGATGAACTCAACTCTGCCCTCCGGCTTGATGAAATCTTTCAGTCGAGCAGGCTTTCCATTTCGCTCAATAAATATTGGAAGTCACGGCTGAGAATTCGTTTTGAGACATGTTTATTGCCAAACACTAAGGTAATGGACGGCATGGAGAATTATTGAACTTGGGATGAAGAAACTATTGGTAGAATGAAACATAAAATAATGTATTTGAGAAAGCAAGATTGAAGCATGATATTGGGGGCACAAAAGCTAATGGAATTTAAAGGGAATATTATGGGTGTTGGAAGAAACAAAATTAAAGTCAATTGGAGATAGCATGGATGGCAACAAGGGGATTAGTGGATGATTAAACAATGGCAACACCTTTGAATAAACAAATATGGAGAACGGGGTATAAAATAACAAAGCATTTAAAAATCCATGAGTTTGGGAAGCCATGATGGAATAAATAATTAAGAGAATGTGCATGTGTGCTTAGTGATGGACGACAATGAAAACATAAATGGGAGCCTTGAATTAAATAAACAACATGGCATTATGGGTGAATAAACAAGTTGGAATTTGCAAATATGTTGAAATGGTGGGACGGCAAACATTACAAGGTGGGATTAGTGGAACCATGATAGAATAAAGTAAATGGAATTTGCTAGTGGACGGCAAGATAAATTGAATTGAAAGAAATTAATGTGCCATATTGGAATTGAATATTTATGTTAAGATTTAGTTTTATTTTGATAGCCACGACAAGCTACCTATAAATAGCTTGTCAAACTTCAATTGTAGGCAGACTTTTGATTTTCTAAATGAATGAATATTTCATTTGAGTGAGTTTATCTCCTCTCTATCTTTCGTACGAGTTTCGATTTCGACTTATCAAGCTTTGCTTGTGGCGTCAGTCGTTTCTCATCCATTTATTTATACCATAGGTTCTTATCTTTTTAGATAACGGGTCTTGGTCCATCATCGAATTCCATCTTTCCACCTTAACGATATAAGAAACGGGGTGAGACTATTATATAGTGTTGAATCTTTCTTAAGTTAAGTTTGTATTTCCATTTCCATCTTCGGTTACCATTTTTTTACCTTAAACATTGTAGAACCCGGAGTAACACTCTTTAGTGTTGAATCGGTTCTCGTTTAAGTTCCTTTATCCATCTCCATCCAATTATCCTTTTATCTATTTTATATTTTATTTTATCAAACCGAACCAAATCCTAATTTATTCACTTAAAGCTTCCGCAAATTCATTCATATTTTTCGATTATTTTTCGAAGGCTTGATTCCTCCTCGTAGACGATTGGGCAACCCACATACGACTCGACTCACCCCGAGCCGGTTCGTATCAGGGAGTCCATAGATCAAGTTAATGCAATTCTAGGGGTTTTAATTAGAAAGAGATTTCAATTAATTAACCTAGGGTTAGACGTTATTCGCTTCGAGAGAGGGTTTAATATAACTTAGGGAATCTTACGGATCAAGTCAAGTGAATACATCATCTGGTTCAATGTTAGATAACAAGTGAAGTCTAGGTGGATTCTTTCTTGGGTGTCGTCTTAATCAACTGAGTTTTTCTTCCAAGTATTTCCCTAATTCACTCTTTTTGTCTTTGCGTCTTTAGTTTACTTGATAGTTAAATTTAGATTAGATAACCATTCACTTAATTCTTAGGCTAAATAATAGAAAGAGAGTTAGTATTAGTACTTTTGGTTCCTTTGGGATTCGATATTCCGGTCTTCCCTAAACTATACTACTGTTCGATAGGTGCGTTTGCCTTAAAATTGTTGTCAGAGTTAGTTTCTAGGTTCAATCATTCTCTTTATAATTTTAAGACTCTGATTCCAGCGATCATTTGGCGAGTAAAACAGAAAACTCGAGCTCCCTCTACAGAGCTATCAGAACCCTTAGATTATCCTTTAGTCCATCCTCAAACCCAAAAAATCTCTCATACTCGGATGCCACCATGCCTCGAGCGTAGCAGCTCAACCTCAGAAATTCAGCCTCATATTCGGCCAAAAATTGGTCACCTTGCGTGAGGTTCAAGAACTCATGCCTACGATCATCCACATAGCTCGCTCCCACATACTTGTTCTGGAAAGTAGTCTTAAAGAAGTCCTAGGTCAGAGATCCGACTGATTGCCCTCCTTAACCATTAACCACCACTGACATGCTTCATCGCGAAGTAAGGAAACTGCACCCTTTAATTTCTACTTTGGGGAACAGTCTAGATCATCTGTAATCCTCTCGGTGGCCTCCAACCAGTACTCAGCCATGTTAGGGGCAACTCTAATGACACCCCTAAATAACTCATCTCCATTAGACTAAAGTTGTGCAGTTACCGACCCTCGGACCCCAAATCCAGAATTGAGCCTAGCGACCCTCTTTAATATCCTCAGCATGGCTTGGGACAGTGCGTCGTCCCCAGGTAAATGACTCTAAGACCCAATCTCAGTAGCAGGTGGCACAGGTGTCTCACTCGTGTCCAGATTTGACATGCTGCCCAGAGATGAGGACGTAGGTTGAGCCTCCCTATGGCCTCTACCTCGGCCTCGAGTACCACATCCACGGATAGCTCGTGCGTTTATTGTCTAATTCGAGTTTATCTACATTAAGATTTTTATGCATCAGTTTATTATTTATTAACAGATATTTTATGTAATAAACATCAGAAGTTCAGTAATGTTTTCGAAAGTTCTAGTATTTCATTTCACTACAGTTTTAGAGAGTACTAACTATAGTGTTTATAGAGTATGCTATCTACAATATTTCAGCATAGCTATTTAAGTTTCAGAATACTTACAAGATTGGCGCTCGAGACTCGATGTACCACATATTTAATCAGAATATTTTTATACCATTTGAAAACCAGTTCTTTAAAACATATTTTGGAACCCAAAATTCACAGTTGAGTTTTGCAATCTGGCTCTAATACCACTAAATGTAACACCCTAAACTCGGCCTTGACGTTATGGCCGAATCTGGTGATGTCACAAGGTAGGGGTTTGAAAAGGGAATCGACTTAAAAGAAATTAACATATCATGATTCGCAACCATTTATAAACTATTGAAAATGGAATCGACCTAAAAGAAACCATTAACATATCATGATTCGCAACCATTTATAAACTATTGAAAACATTAATTAGTTAGTTTATTTGCCAGAAATTTTATTTACAGCGGAAGCTTTATTCGGTTAGGTTTGAAATCATAGTCGTGTTTTTATGAAAACCTTTGTTTGCTTAAAGACCATCGTTTTAATAAAATGATTTTACCGAAACAATCAAATCATTAAACAATCCAAAAATAAACAGTTAAAAACCAAAACAGTCCAGAGAGTCCTCAAAAATTACCACTCTTAAATTAATCCCAAATTTAAATTAACCAAAATACCAAGAATAAGTCAATTTTACGGTACAGTGGCCACCGCTGAGTCTCTACTGCATCGATCCGTCTAAGACTGTGGATTACCTATACAGAATAAATAGAAAAGAGTGAGTTTATGTAAACTTAGTGTGTAACCCAACAGAATTAAGCATGCACACAAGTCGAATATCAAAATCAGTCATATATGGATTCGGGCTTAAGCCCATTACAGATACGGATGCAGATGTGCAAATCAGAATCAGAAATCAGATATCCTACCCCCATCCTCTACACACCATTTTCGACCATCCCTACACACCATGTGGGGTTTAAAACACCCACCCTGCCTTACACACCATATTGTATCGATGCGACACATAATAGATATAATGCAGCCACACTGCCAGATAGGAGGCATAAACTACCTTTCAGAACACTTCCTCCAAAATACATCATCCCACCCCAAACAATAACAGATCATACATATAAAAGTAACAGATAAATAATGCTTAACATACTTATGGAAACAGATAACGGATATACAACATAGGCATGCTCAAAACCAAATTTCAGTCTAAAAGATCTCTTAATTTTAGGGTTAGATAGCGTTTGCCGACCCTATGATAGGCCTACAGTCTATTAGGACGACCCGAGCGACCTTATGAAAAATCTAAATATAATGGGCCCACATACCCGTGTGGGCCCACATGCCCAAATTAGCCTTGCTCGAGTGGCCCACACAGCCTGGCCCAATAGTCGACACGTCCGTGTGGGCCCACATACCCGTGTGGCCCACATGCCCAACTTGGTCTAGCTCGTGTGGCCCACACGGTCACACTCAAGCCACCACATGGTCGTGTGCTGCGTACGACCATGCCTTCGTAGATCACACAGCCTACCAAACTGGCGACCACACGCCCGTGTGGCATCAACAGTTTCATTTTTGACTTTTTTTGAAGCCTCGTTTTCTGTGTTTCGGGTATACACCTGGTATCATTTCGATGCAAAAACCCTCTTGAACAGACCAGCACCTAAAATCGATACCACAAACCTTCCAAAATCAGTGTAAATTCATGATTAGCCCGAATATATAGATAATTAGGTTTTGGCACCTAAAAACAGATAATAAGGTTCCAATCAAAAGATTTCGAAAAGACAATAACCGATTTAAAGAACCCTTACTCGAACAAACAAATCTATGCCCACAAACCTTAATTGAGCGAGGAAACCCCTAAAACCAAAAAATATTAACGGTGGAACTAAAAGTGGTGAGAAAAATTGAAGAAGCAAGAGAAGCTGAAATTTTTCCAAGAAAGGAGAAAAATAACGTTAGCTATCCAAAAGAGGGATTTTTGGGGAAAAAGGATGAGTTTAACTCAAATCCCACAACACCACAACCCTGACCACCCACTGCTCAGATTTCTACCACAACCAAAACTCTATCACAAAGCCGACCAAAAATAATACTCACGCCCGCGCAGGGATTCGAACACAGGACCTCCATCGCACCAACACCCTTACCACTTGAACTAGCAGGCTTATTCTGATATGAATTTATAGATAACTAAAAATAAGCCCACCGAATAGAGAGGGCTTAATTCAAAAAATAACAAAATTTGCCAAAGCTAAGGCTTGAACTTGGAACCTCTCACACACAACCAGAATACTTAACCACTGAAGCAGATACTCATTTGTGTCAAAATTTTACAGAAGCAGACATAAGATTTTTGGGGCGTTACATTAATTGTGCTTGAGTTGCATCTTTCTACTTTGACCAATTTATTCCATATATATATTTCTCAATAGATTTATTCAAGAACATTCTTTTATTTAATTATTTCAACAATAATATTGCATGCAAAGCCATTGTCGACTATTTTTATTATTGGTTCAAAATTTTCTCGAATTGACATAACTTATCGAGATCTCTTACTTTCACTATTTTAATCTTCAGTTTCAAGTACCTGGATCTCTTCTAGAGTTTTAATTATTAGTTATATCTTGGGTTTCTTCTAGAGCACCTGCCTTCACTATATGACCATCTAAATTTATTATTTTCTTTTATGAGAATTTTCATATTTGGAACTTGTAATGAGTTATCCTTGTTGAACTTCTGGTTCAAATTACCTTCACCTAACTCATTACAAGTTATAATTTCTCTCCCTCTAATGTCGGGAAAACTATCAAATCAAAATAGTAATCACAAATCATGTCATATTGAATCTTCACTACTTTTAAAATGTAATAACCCATTTATGGCCGGGCTTAAAACAAACAAAAGCCAAAATAAATAAAATAAAATAATAATAAAATGTCCAGTTTATTTGTACAGTCTATTTACAAAACCAATAAATTACGCAACTAGACCCACTGGCCCAAAACCATTAACCCCATTACACCATTAGCCCAGTTACACCCCCAGACCCAATTACAACCAAAATAGAGATGGCCCAAAAGGTCCAACACTAAACAAGTTTCAGAAGCCTAGGGTTTCTGAAACCCTAGGCGCCGTAAGCACCCAGCATAAACCCTCGTGTCGCAGCCACCAGCCTCTCCTCGGGCCGCAATCCACGCCTAAATTACGCCTCATTACTGAGATCTGCGCCATTCACCTGCAAAAAAGGAAAGACACAACAACAAATATGGCAAGGAACATAATGGATAGAACATTTGTATTTTATTTTTTGGTTATAAAGCCCCGGCATAAATCTGTAAAAGGACACGAACACACGGAGAGAATAGGTAAATATTCACAAAAATACAGAGAATAGGAAGGCCATGAATTTATTCGGCAGGGGCGGTGCCCTCATCACTACGTCAAAAACTGAAACTGGTAACAGATGGTCGACTAGTAACTATAAACGCAGAGGAGGACATCATAGCAACCGTAACCAATGACGCGCCATATGTAGATACAAATGAGGAGGCCACTGAGTGTTCTTTCCGATCTTTAGAGTTCATCAACACAACATTCATTTTGGAAGGAAATGAAGTTCCAGTGCCTAAGATATCTAGGACCACGAGAATGGGCCTGCAAATGATGATGGGGAAAGGAGCCTTACCAGGAAAAGGACTGGGCAGATATCTTCAAGGAGAGATCCAAGTTCCAATGCTGAAAGAAAAGAGAGACCGTTTCGGCTTGGGTTTCAGGCCATATGCTAGACAGAGGAGAAAGGAAATAGGTAAAAAGCAAGAAATAAGAATAGCACGATTGAATGGGAAAGAATTCAACTGGGAATCAATGATATTCCCCCACATATCCCAGACCTTTGTATCCGGAGGGATAATTCACCCTGATAGAGGGTTATTGGAAAGTCCTCACATTAATGCCATACACGGGGAAGAAACTGAGCAAAGAAACCTATTGGGCATTCACCCTTATGAACATGGAAGCATTTTGGACAATTGGACTGCAGAGGAACTTCTTGTAGTTTTTAAAGATTATATAGAGTAATATCCAGAACAACTTGTTGTTTTTTAGCCTAGGAACAATAAGATTTCTTTTGTGAAATAGGCTCATGTTTAGACATTATTGTTTCAATAAAATACATCTTTGATAATTAACTTAAGCAGATATTCTTTCATTCTTTTGATTTTCTACTTTCATTCCAAATTTTTTATTCTCATTTATACCATATAAATATTTGTTCTCGAATTCATTTGTTCTTTGTACATTCTTTGGTGCCCACCACAGGTCCCTAGATATCAATGACATGAGCAATGATAATACAGATCCAGAGGTCCATTTTGAGCAAGACATGTGTTTGGCAGACTCTCAGGATTTTGAAGGTGACAGAGATTATGACTTATCTCCAGATTTGTTAAGAATGGTAAAGCAAGAGGTGAAACAAATTTTACCCCATGAAGAGGAGGTAGAGAACATAGCCTTAGAGGAAGGAAAGGTTGTGAAAATTGGAACGCGCATAGCCGAGGAGACAAAACAAGATCTTGTTGAGTTGCTACGAGAATTCAAGGACGTCTTTGTGTGGTCATACCAAGATATGCCTGGTCTAAGTACTGATATTGTAGTACATCACCTTCCCATAAGAGAAAAGTGCAAGCCAGTTCAGCAAAAGTTACGAAGGATGAGGCCGGATGTGGTGTTGAAGATAAATGAGGTCAAGAAATAGTTTGATGCTAGATTTCTACAGGTGGTCAAATACTCAGAGTGGGTTGCCAATATTGTTCCTGTCTCTAAAAAGGATGGAAAGGTCCGGATGTGTGTAGACTTTAGAAACTTAAATAAAGCTAGCCCAAAGGACAATTTACCTTTTCCACATATTGACACGCTGGTGGATAATACGGTGGGATACTCATTGTTTTTATTCATGGATGGTTTTTCGGGATATAATCAAATCAAGATGCACCCTGAGGATATGGAGAAAACTACCTTCATAACATTGTGGGGTACCTTTTGTTATAAGGTGATGCCATTCGGGCTGACGAATGCAGGAGCGACATATCAAAGGCCCATGGTAACCTTATTCCACGACATGATGCATAAAGAGATTGAAGTATACGTCGATGACATGATTGTTAAATCTCGAATAGAAAAGGAACACATTGATGTCTTGAAGAAGTTGTTTTTGAGATTGAGAAAATTTCAATTAAAGCTCAACTCGGCCAAGTGTACTTTTGGAACTCGGTCAGGGAAATTGCTTGGTTTCGTAGTCAGTGAGAGAGGAATCGAGATTGACTCAGATAAAGTCAAAGCCATACAAGAATCGTCTCTGTCACGCACTCAAAAAGAAGTCCGAGGTTTTCTTGGAAGATTAAATTACATTGCTCGGTTTATTTCACAATTAACTGAGAAATGTGATCCCATATTTCGGCTCCTTACGAAACACAACCAAGGCGTATGGGATGATGAGTTCCAGAAAGCTTTTGACAAAGTCAAACAATATCTGCCAAATGCCCCAGTACTATATCCGCCTAACCAGATAGACTGCTGATATTGTATCTAACAATGTTCAATAATTCCATGGGATGTGTGCTTGGTCAACATGATGAGTCAGGAAGAAAAGAAAAGGCGATATACCATCTCAGTAAAAAGTTCACTGAATGTGAAATGAGATATTCGCCGATTGAGAAATTATGTTGCGCCTTGATTTGGACAACTCAGAGATTGAGGCATTACATGCTATATCATACTACCTGGTTAGTTTCGAAGCTTGATAAGTTAAAGTATATGATGGAGTCTACTGCTTTGAATGGGAGGATGGCAAGATGGCAGATTTTGCTGTCTGAGTTTGATATAGTCTATGTGAACCAAAAGGCTATAAAAGGGAGCGCAATAGTAGAATTTTTGGCTAGCAGAGCTTTGGAGGATTATGAACCATTAAGCTTTGATTTCCCCAATGAGGAGTTAATGTGCATGGTAGCTTCTGAAGAATATCCATGGAAGTTCAATTTTGATGGAGCGTCGAATGCTGTGGGAAATGGAATTGGGGCAATCTTGATATCCCCTAGTGGTGATCATTATCCATTCATATGCAAATTGGATTTTGCTTGCACGAACAACATGGTAGACTATGAAGCATGCATCATGGGAATTCGAGCAGCTGTAGATTGTAAGATCAAAGTGCTAGAAGTATATGGAGATTCTGCCTTAGTAATCTACTAGCTTAAAGGAGAGTGGGAGACAAGAGATCCCAAACTAATTGATTACCGAAAAATAGTTTTGGGATTGATTGAGGAGTTCGATGAAATTACTTTTAATTATCTCCCACGTGATAAAAACTAGATGGCGGATGCTTTGGCAACCCTAGCTTCTATGATCAAAGTAAACAGACCAGAGGATATGAGACCTATTCATATGAGTATTTTCGAAATTCCAGATCATTGTTATAACATGAAAGAGGAGGAAAAAGATGATCACCCTTGGTATCATGATGTATTGCGATACGTAAAAAATCGTGAATACCCGAAGCATGCAACTGAGAATGAGAAAAGGACATTAAGAAGATTGGTCTATGACTATGTTGTAGATGGGGATGTCTTGTACAAAAAGAGAAAAGATCAAGTATTATTGAGATACGTTGACACTGTTGAAGCTAGGAAAATCCTAGAAGAAGTTCATGAGGGCGTTTGTGGAACACACGGTAATGGATTCACAATGGCCTGACAGATAATGAGATTTGGATATTATTGGTCCACCATGGAAGGAGATTGTATAAACTATGCCAAGAGATGTCATAAATGCTAGATTTATGGAGACAAAATTCATATGCCTCCGTCACATTTGCATGTTCTGACTTCCCCATGGCCTTTTTCCATGTGGGGCATAGATGTTATTGGACCGATCTCACCAAAAGCTTCGAATGGGCATCGTTTCATCTTTGTGGTAATTGACTACTTCACGAAATGGGTAGAGGCTGCTTCATATGCTAGCGTTACTAAGTCAGCAGTTAGTCAGTTCTTAAAGAAGGAGACCATTTGTCGATATGGAATGCCTGAAAGGATCATATCAGACAATGCATTGAACTTGAAAAACAGCATGATAGCAGAAGTTTGTAGTCAATTCAACATCAAACACCACAACTTGTCTCCGTAGCGCCCAAAAATGATTGGGGTAGTGGAAGTGGCCAATAAAAATATCAATAAGATAGTAGGGAAGATAACTGAGACTTATAAGGATTGGCATGAGAAACTACCGTTTGCACTCTATGCTTATCGAACGTCCGTCAGAACCTCTATTGGGGCAACGCCTTTCTCGTTGGTCTATGGGATGGAGGCAGTTCTACCTATTGAAGTGGAAATACCTTCTCTTCGAGTTTTGTTAGAAATAAAGCTGGATGAAGCTGAATGGATCCAAGCTCGATATGATCAGTTGAATTTAATTGAAGCAAAGAGACTAAGGGCTATTCGTCACGGTCAGATGTACCAAAAACGAATAATGCGAGCCTACGATAAAAAAGTTCGCCCAAAAGAGTTCATGAGGGGGACCTGGTACTGAAAAATATTCTTCCCATACAAAAGGATTTCAGAGGAAAATAGATGCCGAATTGGGAAGGACCATATGTGGTGAAGAAAGCTTTCTTTGGAGGTGCACTGATTCTGACTGAAATGGATGGGAAAAGCTTACCCAATCCTGTGAACTAGGATTCAGTCAAAAAGTATTTTGCTTAAAGAGGAGAACAAGCCAATGCAAAAACCCGCAAAGGGTACTTTGAGTTTCTAAAAAGAAAAGGAGGGGCCAGAGCGAAAACCCGCAAAGGGTGCCTTGAGACCAAAGGGGTTTTGAGTTGAAAACCCGAAAAGGGCAGCTCAAATTCTGAATGGATACGGAGTCATCTTGCTATACTTGAATCAACAAGAAATGAAGTATGTTGCATATCGGGGCATCAACAAAATACTTTGGGTCTTCTAAACACATGTTAAGCTCAAAACAGTCTTCATGGAGTTTGTATATAGAAGCCCAATCAGCGATATCTAGGACACTTGATCTTTGTCCTATTCATTTTACACTTTTTGAATTCTTTTTCTTCTCAAAGATATGTTCCCAGTTAATTTCCTTTGTATTTTTGATAATTCATTTAACTCTCTTTGAAATTAATTTATTTGTTACCCGTTATTCATAAGCCTGTTGCATTAAAATAATGATTGATGAACTAATAATTTCACAAAAGAAGTTCTACATATTACTTTGGAAATTTCTAGATAAAACAAGAAACCGATACAGGACAATTGTTCAGAATTTCCATATACGTAGATATTTGAGAAAGAAAAGTCTAGATAGAGACTATTTCTCTGAATTCTTTGTCCAATTGAGTGGTGGTGACGAAGATAAACAATGTCATCAGGTCATTCGGAGAATGGTATGACAGACTAATTTGATGGAGAAGATTCAAAAACCCTAAATTTTGATGGAATGCATTGTAGTTGAAACAAGTCCTGTATCCTTAAATTGTAGTAAAGAAGGACAGAAAAAAGTTGTGATTCCTAAGGGATGGTTTGAAGGTGGTATAAGCCTTGTGTCTCCAAGGTTCAAGAGGAATGGGCCCTAAAATTTCCATGGGGCAAATTATTTGAGCAAGAAAATGATACTTCAAGGGAACGAAGATGAATCCTTGACGAATAAATGAGTGATAACACCTTGAGTAGGAATCATAATCATATCATTTTTGCATTCACATATCATAGCATGTCTGAATAGGAGCATTTGAATCATTTCGATCAGGGCATCCTAATCATTCGGCATAAGTATATACCCATTCTACAGAGGTCACAGGACGATGTAGTAGGGCAAATTGTCACTTTCAGCCTTGTCTCCCTAAAGTTTCAGCGGAATAGACTGAAGACAACAAATCTTGCCTTCCTGAAGTTGTAAGAAGAAGATCAGAGATGTTAGCCTTGGCTCTCTAAATTTGCGGTAGAGCAAGCTAAAAGACAATAGATCTGGCATTCCTGAAGTTGCAGTGAAACAGATTGAAGACATCAGATCTTATCTCCCTGAGTTAACAGTGGTGCAGATAAAAAAATTACAGATTTTGCATTCCTGAAGTTGCAGGAAGCAAATCGAAGACGGTGAATCTTATCTTCCCGAGGTAGCAGTGGAATAGATTCACCACACCAACCTTATTTCCCTGAAGTTGCAGTGGAGCAGGTTGAAGTTTGTTGTAACACCCCTAACCCGCATCCGTCGTCAGATTAGGGTTACAAGGCATTACCAAATTAACCACAATTCAGTACACTCATAAAAATCATCTTATTACAATAAAACTTAAACAATCCATGCTTTCTAATTCAAACATATATTGATTATTTATTTAATTAAATTTTGAAACCAATTTACATACATTAAAGCTAAAATACTTACTCATAATAGACTTAATGTTCGGCAGAAATAAGCATTACATACATGTTATTCGAATATCTAGATTATAAGTAAGCTTATTTCGATTCATAAACCAACTATCCATATTATGACTTTTATTTATAAAAGATTAGCAAACATTGTCAAATAGACCAAAACGATCCTATACTTACTAAATGAAAGCACATTTCAATATGAAACCTATAATCATTTTCGCTCACAAATGGTAAATGATAGCTATTATGGTTTTCAAGTCAAATAACATGTTTAAACATTATACCAAAAATTACCTAAAACAATCAACTCCCTCATCACATATTCGGCTATCATATTTACTTTAATAATTATACCTATTATACTACTCATATGCCTATTGAATTTTTCATTACAAAACATATAAAGCCATGCCACAATCAAAGTATCATATATTAATTACCTTAATAGTTTAAACTAATTAAAAAAAAAAACATCCAACAACCATAATATACTATATAGCATATCTCTAAAATGAACCAAATACATTTGATCAATTATACATCATATATATATCATCATTATCACGCCATAATACCAACCACAAGCATATAAATGCATCATATAATATCCTTCCATTATAAACTATTACCATACCAACTTCACATAATATCCATAATATCAAGATTTAGCCATTTTCGTATGGCATTAAACACATTATGTTCGTAGTAAATTCAAAAGAGGAACATAGCCTATACATGCCATTGACTTTGAGTTCATTATAAAAAAGATACCAAAATATTGACGATAGTGTGATGAGCTTCAATGACGATCCCCGAGCACGTGACAATCACTCAAAAGAAATCTAAAACACGAGAACAACCAAGAAACAAGTAAGCTTTAGCAGCTTAGTAAATTATAAGCAATTGTAAAAGTATACAATTTAACATATACTAATTAGGTCAATATTATTTCAATCATCACTAAAATTTATAACCATAGGTAAATATCATAACACCATTCATAAACAATCATAATTCATAGCCTTAAGACCAAATACTCAAACATTCAATATTAGGTTTCACCTTAAACTATAAACCATTTTCACATCTCAAAACAAATTCATAAGCGAGTAAATACATCACATTTCTTTAATTCAATTTGCAAATATCACTTACCGAATTTTGTACTAAATTTACAAACCATCATGAATTACATACCTGATCATTTATTTTGTTTAATACATTTCACTAACCGATATCCTTGGAAAATTCGCAAACCCGCACTCTCAGTGCCAAAACATGTAACGTATTGCACACTTAGTGTCGTTACCTTAATATATAGCACACATAGTGCCAAATACTTGTAATGTATCACACAATTAGTGACATTACATTAATATTCCACACACTTAGTGCCAAATGACCGATTTCGCACACACAGTGCTCGGTATTTAAGTTCGCACACTTAATGCTTTACTTGAACCTGTTACTCACTTTGATAAACACATATATATACATATAATTTAGCTTATTACATCTATATATCAACTTCACATTCGACTATATTAATGATACACAAATATACATCACATTCGGCCAATTTCATCTCTTAAATCAATGTCACATATAGCTATATTATTAACTTATACTTATACTTCACATTCAACTAAATTCATCTTCCAACCAATATTACATTCGGCATTAGTATATTGTACATATTTACCTCTATTAAATTCATGTACATCATTATAGATAAAAATTCATTTCAACCCAATTGCTTAAAAACTTACCTCGAGTATCGACGGACTTCGTTTTTCGACTATTCAATTAACTTCTCCTTTCCCCGATCCAATCCCGATCCTTTTTGTTCTTAATCTAATAAATTTCAAATTTAGCTCATTCAAACATATTTTCATTCAATTTAATCCAAAAACACTTAAATGGGAAAATTACTATTTTACCCCTGACATTTACAATTTAGTCCCTATTGCATAAAACACAAAATACTCAAAATTGGACTAAACTTCTTAAGGGCCAAATATTCCTAGCCTTAATTCAAGCTCATACAATTCATTTGTTCTCACATTTTGACCTCCTCAATTTAAAAATTTCACAATTTAATCCTATTTAAACATTTCCAACAAAATGCCTTAATTAAACTTAACAATGTAACATCCTATATTTATTTTCTATTATTAAACACAAATTTCATCAAACTATTAACAATGTCATTTCATGAATACTTCATCAAATTCAAAAATTCAAGCTTGGGCTAGCTAGTATTAAAAGAAACGATCACAAAAACGTAAAAATTATCAAAAACCGAACTCAAATCACTTAACTATTGAGCTTGCAAAGGGCCAAACATTACAAAGCTTTCTCTCTTTTATTTTTTCTAAGTTTTAGCCATGAATAATGAGAAAAGATGAGCACTTTCATCTTTTATCAATTATATTATTATAACATATATTAAAATAATACATTATAACATAAAATATAATAAAAATTTCTAATCACTATTACATGCAAATCATGACCAGCCACTATGTCCATTTTATGGTCAATTTGCTATTTTAAACCTCTAATTTATAAAGACATCATCAATTCAGTACTTACACATTTAACCACCAAATTTTTTTTATGCGATTAAGCCCTTTTTCACAATTAAGCACCAAAACGATCAAATTTTAATACGAAATTTTCACACACACCAATTCACACATAATGAGCATAGAAAATAAATTTAAAATATTTTTTTGACTCAGATTTGTGGTCCCGAAACCACCGTTTCGATTAGGGTCAAAATCGAGCTGTTACATTTATAGTCTTATCTTCCTGAGGTAGCAAGGAAGAAGACTAAAGATTGTAGATTTTGTTTCCCTGAGATAGCAGTGGAGCAAATCAAAGACGGTAAATCTTATCTTCCAGAGGTAGCAGGGGACCAGATTTAAGCCACCAGCCTTATCTCCTTGAGGTAGTAAGAGAGCAGGCTGAAGTTTGTAGTCTTATCTTCCTAAGATAGCAGGGAAGCAGACTAAAGATTATAGATTTTTTTTCCCTGAGATAGCAGTGGAGCAAATCGAAGATGGTGAATCCTATCTTCCTGAGGTAGCAGTGGAATATATTCACCACACCAACCTTATTTCCCTGAAGTTGCAGTGGAGCAGGTTGAAGTCTGTAGTCTTATCTTCTTGAGGTAGCAAGGAAGCAGACTAAAGATTGTAGATTTTTGTTTCCCTGAGATAGCAGTGGAGCAAATCAAAGACGGTAAATCTTATCTTTCCGAGGTAGCAGGGGACCAGATTTTAGCCGCCAGCCTTATCTCCATTAGGTAGTAAGGGAGCAGACTGAAGTTTGTAGTCTTTTCTTCCTGAAGTAGCAAGGAAGAAGACAAAAGATTGTAGATTTTTGTTCCCCTAAGATAGCAGTGGAGTAAATCGAAGACGGTGAATCTTATCTTCCCGAAGTAGCAGTGGAGCAGATTCACCACACCAATCTTATTTCCCTAAAGTTGCAGTGGAGCAGGTTGAATATTATAGTCTTATCTCCCTAAAGTTGCAGTGGAATAAACTGAAGACAATAGATCTTATCTTCCTGAAGTTGCAGGAAACAGACTGAAGACAACAGATCTTATCTCCCTAAAGTTGCAGAAAACAGATTGAAGACAACAATCTTGTCTCCCTGAGTTTGCAGTGGAGTAGATTGAAAGCAACAGATCTTACCTTCCTGAAGTTGCAGGGATATCAGTTTGGCCTTGGAGCAAACTGAAGAAAGCAGACCTAGCATTCCTGAAGTTGTAGTGAAACAGATCGAAGACAACAGTTTTGTCTCCCTGAAGTTGCAGTGGAATGGATTGAAAACGACAGATTTTATCTTCCTGAAGTTGCAGGAAGAAGATCAGAGACATCAGTTTGGCCTCCCTGAAGTTGCAGTGGAGCTAATTGAAGAAAGCATATCGAAGACATCATTCTTGTCTCCTTTGCAGTGGAACAGACTAAAGTTAGTAAATCTCGTCTTCCTGAAGTTGCAGTGAAGCAGATTGAAGATATTAGCCTATCTCCCTGAAGATACAACCATTTAACAAGACCGGGCAAAATGGGTCCGTTTATCGTCTTTGCTCTATTCTCATTACACGACAATGAGCAAAGAGGGGTAGCTGTAATAACCCATTTATGCCCGGGCTTAAAACAAACAAAAGCCAAAATAAATAAAATAAAATAAAAATAAAATGTCCAGTTTATTTGTACAGTCCATTTACAAAACCAATAAATTACCCAACTAGACCCACTAGCCCAAAACCATTAACCCCATTACAACATTTGCCCAGTTACACCCCCAGACCCAATTACACCCAAAATAGAGACGGCCCAAAAGGCCCAACACTAAACAAGTTTCAGAAGCCTAGGGTTTCCCAGAACGAACCCTTGCGCTGCAGCCACCAGCCTCTCCTTGCGCTGCAATCCGCGCTCGAATTACGCCCCATCGCCGAGATCTGCGCCATTCACTTGCAAAAAAGGAAAGACACAACAGCAAATGTGGCAAGGAACGTAATGGACAGAACATTTGTATTTTATTTTTGGGTTATAAAACCCCGACATAAATTTGTAAAAGGACACGAACACACGGAGAGAATAGGTAAATATTCACAAAAATACAGAGAAATAAAATACGAAAACTTTATTACAGAGGTGATTTTCTCAGATTTTTCATTCTATTTTTTTATTTTTATTTATTTTCAATATATGCATTTTAATATATAAATACAGTTATAAAAATATAATAAAAAGTACCTTTCGATTAGCGTTCACAAAACGAAGGGGCTGGCGCATACGGAGGCGCGTATAGAGGCGAACGGTGGCTGATCGGACTGGGGTCCTGGCCTAAGGCCAAAGGACAGAGAGCATTCTCAAAGTTTTTTTTTTTTAAAAAAACGAGCTTTAAATGATTTGTTTTTTGAAAACTACTTTATATAGGCCAAGGAAACGACACCGTTTTGGTGTGGTCAGTTAATGACCAAAACGGCGCCGTTTTAAGGCTAGATCCGTGCATTGACCCGAAAACCCGGGGAGGATCCGCGCATTTTTATAAAAAGGGTAATTTGCCCTTTTAGTCCCTCATCAATTTTGTTAGTTAAAATTTCGTCCTAATTGAGTTTCTTTTTATTTTCAAATTAGCCCTGAGATTTATATTTCCTTTCAATTTAGTCCCTCGGGCTATTTAAAGGCTAATATCAGAACGACGTCATTTTGAAAATTCAGCATAATTGCCATATTAACCCCTGTATTGTGACGCGCTTTTTAATTTAGTCCTTTTATATTTATTTTTATTGCTATTTAATCCTTATTTCTTTATTTATTTTTAAAACCTTTTTATTTTATTTTATTTTAAATTATTCTAATACTATATTGAATTATTTTATCATATTAAAAATTTTATATTATTCTCATTATTAGTATATTAATTTATTAATAGTATAAATTCATATGTATTTTTTTACATATTTTCTTTATATATATATATATATATATATATATTAAATTACTACTATATATTACTTATTGGTTAATATTATTTATATTATATTATTTTATAATTTGTATATTAATTATATGTTATGCATTTTTAAAATTTTGTATTATTATATTATATTGCATATTACTTCTAAAATCTTATTTTGTATAAAATCTATTTATATTATATAACATATTTTATTTTTATTGTTTATATGAAATATATATGTATTAAATTATTATATTTTAAATGTAATTTTGTTTAAAGTTATACATTATTTATTTATTTAACAATATATTTTTTATGAATATATATATATATTATTCTAGATTACTCCACATTATTTTTGTATATTAATTCATTTTTTATTATTTCACATCATTTTATTTAAAATCGTATGTTTCTGAATTTACAATATCCATTATAACTCATTCTATGTTGTCATTTTACTTTATATTTATTTAATGGCTTTTTTTATTTTTTGTTATTTACTGCATTGTGTTTTATATTTGTTTATTATTTCTTTCGTTATCATTTGTATGTTTTGCTTTAGTATAATTATTCTATTATTTGTATCACTTATTATTTCATATTATTCTCTCTTTAATTATTCATTAGTAGTAGTTGTTAATATAATTTATAGTTATGATAAATTGCTATTTGGTATGTATATTGTAACGTATTAATGCAATATTTTTTTCAAACTTTCTTTTATAAAAAAATGCGCTTTGTAAAATTGTTGCATTTTATTTAAAAGTTTTAATATAGCGGTACGTGGTATTTCGGGGACTTCGAGAAAATTATACCCTAACTTATTGGGTTTTAATTTTTCTCGTAGAACTTATGGTATCAAGTATCCTTTTTTTTAAAACTTATAAACTTCAAATCAAAACTTATTCTCGGGAATTCAAAACATTGTATCCTAACTTACTGGATATGATGTTTTGTGTCTCGTGATAAGAATTTTCTAAATTAAGGTGAGCCTTGTTTTAGAGCCATGAGATGTTATATCCTAACTTACTGGGTATAACATTTTATTTTCTTTGAGATAGGTAAGTCTTGGTTTTCTTTCTAATAAAAGGATCATATTTTAAAATTTTTCAAATTTTCAACATTAGGACATGAAATTATCAATTAGGTACCAAATTTTGGGTGTTACGAGGGTGCTAACCCTTCCTCGTACGTAACCGACTCTCGAACCCATTTTCTTGTATTTCGTGAACCAAAATCAATGTTTTGAAATAAAATGTTTTATAAGGTGATCCAATCACACCTAAGTAAAAAGGGACTGGTGGCGACTCCCATTTTCGTTTTTAAAGTCGATCCCCGTTTTTTACCAAACCTTTTAAAAATGGTTACGACAGATTAGCAACTTCGCCGGGGACCAATAAGATAGTCAAGCCGTAAAATCGATAATTTCATGTCCTTGTGTCCGAATTTAAAAATTTGATTTAAAAATTATGATCCTTTTTTATTGCATGTGGTTCTAATTACATAAATTATCTTTGCATTGCATTGCATGACCGTTGCGGTCACACCCTTTTAAGTGGGAGTGAGAAGCTACTCCTTCGTGAGGTTTTCACCTGCGTGCAAGATAGTGAATCGCTTTCGGGATACATCTGTACCTATGTCTTCGTGAGATTTTCATCTCCGTGCAGCCATAGGGAAATGTATTCCCCTGAACTGAACTCGGTCCATATAAGCCTATAATGGGTGAGGATCAACGAATCTGCTAGTTCAGGTACCTCAACTTTAGAGCTAAACCACATGTAGAAAACATAAGAACCTACCCTAAGTAGAACTATGTCAAACCTTAGTAGCTACCCGGATAGGTGTTTGTTTATTTTACTTACTTTATATTCTATTCTGCGGTACTAACTTGTTGTGTTTTATTTTTGTGCATGTCATTTCATATTTTAAGAGGTATCGATTCACGGTCAGTTTCTAAGTTAGAAAGATGGTTATGGAGAATAAATTCCTTGATAAAATGGAAGACAATGCAGCCGTCCGTAGGTGGTCAGAGCAAACATAATTAGAAAAAGGAGATAGCCTAGCCGAAGGGTACAAGACCTATGGGACTACACTCGCATTAGTGTGACGCAAAATAATCTCCAAGAATTAAGAGAAGTATAGGACCGGTGGAGTGACGAGACCAAGCAATTGTTTTACTGTAGCTATGGTGATTTGCCGTACTTGCTGGACGTTAAGGTAGATGAACATGTGTTTCGGGCCATCACTCGATATTGGAACTCTACGTATAGTTGCTTTATTTTCGGAAGGGTTGATTTGGTGCCTACGGTGGAGGAGTATACAGTTCTATTGCGTTGTCTTAAGATTCAAGTAGATAAGGCTTACTCGAGGACTCCTAGTGTTCCAACCTTTTTGAGGAAATTGATGAATATTACGGGGATGAGTGAACAGTGGGTCACAGCCAGAATCAAGCAAAAAGGTGAGTATAAATGCATCTCATGGAAAGCTTTGAAGGATTTGATTTTAGTACATCCTAATATGAAAAAGAGAGTCGATGCATTTTGGATTAGTGATCTTCCCTAGGGCATTGAGATATGTGGATGAAGCAGTCTCAGATCTTTTCAATCGACTTGACAAACAAGTTACACTTGTTCCTAAGATCTTAGCGGAGACATTTCGATCATTGAATGCATGTAGGAAAGCTAGGGAAAGTAGATTTATAGGATTTGCGTAGTTGTTGTTAGCTTGGTTCCATAGTCATTTCTGGAGGGTGAATAAGGTTTCTTATCAGGTCTTTTCAGAAAATTACTCTCTGTTAAAAGAGATAGTGGCTACCCCAAGGAGAAACGACATATCTGAAGAAAATTGGATAGCGCTTCTACGAAATCTCTGAGAAGAAGATGTTGAGTGGAGAGCTCCCTGGATGGTTCCTAATGAAGTTCTCTATCGGTATGAAAGTTTTGATTGGGTCCCTCTACTTGGAATTTGGGGAGCCATTGGATATGCGCCTTTGCTCGTACTAAGGCAATTCAGATCAAGGCAGTTTGTACCGGCTACACATGGATTAGCTCAAAGCGAGTTTTCGTATAAAGGGGATAGCTATAAGAAAAGGGTTAAGGAGATTTCTAATGCTTGGAATCAGACTCGTCGCATGAAGAGAGTGGACGTAAACCCAATGACGACCCCAGAGTATAGTGGATGGTGAAGTAAAAGAGTCAATGACAATATCCCTGTGCCAAGTCTAGAAGGCGCTCGATCGATCAAAGAGTAATTATGAGTGGTCCCATCAGAATTGGAGATTATAAAACAAGATTTTGAAAGAAGGAATTTAGAGCTCGGAAAGAGAATAGAGAAGTTGGAAGAGGAAAAAATGTACCTGAGCTTAGACATGGATGTTCAGAAACTGGAGACCGAAAAGTTAAAAAAGGAGAAAAGGAAGATTGAGGACGATCGAGATAGTTTAAAGATGGAATATAAGAAGCTACGTCTATCAATGAAAAATGCCGGATTGGGGAAGAATTCAGAACAGTGGCAACATGATATTCGGGAAGAAAGGGCCAAAGCTGACCATTGGGAGAGGAAGTTTCAGGAAATGCAAGCGC
The DNA here is from genome assembly GCA_005393395.2 of Gossypium australe. Taxonomy (NCBI): domain Eukaryota; kingdom Viridiplantae; phylum Streptophyta; class Magnoliopsida; order Malvales; family Malvaceae; genus Gossypium; species Gossypium australe. The sequence continues at coordinate 34,314,140 of CM016615.1, read as the reverse complement.
GAAACGAGGCCTTAGAGGAGAGTTTGGCAGAAAGCTGAAATGAAAAGGGAGAATTAAAAGCTAGAGTGGCTGAAGTTGGACAGCCTCTTCATCACCATTGAAGCCGTAATTCTGCGATCAAGCTAAAGTCAAGTCTGAACAAGATTGAGGAAATGAAGGGTAAGATCAAAGAGTTAGAGTCGGTATTGCATAATTGTGAACTTTGGATCGAGCTTCTTGAAGCAAGAGAAGGGCATTGGAAGGAAGAACTCCACTATTCTCATGATCAAGTTAGAAGTTGGGATTATCTCATGGGTGAAGCAATAGTTCAGATTTGAGAGGTAGCTGATCACCTACAGACTTTGGAGGTACAGGCTGATACATTTAGCACGAAGTATGAGCTACAGTCAGATCGTGGTCAACAGTTAGTCTTGTTGTTTAGGAAAATCAAAACTTTGGGCCTTAGGGCGAAAGCATATTTGTAGTCCGTTTTATGTAAAGGATTTTGTTTTCTAATAAAGTTTTCTAAAATGAAGTTGAATCTGAATCGATGTTTCCTTGTATTCATGCATTTGCATTATATCACATCATATGCATTTAAGTCCATAGAGAGAGCCTAATTAGTTGAAATTATCAGAGAGAAAAAGAAAGAGAGAGAAGGAAAATCTGGAAACTGAACACCATTATGGTACACATGCCAAAACAAAGAAAATGGATCAAAGACTTGAACAATTCTAGAGAGACATGCAAGACCAGATGCAGGAGCAATTGGCAAAGCTCCAACAAGAAATGAGAGACCAAATGTTGGAAGCTCAAAGGAACATGATGGCTCAAATGGCCCAGATGTTGAGTGGGGCAATGGAAAAAGGAAAGGGTCCCATAGTTAACGCTGAAGACAATGAGGACTTTCCTACGGGTTTCACCCCACTGCATGTACAACCTGAGGAGTATCCCCAAAGGCCACCTGTCACGATTAGGCCTCAACAGGGGCAAGCTGATACTAGATCACCCATGAACTTCCAAGTTGGCTCAAGATCTAACCCCGGAGATAACCCTGCTAATCCTATTATCCTTGACTTAGATATAGCAGAGAGGGAGGGGATAAGAACTGAATCCTCAAGACAGTTAGGGAATCGCTGTAGATGGCTAGAAGAAAAGTTCAAAGCCCTAGAAAATATTGATAATCACCATGGAATTGACGGCAAACACTTGAGTCTGGTTCCAGATTTGATGCTTCCTCATAAGTTCAAGATGCCAGAATTTGAGAAGTATAATGGGACTAGCGGCGCTGAAGCCCACATCACTATGTTCTGTACACGGATGACTGGCTACGTGAACAATGATCATCTTTTGATTCTTCGTTTCCAAGACAGTTTAGTGGGAGCAAAATCCAGGTGGTACAATCAACTTAGCCGCGCTAATATTAGCTCCTGGAGAGACTTATCCCAAGCTTTCATGAAGCAATACAACCATGTCACAGACATGACGCCTGATAGAATCATGTTACAGAATATGGAAAAGAAGTTGAATGAAAGCTTCAGGCAATATGCGCAAAGATGGAGGGAAGTTGCCATGCAAGTTCAACCACCTCTCCTAGAGAAAGAAACTACCATACTTTTTATCAACACCCTGAAAGCTCCATTCATCACCCACGTGATAGGGAGTACCACCAAGAGCTTCGCGGATATAGTAATGGTAAGAGAAATGATTGAAAATGCCATAAGGGGTGGTAAGATTAAAGCGGGGGAAACCACTAAGAGGTCTGCTCTTAGGAAAAAGGAAAATGAGATGAATAATACGAGTACATACAATAAAGGGTATTCAAAGGCAATCACTATTAGGCAGCCAAAGGTAATTACGGCTGGGCAACAAGGGTCGACAAGACAAGAATCAGTCGCAAGGCAAAATTCAGAAAAGCTCTAATTTACGCCAATCCCAATGACATATAAGGAGCTATATCAAAGTTTATTTGATGCACACGTGGTGTCTCCGTTTTATTTGAATCCGTTACAGCCTCCATATCCCAAATGGTATGATTCAAACGCTCAATGCAACTACCATGCGGGAATAACGGGGCATTCAATAGAACACTGCAGTGCCTTCAAAAAGTTAGTCGAGAGATTCATCAAGATGGGGATTGTGAAGTTTGATTATACACCTAGTGCAGGGAACCCCTTACCTAATCATGGAGATAAGGGGATAAACGCGATTGGGGAAAATGTCATAAGAAGGATAAAGGAGGATATCTCGGAAGTGAAAACCTCGTTGAGAATGGTTTGGAGAGAAATGATGAGGAGAGGATTGGTAGAATCAGATTCTTTGAAAGGATGTGGAGGAATTAGGGACTACTGTGAGTTCCACAAAGCAGAGGGGCATGAGATCCAGGAATGTGTTGAGGTTAAGGTCTTGGTGCAAAGCCTTATGGACAATAAGGAATTGGAGTTTTATGAAGAAGGCTCAGAGGGAGGAAATATATATGTAACTGAAGAAGAACTGACAAAGCAAAAAGTTAATTATCCAAGGATCATTATCTCCCGACCACGAAGTACAGAAGGTGGAGCATAAGTAGCGCCAAAGGTCGTAATCCAGAAACTTGTTTCCTTGCCTTACAAGGATAACAAAATGGTGCCTTGGAATTACGACTGTAATGTGACAACACTGGGAGTGGAAAGCTCAGCTGGCACTTTCGAGGAAGTCCAAAATGAAGGGTCCTACACACGTAGTGGAAGGCGTTACGATTCAGGAAACGTCAGAACAGAACCATCAAAGTCAAATACTGTGGCAGTTGAACGAGAGAAAGGACCCGAGGCCTTTATTAATGTACCAGTAAAAGAAGAAGAAGCTAAAGAATTTGTGAAATTCTTGAAGCATAGTGAATACAGTGTAGTAGAACAACTGTACAAACAACCGGCTCGCATATCAGTGCTGGCACTACTTTTAAGATCGGAAGTACATCGTGAGGCTTTGATGAAAGTGTTGAACAAGACTTACGTTACTAAAGATATATCTGTCAATAAACTTGACCGATTGGTTAGTAATATAAGTGTTGATAATTTCATTTACTTCAGTGATGATGAATTTCCACCGGGGGCATGGGATCAACAAAGGCTTTGCACATCACTACTCGTTGTAAGGGATACACTCTGCCAAGTGCGTTAATAGATAACGGATCAGCTTTAAATGTCTTACCATTGTCTATGATGAAGAGGTTGCCTATAGACAGTTCTCACATGAAGACATGCTAGAACATAGTGAGAGCATTTGATGGCACCGAGAGAAGAGCGATGGGAAGAATTGACATACCATCGTTGATTGGACCAAACACATATGAGGTGGAATTTCTGGTAATGGATATTAAGCCCTCTTATAATTGCTTGTTAGGAACGCCATGGATTCATTCGGCAGGGGCAGTGCCCTCATCACTACATCAAAAACTGAAACTTGTAACAAAGGGCCGGCTAGTAACCATAAACGCAGAGGAGGACATCATAGCAACCGTAACCAATGACGCGCCATATGTAGAGACAAATGAGGAGGCCACTGAGTGTTCTTTCCGAACTTTAGATTTTGTCAACGCAACATTCATTTTGGAAGGAAATGAAGTTCCAGTGCCTAAGATATCCAAGACCACGAGAATGGGCCTGCAAATGATGATGAGGAAAGGAGCCTTACTGGGAAAAGGACTGGGCAGATATCTTCAATGAGAGATCCAAGTTCTAATACTGAAAGAGAAGAGAGGCCGTTTCGGCTTGGATTTCAGGCCAGATGCTAGATAGAGGAGAAAGGAAATAGAGAAAAAGCAAGAAAGAAGAAGAGCACGGTTGAATGGGGAAGAAGTCAACTGGGAATCGATGACATTCCCCCACATATCCCAGACCTTTGTATCCGGAGGGATAATTCACCCTGAGAGAGGGTTATTGGAAAGTCTTCACATCAATGCCATACACGGGGAAAAAAATGAGCAAAGAAACCTGTTGGGCATTCGCCCTTATGAACATGGAAGCTTTTTGGACAATTGGACTGCAGAGGAACTTTCTGTAGTTTTTAGAGATTGTAACAGAGTAATATTCAGAAGGCACTTGTTGTTTTTTAGCCTAGGAACAATAAGATTTCCTTTGTAAGATAGGTTCATGTTTAGACATTGTTGTTTCAATAAAATACATCTTTGATAATTAACTTGAGCAGATATTCTTTCATTCTTTTGATTTTCTAATTTTATTCCAAATTTTTTATTCTCATTCATACCATATAAATAGTTGTTCTCGAATTCATTTGTTCTTTGTACATTCTTTGGTGCCCACCACAGGTCCCTAAATATCAATGACATGAGCAATGATACTACAGATCCAGAGGTTCATTTTGAGCAAGACATGTGTTTGAAGGAATCTCGGGATTTTAAAGGTGACAGAGATTGTGACTTATCTCCAGATTTGTTAAGAATGATAAAGCAAGGGGAGAAACAAATTTTACCCCATGAAGAGGAGATAGAGAACATAGCCTTAGAGGAAGGAAAGGTTGTGAAAATTGGAACAAGCATAGCCGAGGAGACAAAACAAGATATTGTTAAGTTGCTACGGGAATTCAAGGACGTCTTTGCATGGTCATACCAAGATATGCCTGGTCTAAGTACAGATATTGTAGTACATCGCCTTCCCATAAGAGAAGAGTGCAAGCCAGTTCAGTAAAAGTTATGAAGGATGAGGCCGAATGTGGTGTTGAAGATGAAGGAGGAAGTCAAGAAACAGTTTGATACTGGATTTCTACAGGTGGTCAAATACTCAGAGTGGGTTGCCAATATTGTTCCTGTCCCTAGGAAGGATGGAAAGGTCTGGATGCGTGTAGACTATAGGAACTTAAATAAAGCCCGCGCAAAAGATAATTTCCCTTTGCCGCATATTGACACGCTGGTGTCTAATCCGGCGGGATAGTCATTGTTTTCATTCATGGATGGTTTTTTGGGATATAATCAGATCAAGATGCACCTTGAGGATATGGAGAAAACTACCTTCATAACATTGTGGGGTACCTTTTGTTATAAGGTGATGCTATTTGGGCTGAAGAATGCAGGAGCGACATATCAAACGCCCATGGAAACCTTATTCCACGACATGATGCATAAAGAGATTGAAGTATACGTCGATGACATGATTCCTAAATCTCGAACAGAAAAGGAACACATTGAAGTCTTAAAGAAGTTGTTTTCTTAAAGCTCAACCTGGCCAAGTGTACTTTTGGAGCTCAGTCAGGGAAATTGTTTGGTTTCGTAGTCAGTGGGAGAGAAATTGAGATTGACTCAGATAAAGTCAAAGCCATACAAGAAATGCCTCCGCCACGCACTCAAAAAGAAGTCTGAGGTTTTCTTGGAAGATTAAATTACATTGCTCGGTTCATTTCACATTTAACAGAGAAATGTGATCCTATATTTTGGCTCCTTAAGAAACACAACCAAGGCGTATGGGATGATGAGTGCCAGAAAGCTTTTGACAAAGTCAAACAATATCTGTCAAATACCCCAGTACTATCTCTGCCTAATCCAGATAGACCACTGATATTGTATCTAACAGTGTTCATTAATTTCATGGGATGTGTTCTTGGTCAACATGATGAGTCAGGAAGAAAAGAAAAGGCGATATACTATCTCAGTAAAAAGTTCACTGAATATGAAATGAGATATTCATCGATTGAGAAATTGTGTTGCACCTTGATTTGGACAACTCGGAGATTGAGGCAGTACATGCTATATCATAATACCTGGTTAATTTCGAAGCTTGATCTGTTAAAGTATATGATGGAGTCTACTACTTTGAATGGAAGGATGGCAAGATGGCAGATTTTGCTGTCTGAGTTTGATATAGTAATATGAACCAAAAGGCTATAAAAGGGAGTGCAATAGCAGAATTTTTGGCTAGAAGAGCTTTGGAGGATTATGAACCATTAAGCTCTGATTTCCCTAATGAGGAGTTAATATGTGTGGCAGCTACTGAAGAATATCCATGGAAGCTAAATTTTGATGGAGCATCGAATGCTGTGGGAAATGGAATTGGGGCAATCTTGGTATCCCCTAGTGGTGATCATTTTCCATTCACATGCAAATTGGATTTTGATTGCACGAAAAACATGGTGGAATATGAAGCATGGATCATGGGAATTCAAGCAGCCGTAGAGCGTAAGATCAAAGTACTAGAAGTATATCGAGATTCTGCCTTAGTAATCTAACAGCTTAAAGAAGAGTGGGAGACAACAGATCCCAAACTAATTGATTACCGAAAAATAGTTCTGGGATTGATTGAGGAGTTTGATGAAATTACTTTAATTATCTCCCACGTGATGAAAACCAGATGGCGGATGCTTTGGCAACCGTAGCTTCTATGATCAAAGTAAACAAACCAGAGGATATAAGACCTATTCAGATGAGTATTTTCGAAATTCCAGATCATTGTTATAACATGGAAGAGGAGGAAAAAGATGATCACCCTTGGTATCATGATGTATTGCTATACGTAAAAAATCGTGAATAACCAGAGCATGCAACTGAGAATGAGAAAAGGACATTAAGAATATTGGCCTCTGATTATGGTTTAGATGGGATGTCTTGTACAAAAAGAGAAAAGATCAAGTATTATTGAGATACGTTGACGCTGTTGAAGCTAGAAAAATCCTAGAAGAAGTTTGTGAGGGCGGAACACACGCTAATGGATTCACAATGGCCAAACAGATAATGAGATTTGGATATTATTGGTCTACCATGAAAGGAGATTGTATCAACTATGCCAAGAGATGTCATAAATGCCAGATTTATGGAGACAAAATTCATGTGCCTCCGTCACCTTTGCATGTTATGACTTCCCCATGGCCTTTTTCAATGTGGGGTATGGATGTTATTGGACTGATCTCACCGAAAGCTTCGAATGGGCATCGATTCATCTTTGTGGTAATTGACTACTTCACAAAATAGGTAGAGGCTGCTTCATATGCTAGTGTCATTAAGTTAGCAGTTAGTCAGTTCTTAAAGAAGGAGATCATTTGTCGATATGGAATGCCTAAAAGGATCATATCAGACAACGCATTGAACTTGAACAACAGCACGATAGCAGAAGTTTGTAGTCAATTCAACATCAAACACCACAACTCGTCTCCGTATCCCCTAAAAATGATTGTGGCAGTGGAAGCGGCCAATAAAAATATCAAGAAGATAGAGGGAAGATGACTGAGACTTATAAGGATTGGCATGAGAAACTACCGTTTAAACTCTATCCTTATCGGACGTCCGTTAGAACCTCTACTGGGGCAACTCCTTTCTTATTGGTCTATGGGATCGAGGCAGTTCTACCTATTGAAGTGGAAATACCTTCTCTTTGAGTTTTGTCAGAAATAAAGCTGGATGAAGCTGAATGGATCCAGGCTCGATATAATCAGTTGAACTTAATTGAAGAAAAGAGACTAAGGGCTATTCGTCACAGTCAGATGTACCAAAAATGAATGATGCGAGCCTACGATAAAAAAATTCGCCCAAGAGAGTTTCATGAGGGGGACCTGGTACTAGAAAAGATTCTTCCCATAAAAAAGGATTTCAGAGGAAAATGGATGCCGAATTGGGAAGGACCATATGTGGTGAAGAAAGCTCTCTTTGGAGGTGCACTGATTCTGACTGAAATGGATGGGAAAAGTTTACCCAATCTTGTGAACTTGGATTCAATCAAAAAGTATTTTACTTAAAGAGGAGAAGAGGCCAAGGTGAAAACCCGCAAAGGGCGCTTTAAGTTTCTAAAAACAAAAGGGAGAGGCCAGGGTGAAAACCCGCAAAGGGCGCCTTGAGACCAAAGGGGTTTTGAATTGAAAACCTGAAAAGGGCGGCTCAAATTCTGAATGGATATGCAGTCATCTTGCTATACTTGAATCAACAAGAAATGAAGTATGTTGCATATCGGGGCATCAATAAAGTACTTTGGGTCTTCTAAACACATGTTAAGCTCAAAGCAGTCTTCATGGAGTTTGTATATAGAAGCCCAATCAGCAATATCTAGGGCACTTGATCTTTGTCCTATTCATTTTACTATCTTTGAATTCTTTTTCTTCTCAAAGATATGTTCCAAGTTAATTTCCTTTGTATTTTTGATAATTCATTTAACTCTCTTTGAAATCAATTTATTTGTTACTCGTTATTCATAAGCATGTTGCATTGAAATAATGATTGATGAACTAATAATTTCACAAAAGAAGTTCTACATATTACTTTGGAAATTTCTAGATAAAACAAGAAACCGATACAGGACAATTGTTCAGAATTTCCATATATGTAGATATTTGAGAAAGAAAAGTCTAGATGGAGACTATTTCTCTGAATTCTTTGTCCAATTGAGTGGTGGTGACGAAGATAAACAATGTCATCGGGTCATTCGGAGAATGGTATGACAGACTAATTTGACAGGGAAGATTCAAAAACCCTAAATTGTAACGGAATGCATTGTAGTTGAAACCAGTCCTGTATCCTTAAATTGCAGTAAGGAAAGACAGAAAAAGTTGTGATTCCTAGGGGATGGTTTGAAGGTGGTATAAGCCTTGAGCAAGAAAATGATACTTCAAGGGAACGAAGATGAAACCTTGACGAATAAATGAGTGATAACACCTTGAGTAGGAATCATACTCATATCATTTTTGCATTCACATATCATAGCATGTCTGAATAGGAGCATTTGACTCATTTCGATCAGGGCATCCTAATCATTCAGCATAAGTATATACCCATTCTACAGAGGTCACAGGACAATGTAGTAGGGCAAATTGTCACTTTCAGCCTTGTCTCCCTGAAGTTGTAGCGGAATAGACTGAAGATAACAGTTCTTGCCTTCCTGAAGTTGCAGGAAGAAGATCAAATATGTTAGCCTTGGCTCTTTGAATTTGCGGTAGAGCAAGCTAAAAGACAACAGATCTGGCATTCCTGAAGTTGCAGTGAAACAGATCGAATACATTAGATCTTATCTCCCTGAGTTTGCAATGGAGCAGATTGGAAAATAGCAGATTTGGCATTCCTGAAGTTGCAGGAAGCAAATCGAAGACGGTGAATCTTATCTTCCAGAGGTAGCAGTGGAACAGATTCACCACACCAACCTTATTTCCCGGAAGTTCCAGTGGAACAGGCTGAAGTTTGTAGTCTTATCTTCCTAAGGTAGCAAGGAAGCAGACTAAAGATTGTAGATTTTGTTTCCCTGAGATAGCAGTGGAGCAAATCGAAGACGGTAAATCTTATATTCCAGAGGTAGTAGGGGACCAGATTTTAGCCACCAGCCTTATCTTTCTGAGGTAGTAAGGGAGCAGGCTGAAGTTTGTAGTCTTATCTTCCTGAGGTAGCAAGGAAGCAGACTAAAGATTTTAGATTTTTTTCCTTAAGATAGCAGTGGAGCAAATTGAAGACGGGGAATCTTATCTTCCCGAGGTAGCAGTGAGACAGATTCACCACACCAACCTTATTTCCCTAAAGTTGCAGTGGAGTAGGTTGAAGTTTGTAGTCTTATCTTCCTGAGGTAGCAAGGAAGAAGACTAAAGATTGTAGATTTTGTTTCCTTGATATAGCAGTGGAGCAAATCAAAGACAGTAAATCTTATCTTCCTGAGGTAGCAGGGGACCAGATTTTAGCCACCAGCCTTATCTCCCTGATGTAGTAAGAGAGCAGGCTGAAGTTTGTAGTCTTATCTTCCTGAGGTAGCAAGGAAGTAGACTAAAGATTATAGATTTTTGTTTCCCTGAGATTGCTGTGGAGCAAATTGAAGACGGTGAATCCTATCTTCCCCAAAGTAGCAGTGGAGCAGATTCACCACACCAACCTTATTTCCTTGAAGTTGCAGTGGAACAGGTTGAATATTATAGTCTTATCTTTCTGAGGTAGCAAGGAAACAGACTAAAGATTGTAGATTTTGTTTCCCTGGGATAGTAGCGGAGCAAATCGAAGACGATGAATCTTATCTTCCCGAGGTAGCAGGGGACCAGATTTTAGCCACTAGCCTTATCTCCCTGAGGTAGTAAGGGAGCAGGCTAAAGTTTGTAGTCTTATCTTCCTGAGGTAGCAAGGAAGCAGACTAAAGATTGTAGATTTTTGTTTCCCTGAGATTGCAATGGAGCAAATTGAAGACGGTGAATCCTATCTTCCTCGAAGTAGCAGTGGAGCAGATTCACCACACCAACCTTATTTCCTTGAAGTTGCAGTGGAACAGGTTGAATATTATAGTCTTATCTTTCTGAGGTAGCAAGGAAGCAGACTAAAGATTGTAGATTTTGTTTCCCTGAGATAGTAGTGGAGCAAATCGAAGACGATGAATCTTATCTTCCCGAAGTAGCAGTGGAGCAGATTCACCACACCAACCTTATTTCCCTAAAGTTGCAGTGGAGCAGGTTGAATATTATAGTCTTATCTCCCTGACATTGCAGTGGAGCATATTGAAGACAACAGATCTTATCTTCCTGAAGTTGCAGGAAACAGATTGAAAACAACAGATCTTACCTTCCTGAAGTTGCAGGAAATATATCGAAGACAACAATCTTGTCTCCCTAAGTTTGCAGTGGAGTACATTGAAAACAACAGATCTTACCTTCCTGAAGTTGCAGGGACATCAGTTTGGCCTTGGAGCAAACTGAAGAAAGCAGATCTGGCATTCCTGAAGTTGCAGTGAAACATATCGAAGACAACAGTCTTGTCTCCTTGAAGTTGCAGTGGAATGGATTGAAAACGACAGATTTTATCTTCCTGAAGTTGCAGGAAGAAGATTAGAGACATCAGTTTGGCTTCCCGGAAGTTACAGTGGAGCTAATTGAAGAAAGCATATCGAAGACATCATTCTTGTCTCCTTTGCGGTGGAGCAGACTAAAGTTAGTAAATCTCGTCTTCCTGAAGTTACAGCGAAGTAGATTGAAGATATTAGCCTGTCTCCCTGAAGATACAGCCATTTGACAAGACCGAGCAAAATGGGTCCGTTTATCGTCTTTGCTCTATTCTCATTGCACGAGAATGAGCAAAGAGGGGCAGTTGTAATAACCCATTTATGCCCGGGCTTAAAACAAACAAAAGCCAAAATAAATAAAATAAAATAATAATAAAATGTCCAGTTTATTTGTACAGTCCATTTACAAAACCAATAAATTACCCAACTAGACCCACTGGCCCAAAACCATTAACCCCATTACACCATTAGACCAGTTACACCCCTAGACCCAATTACCCCCAAAATAGAGATAGCCCAAAAGGGTCCAACACTAAACAAGTTTCAGAAGCCTAGGGTTTCTGAAACCCTAGGCGCCGCAAGCACCCAACACGAACCCTCGCGCCGCAGCCACCAGCCTCTCCTCGCACTGCAATCCGTGCCCGAATTACGCCCCATCGCCGAGATCTGCGCCATTCACCTGCAAAAAAGGAAAGACACAACAGCAAATATGGCAAGGAACATAATGGACAGAACATTTGTATTTTATTTTTGGGTTATAAAACCCCAGCATAAATCTGTAAAAGGACACTAACACACGGAGAGAATAGGTAAATAAAATACAGAGAAATAAAATACAAAAACTTTGTTATAGAGGTGATTTTCTCAGATTTTTCATTCTATTTTTTTATTTTTTATTTATTTTCAATATATGCATTTTTATATATAAATACAGTTATAAAAAATATAATAAAAAGTACCTTTCGATTAGCGTTTAAAAAACGAAGCGGCTGGCCTCCGGCCGCCATACACGGTGGCGTGTACAGAGGCGCGTGTAGAGGTGAACGGTGGTCGATCGGACTGGGGTCCTGGCCTAAGGCCAAAGGACAGAGAGCATTCTCAAAGTTTTTTTTTTAAAAAAAACGGGGTTTAAATGATTTTTTTCTGAAAACTACTTTATATAGGCCAACGCCGTTTTGGTGCGGTCAGTTAATGACCAAAACGACGCTGTTTTAAGGCTAGATCCGCGCGTTGACCCAAAAACCTGAGGAGGATCCGCGCGTTTTTATAAAAAGGGTAATTTGCCCTTTTAGTTCCTCATCAATTTTGTTAGTTATAATTTCGTCCTAATTGAGTTTCTTTTTATTTTTAAATTAGCCCTGAGATTTATATTTCCTTTCAATTTAGTCCCCCGGGCTATTTAAAGGCTAATATCATAACGACGTCATTTCAAAAATTAGGCATAATTGCCATATTAACCCTGCAGTGTGACGCGTGTTTTGATTTAGTCCTTTTATATTTATTTTTATTGCTATTTAATCCTTATTTCTTTATTTATTTTAAAACCTTTTTATTTTATTTTATTTTTGAATTATTCTAATACTATATTGAATTATTTTATCATATTAAAAATTTTATATTATTCTCATTATTTGTATATTAATTTATTAATAGTATAAATTCGTATGTATTTTTTACATATTATCTTTATATATATATATATATATATATATATATAAAATTACTACTATATATTACTTTATTTAGTTAATATTATTTATATTATATATTATTTTATGATTTGTATATTAATTATATGTTATGCATTTTTAAAATTTTGTATTATTATATTATTTATATTACTTCTAAAATCTTATTTTGTATAAAATCTATTTATATAATATAACATATATTTATTTTTATTATTTATATGAAATATATATGATTAAATATTATATTTTAAATGTAATTTTGTTTAAAGTTATACATTATTTATTTATTTAACAATATTTTTTTATGAATATATATATTTTCGATTACTCCATATCATTTTTGTATATTAATTCATTTTTTTATATAATTCATTTTTTTTATTATTTCACATCATTTTATTTAAAATCGTATGTTTCTGAATTTATAATATCCATTATAACTCATTCTATGTTGTCATTTTACTTTACATTTATTTAATGGCTTTTTTTTTGTTATTTACTGCATTGTGTTTTATATTTGTTTATTCTCTTTTTTATCATTTGTATGTTTTGCTTTAGTATAATTATTCTATTATTTGTATCACTTATTATTTAATATTATTCTCTCTTTAATTATTCATTAGTAGTAGTTGTTAATATAATTTATAGTTATGATAAATTGCTATTTGTTATGTATATTTTAACGTATTAATGCAATATTTTATTCAAACTTTCTTTTATAAAAAAATACACTTTGTAAAATTGTTGCATTTTATTTAAAAGTTTTAATATAGCGGTACGTGGTATTTCAGGGACTTCGAGAAAATTATACCCTAACTTACTGGGTTTTAATTTTTCTCGTGGAACTTATGGTATCATGTAACGACCCGAATTTGGGCCTAGTAGAATTATGCCCATTGGGTCTTAGGCGTGGGAGTGTTTAAAATTTTTAAGAACATGAGAACCGCATTTATGCAAGTTGGACCTGTTAGGTGAGTGATTTGGGAAGGTTAGGGGGCTTCTATGAAGTCCCGGGATCAAACTTGGGCTTTAGGAAAATTTTGGTTTTAGGTGAATAAAACCCTAGGAGTTAGTAGGTAGTCTTTAAGAATAAAATGTGGAGAAAAATGGCACAAAAGGGGTTGTGGTCTAGTGGCAAATGACGCCACAAAAGAGACAAGGGAATGATGCCACAAGGAAGCAAGGGGTCCAAGGTTCAAGTCTTGGTGCTTGCATTTTGATTTTCTTTTTAAATGGACTTTAGACTTTAGCAATAGACTTATATTTAGTTGCGCATGTTTTAAGACAACAAGGAGCTAGTTGGTAAAGTGGCTAGCGGCGTGGATTATGCTACAAGGGAGCCTGGGTTCGAATCTCATGACAAGCAAGGGAGTATTTATTTTGCGGATTGGACGGCCAGAGTTTGTGTTGGATTTAAACTCTACTGAAGAAGGGATCCCACATCGGAAAGCTAGCAAGAAGGAAGGTGAGAAGCTGGCTTTAAATAGAGCTACCTATGAGGAGAGGAAGCATACCTTGGTGGGCGTTTTGGCATAGGAGCATTCGGAGCGTGGATTAGCTTCAGACTCCTATTAGGTGTGTATTTCGCACTACTTTAGCTATAGAGCGGCAAATGCCGAAATGTCGGTCACACGGCGATGGTAGCCACACGAGCATACGAGCGCATGTGTGGGAGCTTCGACGCGAGGCCACCATGAGTATTCTTGTGGGTTGATGCTATTTAGGCCACGATGGGCCGAACGGGGCAAGCGGGCCCAATGGGCCTGTGGGTCCATATGAATAAATTGTATGATTGTGTAGTAGATGCTGGATTAGACTATGTGAATCTCATATCTGTGGCTAGATTTGGGCTAAATGGGCCACAAGAGCGTGTCGGCTCAATTGGGCCGAAAATGGGCCTTAGGCCCATTCGCATCATTATATCTGTTTAAAATGCCTGAGTCGCTCGAGGCGACTGTAGACCTTCTGAGGGGTTGACAAAATTACTGAAATACCCTTGGTTTATAAAATTATTAAAATACCATTGGTTTACAAAATTACTAAAATACCCTTAGTTTACAAATTTACTGAAATACCCTTGGTTTACAAAATTACTGAAATACCCTTGGTTTATAAAATTACTGAAATACCCTCAGTTTGTAAAATTATCGAAATACCCCCAATTTGCGAAATTACTAAAATACCCCCAGTTTTCAAAATTACTAAAATGCCCCCGATTTGTGAAATTACCAAAATACCCCTGGTTTGCAAAATTAATGAAATACTCCTAATTTGCGAAATTACCGAAATACCCCTGGTTTGTGAAATTATCGAAATACCCTCGATGGGTAAAAGCACCGAATTACCCCTGTAGGGTAGAATTATCGAAATACCCCTGAGGGGTAGGATTACCAAAATACCCTTATAGGGTAAATGACTGTTTTGCCTTTGTAGGTAAATGACTGATTTAGACTGTGAGTTTGACTGAGTTGACTATGATTGTATGGCTGTGTTTTAACTGGCTTGACTGTGGGCGTGTGTCTGATTTGTTGTTAATATGTGTTGAAATGACTGTTACTAAGCATGGCCATTTTGCATACACGTGTAATGATTGAGCATGACATACACAGCATATTGCATTGGGTTGGGTTATAAAGTTCAGAGGAAGTGTATTCTGGTGGCCCTGTCACATTCTATTTTAGTGGCTATGCCACATATATTATTTTGGTGGCTCAACCACATATACCGTTATTAGCAGCTTGGCTGCATTATTGGAGAGCTTGGCTCTGTGCCATCTTGAATATGGCTTTGTGCCAATCATATTTACCTGTGGCTTTGTGCCTAACAGATATCGATGACTCTGTGTCGATCCTATTTACCCAAGGCTGTGTGCCGATTATATTACTATCGCTGATGGCTATGTGCCGATTATGATTTTGATGGCTCTGCCACATTCCGTTCTGGTGGCTATGCCACGTATATTCTGTTATTCTGGTGGCTTCGCCACAAATTCTGCGATGAGCAACATGACTGCCATCGAGGTGTGTAGCAAATGGAGGGTTTGTAACATCCTGGTTTTGGGCCTAGTCGGAATAGTGGTGTGAGACCACAAATTCGAGGTCTATGTATGATTTTTTGAGGTTTATACTATGATTTCATGTTAGTGTGAAAGTTTTACGAAGCAATTTTGTGAAATTGCGGTTGAATTGTCCAAAAGGACTAAATTGCAAAAGTTGCAAAATGTGAGATTCTAGAAGCTGTTTGTGTGAAATTGCTTTAGAATATTAATTAGAAGTCCTTAATGAGTAATTTTCCCAATTTTTAGTTTTTGGACAAAATTGGGCATGAATAAGTTAAAATAGGAAGGTTATCAAGGGCATTTTGGTCATTGGCAATTAAATGATTAAAAAGGGAGAAAAGATGACAAAAATTCATTCATCTTCTCCCCCAAGCTACCGAAATTTGAAGGAAGCCATTGTTAGGGCTCTTCAACTTTTCAAGCTAGCTAGTAAGTGTATTCTAGCCCCGTTTTTGATATTCTTTGTATTTTTGAAGTCCTTGTAGCATGAGTAAGCTATTTTTAGCCATTTGATGAGCTATAATGGATGTTCAAACATGTGTTCATGTATGACATGCATGTATTTTGATGTTTTATGGAAGATTATGAAATTTTGATGCAGTAGGAACATCTTTTGCTAAGTCATTTTCCATGAAAATGCATGTAAGGACTAGTTTGTAAAAGTTTTATGTTTGGTCATACATGTGTGATTTAGTGAGAATTGATGATTGCTTTAGTTGAGTAAGTGATTCGGCTAAGCATGAAAGGCTAGAAAGTTGAATAAAAATCACTTTCTGAGCCTTGGGCCAAAGGTGTAAATATGAGAAAGATTAGGGGCAAAAGAGTAATTTTGCCAAAGTATGAGATAAGAGTCAATTTAGTCAATGTGTTTATCAATGAGTTGAATTATCATTATAGATCAAGAAAAATGAAGCCCGGATCGAAACCGAGGCAAAAGCAAGGTGGTGGACTAAATTACACATTTCTATACTTTTGAGTATTGAGGTAAGTCTATGCATAAACAATGCATTCATGCTTACAATTTGTTAATGCTAGCTAGTGTGTAACATGATTGGGAATGATTCGGAACCTATGTGGGATGAATGTGGTAGAAAAAGTTTGAATGGATGTATGGTTAAGTAAGTAGATATGTGAATGCGTAGTGAGAATGCTAAATGGTGGGCTAAGTGCGATACCATCCTAATGCATATTGACGATGAGCTGACTATGTGCGATGCTATCGTTAGGTATATCGTCTAGTGGGCTATGTGCGAAACCACTATGAATACCTTTGTGGTAGGCTAAGTGCGATACTACCTTATTAATTGATTGTGGTGGGCTAAGTGCGAAACCACCAAGAAATTAGCTGTGTGGATTAGTTGTGTGGTTGTATAATTGAATTAATTAGCTGTGTGGATGAATTATCGAGAAATGATGTTGTGTTGTATATTGTGTAAATGTGATATTGAAATGCAGGGGTGCATTTCAATGGTTATGAGTATATGACTCATGAGGTGTTGGAAATGTGGTAAGCAATAGAAAGAGTAAGCATAGTTGTACGTTATATGCTAGTATAATGTTAATTGTTGTTTGTCTTATACTATGATGCTTAATTGTTTATGTGTAAACTTATTAAGCTCAAAGCTTACTCCTTTCTTTTCCCTTGTCTTATAGAGAAAAAGTATTGAATCGAGATACGAGGATCAATTGGAAGACCGCCCACACTGTCAGCACACTCTGGTACATGAGACTAAGTGTTTTGTATATGGCATGTATAGGGGCTAGACAAGTTAGTGAATTCTATTGTAAATGGTTAAAATGTGTTGGTCTTTAAATGGATGATACATTTTGTATAATGCCATAGTTGTTGGTGATAAACCGTAAAAGTAACATATTTTAGGCCCACATTTAGCATGCTTTTGGATGATTTATCCCTTGATTTATGTAAAAAGGTGCTCTTAATCCTTTCTTTTCATATTTTATACTCAGGAAAGCACCCGAGGATGAAAAGAACGAGAAACGGGGCTTAAAACGGACCAAATTGGGCCAAATTAGAAATCGACATGGCCTGGGCCTAAAACCACACGGCCTGGGCCTCATTAAAAGTTCGAACACGGCCTGGCCATGACCCACACGGGCATGTGCCATGGCCGTGTCCCTGTCGTGGAGAAAAGCAATTTGACTCGGAAAAGGATACTTAGGGGCAAAGAAACCTATTTCAAAAGCCTATATAAGCACCCTAAGTATAACCTAGAAGGGGGCGGTTAGCTAGGCCAAGGAGCCGAGCCAGAAAGGTCAGATTTGTGGAAATTACTCGAAGATAGCCAGTTGATCCATCTCAAGAAGCCAGAATTATACTCAAGACGGAGGATCTCTTCTTTAATTCCTTCAAGGGGTTTTAGGGATTTCTTATGTTTTGTTTTATCTTTTCTTTTGAGATGGTTTCTTCTATTATTATGAGCTAAACCCTCAGATACCTGAGGGGGATGAAACCTAAGATGAATCTTGTTATCGTTTGCTGAACTATATGATAAATATTTGACTTGTTCTTAATTATGTGTTCTTAATTCTTGTGTTGATATTTCCGGGATATTAATTCAAGTATGATGTGCTTAGGTGGATGAGCAAAAGTCCCTGCCTAAGAGTAAATCTAGCGTAATTAAGCGGAGTTGATCGCGCGCCTAGAGATAGGGTGATGAGATTTTGCCAGATTAGGGTGAAACCTAATATGGGAGTTCATAGATCGAGTTAATGCAATTCTAGGGGTTTTAATTAGAAAGAGATTTTAATTAATCAACCTAGGGTTAAACGTTAGTCTCCTCGAGAGAGGGTTTAATATACATTAGGGAATCTTACGGATCAAGTCAAATGAATAAATCGTCTGGTTTAGAGTTAGATAACAAGTGAAGTCTAGGTGGATTCTTCCTTGGGTGTCGTCTTAATCAATTGGTTTTTCTTCCAAGTTATTTTCCCAAACTCTTTCTCTTTGTCTTTGCATCTTTAGGTGAGTATTTAATTAATTTAGATTAGATAAATAAATCCCTTTATTTTAGGTTAGTATTTAATTAATTTAGATTAGATAAATAAATCCCTTTATTCTTAGGCTAGATAATAAAAAGAGAGTTAGTATTAGTACTTTTGGTTCCTTTGGGTTCGACATTTTCAATCTTGCCTAAACTATACTACTGTTTAATAAGTGTGCTTGCCTCGAAATCGTTGTCATAGTTGGTTTCTAGGTTCGATCATTCTCATTTATAAATTTTAAGACTTTGACATCGCGAAAACAACGATCAGTTGGCCATTTTATATTATATGAAAAGTTATAGTTATCTATGTGAAACTGCACTTCAATTTGAGTTGATTATAGATGTGTTGAATGAATGCATATTGTGTATGCTAGAGGGGTGAGAAGAACTTAGCACATAGCTTTGTTTTTGTCCATGTGGATAGACACACGGGCGTGTGTCTAGACCATGTGTGACACACGGTCAGACTACGAGTGTGTGACTTGGCCGTGTGTCCTTTGCATGTTAACATTTTAAGTCAGAATAGACCACGGACTAGCCACACGGGCGTGTGCATAGGCCGTGTGAGTTTAGTCAATACTGGCCACGGGCTAGCCACAGGGGCGTGTGACTAGGCTTTGAGGCCGTGTGTATGTAGTCAGTATTCACCACAGTTGTGGAGCATGGGCGTGTGGGTCTATGCACGGGCGTGCCTCATCTTGCAGGGGCGTGTGAGCCCTGTATAAAAGACGAAAAATTTAAGATTGGGAAAAAGTTCTGAGATAGTCTCGAGAGCCCTCGTGTATATGAGTGAGGCCTCATACGTCGAGAGTGAGGTTATTGAGGTGACTTAAGAGAGTAGTTGATGAGCCTAAGTGGCGATCAAGTAGTTTTAATTCGGTAACGCCTCGGGCCCGGTTCTAGCATAGTATTTGGGTGAGGGGTGTTACATTTAGTGGTATCAGAGCTATGGTTTAGTCAGTTCTAGGACTACCGTAGCGGGTGTAAGAGTCTAGCTATACATGCCATAAGTGTACAATGATAGTGTGGTGGTTTCTGATGATTTTAAATCTTGTTTCATATAGTATATGGATCCCGATCAATCTACTGCTGATGAAGCAGCTAGTAATGCACCGGCTCCTGCTCAAGGAACTGTGCCTGTACAAAGCGGACCCGAGGCTAGGGGTCAAGGAGAAGAGGCACGGGAAGCCTTTCTCCAGATGATGAGTAATTGGTACTCGGACTATGTTCGAGTGAAGCCGAATGCTCAACCTCCTCCACCTCCTCCTATACCTCAGCCAAATCTTGTGGCTCCTCAAGGTATTGATGTAGTGAGAATATCGAAACCCCCAGTGGATAAGATGAGAAAACACGGGGCTGAGGAGTTTAGAGCTAAGGTAGATGATGACCCTAAGAGGGCGGAGTTCTTGTTAGAGAACTCGATGAGAGTGTTCGATGAAATCTAATGTACACCAGAGGAGAGTTTGAAATGTGTCATATACTTGCTGAGAGATTCGGCATACCATTGGTGAAGACATTAACGTTAGTGGTCCCAAAAGAGCGGGTGATGTGGGACTTCTTTCTGGAAGAGTTCCGGAAGAAGTATACAAGCCAATGGTTTACTGATCGAAAGATAAAAGAATTCCTTGAGTTGAAGTAAGGAAGAATGACGGTAGCGGAATATGAGCATGAGTTTGTTAGGCTCAGTAAATACGCTCAAAAATATGGGTCGACAGAGACCAACTTATGTAAAAGGTTCGAAGATGGACTGAACGAGGACATCAAACTCCTAGTAGGTATTTTAGAGTTGAAAGAGTTTGTGGTGTTGGTTGAAAGGGAAAGTAAGGTCGAAGAGTTGAGTCCCGAAAAGAGGAGGGCTGTGAGTGAAGCCCGAGATACGAGAAAGATACCGATGGGCAAGTCGTATCAAGCCCAGTCGAAAAGGTCCAAGGAAGTGAATCCTCAGACTATAGCACCAGTGGGTTATTCGCATCGAGATTTGAGCAATACTCCTGCGGGTTCGAGAGTCCAAGCCACCTCAATAGAAAGTGTGGGCGATACGAAGAGTAAATCGGAGTGTCCGAGTTGTGGTAGGTATCACACAGGAGAATGTTGGTGAAATAGTCGAAAATGTTATAAGTGAGGTTCCCCCGACCATTTTATCCGAAACTGCCTCGAGAGGGATGATAAGGAAGAGAAACAATAGATGAGACCAAGTGATGTGCCTACAAGGGGTAGACCACCAAGAAACCCAAGAGGTGGGGTTAGTGGTAGAGGTGCGTCCAGAGTCTCTGCTGTGAGACCAGAGGGTCGGGCACCTGCGAGGACTTATGCTATTCGCGCTTGCGAAGAGGCATCCTCCCTAGATGTGGTAACAGGTACTTTTTCTCTCTATGACACCTTTGTTATTGCTTTAATAGATCCAGGGTCTAATCACTCTTATATTTGCATGAGATTGGCATCTAGTTTGAGTATGACCATTGAGTCTACAGATATTGTGGTTAAGGTGTTAAACCCATTAGGAAAGCATGTGTTAGTGGACAAGGTGTGTAAGAGTTGTCCTTTGACAATTAGAGGTCATTTTTTTTCGGTAAATTTGATGTTGTTGCCGTTTGATGAGTTTGAATTGATCCTAGGCATGGATTGGTTGACTACCCATAGTGTCTTAGTGAACTATGGTAGTAAGTTTATTGAATTGATTTGTGAGAGTGGAGATGTTGTTCGGGTTGAATCAGGTGGATCAGATAGTGTACTAGTGATGATTTCTTCTCTAGTGACTGAGAAATGTTTGAGAAAAGGATGTGAGTCCTATCTCGCTTTTGTGTTGAATACTCAGGAGATTGGAGTGATGTTTGAAACAGTACCGATAGTATGCGAGTATCCAGATGTATTCCCGAAAGAGTTACCCGGATTACCTCCAGTGAGAGAGGTCGGGTTTGGGATTGAGTTAGTTCCGAGAATGGCACCTATTTCAATTGCTCCATATAGAATGGCACCTTTAGAGTTGAAAGAACTGAAAGTTCAGTTGCAAGAGTTGACAGATAAGGGTTTTGTAAGACCGAGCTACTCACCGTGGGGTGCTCCGGTATTATTTGTGAAGAAGTAAGATGGGCCTATAAGATTGTGTATAGACTACAGACAACTCAATAAGGTGACAGTGAAGAATAAGTATCCTTTACCAAGGATAGATGATCTTTTTGATCAACTGAAAGGAGCTACCGTGTTCTCCAAGATAGACCTGAGGTCTGGTTACTATCAGCTGAGAGTGAAGGAACAAGATGTGTTGAAAACTGCATTTCAAACAAGGTATGGCCATTATGAGTTTTTGGTTATGCCGTTTGGTTTGACGAATGCGCCTGCGATTTTTATGGATCTGATGAATCGTGTTTTCAGACCGTATGCAGACAAGTTTGTAGTTGTTTTCATTGACGACATATTGATCTATCCTCGGGGTGAGAATGACCATGAAGAGCATTTGAGAATTGTCTTGCAAACTTTAAGAGATAAGCAATTGTATGCTAAGTTTAGCAAGAGTGAGTTTTGGCTCAGAGAGGTCTGATTCTTGGGATACATTGTGTCAGGAGATGGTGTCAAAGTTGACCCGAGTAAGATTTCAGCTATTGTGGATTGGAAACCGCCGAGGAATGTGTCAGAAATCAGAAGTTTCTTGGGATTAGCAGGTTATTACAGACATTTCATAAAGGGGTTCTCTATGATTGCTACCCCGGTGATGAAACTATTGCATAAAGATGCCAAGTTTGAATGGAATGAGACATGTCAACAAAGTTTCAAGAAACTGGAAACATTGTTGACTGAGGCACCAGTTTTGGTTCAACCAGAATCAGGGAAAGAGTTCGTGGTTTATAGTGATGCGTCGTTTAATGGTCTCGGTTGCATGTTGATGAAGAGGGTAAGGTAGTCGCTTACGCCTGAAGACAGCTAAAATCGCACGAGAAGAATTATCCGACTCATGATTTGGAGTTGGCTGCGATTATTTTTGAGTTAAAGATTTGGCGACATTACTTGTATAGGGAGAAGTGCCGAATCTTTACGGATCACAAGAGTTTGAGGTATTTGATGGATCAGAAAGATTTGAATTTGAGACAGATGTGGTGGCTTGAGTTATTGAAAGACTATGAATTAGTCATTGATTACCACCGGGGAAAAGCGAATGTGGTTGCGGATGCCCTGAGTAGGAAATCTTTATATGCTCTAAAAGCTATGAGCCCGAGTTTAGCATTATCTGATGACGGTGCTATTTTGGCAGAGTTGAGAGCTAGGCCACTATTTGTTCAACATATATGTGAGGCTCAGAGAAATGACAGTGATATACAAGCTAAGAAAGCTAAGTGCGGATCAGAAAGTGATTCTGATTTTCGAGTGGACTCGAATGATTGTTTGTGATACTGTGACAGAGTTTGTGTACCCAGAGATGAAGAGTTGATCCGAAAGGTTCTGCATGAGGCACATAGTGGTTATTTGTCAGTGCACCCGGGCAGTATGAAAATGTACAACAACTTGAAGAAGTTATATTGGTGGCAAGGTATGAAAAGAGATATTTTAGAATTTGTGATAAAGTGTCTGATTGTCAACAGGTGAAAGCTGAGCATCAAGTGCCTTCAGGGTTGCTTCAGCCTGTGATAGTTCCCGAATGGAAGTGGGATCGGGTTACCATGGATTTTGTAACGGGGTTGTCGATGACTCTGAAAAGAAAGATGTTGTGTGGGTTGTTGTGGATAGACTAACGAAGTCGGCTCACTTTATTCCGGTATGTGTTGATTATTCACTAGATAAGTTAGCTGAGTTGTATGTTGCAGAAATAGTGAGATTGCATGGTGTGCCTATATCTATTATATCAGATAGAGATCTAAGGTTTACTTCGAGATTTTGGAAGAAGTTGCAAGAGGCCATGGGTACGAGGTTAAATTTCAGTACTGCGTTCCATCCGCAAACTGATGGTCAGTCTGAAAGAGTGATTCAAGTTCTTGAGGATATGTTCCGATGCTGTGTGTTAGAATTCGAGGGTAGTTGGGAGAGATATCTACCTTTGGTCAAATTTGCCTATAACAACAGTTATCAGTCGAGTATACAGATGGCACCGTATGAAGCTTTGTATGGTCGTAAGTGTCGGACTCCATTGTATTGGACCGAGCTTAGTGAAAAGCGGATCCATAGGGTCGATCTAGTGAAAGAAACTGAGGAAAAAGTGAGAGTAATTTGTAATAGTCTGAAAGCTGCTTCGGACCGACAGAAGTCGTACGTGGATTTAAAAAGAAAAGAGATTGAATTTGAAGTAGGTGACAAAGTATTTTTGAAAGTGTCCCCATGGAGAAAGATTATGAGATTCGGACGAAAAGGGAAGTTGAGTCCAATATTTATAGGGCCGTATGAGATTACAGACAGAGTTGGGCTAGTAGCTTACCGGTTGGCTTTGCCAGTAGAGTTGGAAAAGATTCATAATGTGTTCCATGTGTCGATGTTGCGATGGTATCGTTTCGATCCTTCACATGTGATTCCTACAACGAAAATTGAAATAAGACCGGATATGTCTTATGAAGAGGAGCCGATTAAGATCTTGGCTCAAGAGGTGAAACAGTTGAGAAATAAGAGCATAGCACTAGTGAAAGTGTTGTGGCAGAGACACGGTGTGTAAGAGGCTTCGTGGGAAACGGAAGAGGCTATGAGAGAGCAACATCCAAACCTCTTTACCGGTAAGATTTTCGGGGGCGAAAATCTCAAAAAGGGGGAGAGTTGTAACATCCCGGTTTTGGGCCTAGTTGGAATAGTGGTGTGAGACCACAAATCCGAGGTCTATGTATGAGTTTTTGAGGTTTATACTATGTTTTCATGTTAGTGTGAAAGTTTTATGAAGCAATTTTGTGAAATTGCAGTTGAATTCCCCAAAAGGACTAAATTGCAAAAGTTGCAAAATGTGAGATTCTAGAAGCTATTTGTGTGAAATTGCTTTAGAATATTAATTAGAAGTCCTTAATAAGTAATTTTCCCAATTTTTAGTTTTTAGACAAAATTGGGCATGGATGAGTTAAAATAGGAAGGTTATCAAAAAGGGCATTTTGGTCATTGGCAATTAAATGATTAAAAAGGGAGAAAAGATGACAAAAATTCATTCATCTTCTCCTCCAAGCTGCTGAAATTTGAAGGAAGTCATTGTTAGGGCTCTTCAACTTTTCAAGCTAGCTAGTAAGTGTATTCTAGCCCTGTTTTTTATATTCTTTGTATTTTTTAAGTCCTTGTAGCATGAGTAAGCCATTTTTAGCCATTTGATGAGCTATAATGGATGTTCAAACATGTGGTCATGTATGACATGCATGTATTTTGATGTTTTATGGAAGATTATGAAAGCTTGATGTAGTAGGAACATCTTTTGTTAAGTGATTTTCCATGAAAATGCATGTAAGGACTAGTTGTAAAAGTTTTAAGTTTGGTCATACATGTGTGATTTAGTGAGAATTGATGATTTCTTTAGTTGAGTAAGTGATTCGGCTAAGCATGAAAGGCTAGAAAGTTCAATAAAAATCACTTTCTGAGCCTTGGGCCAAAGGTGTAAATATGAGAAATATTAGGGGCAAAAGAGTAATTTTGCCAAAGTATGAGATAAGAGTCAATTTAGTCAATGTGTATATTAATGAGTTGAATTATCATTATAGATCAAGAAAAACGAAACCCGGATCGAAACCGAGGTAAAAGCAAGGTGGTGGACTAAATTGCACATTTCTATACTTTTGAGTATCGAGGTAAGTCTATGCATAAACAATGCATTCATGCTTACAATTTGTTAATGCTAGCTAGTGTGTAGCATGATTGGGAATGATTGAGAACCTATGTGGGGTGAATGTGGTAGAAAAAGTTTGAATGGATGTATGGTTAAGTAAGTAGATATGTGAATGCGTAGTGAGAATGCTAAATGGTGGGCTAAGTGCGAGACCATCCTAATGCATATTGACGATGAGCTGGCTATGTGCGATGCTATCGTTAGGTATATCGTCTAGTGGGCTATGTGCGAAACCACTATGAATACCTTTGTGGTAGGCTAAGTCGATACTACCTTATTAATTGATTGTGGTGGGCTAAGTGCGAAACCACCGAGAAATTAGCTGTGTGAATTAGCTATGTGGTTGTATAATTGAATTAATTAGCTGTGTGGATGAATTATCGAGAAATGATGTTGTGTTGTATATTTTGTAAATGTGATATTGAAATGCAGGGGTGCATTTCAATGGTTATGAGTATGTGACTCATGAGGTGTTGGAAATGTGGTAAGTGATAGAAAGAGTAAGCATAGTTGTACGTTATATGTTAGTATAATGTTAATTGTTGTTTGGCTTATACTATGATGCTTAATTGTTTATGTGTAAACTTACTAAGCTCAAAGCTTACTCATTTCTTTTCCCTTGTCTTATAGAGAAAAAGTGTTGAATCGAGATAAGAGGATCAATTGGAAGACCGCCCACACTATCAGCACACTCTGGTATATGAGACTAAGTGTTTTGTATATGGCATGTATAGGGGCTAGACAAGTTAGTGAATTTTGTTGTAAATGGTTAAGATGTGTTGGTATTTAAATCGATGATACATTTTGTATAATGCCATAGTGTTTGGCCATTCTATATTATATGAAAAGAAATAGTTATCTATGTGAGACTGCACTTCAATTTGAGTTGATTATGGATGTGTTGAATGAATGCATATTGTGTATGCTAGAGGGGTGAGAGGAACTTAGCACATAGCTTTGTTTTTGTCCATGTGGATAGCAACACGGCCGTGTGTCTAGACCATGTGTGACACACGGTCAGACCACGGGTGTGTGACTTGGCTGTGTGTCCCCTGCATGTTAACATTTTAAGTCAGAATAGACCACGGACTAGCCACACTGGCATGTGCATAGGCCGTGTGAGTTTAGTCAGTATTGGCCATGGGCTAGCCACACGGGCGTGTGACTAGGCTTTGAGGCCGTTTGTATGTAGTCAGTGTTCACCACGGTTGTGGAGCACAGGCGTGTGGGCCTATGCACGGGCGTGCCTCATCTTGCACGGGCGTGTGAGCCCTGTATAAAAGAGGAAAAATTGAAGATTGGGAAAAAGTTCCGAGATAGTTTCGAGAGCCCTCGTGTTTATGAGTGAGGCCTCGTACGTCGAGAGTGAGGTTGTTGAGGTGACTTAAGAGAGTAGTTGATGAGCCTAACAGGCGATCAAGTAGTTTTAATTCGGTAACGCCTCGGGCCCGGTTCCAGCGTAGAATTCGGGTAAGGGGTGTTATAGGGTTGATTGTAGAAATCCCCACAGGTGTGTTGGGCTGGTACGGGTGGTGTGTAGCGGACGGATTATTAGGTTAGGTTGCATTGCATGCATTATCTGTTTTACCATGCTAATAGGGCTAAGGCCCAGTTTGTTTCTGTATGGGCCTCAGGCCAGTTTGTTTCTGTATGGGCCTCATGCCAGTTTGCTTCTGTATGGGCTAAGGCCCAGTCTGCTTCTGTGGGCTCGGGCCCAGTTCGTGACCGATTAGGGCATTACACACTGAGTTCTCGTAACTCACCGCTCTGCTTAATCTAGCAGGTGATCCCCAGCATTGAGGATTTGGAGCTGTGGAGTACTCCGTGGTGGCCATACATCGAAATCTTAGTAAATTCTGGTTTTGCTTTATTTTGAGATTTATTAAATTTGGGTTTAATACCTTGTAATAAGGCCATTGGACTTAAGGTTTCTTTTAAACTTTCATTTCCCTTATCGCTTATTATTATATGTTTTAATATGAGAGTTTTCCTAAAAACCTTAATAATTGTTTTCCAAAATCTCACATTTCTGCAATTCACTGAATCGGAATTCTGATATAAACAAAGTTTTCGGAATTAATGACAATAACAATGCTTTTACTAGAAAACCATAAAACAAAATTTGATTTTCACGAACGACAAAGCTCAAGGTTTCAAAAAGAATGCAAACTTTTTAACAAAAGCATAGTTTTAAAACAAACCCTTTTTATGTGACATGCCAGATGCGGTCATAACGTCTAGGCCGAGTTTGGGGTGTTACATATCAAGTATCCTTTTTTTAAAAAATTATAAACTTCAAATCAAAACTTATTGTCGGAAATTCAAAACATTGTATCCTAACTTACTGGATATGATGTTTTGTGTCTCGAAATAAGAATTTTCTAAATAAAGGTGAGCCTATTTTAGAGCCATTAGATGTTATATCCTAACTTACTAGGTATAACATTTTATTTCTTTAAGATAGGTAAGTCTTGGTTTTCTTTCTAATAAAAGGATCATAGTTTAAAAGTTTTCAAATTTTCAACATTAGGACATGAAATTATCAATTAGGTACCAAATTTTGGGCGTTACGAGGGTGCTAACCCTTCCTCGTACGTAACGACTCCCGAACCCGTTTTCTTGTATTTTGTGGACCAAAATCAATATTTTGAAATAAAATGTTTTATAAGGTGATCCAATCACACCTAAGTAAAAAGGGATTGGTGGCGACTCCCGTTTTCGTTTTTAAAGTCGATCCCCGTTTTTTACCAAACCTTTTAAAAATGGTTTCAACATAAAACATATAATAATACAAGGAGACTCATAATTAATATATATTCCCAACTTTCTTTGAGTATTCACTCATATTTGTTTTGGTGGAGCAATTGGAACATATATGCACATACAAAAATTCAAAGATGAGAAATGTTTAGCTCTTGACCAAAAATCAATTATAATGGGGAGTATTTATAATTTATTGGCTTGATGCATACAACACATAAATCAACATAATCTCATG
This sequence comes from Gossypium australe, assembly GCA_005393395.2. NCBI lineage: Eukaryota > Viridiplantae > Streptophyta > Magnoliopsida > Malvales > Malvaceae > Gossypium > Gossypium australe. The sequence continues at coordinate 34,285,925 of CM016615.1, read as the reverse complement.
TTGAAATAGGAAGTTTAGTTCTCATAAGTAATAGTTTAGACATTAATCAAAGTTGTTCAATTAATAATTTCTCTAAACCATTATGCACATAAATAACAAACTTTTACAAAAGTTTTTCAAAATCAATCAATAAAAGACTGAGATATAAACTTATCGGTATTAGCAAGATGAATTGTTTTAATTGTATAATCTGAAATTAATTATTTAAATAAGCAATCTTGCAAACGACAGGTCGCAAGTTGATAACACATACGCGATTATTTTGTAGATGTATCTATGAAAATCATATAATATCAAAACTATCCACACAGTGAATGAATAGACCCATATTCATTTCAGAAATGCAATACAATAAGTCTCAACTTTAGCTAGTGAGTTTCTAATAATCAATTTTCATTGGAAACAACCAACATATGAGAATTATTTAAATTAAATAATCTTCTGGTTCTTTAATGAATGTCCATATGAATTCTCAATTAATTTTCACATTATATATGAAGATGGTCTAACTGGTCATGCCAAGTAGTAAATGTATTTACATCAGTAAACTTAAGGTTTACTTTAACATGCATTTTAATTTTACTAATAATGTCAATATAAATTGTGAGAAATTGATAATTTTACTGTCATTCCTTTTATTTTGTATCCACATATAAGCAATATTTTGACATTTACTTCTAGAAATGTCTAAATCAATTTGAAGTCCATAATGTCATTAACTTAATAAAAGAAATATAATTTGTAAACAATTATATGCAATATTCACTTCAAGGAATATGCCAAAATCTTCAAATGTCCAAATTAAATTTAATGATCAAAAGTGATTATAAAAGATTTATTGCAAACATTCACTCCAAGGAATGTGCAAAAAAATAATTTTGTAACGCCCCGATTTTTCGTTAATTTCGACTTTTGTAAGTTCAAGACATAAATATCTATCTGCTTTAGTGGTTGAGTGATTTGGGTGTATTTGGGTGTGTTTGAGAGGTCCCAAGTTCAAGTCTCAACTTGGGTAAATTTTGTTATTTTTGTGAATGAAGCCCAAACTCTGGCGAATAGGCTTATAAATTAAAGTGTGTGAGTAATTAACAGAATGGGCCTGTTAGTCTGATGGCTAAGTGGAGTGTTAATATGTGGGTGGTCTTGAGTTCGAATCCCTGTGCGAGTGAGGGAAATTATTTTGCTGCTCGTGGTGTGTAAGAGTTTGAGTTGGTTTCAAAGTCTGAGTAGTGGAGAGAATTAAGGGGAGAGATTAGAGGTTTAGCAGATTTCTCTTTTTGAATTTTCAGCTGATACCCAGTGTTCCCCAAAAATTTCCTCATTTTCTTTTTGTTGTTTGCTGCCAAATCCCCTGCCGAAATTCTTTGGTTTTCCCCTCTTCATCAGTTTTTCTCGATTTGTTCTTCCCTGTGAAACGGTGGTGTGTTTTCGGTAAGTCTAGGTTTACGTTTGTTTCGTTTGGATGTATTAATAGGGTATTAAGTAGTTAGTTTCTGATTAGGGGATAATCAAGGAGCTGTGGGTTGCTTTTCGGCTTTTTAGCAGCGAGATATTAGCGTGGTTCATTAAGGTAAGGTTGATGGTAAGTTTTCAGGAATTTCCTGTTCATGATAATTCGGATTAAGCATATGAAATTGGGCTTGCAATTGTTGAATATAGGTTTTGGAGTGCTCGGGAGTGGTTACGCATAGAAATCGAACCAGGTGTGTACCTAAAAACGCAGAAAATGAGGTTTTGACGAAAGCCGAAAACCTTTCTGTCGACACCACACGGGCGTGTGGTCGCCCATGTGGTAGGTCATGTGTAAGACTGTTAGTCACCACACGGCCGTGTGGTCGACGAGCCAGGCCGTGCGCGAGTGACACGACCGTGTGCGACACACGGGCTCGACCAATTGGGCCGTGTGTGTAACATCCTAGATTAGGGGTTATGCGTTCGTGCGTAATTCATGAGATAGTGGGCTCAGTGGGTGTGTTGGATGTGTTTTGAGGAGTTTTAGGAACCCTAAGATATGAGGGAATGCATTGGAAATGATTTAGAAATGTTAAGTTTCAAAAGAGGAAAGTGAACATTTTTGGAAATGTCTTGTATTGGAAATGTAAGGAAATGTCCTGTCTTGGAAATGTAGGGAAATGTGTTGGAAATGTAAGGAAATGTCTTGTCTTGGAAATGTAGGGAAATGTGTTGGAAATGTGAGGAAATGTCCTGGAAATGTAAGGAAATGATTTAGAAATGTTGAGTTTAAAGGAGGCAAACGAACATTTTTGGAAACTTGGAAATGTAAGGAAATGATAAGTTTTAAAGTTTAAAAAGAGGAAATTAAGGCAAGGTGGCCTTAAGAAAATTTATGGAGGAAATATGACATGAAATTGGGCTTGTAAAAGTGGCCTGGAAATGCCACTTAAAGGCTTAGCATGTGACGCCACCTACATGTGCAATTGGGCCAGGGTTCGAATCACTTAAGAAGCAGAAGAAAGCTTTTATTTTTGCGGCAACAAGAGGAAGAGATGGACGGCTTGGGGAGTCTTTGGGAGGAGTTTAAGATGAGGTTTTATTCTTATTAAAATTCGGCTAAAAGGGGTGATAAATATGGATATTATTTCTTTTATTTTGATAGATAAGGAAGAGATAAAAGAGGATTATTATTAGTATTATTTTTATTAGGAGATAAGAGATAAATATTGGATTAAGTTTTGTTGATAATTAAAGTGATAAATCAAGGGATAAAGTTATCAAAATAGAAGAGTGGTGGCCAAGTAAGGGACTCTAGCCTAGTAATTTCGGATATAAAAGGAAAAGAGAGGCCATTCTGCATTATTTTCTGTTCTTTGGAAGCCTCTGCCGAATTCTCTTCACCAAATCTTCTTCTTCTTTTATTTTTGCCAAGCTGAAATACCTTGTGTTCTAGCTGAATCCTCCATCTTTATTCTTCCTTCTCTTTTCTTTCTAATCCCTCCAAAAGCCGAAAGTTGTGAGAGCGTCATTTAGCCATAGCCGAATCTTTGAAGGTTGAAGTAAAGGTGCAATCGATTTCTCCAAATAAGGGTAAGATCTAGATTTGGTTTCCTTTCTTTCCTTTTTAAGCCTGTCGAAATTCAGGGACTAATCCCTCATATTGTGTTTTGGCCGAAACTATGGAAGGGAATTTCGGGATTTAGGTGGTGTTGATTAGAGAAGGAGTTCTCTGGGATTCCAACATTCAAGGGAAGCGAATATAAGATGCGGCCATAGGCCATTCTATAGTGTTTTAATGTTAGATTAAACTCTAACATTTGTCTATAGGGTTTTCGACAGCATTAAGGAAGAAAAGATCAATTTCGGGATTTAAGATTTGGAAGGTAAGAATCTATGTATATTCGGCTAAGGCCTAGATTAGTATTTAGATCTGTTCTTTAAATGTTCAAGAGCCGAAAACTAACCAAGTTAATTGATTCATTGCCTGGCCGAATACAAGGAGGAATAAAGCAAAGATTTCGGGATTTGTTGGTGTCCCAATCGGCAACAAGATAGGTATTAAGTGTACAAATCCTACTAGGATTTGGTTTTATAGCCGAATAGGCTTTATGCTAATATATTAAGGTTGGCCGAATGTAGGAATTGAGATCTAAGGCATTAGATCAAGCTTTTCGGGATTTAAGTGAACTGCTAAGCGAATCAGGTGTGTACCTCACACTATTTCTTGATATATTTATGGCAATAATTAATATGTATGTGACTATAAGAATGTGTAAGAATATGGCTAAGGTACCATGTTATGGTACAAAAGTACTCAAGTACGTTTCCTACTCCTACTAGGAATATGAAATTATGTTATATATGTAACATGTGAAAAGTGATAAGAATGTGAAATTATGTAATATGCATGATATGAATGATATGGGGCATTCGGGTTATATGAAAGGGGAAGTGAATGTGGTGACCTAAGACCACGATATCTGAATGTGGTGACCTAATACCACGAAATCTGAATGCGGTGACCTAAGACCGCGATAATCTGAATATGGTGACCTAAGACCACGAAATTTGAATGTGGTGACCTAAGACCACGAATTTTATAAGGGCGATGAGCACGCCGACTGCAGCGACTGCCTTCGATGGAGTGTAGCGGAAGGAGGGTCGACTTAGTAGTCCCCACGGTGTATAGGTTGGTACGGGGAAGTGTAGCGGATGGCTAATTAGGTTTGGGTTTGGGTTGCATCATTATTTTTACCTGTTATTTGAATATGTATGTGATATGATAATGCATGCCTGAAATGTTAAGACTTAGTGTTTGTGTACACATTGAGTCTATTTGACTCACCCCGTTGGGGAACTTTTTCTTCCAGGTGATGATCAGTAATGGACCGGGTCGGCAGGAGCTTAAAGGTGGCCATGCACAGCAAGGAAAATTGTATTATTTGGACTTTTATTTTATTTAAGCACTTTAATTCATTTTTGGGAATTATTTGATGTAATAAGGCCATAGTGAACTATTTTATTTTCTGTTTAATTTACTATGTTACGACATTTTTAATTATTAAAGATTAAGTCAATTTAATTTAAAATAAACTCTAAATATTTTGTCACCTCAAATAAACTCGTTTTCAACTCAAGCCCAACCCAAAACAAACTTTCTTTCAAAACAAACAAGTTTTCCTAAGTAACAAAAGAATTTTGAATCGATTTTCTTCGAGGAACATACCAGACCCGGTCAAGGCTTGTGGGCTGGGTTTGGGGTGTTTCAATTTGGTATCAGAGCCCAGTTTCAAACCCTCGGCCTGGGGTTTAAGGCCCAAAACGTTTTCAAATCGAGCCCAAATGAGTTTTTGAAGATAAGCAGGTTTTCTGGCATGGCACCTAAGTCTCCGACCCGAAGTCCACCAGGTAAGTACCCCTAACCTTTGTGTGAATTATAGTATGAACTGTAGAAGGGTAGAACTGGAATGGCACGTAGAGTAGTATGATAAGTATTTGGAACCCTAGGACTAGTTTACCCCAACTATTACATAAGACTTAATGACTAATTAAACAAACCTATGGCTAAGTCGCCGAGTTAGGGTGTGGCAACCATTGTGTGCATGTCTAGGATTGGATCCGGAAGAGCCTGGTATTTAAGCAGCCCTAGTGACTCACCTCCTCTTCGCAGGAATCCTACCTAGTGCGTAGCTTCGGTTCACCCTAACCAAGAGGACTTATTCATAGGCTAAACCCCTAACTAAAACCCGAAAGGGATTAGCCACATTTTTATGGAAACCCTAGTTTTAAAATGACTAAATTACCCTTTTGATTTATACAAGCTATCCCATAAAATTTTTCTGAAATATTTCTTGATTTACAAAATTACAAAAATACCCCTAGTGGTAAAATTACAAAAATGCCCTTAGTTTATAAAATGTCCAGCTACCCAACAGTTTTATCAAAATTTCATTACTTTATAAATGTTCAAAAACCCTAATTTCCAAAATATCAAAATACCTTGATTTTTTTGAAAATTACAAAACTGCCCCTAACTTACAAAATTACCAAAATGACCCTGATTTCCAAATTTTTGCAACATCACCGTTTTGGAAAGTACAATTCTCAAAAATAACCCTCAAGTTTTATAAATTTTGAAATACCCCTGAATTATTAAACTTTACAAATTTACCCTGATTTGTAAAAATTTACTGAAATACCCCTAGAATTTCAAAATTTCCAAAAATACCCCAGGAATGCAAAATTACCAAAATACCCTTATTGACAAAATCCACAAGGAACCCTATTTTTGAAAAAAATTACGAAAATACCCCTGTAGGGCAAATTACGAAAATACCCCTGGGTAGTGGAAAAACAGCAACAATGAAAACTACAACATTTCTCTGAATGAACGAAAGTTCATAATTGATTGATGAATGTATGAATGTAAAGACTGTATGCATGTATGAATACGAAAGAACCACTTCTAAAATTCTTTTCATAAAACTTCTTCGCGGGTAATCAGTGGAATAAAGGCTAATTCATAAAACTTCTTAATCAGATTAAATCGTGAAGTAGACATGAGTTCTAGGGGACGTGAACTTAAAGATTGTGCCTAGAAAGTATGATGGTTCTATTAAGATCAGAGTGCGCAGCGTAAGCATAGTGCGGTGAGAAGGATTGTACGACTGTTAATAAGTAATTTCGAGGACGAAATTATTTTTAAGGAGGGTAGAACTGTAACATCCTAGATTAGGGGTTATGCGTTCGTGCGTAATTCATGAGATAGTGGGCTCAGTGGGTGTGTTGGATGTGTTCTGAGGAGTTTTAGGAACCCTAAGATATGAGGGAATGCATTGGAAATGATTTAGAAATGTTAAGTTTCAAAAGAGGAAAGTGAACATTTTTGGAAATGTCTTGTATTGGAAATGTAAGGAAATGTCATGTCTTGGAAATGTAGGGAAATGTGTTGGAAATGTAAGGAAATGTCTTGTCTTGGAAATGTAGGGAAATGTGTTGGAAATGTGAGGAAATGTCCTGGAAATGTAAGGAAATGATTTAGAAATGTTGAGTTTAAAGGAGGCAAACGAACATTTTTGGAAACTTGGAAATGTAAGGAAATGATAAGTTTTAAAGTTTAAAAAGAGAAAATTAAGGCAAGGTGGCCTTAAGAAAATTTATGGAGGAAATATTACATGAAATTGGGCTTGTAAAAGTGGCCTGGAAATGCCACTTAAAGGCTTAGCATGTGACGCCACCTACATGTGCAATTGGGCCAGGGTTCGAATCACTTAGGAAGCAGAAGAAAGCTTTTATTTTTGCGGCAACAAGAGGAAGAGATGGACGGCTTGGGGAGTCTTTGGGAGGAGTTTAAGATGAGGTTTTATTCTTATTAAAATTCGGCTAAAAGGGGTGATAAATGTGGATATTATTTCTTTTATTTTGATAGATAAGGAAGAGATAAAAGAGGATTATTATTAGTATTATTTTTATTAGGAGATAAGAGATAAATATTGGATTAAGTTTTGTTGATAATTAAAGTGATAGATCAAGGGATAAAGTTATCAAAATAGAAGAGTGGTGGCCAAGTAAGGGACTCTAGCCTAGTAATTTCGGCTATAAAAGGAAAAGAGAGGCCATTCTGCATTATTTTCTGTTCTTTGGAAGCCTCTGCCGAATTCTCTTCACCAAATCTTCTTCTTCTTTTATTTTTGCCAAGTCGAAATACCTTGTGTTCTAGCCGAATCCTCCATCTTTATTCTTCCTTCTCTTTTCTTTCTAATCCCTCCAAAAGCCGAAAGTTGTGAGAGCATCATTTAGCCATAGCCGAATCTTTGAAGGTTGAAGTAAAAGTGCAATCGATTTCTCCAAATAAGGGTAAGATCTAGATTCGGTTTCCTTTCTTTCCTTTTTAAGCCTGTCGAAATTCAGGGACTAATCCCTCATATTGTGTTTTGGCCGAAACTATGGAAGGGAATTTCGGGATTTAGGTGGTGTCGATTAGAGAAGGAGTTCTCCGGGATTTCAACATTCAAGGTAAGCAAATATAAGATGCGGCCATAGGCCATTCTATAGTGTTTTAATGTTAGATTAAACTCTAAAATTTGTCTATAGGGTTTTCGACAGCATTAAGGAAGCAAAGATCAATTTCGGGATTTAAGATTTGGAAGGTAAGCATCTATGTATATTCGGCTAAGGCCTAGATTAGTATTTAGATCTGTTCTTTAAATGTTCAAGAGCCGAAAACTAACCAAGTTAATTGATTCAATGCCTGGCCGAATACAAGGAGGAATAAAGCAAAGATTTCGGGATTTGTTGGTGTCCCAATCGGCAACAAGGTAGGTATTAAGTGTACAAATCCTACTAGGGTTTGGTTTTATAGCCGAATAGGCTTTATGCTAATATATTAAGGTTGGCTGAATGTAGGAATTGAGATCTAAGGCATTAGATCAAGCTTTTCAGGATTTAAGTGAACTGCTAAGCGAATCAGGTGTGTACCTCACACTATTTCTTGATATATTTATGGCAATAATTAAGATGTATGTGACTATAAGAATGTGTAAGAATATGGCTAAGGTACCATGTTATGGTACAAAAGTACTCAAGTATGTTTCCTACTCCTACTAGGAATATGAAATTATGTTATATATGTAACATGTGAAAAGTGATAAGAATGTGAAATTATGTAATATGCATGATATGAATGATATGGGGCATTCGGGTTATATGAAAGGGGAAGTGAATATGGTGACCTAAGACCACGATATCTGAATGTGGTGACCTAAGACCACGAAATTTGAATGCGGTGACCTAAGATCGCGATAATCTGAATGTGGTGACCTAAGACCATGAAATCTGAATGTGGTGACCTAAGACCACGAATTTTATAAGGGCGATGAGCACGTCGACTGCAGCGACTGCCTTCGATGGAGTGTAGCGAAGGAGGGTCGACTTAGTAGTCCCCACGGTGTACAGGTTGGTACGGGGAAGTGTAGCGGATAGCTAATTAGGTTTGGGTTTGGGTTGCATCATTATTTTTACCTGTTATTTGAATATGTATGTGATATGATAATGCATGCCTGAAATGTTAAGACTTAGTGTTTGTGTACACATTGAGTCTGTTTGACTCACCCCGTTGGGGAACTTTTTCTTCCAGGTGATGATCAGTAATGGACCGGGTCGGCAAGAGCTTAAAGGTGGCCATGCACAGCAAGGAAAATTTTATTATTTGGACTTTTATTTTATTTAAGCACTTTAATTCATTTTTGGGAATTATTTGATGTAATAAGGCCATAGTGAACTATTTTATTTTCTGTTTAATTTACTATGTTACGACATTTTTAATTATTAAAGATTAAGTCAATTTAATTTAAAATAAACTCTAAATATTTTGTCACCTCAAATAAACTCGTTTTCAACTCAAGCCCAACCCAAAACAAACTTTCTTTCAAAACACACAAGTTTTCCTAAGTAACAAAAGAACTTTGAACCGATTTTCTTCGAGGAACATACCAGATCCAGTCAAGGCTTGTGGGCCGGGTTTGGGGTGTTTCAGTGTGGGCCACACAGGTGAACCACACGGGCGTGTGGGATTCTAGGCCAGGCCGTGTGATCGACTAGCCAGCCGAACGAAGCCGTGTAATCCACACGGTCAAGGCCAATTTGGGCCTTGTGGGCCACATGGGCCTGTGGGCCCACACGAGCAGGCTACATGGACGTGTGAACCTATTTTTCTTTAATGTTCTGTAAGGTTGCACGGGTCGTCCTAGTCGACCGTGGGCCTAATGTAGGGTCGGTAAGCTTTACCTAAACCCCTAATTATGTGACTTGACTTTCTAATTTCTGTACTGAGCATGAATTCTGATATCTGAATGTATGAATTGTGTTTGCATAATAGAATGACATCTTATGTATGTTGAATTGCATCGTGGTGGGATTGATGATATTCGGAGGAAGTATCTGAAAGGCTTTTAAGGCTTTTTAGCATTCGGTACAACATGGTGTGTAGGGCTGAGTGGGTTGATTTTATCCCCACATGGTGTGTAGGGTTGGACGAAGTTGGTGTGTAGAGGCTGGTGGGTAGGACTCTGTTATCTGCATATTCTATCTGAAATGGGCCAAGGCCCAGTAATATGTCTGAATCTGTATCTGAGTGGGCTAAGGTCCACACCGTTTCTGTAAGGGGCTCAGACCCGAACTGTGAAAATCATGACTGTTATATGATATTTCTGTGTATGTTTTTTGTGGGGATTACACACTGAGTTTGCAAAAACTCACCATTTTCTATTTAATCTGTTCAGGTAATCCCCAACAGTAGATAGATCGGTGCAGCGGAGGACTCAGCGGTAACCACGATTCCGAACACTTATTTACAGTTTATTTTAATTACGATTTGGTTGTTTTGGGGTATATTTCTTGTAATAAGGCCTTTATGGATTTTTACTTAAATTTGGGATTATTATTTTATGAACTACTAGCAGTAGGACAAGACTCGAGTTTTCAAAGTAACCAAATGTTTTATAAAAAACACACGAATTCGCAAATTACTTTTAAACAGCTTCCGTAATGTATAACATCTTGAAAATGGTCAATAAATGAATAAACGACGCGTTTTTTATGGTAACCTAAAATATTAAAAAGGGCATTATTGTAATTACGATTTCTAATTATCTATAAATGGTTTTAGTGCAATTATGTTTTCCAAAGCACTATCATGTGACGTCGCCAGATTCAGCCATAACGTCTAGGCCGGGTTTGGGGTGTTACAAATTTGGACAATAATGTAAGCATATATCATATTTCTTACCATTAAGATCATATACATATCATTCGATTCAAACAATGATTAATTAGTATAAACTATTGATCATTCTATTCTAAGAATGACATTTAGCAACATTTCAAATCGTCAATCGTCTTATCTATTTGCCAATAATGACAATAGGTAATTATTATGTATTGCTACGTTCACTTCGGGGAATGAAACAAAACTAGTGGAGCGAATAACTCGTTATTTTGTTTAGCCATAAAGAGATATGAGATCAATTCAAAATGCTTTTAAAGCCCTTTTAACAAGAGTTTTGTATAATCAATTAACTACCAATAATAACTGGCTAGGTCATGTATAGAAACAAGCCTAAATTAAATATATCAATAAAAGTCGCATTTCAAACATAAAAATATGACACAATGAAAAACCAACAATTTTTTTTTCTTTCATAACCATCATCATAAACATGCATGAAATTTAATTCAAAATACAACAATTCATGCTCATAGAACTTTTCATTTACAATTGCTCATGTCATTTATCTAAATTGAAACACCCCAAACCCGGCCCACGAGCCTTGACCGGATCTGGTATGTTCCTCGATGTAAACCAATTCAAAACTCTTTTATTACTTCGGAAAAACCTGTGTGTTTAGAAAGAAAGTTTGTTTGGGTTGGGCTTGAGTTGAAAATATATTAAATCTCTTTTTCTTTTTCTAATTAAGGTGACAAAACACTTGGAGTTTATTTTTTTAAATAAATTTGTTTGATCCATAAATTATAATTCGTAAACATAATAAATAAAAGTAAAAAGAAATAAAGAAATTCAACTATGGCCTTATGGCCTTATTACATCAAATAATTCCCAAAATAAACTTAAAATACTTAAAATAAAATAAACGTCCAAATCGTAAATTTCTTGCTGTGCATGACCATCCCTAAGCTTCTGCCGAGCTCGGTCCATTACTGTTCGTCTCCTGAAAATAGTCCTACAACGGGGTGAGTCAACATACTCAATGTGTACACAACACTAAGTCCAAATAAATTTAGGCATAACATACATATCATATTCACATAATAATTTACGACAATGATGCAACCCAAAACCCAAACCTAGTTAACCATCCGCTACACTTCCCCCGTACCAACCTGCACACCATGAGGACTAATAAGTCAACCCTCCATCCGCTACACTCCATCGAAGGCAGTCGCTGCAGTCGACGTGCTCATCGCCCTTATAGTCTCGTGGTCTTAGGTCACCACGTTCAGATATTGTGGTCTTAGGTCACCACATTCAGATATCGCGGTCTTAGGTCACCGCATTCAGATAGCGTGGTCTTAGGTCACCACATTCGCTTCCCCTTTTCAATAACCCATATGCCCCATATCATAAATATTATGCATTAACATGCCAAATTTCACATTCTTATCTTTATTCACATGTTACATATAACATATTTCATAATCCTAATAGGAGTAGGAAACGTACCTGAGTACTTTTGTACCATTACATGATACTTAGCCATATTCACATTCTTATAAACATGCACATACTAATTATAGCCATAAATTTTATTAAGAAGAAAAGTGGGTACACACCTGATTTGCTTAGCGGTTCACTTAAATCCCGAAAAACTTGATTTAATGCCTTAGATCTCAATTACTACATTCGGCCAACCTTAATATATTAGCATAAAGCCTATTCGGCTATAAAACCAAATCCTAGTAGGATTTGTACACTTAATATGAAACACCCCACACCCGGCCCACGAGCCTGGACCGGATCTGGTATGTTCCTTAAGTAAACCGGTTTTCAAATTCTTTGTTACTTAGAGAAAATTTGTAAAAGTTTAGGAAATATTGTTTTGGATCGGGCTTAGATTGGGAAACCCATTTAATCTATTTGAAAATCCAATTTTTATTAAGGTGACAAAATAATTTTTAAGGTTTTAAAAAAAATATTTATCACTTAAACTTTAGTCATAAACGGTTCGTAACATAATAGTTAAAAGTAAAGCAAAATAAAGAAAATCCACTGGGCCTTATGGCCTTATTACATCAAGTAAAACCCAATAATAAAATTAAAAGTACTTAGAAAATATAAAGTTCAAAATCTAAATAAAATCTTCAAGTGAAGCATGGCCACCTCAGGGTCTACCGTCCCGGTCAGTCACTGTTCATCACCTGAAAAAAAATAGTCCCACAATGGGGTGAGTCAACAGACTCAATGTGTACACCATACTAACATTCAACAAATCAGGCATACATGTTCATATCAAATTCATATTCATATAAAAATAAATGATGATGCAACCCAACCCAAGCCTAATGGTCCATCCGCTACACACCACCCGTACCTGCCAGTCACACCGTGGGGACTACTAAGTCAACCCTCCATCCGCTACACACCATCGAAGGCAGTCGCTGCAGTCGACGTGCTCATCGCCCATATAATTTGTGTCATTAGACACCATATTCAAATAATGTAACCGAAGTTACCAAATTCAGATAATGTAACCGGAGTTACCATATTCCAATTTTGTGACCGTAGTCACCATATTCCGTTGGTGAGACTGAAGTCAACACCTTCTTCCCCTTTCACATAGATCCAGTATGCCCCATAATTTTTATATCATGCATAACATATTAAATTTCTCATTCATGCTACTAATCATATGTTCAAAATATATCATATTCGTAATCCTATCAGAAGTAGGAAACGTACCTGGGTACTCTTACACATCTGTGGTACTTAGCCACATTCACATTCTTATGCATATTCATATATTAAAATAATTACCATATGATATATCGAAAGTTAATGTGAGTACACACCTGATTTGCTTAATAGATTCCTTGAAATCCCAAAGAACGATCTACCGATCTAGATCTTTATCTCCTATATTCGGCCAATTATTAAGACATATTAACAAACCTATTTGGCTTAAAAACCAAATCCTAGTAGGATTTGTATTACTTACCTTGTTGCCGAATTGGATGATTGATCAAGTTCCAAAAATTGCTAGTATCCTTTTCCTTGAAATCGGCTAACACTAAATTCATTAAACATGGTTAGTTTGACTTCTGAAAATTACAAGAAACAGATCTGAGTTCCTTGGCCGAATACATAAGGTTTACTTACCTTAGAATTTCCAAATCTGAAAAGGATTCCTTGCCCTATATGTCTGTCGAAATCTTCATGTTAGATTTAATCTAACATATACATCATAACCTTTAATCAAATAAATTTATCTTACCTTAGATCCTTGATCCTTATAGTCGGCAATTGTAGAAACCTGAGAGATCCTTAATGCCCTTAGTCGATTGCTTCCTTCCCTAGAGTCTCAGAGTTTCGGCTATGGAGATTTAATCAGGGATCAAAAGAAAAGGTTTTGGCTTGACAGATGAAGAAAAGAGAAGAAGAAAAGATGGAGTTTTGCTTGGGAAAAATTTCGGCAGAGAGAAAGAGGGGCTAGGGAATTTTCGGCACACTTAGGAAAAGATGAGAGAATAGCCTAAATTCTCCTCCTTTAGCCAAAATTGCTAGGCCAAGAGTCCTTGACTTGGCCACCAATCTTCCTTGTGATAATATTATCTCTTTTATTTAAAAGATAAAAGTGTTTAATCCATCATTTATCTCCTCAAATAATCCTAAAAGAAAATCCTTTATTTATCACTTATTATTCGCATATTTATGCAAATAAAACACCTCCCTTTTCTAGAAACCAATGCCGTCCACCTCAGCCTTCTGGAAGCAAAAATAAAACTTATTTATTTGCTCCTCAAGTGACTCGAACTCAGGCCCATTTCCCCTGCATGTGACGCCATTTCCTTAGGCCTTAAGTGGCATCTTCAGGCCACTTTTCCAAGCCTGTTTGTGTGTCAAACTTCTCCAACTTTTTCTTTTAAGGCCCTCTAGCCCTTATTTCCTATTTTGAACTTTAAAATTTGACATTTCGGCATCATTTCTAAGTTTCCTAAAATTTTCGATCGGCTCTGTAAACTTGCCATTTTCTTACATTTCCAAGTTTCCAGAAATGTTTACTTTCCATTTTTGAATCATTTCCAAAAATGTTCAGGTTTCCAAAAATGTTCAAGTTTCCAAAATGTTCAGGTTTCCAAAATGTTCAAGTTTCCAAAAATGTTCATTTCCATTTTCATTTCCATTTCCATTTCCATTTCTAGGTTTCCAAAAGTATCAAAAATTTATTCTTAGTACTTGAGACTTGACATTTCGTACAATTAAACTGAAAATGCATAGGCCCTATTCAGGATGTTACAGTTCTACCCCCCTTAAACAAAATTTCGTCCCCGAAATTTCCTAACTAAAATAGTTGAGGGTATTGTTGTCGCATTGTCTCCTCTGGTTCCCACGAAGCTTCTTCCACTCCATGATTGCGCCATAACACCTTGACTAGAGGAACCGACTTCCTTCGTAGTACTTTCACATCACGTTCCAAGATCCGAATCGGTTCTTCCTCGTAGGATAAGTCTGGCCTTAGCTCCACCTCTTCAACTGGTACTATATGAGATGGATCCGATTGGTAGCGACGTAGCATGGACACATGAAATACGTCGTGCATCTGCTGCAATTCTGGTGGCAACTCTAATTGGTATGCCACTGGCCCAATTCGCTTCAATACTCGATAAGGCCCTATAAACCTTGGGCTTAACTTCCCTTTTCGACCGAACCTCATTACCTTCTTCCAAGGCGAGACTTTCAAGAATACTTGGTCTCCCACTTCAAACTCTATTTCCTTCCGCTTAAGGTCTGCGTACGACTTCTGCCTATCAGAGGCTTCCTTCAACCGTGCTCGTATTAACTCAACCTTCTCTTCAGTTTCTGCCACTAACTCTGGACCCAAAACTCGGCGTTCTCCTAACTCGGTCCAACAAGTAGGTGTTCTACACTTCCTTCCATACAATGCTTCGTACGGTGCCATCCGAATGCTAGCTTGATAGCTGTTGTTGTAGGCGAACTCAGCTAAAGGCAAGTAATCTTCCCAACTTCCTCGGAAATCCATTACACAGCCTCTTAACATATCTTCCAACACTTGTATAACCCGCTCAGACTGCCCGTCTGATTGTGGATGAAAAGCCGTAGTGAAGTCTAACTTAGTGCCTAAAGCTTGATGAAGTGCCTTCCAAAATCGAGACGTAAACCTTGGGTCTCTATCAGAGATGATTGACACCGGTACTCCATGCAACCTCACAATCTCCGCCACATATAACTTGGCCAACTTCTGAAGAGAATAATCCATTCTTACTGGGATGAAGTGCGCGGATTTGGTCAAACGGTCCACTATCACCCATACCGAGTCCTTCTTAGTAGGTGTAAGGGGAAGCCCACTAACGAAGTCCATGGTAATTCTTTCCCAGTTCCATTGGGGAACTTCGATTGGTTGAAGCAATCATGATGGGACTTGGTGTTCAGCCTTAACTTGCTGACACGTCAAACATTTCCCCACAAATTCAGTCACCTCTCGTTTCATATCAGACCACCAAAATTGTTCCCTTAGATCTCTATACAGCTTGATGCCTCCGGGATGCATAGCATAAGGGCTACCATGCGCTTCCCAAAGAATCCTTTGTCTCAACTCCTTATTCCTCGGCATACAGACCTTTCCCTTGTAGCACAATACTCCTTCATCATTGACGCCATAGTCCTTAAATCCTCCTTGCTGCACTTGCTGTAACTTAGTACTTAAGTCCTTATCAGCCAACTGTCCCTCTTTCACCTCCTTCAGCCATGTGGGCTTGACTTGCAATTCTGCCAACAGGCTTCCATCGTCATACTGACTTAAGTGAGCGAACAAAGCCCGTAGATCCGACACAACCTTCCTACTCAGGGCATCGGCTACCACATTCGCCTTGCCCGGATGATATTCTATCGAACAATCGTAGTCCTTCAGCAATTCCACCCACCTTCGTTGCCTCAAGTTCAACTCCTTCTGAGTCAACAGATACTTAAGGCTCTTGTGATCTGTGTAGATCACTGACCTTTCTCCATAAAGGTAGTGCCTCCAAACATTAAGGGCAAAAACCACTGCTGCTAGTTCCAAGTCATGAGTTGGGTAGTTAACCTCATGAGGCCTTAACTATCGTGACGCATAGGCGACCACTTTACCCTCTTGCATTAACATACAGCCTAACCCCGTATGCGAAGCATCACAGTACACCACAAAATCTTTTCCTGCCTCTGGCTAAATTAACACTGGAGCTTCCGTCAACACCCTTTTAAGCTTTTCAAAGCTCTCCTGCTGCTTATTAGTCCATTCGAAGGGTACTTCCTTTCTTAGCAACTTTGTCAAAGGCGCGGCTATTGACGAGAACCCTTCCACAAACCTTCTGTAATAGCCTGCCAAGCCTAAGAAACTTCAGATTTCAGCCACGGACCTAGGTGGTTTCCAATCCAACACTGCTTCAATCTTCCTAGGATCCACTCTTATTCCCTCTGTGGATACCACATGTCCTAAGAATGCCACCTCCTTAAGCCAAAATTCGCACTTGTTGAATTTGGCATAAAGCTTCTTCTCCCTTAACACTTCCAACACAACTCGAAGATGCTTATCATGCTCCTCTTCTGACTTCGAGTACACCAAAATATCGTCGATGAACACAACGACGAACCTGTCCAAATAGGGTTGGAAAACCCGATTCATCATGTCCATGAACGCGGCTGGAGCGTTCGTCAACCCAAACGGCATCACTACAAACTCAAAGTGGCCATATCTTGTCCTAAAAGCGGTCTTATGGATGTCAGCCTCCTTCACCTTCAACTGATGATATCCCGACCTTAAGTCGATCTTTGAAAATACTGCACCCCCCTTCAGCTAATCGAACAAATCATCGATCCTTGGCAAAGGATACTTGTTCTTAATGGTCAGCTTATTCAACTGACGGTAGTCTATGCACATACGCATAGTTCCGTCCTTCTTCTTTACAAATAGGACCGGTGCTCCCCATGGAGACACACTGGGTCTGATGAACCCACGATCCAACAACTCTTGGATTTGAGCCTTGAGCTCCACTAACTCCTTTGGCGCCATTCGGTATGGAGCGATTGACACAGGAGCTGTTCCTGGTAGCAAATCTATCCCAAATTCCACCTCCCTATCTGGGGGTATTCCTGGTAATTCCTCTGGAAATACATCCACGAAGTGCCTTACCGCCCTAACTCCATCAATACCTTCCTCCTTCCCACCTATCGTACTAATGAAGGCTAAGAATGCCTTACACCCCTTCTTAACCATCTTCTCGACCTTCAGCGCCAAAACTACGTTAGACAAGTAGTTCCTCCTTTCTCCGATCATTGCTACCACTTCATCCTCCGGGGTTCTTAATTCCATACGTTTAGCCGCACAATCCAACACGGCTCGGTGTTCTACTAACCAATCCATTCCGAGTATAAGTTCAAATTCTCCGAAGGGTAACTCCATTAAGTCTGCCCGAAAGTTCACTCCCTGAATCTCTAAGGGCACATTTCGAAAGATCTTGTCTACCACAATAGTTTGGCCTAATGGGCTTACTACAGTCATCTGTCTATCAGAAAGTTCAGAGTCTAGGCCTAGTGTTTCCACTACACTACATGCAACATAGGAATGGGTCGAGCCCACATCAATCAGAGCAAAATAGGGTTTGTCAAAAATAAAGAACGTACCAGTTATTACATCCGGTGCGTCACCATCTTCCCTCCGGCGAACCGCATAAACCAAACCCGGTTGCCTTGTATTGGTATTAGTAGTACCTCGGCCCTGTATTCCACGGCCTCTGCCAGCACCACTACCTCGGTTAGCCGAACCACGACCCCGTTGAGGCTGCTGTCCGCCTCTACCAGTTTGGCTAGCATTCTGAACTGCCGGTCGGCTCTCATCTATTTGCTTGGGACAATCCTTAAGCATATGGTCCTTGGACCCACACTTGAAACATCCTCCCGTCTTTCTCCAGCACTCTCCCAAGTGCCTCTTTCCACAATGCTCACAAGGGCGATACTGCCAGCCCGTACCAGCTTGTTGATTTCGTGGCCCGTCAACCCTAGGCCTCTTGTGACCCTTTCCAGGTGGTCCAAAACCTCTTTTAGGCTTATTCTTATCCACGGTCTGCTTGGTAGCATCCTTAATCCCCTCGGCCACCTTGGCCTTTTCCACCAAAGCAGAGAATTCCCGCTCCTGATGCGGTGCTATCAAAAGTCTCAGGTCGTCTCTCAGTCCGTCCTCAAAACGGACACAGCGTTCATGCTCAGTTGCCACTACACCTCGAGCATAACGACTCAACCTCAGAAATTCTGGCTCGTATTCTGCTACGGACTTGTTCCCTTGAACCAGCCCCAAAAAAGCCTTTCTTTGCTCATCAGTATACCTGGTTCCCATATATTTCTTTTGGAATGCCTCCTTAACATATTCCCAGGTCAGATCCTCCGCCGTGGCACCATCTCGAACAGTTAGCCACCACTGATACGCCTCATCGCGTAACAGCGCCACCGTTACGCGCCACCATCCCTTTCAACTTCTCCTCAGGAGTCAGATCGAGCTCATCCATGATACGCTCCGTTGCTTCCAACCAGTACTCAGCCGTACTGGGTGCCACTCCAGACACTCCACGAAACATTTCCGCTCCATTAGCTCGGAGCCGTTCAGGTACAGACTTTCGATTTCCCCCATTTCCTCCTGCACCGGCCACCAATTCCAAAACTCGCAGCACAGCCTGCGACACAGCATCTTCCCCCGTCTGAGCCTGCTGCTCAACATTAACAGCTGGGGGTGGTGATGGCGGTGGTATTTCATTGTCGGACCCTTGACCCGATCTAACGGGTTCCGACACGGTCATCCTTCCTCTACCTCGTCCACGACGACCACGTCCTCTAGAGCTCATTTTCTAGCGTCGGGATCTGATTAAAGAATTTTATGGATTAGTCATTGTTCCACTTATTTACCGCGAAGGAGTTTTATGAAAAGAAATTTAAGAGTGGTTCTTTCGTATTCATACAAACACACAGTCTTTTCCATTCATTCATTCATCCATCAGACAAGTATGAACTTTCGTTCATTCAGAGAAACGTTGTAGTTTTCGTTGTTGTTTTCCACTACCTAGGGGTATTTTTGTAATTTGTCCTACAGGGCATTTTCGTAATTTTTAGAAGAAAACGTTCCTTGGTGTTTTTGTCAAAAATTATTTTGAAAATTTCAAAGTCTCGGGGTAATTTGGAAAAATTTTGAAATCCGGGGGTATTTTGGTAATTTTAGACCTCAGGGGTATTTTGGTAATTTTCACAAATCAGGGTAAATTTGTAAATTTAATAAATCAGGGATATTTCAAAAGTTGTAAAACTTTGAGGGTTCTTTTTGAAAATTGTTCCTTCAAAAATGGGGATGTTGCAAAAATTTTGGAAATCAGGGTCATTTTGGTAATTTTGTAAGTTAGGGGCAATTTTGTAATTTTCCAAAATCAAGGTATTTTGATATTTTACAAATTAGGGTTTCTGAATGTTTATAAAACAATGAAATTTTGGTAAAGCTGTTGAGTAGTTGAACATTTTAGAATCCAAGGGCATTTTGGTAATTTTACCACCAAGGGTATTTTTGTAATTTTCGCAAATCAGGAGTTTTTCAGAAAATATTGTAAAATAATTTTCTCAGATTTAAAGAAAAGTTTTAAAAGTTTGAAAAAAAAAACTAGGGTTTGTTGTTTTGTTCTCTCTTCTTTTTTTTTTAAAAAAAAACATGGCTAGTTCCCTTTCGGGTTTTAGTCATTATGTTTAGCCTATGACCGAGCCCTCTTGGTCAGGGTGAACCAAAGATACGCACCAGGCAGGATTCGAATGGAGAGGAGGTGAGTCACGCGGACTGCTTAAATACCAAGCTCCCATCGAAACCATTCCTAGACATGCGCACAGAGGTTGCCACACCACTGAGCCCTCTAAGTTAGGGTGAACCGAAGCTACGCACCAAGTAGGATTCCTGCGAAGAGGAGGTGAGTCACTAGGACTGCTTAAATACCAGGCTCTTCCGGATCCAATCCTAGACATGCGTATAGGGGTTACCACACCCTTAGCTCAGTGACTTAGCCATAGGGTTGTTTAATGCATTACGTCTTATGTGTTTGTGTTTGAGTAGACTAGTCCTAGGGTTCAAGTTCCTATCATTCTATTCTACGTTCCATGCCTGTTCTACCCTTATACAGTTCATAATTCACAGAATCACACATAGAGTTAGGGGTACTTACCTGGTGGACTGCGGGTCGGAGACTTAGCTGCCATGCCATAAAACCTACTTATGTTCAAAGAAAATCATTTGGGCTCGAATTCAAAACGTTTTGGGCCTTAGCCCACAGGCCGAGAGTTTTAAAAACTGGGCTCTGATACCAAGCTTAAACACCCCACACCCGGCCCACGAGCCCAGACCGGATCTGGTATCTTCCTTAAGTAAACCGGTTTTCAAATTCTTTGTTACTTAGAGAAAATTTGTAAAAGTTTAGGAAATATTGTTTTGGATCGGGCTTAGATTGGGAAACCCATTTAATCTATTTGAAAATCCAATTTTTATTAAGGTGACAAAATAATTTTTAAGGTTTTAAAAAAAATATTTATCACTTAAACTTTAGTCATAAACGGTTCGTAACATAATAGTTAAAAGTAAAGCAAAATAAAGAAAATCCACTGGGCCTTATGGCCTTATTACATCAAGTAAAACCCAATAATAAAATTAAAAGTACTTAGAAAATATAAAGTTCAAATTCTAAATAAAATCTTCAAGTGAAGCATGGCCACCTCAGGGTCTACCGTCCCGGTCAGTCACTGTTCATCACCTGAAAAAAAATAGTCCCACAATGGGGTGAGTCAACAGACTCAATGTGTACACCATACTAACATTCAACAAATCAGGCATACATGTTCATATCAAATTCATATTCATATAAAAATAAATGATGATGCAACCCAACCCAAGCCTAATGGTCCATCCGCTACACACCACCCGTACCTGCCAGTCACACCGTGGGGACTACTAAATCAACCCTCCATCCGCTACACACCATCGAAGGCAATCGCTGCAGTCGACGTGCTCATCGCCCATATAATTTGTGTCATTAGACACCATATTCAAATAATGTAACAGAAGTTACCAAATTCAGATAATGTAACCGGAGTTACCATATTCCAATTTTGTGACCGTAGTCACCATATTCCGTTGGTGAGACCGAAGTCAACACCTTCTTCCCCTTTCACATAGATCCCGTATGCCCCATAATTTTTATATCATGCATAACATATTAAATTTCTCATTCATGCTACTAATCATATGTTCAAAATATATCATATTCGTAATCCTATCAGAAGTAGGAAACGTACCTGGGTACTCTTACACATCTGTGGTACTTAGCCACATTCACATTCTTATGCATATTCATATATTAAAATAATTACCATATGATATATCGAAAGTTAATGTGAGTACACACCTGATTTGCTTAATAGATTCCTTGAAATCCCGAAGAACGATCTACCGATCTAGATCTTTATCTCCTATATTCGGCCAATTATTAAGACATATTAACAAACATATTTGGCTTAAAAACCAAATCCTAGTAGGATTTGTATTACTTACCTTGTTGCCGAATTGGATGATTGATCAAGTTCCAAAAATTGCTAGTATCCTTTTCCTTGAAATCGGCTACCACTAAATTCATTAAACATGGTTAGTTTGACTTCTGAAAATTACAAGAAACAGATCTGAGTTCCTTGGCCGAATACATAAGGTTTACTTACCTTAAAATTTCCAGATCTGAAAAGGATTCCTTGCCCTATATGTCTGTCGAAATCTTCATGTTAGATTTAATCTAACATATACATCATAACCTTTAATCAAATAAATTTATCTTACCTTAGATCCTTGATCCTTATAGTCGGCAATTGTAGAAACCTGAGAGATCCTTAATGCCCTTAGTCGATTGCTTCCTTCCCTAGAGTCTCAGAGTTTCGGCTATGGAGATTTAATCAGGGATCAAAAGAAAAGGTTTTGGCTTGACAGATGAAGAAAAGAGAAGAAGAAAAGATGGAGTTTTGCTTGGGAAAAATTTCGGCAGAGAGAAAGAGGGGCTAGGGAATTTTCGGCACACTTAGGAAAAGATGAGAGAATAGCCTAAATTCTCCTCCTTTAGCCAAAATTGCTAGGCCAAGAGTCCTTGACTTGGCCACCAATCTTCCTTGTGATAATATTATCTCTTTTATTTAAAAGATAAAAGTGTTTAATCCATCATTTATCTCCTCAAATAATCCTAAAAGAAAATCCTTTATTTATCACTTATTATTCACATATTTATGCAAATAAAACACCTCCCTTTTCTAGAAACCAATGCCGTCCACCTCAGCCTTCTGGAAGCAAAAATAAAACTTATTTATTTGCTCCTTAAGTGACTCGAACTCAGGCCCATTTCCCCTGCATGTGACGCCATTTCCTTAGGCCTTAAGTGGCATCTTCAGGCCACTTTTCCAAGCCTATTTGTGTGTCAAACTTCTCCAACTTTTTCTTTTAAGGCCCTCTAGCCCTTATTTCCTATTTTGAACATTAAAATTTGACATTTCGGCATCATTTCTAAGTTTCCTAAAATTTTCGATCGGCTCTGTAAACTTGCCATTTTCTTACATTTCCAAGTTTCCAGAAATGTTTACTTTCCATTTTTGAATCATTTCCAAAAATGTTCAGGTTTCCAAAAATGTTCAAGTTTCCAAAATGTTCAGGTTTCCAAAATGTTCAAGTTTCCAAAAATGTTCATTTCCATTTTTATTTCCATTTCCATTTCCATTTCTAGGTTTCCAAAAGTATCAAAAATTTATTCTTAGTACTTGAGACTTGACATTTCGTACAATTAAACTGAAAATGCATAGGCCCTATTCAGGATGTTACATAATACCTACCTTGTTGCCGATTGGGACACCAACAAATCCCAAAATCTTTGCTTTATTCCTCCTTGTATTCAGCCAGGCATTGAATCAATTAACTTGGTTAGTTTTCGGCTCTTGAACATTTAAAGAACATATCTAATTACTAATCTAGGCCTTAGCCGAATATACATAGATGCTTACCTTCCAAATCTTAAATCCCGAAATTAATCTTTGCTTCTTTAATGCTGTCGAAAACCCTATAGACAAATGTTAGAGTTTAATCTAACATTAAAACACTATAGAATGGCCTATGGCCGCATCTTATATTCATTTACCTTGAATGTTGAAATCCCGGAGAACTCCTTCTCTAATCGACACCACCTAAATCCCGAAATTCCCTTCCATAGTTTCGGCCAAAACACAGTATGAGGGATTAGTCCCTGAATTTCAACAGGCTTAAAAAGGAAAAAAAGGAAACCGAATCTAGATCTTACCCTTATTTGGAGAAATCGATTGCACCTTTACTTCAACCTTTAGAGATTTGGCTATGGCTAAATGATGCTCTCACAACTTTCGGCTTTTGGAGGGATTAGAAAGAAAGGAGAAGGAAGAATAAAGATGGAGGATTCGGCTAGAACACAAGGTATTTCGGTTTGGCAAATATAAAAGAAAAAGAAGATTTGGTGAAGAGAAATCGGCAGAGGCTTCTAAAGAACAGAAAATAATGCAGAATGGCATCTCTTTTCCTTTTATAGTCGAATTTACTAACTTAGAATCCCTTACTTGGCCACCACTCTTCTATTTTGATAGCTTTATCCTTTGAATTATCACTTTATTAAAAGAATAGTCCCTTATTATCTCCTTGAAAATAATTTAAGATAAATCATCATTTATCCATCTATTAGCCGAAATTTTAAGAGAATTTAAACTCTTCCCTTGGGTTCCTTAGTGCCGTCCACTTCCCTGCTCTTTGTAGCAAAAATAAAACTCCTTTATTTGCTCCCTAAGTGACTCGAACTCTGGCCCAAATACACAAGCTTGTGGCGTCACCTACCTGGGCCTTCAGTGATATCTTCAGGCCACTTTTCCAAGCCTGATGGTGTGTCAAATTCCTCCTATTAATTTTCTTAAGGCCACCCTGCCTTAGTTTCCTCTTTTTAACCTTTAAAACTTGACATTTCTTTACATTTCCAAGTTTCCAAAAATTTTCGTTTCCCTCTTTAAACTTGACATTTCCTTACATTTCCAAGTTTCCAGAAATGTTCACTTTCCTCTTTTGAATCATTTCTAAATCATTTCCTTACATTTCCTAGTTTCCAAAAATGTTCACTTTGAACTTAACATTTCCATACATTTCCATGTTTCCAAAAATGTTCAAAATACATTCATAAGACATGTCAGTTTGTACAATTAAACCGAAAATGCATAGGCCCTTTTCAGGATGTTACAGTTCTACCCCCTTAAAAATAATTTCGTCCTCGAAATTACTTATTAACGAACAATCGTACGGTCTAACTCACCCCACTACGCTATTGCTGCGCACTCTGATCTTAAAGAACTATCATACTTTCTAGGCACATTCTCTAGGTTCACATCCAAGGTTTCAGGCACTTCTCTAGCAATACAAGAATAAGCTAGCCCTATAACAAGCAAAGCAATTAAGGGTATTCCAGAATTAAGAAACATACCCGTTGTCATATCTGGCACATCTTCCTCCTCGCGACAGCCAACTGCATAAACCAACCTTGGTTGCCTCGCGTTTGCACCTTCAGCATCTCTGATTGGTGCTCCATGTCCTCGGCCCGAACCATTTCCTCCATGGTTTGGTCCATGACCTTGCTGAGGCTGCTGTCCACCTCTATCGGCCTGATTAACATTCTGAGCTGCTGGCCGTCTCCCTTCCGGTTCCATAGGACAGTCCTTAATCATATGGTCCTTTGACCCACACTTAAAGTATCCTCCCGTCTTTTTCCAACATTCTCCTAAGTGCTTCTTTCCACACTGATCACAAGGACGATACTGCCCTCCTGTAGCAGCTTGCTGCCCTCGCGGCCCATCAACTCTAGGCCTCTTATTCCCCGATGATCCAGACGATCCAAAACCTCTTTCTGGCCTATTTCGATCAGTGTTCTGCTTGGTAGAATCCTTAATTCCCTCGGCTACCTTGGCCTTTTCTACTAAAGCGAAAAACTCCCGCTCCTGATGCGGTGCTATCAACAACCTCAGATCATCCCTTAGTCCGTCCTCAAAACGGACACAGCGCTCATACTCAGTTGCCACTACTCCTCGAGCATACCGGCTCAACCTCAGAAATTCAGCTTCATACTCCGCCACGGATTTGTTCCCTTGAACCAGCCCCAGAAAAGCCTTCCTTTACTCATCAGTGTACCGTGTGCCAACATATTTCTTCTGATATGCAGCCTTAACATAATCCCAGGTCAGATCCTCAGCTGTGGCACCATCCCGTACAGTTAACCACCATTGATACGCTTCATCGCGTAATAGTGCCACCATTCCTTTTAGCTTCTCCTCAGGGGTCAGATCAAGCTCATCCATAATTCGCTCAGTTGCCTCTAACCAATATTCAGCCGTACTGGGTGCCACACCAGATACTCCACGAAACATTTCAGCTCCATTAGCTCGGAGCCGCTCGGGTACAGATTTCCGAGCTCTCTTACTTCCACCTGCGCCAGCCACCATTTCCAAGACTCGCAGCACAGCCTACGACACAGCATCATCCCCCGTCTGAGCCTGCTGCTCAACACCAACAGTTGGGGGTGGTGGTGGCGGTGGTATCTCATTATCAGACCCTTGACCCGATCTAACGGGTTCCGACACGGTCATTCTACCTCTATCGCGTCCACGTCGACCACGTCCTCTAGAACTCATTTCTAACGACTGTGCTTTAATCTGATTAAGAAGTTTTATGAATTAGTCCTTGTTTCACTTATTACCCGCGAAGAAGTTTTATGAAAAGAATTTTAGAAGTGGTTCTTTCATATTCATACATGCATACAGTCTTTACATTCATACATTCATCAATCAATTATGAACTTTCGTTCATTCAGAGAAATGTTGTAGTTTTTTATTGTTGCTGTTTTTCCACTACCCATGGGCATTTTCGTAATTTGCCCTACAGGGGTATTTTCGTAATTTTTTTTCAAAAATAGGGTTCATTGTGGATTTTATCAATAAGGGTATTTTGGTAATTTTGCATTCCCGGGGTATTTTTGGAAATTTTGAAATTCCAAGGGTATTTTAGTAAATTTTTACAAATTAGGGTAAATTTGTAAAGTTTAATAATTCAGGGGTATTTCAAAATTTATAAAACTTGAGGGTTATTTTTGAGAATTTCGTTTTCCAAATTAGTGATGTTGCAAAAATTTTGGAAATCAGGGTCATTTTGGTAATTTTGTAAGTTAGGGGCAATTTCGTAATTTTCCAAAATCAAAGTATTTTGATATTTTGCAAATGAGGGTTTTTGGACTTGTTATAAAGTAATGAATTTTTTTTTTAATAAGAACTGTTGGTATTTTGGAAATTTCATAAACCAAGGGCATTTTTGTAATTTTACCACCAGGGGTATTTTAGTAATTTTGTAAATCAAGAAATATTTCAGAAAAATTTTATGGGATAGCTTGTATAAATCAAAAGGGTAATTTAGTCATTTTAAAACTAGGGTTTCCATAAAAATGTGGCTAATCCCTTTCGGGTTTTAGTTAGGGGTTTAGCCTATGAATAAGTCCTCTTGGTTAGGGTGAACCGAAGCTACGCACCAGGTAGGATTCCTGTGAAGAGGAGGTGAGTCACTAGGACTGCTTAAATACCAGGCTCTTCCGGATCCAATCCTAGACATGCGCACAATAGTTGCCACACCCTAACTCGACGACTTAGACACAGGTTTGTTTTATTAAGCATTAAGTCTTATGTAATAGTTGGGGTAAACTAGTCCTAGGGTTCAAATACTTATCATGCTAGTCTACGTTCCATTCCATTTCTACCCTTCTACAGTTCACAATAGATATCACACAAAGGTTAGGGGTACCTACCTGGTGGACTTCGGGTCGGAGACTTAGGTGCCATGCCAGAAAAACCCTGCTTATCTTCAAAAACTCATTTGGGCTCGAATTGAAAATGTTTTGGGCCTTAAACCCCAGGCCGAGGGTTTGAAACTGGGCTCTGATACCAAACTGAAACACCCCAAACTCGGCCCACGAGCCGTGACCGGATCTGGTATGTTCCTCGATGTAAACCAATTCAAAACTCTTTTATTACTTAGGAAAAACTTGTGTGTTTAGAAAGAAAGTTTGTTTGGGTTGGGCTTGAGTTGAAAATATATTAAATCTCTTTTTCTTTTTCTAATTAAGGTGACAAAACACTTGGAGTTTATTTTTTAAATAAATTTGTTTGATCCATAAATTATAATTCGTAAACATAATAAATAAAAGTAAAAAGAAATAAAGAAATTCAACTATGGCCTTATGGCCTTATTACATCAAATAATTCCCAAAATAAACTTAAAATACTTAAAATAAAATAAACGTCCAAATCGTAAATTTCTTGATGTGCATGGCCATCCCTAAGCTTCTGCCGAGCCCGGTCCATTACTGTTCGTCTCCTGAAAATAGTCCCACAACGAGGTGAGTCAACAGACTCAATGTGTACACAACACTGAGTCCAAATAAATTTAGGCATAACATACATATCATATTCACATAATAATTTACGACAATGATGCAACCCAAAACCCAAACCTAGTTAACCATCCGCTACACTTCCCCCGTACCAACCTGCACACCGTGGGGACTAATAAGTCAACCCTCCATCCGCTACACTCCATCGAAGGCAGTCGCTGCAATCGACGTGCTCATCGCCCTTATAGTCTCGTGGTCTTAGGTCACCACGTTCAGATATTGTGGTCTTAGGTCACCACATTCAGATATCGCGGTCTTAGGTCACCGCATTCAGATAGCGTGGTCTTAGGTCACCACATTCACTTCCCTTTTTCAATAACCCATATGCCTCATATCATAAATATTATGCATTAACATGCCAAATTTCACATTCTTATCTTTATTCACATGTTACATATAACATATTTCATAATCCTAATAGGAGTAGGAAATGTACCTGAGTACTTTTGTACCATTACATGATACTTAGCCATATTCACATTCTTATAAACATGCACATACTAATTATAGCCATAAATTTTATTAAGAAGAAGTGTGGGTACACACCTGATTTGCTTAGCGGTTCACTTAAATCCCGAAAAACTTGATTTAATGCCTTAGATCTCAATTCCTACATTCAGCCAACCTTAATATATTAGCATAAAGCCTATTCGGCTATAAAACCAAATCCTAGTAGGATTTGTACACTTAATACCTACCTTGTTGCCGATTGGGACACCAACAAATCCCGAAATCTTTGCTTTATTCCTCCTTGTATTCAGCCAGGCATTGAATCAATTAACTTGGTTAGTTTTCGGCTCTTGAACATTTAAAGAACATATCTAAATACTAATCTAGGCCTTAGCCGAATATACATAGATGCTTACCTTCCAAATCTTAAATCCCGAAATTGATCTTTGCTTCCTTAATGCTGTCGAAAACCCTATAGACAAATGTTAGAGTTTAATCTAACATTAAAACACTATAGAATGGCCTATGGCCGCATCTTATATTCGCTTACCTTGAATGTTGAAATCCCGGAGAACTCCTTCTCTAATCGACACCACCTAAATCCCGAAATTCCCTTCCATAGTTTCGGCCAAAACACAGTATGAGGGATTAGTCCCTGAATTTCGACAGGCTTAAAAAGGAAAGAAAGGAAACTGAATCTAGATCTTACCTTTATTTGGAGAAATCGATTGCACCTTTACTTCAACCTTCAGAGATTCGGCTATGGCTAAATGATGCTCTCACAACTTTCGGCTTTTGGAGGGATTAGAAAGAAAAGAGAAGGAAGAATAGTGATGGAGGATTCGGCTAGAACACAAGGTATTTTGGTTTGGCAAAAATAAAAGAAGAAGAAGATTTGGTGAAGAGAATTCGGCAGAGGCTTCCAAAAAACAGAAAATAATGCAGAATGGCCTCTCTTTTCCTTTTATAGCCGAATTTACTAACTTAGAATCCCTTACTTGGCCACCACTCTTCTATTTTGATAGCTTTATCCTTTGAATTATCACTTTATTAAAAGAATAATCCCTTATTATCTCCTTGAAAATAATTTAAGATAAATCATCATTTATCCATCTATTAGCCGAAATTTTAAGAGAATTTAAACTCTTCCCTTGGGTTCCTTAGTGCCGTCCACTTCCCTGCTCTTTGTAGCAAAAATAAAACTCCTTTATTTGCTCCCCAAGTGACTCGAACTCTGGCCCAAATACACAAGCTTGTGGCGTCACCTACCTGGGCCTTAAGTGATATCTTCAGGCCACTTTTCCAAGCCTGATGGTGTGTCAAATTCCTCCTATTAATTTTCTTAAGGCCACCCTGCCTTAGTTTCCTCTTTTTAACCTTTAAAACTTGACATTTCTTTACATTTCCAAGTTTCCAAAAATTTTCGTTTCCCTCTTTAAACTTGACATTTCCTTACATTTCCAAGTTTCCAGAAATGTTCACTTTCCTCCTTTGAATCATTTCTAAATCATTTCCTTACATTTCCTAGTTTCCAAAAATGTTCACTTTGAACTTAACATTTCCATACATTTCCAGGTTTCCAAAAATGTTCAAAATACATTCATAAGACATGTCAGTTCGTACAATTAAACCGAAAATGCATAGGCCCTTTTCAGGATGTTACATAAATAATTAACACATGGAATAATATAAAACGTATGAACTACTACCTTTAACAATTTTTTGAACTAAATCAAATCCAATTAATCATAAAATTCATTGATTTATTAACACAAATTTGCATACTAGATATGTTTTAATCAAATATATTATTTAATTATAAAACCTACTATAGCAACATAAATAAATCAGTTAATATTCATTTTCATGAACAAAATGAGATGCTTAAAACAATATATAACTCATGTAATCAAAACTTAAAAAGAAGACCATCTCAAATATTTAAACCACATATCAAGTCGATTTAATATTTAAAGATGTACTCTTTTTTCTGCGTTGAGTCTTGACGATTTTATCAAGAAGTAAGCAAACTAAACTCCAGTAGTATACTCTGAATTCAATCAAAATCTATTAATAGCAAACTTTGAGAGTGAATCTTATTTTCCAGGTTTACAACAGGTACATAAGCAATGACTTTTCATACATAAGTTTTCTCTCTTGCAAGTTCTCATCAATAATATTTTCCACGTAATTTTAATTGAGAACTTATTCTGAATACTGTAGAGTTATATTCACAGTTTAAAAAAAAAATTGTAACTTCAGTTGCATCCAACCATAACAAGCTTTAAATGGAATTACAATATTCTATTTCTCATAAGTAGATCTTTCACAGTCAAATATTTTTCTTTTAACCCCTCAATGGGGATGATAACAAAAAAAAATCACAAAAATAGTCACAGTCATTTCAATTTAATAACAATAGTAATCAATAACTCAATCCTCCCTTTTTTTTTCATGCTTTCAAGATAAATATTTATAGTAATAGTAATTCATATGAAATATAATCTTTTCTTCATTCACAATCTCAATATGATATCCATTATAATGAATATCTTTTAAAACTAATGCAATAACCATCCCAAATTTTGTACTTTTTAGATATTGATATATTAGCTATTCTGGAGCTTTCAACTAATTTCTTACTATCAAATATTTGAATAATATTTATTTGTTTCAGTACCAAATAAGATAAACATTTTCTATCTATAATGATAGAATTCATTACTACATTCTAATATCATTCCTCAAAGAATATTATCAGAAACAAAATATTTAGGCATACGCCACATATGTGGTTATCTTTACCCTTTGAAGAGTTATCTTTACCCTCTGAAGAGTTATCTTGAGAACTCTCATTATTTTCTTATTTATTACTATGTTCCCACTTTTAGTGGTTCATGATTGTATATTTTATTTTCTTTATGTTTGCATTCATTCCGGGGAATGCAACAAATCTAGTAAGATAGACTTTTAAACGCCTTTATTGATTATTTATTTCATAATCACTATCGCAAATATACGTAGATTTCAATCTATTCATATTGTCATGATTAGTCTCCAATTATAATAAACATGATATAATAAATCAGTTATAGTAAAATATACCTGAAGATCTTTAACACCATCGTCGTCACCTTGCTTATTATCACGAGCATTATTACAAGTACTAAAATAACTATGCTTTCATAAGAACATACTACATATAACTTGTAGAATCTTATGATACTCTAACAAATTATTTATACTTTATAATTAAGTCTAAAAGGTATAATCAAATCATTCATCAATAACAAAAAAAAAAAAAAAACAAATTCTCTTTAAAGGGGACCAATATCACAAAAACTTATACTTTGCATCGAAAATTAATATATATTTAAACAATTATTTAAAAATAATATATTTTAAATTTTTACTAGTAAACCTTATGAACCCATCGATATTTAATAATATAACTTAATAATTTGATCATACTTGAAATAAATAAAATAATAATAATAATACCTCAACAAAAAAGTAGAAGCTCCTTACCAAATTAAATTGTGCTCTATAAATCCAAACTCCATACTAAGATCAAATTTTTTTTTTTCACCATTGAAAGCAATGGACTGTAGTGTCCATCTTGGTATTGAACCTCTTAGTGTATACTCAAACCTTCCATTCGGAGTAATACTCTTTTACATTTACCAACTTTAATAAGAAGTAAAACAAGTTAATTAAAATAATCTAAATTTAATTTAGTTTAATTAAAAAATAATCTAGATATAAAACACTAAATAGATAAAAGACTTCATGCAAAGAGTTGCAAACAGAAGAAGGCAAAAGGCAACAAGTAATGGAGAATCAGGGAAGTAAGCACTCAATTTGAATAGCAACCAACAATAATAAATAGCCATTTGAAGAAGCAAAGGAGCCAACGAAACAGAAAAGTAAAAGTAATTTTAGTGGTCAGAGGCTAAATTTTGGTATTATGGATGAGGCTTAATGGTCGCAAAGTTGCTACTGATTTAATCCACAATTAAGATAATTAAAAGAGAATCGTGCTGATAACGTATTATAAAATAAAAAGATAGAAAGTAAAGAATAAAGAGAAAGAGATAGCAAAGAAAGAGTGTATTTTATTGATCAATCGGAATATTTACAATGCTTCTCCAAAGTTTATATTTATAGACATAAGAAGTATAAATAAAATAGAACTCTACTTCTAATAACTATTAGAATTTAAAGTATATCAAAACTTATATTGATTTTGATGGACATCCACTAAATAAGATATTCATAACAAATTTATAATTTTATTTTTCTTTTTAAATTACTTAATTACATGTTCATTATAGAGAGCATCCACATGTCATTAAATGCAACTATACATTTAAGCATGTACCTTATTATACAATATATATTAGGTTTATTATTAAATATATTAAATTATTTTATAGTTTTTGTACAAATTTTTTATGAAATATTGTAAAGAAATTTATACATAATATGTAACGCCCCAAATTTCTTATGTTTGCTTCTGTAAAATTTTGACACAAATATCTGTCTGATTTAGTGGTTAAGTGTTCTGGATGTGTGTGTGAGGTCCCAAGTTCAAGCCTTACCTTTAGCAATTTTTGTCATTTTTGGAATTAAGCCCTATCTTTGTTCAGTGGGCTTATATTTAATTGCATGTAATTTCATATCAGAATGAGCCTGCTGGTTCAAGTGGCAAGGGAGTTAGTGTGTTGGAGGTTCTGTGTTCGAATCCCTGTGTGAGCGTGGATATTTATTTTTACTCGTTTGACAGAGAGTTTCGATTCAACCTAAATGCTAAAGTGGTTGAGATTGTGTAGTTAGTGGGAACTTGGTGTTTATCAAAATAGTTTCTATTTTAGTTTTTTTCTTTTTTTCCGAAAACCCCTTCTGTTTTGATGTTTCTTTTCTCTCGTCTTCCCTGTTCGTTATTTCCTATTTCCTTTCCTTTTTGGGTTTTGTTTAAAGTGATTCCTTTTGTGCAATTTCCGACTACGTTGCTTGGTAAGTCTTGTTCTACCGATTTTTACCCTTTTTGGCTAAGTGGTTAATGAGGGGATGTTCTTGCTACTTTTGGTTTAGGGGAAGAACAAGAATTGGCTGAGGCTTCAACAGCGATTTAAGTTATTGGGGTCTCTGTTCGATAGCGGTAAGTTTTCGCGCGCGTTGATTAATAATGTGAGGCTTCTTTTGTGAATTAAGTTCAGTTGAGATTTCATATGTGTTACTAATTCGGGCTTTGGAAAGTTGATTTCTAGGTTTTGGAGGGCTCGGGATAGTTTTTGCATTGAATCGATACCATTTCTGTACCCGAAACACAGAAAAACGATATTCGCGAAGGCCAAAAAACCCCACTGCCAACGCCACATGGCCGTGTGGTAGGCCATGTGCAATGACACGACCGTGTGATCGAAGAAGGCCAGGTCGTGCGCAAGACACGGCCGTGTGATGGCCAGAGTGTGGCCGTATGAGCCACACGAGCAAGGCCAAATTGGGTGTGTGGGCCACACGGGCGTGTGGTAACTAGGCCAAGTCGTGTTATCCACACGGGCAAACCACACAAGCGTGTGTGCCCATTTATCTGAATTTTTCCCTAGGGTTGCATAGGTCGTCCCAAACGACTGTGGGCCTACTGTAAGGTCAGTAAGGGCTGAGTAAACCCTAAACTTGATAATCTGATTGCTTGATATACTGATCTAATTAGGATACTGATGCATGTCTACTTGCACTATTATCTGTATATTGTTATCTATGTACGCTTATATGTAAGCATGTGAGCTTGTTAAACTGTTTATCTGTATTTGTTTATTTCTGTATCTGATGTTGGGGATGGGATGATGTATATTGAAGGAAGTGTTCTGAAAGGCAAATTTACGCTTACAATCTGGCAGCATGGCTACATTATATCTGTTATATGCCGCATCGGTACAACCTAGTGTGTAGGGCTAGGTGGGTGTTTTAAACCCCACATGGTGTGTAAGGATGATCGGAGATAGTGTGTAGAGGATGGGGGTAGGTTATCTGATTTCTAATTCTGATTTGCATATTTGTATCTGTATCTGAGATGGGCTTAGGCCCTAATCTACATCTGTGTTTGTAAAGGGCTTAAGCCAGAATCTGTATTGACTAATGCTGATTTTCTGGTTGTGTGCATGCTTAATTCTATGGGGTTACACACTGAGTTTACATAAACTCACTGTAACACCCCAAACCCGGCCCATGCGATATGACCGAATCTGACATGTCACATGAAGAAAGTGTAAAACATCATGTGATTCTTACTAAAATAGGCGTTTACTTGGTTGTGTTTAAGTAAACGAGTTTTGTATGTAAATATTTGATAAAATACAGCTATTTTTGAAAGATCGTTTGACGAGTCGAAAATCGAGGTAGTGAGTTTTAATTCGATATTTTATTCACTTTCTAATTCCCTTTCTCTTGTTTTTCGTGATTTTTCAAAATCACGTCACTGCTGCTAACCAAAACAGTTTCATTGCAAAATCAGGTTACTACTATGAATATATGCACGCCCAAGTGATCACAGATGCCGGTTCCCGATTTTCTTCGATATTTCGACCGACTCATATAACATTTCATGCAAACATTCAGAGAGGTATGAGATTACACACCATTTCAAACATGTATTCAGAAGGGTACGGGATTACACACCTTATTCGGAATCCGTAACACGATACTCTTCACGGCACCTAAAGGTACAATCGATCAACAATTAGTCTAAAGCCTAATTTACAACTTCAACCAAGTATTACGATTGATTAACAATCTATATCACTTACCAACAATCTGAGTATCTTATTACGAGGGATAGGTGTTCGATTTGCCCTCCGATAAAGTACTTCGAGACCCTAGAAATGATTAACACAAGAACAGATCTTAGCCATATCTTATTCGACTTGAGTAAGAATCACCCAAACAATACACCCCTATCACCTATATTCGGCCTTACCTACTTACCAACCCTCTTCCGAAAGTCAAGGGCTAGAAAGATGACAAGAGTGTAAGCTAAGACTCTACCGATTCGGCCCACATCAAGAGAACCAAGAAGATGGAAGTAGCAAGGAATAGATTCGGCCTCGCAACCACCGAAAACTCGAGAAGGCAAAGAAGCTTCGGCAACCACAAGAACCAAGTTTTGGCTATGAGATGAAGTTGATGTTTCGGTTATGGTGTATAAAAGAGAATGTTTGAAAAGAAAAGAGTAGAAGTCAATAGGCAAATTGGAGTTTCGGCCAAGAGGAAATGCAATCAAAAGAACCAAAATATTTAGAAAGGAAAATGAAATGACCCCCCAAAAAAATGTGAAAATGCAAGGGAGAGCTAGAGAAATTTGGCTCCCCCTATTTCCCTAACCAAAACCTTGTATTCATATTTTCCAAAAAGATGAACATTGACCAAAATAAAGTCTTTCCAAAACACCTTCCACACTATATGCCAACATGTTCCCTTATCCTTCCTTTTCTTTTGATTCCTTTCCTTACCTTCATCCTTTCCTTGTTTCTTTAGCCATCATACCATAATTAAAAAGTCCACACTTGCCTTAAATACTACCTTGGCCGACACTTGGGGAAAGAACACAAAAAATAGTCAAAATATTTGTACCAAGTGGGATTCGAACCTCTTCCCTCAAAGCCTTTCATGTGGCGCCATATCCTCTTTACCAATTGCTCATTTATGCTAGCAATTTACTTACCTATTTCCATAAACCTTGATGCCACTTACTATCTCTCCTTAAAATGCTTAAACATAAAAATTTTGCTAAGGCCCAATTTGAACCCGGAACTTCCTAGAAACCTCGTAACTTTCCAAAATCACCTTTCTAATAAGTCCAACTTGAAATAATGCCATTCTCTTATTCTCGAAAATTTTAAACATTCCTACGCCCAAGGCCCAATGGGCCCAATTCTACTAGGCCCAAATTTGGGTCGTTACACTCAGTATAGGTAATCCACAGAGTTAGGCGGATCGGTGCAACGGAGGACTCGACAGTGACCACTCGGTATTACTGTTTTACTTTGTTTTATGGTTTTATTTAAGTTTTGGCATTGATATTTGAGAGGTTGTATTTTCTAGGACTCTATGGACTCTTTTAAACTATTTGGCTTTGGTTTTGGGTTTTTGATTTAACTTGCTTGTTATTATGATGGATTTACCTAAAACATGATTTACTAAAAGTGCGAACTGTTTTCTTAAACTCGACAATTTTCCTAAGCTTCCGCTAAAATGATACATTTTCAAGCATGTCGACTAGTTGAATATATATATGTTTGAAATGGATGAAAAAAATTAAGGGTTTATAAGCTTAAGGTTTTTATCGATTTAGCTTCGTTTTCAAACCTATTCTATGTGACGTCACCAGATTCGGCCATAACGTCTAGGCCGAGTTTGGGGTGTTACATTTAGTGGTATCAGAGCCTGGTTACAAAATCGACTATAAATTTTGGGTTCAAAAATATGTTTTAAAGAATTAGTTTTCTAATGGTTTAAAAATATTCTAATTGAGAATGTGGTACACCGAGTCTTCAACGCCGATCCTGTAAGTATTTCTGTACTTAGTCAAAATATTCTGAAACACTATAGATAGTACTTATTGAGACTATACTGAGATAGTTAGAAAACTGAAACTTCTGAAAACAGCTCTAAAATTTCTAATAATTATGCATAAAATATCTGTTAATAAATACTGAAACTGATGCATAAAATTCTTAATGTAGATAAAACTTTAAAATCATAATAAGTGCACGAGGTATCCCTGGAGGTGATACTCGAGGCTGAGGTAGAGACCGTAGAAGGGCTTGAGCTGAGTCTTCATCTCTGGGCAACATGCTAAATCTGGACACTAGTGAGACACCTGTGTCACCTGCTACTGAGACTGGGGATATTGAAGAGGGTCGCTGGGCCTAATTCTGGATCTGGGGGCCAAGGGTCGATAACTGAACGACTCCGATCTAATGGAGCTGAGTTGTTTAGGGGTATCACAGAAGTCGTCCCTAATGTGGCTAAGTATTGGTTGGAGGCTATTGAGAGTATTATGGATGATTTGGACTGTACCCCCGAGCAGAAATTAAAGGGTGCAGTTTCCTTGCTTCGCAACGAAGCATACCAATGGTGGTTCACGGTTAAGGAGGGCACTCAGCCTGATCATCTAACTTAAGAATTCTTTAAGACTTCATTTCAGAGCAAGTATGTGGGAGCTAGCTATGTCGATGCTTGCAGGCATGAGTTCTTGAACCTTACGCAAGGTGACCAATCTGTGGTCGAGTATGAGGCCGAATTTCTAAGGCTAAGTAGCTATGTTCGAGGTATGGTGGCATCTAAGTATGAGAGGTGTGTTCGTTTTAATGATGGGCTGAGAGATAATCTGAGAGTTTTAATAGCTCTGCAAAGGGAGCGAGAGTTTTCTATTCTAGTTAAGAAGGCGAAGATCACTAAAGATGTTAAGCGCAGAGAGCGCCAGAATAGAAATAAGGAAATAGGTAAGAACAAGAAGGATTCAAAGCCCTCGAGTTCTGGGTAGAGGCCTAAGAAAAAGACCAGATCTGATGGGTCAGTTAGAGTTAGGGCTCTTGCTATTTCAGCTGGGTTGCAGCCTTGTGGTGATTGTGGTAGGCGCCATCCAGGCAAGTGTTGGAGGAGGATTGGGGCCTGTCTGGGATGTGGATCCTTAGAGCACCGTATTAGAGACTGTCCGCAGCGGGCAGATCAGACGTAAGCTTTGGGCTTTGTGCAGCCGCAAAGGTCAGTTCAGCAGCCACTTAGAGGCCGTGGACAGGCTGGGGGTGGTAACAGTTTAGGTCGCGGACAGAGAGCATCGGGCAGAGGTGTTGGTCAGACTGAGGCGAGGCAATTTGCTTTGGTTTATGCTGCACGTCACTGAGAGGACAGAGATGCTCTTGACGTCGTCACCGGTACGTTCTTTATATTTCATGTACCTTACTTGGCTTTGATAGACATAGGGTCTACTCACTCATACATAGCTAGTACTGTATCTAAGGCTTTGGGGATTTCTGGGCAGAGCACTACTAGTGAGGTTACTATATTGAGTCCATTGGGGCAGTCTATTTGAGTTAGTAAACTATATAGAGATGTTCTATTAGAGGTGCAAGGGACTGTTTTCCTGGATAATTTGATAGAGCTTCCGTTTGGGGAGTTCGATTTAATCTTGGGTATGGATTGGTTGGTCGAGCACCGAGTCAGTCTAGATTTTGCTACTAAGAGGGTCGTTCTGAAGACTATGGATGGTGAGGAGGTGGTAATAGTCGGTGAGCGTCGAGATTATCTGTCTAATGTGATCACCGCTCTCGGGCTGAAAAATTGGTTCGAAAAGGGTGTGAGGCGTACTTGGCTTATGTAAATGTTTCTGATTCTGGGGACTTTTTTGTTAAGAATATCATAACAGTAAAGGATCTTCCAGACATCTTTCTTGAGGAGTTACTGAGATTACATCCTAACTGAGAAGTGGAGTTTGGGATTGAACTTCCTTCGGGTACGGCTCCGGTGTCCATTGCCCCTTACCGTATGGCACCGAAAGAGCTTACTGAGCTTAAGGCTCAACTGCAAGAGCTTCTGGACAGTGGTTTCATCCATCCTAGTGTGTCTTCATGGGGAGCACCAGTTCTGTTTGTCAAGAAGAAGGATGGGACCATGATGATGTGTATCGATTATCGACGGTTGAATAAGTTGACTGTGAAGAATAAGTATCCGCTTTTGAGGATTGACGACTTGTTTGATCAGTTCAGAGGGGCTTCCGTGTTTTCGAAGATTGATTTTCGTTCTAGGTGTCATCAATTGAGGGTTAAAGAAGCTGACGTACATAAGATTGCATTTAGGACTCGTTATGGACACTACGAGTTCCTATTTATGCCTTTTGGTTTGACAAATGCTCTGGCCGCATTCATGGATTTGATGAACTGAGTGTTTTAGCCTTATCTGGATCAGTTCGTCGTGGTCTTCATCGATGACATCCTAGTTTACTATAAGACTAAGGATGAGCATGATGAGCATCTTAGAGTAGTGCTTCAGATTCTGAGTGAGAAGCAGCTTTACGCTAAGCTAAGCAAGTGTGAGCTCTGGTTGCGTGAAGTAACTTTTCTAAGGTACGTGGTTTCTACTGAGGGGATTCGTGTTGATCCTCGAAAGATTGAGGCTGTGCTAGATTGGAAACAGCCTAAAAACATTTCTAGATCTGTAGTTTTCTGTGTTTGGTAGGATATTATCGGTAGTTTGTCGAAAGGTTCTCTTTGATTGTAGCTCCTCTTACTAAGCTTCTGCATAAGGGTTTCCCTTTTGTCTGGACTGATGCACAATAAGAGAGCTTTGAGAAGCTCAAGTTTGTTCTGGCTCAGGCTATTATTCTAATACAGCCTGAATCTGGTAAGGAGTTTGTGGCCTACAATGATGCTTCGCACGTTGGGTTGGGTTGCGTTTTGATGCAGGATGGTAAGGTTGTGGCTTATGAGTTTTGTTTAGGTCATCGTGGATCGATTGACCAAGTCGGCTCACTTCATTCTAGTTCAGAAGGACTTTTCAGAAGTTGACGAAGCTGTATATCTCCGACATAGTTAGACTACATGGGGTTCCAGTGTCGATTATTTCTTACAGAGACTCTCATTTTACATCTCGGTTCTGGAAGAAGTTACATGAAACTTGATAAACCGTAAAAGTAACATATTTTAAGCCCACATTTAGCATGCTTTTGGATTATTTAAGCCTTGAATTGTGTAATTTGGTGCTCTTAATACTTTGTTTTCATGTTTTATACTCAGGAGAGCACCCAATGACGAAAAGAACGGAAAACGAGCCCAAAATGGAGTAAATGGGCCATATCACGAAATCCACACGGCCTGGGCCCTAGCCACATGGCCGTGCCTCGTTCAACAGCCTTGAACACGGCCTGGCCACGACTCACACGGGCATGTGCAACGGGCGTGTCCCTGCCGCGGCCAAGAGGATTTTTACTCGGAATAGGATACTTGGAGGCAAAGAAACACATTCCAAAGCCTATTCAAACACCTTAGTAGGA
Source organism: Gossypium australe (assembly GCA_005393395.2). NCBI lineage: Eukaryota > Viridiplantae > Streptophyta > Magnoliopsida > Malvales > Malvaceae > Gossypium > Gossypium australe. The sequence goes on along the minus strand of CM016615.1, from coordinate 34,245,649 downwards.
ATTCTACTTGAATTAGGATACTTAGGGGCCAAGTAAGGCATCTCAAAGTCTATATAAACACCCAAGGGCGCAACTTGAAGAGGAGTTCGGCAAAAGCCGGAACCCACGGCATTAGCCAAGGGGCGGTTAGCTAGGCTAAGGAGCCAAGCCAGAAAGGTCAGCTTTGTGGAGAATCACTTGAAGATAGCCAGTTGATCCATCTCAAAAAGCAAGAATTATACTCAAGATGGAGGATCTCTCCTTCAATTCCTTCAGGGGGTTTTAGGGATTTCTTATATTTTGTTTTATCTTTTCTTTTGAGATGTTTTCTTTTATTGTTATGAACTAAACCCTAAGATACCTGAGGGGATGAAACCTAAGATGAATCTTGTTACCGTTTGCTAAACTATATGATAAATATTTGACTTTTCTTAATTATGTGTTCTTAATTCTTGTGTTGATATTTTCGGGATATTAATTCAAGTATGATGTGCTTAGGTGGAGGAGCAAAAGTCCCTGCCTAAGAGTAGATCTAGCATAATTAAGCGGAGTTGATCGCGCGCCTAGAGATAGGGTAACGAGATTTTGCCGGATTACGGTGAAACCTAATATGGGAGTCCATAGATCAAGTTAATGCGATTCTAGGGGTTTTAGTTAGAAAGAGATTTCAATTAATCAACCTAGGGTTAGACGTTATTCGCTTCGAGAGAGGGTTTAATATACATTAGGGAATCTTACAGATCAAGTCAAATGAACAAATCGTCTGGTTCAGAGTTAGATAACAAGTGAAGTCTAGGTGGATTCTTCATTGGGTGTCGTTTTAATCAATTGGTTTCTCTCAAGTTATTTTCCCAAATTCTTTCTCTTTGTCTTTGCATCTTTAGTTTAGTAGTTAATTAATATAGATTAGATAAACAATCCTTTAATTCTTAGGCTAAATAATGGAAAGAGAGTTAGTACTAGTACTTTTGGTTCCTTTGGGTTCGACATTCCGGTCTTGCCTAAGCTATACTACTGTTCGAGAGGTGCGCTTGCCTCAAAAATTGTTGTCAGAGTTAGTTCCTAGGTTCGATCATTCTTTTTATAAATTTTAAGACTCGACAAACACGATCAAAGCTCTGGGGTTGAGATTGGACTTCAGTACGACGTTCCATCCTCAGACCGATGGTCAATCTAAGAGGATGATTTAAATACTGGAGGATATGCTTCGGAGTTGTGTGATCGATTTTCGAGGTAGTTGGGAGGATTATCTGCCACTAGCCAAATTCGCTTACAATAACAATTTCCAGTCTAGCATCCAGATGGCACCTTACGAGGCTCTGTATGGTCGTAAGTGTCGTACACCGCTATGTTGAACTGAGTTGGGTGAACGTCAAGTTTTGGGTCCTAAGCTAGTTTCTGAGACAGAGGATAAGGTTCGACCGATTCGGGATCGACTGAAAGTGGCTTCTGATAGGCAAAAATCGTATGCAGATATGAGGAGATGTGAGATTGAGTACTCTGTGAGGGATTTTGTATTTCTTAAGGTCTCTTCGTGGAAGAAAGTTCTGAGGTTCAATCGTAAGGGTAAGTTGAGCCCTAGGATTATTGGACCGTACCAAATTCTGAAGCGTATGGGACCAGTTGCTTATCAGTTGAGGCTACCACTTGAACTGGACCGTATTCATGATGTGTTTCACGTCTCAATGTCGAGGCAGTACTATTCTGACCCATTTTATGTTGTCTCGGTTGAGGAGATCGAGGTTAGGCTAGACTTGACTTTTGAGGAAGAGCAAGTTCAGATTCTGGATCGCGATGTTAAGGTGCTACAAAAAAAGTCCATTCCATTAGTGAAGGTGCTATGGCAGAATCATGGCACTGAGGAGGCCACGTGGGAACCTGAGGACTCGATGCGTCAACAGTATCCTCATCTGTTCTGACTAAATAAATTTCGAGGTCGAAATTTCTTTTAGGGGATAAAGCTGTAACGCCCCAAATTTCTTATGTTTGCTTCTGTAAAATTTTGACACAAATATATTTTTGCTTCAGTGGTTAAGTGTTCTGGATGTGTGTGTGAGGTCCCAAGTACAAGCCTTACCTTTAGCAATTTTTGTCATTTTTGGAATTAAGCCCTATCTCTGTTCAGTGGGTTTATATTTAATTGCTTGTAATTTCATATCAGAATGAGCCTACTGGTTCAAGTGGCAAGGGAGTTAGTGTGTTGGAGGTTCTATGTTCGAATCCCTGCGCGAGCGTGGATATTTATTCTTACTCGGTTGACAGAGAGAGTTTCAATTCAACTTAAATGCTGAAGTGGTTGAGATTGTGTAGTTAGTGGAAGTTGGGGTTTATCAAATTAATTTTTATTTTATTTTATTTCTTTTTGCCGAAAATCCCTTCTATTTTGACGTTTCTTTTCTCTCGTCTTCCCTATCCGTTGTTTCCTCTTTCCTTTCCTTTTCGGGTTTTGTTTAAAGCGATTCATTTTGTGCAATTTCCAGTTGCGTTGCTTGGTAAGTCTTATTCTACCAATTTTTATCGTTTTTGGCTAAGTGGTTAATAAGGGGATGTTCTTGTTACTTTTGGTTTAGTGGAAGAACAAGAATTGGCTGAGGCTTCAGCAGCGATTTAAGTGATTGGGGTGTCTGTTCGATAGCAGTAAGTTTTTGCGCGCGTTGATTAATAGTGTAAGGCTTCGATTGTGAATTAAGTTCGATTGAGATTTCGTATGTGTTACTAATTCGGGTTCTAGAATGTTGATTTCTACATTTTGGAGGGCTCGGGATAGTTTTCGCATTGAATCGATACTAGGTGTGTACCCAGAACACAGAAAAACGAGATTTGGAAAAAGCTGAAAAACCCCACTGTCGACGCCACATTGCCGTGTGCGACGATACGACCGTGTGATCGACGAAGGCCAGGCCTTGCACAAGACACGACCGTGTGATGGCCGGAGTGTGGTCGTGTGAGCCACACGGGCAAGGCCAAATTGGGTGTGTGGGCCACATGGGCGTGTGGTAACTGGGCCAGGCCGTGTGATCCACACGGGCAAGGCCTATCTGGGCATGTGGGCCCACACGGGCAAACCACACGAGTTTGTGGGCCCATTTATCTGAACTTTTCCCTAGGGTTGCACGGGTCGTCCCAAACGACTGTGGGCCTATTGTAGGGTTGGTTAGGGCTGAGTAAACCCTAAACTTGATGATCTGATTACTTGATATACTAATCTGATTAGGATACTGATGCATGTCTATTTGCACTATTATCTGCATATCTGTTATCTATATATGCTTATATGCAAGCATGTGAGCATGTTAGATTGCTTATCTGTATTTTTTTATTTATGTATCTGATGTTGGGGATGGGATGATGTATATTGGAGGAAGTGTTCTGAAAGGCAAATTTACGCCTACTATCTGGCAGCATGGCTGCATTATATCTGTTATGTGTCGCATTGGTACAACCTGGTATGTAGGGCTGGGTGGTTGTTTTAAACCCCACATAGTGTGTAGGGAGGGTCGGAGATGGTGTGTAGAGAATGGGGGTAGGTCATCTAATTTCTGATTCTGATTTGCACATCTATATCTATATTTGAGATGGGCTTAGGCCCTAATCTGCATCTGTATCTGTAAAGGTCTTAAGCCCGAATCTGTATTGACTGATGCTGATTTTCTGGTTGTGTGCATGTTTAATTTTGTGGGGTTACACATTGAGTTTACGTAAACTAGCCATTTTCTATTTATACTGTACATGTAATCCACAAAGTTAGGCGGATCGGTGCAGTGGAGGACTCGACGGTGACCACTCGCTATTACTGTTGTACTTTGTTTTATGGTTTTATTTAAGTTTTGGCATTGAGATTTGAGAGGTTGTATTTTCTGGGAATCTCTGGAATCTTTTAAACTATTTGGCTTTGGTTTTGGGTTTTTGATTTAACTTGCTTGTTACTATGATGGTTTTACCAAAAACATGATTTACTAAAAGTGCGAACTATTTTCCTTAAACACGACGATTTTCCTAAGCTTCCGTTAAAATGATACGTTTTTAGGCATGTCGACTAGTTGAATATATATATGTTTGAAATGGATGAAAACAATTAAGGGTTTATAAGCTTAAGGTTTTTATCGAGTTAGCTTCGTTTTCAAACCCATTCTATGTGACATCACTAGATTTAGCATAACGTCTAGGCCGGGTTTAGGTGTTACATAATATTTCATAAATCAAATATTTTAAATTTAATTGAAATATTTTTTAATAGCACTTTATAATTAAGCAAGTTTATTTTTATGAATTATATATTTAAGGTGGATTAATATTATAATAAAAAAATAAAATATTTAAATCCTAATAAATCATCCATATTAATTTAATATAAATGATAGTGAAAATTATCATCAAAGAGCAAATATGATCAGAATATATAATGAAATTATTAAAAAAAACTATATTCATTATAAATTTTCTCGGTTATGCTACGAATAAAAATTTTCAGCAAAATTTTATTTCTTTTATAAGTAATATTTCAAATATAATTTACTAATTTGACAAAAAAAATACTAATTGAGTATAATTTCCTCAAATAATATGAATTAATTGAATGTAGCTTATAAGTATAGAAACTATTATAGTTAATTCCTAAATTATGAAAATGAACAATAATATTTAATATTTAAAAAATATTTTGAATTTATTTTTACTTTGAATCTATATTTATATTAAGAAAAAAATAGTTTTAAACCATTAATATAAAAATTTATTCAATTTATTCAATTTTTTAAAAGTTAAATCATACTTTAGACTTGAACTTTTTATATTTTATAAATAATATAATAATTCAATGCCTAGAATTAATACTAATTTTGAAATCTCAGAAAAAATAATTTAAGGGGGAAAAATATTTCAATATATAATTGTTTTATATATTGAATTTTTTTAATATTAGTTATTTAATATTTTTTATTTATAGGTATATCCAATTTAACATTTATTGCTTACGCGTCAATTAAAGATATATCGTAACATTTCAAAAAATTTCAGTACAACATTAGATATTATTTTGAGAACAGATACAATGAAGTATCGAGGAAATTCAGAAATAAGTTAGTTAAAGAAAAATCATAAGAAATTAATTTGATTTTGGAGATGGAAACCAATATAGAGGGTTGTGGATATGAAAAAATAAACAAAATTTGAAAATTTGAAAAGTATGACGATTAAAATACAAATGATCTCAATAGAGAAAATATGAGTTAATAATAATTATTTGGAATAATAATGACATGAAATATGTATTAATATGATAAAAATCACATTTAAATTATATTAGAAAAAGATTAAAAAGTACATGGATCAAATTGTAATTTTTATCACAAGTAAACTAATATTAGAGTATCATTATGATTTATGAAGTGTTAAATTTGATGTGAAGAAAATGTAGTAAGTGGTTAAAAGAGGCTAAAGTATAAATTTTACATATAAGGGCATTTCGCCCTTCCACATAATTTATGATGAAAATATTATAAGATGAGATATTTGAATATGATTAATGCTTGAAGATTGAATGTGGATCACACATTTCATATTCCTTTGACCATGATTTTTTTATTTTTGAGTACTTTTGAGCTCTTACCTTTTTTTTTAAAAAAAAAAAAGTAAAGGAATAAAAAAATGAGTATTTTTGCTCATCTCTAATTAGGGGTGTTCAAACAGTTAACTGAACAGTTAGCTGAATTAAATTAATATTATTTGAATTAATCAAACTTTTTAATCATTTAACCGTTAATCGAATCGAAATTTAAAAAAAAATAATCGAATCGAAATATTTTAGTTAATTCGGTCGGTTAACCGAAATTTATATACTTTTGTTTTTTTGTTTTTGTTAAAACAAGTATAAAACATATAAAAATAAATAAATTGATAATGTTCATTTGATTGAATTATCTGAATTAAAACTACATATAATTTGTATTATTAATTATTAAATTCGGGTTAAACGAATTAGCTGATAACTGAGCTTCCAAAAAGTCATTAACTGAACTCCGACTGAATTAGATTGATTAACCAACCGATTAACCGAATTAAATCGGTTCGGTCGGTTAATTCGGTTTTAACCAAAATTTGAACATCTCTATCCCTAAACACCCCCCATTTTTTTCCTAGCAAAGCAAGGGAGAAAAAAAAATCTCTCCCAAACCGTATTTCTTTTATTTCTTCATTTCAAGTCCAAATTCAAATCTTCCACCTTGAATTCTCACTAAAATCACTTAGTAAATCACTTTCTAAATTTATTTCCACCACCACCTTCTTCATCTAAGCTTAAGGTTTCATGTGTTTAGAGAGGAAATACTTTGACTATGCAGAGAATGCTTCAGGAAGGTAAAAAAATCATGGATCCATCATCTCCTCTTAAGTTATTTGAGACTATTGGTATAAAAAAGCTATTTAAGCTTGTGTATTAAAATTGTTGATATATATATTATTTCTAAGAAAAAGAGAAAATGATGGAAAGTGAAATTCTAAGATAGAGAAAGGAACATTCAAGTATTGAAAAGTTAAGTTTTGAGTTTTAGTGCTTACTTAAAAATTTCATACTTTCCTTATGGTGAGTATGATGATGAGATTATTAATGAGTAGTTAAGTTGGATATATTTATTGAATTAAAAATTTATGACATAAAATTATTTAAATATTTAGTAAGTTAAATTTTGGTAGTTATGAAGTAGGCTAATTTTTTAAAAATGAGAATAAATTATAATGTGCCACAATTATGTAAAAAAAAAAACATTAGAGAGAAGATGAATGAAATTAGTTGGTATTTGATTTGATTGGAAAAAACTGAATGAAAGTGTTAGTGGCTAAGGCTTAGTTGAGAATTTGACCAAAAAGTAGTTAATTAAAGAATATGTAAGCAGTTTTGCAGAAAACAACAATAGTGTTCCAACTTTAAAGTGTACCAAAAATTGTAGAAAATGAATTAGATGGAGAGCTTTATATTATCGTAAAGTTGATAAGTTTGGTTTTAAATGGAACTAACCGAAAAAGCATTCAAATTTTGAGCTAGGAGAAAAATATAATTGAGTGAAAAGGAGTAAAGCTACTAGATAACAACATTTGAGTTAATTTTAACAAATTTATAGTATTAATGTACTTTTGAGTTAAAATTTAAAATTTTTATGATAAAAATTTCATCGAGTCTAGTTTCTAAAATAACAAATGGATCTTAGTTTCAAATTTTGCAGGCCAAGATACAAAATAATTTAGTGATTGATGTACAACTAAACACCATATTTTGAAGGGCTGGAATATTAAATTTCTTTGCACACATGAGTTGTAATAGAAAATGTGTCTTGTGAATAAATTGAATGTATAAAAAATATATTTAGTGAACGGTATATATGTTATTCTTTTTTATTATAAATTGATGTGGATAATGTTGACTTTAAATGGAATGAATGGATGATGTGTTGAATGAACTTGTAAATGTTATGAGAATTGTGATTAGCCCTAATACTTTGGTGGTACTTAGTCGAGATGTAATTGAAATGCCAATAGGAATAAAATAACGTGTGAGGTATGAGATTTGGGGTTGTACTGGACATGATGAATTCGAGTTTATTATGTAAATGGCACTTTTGCGTGCTTATATTGGAGTTTAGGATGGAGCATTACAATGCATATTTCTATTGGAGTGTAGGTTGGAGCACTATGGTGCAAATTTATATTGGAGTGATGAATGTACATCTGATGTATGAGTCACCAAAGGTTACTAAGGGTCATATGTTTAAAACTATGTTAACAAATGATTAAATGAATGTGCTTGTAATAATGGGATAATAATAAAGTGTTTTGTTACAATTGGAAAATTAGTGAATATTTGATTATAAGTTGCAAAATAGGCGGTTTGATAAGAAACCTAAGTCATCATTTGTATAATAAGGAAATAGAGATTTTAGAATGAACTTTGAGTTCGACGTCATAAAAGATAGGCTAGGTTATTAAGATGAATCCATAAATACATAACTTAAATAAAGTGATTAAAGATAAAATATCATAAAGAAATTTCCATTCTCTAAGTATGATTTTAATAAGTTGAAAGCACCTCGAGATTGCGTAGTGATTCATTATGAACTACACTTAAGTGACTTAAGTTTTATGATAAACAATGAAAGGTTTGAACATATCTTTTCATATTAAATGTTATAATTGAACATATTTTCATTGTTTAAAAGGCACAAACACGATAAGAGGGTAAGGAAAAGTAGGAAAATCTTAGTGTACTTACTAAGCTCTTTGAGCTTGACACGTTAGTTGTTTAAACATCTAGGTGAAAAATATTTTCCAAGGAGTTTGAGGTCGTATCTTGGAAGGATGGCATCACCGTTCAAGGTTTGAAGAGTTTTAGTGTCCTTGATTGGTATTGTTTTGAGTTTAGTATTACATGTACATAGAGACTTATATGTTTAGGGTGGATGTACATCGAATGGTTTTTGTTTTGTAAACTTGATTTTGTCATCCATAAGCTAGAATAAAACTGTTAAAATGAATTCTTTCATTGATAATGTTATTAATTTATTAGAATTTTTAATTAGATTTTTAGTTGGGTTGTTGACAAATTGAAAGATTAATGATATTGAATGGTTAATTGGGTAGATAAAAAGTTAGGATTGATTTGTAAAATAAAATAAATACAGGGTCTTATGTTGTCATTAATCTTTAGAGCATTTGAGAGAGAGAGAGAGCTCCACGCCCTTTTATTCTACAATACCTGACCCTATTAAATAAAAGAAAGAAAAAAATTGTTTCACTTTTTTTTTCCTTCGTGTGCCTTTCTCTACTAAAGTAATTGATAACAATTTGTTTCTCTTAAAACCCTTTCCAATGTTGAGCCGATTCAATTCTTCAAAAATGTAAATCATTCTTTTGTATTTTTTGAACTAATCAATAAATTTTTTCGCTTTAAATAGATTTTCATATATTTCCCACCTTTGTTGTTGACTTTTGGTGTTGGAAAGAGAGTTTTATTTTTTGAGTGGCTTTCATTAGTTGGTGGCTAAAAATGGAGGGTAAGGTTTAGCATTCGAATCAATTTACAAATAATGGATTATGAATTTTAGTATTGATTGCTTGTTATTTTGCAAATTTCGAAGCAAACGAAGTAGGCGAAGGAATCCAGCACTAAAGGGAAAATGATCATCGAGGATTAATCGAGCCTAGGAGCTAGTTAATTCAAACTTCAATTTTTGTTTTTCTATAACATCCCTCAACTGTCCTGGCATTCGATACAAATGAAAGATGCTACCAGAACATGTACGAACAAAAAAAATCTTGAAATATTAAATATTTTTGTAAGATCAATGAATCGAGCTTAAGAAAATTTAGAGTCTTTAAAATAAATTTAAAATCACCAGGATAATGATAAACTTTCCAGGACGATGAGGGGCAAACCTCACTAAGTGTGAGTCTAGGCAAATCCCTATTGCCTAAATCACCAGGAAAGGAAAAAGCCTTTGTGGTGATCTTGGTCAAAGGAAAGCCTTTGTGGCAAGTACTGAATGTAAATGACAGCCCTTATGGCAAATCTCTAGATAAGAAAGCCTTTGTGGTGAGTACTGAATGTAAAGGACAACCTTTGTAGCATAAGTCTGGACATGAAATCCTCTATGGCAAGTATTGGATGTAAAGGATGCCTTTGTGACAAAACTCTAGAAATGTAAGCCTTCGTGGCGAACTTCTTGAAGGACACTTTTGTGGTGAGGCTTTAAAAGGAAAGCCTTTGTGGGTAGTACTTAATTAAAATGATGTCTTTGTAGCAATTTCTGGGTAAGGAAGCCGTTGTGGCTATCTTTGAAAAAGAAAGCCTTTATGGCGGACTTTGAATGAAAAGAAGGGAACTTATGGCAAACTCTACAAGAAAGAGCCCCGTAAGAGGTGTTGTGGCGAACCTAGTGTAGTAACATGGTAAGAAGAATGAGACTAGAATGCGTCAGCGTGAGTGGTAAACCAAAGGTATTTTGTCTGTAAGGCCCTTTGTAACAAGAATTGTTAAGAAATTACGAAAGAACAACTTGAAGATTTTGATTAAGGTAACGATGATAGGTGATGCATGTTATGATCTCAGAACGAAACGAGACACCAACAGTAAAATGAATGGGATCCAAGGGACGCATTTGCTAGAGTCAAGCTGAAGAATAAGAGCAAGGAGATAGTTATTCTCGAATAGGATTTAGGTCAATTAAGGTTTACTCACTAAGTTCTATCAAACTTCCCCTTGTGTCTTCTTGTAACAGGTAAGTAGATTAAAGGCTATGCTAAAAGGGACGACGCCAGGGCTACGCCAAAGGATTGGCGAGATGGGCTGTTATGCATACAGAAAAAGAGAAGCAGTGTATTCAAGTCCGACAGAAATAAAAAAGTGAATAAGTTACGAAAATTGTTTATAAGCCTTATGGCATGTACAGAATGTGTTAGTATTATAAACGCTACCAATAGTATTGCTTAGAGGCAAAATAAGTAAAGTAATGTAAATAAGCAGGATATATATACTTGTAAGTCTTCGTCGAGTGAAAGGTCTTGTTAAATGGTTGTAAGTACACGTTGTACGCCTAGATGTAAATTAGCTGGGCAATGTTATTAAATAAGATGTGTTGTTGAAAGTTGTATGTTTTGATTAAGTATAAGTTTGTGTTAGAGTGGTAACACCTAATATTCGGATACGATGAATCGGATCAGGTTGAGGGCGTTACAGTTCACATGAGTTGAGATTTCTCAACTAGGTCCTTGGATCACATGGATTAAAATTGTAACGACCCGAAATTGGGCCTAGTAGGATTGGGCCCATTGGGCCTTGAGCGTAGAAGCGTTTTAAAATTTTGAGAAACAAGAGAACGTCATTATTTCAAGTAGGACTTATTAGTTAAGTGAATTTGGAATGTTACGAGGTTTCTAGGAAGTTCCGGGTTCAAATTGGGCGTTAGCAAAACTTTTATGTTTAAGCACTTTAAAGAGAGAAGTTAAAAGGCATCAAGACTTAAGGAAATAAGTGTGCATTTTGCTAGTACAAGGAGACTATTGGTAAAGGTGGAAAGTGGCGTGTGAAGTGTACTAATGGTCTGAGGTTCGAATCCCATCTATTGCAAACTTTTGGATTAAATTTTTGTGCTATATGGTAAGTGTTGGCCCAGGCTTAAATATGGTAAGTAAGACTTTTTAATTTTTGGAAAGATGGCTAAGGACTAGGGAAAAAGAGGGAAAGAAATGAAAGAAAAGAAAGGATAAGGGAACATGTTGGCTTAGTGTGGAAGGTGTTTTCGAAAGATTTTATGTTGGTCAATGTTCATCTTTTTGGTAAAGATGAATACAAGGTTTTGGTTAGGGAATGGGGGGAGCCGAATTTTTCTTGGGTCATTTTGCAAAGCTTTGTGCATGATAAGGTTTTGGTTCTTTTAGCATTTTGGGTACTCTTCCTTGCCAACATCTTTTTCTTCCCTTTTCGTTTTGGCCTAAACACCTAGTGCATTTGTTCATCTTACCCCTTTGTTTTGCCTTAACCCTCAATTCATTTTTGGTTCATCTTCTTTTGATAGCCGAAACTACCAAACACTTTTCTCCATCCATTCTTTTCTTTTGACTATTTCACCAACCTCTTTCTTCTTCTTTAATCAACATCACTTTGTGATCACATTTTCTTGTTCGATTTTCTCTATAGCCGAACCCATTATCATCCTATTTCTTCACCATTTCATTCCCTGTCGTGTGGGAAAATTTCTTCTTAATCGAATCGTGATCCTAGTGGGTGGTCGAATATCATTCTAGCCTTAAGTCAAGCGGTGGAAATCGAATCCAATATCGATAAGGGACTAAATCGCTCGATCTATGGACTTGTTGATCATACGATTATAGTGGTAAGTGATTCAAGTGTAATTAATACGTTGGGTATGAAATCTTTTGGTAATCCGAGGCTAACTTTTGGTTGGTATTGTTCTAGGGTCAACGAAGAGTGGTTCTTTAGGAAATCAATCAGGTGTGTAATTCCGTACCCTTCCGAATACATGTTTGAAATGGTGTGTAATCACATATCTCTCTGAATGTTTGCATGAAATATTCTGTGATTCGGTCGAAATACCGAAGAAAACCAGAAACCGGCATCCGTGACCACTCGGGCGTGCGTATGTTCGTAGTAGTAACCATATTTTGCAATGAAACAGTTTGGTCAGCAGCAGTGATGTGATTTTGAAAAGTCACGAAAAATAGGAGGAAGGGAATTATAAAGTGAATAAGATATCGAATTAAAGCCTACTGTGTCTATTTTTATATGAAAGAAATAGAGGAGGAAGACGAATTTTATATTCTGTGATATTTTAATTTTAGTGAGACTGGTTTTGATTGACTTTGTGGTTCCCTATTCTATGTTGGAAAAATCGTTTAAAATTGTACAAAGTGAGTTATGGGTTATAATTTATATGTATAGATTCCTTAGTGAGTCTATTTTCAATAGAAACAAGTAGGAGCAACATATGAAAACTGTACAATGAGATATTTGAGTTTAAGATAAGAGAGATCAGAAACGTTGGTTAGTGAAACAAGGGAAAATTTAAGTAATAAAATATACTAAATGGTTAAGCCAAAAATTCTGGAAAACTTTTAGCAAGAAGTTATATGAGTCTAGTTTCAAGGAAAATTTACGGATCAAAATTTTGAGTTTCCTAACTCGAGTTATAGTCAATTTAGTCAGTATGACGCAGATGGACAATTTCAATTTTTATGCCCCAAATTAGTAGTTAAGTTTGAGTTGCGAAATTACCAAAATACCCTTGGAGGGTAAATTACCGAAATACCCTTGGGTTACGAGATTTTCGAATTACCCTTAGTGGGTAAAATTTTTGAATTACAAAAATGCCCTTATGGGCCGAATTACGAAAATGCCCTTATGGGCCGAATTACGAAAATGCCCCTACGGGCCGATTTACTAAAATGCCCCTATGGGCCGAATTTCTAGAATGCTTTAGTGGACTGATTTACCGTAATTAATCACTGGATTGATAATTTTCATTTATATATGTGAATATTATGTTTTATTATTTATGTTGCATTTGCATATTTTGCATGGGATGGGAAAAATGTTAAAGAAGAGAAGTGTAGCCTGGTGGCTTTACCACATTCTGATTCTGGTGGCTCTACCACATATTCTGGTGGCTCTGGCACAAATTCTGATAACGGCTATGTGCCTAACATATGAACTAACGACTCTGTGTCGATCATATTTACCCAAGGCTGTGTGCCGATTATATTACCGTATATGTTATCTGGTGGCTTTGCCACAATCTGTATGGTGGTTATGCCATGCGTAATTCTGACTCTGGTGGCTCAGCCACAAATATTATAAATGGCATCTTGATTGCAATTATAAATGGCCACTGGCCTACGAATTATTATAAATGGCATAATGCCTGCGATTGGTGTGTTGGCGGGGTGGGTTGACTTGATCCCCACAGGTGTGATGGATGGTACGGGTGGTGTGTAGCGGATGGATAATTAGGTTGGTTTGGGATTGCATTACATTCATTTGATTTATTTGATACATTATTATGTAAATGGGCTTCGGCCCAAGATTATGTTATATGGGCTCAGGCCCAAAATATTGTTTTTAGGGTTCAAACCCAGTGGACGACGGTAAGGGATTATACACTGAGTTCTTGTAACTCACCCCCCTTTCTTTATTAATCCTTGTAGGTAGCGTTCTGTGACGAGGACTTGGGGCCATGGATGACTCGGTGGAGGCCATACTTCATAAATGATGTTTGCAAACATTAGTAAATTACTTTTCCGTATTATTTCGATACCTTTACTATTTTGGGTTTTAAAGTTGTAATAAGGCCTCTGGGATAAACTTTAATTTGCTTTATGTTTGGACATATTTATCATTTTGCTTGAATTATTTTTAAATGAGGATTTTCTAAAAGCATAAACAACGGTTTCTTCCAAAGTTGATTAATAAATGGATTTTTATAACAAACTTTTACAAATGATTTAACTCGGACTTTCTGTTAAATTATCAACGACATTTTCAAAAGTCACGGTTTTAAAATTTACTACCTCGATTTTTGTTTCATCAAACAATCTCTCAAAAATAGCTGTATTTTATCAAATATTTCAAATCAAACTTGTTTCCCTTGATTATAACAAAATAATACCTATTTTAGTACGAATCAAAAAGGATTTAACATGTTTTCTCATGTGACATGTCAAATCCGGTCATAACGCATGGGCTGGGTTTGGGGTGTTACAAAAATAATCATTCATTCATATTTACACATTAGTTAATGTCAGAATCACATAATGTTTTAGCATAACATGATCATTCTTAACATTTTAACACTTGTTTCGTATTCATATATTAATATAGCATTATATAATCACTTAGCTCTTTAACTAACACATGTTATTCATGTTCATAAAGCGTTATTTTAATCTTTCATTCCATTTTTAGCTTTCACACATCAAATTCATCTTGTGTCAACTTTCATTATTGTTGAGCCATACCACACACATATAAATAAAGTACAATAGATATAAAATAAGTATAGTAAGTTCAACTAGACTTACTTATCAAGGTGACTAAAATAAATGAGAGCTCATCCACTGATCATCACTTTAAACTTTCATTTTTGTTTGCTTGCCTCAACTCCTTTTAACTTTTTCTATAATCAAGCATATAAATATGCAATAAGAAGTCATGAACTTAACATATAATAGCCACTCAATGGTTAGCAATGTCATGAGATATATAACTCTACTTAACCTTTTAAACCTTATTGTCTGAAATCCTTGTATCTTTCAATTATCCCGATCGAATCAAAATATGATTTCATAATTATTATCCAGGAATATCAAACTATCATTTTATACCAAAAAATCCTAGAGTTTTTTTTTCCTTACAATTAGGTCATTAAGGAATCAATAATGACTATAAAGTTCTAACTCAATTCAATACACACCAAGTTAACCCACCTCACTATCAACACGATCTCACATAAACTAAGCTTGATACACAATTTATGGTTTCTAGCTTCTAATTACTATGTATCCAACAATGACAACTCACGCTAACTCTCAAGATTACTAAATTATCAATTGGGTTGGTTACACTAAGTTTTCTACTTCCAAAATCTAAAGAAAATTTTTGAAAATTTAACTTACTTACCCTTGAATTTTTGTCGGCAAATGAAGATGAACTTAACCTTCTTTTCTATAATCGATTATGGGAGGAAGATGATAAAAATGCTATCTACTCTCCCACTAGCAAATACATATTTATATATTTAATTTATAATTAAGTATAATAATAAATGGCTATCATTATGATTCATAACATAGTGGGAAATAATGGCTTTCTTTAAGTCAAGCCATTAACCTATTAAATTTGGTAAAATTGTTTTATTGGGTCCTTGGTTTAATTGCACACTAAAGGCTTGCTAAATCTCTTGTTGGGGATCAACTCGATTAAGCAACGAACAAGTAAAAATAGCGGAAGAAATTGAGAAATTGAACACACAAATTTAACTTGAAAAAATTCCTCCAAAGAGGATAAATAAACCATGGGAAAAGATAATTTTACTATAATGGCAAAAGAATGAAGACTATAAAGATGGAGATAAAAACTAAACTCTGAAACCCGAAAAACAAAGAATCCTCAAAACGTAAACACAAAAATTCTCCAAAAGTGTTATGAATTCTAATCTCTAAGGAGTGTTTTTTTTAATGTTGTAAAAGAGCCTATGTAACAGCCCGTTTTCAATGAAATCAGAACAATAGTTTCAGGACCACAAATATGACGAGTAAATTAATATTTAATGTCGTTGGAATATTAGAAAGGACATACAAAAATTTCATTAAGAAATTTTAATGTTTGCATGTTTAATTATGTAAAAAGGACTAAATCATAAAAGATGCAAAAGTAGAGTTCTATTAGTTAAAATGGTTAAAAGGTTATGGAAATAAAACCAAGTAGACTTAAATGGTAATTAAACCATTCTTATTGTTAGTGGACATTCATGGCAAGGTTTTATTGAACTTATTCAAGTTTTAAAGGTTATTTTGATAAATGGACAATTAAGTTAAAATGTTAAGTAAATTAAAAACATAAGGATGTCATCTTCTTTATTCATAGCCCTAAAAGCACCAAATTTTCATTTTTAAGAGGGGGAGAGCTTTTGGCTATGGAAAAATCTTTATGCAATGTAGGTTTTCAAGCCATTTTTAATTATTTTTATATTTTTGGGATCGTTGTAACTTAATCTAGCTAGCCCGATGATTAATTTGCAAAATTTTTAAATAATTAAGGTTTTTCCATGAATGTTCTTCCATGATTTTTGAATTTTAATGAAACATTATGAGTCCTTGTTGATAAATAAACACATTTTGTAAAGTGATTTTTGATGAAAATGTTATTTGGGGAATTATTTGTAAAAATGATAAATTTTAAGTTAAATTCATGAAATGGTGATTTTTATAAGTTGGTAGATGTCCCTAGTGAATTCGGCTAGCATGAAAGAGGATGAAATTGCAAAAATTGTAAAAGAGTTAAAATGTTAAGGGCAAAATTGTAATTTTACAAAAATATGAATTATGGACTGAATTGAATAATAGAAGTATTAAATGGATTGAGTTTATCTATTTAGATCAAGATAGACCTCGTACGGATTTAGATCAGGGAAAAGCGAAAGCCTCGAATTGATCGACTACATTTTTACACATTGTTTGTCGAGGTCAGTTCGTATGATTAAATATCGTTTTAATGTTATAATGACTTATATGTTAATGTATTAATTGCCATGTTACCATATGATGTATATCCAACGATGTCACAATGATTATTGAGCCTCGTTTGAACCTTAGGAATTTGTAAGATACAAATGACATTTCATTGGGGATTTCATGTCTCGGGTGCTGGTCTTGAATGTCCTACCGATAGCTGAGGTCCTGCATTTGTTGTGGATACTCCATAGCTCACGTGAGCAGCATCGTGTATCTTACATTCTAACCCACAGCTTGTGTGAGCAAGCCTATTTCACAGCTCGTGTGAGCAACGATGTAAAGGAAAAGGAAAGGTTACAGTTATATGTTTAGCACACTTCGTTTGAGCTTTCCCGCATATTCGATGTTATTCTAGATGGTTCAACGGGCATGAAAAGGAAAGGAACGATAAGTGTTCAAATTAACTATATCATGAAGTTATGAAAATGATTGAAATGGAAAGTTTCAATGAAAGGATGTTATGTTTATGAAAATGATGCACTCAAAAGTAGTATGAGCATGTACAAATTGCTTTCCTTATGATAATTCAAATGAATTATGTGTTAATGCACTAACATGTGTTGTTGATGGTGCTTAGGTGTGTGCCAAGCTTATGGTTAGATTATATTATGCTTATTCTTAATTTTATGCATTGAAATGGTAAGTATGTTCATGCTTTTTGAACTTACTACGCATTATGTGCTTACGTAGTTTTCTTTCCTATGTCTTATAGATAATCAAAAGCTCGATCGGTTTGGAATCTCGTCAGAGATCTATCACACTATCCAACGATTATATCGGTAGTTTTTGATGTTTTGGCTAAGGTTATAACGGCATGTATAGGTGGACTTGGGTTTGATGTTTATTTGAATGCATAGATGTTGAATTTGGTATGTATGAATTAATTGTTTTGGTGCCATTTTTATTATGTGTCAATTTGGTACATATGATGAATGAATGGTATGGCTCAAATGGTAAGTTTATATTGAAATGGTTTATATAACAACCCGTTTTCAGTGAAATCGGAATAGTGGTTTCGGGACCACAAATCTGAGTCAAAAATAAAACTTATTTTAATAATATTGCATGGTCTACATTATGATAGGAAAGACGTATGGAAATTTCGATAAGAAAATTTTACCTATTTCATGTTTAATTATAGAAAGGACCAAATTGCATAAAATGCAAAAGTTAAATTCTAGTAGCTAGAAGGATTAAATAGCTATGGAATTCAAAATTTGAGGTCTTTATAAGGCAAATAGACCATTAAGAGAAGTTAGTAGATATTTGTGATGATTCATCCATGGAAATTTAAGAAAAGAAAATGACTAAATTGGAAAGTGAAAAAATAAAAGATGATAATTAAATTAAATAACAAAATATCATCTTTTTCATCATCTTTCCCCAAATTATGTTCATGGAAACCCTAACTAAGAGAAAAGAGCTCAAGCAAGCTAAATTGGCTTAATTGGGTAAGCATTCTTGTCTCATTTTTAGTAATTTTTATATTTCTGAGATCGTAGTAACCTAATCTACTTATTTTTGGGATTAATTTGTAAAGTTATCAAAGTATTAAAAGTTTTCCATGGATGAGTATGCTGAAATTTTGAAATTTATGGTAGAAAATGAAAGGTTGTTAATAGATAAACAACTTTTGTAAAGTAAATTTTGATGAAATTGTGATTTAGGGACCAAATTATAAAGATGTAAAATTCATGGAAAATTTCTAAATTTTATGAATTACATGGGCTGTAAATGTTATATGAAAAATCCAGTTAGACTTGGAATAAGGATTAAATTGCATGAATTTTATTTTCTGAGCCTTGGGACGAAATTATCATTTATTAATAGTATAGGGGCAAAATGGTAATTTTTCCTAGGATGTGAATTGGATGAAATTGAATGTGAATTTTATTAAAATGAGTTTAATTTACTCATATAGATCCGGATAGACCTAGTTTGGAATTGGATCGAGGAAAATAAAAAGTATCAAATTAGTAGCCTACGAACACGAACAATTATCGAGGTGAGTTCGTGTAATTAAATTTTGTATATTTATATGTTTGAATTGAATGTTGTATTTGTGAATTTGTGTAAATGTCATATATATATGAAATTGATCATATATCCGACGATGTCTGATAAATATAAAGTCCCGTTTGAATAAATGAAATTCAATGGATACAGGATTTCCCGTATCGGATGTGGTCCTGCATATGTTACAAACACACTATAGCTCGAAAGAGCGTCCTGTTATAAGCCCTCTCGAGCTTCCCGTTACATGGTTCCTGCGAGCTTCCCGATCGGTATTGACCCTGCATGTGTTGCGGTCATTGTAACACCCCAAATTCGTATCCGTCGCCGAAATAGTGTTACAGGCATTACTAAACCAATATAAGTCAATGCACTCTATCAGAACTATTACTAGATAAATTGCATACCATTTCATATCATCATAAAATAAAATATATATATATATTCCATCAAATTTCAATTCATTAACATGCATATTAATAATAATGTCATTCACATCACTTAGTATCTGATTACAACCCCTAACAAATCACTATTCACAAAGTCACTTATAATACAATAGCCGAATAGGTATTTGATACTCAACATTATATATATATATATATATATATCTAATGTCCACAAAACATTCATGCATATATCGTTATTGTACATATGTTACACTTTCGATCGTGTATGCTTTCTAATTCAATATCACATAAGTTTATTTGATTAATCTATCTACTTAGCATACGTTGGAATATACCATAGTCACGAGTTTCAAATCAAGTAATTATCTAGTAATGACATATCGCATTTGGCAATAAATATATTATAAGCATAACATAAAATCATGGGCACATCTTAGCTAGGTATTACAATCAAAATTCTACCATTCATTTCTCAGGGACGAACACACTTATGAACATCCAAAGAATTAATTCAAAATATCCAACAAGATAAATGTAATGGCCGATTATATGTACAAAATAATACACATCCAAAAATCTAAACCAATGAACATTATCATTAATAGTATACTTCACTTATCATGACTCTCATACCAATATTCATGGCACGATATAATTTAAACATATACCAAACAGGTAACATATGCTAGTTTCAATACATGTGCACATAAATCCCATAGAATCATTTTATAACATAAGCCACATCTAATATATAATCTACCCTTAACTAGCCTTGTTTTGTGACTTACCCTTTTTAAAACATGCTTAAGTCAAACCTATAATTCGCATACATATACATCATATTAAGCAAAAATCAATATGACCAAATCATATGAATATAGCCATTTTCGCATGGCATTTGTATATACATTCACAAAATAACATTTGAGTCAACTCTAAGATAGTTAGCCTATACATGCCATAGTATTTAAGTTCATTCTCAAAAAGGGTACCACAATAATTGACAGTGTGTTTGACTTCGACAAGGATCCCCGAGCACGAGCTTCGACTTTAAAGATCTATAAAACAATGTAACAAACACACCATGTAAGCTTACATAGCTTAGTAAGTTATAAACAAGAAGGTAAGGTGTACAACCAAGCATTACACCTTTTTTTTTTTAAATTATAATCGATCTAATTATTGAATAAGTCATAATATCGAAACACGTATTAGGTTAACATTCATCAATATTATGCTCATTCAATCTCAAACAAATGAACCAAGTAATCATATGCTCCATACCCATCTCGAAATGACTTACCTAATTTTATTTTCACCAAGATAATAAACTATTATTCAATAGGTACATACCTGACACTTTCATTTACCTTTACTAGGTGTCTCTGTCCTTGAGGGAAAACCGATAGCTCGCACACACAGTGCAACATTCGTAACGTGTCACACACAGTACCGTGCAACTAATCTCGCACACACAGTGCTCGGTGAATAAATCCGTACACACAGTGCCATTCAACCGATCTCGCACACACAGTGCTCGATGAATAAATTCGCATATACAGTGCCCTTAGCCGATCATTTCCTCAATCACATAAACATATATAATTTCACTATCAATATTATCTATACCCAATTAAAACATCTCTTATTCATAATTCATTATTCCATCTCAACCCATCATATTCGGCAACCATTAATACACATATAAATATATATACATATCAAGGATAACTCTTGTCAACTATCAATTGCCAACACATTCGGCTAACATACAATATATAAATCTAACCACCGAATTCAATACAACCAAAATTCTTCTCTATTTATTTTCACATATACTATCACCCAATGTAAATATATAGACACATACGTTTATACATCTCAAATAATCAAGCTTAAATATTCATATATATATATAACAACATCTCATTCAGCCAATAATTTTAAACAACATTTTCTTCCATTTAACTTATGAATAATAATATAGATCAAAATTGAATTAATCCAATTGCTTATAACTTACCTCGGAAGTCGACAATTTAAGCTTCTCGGCTACTCGTTTAATTTGGCCTTTCCCTGATCCAATTCCATTTCCCTTTGTTCTTGATCTAAATAGTTACAAATTAAACCCATTCAAATTAAATTCCATTCAATTTAATCCACAATACATAATTACACAAATTGCCATTTTCCCCCAATATTTACGATTTTTACAAAATAATCCCTAATACACAACTCATGAATTACTCAAAATTGGACTAACATTCCATAGGGCCGAATCTTCTCAAGGGCTTTATAAGTCCATATACTTCCATATTTTCTCAATTTAACCCTTCCATAATTTATTTTCACAAATAAATCCTTAATTAATAACATTCATCAATAACTCAAAAACAACAAATGTTCATCTAACATAAATCTTCCATTATAAGCTAAAAATCATCTCAAAGCTCATCTTATCTTCAATGGCTCTTCACGTATACATGATCACTATGTAAAATTAACACATGGGCTTGATAAAAGAGTGAATATACATCTCAAAAATGCAAAAATTATTAAAAATCCAAGACTTAAGCTTACCGATTTTAGTAGATGTGTGCCGAATACCTAAGGAGCTTTTCTCTTCTTTTTCTTTTGCTATATTCGGCCAAGGAACTCCAAAAAGATGAACATGCAATGGCCTTTCAATTATTTTTATTTTTTTACTCCACTATGTTAACATAATATAATATAATAATAACATATATATATATTTAATACATAAAACTAACAAACACATATTATAATATCTCTTTGCCGTCCACTACAAGGAAAATAGGGATAATTATAACATAAAATCCCTTAAGTAAAAGGACACTTTGTATTAATCCTCCCTATCAAGAAATTGGCAAATTTTATCACTCTTGCAATTTAATCCTTTTTCTTAAATTAATCACCCAAACATGTAAATTAATCAACGATATTTTAACTCATGCTTAACCACATAACATAGATATCAAAATAATAATTAAAAATATTTTTTTTATCCCGGATTCGTGGTCCCAAAACCACCGTTCTGATTAGGGTCGTTTAGGGTCGTAATTGGGCTGTTACAGTCATACTGCAACCCTTTGTGAGCGTCCTGTTATACGATCGATATGGATCTTTCATATAATGTGGACAGACCGTATCTCTTTATGAGCATCCTGATATAGGCTCTTTATAAGCTTCCTGATATAGCTCGCTTGAACTTCCTGATATATGGCTATCTGGAGCTTTTTGATAATAGCTCTTTGGAGTTACCTGTTAAGCTCACATGAGCTTTCTGTTTCAAACTCTTATGAGTTTCCTGTTATACAGCCCGGATAAGCTTTCTGTTACATGGCTCATATAAGCTTCCTGTTATATAGCTTGAGAGAGTGCTTCCCGATTATGTGCCCTAATGGGTACCCCTTAATATGAGTTGACAGATTACAGTTTTGTACACTTTGAGTGTACTACATGTGTATCCATCGATATTTCAAATAAATTCAACGGGCAAAGTTCTGAAATGGTTAAACTGAGCTTAAGATGATTTGTCATGGAAATGTACATGTTAAATGGAAATATGATATGAAAAGCATATGTATATGAAAGTTATTACATGATGAGCTCATCCTTGATTCTTGATGTTCACATGTAATACATGACTAACAAGTTTCTTGAGATTATATGTGTTTAGGAAAATTGCCAAATTTCTTTGGATGAATTTTGTATGCTTATCTTAAATGAAAATGAGGGGTAAGTTAATTTTCGTTATACGAACTTACTAAGCATAATATGCTTACTCTGTTTTACTTCCTCGTTTTATAGTACTCAAAAGCTCGTGAAGGTTGGAACTTGGTCGGAGACACATCACACTATCCCTTGGAGTTCTCGGTATATAAAGCAAACTAACTGTAACACCCCTTACCCGTATCCTATGCTGGAATCGAGAACGAGGCATTACCAGACTTAACAATACATTTGGTCAAAGTAATTAACACATATACAAAATGACTTAGTCAAGCCCCTATACATGCCATAACTTAAATCATTTATAAATAAAGATACCCATAGATAGCTTGATAGTTTGAAGTGATCTCCGACGACCTCCAACCCGAGCTTGTTTAGTATGACTCTGTAACATGGGAAAGAAAAGGGGGTAAGCTTATAAAGCTTAGTAAGTTCACATGTAAAAACAATAAGCATTAGCAATGAATTTAGCTTACTACTAAGCTGTCATAACTTGCATAAATAATGCTAAGTTCTTACTTTCCCAACTTACTCATTTGTAGTCTTATCAAAGCCTCAACATGACAAATCCTCACAACAAGTTCTCAAATTGATACAACCATTAAATCACATGCTTATACCTTATTATTCATGTTCACATTAATCTATCTACTTGAATCGCTATCACTAAATTATTTATTTCTTGAGCTACAGATCTCCGAATTTCAAACGCTAATTTTCCCTGAAACTAGACTCACATATCTTCATACCATAAAATTTCCCGAATTTTTGTCTTAGCCAATTAGTACAGTTTATTCAATAAAGATTCCCATGTTTTACTATTTGACTATTCTAACCTTTCTTCACTACGAATCAATTTTCTCCTCATACAGAGTTCATATGACCTTCTTATTTAGTTCATTTGAAAATAGGCTCATTCAGGATTTTAGGAATATAAATTATATCCCACAATTATTTTTGTACAACTTTTAATGATTTTTCCAAGGTAGAACAAGGGATCACGTAATCATTCTGAACTAGTCTCACATACATTTAAATATCTCAAAATATACAAATAATTTGTTTTCTATGTTTCTTTTATATGAAAATAGACTCAACAAGATTTAAATCAATATCTCATCCAACTTATAATTCAATCTTTACTATTTTTAGTGATTTTTCAAACTCATGTCACTGCTGCTTTCCAAACAGTTTTATTGTAAATTTTTGCTCTCTCTTTCACTTTAGTTGTGTTCATTACTTGGTTATACCAACCTTTCCAATTTCTGATTACATATCGAACATATTTTCATATGTACATTTGCCACATTTCTCAATTGGTCATATTCACACTTGCACTTATTCATAACATGATCGCACCAATCATCATTAGTAAATTATCTCGTTGAACCCCTTCGGAAAACGCCCGATACTCGGCGGGCTTAGCACATAGCTCCACCTACACATAATTCAGCTTTCTTCTACACATGGTGAATGTCCCTTATCACCCATGTGACCTAGCCATTCCATCTCGTAGCTTTCTTGTCTACATGGTGTCCAACACTAGGAACCACTCATATGACCTAGCTACTCATAACCCGTAACTTTCTTGTACACATGGTATACACACAGTATTACACATGTGACCTAGTTACATATGAAATTATTATCCCGTAGCTTTCTTGCACACATGGTGAAATTCCCTTATCCTCCATGTGGCCTAGCCACATATCAAATTTTGCCATCTAGTAGCTTTCTTGTGCACACGGTGAAGGTCCCTTATCACTCGTGTGACCTAGCTACATATTGCCCGTATCTCTCGATTTTCCGAAGGTTCAATCGAGAATTTCCCATTCCATTCATTTTCATATTTTAGTTATCACCCAATGATTTTCATAATATCTAGCAAAATAAATATTGTACAAGTAAAATAAATGCATTATTTACATATAATCTTTCTTGTCGAAATCTCGTCAAGTACAACCGTTTAGCAACTCATACAACCCATGTAATATTAATTTAACATTCAATTCTTGTAACATTAATTTGGCATTCAATTTCACATGACACAACAAACATCACATTTTCTATACCATACATACCATCCATCAACCTCTCCTAAACATATTAAATCATACAATTTATGCCATAACAATAGAAAATTAAAATTCAAGCATGGTGTTGCATTATTATTAACAGACGAACTTACCTTGAATGCCAAAATGGTCATTTTACCAACTTTCTCGATTTATCAATTTTCCTCCAGTTCTAGGTCCAAATCTCGTTTTTCGGGGTCTAAAACATCACATTTCACTTATTTAATTAATGTACTACTCAAAAAAGTCCCTAACTCAAACTTTGGCAAAATTACAATTTTTCCCTTAAACTTTTGCATAATTACAATTTTGCCCCTAGGCTCGAAAATTAAACTTCATCCCTTATTATTATGTTTTATAACATGCTGAAAATTTTTCCCTTCTATAGCAACATCAAATTCTCACTCTAACATGTACTTATGAACATTAGGTATTTTTACTGATTATGTCGTTTTACTAGTTTTCTTGTAAAATCGCTTAGCAAAAGTTGTTTAACATAATTTTAGCCTTCATATTCTATCATAAAACATCAAAATAAACACATTTCACCTATGGGTATTTTTCCAAATATGAACCCTAGGTTAAATTATTGCTAGAATAAGTTAAACCAAGTTACCAGGATTCCAAAAACATAAAGAACATTAAAAACGGGGCTTGGAATCACTTACTATGGAGCTTGGAAGCTTGAAACAAACCCTAGCTATGGAGAACCCTTGTAATTTCGTCCTAATGAAGAAGATGGACATATTTGGCATTTAAATTTTGTTTTTAATTCATTTAATTCACTAAATTACCAAAATGCCCCTTAAAAAAATATTTTGAAACATACCCATCCATATCCATTTTTGTCCACCAACTTAACCAATGGTCTAATTATAATTTAAGGACCTCCAATTTAAAATTTCATAACAATTGGACACCTCTAACATGTAGAACTCAACTTTTGCACTTTTATAATTTAGTCCTTTTGACTAAATTGAGTGCCCAAACGTCGAAATTTTCGAACGAAATTTTCATGAAATCTTCCTGTGAAATCGTAGACTATAAAAATATAATAAAAATAAAATTTTCCTCGTCAGATTTGTGATCTCGAAACCACTGTTCCCACTAGGCCCTAATTCGGGATGTTACATTTCTCCCCCCTTTAAGGATTTTCGTCCTCGAAAATCTTACCAGAAGAGTGGTTTAGTTCTTTCTCATAATATTTACTATCTCATAATTAGTGCTAAAGAACTTTTATTTTAGCCTTCATTAAAATGCAGGGTCTTATTTAGCTTTCCCATATATGTATATTGAATAGAGCATCAATTAGGAGAAACAAATTTATATCATCATGCGTATTTTCATAAAGTCCCATTAGATGGAATGTAATGGAATGCCAAAGAGACATAGAGCAATACAGATTATGTGCCAATCGGCTACCAATACTTTTATCTATACATCGTGATTAGAAAGCACTCCCACAAAACAAGGATTTTATTAGTGGGGCAGTAACCAAAAAAATATTTCCAAGAACAGTTAAACATACAGAATACCTCGGAAAAGACTGCCATAATCTGGTATCTTACGTTTCAACAGTATTCCTTCAATTATTTCTGCCATCGTAAATCTCACAATATGCTTTTCATTAAAGAAGTTTAGTTCTGAAGAAATTTCTAATTAATACATTTCCTTTCAGTATCTTATCTGAATAAGTTGATTTATCAAAGTTAATTTTTTCACTAATTATGATATTGTATAAATCAAATAATTCTTGAGTCAATATGATATTTCTCTAACTCTGTCCTTCACTTGTCAACCATCCTTAGTCACTGATTATACCTATAGTTATTCTATAACTGAACTCTTTGATTCCACACTTAGGAACTAAATCAACATGATTCTCATGAATTTCCTTTATAAACACCTCATCGGTAAGGGGATGAGGTCGTACAGCCTCTAACTTGATTCTCACACATATATGACACATCTTTCATTATCAACATATGTCATTATAACTATACTACCCACTTCGAACAATTATCATTCATATTTGCCTTACATTAAAATTTCTAATTATCTCATTCAAACAAGTGCACTCATTCATACACTCTACGAAATTTGAATAACTTACTTATCACATTCACTAATCAATTTTAGTCAAGCATGCTACAGTATTTGAAGGTCAGAAAAATATGAATAAGCATATCGCTGTATAAACTTTCATTTCACACATTATCACATATACACATTATGAATTCTTATTCATACTTTTCCGGGTTTAACTCATCATAGCTACACCTTACTCAAATACTTCAGTATCACTATCAAATGGTCGAATATAGCTAGGTTGGAGTGTATTTCTCTTTTAATAAGATTGTCCTCAATCGCGTCGGAAGGCATCACACTATCACATATTGGTGGCATGTATAACTAAACTCTCACACTTGCTATGTTAGTCTGAGAACCGACTAAACCATAGCTCTAATACCACTAAATGTAACACCCCTTACCCGTATCCTATGCCAGAACCGAGTACGAGGCATTACCAGACTTAACAATACATTTGGTCAAATTAATTAACACATATACAAAATGACTTAGTCAAGCCCCTATACATGCCATAACTTAAAATCATTTATAAATAAAGATACTCGTAGATAGCTTGATAGTGTGAAGCGATCTCTGACGACCTCCAACCCGAGCTTGTTTAGTAGGACTCTGTA
Organism: Gossypium australe; assembly: GCA_005393395.2. Lineage (NCBI taxonomy): Eukaryota > Viridiplantae > Streptophyta > Magnoliopsida > Malvales > Malvaceae > Gossypium > Gossypium australe. The sequence goes on along the minus strand of CM016615.1, from coordinate 34,217,923 downwards.
ACATGGGAAAGAAAAGGGGGTAAGCTTATAAAGCTTAGTAAGTTCACATGTAAAAATAATAAGCATTAGCAATGAATTTAGCTTACTACTAAGCTGCCATAACTTGCATAAATAATGCTAAGTTCTTACTTTCCCAACTTACTCATTTGTAGTCTTATCAAAGCCTCAACATGATAAATCCTCACAACAAGTTCTCAAATTGATACAATCATTAAATCACATGCTTATACCTTATTATTCATATTCACATTAATCTGTCTACTTGAATCGCTGTCACTAAATTATTTATTTCTTGAGCTACAAAGCTCCGAATTTCAAACCGCTAATTTTCCCTGAAACTAGACTCACATATCTTCATACCATAAAATTTCCAGAATTTTTGGCTTAGCTAATTAGTACAGTATTCATTAAAGATTCCCCTATTTTACTGTTTGGCTATTCTGACCTCTCTTCACTACGAATCAATTTTCTCCTCGTACAGAGTTCATATGACCTTCTTATTTAGTTAATTTTAAAATAGACTCATTCAAGATTTTATGAATATAAATTATATCCCACAATTATTTGTGCATAATTTTTAATGATTTTTCCAAGGCAGAACAGAGGATCACATAATCATTCTGAACCAGTCTTATAGAAATTCAAATATCTCAAAACTATACAAATCATTTGTTTGCTATGTTTCTTTTATATCACAATAGACTCAATAAGCTTTAAATCAATATCTTATCCAGCTTATAATTCAATCTCTACTATTTTTAGTGATTTTTCAAACTCATGTCACTGCTGCTGTCCAAATAGTTTTATTGTAAATTTTTGCTCTCTCTTTCACTTTAGTTGTGTTCATCACTTGGTTATACCAACATTTCCAATTTCCGATTACATATCGAACATATTGCTCATAAGTACATTTGCCACATTTCTCAATTGGTCACATTCACACTTGCACTTATTCATAACATGATCGCACCAATCATCATTAGTAAATTATCTCGTTGAACCCCTTCGAAAAACGCCCGATACTCGGTTGTCTTAGCACATAGCTCCACCTACACATAATTCAGCTTTCTTCTACACATGGTAAAGGTCCCTTATCACCCATGTGACCTAGCCATTCCATCTTGTAGCTTTCTTGTCTACATGATGTCCAACACTAGGAACCACTCATGTGACCTAGCTACTCATAACCCGTAACTTTCTTGTACACATGGTATACACATAGTATTACACATGTGACCTAGTTACATATGAAATTATTATCCCGTAGCTTTCTTGCACACATGGTGAAAGTCCCTTATCATCCATGTGGCCTAGCTACATATCAAATTTTGCCATCTAGTAGCTTTCTTGTGCACACAGTGAAGGTCCCTTATCACTCGTGTGACCTAGCTACATATTGTCCGTATCTCTCGGTTTTCCGAAGGTTCAATCAAGAATTTCCTATTCCATTCATTTTCATATTTTAGTTATCACCCAATGATTTCCATAATATCTAGCAAAATAAGTATTGTACAAGTAAAATAAATGCATTATTTACATATAATCTTTCTTGTCGAAATCTTGTCAGGTACAACCGTGTAGCAACTCATACAACCCATGTAATATTAGTTTAACATTCAATTCTTGTAACATTAATTTGGCATTCAATTTCACATGACACAACAAACATCACATTTTCCATACCATACATACCATCCATCAACTTCTCCTAAACATATTAAATCATACAATTTATGACATATCAATAGAAAATTAAAATTCAAGCATGGTGTTGCATTATTATTAACACACGAACTTACCTTGAATGCCAAAACAGTCATTTTACCAACTTTCCCGATTTATCAATTTTCCTCCAATTCTAGGTCCAAATCTCGTTTTTCGGGGTCTAAAACATCACATTTCACTTATTTAATTAATGTACTACTCGAAAAAGTCCCTAACTCAAACTTTGGCAAAATTACAATTTTTCCCTTAAACTTTTGCATAATTACAATTTTGCCCCTAGGCTCGAAAATTAAACTTCATCCCTTATTATTATGTTTTATAACATGCTGAACATTTTTCCCTTCTATAGCAACATCAAATTCTCACTCTAACATGTACTTATGAACATTAGGTATTTTTACTGATTATGTCGTTTTACTAGTTTTCATGTAAAATCGCTTAGCAATAGTTGTTTAACATAATTTTAGCCTTCATATTCTATCATAAAACATCAAAATAAACACATTTCACCTATGGGTATTTTTCCAAATATGAACCCTAGGTTAAATTATTGCTAGAATAAGTTAAACCAAGTTACCAGGATTCCAAAAACGTAAAGAACATTAAAAACGGGGCTTGGAATCACTTACTATGGAGCTTGGAAGCTTGAAACAAACCCTAGCTATGGAGAACCCTTGTAATTTCGTCCTAATGAAGAAGATGGACATATTTGGCATTTAAATTTTGTTTTTAATTAATTTAATTCACTAAATTACCAAAATGCCCCTTAAAAAAATCTTTTGAAACATACCCATCCATATCCATTTTTGTCCACCAACTTAACCAATGGTTTAATTATAATTTAAGGACCTCCAATTTAAAATTTCATAACAATTGGACACCTCTAACATGTAGAACTCAACTTTTGCACTTTTACATTTTAGTCCTTTTGACTAAATTGAGTGCCCAAACTTCGAAATTTTCGAACGAAATTTTCATGAAATCTTCATGTGAAATCGTAGACTATAAAAATATAATAAAAATAAAATTTTTCTCGTCGAATTTGTGATCTCGAAACCACTATTCCCACTAGGCCCTAATTCGGGATGTTACATTTCTCCCCCCTTTAAGGATTTTCGTCCTCGAAAATCTTACCAGAAGAGTGGTTTAGTTCTTTCTCATAATATTTACTATCTCATAATTAGTGCTAAAGAACTTTTATTTTAGCCTTCATTAAAATGCAGGGTCTTATTTAGCTTTCCCATATATGTATATTGAATAGAGCATCAATTAGGAGAAACAAATTTATATCATAATGCGTATTTTCATAAAGTCCTATTAGATGGAATGTAATGGAATGCCAAAGAGACATAGAGCAATACAGATTATGTACCAATCGGCTACCAATACTTTTATCTATACATCGTGATTAGAAAGCACTCCCACAAAACAAGGATTTTATTAGTGGGGCAGTAACCAAAAAAATATTTCCAAGAACATTTAAACATACAGAATACCTCGGAAAAGACTGCCATAATCTGGTATCTTACGTTTCAACATTATTCCTTCAATTATTTCTGCCATCGTAAATCTCACAATATGCTTTTCATTAAAGAAGTTTAGTTCTGAAGAAATTTCCAGTTAATATATTTCCTTTCAGTATCTTATCTGAATAAGTTGATTTATCAAAGTTAATTTTTTTCACTAATTATGATATTGTATAAATCAAATAATTCTTGAGTCAATATGATATTTCTCTAACTCTGTCCTTCACTTGTCAACCATCCTCAGTCACTGATTATACCTATAGTTATTCTATAACTGAACTCTTTGATTCCACACTTAGGAACTAAATCAACATGATTCTCATGAATTTCCTTTATAAACACCTCATCGGTAAGGGGATGAGGTCGTACAGCCTCTAACTTGATTCTCACACATATATGACACATCTTTCATTATCAACATATGTCATTATAACTATACTACCCACTTCGAACAATTATCATTCATATTTGCCTTACATTAAAATTTCTAATTATCTCATTCAAACAAGTGCACTCATTCATACACTCTACGAAATTTGAATAACTTACTTATCACATTCACTAATCAATTTTAGTCAAGCATGCTACAGTATTTGAAGGTCAGAAAAATATGAATAAGCATATCACTGTATAAACTTTCATTTCACACATTATCACATATACACATTATGAATTCTTATTCATACTTTTCCGGGTTTAACTCATCATAGCTACACCTTACTCAAATACTTCAGTATCACTATCAAATGGTCGAATATAGCTAGGTTGGAGAGTATTTCTCTTTTAATAAGATTGTCCTCAATCGCGTCGGAAGGCATCACACTATCACATATTGGTGGCATGTATAACTAGACTCTCACACTTGCTATGTTAGTCTGAGAACCGACTAAACCATAGCTCTAATACCACTAAATGTAACACCCCTTACCCGTATCCTATGCCAGAATCGAGTACGAGGCATTACCAGACTTAACAATACATTTGGTCAAATTAATTAACACATATACAAAATGACTTGTCAAGCCCCTATACATGCCATAACTTAAAATCATTTATAAATAAAGATACCCGTAGATAGCTTGATAGTGTGAAGCGATCTCTGACGACCTCCAACCCGAGCTTGTTTAGTAGGACTCTGTAACATGGGAAAGAAAAGGGGGTAAGCTTATAAAGCTTAGTAAGTTCAAATGTAAAAATAATAAGCATTAGCAATGAATTTAGCTTACTACTAAGCTGTCATAACTTGCATAAATAATGCTAAGTTCTTACTTTCCCAACTTACTCATTTGTAGTCTTATCAAAGCCTCAACATGACAAATCCTCACAACAAGTTCTCAAATTGATACAATCATTAAATCACATGCTTATACCTTATTATTCATGTTCACATTAATCTGTCTACTTGAATCGCTGTCACTAAATTATTTATTTCTTGAGCTACAAAGCTCCGAATTTCAAATCGCTAATTTTCCCTGAAACTAGACTCACATATCTTCATACCATAAAATTTCCAGAATTTTTGGCTTAGCTAATTAGTACAGTATTCATTAAAGATTCCTGTAACACCCCAAACCCGGCCCAAACATTATGACCGAATTTGGGTTGCTACTGAGAAAACATTTTGAAAACTTTTTAAAGTCGATTTAAGTTTTGTTGGAAACCTTGCACTTTCAAGTTTCTTGTTAAAATCGTACGTTGTGTTGATTAGAAATATTTATTAAGTCGGGTTGTTTATAGATTACAAATGTGCCCGATGGCATTTTTTTTTTTAAAACATTTTAGATTTAAATAAAAACAACGTGCGAATTCGTTTTTAACATAATTAAAAGTTTAAGCAAATATTTCAAGCATATAACAATAATAAAATAATCCTAGGAAGCCTCATTACAACTTTAACAAAATAAAACCAACATCCAAAATTTAATAAAATTAAATCCAAGTCCATTTAATGAAAGTTTTCACTGCATGGCCACCCCAAGTCCACCCGGCTCCATCTCCGCGATCTACTCATCTGTAAAATGTTAAGGGAAAGGGTTGAGTCACCAAGACTCAGTGTATAAATCCCCTACTCGGAAAAATATATCTCATACACAATATATTAATAACATGCTCATGCAACCCAACTAGCCATCCATACACCTTTTCTACCCCGTGTGGTCAAAACCACTGATGACTTAAAGTCACAATTTAAATGATGGGGCCAACCCATCGTGTGGTCAAAACCACTGATGACCATAGGTCACAAAATATCAAGTGTGGTCAAAACCACTAGTGGTACCAAACCACTGGGACTTAGTCGCAATTATTCAATCGTTGTGGTCAAAACCACTGATGACCATAGGTCACATATAATCTGATGGGGCCAACCCATCTTGTGGTCAAAACCACTGACGACAGTCCATATTTCATCCCCTTCCTCTCATCAATCCCTCCGTCACATGCTTATTCATCAATTTCATATATATCATGTCATAGTATTAAACATCATGTGATGGCATATAACATATATCAAAAGTTACAAGACAGGGGACTTACCCGAAATCCGTGATTATGCCACAAGCTAATCACAATCAAAATAATCAAAACAAATAATAATGTCATGTAAATTAATAAAGTGTGTAGAGATCTTACACACCTGTTACTATCGTAATTCCTAGATCCCGAAAAGCTGATCTACGATGCTAGATCTCTTAATCTTAAACGGATTTGATTTCCTAACAAATCCCGAAGCCTTAATTAGTCCTTTGGAAAATAAATCCCGAAAGCTTTCCTACAATTGGTTTTAATCAAGTTAATACAAATCATAGGCCATAATTTTAATTCCAAAAGAGATGATTACCCCTTACCACACTTATTGAAAATTGGCAGCACCTTGTTGGAGATATGATATTCGGCCTAATACACAATTGGAAGGGCTGGAAATTTTAGTGAAGGTGGAGGGTGTATTCGGCTTGTAAAAGAGAAGAAAAACTGGAATTTTTGAATGGTTTTGGCTATGAAACAATGGAGATTTCGGCAGCAAAGTAAAAGAAAAAATGCTGGAATTTTTTTAACAATTTAGGCAATGTAACAAGGGAAGATTCGGCAGCAGCAAATTGGAGAAAAAAATGATGAGTTTGGCACTTATTTGCTATTTAAATCAGATATGGACAGCCCTAGAGAGTCCCTATTTCGGCAAACACCCTCCTATTTCATGATAATTTCCAGCCTTTAATTATCCAAGATAATTCATGATTTATCCCAAGAATTCAAAGGCAATTAAACCACTAATAACCCCCCCACTTCCAGCCGAATATGAGCCAAAAAATAGCTCTCCCTTATCACTTATTTAAAAAAAAATAAAATAATGCTTAACCCCCACTCCAGCTGAAAACATGCAAAAAGGATAGCTTTTCTTCATTAAAATAAGAGTCCAAATAGCAGCCACCTTTGCCTTCCTAAATGAATAATAAAATAGAGGTTAGCACACCCCAGCCGAATGCAAAAACCAAAGAAAGCTAGTTTAATCTTTTATCACTTTCCTATATATTCTCTTATCCTTTAACAATTAAATTAATCCCATGCATTATCAATTTAAATGTCCAAAATCGGGCCACCACCTCCCTTCCCATGTACGCCAGCTTTGAAAAAAAAATAATTCAACGTGCAGCCCCTGAGGTTCGAACCAGCAACCTCAAGCAGCAGCAGCAGCACCCTTAAGCGCCCCAACCAACTCTTCCCTTTGGCCTTTCATGCTAAACATTCCCACCATTTATTTATAAGGCCTTCCTAGGCCAAAAAGCCCACAAGGGAAAAAAAAAACATTCCTTCTTGCTCCTGCCGAAGCTCGAACCCAAGACCCCCTTGGACGCCACCTCCAAGACACCTAAGTGGCGCATGAAAGCCACTTAGCCATGCTATTTTTTTTTTGTGTCACATTTCACCCAAAATTCTATTTAAGCCCTAACTTCTCCTAGCTCCTTTCTTTTAAGTACTAAAAAAAATAATTTTAACACTAGGTCAGGCCTAACTCGGGTTTAATTCTAGACCCTAGAACACGCTAATTAAATCGTAATATTCACTTCTTGAAGCCCACATGGAATTTATTTAAATTACAAATAACCCCTAATTCAGGGTGTTACAATTCTACCCCCCTTAAAGATAATTTCGTCCTCGAAATTACTTACTAAATAATAGTCGTACATCTTAACTTACCGTGCTATGCTTATGCTGCGTATTCTGATCTTAATAGAACTATCCTACTTCCTAGGCACAATCTCTAAGTTCACAACCAAGGTTTCAGGCACTTCCCTAGTAAAACAAGAAAACTCTACAATAATCAAAGCAGTTAAGGGTATTCCAAAAGTAAGGAACATACCCGTTGTCGCTTCTGGCACATCCTCCTCCTCGCGACGGCCGACTGCATAAACCAGCCTTGGTTGCCTCGCCTCTGCACCTTCAGCACCTCGACCACGCCCGTTACCATTATCATTACCTCTAGCTGCACCTCGACCCCTCTGTGGTGGTCCTTCATTTCTAACCTGAGCACGGTTCTGACCCTCTGGTTGATTCTTAGCTAACTTCTGAGGACAATCCCTTACACGGTGATCGAATGATCCACACTCAAAGCACCCTCGATTACCACTCCAACACTCCCCCTTGTGAAACTTGCCACACATCACACCGTGGCGGCCATTGAGGATTAGTAGCAACAACAGGCCTAGCAGCTTGATCCGACCCACCAAACCTCGTCCTCTTCTGTTCATTACCTAGAACCTTGAAGGTTCCGAGCTCCTCTTATTCCAATTTCGTTCTTGGTTCCGCTTAACAGACTGTCTTACTTCCTCAGCAACTTTAGACTTCTCTACAAGAACAGCAAACTCTCGTTCCTGTTGTGGAGCTATCATCATTCTCAGTTCATCTCTAAGCCCATCTTCGAACCTGACACAGCGCTCATGTTCGGTACCCACAATACCACGAGCATACCTACTCAACCGGAGGAACTCGGCCTCATATTCCACCACTGACTTATTTCCCTGAACCAGGTTCAAGAAAGCCTTTCGCTGTGTGTCTACATAGCTAGTTCCAATATACTTCTTTTGATAGGCATCCTTGAAAAATTCCCAGGTGAGATTTTCTACCACAGTTCCATCCCTTACAGTGAGCCACCACTGATATGACTCATCCCGAAGCAAAGAAATTATACCCTTTAATTTCTCCTCAGCTGTAAAATCTATGTCATCCATGATCCGTTCAGTTGCTTCCAACCAGTACTCTGCCGTACTGGGCGCCACTCCAGAAACTCCCCTAAATACTTCTGCTCCGTTAGCCCGGAGTCGTTCAACCACAGATTTACGGGCTCCTGCACCCGCGCCAGCCTCAGCAACTCGTTCCAATACCCGTAATACAGCTTGAGATACGACATCATTTCCACCCGTCTGATCTTGAAATTCAGTTTCCGCTTCCGGCAGATCCGGCATCTCATTTCCAGACCCGTGACCAGACCTTGCTGGCTCCGACAAGGTCATCTTACCCCTACCACGGCCACGTGGCGGACGTCCACGACCTCTTAAACTCATTCTAACTAACGCGCTTTTAATCTGATTAAGAAAAATTTTTATGCGTTAGCATTTGTTCCACTTTCTTATTCGCGAAAAAATTTTATGGATAGAGTTTTAATCAGAGATTCTTTCGAGCAAACAAGGATCCAGTTTCCTATCCTAGTTCACACAAAGAAGTCCATGCATCCATTCCTTAATACTTTCCATACCTATTCGCTCTTCGGACATTTCTGCCCATTTCTAACCCAGGGGTATTTTCGTCATTTTCCTACAGGGGTATTTTCGTAATAGAAGAAGTCGTAAATAAAACAGATCACTTTGAAATTCCCCAAAACTGGAGGATGTTTTCGAAAATCGAAAAAATTTAAAGATATGGCATCGTTTTGGAAACCAGGGGTATTTCGGTAATTTTGTCAATCAGGGGCAATTTTGTAATTTTTAACAAATCAGAAATGTTTCAACAATTACAAAACTGGGAGGGTTCCTTTTCGAAAGTTTTTCCCTTTTAAGAGGTCATGTTCGTAAAAATTCAAAACCATGGTCATTTCGGTAATTTTGCAACCTGAGGGCGTTTTCGTAATTTCCCAAAACCAAAATATTTTGTTGATGATTTTCAAAGCTGAGTTTTTGAATATTTGTAAAATAGTTGAAATTTTTGAGCAAAACCATTGAACTGATGTTTTATGAGTCAGGGGCAGTATGGTAATTTTACCCCTAAGGGCATTTTTTTGTAATTTTTCACAAATCAAGTTTTTCGAGAAACACGTTGTAAAAGTGATGTTCTCCGATTTGAAAGAGTTTATTGCAAAAATTTTGAAAACATTAGGGTTTTTGTTGTTTCATTCCTTTCAAAACGTGGCTAGTTCCCTTTCGGGTTTTAGTCATTATATTAGGCCTATGATCGAGCCCTTTTGGTCCGGGTGAACCAAAGCTACGCACCAGGCAGGATTTGAGTGAAGAGGAGGTGGGTCACGCGGACCGCTTAAATACCAAGCTCCCACTGAACCTTTCTAGACATGCGCAAAGAGGTTGCCACACCCTAGCTCAGTGACTAAGTCATAAGTGGGTTTAGTTCTTTAAGTCTTATGTTTGGTTTGTGTGTTTGAGTACTCTAATCCTAGGGTTCAAGTTCCTATAAGTCTATCTACGTTCCAGGCTTCCTACCCTTCTACATAAAATAATTCACAAAGAAGTTCAGTAGTACTTACCTGAGCGGATCGGTGCCGGAGACTCGGGCCATGCTGTTCAAAAACCAAAAATCATTCCATAAGTCCTACCAAAACATTTTTTTGGGCCTTGGGCCCCCACAGCCGAGCTTTGAACCTGGCTCTGATACCAATTTTGTAACACCCCAAACCCGGCCCAAACATTATGACCGAATTTGGGTTGCTACTGAGAAAACATTTTGAAAACTTTTTAATGTCGATTTAAGTTTTGTTGGAAACCTTGCACTTTCAAGTTTCTTGTTAAAATCGTACGTTGTGTTGATTAGAAATATTTATTAAGTCGGGTTGTTTATAGATTACAAATGTGCCCGATGGCATTTTTTTTTTAAAACATTTTAGATTTAAATAAAAACAACATGCGAATTCGTTTTTAACATAATTAAAAGTTTAAGCAAATATTTCAAGCATGTAACAATAATAAAATAATCCTAGGAAGCCTCATTACAACTTTAACAAAATAAAACCAACATCCAAAATTTAATAAAATTAAATCCAAGTCCATTTAATGAAAGTTTTCACTGCATGGCCACCCCAAGTCCACCCGGCTCCATCTCCGCGATCTACTCATCTGCAAAATGTTAAGGGAAAGGGTTGAGTCACCAAGACTCAGTGTATAAATCCCCTACCCGGAAAAATATATCTCATACACAATTTATTAATAACATGCTCATGCAACCCAACTAGCCATCCATACACCTTTTCTACCCTGTGTGGTCAAAACCACTGATGACTTAAAGTCACAATTTAAATGATGGGGCCAACCCATCGTGTGGTCAAAACCACTGATGACCATAGGTCACAAAATATCAAGTGTGGTCAAAACCACTAGTGGTACCAAACCACTGGGACTTAGTCGCAATTATTCAATCGTTGTGGTCAAAACCACTGATGACCATAGGTCACATATAATCTGATGGGGCCAACCCATCTTGTGGTCAAAACCACTGACGACAGTCCATATTTCATCCCCCTCCTCTCATCAATCCCACCATCACATGCTTATTCATCAATTTCATATATATCATGTCATAGTATTAAACATCATGTGATGGCATATAACATATATCAAAAGTTACAAGACAGGGGACTTACCCGAAATCCGTGATTATGCCACAAGCTAATCACAATCAAAATAATCAAAACAAATAATAATGTCATGTAAATTAATAAAGTGTGTAGAGATCTTACACACCTGTTACTATCGTAATTCCTAGATCCCGAAAAGCTGATCTACGATGCTAGATCTCTTAATCTTAAACGGATTTGATTTCCTAACAAATCCCGAAGCCTTAATTAGTCCTTTGGAAAATAAATCCCGAAAGCTTTCCTACAATTGGTTTTAATCAAGTTAATACAAATCATAGGCCATAATTTTAATTCCAAAAGAGATGATTACCCCTTACCACACTTATTGAAAATTGGCAGCACCTTGTTGGAGATATGATATTCGGCCTAATACACAATTGGAAGGGCTGGAAATTTTAGTGAAGGGGGAGGGTGTATTCGGCTTGTAAAAGAGAAGAAAAACTGGAATTTTTGAATGGTTTTGGCTATGAAACAATGGAGATTTCGGCAGCAAAGTAAAAGAAAAAGATGCTGGAATTTTTTTAACAATTTAGGCAATGTAACAAGGGGAGATTCGGCAGCAGCAAATTGGAGAAAAAAAAATGATGAGTTTGGCACTTCTTTGCTATTTAAATCAGATATGGACAGCCCTAGAGAGTCCCTATTTCTGAAAACACCCTCCTATTTCATGATAATTTCCAGCCTTTAATTATCCAAGATAATTCATGATTTATCCCAAGAATTCAAAGGCAATTAAACCACTAATAACCCCCCCACTTCCAGCCGAATATGAGCCAAAAAATAGCTCTCCCTTATCACTTATTTAAAAAAAAAATAAAATAATGCTTAACCCCCACTCCAGCTGAAAACATGCAAAAAGGATAGCTTTTCTTCATTAAAATAAGAGTCCAAATAGCAGCCACCTTTGCCTTCCTAAATGAATAATAAAATAGAGGTTAGCACACCCCAGCCGAATGCAAAAACCAAAGAAAGCTAGTTTAATCTTTTATCACTTTCCTATATATTCTCTTATCCTTTAACAATTAAATTAATCCCATGCATTATCAATTTAAATGTCCAAAATCGGGCCACCACCTCCCTTCCCATGTACGCCAGCTTTGAAAAAAAAATAATTCAACGTGCAGCCCCTGAGGTTCGAACCAGCAACCTCAAGCAGCAGCAGCAGCACCCTTAAGCGCCCCAACCAACTCTTCCCTTTGGCCTTTCATGCTAAACATTCCCACCATTTATTTATAAGGCCTTCCTAGGACAAAAAGCCCACAAGGGAAAAAAAAACATTCCTTCTTGCTCCTGCTGAAGCTCGAACCCAAGACCCCCTTGCACGCCACCTCCAAGACACCTAAGTGGCGCATGAAAGCCACTTAGCCATGCTATTTTTTTTTTTGTGTCACATTTCACCCAAAATTCTATTTAAGCCCTAACTTCTCCTAGCTCCTTTCTTTTAAGTACTAAAAAAAATAATTTTAACACTAGGTCAGGCCTAACTCGGGTTTAATTCTAGACCCTAGAACACGCTAATTAAATCGTAATATTCACTTCTTGAAGCCCACATGGAATTTATTTAAATTACAAATAACCCCGAATTCAGGGTGTTACAATTCCCCTATTTTACTGTTTGGCTATTCTGACCTCTCTTCACTACGAATCAATTTTCTCCTCGTACAGAGTTCATATGACCTTTTTATTTAGTTAATTTGAAAATAGACTCATTCAGGATTTTAGGAATATAAATTATATCCCACAATTATTTTTGTACAATTTTTAATGATTTTTCCAAGGCAGAACAGGGGATCACATAATCATTCTGAACCAGTCTTATAGAAATTCAAATATCTCAAAACTATACAAATCATTTGTTTGCTATGTTTCTTTTATATCACAATAGACTCAATAATCTTTAAATCAATATCTTATCCAGCTTATAATTCAATCTCTACTATTTTTAATGATTTTTCAAACTGATGTCACTGCTGCTGTCCAAACAGTTTTATTGTAAATTTTTGCTCTCTCTTTCACTTTAGTTGTGTTCATCACTTGGTTATACCAACATTTCCAATTTTCGATTACATATCGAACATATTGTTCATAAGTACATTTTCCACATTTCTCAATTGGTCACATTCCCACTTGCACTTGTTCATAACATGATCGCACCAATCATCATTAGTATATTATCTCGTTGAATCCCTTCGGAAAACGCCCGATACTCGGTTGTCTTAGCACATAGCTCCACCTACACATAATTCGGCTTTCTTCTACACATGGTGAAGGTCCCTTATCACCCAAGTGACCTAGCCATTCCATCTCGTAGCTTTCTTGTCTACATGATGTCCAACACTAGGAACCACTCATGTGACCTAGCTACTCATAACCCGTAACTTTCTTGTACACATGGTATACACATAGAATTACACATGTGACCTAGTTACATATGAAATTATTATCCCGTAGCTTTCTTGCACACATGGTGAAAGTCCCTTATCATCCATGTGGCCTAACTACATATCATATTTTGCCATCTAGTAGCTTTCTTGTGCACACGGTGAAGGTCCCTTATCACTCGTGTGACCTAGCTACATATTGTTCGTATCTCTCGGTTTTCCGAAGGTTCAATCGAGAATTTCCTATTCCATTCATTTTCATATTTTAGTTATCACCCAATGATTTCCATAATATCTAGCAAAATAAGTATTGTACAAGTAAAATAAATGCATTATTTACATATAATCTTTCTTGTCGAAATCTTGTCAGGTACAACCGTGTAGCAACTCATACAACCCATGTAATATTAATTTAACATTCAATTCTTGTAACATTAATTTGGCATTCAATTTCATATGACACAACAAACATCACATTTTCCATACCATACATACCATCCATCAACTTCTCCTAAACATATTAAATCATACAATTTATGACATATCAATAGAAAATTACAATTCAAGCATGGTGTTGCATTATTATTAACACACGAACTTACCTTGAATGCCAAAACAGTCATTTTACCAACTTTCCCGATTTATCAATTTTCCTCCAATTCTAGGTCCAAATCTCGTTTTTCGGGGTCTAAAACATCACATTTCACTTATTTAATTAATGTACTACTCGAAAAAGTCCCTAACTCAAACTTTGGCAAAATTACAATTTTGCCCTTAAACTTTTGCATAATTACAATTTTGCCCCTAGGCTCGAAAATTAAACTTCATCCCTTATTATTATGTTTTATAACATGCTAAACATTTTTTCCTTCTATAGCAACATCAAATTCTCACTCTAACATGTACTTTTGAACATTAGGTATTTTTATCGATTTTGTCGTTTTACTCGTTTCACGTAAAATCGCTTACAAAAAGTTGTTTAACATAATTTAAGCCTTCATACTCTACCATAAAACATCAAAATAAACACATTTCACCTATGGGTATTTTTCCAAATATGAACCCTAGGTTAAATTATTGCTAGAATAAGTTAAACCAAGTTACCAGGATTCCAAAAACGTAAAGAACATTAAAAACGGGGCTTGGAATCACTTACTATGGAGCTTGGAAGCTTGAAACAAACCCTAGCTATGAAGAACCCTTGTAATTTCGTCCTAATGAAGAAGATGGACATATTTGGCATTTAAATTTTGTTTTTAATTCATTTAATTCACTAAATTACCAAAATGCCCCTTAAAAAAAATCTTTTGAAACATACCCATCCATATCCATTTTTGTCCACCAACTTAACCAATGGTCTAATTATCATTTAAGGACCTCCAATTTAAAATTTCATAACAATTGGACACCTCTAACATGTAGAACTCAACTTTTGCACTTTTTACAATTTAGTCCTTTTGACTAAATTGAGTGCCCAAACGTCGAAATTTTTGAACGAAATTTTCACGAAATCTTCCCATGAAATCGTAGACCATAAAAATATAATAAAAATAAAATTTTCCTCGTCAGATTTGTGATCTCGAAACCACTGTTCCGACTAGGCCCTAATTCGGGATGTTACACTAACTTTGGGTATAATGGCATGTATAAGCTAAGTTAAGCATAAAAAAGAAATATTTTGGTTGGAACTAGACATTGGAATGGCTTGTAATAGTTATATTTTGAAGTAAAAGTATATATATTTGTGTGTAGCTTTATCATGCTTGGTATGTATTTGAAATGGTTAAGTGATGGATATTGATGGTTAAATTAAGTTAGCACATTAAGTCCAATATGGATATAGGTGATATTATGTCATACTTAATACATGAATTTGGCTTGATTTTAATGGTTTGAATTGGTTAGTGAACATGTTTAAGTGTTTTTGTAGGTGGAAGGCAACTTGGGTGAGAAATAAGGCTTGGAAATGGTCTTTTTTTGTCCACATGGGCAAAGACACGAGCGTGTATCTAAACCGTGTGTGAAAAACGGCCATGCGCTCGGGCGTGTGGTTTGGCCGTGTGTCCCCTGCATCTTAAAATTTGAGAAACAAAATGCTTTGAATTGCTCACATGGGCAAAGACAAAGGCTGTGTGACCCCTGCGGTTCAATTTTTTTCAACTTTTACCTAAATGTTCCAAATGTTTCCAATTTAGTTCCGAATTATTTCTAAAGTGTTTTTAAGGCCTCGAAGGCTCGATTAAGGGACGATATGCATGTAAATGAATGGTTTATGTTATGTTTATGTTAATGTATGAGATGTATGTTTTAAAGTTACGTTTTTATGGTAATGCTCTGTAACCTTATTCCGACGACGGATACAGGTTAGGGGTGTTACATTTAGTGGTATCAGAGCTACAGTTTAGTTGGTTCTCGGACTGAACATAGCATGTATGAGTCTAGAAATACATGCCATTATATAACTTGTGATAATGCGGTAACTCCCAACTCAAATTGAATTATGTTTTCATATAGATAAAATGTCATCCAACCGAGCTGATTCTCATGAAGTAGAAAGTAACGCGCAAGCCTCCGTTTATGGAGCAGCGTCTAGTGGAAGTAGGCTGGTATCTGAGAGTTGAGGAGGAGAGGCTAAGGAAGCCTTCTTCTAGATGATGAACGAATGGTTCACCGAGTTCCTGCGAACGAATTTAATGGCTCAAAGTTTTAATTCAATTTTTAATGTCTTTTCCGATGTGGAATTTAATTAATAAATGTTGTATGTTAACCAACACTTGTACTCAAAGTTGTAGTTATTCAGTCACTGGTATGATACGAATTTTGAAACGCGAGATGACAAGTTGTTATTTCGATAATCCAGGAGGGGTATGGGCATTAACATATCCCCTATCGAGAACACCAAATATTCAAAATGATTTTTATGAAAACCTTGATGTGAATTTGTTGAATTATGAGGATATTTGCCAATTTCTAACTAAAGGGAAAGGCCAATGGGAGCTTAAATTTGCCGGTAATACTTCCGTAAGTTTCAAAGAATCGATAATATTAGCAAATGCTAAAATGTGGATGCATTTTCTTTATGTTAAATTAATCTCAACGCAGAAGTTTTCATTATTTACCTTCCATTTTCTCTCTCAAAAATCACGAAACCCTTGCTAAAATATGGTTAAAATGGTGGAGGGAATGAGTTTGGAAGGTAGTTTTTCAAGCGATTTCAATGAAAATGACAAAGGAGTTGAGAGAAGAAGACGGAAGCCTCCATGGGGGTGTGGCCGACTATCAAAGCTGGAAATGGAGTTGGTTACCATCTTTTCTTTCTTTCTAAAAACACCAACAAATGGGGCAAGAGCCCAAGTCCAAAGTTAAGTCTAAAATATAACAAGTCTTAGCTCAATTCTTTATTACGATAACTAAACGACCCACAATAATTTTTGAGTATCAAATATTTCATTGAATAACATTTCAATCATAAATTTTTCAAAATTGATCAAAATGTCCTTTCATGACAAAAGCCTCATTTTGACTCTTTATACAATTTCGTAATTATCAATTTCAAATCTCGTACTCTTTAATATAAAACTTTGGATGATTAAAATTACAATTTTACCCCTTTTGAAAAAATTGGAAAATTTACAATTTAATCTCTCAACTTCTCAATCTTTCCAATTTCACCCCAAAACTGACTTTCACCATACCAATTAATATTTCAATTTATTCTCATGTCAAATAAAAGTTCTTAGTTGCCTTTTTAGTCTAATTTATATTTTAGTCCTCTAACTTTTCAAAATGTCTAAAATCCCTTTTATAATGTCCCTTCTCAAATATCAACTTTGCTTCTTTAATATTCCT
Source organism: Gossypium australe (assembly GCA_005393395.2). NCBI lineage: Eukaryota > Viridiplantae > Streptophyta > Magnoliopsida > Malvales > Malvaceae > Gossypium > Gossypium australe. The sequence goes on along the minus strand of CM016615.1, from coordinate 34,200,590 downwards.
TTATCCGACTCATTGTCTAGATTTTCTCACCGATTCACTGTATTTGCTACCACGACAATACTAAGTGTCAAGTCGAAAATTTTGGAATGTTAACTTGAATTTTTGGCCCCTTGATTTAAAGTTTTAGTACATTGCTTTTAAGTATCAAAACAACTAATTCACTGGCTCAATTTTGGCTCCCATGGTCAAAGGTATTACTACTTCCCTCAATCGTTTCGGAACAACTAAATTAGTGAGCAAAGATTAATTGATTATTTATTTTCATATTTTCTTTTTTGTTTTGTTTTGATTATTTATTTATCACTGAACTTTTAAAGAGATTATTGTTTTATTTTAAATTAAATAATTTAATTAATTCATCTCAAATTTAATACATTTAACATAATTTTGCATAAAAATTGACTAAAAAATAAATTAAAAGAAGACAGTGAAGTAAAATTAATTATAGACAATGAAACATATGTCTGATACAAATCCAACTTTCCAAGCAAATCATATGCTGAGCGGCCTTCTTGTCGTTGCTTGTAGGAAATAGTTTTCAGAAAGGAAAATTGTGAGAGGACACGATTAGCCTCGTCCCCCGCACAATTTCTATGCAAATGCCCACTTATATAAAATTTATTAGAATCACCATTGCACTTTCCAACAACGAGCAAAACCTATACCAAAAACTGCAATACCTGTCATAGCTAAGAAGAACATGACAAGCATCCTAGAATTCAACTCCACAGCAATGGTTTAGGCATTGGTCATCTTAATATATAAATTATTTTGGTAAATTATATAATATGTGAACTGTATTCACTTATTTCATCCTATACTAGTATTTTGTGTGGCTAGAGAAATCCGGCAATGTCTATTGTCCCAACTGACGTGATCACCGGCATACTTAGTCGGCTTCCGGTGAAGAACCTCGTACGCTTCAAATGTGTGTCAAAGCCGTGGAGTTCCCTCATAGATGGTTCTTATCTTTCCAATCTCCAGCTCCGTCGCTCCTTCACAAGCAACGCCAATATCAAGCTCCTTCTTGACAGTTATGCAGAAGATGATGAATATAAAGCCTATTCAGTCGACTTTGACTCACTAGACAACTTGGAGGAACTACCTCGGCCGCTTTCAACTACAAGTTTCGGAGTTTCTTCCAGAATTTTTGGTTCTTGCAATGGTTTACTTGCAATATCCCATGATGAAGCAGGCATTGCTTTGTGGAATTCATCAACGGAAGAATGCCATTATCCCCCGAAATTAACAACTGGGGATATGTATGATGAAATTATTCTTGGATTTGGTTACGATGTCATCAACAAGGACTATAAGGTGGTGCAGATGCTATCATCTGGGAAGTTAGTTATGATCTACAGCCTGAAAGCTAATTCATGGAAGAGGATCAAGGACTGCCCTTATGAAATTACTTTCCATGTGTCACAAGACGGTGCTTATGCAAACGGTTCCGTGCATTGGGTAGGCGTTGAAAACGACAAAGATGATGATGCAAGAGTGATCTTCGGTCTTGATCTTGGGATCGAGGAGTTTCATCAACTCCCTGGGCCTGAATCCGACATTAGTTACAAAAACTTTGGTTATAGGAGTGTTGGGCTATTGGGAGGAAGCTTGTGTGTTTTCCGAGATATTTATCACCAAGACAATATCGTTTTGTGGGTGATGAAGGAATATGGAGTTAGGGAGTCGTGGACAGAAGATTTTTATGTATCCCGTGATGAATGTTGGCAGTGGTGTATGTATTATACCAGAGCTATATCATATTCTAGGAGGGGTGATCGAGTATTGCTAGACGATGGGGGCGCCCACGTCAGCCTGCGTGGTTCAATCTGGACAAACGAACAAGGGAGGTAGTTGATATTCCAGGAGCACCCAAACACTTCAATGCAATTATTTATGTGGAAAGCCTTGCTTCTGTTCGGCCAGGTAATCATTGATGTAACGAAATGGCTGCTAAATCTTGTCTTATAGTTTAAGAATCGCCCAATGGCAGCAATATTTTCCACTTTCTTGACCTTTTTTTTTTTTTTTTTTTTGCTTGAGTAATTGTTGTTGGCAAAAAGGTTGAAGAAATCGTATAAACTATTAGAATTGGTGCATGCTGACGAGAAAAACAAAGATGCATCGGTCACTCTTCCACCAGCTTCCTTTTTCCGTTTGGTAGTCACGTTGATAATGTTATATAATCATTTTAATCTAATATAACCAAAGAATAATTTCCAAAAATTGGTGTAATTCTTTTCGAGGTTAAACTCTGCATGTATTATAGGTAAACCATTATACTTTAATTTAGTTATTTTTAATCTCTCTATTTTTAGAATTTTAAAATTTTAGTCATGATCAAATGGTACTTATTAAATTTATTAAGTTCTATTGTTTGTAAATTAACACGGCAAACATAATAATGCATGTGTAATGTCATGTTAGTTTGTTATTTTCATGTTACCATTAAAAAATATTTAATAAATTTAACAACTATAATTTGCATTAAGATTGAAAATTTGAAAGTCGAAAAATATAGAGACTAAGAATGATTCAGTTGGAGAAAATAGGATAAGTCTATAATTTTACACATAATACGAGACTAATAAAAGAATTTATCCAGACAAATTTAATTTTTATCATTTATTCAAGACTAAAATTTTAAAATTAAAAAAATACAGAGATAAATTAATTAAATTAAAGTACAAGTATTAAATCTACAATTTACGCAAAATATAAAGCCTAGTAATAGAATTTGCATGTTTTAGTTGTAAGATAGATATTATTACCGCAATAGTTAATTTATTAATTAAAAAAAACATAATTTAAGATTGTAAATATATATATATATAATTTAAGAACCTATGGAATTTAGTAGAGTTATAGAAAAGAAAAAAAATCATTTTCAATAAACCTAATAATGATGGTTTAAAATAATAGTTGAATTTAAAAAATATTATTTTTGGACTTAAGGAAGTGTTTTTGATAATTGAATTTAGATGTTACACAGTGGCATATTTGAACAACTACTGCAATTATGGGTTTCATTAGATCACCATGCACACTTTCGAATAGTACTAGCCATTGTTCTGGAAATTTTGCAGCATTACATCTTTTGAAAATTGAGGTATCCTCGTTGCCATGTCTTGTCTTAAATTTATTTGTCTACTCATCTCTGTACTTATTTTGAAAACATAAGTTATCAATGTTATACTTAACTCCAACTTGAACCCACTTTAGTCCAACCATAAAGACTTCTAGTTGGCTGCCACAATCTAATAAAACTAAACTAAACCAAAGTCCCTAAACATTGTTTAAAATTGTGTTTCGATCCCCCAATTTTCAAAAGTTATACAATCGTCTCTAACTTTATAGAATTGTTATATTTTGGTCACTCGTTTAGCTTTTGTTACCCTTTCAGCATAATGATTATGTAGCAGACTAACTCAAAAGGTTATGTTAGCTCAATTAACCAAACTGAAATTGCCAAGAGGGGGGTGAATTGGCTTTTAAAAATATTTGAAAGCTAAAAAGAAAAGATAGAATAAATGAACACAAAGATTTAGAATGGTTCGGCCCCAATTGCCTACCCCACTACCTTAACTTCACTACTAATGATTTTCTCAAATTCACTAATTTGACTATCCTTCTAGGATAAGGTTTAACCTTACAACTCCCTTAAAGTTTCTACCTAAACCTTAAGATAAAAACCCTCTCAAAGAGTAATACAAATAAGAAAACAAAGAATTAATCTTTACAAGATTAGATTGTTTGCCAATTTAGCACAAATGAAATAATAAAACACTTGAGTAGAATAAACAACAATGATAGCTCACAAGTGTGTACAAAAAAAGTATGAAAACTTTTAACACAAAGGTTGATTGATTGAATTTTTTTGCTTGGATAATTTCTCTATTGTTGTAGATCCTTTGGAGGCTGGCATTTATACCCTTTAATTGATTTCCAACCATTGTGGTTGTTGAAATATTGAATAGAGCTATTGGGGATGAAAATACCAGTGCATTAATGTCACCCGCAACAATAAGTATCAATACTTTTCCTATGAGTATCCACATAGACTTCACTTATTATTCTAAATCTGAATTAAACGATTTATTCACTTGTATTGATCCGTAGAAATCCCTAACTTATGTTAATATCTCTTTCGAGAATAAAAACAACTAACTCTAGGCTGATTAAATGAAATCTCTTTCTAATTAAAACCCCTATTGTCGCATTAACTCGAGTTATGGATTCCCCTATTAGATTTGACTCTAATCCAGTAGATTTATGTCGTCCCATTTCTAGGATTGCATGCAACTCCATTCAATTATGTCAGATCTACTCTTAAATAGGGACTTTTGCTCCACTGAATAATCACATCAATCATGAATTAATATTCTGAAAATGTAACACCCCAAACCCGGCCTGGATGTTATGGCCGAATCTGGCAGCGTCACATGATAGTGCTTTAGAAAACGTAAGTACATTAAACCAGTTTTAGGTATCTTAGGCTATCGTCAAAACGTGTCGTTTATTTGTTTATTATCCAGTTTCAAAACCTTATACATTCGCGAAAGCTTTTAAAATAATTTGTGAATTCGTATGTATTTTAATAAAACCTTTGTTTACTTTGAAAACTTGAGTTTTCCTATTTCTAACCGCAGTACCACTATGTCATAAATTCCAAATTTAAAACAAAATACGTAAAGGCCTTATTACATAAAAATTACCTAGATTTAATCAAACCATAATGAAAAATAAAACCATAATTAAAATGTCCAGAACCATGGTCACCGCCGAGTCCTCCGCCGCATCGATCCGTCTACTGCTGGGGATTACCTGAACAGATTAAACAGAAAAGGGGTGAGTTTTCGCAAACTCAGTGTGTAATCCCCACAGAAAACATACACACACAGAAATATCAGATAACAGACATTAATTCACAATTCGGGTCTGAGCCCATTACAGAAACGGTGTGGACTTTAGCCCACTCAGATACAAATTCAAACATATTTCAGGGCCTTAGCCCATTTCAGACAGAATATGCAGAAAATAGAGTCCTACCCACTAGCCTCTACACACCAACTCCGTCCAACCTAACACACCATGTGGAGATAAAATCAACCCACCCAACCCTACACACCATGTTGTACCGAATGCGGCACATAATCAGAATATTTGCAGCTGAGCTGCCAGATAACAGGCTTAAAAGCCTTTCAGATACGTCCTCCGAATACCATCAATCCCACCCCGATGCAATGCAACATACATAGATGTCATGCCAATATACAGGTAATAGTTCATACATTTAGATCAGCATACATGCTTAATACATAAATCAAACAGTCAGATCATTAATTTATGGGCCTAAGCATTGCTTACCGACCCTACGGTAGGTCCACAGTCGACTTGGGTGACCTGTGTAACCTTATAGAGTTTTCCAGAAAAATGGGCTCATACGCCCATATGGCCTGCCCGTGTGGCCCACACAGCCCAGATTGGCCTTGGCCATGTGATCCACACGGCCTGGCCTAGAATCCCACACACCCGTGTGGGCCTACACGCCCGTGTGGCCTACACGGTCCAATTGGTCGAGCTCGTGTGTCGCACACGGTCATGCCCAGCTATCACATGACCGTGCTACTCACGCACAGCCTGGCTCGTCGATCACACGGTCGTGTGGTGACTAACAGTCTTGCACACGACCTACCACACAGGCGGCCACATGCCCTTGTGGCATTGACAGAATGGTTTTCAGCTTTTGTTGAAACCTCATTTTCTGTGATTTCAAGTACACACCTAGTTCCGATTGAAGCTAAAACGACTCCTAAGCACTCCAGCACCTATATTCAATCATTAGAACACCATTTTAGTCACTTAAAGCTATATTCAATAAAAAAACGCACGAGATAATCAAACGCTAACTCACAAAAACGTTACCTTCAATCGAACAATCGGGGTTTTGTGTACTTAGCTCGTCAATTAACGATCTCCAACCCTCTGGTTATCTCCTAATCATCAATCAAAACCCCCATAAGCAAAGATCCATCAATCCAATCAAAACTAAAATACTGTACTTACCAAGACACAAAGAACCGAAATAGAGGATCGCAGATACTAAATGATAAAAAGGAAACGGTTGGGATCAAGTGCAAAGGGGAAAAATTCGGCAGCAAAGGAGGAGATGGAACGATAGAGAGAGGGAATTTTTTGATGGAAAATTATTTTCAAAACAAAAACAAATCCTATCAGATTTTCCCCCAACTCCCACTATTAGCATTTAACTAAAACGCAAACTCCTACACGCCACTAGTAGGAAAAATAATTCCTCCTGCTCGCACAAGAATTCGAACCCCAGACCTCCAACAACTTAACACTCCGCTTAACCACCAGACCAGCAGGCTCATTCTGTTAATAACTCACACACTTTAGCTTATAAGCCTATTAACCAGAGTTTGGCTTTATTCATAAAAATACCAAAATTTACCCAACTTGGGACCTCTCAGACACGCCCAAACACACCCAAATCACTCAACCACTAAAGCAGATAGGTATTTGTGTCTTGAAATTACAAAAGCCAAAATTAATGGAAAACCGAGGCTTTACAGAAAATATTAAAACATGAAGTTAGAATACATAATGGAAATCAAGAACAAATATTTATCATGCAATTCAGAAAAATCAAATAATAAGATTCGTCTTATGTTTCATCCTCCCTAGGTATCTAGGGAATTTAGTTCATACTTTGGAAGGAAAACATCTCAAAATTACGAAAACAACAAAACATAAAGAAACCCAAAAACTTTGAGAGAAATTGAATGGAGATCTTCAGTCTTAAAGGAGATCCTACTACTGAGTTGAATCCGTTGGTGTTCTTCGAGTCTTTTCTTCATTCTACTCTGCGTGCTCTCTTTAGGTCCTCTTCTAGTGTGTATTTATAGACTTTAGAATGCTCAGAAACCCTAAAAATTGGCTTTTTTCGCGTGTTTGGGAAACAAGGAGCGATATCGACACAGGCTGCCACGTGGGCATGTGGCCAGCCCGTGTGGCTCACACGGGCGTGTGCTCAGCCCTTGTGGGAATGGTCTTGGCCGTGTGGATCCTTAAATCAGCATGTTTTGTCCGTTTTTGGCCTATTTTCTACTCCTTTTGTTCCCCTATGCTCACTTAAGCATAAAAACATGAAATTAAAGGATTAGGAGCATCAAATTCACTAAATTAAATAATAAATCATCCAAAAACATGCTAAGCATGGGATTGAAATATGTTACTTTTATGGTTTATCAAATATCCCCACACTTAAGCGTTTGTTTGTCCTCAAGCAAAATCCTCAACTCACAATTAAAATTAAACTTTCTCAATTCATAATTCTCATCAATAATGTTTTATCATAATTCAAAAATAATCACACATTGATAATTCAACTAAAAGAGCACTAAAGTTTCAAACAATCCAAGTCACACATTTTTAAAGCATGAAAACATAGGTATTTCCCCTTATCTAAATAATCACCTTTAATTCAAAACCAACAAGATTTGACATCCTCACTAAAGATTCACTCAAATCACTCAAACTGTTTAAGGTTAAAAAATTAAGCACTCAAAAGTCAAACATGAAAAGTTATTACCATAGGCTTGCATGAAAATCATATCTCCACCACTATAAAATGAGATGATACACAAACCAAAAGGTCTTTAAAGGGTTGTAATGGGGCTTGGGTTAAAGGTGTGGATAAAGGCTGAAAAAGAAGGTTAGAATCGAGATCGAATTGATAAACTACCTACTAGAAAAATAAACTAATACTGAATAATTACATCAGTCAAAATTATTAAAGAATATCAGGAGCTTCTTCTCAGAATATGAAATTAACTTGTTAAGATCAAACTAAAGACCTAGTAATAATCAACATATATGAATATATATATATTCACTTTTTTTTTGTCAAGAACAATGGATAAAAAGAGAAAAATTAACGACTAAAATAAAAGAACATAGTTAGGCAACTAACCAAATCAAATCTTAACAAAAAAAGAGTCAATAAAACAGGAATACTTCTCAATGAATCAAAACTAAGTTATGAGTTAATACTAATGGGTGAATCAAGAAACGGTTTGTTAGGCTCAAAGGGGTTCACTAAGGGTCAATTATGAAGGTAGGCTTTTAATGGGATAAGTGGGTTAAAACCTAAGTGCCTTTATCATCTCAGTATATCAAATCAAAGGTGTGGTCTTGACATGTATAATCGAAGCAAGTTCTAGAATAACCAATCAGTATTGGCACACTCATAACCAATAATAAAGTGAGCAAGAAAAGTGTAGGCTCTAAAGGCTCAAAATCTCACAAAAATTACAGTTTTTGATGTCAATCTTGCAAATCTCAAACTTCAAGGTAATATTTAAATTTAGGGAAACAACCTAACAAATTTTAATTCTGAAAATAGACTTATCATGCTTGATTCTCTCATGTATTAAAGTTTAAACAATCAATGCACAATTACCTATGAATTTAATCTAAAACATATCAATGATAATCACAAATCAATAAGAATTCATTCTAATAGTAATATGAGAAAATTACTTAAACATAAGGCATAATTCAGGGATTTTTCAAATAATCATATAAATAACCTCCCTACACTTAAGATGTCATTGTCCTCAATGTGTAAACAAATATAATCACAGTATAAACAAAATATCATAAGAGAGGGAGAAAACTGAAACTGCCCTGAATATTGGATGAAATCCTCAGAATAGTAAAAAGTGGAATTGTAGTCAAATCTAAATGTAAGGCATGATTCTGAGCAAACTAATAAGAAAATAAACACAAATAATAAAGAAGATTAAGGGGTTATAACTCGATTAGAAACAACCATATATATTTCAAAAGATAATAATGAAAATAATAATAATAATAAATAATAATAAAAAAATAATAAAGCAACTAAAAACAAAATTAAAAAGAAAGATAAAAAATAAAACAAAAAATAATAATAAACAACTCAATGATACCGATAAACTTAAAGGCAATTGTAATAATAATAGTAAAAAAAATATTAAAAAATAGAAATAGCAAAAAATTTTAAATATAAGTATATGAATAATAAATAAATAATAAAAAATTAGTAAATTAAAAATAAATAATATAAGAAATAATAAGAAATAATATAATAAATAATAAATAAAATAAAAATGGGGTGATTAACCCAGTTTTCACATGGCCATGGGCACGCCCGTATGTCCAGACCATGTGTGTTTTCCTTCGCTTCTCCCACGCCCATGTGAGATCCCACACGCCAGTGTGGCCCGGCTGTGTGCCTTGCCCATGTAACGCTCTGACTTTAGAAAAAATTAGCTCCAGGCTTCACAGGGCCTAGGACACGCCTGTGTGTTCAGGCCGTGTGGGTCACATGGCCATGTCATTAGGCCGTGTGTGTTTCCCTTCGCTTCTCCCACGCCCGTGTGGCCCACACAACCATGTCGCCAGGCCGTGTAACTCTCTGTCGATTACTTCATTCCACACACAGCCTGCGACACGCCCATGTGTCCATGCCGTGTGCTCCACACACCCGTGTGTCCAGGCTGTGTAGGTCAAAAACACCCCTTTTTTTTTTTAAGATTTTGATAATTAATTAATTTTAAAAAAATCATGAAATAAAGTTAAGAAAATTAGCAGTGTTAACACTCGGATTGCCTCCCGAGAAGCACTTATTTAAAGTCTAAGCTCGACTTACCTCAAATACGCATGGTCACGGTGGTTCGCGGAGTTGAAACTCCTCTTTCTCGCCAGCTCACCATTCGTCTAGTTCATCGATCTGCAGCCTTCGTTCTTCATGAGTTGTTTTGTTTTTTTCGCATAAGCTGTAACATGGATCTATCACATTTGTTCGAGGTGTTTCCTACAAAAAATGTTGAGTCATAAGGTTACTCATATTAACAAAACTCGTATAATCATTTTTATCACTAGATATCTTAGCAGAATTACTAGCTTGGAATTTAATCATGTCATCACCTACACGAAGTATTAATTCACCTGTACCAACATCAATAATAGTTCTGGCAGTTGCTAAAAAGGGCCGACCTAGAATCAAAGGTACATCACTATCCTCATACATGTCTAGAACAACAAAATCAACTGGGAATATGAATTTGTCAATTTTTACAAGTACGTCTTCAACAATACCCCTAGGAAATCTAATGGTTCTATCTGCTAATTGAATACTCATCCTAGTTTGTTTGGGTTTCCCAAGACCTAATTGTTTAAACATTTTATAGGGCATGACATTAATACTTGCCCCTAAATCAGCTAAAGCATTATCAACATCTAAACTACCAATTAAACAAGGACTAGTAAAACTCCCTGGATCTTTCAATTTGCTGGGTAGTTTGTTCTGTAAGATAGCTGAGCAAACTGCATTTAGCTCCACGTGCGACGAATCATCTAACTTCCGCTTGTTTGCTAAAAGCTCCTTTAAAAATTTTACGAAATTTGGCATCTGTGAAAGAGCTTCAATAAATGGTAAGTTAATATGCAACTTTTTCAAAAGTTTAAGGAATTTACCGAATTGTTCATTTGTGTGGTCTTTCCTTGTCGCATCTGGATATGGTACACAAGGTTTATACTCCTTACTTACTAGTTTTTGTTCGTTGTGGCTTACCTTAACCTTACCATTGCTTACCACAGTTTCTTGCCTCAGTTCAGATTCAGATTCAGCTAACCCTTTTTCATCTGGAATGGTAATAGCATGAAGCTGCTCTCTTGGGTTAGTTTCGGTGTTGCTTGGCAAGCTACCTTGTGGTCGTTCTGAAATCATCTTTGCCAATTGACCGATTTGATTTCAAGCCCTTGAATCGACGCTTGTTGATTTTTGAGTGTTGTTTTGATGTTTTAGAAGCGGGTTTCTGACACTAAAATAAACTTCGTCAACATCTCCTCAAGGTTTGGCTTTTTCTCTGGGTAAGGTTGTTGTTGAAAGCCTGGAGGGGGTTGTGGTCTTTGATTTCCTTGACCACCCCAAGAGCAATTGGGATGGTTTCTCCAACCTGCATTATAAGTGTTACTATAGGGATTATTTTACGATCTAGAATTATTACCCATATAGTTGAATTGTTCACTCTTTGTGCTAGGACTGTAGGATCAATTTTCTGGATTGTTCATCCCTCCTCTATTTGTGTCCCATTGCATCACCGGATGTACCTGCATAGAACCATAAAACCATCAATTTTTTTATTCAAAAGTTCTACCTAATTTGACAACATGGTGACCGCATCAACATTAAAAACACTGGCTGCTTTCATCAGTTTTGTCCTCATGACTTGCCACTGATAATTATTCAGTGACATTTCTTCTATAAACTCATAAGCCTCCTCAGGTGTTTTATTATTTAAAGTACCACCGGCGGCTGCGTCGATCAATTGCCTAGTTGAGGGATTCAAACTGTTGTAGAAGGTTTGAACCTATAGCCATAGAGGGAACCCATGAATAAATCCTTATACCTCTCCCATGCATCATATAAAGTCTCTAAATCCATTTGCACGAAGGAAGAGATATCATTCCTTAACCTAGCTGTCTTAGCCGGTGGAAAATACTTCAATAAAAACTTTTCGGTCATTTGCTCCTATGTAGTGATAGAACCTCGTGGTAGGGAGTTCAACCACCGTTTAGCCTTATTCCTCAACGAGAAAGGAAACAACCGAAGGCGAATGGCATCATCAAAAACACCATTAATTGTAAAAGTGTCACAGAATTCCAAGAAATTAGCCAATTGAGTATTTGGGACTTTGTCCTGCAAACCATCAAACTGAACAAACTGTTGAATCATTTGAATGGTGTTAGGTTTCAGTTCAAAATTATTTGTAGCAACAACAGGTCTGACAATACTCGATTCAACCCTAGTTAAATTGGGCTTGGCATAATCGTACATAGTGCGAGGAGCAGGATTTGCGGCAACCACAGGAGGTAGTTGATTATTTTTATTTTCAGCCATCTCCTCAGTAATAACAATAACTTTCTCTTGCTCTTCTACTATAATTTGTCGACTCTGTCTCACTTCTCTACAATTTCTGCGAGCTGTACTTTTGAACTCACTGTCAAATATGAGAAGTCCTTACAGATTGCTTCTAGTCATATACTAAAAAAACCTACCAGAAGTAAACAAAAAGAAAATTTAGTGAATGAAATTAAACTAAAAACAAAAATAAAATAAAATAAAAAAGGCTAAAGTAATAAAAAGTAAGTGTTCCTAATATTTTAGTCCCCGGCAACAGCACGGAAAACTTGATGATGTTACGAACTAACTAAAATACGACAAAGGCAAGCGCACCTATCGAATGGTAGTATAGCTGCGGTGAGTCGGGAATATCGTATCCACAAGGACTAAAAGTACTAGTAGTTACTATGTTTTTATTATCTAGCAGAATAAATTGAAGGAATTTATTTTAACCTAATCTTAACTAATCTAATTACGAAGATGAAACAGAGAATAAAGTAGGAAAATATTTGAAGAAAACCGATGAGAGAGACAATACCAAGGAAAGAATCCACCTAGACTTCACTTATTATTCTAAATCTGAATTAAACAATTTATTCACTTGTCTTGATCCGTAGAAGTCCCTAACTTATGTTAATATCTCTTTCGAGAATAAAAACAACTAACTCTAGGATGAGTAATTGAAATCTCTTTCTAATTAAAAGCCCTATTGCCGAATTAACTCGAGCTATGGATTCCCTATTAGATTTGACTCTAATCCAGTAGATTTATGTCGTCCTATTTCTAGGATTGCATACAACTCCACTCAATTATGTCAAATCTACTCTTAAACAGGGACTTTTGCTCCATTTAATAAGCACATCAATCATGAATTAATATTCTAAAAACATTAAAACATGAAGTAAGAATACATAATTGAAAGCAAGAACAACTATTTATCATGTAATTCAAAAAAATCAAATAATAAGATTCGTCTTATGTTTCATCCTCCCTAGGTATCTAGGGAATTTAGTTCATACTTTGGAAGGAAAACATCTCAAAATTACGAAAACAACAAAACATAAAGAAACCCAAAAACTTCGAGAGAAATTGAATGGAGATCTTCAGTCTTAAAGGAGATCCTACTACTGAGTTGAATTCGTTGGCGTTCTTCGAGTCTTTTCTTCATTCTACTCTGCGTGCTCTCTTTAGGTCCTCTTCTAGTGTGTATTTATAGACTTTAGAATGCTCAGAAACCCTAAAAATTGGCTTTTTTCCCGTGTTTGGGAAACAGGGAGCGATATCGACACAGGCTGCCACGTGGGCATGTGGCCAGCCCGTGTGGCTCACACGAGCGTGTGCTCAGCCCGTGTGGGAATGGTCTTGGCCGTGTGGATCCTTAAATCAGCCCGTTTTGTCCGTCTTTGGCTCGTTTTCCGCTCCTTTTGTTCCCCTATGCTCAGCTAAGTATAGAAACATGAAATTAAAGGATTAGTAGCATCAAATTCACTAAATTAAATAATAAATCATCCAAAAACATGCTAAGCATGGGATTGAAATATGTTACTTTTATGGTTTATCAACTTGAAAGCGTCAAAATTCGTCACCCAGAGAATTAATGGCACCAACTGAGCAACTTGTGAAGAACCAACCGAGGGAGCAAGTGCATGAGAAACATGCTCGGGAGGAGAATGAAGAACCTTATCTTGACCTCCCCCAATATCTTCATCTTTATGAGCTACTGGTTGGACATCCTTGACTCATTCCCTAGTGCGTGGATTCTTCTTATATCGAGCATGATGAAGGGAACCAAAACTAAGAGGAGTAAGCAAGGCCAAATAAGGGTCACCTTAGGTTGGGATTTTCAAATGTTTAAAAATGCAATATAGACATGTTCCAAATGGAAAAGTAAGAGTGTTGGTAAGCTCCTTACTAATGACCTTGGTAATGTCATTAAACATGATAAGTGTGAGGTTAGGACGCCTATTGTTTTAAAAACAATCAATCCACCATTAATTGATGGATCGAATAATAGCATGTTTAGAAATAGGACATAATATCCATGTAAGTATTAAATGTAGAAAGCGATCATGGATAATTAGCTTAGATGCATTCGAGCTCAGAATGGTCAAGGCCGAATTATACGGGCCTTTCTCATTCGACACACCACCGAGCGAAAGTTTTAAAAAATCTCTAAAATGTAGCAGCTCGAATTAGGGTCTAGTCGAAATAGTGGTTTTGAGACCACAAATCCAAAGTAGAAATATTTATTTTATGATTGTTTTAAGGTTCATGATATGACTGCTTGATTTTGTGAAAGTTCCGTTGAGAAATTTTTTTGGTAAAGTGTCCAATTTGACTTTTAGGACTAAATTGGAAAAGTTACAAAATGTGTGTTCTAGAAGATTTAAGTATGAAATAGTTATGGATTCTTAATTAGAGGTCCTTAAATAAAAATTTGACCAATTTCTATTTTTATGAACAAAAATGGACATGTTTAGGAAAATTTTCAAAGAAAGGCTTTTGGAGCATTTTGGTCATTTGGTTAATAAAATAATAGAAAGGGATAATTCAAGTCAAAATTGGTGTCCATCTTCTCTCCTTGGATGAATTTTACAAGACACCATAGCTAGGCTTTTCTTCAAATTTCAAGCTTGATTGTAAGTACATCCTAGCCCCGTTTTTAATGCTCTTTATGTTTTTGAAGTCGTATTCACCCGATCTTTCTATTTCTACCATTGTTTTGAAGTAGGGTTCATGTTTAAAAATTTACCCATGTTGTGACATGCATGTATTTTGATTTTTTATGGAAGATATTGATTGTTTAAGGGGTGATAAACAACTTTTGCTAAGTGATTTTCGGTGAAAACGCCTAAAACGACTAATTTGAAAAAGTTGTAAAATGGGTAGTAAAAATCTAATTTGATGAAAAATGTGGGCTGTTATGAGCATGATTTAGGTTTGGATAGGCTTGGGATTCAAGGAAAATGGATACATTTCATTTTACGAGCCTAGGGACAAAAATGTAAATATGTCAAAGTTTAGGGGCAAATATGTAATTTTTCCATAATAAGATTTTTCGAGTGAATTGAATAATTTGAATAATAAATGAGTTAAATATGATATTATAGATCAATAAAAATGAGGTTCAGAGTTAGAACGAGGGAAAAATGAGTATTTGACGATTTAGTCCTTGTCGCCATTTTTTATGTTGAGGTAAGTTCGTATGATTAATAAGCATTAAATTATATGTTTATAAATGCCTAATTGATGTATTTATGGTAAATGTTATATTATTGAAACGAAATGTGGATATTATTGAGTATGATACTACGGAAATGACCGACAGAGATTCGGTACAGCAAAAGTCCAAGTTGAACCTTAGGAATAGATAGGATATAAATGTCATGACATTAGGGTTACTGAGATTATGTGTAAAACCATATCTGAGATATGGCATCAATATGAGACATCCGTGTAAGACCATATCTGAGATATGGCATCAATATGAGATTTCGTGTAAGACCATAGCTGGGCTATTTGCATCGATATGAGATTACATGTAAGACCATATCTGGGATATGGCATTGGTACGATACTGATGGGCTCGAAACTAACTAATATTTCGACAAAGGAAGGCACACCTATCGAACAGTAGTATAGTTGTGGTGAGTCCGGAATATCGTATCCTCAAGGACAAAAATTACTAGTAATAACTATCTTTTTATTATCTAGCCTAATAATTAAGGGGATTTATTTTTAATCTAAAATTAACTAACTAATTGACTAACTAAATGACTATGAACGCGACAGAGAATGAAGAGAATAATCGAATGAATAAAGACAATACCCAAGGAAGAATTCACCTAGACTTCACTTATTATTCTGACTCTGAATTAAATGATTTATTCACTTGACTTGTCCGTAGAAATCCCTAAATTATGTTAATATCTCTTTCAAGACTAAGAACAACTGAATCTAGGTTGATTAATTGAAATCTCTTTCTAATTAAAACCCCTATCGTCACATTAACTCGATCTATGGATTCCCTTTTTAGATTTGACTCTAATCCGGCAAATTTATGTCGTCCTATTTCTAGGATTGCAATTAACTACGCTTAATTATGTTGGATCTTCTCTTAAACAGGGACTTTTGCTCCACTGAATAAACACATTAAACTTGAATTAATATTCTTGAAAACATCAAAACAAGGATTAAGAACATATAATTAAGAACAAGATCAAATATTTATCACATAATTTAGATTTATTAAATAATAAGATTCATCTAGGTTTCATCCTCCCTAGGTATTTAGGGAGTTTAGTTCATAACGTAAAAGAAAAACATCATAGAATTAGGAAAACAAAAAGACATAAAGAACCTAAAAACTTTTAAACAACTTGATGGAGATCTTCAATCTTGGAGTGAATCTTCCTTGTAGATGATTCCGACGGCTTCCTTCGAGTAATTTCTTCGATCTACTCTGCGTGCTCCCTTAGGTCTTCCTCTGATGTGTATTTATAGACTTTAGAAAGCTTAGAAACCCTAAAAATTGGCTTTTTCCGCGTGAAAACAAAGCAGGGTACGACAAGGACACGGGCATGTGATCAACCCGTGTGAGGAGGCCCAGGCCGTATGGGAATTTGCATGGCTCTCGATCGACATGGCTGGCACACGGGCGTGTGTCCAACCTGTGTGGTTCACACGGGCATGTGTTCAGCCCGTGTGGTGCAGGCTTTGGCCATGTGGATCCTTAAGATGGCCCATTTTGTCCAGTTTTGGCTCGTTTTCCATTCCTTTCGCTCTCCTATGCTCTCCTAAGTATAGAAACATGAATTTAAAGGATTAGGAGCATCGAATTCACCAAATTTTATAAATAAACATCCAAAAACACGCTAAGCGTGGGATTAAAATGTGTTACTTTTATGGTTTATCAAATATCCTCACACTTAAGCGTTTGCTTGTCCTTAAGCAAAATCCTCAACTCACAATTAAAATTAAACTTCTTCAATTCATAATTCTCATCACTAATGTCTTGTCATAATTCACAGGTAATTCATACATTGATAATTTAACTAAAAGAATCTTAAAGATTCAAACAATTCAAGTCACAAATTTTATAACACGAAAACATAGGTGTTTCCCCTTATCGAAATAATTACCTTTGATTCAAAACCGACAAGAATTGACATCCTCACTAAAGGTTCACTCAAATCACTCAAAGTGTTTAAGGTTCAAATTAAGCACTCAAAAGTCAAACATGAAAAGTTATTACCATAGGCTTGCATGAAAATCAAATCTCCACCACTATAAAATGAGATGATACACAAATCAAAAGGTCTTAAAAAGGGTTGTAACGGGACTTGGGTTAAAGGTGTGGATAAAGGCTGAATTACAGTGTTAGAATCAAGATTGAATTGACAATTTACCTAACTAGAAAAATAAACTAATACTGAATACTTACAATTGAATAATAACACCAGCTTCTTCTCAAAATGTGACATTAACCGCTTAAGCTCAAGAAAAAAAACATAGAACTAGTAATATATATTTCCACTTTTTTTATCTACAATAATAAGATGAATTTAACAACTGAAATAAAGAATATAGTTAGGCAACTGATGAAATCAAATCTCGACAAAAGGGAAGTCAGAAGCAAAAATTGGGTTTTGGGTTAATATTAATGGGTGAGTCAAGAAACGGTTTATTAGGCTCAAAGGGGTTCAGTAAGGGTTAATTATGAAGGTAGGTTTTTAATGGAATGAGTGGGTTAAAGCCTAGGTGCCTTTATCATCCCAGTATGTCAAATTAAGGGTGTGGTCTCGATATTCATAATCGAAGCAAGTTCTAGAATAACAAATCAATATTGACACACTCATAACCAATAATAAAAGGAGCAAGAAAAGTGTATGCTCTAAAGGCTCAAAATCTCACAAAAATTATGGTTTTTGATGTCAACCTTGCAAATTTCAAACTTCAAAGTAATATTTAAATTTAGGGAAACAACCTAATAAATTTTTAATTCTGAAAATAGACTTATCATGCTTGATTCTCTAATGTCTTAAAGTTTAAACCATCAATGCACAATTATATATGACTTAATCCAAAACATATCAATAAAAACATAAATCAATAGAAATTTTATTCTGATAGTAAGATGAGAAAATTATTTAAGAACGAGATATAATTTAGGGATTTTTCTAATAATACTATAGTTAACCTCCCCACACTTAAGATGTACTTGTCCTCAATGTACCAAAGTAAAATATAAGAATATCAGAAGAGAGGGAAAGAAGTGAAACTTCCTGAATTTTGGATGAAATCTGTGGAATAGTTGACATGGAGTTGTAACAAAGTGAAGTGCATTCTGAGCAACTAATAAGAAAATAAACACAACTGTGGAAGATGATTAAGGGATTACTCTATTAGGAATATAAAAACTAAAATATAGTTCAGAAAATAGAAAAAAAATAAAAATCAAATAACTGGACTCAAAGGTCCTCATTGTCAGACGCGTCGCGAGGTGGCGGTGCTGAAGAGGAAATATGGAGATGGTGGCATATCTGCTGTAAGGTGGCCTTGAGACTGTTGAAGGCTGATAACACTGCTGCTCGAAGCGAGTGAGTCGCTTGGATATGTCGGTCAAAGTAGCAGCAGAAGAGGGAGGTCGGTGACTCGGTGGTGGAGGGTGTGGTGGATCCTCGTGAGAAGGAGGAACATCCTCAGTAATGTCCTCAGGATCATCCTGATCATCAGGTCGAGAGAGTCGGTACTGGGGAGGATCGAAACCACGACGTCGCTTGATCATCTTCATATGTAGCATGCTCGAGATGCCTTGAGGGGATATTTGGCCAACCAGTGTAAGTGAGGAAGACTGCTCTGGTGTGAGGAGACCGAAGTGTCGAGCGAGGCAAGTCACGTAGGGCCCTAAGCAGATGGGGCCCTTCCTATGGCGGTCAGTCTGGTGTCGGAAGGCTAGAGCCAAGAAGTACGCCAAGTCAATGATATGGTCGTGAGCCATGCTCCATAAGTAGTAGGCGTCGTGTGTGCTCACGACGCCGGTGCTCTCTCTCTAACCTGTCAAAGTATGAGCGAGGAGTGCGTGAATATACCTTAGGACAGGAGGAGGGAAGTCACCTTCGAGCAACTAGGATCATAAGTCGTCAGAGCACCGATATCAGTCCAACAATGCGAGGGTGAGTATTGAATGTGGTGATGTAGCTGAAGAAAGTCCTCTACGCTCATGAACTCCTCTGTATAAAGTCCCAAAGCAGCACCAAATTATGGGATGCTCATGTGGTGCACCACACTACCGAGGTGAAAGATGATGGTACCGGGGTCATCGTGGGCTGACATGATGGTCTGAAGGTGGAACGTCGAGCAGAACTCCAAGGTAATCTCCACATAAGTGGGATCGACGATACTGAAGAAGCGATCCCATGGAGCTGTGATAATGAGGGCACGAACCTCGTCTACGAGGTGGACCTGCTCCAACGCGGCCCAATCGATGTAGCGGCCCAAACTGAGGGCTCGCACTCGAAAGAGCTGAAATAGGTCCTCCGATTGGTCTGCAGCGAATTGGAGGTAGGGGTGGCGCAGTTCGGCAGAGGCGCTCGATGAGGTCGCACCGAGACCCTTCCATTTTTTTGAAGCGGGAACGGCGACCTTGGTCTTGCCTCGTGTGTTCGTCATAATAAGTCTGAAAACCAAATAAATAAACCAAGTATCACCGAAGTTAAGGATGTACAATCCCACTAGGCTAAAATAGTAATGTAATACTAAAATAAGAACGAATAATTATATTCTAAAAATCAAAAATAAATAAATAAATAATCCTAATGCCAAAAACTAAGAACACATCATTGAACCTAACAAATTAAAAGCTAGTAAACAAAGAAATTTAATCATTATACTAAAAATTCATCATGACTAAAAGAAGAAAAAAAATTCAATATTAATATTAAGTTACTAAATAGTAAATATCAATTATATGACGAAAATAAAGATTAATTAGCTAACAATATATTAGGAATTAATAATAGGAGTAAAATAACAAAATAAAGAGAATAATAATAAGAAACTTAATCTAAATGGAAATAATAATCAGATAATCTAACCAAATAACAACAAAAGCCTAATCTAAATAAAGAACATAATAAAGAATGAAGTAAATAAAATTAAATAATATAATAAAATAAACAATAATAAACAAAATGAACTAAAAATGGAGGGAAAAAGAGGTGACCAACGGTAGGGCAAGAGCGGTGGCCAGAGTGTGGTGTGGCTGGTGGGCGAAGAGACGGCGGTGAGGGCGCAAGGGGTGGGTGGCCAGAGAAGGAAGAAAGAAAGGAAAGGGGGCGGTTTGGGTGTTAGGAGTTTGAAGGGAAGAAAAGGAAGGAAGAAAAGGGGGAAAGAAGAGGGAAGGGAAAGGGTTTCGGGTTAGGGGAGAAAGGAGAAAGGAGGGAAGCGATGGAGGAGGGCGGTGGCCGGAAATGGGGAGCGGTGGCTAAGGTTTTGGGGGGGAAGTTTTTGGAAAGGGAAGGAAGAAAAGAAAAGAAAATCAGTTTTAAATAAGGACATGGTCATGTAACGGCCCGTGTCGGGTCACATGGCCCTGTCACACGCCCGTGTGGTCGAGTCCTTAGCTCGTGTTCGTCGCGATTTGTGAATGCTTGGTTTTCACACGGCCACGTCGTACGCCCGTGTGCTAAGCCCTTCACTTCTCCCATGCCCGTGTGGATTTCCACACGCCCGTGTGAGTGCACACACGACCGTGTGGCCTGCCCGTCGAGCCCCCTGACTTGTTTAAAATTTGAAAATTTTGGCTCCAGTTTTCACATGGCCAAAGACACTCCCGTGTGGAATGTTGACACGCCCGTGTGATATCACACACAGCCGTGTGTCGTGCCCGTGGAGCCTCCTGACTTGGTTAAATTTTGAAAAGTGAGGCTCCAGTTTTCACACGGCCTAGGACATGCCCGTGTGTCCAGACCATGTGGTCCACACAACTGTGTTGTACGCCCGGATTAAATTTGGGCCGTGTCTCTGCCGATTTTTGGGGATTTTAAGCTCCAGGGTCCACACGGCCAAGGACACGCCCGTGTGTCCAGGCCGTGTGGGGGACACAGCCATGTCGCCAAGCCGTGTAGCCCTCTGTCGATTTCTTTGAGTTTTAAAAACTAAGTCTTCACATCCACACGGCCAGGGACACGCCCGTGTGTCCAGTCCGTGTAGGTTAAAAACCTGCATTAAAACATGAATAAAAGTAAAAATAAACTAACTAATAGGGTTAGTGCTCGGGTTGCCTCCCGAGAAGCACTTGTTTAAAGTCCTATGCTAGACTTACCTTGTATTATTCTTTTTATGAAGGTTCACGGAGCTGAAGCTCCTCTCTAATATCCCTAAAATTCTCACCATTATATAGTTGAAGTCGTTGATCGTTTACCTTGAATGTGCCATAAGTCGGATGAGTTACCTTAATTGTGCCATAGGGAAAAATGGTTTTGATTACGAATGGACCTGACCATCTTGATTTCAGCTTTCCAGGGAACAGTTTGAGCTTCGAATTGTATAGTAGAACAAGATCTTCAACTTTAAATTGCTTAGGTTGCTTCAAAAGAGCATCATGGTGTCGCTTTGTTGCTTCTTTGTATAAACGTGAGTTCTCGTAGGCATTCGTTCGCCAGTTATCTAACTCGTTCAACTGTATCAATCTGTTCTCACCTACAAGTTTAAGATCATAGTTTAAGAATTTTATAGCCCAAAATGCTTTGTGCTCTAATTCGAATGGTAGATGACAACTTTTCTCGTAAACAAGTCTATATGGGGATATTCCTATGGGAGTTTTAAAAGCGGTTCTATAGGCCCATAAAGTATCGTCTACTTTTAATGCCCAATCTTTCCTGTTCGATTCTACAGTTTTCTCTAGAATGCGCTTAAGCTCTTGATTGTCTACTTCAACTTGTCCACTGGTTTGAGGGTGATAAGGAGTAGCTGTTCTGTGGTGCACTCCATATTTCTTTAAGATTTTATCAAATTGAGTATTACAAAAATGAGTACCCCTATCACTAATAATTGCTCTAGGTATTCCAAATCGAGAGAAGAGTTTCTTAAGAAATCTCACTACCACTCTAGCATCATTAGTAGGTAAAGCTTGAGTTTCCACCCATTTTGACATATAATCAACCGCTACTAAGATATATTTATTCCCAAATGAGCTAGGGAATGGACCCATAAAATCAATACCCCATACATCAAATATTTCACATGATAGCATATATGTTTGAGGCATTTCATCGCGTTTAGAGATATTACCTATTTTCTGACATCTATCACACGAAGTAGCATACCTGTTAGCATCCTTGAACAGAGTGGGCCAATAAAAACCTGATTTGAGCATTTTATGTGCTGTCCTAGTCCCACTGTAATGTCCTCATGTTGGTCCTGAATGGCAATGTTCTAGGACTTTGCTTGCTTCTGCCTTTGTAACACATCTCCGAATTACTTCATCTGTACATTTACGAAAAAGAAAAGGGTCCTCGCAAAAATAGTTTTTCACATCAGCAAAGAATCACTTCTTTTGATGATGTGTCAACCCTTTTGGTAGGATGTTAGCAGCTAAGTAATTTTTAATATCTGCAAACCAAGGTACCTCGGAGTCGGATATAGCCAAGAGTTGTTCTTCAGGAAACGAGTCATTTATCTCACTCTCATCGAGTTCTTTGAGATGTGGATTTTCAAGCCTAGAAAGATGGTCTGCCGCAAGATTTTCAGCTCCTTTCTTATCCTGAATTTTCAAATCAAATTCCTGCAAGAGTAAAATCCATCTTACGAGTTGAGGTTTTGCATCAGATTTAGTTAAAAGTTAACGAAGAGCTGAATGGTCAGTGTAAACAACAACTTTAGATAATATCAAATACTGTCTAAATTTATCAAATGTAAAAACCACAGCTAGCAACTCTTTTTCTATGGTGGTGTAGTTTTCTTGTGCGGCCGTCAATGTCTTGCTAGCATAATAAATTTGCTGAAAATGCTTGTCTCTTCGCTGTCCCAAAACCGCACCTACTGCAAAATCACTCGCATCACACATTAGTTCAAAGGGCAAATTCCAATCAGGTGTAATTATAATTGGAGCATTTAATAATTTATTTTTGAGAGTGTTAAATGCATCTAAACATTCCTGATTAAAATTAAAAGGCACATCTTTTTCTAGTAAATTCGTTAAAGGATTAGCTATTTTAGAGAAATCCTTAATAAATCTTCTATAAAATCCTGCATGTCCTAAAAAACTTCTATTAGCCTTAACTGAACTAGGAGCATGTGATTTGTCTATGGTTTCAATTTTTGCTTTATCAACCTCAATCCCTTTACTAGAAATTTTGTGACCTAACACAATCCCTTCTCGAACCATAAAGTGACACTTTTCCCAATTAAGCACAAGGTTCGTTTCCTCACATCTCATTAGAACTTGTTTTAAATTTTTAAGGAAAAGGTGAAAAGAATTACCGAATACTGAAAAGTCGTCCATAAATACCTTCGTAATATCTTCCAAAAGTTCATCAAAGATGGCTAGCATGCAGCGCTGAAAAGTAGCAGGAGCATTACATAATCCAAAAGGCATTCTACGATAAGCAAACGTACCATATGGACATGTAAATGTTGTCTTTTCTTGATCCTCAGGAGCTATTGGGATTTGGAAGTAGCCAAAGAGTCCGTCTAGGAAGCAATAGCACATATGCCCATACAATCTTTCTAACATCTGGTCAATGAAGGGTAAGGGAAAGTGATCTTTTCTCGTGGCATGGTTCAACTTCCTATAGCCAATGCAAACTCTCCAACCTGTGACTATTCTTGTTGGAATCAACTCATTCTTCTCATTGGCTACAACAGTCATGCCTCCCTTCTTTGGAACAACCTGCACAAGACTTACCCAAGTACTGTCAGAAATAGGATAAATAACTCCAACATCTAGAATTTTAATTACCTCAGCTTTAACAACTTCCTCCATATTGGGATTTAATCATCTTTGAGGTTGCACACATGGTTTATATTCATCTTCCATTAAAATTTTGTGGGTGCAAAACAATGGGTTTATCCCTTTAATGTTAGAAATCTTCCAAGCTATGGCTCTTTTATGCTCCTTTAGTACCTGTAGTAACTCGTCTTTCTCATTGGGTTCCAATTCTAAAGAAATAATTACCGGTAGTGTAGAATTATCTCCAAGGAATGCATACTCTAAGTGGTTTAGTAACTGTTTCAATTCCAATTTGGGAGGCTCTTCAATAGAGGGTTTTTGTTTTAGTTCGTCGTTTGTTTCAATGCCTTCATACTTCTTTTGTCTTGGGGAAGAAATTTTTATCTCCCCGAAATTTTTATCTCCCCCATCTCATTGGCATCGTCATCTACCTCCTCACCGTGGACCAGACATAGTTCCAACGTGTCTTTATGCATGATTTCTTGAAAAGAATCTTGAATAGAATGATCAATAGCGTCGATAAAATAACAGGAATCATCTTGCTCTCTAGAGTATCACATAGAATCATAAATTTTAAAAATAATTTCCTCGTCACCTACCCTGAGCACAAGTTTACCATCACCTACATCAATAACAGCCCTAGCATTGGGCATCCTAAAATTAAAGGCACTTCAACATCCTCATCCATGTCAAGCACAACAAAATCAACAGGGAATATGAATTTATCAACTTTTACCAAAACATCTTCAATAATTCCCCTAGGATATTTAACAGATCTATCAGCTAATTGGATACTCATCCTAGTGGGTTTTGGTTCCCCAAGACCAAGCCACTTGAACATTTTAAAAGGCATTAAATTAATATTGGCACCTAAATCAGCTAATTCTTTCTCAATATTTAAACTACCAATTAAACAGGGAATAGTGAAACTTCTTGGATCTTTCAATTTGGTTGGTAGCTTATTTTGGAGAATAGCTGAACATTCCTCGTTAAGCTCCACGGTTGATAGCTCTTCAAACTTCCTTTTATTTGTTAAAAGATCTTTTAAGAATTTTGTGTACGTCGGCATCAGCGAAATAGCTTTAACAAAAGGTAAGTTAATATGTAATTGTTTAAAAAGTTTAAGAAATTTACTGAATTGTGCGTCCATGCGGTCTTTCTTCAACTTTGCTAGATATGGGATCGGTGGTTTATACTCTTTAAGTATCGGTGTTACATTCTCGTGGTTTATACTATTTAAGTTAATATGTATCAGTTTCTTGTGGCATCTTCTTTTCAGCTTCAACCAACACCTTCCCATTCCTTAGTGTAACTTCCTTCACATGCTATTTTGGGTTAGGTTTGGTGTTACTAGGTAAACTACCTGGTTGCCTTTCGGAAACTAACTTAGCCAACTGTCCAATTTGATTCTCAAGCCCTTGAATAGATGCTTGTTGATTTTTCAACGCTGTTTTGGTGTTTTGAAAATGAGTCTCTGACACCGAAATAAACTTTGCTAGCATATCTTCAAGGTTCGGCTTTTTCTTTTGCTGGTAGGGTGGTTGGAAATCTGGAGGAGTTTGCGGTATTTGATTCCCTTAATTACCCCATGAGAAATTTGGGTGGTTCCTCCATCCTGGATTATATGTATTATTGTAAGGATTATTTGGAGGTTTAGAGTTATTACCCATATAATTCAGCTGCTCATTCTCTATGTGTGGGTTGTAAGATGGATATTCTGTATTGCCCATTTCTCCTCCATTCGTATCGCACTGCACCACTGGATGTACCTGTGAAAAACCATACAAACCATCAATCTTTTTATTTAAAAGCTCTACTTGGTTTGATAGCATGATAATTGCTTCGAGGTTGAAAACGCCAGTGGCTTTTGTTGGCTTCGTTCTCATTACTTGCCACTTATAGTTATTCAGTGACATCTCTTCTATAAACTCATAAGCCACTTCAGGGGTTTTGTTATTTAGGGTTCCATCGGCGGCTGCATCAATCAGCTGTCTAGTTGAGGGGTTCAAACTGTTGTAAAAGGTCTGAACCTGTAGCCATCATGGTAACCCATGGTGAGGGCATCTTCTCAGTAGATCCTTGTATCTCTCCCATGCATCGTAGTGTTTCTAAATCCATCTGCACAAAAGAAGAGATATCATTCCTCAACTTAGTCATTTTAGCTAGCGGAAAATATTTAATTAAAATTTTTCAGTCATTTGTTCCCATGTAGTGATTGATCCTCGTGGTAACGAGTTCAACCACTGTTTAGCTTTGTTCCTCAACAAGAAGGGAAACAACCAAAGGCGAATGGCATCACCAGAAATGCCATTTATTCTGAAAGTATCACAAAATTCTAGAAAATTTGCTAAATGAGTATTTGGGTCTTCGTCCTGCAAACCATCAAACTGAACAAACTGTTGAATCATTTGAATAGTGTTAGGTTTAAGTTCAAAATTATTTGCAGCGATAGTAGGTCTAACAATACTCGATTCAGCCCCAGTTAAATTAGGCTTAGCATAGTCGTACATAGTACGAGGAGTAGGATTTTCGGCAACCACCGGAGGAAGCGGATTATTATCAGCCATCTCCTCGGTAGTATTAGTATCGTCCTCTTGCTCTTCCTCTATGTATTGTAAACTTAGCCTTATCTCCCTACGATTTCTGCGAATGGTACTTTCTATCTCACTGTCAAAAAGCAAGGGTCCTAACGGGTTTCTTCTAGTCATAAACTAAAAATACTTGCCAGAAGAAAAATAAAAGAAAAGTTAGTAGATAAAAATAAAAATAATTTGCAAATAAAAAATAAGAATGGCTAAAGTAATAAAAATTAAGTGTACCTAATATTCTAGTCCCCGGCAACGGCGCCAAAAACGTGATGGGCTCGAAACTAACTAATATTTCGAAAAAGGCAACCGCACCTATCAAACAGTAGTATAGTTGTGGTGAGTCCGGAATATCGTATCCTCAAGGACTAAAATTACTCGTAATAACTATCTTTTTATTATGTAGCCTAATAATTAAGGGGATTTATTTTTAATCTAAAATTAACTAACTAATTGACTAATTAAATGACTATGAACGCGACAAAGAATGAAGAGAATAATCGAATGAATAAAGAAAATACCTAAGGAAGAATCCACCTAGACTTCACTTATTATTCTGACTCTGAATTAAATGATTTATTCACTTGACTTGATTCTTAGGAATCCCTAAATTATGTTAATATCTCTTTCAAGACTAAGAACAACTGACTCTAAGTTGATTAATTGAAATCTCTTTCTAATTAAAACCCCTATCATCGCATTAACTTGATCTATGGATTCCCTTATTAGATTTAACTCTAATCCGGCAGATTTATGTCGTCCTAATTCTAGGATTACAATCAACTCCGCTTAATTATGTTAGATCTTCTCTTAAACAGGGACTTTTGCTCCACTGAATAAGCACATTAAACTTGAATTAATATTCCTGAAAACATCAAAACAAGGATTAAGAACACATAATTAAGAACAAGATCAAGTATTTATCACATAATTCAGATTTATTAAATAATAAGATTCATCTAGGTTTCATCCTCCCTAGGTATTTAGGGAGTTTAGTTCATAATGTAAAAGAAAATCATCAAAGAATTAGAAAAACAACAAGACATAAAGAACCCAAAAACTTCTAAAGAACTTGATGGAGATCTTCAATCTTGGAGTGAATCTTCCTTGTAGATGATTCCGACGGCTTCCTTCGAGTAATTTCTTCGATCTACTCTGCGTGCTCCCTTAGGTCTTCCTTTGATGTGTATTTATAGAATTTAGAAGGCTCAAAAACCCTAAAAATTGGCTTTTTCTGCGTGAAAACAAAGCAGGGTACAACAGGGACACGGACGTGTGATCAACCCTTGTGAGGAGGCCCAAGCCGTGTGGGAATTTGCATGGCTCTCGGTCGACACGGGCTGGCACACGGGCGTGTGTCCAGCCTGTGTGGTGCGGGCTTTGGCTGTGTGGATCCTTAAGATGGCCCGCTTTGTCCGATTTTGGCCTATTTTCTGTTCCTTTCGCTCCCTATGCTCACCTAAGTATAGAAACATGAATTTTAAGGATTAGAGCATAGAATTCACCAAATTTTATAAATAAACATCCAAAGAATGTGTTTACTTTTATGGTTTATCAGGTACTGTATGTACGAGATTCCCCAGTATCCTTTAGTATTCCAAATGGTTCAACGGGAAATTCAATGGGTATGCCAAAGAAGAGAAAAAGTAAGTGAGTATTACGAATTGGTACAGGTATGTACGTAAAGTTTATAAGCATTGACTTCATGGAATTGTGAGTTCATAATTTCCACGATAATAATTTTATGAAAACCTTGTGATTATGAGTCTATACTTGTGATGTATGAAATACATAGTGAATTCGATTGACAATTTTGTGATGGGCTTTCGGGCTAGGCTGAGTTATGACATAGCATGTTATATTCATGCAAATTGTGATTTATCGGTTATGAGATAAAGGAAAGATTGGGAAAATTGCCTATTGAAATGATTATGGGAACACGGAAAGATAAGAGTTTTGGCAATTGTAAGATGTAAGAGTATATGCTTGAAATGTAAATGCTCATAATTAATGTGTATGTCTTATGTGAGTTTTGAAATGGTTTGTTGATTGTGGTAAATGATATGTTTTTCTTATGACTGAGCAAGATGTGCTCATTTATTTTAATGAAATTTATGTTAATATACGTCATGTTATTCATATGTCAATGTGTAATTAATGTTGTTTATTATTTGCATATGAACTTACTAAGCTATATAGCTTACCACCTTCCTTTCCCATGTTTTATAGGGTTAATAAGCTAGCTCGAGTTGGAGATCGTAGGAGATTTTATCACACTATCAAGCTACCATTTTGGGTATATATAAATTCAAGTATTTTGAGTTATGGCATGTATAGGGACTAAGTCAATTGGTTATATGTGTCTTTATGATTATAGCCAATATGTTGGCTTGTAATCGTCAAAGGCTTGTTTGCTATTTTGCCATGTAAGTCGGCTTATGTTGGCAACATGGTTGAAAGCCTAAGTATATTCATATATGTGTCAATGTCTATGGTGATATGATCATGGTATGCTTGGTGAATTTCAAATATTTGAAAATGTGGTTTATGACATGGATGTGTTTGTTTGGCAAGGTGGTCTATTGATGAGATGATAAAGTGGGGTACAATTAGGTATCTTGAAAGTAGCCAATTGCGGTTCAATAGATGTTGTAATTATGGTAGATATTGATATTGAATTGGCATGTGTTGGTCATAATTGTGGATGTTTTGATTGCCTAAGTATGTTATGTTTTGTGCCTTTGAATTGATGTGAGTGTATGTGTGAATAAGGGTGGCAAATGGCTTAGTAAATAGCCTTGTTTTTGTCCACACGGGTAGACACACGGGCGTGTGTCTAGGTCGTGTGTGACACACGGTCTGTCACAAGGGCATGTGTTCCGACCGTGTGTCCCCTGCACCCTAAATAATTGCAAAATAGAATGCTCAGTAATGAGCACATGGGCAGAGACATAGGAGTGTGTCTCAGTCGTGTGGACGGCACGGCCTTGAACACGGACGTGTGCCCTGGCCGTGTGAAGTCTGCACCTATTTTATGAAAAATTATGAAAATTTAATCGATCACACGACCTAAGCACACGGGCGTGTGGCTTGACTGTGTGACCTCATTTTGATGATGACATCATAAACAGAAAGCTCATTCGAATAGAATACTCGAACAAGATTGGCATGGGTTTGAAAGCGAATTTTGAAGAAATCAACCTAATACCATTTAGCCAATGTAGGAAGATAGTGAAAATTAAAATCGATTAAAGAATCAAAATCGAGTGGCCGAGAAACATTTACTATGCGAGTAAAAAAATAAGTGTTACAACAATAATGTTCATTAGAGTTTCTAAAACAATCATTTAACGAATTTTTCGGACCACTAGACGGGTTGGATGATGAGGTATCAGTTCGAGGACTTCTTTTAAAAGGCATATGAGCTAAATGGATGCAATAGACTCACTAAATGACTTAAAAATATGGTTGGGAAATTTTGTCAAACAATTGGTGGGAAAGAATTTTTAAAAACTTTTTAAAGAAAATTTTTAGTTTTAGGCAACCTTTTGCATTGAAACAACCATGAATAGATCTCAAATCAACCCAATAACACAATTTTCAGCCAAAAATTTAACAAAATATTTGAGTAAAATTTGAAATAAAAATTAAATTTTTACCTCAAAATGTTGTGAAAATGATTAAGAAATCCATGTCGGGAGCATTGTATCTCTGTTGAGAGGTAAATGTGGGTTGTTTTGTTTAAAGATTTTAAAGAAAAATGATGGATTTGAGAGTTTTTGAAAGTTAGGGTTTGAGAGGTTTTAAAACGATAAAAAGGAATTTTTGCACAAAACTGTTTTAAAGCCACAGTGCAGGAATCTTTAAAACCCGATAGGTTTCGATATTTTTGTATCGATATCAATACCAAATGCCCAATATATTTTAAAAAGTGTAGAAAAAGTTCCCAACTCAACTTTTAAATCCTAAAACATTCCAAACTATCCTAAAATGACTTATTAGCTAATTCTAATGATTTCATATGCTTAAGAATGCAAATTTAACTATGATGCATATGAATCATAGAACATCATAAATGCATCATAAATTGATTATATCAACTAAGAAAAGTTTATTCAAACATATTCAATAGGCATTGAAAATATAACATACTAGACAATGTTGACCAAAATAGATTAATCATGCAACAAATAACTCCCCCTAACTAATTGCATATAGGAACCATATAAATTTTGCATATATACTTTTGTAATCAATTTTAAGTCATAAAACATTTTAAAAACATCCAAGTGCATAAATTTATTTTAACAAAAAATTAAGGTAAGGTAGTAATACCTAATTCTCTCCTAAGTGTCCAAAATATTTTTTTTGTCTAAAGGTTTAGTAAAAATGTCAGCTAATTGGTGCAAAATGTCAACAAATTCTAGAACTACATCTCCTCTTTGGACATGATCTCTAATGAAATTATGTATAATTTCAATGTTCTTAGTTCTAGAGTGTTGGATGAGAATTTTTAGTGAGACAAATAACACTAGTATTGTCACACTTGATAGGAATGGTATCTACATCAATTCCATAGTGCATAAGTTGTTGTTTCATCCATAAAACTTGAGCATAATAACTACCGGTGGAAATATATTTCGCTTCAGTGGTGGACAATGCAACACTTGTAACACCCTACTCAATTTGTAACACCCTCTATCCAACTCGGTCTGGATATTAGACGCTATACTAATCCGATTGACTTACACAAGTTCTATTCTGGTTTAATTACAAACATATTCAACTTGTATTTTACTTGAATTAAAAACTTTATGAATTTGACCCATCAGTTGTTTACAAATTTTTTAGACAAAGACTCTATAACATTAAATAACACTTACCCCTGAGGCGAAGCCTCTACGGGTGCCCCTCTGTACACATGCACAATTCTACATTTTGCCTCGCTCCTAGCAAAATCTAACTTGGTTCCTCTAAATTTTTGAATCTTTAACTAACTCGCATTTGAATAGAAAACTTATAAGTTCGGGCGAACTTAGTGAGATCTGCATATAAAATTTAAGAAAAATGTGAGGCGTTCAACTTGGAATTTAACTCCCTGGTAACCGTATTCAATATTTTTGGCGAACGACACTTGGTGACTGCCCACGTGATTTTCTACATCTACAGTCTTTCTTAGAGTTCAATGTTCTCACCACCTTAGAGTACTAGGGCTCACTAACAATGTCGAAACCCTTGCTCTATCAAAATATTGCCAAAGAAGGCTTCATCAAATATGCAGTTCCTACCTTGGGAACTCAACAAAATCCCTGCCATTCTTCTTGGCTAAATATGACCTCTGCTTTCCACTATCGTTTGGTGGACTTTGTTGGCCATCCGACCTTGGACATACACTTTCTCTCAAGAAGACCCGATTCATCCTATTAAACCCTTTGGTTAACCTTTTTCCCTCATCTTAATATAGGTACATGTTTGCATACAAGTGTAAACTTAGTTGTGCCTGTTTACTTTGTAACGTCGGTCAAAAAGCATTGGGTGAAACCCTCTCATGGCATTGTGAAAGTAAACTTTGATGTCACTGTTTTGTCAAAGAAGATGGGTTATGAGATAATAGCTCGAGATTCGGATGGCTTTGTGCTAAGTGGAAGGGGCATCGTTGAAATGAATCTGCATGCTGATTGGGCCAAATTAAAGGAGTTTGAAGAAAGTATTATTTTTTCTAAAGCTTTTAAGTTCAATGACGTCCAGTTTGAAATGAATAGTGTCAGCTTGATCAACCGCATCAATAAAAAGGGAAAAAGCATAACAAGCCTGGGCCACCGTACCAATAATGTCTGCGAGTTGATGGCGAACTTGAATTTTTCAAAATTTGTTTGGGCTAATAGAAGTTGTAATAGGATTGTTGATTTTCTTTGTAAAAAAGCCATTTTTAACAATTGTAGTTCGACTTTCAAAGTGGATTATCCATCGGATATCCATGACTTAGTGTTGAAAGATTCAATAAATTGAGGTTGAACCGTAAGGTCTTTTTATCAAAAAAAAAAAAGGAATCTGCAGCTTCCTTAGCGAACTAGTGTATGCATATACTACAAGTATCCCCTTACCCAATGAGCCTATCTTTCATTTCACCCTATCCAAGGTTGATACATAACCTTGGCATTTCTCACTATTCTGGTGGTCTCTATCTCTTAACACATCAACTCACTTCTTAATGTGACTTATCGCTCTAGTCACACTACGAACTTTACTCTCATCCTGAACATCCTTTGTAAATCGCAAACCTTATGACCCTCATGTCTTTATTTCCTGGCGTCTACCTCCATTTAGCAGTCCCGGTGGACTACCTCGTGTTTATTTTCTTGGCGGGCTACCCTATTTCTATTGTCTCAGTGGACTACCCCGTGTTTACTGTCCCAATGAACTACCCTATGTTTATTGCCTTGGCAGACTATGCTGGATGCCATACCTAAGCTATGGTTTTACACCTAAAACTTCTAAAAGGTGTTTCCCCGAAGGACTTTACCGCTGTCGCGATCTCTCCCCATAGAGCCTGCTAACTGCCATCGCGATGGTACTCTATTGAACCTAAGTATCGTCAATTTCATCTTATCTTATTTCTACCTTTATGCTTGAACACCGAAGTCCCCCCGCAAGGCCTGGAGCTTCGCACATCGTGGTTTGCTCCCAGTAATCCTGGATGGCGGAATCATAATGGAATTTCAGTTTTTTTCCTTATTCCTCTATCCATTCCTCTATTTTACCATCCTATACCTTGATGCTCGAACATCGTAGTGTCCCCACTACAAGGCTCGGAGCTTCGATCATCACAGGAGCATTCAACAACACCGTATGGCAGTCTATAACAAGATCACCCCTTTTCCCATTCTTAACTTCGTTTAACCCATTAGTAGTATCCCTTCCATATCATGCATACCATACATAACATCATTATGCAATGCATTGCGCTAGATAACCATTCAACAATTATTAACAATTACGACCAACAATTAACATGGAAAGTTTCACACAACAACATTTAGCAATCCAAAAGGCAAAGTGAAGGTGCTTACCTTGTTTTCTTATCCTTGACAGCTTAGCTAGTCCAAACGCTAAAGTTTCCTTCATCTTGGAAACTAAGCACGATGACCATGTATTGGTTAAACTAAAGGTGTTCAACCCTTAAGATCTAGAATTCACAATTACCCAGAAGCTTTAAGGCTTCTTTTCTTCAATTTACAAGTATAGATAGATAAGGAAGCTTACTAATTCCTCAATTTCTCTATCACCGGATTAATTTCACACCTCTACTGCGACATGCATAGCTTTCTTCATCTGCCTCCCTTTCTTATTTAGAACAAATGAAGAAGATGATGCTATGGAGAGGAGAAGATTTATATACATAATTGAGAAAATTCTATCTCCACTAATGCCTATATATATGCTCTCTGGGCACGGTCCTCACCGGCCATTTTCACCATCCATTATTAATCATTTTGCCTCCCACTTTGGAATCAACCTGTTCCAATCTAGTTGAACTGGAATTAGGATCCAAATATTCATACTCCAGCCATTACAATTCTCGGGTTTTCCATTTAAGTCAGATAAATTACTAGTCCTTTCAATTTAATCCTAACTTTTCCCCATTTCCAGGTCAATTAGGGTAATCAGGTATTACAATACTATTTTGTTTCTTCCAAAACCATGATAGAAGCATGTTGCCTAAGAATTGACAAGTACCGGAGATGTTTTTCCTATTTAATTTGCATCCTTCAAAATCCGCATCCGAGAATACATGCAAGCTAAAGGATGAGTCTCTAGGATACCAAAGACCTAAGTTATAAGTGTCTCCAAGGTATTTGAAGATTCTCTTAAGGGCTTGTAAATGTAATTCCTTAGGACATTATTGATATCCAGAACACAAGCAAACACTAAACTTAATATCTTGTCTACTTGCAGTAAGATAAAGTAAGAAGCCAATCATAGACCTATATAACTTTAAATCAACACATTTACCTTTCTCATCTTTGTCAAGCTTTGTAGAAGGGCTCATAGGTGTATCTTGTGGTTTGAGGTGTCCATCCCAAACTTCTTGAGCATTTCCCTTGTATACTTAGCTTGATTGATGAAGATGTCATCTTTCTTTACTTGATTTAGAGTAAAAAGAAAAAAAGAAATTTTGTTCTCCCATCATGCTTATCTCAAACTCACCTTACATTAGTTTTGAAAACTCCTCACAAAGAAAATCATTAGTAGCACCAAATATAATGTCATCAACATAGATTTGTACTACTAATAAATCTCTTTTCTTTTAATAAAAAAGTGTTGTGTTACAAAAACCTTTTTTAACAAGAAAATTTGATAATCTTTCATACCAACCTCTAGGAGCTTGTTTTAAACCATATATAATGCTTTTGAAAGTTTAAAACATGATTTGGAAATTTTGAATCTTTAAAATCGGGTGGTTGTTCAACATACACTTCTTCATTTAAAAACCATTTAGAAAATCACTTTTGACATCCGTTTTATATAATTTGAAATTATTAAAGCATGCAAAAGCTAAAATCATTCTAATCACTTCCATTCTAGCTACAAGAGCATAAGTCTTATCTATTCCTTCCTCTTAAGTGTAACCTTGAGCAACAACCCTAGCCTTGTTCCTCACTATGTTACCACTTTCATCTAGCTTGTTCCTAAAAACCCATTTAGTACCTATATTTGATTTATCACAAGGTGCTTCAACTAGGGTCCATACTTTACCTAACACCCCCTAACCCTTACCCGTCACCAGAACAGGGTTACGAAGTATTACCGGACATTTCAGAACAATACGAAGCATTACCGGGCATTTCAGAACAAATACAAACATTTCACAATTCAATAAGTATACATTACATAAATTAATCATATAGTCCCTTTTTGAGGTCCTTAAGGCCCAAAATACGTGTTAAAATCAAATCGGGACTCAATTGGAAACTCAGAAAATTTTTCAAGAAATTTCAAAATTTTTCCTAGGTCCAAGGTTCACACGCCCGTGTGGTCAAGGAACACGCCCATGTGACCTTATGACATGCCCTTGCTTCAGTCCGTGTTCTACCCACTAATTGTTCAACCAATCTAAAACATAATCAAATACATCCAAAACATAACAAATAATCAATTTAATAAACTAACTAATGTACATTCATAAATACTTCATATGTTTTATCCAAATCAATCTAAATTTGTATATAACAAATTCATTCATACTTTAACCAAAATATGCCATTTTGTCACCTTAACAAACACATAACTTATATTTATGTATATAAAACCAACCAATATCACAATATAACATCATTTATAATCATTTTCCAAAATAACAAACATAACATCCTAGGTACATGCCATTTACCAAAAAGAAATGTACTTCACCGCAATGAGTTCGGGATCGTCCTTGGATGCTGATTTGACATTCGAACTTTAACCTAACCAGGGCACAAAAAATAAACTGTACGCTGAGTATAAACTCAGTGGTATTTCTATAATCCGAATACTTATTAAGCAAAAATTTATAATGTTTAAGTATATATACATACATAAAAAAATCATTCAACTAATAATTAATTCCATAAACTCACCATCTATATCACATTCAATAATCATATTTTCTATTTCAATCTCACAATTGTTATTCAGTAGCATTTCACAATAAAATTCTCTATTCAATTTCAATATCAATATCCATTTACAATTCAATATCATTCAATGTCAATCATTTGGTCAATTCATTCATATATCCCTATTAACACGACTCGGACTCAAACAGATACGCAGATCCAACCCAAACACACCAGTACGGCACTCAGTGCCTCATCGACCATGTCGAAGTAAAATAATATGGTACTCAGTACCTCATCGGATTTATCCGAAGCAATAATAATACGACATAGTGCCTCATCGACTCGAAGTCGAAGTATTCCTCAGCACTTCCAATCCTATGGCATGCCAACTATATCTGACTTAGCCCGACATTGTTAATAGGGTATTCAATTTACTTTTCAATTTCCTTTCAACTCGACATTGTTAATAGGGTATTCAATTTACTTTTCAATTTCCTTTCAATACACAATTCAAATAAACTCATAAATTTCAATTCAATACAATTTAATTCAACTCAATTCAATTTCAATACTACAATTATCCAATATTCAAATATCATATCAATCACAAATTCACATACATTAAATTTAACATAAAAAAATGCTAATACTTACCTTAATATCTTACCATAAACATTTAAATCAAAATTCAACAATTAATAATTAAATTCGGAATAAAAAAATATAAACTGTATTTTTCGAGCTAATCCTCATCGACCTTTTCCTTTCCTTTCTTAGTTGATGTTTCCGACACAACGTTAGCTACGGAAATTAAAACAATTTAAAACCATCAATGTAACACAAATTTCACATTAAATATTTTAATTTTTATTCAACTTTTGCATAAATTTTAATTTAATTCCTAAACCGATAGTAACTTTATTTCTTCCAAAACTATTTCATATTTTCATTTAAGTCCTACTTTAAACTAATTTCAATTCTCTAATTTCACCATAAAACCCTAATTTTGAAATTCTCTCAATTTAGTCCCTATTACTCAAAACTTATGATTTATTTTACAATTCAATCCCTTTTTCACTTCTAACTTGAAATTCTATCAATTTAACCCCTAACGCTTCAATTTATTCAACATGAACAACTTCTAAAAAGTCACTAACTTCTAAAATTTTAACATAAATCAAGTAGTATTTTGTTCTAGGATTCTAAAAACTCAAAAATTACAAGAAAAGGGGCTAAATTGACTTACCAATTGAACTTGGAACCTTGAAATCCCTAATTTCCCTTTCTTTCTTTCTTTCCTTTCTTTCTTTCCTTTCTTTCATTCTTTTCTTCTCTGTTTTTGTTTCAATTCTGTTTCTTTTTCTTTCTTTTGTTTCTTTTGTTTCTTTATTTATTTGTTTTATATTTAGTTATATTATTATATTTTAGTTATATTATTATATTATAATATATATTACTTAAATAATAAGTAAATACATAATAATTACAAGTATATGTATATTAGTATTACACATGTATTTTACAATTACCATACACTTGTATTTACTTTTTACCTTACAAGTGTTACATATGGTTTAATTACTAATTTAGTCCCTTCACTTTTCCTTTAATCTATAATTTACTTTCACACTTTATTCAATTTAATCCTTATACCTAATTAATCTTAATTCAAGCTAATTCTCCTAACCAAAACCTAATAAAACACACAACTAACTTCGTAATTATTTTTAATAAATATTTATGAACCCATTTTTCGAAAATAGAGACCCAAAAATACACTTTCCGATTACCGTAAAATTTTGGGTCATTACAATTCTCCCCCTTAATAAATTTTGTCCTCGAAATTTACTGAGATCTCATAGTTTCTTCCGGTTCCTAAGTTGCTTCTTCGATACTATGACTTCGCCATAATACTTTCACTCACGGTACTCGTTTATTACGCAATTCTTTTACCTCTCGAGCTAATATTTCAACTGGTTCTTCTTCATATGATAAATCAAGTCGAATTTCAATATCTTCTGTTGAAATAACATGAGAAGGATCTGATCGATATCTTCTGAACATTGAAACATGAAAAACATCATGAATCTTTTGCAATTCTGGAGGCAAAGCCAAATAGTAGGCAACTGGCCCAACTCTTTCCACAATTTCATACGGCCCAATAAAAAGAGGACTCAATTTTCCCTTTCGACCAAATCTCAAGATTTTCTTCCAAGACGATACTATAAGAAATACCTTATCACCAACAGAATATTCAATGTCTCGACGTTTCAAGTCTGCATATGATTTATGTCTATCAAAAGTAGATTTTAGTCTATCTCTAATCTTCTTAACAGTATCTTATGTTTATTGTATTAACTCTGGCCCAATCATCTTTCTTTCATTCAATTCCGACCAACACACAGGTGATCGACATCTTCAACCATATAATCTTCATACGGAGCCATCTGAATACTTGATTGGAAACTATTATTGTTTACAAATTCAGCCAATGGTAAATAATGTTCCCAAACTAATTTAAAATCAATAATACAAGCTCGAAGCATATCTTCTAAAATCTGAATAACTCACTTAGATTGTCCATCAGTTTGTGGATGAAAAGCTATACTAAAATTGAGTCGTGTACACAAAGATTCCTGTAAATGTCTCCAAAATCTTGATGTGAACCGAGGATCTGGATCTCGATCAGATATTATTGACACAGGAATACCATGCAATCTTACAATTTCCCGAATATAAACCACAGCAAGTTTCTGAAGTGACCAATCAATTCTGACAGCTATGAAGTGAGCCCATTTTGTAAGTCGATCAACAATCACCCAAATAACATTTTCCTTGCTTGCTGACAATGGTAACCCCGTTACAAAATCCATCGTAATACAGTCCCATTTCCATTCAGGAATATTAATAGGCTAAAGTAATCCAGTAGGAACCTAATGATCTGCCTTAACTTGTTGACAAGTCAAACATTTAGCTACATACTCAACCATATCTCTTTTCATACCTAGCCACCAATAAGATTGTAACACCCCAAACCTGGCCTAAAAGTTAGGCCTGAATCTGGTGTGTCACATGGAAGTGTTTTTGAAAACCCTATTTCTTGTTGGTAAAACTTGTTTGAGAGTTAAAGCCTCTTCGTTAAAACTCAAAAAACTTAAGCAAATGCTATCCACTTGAAAATCGAATTACTTTTAAAACCTTATCTGTTTAAAATAAACAATTCACGAAAATGTGATATTTAGAAATAGAGTTGCAGAAGCATTTTGAAAACGTTGCGGAAAGCTTAATTTAAAACAGTTGCGAAACGTGATATTTTGAAAAAACAATAGTTATTTCCGATAAATCGTGTTCTACTTCTAGCAATTATAAAACAATCAATAAAAACCCAAAACTTAAAGTTCAGAAATCTTAAGGCCTTATTACAAAATTTATAACCCAACAAATTAAACTAAAGTAAAAATAGGACGTGTACTTTAAAGCCAATCGGACATGTGGTCATGTCCGAGTCCCTCGCAGCTCCGATCCGTCTAAGGCTGAGGATTACCTGCATAGTTAAAAATGGGGTGAGTTTATGAAAACTCAGTGTGTAAAATCCCTTTACCAGAGTAACAGTTAGTATATAGAAGCAGAAACCTAAACAGTCTGGGCCGAAGCCCTTTCAACAGTCACAGTACAGTACAGATCAGAGCATACGTGGGTCAAAGCCCACTACGAAATTATTTGGGTCATAGCCCATAACAGTATCGATTGGGCCTAGCCCAAACCAATAACAGAACAAGTGGCCTAAGCTCAGTACAATGATAGATCTCGTAAACAGATATGCAACAGTATGAGGATGCAGCCCAACTCAAACCAACCATCACACCACCCGTACCAACCCTACACACTTGTGGGAACCAAGTCAACCCACCCAGCCCTACACACCAAGATCACAGTCGAGCTGCCAGTATATATATATATATATGCGGCTCTTAAGCCTTCAATAGCAGTATTATAATTGGCACAGAGCCATCAGTAACTGTATTATGTTTGGCACATAGCCATCAGTGACGGTAATATAATCGGCACACAGCCTTGGGTAAATATGATCGACACAGAGTCATCGATATCTGTTAGGCACATAGCCACGGGTAAATACGATTGGCACAAAGCTATAATCAAGATGGCACAGAGCTAAGCTCTCTAATAATGCAACCTTACTGCTAATAACGGTATATGTGGCTGAGCCACTAAAATCAGTATACGTGGCAAAGCCACTAAATCAGTAAAACGTGGCATAGCCACCAGTACAGTACTTCCTCCAAAATACAAATCCCAACCCCATGCAATATGTCGTGTATGTCATGCTCAATCTTACACATGTATGCAAAATGACCATGCTCAGTAACAGTCATCTAAACATATATTAACAGCATATCAGTCACACGCCCACAGTCAAGTCAGTTAAACTCATAGTTATACAATCACAGTCAAAGTAGTCAAATTCACAGTCTAAATCAGTCATTTACCTACAAGGGCAAAATAGTCATTTTACCCAATAAGGGTATTTCGATAATCCTACCTTTTAGGGGTATTTCGATAATTCTACCCTACAGGGATAATTCAATAATTCTAACCTACAGGGGTATTTTAGTAATTTCACAAATCGAGATATTTCTGTAATTTCACAAATCAAGGGTATTTTGGTAATTTTGCAAACCGAGGGTATTTCGGTAATTTCATAAACCAGGGGTATTTTGGTAATTTTATAAACTGAGGGCATTTCGGTAATTTCATAAACTAGGGGTATTTCGGTAATTTTGTAAACCGAGGACATTTCGATAATTTCATAAACTGGGGAATTTCAGTAATTTCACAAATCAGGATATTTCGATAACTTCATAAACTAGGGGTATTTCGGTAATTTGTAAACCAAGGGTATTTTAGTAATTTGTAAACCAAGGGTATTTTTGTAATTTGTAAACCAAGGGTATTCTAAATAGAGATAACGATGCGAATGGGCCTAGGGCCCATTCTTGGCCCCTTTCTGCCCATCGTGGCCCAAACAGCCAAAAACCACAAGAACACTCATGAGGGCCTCAACTATTGCGTCGAAGCTCCCACACGTGCGCTCGCACGCTAGTGTGGCTACCAACGCCGTGTGACCGGTATTTCGGCAATTGCCGCTCTACAGCTAGAGTAGTGCGAAATACACACTTGATAGGAATCTAGAGTTGATCTGCGCTCCGAACACTCCTATGCCGAAACGCCAACCCAGGTATGCTTATTCTCCTCATAGATTGCTCTATTTAAAGCTAGCTTCTCACCTTCCCTCT
The DNA here is from genome assembly GCA_005393395.2 of Gossypium australe. NCBI lineage: Eukaryota > Viridiplantae > Streptophyta > Magnoliopsida > Malvales > Malvaceae > Gossypium > Gossypium australe. The sequence continues at coordinate 34,159,167 of CM016615.1, read as the reverse complement.
TGCTAGCTTCCCGATGTGGGATCCCTCCTTCAGCAGAGTTTAATTCCAACAAAAACCCTGGTCGTCCCAACTTAGCAAAATAAATATCCCTTTTTGCTTACGATGGGATTCGAACCCAGGCTCCCCTGTAACTTAATCCACGCCGCTAGCCACTAGGCCACAAGCTCCTCTTGTGTCTAAAATCATGCGCAACTAAATATAAGTCTATGGCCAACGTCTAAGTTCACTTAAAAAATAAATCAAAATGAAATGCAAGCACCAAAACTTGAACTTTGGACCCCTTGCTTCCTTGTGGCGTCATTCCCTTGTCTCCTATGTGGCGCCATTTGCCACTAGACCACAACTCCTTTTGTGTCATTTTTCTCCACATTTTATTCTTAAAGCCTACTTACTAACTCCCAGGGTTTTATTCACCTAAAACCAAAATTTTTCTAAAGCCCAAGTTTGATCCCGGGACTTCATAAAGGCCCCCTAACCTTCCAAAATCACTCACCTAATAGGTCCAACTTGCATTAGTGTCGTTCTCTCATTCTCAAAAATTTTAAACGCTCCCGAGCCCAAGGCCCAATAGGCCCAATTCTACTAGGCCCAAATTCGAGGCGTTACAAAGATTCCCGCATATTACGGTACATTTTTGTTCCTCCCAAATGCATCACAAAAGGACTATCATGTGCTTCACGAAGTATCAACTCTTTCAGTTCAGAAATAGCTGGAAAATCTGATTATGAAATCTTAAACAATCATGTTCATCAATGTTGAAATTTTCTGACGTACCATTCTAAACCATTTCTCTTTTCTTCATCAACTTGTCATCATCTAACTATGTTGACTTAATTCGGTCGAACATCACTGGTTTAACTCTCAATTCAGGCAACAGACTTCCATCATCACTAATACTAAGCTGCGCAAACATTGCTCGTAATTCAATCACAGCCTTTCTACTTAATGCATCAGCTACCACATTTGCCTTTCCCGGATGATAATCAATAACACAATCATAATCTTTTAAAAGTTCTATCCACCGACGTTGTCTCAAATTCAGCTCTTTTTGAGATAAAAGATACTTGAGACTTTTATGATTAGTATAAATATAACATTTCTCACCATACAAGTAATGTCTCCAGATCTTTAGTACAAAAATCACGGCAGCTAGTTCCAGATCGTGCATCGGATAATTACGTTTATGTGGTTTTAATTGACGAGATGCATAAGCAATCACCTTTACATCTTGCATCAAAACACATTCGAGACCATTCAAAGAAGTATCACTATAAACAACAAAATCTTTTCCCGGCTCTGGCAAAGTCAAAATCGGTGCCTCAGTCAACATTTGTTTCAGCTTCTCAAAAATTTCTTGACATTGATCATCCCAGACAAATGGAACATTCTTTTGCAACAACTTTTTCATTGGCAAAGCTATCTTTGAAAATCCATTTACAAATCTCCGCTAGTAACCAGCTAGACCAAGGAAACCACGTACCTCTAACACATATCTCAGTGCTTTCCACTGAAATTGCTTCAATCTTCTTCGGATCAACTCTGATTCCATTTGTCGAAACCACATGTCCCAAAAATACAACCTCTGATAACCATAATTCACATTTGCTAAGTTTTCCATACAACAGTTTCTCCCATAATATTTACAAAACAATTTTGAGATGTTGCTCATGTTTAGATTCAGATTTCGAATAAACCAGAATATCATCAATAAAAATAACCAAAAATTGGTACAGGTACAGCTGAAAAATACGGTTCATAAAATCCATAAAAGCAGCTAGAGCATTAGTCAGTCTGAAAGGCTTAACTAAGAATTCATAATGACCATATCTTGTACGAAATGCCGCCTTCAGTACATCGCTTTCCTTCACCTTCAACTGATAATATTCTGACCTCAAATCAATCTTTGAAAAGACAAAAGTTCCTTTCAAATGATCAAATAAATTATCAATACAAAGTAACGGGTATCGATTCTTGACCGTCACCTTATTCAATTTTTGATAATCGATACACAACCGCATTGAACCGTTTTTCTTTTTAAGAAATAGTACTGGGGCTCCCCAAGGTGAAGTACTAGGACGTATAAATCCTCGATCCAGTAAATCCTACAACTGCACTTTCAATTCTTTTAACTCAATGGTGACATACGATATGGGGGCATTGATATCGAAGCTGTACCCGGATAAAATTCAATTGTAAATTCAACCTCTCGATCTGGTGGTAATCCCGACAATTCTTCAAGAAATACATCAGGAAATTCACAAACAATTCTGATCTTACTGCATTGACTTTCAACAGAATCTGAATTAATAACATATGCCAGAAAAGTTACACAACCCTGATGAAGAATTTTATTAGTCTGAATTGCTAAAATAATATGAGTCTACCCACTGGTTCGAATACCATTTACCTCGATTTTGTCACCACTTTCACTCTGAACAGTGAACTTCTTTTTACAACAGTCTAAAATTACCCCATGCTCAGTAAGCTAATCCATTCCCAGAATTATATCAAAATCACCAAATGGCATTATCAACAGATCAACAGGAAAGATTATGTTTTGTATCATTAGAGGACACCTCCTACACATCTGATCCACTAACACAGTTTGCCCCAATGGACTAGACACTGCTATTGATACTTTAGACATTTTAGTTTTTAAATCTTCTGACTCAACCAATTTTGTATTAACATATGAATGTGAAGATCCCGGGTCTATTAAAGCATAAACAGGTTTTGAATGCAATAAAAATATACCTGTTGCCACAACATGTGCATCACCCTCTTCACGAGTCCGTACAACATATGCTCGAGCTGGTACTCTAGCCTCTGATTGCTGAGTGGCAATATCAATTCCTCTTCTAGCTCCACCTCTAATAACTGAACCACTTCGACCTGATCCTCGACCTTTAGAAGCAGATTCAGATCTTTGTGATATAACTAGTGTAGCATTCTCATTTTTCGGACAGTCTCTAATGAAATGCTCTGTAGATCCGCAACAGAAACAACCTCGAGTCAATTTCTAGCATTCACCTCTATGCTTTTTCCCACAGTGTTCACAATCTAGAATTTCAATATCCTGTGATGGACCTTGTACACAACCAGTAGAAACTATCATCTACCTTTCATGGCTTCTATCATCCCTGTCTGATCTAAAACCCAATCTCCAACTACTACGAGATTCTTTTGATCTTTTAAGTTGCAGGTTCGAACTAGTGGCTCGGGGACATTTTCCAAACGATCGAGCATTTTCAGGCTTTTTATCAAGACCCAAAACTTGTTCAACCATTTTTGCCCTCTCAACTAAGTCTACAAATTCTGTAATTCTGAGAGATACCAGCTGTACTCATAGTTCATCACGTAAACCCCATAGAAACCTCTTACAATTATCAGCTTTGGTTGGCACATATTCCACAGCATATCTACTGTGTCGTGAGAATTCCTGTTTATAATCAACTACTGACATATTACCTTGTTTTAGCATCAAGAATTCCTATTTTCTATCCTCTATGTATAGCTCACCCACATACTTCTTCTGAAATCCTCTTTCTGAAAGAAATCCCAGTTACCTGTTCTTCTGGCACATGTCGTGTTACTAATTCCCACCATACATATGCTTTACCTTGTAATAAAGAAACAACACATAGTAAACTTTCATGTGGAGTACACTCAAGTTGCTTCAGAATTTTTTTTTTAGCTTCAATCCAATTTTCAGCTGTAGAAAGATAAACTCCCTTTAAACCCAGAAACTCAGTTGCACCGTACTTGCGCAGTTCTTTTCTCGGAGCTTGTCAGGTAGTGGGGGTAGATGCCGTAGCAGATACAGTCCATTCAGCACTTTAAAGGGAATCAGTTATAACTCTAAGTAGTTGAGAATCATCTCCCTCTCTAGTATTACTTCTTTCAGCATTAGGTGGTTGATTTCTTATTGGATTTACACTGGGTGTTACTGACTCGGTTTCATCTTTTTCATATGATTCACCATCTCCAGTATACATTTCTTGATTAGTATCTTTAATATATTCATATGACATATTTAACTATAAAATAGAGACAGAAAATATATTAGCATCCAATCCCAACTCAATTCGACTCAATTATGGCATGTACCTCTAGATTCAATTCTGAGCTCGATTTAGTCCGAGAATCGGTTAAACTTTAATAACTCTGAAACCACTAAATGTAACACCCCCTAACCCTTATCCGTTGCCGAAACAGGGTTATGGAGCATTACCGGACAATTCAGAACAAATATAAACATTTCACAATTCAATAAGTATAAATTACATAAATTAATCATATAGTCCCTTTTTGGGGTCCTCAAGGCCCAAAATACGTGTTAAAATCAAATCGGGACTCAATCGGAAACTCAGAGAATTTTTCATGAAATTTCAAAAATTTTCCTAGGTGCAGGGCTCACACGCCCATGTGGTCAAGGAACATGCCCATGTGACCTTATGACATGCCCGTGCTTCAAGCCGTGTTCTACCCACTAATTGTTCAACCAGTCTAAAACATAACAAATAATCAATTTAATAAACTAACTAATGTACATTCATAAAAACTTCATATGTTTTATCCAAATTAATCTAAGTTTGTATATAACAAATTCATTCATATTTTAACCGAAATATGCTATTTTGTCACCTTAACAAACACATAACTTATATTTATGTATATAAAACCAACCATTATCACAATATAACATCATTTATAATCATTTTCCAAAATAACAAACATAACATCCTAGGCACATGCCATTTACCAAAAAGAAATGTACTTCGCCACAATGAGTTCGGGATCGGCCTTGGATGCTGATTCGACGTTCGAACTTTAACCTAACCAGGGCACAGAAAATAAACCGTATACTGAGTATAAACTCAGTGGTATTTCTATAATCCGAATACTTATTAAGCAAAAATTTATAATGTTTAAGTATATATTCATACATAAAAAATCATTCAACCAATAATTAATTCCATAAACTCATCATCTATATCACTTTCAATAATCATATTTTCTATTTCAATCTCACAATTGTTATTCAGTAGCATTTCACAATAAAATTCTCTATTCAATTTCAAAATCAATATCCATTTACAATTCAAAATCATTCGATTTCAATCATTTGGTCAATTCATTCATATATCCCTATTAACATGACTCGGACTCAGACGGATACACGGATCGAACCCAAGCACACCAGTACAGCACTCAGTGCCTCATCGGTGCCGAAGTAAAACAATACGGTACTCAGTACCTCATCAGATTTATCCGAAGCAATAATAATACGACACATAGTGCCTCATTGACTCGAAGTCGAAGTATCCCACACTTCTAATCCTATGGCATGCCAATTATATCTGACTTAGCCTGACATTGTTAATAGGGTATTCAATTTACTTTTCAATTTCCTTTCAATATACAATTCAAATAAACTCATAAATTTCAATTCGATACAATTCAATTCAACTCAATTCAATTTCAATACTACAATTATCCAATATTCAAATATCATATCAATCACAAATTCACATACATTAAATTTAACATAAAAAATGCTAATACTTACCTTAATATCTTACCATAAACATTTAATTCAAATTTCAACGATTAATAATTAAATTTGGATTAAAGAAATACAAACCGTATTTTTCGAGCTAATCCTCGTTGACTTTTTCCTTTCCTTTCTTAGTTAGCTACGGAAATTAAAACAATTTAAAATCATCAATATAACACAAATTTCACATTAAATATATTAATTTTTATTCAACTTTTGCATAAATTTTAATTTAATTCCTAAACCAATTTAAACTAATTTCAACTCTCTAATTTCACCATAAAACCCTAATTTTAAAATTCTCTCAATTTAGTCCCTATTACTCAAAACTTATGATTCATTTTACAATTAAATCCCATTTTCACTTCTAACTTGAAATTCTATCAATTTAACCCCTAACACTTCAACTTATTCAACATGAACAACTTCTAAAAATTCACTAACTTCTAAAATTTTAACATAAATCAAGTAGTATTTTGTTCTAGGATTCTAAAAACTCAAAATTTACAAGAAAATGGGCTAAATTGACTTACCAATTGAACTTGGAACCTTGAAATCCCTAATTTCCCTTTATTTCTTTCTTTCCTTTCTTTCCTTCTTTCCTTATTTTCTTCTCTGTTTTCATTTCCAATTCTGTTTTTATTTCTTTCTTTTGTTTCTTTACTTTCTTTCTTTATTTGTTTTATATTTAGTTATATTATTATATTTTAGTTATATTATTATATTATAATATATTACTTAAATAATAAGTAAATACATAACAATTACAAGTATATGTATATTAGTATTACATGTATTTTACAATTACCATACACTTGTATTTACTTTTTACCATACAAGTGTTACATATGGTTTAATTACTAATTTAGTCCCTTCACTTTTCCTTTAATCTATAATTTACTTTCACACTTTATTCAATTTAATCCTTATACCCAATTAATCTTAATTCAAGCTAATTCACCTAACCAAAACCTAGTTAAACACACAACTAGCTTCATAAATATTTTTAATAAATATTTACGAACCCGTTTTTCGAAAGCAGAGACCCGAAAATACACTTTCTGATTACCGTAAAATTTTAAGTACACTTCACTTCTCTCAAATTGATTTAACTTTTCTTACGTAGACAATATTCAATATTCATTATTTAATACTTATTTTATATTTTTAGGATCAATGCATGAGATAAATGGAACATAATTATAAATATTTCTAAGAGAAGATCTAGCAATTACCCCTTTGGATAGATCTCTCAAAATCTTACCATCCTTCACATAGTTGTATTCCCTTGGATGGTTGACTTCCCTTTCCTATAGAGTAATCTCCTTTAGAGCATCTTGAGTTTGTTCTTGTGTCTTCTCACTTGATGGTTGATCTACTTTCCCATTATTATTAAAAAAATTTGCATCGTCATCATCAACACAAGATTCCTTTCTATGAGGGGGTTTAGAGTCATAAAAAAGATGTATAGACTTTTCAACTATTAAAGTTATTTTGTTAAAGACTCGATAAGCTTTAGAATTTAAAGAATAACCAAGAAAAATTCATTCATCATTTTTTTCATCAAATTTGCAAAGATTTTCTTTTCCATTATTTAAAACAAAACACTTACATCAAAAAGGATGCAAATAGATAATGTTAGGCCTTTTATTTTTGAAAAGTTCATATGGATTTTTCTTTAAAATGGGCCTAATCATTACTCGATTTACAATATAGCATGCAATGTTTGTGGCTTCTATCCACAAATACTTTGGCAAATTATTTTCAGAAATCATGGTTCAAGCCATTTCTTCTAAAGTTTGATTCTTCCTCTCAACAACTCCATTTTGTTAATACCATTTGAGTTGCATAAATTTTCAAAACCGAGATTTTGAAATTCGGTTCCATGGTTACTTCTAACATTAGTGATAAAGCAACCTTTTCCATTTTGATTAATTTTTGAAAATGGATGAATTTCTCTAAAGCTTCTTTTTTAGTACTTAAGAAAAGAACTCAAGTAAATTTAGAATAGTTATCAACAAGCACAAATGCATATTGTTTTCCACCCAAGTTAGTTGTTCTAATAGGCCTAAAAAGATCTATGTGAATAAGTTGTAAGACTCTATTAGTATATACATTATTAATAGGTTTAAAAGAGACTCTTTTATGTTTGCCTTTAGTACATGCATCACAAACTTTATCTAAATCAAAACCAATTTTTGGTAAACCTCTCACTAAGTCATTTTTAGATAATTTATGCAATATGCTCATGTTAGCATGTCTTAATTTCCTATGTTATAAGCAAGTAGTGTTTTTCATTCTTGGCCATGAGATAAAAATTTGAACTATGTAAGTTATTTAGATGCACCATGTATATGTTTCCTATCCTATGGCCTACAAGCATAATCTTATTAGACGCAATGTCAATAATTTTACAATTATTTGATTCAAAAATGACATTGAGACCTTTATTGCAAAATTGACTAATACTTAAGAGATTATGCTTAAGACCGTTGGCATACAAAACATGTTCAATAAAAATTGAAGAGTTATTACCAATTGAGCCAATTCCTTTAATAAGTCCTTTAGAGTTTTCAAAAAATGTAACTTCTCCTCCACTTTTCGGCTTTAGGTTGATAAAGTGTCCCTTGTCACCAATCATATGCCTTGAGCATCCACTATCAAGGTACCATGAATTTGTGCTTGAATTGTCCATCTTGAATCAATGCTCCTTCCCCTACAAACATAAAATTAAACTTTAAATTCTAGTACCCAATTTCTTTTGGGTCCATAAGTATTAGTTTATAAAATCTTAGTCCCTTTAGGTATCCATTTTGAAAGAACTTCCTTATCTTGAGTAGCACTAAGTCATTTAGGGGTCCATATACTCTTAACAAGTTTTCCCTTGTGGAATGGATAAGTCTTCCCATATGAATTTAGCCCATTAATAATAATTATAAACCAGTCGGACATAGTCTTGATGTCTTCCTCAGGTTTTATATTGAATGTTTCGTAATTGAGTGTGAGAATTCCCAATTTAGACTTCTTAACTTGACTAGTACCCTCATTAGTGACTTCTAACTTATCCCATGTTTCCTTAGCATTGGAACATTATGTTACCTTACTATATTCTTCTGGACCAAGTGCACAAAATAAAGTGTGCATGGCCCTGGCGTTAAGTTGAATGCTCCTTCTATCATTTTCATTCCGCTCCTTACTTTTTGGCACCAAAAGCTCTCCTTTTTTTTAATGGTGGAGGGACCATCCATGATGATGTCCCAAGCCACAAGATAATTAGATTGAATGAATAACATCATCCTTGTCTTCCAATAAGAGTAATTGCTTCCATTGAAGTATGGAGGTTTTGAGATAGATTAAGATTCACCATAAAAAACTCACCCAAAAGTGGATGCCATCTTGTGTATATTGATTTAACGAAAGTTGAGCTACCTCAAGGATCTTCTTTTTTTTTGTTAGACCGTCTTTAGAGACTACCTCTAATACCACTTGTTAGCATAATAGTCAAACCAAAATCACCAAAATGAGGTGAATTAACTTTTAAAAATTTGTGGAAGCTCAAAAGAACAGATAGAACAAATGAACACAAAGATTTAGAGTGGTTTGGCCCAATTACCCACTCTAGTACATTAGCTTTCCACTACTAAGGATTTTCCCAAATTCACTCATTTGAATAACCTTTGAAGAAAATGTTTAACCTTACAGCTCCCTTAAGGTTCCTAACTAACCCTTATGATAAAACTCTCTCAAAAAGTAATAAAAATAAGCAAAAAAAGAATTAATCCTTACAGAATGGATTGTTTGCCAATTTAGCACAAATGAAATAATAAAACACTTGAACTGAATAAACAATAGTGATAGCTCACAAGTGTGTACAAGAAAAGCATGAAAACTTTAAGCACAAAGGTTGATTGATTGAAATTTTTTTCTTGGACAATCTTTTTATTGTTGTAGACCTTTTGGAGACTAGTATTTATACCCTATAATTGATTTTCAATCATTGTGGTTGTTGGAATATTGAATAGAGCCGTTAGGTATGAAAATACCAGTGCATTAATGTCACTTGCAACAATAAGTATCAATATTTTTTCTACGAGTATCAATACAGTAAGCAGTTAATGTCTAATTTAGTGACCATTAGAGCCATCAATATCGATACCAGGGTAATTTTGTCAATACCAAATATAAGGTATCGGTACCGAATCGATCCTTGATAAATCCTTTGGAAGTCAGAATGTCAATTTCATATCGATGTTGAAAAATGTATCAATAAAAGTATACCACTATCGGTACTTGAAGAAATTTATCGATACCCAACAAAAGGTATCGATACCATATCGATACTTGATAAATACATTGGAAAACATAATGCAATTTTTTATTCAAAACTGAAAAATGTATCGATAAAATTTTGAATCTATCAATACTAAACAAAAACTATCAATGCTTGACAAAAAGTATCGATACTGGATCAATGCTTTTTGGCCTGGAGTAGTTTTAACATATTTGAAAAATGTTTGAAAGTTTGTTTAACTAACTTGACCTTAAAATATTTTCTAAGTATGAGTTCAACAATATTTCTTTTTAGATATCATTTGGAATGAATTATTTGTCAAGTTTTGTTTAAATTGATTTTTATTCAAAACATAATATTTGTTATATCAAAATAATTTGCAAAGTAAAGCTTGGTTCAATAGGCAAATTACTAATTTGGTCTTTGAACTATAAATGAAATATTTAGTTTTTACTTTTAGATATTTATATAGCAATATTTCTAAAAAATCTAAAATTATAAAAATAAAAATAAAAATTTGAACAATTCATAATTAATATTCAAAGCTTTTTTTAAAAAAGTTTAAATTTTAATTATGCAATTTTTTTTTTGAAAAATTAAATTTTCATAAAATTTTAAAATATTCTAATTAATTCATAAAAAATTTATTATTACTATTATAAACTTATTTAAAAAAATTATATGATTTAAGAGATTGTAACTAAATCTCATCGATGAGTCCAACGGCCTTAATTTCTTTGCATTTTAAAGCATTACTTTTGAATTTTTGAAGAGGTGAGAGAGACTCGAGCTCTTTTTCTGCTTTTTTTTTATGGGATTATAATTAATTTTTTAAAAAAATATTGGGTAAACTACACTAGATGCCACTCAACTTTGTTTAATTTTTCATTTTTGCCACCAACTTGTTAAAACTTACAATGATGTCACTAATGTTTTTATCTTATTACAAAAATGTCATTCCACTGTTTACTATCACTACTGAGTTAATGAGAGTCTAACATGGCATGTTAAATATGTCGGGTGTTGAAAAAAAATTCTTTTTTCCCTCTCTTCTTCTTCTTCTTCTTGTTTCCCTTCCCCAGCAAAATTTAGCCTCCATCGATTCTGCTGACATAAAATGGCCACTGCCAATCCCCCCTCTTTCTCCCTGACTTCAATCCAACGGTTTAGATTTCCACAAAATAGTTGAAAATTGCATGTCTTGCACCCAGTGCCTCAAAACAAGTCCCTCCGAATCTACACCATCCACTATATGGTTCTCCAATTCTATTATTTGTAGCACAAGTTCTAGCTTGGCCTTGAAACAAGGAGTATTCCTTTATATCTTTTTTGTTTGGTTTGCTTCTCTATTTGAGTTTATTGCTTTTGATCTTTTTTTGGTTGCTGGTATTTGGCATTTTTGTTCTAGTTTTCGTAGGGTTTAAGATAATGTTGTTGTTTAGGAGGTTAAGTGATGGTGGTAATCATATAATGATGAGTGTTGTCTCGATTTAAGAAGGTAACAATGATGTTGTAAATAGGGCTTGCGAGTCTAATTGAGGTGAAAGCAATAAGTGAATGGTTTAGGGTTCAATGGGGAATGAGAGGGAGGATGGTGATGTTTCTTTAGATATTTGGTAATAGCTTTTAGGCCCCGTTCTTCATTCCATCACAGATGGACTTTTGGATCCAAAAGTCCTTTTCACTGAAAAGGAATAAAGAACAAGGGCCAATGGGGGAAAATTTTCAACATTAGAGAAGCACTTCTTCAGAGATGGAAAAGCTAAAAATTTTAGCTTTTTCTCTCTGTAAAAGGACTTTTGCTGGTTTCTTACATTTTTATCCTTATTATTTCTTCTCCAAATAGACGATTAATCAGAAGCAAAAGGACAATGGAGAAGGTTTAATACATGGGTTCTTGTTTGAGTGTAAGCTTTTATATTTTGATGATTTATGTTCTTTTAAGGTTTCGAGTGTTCTGAAGTTTAGGAGTATTATTTTTTTTTTGGTTTGACAGATGAGAGGGAGAAAAGGGGAATCCAAAAAGCAGGACTCGGTTCCAGGTTTGTTTTTGATTTATTGTTAGGTCTTCGATTTTTGCTCTGTTTATGGAGCTTTGGTGTAATGTGAGTGCTGGGTTTTGAGAATTCAATGTTTCGGTTTAAGAATGTGGAATTTGGATATGGATTTTGATTGGTTTTTATTAGGGATGCCATCCGATCCTCCATTAGTGGTTCCATTACCTGATAAGAAGATACTGGAATTGATTCTTGATAAACTTCAGAAGTGAGTCTTGTACTCCATTTTTTCTTTTCTTTTTCGTCATTCTTTTCTCTACTTGGTGTTGCTTATGCTGGATTGGGTGTGAATCATGGCAGGAAAGACACTTATGGTGTATATGCGGAACCCAGGTAAGCAGAATTTACTTCGAAAGTGTTGGCAGCACGTTCCTATTGGGAATTCTAGTTTGTTTTGAGTTTAATTTCTTTCGTCTTAGTAAGTTTTTATTGATTTTGCAGCTTCCTGATTACCATGATGTGATTGAGCATCCGATGGTCTTTGCCACGGTGAGGAAGAAGTTGGCAAATGGATCTTATTTGACTCTGGAACAATTTGAGGTATGTGTACATGGTGTTCTTAGGCTTGGTTTATGTAGCTGAAGTTCTCTTGGAACTTGAGGTTTGGGATAATTCAAAAGTTCTTTTGAGATTTACCAGTTTTCTTGTGACTTGTATTGGTACTTTACAAGGATATGTTTCTGCTATTTCTCTTCTTAGTTGAAGTTCTCTTGGGGTTTGGGATAATTCGAAACTTCATTTTAGTTTTTACTAGTTTTCTTGTGACTCATGTCAGTATTTTAAAAGGAGGTTTTGCTTTCTTCTAATTTTCTACCCCTTGGAACATGGTATGAAATTATTTGATTTGGGAAAAGAAGAGGCCTCTTTAAGTTCAGCTCTAGTATTTATTGGAGAAATCGTTCTGCATTGCAACCCCTAAAATGTATTCATGTTCTAAAGATGCTACATGGTGTTCATCAAATTTGAGAAAGTGGAAATTGCATAGAACTAACCATCAAGAAGTTGCGCATGTTATTCTTAGTTTTCTCTAACCTTCACATTGATTCTTGGTTACATGCAACACAAATTGAAACTAAATTAAAGATAGAACGGAGATTTCTTGTATTCTAACAAGTATGCACTAATGTTTTTGGTGTTGCTTGGTTCTCTCAAATTGATCCTCTGAAAGTTACAATTCAACCATTTTTGGCTTGTTATTCTAACAATGAATTAAGTTTTCACTATGCTCTAGTAGCTAAATATGTGCATTTTTGTGTTGTTTTGTCTTTCCTTTTGGTTCCAACTTGTACCTTTCACCATTTATGCAAAGTGCTATTGATCTTCTTTGCATGAGACTAAAAGATTTCTTTCTAACCTTTCTCTAGTTGTTTTATTCACTAATGGCGAACTTCTTATTGGGGATTAGTTTCTAGTATTATTTCTCTAGTTTCTATCGCATGATACAGTATGCAAATGCCTACTCTTGTTTCTTAGCTGCCAATCTATGGCCTGGCTTTATAGTTTTGAATTCTAATGCTGTTAGCTCTTCCATGTTTGATATCTGAGTCTGGTCTATGAGTGCCTATCAGCACTGTTTGATATACCAATGTTTCCTTGTAGCAGTTCTACAAGAATTTCTGCACTAAACTGGATAATATCATGTGGAAACCTACAGAGGATGTTGCAAATTCGAGTGTTCTTAGATCATTGACTTGCTGACCCTTTTCAATAAGATCGGCCGAAGGAAGCAATTCTCTGCTAAAGCTTCACCAATAAAATTGTGTCAGCTGTATTTGTATCATGTACCGGGTATATGGACCATGGATTCCTTGCTTGCAAGATGCATGATCAAGAGATTGTTAACCCATGTTAATATATAGATTTTGTCCTCTTCTCTTCTTCCTTTCCCCTTCCCATCAACTGCAATATTTTTTTGTAAATGTTATTGTAAATTTTTTTATATTTATATTTGGTTTATAAATATTATCCCTTTTTAAAACTTTAATCCAAATATATGTAATATTTTAATTTGTTACGTTTATGTTTTCTTTGTTATGTTAATATCTAATATGAGTTTTACAAATGTGTTAAAAGCATTAAAAAAATTTACAATAATACAATTGTGTCAATATCTAATTACAAATATTTAATTATTATATTTAAATATTTAAATATAGTTTATATATTCTAATTAAATTTAATAATAATTAATATTAATTACTTAGAAATATTTAAAATTAATATTATATTAAAATATTAACAATAAATTATAATAAATTATTTTTATATTTTTTTGCTAAAATATCATAATATTAACTAATTTGAACATTATTTAAATACATATTCGTTAATTTATAATATCATGTCTAAAATAGACATTTTACTTCTCAAAATCACTTTTTGACAGCAATGCCAAACATTTAAATTTTTCAAAATCACTTCTCAAAATCACTTCTCAAAAGCACTTCTCAAAAGCATTTCTCAGAAGCACTTCTCAAAAGCATTGCCAAACTGGCCCTTAGTGGCAGTGTAGGTTCAGTGAGGCTCAAATGGTGAAGTGGAGGTATGAGTTTGGTGGTCTCTTTTGTCAATGAGGATGAGATGATGGAGAATGGAGATGGTGTTGGATGGTAGTTGTATTCTAGTGATGGAGAGAATTAGTGAGCATGGTGGTAAGTTATGTTGCTGGATTGATTAAAATAGAGGGTAATTTTGGTGGGTTTGATGTCTAGGGGAAGCCACAGATGGTGGAATCAGTGGCGGTTATGGTTTGTTGGGGAAGGGAAATAATAATAATAACAATAATTTCCAATTAGCGATTTTTCGAATGGTTGAAGGTGGCTGCGACAACAACCCGAATAGTGTGATCGTAACACTAAAAAATTTCTATTCAAGGGTTTGGACATAGATACGAGAAGCGCTATGGCTATGGATTTATCCCCAGCGCTAGTGGTGTCTTGGAGAGATAAAGTGTAGGGAAGAGGTTTGTTTGAAACTAGTTGCGAATAGTATTTGGAGTTTATAGGAAATATCATGAGGATTACTGTTTATGGGGTAGCTGCGATAAACTTCTCTGAGAGGATCCAGCAAATTCTAGTAAGAGATATGGAGACCACCATGGTGGTAAAACTATTGGGTCCGAATCTGTCGTATAATCTTTTGCACAATAGGATCTATAGCCTTTTGAAATGCTCGCAGCAGTTCTGTCTCATGGATGTTGAGAATGGTTATTTTTTGGTTAAATTTCAGTATAGAGAGGACTACGAGAAGGTGCTTACTCAGGGGCCGTGGATCGTTCTTTACAGTATCTCACGGTTTAGGCATGGACTCCAAACTTTAATCCCCTACATCCCTTCCCAAGTAATGGTATGGTTTGGGTTCGATTACCTAGATTGTCAAGATTTTTTTACAACGACGAATTTTGGAGAAAATTGGTGGACTGTTTGGCAATGCAGCTAAGCACGATTTCCAGATGGACAGTGGCTCGAGGGGAAAGTTTGCCAGGATGGTAGTGTATATCGACCTGGAAAAACCATTTGTCTCCCCGAATCTAGTTAATGGCACGGTGCAGAGGGTCGAGTTTGAGTCGTTGCCGACAATCTGCTTTTCTTGTGGTCGGTTTGGCCATGTACAAGACTTGTGCACTATCCTCAGACCAGTTACGGGTTGTGGTGTGGGAAAGGATACAACAACAGCGGCTTTACTAGAGAAAGAGAAGGTGGTCGAGCCAACGAAACCATTTGAGCCGTAATGCTTGTCGAGAAGAAATCCAGTGTAATATGAGAGCTCACCAAAGTAATAACACAAAAAAGGGTTTTGAAGGGTATGGGTTCCAAGTTTAATTCTTTGATTCCACATTAAAGGAGGAGGGGACCGAAAATGGCACGGCGACTGTTGACTTATCGGGAGTGAAGTTTCAAAGAAGGGAGTTCTTAAAGAGAAAGGGTTGGAAAAATGGCCCTGGGATTAAAATTTAGGGTTTTAGGCCATCAGTGCAGGGCTCCCAAAGTTGAAGTGAACTAGGCCAGGATATTGCAGCTAGATTTGGGGCTTTATGTGGGACCAAAGCTATTAAGGGTAATGGGCCTAGTTTGGGGAGAATCGACAATCAGCGTGGGTTTCAGTGGAATGGCTTGATTTAAAGCTTGGAGCTTTTAAAAAAAAAACTATTATCCTTGAATCAGCAGGACTTGCTCGACTATTTCCTGGTAGGGTGTTGGTGGCACCGACCCTTTTGAACAATTTTATTGAGGCACACGTGGATGATGTGGAATTAGTTTCAGATTCAGGATTTTTTTATATTAAATGCTTCCAGCACTTTGTTGGTTGGTAAGGAGATAATGGCTCCGTTGAGCATTAGTCCCCATTTTAATCCTACTTTTGAAAGATCTGGTCCAAACGTTATGGTCGAATTCGGAAATGTTACATCAAAGGCATAATTTAAACAATTTTACTAATTAAAAATTTAAGGCCTAAAAGTTCAAAATCCTTGAGTCTTGTTAAGTAAAAAAAACCCATTTTTTAATTTTAAGTACTTCGGAAACCAAGTTTAAACATAAGTGTAATCACCAATTTTAGCCCGGGCCCTTCAAAAACAACCGAGGCCCAAAACCGTTAAAACCCAACAATAAGCAACCCATTTACAACCCATCAAGCCCATTAGCCAAAATAAAAGCCATTGAAAAAAGAACCAGTAAATTAAAAAACCCAAAACATTATTATTATTATAAAATAATAATAAAAAAAACAGTCCATTTACAACAAAAGACCCAAGCCCAGTTTACCCATTGAATTTGTGCGCCATTCCAAAATAATCCTTGTTTACATGGTGTGCGCAGAACTTTGGTTTAATTGCCATTCCGATCCCCGATAGTTCGTGCGCGCCTCGTTTAAGTCTTTTGGTTCACTTTTTGACTTTTGCTCCCAAATTCCTGTTTCCATTTTAATTTCATCCCTTTTTATATAAATATTTAGTTTTCTTTAATTATTTTGCCATTCGGCCATTATTTAAACATTATTATTATTATTATTATTATTATTATTATTATTATTATTATTATTTTATTTAGCTTAATATTATTTCTTTTGCATAGTATTCTATTCATTATATTTTTAAATTTCTATATCATATATATCATGCTATGTTATGCGTTATTTCTAAACTTTTTTAAAAATTTAGTTACTTTATCTAATCTATCTTATATATTGTTTATCCTATATATGTAATTTCATGGTTAATGTATTATACGTATATATATATTTATTATTCATTATCGTATTCCGCTTAATATTATCTTAATTAGATATTATTTTCATAGATTAATTATTCGATTACATATCTTTACGCATTGTATAATATTAGATTATACCATATTTTATATAACATATATATATATATATATATATATATATTGAAAATCTGTTTTATTTTTATTGTTTATGTTTACACGTATTTCTATTTAAAACCATCATATGTCATTTTCATTTTATACATTGTTTATACTGTTTATATTACATTTGTGTCTCTTTATCCATCACTTATACTTGCATGAAACGTGCCCATATTTGTTCTTATTGTTTTGGTATTGGTCTATATTTCAACATGTATTTGTAATTGTTCTAGTATAGGGATTATTATTTGTCGTATTTCTTATTATTATTTCTTTATTGCCCATTTGGAATGTTAGTATACTATAATTGTTTCTAATACTTAGGTTCTATAATGACTAATACAATATCGTCACATAGATTATGGTTTAAAATAAAAAATGCATTTTTACAAAATTAACATTTGATTTAAAAGTTTCCAAAGAAATAAGGCAATGTTCGTGTGTTTAGAAGTTCGAAAGATCACATCCTAACGTGTTGGGTGTTGATTTTTCTGTTCGACTAAATATTCGAATACCCTTCTTCACGCGATTTGAAGATCAAAGATGATCTCAAAGTCAGAGTAAAAAGGCGTCATATCCTAACGTGCTGGGTATGACAATTTTATTCCTTTGAAACGAGTTAATCTTGAGATTCAACCCCGATTTAATTAACCCATTCTTTTAACCTTTTTTACCCTAAATATTTTCAAGTTTTCAACATTGGGACAATATCAATTAATTTGGTACCAAATTTGGGCGCTGCAAGGGCGCTAACCCTTCCTTGCACGTAACCGACTCCCGAACCCGTTTTCTCGAATTTCGAAGACCAAAATATTTTTAAAGGTGACCTGATCACACCTAAACAAAAAGGATCGGTGGCGACTCCCTATTTTTAAAGTCGATTCCCGTTTTGTCAAAAAATGGTTACGACAATAAGAAATTTACTCAGGTTTAGTAATTAAGTAAATAGTTGAAACAACAAAACCAAAATCTAAAGTCAAATCGGAGTACAAGGCCTTATTACATCCAACGAAAATAAGCAATTAAAACTATGTCTTTGAAACAAATAAATAAAAATTTAAACATCATCTTGTAGTGTGGCCATATCCGAGTCCTCTCCCACGTCGAGCCATTTACTGAGGATCACCTGAAACATTAAATAAAGGGTGTGAGTTTCGAAATTCAGAGTGTACAACCCTTGGCATTCAATTCAATATATAATTATCACATTGGCCTGAGCCCTACCAAAATCGGTGGTCTTGGGCCTTGGCCCACAATGACCTCATATCATATCATATCATATCATATCATATCATATGCAAAATATGGCAATGCAAAACCCTCCCCAAAAATCCATCCGCTACACACCATTTTCCTTCTAACCCTACACACCTATGGGGATTTCTAAATCGACCCACCCATCCTCTATACACCAAAGGTAGCACTCACAACGGCACTACTCAACGTTGCAGCAAAGCTGCTAATCATATAATGGGCTTAAAGCCACCGATGGATCCATGGTCGTCGAGCGACTATTCGATCCTCAAATCTTCCTCCGTACCATAATTCCCACCCGTATGCATCCTAATCAGAATATCATATGAATGCAACATGCACATGAGTAACATCCACAAAAATCATACTCATCACATAGGGGTATTTTCGTCATTTCACAACCCAAGGGTATTTTCATAAATCTACTCTATAGGGGTATTTACGTAATTTTGAAAAACAGGGGTATTTTGGAAATTTTGTAAATCAGGGATATTTTGGTGATTCTGCAAATCAAGGGTATTCTGGTAATTTTACAAATCAGGGGTATTTTAGTAATTTTACATATCTAAGGATATTTTGGTAATTTTCAAATCAGGGGTATTTGGTCCCTCTCGGGTTTTAGTTATGAACTTTGGCACATTAACAATCCCTTGCTTTTAAAGTGAATAGACACTATGCACTAGGTAGGATTCCAGAGAAGAGGAGGTGGGCCACTAGGACCGCTTAAGTACCAAGCTCTCCCTAGATCCAATCCTAGACATGCATATGTCTGTTGCCACACTCTAACCCAGCGACTTGTCCACGGACATGTTTAATTATTAGATTAAGTCTTATGCGATTTAAGAGTTATTCAAAACTAGGCCTAAAGTCCATTAAACCCTAGCATACTTGTCTACGTCCCCCATAAAGCCCATCAAGCCCATTTCACGTTCATATAGCCCATTATGCCCAAATCACATCTTTATGGCCCATTAGGCCCAGATCTTGTTCATATGGCCTATTAGGCCCAAAATAATTCCAGATCATGTAACATGCATGACTAACTCAGTTCATATAACCAAATCAATCAATTTCATCAAACTTAACCTCAAAGCCCACCGGGCCCATTTAGCCACTTTCGGCTTTTCGGCATTGCCGATATCATGTGTGTGTAGTGTTTGTACACACCTAGTTATCGCGACGTGCTATTCTATCCTTAGCCTTGAACCTACAACCAACCAACCTGCAATCAACCACTCCTACTTAATCAAAATATTTACTCAAAAGCCGAAGCCTTACCGTAACCTTAACGTGTGCCACTGGGTTCTAATAGCCTTTCCTTAGCTACTAATCACGAGTATCCCCTAGATCTGCACTCACACATACATCATTAAAAATTTGAGTGACTCATAATCCACACAAGTCACCCCTATAGATCACACACACATTCGGCCATTCACTTAATCCACCATCGAGTTGAGTACACTTACCCTTGCTAACAATCCTACCACGCTTGCGATCTTTGAACCTTATCCTTGTTATCACAGAGTTAACGACAGGATAGTTGATAGCCTTTTGGCTTTTAGCAAAATGTACAAAAGAGGTTAATCGAATACTTACCAAATCCACTTTCGATCCTGCGGCCTAAATTCGGCTTTTGAGATTAGTATTGTGACAGAGACACTTCGGCACCAATAGGGAGAAGAATAGGAGAAGTGATCGGCTAGAACTAAAGGTGAACAAGAGAAAGAATTTAAGAAAGGCGGTATGGGGAATTCGGCTAGAGAGAAAACCAAAATTTTGGCAAAGGAATGATGGGTTTTTTTTTTTGGCAAATGGAAGAATTCGGCTAAGTGGGAGAAAAAGAAATGTAATGGAGCAGAAGGAACCTCTCCAAGGAATTTGGCACCTCCTTTTATAGCCAATAGGCGAATCTTACCTTCCCCCACAGTCCAATTCGGCACCAACTCTTCCCACCTCTCTCTCCTAATTTTTCTCCATGATATCTCCCTTATCTCATCCGAAATTCTCTCCTTTATCAGCTCACAAGACCAATTCAAACACTTCAACAAAAGAGTCCAAATTCCACACAACTCTAGCCGTCCACTAAGCAAAATAAACACTCCAAAAACACCTTACCACTACTCGAACCTTGGACCTCTTCACGCCACCTTGTAGCTCCCCTAGTGACGCCACCTTGCCACTGGACCACAAGCCCATTTGCGTCTTATTTTCCCCTTAATCTGTTTAAGAGGCCTAATGCCTGGGACTAAGGTCCACTAAAGCAAGAAAAATAAATTTTTCCCTATGGTCATCCCTATCTCTAAGACTTCAAATAATCCCTATAATACCTTAAAATTAATATTCTAAGTGCTACCCATACATACCAACTTTAGTGCATAGAAATTTAAAGTTTCGAGATTTTGGGGGCGTTACAACCCAATAGGCCCAAATCTACTAGGCCCAAATTTGGGGTGTTACATGTTCTTCATCCTAGGAGACATTCAGTTGTATCTTTTAAAGAGAGTGATGTTCCCAATAAAATTAAACCCTCGGAAATTAGTGATTCGGTCGAACTTGGTAAAGAGAATTCAAACTCTAAAGGGAGAGGTTCGGGGGAAAAATGTGGTGTTGTCTAAAGTAATAGAGTAATTAGCAAAATCTTTCGTGATTACAACCGAGAATACAAGCCTGACATTGTAAGTCTTTTAGAGATGAGAGTTAGTGGTGGTAAAGCAGACTCAATTATCTCTAGTATTAGATTTCAATGCTCCCATCGGTTGGAGGCAATTGGTTTTTCTGGAGGTATTTGGTTTGATTTGGATTTTTGAAAACACTTTTCTGCGGCTTATTTTTTGTCGTCTTTGTTTATGGTAGTCTTGATAGTAACAAACGGAGGTGGCTTTGGGATGCTTTGAAGGTGATTATTTCATGTAACGATTCTCCTTGGTTGGCAATAGGAGATTTTGACGCTCTTTTATATTCTAGTGAAAAGAGAGGCAGGCGAGTTAATGGGAAAATATATTCCTCTTTTGGAGATTTTATGGATTCAACATAATTACATTATTTGGGGTTTAGAGGTTCTCCCTTTACGTGGCATAGAGGTGGAGTCTTTGAGCATCTTGACAGAGCTATCAAAAATGATGCATGGATTGCTTTCTTTCCAAATTCTTCGATGACTCACCTTCCAAAGCTCAAATCTGATCACAGGCCTCTTTTGTTGTCTTTTAGGCCATTGCTTCACTCTTCTAAAGGCCGGCCTTTTCATTTTCTAGCGGGAGGGGTTGAGCATCCAGATTTTTCTGACTTTGTCAAGGAAAAGTGGAGTTTTAATGGTTATATGTCCACCGCGCTTTCTCATTTTACGAGTCAACTCAAGGATTGGAATAAGAAGGTATATGGTCACATCGAGGCTCTTAAAAGAATTTTGATTTAGAAGCTCACTAATATTGAGAAGGGTCTGGGTTATTCTCACTTGAACTATTTACTTTAGTTCGAACTGGAGGTATGAGAGGAGTTGGAAAATGTTCTTTATCATGAGGAACTTTTGTGGGAACAAAAGGTGAGATGTGATTGGCTTTCTTTGGGAGATCGTAATACTAATTTTTTTCATAGGTGCACTCCAGAGGAGAAAGCAGAATCGATCACAATATTGAAAAATGAGGGGGGAGTGGATTTTTTATGAGGAAGAATTGTGACATGAGGCGATTATTTTCTTTCAGAAGTTGTATGGTGAGGATCCGGGTCCGATGAGGGGTCTTCCTTCTGGTTCATATCTGTAGCTTGAGGATGGAGAGCATGGAGAGCTCCAGTTTTTAAATAAACCAATCTTTGATGAGGAAATGAATATTGCTATGTTCGATATGGGGCCATTAAAAGCTCCTAGTAGTGACGGGTTTCATGCTCTTTTATTTTAGAGTCATGGGATCGAGTTGGGGTCTATGTTTATGCTTGGGTTAAGAAGATCTTTGCAGAGGAGTATATTGATCCAGAACTGAACAACACCTTAATTTCCCTTATTCCTAAGTTTCAAAATCCTGAGAGCTTTTCTGTAACACCCTATACCTGGTCTGGTCGCCGAACCCGAGCTATAGGATGCTACAAAAGAAAATCGAAACATTTACAAACAATTTATTCATTGTTATTCAATAATCAATAAATACAAATTAATTCAATGTTAAACGTGCATTACTATAAAAACCGAGTCTTAGTCGGGCTTACGAAAACCTTCGAACAAGTTCAGAACTAAATTGGGACCAATCTGAAACATTTACAAAATGGCAGGTAAAATATAAAAAAGGGGTTACCAACCGCTCAAACAAAGCTAAAAAGATCAATTCATAATAAATTAAAATCATTTCCATGTTATTCAATCATATCAGGACCTAAATCAAACTTATGGAACATTTAAAACAAACCAGGAATGATTCTGGATTAAGACAAAACTTTTACAAAAAATAGGCAAATAATGAAAACAGGGGTCACACGGTCGTGTGCCCAGGCCTTATGCCAAGGTAGGGATCGTGTGGTGCAGGGACATGGCCGTGTGGCTCAACCGTGTAACAGAGCTCAGACCGTGTGAAAGGAGACACATGGTCGTGTCTCTAGGTTGTGTAACTAACTGATGTCGTGTGGAAATAAAATTTCAAATTTTAAATAGAGCAAACGACCGTGTTACCAACTATGTACACAACCGTGTGGGGCTCATAATCGTGTGGCAAACTGTGTCACAAGCAGTGTGTACCTAAAACATCATTAAACTCAAGCAATGACATACCTTTTTCTTAGAATTCAAGCTATACCATTTGCATCAACTTATACAAACTCAAAACTCATTAAAACATGCCAAAACATGCTAATTAAACATTCAATCTAAGCCTAACCAATATGCCCTCAATGGAATCACATTACAATCATCAAACAACAATCATCCAAATCATTCATCTCATTCATTCTAACATCAAAAAATAGCAATATTCATACCAAAACTTGCTATCACATAAACACCTAAAGTGCCATTCAACTTGACTTAAACCAACACATTACCAAAATACTAAATATGCATTAGGCATTACATACATCAAGTTTGCAGATAAGTACATCTACAACCAAGGTACCAAAACATAATCAATACTTGCAAAGTAAACATCCTATATACATGCCAAAAGTAACCAATTTTCAAATTTTGAAAGTTTACCAAATCAAGTGACGGTAGGTGTGAGCTTCTAGCTAATCCCATTAATACATTCCATACGCCCAAAATCTACAGAAAAGTAGTAGCCCAAGTAAGTATATAAAACCTTAGTAAGCTCACACAATATAAACAAATAGCTTACCTTACCATTCAATAATTACATGAATCATTATGAAACAAATTCACCTATCATAGTATTCAAAACATCAACCATATGAGATTTAGTCCAAACTACGTATATAATATCAAATGGTAAAATACCAAGTTTAACTCAAAATTTATCATGAATTCATTTTCCAATTTATCACTTTGCATCGCTGTCATCCTTAAAAATTGCATCATATATCCTTATCATATTTATTCATGTCATGACATAGTTCAACATTTCTGAGTTAATAAATAATGAATATACGAATATTCAGAGTTCATATTTCGTCCACATAAACAATACAATTTCACATTGTATATCCTTTATTTTTTTTGTAGAACTTTGTAAAATAACTCAATACACGAGTACGAGAAACATATGATGCTCGTCCAAGCTAATTGTATATAGAAATAGATGTGTCAGGTTACCCGTTCGGGCTAAACCATTTACAACACAGAAAAATAACCTAGCCAGGGTTATAAATACATGTAAGGTTACAAGTCCAAGCTAAACCTTTAAAATGACAACAGATTACCAGTCCAAACTAAATCTGTGTCACATGTATATATGAGTCCCAACAAATGCTAAAGCTCGGTCCAAAATGGAAATCATTCAGAAATCTCGTGTATGAGTCTTTTTCTCAGTCCATCGAAATTATTTCAGAATTCAACTTATTACCATATAGTCTGATTTCCGTTTCAATAGTTTATATATATAAATAATTAACATTTAGTAACAAATTGTAACTAGAGAAAGTAGTATGAACTTACCTGTCAAAGTAATTTGACTATCAGGGAGAAATTCATAACTTTTTCCTTTTCCTCGTACGTCCTCCGGTCAATGAGATTATTGATCATGCAAAGTAAAGAAGATGACTGAAGCTTTTGAATTTTCATCCATGAAGTTTTGGGTTTCTTAAGTTGAAAAATAAATATGAAAATGTTTTGTTATCGTTCTTTTTACCTTTTATTATTATAAATATTAATAACATATAATTAACATATAAAATTAATCAAAATACATCACCAACCGTCCATTATATGTACATTAAGGTATTATTGACTTATAAGTCCTTCTACTTATATTAATTAATCCATTTAATCATTAAAATTCAATAGCCACTAATTTTTACATCTTTTACGATTTAGTCCTTTTTCCTTAACTAACTATCCAAACGTTAAAATTTTCAGACCAAAATTTAATACACCTATATAACAACTCTGTAAATATTTAATAAAAATATTTATGAGCTTGGTTTATGAAAACGATATCCAAATACCTCATATTTACATACTCACTCGTCAAAATTGTGGTCCTGAAACCACTGTTTTCGACACCAATGAAAAACGAGTTGTTACATTTTCACCGTTTCAACCTATTAGTTTGTGTTTGGATCTCTACAAGTTGGTTATGAAGGTCATTGCTAATCAGTTTAAAATGGTCTTTCAAAAAATTATTGGGCAAGAGCAGACTGGGTTTATTGCAAGAATAAGCACTATGGATAACATTATTATTGTGTAGGAAGTGATTCATTCAATAAAAATTAAGCAGAAGAATAGGAATTGGTTGGCTTTCATGATTGACCTTGAGAAGGCCTATGATCGAGTGTGCTTGGAGTTTATTGATGCATCCCTCCAGGCTGTAGATATTTCGAATTTTCTCTGTAATGCCATTATGTTTGCCATCACAAATTCCACTAAGCAGATTCTATGTAATGGAACTCCAACATAGAAATTTCGGCTAGCAAAGGGTGTTTGTCAAGGGTATCCACTATCTCCTTATCTTTTTGTCCTATTCATGGAATGGCTCGGGAACAGTATTCATTCGGCTATCAACTCCGGGCGATGGGTTTCTATTCGTCTGTCTCGTTCAGGTCCACCCCTTTCTCATCTTTTCTTTGCAGATGGTCTGATTCTTTTTGGCCAAGCGAGAGAGAATCAAGACAGAGTTCTAAAAAGAGTTTTGGACAATTTTATTTATTATTCTAGTTATAGGATTAATGCCCACAAGACTAATAAATGCTATTTAGAAGGAGTGAGTGATGCTTTAGGGGGAAGCCTTTTCCATATTCTTGGTTTTCATAGAGTACATAACCTTGGGAGCTATTTGGGGTGCCCCTTTTTCATGATAGAGTAACCAATAGTACTTTGTTGTTTGTAGTGGATAAGATTCGTAGTAAATTACAGATTTGGGATGTCAGTCAGCTGTCGTTAGTTGGAAGGTCCACTCTGGCATAGTTGGTCTTGCTAACCATCCCCATTTTATTTCATGTAATCAATGATGATTCCTAAAGAGTTATTTGATGAAATTGAACGTATGATCAGACAGTTTTTTTGGGGGTCTTCTAATAGTGGGAAAAAATTGGCTTTGGTTAGTTGGGATATTGTATGCCAACCTCGAGAACATGGTGGTCTTGGTTTATGAAAGTTGCAGGAACACAATACTTCCTTCATGATGAAGTTGGGTTTTAATCTTGTGTATGAATCTAAGGCTTTGTGGGTCCGGGTACTTCGTGCCAAATATGGGGTTGCAAATGGTCTGATGAAACATTATTGCGTGGTAGATGTTTTTTTCTTGTAGAGAGCCTTCACAAAGGCTTGACCATTTATTCGAGAGAATTTGCTTTGGTCAGTGGAGGATAGAAAAAATATTAGATGTTGGCGTGACCTATGGGTTCCATGTAACACCCCTTACCCGTATTCGACACTTGAACCGAGTACGAGGCATTACCCGTACTCAACTAGCTCAATCATACTACATCAATCTATAAAATTTCATTTCAAAATAAAACTTTATATTTAAGACCATAATGTTCTTATTATAGGTCTACGAGACCTTAAACTTGCACTAGGGATGATTCGAGATCAAACCATAAACTTTTGGACACTTAGAAAAAATTTGACATAAAACACGACCACACGTCTGTGTGAAAGATGGGACACGCCCGTGTGGTATATCACATGCCCGTGTTCCACACCCGTGTGGATTTATTTTTCAATTTGAACCTATAGAGGTTTTCACACAGCCGGACACACGCCCATGCCCCTGGCCCGTGTCCCTCACACGGCCACGACATGCCCGTGTCCTCGCCCATGTGTGAAAACCTTGACGTTCTGTTTATGACGTCATCATCCTAATATGGTCACACTGCCAAGGCACACACCCGTGTCCTTAGACCATGTGTCGAATTAAATTCCTAATTTCAGGTGCAGACTTCACACAGCCTGGGCACATGCCCGTGTCTTAGGCCATGTCTCCCACACGGTCGAGGCACACGGCTGTGTCTCTACCCGTGTGTTTACTACTAAGCATACTAACTTGTCAACCTAGCATGCATGGGGACGCACGGCCTCTCAACACGCCCATAGGGCTGACCATGTGTCACACACTACCTAGACACACACCTGTGTGTCTACCCGTATGGACAATTGTAAGGCTCTCTACCAAGCCATTGCCACCCTACAAGCAACCACACCTATACCAAATCAATCCAACCTATATCATGACCATAAGGCACTTTCAAGAACTCAAAATCAAGACATCCACACAAACATGCACTTCATGAATTTCATCTTCATTTATAAATATGAACTTGTCAAGTATTAGCCAATTTCCAATGACCATTTACAAAATGAATTGAACATCATTAATGGGCAACACCTTGGCTAACAAATATGACATAACAAAATAACCAATTCCTATACATGCCATACTCAAAATAAGTCTAACTTTGCTATACCAAGAAGAAGTTGATAGTGTGATTTTCGAACTCCGACGTTCCACAAATTCCTGAGCTAGCTTGGTAATACTACAAAGAAAAGGGAAATGAGAGGGGTAAGCATAAAGCTTAGTAAGTTTGCATGAAATAAATAACAACATAAAGCTCATAATGTCATCCATCCATGGCATTGAATAAAACACAAAGTCTTGGCACATTGCCATAACTTACTCATGCTTACTCTTACCAATTCCATATCATATCACATATTGTAAACTTTTCTCGTGAATTACTCATGTAACAGCCCGATTTTGGGGCTAGTCAGAACAGTGGTTTCGAGACCACTAAACTGAGGTTAAGGAAAATTATTTCGATGTTATTTTATGTGTCATAGCATTAAAATATGGCTATGTGAAAATTTTGGTGTTTTAATTTTAATGATTTCATGCTTAATTGTGATAAATGACTAAATCGCATAAATAGTGAAAGTTCTATTTTATTTGCTAGAGGGGCCAAATAGCTATAAATTATTAATTGGAGGTCCCAAATGTGCAAATTGGCCTTATTTAAGTGAGTTGGCCGGCCATAGCATGCATAGGGGACAAGAGCATTTAATTTGGTCAATGGTTGGTGATATTAGTTGGTAAAATGAATAAAATAAGATGATATAAGCAAAAGTTATCATCTTTTCATTTAGTCTTCTTCTCCAACCGAAAATATCACCAAGGGAGAGCTTTGAAAGATTGAAAATTTCATCAACTCATTTTCTCTACAAGTAAGTGATTTAGGTGGTTTTAATTGATAATTTTTGTGTTGTTGGAGTCCCCAAAACTTAAGTTACCTAATGATGGGACTAATTTGTGATATAGTTGAAAGTCTAGGGACTTTCCATGAGAGTGTTTATATGGTTAGCTGAGTTTTTATGGAAGAAAATGAATGTTAGGGAGTTGTGAAACAACTTTTGTGAAAGGTGTCTGCATGAAAACACCTAAGTAGGACTTAAATGCAAATATCGAGATTGTGTCATAAATGCATAAAATAGTTGGAATTGTGAGTAGTTGTAGAAAAAATAAATGTTCAGCTAGGCTTGTTTATTTAGAAAGTGGGTTGAAAAATGAATTACGAGCCTAGGGCAAAATCGTAATTTTTGCCATAGTACAAGGACAAAATGGTCATTTTTTTCCTAAGTGTAGATTTTGATGCATTATGATCATGGAATGATCTAAATGAATGAATTTAATTATTATAGATCAAGGAGAGCGCGGAATCAACCTTGACCGTGGAAAAGGCAAGGTGACGAATTAAACCATTAGTTAACACGTTTTGCACCGAGGTAAGTTTATGTGTAAACGATGCATTTTATATATACATTCTTGTTGCTAATTAGTGCATGGCACAATTGAGAACATGTATGATTCAAGTGAATAGAATGTGGTAGTTATTGAATAACACTAGTGTGAATGATAGAATGGATATGTAAGTGTGGTATATCAATACTTGACGGTGGGCTAAGTGCGATACCACCTTAATACTTAATTATGATGGGCTATGTCCGATACCATCGACTATTTATCATTTGGTGGGCTATGTGTGATACCACCGTAACTAACCTCTTTGGTAGGCTATGTTCGATACCACCCTAATAAAGACTGATGGTGCGCTAAGTGCGGAACCACCGAGTAATTTGATTATGAATAGTTTATTGAAAGATTGTGATGTGTTGTATTATATGACATTGTGGTGCTAAGTGTAGGGAGGCATGCTAATGAATGTATACATTAAGCTTGTGATATGGTTTGGATGTGGAAATGGAAGAAATGAGTAAGCATGATTATGAATGAGGAATATTTCTTGTTTAGTATGTAATGCTATTTATTGTTTAGCACATACTATAATGCTAATTGTTTACATGTAAACTTACTAAGCTTAAGCTTACTCCCTTTTCTTTTCCCTTGTTTTATAGAGTTTAAAAGCTGAACTGGGATACGTGGATAACCAGAAGATCGCCCACACTATCAGCTCACCTTGGTATATTTAGACTTAGTGATTTTGTATATGGCATGTATAGGGGCTAGACTAGCTAGTTTATTTTGTTATTTTGGCCAAAAGAGTGTTGGCCCCTTTTTAAGACAAACTATTTTGTACATTGCCATGGTTAATGGCTCATCCTTTCATCTATGAAAATATGAAGTTATTCATGGAAGTTCATATTTCAAATTATGAGTTGTTTATTGATATGTCAAATAGACTCATATGGTGCGAACTAGAGGGTTGCAAAGAGCTTGGCAAATAGCCTTGTTCTTGTCCACATAGATAGGCACACGGGCGTGGGTCTAAGCCGTGTGTGACACACGGTCAATCCATGGGCGTGTGCCCAGGCTGTGTGAAGTCTGCACCTAGGATTTGGAATTTAAATCGCCACACGGTTGAAGCACATAGGTGTGTAACCAGCCGTGTAGATTAATCAGAGGCGGCCACGGCCCAGCCACACGGGCGTGTTCTTTGGCTGTATGCTAATTAAGGGTTGATGATGTCATAGTCAAAGAGCTCCACAGGTAGAAGACACGGATGTGTCTAGGCCATGTGACTCAAGTCAGTGTCATCCATGGGCATCGAACACAGGCGTGTGAGATGATACATGGATGTGTTCCTAGACCAACACAGGCGTATGGCCCTGTTTTGAGGAAAAGTTCCTCGGGTTCGTAAAAGTTCCGGGATCAGTTTTGTAGGCCAAAATTGAGCTTTGTGATAGGTTTAACAATGATATTTTATAGCCCGTTTTGAGACGTTGAGTGTGATAAGTTAGGTAATGCCTCAAACCCGGTTCCGGCTTTGGATACGGGTAAGGGGTGTTACAACTCACATGTACCTGTATCACTTCACCACACAGCTTTAGCACTAATCTCATCTCTATTATAAGCTTAACTATTACTCCATTGAATCACTTGGGATACTTGAAGATACATAATCATCATCATTTATATAAATACAACACCAATGCCATATCCCGGATATGGTCTTACATGGTGTCACCTCTAGATGCCGATGCCATATCATCGATATGGTCTTACACGGGATCTCATATCGATTGTCGATGCCATATCCCGGATATGGTCTTATACGATTCTCATATTCGATGCCGATGCTATATCCCAGATATGGTCTTATATGGGATCTCAATTCAGTGCCGAGGCCATGTCTGGGACATGGTCATATACGGGACCTTACCTATTTCAAGTATTGTTGATATTATTCTCTCATTTATTAAAGTCCATCCGGGACTTCAACATCACAATTCTCATCACTTTCTCATCCAACATCATTTCTCAAATTCATAGAAATATTATACATCTTCACAAATATCAACATTTTAAAATCATACTAGCATGGTGTTGAACTTATTACATGCAAACTTACCTCGATTTCAAAATAGGCTAAATTGTCGATTTAGTCTGATACCTTGCCCTTTCCTCGGTCAAGGTTAATTCTTTGTTCTTCTAGATCTATAATAACAAATTAGCTCATTTAATTATCACATTAATCAACACATTTCAATAATCATACTTTGGCAAAATTACCATTTTGCCCTCATACTTTCACAAAATGACTATTTTACCCCTAGGCTTGTAAATTGATTCTAGTCAAATTTCTTCTTTTTACAAGCCTAGATGATCATTTATTACTCTAATGGAAACCCTCAATACTCATTATTTCACACACTTACCACATGTTTTACAACCTTCACAAAAAGGTCATTTTAGGTGTTTTCATGGTAACACCTTTCACAAAAGTTGTTTATCTAACAAC
This sequence comes from Gossypium australe, assembly GCA_005393395.2. Classification (NCBI taxonomy): domain Eukaryota; kingdom Viridiplantae; phylum Streptophyta; class Magnoliopsida; order Malvales; family Malvaceae; genus Gossypium; species Gossypium australe. The sequence goes on along the minus strand of CM016615.1, from coordinate 34,127,793 downwards.
TAAGACTCATTTTCTTCCATAAAAATGTAGCAACTCATTTTCTTCCATAAAAATGCAGCAAACAACTTAAAATATCACATGGCAAAACTCTAAACCTTCAACCATAATGCAAAATAGTCCCCTCTTTAGCTAGCTTAAGTTTTAGGTGTTCCAAAAGTACAAATATTATCAAGAAATGATCACTAAAACACTTACTTGTAAGGAGAAGATTTTTCTGAAATTTTTGAGCTTTCAAACCCCTATTTTTTGCTAATTTTTGGTGGAGGAGTCAAGGAGAAAATATGATATCTTTTCTTTCTTTATTTTAATATAAAACCTCAATTTAGTCCACCTAACTTCAACAACTTTGACCAATTTTGACATTGTTTGTCCACTATGGTCGGCCAAGCATTACTAGATGGGTCAATTGCACTTTAAAGACCTCCACTTAATATTCTATAGCTATTAGACACCTTTAGCTCGTAAAATAGAACTTTCACACTTTATGCGATTTAGTCCTTTTTCGCAATTAAGCATGAAATCGCTAGAATTAAAGCACCAAAATTTTCATGCACCTATATAATCATGCTCTAACTCATAAGATAACATAAAAAATAATTTTCTCCAACCTCAGATTAGTGGTTCCGAAACCACTGTTCTGACTAGCCCCTAAAGCGGGCTGTTACATTCCAAATATGGGGCCTTTAATTAGCTTGATTCCCGATCATTCCAGTCTTGATTTGGACTACCTTCTGAGCATTATGGTTACAGATGATGGCACTTGGAATCTTGATCTCTTTTAGCTTTGGCTATTAGAAGAGGTAATTAGGAGGATTGTAGGGATTCCTTCACTCCATTCTGTAGTAAGGGTTGATAGGATTATTTAGGGTGGTATTTTATGTAACAACCTGATTTTGGGGCTTGTCGGGACAGTGGTTTCGGAACCATTAATTCAAGGTTAGAGAAATTATTTTTAATATTATTTTATGTGTGATAGCATGATTATATGAGTGCATGAAAATTTTGGTGAATTAATTTTAGTGATTTCATAATCAATTGCGAAAAAGGACTAAATCGCATAAAGTGCCAAAGTTCAAATTTATAAGCTAGAGGTGTTAGATAGCTATAGAACGTTAAATTGGAGGTCCTTAAAGTGCAATTAAGCCTTTCTAAAGGGGATAGCCAGCCATAGGGGACAAGAGACTAAGTTTGGTCAATGTTTAGTGATATTAGGTAATGAAATGAATAAAATAAAATAAAAACAAGAAAGCTATCATCTTTTTTTTTCTATCATCTTCCTCCACCGATTTTCACTCAAGCATAGGGGTTTTGAAGCTTGAAATTTTCAGCAATTTATCCTCCTTGCAAACAAGTGATTTTGGTGGTCTTTCTTGATAATTTTTGTACTTTTGGGACCCTTGTAGCATAAGCTAGCTAATAAAGGACTATTTTGCAAAATGGTTGAAAGTCTAGGGTTTTTCCATGAACACATTTACGTTGTTTGCTAAATTTTTATGGAAGAAAATGAATCTTAGTTGTTAAATAAACAACTTTTGTGAAAGGATTTCTCATGAAAACATCTAATAGGACCTTTTTGCAAAGGTTGTAAAATAAGTTGTAAATGTGTATAATATTTGAAATCTTGAGTTGCTATAAGAGGGAATATGAATCGGCTAGGCTTGGGAGTCTGAAAAATGAACACATTTCATTTTAAGATCCTAGGGGTAAAATAGTAACTTTGTGAAAGTCTAAGGGCAAAACGGTAATTTTGCCAAACTAGGAATTTTGGAGTGATTTGATTAATGTGGTTATTTAATAAGCTAAATGTGTCATTATAGATCAAGAAGAGCGTGGAATCAACCTTGACCGAGGAAAAGGCAAGGTTTCGGACTAAATTGCAAATTGACATATTTTGTACCGATGTAAGTTTATGTGTAAATGATACATCCTTTTTACTTATGTTTTTACATATTAATGCAATGTGTGAAATGTGAATGAATATTATTGATATCCATTAAAATGATAGAAAGTGAGGAAATTCTCGGGTGAACCTTCAGAATAGGAAAATGATACGAATAAAATCCATGAATAAGTGATTATTGGTGGGCTGTGTGCGATACCACCGTATTTATCATTGTTGGTGGGATGTGTGCGATACCACCGTAATTATCATCATTGGTGGGCTCTGTGCGATACCATAGTGTTATATGATTATTGGTGGGCTGTGTGTGATACCACCGTGTTATTTATTAATGGTGGGCTGCATGTAAAACCACTGTGTATCTAGTATTATTCCGAAGTGTTCATCAAGAAACTTTGTCTAAGTGAAATTTCATGCGGCTTTGTGGTGATAAGTGCAGGGTATAAGTGCATGTAAATGTGAGCAATGTCTTATAATATGTGTTTGGGATGTGGTAAGATTTGAAATGAGTAAGTATAATTATGAGGATCTGAACTGTTCTTGATTAATAAGTAATGTTCTTGATTGATAAGAATGTGGTATGATGTTCATTGTTTACATATAGACTTACTAAGCTTAAAGCTTACTCCCTCCTCTTTTCCATTGTTTTATAGTGTTGAAGGGCCAGCTCGGGATACCGAGACCATCGGAGGATCACCCACACTATCCACACATTTTGGTATAGTTAGATTTAGCATTTGGGTATGGCATGTATGGGGACCTAGTCATTGATTAAATGTCATACTGTTTTGGCCAAATGTGTTGGCTCATTTGAAGTTAAATTCTTTTGTATAAGGCCATAGGTGATGGCTCTTTCTTATTAATCTACGAAATGATGGTGTTATTCATGAACGTGAAAGTTGCATGGTTGATTCATTGGTTTACTTATGCATGAATGAGTTGGTTGCTTAATGTGGCTTATAATGGTGCAAGTAGGGGTGGCAGAAAGGGGCTTGGTAAATAGCCTTGTTCTTGTCCACACAGGTAGACAGACGGGTGTGTATCTAGGTCGTGTGTGACACACGGTCTGCCCCATGGGCGTGTGTTTTGGTCGTGTGCCCCCTGCATCCTAAGTTGGCAAAACAGAATGCCCTGTAGTAACCATACGGGCTGAGACACGGCCATGTGTCTCAACCGTGTGAGAGACACGGCGTTAGGATATAGGCATGTGCCCAGACTGTGTGAAGTCTGCACCTGAATTTAGGAATTTAATTTGCCACACGGCCTAAGGACACGGACGTGTACCTTGGCCGTGTGACCTTATTGGGATGATGACGTCAGAAACAGAATGTCAAGGTTTTTACACACGAGTTAAGACACGGGCGTGTCATGGCCGTGTGAGGGACACGGGCCATGGACACAGCCTGTTTCAGGCCGTGCGAAAACCCTTGTAGGTTCAAATTGAGAAATAAAACTACACGGGTATGGCACACAGGCATGCAATATGCCATACGGACGTGTCCCTTCTTCCACACGTGGCGTGTGGACTGTTTTTAGAAAATTTTCTAAGTTTTTTTAGAGGTCTTCTAAAGAGTTTGGTTTGATCCCGAACCGTTCCTGAAGTGTGTTTTGGGCCTCATAGGCTTGTAAAAGGGGCGATATGAAAAGTTTTAAATTTGAAGGGAAAGTCATGTCGCGATTTTGTAAGATTGCTTGCGTATAAGTCTGATAACGCCTCGTATCATGTTTCGATGTTGAATACTGGTAAGGGGTGTTACATTTAGTGGTATCAGAGTTATGGTTTGGTCGGTTCTCAGACTGCCATAGCGTGTGTGAGAGTCTAGCTATACATGCCATAAATATATTATGATAGTGTGGTGACTCCTTACAATTTCAAACTATGTTTTCACATAGTAAACGGATCCCGACCGAGCTGCTGCTGATGATGTTGCTAGTAATACGCCGGCTCCCCCACAAGGGACTACGCTAGTAGAAAGTAGACCCGAGACTTTAGGTCAAGGAGAAGAGGCTTGAGAAGCCTTTCTCTATATGATGAGTAATTGGTATACTAAGTTTGTACGAGTAAATTCTAATGCTCAACCTCCTCCACCCCCTTTTATACCTCAAACGGTCCCCGTAGCTCCTCAAGGTATTAATTTGGTAAGACTGACTAAGCCCCCGGTCGATAAAATTCGAAAGCAAGGGGCCAAGGAATTTAGAGCCAAAATAGATGACGACCCTGAGAAAGCCGAGTTCTGGCTTGAGAATTCTATACGAGTGTTTGATGAACTTTCTTGCACACCCGAGGAATGTTTAAAATGTGTTGTGTTATTATTGAGGGGCTCGGCATACCGCTGGTGGAAAACACTAACATCTGTAGTTCCGAGGGAGAGAGTGACATGGGAATTCTTCTTAGAAGAGTTCTGAAAGAAATACATAAGTCAGCGGTTTATCAATCAGAAACGGAAGGAGTTCATCGAGTTAAAGCAAGGCAAAATGTCTGTGGCAGAGTATGAGCGTGAACTTGTTAGACTCAATAAGTATGCTCAAAGTGCTTATCTACTGAAGCTATTATGTGTAAAAGATTCAAAGATGGGCTGAACGGGGACATTAGATTGTTAGTCGGGATCTTAGAGTTGAAAGAATTCGTGGTATTGGTCGATAGAGCTTGCAAGGCTGAAGAACTGAATAGGGAAAAGAGAAAAGCTATGATTGAGGCCCAAGATGTAAGGAAGAGGCCGATGAGTAAGTCATTCCAATCCCAATCAAAGAGGTCTAAAGAAACGAACCCTCAGACGACCGCTTCAGCTGGGTATTCACACCGAGATCATGGTAACACATATTCTGGCTCTAGAGTTCAAGCCACCTCGATAGCAAGTGTGGGTAATACGAAGTCAAATAAACCTGAGTGTCTGAATTGTGGTAGACAACATACTGAGGAGTGTTGGGGAAACAATTGAGCTTGCTACAAGTGCGGTTCGCTAGACCACTTTATTCGAAACTGTCCTGAGAAGGATAAGAAAGACAGAAAACAAGAAGTGAGAGCGAGTAATGTACCTTCGAGGGGTAGACCACAGAAGAACCCGGGAAGTAGGGCTGGCTGTAAAGGTGCGTCTAGAGATTCTTCTGTGAGATCAAAGAGTAGAGCGCCTGCAAGGACTTATGCCGTTCGCGCTCGCGAAGAGGCATCATCCCCAGATGTGATTACGGGTACTTTTTCTCTTTATGATATTTCTGTTGTTGCTTTGATTGATCCGGGGTCTACTCATTCGTATGTTTGTATGAAATTGGTATCTAGCATGAATATGATTGTTGAGTCTATAGAATTTGTGGTAAAAGTGTCAAACCCGTTAGGCAAGCATGTGATAGTTGACAAAATGTGTAAAAACTGTCCCTTGATGTTTAGAGGCCATGTTTTCCGGCTAACCTCATGCTACTATCGTTTGATAAATTTGACCTAATTCTTGGCATGGATTGGTTGACTGTTCATAATGTGTTAGTAAACTGTGGTAGTAAATTTATTGAACTAAGATGTGTAAATGGAGATATTATTTGGGTTGAACCAGGTGAATCGGATAGCCTGTCTGTAGTGATTTCTACTATGGCAGCTGAGAAATGTATGAGAAAAGGGTATTAGTCCTATCTTGCATTTGTGTTAAATACTCAAGAGTCGGAAGTAAAGATTGAATCAGTGCCTATGGTATACGAGTATTCGGACGTGTTTCTGGAAGAGTTACCTAGATTGCCTCCAGTTAAGGAGGTTGAGTTCGGTATTGAGTTAGTACCTGGTACAGCACTTATTTCTGTTGCCCCGTATAGGATGGCACCGTTGGAGCTAAAAGAGTTGAAGGTTCAGCAACAAGAGTTAACGGATAAGGGTTTTGCAAGATCGAGTTATTCTTTGTGGGGTGCTCCGGTACTTTTTGTGAAGAAGAAAGACGGGTCGATGAGACTGTGTATAGACTACAGATAGCTCAACAAGGTGACAATGAAGAATAAGTATCCTTTGCCAAGTATCAACAATTTGTTCGACCAATTGAAGAGAGCCACGGTGTTTTCTAAGATAGACCTAAGATCTGGTTATTACCAGCTGAGAGTTAAGGAGCAAGATGTATCAAAAACTACATTTCAGACGAGGTATGGCCATTACGAGTTCCTTGTTATGCCCTTTGGCTTAACGAATGCTCCTTTTGTATTTATGGATTTAATGAACCGTATTTTCTGACCATACTTGGATAAGTTTGTAGTTGTTTTTATTGATGATATATTAATTTATTCTCGGGATGAGAGCGAGCACACGGAGCATTTAAGAACTATTTTTCAGACCTTAAGAGATAAGTAGTTGTATGCTAAGTTTAGCAAAGGTGAGTTTTGGCTCCGAAAGGACAGATTCTTAGGACACATCGTGTCGGATGATGGAATTAGAGTTGATCCGAGTAAGATCTCAGCTATTGTTGAGTGGAAACTGTCGAGGAATGTGTCAGATATTAGGAGCTTTTTGGGCTTAACGGGTTACTACCGATGGTTCGTTAAAGGGTTCTCCATGATTGCTACACCGATGACGAGATTTCTATATAAGGATGTCAAGTTCGAATGGATAGAGAGGTGCCAATAAAATTTTGAGAAACTAAAAGCATTGTTGACTGAAGCCCCCATTTTGGTACAACCTAAGTCGGGAAAGGAGTTTGTGATCTATAGTGACGCGTCAATGAATGGACTTGGTTGTGTGTTGATGCAAGAGGGTAAAGTAGTAGCTTATGCCTTGAGACAGCTAAAACCACAAGAAAAGAATTATCTGACGCACGATTTGGAACTGGTTGCCATTGTCTTTGCTTTGAAGATTTGGCGTTATTATTTGTATGATGAGAAATGCCGAATCTTTACCAATCACAAAAGTTTGAAGTACTTGATAAACCAAAAGGACTTGAATTTGCGTCAACGGAGGTGGCTCGAATTATTAAAAGATTATGAGCTGGTGATTGATTATCACCCAGGAAAAGCAAATGTGGTCGCCAATGCCTTGAGTAGAAAATCCTTGTGTGTTTTGAGAGCTATGAGTACGAGTTTGACATTGTCTGATGATGGTTCTATATTGGCCGAGTTGAGGGTGAGATTGTTGTTTCTCCAGCAGATTGGTGAAAGCTCAAAGGAATGATAGTGAAATGCAAGCTAAGAGAGCTCAGTGTGAATCGAGAAATAACTCTAATTTTCAGGTTGGTCCAGATGATTGTTTAATGTTTTCTGATAGAGTTTGTGTACCGAAAGATGATGAGCTGATTCGGAGAATTTTACATGAGGCACACAATGGTTGTTTGTCAGTACATCCGGGCAGTACAAAAATGTATAATGATTTAAAGAAGTTGTATTGGTGGCCATGTATGAAAAGAGACATCTCCGAATTTGTTACAGAGTGTTTGATCTGTCAACAAGTGAAAGCCGAACATCAGGTACCTTCGGGTTTACTTCAGCCAGTGATGGTTCTCGAGTGGAAATGGGACCGAATCACGATGGATTTTGTAATTGGGTTACCTACGACTCTGAAAAAGAAAGATGTTGTATGGGTTATCATTGATAGATTAACGAAAGAGGCTCACTTTATACAGGTACTTGTTAATTACTCACTTGACAAGTTGGTTGAGCTGTATATTGCCGAAATTGTGAGATTACATGGGATACCTATATCTATTATTTCGAATAGAGATCCAAGATTTACTTCGAGGTTTTGGAAAAAGTTGCAAGAAGCCTTGGGAACAAAATTGAATTTTAGTACCGCATTCCATCCGAAAACTGATGGTCAATCCGAAAGAGTGATTCAAGTTCTAGAAGATATGCTTCGATGTTGTGTTTTAGAGTTCGAAGGTAGTTGGGAAAAATATCTACCTTTGGTCGAATTTGCCTACAACAACAGTTATCAATCGAGTATACAGATGGCACTGTACGAAGCATTATATGGATGCAAGTGTCAAACTCTTTTGTATTGGACCGAGTTCAGTGAGAAGCAAATTCACGGGGTTGATTTAGTTAGAGAAATCAAAGAGAAGGTGAAAGTGATCCTTGGTAGTCTGAAAGCTGCTTCAGATCGATAAAAGTCATACGCATATTTAAAAAGGAAAGAAATTAAGTTTCAGATAGGTGATAAAGTATTCCTGAAAGTATCCCCGTGGAAGAAAATATTGAGATTTGGTCGAAAGGGCAAATTGAGTCCACGATTCATAGGGCCGTATGAAGTTATTGAAAGGATTGGATCAATAGCTTATCGATTAGCTTTGACGGTAGAGTTAGAGAGAATACACAATGTGTTTCATGTATCGATGTTACGACAATATCATTACGATCCTTCACATGTGATTCCTCCAACCGAAATTGAGATACGACCGAATATGACCTATGAAGAGGAACCAATTAAGATTTTGGCTCGAGAGGTTAAGCAGTTGAGGAATAGAAGTATAGCCTTAGTGAAACTGTTGTGGAAAAAACATGGTGTAGAAGAGGCTACGTGAGAACCGAAAGAAGCCATGAAAGAATAGTACCCAAACCTTTTTATCGGTAAGATTTTCGGGGACGAAAATCCATTAAGGAGGGAAAGTTGTAACAGCCCGATTTTAGGGCTAGTCAGAACAGTAGTTTTGGAACCACTAATCCGAGGTCGAAAAAATTATTTTTAATATTATTTTATGTGTGATATCATGATTATATGAGTGCATGAAAATTTTGGTGAATTAATTTTAGTGATTTCATACTCAATTGCAAAAAAAGACTAAATCGCATAAAGTGCGAAAGTTCTAATTTATAAGCTAGAGGTGTTAGATAGCCATAGAACCTTAAATTGGAGGTCCTTAAAGTGCAATTAAGCCTTTCTAAAGGGGATAGCCAGCCATAGGGGACAAGAGACTAAGTTTGGTCAATGTTTGGTGATATTAGGTAATGAAATGAATAAAATAAAATAAAAACAAGAAAGCTATTATATTTTTTTTCCTATCATCTTCCTCCATCGATTTTCACTCAAGCATAGGGGTTTGGAAGCTTGAAATTTTCAGCAAGTTATCCTCCTTGCAAGGAAGTGATTTTGGTGGTCTTTCTTGATAATTTTTGTACTTTTGGGACCTTTGTAGCATAAGCTAGCTAATAAGGGGACTATTTTGCAAAATGGTTGAAAGTCTAGGGTTTTGCCATGAACACATTTATGTTGTTTACTGAATTTTTATGGAAGAAAATGAATCTTAGTTGTTAAATAAACAACTTTTGTGAAAGGATTTCTCACGAAAACATCTAATAGGACCTTTTTGTGAATGTTGTAAAATAAGTGGTAAATGTGTGTAATAATTGAAATCTTGAGTTGCTATAAGAGGGAATATGAATCGGCTAGGCTTGGGAGTGTGAAAAATGAACACATTTCATTTTACGAGCCTAAGGGTAAAATAAGAATTTTATGAAAGTCTAGGGGTAAAACGGTAATTTTGCCAAAATAGGAATTTTGGAGTGATTTGATTAATGTGCTTATTTAATAAGCTAAATGTGTCATTATAGATCAAGAAGAGCGTGGAATCAACCTTGACCGAGGAAAAGACAAGGTTTCAGGCTAAATTGCAAATTGACATATTTTGTGCCGAGGTAAGTTCATGTAGAAATGATACATCCTTTTTACTTATGTTTTTACATATTAATGCAATGTGTGAAATATGAATGAATATTATTGATATCTATTAAAATGATAGCAAGTGAGGAAGTTCTCGGATGAACCTTCGGAATAGGAAAATGATACGGATAAAATCTATGAATAAGTGATTTTTGGTGGGCTGTGTGTGATACCACCGTAATTATCATGCTGGTGGGCTGTGTGCGATTGTAACAGCCCGATTTTGACCCTAGTAAAAAATGGTTTCGAGACCATAAATTCGAGGTCAGAAAATTATTTTAATATTATTTTTGGTGTTTGTAATATGTGATTGAGCATTTGTGAAAGTTCTGTGTGAAAATTTTATTGATTGTGTGCTTAAATTGCAAAAAGGACTTAATCGCATAAAATGTAAAATTTGTGTGCTGATTGTTAAAGTGTTTATTTGTCATGGCTTTCTAAATGAGGAGTCCTTATGTTGTTATTAAACCATTTCATAAGTGAGTGGATGGTAATGTACATAAATGGCCATATATTACATGAATTTTAAATGTTTTCATTAATGGTAATTTGGTAATTTGTGAATAATGTCATTAAATTAAAACAAAACAATATTTTGTTCATCATTTTAAAGGCTATTGTTGAATGGTAAAGGAGAAAAACACCATTGTTGAGCAAGCTAGGTTTCGGCCATTATATAAGCTTACTCAAGGTATGTTTTGAGCTCGGTTTTTGATAATTTCTACATTTTTGTAATCGTTGCTTCGTGTTCTTTCAAACCCATGCTTTAATTTTAGAATTTAATGGTGATTTTGAGATATGCCATTGATGAATGTTTGAGCTTTGTGATAGTTGATGATGAAATATGAAAGATATGTGAAAGATTAACATATTTTGTCTTTGAATTTTTAGTGAAATTGAGTAATTTTGGCTTAATTGTGAAAATAAGAAATTGGAGGACTAAAATGTGAAATAAATGAAATGTGAGGGCTTGTATGGACATTAGAAGAATTCGGCTAGGCATGGTGAAATGAAATTATGTGTATTTGATGATTTTATGAAATCGGGACTAAAGTGTTGAAATGTGAAAATATGAGGGCTATTTTGTGAAATGCCCTAAATATGTGTGTTTAGACTAAATTGAATGAATTGGTGATTGAATGAGCTAAATTTGAATATGTATAGACGAAGAAAGGAGAGATTCGGATCGAGATCGAGGCAAAGAAAAAGTACTCGCTTGATCGGCTAGTCCCGGTATTTCGACGTCCGAGGTAAGTTCGGATATGATACTAGTTGTTAAATTATATCTATATGATGTGAATTGAATGAATGTATAATTATTGAATTAGAAATGTTAAATATGAGATTGAGAAATGTGGCACTAAGTGTGCGTAATTGAAATCGAGACAGAGATGAATAGCACTGTGTATGCGAAGTAATGGAAGCTTCGGCTTTACTGATTGGCACTAGGTGTGCGATATCGAGATAAGTTCGGTTTAAAGTACTGGCATTAAGTGTGCGATGACATTTATGCTTCGGCTACGAAATTTGCACTAAGTGTGCTATTAAATTGAATGATTAACAAAGGTTGAAAGGGATGTAATATCGAGCAATTGAGTAGCATGAATGGTGAGTAACTATGTGTTGGCTAAGGTATGTATTCAACCTTTATGGTTGATAAAGTTGTAAATGGAATTATGAATGGTTGAGTGAGTATATTAGTTATGGATGATATGGTGTGTATATTTGTGAGTTGATCTATGTGATGGATTAACTTTGTATATTGTATTTGATTTGTTGATTTGAATGTATTATATTACGAACTTACTAAACTTTAAAGCTTACTGTGTAATATGTTTCTCTGTTTTACAGTGTCAGTAAAGCTAGCTCGGATCCGGGGATTGTCAGCGACTCGATCACACTATCGGCCATCTATTTTGGTATTTTGAAAGTTGTATATATATGTGGTATATGGCATGTATAGGCTAGTAGATATGGTATATTTTGAGATGTTAGACCTTGCTATGTTACATGGCTTGGAAGTTGGATGATTTTGGATATTATGTGCGAGATTTGTAAATGATTAATGTGGTATGAAATAGTAAGGTTGGAAATGGTATAATTCAAGCTTAAATTGGTTATTGAGAATGAGGTTAAAATGTAGAATTATGAGATGAATGGCATGATGCTTGTTTAGTATAATTTAGGATGTGAAATTGGTATTTTAGATGGATTTAGTTGATGGTGAATTGGTGTTTGTATTGGTATTTTGATTGCATTTATTGAGGCATGAATTGGTATTGGAGTGATGGTTATATATGATTCTAAGTGTGGATGGTAATTTGGCCTTAAAAAATGGCCTATAATTGCCCACACGGTTGAGCACACGGGCATGTGGCTCGACCGTGTCATGCAGGTTTGTAATTTGGTGCAAAACAGGCTCGACCACGGGCTAGACACACCAGCGTGTGACTGGCCGTGTGGTGCAAGTCAATGTCGACCACGGGTGAGGCACACGGGAGTGTCTCAGGCCGTGTGGACAAGTCAGTATGTATGCCTTGTTTTGCCATGGCTTGGATGCTCGGGCCCACACGGGCATGTGACCTCTGTAACTTAGAAAAATGTTTGAATTTCAGAAATTTTCGTATGAGTTCGGTTTAGTCTTGACCCCTTTCTAACACGTGTTTAAGGTCTCGTAGACCTCGTTAAGAGACTATATGATTGTAAATTACGTTGTTTGAATGACTTTGTGTTGAAAATGATATGAAATGTTCGGAATTGATTAGTAATGCCTCTTAACCCTAGTCTGGCGACGGTTACGGGTTAGGGGTGTTACAGCGATACCATAGTGTTATATGATTATTGGTGGGTTGTGTGCGACGCCACTGTGTTATTTATTAATGGTGGGCTGCTTGCGAAACCACCGTGTATCTAGTATTATTCCAAAGTGTTCATCGAGAAACTTTGTCTAAGTGAAATTTCATGTGGCTTTGTGGTGATAAGTGCAGGGTATAAGTGCATGTAAATGTGAGCAATGTTTTATAATATGTGTTTGGGATGTGGTAAGATTTGAAATGAGTAAGTATAATTATGAGGATCTGAACTGTTCTTGATTAGTAAGTAATGTTCTTGATTGATAAGTATGTGGTATGATGTTCATTGTTTACATATAGACTTACTAAGCTTAAAGCTTACTCCCTCCTCTTTTCCCTTGTTTTATAGTGTCGAAGAGCCAGCTCGGGATACCGAGACCATTGGAGGATCACCCACACTATCCACACATTTTGGTATAGTTAGATTTAGCATTTGAGTATGGCATGTATAGGGACCTAGTCATTGATTAAATGTCATATTGTTTTGGCCAAATGTGTTGGCTCATTTGAAGTTGAATTCTTTTGTATAAGGCCATAGGTGATGGCTCTTTCTTGTTAATCTACGAAATGATGGTGTTATTCATGAATGTGCAAGTTGCATGATTGATTCATTGGTTTACTTATGCATGAATGAGTTGGTTGCTTAATGTGGCTTATGATGGTGCAAATAGGAGTGGCAGAAAGGGGCTTGGTAAATAGCCTTGTTCTTGTCCACACGGGTAGACACACGGGCGTGTGTCTAGGCTGTGTGTGACACAAGCTTTGCCCTATGGGCGTGTGGTTTGGCCGTGTGTCTCCCTACATCCTAAGTTGGCAAAACAAAATGCCTAGTAGTAACCACACAGGCTGAGACACGGCCGTGTGTCTCAACCGTGTGAGAGACACGGCATTAGGATATGGGCATGTGCCTAGGCCGTGTGAAGTCTGCACCTGAATTTAGGAATTTAATTCGCCACACGGCCTAAGGACACGGGCGTGTGCCCTAGCCGTGTGACCTTATTGGGATGATGATGTCAGAAACATAATGTCAAGGTTTTCATACATGAGTTAAGACAAGGGCGTGTCATGGCCGTGTGAGGGACACGGGCCATGGACACGGGCGTATGTCAGGCAGTGCGAAAACCCCTATAGGTTCGAATTGAGAAATAAATCTACACAGGTGTGGCACACGGGCATGCGATATGCCACACGGACGTGTCCCTTCTTCCACACGGGCGTGTGGACTATTTTTAGAAAATTTTCTAAGTTTTTCTAAAGGTCTTGTAAAGAGTTCGGTTTGATCCCGAACCATTCCTGAAGTGTGTTTTGGGCCTCGTAGGCTTGTAAAAGGGGCGATATGAAAAGTTTTAAATTTGAGGAGAAAGTCATGTCACGATTTTGTAAGATTGCTTGCGTATAAGTCTGGTAACGCCTCGTATCCTACTCCGGCGTTGAATACGGGTAAGGGGTGTTACACTTTAACAGGTTCCTTTTCTATCAAAAGTGCCTATGGGAAACTTCAGAAAAGTTCATGGAATCCGAAGAAAGTGGTGTGGCAGATTCCCTTGGAAATATCAAGGGCCTTAATAGGTTAGATTCTTTATTTAGCTTACTTTCAAGCAGCAGTTGCTTACTAATATAGAAATAGTTCATTGGGGTCTTGGGCACAATACGACCTGTGGGGTTTGTGGGCATATCTCAAAAGATGTGCTACATGTCATTAGAGATTGTCCTGCAGCAAGAAATATTTGGAATCAATTAATTCTTGTTGACCGACATAACTCACTTTTCTAGAAATTTATATTAATGACTTGTCTCAAACTTGCAGAACCGTCATAACTAGTACTTGGGTAATGTTGATTGGCAATGTTTCTTTGGGATCATCACTTGGCGCATTTGGAAGAATCAAAATCTCTTTATTTTTCACGGCGCATCCTGGAGTAGCAGTGATGCTATAAAGTCTTCTTATAGTTGGGCTAAACAAAAAGTCTCTTCGAGTAAATGATCAGCCACTAAGCCCAAGGAACTGATTCCTTGCTCATATTTGATCGGAAATTGGGTTTGTTTGAATACTAATGGATGTGTCAGGTATGAAGCTGGCTTTGCTGCAGCAGAGGAGAATTGTGCGAGACCGAAATAGGGGGTGGATTCATGGGTTTAACAAGTACTTGAGGAGTTGTTTAGTTTTTGATGTCGAATTGTGAGGCATGTTGGATGGGTTGGTTCTTTTAACTAATCAGGGGTATGATAATGTGTTAATCCAGATTGATACTCTTGAGGCGGCTAAAGCCATTCAGGAGAGCCTTTCAAATGGTTCCAACTATGCTTTGATTAGGAGAATTCATCAGTTGTTGTCCTAGATCGATCATTGGAGTATTTGGCACATATCTAGAGAAGATAACTAAGATGTTGATAGATTGGTCAAGTTGGTACATGATAGAAGTAACAGATTGCGGTTGTTTGAGGTCTCCCTGTTAGGGGGATGAATTAATTTATGTAGTTAATTTATTTATTCTTCTATGTCAAAAAAAAAAACAGAAAAGAGAGTAAAAAAGAAATAAAGAAAGAAATGAAAAAAGATAGATAATTTAATATTGAAAAAGAAAGAAAACAATTTTTTAAAACATGTGGCATATTTAACACACCACGTCAAATGCACGTTAACTGAGTAACGACAATAAACAATGGAGTGGCTTTTTTGTAATAACTTGAAAATGTTAATGGCCTTTTTATAAATTTTAAAAGGTTAGTGGAAAAAATGAAAAATAAAAGTTGAATGTCATTTGCTGTAGTGTACCCTTAAATATTTTACCGTCTCTGTTTTTTTGTAATGCAATTATTTACTAAAATTCAATTGAAAATTACATCATGAGAGTTAATTAGACTTTTTGTTCATGGAGTGATGAAAACCAGATGCTTTGGATGAAAACCATCATCCTCAAAATCTTGATAATAATAACATAAAAGGGAATGATAGTTGTAATGGATGCTGGTGGGTTTGTTTTCTCTTCTTGATTTGTTTTTTTTTAAATCATATAATTATAATTTTAGAAAATAAATTATCAATTTTCATATTTTTTAGAATTTTTTATGTTTTTATATTTTTATAATTATTTCAATAAAAATTTTAAAAATACAAAACCAATATTTCATCCATATTTCAATAATTAAATTAAAAATAAAAAACTAATTAATATGTCACCTCATTATTTTGTTAATGGGCTAATGAAAGTTAATGAATAAGTGACTAGAATATAATATTTTGATAACGTTAGTGATTATTATATAAGTTTTGAAAGTCAAAAGACCATAAGATAATTTTAAACAAGGCTTAATACTCACTTTTACCCCCGAACTATACTTGTTTTCCCACTTAGGTATTTAAACTTTTGTTTTTTCATCTCACTTTGGAACTTAAACCATAATACATTATTTGGTTCATCCTATTTTTTTGTAATAGCGTTAAAAAATCGATCGACATGTGGCACCAATTAAAACTTGTTACTTAGCACATTCAGCTGATTAGAATGTGCCACGTGGCAATAGGTTTATTAAAATTTAAAAATTTAAATTCAAAAATAGAAAAAAGAGATTATTTAAAAAATATATTGACTTTGACCAACCATTTACCAATGTTGATCATCCTTTGACCGGTTATTGACTAGCATTGACCACTATTAATGGGTGTTGGTGTTTTTTTTTTTTTACTTTTAAGTAATTTTCATATATTTTTAAAAGATATACTTTTTTGTAATTTTTTTAAAAATTAAAAATGTTCTAAAATCTATATATTGATTTTTTCAATTATTCAAGTTTTAAATTAACTTTTTTCAATTTCTAGAGATTAAGCTTTTTTTTTAAGTTAAACTTTTTCTATTTTTTTTTATTGATTGTTTTGAATGTTTAGGATTTAGCATTTTTTAAAAAATAATAAAATTTATTACAACTTCTATAGAATATATATTTTTGAAAATTTCTAAAATTTAAATATATATTTAAATTTTTATAAAATATTCAAATTTTGTATATCATTATGAATTTAAAATTTGTATTTATATTTTTTAATTTTAATTTTTTTGAATTATTTATATATACATAATTTTTTATCTTTTGAACCAATAATATATATATCATTAAAAAAATGATCTGGCGATTTCTAATAGTGTTACGTGTTAAACCTTATAAACTAATTGATGTAAGAGAAGATAATTTAAGGATGAAGGGAAAAAAATTAAATACTAAAATGAGAAAATATATGTAGGCTGATGGCAAAAACCTTTTTAAGGAAAATTTAAAACTATTGGTGTAGTTTACCAATCTAATAATAATAAGGGCAGAATAAGGCAAAGTGATAAATACGGTGGTTTAGATCTATGTCATTCATCTAACGTGGCAACATCGACGGATTAAATCTACATTTCTATAAAATTATATCCTCCAATGGCAGCACTGGAAAACTTTTCCTTTATTTCCAAACAAATTGCTCTTTCTCTCTCCCTTCCAATAAAGCATCCAAAAACGTTGACCCACCACGAATCTGCTGCTTTTTCTTGACCCTTTCAAAATCCATTCCATTCAATTCAATTCCTCCCAATTCTTTGTAAGTTTTTTAATCGTTACATTCGCTTTTTTTTCTGAGAGATCTTCACAAAGTTTCAAGCTTCTTAACCATTTCTTTGATCTAGAATGGATAGTAATTATTCAGCTATACCCAAAGGCTCATTTGTAGAATTACAAATGCATAATGAACCCCACGACTTTAGATCCCAACAAAAATCGCTCCTCTCTGATGATGGGAACCGGGTAAATCATCCCAAGGTTATTGATGATTTTGATGATCTTAATGATGATGATGATGTTGATACTGATGTTGATGTTGATGTTGATCTCGATGATTATACCCTTGTTTTAAGTAAACCCAATACTGGGTCTGGTGTTTCTGGTGCTGTTTTTAACTTAACCACCACAATTATTGGTGCTGGAATCATGGCTTTACCTGCTACTATGAAGGTTCTTGGGCTTGTTTTAGGAATTTTTTTGATAATCCTGATTGGGATTTTGTCTGAAATTAGTGTCGAGATGTTGATTAGGTTTGCGGTTTCTTGTAAAGCTAGATCTTATGGGGAAGTTGTGCAAATTGCAATGGGGAGAACTGCTAGGGTTTTGTCTGAGATTTGCATAATTGTCAACAATGCAGGTGTCCTGATAGTTTATTTGATTATTATGGGTGATGTTATGTCTGGTTCGGTTCGTCATATTGGGGTTTTCGATCAGTGGCTAGGACATGGTTTTTGGGATCATAGGAAGTTATTGGTTTTGGTTGTTATGGTTGTTTTTCTTGCTCCACTTTGCGTGTTAGATAGGATTGATTCATTGAGCATGACTTCGGCTGCTTCGGTAGCTCTCGCTGTTGTTTTCGTTGTGGTTTGCTTTGCTGTTGCATTCATTAAGCTTATTGAAGGGAAGATAGAGGCTCCAAGGATGAGCCCAGATTTTGGATCGAAAATGGCAATTTTGGATTTACTAGTAGTTATCCCTATTATGACCAATGCATATGTTTGCCATTTCAATGTTCAACCTATATACAATGAGCTCGAAGGGCGATCTCCTCAAAAGATGAATCAGGTGGGAAGGATCACAACTGTTCTTTGTGTTGTAGTCTATGCCTCAACAGCAATATCAGGGTATTTGCTCTTCGGAAAGGACACTGAAGGTGATGTTTTGACCAATTTTGATAGGAATCTGGGAATTCGTTTTAGCACTGCTTTGAATTATATTGTCCGGGTCGGCTACATTCTTCATTTGGTTCTGGTTTTCCCTGTTATTCACTTTTCCCTACGGCAAACTGTGGATAACTTGGTGTTTGAGGGATCAGCTCCTCTCACGGAGAGTAAAAAAAGGTCTTTGGCGTTAACAGTAATATTGTTAGTGCTTATATATATTGGATCTACTATGATCCCAAATATATGGACAGCTTTCAAATTTACTGGAGCAACAACAGCTGTTTCCTTAGGTTTTACGTTCCCTGCTCTAATTGCATTGAGGATAAGTCAGCAAGAAGAGAGCATGAGCTTGAGCAGAGTAGAAAAATTTTTGTCGTGGTTAATGTTAATACTGGCTGTGATAGTTAGCATTGCTGGGATAATCGGGAATATTTATACCATCCAAGGTAGTTCTGAATGATTCCTCTTAAAGAGTTTCAGACCTGTTTTCCGAAGGTATCGTTTTGATAATCTTGCTTGAAGCCTTGAAGACTTTTAATATATTCCTATGTTGCTTTGCTTGCTTAATAGACAATCAGATGTTTGAGATGATCGCTACAGTGATGCATTTTTTTCTGAGGTGCCAGTACACTGGAAGTCCGTGACGCCTTGATCATGTATTAATGCATTGCCTTTTTAATGCTTTACAGAGCAACTGTGGCAGGTTACCCGGCATATGAAGAATGGACCCTTATGTCTTGTAAGTTACTTGGAGTTTACAAATTGAACCATGTTAGGGATATGCTTAGTTACATGTTTCTTCTTGCGCAAAAGATTAGAGTATAACTATCTGCTGTAGGAAAAATATTACAATTGATTTAATAATACTTTCCATTTTTATTTGGAGGAAGAGTTATTTTGCTACTTGACTGTTACAATTTTTATGATGCTTGTGCTGCCATGTAGCTGCTTCTATTCAAATACAAAAACTAGAATTGTTTCCTTCTTGAAATCCGTATGATATTTATTAGACGATATGGATTTCATCATGCAAATCTGATATCGCTGATTTATGCCTATATGTTTTGAAATCTATATTTGGATCTCGAAAATAAAACTAATTATCAATTGGAGAATATTCAATATAATTGTACTGTAAAACTTAAATCTGCACTGTTGTGTTTTATGTTTGTTTAAGAGAATGACACAGAACGCAGCACGTCTTTCAAACTGTTCATCTCTTTGTTACCATTTTTAATACAAAATTTGTGTTAATTAAAGAAAGATGATGGTTCCTGTCTCTCTAGCCTAAGTTATATAATGACATAAAGAAAACAGCTCCGGGATGGTCTTTTGCCTTTGGAATTTCTAATAAAATTCATGATATGAACTTTGAAAGATAACCATCTAGTTTCCTGTTCTAGTCTCACCCTTCTCATTTGTTGACACTCTTTTTTACATTATTTAGCTGTCTATGTTATCCAAATTCTTCATTTCTCTAAAACTTTGACGTAGGATATATATTCAAACATGGGAGGGCACATGGGATATTATACTTCAAATATATGAACAAAAATTAAAAATAATTGAGCATACTGTATTGTATGTATTCCTATATACGACAGTAACCCTTGAGTCCTGGTAACTTAGGTTGTGATGTCTTTGATGAAAGCTGTGGTCTTGTGCTGGTGAATAGTAGAATAATATATTGCATTGTCGATTTCTTATGCGCCTACATGAATGCAGTATTGGAGAAACTGGATCAGCAGGAACAGCTCAACCAAGAATCAGAGGCCCTTCTTGTTCCATTAGTTTTAAAGAACCGGTTATATGGTATTTAATTTACTTTTTATTGAACCACTGGTGAGTGGAGATATCACCATTTTAACATTCAATCCGGGGTTTTGTTCTATGCATTGATCTCTGAAAAGGAAACCAATTGATAATCTTCAGGTGAAGAAAGATGTAGTTTTAATTAAGAAATGTGTATATTAGAAAGGCTGTATGGATGGGTTCTTTCAGTTTCAGGTTTCCATCCTTTCTCTTTCAACATCAAGAAATGTATGCGATGTACATGGATGTTTTTCATTTAATATTCAAGTTGGATGTTTTCTACTCTTGAACTGTAGAAAACTATCATACCGAGAAGATTTTTTGAGGTTTATGCAACTACAATTTCAATGAAAATCATGCTACCCTATTTAATGTTGAAAAGTAATTTTTATGAATAAACTATAATGTTAGAGTTAACATGTTTTTTTTTTCATTCTTAATCTTCCTGCATCGGTTATTTTCATTATTTATTAAATGTTTTTAAATATGTGATTTTCATACATTGATGCGTGTGATAGAATTTCTTGTTAATAATGATATAAAGTGAAATAAGTAGCATATGAAGTGAATTAAACATGTGCAGTTCATGGTAAGCAAATATTTAATTTTGCAACATAATGAATTTTTATAATAAGACATAATTTGAATTAAAGTGTTAGAAATGAATTAATGTGATGTAATGAAATTTATATTAGATACTTAGTTAAGTGTAGGATTCACATGAGTATTTATTGACCTTCCATGAAGTTTCATGCGTTGTTTCATGTGTAGTATGCAAAAAGTGGTCGCATGGAAAGTGCTCGTGTGTGTCTTATTGAATGAAAAATTATCATCAAAGCGAGATGGTAAAGTATGAGTTTCAATTTATGGGCAATAATGTGGCATGTACTTAGGTAATAAAGGTATTAAGTAGTTAATGAAATGCTTTGAGAACAAGTTATGTTTAAGTGATATATAAGTCTTGAAATGTGACACTTTTCCAAGTATAGAAGTACATGCCACATAAGAAAATGATTATGTAAATGAGTTGTGATTCAAGATTTAAAATATTGAAGGTAATGATATTGAAGTGAAATGTTGTGATAGATGTGAAATATAAATTAGAAAGAGATAGAACTTGAATTTGTGATAGTGAATGTCTGATGAGATAGTAGTGATGTAATATAGATGAGATAGTAGCTATAGAATTAATTGAGTGAAAGAATTACGATGAAAATTGCGAAATAGATTGGAAAGCATGAGAAAAGAATTACAAGAATGGGATGATTTGATTACAAGAGAGAACAAGATGTGATTAAATTGTAAGGCATGGAACAAACAAGGTAAAGGAATTTTATAAATATGATTGTTAAAGAGGTTATCAAGAAAACATGAAGTGAAGAGATCATGGTATTTACATGTAACACTCACTATTTGATTCGATTCACCGGATCCGGATCTTAGGTGTTACTATACAGAACACTTAGACAAAGTCACTAAATCGTATCATATATCATCATATTTAAGACATAATCTCTTTTAATTACATTCAAAGACTAAATTTCAAGAAAACAAATATGGAACTCAAACATAAAATATTACAAAATTTTACACCTATCATTCTTAAGACAACTATCTAATAGTTACATATTCATTAAAGTAAACTTCTACAATACACCACCTCATCAGCTCTATATGCATAATATCCCTATACGCCTCTTCCTTGGCGTAGTCTTGGCATCACCCCTCCAAGCGCAGTCTCTTGACACCAAAACCTGAAACAAAAAACAAGCCTTGTAAGTACATGAGTACTTAGTGAGCGTTATTTCATTGTACCTTGGTGATTACTTTATATTCTTTGATTATCATCTATGCTCCCACCAACCTTCTAAACTACTTATCGGGTGGATACCAATACAATTTGATTCACGTACACGCCAACTAATATATTCTTAATATACCAGTTCTTTCTCACCTAACTAATTGAAGATTTTTTTTTCTAGATATTACTTAATTCTACTGTTTACATATGTGCTTCTCAATAGAACTTATCTTTAGAATTCGTTTTGTACAGATCATATTCTATTACTTACTCTTATCTCAAAATAGTTGTTCACAACATTAAACATAGACGAATACATACACATTTGACGAATACTTATATAGATCTGAGCACCATCTAACTATTAAACCAATCATACCCTGAACTATTACCATACAACTCATATCGATAATGTACTTCATAAATCAATCCGATTACATCCACAACATTACTTCAGAACCCTAGATGTTTGTAACAATCAATATTTAGATTTCATAGGATTTCAGGTGAAGTCATTATTCAATTCAGATATGGCAGATTCTAAATAACTTTGATTAAATCATACCATAACGAATCCACATTAACAATATCTTAGGTGGTACATAGTTACAAATATGTCCAACTCCAACATTATCATATCATCACGACGAAGACCTTTATTAACATCCAAATACACATTTCTTTTCAACAACACTTATAAAACTTATTCATTTATTACATTGATCATACTCGACCTTTAATCCTGAGTGCATCAATACCTTATCTTAGTCATACTTCATACAGAACTAACAGAATTTATTCATAATTACTGCAAAGAAAAATATATACTAGACATATATGGCAGATCACGCAACAAGGGCCAAACAAAATTCGTTACAAAGGCTTCACACAAAATACACTATAGAGGTGTCATACAAAATTTCTTGCTTGCTGTCCTGGCAGACTTTCACATAAATTCATGCATCGTGATTTGCCAATTCAATTTACATACTTTGAAGGCTACACCATGAATGATTCCAAATCATACCAAAACTGCATAGGCCTCTACCTCATGGTCTTACACTCATTTCTAATCCATGATATAGCAATCTGGTTAACAATATCAATGCCCTACTAGAGGCTTCACAAATATACGTTTACTTGGCATTTTCTTACCCAAATAGTCACCATCTTGTTAACTCATACACCTTGTATACCATATCTTATCTACATTCTTATCAAACATCATTCTTTTAACAAAACCTTATACATTTTTTTTACAGTACATCTCTCACCTTTATTATACTTCATATCCTTACCATTTCCCATAGGCATCATCGTCCATTTATGTAAGTGTAAAAAGACATACTTTTTTTTTTAAAAAATAGTTCATAATAAAGAGTCAAGATGAAGACTCACCTTAACTTACCTAACTATATTTCGAAGCTCCAAGCTTGGACATCCAACACAATCCAACAACAACAACTACTTACAGAACACAAATTCACCATTACAACTCATTCTCATACTATTTACTATCATCTCAAATGTTGACAACCTTCATACAAAACCTTGTACTTATTGTCTTACTGTTCATATACTTCTTACGGACTTACTCAATCAAAATCTAACATGCAGAATTGTTATACTTATCAGAAGATGAAATAACCACTAATTATATTTAGCTTTCAGCTTAGGAAGAAGAAATTACCATTGGTTTATAGCAGATAAACTAGAGAATAACATTTTCCAGTGAAAGAACCCCTTCAAAACCCATATCAAATATATATATGATCCAATATACTTAGTAGAATTCAACAAGTGTCACATGTTTCAGAATTTTCCTTCTTAATGGGCTACAGTTACTGATGAAAACATAAATAAATACTCCGCATTTATAATTATCTGGCTAGGTTATCCAACTGATTTCTAACCATATTTCTTATAATCTAATTAACATAGTACTCCAGACAAATGAGGCGTTCTATACCTTTGGCTTTAACTTGTACCATACTTACCCTTTTATTGCTAAACAAACTTCTCCTTAATATAACAAAATATCATAAAATAAATCCTTACTATACTTTTATGGCAGTTACTATATGCCCATGCGTATATGTCAAAATGAGAAATTGAGCAGATTACACTTCGCTAGACGTACTATTTAACTACTATATGCCAAAACCTTAGACTCGTTAGCTTTGGAGTGCTACAACTCTCCTCCCCTTAACAAAATTTCATCATTGAAATTTCTAACTTTGAAAATTTTCAAAATATAACTGAACACTAAATATTTCGTGCCAGATGCATACTATGAGTTTGGTGAACTTCCTTATATACTCGAAATAACTTCTCTCCTAGAAACTTACACTTTGGGAATGTAACGTCCCAAAAATTAGGGGCTGTAATTTTGCTTAAAATTTCATGTTGTGCTTGAACAGCTAGCTATTTGAGTGTATTTGGGGGTCCTAAGGAGGCCTAGGTTCCAGTCTGGGCTTTGGAAAAATTTTAGTTTTTGGCCCTTAAGAGGAGAGGGCTGTTAGCAGTAGGACTTAAGTATATTTATGTGTGCTTTGTAACGTAAAGAGCTTGTTGGGACTTAGTGGTGTGGCGTCAATGGGATAACAAGGAAGAGTGGGGTTCGAATCCCATGAATTGCAATTGGAGACTTTTATTTTGTGATTTGAGAGTGGAAGAAGTAGAGTTAGGATCAAACTCTATAATAGAAGTTTGAGACTTGGTCAAAAGTTTCAAATGGATGGATGGGAGCAATTCTAAAAGGTTGTGGTGGAGAAAGTCGGGGAGATGGATGAGAGTGGGAGTGTTGGCCGAAATTGGGAGTGTTGATAGGATAAAAATTTCCGCTAAAAGGTGGGTATGATGCAAATTCGGCTGAAGGGTCTTTTGGGAGCATTTTTGGGTTTTGGTTCTTTTTGGCATTTTCGTGTTCTTTTCTTCTTAAGTGTCTGTTGCAAGTGACCTTTTACTACTTTCGGGATCTGGTGAGAGCAAGTTTTTAGTGCTGAAATCTCTGGGAGAACTTATTTCTTTTCTCATTTGCTTCCTTACCAATTTGACTTGTGTGCAAGTTCTTTCTTTTTCTTCTCGGCAGCTTATTGGCCGAATTCGATCTCCTATTTTCCTTTTATCTTTTTTTTTGTACCCTTCAAGATAGCCGAACCTATCTTCTTCGTTGTCCTCAACGTTTTTCTATTGTCCTTTAAGTTGAGTAAATCGAGATCAATCTCTTCTTATCCTTCTTTTATAGTCACATCTCTGGGGCCGTACTCAAGGAAACCTGTCTTGCCGAATTTAAGGGGTCTCTCGAAGTGTGGAAAGGGCCTAGCAATGGAAGCAAGCGATACGTTGTTCTTAACTTTAATCAAGTAAGTGTTCTCGTATTGGGTTTAGATTGAGGGCTAATCTTAATTGAGGGTTGTATTGGTCGAGGGTGGATTTTATTCACTTACTTATTCAATGCCTACTAATAAGGGTGTATTGTAATGCAGAATCCATCCAGGGGTTCTTAGTCTTTGCTGATTTTTGGAGAGGCTTAACAAAACTCGGTTAATCAAGGTAGGTGTAAGTATGGTTTCGGTTTTGGTTGTGGAAAAGGAAGGTAGCCCTTTGAATGGATGATTAACTGATAGTCTTTTTAACATAGGTGTGATCGATGCTAAGAGATATGCGGCACGTTTTGTAATCAAGGTGTGTAATCGTACACCTATTACCATACTGTTCAAACACCGGATATTGTTGTGTTTCACTTTTGTGCTACTGTATATCGATAAAAGTCGAAAAACCGTATTTTCGGCATCTAAAGGCCCTCGAGCGTACGAACGCTCGTAGGGATAAAACGAGCCACAATTGTTGGCGTTAGATCGTGGAGGCCGCCACGAACATTTCATTGGGTTTATGTCGTAATGGGCCTCGATGGGCCATGGGGGCCCAATAGGCCCCACGGGGGTAAAATCTCCAGTAGGATGATAACAATGAACCGGGCTGCGAAATTCGCTTAGCCGCAACTGATATTGGGCGGTGTGGGCCACACGAGCATGTGGGCCCACTTGGGCTAAAAATTGGGCTTTGGGCTTAATTGCACCGTTTCGACTAAAAAGGGTACCTGCATCGCTCGAGACGACTACGGCCTTTGGAAAGGCCGATACCGAACTAAATTGCTGAAATGCCCTTGATGGGTAAAATTACTAGAATACCCTCGATGGGTAAAATTACTAGAATACTCTCGAACCCCCAACCGACCAATGACTGTTATACCCTTAGTGGTAGTACCAGCGATGTATGTGTAATAATTGTATGATTGGTTATGATTGTGATGCACTGCATACATGGGTTAGTTATGACATGACATACTGCGTTGGGTTGGGTTTTTCTGATTTGGAGGAAGTACCGTTATAGTGGCATCGCCATGTATTCTGATTCTAGTGGCTCAGCCACATATATTGTTATTAGCAGCTTTGCTACATTATTGGTGAGCTGGCTAGGTGGGCCGACTTGGTCCCCACATGGTGAGCTGGTTGGTACGGGTGGTGTGTTGGCTGGGTGGGTCGACTTGGTCCCCACATGGTGAGATGGTTGGTACGGGTGGTGTGTTGGCTGCAAAGGGTTGGGTTACATGTCCATTTGCATTGATATGATTTAGGGCTTAGGCCCAAACTGTTACTGAATAGGGCTTAGGCCTAGGCTAATACTATATGGGCTTGGGCCCAGATTGTGACTGTAATAGGGGATTACACACTGAGTTCTTGTAACTCACCCTTTTCTTTAACTGTGCAGGTAATCCCCAGCCTTAGAGGGTTTGGAGCTGCGAGGGACTCAGAGGTGGCCACACGTCAGATATGCTTTAAAGTTAAACTTAGCGATTTTATTTTATTTTATTTTAAATTATTGGGTTAATAATTTTGTAATAAGACCATTTGGGATTTTTAACTTTTATATGGTGTTTCTTTTAATTTCAACCTGCTAGGCTATTAAACATGGGTTTTTAAAACAATAACTACTATTTTCAAAATATCATGTATCCGCAATTGTTTTGACTTACACCTCCGAAAGAAACAAGGTATAAAGGCAAAATAATAATAATTTTTTGCAAGAGAATGTCTTTGAGTAAATCTTGTTTGAAAATAAGCAACAAAATCTGAGGTTTTTAAATGGTAGAAAGTTTTAAATTGTAAGTAGGGTTTCCAATGAAAGCGTAGTTTTCAAACAACACTTTAATGTGACACGCTAGATCCAGTCATAACGTCTAGGCCGGGTTTGGGGTGTTACATTTAGTGGTATCAGAGTCCGATTGCAAAACTCGGCTGTGGAACGGGTTTTGAAAATTTTCTGATCTGTTTAAATTTTGGTTTGGAAAGTAATGTTGTTACTGGAAGTGTGGTACACCGAGTCTCCGGCACCAAATCTGTAAGTTATCTGACACTGTACTCTGTTATATACTGAAATGATTATACTGAGAAACTACTAGGGATAGTAGTAGTACACTGAAACTCCTTAGTTGGAAAAACTGAGACTATAGGAGACTGAAAATTGTAGTAAGAATTCGATCTGCGAAAACAACTCTAATTACTGTTTTTCATAAAATATTTGTTAATAATTATGAAAACTATAAGCTAATTCATAAAACTCTTAAATCAGATAAATACGCTACATCGATATGAGCACAAGAGGTCGCGAAAGGGGTACACATGGCTGTGGTAGAGGCCGAGGTGCTAGGGCTGGATCATCAGCATCAAGACACATACCTGATAGGGAAGCACCAGCTTCACCAGTGACTGAGGTAGTGTCTCATGACCGAGCCGGTGGGGATGATGCCTTGTCCCAAGCGATGTTACGGGTTCTTAAAATGGTTGTTGGAGCAAGTATTGGGTCAGTAGGCTGAGGGTCAATCTCTGAGCGACTCCGATTGAATGGGGCAAAAATTTTTAAGGGCATTTCTGGTGTAGCTCCGAATGTGGCAGAATATTGGTTGGAGGTTATCGAGCGAATAATGGATGGCCTCGATTGTACGGTGGAGCAAAAACTGAAAGGAGCAGTGTCTTTACTGCGGGATGAGGCATATCAATGGTAGCTTACCGTGAGAGAAGGCACGCAAGCCGACCGTTTGACATGGGACTTCTTTAAGACAACCTTCCAAGGAAAATATGTTGGGGCGAGTTATGTGGATGCCCGGAGAAAGGAATTCTTAAGTCTGATCCAGGGAAATAAGTTTGTAGCAGAGTATGAGGTAGAGTTTCTGCGGTTGAGCCGGTGTGCTCAGGGCATAGTCGCGACTGAGTTTGAGCACTGCGTGCAGTTCGAGGATGGTCTCCGAGATAAGTTGCGGGTATTGATAGCCCCGCAGAGGGAAAGAGACTTTGCTGCCCTAGTTGAGCAGGCAAAGATTGCCGAGGATGTGAAACGCTCAAAGCGTCAGAACCGTGAGCAAGATAGGGGCAGAAGTAAAAGGAATTTTGGGCCTTCAAGTTCTTCTGGTGGGCCTAAGAAGAGGCCAAGGTTTGATGGGTCAGCCCGAGCTGGGGTTTCAGTTGTTGCTGTTCATCCGCAGCCTTGCGCTGAGTGTGGGAGATCTCATTTGGGAGAGTGCTGGAAAAGAACTGGGCCGTGCTTCAGATGTGGGTCTAGGGATCATCAGGTTAGATACTATACTCGGGGGTTCGTTCAGATACAAGCTGCAGGTCAGGGCTATGTGCAGCCAGGAAGAGGTGGCCAGCAGCCACCAAGAGGCCATGGTCCACCTAGAGGGGGAAATGGTTTGGGACGAGGTTGTGGAGCACCAGGTAGAGGTGCTAGTAACACAGAGGTGAGACAGCTAGTGTTGGTTTATGCTGCTCGACATCGAGAGGATGGCAGTGCTCCTAACGTCATAACTGGTACGTTCCTCATTCATAATGTATCATATACCGCTTTAATTGATATTGGATCTACGCACTCATATGTTGCATGTACTGTGTCTGGAACAATGGGCATACAGTTTGAAATTGCTGATAGAGAAATGTCAGTGATTAGTCTACTGGGACAGTCGGTTAGAGTGGATAAACTGTTTAGAGATGTGCCCCTAGAGGTCCAAGGGGTTGTCTTTCTGGCGGATTTGATGGAACTGCCGTTTGGCGAATTTGATCTCATTTTGGGCATGGGTTGGTTAGTGAAGCACCGTGCGAATTTGGATTGTGCTGCTAAGTGTATGGTATTGAACTCTTAAGAGGTTGAGGAGGTGGTCGTGATAGGGGAGTGAAGGGATTATTTATCTAATGTAATCTCAGCACTACGGGCCGAGAAACTGGCTCGCAAAGGTTGTGAGGTGTTCCTAGTGTAACATCCCGAAATAGGGCCTAAATGGAATAGTGGTTACGAAACCACGAATTTGAGATAGAAAAGTTTATTACGATTAATTATTATGATTTATTGAGTGATTAAATGCATGTGTTCAAATATCGATAGAAAATTTCATGAATTGCATGTCTAATTTGCCTGTTAGGACTTAATTGCAAAAGTTGATAAATATGAGTCTTAGGTGTTAAAGGATTTAATTGAAGAGCATAATTGAAGCAGAGGTCCTTAAATGGTAATTATACCATTAGGTTTTCATGGACAAAAATGGACATATATAGGTAGAAAG
Source organism: Gossypium australe (assembly GCA_005393395.2). Classification (NCBI taxonomy): domain Eukaryota; kingdom Viridiplantae; phylum Streptophyta; class Magnoliopsida; order Malvales; family Malvaceae; genus Gossypium; species Gossypium australe. The sequence goes on along the minus strand of CM016615.1, from coordinate 34,098,496 downwards.
AACCAAAGTTTTTAATGAAGGGTAATTTAGTCATTTGGTAATAAAAAGAAATTAAAAGGGAAAAAGATGGCAAAATGTGCTCATCTTCTTCATTAGGCCAAATTTTCAAGGGTTCACCATAGCTAGGGTTAGTTTCAAGCTTCCAAGCTCCATAGTAAGTGATTCCAAGCCCCGTTTTTAATGTTCTTTACATTTTTGAAGCCCCGGTAGCTCGATTTAGCTTATTCTATCAATAAATCATGCTAGAGTTCATATTTGGAAAAATACCCATAGGTGAAATGCATTTATTTTGATGTTTTATGATAGAATATGAAGTCTGAAATTATGTTAAACAACTTTTGCTAAGTGATTTTAAGTGAAAACGAGTAAAACGGCTTAATCGTTAAAAATACCTAATGATCATAAGTACATGTTAGAGTGAGAATTTGATGTTGTCATAGAAGGGAAAAATGATCAGCATGTCATAGGACATAAGAATAAGGGATAAAATTTAATTTCCGAGCTTTGGGGCAAATGTGTGAATATGTAAAAGTTTAGGGACAAAATTGTAATTTTACCAAAGTTAGAGTTAAGGGCTGTTTTAATAAATGTGAGTATTAAATAAGCTAAACTTGCTATTATAGATCAAGAGGAACGAAATCCAGAGTTAGATCGGGGAAAAAAAAAGATAGTGGACTAAATCGATATAGTTTATCGGATTTTGTTTCGAGGTAAGTTTGCGGTAAATAAATGCAATATTCTATTATTTTACATTTAATACTATTAAATTCCAGCATTTAAATATTTATTCTATAAATTTATCATTTAAAGACTCAAGTATGAATTGACGGAAAAGCTATCTCAGAAAGTTCCGGTTGAACCTTAGGAATGTGTAGGATACAAATGTCATGACATTAGGGTTTAAGGAAATCATGTAAGACCATGTCAAGACATGGCATTGATAAGTTTCTATAAGGCAAAGGTCCCATGTAAGACCATGCCAAGGCATGGCATTGGTGAGTTTATAAGGCAAAGGTCCCATGTAAGACCATGCCAAGGCATGGCATTGGTGAGTTCATAAGGCAAGGATACCACGTAAGACCATGTCAAGACATGGCAATGGTTAAGTTTCATAAGGAAAGGTACCCGCGTATCCTTAGTATTCCAAGTGGCTCAACGGGAAAATTCAAAGAGTATACCAAAGGAAAGGTAAGACAAGTTCAAGCTAAAAATGTACAGCTAAGAATTTAAGACTTAAGTATATTAAATTAAAGGTTTAAATAATCTTGGTAAGAAAAGATTAAGATAATTCATTAAGAATGTTGTTATTTATTTCAATGTAAACTTACTAAGCTTTATGCTTACTCCCATTCCTTTCTCTTTTTTTTTTATAGTATTACAAGCCAACTCGGAGATCGCAAGGACGTCGGAGTTCGTTACACATTATCAAAGGATTATATTGGTATTTTGTGACTTGAACGTTTTAAGTTATGGCATGTATAGGGACTTAGCCATTTTGTGTTTATGTCCTTATGATATGGCTTAATATTGGCTTGTAAATGCTTGATAATGATTAGCCATTAAAATGGTTAATTAAGAACATGTTTTGGGATGTTATGTATGCCGAGATGATAGTTATTACAAAGAAATTATGAAAGAGTAAAAAAATCTGCAGGGGAATAGTTTTGGACAGCAACTGTGACGTGATTTTGAAAAATCACTAAAAATATTATAAATGGAATTATGGTGTGAATGAGATATATAATTAAAGCTTATTGAGTCTATTTTTATATGAAAGAAACGGTGTAGGCAAAAGAGTTATATATTATGAGATAATTGATTTTTGTGCAGAGGGGTCAAAACTGTCAAACTGTGTAATAGGGGAGACTTTAACTAATAAAAAGTACTAATTGGAAACACCAAAAATTCTGAAAAAATTATAGTAAGAAGATAGATGAGTTTAGTTTCAGGGAAAATTTACGAATCTAAATTTCGAGTTTTTTTAACTCAAGTTATAGTCAATTTAGTGAACATGACGCAGATGGACAATTTCAATTTTTATGCCCCGAACTAGTAAGTTAAGTCTAGTAATGCCTCGTGCTCGACTCTGGCAACGGTCTCGGGTAAGGAGTGTTACATTTATTGGTATCAGAGCAAGAGTTTAGTTGGTTCTCAGAATATTCAGTATGAGTAAGAGTCTACCTAGACATGCCATACTTATATTTTGATAGTGTGACGACTCTTGACGATTTTAAAATGTTTTTCTTTTATAGTTATGGATCCCGAACGAGTTGGTGCAGATGATGTAGAGAGTAATGCACCCGCTCCTGCTGAAGGGACAGTGCCACCAGATAGTAGTGAAATGCCCGTTACAGTTAGTCAGGGAGGAGGGGCTCGAGAAGCCTTCTTCCAAGCTATGAATGAATGGTTTGCTGAGTTCATTCGTACGAACCCGGCTATTAGACCTCCACCCCCTCATGATCCTCAGACCACCCATGTAGCTTCCCCAGTTATAGATACAGTTAGAGGAGAGAAGCCACCCATTGACAAGATTAGAAAACAAGGGGCCGAGGAGTTTCGGGCTACCAAAGATGATGATGCAGAGAAAGCTGAATTTTGGCTCGAGAACACTATCAGAGTCTTTGATGAGTTATCCTACACACCGGAAGAGTGTATTAAATGTGTAGTGTCACTTCTTAGAGATTCAGCCTACCAGTGGTGGAAGACACTTGTGTCAGTAGTACCTAAAGAAAGAGTTACTTAGGGTTTCTTTCAAGAGGAGTTCCGTAAGAAGTACATCAGTCAGAGGTTTATTGACCAGAAAAGAAAAGAGTTCCTTAAATTAAAATATGGTAAGATGACTGTGACTGAGTATGAACGTGAATTTGTCTGACTCAGCAATTATGCTCGAGAGTGTGTGTCTACAGAGGCTATCATGTGTAAAAGATTTGAGGATGGGCTCAATGATGATATCCGACTGTCAGTTGGTGTTCTAGAGATAAATGAGTTTGTTGTTTTAGTTGACTGAGCCTGTAAGGCAGAGGAGTTGTTAAAAAGAAAGGGTAAAGCTGAAACTGAGATGCAAGATACGAAGAAAAGACAGATGAGCAAGTCGTTTCAGTCTATATCCAAGAGGCCTAGAGAGTTTTCTACGAGATCTAATTTTTCAGCCGGGTATTCTAGCCGAAACAGAGGTAGAAGATTTATGGATCCAAAAGCTCAAACCACTTCGATTGCGAGTGTTGGCAGTATTTATCCTGATAGACCCGAGTGTCCTCAATGTGGTCGACGTCATCCAGGTCCATGTCGAGCAACTGAGATTGGTTGTTTCCGATGTGGTGCACCGGATCATTTCATTCGGGAGTGTCCCAAAATGGTTAAAAGAGAAGTAATACCGAGTTCAAGATCAGGCAATGCCCTCGTTAGAGGCAGATCTTAGAGAAATCCCGGAGTAGGGGTAGGTAGAGGTACATTTAGAGATACAGCAACGAGATCAGATGTTAGAGCACCCGCAAGGACTTATGCTATCCGTGCTCGTGAAGAGGCATCCTCCCCCAACGTAATTACGGGTACATTTTCTCTTCATGATGTTAATGTTATTGCTTTGATTGATCCGGGTTCAGCCCATTCCTATGTTTGTATGAAATTGATGCCTAGTATGAACATGCCCATAGAGTTTATAGAATTTGTGATTAAAGTATCAAATCCATTAGGTCAGTATGTGTTAGTAAACAAAGTATGTAGAAATTTCCCTTTGATGATTAGAGGTTACTATTTTCCGGCCGATCTCATGCTATTGCCGTTTGATGAGTTTGATGTGATTCTTGGTATGGATTGGTTAACTTCACATGGCGTGATAGTGAATTGTGGAAAGAAATTCATTGAGTTGAAATGTGAAAATGGTGAGATCCTTCGGGTTAATTCAAATGAGTTAAGTAGTTCAATTTCCATGATTTCTGTTATGTCTGCTCAGAAATGTTTGAAGAAAGGATGTGAAGCTTATCTTGCTTTTGTGTTGAATACTAAAGATCTAGAGTTGAAAATTGAATCAGTGCCTGTGGTAAATGAGTTTCCTGATATGTTCCCGGAAGAACTATCAGGTTTGCCTCCTATCAGAGAAGTTGAGTTTGGTATTGAATTGATTCCAAGTACCACAACTATTTCTATTGCTCCTTATAGAATGGCTTCGATAGAATTGAAAGAATTGAAATCTCAACTACAAGAATTAACTGATAAAGGCTTTGTAAGACCTAGTTATTCACCATGGGGCGCGCCAGTGTTATTTGTGAAAAAGAAGGACGGTTCTATGAGATTGTGCATAGACTATCGACAGCTTAACAAGGTAACATCAAGAACAAATATCCATTGCCTAGAATAGATGATTTGTTTGATCAATTGAAAGGAGCCACTGTGTTCTCTAAGATAGATTTGAGATCTGGATACTATCAGTTGCGAGTTAAAGAGTCAGATGTTCCGAAAACTGCTTTTCGAACTAGGTATGGTCACTATGAGTTTCTTGTGATGCCATTTGGCTTAACCAATGCTCCTGCCATTTTTATGGATTTAATGAACCGAATTTTTAGACCTTATTTGGACAAGTTTGTAGTTGTGTTCATTGATGACATCTTGATTTATTCTCATGATGAGACTGAGCATGCAGAGCATTTGAGAACAGTTTTACAGATTTTGAGAGATAGTCAGCTTTATGCCAAGTTTAGTAAAAGTGAGTTCTGGTTACGGGAAGTTTGTTTTCTTGGACATATTGTCTCAGGTGAAGGTATTAAAGTTGATCTGAGTAAGATTTCAGCCATTGTTGGTTGGAAGCCTCCCAGGAATGTATCAGAGGTCAGAAGTTTTCTTGGTCTTGCCGGTTATTATAGATGATTTGTAGAGGGATTTTCCATGATAGCTACTCCATTGACAAGATTGCTATAGAAAGATGTCAAGTTTGAATGGACTGAGAAGTGTCAGCAGAGTTTCGACAAGTTAAAGGCATTGTTGACTGAAGCTCCTGTCTTAGTACAACCAGAACCGGGTAAAGAGTTTGTGATTTACAGTGATGCATCCTTGAATGGACTAGGCTGTGTACTTATGTAGGAAGGAAGGGTAATTGCTTATGCCTCTAGACAGTTAAAGCCACATGAGAAAAATTATCCGACACATGATTTAGAGCTAGCTGCTATTGTATTTGCATTGAAAATCTGGAGACATTACTTGTATAGAGAGAAATGTCAAATATTCACTGATCATAAAAGTTTGAAATACTTGATGACTCAGAAAGATCTGAACTTGAGGCAAAGAAGATGGCTAGAGTTGATTAAAGATTATGAGCTAGTGATCGATTATCACCCGGGTAAGGCAAACGTTGTTGTTGATGCTTTGAGTAGAAAATCGTTATTTGCATTGAGAGCTTTGCACATTAGTTTGGCCTTATCAGATGATGGTTCTATTTTAGCTGAGTTGAGAGCTAAACCGACATTTCTTGAAGAAATTTGTGAAGCTCAGAAGGATGACAGTGAGTTGCAAGCCAAAAGAGTTCAGTGCGAGTCAGGTGTAGAGTCTAATTTTCAGATTGGTTCTGACGGTTGTTTGATGTTCAGAGATAGAGTATGTGTACCCAAGAATGATGAACTTATTCGGAAAGTCTTACAGGAAGCACATAGTAGTTCTTTGTCTATTCATCCAGGTAGTACAAAGATGTATAATGATTTGAAGAAAATGTATTGGTGGACAGGAATGAAAAGAGATATTTCAGAGTTTGTTTCTAGATGTTTGATTTGTCAGCAGGTAAAAGCCGAACATCAGGTACCTTCAGGTTTATTGCAGGCTGTATTAGTTCCCGAGTGGAAATGGGACCGAGTTACTATGGATTTTGTGACAGGATTGCCTTTGACACCGAGAAAGAAAGATGCAGTATGGGTTGTGATTGATAAGTTAACGAAGTCGGCTCATTTTATTCCAGTTCGTATGTATTATTCACTTGACAAGTTGGCCGAGTTGTATATTTCAGAGATAGTTAGACTACATGTAGTACCGTTATCAATTATCTCAGGTAGAGATCCGAGATTTACTTCACGGTTTTGGAAGAAATTGCAGGAAGCTTTAGGTACAAAGTTGAGTTTTAGTACAGCTTTCCATCCTCAGACTGATGGTCAGTTAGAAAGAGTTATTCAGGTACTTGAAGATATGCTTAGATGTTGTGTATTGGAATTTCAAGGTAGTTGGGAGAAATATTTGCCGTTAATAAAGTTTGCCTACAATAATAGTTATCAATTGAGTCCAAATATGGCACCTTATGAAGCTTTTTATGGACGTAAATGTCGCTCACCTTTGTATTGGATAGAGCTTAAGGAAAATTAGATTTACGGGGTTGATCTAGTCAAAGAAACAGAAGAAAAAGTAAAAGTCATCAGAGATTGCTTGAAAGCAGCTTCAGATAGGCAGAAATCCTATGCAGATTTGAAAAGAAAAGAAATTGAATTTCAAGTTGGTGATAGGGTATTCTTGAAAGTATCCCCGTGGAAGAAAGTTCTCAGATTTGGCAAGAAAGGCAAATTAAGTCCCTGTTTTATTGGACCGTTTGAGGTGATCAAGAGAGTTGGGCCATTGGCATATCGATTAGCTTTGCCGACTGAGTTAGAGAAGATTCATAATGTGTTTCATGTGTCTATGCTACGTCGTTATCATTCAGATCCATTGCATGTAATTTCATAGACATAGGTTGAGATTCAGCCAGATATGACTTACGGTGAGGAACCAGTAAAAATTCTAACTCGAGAGGTTAAGCAATTAAGGAAAAAAAGTATTGCACTTGTGAAAGTATTATGGAATAGGCATGGGATAGACGAGGCTACATGGGAGCCCGAAGAGACTATGCAAAAACAGTACCCAAATCTTTTCAAAGGTAAGATTTTCGGGGACGAAAATCCTTAAAAGAGGGAGAAATGTAACATCCCGAAATAGGGCCTAAACGGAACGGTGGTTGCAAAACCACGAATCTGAGATAGAAAAGTTTATTACGATTAATTATTATGATTTATTGAGTGATTAGATGCATGTGTTAGAATATCGATAGAAAATTTCATGAATTGCATGTCTAATTTGCCTATTAGGACTTAATTGCAAAAGTTGATAAATATGAGTCTTAGATGTTAAAGGATTTAATTGAAGAGCATAATTGAAGTAGAGGTCCTTAAATGGTAATTATACCATTAGGTTTTCATGGACAAAAATGGACATATATAGGTAGAGAGAACCAAAGTTTTTAATGAAGGGTAATTTAGTCATTTGGTAATAAAAAGAAATTAAAAGGGAAAAATATGGCAAAATGTGCTCATCTTCTTCATTAGGCCGAATTTTCAAGGGTTCACCATAGCTAGGGTTTCTTTCAAGCTTCCAAGCTCCATAGTAAGTGATTCCAAGCCCCGTTTTTAATTTTTTTTACATTTTTGAAGTCCTGGTAGCTCGGTTTAGCTTATTCTATCAATAAATCATGCTAGAGTTCATATTTGGAAAAATACCCATAGGTGAAATGTGTTTATTTTGATGTTTTATGATAGAATATGAAGTCTGAAATTATGTTAAACAACTTTTGCTAAGTGATTTTATGTGAAAACGAGTAAAACGGCTTAATCGGTAAAAATACCTAATGCTCATAAGTACATGTTAGAGTGAGAATTTGATGTTGTCATAGAAGGGAAAAATGATCAGAATGTCATAAAACATAAGAATAAGGGATAAAGTTTAATTTTTGAGCTTTGGGGCAAATGTGTAAATATGTAAAAGTTTAGGGACAAAATTGTAATTTTGCCAAAGTTAGAGTTAAGGGCTGTTTTAATAAATGTGAGTATTAAATAAGCTAAAATTGCTATTATAGATCAAGAGGAACGAAATTCGGAGTTAGATCGGGGAAAGAAAAATATAGTGGACTAAATCGATATAGTTTATCGTATTTTATTTCGAGGTAATTTTGTGGTAAATAAATGCAATATTCTATTATTTTACATTTAATACTATTAAATTCCAGCCTTTACATATTTATTCTATAAATTTATCATTTAAAGACTCAAGTATGAATTGACGGAAAAGCTATCTCAGAAAGTTCCGGTTGAACCTTAGGAATGTGTAGGATACAAATGTCATGACATTAGGGTTTAAGGAAATCATGTAAGACCATGTCAAGACATGGCATTGATAAGTTTCTATAAGGCAAAGGTCCCATGTAAGACCATGCCAAGGCATGACATTGGTGAGTTTATAAGGCAAAGGTCCCATGTAAGACCATGCCAAGGCATGGCATTGGTGAGTTCATAAGGCAAGGATACCACGTAAGACCATGTCAAGACATGGCAATGGTTAAGTTTCATAAGGAAAGGTACCCGCGTATCCTTAGTATTCCAAGTGGTTCAACGGGAAAATTCAAAGAGTATACCAAAGGAAAGGTAAGACAAGTTCAAGCTAAAAATGTGCAGGTAAGAATTTAAGACTTAAGTATATTAAATTAAAGTCTTAAATAATCTTGGTAAGAAAATATTAAGATAATTCATTAAGAATGTTGTTATTTATTTACATGTAAACTTACTAAGCTTTATGCTTACTCCCATTCCTTTCTCTTTTTTTTATAGTATTACAAGCCAACTCGGGGATCGCAATGACGTCGGAGTTCGTTACACACTATCAAAGGATTATATTGGTATTTTGTTACTTGAACATTTTAAGTTATGGCATGTATGGGGACTTAGCCATTTTGTGTGTATGTCCTTATGATATGGCTTAATATTGGCTTGTAAATGCTTGATAATGATTAGCCATTAAAATGGTTGATTAAGAACATGTTTTGGGATGTTATGTATGCCTAGATGATAGTTATTACAAAGAAATTATGAAAGAGTAAAAAAATCTACAGGGGAACAGCTTCGGACAATAACTGTGACGTGATTTTGAAAAATCACTAAAACTAGTATAAATGGAATTATGGTGTGAATGAGATATATAATTAAACTTATTGAGTCTATTTTTATATGAAAGAAACGGTGTAGGCAAAAGAGTTATATATTATAAGATAATTGATTTTTGTGTAGAGGGGTCAGAATTGTCGAACTGTGTAACAGGGGAGACTTTAACTAATAAACTGTACTAATTGGCCTCACCAAAAATTCTGCAAAAATTATAGTAAGAAGATATATGAGTCTAGTTTTAGGGAAAATTTATGGATCTAAATTTTGAGTTTCGTAACTCGAGTTATAGTCAATTTAGTGAACATGACGCAGATGGACAGTTTCAATTTTTATGCCCGAACTAGTAAGTTAAGTCTAGTAATGCCTTGTGCTCGACTCCGGCAACGGTCTCGGGTAAGGAGTGTTACACCTAGCTTATGTCAGCATATCTGATTTTAAAGGTTTTTCTGTTGGGGATGTTAGAACGGTAAAGGAGTTTTCGGATGTATTTCCCGAAGAGCTTCCGGGGTTGCCACCAAACCGTGAGGTCGAATTCGGTATTGAGCTCCTACCGGGAACGGCTCCAATGTCCATCGCCCCTTATAGGATGGCACAGAAGGAGTTGGTAGAGTTAAAGGCTCAGATCCAAGAGCTACTGGACCGAGGATTCATCCGACTGAGTGTGTCTCCGTGGGGAGCACCGGTATTGGTCGTGAAGAAGAAGGAAGGGTCCAGGCACATGTGTATTGATTATCGTCAACTAAACAAATTGACGATTAAGGACAAGTACCCATTACCAAGGATAGACAATCTGTTCGATCAGTTGTGAGGAGCTTGAGTTTTCTCTAGGATAGATCTTAGATCGGGATACCATCAGCTAAGGGTTAAGGAGGAGAATGTGTACAAGACTGTATTTAGGACTCGTTATGGACACTACGAGTTTCTAGTTATGCCATTTGGGTTGACGAATGCACCAGCTGCTTTCATGGATATGATGAACTGGGTTTTCCAACCCTATTTGGACTGGTTCGTGGTGGTGTTTATAGATGATATTTTGGTGTATTCAAGAACCGAGGAAGAGCATGATTCACATCTCTGAATTGTTCTGCAAATACTAAAAGAAAAGCAACTTTATGCCAAATTCAGCAAGTGCAAGATTTGGCTACGAGGGGTGACATTTCTAGGTCATGTCGTGTCTGCCGAGGGGATTAGGGTTGATCCTCGGAAAATTGAGGCTGTGTTAGACTAGAAGCAACCAAAGACGGTATCTGAGATTCAAAGTTTTCTAGGTCTGGCCGGGTATTACAGACGTTTCGTTGAGGGGTTTTCACTGATTGTTGCACCTCTAACTATGTTACTGCGCAAAGGGGTACCGTTTAATTGGACTGATAAACAGCAAGAGAGTTTTGAGAAACTGAAGAAGATCTTGACTGAAGCCCCCGTATTAATACAGCCAGAGGCTGGAAAGGAATTCATTGTCTACTGTGATGCGTTACACACGGGTTTGGGTTGTGTGCTGATGCAAGAGGGTAAGGTGGTGGCTTATGCGCCTCATCAGCTTAGGCTGTACGAGGTGAATTACCCCACTCATGACTTGGAATTAGCTGCTGTGGTGTTCGCACTAAAGATTTGGAGACATTACTTGTACGGGGAGAAGTCGATCGTTTATACCGACCATAAAAGTATCAAGTACCTCCTTACTCAGAAAGAGTTGAACCTTAGGCAACGAAGATGGATAGAGTTGCTTAAGGATTATGATTGCTCGATTGAGTACCATATGAGGAAAGCCAACGTAGTAGTAGATGCACTGAGCTGTAAGGTTGTATCAGATTTAAGAGCAATGTTTGCTCGTCTCAGCCTATTTGAGGATGGTAGTCTGTTAGCTAAACTTCAAGTAAAACTGACTTGGATTGGTCAAATTAAAGAGAAGCAGTTGTTGGATGAATCGTTGGTTCCTCGTTTCCAACTGGTGAAGAAGGGAAAGACTGTGGACTTTGGGCTGAATAATAAGGGAGTATTATGCTTCTGTGGGAGAGTTTGGGTACCGAGGGATTCTGAGTTAAGGCAGTCTATACTGCGGGAGGCGCATAGTAGCCCATACGCTATGCATCCTGGTGGAAACAAGTTACACTGAGATCTACGTGAACTGTATTGGTGGCCAGGACTTAAGCGTGAGGTTACCGATTTCGTAGGTAAGTGTATGACGTGCCAGGAAGTGAAGGCTGAGCATTAGCTTCCTTCTGGACTATTGCAACCTGTTAAAATTCCACTCTGAAAGTGGGAGAGGGTAACCATGGACTTTGTTAGTGGGCTACCCCTGATACCTACTAGGAAAGATTCGATATGGGTAATTATTGACCGGCTGATTAAGTCCGCCCATTTTATACCGGTTCGTATTGATTACTCATTGCAGAAGTTGACCAAGTTATACGTGGCAGAAATTGTAAGGTTACATGGGGTACCAATGTCTATCATTTTGGACAGGGATCCTAGATTCACATCACAGTTCTGGAGGGGGTTGCACGAAGCTATAGGTACAAGGCTAGATTTCAGCACAGCATTTCATCCGCAGACTAATGGTCAGTCGAAGAGGGTAATTCAGATTTTGGAAGACATGCTAAGAAGCTGTCTAATTGATTTCAAGGGCAGTTGGGAAGATTATTTGCCATTAGCGGAATCGCTTATAACAACAGCTACCAATCCAGTATTCAGACGGCACCGTACGAGGCGTTATATGGTCGCATGTGTCGTACCCTACTTGTTGGATAGAACTGGGTGAGCGGCGAATATTGGGGCCAGAACTAGTTTCTGAAACTGAGGAGAAAGTAAAATTGATCCGTGATCGGTTAAAAAAAGCATCTGATAGACAAAAGTCATAAGTTGATTTAAAGCGTAAAGAGATTGAGTACGCAGTGGGAGATTATGTCTTCTTAAATGTCTCATCATGGAAGAAGATTCTGAGATTTGGGCGAAAAAGAAAGCTTAGCCCTAGATTCATCGGACCTTACCAAGTAGTAAAACATGTGGGACCGGTTGCCTATCAGCTGGAGTTGCCTCCTGAGTTAAATCGTATACATAATGTGTTCCACGTTTCTATGCTGAGGCGATACCGTTCTGATCCTTTACATGTAGTGCCGGTGGAGGAGATCGAAGTTGGACCTGATCTAACCTTTGAGGAAGAACCGATGCAGATACTGGATCGAGATGTTAAAGTGTCAAGAAGAAAAACTTTCCTGTTAGTCAAAGTGCTTTGGAGTAATCACAGTTCAGAGGAAGCCATGTGGGAGCCTGAGGAGGCAATGTGGCAGCAATACCCTCACCTCTTCTGATCAGGTAAATTTCGAGGTTGAAATTTCTTTAAGGGTGTAGAGTTGTAACATCCCAAAAATTAGGGGCTGTAATTTTGCTTAAAATTTCATGTTGTGCTTGAACTGCTAGCTATTTGAGTGTATTTGGGGGTTCTAGGGAGGCTTGGGTTCGAGTCTGGGCTTTATAAAAATTTTAGTTTTTGGCCCTTAAGAGGAGAGGGCTGTTAGTAGTAGGACTTAAGTATATTTATGTGTGCTTTGTGACGTAAAGAGCTTTTGGGACTTAGTGGTGTGGCGTCAATGGGATAACAAGGAAGAGTGGGGTTCGAATCCCATGAATTGCAATTGGAGACTTTTATTTTGTGATTTAAGAGTGGAAAAAGTAGAGTTTGGATCAAACTCTATAATAGAAGTTTGAGACTTGGTCAAAAGTTTCAAATGGATGGATGGGAGCAATTCTAGGAGGTTGTGGTGGAGAAAATCGGGGAGATGGATGAGAGTGGGAGTGTTGGCCGAAATTGAGAGTGTTGATAGGATAAAAATTTCCGCTAAGTGGGTATGATGCAAATTCGGCTGAGGGATCTTTTGGGAGCATTTTTGGGTTTTAGTTCTTTTTGGCATTTTCGTGTTCTTTTCTTCTTAAGTGTCTGTTGCAAGTGACCTTTTACTACTTTCGGGATCTGGTGAGAGCAAGTTTTTAGTGCTGAAATCTGTGGGAGAACTTCTTTCTTTTCTCATTTGCTTCATTACCGATTTGACTTGTGTGTAAGTTCTTTCTTTTTCTTCTCGGCAGCTTATTGGCCGAATTCAATCTCCTATTTTCCTCTTATCTTTTTTTTTGTACCCTTCAAGATAGCCGAACCTATCTTCTTCATTGTCCTCAACGTTTTTCTATTGTCCTTTAAGTTGAGTAAATCGAGATCAATCTCTTCTTATCCTTCTTTTATAGTCACATCTCTGGGGCCGTACTCAAGGAAACCTGTCTTGCCGAAACCTATCTTGCCGAATTTGAGGGGTCTCTCGAAGTGTGGAAAGGGCCTAGCAATGGAAGCAAGCGATTCGTTGTTCTTAACTTTAATCATGTAAGTGTTCTCGTGTTGGGTTTAGATAGAGGGCTGATCTTATCTGAGGGTTGTATTGGTCGAGGGTGGATTTTATTCACATATTTATTCAATCCCTCCTAATAAGGTTGTATTGTAATGCAAAATCCATCCAGGGGTTCTTAATCTTCACTGATTTTTGGAGAGGCTTAACAAAACTCGGTCAATCAAGGTAGGTGTAAGTATAGTTTCGGTTTTGGTTGTGGAAAAGGAAGGTAGCCCTTTGAATGGATGATTAACTGATAGTCTTTTTAACGTAGGTGTGATCGATGCTAAGAGATATGCGGCACGTTTCGTAATCAATGTGTGTAATTGTACACCTATTACCATACTGTTCAAACATTGGATATTGTTATGCTTCACTTCTGTGCTACTGTATATCGATAAAAGTCGAAAAGCCGTATTTCCAACATCTGAAGGCCCTCGAGCGTGTGAACACTCGTAGGGATAAATCGAGCCACAATTGTTGGCGTTAGATCGTGGAGGCCACCATGAACATTTCGTTGGGTTTAGGTCGTAATGGGCCATGGGGGCCCAATGGGGCCTACAAGGGTAAAATCCTCAGTAGGATGATAACAATGAACCGGGCTGTGAAATTCACTTAGCCGCAACTAATATTGGGCGGTGTGGGCCACACGAGTGTGTGGGCCCACTTGGGCCGAAAATTGGGCTTTGGGCTCAATTGCACCGTTTCAACTAAAAAGGGTGCCTGCGTCGCTCGAGATGACTATCGGCCTTTGGAAAGGCCGATACCAAACTAAATTACTGAAATACCCTCGATGGGTAAAATTACTAGAATACCCTCGATGGGTAAAATTACTGGAACAATCTCGAACCCCTAACCAACCAAATGACCGTTATTCCCTTTAGTGTTAGTACCAGCGACGTTTGTGTAATAATTGTGTGATTGATTATGATTGTGATGCACTGCATACATGGGTTAGTTACGACATGACATACTGCATTGGGTTGGGTTTTTCTGATTTGGAGGAAGTACCACTATAGTGGCATCGCCACGTATTCTGATTCTAGTGGCTCAGCCACATATATTGTTATTAGCAGCTTTGCTGCATTGTTGTTAGCATCTAGGCTGCGTTATTGGTGAGCTGGCTGGGTGGGCCGACTTGGTCCCCACATGGTGAGCTGGTTGGTACGGGTGGTGTGTTGGCTAGGTGGGTCGACTTGGTCCCTACATGGTGAGATCATTGGTATGGGTGGTATGTTGGTGGCAAAGGGTTGGGTTACATGTCCGTTTGCATTGATATGATTTAGGGCTTAGGCCTAAACTGTTACCGAATAGGGCTTAGGCCCAGACTGTTACTAAATAGGGCTTAGGCCCAGATTGATACCGTATGGGCTTGGGCCCAGATTGTGATCGTAATAGGGGATTACACACCGAGTTCTTGTAACTCACCCTTTTCTTTAACTGTGCAGGTAATCCCCAGCCTTGGAGGGTTTGGAGCTGCGAGGGACTCGGAGGTGGCCACACGTCAGATATGCTTTAAAGTTAAACTTAGCGATTTTATTTTATTTTATTTTAAATTTTTGGGTTAATAATTTTGTAATAAGACCATTTGGGATTTTTAACTTTTATATGGTGTTTCTTTTAATTTCAACCTGCTAGGCTATTAAACATGGGTTTTTAAAACAATAACTACTGTTTTCAAAATATTATGTATCCGCAATTGTTTTGACTTACACCTCCAAAACAAACAAGGTATAAAAGCAAAATAATAATAATATTTTGCAAGAGAATGTCTTTGAGTAAATCTTGTTTGAAAATAAGCAACGAAATCTGATGTTTTTAAATGGTAGAAAGTTTTAAATTGTAAGTAGGGTTTCTAATGAAAGCGTAGTTTTCAAACAACACTTTAATGTGACACCTTAGATCCGGTCATAACGTCTAGGCTGGGTTTGGGGTGTTACAGGGAATTTCTTTTACGAAGAATACCATTAGTCTATTTCATTAGGCGAACTCAAAATTTGGCAATTTCTCCAATAAATTTAAACGTTACACACTTATCCTTTTGATAGATGTCAAAATTGAATTAGAGTACCTGAACAATTTCCACAAAATAGACTTCTTGCACACGTTTGTTGTAACAGCCCAATTTTGGGGCTAGCCGGAACTGTGGTTTCAGGACCACTAGTCTGAGGCTGAAGAAAATTATTTTTATATTATTTTACATGTTATAGCATGATTATAAGGATGCATGAGAATTCTGGTGCTTTAATTTTAGCGACTGAATGCTTAATTGTGAAAAAGAACTAAAGCGCATAAAGTGCGAAAGTTCTATTTTACAAGCTATGGGTGTTTAATAGTTATAGAATATCAAATTAGAGGTCCTTAAAGTGAAATTAGACCCAGAGAGAATAGGTGGCCGGCCATAGGGGACAAAATGAAGTCAAAATTGGTCAAGTGGTTGGGTTAGGTTGATTAAATTGAAAGAAATAAATAAAATAAAGAAATGATGATATCACGCATTTTATTCATCTTCTTCCCACTGAAAATATCAGCTAAGGAAGGGTTTTGGAAGCCAAAAAATTTCAGCAACTTTTCACCCTTGAAAGTAAGTGATTTTGGTGGTTTTATTTGATAATTTTCGTACTTTTGGAACCCCCAATGCTTAAGCTAGCTAATGAGGGGACTATTTTTGCAAAATGGCTGAAAGTTTAGAGACTTGCCAATGAGTGTTCATGCTGTTTTCTGAGTTTTTATGGAAGAAAATGAATGTTAGTGAGTTAAGGAACAACTTTTGTGAAAGGTGTTACCATAAAAACACCTAAATAGGACCTATTAGTAAAGGTTAAATTTGTGAAATAAATACATGAAATAATTGGTTTTGTGAGTTGTTGTAAGAGAAATAAGTGTTCAACTAGGCTTTTTTAATGAGAAAATTTGATGAAAAATGATTTACGAGCCTAGGGGTAAAATCGTAATTTTGCCAAAGTATAAGGGCAAAATGGTCTTTTTGCCTAAGTGTAAAATTTGATGTATCATGAATTATAAAGTGATTAAATGAGTAAATTTTATTATTATAGATAAAGGAGGGCATGGAAATAACCTTGATCGGGAAAAAGGCAAGGTTACGGATTAAGTCGTCGATTAACATATTTTGCACCGAGGTAAGTTTATGTGTAAATGATACATCTTTAATGCATATGTTGTTACTTATTGGTGTATTGTATGAATGAGAAAAATTATGATTGAAATTGATAGATGGTGAGTAGTTCTCGTATGAACCTCGGAATAAATAAGTAAGCGCGAAAAAATATCCGTAATGATTAATTAGTGGGTTGTGTGCGATACCACCGTAACCATCCTTTTCGGTGGGCTGTGTGCGATACCACCTTATTACTTATTCATGATGGGCTGTGTGTTCGATACCATCATTTATATTATCAATTGGTGGGCTATGTGCGAAACCACCTTAATTACTCTTGTTGGTGGGCTATGTGCAATACCACCCAATTATTTATTAACGGTGGGCTGTGTGCGAAACCACCGAGTACATAGTATTATTCTGAGGGGTTAATCGAGAAATGGTATAAGTAAAGGTTTCATGTTGCTTTGTGGTGGTGAGTGCAGGGATTGTGTACAAGCAATTGTGAGCAATATAATTGTTATGTGATTGGAATATGGTAAGAGATGAGATGAGTAAGCATGATTATGGAAATGTGAATTGTTCTTGCCTAGTATGTGATGTTATTAATTGATTAGCATATGTGATGATGCTTATTGTTTACATGTAAACTTACTAAGCTTAAAGCTTACTTCATTTCTTTTCCCTTATTTTATAGTGTCAAAGAGCCAGCTCGGGATACAAAGATAATTTGAAGATCACCTACACTATCAGCTTATCTCGGTATATCTAGACTTAGGATTTTGTGTATGGCATGTATAGGGGCTAGGCTTAGTGATATGTCTTGATATTTTGGCCAAGTGTGTTGGCTTCTTAAAATAAGAACCTTTGTAAATAGCCATAGTTGATGGCTTATTGTTATTAATATATGAAAAGATGAAGTTATTCATGAATGTGTATGATACATGATTGAGTTGCTTGGTAATAGTTGAATGTGATTGATGTTGTATGAGTTAGGGTGATAAAAAGAGCTTGGCAAATAGCCTTGTTCCTATCCACGCGGTCAGTCCCATGGGTGTGTAACCAGGCCGTGCGTCCCCTACATGTTAGTGTTGCAAGTCAGTGTCGACCACGGGCTAGACACACGGGTGTGTGCCTAGGTAATTTTGCCCTTATTTAGTTGCCGACGTCACAAACAAAATACCCTGATTTTCACACACGGGTGATGACACGGGCGTGTCTAGGCCGTGTGGTGGACACGGGGTAAGGGCACGGGCGTGTGAAAAACCCTGTAGGTTCGAAAAGAAAATAAATTCCACACGAGCTGGGGACATGGGCGTGTGTGACCACACGAGCATGTCCCATTTCACACGGGCGTGTGACCCTGTTAAGGAAAATTTTTTCTAAGTTTACAAAAGTTCCCGAGTTGATCCCGAGGCCCATCATTTGCATGTTTAAGGTCTCGTAGGCCTATACTGGGAATGTTTTAAATGAGAGTGGAAAATTTTAAGTTGGAATGAAATATTATAGCCTAAAGTTGTATGTTCAAGTGAGTTAAGTTTGGTAATACCTCGTACCCGATTCCAGCGTCGAATACGGGTTAGGGGTGTTACATTTAGTGGTATTAGAGCTATGGTTTAGTCAGTTCTCTAACTACCATCGCGTGTGTAAGAGTCTAGCTATACATGCCATAAACGTATAATGATAGTGTGGTGACTTCTGACTATTCTAAACTTTATTTTTATATAGTAAATGGATTCCGATCGAGCGGCTACTGATGACACTGCTAGTAATGCGCCGGTCCTCGCATAAGGGACTGCACCTGTAGAAAGTATACTCAAGTGTCGGGAATTCTTTCTCCAAATGATGAGTAATTGGTACACGGAGTATGTACGAGAGAACCCTAATGCTCAACCTTCTCCACCTCCTCCTATACCTCAGCCAGTTCTTGTGGCTCCTCAAGGTATAAATTTGGTGAGAATGACCAAGCCTCCGGCAGATAAGATTCGGAAGCAATGGGCTGAGGAATTCAAAGCTAATATAGATGATGACCTCGAGAGGGTGGAGTTCTGGCTTGAGAACTCAATATGAGTATTCGATGAACTATCCTGCACACCTGAAGAGAGCTTGAAATGTGCCGTGACATTACTAAAGGACTCGGCATATTGTTGGTGGAAAACATTGACGTCGATAGTTCCAAGGGAGAGAGTGACATGAGACTTCTTTTTGGAAGAGTTCCGAAAGAAGTACATAAGTCAGAGATTTGTGGATCAGAAATGGAAAGAGTTCCTTGGGTTGAAGCAAGGCAAAATAACTGTGGCAAAGTATGAGCGTGTGTAACACCCCAAACCTGGCCCATGCGTTTCGACCAGATCCGGTATGCTATAGGTTGTACATTGAAAACTTTTACTAAGTTGTTTTTAGAAAATCATAAGTTAATAAGAAAAATTTGAGTAAATAGGTGACTTTTGAAAAAAACTTGTACTATTATTATTTCGTAAAATTAAACCCTTAGCATAGTTTCATAAATTGTGAATATTGAAAAAAAAACTAAATAGTGAAATATAAACTATGGGGCCTTATTACATAAATATTCCAAAATTTAGAACTTAAAGGAAAAGCCGAAGTAGTCCATATAAAAAAAATAAAGACTTGATGGCCCCTCGAGTCCGTCTCGGCTCCCATGTCCATGATCTACTGCTCATCTGAAAGAGTAGAGAAAGGAAAGCGTGAGTCACCAAGACTCAGTGTATAAATCCCGAAACACACAACGACCTCAGCCCACAAACACATTATGGGCCCTGGCCCATACATAAAGGCAACAATCATAATTACATGTTAAATAATAAGTGATGAATAGCCCAACCCATCCTAGGTTTCCATCCTCTACACACCAACCCGTACCAACCATCACACCTTGGGGATTTCTACAATCAACCCTCCATCCGCTACACACCATAACGACAGCCGTACTGCCTATTCCTGTTATTCAGGAATCATTAAACGTGGCAGAGCCACCGATCACTATCTGACCTAACATTTGAATTTGTGGTCTAACCACTGATCACCAAGTGACCTATCATGCACTTCCCCTTCAATATCATAATCCCACCCCATGCATACACACATAAAGAAAACATCATAAAGGCTTTCATATATTTCGATACACATAGAGAATTTCTATGATTACATACCTGGCATCTTTGCCTCACCCTTTTAGGGTTTCATTCGACTGTCAATACAGCCTCTTTCTGGCTTTTTAGCCCATAACACATAAATTACAGTTAAAGAGTGTGTTAGAGATCTACACACCTAATTACCGTTAGAACGAGACTTTCTAAGCCAACGCTATCCGTAGCCAACACCACCGCTATCTGCCTAAGGTGTTGTTCAGAAGCTGATAACGAAACATTAGGTTAAGGCACAACTAACGAAAAGAAAACGGTTGATCATCTTAAGGAGAATTGAAATCTTTACCTTGAAATCCCAAAAAGTGATATGAGATTCAGGGACTAGTGTTTTCGGATTTTAGATCTAAGAGATCTACTTCAATTCCCAAATGTCACCCAACAAGAAAATACATAGAACCATTACACCATTAGCTTTTCGGCTTTGTCTTCCAAAACCCGAAAGAGATAGTGAAGAGATAGGGAAATCAACACTCACCTTAACACAAAGAATTCGACTACCCCTTAAAGATTCCAGCTTTTTGAGAAGATCAAGAAGAGAAGATAATAAGAAGAAATCCAAGTAGTTCCGGCTTTTAGTTGAAGAAATAGGCAAGAAGAATAGGGAGTATTCGGCTATGGAGATGAGAAGAGAGTTCAGGGTTTCGGCTTTTGAAAGGAAAGATGTTGAGAAGATTGGGAGGTTTCAGCTTTTGAAGAAATCAAAAGAAAAGAAATTGCAGAGGAAGACTGAGAATTTCAGCATAAAGAATGAAGAAAAGAGTAGGGTTCAAATGCTGGAATTGATGAGCTATCCCCCCTATTTATAGAGATTTCGGCACTTACCTGTCAAAAACCGAAAGTGCCCTTCCTGATAACTAAAAATTTAGCAAATAAAAAGGGAAAATTCGGTACCCCTTTGCCATGAAGAAACCGATTTCTTCACTCCTCTAGGTGATGGAATTTCGGCCAACACCTAGCCTTGTAGATAGCTCCTATATTTTCTCCTTTTTATCTTCCATATTATCAACTATAATATCTACATTATCCTATTCACATAAATCCTCCTATTTTTGAGCCTTGTTGCCATCCACTCCACCTAACCCTAATGCCGAAAACTAGCTAACTTAAATTAAAATATTTGGGCTCCATGAAACTTAAATTTGGGCCCCTTATTCCCTTGTGTGGTGTCACCCCCTTGTTCCTTAAGTGGCGCCACTGACCCCTGGGCCACAAGCCCACTTTGGTATTTTAAACACAGATACTACCTTTTAAACCTTATGGTGCCCAAACAGATAATTTAACCAAGGCCTCTGCCTAAGCCTGAGCCCAATTTGGACCCTTAACACTTAAATTAACATATTAAACATATCACCACACTAAACGCATAGGCCCAATAATTTAGGATGCTACAGTTCTACCCCCTTAAAGAAATTTCATCTTCGAAATTACCTGGTCAGAAAAGATGAGGGTATTGCTGCCGCATCGCTTCCTCTGGTTCCCAAGTAGCGTTTTCAGAACCATGATTCCGCCACAGCACCTTAACCAATGGAACCGTTTTCCTTCGCAACGCCTTGACATCCCGGTCCAGAATTTCCACTGGTTCCTCTTCGAAGGATAGATCAGGTCTTATCTCGATTTCCTCCACAGGCACGACATGAGATGGGTCTGAACGATATCGTCTCAACATAGAGGCATGAAACACGTTGTGCATCTGGCTTAGCTCAGAGGGTAGTTCAAACTGATAGGCTACTGGTCCTACTCGTTTCACCACCTGATAAGGTCCAATAAATCTTGGACTTAATTTACCCTTCCGTCCAAACCTCAGTACTTTCTTCCATGGCGACACCTTCAAAAATACTTTGTCACCCACTACAAACTCTATGTCCTTACGCTTTAAATTAGCATAGGACTTCTGTCTGTCCGATGCTTCCTTTAGTCGAGCCCGAATTAACTTAACCTTCTTTTCTGTCTCGGTCACCAGCTCCAGACTCAAAACCTAACGTTCCCCTAATTCCGTCCAATAGGTAGGAGTACAACACTTCCGCCCGTACAAAGCTTCATAGGGTGCCATCTAAATACTAGACTGGTAGCTGTTGTTGTAAGCAAACTCTGCTAATGGTAGGAACTCTTCCCAACTACCTCTGAAATCAATGACACATCCTCTCAACATGTCCTCCAAGATCTGGATCATCCGCTCAGACTGTCCATCGGTCTGAGGATGAAATGCTGTACTGAAATCCAATTTTGTGCCCAACGCTTGATGCAACGCCTTCCAAAATCGTGAGGTGAACCTAGGGTCCCTATCTGATATGATCGAAACCGGTACTCCATGCAACCTCACCACCTTCGCTATGTATAACTTAGCTAACTTCTGCAGAGAGTAATCGACACGTACGGGTATGAAGTGAGTAGACTTCGTCAGGCGATCTACAATTACCCAGACTGAATCTTTCTTAGCAGGCGTGAGGGGTAACCCTTTAACAAAGTCCATGGTGATTCTTTCCCACTTCCATTGTGGAATCTTCACCGGCTATAATAACCCTGATGGAAACTGATGCTCCGTCTTTACCTGCTGACAGGTCAAGCACTTACCCACTAATTCAATTACCTCTTGCTTCAAACCCGGCCACCAGAATTGATCTCGCAAATCCTGAAACATCTTACTTCCTCCAGGGTGCATAGCGTATGCTCCACCGTGCGCTTCATGCAAAATCCTACGCCTCAACTCCGGATCCTTTGGCATGCAAACTCTCCCTCGAAAACATAACAGTCCTTCATCATTCATACTGAATTCCGTTGACCCATCCTTTGGGATTAGCTACAACTTCCCCTTTAGCAACTCATCGGTCTGTTGCCTCTCCTTAACCTGACTGATCCAAGAGGGTTTCACTTGAAGTTCAGCTAATAAGCTCCCATCCTCGTATAAACTAAGGTGAGCAAACATTGCTCTTAAGTCAGAGACTACTTTACGGCTTAGAGCATCCGCCACTACATTAGCCTTACCCGGGTGATATTCGATCGAGAAATCATAATCCTTTAACAACTCGATCCACCTCCTCTGCCTTAGATTGAACTCCTTCTGAGTCAACAGGTACTTTAAGCTCTTATGATCTGTGTAAATGACAGATTTCTCCCCGTACAAATAATGCCTCCAAATTTTTAAGGCAAACACCACTACCGCCAACTCCAAGTCATGGGTGGGATAATTTAATTCATGCGGTCTTAACTGCCGAGATGCATATGCAACCACCTTTCCATCTTGCATCAACACACATCCTAATCCTGTATGTGACGCATCACAGTAAATTACGAACTCCTTTCCCGCCTCCGGCTAAATCAACACTGGAGCCTCCGTCAGAATCCTCTTTAACTTCTCGAAACTCTCCTGCTGCTTATCAGACCAATCAAACAGAACTCCTTTCTGTAGCAACTTAGTCAACGGTGCCGCAACCGAAGAAAATCCTTCAACAAACCTTCGGTAGTACCCAACCAAACCAATAAAACTCCTAATCTCAGCCACAGACCTAGGTGGCTTCCAATCCAACACCGCTTCAATCTTTCGAGGGTCAACCATAATCCCTTCTGCTGACACAATGTGCCCTAGAAACGTAACTTCCCTTAGCCAAAATTCACACTTACTGAATTTGGCATACAACTGCTTCTCCCTCAGAATCTGTAAAACTATTCGCAGATGAGCATCATGCTCCTCCTCTGACTTTGAATAAACCAAGATATCATCTATAAACACCACGACACATCGATCTAGGTAGGGTTGAAACACTCGGTTCATCATGTCCATGAATGCTGCTGGTGCATTGGTCAACCCAAATGGCATCACCATAAATTCATAATGACCATAGCGAGTCCTAAAAGCCGTCTTACGAATATCCGCCTCCTTGACCTTAAGCTGATGGTACCCTGACCTCAGATCTATCTTCGAAAAGACTGAGGCCCCCTTCGACTGATCGAACAGATCGTTGATCCTCTGCAACGGGTATTTATTTTTGATGGTCAGCTTATTCAGCTGACGATAATCAATGCACATACGCATTGATCCATCCTTCTTCTTAACGAATAACACCGACGCTCCCCAAGGCTACAAGCTCGGTCGAATAAACCCTCTATCCAGCAACTCCTGAATCTGTGCTTTCAATTCCACCAACTCCTTCGGAGCCATTCTATATGGAGCAATCGATACTGGCGCTGTTCCCGGAAGAAGATCGATACCAAACTCCACTTCACGATCCGGGGGTAATCCCAGAAGCTCTTCAGGGAAAACATCAGGAAATTCCTTCATCGTCCTAACGTCCCCAACCGTTAATTCCTTAGATTTCAGAGCTCGAACAAACATTAATACTGCCTCACATCCTTTCTTCACCATCCTTTCCGCTCTTAGGGCAGTCACCACATTCGACAGACAGTTCCCCCTTTCTCCTATCACCAACACTTCATCACCCTCGGGGGTTTTACCACCATACGCTTGGCTGCACAATCTAGATTAGCTTGATACTTCACAAGCCAGTCCATGCCTAAAATTAAATCAAACTTCTCGAACGGTAATTCCATTAGATCCGTTCGAAAGACTATCCCCTGAACTTCTAGAGGTACTTCCCGATAGAGTTTATCCACTACTACAGATTGTCTTAACGGGCTAACTACAGTCATTGCCCTGGGGGTAATTTCCGATTCTAACCTTAAAGTTCCAGATACACTACTAGCTACATACGAATGCGTCGACCCAATGTCAATTAATGCAGTGTAAGGCAAACCAAAAATTAGAAACATACCGGTTATGACATCCGGTACGTCAACCTTCTCTCGACGTCTGACTGCATAGACCAACCCAGGCTGTCTCGCCTCAGTGTTTCCTGCCCCTTGGCCTGGTGCTCCACAACCCCGACCGACACCATTACCTCCCATGGCTACACCACGACCTCTCTGTGGCTGCTGACCTCCTCTGCCAGGCTGAGCATTCCCTCGACCCGTGGGCCCTTTACTGTCCCGTTGCTACGGACAATTTCTAACTTGGTGGTCCGTAGATCCACACCTAAAACACTTCCCAGTGCCTGCCCAACACTCACCGGTATGAAACTTACCACATCGAGCACACTTTTGTGTCTGGTTAGCAGCAACAGGTCTCTCATCCCGTTTCGGCCCATCTGACCTAGGTCTCTTCTAGTTACTCCCAGCTGACCCTGATGGTCTAGCATTCCTCTTATTCCCACTCCTACCTCTATCCCGATTCAGTTTCTCGGTCCGCTTTACCTCCTCGACTATCTTAGCTTTTTCTACTAGGACCGCAAACTCCCTCTCCCGCTGTGGGGCTATCAAAACGCGCAAGTCATCCTTCAGAGCATCTTCGAACCGAACACAACGTTCATGCTCCGTGGCTATCATCCCTTGAGCATAATGGCTAAGGCGTAAGAATTCAGCTTCATACGCAGCCACTGACCTACTCCCTTGAACCAGATGCAGAAATGCTCTGCGCTGCGCATCCACATAACTCGATCTAATGTACTTATTCTAAAACGCCATTTTAAAGAGACCCCAGGTGATACGGTCAGCCACTGTACAATCTTAACCGTAAGCCACCATTGATATGCCTCATCCCGCAGGAGAGATACATCCCTTTCAACTTCTCCTCCTCCGTGAAATCCAAATCATCCATTATGCGTTCCACCGCCTCCAATCAATACTCAGCTGAACTCGGGGCTACACAAGAAATTCCCCTAAACACTTCTGCCCCATTAGCTCTAAGTCGCTCCGACACAGATTTCCGGGCTCCTGTGCCCATGCCTGCCCCAGCAACCCTCTCTAAAACCCTTAACATTGCCTGAGATACCGCGTCATCTCCAATAGTCTGATCCTGAAATTCCTCCTCCGCAGCTGGCATCTCGTTACCAGATCCATGACCAGATCCTACTGGTTCCGTCACCGTCATCCTACCCCTACCACGACCATGCGGCGGACGTCCTAGACGCCTTGTACTCATTCTACCGATTCGCGTTTATCTGATTAGAAATTTTATGAATTATTAGTTTTCTTCCACTAATTAACCCCGAACAGTCTTATGAATAGTAGTTTTAAGAGTAGTTCTTTCGAATTCGCAGTTATATCTACAATTCAGTCTCCAGTTCGTATTCCCTAATTCTAGGAAGCACATACATTCAATCATCAAACATCAACATACAATTAGCATACACGAGCTTACATTCATCATGTTGGGATATCTTCTTCATTTCACTACCCAGGGGTATTTTCGTAATTTATCCTACAGGGGTATTTTCATAATTTTCCAAAATAGGGTTCCTTGGTGATTTTGTGAAATAAGGGTATTTTGGTAATTTTTTGCAATCTGGGGGTATTTCGGTAATTTTGGAATCCGAGGGTAATTCATTAATTTTACAATCCGGGGTATTTCGGTAATTTTACCAATTAGGGATATTTTGGTCATTTTGCAAATCAAGGGTAATTTGGTAATTTTGCGAATCAGGGGTATTTTGATGTTGTTGTTGTTTTTTTTCCCTTTTGAAGCAAGGGTACTTTAGAAAATTTAATTTTTCAAACCGGTTTACTCTTGTAAATCTAGGGTTTTCGGGTAAATTTACAAAACATAGGTATTTTATAAATTCACGGTTGGTTGGAAATTTTCACAACTCAAGTGTATTTCTTTGGAAATTTTACAAAACTTGGGGGGTTTTTTTTTATTGTGAAATAGGGTGGCTGGTCCCTTTCGGGTTTTAATTATAAAGTTTGGCCCATCAACAAGTCCTCGTAGCTAAGGTGAACAGTCACTACGCACCAGGTAGGATTCTAGCGAAGAGGAGGTGAGTCACTAGGACTGCTTAAGTACCAAGCTCTTCCTGAATCCAATCCTAGACATGCGAATGTCTGTTGCCACACCCTAACCCATCGACTCGTTCACGGGTTTGTTTAGTTGGATTAAATCTTATGGAATTGAAGAGTTGTTTATCTAAGCCTAAGGTCCATTAGTACTATCATACTAGTCTACGTCCCTCAAGCCCGTTAAGCCCACATATATGTCACAACAAGAGTTTAGAATACTTACCTGCGTGGACCGGGTGCCGGTAGACTCGAAGGCCATATCTTCAACCAAGACATTTTTTCCAAATTCATATCACTTTACAAAACATTACTAGGCCCATTACACAGCCCGAGTTTTGAACTGGGCTCTGATACCAAAATGTAACACCCCAAACCCGGCCCATGCATTTCGACCAGATCCGGTATGCTATGGGTTGTACATTGAAAACTTTTACTAAGTTGTTTTTAGAAAATCATAAGTTAATAAGAAAAATTTGAGTAAATAGGTGACTTTCGAAAAAAAACTTGTACTATTATTATTTCGTAAAATTAAACCCTTAACATAGTTTCATAAGTTGCGAATATTGAAAAAAAAACTAAATAGTGAAATATAAACTATGGGGCCTTATTACATAAATATTCCAGAAATTAGAACTTAAAGGAAAAGCCGAAATAGTCTATATAAAAAAATAAAGACTTGATGGCCCCTCGAGTCCGTCTCGGCTACCATGTCCACAATCTACTACTCATCTGAAAGAGTAGAGAAAAAGGAAAGCATGAGTCACCAAGACTCAGTGTATAAATCCCGAAACACACAACGACCTGAGCCCACAAACACATTATGGGCCCTGGCCCATACATAAAGGCAACAATCATAATTACATTTTAAATAATAAGTGATGAATAGCCCAACCCATCCTAGGTTTCCATCCTCTACACACCAACCTGTACCAACCATCACACCTTGGGGATTTCTACAATCAACCCTCCATCCGCTACACACCGTAACGACAGCCGTACTGCCTATTCCTGTTATTCAGGAATCATTAAACGTGGCAGAGCCACCGATCACTATGTGACCTAACATTTGAATTTGTGGTTTAACCACCGATCACCAAGTGACCTATCATGCACTTCCCCTTCAATATCATAATCCCACCCCATGCATACACACATAAAGAAAACATCATAAAGGCTTTCATATATTTCGATACACATAGAGAATTTCTATGATTACATACCTGGCATCCTTGCCTCACCCTTTTAGGGTTTCATTCGACTGTCTATACAGCCTCTTTCCGGCTTTTTAGCCTATAGCACATAAATTACGGATAAAGAGTGTGTTAGAGATCTACACACCTGATTACCGTTAGAACGAGACTTTCTAAGCCAACGCTATCAGTAGCCAACACCACCGCTATCTGTCTAAGGTGTTGTTCAGAAGTCGATAACGAAACATTAGGTTAAGGCACAACTAACGAAAAGAAAACGGTTGATCATCTTAAGGAGAATTGAAATCCTTACCTTGAAATCCCGAAAAGTGATATGAGATTCAGGGACTAGTGTTTCTGGCTTTTAGATCTAAGAGATCTACTTCAATTCCTGAATGTCGCCCAGCAAGAAAATACATAGAACCATTAAACCATTAGATTTTCGGCTTTGTCTTCCAAAACCCGAAAGAGATAGTGAACAGATAGGGAAGTCGGCACTCACCATAACACAAAGAATTCGACTACCCCTTAAAGATTCCAGCTTTTTGAGAAGATCAAGAAGAGAAGATAATAAGAAGAAATCCAAGTAGTTTCGGCTTTTAGTTGAAGAAATCGGCAAGAAGAATAGGGAGTATTCGGCTATGGAGATGAGAAGAGAGTTCAGGGTTTCAGCTTTTGAAAGAAAAGATGTTGAGAAGATTGGAAGGTTTCGGCTTTTGAAGAAATCAAAAGAAAAGAAATTGCAGAGGAAGACTAAGAATTTCGGCACAAAGAATGAAGAAAAGAGTAGGGTTCAAATGCCGGAATTGATGAGCTATCCCCCCTATTTATAAAGATTTCGACACTTACCTGTCAAAAACCGAAAGTGCCCTTCCTGATAACTAAAAATTTAGCAAATAAAAAGGAAAAATCTGGCACCCCTTTGCCATGAAGAAACCGATTTCTTCACTCCTCTAGGTGATGGAATTTCGGCCAACACCTAGCCTTGCAGATAGCTCCTATCGTTTCTCCTTTTTATCTTCCATATTATCAACTATAATATCTACATTATCCTATTCACATAAATCCTCCTATTTTTGAGCCTTGTTGCCGTCCACTCCACCTAACCCTAATGCCGAAAATTAGCTAACTTAAATTAAAAGATTTGAGCTCCATGAAACTTAAATTTGGGCCCCTTATTCCCTTGTGTGGTGTCACCCCCTTGCTCCCTAAGTGGCGCCACTGACCCCTCGGCTACAAGCCCACTTTGGTATTTTAAATACAGATACTACCTTTTAAACCTTATGGTGCCCAAACAGATAATTTAACCAAGGCCTCTGCCTAAGCCTGAGCCCAATTTGGACCCTTAACACTTAAATTAACACATTAAACATATCACCACACTAAACGCATAGGCCCAATAATTTAGGATGTTACAGCATGAGTTTGTTAGGCTCAGCAAGTATGCACAAGAGTGTGTGTCTACAGAAGCTATCTTGTGCAAGAGGTTTGAAGATGAGCTGAATGAGGATATCAAAGTACTAGTTGGGATCTTGGGATTGAAGGAACTTGTAGTGTTGGTTGATAGGGCATGCAAGGCCGAGAAGTTGAATAAGGAAAAGAGAAAAGTTATGATTGATGCCCGAGATGCAAGGAAGAGACTGATGAGTAAATCATTCCAAGCTCAATCAAAGAGATTCAAGGAAATAAACCCTCGAACGACTGCTTCACTTGGGTATTCACACCGAGATCAAGGTAATACATAGTCGGGCTCGAGAGTTCAAGCCACCTCGATGGCAAGCGTGGGCAATCCAAAGTCTAATAAACCGAAGTGTCCAAATTGTGGTAGGCAACACATTGGAGAGTGTTGGGGGAATAGCCGTAATTGTTACAAGTGTGGCTCACTCGACCATTTTATCCGAAATTGTCCAGAGAGGGATGAGAAGAATAGAAAACCAGATCGGAGTAGTAGACCATAAAGGAACTGGTGGAGTGGGACTAGTAGTAGAGATGTGCCAAGAGACTCTACTGTGAGATCGGAGGGTCGAGCACCTGCAAGACCTATGCCATTCACGCTCGCGACGAGGCATCATCCCCAAATGTGATCACAAGTACATTTTCTCTTCACGATATTTCTATTGCTGCTTTGATTGATCTGGGGTCTACCCATTCTTATATTTGCATTAAATTGACATCTAGCATGAGTATGATTGTTGAGTCTACGAAATTTGTGATAAAAGTGTCAAACTCGTTAGGCAAACATGTGCTAGTTAACAAAGTGTGTAGGAATTGTCCCTTAACAATTAGAGGTCAATGTTTTCTGGAAAATCATATTTTGTTGCCGTTTGATGAATTTGATTTGATTCTTGGCATGGATTGGTTGACTACTCATAATGTTTTAGTAAATTATGGTAGTAAGTTTATTTAATTAAAGTATGTAAATGGAGATGTCATTCGGGTTGAATCAGATAGATCGGATAGTTTGCCTATGATAATTTCATCTATGGTAGTCGAGAGATACTTGAAAAAAGGGTATGAGTCCTATCTCGCCTTTGTGCTAAATACTCAAGAGTCAGAGGTAAAGATTGAATCAGTGCCAGTGGTAAGTGAGTATCCAGATGTGTTCCCGAAAGAGTTACCCAGATTGCCTCTAGTTAGAGAGGTCGAGTTTGGGATTGAGTTAGTTCTGGGTACAACACCTGTTTTGGTTGCCCCATATAGGATGACACCATTAGAGCTGAAAGAATTGAAGGTTCTGTTGCAAGAGGTAAATGACAAAGGTTTTGTAAGATTGAGTTATTCACCGTGGAGTGCTCCGGTACTTTTTGTGAAAAAGAAAGATGGGTCGATAAGATTATGCATAGACTACAGACAACTCAATAAGGTGACAGTGAAGAATAAGTATCCTTTGCCAAGGATAGATGATTTATTTGACCAATTGAAGGGAGCTACAATGTTCTCTAAGATAGACCTAAGGTCTGGTTACTACCAGTTGAGGGTTAAGGAGCAAGATGTGCCGAAAACTACATTTCAGACGAGATATGGCCATTATAAGTTTCTTGTCATGCCATTTGGCTTAGTGAATGCTCCTGTGATTTTTATGGATTTAATGAACCGCATCTTCCGATTGTATTTAGATAAGTTTGTAGTTGTCTTTATCGACGAAATATTAATTTATTCCCGAGATGAGAGAGAGCATGCAAAGCACCTGAGAATTGTTTTGTAGATTTTAAGAGACAAGCAGTTGTGTATTAAATTCAACAAAAGTGAGTTTTGGCTCTGAGAGGTCGGATTCTTAGGACACATTGTGTCGGGTGATGGCATTAGAGTTGATCCGAGTAAGATCTCAACTATTATGGAGTGGAAATCGCCAAGGAATGTGTCGAAAATAAGAAGCTTTTTGGGTTTAGCGGGGTACTGCAGACGGTTCGTAAAGGGGTTCTCCATGATTGCTACCCTGATGACAAAACTGTTGCATAAATGTGTTAAGTTTGAATGGAGTGAGAAATGCCAACAGAGTTTCGAGAAATTGAAAGCATTATTGACTGAGGCGCCAATTTTAGTACAACCTGAGTCAGGGAAAGAGTTTGTGGTTTATAGTGATGCGTCATTAAATGGCCTTGGCTGTGTGTTGATGCAAGAGGGTAAGGTAGTAGCTTACGCCTCGAGAAAACTAAAACTGCATGAGAAGAATTATCCGACTCATGATTTCGAGTTGGCTACGATCGTATTCGCTTTGAAGATTTGGCGTCATTATCTATATAGTGAGAAGTGTTGAATCTTCATCGATCACAAGAGTTTGAAGTACTTGATGCCCAAAAGGATTTGAATTTGCGACAATGGTGGTGGCGCGAATTATTAAAAGATTATGAATTAGTAATCGATTACCATCCAGGGAAAACAAATGTGGTTGTGGATGCCTTGAGCAGAAAATCCCTTTATGCTTTGAAAACTATGAGTACGAGCTTAGCGTTGTCTGGATGGTGCTATATTGGCCGAGTTGAGGGCTAAACCATTATTTATTCAGCAGATATGTGAAGCTCAAAAGAATGATAGTGAGATGCAAGCTAAGAGAGCCCAGTGCGAATCGAGAAATGACTCTGATCTTCGGGTGAGTTCCGATGGTTGTTTGATGTTTCATGAAAGGATTTGTGTACCTAAGAATGATGAGTTGATCCGAAAAATTTTACATGAAGCGCACAGTAGTTGCTTGTCAGTACATCCGGGCAGTACGAAAATGTACAATGATTTGAAGAAATTATATTGGTGGCCGGGTATGAAAAGAGACATCTCCGAGTTTGTTACAAAATGTTTGATCTATCAACGAGTGAAAGCCGAGCATCAAGTACCTTAGGGATTGCTTCAGCCAGTGATGGTTCCTGAGTGGAAATGGGATCGAATCACCATATACTTTGCAACAGGGTTACCTATGACTTCGAGAAAGAAAGATGTTGTGTGGGTTATTATTGATAGATTAACGAAGTCCGCTCACTTTATATCGGTGCGTGTGGATTATTCACTTGATAAGTTGGTCAAGTTGTATATTGCTGAGGTGGTGAGATTACATGGGGTACCTATATCTATTATCTTGGATAGAGATTCGGGAACTTCGAGGTTTTGGAAGAAGTTGCAAGAAGCCTTGGGTACAAAATTGAGTTTTAATACTGCGTTCCATCCTCAAACTGATGGCCAATCCGAAAGAGTAATTCAAGTTCTTGAGGATATGCTTCAATGTTGTGTGTTAGAGTTCGAAGGTAGTTGGGAAAAATATCTACCTTTGGTTGAGTTTGCCTTTAACAATAGTTATTAGTCGAGTATACGGATGGCACCTTATGAAGCTTTATATGGTTGCAAGTGTCGAACTCCTTTGTATTGGACCGAGCTTAGTGAAAAGCAAATTCATGGGGTCAATCTAGTTAAAGAGACCGAGGAGAAAGTGAAAGTGATCCATGATAGTCTGAAACCTGCTTCGGACCGACAAAAGTCATACGCGTATTTAAAAAGGAAAGAAATCGAGTTTCAAGTGGGTGACAAAGTATTTCTGATAAGTATCCCCGTGGAAAAAAATATTGAGATTCGGTCGAAAGGGCAAATTGAGTCTATGATTTATAGGGCCATATGAGGTTATTGAAAGGATTGGACCAGTAGCATACCGATTGGCTTTTCCAGCAGAGTTAGAGAGAATACACAACGTGTTTCACGTGTCGATGTTACTGTGATATTGTTCCGATCCTTCGCATGTGATCCCTCCAACATAAATTGAAATACATCCGGACATGACTTATGAAGAGGAACCAATTAAGATATTGGCTTGAGAGGTTAAACAATTGAGAAACAAGAGCATAGCCTTAGCAGAAGTGTTATGGAAAAAACACGGTGTGGAAGAGGCTACGTGGGAACCGGAAGAAGCCATGAGGGAACAATACCCAAACCTTTTTATCGGTAAGATTTTCAGGGACAAAAATATCTAAAAGGGAGGAGAGTTGTAACAACCCGATTTTGGGGCTAGCCAGAACAGTGGTTTCGGGACCACTAATTTGAGGTTGAAGAAAATTATTTTTATATTATTTTACATGTTATAGCATGATTTTAAGGATGCATGAGAATTTTGGTGCTTTAATTTTATTTATTGAATGCTTAATTGTGAAAAAGGACTAAACTGCATAAAGTGCGAAAGTTTTATTTTACAAGCTAGGGGTGTCTAATAGTTATAGAATATCAAATTGGAGGTCCTTAAAGTGAAATTATACTCATAAAGAATAGGTGGCCGACCATAGGGGACAAAATGAAGTCAAAATTGGTCAAGTGGTTGGGTTAGGTGGATTAAATTGAAGGAAATAAATAAAATAAAGAAAGGATGATATCACCCATTTTATTCATCTTCTTCCCACCAAAAATATCAACTAAGGAAGGGTTTTGGAAGCCAAAAATTTTCAGCAACTTCTCACCCTTGAAAGTAAGTGATTTTGGTGGTTTTATTTGATAATTTTTGTACTTTTGGAACCCCCAAAGCTTAAGCTAGTTAATGAGGAGACTATTTTGCAAAATGGTTGAAAGCTTAGGGACTTGCCATGAGAGTGTTCATGTTGTTTGCTGAGTTTTTATGGAAGAAAATGGATGTTAGTGAGTTAAGGAACAGCTTTTGTGAAAGGTGTTACCATGGAAACACCTAAATGAGACCTATTAATAAAGGTCAAATTTGTGAAATAAATACATGGAATAATTGGTTTTGTGAGTTTTTGTAAGAGAAATAAATGTTCGACTAGTCTTGTTTAATGAGAAA
This sequence comes from Gossypium australe, assembly GCA_005393395.2. Classification (NCBI taxonomy): domain Eukaryota; kingdom Viridiplantae; phylum Streptophyta; class Magnoliopsida; order Malvales; family Malvaceae; genus Gossypium; species Gossypium australe. The sequence continues at coordinate 34,064,622 of CM016615.1, read as the reverse complement.
ATGTGGTGAAAAACGATTTACGAGCCTAGGGGCAAAATCATAAATTTGCCAAAGTATAACGGAAAAATGGTCATTTTTGCCTAAGTGTAAATTTTGATGTATCATGAATTATAAAGTGACTAAATGAGTAAATTTTATTATTATAGATCAAGAAGGGCGTGGAAACAACCTTGACCGGGGAAAAGGCAAGGTTACGGATTAAGTCGTCGATTAACACATTTTGCACCGAGGTAAGTTTATGTGTAAATGATACATCTTTAATACATATGTTGTTACTTATTGGTGTATTGTATGAATGAGACAAATTATGATTGAAATTGATAGATGGTGAGTAGTTCTCATATAAACCTCGGAATAAATAAATAAGCACGAAAAAATATCCGTAATGATTAATTGGTGGGTTGTGTGCGATACCACCGTAATCATCCTTTTCAGTGGGCTGTGTGCGATACCACCTTATTACTTATTCATGATGGGCTGTGTGTTCGATACCATCGTCTATATTATCATTTGGTGGGCTATGTGCGAAACCACCTTAATTACTCTTGTTGGTGGGCTATGTGCAATACCACCCAATTATTTATTAACGGTGGGCTGTGTGCGAAACCACCGAGTACATAGTATTATTCTGAGGGGTTAATCGAGAAATGGTATAAGTAAAGGTTTCATGTTGCTTTGTGGTGGTGAGTGCAGGGATTGTGTACAAGCAATTGTGAGCAATATAATTGTTATGTGATTGGAATATGGTAAGAGATGAGATGAGTAAGCATGATTATGGAAATGTGAATTGTTCTTGCCTAGTATGTGATGTTATTAATTGATTAGCATATGTGATGATGCTTATTGTTTACATGTAAACTTACTAAGCTTAAAGCTTACTCCCTTTCTTTTCCCTTGTTTTATAGTGTCAAAGAGTTGGCTCGAGATACGAAGATAATTTGAAGATTACCCACACTATTAGCTCATCTCGGTATATCTAGACTTAGCATTTTGTATATGGCATGTATAGGGGCTAGGCTTAGTGATATGTCTTGATATTTTGGCCAAGTGTGTTGTCTTCTTAAAGGAAGAACCTTTGTAAATAGCCATAGTTGATGGCTTATTGTTATTATTATATGAAAAGATGAGGTTATTCATGAATGTGTATGATACATGATTGAGTTGCTTAGTAATGGTTGAATGTGATTGATTTTGTATGAGCTAGGGTGATAAAAAGAGCTTGGCAAATAGCCTTGTTCCTGTCCACACGGGTAGGTACACGGGCGTGTGTTTAGGCCATGTGTGATGCACGGTCAGTCCCATGGGTGTGTGACCAGGCCGTGTGTCCCCTGTATGTTAGTGTTGCAAGTCAGTATCGACCACGGGCTAGACACACGGGCGTGTGCCTAGGCCGTGTGCCCCTTATTTGGTTGCTAACGTCACAAACATAATACCCAGGTTTTCACATATGGGTGAAGGCACGAGCGTGTCTAGGCCGTGTGGAGGACACAGGCCAAGGACACGGACGTGTGTTCGGCCGTGTGAAAATCACTGTAGGTTCAAAAAGAAAATAAATTCCACACGGGCTGGGGACATGGGCGTGTGTGTAAGGCCCAAAATTTGCCCGGCCCATTAACCAAATAAAAATAATAATAATACAAAAACAGTCCAGTCGATACAACCATTTATAATCCCAAAACCTAAACCTAGCCCAAATACCCCTATCAGCCCAAACGACATACACATACACAAACCAAATTAAAATAAACCAAATTGGCCCAATCCCAAAACTGGCCCAAATGGTTTCAACAAGCAGAAAAAGCGTTCCAAGAGCATCTTCGCGTCGCGCGCGTGTCTTCACGCACATTACCACGCGCCTTCGTACCTTCAGCAGACCTTCGTACACCCCGCGTCGAATGCCACTTCGCCTCCGTACCTGCAAATCAGACCACGACAACAGTAGATACAGCATAGAAAAGGAATAAAACAGCAAAAAAAACTTTGTATTTTTTGATTTTTTAGAATCGGCTATAAAAGGAGCCGAACCAAACCACTGTTTTTTTACGCTCACGATTATTACGCACAAAGATAATACAGCAATAGAAAATAGATTCAAAAGGTTCCTTTTTCAATTTCATCTCTTTTATTGTTTTATCTTTGAATTTATTTATGATCTTTTCCTTTCCTTCTTTTTCTATATGCGAAAATAAAAAAAAGGCCGGAACTTACCTGCGAAAGTTGAAACGACGGACTCTTTTTTCGTCGAAATCAAAATAAAAGAGGTTGTCGAGGCTAGGGCTGGGCCTGGTTTGAAGAGAAGAGCGGTTGGGTGGTTTTTCAATCGGCCACTAATCACCGATTATCATGGCGTCGAAGTGGCCGAATCTTCCTTCTTCTCTCTGCGGCTGGGAACGAAGATGAAAAGGGATTTTAGGGTTTTGTTTTAAGAGGGCTTAAGTGTTTTGAACTGCTTTAATTTGTTTTTTAAATCTGTTAACAAAGCGGTGCCGTTTAGGCTTATGAAAATAGCCTTTAAACTACACCGTATCGACCTATACCCAACGACCTGACCCGAATGCAGTTGAGACCCACGCGTTTTAGCCTCCGAGGGAATATTTGTGCATTTAGTCCTTATATTTTGCACCATTAACCGATTGAGCTTCGTTCTTATTTTCACATTCTTTAATTTCTTCTTTAAGTATTGTGCGTTGTTTTAATTTAATCCAGTAGCAAACACTACGTTTTGATCGTTTAAATATTTGCTATTTTAACCCCTGATTATTTGAATGCTTTTTAATTTAGTAGAGCTATGCCGAACTTTTAGTGGTTACCCAGATAAGCGCTTGATAATATTTTGTTTGTTTCGAATTTTATCATGCTATACTCAATTGTTGTGTTTTGATTTGTTTTCTTGTTACATGTCATTTCATATTAAAGAGGTGTTGATTCCTATTCGGTTGCTAAGATAGAAAGTTTATCATGGAAAATGAATTTCTTGATAAAGTGGAGGACAATGCGGCTGTTCGCACATGGTCAAAAGAGTTGCAATTGGAAAAGGGGAATAGTCTAGTTGAAGGATACACGTCAGAGCTGTGGGACTTCACCCGCATTAGTGTGACGCAAAATGAGCTTCAAGAATTGAGGGATATTTGGACTCATTGGGAGTATGAGACTAAATAGATGTTCTACCGCAGCTATGGTGATATTGCTTATTTACTTGATGTCAAGGTAGATAAGCGCTTGTTTAGGGCTATGGTCCAGTTTTGGAATTCTGCATATAGTTTTTTCACTTTTGGGAAGCTGGATTTGGTGCCTACTATAGAGGAATACACCACCTTACTTCGTTGTCCAGGGGTCCAAGTCGATAAAGTTTATATCAGGGTTGCTAATGTTCCTTCTTTCGTGAAGAAGTTAATGAAAATTACGGGAATGAGTGAACAGTGGGTTTCATCTAGTATTCAGCAAAAGGGAGAAGGAAAATGTATTCCTTGGGTAAATTTGAGAGATTTGATCTTGATGCACCCTGATATAAAGAGGAAAATTGATATCTTTGCTTTGAGTATTTACGGATTAGTCATCTTCCCTAAAGCTCTAAGGCATATAGATGAAGCCGTCACAGATTTATTTGATCGATTCGATAAGCAAGTTAAACGTGTTCCTGCAATTCTCACTGAGACCTTCAGATCCTTAAATGCATGTCGAAGAGCGGGAGAAGGTAGATTTCTCGAATGTGCACAATTATTGATGGTTAGGTTTCACAGTCACTTCTGGAAGGTAGATAAAATCTCTTATCGACCTTTCTGTGAGAACTATTCACCTTTAAAAGAAGAAGTAACTACGCCAAGGCGGGAAGATATATCAGCAGAAGGGTGGATGATGATTTTTCAGAACCTTCAAGAAGAGGATATTGAGTGGAGAGCTCCATGGATGGTGCCTGATGAGATACTTTACAAATGTGGAAGCTTTGATTGGGTCCCTTTACCCGGGATTTGGGGGCCATTAGATACGCTCCTTTACTTGCAACAAGACAGTATAAGTCCAGACAGTTTGTGCCGGTGACGCACGGATTGGCTCAAAGTGAATTCTCTTATAAAGGAGAGAATTATAAGAAAAAGATTCGGGAAATTGCAAATGCTTGGAAGCAAACCCATCAGATAAAGAGAGTAAGCGTGGGCGAAATGATGACTCCTGAGTATAAAGTGTGGTTAAGCAGAAGGGTTAACGATAACATTCCGGGACCAAATTTAGATGATGCTCGATCTATGGAGGAATGCTTGCGGGTAGTCCCGACGGAGCTAAAGATTATAAAGTAGGGTTTTGAAAAACAGAGTTTAGAGTTTGGAAAGAAAATTAAGCAGCTAGAGGAAGAAAAAATGCATCTAAGATTAGATGTGGAAGTACAAAATCAGAAGCCGAGAAGTTAAGAAAGGGGAAAAATAAAGCTGAAGAGGACCTAGATAGTCTAAAGATAGATTACAAGAAGATGCAACTATCAATGAGAACTGCTAGCCTAGGAAAAACGGTAGATCAATGGCGGCAAGAGGTGTAAGAGGAAAAAGTTAAGACTGAGCAATGGGAAAAGAAATTTCAAGAAATGCAGGCTCAAAAGGAGATCTTAGAAAGACAAATGTTAGAAAGTCAAAATGGAAGAAATGAGCTAAAGGCTAGGGTGGCGGAATTGGAAAGGTATCTCTATCATCATCAAAACCGTAACTCTGTCATGGAACTAAAAGCAAGTTTGAGCAAAATCGAGGAAATGAAAAAGAAAATTGAAGAATTAGAAGTGAGATTGCAGAATTGTCAAAACCATATTGGGTCCCTAGAGGTGAATGAAGAACGATGGAAGGAGGAGCTTCACTACTCTCAGAATCAAGTCAGAAATAGAGATTACATCATGGGAGAAGCCATAACCCAAATTCGAGAGGTAGCTGACTACTTGCAGACTCTGGCAGTACAAGCAGATATACTAAGCATGCAATATGAGTCACAGTCAGATCGTGGACGGGAGTTAGCTTCACTACTTAGGAAAATTAAAGATTTGGGCATTAAAGCCAAGCCATATCTGTAATCTATTTTATGTAAAGAATTTTATTTTCTAATAAAGTTTTCTATATAAAATTGAATCAGAACCGACACCTTCTTTGCATTCATGCATTTGCATTTGGTTTTCATTTCATTCATATGCATTAAAGGTCATTAAAAGATTCTAATTAAATAAAAATTGTTTCAGCATTAACCTGGACACCAGCAAAACCAAATATCCCTACGGTACCCGAACCGAGACGAAAGATATGGATCAGAGATTAGAGAAGCTTGAACAACTCCAAAAGGAGATGCACGAAAAACTTCAGCTGCAAATGCAAGAGCAGCTTGCTCAGATCCAGCAGGATATGATGGATCGGATGATGGAATCACAAAAGAATATGATGTCCCAACTGACTCAATTACTGGCAGGAGGAATAGACAAAGGGAAAAGCCTTATGGATAATATCACGGAAAGTAATCAATATCCTCCTGGCTTTACTCCAATGCGTGTACATGCACCGCCAGAGATAAGTCCACAAGGGCCATCTGTCTCTATTAAAAATCTAGAGATTTCATCATTTTTCTTCAGCCAAAACGCCATAGGAGAGAGTTTTCAAGCTGGTTTTTCATATTTTTCATCATGTAAGTTCATATGACTAAATTGAATGAATTGCTATGAAAATTTCATGAATGCTATGGTATGTTATTGTAAACTGAGATAATTGTGAAAGTATGAATGTTTGAATAAAAGTTCTAATCTAGTGGAACATTAGATTGAGTACTTTCGTTCAGTGACGCATACGCATTGACGAAAAAGACCATGGTTGGACCATGGCAATATGTGATATGTGATTTTCGTATAAGACCATATCTGGGATATGGCATCGGTGTGATATGTCATTTCTGTATAAGACCATAACTGGATATGGCATCGGTGTGATATGTGATTTCCGTATAAGACCTCTGTATAAGACCATAGTTGGGCTATGGCATCGGTGTGATATGTGATTTCTGTATAAGACCATAGTTGGGCTATGGTGTCAGTGTGATATGTGTGCTTCCGTGTAAGACCATAGCTGGGCTATGGCTTCGGTGTGTGATATGTGATTATGTGCAAGACCATATTTATACGATGGCATTGTGAAAACAAAGTACTCAATTCCGTAACTGTTCCTTAAATTGATTAAGAAAAGTAAGCGATAAATGAACCCAAGAGATTTAAATTGATTATTTATTGATATTGAACTCAACCAAGTGAATTTTGTCATTGATTTTGTGATTGACAGGAAGAATTAGTGAAATTATATATTCTATAAGTGTTATAAAATGTTCGGTAAGAATTAGTTTCTATGCCTATGAACTTACTAAGCTTACATAAGCTTACTCCTATGTGTTTAATGTTCTTTGTAGATTGACGTGAAATCGGTGGATCGGATCAACACATCAGGGCACACTATCCAAATTACTTCAATAAATTTTATTGTGCATCTTAAGGTTTATATGGCATGTATAGGGTTTAATTGAAAGGAAGTGAAGGTGTTATAAACTTAGTTATCAGCATTTTTTACTAAAACAGTTTTGGCAGCAGTAGTCCGAATTTGAAAATTCGCCAAAAATTGTGTAAATCAAATTAAAGGTTGAATAAAATATGAAATTAAATCATATTGAGACTAGTTTTACATAGAATAAACGGTGTAAGCAAAAAAATTTCATTTTATGATATATTTGAATTTTTGTGAGACAAGGTCAGATTGATTTTGGTTTCCCTTGTTTTGATTTTGGAAAATCATTTAAAGTTGTATATAACTACTTGGGGGTTTAAATTTGAAATTTTAAACTCTTAATGAGTCTACTTTCAATATAAACAAACTAAAACATCATCCAAATCTCGTACTAAGAGATAATTAATTTTTAGTTAAGAAAGGTAAAAAAATGTCAAACAGCAGAACAGAGATAAGTTTGAAGAATTAACTGTACTTATTGAATAAATTATAAACTTTGAAATTTTTATGGTAGAAAGATATTTGAGTCTAGTTTCTAAAACATCAAGAGGATATTAATTTCGAATTCAGTGGCTTGAGATATAAATAATTTAGTGACTATGACTCAAGTGGATAGTTTTACTATGAACAGTAAATATCATGAATTATCTGAAAATGTTTTGAAATTTTCGATAATGCTTCGTAACCCTATTCCAGTGTCGGATATGGGTTAGGGGTGTTACAGTTATCATGAATTTTACGAAATTAGCATTGAGATAAGAAAATAACTTAACTGGGTGCATTTGTAATACCCCAAAAATTTTCAATAAGGCATGTGGTATTGTTCTTGTAACACCCTTACTCGAATTGAACCAATATATCTCAAGCAAAGGTTATCACATTTGAGCACACCACTTAACTTAGAAAATCATATTAAACACTTCGTTTTAAAATATTTAAGCTTGTTTGAAGTTATTTGAGTCATTTCTAAGCTTCCTTTAAAATTTGGTTGCATTTGGGGGCCATTGAGGACATTTTTTGAGCAAATCTGGGTAAAGAGGATCAATATTGTGACATTGGTAAGTGAATGTCAAAACATTGGTGGTATAATACCCCAAGGCCGCGAAAATCACTAGTGGTGTCGCGACATTGATACCAGAATTGCCCAATGTTGTAACCATGGCTAGTGAATATCGTAACATAGGGGGCAATTTGCCCAAAATATGACTGAAACACCTAAAACTAAGTCAAAATTATCTCCAATTGTTTCATAACATTTCTAAACATTTTTTGGCCTCAACATATATCAAAATTCATAGTCAAAAACATTTTTAGGAACTTCTGGTGTTTGGAGTCCTTTATTAAGTCTGTGCTACTTGGGTTGTGGGCATTCACTTTCTTCAACAATTGGAATATCTTCACTTACTCTAAGCCTATTTTGATACTTCTTAGTAACTGATTTCTTAGAAGAAGCAGCAACAGCTCTCTCCTTAACACGAGTGTTTCCCAAAATAGCATTAATGTCCATATCTGGTGCTTGAATGAGCGAAGTATGAGCTTTTGAAAGAAATCTTGCACCATCAATATGAGTATTAGCTTGGTTCGAAGAAGAAGAAAAAGGAAGAATATCGTGAGTAATAAGCTAATTACAAGGACAAGTTCCACAAACTTCATAGAAATAGAAAGGGGGCTCCCCTATTCGCCCAATTAGAACTTGGGCTAGGTTACTGGTAGCATTAAAAGGCCAAGCCTCAAAAGCTGATGATATGTTAAAGTCATTCAACCAATTGATGGAATCATTCACTCAACAACCATTTGGGCTCAGATTCTGTAAACACTATTGGAAGGTATTCCCAACTGTAATTGTTTCTACTAGCTTCAATGTGAGCCTCTACTCAGTCTTTTATATTGTTTCAATGCAACTTTTGAATCAACTTACTGATAATGAGCACAAACAGATTCACGAGGAAGAGACCAACGTGTGGGAAAACCAAAACCATTTTCAAGTCTACAAATGACTGTTACAAACTTGTCTTTCTTTAAGTGTAAATTTGAAATACTATTTTGAATGATAGACTCACAATCTTGTCGAACACTAAAGTGAGCATTTCCAACACTAGCCCCTTGCCTTCTAATCTTTAATTGATAAAACTTCTGGAAAACACCCAAAATGCATGGGTGGTTCATTATGCATGTAGCAATCAATGAAGGCAACCAAGGTCCACTAGGACAATGCTGATAGTTGTCCAACTACAATGCCATATTCTGATAGTACTGAGCAAAATAATGGATGTAATGATAGAAGAAAGCTAACCTCCAGTAGAATTAAAGAAAGGATAAATCCTTAGGTATTGTCTCACAGACGACACCTTGGCGGCTATCACAAATCATAAGTAAAATTTGGGTAATGAACATCCTGAACTCCTAAGTGCTTATGTATTTCTTCTTGGGTGGTGGTACATTCATATGAAGGAGTTTCAACGCTCAATAGGGTATCTTGGGGCCCTAAAGGTCTGAAGGTGAAAGGGTATATAGGAATGGTGTTTCAGTTATTTTGGCTATGGCCTCTTCCAATAGCATTTATAAGTAGGATAAGAAATGAAATGAAGAAAAGAAAAGATTACCTTTGAGAAATCAGAGACTGAAATTGATGAAGGTAGAAAGATTTTGCAAAAATAAGTTAGGGTTACAATCGATTAAGAAAAAGTATTTGAAGGGGGTTGGAATGTATGTTTTATAAAAACAAATGTAACACCCCTTAACCGTATTCGATGCCAGAATCGGGTATGAGGCATTACCGAACTTAACTCACTTGAACATACAACTTTAGGCTATAGGATTTCATTCCAACTTAAAACTTTCCACTCCCATTCAAAACATTCCCATTATAGGCCTACGAGGCCTTAAACATGCAAACGGTGGGTCTCGAAATCAACTCGGAAACTTTTGTAAACTTAGAAAAATTTTACCTTAACAGGGTCACACGCTAGTGTGAAATAGGACACGCTCGTGTGAGCAGACCGTGTGGTCACACTGTCGAAACCATTTTTTATTTTAGGTTTGAAAAAATGGGGATTGACTTTAAAAATATGGAGTCGCCACCAACCCTTTTGTTTGGGTGGGATTGGATACCTTGAAGAAAATAATTTTGGTCTACGAAATAGAAAAACAGGTTCGGGAGTCGATTATACACGAGGAAGCATTAACACCCTCGCATGCCCAAAACTGGTACCAAATTGATTAACTAATGTCCTTGCGTTGAAAACTTGAAAATGTTTAAGGTATGATTCTTTTTAAAGAATGTTAATTAATTTTGAATTGAATCTCGAGATTCACTTGTTTCAAAAGAATAAAAATATCATATCCAACATGTTAGGATATGACATGTTTATACCTCGACGCCGAGATCATCTTTGATCTTCAAAACACGTGATAAAAAAGGGTATTTGGTTATTTCGTCGAACGGAAAATTTACACCCAGCACGTTAGGGCATAATTTTTCCTAATTTCCAAACGCGCAAATATTGCCTTATTTTGAAAATTTTCAAATACGTAATTTTAAAATTGGCTCAATAAACATTTTATTTGGTATATTTATAATAAAAATAGAACACTTAATAAGGGCTCGAATACATTGGAGTATGAAACGTAAAACAATAACAAGTAGACATAATTATAGAAATAATTTAATACAAAATATATAATAACGATAATTGCATGGTGTAAAAGACACATATTAACAATCAAAGGTCAATAAACTACAAGATATAATAATTCTACAAAATTTACAATGACAAATTAATATAAAACAAAATTTGAATGCTAACAAATGGATTTAAAATAAAGAAAGTGGAGTTCGAAATCTACAATTATTGAAATTATTTAAAATAGAGTAATTTTTTAATGAGCTTATGAAATATGTATTAAAAAAATTAAAAATGAATTATACAAAGCAACAAAAAAACATAATAATTGAATTTTAATTAAACATTTATACAATAAATATAAATAAGATATATATAAATGGGAATAAAAATAAAATAAAAATATTGTGGAATCAAATACAAAACAATTTTATTTAAATAATTTGAATAATAAATGAATTTAATACAAAAAGAATACGAGAATTTAAATAAAGACTAAACTTAATTGGAAAAGAAATGAAATTTAAAGGCTGTTTTATAAAGAATTTGCAAAATTCCAGACTAAATTAAAAAGCATTCAAATAATCAGGGGTTAAAATAGCAATTATTTAAACGACCAAAACGCAGTGTTTGCTATTGGAATAAATTAAAACAGCGCACAATACTTAAGGAAGAAATTAAAGAACGTGAAAATAAGAACGGAGTTCAATCAGTTAATGGTGCAAAATATAGGGACTAAATGCACAAATATTCCCTCGGGGCTAAAACGCGTGGGTTTCAACCGCATTCGGGTCGGGTCGCTGGGTATAGGCCAATACGGTGTTGTTTAAAGGCTATTGCCATAAGCCTAAAAGGCACCGTTTTGTTCACAGATTTAAAAAACAAATTAAAGCAGTTCAAAACACTTATGTCCTCTTAAAACAAAACCCTAAAATCCCTTTTCATCTTCGTTCCCAGCCGCAGAGAGAAGAAGGAAGATTCGGCCACTTCGACGCCATGATAATCGGCGATTAGTGGCCAATTGAAAAACCACCCAACCGCTCTTCTCTTCAAACCAGGCCTGGCCCTAGCCTGGACGACCTCTTTTATTTCGATTTCGACGAAAAAAAGAGTCCGCCGTTTCAACTTTCGCAGGTAAGTTCCCCCTTTCTTTTATTTTCGCATATAGAAAAAGAAGGAAAGGAAAAGATCAGAAATAAATTCAAAGATAAAACAATAAAAGAGAAGAAATTGAAAAAGCAACCTTTTGAATCTGTTTTCTATTGCTGTATTATCTTTGTGCGTAATAATCGTGAGCGTAAAAAAAACAGTGGTTTGGTTCAGCTCCTTTTATAGCCGATTCTAAAAAATCAGAAAATACAAAGTTTTTTTACTGTTTTATTCCTTTTCTATGTTGTATCTGCTGTTGTTGTGGTCTGATTTGTAGGTACGGAGGCGACGTGGCATTTGGCACGGGGTGTACGAAGGTCTGCTAAAGGTACGGAGGCGCGTGGTGATGCAGTGAAGACACGCACGTGGCGCGAAGATGCTCTTGGAACCCTTAGGGTTTCTGCTTGCTGAAACCATTTGGGCTAGTTTTGGGATTGGGCCAATTTGGGTTATTTTAACTGGGTTTGTATCTATGTATGTCGTTTGGGCTGGTAGGGGTATTTGGGCTAGGTTTGGGTTTTGGGCTTATAAATGGTTGTATGGACTGGACTATTTTTGTATTATTATTATTATTATTATTATTATTATTACTATTATTATTATTTGGTTTTGGTTTTTTTATTTGATTAATGGGTCGGGCAAATTTTGGGCCCTACAGCTGCCCCTCTTTGCTCATTGTTGAGTAACGAGAATAGAGTAAAGACTTTAAAAGGGGGCCAAATTTGCCTGGTATTGGCTTCTTGGCACTTCTATCGATGCTTTTCTTCTTTGAATTCCATCCCACTGCATCTTCAGGGGCCCGGGAACTAGCGCTTCAATTCCAGACTTGTAGCTTCAATCTGCTCAACTGTAACCTTAAGGAGAAGGGATTTGTAGTCTCAACCTACTCCACTGGGGCTTCAAGATGATGAAAATCCAGAGAGTAGAGATTTGTAGCTTCGATCTTCTCACTGAAACTTCTAGGAAATAAAGGTTGATCCTCAATAACCTTAGGGAGAAGGGATTTGTAGCCTCAACCTGCTCCACTGGGATTTTGAGGTGATAAAAATCCAGAGAGAAGAGATTTGTAGTTTCGATCTTCTCACCGAAACTTCTCGAAAATAAAGGTTGATCCTCAATAACCTCAGGGAGAAGGGATTTGTAGCCTCAACCTGCTCCACTGGGACTTCGAAGTGATAAGAATCCAGAGAGAAGAGATTTGTAGTTTCGATCTTCTCACTGAAACTTCTCAAAAATAAAGGTTGATCCTCAATAACCTCAAGGAGAAGGGATTTGTAACCTCAACCTACTCCACTAGGACTTCGAGGTGATAAGAATCCAAAGAGAAGAGATTTGTAGTTTCGATCTTCTCACTGAAACTTCTCGGAAATAAAGGTTGATCCTTAATAACCTCAGGGAGAAGGGATTTGTAGCCCCAACCTACTCCACTGGGACTTCGAGGTGATGAAATTTGTATCTTTGATCTGCTTCGCTCAGGAAGGCAAGATCCTCTATCTTCAATCTGCTCCACTGCAAACTCAGGGATGCCAGACTGGTATCTTCGATCTGCTTCGCTCAGGAAGGCAAGATCTTCGAATTCTCCGATGTTGCGACACCGTCTTCTGGAGGACCTGTCCTGTAAAATCGGTTTTGTGTTTATGCTTATGCAAAATGGTTAGGATGCAATGATCGGAATGAATCTAATACTCCTAACTAAATGTATTATGGACGACATTCGCGTGAATGCCGAATGCCATGAGAGTGATTTTTTTTTACAATGATTAGCATGCAGTGATCGGAATAAATCGAATGCTCCTAACTAAATGTGTCTTGCATGAATGCAGAATTTTATGAGAATGATCCTTTCCAAATGTTTAAAGGCATCCTTGCTCGCATCATGTTGTCCTTGTTTGGCTGGTCTTTTGACCCAAAACCCGAAGGAACAATTGTACTTTGCACAACTGATTTGCCCCCACTGTAACTTCAGGGTCCATTTCATTATACCTCGAAGGCACCAGGTTTTGTATTATTACGCTGCCACCCGCCGTGACTCAAGTGTATAGGATCTAGAATAAACTAAGCTCTGAGTGTTAAGCCTGAACACAGAATTTCATCTTTAAGGACAGTCTCCTTCTTATTGTTTGTTTGTTAAAGCCTCATCTCTGCCGTGGTACTTAAAAAATGAAGAGATCATCACTATTTAAACACCTTCTTCTCAGATATTACCAAGCCTTTAGATCTGGTGAGTTCTAAACAGTAGTCCTGTTTTAGATTCTTGTATTGTTTAGAAACCTCTAGAGTAATATGCAGAACTTCTTTTATGAAAGTATTATTAGTTCATCCATTATTATTTCAATGCAACATGCTTGCATAAAGGTAATAACAATAGATGAGAATATAATTGGTGTGAAGTAAAGCTTAAGATAAATTTTCAAAAGAACTTAATCAAAAATGCTCGTCTTGAAAAGAACAGAGTATTCAAAGACAGCACATTCAATAAAAACGAATACTATGCACCCTCTAGGTATCGCAGCCTGAGCTTCTCTGCCCGAGCTTCTAGAAGACTATTTTGAATTCGACATGTGTTTAGGAGATCTTGAGTACTTTGTTGATGCACCAAGATGCAACATACCCCTTCCTTGTTAATTCAAGTATAGCAGGATCACCACATGTCATAATTTGAGCCACCCTTTTTGGGTTTTCAACTCAAACCCCCTTTGGCCTCAAAGTGCCCTTTGCGGGTTTTCACCTTGGTCACTCCGCTTTTCACTTTTTTTTTAAGAAAATCTCGAAGCGACCTTTGCGGGTTTTCACTTTGGCCTCTTTTCTTTTTCACGTGTAGTACTTCTTGACTGAATCCGAATTTATAGGATTGGGCAAGTTTTTCCCATCCATTTCAGCCAAAATTAATGCCCCTCCGGAGAAAGCCTTCTTTACCACGTAAGGTCCTTCCCAATTTGGCATCCATTTTCCTCTGAAATCTCTTTGTATAGGGAGAATCATTTTCAATACGAAGTCTCCCTAATGAAATTCCCTCGGGCAGACCTTTTTATCGTAAGCGCGCATCATTCATTTTTGATACATCTGTCCATGCTGGATAGCCCTTAGCCTCTTTTCCTCAATCAAGTTCAATTGATCATATAGAGACTAGATCCATCCTGCTTCATCTAACTTTAGCTCTGACAGAACTAGGAGGGAAGGTATCTCTATTTCAATAGGTAAAACTGCCTCAATCCCATAGACCATTGAGAAAGGTGTTGCCCCAGTAGAAGTCCTGACAGATGTCCAATGGGCATATAGAGCAAAGGGCAACTTCTCGTGATAATGTCTATAAGTTTCTGTCATCTTTCCTACAATTTTCTTAATGTTTTTATTAGCTGCTTCTACTGCACCATTCATTTTTGAACGATATGGCGACGAGTTGTGGTGTCTGATCTTGAACTGACTACAAACTTCCGCTATCGTACTGTTGTTCAGGTTGAGTGCATTATCAGATATGATCTTTTCAGGCATCCCATATCGGCATATAATTTCTTTCTTTAGGAATCTACTAACTGTCGATTTAGTGACACTAGCGTATGAAGCAGCCTCTACCCACTTGGTGAAGTAATCAATGACTACAAAAATGAATCGATGTCCGTTTGAAGCCTTTGGCGAAATTAGTCCAATGACATCCATGCCCCACATAGAGAAAGGCCATGGAGAAGTCATAACATGCAGGGGCGAAAGAGGTACATGAATTTTGTCCCCATAAATCTGGCATTTGTGACATCTCTTGGCATTGTTGATGCAGTCACCTTCCATGGTTGACTAATAGTATCCGAATCTCATAATCTGTCTGGCCATTGTAAAGCCGTTAGCGTGAGTCCCACAGACACCCTCATGGACTTCTTCTAGAATTTTCTTAGCTTCAATAGCATCCACACACCTCAAAAGTACTTGATCCTTCCGTCTTTTGTACAAGACCTCCCCGTCTAAGGCATAATCATAGGCTAGCCTTCTCAACGTCCTTTTGTCGTTGTCAGTAGCCTGCTCAGGATATTCACGATTTCTCACGTATCCCAATATATCCTGATACCAAGGGTGATTGTCTCTTTCTTCTTCATCCACATTATAGCAATGGGCTGGAGCCTCGTAGATACTCATTTGAATAGGCTTTAGATCCACTTGTTTGCTTACTTTGATCATAGAGGCCAAAGTGGCCAAAGCATCTGCCATGTGATTTTCTTCTCGTGGGAGATAACTAAAAGTGATATCGTCAAACCCCTCAATTAACCCCATAACTATCCTTCGGTAATTGATCAATTTAGGGTCTCTTGTTTCCCATTCGCCTTTTAGTTGGTAAATCACTAGTGCAGAATCTCCATATATTTCTAGCACTTTGATTTCACGCTCAATGGTTGCCCGGAGTCCCATGATACACGCTTCAGATTCTACCATATTATTTGTACAATCGAAATCCAATTTGCAAGTGAATGGGTAATGATCTCCATTTGGGGCTACTAACACCGCCCCAATTCCATTACCGAAGCATTTGATGCTCCGTCGAAATTTAGCTTCCAAAGAGGATTCTTTATGGCGTCTTCCTTCACTGCCTCTACATACATTAAATCCTCGTTGGGGAAATCAAAATTCAATGGCTTGTAATCCTCTAAAGCTCTACTTGCTAGAAAGTCTGCTATTACACTCCCTTTCACAGCTTTTTGACTCACATAGATGATGTCGAATTCAAAAAGCAAATTTGCCATCTGGCTATCATTCTATTTAGAGCAATTGACTCCATCATGTACTTTAGGGGGTCTAATTTCGAGATTAACCAGGTGGTGTGGTACATCATATATTGCCTCAATCTCCGAGTTGTCCAAATCAAGGCACAACACAAATTTTCAATTGGTGAATATCTCATCTCACACTCAGTGAATTTCTTACTGAGGTAGTATATCGCCCTTTCTTTTCTCCTTGAATCATCATGCTGACCCAGTACACACCCCATAAAGTGATCAAATACCGTTAAGTACAGGATTAGTGGCCTATCTGGGCTAGGGGATACCAAGACTGGAGGATTTGACAAGTACTGTTCGACCCTATCAAAAGCTTTCTGGCATTCATCATCCCACACACCTGGATTATGTTTCTTCAGAAGACGGAATATGGGGTCACATTTTTCAGTTGACTGTGAAATAAACCAAGCAATATAATTTAACCTTCCAAGGAAACCTCGAACTTCTTTTTGAGTGCGTGATGGAGGCAATTCCTGTATAGCCCAGACCTTGTCTGAGTCAATCTCGATTCCCTTTTCACTGACTATGAAGCCTAACAATTTTCCCTATCTAGCTCCAAAAGTGCATTTTGTGGGATTGAGCTTTAACTGGAATTTCCTCAGTCTCAAGAACAATTTTCTCAAAACTCATATATGTTCAACCTCTGTTAGGGATTTTGCAATCATATCATCAACGTAGACTTCAATCTCTTTGTGCATCATGTCATGGAACAAGGTCACCATAGCTCTTTGGTATGTAGCTCCTGCATTTTTCAACCCAAATGACATTACTTTGTAACAGAACGTACCCCACAATGTTATGAAGGTAGTCTTTCTCATATCTTCAGGATGCTTTTTATCTGATTGTACCCCGAGAATCCGTCCATAAATGAAAACAATGAATAGCCTGCTGTGTTATCCACCAGAGTATCAATATGAGGAAGAGGAAAATTATACTTTGGGCTAGCCTTATTTAGGTTTCTATAATCCACACACATTCGCACTTTCCCATCTTTCTTAGGGACAGACACAATGTTGGCTACCCATTCGAATATTTGATCTCTTGCAAGAATCCGGCATCAAACTGCCTTTTGACCTCCTCCTTTATTTTTAGCACAATATCCAGTCTCATCCTTCGGAGCTTCTGCTGAACTGGCCTGCAATCCCCTTTTATAGGCAGGCGGTGTACTACAATGTCGGTGCTTAAACCGGGCATATCCTTATATGACCATGCAAAGACATCCTTGAATTCCTATAGCAACTCGACAAGATCCTGCCTTGTTTCTTCGGCTATACATGTTCCAATATTTACTACTTTCCCTTCCTCCAATGTCACAGTCTCTACTGTTTCCTTATGAGGTAGAATTTGTTTCTCTTCCTACTCTACCATTCTTACCAAGTCAGGAGATAAGTCATCGTCCGTGTCATCTTCAAAATCCTATGATCCTTCTAAACACATGTCTTGCTCAAAAAGATATTCTAAGTCCCTGGCAGCGTCGCTCATGTCATTGATATCCGGGGACCTATTGTAAGTTCAAAAGATATGGAAAGAATAAATGAATTTATGAACGATTATTTGTATGTATAATTATGAATAATTATGAAAGAATGATTTGAGGGAATCAAAAAATAAAGAAAAGAATGGAAGAATGTTTGCTTCAAATGATAGCAAAGATGTACTTCATTAATATAATAATGTTTGAACATGCGCCTATTTCACAAAAGAAATCTTATCGCTTCTAGGCTTTAAAGCAATAAGTGCGTTCTAAACATTACTCTGAATAAGCTTTAAATACTACAGAAATTTCCTCTGTAGTCCAATTGTCTAAAATGCTTCCCGGTTCATAAGGTCGAATATCTAATAAGGTCCCCTCTTCAACTGCCTCATCGGATACGGCATTAATGCAGACACTGCCCAACATCGCTACAATGTCTTCTCTCTTCGGCGCCTTCTGCTCAGCATGAATAACCCCTCCCGACACAAAGGTTTTGGAAATGTGTGGAATTGTCATGGGTTCCCACTTGGTTTCCTCGCCACTCAAACGAGCACGTCTTCTTTCTTACCTTTTTTCTAATTCTTTCTTTTTTTTTTTTGTTTTGCATCTGGCCTAAACCCTAAGCCAAAGCGATCTTGCTTTTCTTTCAATAATGGGGCCAAAATTCTCCCCTGAAGATACTTTCCAAGCCCTTTTCCAGGCAAAGCTCCTTTTCCTACAGTCATCTGCAATCCCATTCTTGTGGTTTTGGAGATTCTCTGCACCAAAATTCTATTTCCTTCCGTAATGAAAGTTGCATTCACGAATTCTAAGGACCGAAAAGAACATTCAGTCATCTCATTGTTTATCTCTAAATACGGCATATCACTAGTCACAGCTGCAATAATATCCTCTTCAGCCTTTATTGTTATTAGCCGGCCATCAATTATCAACTTCAACTTCTGATGTAATGATGAAGGTACTGCTCCTGACGAATGTATCCACGGTCTTCCTAGTAAGCAGTTATAGGAAGGCTTGATATCCATGACCAAGAAATCCACCTCATAAGAAGTCGGGCCAATTAGTAAGGGTATCTCAATTCTCCCCATGACTCTTCTTTAGGTGCCATCAAACGCCTTCACTATGCTCTGGCACTCTTTCATGTGCGAACTGTCCACGGGCAATCTATTTAGAGTGGACAAGGGTAATACGTTTAATGCCGACACGTTGTCTATCAAGACCCCTGGTAGTGTGTACCCTTTGCATCTAGTGGTAATATGCAAAGCCTTGGTGGATCCTCTACCACCTGGTGGTATCTCGTCGTCATTGAAATAGATGAAGTTATCAGCACTTATGTTACCAATCAATCAATCCAGTTTATTAACCGAGATAACATTGGCCACGTAAGTCTCATTCAAAACTTTCATCAAAGCATTTCTGTGTACCTCCGAATTCTGAAGCAACGCTAACACAGATATGCACGCTAGCTATTTGTGCAGCTGTTCTACAACACAATATTCACTGTGTTTCAAAAATTTTAGGAACTCTTTAGCTTCTTCCTCTTTCACTGGTTCCTTGATAGGCGACTCAGGCTCGACTGATTTTTCTTTCTCCTGCTCTACCATTGGAGCTTTCCCTTTTGTCAAATCATAGCGTCTCCCGCTACGAGTATGAGAACATACATCTAGTTCCTCCTTTGAAGCACTAGCCGAATTCTCCTTCCCTGGGATTGCCACGTTACACTCATAGTTCCAGGGAACCTTCTTACTATCTTTATAAGCAAAGGCCGCGAGCCTCTGTATTATCACTCTCGGTGCTGTCTGTATTCCAGCTCCATTATTTTTGGGTCGCGAAATAACGATCACTGGAAAGTTGACTTTTGAGCTCTCTGTTGTTGACTCTGATGCGCATATGCTCTTCTCTTTCGCGCCTTCTTCACAAAACTCAATTTCTTTATTGTTCATCAAATTTTGTACCAAAGTTCTAAACTGCTTACAATTCTGAATCTCATGTCCCATTTCATGATGGTACTCACAATAATTTGCCAACTTTTCCTGACTCTCTTCTGCAACAATTAGTCTCTATTTGACCATTTCTTTCCAGACCAATCTTAAAGGAGTCTTAATCTCCGCGACACTTGCCTTGATTCTTTTCTCCGATCTTTTGCTAATTGCATTGACCCCGTTATTAGTATGATTGAGTAATGGATTTTCTGCATTTGGCGCGTCATCTAACTTCACAAACCCCATATTGATGAATCCTTCTACCAATTTCTTAAAGGCGAGGCAATTTTCTATTGAATGCCCTGTGATCCCCGCATGGTACTCACACTGTGCATTCGAGTTATACCATTTGGGATACGGAGGTTGCATTGGTTTTAGATAGTAAGGAGACACAACATGCGCGTCGAATAAGCTTTGATATAACTCCTTGTACGTCATTGGGATCGGCGTAAATTGGAGTTTCTCATTGCTTTGTCTTGTGGTGCTAGATTCTTTCCTGGATGAACCCTAATGCCCCGTAGCCACTGCTTTTGGCTGATTGACGGTGATAGACTTCGAGTACCCTATGCTTGCGTTATTCACTTCACTTTCTTTCTTCCTTGTGGTCGTTCTTTTGTTACTTTCCCCTGCCTCAATATTTCCACTTTTTATGGCGTTCTCGATCATTTCTCAGGTCATTACAATGTCTGAAAAACTCCTGGTTGCACTTCCTAGCATATGCGTGATAAATGGGGCCTTCAATGTATTGATAAAGAGTATTGTGGTCTCTTTCTCCAGAAGTGGTGGCTGGACTTGGATGGCAACCTCCCTCCACCTCTGTGCGTATTGTCTAAAGCTCTTATTTCCTTTTTTCTTCATGTTTTGAAGAGTAATCCTATCGGGAGTCATGTCTGTCACATGACTGTACTATTTCATGAATGCTTAATCCAAATCTCTCCATGAACCAATTCTGGCACAGACTCAACCGGTTATGCTGCGGCTCCCACCAGGCTATCCTGGAAGCAATGAATCAACAGTTGGTCATTGTTAATGTATCCCATCATCCTTCTACAAAACATAGTAATATGGGCCTCGGGGCAACTTGTCTTATTGTATTTCTCGAATTCAGGCATCTTGAATTTGTATGGGAGCACCAAGCTTGGGACCAAGCTTAAATCCTTGGCATCTACTCCATAACAGCTATCAGCATTTTCTATTGCCTTAAACTTCTCTTCCAACCATTTACATCTATCTTCTAGCTGCTTTGGTAATTCCACTTTTACCCTCTCTCCTTCTGCTATCTCATCCAAATCAGGGGCATTGGGGTTGATTGGACTATGGCCAGGGTTAGAGCCTGAGCCGTCTTGTAAATTCATCGATAGAGAGGCTCCGGCTGGAATCTGTTGCGGCCAATTTTGTCTTTGTTTTATATGTTTAATTTGCAAAATTTCCAATTTTTCCCTTGTTTCTCCTTATTTTCTTACTGACTTTCTTGCCCAAACCATCCAGCCCATATAATTTGGGCCTAATTGCCTTTTAAATCCCTTCTTATTAGTCATTTAAGCTATTTAATCACAATTTAACAAATTTTGCACTATTTTTAATTTAGTCCTTTTAATTAATTAACTATCCAAACATTAAAATTTTCTAACAAAACTTTAATACTAACTCAATGACACTCCATAAATATTTATAAAAATATTTATGGCTCGACTTATGAATTCGAGGTCTCGATACCTTGTTTTAGACCCAATTTACCTATTAAATTCTTTTTAAGCAATTCATTCAATTTAGCCATATGAACTTACATGATGAAAAATATGAAAAACCAGCTTGAAAACTCTCTCCTATGGCGTTTGGGCTGAAGAAAAATGATGAAATCTCTAGATTTTTCAATTTTGTCTTTGTTTTATATGTTTAATTTGCTAAATTTCCAATTTTTCCCTTGTTTCTCCTTATTTTCTTGTTGTATTTCTTGCCCAAACTGTCCAGCCCATATAATTTGGGCTAATTGCCTTTTAAATCCCTTCTTATTAGTCACTTAAGCTATTTAATCACAATTTAACAAATTTTGCACTATTTTTAATTTAGTCCTTTTTAATTAATTAACTATCCAAACGTTAAAATTTTCTAACGAAACTTTAATACTAACTCAATGACACTCCATAAATATTTATAAAAATATTTATGGCTCGACTTATAAATTCGAGGTCTCGATACCTTGTTTTAGACCCAATTTACCTATTAAATTCTTTTTAAATCACAAAATTCACTAATTCAAAAATTCTTCTAAATTCACACTTGACCCATAATTATTAATTTATTAAATTTTCAAACTTGTAGGATTTAGCGATCCCAAATCACTGTTTCCAACACCACTGAAAATTGGGCTGTTACAACAACTTTATTGTATTAAAATCTATGAGTAAATGAATTTAATTGTCTTTTGTTGTAAAATTACGATGGCTCAGTAATTCAATTTCCACTTTGAGCTTCAATTATTTAATTACTATAAATTAAATAATAATTCAGAAGGATTTATTTAATCTCTAAGTCATCCCTTGTTCTTTAGCGAAAAAATGCATGTTGCGTATAGTGATACATACAATTGATTTCTCTACTTGTCGTTTTTATTCATACAATGTATCGGTTCAAATGCAATCCACAAAGGGTTGTGTTGAACTAGCCTAGGAACTAATTGGACATATATAAAAACAACTTAATTTATGCATGTCCAATGACATTTTTTTATGTGTGTTACCCTCATAGGACATTCATAATCTCTTTGGGTTAAATCCATTCACCCAATGTGATCATATTTTATGTCATGGTAAATTACATCTTCCACAATGAAAAAGCCAAATACTAACACATAATAATTATATCATTTGTCCTAAACTAATGACTTGTGGCCATGCTACTTTTCCATAAACCATATAATGCCTATCAGAGGATATCATTTACCCTTTGTTGGGCTATGAATTTCACTGTTGTATATGAAGCCATGCCATGTAGGAGTCGTATACTTAACATACCAACTTTTGGCTCTATTACCAATTAAACTTAGGCTTTCAATAGATAAAAATATTCGAGTCACACATGTATAGTTAGTCACTTACTCAAGATTAAGGTAAGTCCCACCATGAATGTCACTAGTGAATAAATCCATAAATTAATCTATGATAAATTCAACTCGAGTCCTATCCAATGTATCGTTAGTGCAGACCATCACACTTATATCTCTATCTTTTGATAGTCATCCGTTTCAATACCCAATATAAGGTATCTCCTTAATTGGCTTTGATAGATGACGTAATAGTCCATTAATTGATTTGCTCAAATTTGATTCTTCACACTACGAATCTTTTAGATTAACTACTAATATAAGTTGTCCTCTCGCATCATGACCCGACCATACGATGCAACTTAATATTAGTTAAACGTTAGGTAATTAATGAGCCATATTTTCTTGTACATTTTTCTTTGCTTGTAAAATCGTTACTAACATACAACAAATAATAATGTAAATGATGAAATTTTATTAAACCAATTTGGTACAAGCACACACACACACACATATATATAAATAACAACACCAAGGGCACTAGATCCCAACAACAGACTGGTTGAAGTCGAGCTAAAAAACTGTTTGAACCTATTTTCTCTATAATCTAAATATATATTTTTATTTTATTATTATAATAATTTTTTACTAATATATTTGATTGAACCACATAACTTGATCAAATCTAGAATTTGTGGCTTACCGATTCAACCATCAATCTAGCTCCGAAAACATTGATCAGCGCATAGAAACCCAAAGTATTCACAGTTGTAGAAGAAACCCGAAAAGAGAGAAAGAAAAAAATAAAAAGTAGAAAGAATATATATATATATATATATAAAGAAAAAAAATTACTTTTTTTTGTCATATGACAATTTTAATTGGTTATATTTTTTAAATAAGCTTAACAATATTAGCTAAGGATTGGAAAAAAATTAGATACTCTTGATAGAAAAAACTGTTTAGAATTAAAATGAAAAAAACAACATAATTTGGCTAACAGTTTATAGGTAAATCCTTAATTTTAATAGTACATATAATTTTAATACTTTAATTAATTAGTTATCCAATTATTTTATAATTTTATAAAAAATACTTGTTATGTCCTATTAAAAAAATATCAATATATATTTGAATAATTTCAAAATTTTAGACTAAAATATTAATAAATTAAAAATATTGTAAAAATAATTAAAAATTTGAAAAGAAAAAAAAAGGGATAATGTTGTAACTTTACCACTACTAGATTAAACGGAAATATGGGTTTTCCGGAGGCTTATTGCAGGGTAGGGTACATTCCAAAATCCAAATGCACGGTGCAATACAATTGTAATGACTTCTCCCATTTTCTCATTGGATTTGCGGCTGAATCTAAAGAAACCCTTGTTAGTTTAAGCAAAATGACATGTACCACATATTTGATGTCATTCTAAAACTCTTTCGTTCTAGTGTATTTTCCATTTCTTCTTATACCAAAGAAAGGGATGCACATCTAGCGGTAGACAAACAGAAAAGATTTTTTTTTCCAGCCATTGATGATGTGAAAAATGTTTAAGAAAGGTTCCTTACAGCTTCTTCCCTCCAACAAGAGGCGACTCATCGTATCCTTTATTGATCCTTTTCGTATACTTCCGATGCCGCCTTTCTCTAGCGTATAACACCCAAAAGAACAACGAAAACATCACAGAACCAGTGGCGGCGACTAAGCCACTGTAAACCCATTTGCTGTATTTCTTCAGACCTGGACAATGGTTTGTGGTTATATTTCTCAAAGTGTCTTGGATTATGCTGCAGTCAGCAACGCCAGCAATGAAGGGATTATAGTCATATAACCCGTTGCTTATATTCACTGCTTTAATCATCTCAGTATACATGTCTGGTGTTAGACGGCCTGGTGTGGTGCAATCACCATCTTCTGAAACTTGACATACATATTTCTCCCACTCCTGCATGAAATTGAAAACATGGTAAATCAAAAATGAAAGATTGGAATTGAACAAGTTTTGAAGATCAAAGACAAATACAGTTTTGAAAAAGTTAAAATCCTTTTGATTCATAACGTTGGATTTAAATTCCGATTATTTCAATTTTGATTATTATTGTGAATTCAGTTTGCAAGTTAAAAACAATAGTAATTCTAATCAAAATAATTGAATTTCATTTTTATTTTATTTAAAATTAAATTTTAACTTTTATAACATAAAATAAGGATAAATATTAAAACTACATATGGACTTTAGTCTAATATGCATTTATATATATATATATATATATATAATTTTGATTTGATTCAATTTTCACTAATGACCAAGCATAACATCATTTTATATTTATATATTATATACCCAAATAACTATATTTATCCAACATAAAATAAATTAGTGTATTTATTTAAATTTATCTAACCAAATCAAAATTAAATTTTCATGTATTCATCTTATCCACAACCAAAATTTATCTGTATAATTATATCAAATCAAAATTAATATATCAAATTGTACATTACATCAAAGTTCATACATAGTTTTTAAATTTATCCATAAAGTTAAATATTTTAAATTTTCAATTAATATCTAAAGTTAAAAAAAAAGTCTAATGAACTAAACTTTAATTTTTATTTTTTTTTGCCTGAATGAACTGAAGTTGGGGGTACATTTAATTTTAAAAACCAAAATTCGAATTTTTAAAATCAATCCAAGCCAAACTTTTACCATCAAATTTTCTATTTCTTACCTCTGTTGCATTTTTCAAGGGAACTTCATCACCGCAACTCTCCTGAGAGTCGCCATGTTTGTATGGGTCGCAGATTAAAGGCACTAATGGACCGGATTGATTGTTTGCGGTATTGTTGTTGGCTAAAACGGTAATGAATTGGTTCAGTAAATCGTTAACATTTGTGGTTACTCCTTTCCCTGCTTCCTTGATCTCTTCGCCGAATGCCATGTCAAAACAAGGGAGAACTTCCCCCATTGCTGAATCGGCCATCGGGTCTTGAATCCATTCGTCCATTGCAATGCATGTATCTGACACTATGCTGAATTATAGTCAACGGTATTCGAACAAAAACAGAGGTTACATAAATCAGATGATATGGATCGGCTGAAGTCTAACCAGATTGAAATATATTTTGCATGTTTGATTTACTATTCATCTTCCAACAATATTATTTTCACAATTTAAATTTTGTATTCTTATTGACTTATCACTACACCGGATGAATTAGAATTAGAGGTTCCAAGCATAGCATTTTTAAAGACCTGTGAAAAACGAGAAACAGGCCGCACAAGAAAAATGTGAGTGTGATCACAATCCACCCAATGACCACGAACCTACAATTGCAAAAGTGTAGATTTTTCGTTAAAAGATGGAAAATTAAGAATGAAAGATAGAAGCCATGACGATTCTATGTTACTTACATATACACACATGTTTTCATGCCAAGAATGGAAAACACTGCAATCCATCAAAAACAAAAGAACTTGAGGAGATAGCTAATATAAGATAAAAACTTGGTTTATGAAATAAGAATGATAGCCCATTATTTGTTAAAATGAAAAAGAAATAATCAATTTTGGGTAGACTTGTCAAAATGTCTGGTTGTAAAGGTTGACCCAATATTTGAAAGAGTTAAAATTTAAAAATTTAATAATCAACAACAGATACTAATTAATATCACTTAATCTACTTCTGAGAACAAAACAACTTACAGAATCCAAGAAATGCCAAGAGGAGCATGAAAACAGTAATAGTGATAAGAGCAGTGTTGCTGCAATAAAAGAGCAATGAATTGGTTAAACAAACCTGTTAATATACCATATTTCTCTTGTCTGAATTGCTTCTAAATTGCATAATAACGATCATATAATCAAAATGTCGATGGAAAAGCAAGTTAATTAACATACATTTGTTTGAGTAACTTTCTTATTTCATCTGTGATGTCTTGCGATTTGATACGAGGAAGGCTTCCTACGGAGTCGATTAACTTGTTGGCCTTGTCCACCTCGCCTTTAAGATCATCGGGTACAAACTTATTGTTCAGAACAACATTCTTGGCAGATATAAGAAAATTTTGTATGCCTATAATATTATCGTAGATGCTTAATCCTTGATTCACAATGTAATGTGATACATCATTTACACTGGCCAGGAACTTTCCTTCTCCAGTGAACATTAAAGCACATCCAGCACTGAAAACCAAACAAGTACTTCATTAAATAAGTAATCAAAAAGTAAGTATCCTGACACATATATTTGGGAATAAGTATGTTATATGATTCTTTCTAAGCATTGAAAAACTTTGTAGAACAGAATACATCTATGTGAAACATATATCTCACCCTTAATTTTAGGATTGAGTAAAAAATCAAAATAAATGAACAAATAATATTTAAAATGTGGCATTCGAAACATAATTTTCTTTTTCAAAACAATCCAAATGAAAACAAAAAATTCTAGGGTTGGAAATGACTGAGTTGAATGAAATAGTGGAAGAGAACTTACACAGTAGCAATGGTGAAGAGTATGAGAAAGATGAGAGAACATGCATAAGCAAGTCGAGAATAGCCGTAGGGCTTGTTGCGGTGGCAACAGCAGCAACAGATGCAAGCACAAAGTAGAAAAATACCGAACAACATAAACCAGACTATAGCCATGAGAGCGAAAGGAGCTGAACTATAACCAACAGACTGCATAAAAAAAGGTGGAGTTGTACTTTTAATTGCTTGGAACATGAAAAAAATAATACACGTTGCTTTGATGAAAAAATGATTTATTTCATGAATTAAAATTACTTTAATTATACTGTTGAATTGATTTTTTATATATGATTTTATTTTAATAAAAGTAGCAAAACTATATAACTAAGATGAAAATACGTTTACTAAATTAATAAAGGATTTGTGAAATCTAGTTTCCATTAAGATAGGAAGGCAATTTTGGAATTGACTTCTATTGACCTTTTTTAAAAACTAAATGTCTCAACATTTTTATCTGTTTTCAATCACCAAATTGACCATAATCAGATTCCATTAATTACTAACCATAACAAGTGAAATAATTAAATTAAATTCAACTCTCCTGGAATTTTGTTCTACATAATTATATTAATTTTTCAACCCTAATATTTTAAATAATTAAAAATAAGTAAGAAATATATAGGGTTTTAGAAATCATACAGCAAGGTAATGTTTGCTTGTTATATCCCATCCTCCTTTGTAATCTTTAAATTTATTCAAAGGATCAGGCCTCTCTGTCTCTTCCTTAGCTAATATAATTGACAAATTTCTTGATTCAGTTTCTTCCATTTTTCGCTTCACCAACCTCATAATTCCTGCATGTAAATGAACGAACATTTTTACATAAGTCCAGTTTTTTGATGAACAAATATGAAAGAATTAAAAAAAAAAAAACTAGAGGATCTGTTAATTACCATCGGATTGCAAATCAACATTCTCATTTTGTCTACCATGAGAAACAGAAAACAATGTTGATAAAATAAGAAACAAAGCTGGTATAATGTAAAATTGCTTCAATTTTTTAGGCCTAAACATCATCGCTATTATCATTTTATTTAACTTTTTTTTTTTCTTCTGTTGTTTAGCCTCTAGGTTCGATCTTTCTCTGGAGAAACAAAGAAGGGTTTAGGCATTGCATTTCATTTAACGTCAACATTCTGTATGTGAAATGCATGTTTCAGGTTTGCAATTGAAGCACGTATTTTTTTTTTTTTTTCCAAAAACACGTATTTGCTGTTTTTGAATGTCTATATTTGTCTGTAAATTGTTATTATCAGTTTGACCAACCCACTATGTGGGTGACAATTTTTCAATTGTTTTTCTTTAAAAAATGTATTAGATATTTTAGGATTTTTTTTTTTTTTAAAAAAGTGGGTACTTTTTTTTTTAAAGAGTTAGTGGGTACATTTTAGTAAAAAAAGTGAGTAGGCTTTTCTAAGTGAAAAAGATAGGTAGTTTTCTTAAAATTAGACAATTAAATATCATTTCAAGTAAAAAAAAATTAATTTAATTTATTATAATAATTTTGTTTTATTATAAAAATAAAAGAAGAATACAAAAATTACAAGAGAAAAAAAGATAAAGAAATGAAATGAAGATTCAAACTCCCGCTTAGGATACAATAACTTGTTCATCCCTCTATTTGTTGGGTTTCAAGTACCACAAGTTACAAAGTATTAGTAACCAACATTAAGTTACCCTATAAATGATTTAGGAGTTACAAGATAATGAATTTAGGGGTTAACATTCATTCTTTATGGGTTACAATAGGATAAATTTGAGGGGTTATAGGCATTTATTTATCAATGGATTTACAACACTCCCCGTTGGATGCCTATCAATGAAAATGTCTCGTAAAAAAAACTTCATTAGGAAAAACCCTATGGGGTAAAAACTTAATGAAGAAAAATAGTACATAATTTATTATTACAAGGTGCCTCGTTAAAAACATTTACCAAGAAAACTCAGTGGGACAAAACCTTGGTTAAAGGAAAAGAGTGCAGCGTGTTTTTGACTCCCCCTAATGGCAACATCATATTACATCTAATGGTCACTAAACTAACTATAATTACGACAAAGGTAAGCGTACCTATCGAACAATAGTATAGCTATGGTGAGTAGGGAATATCGTATCCACGAGGACTAGAAGTACTAGTAATTACCATTTTTCTATTATTTAACCAATAAATTGTAATGATTGTTTTTAATCTAAAACTAACTAAATAATTTACTAACTAAGAACGCAACAGAGAATGAAATAGGAAAATAATCGAAGATAATCAATGAGATAGACAATACCCAGGAAAGAATCCACCTAGACTTCACCTATTATTCTGAATCTGGATTAAACGATTTATTCACTTGCGTCTCGATATGTAGAAATCCCTAAATTATGTTAATATCTCTTTCGAGAGTAAGAACAACTGACTCTAGGTTGATTAATTGAAATCTCTTTCTAATTAAAACCCCTATTGTCGCATTGACTCGATCTATGGATTCCCCTATTAGATTTGACTCTAATCCGGTAGATTTATGTCGTCCTATTTCTAAGATTGCATGCAACATACTCAATTATGCTAGATCTGCTCTTAAACAGTGACTTTTGCTCCACTGAAATAAGCACATTAAATATGAATTAATATCCCAAAAATATTTAAACATGAAATAAACATACATAATTAAAAACAAGAATCAAGTATTTATCATGCAAATCAGAAATCAAATAATAAGATTCATCATAGGTTTCATCTTCCCTAGATATATAGGGAAAGTTCATAATCTGAAATGAAAACATCTCAAAATCAGAAAAACCACAAGACATAAAGAATTCAATAAAACTTCGAAAGAAGTTAAAAGGAGATCTTCAATCTTGAAGGAGATCTGCTTCTGAGTTGGCTCCAATGGTGTTCTTCGAGTGATTTCTTCAATCTTCTCTGCGTGCCCCATTAGATCTTCTTCTAATTGATATTTATATACTTTAGAATGCTCAGAAAGCCTAAAAATTGGGTTTTTCTGCGTGTTTGGGAAACAGGGTGCGATATCGACACTGGCTGGCACATGGGCGTGTGGCTAGCCCGTGTGGCTCACACGGGGGTGTGACCAACCCGTGTGGAAATGCCCAGGCCGTGTGGATCCTGGAAACAACTTTATTTGCTCGATTTTGGCTCGTTTTTTGCTCCTTTCGCTCCTAAATGCTCTCCTAAGTATAGAAACATGAATTTAAAGGATTAGGAGCCTCAAATTCACTAATTTACATAATTAATCATCCAAAAACACATTATGAATGGAATTAAAATATGTTACTTTTATGACTTATCAAATATCCCCACACTTAAGCGTTTGCTTGCCCTCAAGCAAAATCCTCAACTCACAATTAAAATTAATATTTTCTCAACTCATAATTCTCACCAATAATGCTTTGTCATAATTCACAAATAATCATACATTGATAATTCAACTAAAAGAGCACTAAAGATTCAAACAATCTAAGTCGAACATTTTTAAAGCATGAAAACATAGGTATTTCCCCTTATCTAAGTAATTACCTTTAATTCAATATCGACAAGAATCGACATCCTCACTAAAGATTTACTCAAATCACTCAAAGTGTTTAAGTTCAAGAATAAGCACTCAATAGTCAAACATGAAAAGTCATTACTATAGGCTTGCATGAAAATAAATCTCCACCACTATAAAATGATATGATACACAAATCAAAATGTCTTTAGGAGGTTGTAATGGGGCTTAGGTTAAGGGTGTGGAGAAAGGCCGAGAAAGATAGTTAAAATCGAGATCGAATTGATAAATTACCAAACTAGAAAAATAAACAAATGCTGAATTAAAAACAATTACATCAATCGAAAACTATTCAAGAATAAAACGAGCTTCTTCTCAAAATATAAATTTAACTATTCAAGCTCAATTAACATAAAACTAACTAATAATCAATAAATATTTTTTCTTTGATCTTTTTTTATTACAATTATTATAAGAAGAAATAATTCAGCAAATAAAACAAAAAGGCTTAATTATGCAATTAACCAAATCAAATCTCGATAAAAAGGGAGTCAATAAAACGGGAAAAATTCTCAACGAGAAAAAAATGAGTTATGGGTTAACATTAATGGGTAAATCAAGAAACGGTGTGTTAGGCTCAACGGGGTTTACTAAGGGTTAATTATGTAGGTAGGCTTTTTATGGGATAAGTGAGTTAAAACTTAAGTGTCTTTATCATCTCAGTATATCAAATCAAAGGTGTGGTCTCAACATGTATAATCGACGCAAGTTCTAGAATAACAAATCAAATTGACACACTCGAAGATGAAGGATGAGGTGGGTCTTCGTGATGGAAAGGGACATCATCAGTGAAGTCTTTGGGTTGATTCTGTGAGCCAGAATGAACTAATCGGTATTGAGGAGGATCTACTCCATGAAGTTGCTCGATCATCCTCATATGGGTCATGCTCGATATGTCCTGTGGGGACATCTGGCCGGCAAGTGTAAGCGTAAAGGACTGCTCTGGTGTGTCTAGGAGACTGAAGTGTCAAGGTAGTCGAGTCACGTAAGGGCCTAAACAGATAGGACCCTTCCTATTGCGGCCCGTCTGATGGCGGAAAGCGAGGGAGATGAAGTAAGCTAAATAAAAAATATGCCCAGTGGCCATACTCCATAAAAAATAGGCTTCAGTAGTATTGATGACTCCAGTGCTCTTTCTTCTACCGGTCAAAGTATGAGCTAAAAGGGCATGAATATATCGTAAAGCCAGAGGGAGAGAAGTCGTATTCGAGCGACTTGCATCATAAGGTGTCATACTCGCCGTAAGATAAGCCCAACAACTAGCAGGGGAGTAGTGGATGTGTCGCTATAAGCAGAGGAAGTTCTCAGCACTCATAAACTCCTCAGTGTAGAGTTCCAAAGTAACGCCGAACTCAAGGACACTCATATAGCGCACCAGGCCACCGAGTCTGAAAATGATGGTGCCCGGCTCATCATGAGTCGTCATCGCATGCTGGAGAGAAAATGTCAAGCAGAACTCTAACATCAGCACCATATATGTGGGCTTGATGATAGAGAAGAACGGTCCCACGGGGCTGTGGCAATAAAGGCTTGAACAGACCAGCTAGGTAGACCTGCTCCAAAGCAGCCCAATCAATTCATCGACCGAAGTCGAGTTGTCCCAATTGAAGTAGCTGAAATAATTCTTCTTGGGGACCCATTGAAAATCAAAGATAAGGGTGGCGGGCCTCAGCAGAGGCGTTCGAGGAGGAGGTCGCCCCAGGGGTCTTTCGATTTTTTGAAGAGATGACGGAAACCTTAGACTTGCTACGAGTGTTTGTCATGATCTATCTACAAGAAAAGAGAATCAGAACACGTTCAGTATGCAATTATTATTGTCGTAGGAATTGACATGGTGGATTAGTGCAATCATGAACAAAACGACAATGGAATCTAACGAAATCTAGATGATCGAACATGCTACTAAATACTTGAATCCAAACAAGATATATACAAGAAATAATAATAATAATAATAATAATAATAATAATAATAATAAATAATAATCATGATAGAAGAATGGAACCGACGAATGAGCAGAACAGAAACAGATAATACCAAAAGAAAAATAAGAAGGCTAAAAACAATAATAGAAACAATAAGTAAATGTAGCAGTAGTAATAATAATAAGTCAAAACAATCTAAAGATAAAATCACTAAAGAGAATAAATAAAAATAATAATAACAGTTAGAAAAGTAAGCAGGAGTGAAAAGAATAATAATAAATAATAATAAGGCAAAAAGGGGTAACCGATGGAGGAACGATGGAAAGTCTACGGTGGCGACAGAGGTACACGACAGTGGTGCGTGCCAAGGGTGGTGGAATGCCGAGGAGGTGAAGGCTGCGCCGAGGGTGGTGAGTTCAGGGTGGAGTGTGTACGATTGCAAAAGTGGGTA
This sequence comes from Gossypium australe, assembly GCA_005393395.2. Classification (NCBI taxonomy): domain Eukaryota; kingdom Viridiplantae; phylum Streptophyta; class Magnoliopsida; order Malvales; family Malvaceae; genus Gossypium; species Gossypium australe. The sequence continues at coordinate 34,031,619 of CM016615.1, read as the reverse complement.
AAGGAGGGCGGTTTGGCGTGAGAAGCTTGTTGGGGTTTGAAGGGGGTGGTTTGGTAGGCGGGGAGACGAGGTGGGGGTTGGCCGGCGCGAGGGAAAGCAAGGAAAGGGGAGAGAAGAGGGGGCGGAGTGGTGGCTCGTGGTTGTTGGGTGAGGAGGGATGAGATGGTCTGGGGGCGAGGGACGAGGGACGAGGGGGTGTACGTCCAATGAGGAAATCGGGGAGAGGGACAGTTGTGATGGGATGAGAGGGGAGGCACGAGCGACGAGGGGTAACGATGGTGGCCAGAAAGGGTGAAAAGGGTAGGAATGGTGGCTAGGGTTTATTGGTAATTTGGGGGAGATGAAAGCAAAAAGAAAGTGTAATAGCCCCAAACCCGGCCCATGCGTTTCGACCAGATCTGGTATGCTACGAGTTGTACATTAAAAACTTTTGCTTCGTTGGTTTTGGAAGTCGTAAGTTAATTAGACCTAATTTGAATAAATAAATGACGTTTTAAAAATAAACTCCTTGGTATTATTATTATTAATTATAAATAAACCTTGTCATAAATTCACAAATTTCAGAACATTGAAATCTACTTAGTTGAATAAAAACTAGGGGCCTTATTACATAAATATTACCAAAATGAAATAAAATAAGCTTAAAGAAATCCCAAAAATAACTTGTAGAAATAAAAACTTGATGGCCCCTCGAGTCCGTCTCGGCTCCTATGTCCACGATCTACTGCTCATCTGGAGGAGTAGGAAAAAAGGAAAGCATGAGTCACCAAGAATCAGTGTATAAATCTCAAAGCACACAACGACCTGAGCCCACAAACACATTATGGGCCCTAGCCCATACATAAAGGCAACAATCATGATTATAAATCAAATAATAAATGATTAATAACCCAACCCCTCCTAGGTTTCCATCCTCTACACACTGGCCCGTACCAACCATCATACCTTGGGGATTTCTACAATCAACCCTCCATCCGCTACACACCATAACGACAGCAGTACTGCCTATTCCTATTACTCGGCATAGGCACCGATCACTATGTGACCTATCATTAATATTTGTGGGTTTTCTACTACTGATCACCAAGTGACCTATCATGCACTTCCCCTTCAATATCATAATCCCCCCAAGCATACACATATTAAGAAAACATCATGCAGGCTTACATATATTTCGATACACATAGAGAGTTCTATGTTTACGTACCTGGCATCCATGCCTAACCCATTTAGGGTTCCATTCGACTGTCTATACAGACTTTTTCCGGCTTTTTAGCCCATAACATATATATATAAACATACATACAGGTTTAATAGTGTGTTAGAGATCTACACACCTGATTACCGATAGAACGATGCTTTCTATGTCGACGCTATCCTTAGTCGACACAACTGCTATCTGCCTAAGGTGTTGTTCAGAAGCTGGTCCACAACCAAGTGGCCAATCTCGAACGGCAGATATCGCACAACCAAGTGGCCAATCTCCTTTGCCTTATCCATATTTAATTCCATCACAAGTCCTTGTCAGAACTACTATCACAATTTATGATCGTTAATCCTCATCATAAAGTTAAGATCTTGCATATAATGAACGAATCTAGTAAAAATCTAGGGAAAATCTTCTTACCTTAAAATCCCGAAATTGGAGACTAACGATTTTCGCCTTTTAGATCTAGACGACCAAGTTTCCTTCAAATCTCGGAATGCCGCCCAACATAGGACCATTAAACTATTAGCTTTTCAGCTTTTGCCTTTCAAAAACCGACATAGAATGTGAGAGCTTAACAGAAGTCGACACTTACCTTAACACAGGGGATTCGGCTAGCACTAGAGAGAAGATTCGACAATGCCAAAGAAAAAGATTTAAATGCTGGAAGAATAGATCTAACTCACAAATGGGATGAAGAGAGAAAAACTATGGAGATTTCGGCTTTTTAGAGAAATCGGCACAAGAGGAAAAGAATGGAAAAGAGAGTGAAGGGGAGAGGTTTCGACTTTTGAAGAAATTAAAGAAAAGAAATTATAGAGGGAGAGGCTAAGAATTTCGGCACAAAGAATGAAGAGGAAATTAGGGTTTAAATGCCAGAATCAATGAGATGTCCCCCTTATTTATAGAAATTTCAGCACCTACTACTTAAAATCGAAAACGCCCTTCCTGATAACTAAAAGTTAAGCTAATGAAAAGGGAAAATTCGGCACCCCTTTTCCATGACGTAGCCGAATTCTTCACTCCTCTGGGTGATAGAATTTCGACCATCACCTAGCCTTGTAGGTAGCTCCTATCTTTTCTCCTTTTTATGTTCTATATTATCAATTATAAAATCCATATAAATTCTCCTATTTTTTAGCCTTGTTGCCATCCACTTCACCTAACCCTAATGCCGAATTTAGCAACTTAAATTAAAAGATTTGGGCTCCATGAAACTTAAATTTTGGGCCCCTAACTCCTTGTGTGTGGCGTCACCCCTTGCTCCCTTTTAAATGCCGAAAATGGCCCAAAAACATGGGCTCCTTGCAGCCAAAACTTGGGCCTCTTTAGCTGTTAGTAACGCCACCCTTTCTCTCCCTTGCAACGTCATCCATTGTTGGGCCACAAGCCCACGTTGGTGTTTTTAATCTCAATTGCCACCATTTTAACTATATAATGCCCAATCAGATAATTTAACCAAGGCATTTGCCTAGTCCTGAGCCTAATTTGGACCCCTATCACTTAGATTAACATTTTAAACATATCCTTACACTAAACGCATAGACCCATTTACTCAGGATGTTACAATTCTACCCCCTTAAAGAAATTTCATCCTCAAAATTACCTGATCAGAAAAGATGGGGGTATTGCTGCCGCATTGCTTCCTCGGGTTCCCACGTAGCCTCCTCAGAACCATGATTCCTCCACAACACCTTAACCAGTGGAACCGTTTTCCTTTGCAACACCTTGACATCACGATCAAGAATTTCCACCGGTTCCTCTTCAAAGGATAGATCAGGTCTTACCTCGATTTCCTCTACAGTCACAACATGAGACGGATCCGAATGGTAATGTCTTAGCATGGAGACTTGAAATACATCATGAATTTGACTTAACTCTGGAGGTAACTCCAGCTGGTAGGCCACTAGTCCTACTCGCTTCAACACCCGATATGGTCCGATAAATCTGAGACTTAATTTACCCCTTCGACTAAACCTTAATACCTTTTTCCACGGCAACACCTTTAGGAATACTTTATCACCCACTGCATACTTTACATCCTTACGCTTTAAATCAGCATAGGACTTTTGTCTGTCTGACGCCTCCTTCAGTCGAACCCGAATCATTTCAACCTTCTCTTCTGTCTCGGTCACCAACTCTGGACCCAAAATTCGACATTCCCCTAGTTCCATCCAACAAGTAGGAGTACGACACCTCCGCCCGTACAAAGCTTTGTAGGGCGCCATCTGAATACTTGATTGGTAGCTGTTGTTGTAAGCAAACTCTACTAATGGTAAGAACTCTTCCGAACTACCTTTGAAATCAATGACACATCCTCTCAACATGTCCTCTAAGATCTAAATCACCCGCTCAGACTGTCCATCGGTCTGAGGATGAAACGCTGTACTGAAATCAAACTTTGTACCCAGCGCTTGATGCAACGCCTTCCAGAATCGTGAGGTGAACCTAGGGTCCCTATCTGATATGATCGAAACCGGTACTCCATGCAACCTCACCACCTCCGCTATGTATAACTTAGCTAACTTCTGCAAGGAATAATCAACACGTACGGGTATGAAGTGTACAAACTTCGTCAAGCGATCAACAACTACCCAAACTGCATCTTTCTTAGTGGGTGTGAGAGGAAGCCCACTAACAAAGTCCATGGTGATTCTTTCCCACTTCCATTGTGGAATCTTCACTGGCTGCAATAATGCTGATGGTAACTGATGTTCCGCCTTGACCTGCTGACAGGTCAAACACTTACCCACCAATTCAGTTACTTCTTGCTTCAACCTCGGCCACCAGAACTGATCTCGCAAATCCCGAAACATCTTACTTCCTCCAGAGTGCATAGCGTATGCATCACCATGTGCCTCGTACAAAATCCTATGCCTCAACTCCGGATCTTTTGGCATGCACACTCTCCCTCGGAAACATAACAGTCCTTCCTCATTTATACTAAATTCCGTTGGTCCATCCTTTGAGATTAGCTGCAATTTCTCCTTTAGCAACTCATCGGTTTGTTGCCTCTCCTTCACTTGGCTAATCCAAGAAGGTTTCACTTGAAGTTTAGCTAATAAACTTCCATCCTCATACAAACTAAGGTGAGCAAACATTGCTCTTAAGTCGGAGACTACTTTACGACTTAGAGCATCCGCCACTACATTAGCCTTTCCCGGGTGATACTCGATCGAGCAGTCATAATCCTTTAGCAACTCGATCCACCTTCTCTGCCTTAGATTCAGCTCCTGCTGAGTCAAAAGATACTTTAAGCTCTTATGATCTGTGTAGATGATAGATTTCTCCCCGTACAAATAGTGCCTCTAAATTTTTAAGGCAAACACCACCGCCGCCAATTCTAAATCATGGGTGGGATAATTCAATTCATGCGGTCTTAACTGCCGAGATGTATATACAACCACCTTTCCATCTTGCATCAACACACATCCTAATCCTACGTGTGACGCATCACAGTAAATTACAAACTCCTTCCCTGCCTCTGGCTGAATCAACATCGGAGCCTCCGTCAGAAACCTCTTTAACTTTTTGAAACTCTTCTGTTGCTTATCCGACCAAACAAACGGAACTCCTTTCTGTAGCAACTTAGTCAACGGTGCCGCAACCGAAGAAAATCCTTCAACAAACCTTCGGTAGTACCCAGCTAAACCGAGAAAACTCCTAATCTCAACCACAGACCTAGGTGGCTTCCAATCCAACACCGCTTCAATCTTTCTAGGGTAAACCCTAATCCCTTCTGCCGACACGACGTGCTGTAGAAATGTAACTTCCCTTAGCCAAAATTCACACTTACTGAATTTGGCATACAACTGCTTCTCCCTTAGAATCTGCAAAACTATTTGCAGATGAGCATCATGCTCCTCCTCCGACTAGGTAGGGTTGAAACACCCGGTTCATCATGTCCATGAACGCTGCTGGCACATTGGTCAGTCCAAACGGCATCCCTATAAACTCATAATGACCGTAGCGAGTCCTGAAAGTTGTTTTATGAATATCCGCCTCTTTGACCCTAAGCTGATGGTACCCTGACCTCAGATCTATCTTTGAAAAGACTGAGGCAAGTCATCGATCCTTGGCAACGGGTACTTGTTCTTGATTGTTAGCTTATTCAACTGGCGATAATCTATGCACATACGCATTGATCCATCCTTCTTCTTAACAAATAACACTGGCGCTCCCCAAGGCGACACACTTGGTCGAATAAACCCTCTACCCAACAACTCCTGAATCTGCGCTTTCAATTCTACCAATTCCTTTGGCGCCATCCTATACGGAGCAATAGATACTGGCGCTGTTCCTGGAATAAGATCGATACCAAACTCCACTTCACGATCTGGGGGTAATCCCGGAAGCTCTTCAGGGAAAACATCAGGAAATTCCTTTACCGTCCTGATGTCCCCAACAGTCAGGTCCTTGGCTTCCAAAGCCCGAACAAACAATAAAACTACCTCGCATCCTTTCCTCACCATCCTTTCTGCTCTTAGGGCAGTCACTACATTCGACAAGCAGTTTCCCCTTTCTCCTATCACCAACACTTCATCGCCCTCGGGGGTTTTTAACACCATATGCTTGGCCGTACAATCTAGATTAGCTTGATACTTCACAAGCCAATCCATGCCTAAAATTAAATCAAACTCCCCGAACGGTAATTCCATTAGATTCGTTCGGAAGTCTATCCCCTGAACTTCTAGAGGTACTCCACTTCACGATTTGGTGTCTGGTTAGCAGCAGTAGGTTTCTCTTCCCGTTTCGGTCCATCAGACCGGGACCTTTTCTGAGTACGCCCGGTTGACGATCCAAAATTCCTCTTATTTCTACCCCTATCTCTATCTCGATTCTATTTTTTGGTCCGCTTTGCCTCCTCGGCTATCTTAGCCTTTTCCACTAGGACATCAAATTCCCTCTCCCGCTGTGGGGCTATCAAAACACGCAAATCATCCCTGTAACAGACCAATATTGACCCTAATCGGAACGGTGGTTTCGGGACCACGAATCTGAGCCCAAGAAATATTCTAATATTTTATTTTGTGTTCATTATAGGTGAATTAAAATGTGTGAAAGTTTTGTAGAAAAATTTTATTGTTTAAGTGCTTAATTTGATAAAAAGGATTTAATCGAGAAAAGCGTAAAAGTTGCATGCTAAAGAGAAAGGTACTAAATTGATTGTGGCTTTTTAAGTGGATGTACTAAAAGGGCAATTAGCCCATATACAACAAGGAGAAACGGCAATGGGCCTTTCTAATTACAAATTATATGTTAGTTTAGTTTATTATAAAGTTATATTAGTGTATTAAGAAAATATGTTAATATATGTGTGAAATACAACATTAAATAATAAAAATAAGTGGGAAGAAAGAGAACATTACCGTGTTCATCTTCTTGGTCGAATATTGGAGGAAGAAAACTCCATTGTTGAAGCTTGAAGTTTCGGCAACTTGGAGCTTGATTTGGGGTAGGTATTTTGCTTAGTTTTTGATAATTTTTACATTTTTGGAATGGTTGCTTTGAATGCTATACAACCCATGTGGAAATTTTTGAGATTTTGGCACATTGAAATTCGGCTAAGGTTGTAAATGCATGGCATGAAATGTTTGATAGTAGATTTTAATTGGTATGTGTTAGACCATCATTTTTAGAATTAGAAGTTTAGATGAAATTGGATGTTAGGGATTTATTTGAAAAAAACAAAATTCTTGAAGGACTAAAACATGAAATAAATGAAATGCATGGACACATATGGCTATGGGGAACATTCGACCTAGCTATAGTATTGGGAAATTTTGCATATTTTGAGTTTTGTGTAAATAGGACCAAATTGTAAAAAAGGGAAATATTAGGGGCAAAATGGTAAATTGCCCATTTGTGTGTTTTGGGACTAAATTGAGGTGAAATAAAATTAAATGAGCTAAATTTTAATATGTTTTAGATCAAGGGAAAAGAAAAACGGAATTAGACCGGGGAAAGACGAAGGTTCTCGAATAGCCGATTCGCACGGACTATCGACAACCGAGGTAAGTCCTGTAGCTAAAATATGTCAACGATTTAATTATAACTATATTAAATAGTATGAATTGCTGAAATTTTGTACCTATTTATATTATGGCTGAATGTATAGAGGTATACTAGATTGAAGATTAAAGTTGGTTATGTGAAATGAATTGTTGGATTGTAAAATGATATAGTGATTTTATTGGTTTAATGTGAACGAGCCCAAATTGAATTGGACATATGTATATAATAGTTATGAAGAGTGTGTTGGGAATGTTTGACTACATTGATATATATATCGGGCTTTTATGCCTAGCAGGCTTTGTGCCGGTGTTACTTATCGGGCTTTTACGCCTAGCAGGCTTTGTGCCGGTGTTACTTATCGGGCTTTTACGCCTAGCAGGCTTTGTGCCGGAGTTACTTATCGGGCTTCTATGCCTAGCAGGCTTGATGCCGGTGATGCGTTTCACAAAAGAGAAACCGAATTTTTGTTCAAGGCAAATTAAAGCTAAATTATTGTGTTAGTGACTTCGGTAAGCACGTAAGGTAGGAATTTATTTCTTACTAAAATTTTTTATAAAGTACACAAGTAATTCAGTTACTTATTACAAATTGTATGTGTTGTAAATGAAATTGTATATATATATATATATATATATATATGTGGTTATAGTATGTGTTCTCGGTTTTTACTAATAAATGATATGAATATTGTGGCTTTGGTCTTCCAATATGTGGATACAAGACTTGGTATATTCGGCCACATGGATGGTTGTGTACTTGATGTTATATTACAATAATTGAATTTTAAGTATATGAATGTTATATATATGTGATTACATGATGACATTTTGGTTTTAGGAAGGTTGGATTATGAGTAAATATTTTGATCATAAGCGTTCGGTTAAAGAGATATTGTTCTATAAATTTATATGTCATATAGCTATGAAATTGAAAGCTAGAAGGTAAATGTGAGTACAAATGTACAAGTTGGATTATTGCATTTTTTTTGTTTAATATTTGAATGTTATATTATTATGAATTGAGGACTTACTAAGCTAGTAAGCTTATTTGTGCGGAATTGTTTCCTATGTTTTATAGATTAGGTACAAGCTACAAGCTCGTTTGGATCGTTCGGAAAGTCGTCCACGCTATCAAACTATTTTGGTACTCTTTCATTTTGGTTTTCGAATGAAGGCATGTATAGCTAGACTCACACGCGCTACGGTAGTCCTAGGATCGACTAAACCGTAAGCTCTGATACCAATCAAATGTAACACCCCTTACCCGAAACCTTTGCCGGAGTCGAGTATGTGGCATTACTAGACTTGACTACTAATTTAGGGCATAAAAATTTAAAGTTGTCCAACTGCGTCATGCTGACTAAATTGACCATAACTCGAGTTACAAAACTCAAAATTTAGATCCGTAAATTTTTCTTGAAACTAGACTCATATAACCTTTTACCATTTTCCAGAATTTTGCATGTGGCCAATTAGTATAGTTTATTCATCAAAGTTACCCCTATTTTACTGTTTAATAATTCTGACCTATCTTTACAAAAACTCAGTTATCTCATTGCACAAAATTTCAATAATGTTCTTGTTTATTCCAATAAAAAATAGACTCATTAAGGATTCTAAACATATAAACTATGCTCCATAATTATTTTTTTACAATTTTTAACAATTTTTCCAAGACAGAACAGGGACTCACAAATTCATTCAGAACAAGTCTCACTAAAACTTAAATATCTCATAATATACTTTGTTTCTTTCATGTAAAAATAGACACAATAAGATTTAATTCTATATCTTATCCACTTTCTAATTCAATTTATCCTATTTTTGGTGATTTTTCAAAATCACATCACTGCTGCTAACTAAAAACTATTTCATTGCAAATTATGATTAACTAGTTTATAACCGAACATACCCACATACAACTCATATTGTCCATGCATTTTAATCATTTATACAAATTAACCTATACCTAAAACATTCACATAATATCCTAACATCATCGACTTATTAACAAAACACAACTATGGTTTCATATAATCGAGTGTACCATTGGTTTCTTACCACAATACCTAATTCAAAGATTCATTTCGTAGGCATACATTTCATTATCAAAAACGATTAAACTTCGATTAAAAATGCACAAACATTACCAACATAAACCGACATTGTATCAAAAGCACCAAAAGCATACTTAACTAGAAATTTAGCCATATTCGCATGGCTATTATATACATGAACCAAAAGTTTTCATCAAAACAAAGACAAAGTCTTTCCTATACATGCCTTCATTCGAAAACCAAAATGAAAGAGTACCAAAATAGTTTGATAGCGTGGACGACTTTCCGAACGATCCAAACGAGCTTGTAGCTTGTCCTAGTCCCACTGTAATGTCCTCCTGCTGGTCCTGAGTGGCAATGTTGTAAGATTTTGCTCACTTCTGATTTTGTAACACACCTCCGAATTACTTGATCTGTACATACACGAAAAAGAAAAGGATCCTCCCAAAAACTAATTTTTCACATTGGCAAAGAATTGCTTTTTTTGATGATGTGTCAACGCTTTCAGTAGGATATTAGCAGCTAAGTAATTTGTGATATCCGTAAACCAAGGGACTTCAGAATCGGTTATAACCAAGAGCTATTCCTCAGGAAACGAGTCATTTATCTCATTCTCATTAAGCTCCTTGATATGTGAATTCTCTAGTTTGGAAAGGTGATCTGCTGCAAGATCTTCAGCTCCCTTGTTATCCTAGATTTCCAAATCGAACTCCTGCAATAATAAAATCCATCTTATAAGTCGAGGTTTTGCATCTGATTTAGTTAGGAGATAACGAAGAGCTGAATAGTCAACGTAAATAACAACTTTAGATAATATCAAATATGGTCTAAATTTATCGAATGCAAAAACAACAACTAGCAATTCTTTTTCTGTAGTAGTGTAATTTTCTTGTGCATTTGTCAACGTCTTGCTGGCATAATAAATTGCCTGAAAATGCTTGTCTCTTCACTGTCCAGAAACCTCACCTATTGCAAAATCACTCGCATCACACATCAGTTCAAAAGGTAAATTCCAATCAGGTGCAACCACAATCGGAGCATTAATTATTTTTCTTTAAGAGTATTAAATGCTTCTAAACATTCCTAATTAAAATTGAATTTCACATCTTTTTCTAGCAAATTAGTTAAAGGCTTAGTTATTCTAGACAAATCTTTAATGAACCTTCTATAAAATCCAGCATGTCCTAAAAAGCTTCGAATAGCCTTAACTGAACTAGGGGGAGGTAGTTTTTCTATAGTTTCGATTTTTGCTCTATCAACCTCAATCCCTTTACTAGATTTTATGGCCCAACACAATCCCTTTTCAAACCATGAAGTGACATTTTTCCCAATTTAGCACAAGGTTTGTTTCCTCGTATCTCATTAGAACTCGTTTTAAGTTTTTAAGACAAAGATGGAAAGGGTTGCCGAATATCGAGAAGTTGTCCATAAATACCTCCATAATGTCTTCTACAAGTTCATCAAAGATGGCCAACATGCAACGCTGAAAAGTAGCAGGAGCATTACACAATCCAAGAGGCATTCTTCGATAAGAAATTGTACCATATGGACATGGAAATGTTATTTTTTCTTGGTCCTCGGGAGCTATCGGGATTTGAAAGTAGCTAGAGAGTCCATCTAGAAAGCAATAATACATATGCCCAGATAATCTTTCCAACATTTGATCTATGAATGGCAGAGGAAAATGATCTTTCCTCGTGGCATCGTTCAACTTCCTATAGTCAATACAAACTCTCCATCCTGTGACTGTTCTCATTGGAATCAACTTGTTCTTCTCACTAGCTACAACAATCATGCCTCCCTTATTAGGAACAACCTGTACAGGACTCACCCAAGTACTATCAGAAATAGGATAAATAACTCCAGCATCTAGTAGTTTAATTACCTCAACCTTAACGACTTCCTTCATGTTAGGATTTAGCCGTCTTTAAGCTTGCACACATGGTTTGTATTCATCCTCCATTAAAATTTTATGGTGTAAAAAGAGGGATTGATCTCTCTAATGTCAGAAACCTTCTAGGCTATAGCTCTTTTATACTCTTTTAATACTTGTAATAGCTCATCTTTCTCACTTGACTTCAAATTTGAAGCAATAATCACTAGTAATGTAGAATTGTTTCCAAGAAACGCATACTCTAGGTGATTTGGTAATTGCTTCAGTTCCAATTTGGGAGGTTCTTCAATAAAGGGTTTTAATTTTAATTCATTTTTTACCTTAATGCCCCCATAGTTCTTCTATCTTAGTGAAAACTCATTAGAATCTAAATCAAATTTTGTCTCACTTATCACAATAATATCATCATCTACCTCCTCTCATTGGACAAGCCATAGTTCCAACGCGTCCTTATGAACAATTTCCTGTAATGAATCTTGAATAACATGGTCTTATAGAGTCAATAAAATAACAGGAATCAACTTGTTCTCTAGAGAATTGCATGACATCATAGATTTTAAAAATAATCTCTTCATCACCTACCCTAAGCATAAGTTTACCATCACCCACATCAATGATAGCCTTAGCAGTGGCTAAAAAAGGGCGACTTAAAATTAAAGGCACCTCAACATCCTCATCCATGTCAAGCACAACAAAAGCAACAGGGAATCTGAATTTATCTACTTTTACAAGGACATTTTCAATAATACCCCTAGGATATTTAACATATCTATCTGCTAATTGAATACTCATCCTAGGGGATTTTGGTCCCCAAGACCAAGCTGCTTGAACATTCTATAAGGCATCAAATTAATGCTAGCACAAAAGTCAACTAATGCTTTCTCAATGTTTAAACTACCAATAAAATAAGGAATAGTAAAACTTCCTGGATCTTTTAGCTTAGTTGGTAGTTTGTTTTGGAGAATACCTAAACATTCCTCGTTGAGTTCCACAGTGGATAGCTCTTCAAACTTTCTTTTATTTATTAATAGCTCCTTCAAAAATTTTGCATATGTGGGCATCTGTGAAATAGCTTCAACAAAAGGTAAGTTAATATGCAACTGTTTGGAAAGTTTAAGAAATTTACCAAATTGTGCATCCATGCGGTTTTTCTTCAACTTTGCTGGATATGGGATCGGTGGTTTGTATTCTTTAAGTACCGATGTTTCAATCACTTCGGGATTTACCCCTTCATCATTTTCCTTATCAGATTCCTGTTGCAACTTCTTTTTAGGTTTAGTCAACACTTTCCCATTCTGTAGTGTAACTGCTTTCACATGCTCTTTTGGGTTAGGTTCGATGTTACTAGGTAAACTACCTTGTTGCCTTTCTAAAGCCAATTTAGCAAGCTGTCCAATTTGATTTTCAAGCCCATGAATTGACGCTTGCTGATTATAGTTATTACTATAAGGGTTATTTTGAAGTCTAGAATTATTACCCATATAATTTATTTGCTTATTCTCCATGCTAGGACCGAAGGGTAAATATTTTGGATTATTTATTCCACCTCCATTTGCATTACATTACATCACTGGATGTACCTGCGTATAAACATAAATCATTAATTTTTTTTATTTAAAATTTCTACCTAATTCAATAACATGGTGACCGCATCTAAGTTAAAAACATTGGCTACTTTCATTAGCTTCATCCTCATGACTTGCCACTGATAATTATTCAATGACATCTCCTCTATAAACTCATAAGCCGCTTTAGGTGTTTTATTGTTCAGAGTACCACCGACTGTTGCATCGGTTAACTGCCTAGTTGAGGGATTCAAATCGTTGTAGAAGGTTTGAACATGTAGCCATAGAGGTAACCCATGGTGAGGGCATCATATAGGGTCTCTAAGTCAATATGTATGAAAGAAGAGATATCTATCTTAGCCAGTGGGAAGTACTTCAGTAGGAATTTCTTGGTCATTTGATCCCATGTAGTGATAGAACCTGTAACACCCCAAACCCTGCCTAGACATTATGGCCGAGTCTGGCGATGTCACTTGGAATGGAAATTTTGAAAACTAATTTACTATGATAAAACAGTGTTCATTTTTATTACTCTTATTGATTCCAGAATTCGCTTACTCATCTAGTCGATTGTTTAAAACATAATTCATTACGGAAGCTTTAGAAATAGTTTATTTTATGAAAAATTGAGTTAATTAAGTAAATCCGTCAATTAAAGAACCATTTTTTTAAGAAAACTGTCTAAGGAATCGAGGGTTTAGAAAATACTTTAGCTTTTGAAAACCAAGTCTTCCTACGTCTAACAGTCATGAATCCATAAAAACAATAAAAAAAAACCCCATTTAAGGAAAGTCCCAAAAAGTCCGCAAGATACATAAAAATAAACCCATAATTGTAAAACAGAATAAAAACCATGAAAGTCCAGAATCGTGGTTACTTCCGAGTCCTCCGCCGTACCGATCCATCTAATGCTGGGGATTACTTGAACAGATTAAACAGAAAAAGGATGAGTTTTCGTAACTCAGTGTGTAATCCCCACAGAAAACATGCACACAGCATAATATCAGAAAACAATCATATATTTACAGTTCGAGTCTGAACCCATTACAGAATCGGTGTGGACCTTAGCCCACTCAAATACAGAATACACATAATAGAACAGAACATCAGAATCCTACCCACCAGTCTCTACACACCATCTCCGTCCAACCCTACACACTATGTGGGGATAAAATCAACCCACCCATCCCTGCACACCATGTTGTACCGAAATGCGACACATAATCATATATTTGCAGCTGAGCTGCCAGATAACATGCTTAATAGCCTTTCAGATACTTCCTCCAACATCATCAACCCACCCCAATGTAATGCAGCATACAATCTATGACATGCTATAATGCAATTAACAGATCACACATTCAATTGGTATGCATTCTAAGTGCAACATGTTCGGATCACGTAATTAGGGGTCTAAGTAATGCTTACCAACCCTACAGTAGGTCCACAGTTGACTTGGGCGACCCGTGCAACCTTACAGATCATTTCAGAAAAATAGGCTCACATGCCCATTTGGCCTACCCGTGTGGGCCCACACGCCCATGTGGCCCACTCGGCCCAATTGGGCTTGACCGTGTAGATCACACGGCCTGGCCCAGAATCCCACACGTCCATGTGATTCACCCGTGTGGGGCCACATGCCCGTGTGGCCCACATGGCCCAATTGGTCAAGCTCGTGTCACACACACGGCCTCACCCAGCCATCACACGGCCGTGGCCTTCACGCACGGCCTGGCCTCGTCGATCACACGGTTGTCTTGTGGCTCACAACCTTGCACACGGCCTACCACATGGTCGACAAAATCATTTTTCGGCTTTCGTCGATTCTCGTTTCCTGTGTTTTTAGGTACACACCTGGTTTCGATTGATGCTAAAATGACCCCCGAGCACTCCAGAACCCCAACACCTCGAAACAGTTGATTTCGCAATAGCACGATGAGACCCTTAATCCATGCGAGATGCTACATAATGTACGAAGTAAAAAGATATACAGATGGAGATGAAATTGGATAAAGGAGAAAGGGGAAGAAAACAAAAATTTCGGCAGATAAGGAGAGGAGGGAATTGGCGTTAGAAAACTTTGGGAAAAGAAAATTTTGAAAAAACAAAATACAACTTTATCAGGTTATCTGATTACCTCCAAAATCCATTAATTCTCTCCATCAAACTCCCCCTAAATCCACTACTCAGATTTCTAGTCCATCTCAAACTCTCACACGGCACAAGCAGCAAAATAATTTCTTTGTTTGCGCAGAGACTCGAACTCTAGACCTCCAGCCACTTAACACTCCACTTAACCACCAGACCAGCAGACCCATTCTTACATATTTTACCAACATTTAACTAAAAGCCTACTATCAAAAGATAGAGCTTTATTCAAAGAAAAAAAAAAATTTTGCCCAAGCCAAGGCTTGGACCCACTACTTCTCAGACACTCCCAGAACACTTAACCACTGAAGTAGACAGGCAGTTGTGTGAAAAATTTATAAAAGCCAAAATTAAAAAAATTAGGGCGTTACAGAACCTCGTGGTAAAGAATTCAACCACTATTTAGCTTTGTTCCTCAACGAGAAGGGGGACAATCGTAGGCGAATAACATCGTCAGAAATGCCATTTATCTTAAAAGTATCACAGTCTTCCAAAAAATTAGCCAAATAAGTATTTGGATCTTCGTCTTGCAACCCATCGAACTGAACAAATTGTTGTACCATTTGAATAGTGTTTTGACTTTAGTTAGAAATTGTTCGCAGCAATAGTGGGTTTCACAATACTCGATTCAGCCCCAATTAAAGTGGGCTTGGCATAATCGTACATAGTACAAGGAGCAGGATTTGGAACAACTGCAAGAGGTAGCTAATTATTCTGATTATCACCCATCTCCTCAGTAATAATATCATCCTCTTGCTCGTCTACTATGCTCTGTCGACTCTACCTTGCTTCTCTATGATTTCTACGAGCTGTACTTTCAATTTCACTGTCAAATAATAATGGTCCCGACGGGTTTATTCTAGTCATAAATAAAGGAACCTGCCAGAAGCAAATAAAAGAAAAATTAGAAGAAAAAAATAAATGAAAAAAAAGAATGCAATAAAGATAAATGGCTAAATTAATAAAAATAAGGTGTTCCTAATATTTTAGTCCCTGACAACGGCGCCAAAAACTTGATGGTCACTAAACTAACTATAATTACGACAAAGGCAAGCGCACCTATCGAACAATAGTATAGCTATGGTGAGTAGGGAATATCGTATCCACGAGGACTAAAAGTACTAGTAATTACCGTTTTTCTATTATTTAACCGATAAATTGGAATGATTGTTTTTAATCTAAAATTAACTAAACTAATTTACTAAGAACGCAACAGAGAATGAAATAAGAAAATAATCGAAGATAATCAATGAGATAGACAATACCCAGGAAAAAATCCACCTCGACTTCACCTATTATTCTGAATTTGGATTAAACGATTTATTCACTTGCGTCTCGATCTGTAGAAATCCATAAATTATGTTAATATCTTTTTCGAGAGTAAGAACAACTGACTTTAGGTTGATTAATTGAAATCTCTTTCTAATTAAAACCCCTATTTTCGCATTGACTCGATCTATGGATTCCCCTATTAGATTTGACTCTAATCCGATAGATTTATGTCATCATATTTCTAGGATTGCATGCAACTCCACTCAATTATGCTAGATCTACTCTTAAATAGGGACTTTTGCTCCACTGAAATAAGCACATTAAACATGAATTAATATCCCGAAAATATTAAAACACAAAATAAGCATACATAATTGAGAACAAGGATCAAGTATTTATCATGTAAATCAGAAATCAAATAAAAAGATTCATTATAGGTTTCATCTTTCCTAGGTATCTAGGAATTTAGTTCATAATCTGAAATGAAAACATCTCAAAGTCAGAAAAACCACAAGACATAAAGAAATTCAATAAAACTTTGAAAGAAGTTAAAAAGAGATCTTCAATCTTCAAGGAGGTCCACTTCTGAGTTGGCTCCGATGGTGTTGTTCGAGTGATTTCTTCAATCTTCTCTACGTGCCCCATTAGATCTTCTTCTAATTGATATTTATAGACTTTAGAATGCTCAAAAAGCCTAAAAATTGGCTTTTTCTACGTGTTTGGGAAACAGGGTGCGATATCGACACAGTCTGGCACATGGGGGCATGGCTAGCCCGTATGGCTAACACGGGGGAGTGACCAGCCTGTGTAGAATGCCTAGGCCGTGTGGATCCTAGAAACAGCTTTATTTGCTCGATTTTGGCTTATTTTTCGCTCCCAAATGCTCTCTTAAGTAGAGAAACATGAATTTAAAGGATCAGGAGCATCAAATTCACTAATTTACATAATTAATCATCCAAAGACACATTAAGAATGAAATTAAAATATGTTACTTTTATGACTTATCAACATCTTTGAGTCAGCGCATTCCAATCTTGTGTAGCCGTCTTTCAAACGTTGAAGTTGACAATGCCTTGGTAAAAAGATTTGTTAAAGTATCACTAGAATGAATTCGTTGAACTTGTATATCACCTTTCTTCTCAAGATCATGAGTGAAGAATAATTTTAGTGAAATAGGTTTCATTCTATCACCTTTGATGTACCCACCCTTAAATTGAGCTATACATGTTAAGTTATCTTCATATAAGATTGTTGACATCTTTTCTTGTAAAGGAAAATTACTTATCTTCTGGATATGTTGGGCCAATAACCTTAGTCAAACACACTCTCGGCTTGCCTTATGCATTGCAATTATTTCTGCATGATTTGAAGAGGTGGCAACTAATGTCTGCTTTATTGAACGCCATGATAAGGCAATACCTCCATGAGCTACCACAATTTGTAGTGGCAAATTAAGTACTTTTTCGGCACTTAGCAAGCTTGTTTTTAAATCATTTTAGGTTATTTTATTACATTTTCAGTTTCAGAAGCTTAGATTTTTTATACAAAATAAGCGTTTTTACGCAATAAAGATATTAGGCCAATACGGGCCTTAAGGTAGTTTTAACGAGTTAATTGAGTGTGTCAGACAAGACACCTATTTTCAAGCCCAAAAGCATCAAAAACGACAACCGGGTTGCAACACGAGCTTCTGGAGTCTCATTACAATGAAATGAACTTCAGATGTGAGATTTGAAGTTGTGTGTCGCGCCACAGGTTTGACGAAGGGCAAAAGTTAATTAAGGGTGTCAATTCATATTTAGCATAATTAAGGCTTGTAATTGACCTAATTGAACAGCTAACTTTACTTATAAATATCAAAGCTTAGGCTAAGCTATGGGAGGCCATTAAAAGGCATTCTTTTGGGTTTTAATTAGTAGACTTAGTTTTGAATAGGATTTTTAATTAGGTTTTATTTCATTTTCAAAATAGTTTTTATTTCTTGTTCTAACTTGGATTCAATTTTAGTCCAAGACTTCGTTATTAAGTATTTTTATATTTTTATTTCACTTATTGCTTGTCAACATCGATATCCCAATAGTTGTTAAAGGGTTTTGTAGAATCGAGCACATCAACTTTATCAAACGATCAATTTTGATTTTCCTTTAGTTTTAGTTTAATTTGTGTTTTTGCATAATTAAATTAATTCTTAAGAAAATGGTCTCAAGATTCATGAGTAGCTAAATCCTTTTGGAAGGTTAACTAGAGAATGTGGGAGTAATTAACAGAAGAATAAGATTCCCCATAGAATTAGTTGGCTTAAACCATGTATGCTTAAACCCTAAGATAAATTATGATTTACTTGGAAAAATTATCTTCTATCCGAGTTAATCTCTTGCCTTCTATCCGAGCTTTAGTTGATTGTTAATTTCTTTTTAGTAATTTTATGTAGGGTTAGTTTTAGTTTAGGTTAAAGTAATTAATTAATTTTATTTTCTTTTTGGATTTACACTAATAATTTGTAACTCAACTAGATTAATATTTATTTTCTATAATTAAATTAATAGTGCTTTTCTCCAATTGACAATTGCTTATGTACCATCCTCAAAATACTTGCGGACACTGTATACTTGATCCGTATATAATTTGACCCGTATACTTAACCCAAATGTTTCGTTGTAAACAAACTATATTACAATTTGACCCTTATACTTGCAGACATTGCTTCTTTATTATATATATTTTTGTTGCAGTATTTTCAGTCCAAATGTTCGCAAGTTTGGTGGTGGTTAAGTTGTTGACTTCGTTGCTGGGGATTGTGACGGTGAAAATTGTTATTAATTTAATTGCTTTGTAAAATAATACTACTCAAAAGACAAACGAGCTAGACAATGTACTAATTGTTTGTGTAATTATTTTTTATTTTCATTATTTATGTTATTGTTATTTTACTTACCTTGTTGACTATCAAATATAATTCTAGGTGAATTTGACGATGATTTCAAGTGGTGTGATGAATGGTACATTAACAAAAGATCGGGTTGGTCAAACGGAGCTTTGACAAGCCAGTGGAGTTATGAAAGAGAATACAATATGCCCGAATATTCAGCTCAGCAAGAATTAGACTTAATCATGGATGATAATGTATATAGGTATTTGTTTGAGCAACATAGTAGCAAACATAGATCAAGTCAGTCGAATGGAGCCTCAACGAACCAATGGAGTTATGATAGCGGATGTGGAGAAAACGAGTACTCATACAAACCCCTGTATGAGTAGTATGAATATAGGTCTCTTTTCCTCGACCAATAATTCCAAGATAAATAGGAGAGAATCCAAAAATTGTTGGACCAGTTAGAAGAATTTATACGAAATCAATCCGAAGTGCTGACTCTAATGGAAGAGGTTGTGCATGATATTCTTGATCCTGATCAGAAGGACCACTGTATTACCGTCAACCATCCTGAATTAGATTGTAAAATTTAGCAAGATCTTGGAATCGAGTACCACGAGGACGAGTTGAATATGGCCGAAAGTATCTCGATCCAATGGACATAGAAGTAGTAGTAGCTGTAGACGTAGAAGTAACCACTAACTTGAAGCTTAACCCGAATCTGAATGAAAGTGTAGAAGAGTCACTACACTTTGTAGTCATAACCAAGGAGGTGCCAACTGAAGGAGTCGAAGATTTCATTTCATTTTCATTTGACAACGGAGGTAAAGCTCGAGTAACCAAAGCTTCTCATGACATGGTGGCTAGGAAGCTCGAGGCAATAATACCCTAAAAAACAATTTGGGGTTTGCTCAAATTTGGCACCAAATGACTTGTAATGTGGATGTCACACATGTTTGAAATAAGGTAGCATCATTGGAATCGACCAAAGTTGTTGGTTCAGATACATCAAAAGTGGAACAAACATCGAATCAAAGTGTCGAGAACTAACTGGAAGTTCTTCTTTAGTGGCAATACAAATCGTCCCAAGTGTGAAAAAGGGATTCTATTTTAAATTGTTTTAATTTTAATTTTCTTTATTTTTCATTTGTTTGTTCTCTATTTTATTTTGAGTTTGTAACTATGTGTTTTATTTATCTTTAGAGTGGTTGTTGTGCTTGGGGGTGGTTATTTTGAAAGGTGTTTTTGATTAGGCACAAACTGAGGAATCTGACACAACCTGAAAAGACGATTCTTGAAGATTTCCAGGCCGTGTCTGTAATAGCCTGATTTAAACCCTAGTCAGAAAAGTGGTTTTGAGACCACAAATTCGAGGTTAAAAAAATATTTTAATATTATTTTTAGTGTTTACAGTATGTGATTGAGCATGTGTGAAAATTCTGTGTGAAAATTTTATTGATTGTGTGTTTAATTTGCAAAAAAGACTTAATCACATAAAATGTAAAAGCTGTGTGCTGATTGTTAAAGTGCTTATTTGGCATGACTTTTTAAATGAGAAGTCCTTATGTTGTAATTAGACCTTTGATAGTGGAGATGGTCATAAAAGGTCATTAAATGGATGAATATATAATGTTTAAAATAAGGTTAAAATGGTAATTGAATTATTAAGTTAATATTACTAAAACAAATAAGAAAAATGAAGCCATATTCTCATCTTTATTTGTCAAAAATCACAAGAAAAATAAAGGAAAAAGAGTTTAAGGGTTTCGGCTAGAAGTTGGCTCAATCAAGGTATGTTTTGAGCTCGATTTTTAGTGATTTCTACGTTTTTGTGATCGTTGCTTAGTGTTCTAGCTAGCCCATGCTTTAATTTTAGAATTTGATGAAGATTTTGAGATGCGCAATTGATGAATGTTTGAGATTTGTGATAGTTGATGATAAAATATGAAAGCTATGTGATAGATTTGCATATTTTGTCTTTGAGTTTTTGGTGAATTTGAGTAATTTGGGCTAAATTGTGAAAAAGAGAAATTGGAGGAGTAAAATGTGAAATAAATGAAATATGTGGATTTGTGTGGACATGAGGAAAATTCAGCTAAGCATGACTAAAGTGAAATTATATGTATTTGATGATTTTATGAAATAGGGACTTAAGTGTCAAAATGTGAAAATTTGAGGGCTATTTTGTAAAATGCCCTAAATAAGTGTGTTTGGGCTAAATTGAATGATTTGGTGATTGATTGAGCTAAATTTGAATATGTATAGATGATAAGCCGTAATAGTAACATATTTTAATCCCACATTTAGTATGCTTTTGGATGATTTAAGCCTCAATTTATATAAAAAGGTGCTCTTAATCCTTTCTTTTCATGTCTTATACTCAAGAAAGCACCCGAGGATAAAAAGAATAAGAAACGGGCCCAAAACGGAGCAAATTGGGCCAAGGTGGAAATCGACACAGCCTGGATTTAAGCCCACATGGCCGTGCCTTGTTGATCATCTAGAACATGGCCTGACCCCCAATTTACACGATTGTGCCTCATTAAAGAAATCCGAACACGGCCCAAAGACTAGTCACACGGGCGTGTGACATGGCCATGTCCCTATGGTGGCAATGAACAATTTCATTCGGATTTGGATGCTTTGGGGCAAAGAGACACATTCCAAGAGCCTATATATACCCCCCTAAGTTCATCCTTGAAGGGGACGGTTAGCTAGGCCAAGGAGCCAAGCCGAGAAGGTCAGATTTGTGGGAATCACTCGAAGATAGCCAGTTGATCCATCCCAAGAAGCCAGAATTCTACTCAAGGCGGCGGATTTCTCCTTCAATTCCTTCAGGGAGTTTTAGGGATTTCTTATGTTTTGTTTTATCTTTTCTCTTGAGATGTTTCCTTTATTTGTTATGAACTAAATCATTCAGATACCTGAAGGGGATGAAACCTAGATGAATCTTGTTATTATTTTCTAAATTATATGATAAATACTTAGTTTGTTCTTAATTATGCAAGCTTAATCCAAAATTGATGTGCTTATGTGGAGGAGGAATAGGCCCTCCTTAAGAGTAGATCTAGCATAATTATGCGGAGTTGATCGCACGACTAGAGATAGGGTGACGAGATTTTGCCGAATTAGGGTGAAACCTAATATGGGAGTCCATAGATCGATTTACTGCTATTCTAGGGGGTTATTATTCAAGAAAGAGATTTCCGTTAATTAACCTAGGGTTAGACGTTATTCGCCTCGAGAGAGGGTTTAATATACGTTAGGGAGTCTTACGGATCAAACTAAGTAAATAAATCGTATGGTTCAAGGTTAAATAACAAGTCAAGTCTAGGTGGATTCTTTCTGAGGGTATCGTCTTAATCAACTGAGTTTTTCCTAAAGTTATTTTCCCAATTCATCCTTTTTGTCTTTGTGTCTTTGGCTTAGTAAATAGTTTAGATTTTATTAAAGCAACTTCACTTATTTAGGGCTAAATAATAAAAAAGAAGGTTAGTATTAGTACTTTTAGTTCCTTTGGGTTCGATAATCCGGTCTTGCCTAAGCTCTACTACTATTTGATAGGTACACTTGCCTTCAATCGTTGTAAGAGTTAGTTTCCAGGTTTGATCATTCTCTTTATAAATTTTAAAACTCGATAGACATACGATCAATAGATCAAGAAAAGAGAGATTTGGATTGAGATCGAGGCAAAGATAAAGTGCTTGATTAATCAACTTGTTTTGTTATTTTGACGTTTGAGGTAAGTTTGTGTATAATACGAATCGTTTAATTCATATTCATGTGTTATGTAATGAATGAATACATGTAGTTGATGAATTGATAATGCTATATGTGGAATTGAGTGTTGTGGCACTAAGTGTGCGAATAACGAATGCTTCGACTATATTTATTGGCACTGTGTGTGCGATCCGAGTTAAATTTGGTTTAATGTAAAGGCACTGAGTGTGCGATGATATTTAAGCTCCGGCTAAGAAATTTGGCACTATGTGTGCGATTAAATCGAATGAACAATAAAGATTGATCGAAGTGTGGTATCGAGCATTGAATAGCAAGAATGGTTGTTAACTAGGTGTTGGCAAAGGTAAGTTTGGAACCTATGTGGTTGATGATATCGTTTATGGATAAATGGATGGTTGCGTGAGCATATGGCTAAGGATGATATTGTGTATAGTTGTGAATCTATGGTTTATTTTGTATATTGATATTGTATTATTGAGTTAAATGTATTATATAACGAACTTATTAAGTTTTAAAGCTTACTGTGTGAAGTTTTCTCTGCTTTACAATATATTTAAAGCTAGCTCGGATCTGGGGATCGTCAGCGACTTAATCACTCTATCGGCTATCTATTTCAGTACTTTTAGAAGATGTATATATTTGAATATGGCATGTATAGGCTAGTGTGTAACACCCCAAACCCGGCCTAGATGTTACGACCGGATTTGACGTGTCACATCGAAGTGTCGTTTGAAAACCAAGTTTGTTGATAAAAGTTTGTTACTAAATTTTAAATCCCATCTAACAATTGTTTTGAAAATGTTAGTGTTGTAAACCTTGTTATCCAATTATATGCCATATCAATTGTTATAAGCTTATTAATTTGAAATAAACCCGCGGAAGCCTTTTCTAGTTGTAAACCTTAAGATTTGAAAACGTGATTTTAAGAAAACGATTATTGTTTTAAAAACCCGTGTTTCCTAGACTAGTAGATTGAAATAAAGAGAAATACCAAATAAAAGTTTAAATACCCCCAAATGGCCTTATTAGAAAATTAATAACCCAAATTATTAAAAATAAAATAACTAAGTCTAAGATTAAAACATATCGAGCGTGTGGCCACCTCCGAGTCCCTCGCAGCTCCAAATCATCTAAGACTGGGGATTACCTGCACAGTTAAAGAAAAGGGTGAGTTACGAGAACTCAGTGTGTAATCCCCAATCATTCAATAATAGTCTGGACCTGAGCCCTATTCGGTATTAGTTCAGTCTGGGCTTTAGCCTTATACAGTAGCAGAGTGGGCCTAAGCCCAAATGATTATAGAACAGAACAGTAATGCAACCCAGCCCAATCTAGCCAACACACCACCCGTACCAACCAACACACCATGTAGGGACCAAGTCGACCCACCCAGCCAACACACCAGTATCGCAGCATAGCTGCTAGTAGTAACGCAGCAAAGCTGCTAATGACAGTACACGTAGGCCAAACCACTAAAATCAGAATACGTGGCTAAGCCACTAGATCAGTAAAACGTGGCAGAGCCACTTGTACAGTACTTCCTCCAATTACAAATCTCAACCTCAATGTAGAATGTCGTGTCATAAATAATTCGTGTATGAAGTATGTCACAATCATAATCAATCATACAAATTTTACACATACATCACTTACACTACCACTAGGGGCATAACGGTCATTTTGACGGTTAGGTCTAAAACGGTAATTTCAGCCCTCGGGGTATTTCGCTAATTTCACTCATCGAGGGCATTTCGGTAATTTCACCTATCGAGGGTATTTTGGTAAGTTTACCCATCGAGGGTATTTCGATAATTTTACCCATCGAGGGTATTTCAGTAAGTTTACCCATCGAGGGTATTTCGGTAAATTTACCCATCGAGGGTATTTCAGTAATTTTACCCATCGAGGGTATTTCGGTAATTTTACCTATCGAGGGTATTTCGGTAATTTCATCCATCGAGGGTATTTCGGTAGTTTCACCCATCGAGGTATTTTGGTAATTTTACCCATCGAGGGCATCTCCGAAGGCCTACAGTCGCCTCGAGCGACATAGACACCTTTTTAGGTTGAAACGGTGCAATTGGGCCCAAAGCCCAATTTTTGGCCCAAGTGGGCCCACCCTCTCGTGTGGCCCATTCAGCCTGATTTCGGTCGTGGCTATGCGAGCTTCGCATCCCAATCCATTATCTGACACTATCGTGAATTTTACCCACGTGGGGCCCATGGGCCCAATGGCCCATCTCGGCCCATTATGACCTAAGCCCACGAGAATGTTCGTGGCAGCGTCAATGGTCTATCGCCAATGATTATGGCTCGATTTATCTCTATGAGCGCTCGTACGCTCGAGAGACCTCAAATGCCGAAGTTTCAGCTTATCGGTATTTTGGCTTTAGACGATTCACAATTCATCAGGGGTGTGAATACACATCTTCATTCGTCATATTGACAGAACCAAAATTGTGTGTACGATTACATACCTGTTACGAGTTGTAGTTTGAAGCGCTTCCAAGACACCTATGATAACAACCGCCCATTAATTAATCACAAACCCTTGTTAAACCATAGTATTGAAACCTTTAATCAAACTAACTTTACTTACCACAAAACGAAAGATCCTTTGTAGTGAAACAATAATCGGCCTACCCCTTGGTTAAGGAAATCGAGTCCCTAGCAACATTTGACGAGAAAGAAAGTGTTAGCAATATATATTTCCATGGCAACTAGGGAAAACCTTTTGGCCTAAGAGAAACAAAATCAAATAAGGAGAATAAAGCCAACCTAGATTCGGCTATAGTCCCCACTTACCAACCAATCGCAGAGATTTGGACACGGTTAGAACGAAGAGAAGAAGATACTTAGGCCCTAATAGATTTGGCTGACACAAGAAGAAAGAAAAAAAGTGCTCGGCTATCTTGCAGAGAAAAGAAAAGAATCACAAGAGGCAAAGAAGAGTTGTGTTCGGCCAAAGAAGAAACTGAAAGAAGAAAGAATGATTTGGCAGAAGGTAGGCAGCAACAGAGACATAACGATGAACAGAAGAAAGAAAAATAAAACCCGAAATGGTAAAAGGTTACACGAGATGCCAAAAAAAGAACCAAACCCAAAATGCAACAAAAGAAAGCTTAAAATGCCACAGAGAAGATCCGGCTTCTTCACTCACTCCCTTGCTGAATTTGCACAATTGACAACCCCCTAACCGACAATCCCCTTCTCATCCTTCCCCAAATTCAGCCAAGACTCCTACACACCCCAACTCCCTCAACCTATCCACCGAATCCTCATTGAATTTCTCCCAGCCTTCCATTTGTATTTGTTGACCAATTCTTCAACCTCATTTGCAGAGTTTGATCCAAACTCTACCTCTTACACTACCAAGACATAAAATAAAAGCCCCCTATTTTCATGCGATGGGATTCGAACCCCACTCCCATTGCCATCTCAGTGACGCCACAACCACTAAGTCACAAGCTCTTTTTGTGACACAAAAACACACACACCTAAGTCTTACTGCTACAACCCATTCCTCTTAAGAGCAAAAACTAAAAATTTTCAGAGGCCCAAACTCGAACCCAGGCCTCCTAAGAACCCCCAAATACACTTAAATACCCAGCCATTCAAGCACATCATGGAATTTAAGCCATTTCAACAAAATTACAAGCCCTACATTTTTGAGGCATTACAACTCTACCCCCTTTTAAAGAAATTTCATCCTCAAAATTTACCTGGTCAGAAGAGGTGAGGGTATTGTTGTCGCATCGCCTCCTCAGGCTCCCACCTGGCTTCCTCTGAACCGTGATTACGCCAAAGCACCTTGACTAACGGAATAGATTTCCTCCTTAATAGCTTAACGTCACGATCTAGTATCTACACCAGTTCTTCCTCAGAAGTCAGATCAAGTCTAACCTCGATCTCCTCCACTAGCACTATATGTGAGGGGTCAGAGCGGTATCGCCTCAGCATGGAGACGTGGAACACATCATGTATTCGGTTTAACTTAGGAGGCAACTCCAGTTGATAGGTGATCGGTCCCACACGCTTTAATATCCAGTCACGACTATGCCCCGAGCATATTGGCTCAATCACAGGAACTCTGCCTCATATTCTGGTACAGACCTATTACCTTGTACCAGACTCAGAAATTCCTTCCTTCGGGCATCTACATAACTCACCCCAACATATTTTTCTTAGAAGGCCGTTTTGAAGAAATCCCACGTCAAACGATTGGCTTGTTACCCTCTCTCACGGTAAGCCACCATTGGTATGCCTCGTCTCGTAGTAGGGACACTGCTCCCTTCAATTTCAGTTCTACAGTACAGTTGAGGTCATCCATTATCCACTCGGTAACCTCTAACCAATATTTTGCCACATTTGGGGCTACACCAGAAACGCCCCTGAAGATTTTTGCTCCATTAGACCAGAGTCGCTCAAAAATTGAGCCTCGGCCCACTAACCCAGTACTTGCTCCAAGAACCCTTTCAAGAACCCGCAACATCACTTGGGATAGGGCATCATCCCCAACGGCTCGGTCATGAGACCCCGTCTCAGTTACTGGTGAGGCTGGTGCCTCCCTAGCAGGCATATGGCCCGATTCTGAAGACCCAGCCCTAGCACCTCCTTGGCCTCTATCCGGCCACGTGTACCCCTTCAGCGACCTCTTGTGCTCATTTCAATATAGCGTATTTATCTGATTTAAGAGTTTTATGCATCAGCTTATAATTCTAATAATTAGTAATAGATATTTTATGATAAATTGTAATTAGAGTTGTTTTCGTAGATCGAAACCTCACTACAGTTTTCAGTTTACTCTAGCTAAAGAGTCTCAGTGCACTGCTACTATCAATGGTAGTTTCTTAGTATAATTATTTCAGTATATAACAGAAAACAGTGCAAGAGAACTTACAGATTTGGCACCGGAGACTCGGTGTGCCACACTTTCAGTAACAACCTTTCGATTTTCTTTCCAAAACCAAACTTTAGAAAATTTTGGGAAAATTTTCAAGAACCCATTCCTCAGTCGAGTTTTACAACTTGGCTCTGATACCACCAAACGTAACACCCCAAATCTGGCCTAGACGTTACGATCGAATTTGACGTGTCACATCAAAGTGTCGTTTGAAAACTGAGTTTGTCGATAAAAGTTCGTTACTAAATTTTAAATCCCATTTAACAATTGTTTTGAAAATGTTAGTGTTGTAAACCTTGTTGTCCAATTATAGGCCGTATCAATTGTTATAAGCTTATTAATCTGAAATAAACCCGTGGAAGCCTTTTCTAGTTGTAAACCTTAAGATTTGAAAACGTGATTTTAAGAAAACGATTATTGTTTTAAAAACCCGTGTTTCCTAGACTAGCAGATTAAAATAAAGAGAAATACCAAATAAAAGTTTAAATACCCCCAAATGGCCTTATTAGAAAATTAATAACCCAAATTATTAAAAATAAAATAACTAAGTCTAAGACTAAAACATATCTAGCGTGTGGCCACCTCCGAGTCCCTCGCAGCTCCAAATCATCTAAGGCTGGGGATTACCTGCACAGTTAAAGAAAAGGGTGAGTTACGAGAACTCAGTGTGTAATCCCTAATCATGCAATAATAGTCTGGATCTGTGCCCTATTCGGTATCAGTTCAGTCTAGGCTTTAGTTGTAACACCCCATACCTGAGTCCGAGGCTAAGACCAGATACGAGACATTACTATCCTTGAACTTTCTTAAACATGTACTTATGGACTATAAAATTTCGTTACGAATTAAAAACTTCTCTTTCATAGTCAAATCATATATTTCATGGGCCTACGAGTCCTTAGACTTTCGTCCCGAAACTTTCGAAACCCATCTGGAAACTTTCTCTCGAAACAGGGGTCACACGCCCATGTATCCCTAAGACATGCCCGTGTCTCCCACCCGCGGTGGATACTGACAAGTCACACACGACCTTGGCACGCTCGTGGCCCTAGCCTGTGTGTCATACTTTGATATACTGACTTATTCACACGGTCTGAAGCACACACCCATGTGCTAACTGTGTGTCTCACACGGCCTGAACAAACGGCCGTGTGGTTAGCCCGTGGTCTATTCTGACTTAAGACACTAAGGTACAGGGGACACACAGCCTAGACACACATCTGTGTGTCTGTCCGTGTGGGTACTTAGAGGCTATCTACCAAGCCTTTTACCATCCTCATATGCATACATTCATATATCATCACATAATTTCACATAGCTTCAATATAACTCTTAAATTAAAGACATTTAGTCAAAGGAGAAATAAAGCCTTCATCCCATATACTAGGGAGAACTATATCCAATACAATTACAACAACTTAAGCCATCATCGATGGCTATACACAACCAAACTATAAATTCTCTTAGGCCAACACAATTTGGCTACATCAGTTAAAACTTAATCAACTTTAAAAGAATCCCTATACATGCCATGACTCATAAGAACTAGAAACACCATACCAGGAGTCTACTCAATAGTGTGAAAACATCTTCGGTGACCTCCAACCCGAGCTAGTTAAAAACCTATAATGGATGGGAAAGAGAAAAGGAGTAAGCAAATATGCTTAGTAAGTTCATCTGTATAAAACTGACAATTTCTAATATTCATTGAATATCCATGACCACAAGGTATTATAATGAATTTTCTCGTAAATTCATGGTTACTTACTCAACCACTTTTGAAGCTTACTCATTCTACCTCTTACCACATTCTTACCATGCCACAAGCTAATTGCTCGTTTAATTAGCATACATTCCTGCACTGATCACCACATGATCATATAAACAACATATCAAGCATTTTCAAAGTCACTCATACCACTAATCTCTCGGTGGTTTCGTACTTAGCCCACCATTGAATCTCTAATAGGGTGATATCGCACACAGCCCACCAATCATTCACACTTATGGTGATTTCGCACTTAGCACACCAATCGTTTATACTTATGGTGATTACGCACTTAGCTCACCAATCATTTGTAACCGATGGTATCGCACACAGCCCATCGACTACTAATTAATCAGGTGGTAACGCACATAGCCCACCTATAATAATATAATTGATGGTATTGCACTTAGCCCATCATTAACATCAATAAGGTGATATCGCACATGGCTCACTGTTATTTTACACTAATGGATGGTAATCCACATGTATATCTTTATTTCAAATGTTCAACCGAGAACATCCTCACACATTTCTATTCTTACTTAACTTTCTACGATTCTCGTTCGCATTCACACTGTAACACCCCAAACCCGGCCCATGCGTTATGATCGGATCTGACATGTCACATGAGAAAAACATGTTAAATCCTTTTTATTCATATTAAAATAGGTATTGATTTGTTATAATCAAGAAAAAAAGTTTGATTTGAAATATTTGATAAAATACTACTAACCTCAAAGATTGAGTGATAAAACGATAATTTGAACAAGAGATCTTATAAACTATGACTTTTGAAAACATTGTTGATAATTTGAGAGAAAATTTTCGAGTTGAAATATTTGTAAAGGTTTGTTATGAAATCCATTTGTTAATCTATTTTGGAAAATCTTCATTTAAGTTTTTAGAAAAATTCCCATTTAAAACAATATGAGCAAGATAATAAGTACGTCAAACATAAAGCAAAAAAAAAAATATATTCAAGAGGCCTTATTACAATATAAAAATCCAAAATAGTAAAAGTAATAAAATGAACGGAAATAGAAATCTAAAGTTCAATTAAAACCATTTCTGAAGTATGGCCTCCACCGAGTCATCCATGGCCCAAGTCCTACGTCACTGAGCATTACCTGCAAGGGTTAAGGAAAAAGGGATGAGTTACTAGAACTCAGTGTATAACCCCCTTACCATCATCCACTGGGCCTGAATCCATTTAGCAATAACTTGGGCCTAAGCCCATTTACATAATAATAATAATAATAACAATAATAATAATAATAATAATAATAATAATAATAATAATAATAATAATAATAATAATAATAATAATATGACATGTATGCAACCCAACCCATCCATCCAACACACCCTCGTACCAGCCAATCACACCTGTGGGGATCAAGTCAACCCACCCTCCCAATCACACTAATTCGTAGGCCAATTGCCATTTATAATATTTTATTGTGGCCAAGCCACCGATATCATACGTAAATATTATAATAAACATTTTTGTGGCATTGCCACCAGGCTACACTTCTCTTCAACATTTTTCCCATCCCATGCAAAGTATGTAAATGCATCATACATAATAAAGCATAAAATCCTCATATAGAGAAACAACAATCATTAACCTAGTAATTTATTATGGTGAATCAGCCCATCATAGCATTTTGTCATTCGGCCCACTAAGGCATTTTAGTAAATCGGCCCATTAGGGCATTTTCGTAAATCGGCCCGTAGGGGCATTGTCGTAATTCGGCCCGTAGGGGCATTTTCGTAATTTTAATAATTTTAATAACGATTTCGACAGATCTAAAAAAATAATGTACTTTAAGCCAATTTCTCATTTTATGCCAATTTTATGATTTTTAATCGTATAATAATAACAATCTACTATCAAACATGTTACCGAATCATGGATCTACGGAATTACGGTGTGAGATTACACACCTAATTACGGTGAGTATTAAACTCTCTTGATTGTCAGCACCTATGAGAACATATCAGTCGATTAATCTAATGAACGAGATTTTTATTAAATCTAAATCTAAACCAAGTAATCTATTGCAACGCTTACCCTCGGTATCGTGAACGACCACGATTTGTCTATTCTCACCGGATGACGGTCCACAACCCGGTGGAAAATCTCGAACCACAGAAACCGCTCTACGCTTGAACTTAGGAGTGGGAATCGCAAATCCACTCCTTTTGAGTTCTCCGATCGCTTTTCCTTTCGATCGGTTCCACTTGCCTCCATAGGAAAATCTCACTTAGAAAACTACTACTATGAGAGAAAGTAGTTATTTTAGTGATAAAATTCGGCTCACCTTTATTACCGAAGGATCAACGATTGAATAAGAACCATGTATTACCTTTTGCCTAAAGGAAGAATGTTGACCAAAATTCATTCCAAAACATCTTCCACACTTTTGGCCAACATGTTCCCTATTCTTTCCTTTTTCTTTTTCTTCTTTCCTTCCACTCATCCTTACCTTATTTCCTTAGCCATCTTTCCTTAAATAAAAAGTCTCCCCTTACAAAAAAATCACCATGGCCGGCACTTGGATGAATAGCACAAAAAAATTAATCAAAAATTTTGCACTAGATGGGATTTGAACCCCTTCCCTCAAGCCCATACATTCAACGCCACACCACTCCTTTACTAGCTTCACTTGTGCTAGCAAAATGCACACTTATTTCCTTAAGTCTTGATGCCACTTACCTTCTCTCCTTAAAGTGCTTAAACACAAAAATTTTACTAAGGCCCAACTCAACCCCGAGCCTTCTTAGGACCTTAAAACATACACAATTAATATTCTTTTCTAACTTACCACAAGATATAATGCACAAACATAAATTCTGAATTCAGGATGTTACAATTCTACCCCCTTAAAAAAAATTTCGGTCTCGAAATTTACCTGATTAAAAGAGATGAGGATATTGCTGCCGTATCGCGTCTTCTGGCTCCCATGTAGCTTCCTCTATCTCGTGGTTACGCCATAATACTTTGACTAGCGGAACCGACTTCCTTCTTAGCACCTTAACATCTCGATCCAAAATCTCCACGGGCTCCTCTTCAAAAGACAAGTCAGGTCTTAACTCAACTTCCTCCACTGGTACGACATGAGACGGATCCGAACGATAACGCCTTAACATAAAGACATGGAATACACTATGTATCAGGTTTAACTCTGGAGGTAACTCCAGCTGATAAGGCACTGGCCCAACACGCTTCAGTACACGGTATGGTCCGATGAACCTAGGGCTCAACTTGCCCTTCCGTCCAAACCTAAATATCTTCTTCCAAGGTGAGACCTTCAGAAAGACCTGATCTCCCATCGCAAACTCTATATCTTTATGCTTCAGATCCGCGTATGATTTTTGTCTGTCCAAAGCTTCTTTTAACCGAGCCCGAATTACCTTAACTTGTTCCTCCGTCTCCGAGATCAACTCAGGACCCAATAATTGTCGCTCCCCTAGCTCAGTCCAACAAGTAGGAGTACGACGCCTACGACCATACAACGCCTCGTAGGGTGCCATCTAGATGCTGGATTGATAGCTGTTGTTGTATACAAACTCTGCCAATGGTAGGAAATCTTCCCAGCTACCCCTGAAGTCAATTACACAGCCCCTTAACATGTCTTCCAGAATCTGGATTACTCTCTCCGACTGACCATCTGTCTGAGGATGAAATGCCGTGCTGAAATTTAACCTTGTTCCCAAAGCTTCATGTAAAGCCTTCCAAAATCGTGATGTAAACCTAGGATCATTGTTTGATATGATAGACACTGGTACCCCATGTAACCTCACGATCTCTGCTACATACATCTTGGCCAACTTCTGCAATGAATAATTCGTACGAACAGGTAGGAAATGAACAGTCTTTGTCAATCGATCTACTATTACCCATACAGAATCTTTCTTAGTAGGCGTTAAGGGTAACCCACTAACAAAGTCCATCATTATCCTTTCCCATTTCCATAATGGAATTTTCTAGTTGAAGTAACCCTGACGGCAATTGATGTTCCGCCTTCACCTGCTGACATGTTAAGCAATTACTCACGAAGTCAGTAACCTCCCGTTTCAACCCTGGCCACCAATACTGCTCACGAAGGTCTCGGTACATTTTTGTTTCCCCCGGGGTGCATAGCATATGGGCTGCTATGCGCCTCACGCAGAATTATTTGCCTCAATTCTGAATCCTTGGGCATATAAGTTCTTCCGCGAAAACACAATACTCCGTCACTATTCAATCCAAAATCCCCTATCTCACCACCTTCCACTTGCTGAAGTCGTGAACCCAACGCTTCATCTATCAACTGCTTTTCCTTAATCTGGATTATCCATGCAGGCTTCACCTGAAGTTCGGCCAACAAGCTACCATCTTCATAAAGGCTGAGATGAGCGAACATCACTCTCAAATCAGATATCACCTTTCGACTTAACGCATCAGCCACCACGTTAGCCTTTCCTGGATGATACTTGATTGAGAAGTCGTAATCTTTCAATAGTTCTATCCACCTCCACTGTCTTAAGTTCAACTCCTTCTGGGTAAGGAGGTACTTCAGACTCTTATGATCCGTATTGATAATTGACTTCTCCCCGTACAGATAGTGTCTCCAAATCTTCAGAGCAAACACCACTGCAGCTAACTCCAAGTCATGCGTGGGATAGTTCACCTCATGAGGCCTTAATTGGCGAGATGCATAAGCCACCACTTTTCCCCCTTGCATCAACACACATCCCAAACCTGTGTGTGACGCATCAAAAACTATAAACTCCTTACCAGCCTCAGGTTGAATCAATACCGGCGCTTCTGTCAGAATCTTCTTCAATTTCTCAAAGCTCTCTTGCTGTTTATCTGACCACACGAACGGTACTCCCTTATGGAATAGCTTAGTTAGGGGTGCAGCAATCAACGAAAACCCCTCAACGAACCGCCTGTAATATCCATCCAACCCTAGAAAACTTTGAATTTCGGCCACTGTCTTCGGTGGCTTCCAATCCAATACAGCCTCGACTTTCCAGGGATTAACTCTAATTCCTTCGGCAGACACAACATGCCCCAAAAAGGTCACTTCCTTCAGCCAAAATTCACACTTACTGAATTTGGCATACAGTTGCTTTTCTCTTAATATCTGCAATACAACTCGTAGATGCGAATCATGCTCTTCTTTAGTCTTCGAGTACACCAAGATATCATCTATGAACATTACCACAAACTGGTCTAAATAGGGTTGGAAGACTCGGTTCATCATGTCCATAAATGCAACTGGTGCATTTGTCAACCCGAACGGCATCACTAAAAACTCGTAATGTCCATAACGAGTTCAGAATGCAGTCTTGTGAATATACGCCTCCTTGACCTTAAGCTGGTGATAACCCGATCTCAAATCTATCTTCGAGAAAACCAAAGTTCCTCGCAACTGATCGAACAGATCATCGATCCTTGGTAACGGATACTTATTCTTGATCGTTAACTTATTCAATTGCCTATAATCGATGCACAAATGCATCGACACATCCTTCTTCTTAACGAATAAAACCGATGCTCCCCACGGTGACACACTTGGTCGAATGAATCCGCAATCCAACAACTCCTGAATTTGAGCTTTAAGCTCCGCTAACTCCTTTGGCGCCATTTTATAAGGAACAATAGACACCAGAGCCGTTCCTGGCAACAGCTCAATGCCAAACTCTACCTCCCAATTCGGAGGCAATCCTGGAAGCTCTTCGGGAAAGACGTCCGAAAACACTTTCACCGTTCTAACGCTTTCTACCGACAACTCTTTGGCATCCAGAGCACTAATAAAGGCTAAGAACGCTCCACACCCCTTTCACACCAACTTTTCTGCCTTTAAAGCAGATACCACATTAGACAGATAGTTTCTTCTTTCACCTATCATTATCACTTCCTTATCCTCCGAGGTTCTTAGTACCATCTACTTTGCAGCACAATCCAAGTTCGTACGATGTTTAACCAACCAGTCCATACCCAAAATGAGATCGAACTTGCCGAATGACAGTTCCATCAAATCCGCCAGAAAAACTTCCCCCTGAACTTCTAAGGGCACATCCCTAAACAACTTATTTACTACTACCGACTATCCTAAAGGGCTAATCATAGTTGTTTCTCTAGCAGAAATCTCAGATCTAATGTTCAAGGTTCCAGACACAGCACAAGCAACATACGAATGGGTGGATCCAATATCTATCAAAGTAGTAACAGGTACATCAGCTATGAAAAACGTACCAGTTATGACATCAAGTGCATCGCCATCCCCTCGACGTCTGACCGCATAGACCAACCCTGGCTGTCTCGCCTCCACGTTACCCCAATTACTAGTACCTCTACCCGGTGTACCCTGACCTCGTCCTATGCCATTACCACCTCGGCCTGGCCCACGGCCTCTCGGTGGCTGCTGAGTGCCTCTAGCTGGCTGCGTAAAATGGTTACAAACCCCCTGAGTATGAGCAGGCTATCGAGGACAATCCTTAAATCGATGATCTTTGGAACCACATCTGAAACAACCACCGGTTCTCTTCCAGTATTCACCCGAGTGAAGTTTTCCACAATCCACACATGGCTGTAACTGATTAGTAGCAGGTTGTACTCTTGCTCGAGCTGGCTCCTCATTCCTGGGCCTCTTCTGAAAACCTCTGGCAGGACCTGGGTACCTAGAGTCTCTCTTACTACTACCCCTATCCTTGTCTCAATTTTGCCGCTCCGAGTGTTTAACCTCTTCAGCTGTCTTGGCTTTCTCCACCAGTGTGGAAAAATTTCTCTCCTTTTGTGGGGCTATCAGTACCCGCAACTCATCATGCAACCCGTCCTCAAAACGCACACAGCGTTTGTAGTCAGTCGGCACAATTCCACGGGCATACCGACTCAGACGCAGAAATTTCGCCTCGTATGCTGCCACAGATTTACCTCCTTGGACCAGATTCAGGAATTCCTTCCTTCGGGCATCTACATAGCTAGCCCCGACATATTTTCCTTGAAATGCGGTTTTAAAGAATTCCCAAGTAATACGATCGGCCTGAGTGCCTTCCCGGACAGTGAGCCACTACTGATACGCCTGGTCTCTCAACAAAGACACCACTCCTTTCAGTTTCTGTTCGGCGGTGCAATCCAAATCGTCCATGATCCGCTCCACCGCCTCAAGCCAGTACTCTGCTACATTTGGGGCTACACCCGAGATACCCCTAAAAACCTCAGCTCTATTCGATCTGAGTCGCTCCAATATTGACCCACGAGCTGCTGACCCAGTTCTTGCCCCAGCAACCCTTTCCAGAACTTGCAACATTACTTGGGACAGAGCGTCGTCCTCCCTCATACGATCATGTGACCCAGCTTTAGTCACAGGTGACGCAGGTGCGTCCATTTTCGGCATATGTCCCGATGCCTCAGATACAACTCTAGCGCCACGACCTCTGCCACAGCCACGTCTATCGCGTCCACGTCCTCCAGTGCTCATATTTGCTAATTCGATTTAATCTGATTAAGAGTCTTATGAATCAGTATACTATTTCAGTGCTTATTAAACAATATTTTATGAAGTATAAGAAGTAAAGTCATTTTCGCAAAACGCATCCTATAGTCTCAATCTCTATAGTTTCAACTCCTAAAACTAAAAGTTTAAGAGTTTTTCTACAGTCATACCACAATAATCATAATCATAAAATAAAATATAAACTTACTTGACTTGGTGCCGGATACTCGTGGTGCCATACTTCCTTTAAAACATGCATTTATAATTTAAAATTCACACAGCTTTGAAAAAACACTTTTGAACTCAAACCACAGCCGAGTTTTGCAGCCGGGCTCTGATACCATAAAATGTAACACCCCAAACCCGGCCTATGCGTTATGATTGGATCTGACATGTCACATGAGAAAAACATGTTAAATCCTTTTTATTCGTATTAAAATAGGTATTGATTTGTTAGAATCAAGAAAACAAGTTTGATTTGAAATATTTGATAAAATACTACTAACCTCGAAGATTGAGTGATAAATCGATAATTTGGACAAGAGATCTTATAAACTATGACTTTTGAAAACATTGTTGATAATTTGAGAGAAAATTTCCGAGTTGAAATATTTGTAAAGGTATGTTATGAAATCCATTTGTTAATCTATTTTGGAAAATCTTCATTTAAGTTTTTAGAAAAATTCCCATTTAAAACAATATGAGCAAGATAATAAGTAGGTCAAACATAAAGCAAAAAAAAATATTCTAGAGGCCTTATTACAATATAAAAACCCAAAATAGTAAAAGTAATAAAATGAACGGAAATAGAAATCTAAAGTTCAATTAAAACCATTTCTGAAGTATGGCCTCCACCGAGTCATCCATGGCCCAAGTCCCACGTCATTGAGCATTACCGGCAAGGGTTAAGGAAAAAAGGGTGAGTTACTAGAACTCAGTCTATAACCCCATTACCATCATCCATTGAGCCTAAATCCATTTAGCAATAACTTGGGCCTAAGCCCA
Source organism: Gossypium australe (assembly GCA_005393395.2). Classification (NCBI taxonomy): domain Eukaryota; kingdom Viridiplantae; phylum Streptophyta; class Magnoliopsida; order Malvales; family Malvaceae; genus Gossypium; species Gossypium australe. The sequence goes on along the minus strand of CM016615.1, from coordinate 33,993,683 downwards.
TTTACATAATAATAATAATAATAATAATAATAATAATAATAATAATAATAATAATAATAATAATAATAATAATAAATAATAATAATAAATAATATGACATGTATGCAACCCAACCCATCCATCCAACACACCCCCGTACCAGCCAATCACACCTGTGGGGATCAAGTCAACCCACCCCGCCAATCACACCAATTCGCAGGCCAATTGCTATTTATAATATTTTATTGTGGCCAAGCCACTGATATCATACGTAAACATTATAATAAACATTTTTGTGGCATTGCCACCAGGCTACACTTCTCTTCAACATTTTTCCCATCCCATGCAAAGTATGTAAATGCATCATACATAATAAAGCATAATATCCACATATAGAGAAACAACAATCATTAACCTAGTAATTTATTACGATGAATCAGCTTATCATAGCATTTTGTCATTCGGCCCACTAAGGCATTCTAGCAAATAGGCCTATTAGGGGCATTTTCATAATTTTAACAATTTTAATAACGATTTCGACAGATCTAAAAAAAATAATGTACTTTAAGCCAATTTCTCATTTTATGCCAATTTTACGATTTTTAATCGTATAATAATAACAATCTACTATCAAACATGTTACCGAATCATGGATCTACGGAATTACGGCTTGAGATTACACACCTGATTACAGTGAGTATTAAACTTTCTTGATTGTCGGCACCTATGACAACATAACACTCGATTAATCTAATGAACGAGATTTTTATTAAATCTAGATCTAAACCAAGCGATCTATTGAAACGCTTACCCTCGGTATTGTGAACGACCACGATTTGTCTATTCTCACCGGATGACGGTCTACAACCTGGTGGAAAATCTCGAACCGCCAAAACTGCTCTACGCTTGAACTTAGGAGTAGGAATCGCAAATCCACTCCTTTTGATTTCTCCGATCGCTTTTCCTTTCGAATCGGTTTCACTTGCCTCCATAGGAAAATCTCGATTAGAAAACTACTACTATGAGAGAAAGTAGTTATTTTAGTGATAAAATTCGACTCACCTTTATTACCGAAGGATCAACAATTGAATAAGAACAAACGATAAATCCCTATAACAACTGTTTAGTCAAAACTTTGGTCCAATTTGTATCATAAACGAGTAAAGATATTTTGAAAGATCCAAGAATAAACTCCTTACCTTAACGATATTGAATTCGATTTCCATCGATTGTCTTAAGGCTAGAATTGAATAGGCTAGGATGATATTAGACCACCCACTTAAATCACTACGAAAAAGAGGATGATTAAGATGTGAAGGAGTAGGAGAAAACACCATTTCGATTTAGAAACAAGATACACAATCGAATAGTGATAGACACTAATTCGGCTAGAAAGAAAAGAGAAAGTAAAAGAAACCACTTACCGATTTGTTCGAAGAAGAGGGTGTCAACACAAATGAGAAAGAAATTGTGATGAAGAGATGAAGGGTTCAAAAGTTCGGCTATGGAGGGAAAATAAGCAAAAAGATTCGGTTACAAAAATGTTGATTTAAGAGAAAAGGAGAATGGTTGAGAAAAATGGTAAAGAAGAAATGAGGTGATGGTCAAAAGAGCATTAGAGAGGTTCGACTATCAAAGGAAAAGAAACAAAGATGCAATGAGGGTTTTGGCCAAAACAAGAGAAAAATATGCTCTCTTTTTGGCTTTGGAGTTACGGCAAAGAGGAAAAATTGGAGAAAGAAAATGACACCAAAATGCTAAGGAGAAAGAAACCTCTCAAGCACCAAAAATTGCCAATTGCCTAAAGAAATTTCGGCTATCCCTTTCCCCCTACAAACCGTGTATTACCTTTTGCCTAAGGGAAGAATGTTGACCAAAATTCTTTCCAAAACATCTTCCACACTTTTGGCCAACATGTTCCCTATTCTTTCCTTTTTCTTTTTCTTCTTTCCATCCACTCATCCTTACCTTATTTCCTTAGCCATCTTTCCTTAAATAAAAAGTCTCCCCTTACCAAAAATACCACCATGGCCGACACTTGGATGAATAGCACAAAAAAATTAATCAAAAATTTTGCACTAGATGGGATTTGAACCCCTTCCCTCAAGCCCATACATTCAATGCCACACCACTCCTCTACTAGCTTCACTTGTGCTAGCAAAATGCACACTTATTTCCTTAAGCCTTGATGCCACTTACCTTCTCTCCTTAAAGTGCTTAATCACAAAAATTTTACTAAGGCCCAACTCAACCTCGAGCCTTCTTAGGACCTTAAAACATACACAATTAATACTCTTTTCTAACTTACCACAAGATATAATGCACAAACATAACTTCTGAATTCAGGATGTTACACACACAATGCATTAATAAATCTATTTCATACAACTAAGGTGTATCGATTACACATAACCCACTAGGGGTTCATCATATACTAAATTCATCTCAAATTGTTAGATAACACTATTGAGTCTCATACGCATAGTGTCCCATTAACATCACACTCTAATAGGGTCTTACTTATTTTAACATATCGATGTGATGTCCCTGACATGGTCTTATACAAATTCTTATACCGAAGCCATATTCCAATATGGTCTTACACGGGGCCATAATTATCATCATATCATGCTATATACATTTCCTATTACTCTTAGGTTCAATTCTCTTAACCTCTCATTAAAAGATATTTCAAACATTCATAGAGTAAATATACATTTCCTACAACATTGGAATATTAAATTAACTCATACGTAATTGCAACATTTGCACATGAACTTACCTCGATGTCGAAAGACCGAAAAAGGGACTTTTTGCCCACATTTCTCTTTTCATCCGTTCTAGGTCTGAAACTCATTTTCTTTGATCTAGAACAATGCAATTTACTGATTTAACCACTTATAAATCATATTACACTATAATATAAACTTTAGGCAGAAATGACTATTTTGCCCCTACACATTGGCAAAAATTATGATTTTGCCCCTAGGCTCGTAAATAAATTTTTATCACACTTTCCTATTAAACAAGCCTAGCTGAACATTTAATACTCTTACAACTATCCATAATTCCATCTATTTCATGACTTAATGAACAAATTACAACTTTTGCATTTTAGTCCCAATTAGGTGTTTTCATCACAACACCTTTCACAAAAGTTGTTAAACAACATCCTATCATTCATTTTCTTCCATAAAAACTCTTCAAACAACATAAACTCTATCAAGGTAAGTCCTTTGACTTTCAACCATATTGCAAACTAGTCCTCTCATTAGCTAGCTTAAGCTTTGAGGACTCCAAATATACAAAAATCATCAAAAATAAACATCAAATTGACTTACTTGAATGGAGTAAAGCTTGCTGGAATTTTAAGCTTTCAAACCCCTCCCATGGATGATATTTTCGGTTGGAGAAGAAAGATAAATAAAAAGATGATAACTTTTGCTTATATCATCTTATTTTATTTATTTTTCCAACTAATATCACCAACTATTCATCATAATAAATGCTCTTGTCCCTTATGTATTTTTATGACCGATCAACTCACTTAAACAAGGCTAATTTGTACATCTGGGACCTCCAATTAAATATCCATAGCTATTTGGCACCTCTAGGAAATAAAATAGAACTTTCACACTTTATGCGATTTAGTCCTTTTTCACAATTTAGCTAGAAATCGCTAAAATTAAGGCACCAAAATTTTCATGCATCATTGTAAACATGTTATAACACATAACATAACATGAAAATAATTTTCTCTAACCTCGAATTAGTGATTTCGAGATCACTATTCCGACTAGCCCCTAAATCGGACTATTACATTAGCCCTATACAGTAGCAGTGTGGGCCTAAGCCCAAATGATCACAGAACAGAACAGTAATGCAACCCAGCCCAATCCAGCCAACACACCACCTGTACCAACCAACACACCATGTGGGGACCAAGTCGACCCACCCAGCCAACACACCAATATCGCAGCAGCTGCTAGTAGTAACGCAACAAAGTTCCTAATGACAGTACACATGGGACAAGCCACTGAAATTAGAATATGCGGCGAAGCCACTAGATCAGTAAAACATGGCAGAGCCACTAGTATAGTACTTCCTACAATTACAAATCCCAACCCCAATGCAGAATGTCGTGTCATAAATAATTCGTGTATGCAGTATGTCACAATCATAATCAGTCATACAAATGTCACACATACATCGCTTACACTACCATTAGGGTATAACGGTCATTTTGACGGTTAGGGGTAAAACGATAATTTCACCCCGCAGGTATTTCGGTAATTTCACCCATCGAGGGTATTTCGATAATTTCACCCATCGAGGGTATTTCGGTAATTTTACCCGTCAAGGGTATTTCGATAATTTTATCCATCGAGGGTATTTTGGTAATCTTACCCATCGAGGGTATTTGGATAATTTTACCCATCGAGGGTATTTTAGTAATTTCACCTATCGAGGGTATTTCGGTAATTTCACCCATTAAGGGTATTTTAGTAATTTCACCCATTGAGGGTATTTCGGTAAATTTACCCATCGAGGGTATTTCGATAATTTTACCCTTCGAGGGTATTTCGGTAATTTTACCCATTGAGGGTATTCCGGTAATTTCACCCTTCGAGGGTATTTTGGTAATTTTACCCATCGAGGGTATTTCGGTTATTTTACCCTATAACGACCTCTTTGAAGGCCTACAGTCGCCTCGAGTGACACAGACACCCTTTTAAGTTGAAACGGTGCAATTGGGCCCAAAACCCAATTTTCTGCCCAAGTAGGCCCACACGCTTGTGTGGCCCATTCAGCCCGATTTCGGTTGCTGCTATGCGAGCTTCGCTGCCCAATCCAATATCTGAGACTATCGTGAATTTTACCCACGTGGGGCTTATGGGCCCAATGGCCCATCTCGGCCCAATGAGGCCCATTACAACCTAAGCCCACGAGAATGTTCGTGCCAGCCTCAACGGTCTACCGCCAACGATTGTGGCTCGGTTTATCTCTACGAGCGCTCGTACGCTCGAGAGCCCTCAGATGCAGAAGTTTTGGCTTATCGATTTTTCGTCTTTAGCCAATTCGCAATTCATCATGGGTGTGAATACACACCTTCATTCATCATATTGACAGAACCAAAATTGGGTGTACGATTACACACCTATTACGAGTTGTAGTTTGAAGCGCTTCCAAGACACCTATGATAACAACCGCCCATTAATTAATCATAAACCCTTGTTAAACCATAGTGTTGAAATGCTTTAATCAAACTAACTTTACTTACCACGAAACGGAAGATCCCTTGTAGTGAAACAATAATCGGCCGACCCCTTGGTTAAGCAAATCGAGTCCCTAGCAACATTCGACGAGAAAGAAAGTGTTAGTAATATATATTTCCATGGCAACTAGGGAAAATCCTTTCGGCCTAAGAGAAACAAAATCGAATAAGGAGAATAAAGCCAACCTAGATTCGGCTATAGTCCCCACTTACCAACTAATCGCAGAGATTCGGACACGGTTAGAACGAAGAGAAGAAGATACTTAGGCCCTAATAGATTCGGCTGACACAAGAAGAAAGAAAGAAAGTGCTCGGCTATCTTGCAAAGAAAAGAAAAGAATCACAAGAGGCAAAGAAGAGTTGTGTTCGGCCAAAGAAGAAATTGAAAGAAGAAAGAATGATTCGGCAGAAGGTAGGCAGCAACAGAGAAATAACGATGAACAGAAGAAAGAAAAATAAAACCCGAAATGGTAAAAGGTTGCACGAGAGGCCAAAAAAAGAACCAAACCCAAAATGCAACAAAAGAAAGCTTAAAATGTCAAAAAGAAGATTCAGCTTCTTCACTCATTCCACTTGCCGAATTTGCACAATTGACAACCCCCTAGCTGACAATCCCCTACTCATCCTTCCCCAAATTTGGTCAAGACTCCTACACACCACAACTCCCTCAACCTCTCCAACGAATCCTCCTTGAATTACTCCTAGCCTTCCATTTGAATTTGTTGACCAATTCTTCAACCTCATTTTTAGAGTTTGATCCAAACTCTACCTCTTGCACTACCAAGACATGAAATAAAAGCCCCCCATTTGCATGCGATGGGATTCAAACCCCACTCCCCTTGCCATCTCAGTGACGCCACAACCACCAAGTCATAAGTTTTTTTTGTGACACAAAAACACACACATTTATACATAAGTCTTACTGCTACAACCCATTCCTCTTAAGAGCAAAAACTAAAAATTTTCCAAGGCCTAGACTCGAACCCAGGCCTCCTAAGAACCCCCAAATACACTCAAATACCCAGCCATTCTAGCACATCATGGAATTTAAGCCATTTCAGCAAAATTACAAGTCCTACATTTTTGGGGCATTACATAATGATTATGGCATGTTTTAAAGTGTGTAAGTTTGCCATGTGATATGGCTTAGTAGTTTAATGATTTTGGTATGTGTCTTAGATGTATGAAAAGGATGGTTAAAAATGTGTATATGTGTTCTATATAAATTGTCATTTGGTACAAGTTAGTTAAATGAAAATGGTATGTTACATGTTTAGATCTGGTAAGGATTGAATGAGGAATGGTATATATGATCTTGATGTGGAAATTGATATTTTGGATAGGTATGTTTGAGTTGAAATTGAGTATGGAAATAAACGGTATAGGTGATGACTAATTGGTGTATATATTGGTATTTTTGAATGCCATTTGGGGTATGTAATTATGTTGGTTTATGTTTGTAGGTGTGACCCTAAGTGTGGGTGGCAAATTGGCCTCGCAAATGGCCTATTTTTTCCCTCACGATTGAGCACACGGGCGTGTAACTTGATTATGTCCCTTAAAATTTTAAATTGATTCAAGTCAGTTTCGACCACGAGCTAGACGCATAGGCGTGTGACTGGCCGTGTGGTGCAAGTCAGTGTCGACTATTGGTGAGGCACACGGGCATGTCTCCGGCCATGTGGACAAGTCAGTATGTATGCCCTGTTTTGACACGGCTAGGACACAGGGTGTGTCTAAGGCCGTGTGAGGCACACGGCCTGCCCACACGGGCGTGTAACCCCTGTAGTTTTGAAAAATGCTTGAATTTTTAGAAAATTTTGTATGTGTTCAGTTTAGTCCTGACCCCTTTCTAGCACATGTTGAAGGTCTCGTAGACCTCATTAAGGGACTATATCCATATATCTTGATATGTTTGGACGATGATATACTTTGTGTTTTAAAATGATTGTACATGTTCCGGATTGATCGGTAATGCTTCTTAACCCTAGACCGGTGATGGTTACGGGTTAGGGGTGTTACAGTGTCACGACACAACCACCTTTATGTTGCGATATAAAACTTCGAAGCCTGGGAAATTTAGATTTCTAGGACGTGTCATGACACAGATTTCCCTGTTTTGTGACGTGATGCTTCGAAGCTTAAAAAGTTGAAAAATCAGGATTTGTTTCGTTACATGCATGGCATGTGTTTTGACACGCAACTTTGAACTCAAAAACTTAGAAATTAGGGCATCGTGTCACGACACACTATTAGAATTCTGCAATTTTAGGCTAGTTTCTACACGCGGCCCATCGGATCTCCTATATATACCAAATGATTTCATCCCTAAATGTCACTTTTAAAACACCCTAAATAGCCACCGAAAAGCACCCAAGGCTGCTGTTGGATCTGTTGCCCTAAGTGTAACACTCAGATTTCTAATAACTTGGAAACTTGAAATAATTGCAGGACTACATTGATAGAGATTGCAAGTTAGCGACCTCAATTGAAAGAAACGGGAAAGGTGGAAACTAAAATGGACATGGTTGAGAACCAAACTTGGTTCGGTTAGAAAGGAAACAGTCAATTGCTTAACAGGAGGCATAATGATTAGTGATGGATGGTTCTCCTTGTCACATCCCAAAAATCGGGTTAGTAGAAATTAGGTTAATGAACCGAGAGTGGTCACGCCCAAATTTTTTTAGATGATCTTTTGCTCATTTGATAATAAATATGTATCAATTATAGTGAATGAGTAGTGGTGGAGCTATCCTTAATGATCTGTGTTTGAATCCCTTCCCTCACATTATTTTCTATATGGTACAATTTTGCTTGAAACCTTTGCGAAGGTCACACCATGTTTTTAAAATAAATGTTGTAGTTTGTCAACAAGGAAGTAAGTTGGCTTAGTGGTTAGGAGCTTAAATAATTTCCTAAGGGTCCTAGGTTCAAGTCTCCACACTCTTCGTATTTTATTTAATTTTTTAGCAACTTTTGAATGGGAAAAAGCTTCCATAACCGTCCACTCCTAGTTACCATGCAAAGAAAGATTCTTTCCTCCTTTAGCTAGTCAACTTTCCCCTATAAACCCCCTTTTCACTCCACATGTTCCCCCTTGATCCACTTTTCATGCCATTTTCCCCCAAAGCTTCCATTTTCTCCCATTTACCAAGCTTGAAGCATCCATCCCACCTAAGGTAGCCACCATTCACTTTTTTCTCTCATTTTGGTGTCTCCCCCTTCTCTTCATTTGATCGATTCCTCCATTGTTCCTCCTTGCTCTTCCATTTTCTTATTCTTTGAGCCACCATTTCACCTCTTTTTCTCCACTTCTACTCCACCTTCTACCACCATTAGTTAACCACACCACCATCGAACCACCGCAGAACCACCGTCATGACTACCATTTTCCCTAATTTTTCTTTTCTCTTCTCAAAAACTCGCCACTTCCACCTTAATCTCTATATTTTTTTTTTGACAAATCCTTGCTGGAATTTTATTTCTTTTATCCTAAAAAGATCCTTTGCTATAAATTATTTCTTCGATTTATCCTTTCTCTCATTTTGATCGATTGATTCAATAAAGATTTGGTTAAGGAATAACGTAAGTATGGGATGATATTGGGTACTAAATCATCACTTCTTCCTCATCTTTTTATTAATATCCAAATGTAGAATTAGTGTTAGACATTATTTTTCTTTTATATTAACATCTCGTATATTGATCTTGTGTGAATGGTCGATTGCTAACAACTTGGAACACCTTTGACTTTTGGGAAGTGAATCACATCTCCGATTCTAGTCATACTAGCATAAGTGTGGTATTGGAAATCAAGATTAAACCATTTTTATTTGAAAGGATACCTTAAATGATAATTTAATGATCGATTATTATTTTTGTATTTAGATCCGAGATAGATTTAATTAAATCTGGAAGTAGGCATTAGAAGGATTTTTTCGCATTGGTTAGATCAAGTGTGGGTTTTAACATTAAACAAAAATAAACCTATGTTTTATATTGTTAAAATTATTATTATTTAAATTATGTTTGATAAGGATACTTTATGTATCCGTTAAAAGAGATAAAACCTATTGTTATGGACTATGTCAAGTAAGTGATTCGAAACCATTGATTTTGGTGATTTGTATGATGTATTATTTGTTGATTATTAATGATATGAAAATTATGAAAATCTTATTATCATGTTATGTGATCTTATGTCATATTTGATTTTCATATGATTTATAAAATGTGTAATTTTGGTACCATGTGTATATATGTGATTTGCATGTTAAACTTTCTTATGTGATTTTAAGTGATTTTGGCCATATCACATGCATGGGGTGGGATATATGAAAGGTGGATGTATGTGGTAGTTTATCTACATTAATGCAACACTATTCACGATTTTGATTATGTGGCAGTATATCTGCGATTTTGGTTGCTTGTCCATGATATTGATTATTGGCAGTTTATCTACGATTTTGGAGACACTGTTCACAATTTGGTGGGTTGGATGGATGAGTTCTGGGGAACTTAATTTTGGTGTGTAGCAAAGATGGGTAGAACTTGTAACACCCTTTACCCATGTTCGAAGCCGGAACCAAATATGAGGCATTACCTAACTTAACTTACTTAAACATAACACATCAAACTATAAAATTTCACTGCAGCTTAGACACTTTCCATTTAAAGCTCATAACCTACTCATTCCGGGCCTACGAAGCCCTAAACATACTTCCGGGAGGTTTCAGAATTAAACTGAGAACTTTTATGCACATAGAAAATGTTTGTCCAAACAGGGGCCATACGCCCGTGTTGTTCAAGGGACACGCCCATGTGCTCCTGAGACATGTCCGTGTTTTTCACTCGTGGTCGACACAACTTAATATACACGGCCGGACACACGCCTGTGTCCCTGGCCCATGTCTCTCACACGGCCTCGACACGCTCGTGTGCCAAAACATTGGCATTCTATTTATGGCGTTATTACCTCACTAAGGTCACACGGCCAAGGCACACGCCCGTGTCCTTAGACTGTGTGTCGAAGTAAATTCCAAATTTTAAAGTGCAGACTTTACACGGCCTGGGCACACGCCCATGTCCAAGGCCATGCCTTCCACACAACTGAGACACACAGCCGTGTCTCCGCCCGTGTGTTTACTACTGAGCATCCTGACTTTGTAAACCTAGCATGCAGGGGAAGCACGATCGATCAACACGCCCATGGGGCTGATCGTGTGTCCCACACGACCTAGACACATGCCCGTGTGTCTACCCGTGTAGACATAAGAAGGCTATAGTCCAAGCCAAATGCCACCCTGCATAGTAAACATACTAATTCCAACTCATATAAACATCATACATGACCCAAAGGCACATCCAAGAACTCAATTCAAAGCATTCACACAAGCATAACTTCATAATTTCATCATCATTGAATATATATAAACTTATCAAGTGTTGGCCCATTTTCGATGGCCATTTACAAAATGACTTTGATAACATACATAGCCAACACTTTGGCTAACAATTAAGAACTAAAAAAATACCCAAGTCCTATACATGCCATACTCAAAATAAGTCTAATTTGTTATACCAAAGTGATGTTGATAGTGTCATTTCTGAACTCCTGCGTCCCACAATCCCTGAGTTATCTTGGCAATACTACAAGGAAAAGGGAAATGAGAGGGGTAAGCATAAAGCTTAGTAAGTTTCATGAAATAAATAGCAACAATAAGCTCATAATGACATCAATCCATGGCATTAGATAACCACACAAGGTCATAAACACTTTACCATAACTTACTCATACTTGTTCTTATCTAAAACATACCATGCCACATATCGTAACATTCCTCGTGAATTTCTCACGGGTACCTATATTCACTCAATCACATGACTTTATTACTAATCTCATTTCCATTTCCAAACTTATCTATTTATCTCGTTAATCACTAGGGATACTCAAAGTCTTTTAACAGTCCATTTATAGACCCAATTACTAGCCCAAACCCTAAGCCCAAAATGGCCCAACAACCTAAACCAGGCAGCAAACCCTAGCCCCTAGCCTTGCGCCGCTTCAGCAGCCTCCAGCGCACAACCTTCGTACGTGCCACGTCCACGCCTCCGTACGCTTCCTCTGTACCTGCAAAAGAGGACAAAAACACCAGCAAAAACACATCAACAGGATATACAATGGAAAGACGTATTTTTTTCTTTGAATCTAGCTTTCAGATCTGGCTATAATGGCCGAATATGATTCAATGTAAAATAGGGGATTTTTATGAATATACAATACCAAAAAATCAAGAATACAGAGATATTTTCGAAGGTATTTTACCATGGTTTTTGTGCCTATTTGTTTCTAATATCAAACGTACAAAGCGAAAAGAAATCAATATAAACCCTTACCCATTTTTTTGTTGATCGGAGAACCCGAATTCAAAAGGTTTCTGGTTGTATTTTTTATTTTGGTGAGGGTTTCTGGTATTTTGAGTTTAGATCTGCCTTGGGGTGCTTGAAAGGTTTGAAATGGCCGACTTTTGGGGTCTCCGACCACCATGCACGACGATGAAAGGTGGCGGAGTGCACCGGCTCGATGACGAGCTAGGTCAGAGCCCCATAGAGCTTTCAGAGTGTTTTCCTTTTCTTTTTTTTAGAAATGGATTGAAAATGATTTTTTTGTTAAGTTTTTGCTATTTAAGGCTGAGCAATATGACGTCGTTTGGGGGTGGGGCATTAAGCCTTAAAACGACGTCATTTTTGGGCCAGGATTCGCGTGTTGACCCGACCCTGGGCAAGATCTGCACGTTTTCCCATTGATGGGATAATTACTCTTCAAGTCCTTTCGCTTTTATTTAGATTTGCAATTAAGTTTTCCTTTATTTTAATTTTGCCCAATAATTTTGTGCAGTTGTAATTTAGTCCATATTTAAACTCTGCATTCAAAAACTTGGGTAAATTGCGCTTTTAATCCCCTTTAATTCATGCGCATTATTTTTAGTCCTTTTTAGATTTCTTTTTTAATTTATTGCTTTTAGCTCTCTATTTTGTTCTGATTTCAATATAGTCCTTTAATTATTTTATTTAATTATTTGTTTATGGTTTTTTTTAAATTATTCCTTTTTTAAAATTAATATTAAATATTATATATATTTTAAATGGTTCTAGATACTATTTATTTCTTTGTCATTTTCATTAAATTTTATATATATATTCTTTTTATATATATATATATATATAATTTATATTAAATTATTTTTATGTATATATACTATTGATTTCGTATTATTTTATGTAAATATTTTCTTTTAAACTTTCATGTATATACATATATATATATATATATATATATATATATTCTTTTAAATTTGTTTACGTGTGTAATTTGTCTCTTTAAAAGACCCTATTTTAAATTATATATTTATTTATTCCAAACACTTTCATATGTCATTATTATTTTTATATACATTATTTTATATCAAGTTTTTATTACATATGTATTTTTTAAATTGAGGCATACTATTTTATATATATTTAGTTGTTTATTTGTTTGCTATATATTATTTGTTTTAATTTGCTTGCTATGTATGTACCCAAATTCGTTCTTTTCCAATTTCATATTATGGCTATTCATTTGTATAATATCTTATCCATGTATATTATTCCATGTTTGTAACTTTGCTTTTTTTTTGTTTTTTTTACATTATCGCATCGTGATTCAAGTTTTAACATTTTAATTGATGTCGGTTGTTTCATTCTTGTTCCAAACAAACTAAATAAATGTATTTTGAGTCGGTTTTATAATCGCTTAGTAAAAGTATTCAAAATAAGACAATGCTCGTGTTTGGAAGTTTCGAGAAAATCGTGCCCTAACTCACTGGGTACTGATTTTTCTCGTTAAATCCTAGCAACCGAGTACCCTTTTCTTTTTGAATCAAAATATATAAAAGTTTTAAATAAAATCTTATTCTCTAGAATTCGAGATGTTGTGCCCTAACTCACTAGATGTGACGTTTTATCATCTCGAGGTAAGAATTTCTAAAAAAAAAAACAAAGGCAATGTTCTATATTTAGGAATTTTGAGAAGTTGTGCTCTAACTTACTGGGTTCCGATTTTTCATTTGACCCAAATAACCGAATATCCTTCTTAAGTTTAAAGACACGAGTTTTAAATAAAGACAAGCTATGTTTCAAGGAATCGAAATGTCGTATCCTAACTCACTGGGTATGATATTTTATTCCTTCGAAATAAGCGGGTCTCGGCATCTAGTTTAATTCACTCAAGCTTTCAAAATGAAGAGGATCGTATTTTTTAAAATCTTTTCAAAATTTTGACACTAAGACTTTAATCAATCAATTCGGTACCAATTTTGGGCATTACGAGGGTGCTAATCCTTCCTCGTGTGTAACTGACTCCCGAACTCATTTTTCTTCAATTTTGTAGACCAAAAATCAATATTTTGATAAAATAAAACGTTTTATAGGTGATCCGATCACACCTTCATAAAAGGATTGCTGGCGACTCCATTTTCATTTTAAGAGTCGATCCCGTTTTCAATAGAGAAAAAAAATGATTTCGATAGCTTGGCGACTCCATTGGGGAAAAATAAGAGACTCGAGCCGTAAAATTGATTGTTTTCTATCTTATTGTCGAAAATTGAAAATCTAATTTGAAAAATTACAATCCTATTATTGTATTTGTTCGTATTATTATTTTGTAATTGCTGTGGTTTAAGTCCCGCATCATATTGCATAAGGACCATTTTGGTCTTACCCTTTTAAGTAGGAGTGAGAAGCTACTCCTTCGTGAGGTTTTCACCTCCGTGCAGGATAGTGGACCGCTTTCGGGATACATTCGTACCTATGTCTTCATGAGATTTTCATCTCCGTGCATCCATAGGGAAATGTATCCCCTGAACTAAACTCGGTCCGTATGAGCCTATAATGGGTGAGGATCGAGGAATCTGCTGGTTCGGGTACCTCAACTTTAGAACCAAACCACATATAGAGAGACCTAGGATCCTACCCTAGATAGAGCCACGCAAACCCTAGTGGTCACCCGAACAGGTGTTCTGTGTTGTTTATTTCTCTTGTACTAACGTGTTTTCTTTTGTTTTGATTGCATTGCATTGCATCATCATAGAAACGGGGTGTTGATTAATATTCGATTTCTAAATAAAAGAGCTTGTAATGGGAAAGCGGATTTCTTGATAAAGTGGATTATAATACGATCGTCCGAATATTGTCCAAGTAAACAACGAGAAAAGGCTGATAGTCCGCAGAAGAATACAGGACTTTGCCCAAGGATTCAAGCTGACAAAAACTAATCAAGAGTCGTCACGTCTTGACTTTCTTAAAGGAGCTAACGAGCATCGTGGGGATAAGTGAGCAAAGAGTCACGGCCTCGATAAAACAACAAGGAGCTAGAAGAAACATCTATTGAGAAAGTCCATGGGACACGACCATAACGTCCGAATACGAAAAAAAAGATTGGTGTCTTCACCTGGACTATGAGGACGAAGTCACATATGTAATCCGTTTTATGTAAAGGAATTTATTTTCTAGAAAAGTTCTTCTAATGGAATTGAATTCAGAATCAATGCCTCTCTTTCTTTTTTGCATTCATTTCATGGATTTGCATTGCATTTGTTGCATTTGCATTGCATCACATCATATGCATTAAAATTTGTAGAAAGACCCTAATTAGGTAAAATTATTTCAGCTAACTGAACTAAGCATCGTTACGGTACTCATGCAAGAACAAAAGCCATGGATCAAAGGTTGGAAAGAATAGAGAAAATGCAAATACAAATGCAGGAGCAATTGACCAAAATTCAACAAGAGATGCGGGAACAAATGCTAGAATTCCAAAGGAATATGATGGGCCAGTTAACCCAGTTACTAGCTGGAGGACTTGAAAAAAGGGGTGGCCCAGTGGTCAACAGTATGGATGATAACGAAGACATCATTTATTCCCCAGAATTTTCCCCAATAAGTGTCCTGACTCAAGCAAACACGCATTCGCATGGGGTACCCGTCATTATCGGACCCTAATGCCAGACTGATACTTCGGCCCTGTTGAACTTCCCGATGGGCTCAGGTTTTAACCCAAAGGATGATCGAGCCAAACCGATTGTTTTGGCAGAAACAAAGGAAATGGGACAATGGAATTTAAAGGCCCCAAAGAATAAGGAAAAGGAAGTGAATAGTACGAGTAGGTATAACAAGGGCCATTCGGAGCTGATCACAGTAGGCCAGCCAAGGACTGTAACTACCAGCTGTTAGGTCTCCCCAAAGAAATAATCCAATCCAAGACCGAACTCAAAAAAACTCCAGTTCGCACCCATCCCAATCACGTATAGGGAGTTGTACCAAATTTTGTTTGACGCACATGTTGTATCCCCTTTTCATATAGAACCAGTACTGCCCCCATACCCCAAATGGTACGTCGTAAATGCCCAATGTGAATATCATGGAGGAATTACAGGGCATTCGATCGAGAACTGCACCGCTTTTAAAAAGATAATCGAAAGACTCATCAAATTGGGTATAGTAAAATTCGATGATCCTTCTGGTGCAGAAAATTTGTTACCCAACCTTTCAGTTAAAGGGGTAAACATTGTGAGTTCCATGATAGATAGGGGCATGAGATCCAAGAATGCATTGAGCTCAAGGCCTTAGTGCAAGGCCTGATGGATTGTAACACCCCAAACCCGGCCCATTTGATACGACCGAATTTGAAATACCACTGCGGAAATCGTTTAAAAATATCCTGACTTTGTGGCGGAACTTGAAAATTTTGTTCTTATTCAAAAACCATGTCCATTTAAAAATTTTAAATAATATAAGCTTGATAAAAATATCCGAATTAAAACTTTATTATATATATATAGATTTAAGAAAATGAAACCATTTGCGAAAGATATCTCAATTGTCAATCCATAATAAAACATAATAATAAAGATACTTAATAAAAATACTTAAATACTTTAATGGGCCTTATTACAATAAACACTTAATCAAAATACTGGAAATATAAATACTTAATTAATTAAATAAAATGTCTTCTGCATGGGCCACCTCGTATCCACTCCAAACCCGGTCCAAGCATCACCTGCGACGTTGATAAAAATTGGGTGAGTCATACAGACTCAGTGTGTAATTAAACCACTGAATTCCACCCACATGTTAACCCCATATTAACCTACATATCAGATAACAAATATCATATTCACATATTACCACATTCTGGGCTTGGCCCACATTCATATCACATTCATATAATAGTGTAAGTAACCACATGTTCCCACATACTGGGCTTGGCCCATTTCTCATTCCATTCCACGTTCACATTTTGGGCTTGGCCCATTTCCACATTAATACCTCATTTCTCAGGTCACATAGAATTATGCAAAGTGCACCCAACCCAATCCTAGGGTCCATCAGCTACACACCCCCTTATCCAGCCTACCACACACTAGGGGATTAATAAATCACCCTCTCCTTTTCACTCCAAAAGGCAATCAATGCCGTCCACGTGCAATGAAGCACAAAAATCCACAACGCGACCTCAGTCAGCGCCAATCCACGATGTAGTCGTAGCTAACACCAAAACCACAATGATTAATATATCATCAACCACGATATGACACATAGCCGATATCAACCACGATGAGGCACAGAGCCATTCATCAAACCACGTACTCGAAGTACACCCTATCCTTCTTTCATATCATATCCCACCCATGCACATGCAACATAAAATAATGCCATGATAATGCATGTACATGTTATTTAGCATATTGTCACATATTCACATCAATAATCACATTTTATTAGATTCGGTACTTACCGGATTATCGACATACCCCATGAGGGTATCCATATCACAATTTCCACTACACTAGATAGCACACACATAACACATATAAAATATCACATACATACATAAACAGTCACATGCAAATATAACTTATATCCCGGAAAACGGTAGGCTAACTACACATCTGATCACTTGAAGTTCTAAACTCTCGATCCCGACGCTATCGCTAAGCGAGACTACGGCTATCTGCCTATAGCTTTCTCCTGCTGCTGGCCCACACCCCGGTGGCCAATCCCGAACTGCCGAGACAGATCTTTTCTTAAACTTCAGAATAGGGACTTTCCCTTTACCTTCTTGACTGGCATCCATGTCCATTAATGATATCTTAATCAGAACCAAACGGTTAACCGATAACATAATCTAAATATACCAAATCTAAACTATACTTACTAAATATTCTTACCAACGAATCGAATCCCGAAAGACTCCCTCAAAGCACCTTGACGTTAGCTGCATATAAGAGAACATATCAGTTATTGCCTTAAGAAAACATTCGGCCAACCCATAGCTAGAGTTTAATCACTTGATTCGGCACCCTTAAGAAAAATATCAAAAACCGATTACTAAAGGAATACTTACCACTATCGTTGCTTACCCTTAATGGTCAATCTTCCCAAATCACCTCCCTAGGTTCGGCCACATCCACAGAATAGAGTCAGATCTCCAACTTTCGGCTTTGAAGAGAACAAAAGAAGAAAAGAAGTGATAAGGGGTTTCAAATAAAGATTCGGCTATGTCTCATCAAATGGAGATGCAATATTTGGGTTTTGAGAATCAAGGTAGTGATGGTGTTTCTTTAAAGTTTCAAACAAAGAGAAGCTACTAGGTTCGGCTATGGCACTAATGGAAAATGGGGTATTCGGCCATATAAGAAAAGATGGAGAATTAAAGTTGGAAGGAAGGAAAAGACTAGAAAGGGAAGGTAAGAAGAAATTTGGCACTAAGAGAGAATGAGAGGAACAGATTTTCGGCAAAAGAAAATAGAATGAACAAAAGAATGGCCAAAAGATGATCACCCCTATTTATACTACACAATTTCGGCACTCCTACCTCCTCTCAAATTCCACTTCCTGTAATAACTCTTGAACACACACATTCAAAATATATTAAATAAATCTATAATTATCTTCTATCTATCAACTTAAAATAAATCCACCTTTATCACCTTAATAAAATAAAAATTATCCATCATTAATCCCTTATCAAACTCCCAAATCATCTCTTATCTACCTATAAAAGAATAATAAAAACAAATTAACAATTATCTACTACTTATCTAGCCGAAATTCAAAAATAAAATCCAGCTTAATCCTTACCTAATTAGAAGTCTAATTGCCGTCCATTACTTCCTTCTCTCTTGGCGCCAAAAGCCAAAAATAAAACACCCAACTGCTGCTCACACGCCTTGAACCCGAGACCTGCTGGAACCCTTAACTGCAGGTAACGCCCCAGGCCACTTTGCCAAGGCGCCTCTTTGAGACATAATTCACCCTGAATTTCTTTTAAGACCTACTTAGCCTGTAACATCCTAGATTAGGGGTTATGCATTTAGTGCATAATTCATGTGTTAGTGGGCTCAGTGAGGGTGTTTGGAGGTGTTTGAGGGCCTTTGGAAACTCTAGGATGGAAGGGGAAAAACTTTGGAAAATATTGGAATTTTAAGTAAAAAGGGGAAACTAGGCAAGGAGGCCTTAAAGGAAATTTTCTGGAGTTTAGGACACAAGAAATCCAAGTGGTAAATTGGCTAGGAGGCGCCACTTAGTGCTTAGGGGAGTGACGCCTCAAGGTGCTAGGTGGACAGGGTTTGAGCAGCGTGGGAAGCAATGGGCTTTTCTTTTTGCGTCTGGAAGGGGAGCAAGGCCAGGGAGACTTTAAGGAAAACCTTAGAAGTGTTTGGACATAAAAAGGGGTTTGGTAAAGTGGCTTAAGGGCACCACTTAAGGGCCTAGAATGACGCCTGGGCAAGGGCCTTGGTTCGAATCCCGTTGGCGGCATGGGAGTGTTTTATTTTCCCTTTTTGTATCAACAAGTGAAATTGGGCTAGGAAGGCCTTAAAAATAAATGGCAAGGTTTACGGACATGAAAGTTGGAGTGGTAAAGTGGCTTGGAGCGCTATATGTGGCTTGCGGCAGTGAGGCTCCAGCAGGTCTTGAGTTCGAGTTGCGACGGAAGTGAGAAAGGGCCTTTTATTTTTGTGCGGCAAGAAGGCGCTTGGGCTAGGTAAGTCTTAAAAGAAGTTTTGGGTGAATCATATCACAAACCGCGCCGTGGCAGAGTGGCTGGGGCGTTACCTGCTGTTAAGGGTTTCGGTAGGTCTCGGGTTCAAGTCGTGTGAGCAGCAGTTGGGTGTTTTAATTTTGGCTTTTGGCGCAAAGAGAGAAGGAAGCATTGGACGACAATTAGACTTTTAATTGAAAGAGGATTAAGCTCATTTATCCTTTCAAAATTCGGCTGGAGTAGGATAATTGTTAATTTATTTATTTTTAGTTTAGATTAGTAGATAAAAGATTATTATTGTTTTATTCTTTTATAGGTAGATAAGAGATGATTTAAGAGTTTGATAAAGGATTAATGATGGATAAATTTTATTTTATTAATTAAGGTGATAAAGGTGGATTTATTTTAAGTTGATGGATATAAGATAACTATAGATTTATTTTTTTTGAATATGTGTTCAAGAGTTATTATAGGAGAAGGAAGTGGAATTTGAGAAGAGGTAGGATTGCCGAATTTGAGTAGTATAAATAGGGGTGACCATCCTTTAGCTATTCTTTTCTTCATTTTATTTTCCTTGGCCGAAAATTGTTCCTCTAATTCTCTCTCTTTGAGCTGAATTGCTTCTCACTTCTTCTCCCTATTCTTTCTCTTTTCTTCAACTTTAATTCTACATATTTTCTTGGATAGCCAAATAACCCCTTGCCATTTAGAAGCCATAGCCGAATCCCATAGTGGCCTCACTCTCTCTTCTTTGTTGCAAGTTTTAGAAGCCAGAGGTGCCATTGGTGCGTTGGGAGCATTAAAAGGAGTCTTTTGGGATTTGCAGAGATTAAGGTAAGCAATTGGTAATATTCGGCCAAGGGCCATTATTCTTGAAATTATGTTTTAGCCGATTTTAACATATGGAATATAGGGTTTTCGACAGCTACATAGTTAAGTGGTGATTCGGGATTTTCGGTAAGTAAGGTAAGGAGGTTTGTACTATTCGGCCATAGGCCATATTTAGTGTAATAATGTTGACCGATTTGGATTATGGTCTTTAGGGGCAGAACGACTATAGTAAGAGAAGCTTCCGGGATTCGATTCGTTGGTAAGAATATTTAGTAAGTATAGTTAAATTTGGTATATTTAGATTATGATGTTATCAGTTAACCGTTTGGTTCTGATTAAGATATCATTAATGGACATGGATGCCGGTTAAGAAGGTAAAGGGAAAGTCCCTATCCTGAAGTTTAAGAAAAGATCTGTCTCAGCGGTTCGGGATTGGCCACCGGGGTGTGGACCAGCGTCAGAGCAGCAAAATAGGTAGATAGCCGTAGTATCACTTAGTGATAGCGTCGATCTTGAAAGCGCAGTTCTACAAGTGATCAGTGTGTGATTAACCCACCGTTTTCCGGGTTTTTGCTATATTTGCATGTGTGATTTATGTGCTAATCAGTGCAGTGGCAGTTATGTGGTGATTACCCTAAAAGGGGTATAACGATAATCAGGTTAGTATTATCTGTTGATAAGAATGTGATAGTGCCGATGTGAATGTGACAATGCCTATAGAAATATGATTGTCTGCCTTAATAACATGTGCGTGCATTTACTATTATGCCATTATTACATGTGCATGTGCATGGGTGGGATATGAAAGAAGGTACGGGTGTACTTCGAGTACGTGGTTTGATGTTAGCCTTGAGCTACATCGTGGATTGACGTTGACTGAGGTCACGTTGTGGATTAATTGCGATTTAGTTCGCATGGCTTGATGAGTAGCTCTGTGCCTCATCGTGGTTGATATAAGCTTTATGCTATATCGTGGTTGATGAGTGACTATGTGTCCCATCGTGTTTTGGTGTTAGCTACGGCTACATCGTGGATTGGCGCTGACTGAGGTCGCATTGTGGATTATTGTGCTTAATTGCACGTGGACGGCATTGATTGCCTTTGGAGTGAAAAGGAGAGGGTGATTTGTTAATCCCCTGGTGTGTGGTAGGCTGGATACAGGGGTGTGTAGAGGATGGACCCTAGGTTTGGGTTGGGTACACTTTGCATAATTGTATCTAATATATGAATTTAATATGAATGTGGGCCAAGCCCAATGGATATGTGGATTAATGTAGAACTGGGCCAAGCCCAGTATGTGAAGGTGGATTTGAATAAGAAATGGGCTAAGCCCAGTATGTGGAGATTTTATGGTTAATTACCCTGTTACCCGTTAAGTGTTATGAATATGGGCCAAGCCCAGAATGTGTTAAATTGTGAACATGATATCTTGTCATTTGATTTATGGATTAATATGTGGTTAACATGTGGGTGGAATTCAGTGGATTATTTACACACTGAGTCTGTATGATTCACCCAAATATTTTATCAAACATCGCAGGTGATATGATGATCGGACCGGGTTGGAGTGGATACGAGGTGGCCCATGCAGAAGATATTTTAATTAATTAAGTATTTATAGTTTCAGTATTTTGATTAAGTGTTTATTGTATTAAGGCCCATTAAAGTATTTAAGTATTTTCTTTAAGTATCTTTATTATTATGTTCTATTATGGATTGACAATTTAAATATTAATTGCAAGTGATTTTATTTTTCTTAAGTATATACAATAAAGTTTTAATCCGGGAATTTTGTAACTACTTAATTTATTTCGAAATTTTAAATACACAAGGTTTTCTTTCCTAAAGACAATAAGTTTTTATATACTTTACCTACAAGTCAGATTATTTCCAAACGTTTTCTGCAGTGGCATTTCAAATTCGGTCGTAGTGAATGGGCCAGGTTTGGGGTGTTACAGTTTGGTATCAGAGCCCGGTTCAAAACTCGGCTTTGAGGGTTTTGGGTCCAAAAACATTTTCAAAAATGGGCTTTTCAAAAATATGGACTTTTAAGAAAATTTTCAGGTTATTCTGGCATGGCACCTGTATCTCCGGCCCGACGTCCACCGGGTAAGTACTTCTGACTTCTGAAGTGATTTGAATATGTGAAATGTATGGGCTTTTATGGGAACGTAGATTAGTGAACTAGGATCTGTTGAACCCTAGGACTAGTCTACTCAAACACAAGTACATAAGACTTAAGGACCATTAAACAAACCTGTGACTAAGTCGCCGAGTTAAGGTGTGGTAACTGTTGTGCGCATGTCTAGGAGTGGATTCAGTAAGAGCTTGGTATTTAAGCAGTCCTAGTGACTCACCTCCTCTTTACTCGAATCATACCTGGTGCGTAGTAACCGTTCACCCTAACGAAGAGGACTTAGTCATCGGCTAAACCCGATAATTAAAACCCGAAAGGGACTAGCCTTACCGTTTAAAAAAAACCCAGCTTTAGAAATCAACAAACTACCCTTTTAAATTGTGAAAATTATTTATCTTGGGAAATTTTCTAAAAATTTCCAATTTGCAAAATTACGAAAATACCCCTGGTTGTAAAATTACTAAAACGCCATTGGTTTGAAAAAAATTACCGAAATAACCCCGATTCCTGAAATTTTTGGCAATACCTCTGATTTGTAAAACAAATTTTCAAGCTTACCCTAAGTTTTTGAAATACCTTTGGTTTATAAAGATTTTCAAATTGATCCTGATTTATTACCAAAATACCCCTGTAGGACAAATGACGAAAATACCCCGGGGATAGAAACGGGCAGAAATGTCTGAGTATTGAATGTGTGTGGTAGATACCACTGAATGAATGTGTTCTTGTTGATGAATGAATGTGTCTCTGTTTATGAACGTGAATGTGACTCTCTGAATTAGAATAGCGAACTTGAACTGAACCTTTGTGTGATCGAAAGAACTACTTCTAAATATCTTTATTTCATAAAATTGTTCACGATTAATAAGTGGAACAAAGGTCTGATGCATAAAACTTGTTAATCAGATAAATCGCGACGTTAGAAATGAGTTCTAGGGGACGTGGTCATCGTGGATGCAGTAGAGGTAGAATGGCAGTATCGGAACCAGTAGGGTCTGGCCATGGGTCAGAAAACGATGTGCCACCGCCAGCAGTGGGCGTGGAGGATCAAGATCAGACGGGAGAAGATGACGCAGTATCGCGGGCCATGTTACGAGTGCTAGAGCGAGTGGCAAGAGCCAGTATGGGAAGTGGAGCACGGAAGTCAGTATCGGAAAGGCTTAGGTCAAACGGAGTTGAAGTTTTTAGAGGAGTATCGGGAGTAGCTCCGAATGTAGCGGAGTATTGGTTGGAGGCAATCGAAAGGATCATGGACGATTTGGACTGTGCTCCCGAGGAAAAGCTGAAAGGTGCTGTCTCGTTGCTCCGAGATGAAGCTTATCGATGGTGGCTCACTGTCAGGCAAGGTGTTACGGCAGATCGAGTGGATTGGGAATATTTTAAGCTTAAGTTTGAAGGGAAGTACGTTGGAGCTAGCTACTTAGACTCGCAGAGGAAGGCGTTTCTTAACTTGGTACAAGGAAGTATGTCGGTAGCGGAATATGAAGTAGAATTTGTGCAGCTAAGTCAGTATGCCAAAGGGATCGTGGCTACTGATTATGAAAGGTGTGTCCGGTTCGAAGATGGGCTACGAGATGAGTTGCGAGAGTTGATTGCTCCGCACAGAGAAAGAGACTTCGCCATTCTAGTGGAGAAAGCTCGGATTGCTGAGGAAGTTAAGAGGACTGTAAGAGAGAACCGAGATAAGGAAAGGAATAAGAGAAGTTTTGAACCGTCAGCATCGTTTGAAGATGTTCAGAAAAGACCAAGGACCAAGAATTCTGTACGTGCACCTGTGCCAGTTTCTGAGAATCGGAGTCGTCTATGTGCTCAGTGTGGGAGAGCTCACACAGGAGAATGTTGGGGTAATAGTAAAGGATGTTTCTGATGTGGATCTAAGGCTCATTTGGTTAGGAATTGTCCTCAAGTGATGGATAGGGCTCGAGGCCAAGGTCATGGAACGCCAAAAAGAGGTACTGAAGGTTCAGATGCAAAATGAGATAGCGGGTATGTTTCCTAATCCTGGAATCTCTTTATTGCCTTGGTTGTTATAAGCTAGTTCGTGTTTGTATGCTAGTGAAGTGTAAGGAGCTTTGAATGCGAAACTTGAAGTAGTATCTAAGGAATGTGTTAGTTTTATTAAGATCAGAGTGCGCATCGGAAGCGTAGTGTGATGAGTAGGATTATTTGTTAGTAAGTAATTTCGAGGACAAAATTATTTTGAAGGAGGGTAGAACTGTAACATCCTAGATTAGGGGTTATGCATTTAGTGCATAATTCATGTGTTAGTGGGCTCAGTGAGGGTGTTTGGAGGTGTTTGAGGGCCTTTGGAAACTCTAGGATGGAAGGGGAAAAACTTTGGAAAATATTGGAATTTTAAGTAAAAAAGGGAAACTAGGCAAGGAGGCCTTAAAGGAAATTTTCTGGAGTTTAGGACACAAGAAAACCAAGTGGTAAATTGGCTAGGAGGCGCCACTTAGTGCTTAGGGGAGTGACGCCTCAAGGTGCTAGGTGGACAGGGTTTGAGCAGCGTGGGAAGCAATGGGCTTTTCTTTTTGCGTCTGGAAGGGGAGCAAGGCCAGGGAGACTTTAAGGAAAACCTTAGGCGTGTTTGAACATAAAAAGGGGCTTGGTAAAGTGGCTTAAGGGTGCCACTTAAGGGCCTAGAATGACGCCTGGGCAAGGGCCTTGGTTCGAATCCCGTTGGCGGCATGGGAGTGTTTTATTTTCCCTTTTTGCGTCAACAAGTGAAATTGGGCTAGGAAGGCCTTAAAAATAAATGGCAAGGTTTACGAACTTGAAAGTCGGAGTGGTAAAGTGGCTTGGACCGCTATATGTGGCTTGCGGCAGTGAGGCTCCAGCAAGTCTTGAGTTCGAGTTGCGAAGGAAGTGAGAAAGGGCCTTTTATTTTTGTACGGCAAGAAGGCGCTTGGGCTAGGTAAGTCTTAAAAGAAGTTTTGGGTGAATCATATCACAAACCGCGCCATGGCAGAGTGGCTGGGGCGTTACCTGCAGTTAAGGGTTTTGGTAGGTCTCGGGTTCAAGTCGTGTGAGCAGCAGTTGGGTGTTTTAATTTTGGCTTTTGGCGCCAAGAGAGAAGGAAGCATTGGACGGCAATTAGACTTTTAATTGAAAGAGGATTAAGCTCATTTATCCTTTCAAAATTTGGCTGGAGTAGGATAATTGTTAATTTATTTATTTTTAGTTTAGATTAGTAGATAGAAGATTATTATTGTTTTATTCTTTTATAGGTAGATAAGAGATGATTTAAGAGTTTGATAAAGGATTAATGATGGATAAATTTTATTTTATTAATTAAGGTGATAAAGGTGGATTTATTTTAAGTTGATGGATATAAGATAACTATAGATTTATTTTTTTTGAATATGTGTTCAAGAGTTATTATAGGAGAAGGAAGTGGAATTTGAGAAGAGGTAGGATTGCCGAATTTGAGTAGTATAAATAGGGGTGACCATCCTTTAGCTATTCTTTTCTTCATTTTATTTTCCTTGGCCGAAAATTGTTCCTCTAATTCTCTCTCTTTGAGCCGAATTGCTTCTCACTTCTTCTCCCTATTCTTTCTCTTTTCTTCAACTTTAATTCTACATATTTTCTTGGATAGCCAAATAACCCCTTGCCATTTAGAAGCCATAGCCGAATCCCATAGTGGCCTCACTCTCTCTTCTTTGTTGCAAGTTTTAGAAGCCAGAGGTGCCATTGGTGCGTTGGGAGCATTAAAAGGAGTCTTTCGGGATTTGCAGAGATTAAGGTAAGCAATTGGTAATATTTGGCCAAGGGCCATTATTCTTGAAATTATGTTTTAGCCGATTTTAACATATGGAATATAGGGTTTTTGACAGCTACATAGTTAAGTGGTGATTCGGGATTTTCAGTAAGTAAGGTAAGGAGGTTTGTACTATTCGGCCATAGGCCATATTTAGTGTAATAATGTTGACCGATTTGGATTATGGTCTTTAGGGGCAGAGCGACTATAGTAAGAGAAGCTTCCGGGATTCGATTCGTTGGTAAGAATATTTAGTAAGTATAGTTAAATTTGGTATATTTAGATTATGATGTTATCAGTTAACCGTTTGGTTCTGATTAAGATATCATTGATGGACATGGATGCCGGTCAAGAAGGTAAAGGGAAAGTCCCTATCCCGAAGTTTAAGAAAAGATCAGTCTCAGCGGTTCGGGATTGGCCACCGGGGTGTGGACCAGCGTCAGAGCAGCAAAATAGGAAGATAGCCGTAGTATCACTTAGTGATAGCGTCTATCTTGAAAGCATAGTTCTACAAGTGATCAGGTGTGTGATTAACCCACTGTTTTCCGAGTTTTTGCTATATTTGCATGTGTGATTTATGTGCTAATTAGTGCAGTGGCAGTTATGTGGTGATTACCCTAAAAGGGGTATAACGATAATCAGGTTAGTATTATCTGTTGATAAGAATGTGACAGTGCCAATGTGAATGTGACAATGCCTATAGAAATATGATTGTCTGCTTTAATAACATGTGCATGTGCATGGGTGGGATATGAAAGAAGGTACGGGTGTACTTCGAGTACGTGGTTTGATGTTAGCCTTGAGCTACATCGTGGATTGACGTTGACTGAGGTCACGTTGTGGATTAATTGCGATTTAGTTCGCGTGGCTTGATGAGTAGCTCTGTGCCTCATCGTGGTTGATATAAGCTTTGTGCTATATCGTGGTTGATGAGTGACTATGTGTCCCATCGTGGTTTTGGTGTTTGCTACGGCTACATCGTGGATTGGCGCTGACTGAGGTCGCGTTGTGGATTATTGTGCTTAATTGCAAGTGGACGGCATTGATTGCCTTTGGAGTGAAAAGGAGAGGGTGATTTGTTAATCCCCTAGTGTGTGGTAGGCTGGATACGGGGGTGTGTAGAGGATGGACCCTAGGTTTGGGTTGGGTACACTTTGCATAATTGTATCTAATATGTGAATTTAATATGTGGGCCAAGCCCAATTGATATGTGGATTAATGTGGAACTGGGCCAAGCCCAGTATGTGAAGGTGGATTTGAATAAGAAATGGGCTAAGCCCAGTATGTGGAGATTTTGTGGTTAATTACCCTGTTACCCGTTAAGTGTTATGAATATGGGCCAAGCCCAGAATGTGTTAAATTGTGAGCATGATATCTTGTCATTTGATTTATGGGTTAATATGTGGTTACCATGTGGGTGGAATTCAGTGGATTAGTTACACACTGAGTCTGTATGACTCACCCAAATATTTTATCAAACATCGCAGGTGATATGATGATCGGACCGGGTTGGAGTGGATACGAGGTGGCCCATGCAGAAGATATTTTAATTAATTAAGTATTTATAGTTTCAGTACTTTGATTAAGTGTTTATTGTATTAAGGCCCATTAAAGTATTTAAGTATTTTCTTTAAGTATCTTTATTATTATGTTCTATTATGGATTGACAATTTAAATATTAATTGCAAGTGATTTTATTTTTCTTAAGTATATACAATAAAGTTTTAATCCGGGAATTTTGTAACTACTATATTTATTTCGAAATTTTAAATACACAAGGTTTTCTTTCCTAAAGACAATAAGTTTTTATATACTTTACCTACAAGTCAGATTATTTCCAAACGTTTTCCGCAGTGGCATTTCAAATTCGGTCGTAGTGAATGGGCCGGGTTTGGGGTGTTACATAGCCCAAGCGCCTTCTTGCTGCACAAAAATAAAATGCCCTTTCTTGCTTCCTTCGTAACTCGAACCTGGGCCCTTATTGTCGCAAGCCACATATAGCGCCCCAAGCCACTCTGCCATGGCGTTTTCTTATGATATAAACTCGCCACAATTTATTTTAAAGCCTCCTTCCCTAGCTCCCTCTTGTCTTAACGCCAAAACAAAATAAAAACACGCCCATGCCGCCAACGGGATTCAAACCAAGGCCCTTGCCCAGGCGTCATTCCAGGCCCTTAAGTGGCGCATGAAAGCCACTTTACCAAGGCCTGCTTTATGCCAAACACGCCTAAGATTTTTCCCTTAAGGTCTCCCTGGCCTTGCTCCCCTTCCAGACGCAAAAAAAGGAAAGCCCATTGCTTCCCACGCTGCTCGAACCCTGTCCACCTAGCTCCTTGAGGCGTCACTCCCCTAAGCACTAAGTGGCGCCTCCTAGCCAATTTACCACTTGGATTTCTTGTGTCCTAAACTCCAGAAAATTTCCTTTAAGGCCTCCTTGCCTAGTTTCCCCTTTTTACTTAAAATTCCAATATTTTCCAAAGTTTTTCCCCTTCCATCCTAGAGTTTCCAAAAACTCCTAAAATATATCCAAACACACTCCAAGCCTACTATCACTTAAATTATGCATTAAATGCATAACCGCTAATCTAGGATGTTACAGTTCTACGCTCCTTAAAAATAATTTCGTCCTCGAAATTACTTACTAACGAATAATCGTACCTCTTAACTCATCACCCTACTCTATCGCTGCGTACTCTGATCTTAACAAAACTAACACATTCCTTAGATACTATCTCGAAATTCGCATTCAAGGTTTCATACACTTTGCTAGCATACAAACACGAACTATCTCATAACAATCAAGTCAATAAAAAGATTCCAGGGTTAGGGAACATACCTTGGTTGTCTAAGCCAACCTTGGTTGCCTTACATCCGAACCTTCAGCACCACCGCTTGGTGTTCCATGACCTTGACCTCGAGCCCTATCCATCACTTGAGGACATTTCTTAACCAAATGAGCCTTAGACCCACACCGGTAACATTCCTTACTATTTCCCCAACCTTCTCCTAAATGAGCTCTTCCACACTGGGCACATATACGATTCCGATTCTCAGCAACTGGTACAGGTGCACGTACAGAATTCTCGATCCTTGGTCTTTTCTGCACATCTCCGAACGATGCTGACGGTCCAAAACTTCTCTTATTCCCGTTCCTATTCTTTTCTCAGTTTTCTCTTACCGTCCTCTTAACTTCTTCAGCTATCCGAGCTTTCTCTACCAAAATGGCGAAGTCTCTTTCTCTGTGCGGAGCAATCAACTCTCGCAACTCATCTCGTAGCCCATCTTCGAACCGGACACACCTTTCGTAATCAGTAGCCACGATCCCTTTGGCGTACTGAGTTAACCGCACAAATTCAACTTCATACTCTGCTATCGACTTGCTTCCTTGAACCAAGTTTAGAAACGCCTTTCTCTGCGAGTCTAAGTAGCTAGCTCCAATGTACTTCCCTTCAAACTTAAGCTTAAAATATTCCCAATCCACTCGATCTGCCGGAACCCCTTGCCTGACAGTGAGCCACCATCGATAAGCTTCATCTCGGAGCAACAAGACAGCACCTTTCAGCTTTTCCTCAGGAGTACAGTCCAAATCGTCCATGATTCTTTCGACTGCCTCCAACCAATACTCCGCTACATTCGGAGCCACTCCCGATACTCCTCTAAAAACTTCGGCTCCGTTCGACCTAAGTCTTTCCGATACTGATTTCCGAGCTCCATTTCCCACACTAGCTCCTGCCACTCGCTCGAGCACTCGTAGCATAGCCCGCGATACTACGTCATCTTCTCCTATCTGATCTTGCTCCTCCGTGCCCACTGCTGGCGGCGGCACTTCATTTTCTGACCCATGGCCAGACCCTACCGGTTCCGATACTTGCATTCTACCTCTACCGCGTCCACGACCACCACGTCCCCTAGAACTCATTTCTAACGTCGCGATTTATCTGATTAAAAATTTTTATGCATTAGTACTTTTGTTCCACTGATTAACCGCGAACAATTTTATGAAAAGAGTTTTAGAAGTGGTTCTTTCGTATTCATACATGCACACAGTCTTCACATTCATTCATTCATCCATCAATCAATTATGAACTTTCGTTCATTCAGAGAAATGTTATAGTTCTCATTGTTGTCGTTTTTTTTTCCGCTACCCAGGGGTATTTTCGTAATTTGCCCTACAGCGGTATTTTTTTCGAAATTTTTCAAAGAAAAAGTTCCTTGGTGATTTTATCAAAAAGTATTTTGGAATTTTTAAATTCCCAGGGTATTTTGGAAAATTTGAAATCCGGGGGTATTTCGGTAATTTTGGACCTCGGGGTATTTTGGTAATAAACCAGGGTAAATTTGTAAAGCTTAATAATTCCGGTGTATTTCCAAATTTTGCAAAACTTTGAGAGTTCTTTTTGAGAATTATACTTTCCAAAACGATAATATTGCAAAAATTTTGGAAATCAGGGTCATTTTGGTAATTTTGTAAGCTAGGGGCAATTTTGTGATTTTCCAAAATCAAGGTATTTTGGTATTTTGTAAAATATGGTTTTTGAATACTTTTACAACGTAGGAAAATTTTATTAAAATCGAGGGTAATATGATAATTTTAGAAACCAAGGGAATTTTTGTAATTTTACCACTAGGGGTATTTTAGTAATTTGGCAAACCGAAAAAATTTTTCGAGAAATTTTCAAATAGATTTTGTTACAAATCGAAGGGGTAATTTAAGGATTTTAAAAACTAAGGTGTTTATAAAACAGTATGGCTAGTCCCTTTCGGGTTTTAATTATCGGGTTTAGCCTGTGAATAAGTCCTCTTGGTTAGGGTGAACCGTAGCTACGCACCAGGTAGGATTCGAGTAAAGAGGAGGTGAGTCACTAGGACTGCTTAAGTACCAAGCTCTTACTGAATCCACTCCTAGACATGCGCACAATGGTTGCCACACCTTAACTCGGCGATTTAGACACAGGTTTGTTTAATTATCCTTAAGTCTTATGCATGTGTTTGAGTGTACTAGTACTAGGGTTCAATAGCCCTATTCTTCTAATCTACGAGCCCAAATAAGCCCATAACATTCACATGTACAAATCACTTCAACAATTAGAGGTACTTACCTGGTGGACTTCGGGTCGGAGATACAGGTGCCATGCCAGAAAACCTGCTTTTCACCAAAATATGCATAAAATTTCTTTTGTGCCTAATTTTTGAAAACGTTTTGGGCCTAAAACCCAAGGCCGAGAGTTTAAAACTGGGCTCTGATACCAAACTGTAACACCCCAAACCCGGCCCATTCGATACGACCGAATTTGAAATGCCACTGCGGAAATCGTTTAAAAATATCCTGACTTGTGGTGGAACTTGAAAATTTTGTTCTTATTCAAAAACCATGTCCATTTAAAAATTTTAAATAATATAAGCTTGATAAAAATATCCGAATTAAAACTTTATTATATATATATAGATTTAAGAAAATGAAACCATTTGCGAAAGATATCTTAATTGTCAATCCATAATAAAACATAATAATAAAGATACTTAATAAAAATACTTAAATACTTTAATGGGCCTTATTACAATAAACACTTAATCAAAATACTGAAAATATAAATACTTAATTAATTAAATAAAATGTCTTCTGCATGGGCCACCTCGTATCCACTCCAAACCCGGTCCAAGCATCACTTGCGACATTGATAAAAATTGGGTGAGTCATACAGACTCAGTGTGTAATTAAACCACTGAATTCCACCCACATGTTAACCCCATATTAACCCACATATCAGATAACAAATATCATATTCACATATTACCACATTCTGGGCTTGGCCCACATTCATATCACATTCATATAATAGTGTAAGTAACCACATGTTCCCACATACTGGGCTTGGCCCATTACCACATTATTCCACATATCATATACTGGGCTTGGCCCATTTCTCATTCCATTCCACGTTCACATTTTGGGCTTGGCCCATTTCCACATTAATACCTCATTTCTCAAGTCACATAGAATTATGCAAAGTGCACCCAACCCAATCCTAGGGTCCATCCGCTACACACCCCCTTATCCAGCCTACCACACACCAGGGGATTAATAAATCACCCTCTCCTTTTCACTCCAAAAGGCAATCAATGCCGTCCACGTGTAATAAAGCACAAAAATCCACAACGCGACCTCAGTCAGTGCCAATCCACGATGTAGCCGTAGCTAACACCAAAACCACGATGATAAATATATCATCAACCACGATATGGCACATAGCCGATATCAACCACGATGAGGCACAGAGCCATTCATCAAACCACGTACTCGAAGTACACCCTGTCCTTCTTTCATATCATATCCCACCCATGCACATGCAACATAAAATAATGCCATGATAATTCATGTACATGTTATTTAGCATATTGTCACATATTCACATCAATAATCACATTTTATCAGATTCGGTACTTACCGGATTATCGACATACCCCATGAGGGTATCCATATCACAATTTCCACTGCACTAGATAGCACACAAATAACACATATAAAATATCACATACATACATAAACAGTCACATGCAAATATAACTTATATCCCGGAAAACGGTAGGCTAACTACACACCTGATCACTTGAAGTTCTAAACTCTCGATCCCGACGCTATCGCTAAGCGAGACTACGGCTATCTGCCTATAGCTTTCTCCTGCTGCTAGCCCACACCCCGGTGGCCAATCCTGAACTGCCGAGACAGATCTTTTCTTAAACTTCGGAATAGGGACTTTCCCTTTACCTTCTTGACCGACATCCATGTCCATTAATGATATCTTAATCAGAACCAAACGGTTAACCGATAACATCATAATCTAAATATACCAAATCTAAACTATACTTACTAAATATTCTTACCAACGAATCGAATCCCGAAAGACTCCCTCAAAGCACCTTGACGTTAGCTGCATATAAGAGAACATATCAGTTATTGCCTTAAGAAAACATTCGGCCAACCCATAGCCAGAGTTTAATCACTTGATTCGGCACCCTTAAGAAAAATATCCAAAACCGATTACTAAAGGAATACTTACCACTATCGTTGCTTACCCTTAATGGTCAATCTTCCCAAATCACCTCCCTAGGTTCGGCCACATCCACAGAATAGAGTCAGATCTCCAACTTTCGGCTTTGAAGAGAACAAAAGAAGAAAAGAAGTGATAAGGGGTTTCAAATAAAGATTCGGCTATGTCTCATCAAATGGAGATGCAATATTTGGGTTTTGAGAATCAAGGTAGTGATGGTGTTTCTTTAGAGTTTCAAACAAAGAGAAGCTACTAGGTTCGGCTATGTCACTAATGGAAAATGGGGTATTCGGCCATATAAGAAAAGATGGAGAATTAAAGTTGGAAGGAAGGAAAAGACTAGGAAGGGAAGGTAAGAAGAAATTTGGCACTAAGAGAGAATGAGAGGAACAGATTTTCGGCAAAAGAAAATAGAATGAACAAAAGAATGGCCAAAAGATGATCACCCCTATTTATACTACACAATTTCGGCACTCCTACCTCCTCTCAAATTCCACTTCCTGTAATAACTCTTGAACACACACATTCAAAATATATTAAATAAATCTATAATTATCTTCTATCTATCAACTTAAAATAAATCCACCTTTATCACCTTAATAAAATAAAAATTATCCATCATTAATCCCTTATCAAACTCCCAAATCATCTCTTATCTACCTATAAAAGAATAATAAAAACAAATTAACAATTATCTACTACTTATCTTGCCGAAATTCAAAAATAAAATCCAGCTTAATCCTTACCTAATTAGAAGTCTAATTGCCGTCCATTACTTCCTTCTCTCTTGGCGCCAAAAGCCAAAAATAAAACACCCAACTGCTGCTCACACGCCTTGAACCCGAGACCTGCTGGAACCCTTAACTGCAGGTAACGCCCCAGGCCACTTTGCCAAGGCCCCTCTTTGTGACATAATTCACCCTGAATTTCTTTTAAGACCTACTTAGCCCAAGCGCCTTCTTGCTGCACAAAAATAAAATGCCCTTTCTTGCTTCCTTCGCAACTCGAACCTGGGCCCTTATTGCCGCAAGCCACATATAGCGCCCCAAGCCACTCTGCCATGGCGTTTTCTTATGACATAAACTCGCCACAATTTATTTTAAAGCCTCCTTCCCCAGCTCCCTCTTGTCTTAACGCCAAAACAAAATAAAAACACGCCCATGCCGCCAACGGGATTCGAACCAAGGCCCTTGCCCAGGCGTCATTCCAGGCCCTTAAGTGGCGCATGGAAGCCACTTTACCAAAGCCTGCTTTATGCCAAACACGCCTAAGATTTTTCCCTTAAGGTCTCCCTGGCCTTGCTCCCCTTCTAGACGCAAAAAAAGAAAAGCCCATTGCTTCCCACGCTGCTCGAACCCTGTCCACCTAGCTCCTTGAGGCGTCACTCCCCTAAGCACTAAGTGGCGCCTCCTAGCCAATTTATCACTTGGATTTCTTGTGTCCTAAACTCCAGAAAATTTCCTTTAAGGCCTCCTTGCCTAGTTTCCCCTTTTTACTTAAAATTCCAATATTTTCCAAAGCTTTTCCCCTTCCATCCTAGAGTTTCCAAAAACTCCTAAAATATATCCAAACACACTCCAAGCCTACTATCACTTGAATTATGCATTAAATGCATAACCCCTAATCTAGGATGTTACATGGATAATAAATTGAAGAGATCAAAGACCTAGTGGGAATGTTGGGAAATCTAGACATTAACGACATATTCAAAGAGAGAACCGGGGAATAGACTTTTCCAAGCTTATACCTTTATGTACTTGAGAGTGTTTTGAACAATGGGACTGTGGAAGAGATCCTTGTATTTTTAGAACTAATTTAGAGTAATATTCAGAACAGGCTTGTTGCTCTAAGCCTATAGGCAACAAGAATCCTTTTGTGAAATAGGCTTGTGTCCAGAATTTTTGTTTCAATAAAATGCATCTTTTTGAGTAAATATTTTTATTTTTTTTCATACTATACATTCTTTTGTTCTTTGGAATATTCTTTCATGATCATACTACATAACTAATCATCCTTAGAATCATTTATTTTTTGGAATTTGCCTTCGAACCTACAATAGGTACCAAATATTAAGACATGAGCAACGCTGTTACTAACTCCCCATTTGAATGAGATATAGGTCTAGGGGATCTAACGACTTTGAAGATGACAGAGATTGTGGTCTATCTTTTAATTTGTTAAAGGTGGTAAAACAAGATGAAAATAGACTCTACCTTGAAAAGGGTCATTGGATGTTGCGAGTCTAAGATAGGAGTGAAGATCGAAGCCTAGCTCACCGCAGAAATAAGTTGAGTCATCATTGAGCTATTTTCAAAAATTCAAAGATGTTTTCGTACAATCATATCAAAGCTTGCCAGGCTACTGAAACGTGGGTATGCTGTTAAGGTTCGTGCTTAAAGAACCCAAGTTAATGGTTCTACAAGGGCCAGGCTAATCAAGAGGTTTGGGCTACTGGATTACCAAGAAAGGGAAATTGCATCAGTTACGCCGTAAATGCCAAAATTGAGGAAGAAAAGACTTATGTGCCTCCTCCATTTTTTCTATATGTGGGGCATAGATGTTATGAGGCCGACCTCATCAAAAGCATCTGGCCGACACCAATTCATCTTCGTGGTTGTCAATTACTTCACTAAGAGGGTGAAGGTCGCTTCATTTGCCAAAGTTACAAAGTCAGCAGTCATCAAATTCAAATTCAAATCCAAATGCAAATCCACATCAAAATCCAAATCCAAATCTAAATTCAAATTCAAGTTCAAATTCAAATTCAAATTTGAGTTCAAACGCCAGTTCAAATTCAAAAATAGTGGCAATAAAGAATGCTAGAAAGGAACATGTCTAGCATAATTGCACAATCTGTTCAAAGATCAGACACCATATCAGTGCAGCAAAGCCAGCCAAAAACCATTCAAAATTTTTGAAAATAACTGAGATTTGTAAATGTTGGCATACAAAAGTTACTATTTACCCTTTATGCTTCAAACGTTAGCCAGGACTGCCACCGAGGCAACACATTTCTCATTGGTTTTGCCCATTGAAGTCGAAATTCCTTTTTTTCGAGTTTCATCAGAACTGAAGTTGAATGAGGCAGAATGGATCCAATCCCGATGTGATCAGTTGAATTTGAAGAGAAAATGTTAAAAGCTATTTGTCACGGTTAGATGATGCGAGCTTACAATAAAAAAAGGTTCGTCCTAGAAAATTTCATGATAGGGCTTTGAAGAAGATTTTTTCCCATGCAAAAGGGACTTCAGAAGAAAATGGATGCCAAACAGGGAAGGATCTTATGCAGCAAAGAAGGCCTGTTCTGAGGAAGCATGGATATTGACCGAGATAGATGGCAAAGACCTGCCCAATCTGGTGAATTCAGATACAATAAAAAGTTTTCCAAAAAAAACACAAAAAATGAAAAGAAAGAAAAAAGAAGAAAAATGAGAGGCCAAGGTGAAAACCAACAAAAGGCGCTTTGAGACAAAAGGGGATTTGAGTTGAAAACTCAAAAAGGGCAGCTCAAATTTTGATCGAAAGTAAGACATACAGTAGTCTTGCTATGCCTGAATTAGCAATGAAGAAGTATGCTACGTCTTGGGGCATCAACAAAGTACTCTGGGTCCCCTAAACACATATCAAGCTCAAAATGGTCCCAAAGAAGTTTGTACAGAGAAGCTCAGGCTGCGATATCTGGGGCACCTAGTTTTCCATCTTACCCATTTTGAATTTTCTATCTTTAATTACCTTATTCTTTTCAAGATACGTCCCTATAAATTTCCTTCTTAATTGCATTTGCTATCCTTGATTAACTTACTTACTCGAGCTATGCTCCTAATTAGTTTCCTTCTGGTCCATTGTTATGATCTTTTTCAAGCATTTTGCATTGAAATAACGATTAGTGGACTAATAATACTCTCATAAAAGGAGTTTCACATATTACTTTGGAAGCTTCTAAATAATATAAGAACCTAAAACAGGATTGTTGTTTAGAACTCACCAAGCCCAAGGTTTGGAGATATTGGAGAATGATGATGATCTCTTTGGACTTTTTATTGGTTGAACAAAAAGACAAGACATTTCATCGGTGATACAACCTCGACAAATAATGAGCAATGTCAACCCAAGTGTACAAGGGGATCATTCTCGGGAAAAGAAAAATTATACTCTGCATTCGTGCAAATATCAGACATATTCATCTATTCATTACACCCAGCAAATGGTGTAACAGATCAAATTGATTGAGGATGATACAAATCCTATACCTCGGAGTTGCAGCAGGTTGGATTTAAGATGAAACAAATTCTATACCCTTGATTTATAGTGGGATGGATTGGAATAGATTCAGATACCATACTCGTAAGTCACAATGAGATGAACCCTGAAGTTACAGTGGGGCAAATCTGTTGAGCAAGATATAATTGTTTTCTTAGGTTTTCTGTCGAGAATACCAGTCGAACAAGATGACAGTACAATACGTCACTGATAAAGCCCTGAAAAATAATGAGCGATGACACCTTAAACATTTAAAAATGGATCATTCTCATGAAATTCTACATTCATGCAAGACACATTTAGTTAGGAGCATTTGATTTATTCCGATCATTGCATCTTGATCCTTATACATTTAATAAAAGACCATTCGCATGACATTCTGCATTTATGCAAATGTCATCCATAATACATTTAGTTAAGAGCATTAGATTCATTATGATCATTGCATCTTAACCATTTTGCATAAACATAAACACATAAAACCGATTTTACAGGATAGGTCCCCCAAAGGATGGTGTCGCAACATCAGTGAATTCACAGATCTTGTCTTCCTGAGTTTGCAGTGAAGCAGATTGAAAACACTAGTCTGGCATCCTTGAGTTTGCAGTGGAGTAGACCAAAGATTACAGATCTTGTCTCCCTGAGCAGTAGTGGAGCAGATCGAAGACGGCGAATCTCATCTCTATGAAGTAGCGGAGTAGATTTAAGTAATCAGCCTTATCTTTCTGAAGCGGCAGTGGAGTAGACTGAAGATTACAGATCTTGTCTCCCTAAGCAATAGTAGGGCAGATCGAAGACGGCGAATCTTATCTCCATGAAGCAGCGTAGTAGATTTAAGCCATCAGCCTTATCTTCCTGAAGTGGCAATGGAGTAGACTAAAGATTACAAATTTTGTCTCCCTAAGCAGTAGTGGAGTAGATCGAAGACGGTGAATCTCATCTCCATGAAGCAGCAGAGTAGATTTAAGCCATCAGCCTTATCTCCCTGAAGCGGCAGTGGAGTAGACTGAATATTATAGATCTTGTCTCCCTAAGCAGTAGTGGAGCAGATCGAAGACGGTGAATCTTATCTCCATGAAGCAGCAGAGTAGATTTAAGCCACCAATCTCGAAGATACAGCGGAGCAGGTTGAAATTACTAGTTTTCATTTCCTTAAAGTTTCAGTAGAGAAGATCGAAGCTACAAATCTCTTCTTCCTGAATTCTTATTTCCTCGAAGTTCTAGCGGAGTAGGCTGAAATTACAAAGCCCGCCTCCCTGAGATTACATTGAGGATCAATCCTTATTTCCTTGAAGTTTTAGTAGAGAAGATTGAAACTACGAATCTATTCTCCCTGAATTCTTATTTCCTCGAAGGTCCAGCAGAGTAGGATCAATCCTTATTTCCTTGAAGTTTCAGTAGAGAACATTGAAACTACGAATCTTTTCTCCTTGAATTCTTATTTCCTCGAAGTTCCAGCGGAGTAGGATCAATCCTTATTTCCTTGAAGTTTCAGCGGAGTAGATCGAAGCTACAAATCTATTCTCCCTGAAATTCTACTAGAGCAAGTTGAGACATCATTTCCCATACCCTAGAAGACGCAATGAGGTTGTTCAAAGAAAAGAAGTGCCGAGAAGTCAAGACTTAGCAAAATCAGGCAAAATTGGCCTCTTTTAAAGTCTTTGCTTCATTCCCGTTACACGATAATGAGCAAAGAGTGGCAGCTGTAAGAGCCCAATTTTTCCCAGGCCTGATAAAACCCAAAAAATAAAATCAAAACAAATAATAAAAAACCAAAGTCTTTTAACAGTCCATTTACAGACCCAATTACTGGCCCAAACCCTAAGCCCAAAATGGCCCAACAACCTAAACCAGGCAGCAAACCCTAGCCCCTAGCCTTGCGCCGCTTCAACAGCCTCCAGCGCATAACCTTCGTACGTGCCACGTCCACTCCTCTGCGCGCTTCCTTTGTACCTGCAAAAGAGGACAAAAATACCAGCAAAAACACAGCAACAGGATATACAATGGAAAGACGTTGTATTTTATTTTATTTTTTTCTTTGATTCTCACTCTCGGATCTGGCTATAAAGGCCGGATATGATTAAGTGTAAAAGAAGGGATTTTTATGAATATACAATA
The DNA here is from genome assembly GCA_005393395.2 of Gossypium australe. NCBI lineage: Eukaryota > Viridiplantae > Streptophyta > Magnoliopsida > Malvales > Malvaceae > Gossypium > Gossypium australe. Next base: position 33,954,185 of record CM016615.1, on the reverse strand, counting down.
CCAAAAAATCAAGAATACAGAGACATTTTCGAAGGTATTTTACCATAGTTTTTGTGCCTATTTGTTTCTAATATCAAACGTTCAAAGCGAAAAGAAAACGAATATAATCCTTACCCATTTTTGTGTTGATCGGAGAACCCGAATTCGAAAGGTTTCTGGTTGTATTTTCGATTTGGTGAGGGTTTCTGGTATTTTGAGTTTAGATCTGCCTTGGGGTGCTTGAACGGTCTGAAATAGTCGACTTTTGGGGTCTCTGACCACCACGCACGACGGCGAACGGTGACGGAATGCGGCAGCTCAGTGACGGGCTAGGTCAGAGCCCCAGAGAGTTTACAAAGCGTTTCCCCCTTCTTTTTAGAAATGGATTGAAAATGATTTTTTGTTAGGTTTTTGCTATTTAAGGCTGAGCAATACGACGTCGTTTGGGGGCGTGGCATTAAGCCTTAAAACGGCGTCGTTTTTGGGCCAGGATCCGCACGTTTTCCCATTGATGGTATAATTACTCTTCAAGTCCTTTCGCTTTTATTTAGATTTGCAATTAAGTTTTCCTTTATTTTAATTTTGCCTAGTAATTTTGCGCAGTTGTAATTTAGTCCATATTTAAACGCTGCGTTCAATATAATCCTTTAATTATTTTATTTAATTAGTTGTTTATGGTTTTTTAAATTATTCCTTTTTTAAAATTAACATTATATTATATATATTTTAAATGATTCTAGATACTATTTATTTCTCTACGTCATTTTCATTAAATTTTTTTATATATTCTTTCTATATACATATATAAATTTATATTAAATTATTTTTATGTATATACTATTGGTTTCGTATTATTTTATGTAAATATTTTCTTTTAAACTTTCACGTATATACATATATATATATATATATATATTTTCTATTAAATTTGTTTACGTGTATAATTTGTCTCTTTAAAAGACCCTATTTTAAATTATATATATATTTTATTCCAAACACTTTCATATGTCATTATTATTTATATATACATTATTTTATATCAATTTTTTATTACATATGTATTATTTAAATTGACCCGCATACTATTTTATATATATTAGTTGTTTATTTGTTTGTTATATATTAGTTGTATTAATTTGCTTGCAATTGTATGTACCCAAATTCGTTCTTTTCCAATTTCATATTATGGCTATTCATTTGTATAATATCTTATCCATGTATATTATTCCATGTTTGTAACTTTGCTTTTTTTTTTTTTTTACATTATCGCATCATGATTCAAATTTTAACATTTTAATTGATGTCGGTTGTTTCATTCTTGTTCCAAACAAACTAAATAAATGTATTTTGAGCCGGTTTTATAATCGCTTAGTAAAAGTTTTCAAAATAAGGCAATGCTCGTGTTTGGAAGTTTCGAGAAAATCGTGCCCTAACTCACTGGGTTCTGATTTTTCTCGTTAAATCCTAGCAAACGAGTACCCTTTTCTTTTTGAATCAAAATATATAAAAGTTTTAAATAAAATCTTATTCTCTAGAATTCGAGATGTTGTGTCCTAACTCACTGTATGTGATGTTTTATCATCTCGAGGTAAGAATTTCTAAAAAAAAAACAAAGGTAATGTTCTATATTCAGGAATTTTGAGAAGTTGTGCCCTAACTTACTGGGTTCTGATTTTTCATTTGACCCAAATAACCGAATATCCTTCTTAAGTTTAAAGACACTAGTTTTAAATAAAGACAAGCTATGTTTCAAGGATTCGAAATGTCGTATCTTAACTCACTGGGTATGATATTTTATTCCTTCGAAATAAGCGGGTCTCGGCATCTAGTTTAATTCACTCAAGCTTTCAAAATGAAGAGGATCATATTTTAAAATCTTTTCAAATTTTCGACACTAAGACTTTAATCAATCAATTCGGTACCAATTTTGGGCGTTACGAGGGTGCTAATCCTTCCTCGTGCGTAACCGACTCCCGAACTCATTTTTCTTGAATTTCGTAGACCAAAAATCAATACTTTGATAAAATAAAAGGTTTTATAGGTGATCCGGTCACACCTTAATAAAAGGATTGGTGGCGACTCCATTTTCATTTTAAGAGTCGATCCCGTTTTCAATAGAGAAAAAAATGGTTTCGACATACAGGATTTCAATTCGGTGCCGAGGCCATATCCCAGACATGGTCTTATACGGGACCTTATCCATCTCGCGTCTCGGTGGTAGTATTCTCACAGTTATTATAGTCCAATCGGGACTTCAACATCTCGACTTTTATCGTCTTTCTCATTCAATACAAATACTCGAATTCATAGAACACCATGTATCATTATAATACCAAACATTCTCAAACATGCTATCATAAATGTTGAATTTATCACATACAAAATAAATGTTGAATTTATCACATACAAACTTACCTCGATTTCAAAATAAGCTAGATCATCGGTCTAGTCCGATATTTTATTCTTTCCCCGATCGAGGTTGATTCTTGGATCTTCTTGCTCTATAATAGCAAATTAGTTCATTTTAATCATCACATTAATAGAAACTGTAATATGCTGATTTTGTGGGTCTGTGCATTTGGTTTGTTGCATGGCTAAGTTAGTAGGTTAAGGCCTTGAGGTGTGTATTGGGCTCAGGTTTGGGCTTAAACCTGGGTTAAATTGATTATAAATAGTGCTAGTTTATAAATTAAGTTAAGTAAGTATGTTTAGTAGCAAGTTGGGCTTGTGGCCCAAAGTTTGGAGGTGCTATAAGTAGGCATGCAGGTGGCGTCACAAGGGGGAGGAGTTTGGGCCTAGTGTGGCCGCTTGGGGCCCAAATTGGTGGGTCAAAATTCGGCACTCTTAGGGGAAGGGGGAGGACGGCACATGAGCTACATTTTAGGAGTGATAATTCTTTTATTTTTGTTAATTAAAAGATGATAATAGTGAAGGGAAGAGTTGGTTTTAAGGTGGTCTCTTCTATAGGTAAGATAATGATTAAGCTATCAGGTGAGATAAAGGCTATCAGGAGGGAGAGAGTTGTCTTAGACTCTAACTTTTTGTGTGTGTGTATTGCCAAAATTAGTAGCTAGAGTGTTCATCTTCTCTCCTATTTGTTTTCCCTTTTCTTTCTTTTCTCATACTTTTCTCTTCTAGCCGAAATTCCCTAGCCTTATTTCCCTCTCCAAAATTCTTCTGAAAGCCGAATCCCCTCTGTCCATACTTCTCCCATAGCTGAATCTTCAAGGGTGGTTTCTTTTTCCCGAAGGTGCACCATAGCCGCGGACTCCTCAGTAGTTTGGTGAGTTTTCAGGATTTTTCTTCTCTATGTTTTCTCTAGTTTCTAACCCGAATCATATTTTTCCTAAGGCTCTATTGGTTTCACTCTCTGCTCTTGGTAGCCGAATCCTGTCTTGCTGAGATCTGTAGTGCCGATTGGTGGAAAAGCCGAAGGACTTTTGGGATTCGACAGATTAGTCAAGCGATAGGAGGGGTTGGATCTGTAAACCCAACACCAAAATACAAGAAACAATCAGTATCGGGAGTACAAGATTGGCCATCAGGGTGTGGGCCAACATCAGAGGTAGATCGTAGGCCGATAGTGGTAGTTTCAAGTGACAGTAACGTAGAAGCAGTGAGAGCGTTAGTACGAGAACCAGGTGTGTAACTCTTACACACTTTCTTTACTTAATATGTTAAATGTTATGTGTTGTTAAAAGCCGGAATGACGGCAATGGTTACCAAACTACCCTTGTGGGTAAAAGGCGAGGATGCCGGGTAAGTTGTTATGTTTCTCGCGTTGATTGCGATCTATGAGTGCATGATATTCTGTATGCCTAATCTCATAAGCATGATCATACTGGTATTGTTAGCATAACTCTGTGTTATGGGTAATGAGAGGAGGGGGAAGTATGATCTATCAGACTGTCACCAGTGATTTGGTATCACATAGTGGGTTGGCCCCACATATTATAAAAATTGTGACTAAGTCTCAGTGGTTTGGGACCACTAGTGGTTTGCTACCACATATAATAATTTTGTAACTTTGGTTACCAGTGGTTTGGTACACCAGTGGCTTGGTGCCACAAGGGGTAGATTTGAGAGACATGGATGGATACCTAGGTTGACGGGTTGCATGACATGCATATTTGTAAATGAATTTGTGTAAGAGCATAATTTCTCTTGGGATGGGGATTTATACACTGAGTCTAGGTGACTCACCCCTTCCGTTATATTTTGCAGATCAGACTTAGATCGTGGATATGGAGCCAAAGTGAACTCGAGGTGGCCATGCTCAGCATTTGTTTTATATCAAAGTTTTCCGTTTGGACTTAGTTGTTTTATTTAAATTTGGGTTTTTAGCGTTGTAATAAGGCCACTTAAGTTTTATCCTCGGACTATTTGCTTGATTATTTCTTAAATCTTTCATTAAGTATGCTGGTTAAATCATATATGGGATGTTTTCAAAAGTTAAACAAATACTCGTTTCTGAGATATACAATGATTAAGTAATAAATACGGAGTAACAATAAGGCAATCAAGTTTTTCTAAAGCAACTTTCGAAATGTTTTAATCATTACAAAATTTCACTTCGGTTTCTTTAAAACTTTTCAAAAGTTTTCTCACCGATCAAGTCAACAAATCGGTTTTGAAACGTTTCTTTTCCATGGCACGCCAGACTCGGTTGTGGTGTTTGGACCGGGTTTGGGGTGTTACAGGAACATTTCAATAATCATGCTTTGGTAAAATTACTATTTTGCCCTTAGACTTTGGTAAAATGACCATTTTACCCCTAGGCTCGGAAATCAATTCTAATCAAATTTCTACCTTCAACAAGCCTAGGTGAACATTTATTCCTCTTATAGCTATCATCAAAACCCAACATTTCACACATTTACAACAAATTTTACAGTCTTTACAAAAAGGTTCATTTAGGTGTTTTCATGGCAACACCTTTCACAAAAGTTGTTCATCGAACAACTAAGACTTATTTTCTTCCATAAAAATGCAGCAAATAACAATGAAAGCTCTCATGGCAAAACTTTAATCTTTTCACCATATTGCAAGATAGTCCTCTCATTAGAAAGCTTAAGCTCTAGGGGTTCTAAAAGCACAACTATCTTCAAGAAAAGCCTTTAAAATCACTTGAATGGAGATGAGTTTGCTGAAATTTTAAGCTTTCAAAACCCCTATTTCACTTGCTATTTTCAGTAGAGGAAGATGGGGAGAAAAGATGATATCTTTTCTTTCTTTATTTTATTAATACAAGTCAATTGAGTCACCAACTTTGACCAATTTGTCAATTTTTTGTCTCCTATCTATTCTTAGGGGTCTAATTACACTTTAAAGACTTCAAATTAATATTCTGTGGCTATTAGGCACCTTTAGCTTATAAAATAGAACTGTCGCACTTATATAATCATGCTCTAATCCATAAAATAACATTAAAATAAATTTTCTCTAATCCCGGATTAAAGATTCCGAGATCACTGTTCCGACTAGCCCCTAAATCGGGCTATTACAGAACTGCCTTCATAAAATCTACATCATTTTACGAAATGTGCATTGACATGATCATGCATAATATAAGTGTGAAATATTGAGTTATATGAAATTGATATGATTAGCATGATTGTATAGTCTATATGTTTATATGTATGTGACTGTGTTTACTTTAATCTCATATTGAGCTTTATAGCTCACCCCCTTTAGTTTTCTGATTTTACAGATAATCCTGAGGTTAGGATTCGATGATGACATTTGGAGGAGTTTCTCGGAAGTCTTTTTAAAATTAAAGTAATAAAATTAAAGTAATTAAATTTTATTTTGATATTTATGGTTTGTAATAGGTTTGAGTATGGACTGTGGCATGGGACTTTATTTTAGAGTTTTTTCTGTAACACCCCAAACCAGGTCTATGCGTTAAGACGAGATTTGGTTTGTCACACAGATCAAACATCCATTTAATCCTTTAATGATTTAGGTAAACAGTTCTACAGAACCTTTTGAAAACGAAGTTTAGTAAAAATTAAGAAAATGATTTAAATCAATGAATTTAAGAAATACTAGTTTAAAATCTTATCATTTAGTATTTAATTTTCAAAAACCATAAAGTAGTTTTTAAAGAGTTCAAAAGAATTTGAAAACAAGAATAGTTAAAGAATCTCAAATATTTAAAACAAAATTTTAAATGAAACCTTATAGAATTAACAATAGCCCATATTAAGTGTCTTAAAACCAAATTAAATCAATCTACACATAAAAATCCATAAAAATATTAATAAAGGCCTTATTACATCATACCCAAAATAGTAATTAAAAGAAATCACTTAATAAAAGTTCATAGTTTATAAAACCCATATCCGCAGTATGGCCTCCACGAAGTCATCCTCGGCCCAAGCCTCCGTCAATTGCCATTACCTGAGATGGATAATTAAACAGAGTGAGTTACTCAGAACTCAGTGTGTAACTCACTTACCGTATTCATTGGGCCAGATCATCAAGACATTATTTTGGGCTTGAGCCCATTTACGGATTTAGCAAAATAATAAATGAAATGCATGTAAAATGAAATTTCCCAACCAAACCTAATTTCCATCTACTACACACTTCTCGTACCAACCAACACCCCTGTGGGGATCAAGTCAACCCACCTCGCCAACACACCAAACGTAGGCATAAAGCCATTTTAAATAATATTGTGGTGCACCACCGAACTAGATTGTGACAAAGTCACCGAACTAGAGGCATTAAGCCATAAAAATTTGTGGAAGAGCCACCGAACTAGATTTTTGGCAACAGGCCTTTCTTCTCTTCATCAATTATCCCAACCCATGCAAACATGTATGCATAACAATCTATATCCATATGATAATTTAACAAAAATCCCATAACACATGTGAGTCTATATTTCAAGTTTTCATTTTGGCCCATAAGACAAAATAGCATTTAGCCTATTTAGCAATCAAGCAGTTTTTCGGCCCATTTAACGATGTAGCAGTTTTTTGGCCCATTTAACGATCTAGCAGTTTTTCGGCCCATTTAACGATCTAGCAGTTTTTTGGCCCATTTAACGATCTAGCAGTTTTTCGGCCCATTTAACGATCTAGCAATTTTTCGTAAATTTCACGACTTTAACTGTTTTCATGTATTTACACAAAAGTGTTAATTACTACGTATTTTCTGATTTTGCCATCTTTACGATTTTATCCCAATACTTACGGTATAGTATCTAACCCGAGATAAGTGTGAAGTTACACACCTGTTTACTGTGAGAACTAGAATTTCCCGCTCGTCGATACCTACACGTATCACGATAAATTAGAAGACTATAATTTATTTACAAATCGAATCTTAGAAATAACGATCTAGACTTTTACCCTCAAAATTTCGAACCACTTCTATTTGCGGTTTCTCCCCGATTGTTGGTTCGTTATCCGATGAAAATCCACGAACAAACAAAGGTTCGGGAGTACGAACGACTTCAAACAACTGATTCTCCTCGGATGAGCGTCCACAACCCGGTGGAAAATCTCGGATTCCCGAAACAGCCCTTCGCTTAAACTTAGGGGGAATAGCGGAACCACCCCTCTTCCGAACCCTATTCAATGCACGTTTCGTCCCTATCTTGATTGTCTCCATTGACAAAAGATCATTAGTCCGACTAATAATATACCGAATTTATGATGAACAGTTTTAAGGGTGAAATTGGCTTACCAGAAATATCCTTGTTCCACAATATGTAAATCGAGCGATAACGTCCCCTTAACACTTTAGATAGATTCCAACGATTCAAGATGCTTACGAACACTTGAGTTTCGGTCCTCCAATATCACACTATAATATAACGAAAGGAAACTTTTAAGAGAATGAACGATGATTTCGATCAAAGAGATTCTCCCTATCATCATTAAGATTCGGCCAAAGCAACTAATAACCAACATAAACTAAAAAGAAACTCTTACCTATTGTCCACGGTTGAAAAAGAAATGATTGAGAAGAATACTTATGTATAATGGAAGATTCGGCTATGAATAAACAAAGAAAAGGAAAATGGTTCAGCAATGGAGTAATCTAGCATTCGGCCATGAGAGAAAAATTAATGAAGAAAGTTTAGTTGAGAAGAACATAAAAGGATGAAAGAAGGAGATGATGATGATGATTCGGTTTTCAGGATAGAAAAGAGAAAGAAAAGAGTTGAGTTTAGGAGAAATGTGCATTCGGCAATGGGGGAGGAGAAGGAAAAAGAATGGCCTTTTTGTCTTGGTAGTTTCAGCACTAGGAGAAAGACATTAGAATGATTAGCAAAGAAATGACCAAATGGTCAAAAAGATGACCAAAAGAAATAAAGCAAAAGTTGTTTTCTTCTACCAATACATTCGGCCAAAGGAAGGAAAAGATGAATGGAGGAAAATGTCTTCAAACAAAACAAAAATGACCAAAAGAATTCTAACAAGCTACCATCCTACCCCAAGCTAACCACCAAATTTCGGCTCCCCCCTTTTGTCCATAATGCCGTCCAAGTTCATGGTCAAAATGGCCATGAAATAGTTTCCAAAACATCCACCTTGATACATGCCTTGTAATCCTCCACTTTCCCAAAGTTTAAGAAATCCTATCCCCAAAATCAAGCAATTCTATCCCTTAATTCATGCTTACCATAACCTTAAGTCTCCTTACCATAAAAAAATTAGTCCATCTTATCCATAATTGATGCTTGGCCGACACATGCTAGGAAAAAGCAAAAATAAAAGCTCCCAATTTGCATGCTAGGAGTTTCGAACCTCTCCCTTCAAGTCCAACTTATGGCGCCATCACCACTTTGCCAATTGCTCATCTTGTGCCATCTTTTATCACTTAATTAACTTAACCTTCAAGGTCACCTGATTCCTCTACATTAAAGTACTCTTTACTAAAATTTATTCTAATTCCAAATAAACTCGAGTCTTTTCACGACTATATTAAGCACACAATAAAATCATACTCGAGCTAACACCAAAGACAAACAACATATTGATACTCAAATTTTTAGGATGTTACAATTCTACTCCACTAAAAGAAAATTTCGTCCTCGAAATTTACCTGATTAGAAGAGGTGAGGATATTGTTGTCGAATTGCATCCTCAGGCTCCCACGTAGCTTCCTCCGCTCCGTGATTACGCCATAAAACCTTGACCAACGGCACAGTCTTTTTTCTTAGCACCTTAACATCTCGGTCTAAGATTTCCACTGGTTCCTCCTCGAAAGATAAGTCTGATCTCAACTCCACTTCTTCTACCGGTATTATGTGAGACGGATCCGATCTATAGTGCCTCAGCATGGAAACATGGAAAACATTATGAATCTGATTCAATTCTAGAGGTAATTCAAGCTGATAGGCCACTGGACCAACACGCTTCAACACACGATATGGTCCAATAAACCTAGGGCTCAACTTGCCCTTCCTTCCAAATCTGAAAATCTTCTTCCAAGGTGACACCTTCAAAAAGACCTGCTCCCCCATAGCAAACTCGATATCCTTACGCTTCAGATCTGCATACGACTTCTATCTATCCAAAGCTTCCTTTAACCGTGCTCGAATAACTTTTACCTTTTCTTCCGTCTCAGATATCAACTCAGGACCCAACATCTGCCGTTCGCCCAATTCAATCCAACAAGTAGGAGTACGACACCTTCGACCATACAATGCCTCGTAGGGTGCCATCTGAATGCTAGACTGATAGCTGTTGTTATACGCAAATTCTGCCAGCGGTAGAAAATCCTCCCAAGTACCTCTGAAGTCAATTACACAACCTCTTAACATGTCTTCCAATATCTGAATTACTCTTTCCGACTGACCATCTGACTAAGGATGAAAAGTCGTACTGAAGTTTAACTTTGTTCCCAAAGCTTCATGCAGAGCTTTCCAAAACCGTGATGTAACCTAGGATCCCTGTCTGATATAATAGACACTGGTACCCCCATGCAACCTCACGATTTCAGATACATACAGCTTAGCCAATTTCTGTAATGAGTAATCCGTACGAACTGGAAGAAAATGAGCAGTCTTCGTCAATCGATCAACTACTACCCATACGGAATTTTTCTTAGTAGGTGTTAAAGGCAACCCACTAACAAAATCTATTGTTATCCGCTCCCATTTCCAAAGGGGAATCTTTACCGGTTGTAATAAACCTGACGGCAATTGATGCTCCACCTTTACTTGTTGACAAGTCAAACATTTTCCTACAAACTCAGAAATCTCACGCTTCAACCCTGGCCACCAAAACCGTTCACGGAGATCTCGATACATCTTATTTCCTCCGGGGTGCATAGCATAAGGGCTACTATACGCCTCCCGTAGAATCATTTGCCTCAAATCTGAGTCCTTAGGCATACAAACTCTTCCACGAAAACATAGCACTCCATTCGTGCTTATACCAAAATCCCCTATTTCACCACTCTCAACTTGCTGAATTAAGGGTCCCAACTTTTTATCTGATATCTGCTTTTCCTTGATTTGTTCTAACCACAGAGGCTTCACCTGAAGTTCTGCTAACAGACTACCATCCTCATACAAACTAAAATGAGCAAACATTGCTCTCAAATCAGATACCACCTTACGACTTAACGCGTCAGCTACCACATTAGCCTTTCCAAGATGATACTCGATTGAGAAATCATAATCCTTTAACAGTTCTACCCATCTTCTTTGTCTCAAGTTTAACTCCTTCTGAGTAAGAAGATATTTAAGACTCTTGTGATCCGTATAGATGATAGACTTCTCACCGTAGAGATAGTGCCTCCAAATCTTTAGAGCAAACACTACTGCAGCTAACTCCAAGTCATGAGTAGGGTAGTTTACTTCGTGCGGTCTCAACTGACGAGAAGTATAAGCCACCACCTTTCCATTTTGCATCAGCACACAACCCAAACCCGTGTGTGATGCATCACAGTAGACGATAAATTCTTTTCCAGCCTCAGGTTGAATCAAAACTGGTGCTTCCGTTAGAATCTTCTTCAATTTCTCAAAAATCTCTTGTTGTTTTTCAGTCCATACATACGGTGCTTCCTTCCGCAACGGCTTAGTTAGGGGTGTAGCAATCAGCGAAAACCCCTTAACAAAGCGTATATAATAACCAGCCAAACCCAAGAAACTCCGAATCTCAGCTACTGACTTTGGTGGTTTCCAATCCAGTACAGCCTTAATCTTCTGAGGATCCACCCTTATTCCTTCAGCTGATACCACATGACCCAAGAAAGTCACTTCCCTTAACCAAAATTCACATTTACTGAATTTGGCATAAAGTTGCTTATCACGAAGTAACTGCAATACTATACGCAAATGCGAGTCATGCTCCTCTTCATTCATTGAATATACCAAAATTTCATCTATGAACACTACCACAAACCGGTCTAAATATGGTTGAAAGACCCGGTTCATCATGTCCATAAATGCAGCTGGTGCATTGGTCAACCCAAACGGCATCACCAAAAACTCATAATGTCCATAACGAGTTCGGCATGCCGTCTTATGATTATCTGCTTCTTTCACCTTAAGTTGGTGATAACCCGATCTCAAATCAATTTTGGAGAAAACTGAAGCTCCTTTCAATTGATCAAACAGGTCATCAATTCTCGACAAAGGATACCTATTCTTGATCGTCAATTTATTCAACTGCTTGTAATCAATGCACATACGCATCGACCCATCCTTCTTCTTAACGAACAAAACTGGTGCTCCCCACGGAGACACACTTGGTCGAATAAAACCCCGATCCATCAATTCTTAAATTTGAGCTTTAAGCTCCGCCAACTCCTTCGGTGCCATTCTATAATGAGCAATGGACACTGGAGCCGTTCTGGGAAAAAGCTCAATACCAAATTCTACTTCCCGATCTGGAGGTATACCAGGAAGTTCTTCAGGAAATACATCTGGAAATTCCTTCACCATTCTCACATCATCCACTGATAACTCTTTGGCATCCAAAGTACTAATAAAAGCTAGGAATGCTCCATACCCTTTCCGCACCAACTTTTTTGCCTTTAACGCAGATACCATATTTGCCAAGTAATTCCTTCGTTCGCCTATCATTACTACTTCCTTATCATCCGAAGTCCTTATTGACATCCGCTTTTCAGCACAGTCCAAATGCGCCCGGTGCTTAACCAACCAATCCATGCCCAGAATGAGATCGAACTCGCCGAAAGGCAATTCCATCAAATTCGCCAAGAATATTTCTCTTTGGATTTCTAAGGGCACGTCTCTAAACAATTTATTTACAATTACCGACTGTCCTAAAGGACTAATTACCGTCATCTCACTATCGGTAATTTCAGATTCTAGATTCAATTTTCCAGATATGGCACTAGCAACATACGAGTGGGTAGAACCAATATCTATCAAAGCAGTAACAGGTACATCAAAGATGAAGAACGTACTAGTTATCACATCAGGTGCATTGCCATCCTCGCAGCGTCTAACTACATAGACCAATCCTGGCTGTCTTGCATCCGAGTTACCTCTAAAACCATTGTCTCTACCTGGTGCACCTTGACCACGTCCAGCCCATTACCACCACGACCTGGTCCACGGCCTCTCAGTGGCTGCTGAGTTCCTCTGGCTGACTGTGCATCAGGATTACGAGCTTCCTGAGTCGTATCCATCTGTCGAGGGCAATTCTTATATTGATGATCCATTGAACCACATTTATAACAAGCACCAGTTTTCCTCCAGCACTCTCTGGAATGTCGTTTCCCACATTCAGTACAGTCTCGACTCTGATTAATAGCTACAGGGGCTCTACCTTGAGCTGGCTCATCATTCCGAGGCCTCTTCTGAAACCTTTTTGAAGAATCTGAATACTTTATGTCTCTCTTGCCTCTAACTCTTTCCCGATTCTGACGTTCTGAGCTCTTAGCCTCTTCGGCTATCTTGGCTTTCTCCACAAGCGTGGCAAAAGTTCTAACTTGTTGTGGGGCTATCAGAACCCGCAACTCATCATTCAACCCATCCTCAAAGTGTACACAACGCTCATGATCCATTGGCACTATTGTACGAGCATAGCGACTCAAACGTACAAACTCAGCCTCATACGCTGCAACCGTCTTATTTCCTTGAACCAGATTCAGAAATTCCTTCCTTCGGGCATCCACATAACTTGTTCCTACATATTTACCCTGAAAGGCAGCTTTGAAGAATTCCCAAGTAACTAATGCAGCTTCAGTGCCTTCTCAGACAGTAAGCCTCCATTGATATGCTTCGTCCCTTAACAAGGACACCGCTCCTCTTAGTTTCTGTTCTACAGTGCACTCTAGGTCGTCCATAATTCGCTCCACCGCCTCAAGCCAATATTCAGCAACATTTGGAGCTACACCTGAGACACCTCTGAAAACCTCAGTACCACTTGATTTCAATCGCTCGGATATCGACCCACGAGCTGCTGGCCCAGCTCTAGTTCCAGCGACCCTTTCAAGGGCTCGCAACATTGCTCGTGTCAGAGCAATATCTTCTCTCCTATTCTCTTGTGAATCATTTTCCGACGCTGGTGATGCCGGTGCATCCATTTCCGGAATATGTTCCGATTCCGCAGACACAGCTCTAGCACCTCGGCCTCTACCACGGCCACGTCTACCACGTCCGCGTCCTCTGGCACTCATACTGAGTAACTCGTTTTAATCTGGGTACGAATTTTATGAATTAGAAAACTGTTTCAGTGTTTATTAACGATATTTTATTAGATTCAAGAGATAAAGTTGTTTTTCGCAAACACATCCTATAGTCTCAATCTCTACGATTTTCAACATCTAAAACTAGAAGTTCTAGAGTGTTCTTATGATCATATCATCATAACAATCATTCAGTAATGAATACTTACTTGACTTGGTGCCGGATGCTTGTGGTGTCATACTAACTTTAAAATATTTTCATACGGAAGTTATTTGTTGAACCCAACCACAATCGAGTTTTGAAACTGGCTCTGATACCATTAAATGTAACACCCCAAACCAGGTCTATGCGTTAAGACGAGATTTGGTTTGTCACACAGATCAAACATCCATTTAATCCTTTAATGATTTAGGCAAACAGTTCTACAGAACCTTTTGAAAACGAAGTTTAGTAAAAATTAAGAAAATGATTTAAATCAATGAATTTAAGAAATACTAGTTTGAAATCTTATCATTTAGTATTTAATTTTTAAAAATCATAAAGTAGTTTTTAAAGAGTTCAAAAGAATTTGAAAACAAGAATAGTTAAAGAATCTCAAATATTTAAAACAAAATTTTAAATGAAACCTTATAGAATTAACAATAGCCCATATTAAGTGTCTTAAAACCAAATTAAATAAATCCACACATAAAAATCCATAAAAATATTAATAAAGGCCTTATTACATCATACCCAAAATAGTAATTAAAAGAAATCACTAAATAAAAGTTCATAGTTTATAAAAACCCATATCCGCAGTATGGCCTCCACGAAGTCATCCTCGGCCCAAGCCTCCGTCAATTGCCATTACCTGAGATGGATAATTAAACAGAGTGAGTTACTCAGAACTCAGTGTGTAACTCACTTACCGTATTCATTAGGCCAGATCATCAAGACATTATTTTGGGCTTGAGCCCATTTACGGATTTCGCAAAATAATAAATGAAATGAAATGCATGTAAAATGAAATTTCCCAACCAAACCTAATTTCCATCCGCTACACACCTCCCGTACCAACCAACACACCTGTGGGGATCAAGTCAACCCACCCCGCCAACACACCAAACGTAGGCATAAAGCCATTTTAAATAATATTGTGGTGCACCACCGAACTAGATTGTGACAAAGTCACCGAACTAGAGGCATTAAGCCATAAAAATTTGTGGCAGAGCCACCAAACTAGATTTTTGGCAACAGGCCTTTCTTCTCTTCATCAATTATCCCAACCCATGCAAACATGTATGCATAACAATATATATCCATATGATAATTTAATAGAAAGCCCATAATACATGTGAGTCTATATTTCAAGTTTTCATTTTGGCCTATAAGACAAAATAGCATTTAGCCCATTTAGCAATCTAGCAGTTTTTCGGCCCATTTAACGATCTAGCAGTTTTTCAGCCCATTTAACGATCTAGTAGTTTTTCGGCCCATTTAACGATCTAGCAATTTTTCGGCCCATTTAACGATCTAGCAGTTTTTCGTAAATTTCACGACTTTAACTGTTTTCATGTATTTACACAAAAGTGTTAATTACTACGTATTTTCCGATTTTGCCATCTTTACGATTTTATCCCAATACTTACGGTATAGTATCTAACCCGAGATAAGTGTGAAGTACACACCTGGTTATTGTGCGAACTAGAATTTCCCGCTCGTCGATACCTAAATGCATCACGATAAATTAGAAGACTATAATTTATTTACAAATCGAATCTTAGAAATAACGATCTGGACTTTTACCCTCAAAATTCCGAACCACTTCTATTTGCGATTTCTCCCCAATTGTTGGTTCGTTATCCGATGAAAATCCACGAACAAACAAAGGTTCGGGAGTACGAACGACTTCAAACAACTGATTCTCCTCGGATGAGCGTCCACAACCCGGTGGAAAATCTCGGATTCCCGAAACAGCCCTTCGCTTAAACTTAGGGGGAATAGCGGAACCACCCCTCTTCCGAACCCTATTCACTGCCCGTTTCGTCCCTATCTTGATTGTCTCCATTGACAAAAGATCATTAGTCCGACTAATAATATACCGAATTTATGACGAACAGTTTTAAGGGTGAAATTGGCTTACCAGAAATATCCTTGTTCCACAATATGTAAATCGAGCGATAACATCCCCTTAACACTTTAGATCGATTCCAACAATTCACGATGCTTACGAACACTTGAGTTTCAGCCCTCCAATATCACACTAAAATATAACGAAAGGAAACTTTTAAGAGAATGAACGATGATTTCGATCAAAGAGATTCTCCCTATCATCATTAAGATTCGGCCAAAGCAACTAATAACCAACATAAACTAAAAAGAAACTCTTACCTATTGTCCATGGTTGAAAAAGAAATGATTGAGAAGAATACTTATGTATAATGGAAGATTCGGCTATGAATAAACAAAGAAAAGGAAAATGGTTCAGCAATGGAGCAATCCAGCATTCGGCCATGAGAGAAAGATTAATGAAGAAAGTTTAGTTGAGAAGAAAATAAAAGGATGAAAGAAGGAGATGATGACGATGATTCGGTTTTCAAGAGAGAAAAGAGAAAAAAAAGAGTTGAGTTTAGGAGAAATGTGCATTCGGCAATGGGGGAGGAGAAGGAGAAAGAATGGCCTTTTTGTCTTGGTAGTTTCGGCACTAGGAGAAAGACACTAGAATGATTAGCAAAGAAATGACCAAATGGTCAAAAAGATGACCAAAAGAAATAAAGCAAAAGTTGTTTTTTTCTACCAATACATTCGGCCAAAGGAAGGAAAAGATGAATGGAGGAAAATGTCTTCAAACAAAACAAAAATGACCAAAAGAATTCTAACAAGCTACCATCCTACCCCAAGCTAACCACCAAATTTCGGCTCCCCCCCTTTTGTCCATAATGCCGTCCAAGTTCATGGTCAAAATGGCCATGAAATAGTTTCCAAAACATCCACCTTGATACATGCCTTGTAATCCTCCACTTTCCCAAAGTTTAAAAAATCCTATCCCCAAAATCAAGCAATTCTATCCCTTAATTCATGCTTACCATAACCTTAAGTCTCCTTACCATAAAAAAATTAGTCCATCTTATCCATAATTGATGCTTGGCCGACACATGCTAGGAAAAAGCAAAAATAAAAGCTCCCAATTTGCATGCTAGGAGTTTCGAACCTCTCCCTTCAAGTCCAACTTATGGCGCCATCACCACTTTGCCAATTGCTCATCTTGTGCCATCTTTTATCACTTAATTAACTTAACCTTCAAGGTCACCTGATTCCTCTACATTAAAGTACTCTTTACTAAAATTTATTCTAATTCCAAATAAACTCGAGTCTTCTCAAGACTATATTAAGCACACAATAAAATCATACTCGAGCTAACACCAAAGACAAACAACATATTGATACTCAAATTTTTAGGATGTTACATTTTCATTTTGATTTGTATAAATTTCTTGCATGACATTAAGTTTTAAAAACTGCATAAATTAGTATTTGATAATATTTCGCTTGAAATTTGATTTTTAAAATAGTATCTGTCAATAACACATTTTTCCGCTGCATTTATGAAAAATGAGTTTTTAATAAAATTAGACTTAATTTTCAAAATTATTAATGTTTACAAATGAGTTTTCTTATGACATTTGATTTATAAAGTTAATATGTTTTTATTTTCGAAATAATAACGAATAACCAAGTTCTCCAATTTTGAATAAAAAGGCAAATGATTTAGTAGTATGATTGAAAATCCAAAAATAGCTTTGAATAAATGATTGAATGTTTACAATTGAGATATTATTTATTTCGATTCTTGATATTTGCACGATTTTTATGAAATTAAAATAAATGCTTTATTTCATTTGTTTTGAATTGATACGCCAATAGTTTTAAAATATTTTTTTTCCAGAATTCTGAAAGTTTATTTCGACATTTTCATGGACAAATGGTTTTTGAAATGAGATTGAAAATAACGTTGAATATTGTATTTTACTAGTTTTGAACAAATTGTGGAAATGGTTTAAAAAATACGTTTGAAATCAAGAAAGTTTTTCTGGGCCATTCCGGTGGCCAATGTAGCTTTTCGAATTTGACCATAACAACTGGGTCGGATTTGGGGTGTTACACTCCTAAGGTTGATATTAACACGAAAGGACTACAAATAGTTGGGAAATAGCTTCCCATGGATGATTTTCTTCCCAAATCTATTTCATTTTGTTCCATTCTTCATCTTCCTCGGTAGCTTGAAGAAGGTATAGTAAAGGAAGGTTTTGCATGGAGCAAACTTATGAGGATTGAGACGGAAAAATAGGGAAACCAACAAGTTGGTAAGGTTCTTAGCCCTTTTATGTACATAAAAGACAAGAAATGAAGTTATGGATTTTCAAAACCATTTTAAGGATTTTGCATATTTTTGGAAAAATGGGATTTAATTGAGAATATTGAGTTTAACCCATGATTTTGGTTGTAATGCTTAGCTGCCAAAAGAATGGAAGCTTTAGCGTTCGAGAAAGTTAAGCTATGGAAACGATGAAGCTTTAGGTGAGTTCCAAACTCCAAATGTAACAACCCATTTCTTTGTGATGTCGGAACAGAGGTTTCAGGGCCACAAATCTGACGTGTGAGTTCATAAATATTATTATTTAATATTTACGAGTAATGTATAGTGTGATTTTAAAAAATTGATTTAATGATTTATGTTAAATGAAAAAACAATTAGGTTCAAGTGGTAAGACCTTAAAGTAAATGATTTTAGAAAATGAGGTAACGAGACATTGTTTCTATAAATCGAGCCGTAAATATTTTATAAAATATTTACGCGTGTTGTTAAGGTTGTATTAAAATTTTGTTAAGAAAATTTGATGTTTAATGAGTTAATTTGATGAAAAAGACTAAATCATAAAAGGTGTAAAAGTTAGATTCTATTTGATAAAAGGATTAAATAACTATGAAATTCTTAACTAATGGGTTTAAATGGTAAATGTACCATATGGTTTTGTAACGGGCAGTTTTGGGTGATTAAATGAATGAAGTTTGGATAATTTTTAAAGGAAAAATAGGTAATTTGGTAATTAATAACATAAATTAATAGTAAAACAAGTGGTCATCTCTTATATTGGATGATATGAAGAATTGAAAAACTCCATGGGAGAACTTGAAAGGTTCGGCCATATATGGTTCACGCATGTTGGGGTTTTAAGGTTAGTTTTTAATTTTTTTATGTTTTTGAATCCGTTTTAGCTTAATCTAGCTAGCCCGGAGGTCAATTTGCAAAATTGTCAAAGATTGAGGGACTTACCCATGAATGTTTTTGAAAATGTTTTGATGTTAATTGATGGATTATTGATATTTTTTTATGAAACAAACAAGTTTTGTTAAGTAAATTTTGATGAATTTTGGAATTAGGGATTAAATTGTTAAAAGTATAGATTCTAGGGTTTTATTGTAAAATGATGGTAAATATGAGTTGTTCCAAGGTCCCTTGTGATTACGATTAAGTTGGATTTAAGTTCAAATGGTTAAATTGCAAGATATGAACTTAAGGATTAAATTGTAAAAAGTTAAAATGTTAGGGGCAAATTGGTTATTTTGCATAAAAATGAAATATGAATTAAATTGAATTCTAGAAGTCTTTAATTAATTGAAATTATCCATTTTGATCAAGATAAACACTTCAGATTTAGATCGAGGAAAAGAGTTAAAGCTTCGGATTAGTACGCTGATCTTGTGTTAAGAGTCTTAAAATTTACATAATGAATGATCGAGCCTAGAGACTAACTGTGACAACAATTGAGGCAAGTGCACCTATCGAACAGTAGTATAGTTTAGTGGCAAGACCGGATTGTCGAACCCAAAAGAACCAAAAATACTAATACTAACTTTCTTTTTATTATTTAGCCTAAGAATTAAAGAAACTGTTGTTTAATCTAAAATTAACTAACTACTAAGCTAAAGATGCTAAGACAGAGAGAATGAATTGGGGAAAATACTTGTGGGAAAAACAAATTGATTAAGACAATACCCGAGGAAGAATCCAGCTAGACTTCACTTGTTGTTTAACTCTGAACCAGACGATTTATTCACTTGACTTGATCCGTAGGATTCCCTATTTTATATTAATACCTCTCTCGAGGCTACTAACGTCTAACCCTAGGTTGATCAATTGAAATCTCTTTCTAATTAAAACCCCTAGAATTGCATTAACTCGATCTATGGATTCCCATATTAGGTTTGACCCTAATCTGACTGATTTTCGTCATCCTATCTCTAGGGTTGCGATCAACTCTGCTTAATTGTGCTAGATCTACTCTTAGACAGGGAATATTCCTCCTCTGCCTAAGCACATCAATACTTGAATCAATATCCTGAAATATCAAAACAAGAATTAAGAATACATAATTAAGAACAAATCAAGTATTTATCATATAGTTCAGAAAACAATAACAAGATTCGTCTTAGGTTTCATCCCCCTCAGGTATTTGAGGGGTTTAGTTCATAATTATAAAAGAATACATCTCAGTAGAAATTATAAAACAAGATATAAGAAAAACCCTAAAACCCCCTGAAGAAATTTGAAGGGAAGATCCTCCGTCTTGAGTATAACTCCAGCTTCTTGAGATGAATCAACTGGCTGTTCTTCGAGTAAATCCTACAAATCGGCCTCTCTGGCTTGGCTCTTCGGCCTACCTGGACTGCCCCCTTTTAGGTCACACTTAGGGTGTTTATATAGGCTTTCGGAATGTCTTTCTTTGCCCCCTAAGTATCCTAATCCGAGTGAGATTAAAACAGTTCACGAAAGAGACACGCTCGTGGCACACGCCCGTGTAAGTCGAGGCCAGGCCGTGTTTGGGTCTGTTAAGGAAGCACGGTCGTGTGGCTTGGGCCCAGGCCGTGTGCATTTTGTACTTTGGCCCATTTTCTCCGTTTTTGGCCCGTTTTTCATTTTTTTCATCCTCCGGTTCTCTCCTAAGTATAAAACATGAAATTAAAGGATTAGGAGCACCGAATTCCACAATTCAGGAGATAAATCATCCAAAAGTATGCTAAATGTGGGATTAAAATATGAACATATTACGGTTTATCAAATACCCCCATACTTAAGCATTTTCTTGTCCTCAAGCAAAATTCTCAACTCACAATTAAAACGAACTTCCTCAATTCATAACTCTTATCAATAATGTTTCATCATAATTCAAAGGTAATTCATACATTGATAATTTAAATAGAAGGATCCTAAAGATTCAAACAGTCAAAGTCATAGTTTTTATAGTACGAAAAATAGGCATTTCCCCTTACCTAAATAATTACCATTGATTCGAAACCGGCAAGAGTTGACATTCTCACTAAAGATGCAATCAAATCACTTAAAGTGTTTAAGGTTCAAAATTAAGCACTCAAAAGTCGAACATGAAAAGTTAATCTCATAGGCTTGCATGAAAATCAACTTTTCACCACTATAAAATGAAATGACACACAGATCAAAAGGTCTTTTAAGGGTTATAATGGGGCTTGGGTTAAAGGTGTGGATAATGGATGAATTAGAGGGTTAGAATCGAGATTGAATTGACAATTTACCTAACTAGAAAAATGAAAAAATCCTGAATAATTACATCAATTAACTTGAAGTACTAATAACATGAGCTTCTTCTCAAGATGTGGAATTTAAACGTATAAGCTCAATTACATAGAACTAATACTGAGTATACTTCGTTTTTTTAAGAACAAATCAATAATAGGAAAGAACTTTAACAACTGAAATATAGAACATAGTTAGGAAACTGCTCAAAATCAAATCTCGACAAAAAAAAAAGGAGTCAAGGAATGGTGATAACAAATACAAGATGAGTTTTGGGTTATTATTAGTGGGTGAGTCAATAAATGGTTGTTAAGATCAAGGGGGTTCACTAGGGGTTAATTGTGAGGGTAGGTTTTTAGTGGAGTAAGTGGGTTAAATCCTAAGTGCCTTGATCATCTCTGTATATCAAATCAATGATGTGGTCTTGACATGTATAATCGAAGTAAGTTCTAGAATAACAAATCAATGTTGACACATTCATAATAAAAAAGTGAGCACGAAAGAATGTATGCTCTAAAAGGCTCAAAATCTCACAAAAATTATGGGTTTTTGATATCAACCTTGTAAATTTAAAACTTCAAGGTAATAATTAGATTCAGGTAGACAACCTAACAAAATTTTAATTTTTGAAAATAGACTCATCATGCTTGATTCTCTAGTTTCCTAAAGTTTAAATCATCACTGCACAATTATCAATAACTTAATCTGAAACATATCAATAAAAACTCATGAATCAAAGGAAATTTCATTCTAGTAGTAACACGAGAAAATTACCTAAAGACAAGATATCATTCAGGGATTTGAGAATAATGTAGAAAGTTAGGAACTTTCTCAAAATAAATTTCACCCCCTACACTTAAGATGTACATTGCCCTCAATGTACAAAGATATATATGAAATTATAAGAGATATGGAGAGGTGAAACTTCCTGAATTTTGGATGGCTTCCTTGAGTTGGGAGTGGTCGTGGTGTGGTGGCCGTCGGCAATCTCTGCGCTAGAAGAAAAAATTGGGAAGCTATGAAGACTTAGCCAGGAAATAATAAGAATAATTCAAAATATACTAATTATATTTTTAAAGAAAAGAAAGATAAAAAGAAAGAAAATAGAAAGTAAAATAAAATTAAAAGAAAAGACTAATGGACTAAAAAGTCCTTATCGTTAGATGGTTAGCGAGGTGGTGTGATTTCTAAGGCCGTGGTCGGGGATTCCCAAGCAGCCTTTAGAACCTAAATCAAAGAAAACAAAATAAAATAAAGTAAACTAAGTAAAAGAAAAATAAAGAAGAGGAAAATAAAGGAGAAGGGAAAATGTAAAGAAAAGTTAAATAGACTCAAAGGTCCTTGTCCTGTCGAGTTAATGAAGCGGCCGGCATGAACTTATGTAGATCGGTCTCACTGAGGGAGACTATGCTAGGATCCTTCCGTTTCTTCGACATGGATATGGTTAGATCAAGGGTTAGGAGAATGAAGAAAAATGAGATTGAAAAGGGAGGGGAGTGAAAAGGGTATGGGAGAAGAAGGGGAATGGGGAGTAGGTGAGAAGGGGAGAGGGGGAGAGGGGTGTTTTAAATAGAAATCTCAAATCTCGTACATCCCCACTCCTGTGTACCGTGGGCGTGTTGAGTCACACGACCATGTCGCACAGTCGTGTTGTGCTTCGTTCGTTTCTCCCACGCCTGTGTGCAGGTCGCCATGCCCGTGTTTATAAAATAGTGTCGACCACGATTGTATCGTACGGCTGTGGTGTTTATTTGGAGCCCATGGCGTGAAGATATTTTTCATCCTGTTTCGTACTATCTCTGCTATGTCAGTATGAAAATCCGTAGCATCCATACGACCACGGCCGTGTGGTTTGGAAATCTGCACTTTGGTTAGTTCATAGTTAGGTGCTAAAAAGAAAAAATAAAATTAAAAATAAAAATGTAAAAATTAATGGGGTTAGTGCTCGGGTTGCCTCTCGAGAAGTGCTCGTTTAAAGTCTTAAGCTAAACTCACCTCTTATTCGCATAATCATGGTGGTTTGAGGAGTTGAAAATCCTTTCTCATGCTATCAGTTTTATTATGAGTATATAGTTCGAGTCGAGTAGCGTTTACTTTAAAAGCGCCGAATATAGGATTACTTGCCTCGACTGTTCCGTATGGGAAGACATTGAGTACCTTAAAAGGGATTTCTCCATTTGTATGAAGGTCAAGAGGAGATATTTGAGGGTCTGTCTTATCTAACAATACTTGATCTCCGATCTTAAATTTATTTGTCCCATGGAATGGCGTTGGGTCTGCTTCGTGTATTCCTAATTTCTCCTTGAGATGTGTCTTTCACTCGTCTAGTTCATCGATCTGAAGCCATCATTCCTCGTGAGTTATTTCTTTGTTGTCTTGAGGTATAGGATCTAGCTCAGTTCCGTGGTTCCTAAAAAGAAGGTTTAATCGAATGGTCATTAATAGAATTTATGTTCTCACCTTGATTATTCGATGTCCTAGCCGAATCAAGAGCCTAAAGAGTGATTGATTCGTCACCTACTCAAAGTATGAGTTCTCCAATTAAGCATGGAACTGTAAAACTCCCTGGATCTTTTAATTTTCGTGGTAGTTTATTTTGCAACATTGCTGAGCACACTGCATTTAGTTCCACATGCGATTCATCGTCTATCTTCTGCTTGTTTGTCAAAAGCTCTTTTAAAAATTTCATGGAATATGGCATCTGCGAAAGAGCTTCAAGAAACGGTAAGTTAATATGTAATTTCCTTAAAAGTTTAAGAAATTTACCGAATTGTTTGTCTGTGTTATCTTTCTTCATCGCATTGGGGTATGACACACGAGGTTGGTACTCTTTATTTGGCTTATCATGACTTACTTCAGCCTTACCTTCCTCTACCATATTCTCTTGGCTTGATTTGGGCTCATCTAACCCTACATTATCCTGAGTTGTTATGGCTTAAAGTTGCTCCTTCGAGTTAGTTTCAGTGTTGCTTGGTAGGCTTCTTTGTGGTCGTTCTGATATGATCTTGGCAAGTTGCCCTAATTGGTTCTCGATCCTTTGAATCGATGCTTGTTGATTTTTGAGTGTTGTTTCGGTGTTTTGGAAATGGGTTTCTGACCCCGCGATGAATTTTGTCAGCATCTCTTCAAGGTTCTGCTTCTTCTCTTGTGGGTAGGGCTGTTGTTGTAAGCCTGGGAGGGGTTGTTGTCTTTGGTTTCCTTGGCCACCCCATGAAAAGTTGGGATGGATCCTCCAACCTGGATTATAAGTGTTACTATAAGGGTTATTTTGAGGTCTAAAATTATTACCCATATAGTGAGCTTGCTCATTTTCAGTGCTCGGGTTGTAAGGCAGATATTCTGTGTTGTTCATCCCTCCTTTATTCGCATCGCACTGCATAACTGGATGTACCTGCGAAGAACCACAAAAACTATCAATCCTTGTCCTCGTGACTTGCCACTGATAGTTATTCAGTGACATCTCTTCAATGAATTCATAGGCAGCCTCAGGTGTTTTGTTATTCAGGGTTCCGTCGGCGGCTGAATCAACTAACTACTTGGTTGAGGGGTTCACACCATTATAAAAGGTTTAGACCTGTAGCCACAAGGGTAATCCATGGTGTGGGCACCTTCTCAATAGATCTTTGTATCACTCCCATGCATCATAAAGTGTCTCTAAATCCACCTGCACAAAAGAAGAGATATCATTCCTTAATTTGGTCGTTTTAGCCGGTAGAAAATATTTCAATAAAAATTTTTCGGTCATTTGTTCCCATGTAGTGATTGATCCTCGAAGAAGAGAATTCAACCATTATTTAGCTTTATTTCTCAAAGAAAAGGGAAATAACTGAAGACGGATGGCATCACCAGAAACGCCATTTATTTTGAAAATATCGCAAAATTCTAGGAAATTCGCCAAGTGATTATTTGGATATTCATCTTGCAAACCATCAAACTGAACAAACTGATGTATCATTTGAATTGTGTCAGGCTTCAGTTCAAAATTATTTGTAGCAATAGCAGGTCTAACAATACTTGACTCAGTTCCTGTTAAATTAGGTTTAGCATAATCATACATAGTTCGAGGAGCATGATTTTCGGCCACCTCCGGAGGTAGCGGATTATTCTCAGCCATCTCTTCGGTAGTATTAATTTTGTTCTCTTACTCTTCTTTTATGTACTGTAGGCTTCTCCCAATCTCTCTTCGCTTTCTGCGAACTGTGCTTTCAATTTCACTATCGTAAAGTAGCGGTCTTGTCGGGTTTCTTCTAGTCATAAACTAGCAAACCTGCCAGAAGCAAAGAAGAAAATTTAGAAAAGTAAAAATAAAATTTAATTGCAAAATTAAAATATGGCTAAAGTAGTAAAAATTGAGCGTTCTTAATATTTTAGTTCCCCGGCAACTGCGCCAAAAACTTGATCGTGTGTCAGAGTCTTAAAATTTATATAATGAATGATCGAGCCTAGAAACTAACTGTGACAACGATTGAGGCAAGTGCACCTATCAAACAGTAGTATAGTTTAGTGGCAAGTCCGGATTGTCGAACCCAAAGGAACCAAAAGTACTAATACTAACTTTCTTTTTATTATTTAGCCTAAGAATTAAAGGAATTGTTGTTTAATCTAAAATTAACTAACTACTAAGCTAAAGATGCTAAGACAAAGAGAATGAATTGAGGAAAATACTTGTGGGAAAAACCAATTGATTAAGACAATACCCGAGGAAGAATCCACCTAGACTTCACTTGTTATTTAACTCTAAACCAGACGATTTATTCACTTGACTTGATCCGTAGGATTCCCTAATTTATATTAATACCTCTATCGAGGCTACTAACGTCTAACCCTAGGTTGATTAATTGAAATCTCTTTCTAATTAAAACCCCTAGAATTGCATTAACTCGATCTATGGATTCCCATATTAGGTTTGACCCTAATCTGACTGATTTTCGTCATCCTATCTCTAGGGTTGCGATCAACTCCGCTTAATTATGCTAGATCTACTCTTAGACAGGGAATATTCCTCCTCTGCCTAAGCACATCAATACTTGAATCAATATCTTGAAATATCAAAACAAAAATTAAGAACACATAATTAAGAACAAATCAAGTATTTATCTTATAGTTCAGAAAAAAATAACAAGATTCGTCTTAGGTTTCATCCCCCTCAGGTATTTGAGGGGTTTAGTTCATAATTATAAAAGAATACATCTCATAAGAAAATATAAAACAAGATATAAGAAAAACTCTAAAACCCCTGAAGAAATTTGAAGGGAAGATCCTCCGTCTTGAGTATAACTCCAGCTTCTTGAGATGAATCAACTGGCTGTTCTTCGAGTAAATCCTGCAAATCGGCCTCTCTGGCTTGGCTCTTCGGCCTACCTGGACCGCCCCCTTTTAGGTCACACTTAGGGTGTTTATATAGGCTTTCAAAATGTCTTTCTTCGCCCCTAAGTATCCTAATCCGAGTGAAATTAAAACAGGTCACGGTACAGACACGCCCGTGTAAGTTGAGGTCAGGTCGTGTTTGTGTCTGTTAAGGAAGCACGGCCATGTGGCTTGGGCCCAGGCCGTGTGCATTTCGTATTTTGGCCCATTTTCTCCATTTTTGGCCCGTTTCTCGTTCTTTTCATCCTCTGGTGCTCTCCTAAGTGTAAAACATGAAATTAAAGGATTAGGAGCACCGAATTCCACAATTCAGGAGATAAATCATCCAAAAGTATGCTAAATGTGGGATTAAAATATGAACATATTACGGTTTATCATACGCCCTAACTATCGAGGTAAGTTCGTATGAACTGTAATTGTTTTAATGTTAGCTAAATTTGAATGTTATTACATTGTTTTTAAATAAATGAAATTGAGTACAAAGGAATTTATGCCATAATGTATTAACGGATATCGAGCCCCGATTGAACCTTAAGAATTCTTAGGATACAAATGACATGTCATTAGGAATTTCAAGTTTCGGATGCTGGTCTTGATGTCTTTGTAACACCCTTCACCAGTATCCAACTCTGGGATAGGGTTTGAGGTGTTACCGGACTTAAACATTCAGAACCATACAAAATTGGGTTACCAAATTTCGCCCAAAATTAAAACTTTTCAAACACGTGCATTTGACCTTGTCATCTATTTAATCACTTATACCACATAACAAGACATTAACACATACCATGGACAAATTGGCTTACAAGCCAAAATCATTATAAGCCACATCTTATGGCTATAATCAACAAATCAATATAAGCCAATACATTTGGCTAATCACAACAACATCCATCATAGAAAAACTAAGTCCCTATACATACCACTCACTTGAAAACATTTAACATACACATGCCAATACTCCAAGGATAATGGCTCGATAGTGTGATGCTACCTCCGACGATCTCCAACCCTGAGCTGACCTGACAAAACTAAAAGAAATGGAAAGGAGGGAGTAAGCTTTACGCTTAGTAAGCTCGCATGAAAATAATAAGCAATGCGATAACATGCTATTTTCATATTCTTTCTATTTATTCAAATTCCAGTTAAGCTGTTTTCTCAAGTCACAATCATTAAATTATTTATATCTGGAGCTACAGAAATCCAAATTAAGATATGTTAATTTTCCCTAAAACTAAACTCATTTATCTTCTTACCATAAAACTTTCAGAGTTTTTGATTTAGCCAATAAGTACAGTTTATTCCTTTAAGTTACCCCTGTTTCACTGTTCGATTGTTCTGACCACTTTTCACTACGAATCAATTTTCTCCTTGTACAGAATTCAGATGATGTTATAATTTATTTCATTTGAAACTAAACTCATTAAGGATTTCAATCATATAACTTATATCCCATAATTATTTTTGTACAATTTTTAATGATTTTTCCAATGAAGAACAGTAGATCACATAATCATTCTAAACCAGTCTCACAAAAATTTAAATATCTCAAAATATACAAATCCTTCGTTTCCTCTGTTTCTTTTTTTGGTGATTTTTCAAATTCAATAAGCTTTAAACTAATATCTCATCCAACTTATAATTAAATATCTACTATTTTTGGTGATTTTTCAAATTCACGTCACTATTGCTGTCCAAAACAATTTTATTGTAAATTTTTGCTCTCTCTCACTTTAGTTGTATTCATTATTTACCTATAACAATCTTTCCAATTTCCGATTACATATCGAGCATATTTCTCATATGTTACACATGCATATACCTACACTTATCACTACAAATTCACACATAATTTCACTTAATCGATTTTCCCGTTGAACGCTTTGGAATAATAACGGATACACGGTGGTTTCGCGCACAGCCCACCATTGAAGTTCAAGCTCTCTTGTACACATAGTGGCCTTCACTTAGTACCACTCATGTGACCTAGCTTGATTGTACACATAATTCTGGCTCTCTTGTACACATAGTGGCTCACACTACATACCACACATGTGACCTAGCTACGTATAGCTTTCTTGTACACATGGCGTACTCTTGGTACCACACATGTGACCTAGCTACGTATATATATGTATCTTGTAGCTCTCTTGTGCACATAGTGGCCTGCACTTAGTACCACTCATGTGACCTAACTACATACCATTTATGTCTTTCGATTCCGAAGGTTCAAACGGGAAGTATCTCACTTTCTAATATTTTATTCCATTCCTTCAATAGTCAATTATGATTCAAAATCAGCTACAATACATAAAATATGTTGAAATATAAAAATGTCAATAAAAATAATGAATTATTTACATACAACTTACTTGTTGAAATCTCGTCAGGTATAACCGTGTAGCAACTCATACAACCCATGTAATATTAATTTAACATTCAATTCATGTAACATTAATTTGCCATTCAATTTCACATGACACAACAAACATCACATTTTTCATACCATACATACCATCCATCAACTTCTCCTAAACATATTAAATCATACAATTTATGCCATATCAATAGAGAATTACAATTCAAGCATGGTGTTGCATTATTATTAACACACGAACTTACCTCGGATCCAGAAACGATAATTTACCATTTTAGTCCATAATCTTGTATTTTCCCGATTTAAGCTCGAATCTCGGTTTCCTTGATCTATATCACATTTAGCCTACTAATTAGTCACATTATTCATATGATTCCAAAAATCATATTTTTTATAAATTTGCACTTTGACCCCTAAAATTTCACATATTTGGACTTTTGCCCCAATGCTCGTAAAATGATTTTTATTCAATTTTCCTTGCATTTCAAGCCTAGCCAAATCATTTTCATAACTATGGCAGCCCCCAATTTCCACTAAATCACCCTTTTATGACTAATTTATAACTTTTACGATTTAGTCATTTTTAAGCATTTTTACCGAAAATCACTTAGCAAAAGTCGTTTATTACACACCGAGCCTTCATATTCTACCATTAAACATAAAAATGCATGCATACCATTCATGGGTAAATTATTAAACATAAACCCTAGCTCAAAATAATGGTAGAAATGAGTAGAGCATGTTACCGGGATTTCAAAAATGTAAAGAACATAAAAAGCGGGGCTTGAATGCACTTACTATTGAGCTTGGAAGCTTGAAAACCCTAACCATGTCTTCTCCCATGCAAGGTTCGGCCATAGGTAGAAGATGGACAAGAAATTTGGCTTTTTATTTTGTCTTTTAGTCCATTTAATGACCAAATGACCAAAATGCCCTTTTAGCCTTTCTTTGAAATTTTATCCATCCAAGCCCATTTTTGTCCAAAATTTTAGAACTTGGTGAAATTTCTATTTAAGACCCTCTAATTAAAAATACAATTCAATTTCATACTAAAAACTTCTAGAACTCATATTTTGTAATTTATTCAATTTAATCCTTAAAGTCTAATCGAGCACCTTAGACATATAATTTCTTCATGAAATTTTCACACAAGCATGTAAACATATCATAGACCTTATAATAATTATAAAATAATTATTTCTACTTCAAATTCATGGTCTCGAAACCACTGTTCCGACTAAGCCCTAATTCGGGATGTTACATTTCTCCCCCTTTAAGGATTTTTGTCCTCGAAAATCTTACCAGAAGAGTGGTTTAGTTCCTCATAATCTTTACTATCTCATAATTAGTGCTAAAGAACTTTTATTTTAGCCTTCATTAAAATTCAGGATCTTATTTAGCTTTCCCAATAACTCATGATATATTAAAGTCCAGATCTCAATCCAATTAACTAGGACTAGCTTTCCGAGAAATCTGATAATCTCATAAATACATGATTCCATTAACCCGTTGGGCAGATTTAACATTTACCAAAACAATTGGTGAATTTCATCATATGTCAACCAGAAATCCATTATCCTGTTTCTCTTTCAAATATAAGAATAATCCTGACAAGAAATCCATAATCATCTCATTTTTATTTCCATTCTAATATCACTACTGACAAAGATCGTTATGATATTACCCGATGTTCAGCAGTAGTCCTGATAACATTTCATGTATTCAATTACAAATATCAGAAATGTTGAGTTCTAAACTTGATCATCAATGTATTACTCCGGTGATTTTTCTTGCAAACTATCTGCATAAGCCCAATTTTTTTTTTGTTCAGCGCATACCCCATCGGTTCAAAGACTTTGGTCAATAACGTTCTCGTTCATTCAAAGCTTAACGTTCTCGTCCATTCAAAGCTTTAATGACATGTAATAGACCATTCAACTTTCACAAGACGAAAACTTTATCATTCAGAACAACTTTAAATCGTAACAAGGTCTTCTAAGATATATACGCTTTTCATTCAGACTATCTATCTTTTACCCGAAGAGAGGTAAAATCTTGTTCCTAGAAACGCATACCTTATTTAATCTTTCAAATAATAATCAATACCACTTGAACCACTGAGTCAATATTATTCATCAATAAATGACATTTTAAGAGATCCTCATTTTCAGTTGATAGGACGGTTTGACATGAAACCGTTTAAAACTCACTTTTCATACTAACCAAAGTCCATTTCAATTGCATTAGCTCAAGATAACAAAAATGCCTCAATTGAATGCATTAACTTTGATTAACTTACTCGAGGAAAGGAATCCACCATACAAATTGAAACTGCAATTTCATCATTTTTGCCTTTATTGATATCAGTTCTTTACACGAAGATTTAGAGAAATCCAGATACGGGGGTCATTATGTTACTATAATGAAGCCAAAAGCACGTTCATAATCGACATAGTCATCATAAGTTGAAGAACATGCCTTGGATACGAGCGATCATTGGTAATTTATGAGATAAAGATAACAAGAAAACCAGAATAAAGAAATCCAAGACAGAGGAATCCAAGATAAAGATATCCGAGGTACAGAAATCCAAGATACCATATCGTAAAGAAAGACCCAGAAAAATGTTCATAAGAAAAATATGAAGGATCTTGATAATTCTTCAGAGAAAAGAAGTCCAGAAGAATACATCAATCCAAGCCACTGGGATTAAACGCAATAAGGATAATATACCTTCCCATATATGTATATTGAATAGAGCATCAATTAGGAGAAACAAATTTATATCATCATGCGTATTATTTCATAAAGTCCCATTAGATGGAATGTAATGGAATGCCAAAGAGACATAGAGCAATACAGATTATGTACCAGTCGGGCTATCAATACTTTCGTCTATACATTGTGACTAAAAAGCACTCCCATAAAACAAGGATTTTATCAGTGGGGCAGTAACCGAAAAAATATTTTCGAGAATAGTTAAACATATAGAATACCTCAGAAAAGACTGCCATAATCTGGTATCTTACCTTTCAACATTATTCCTTCAATTATTTCTGCCATCGTAAATCTCACATTATGCTTTTCATTAAAGAATTTCAATTCTGAAGAAATTTCCAATTAATACATTTCTCAACATCTTACCTTACTAGTCCTGTCGTTACTTACCAATCCAATTTAATCTCTGATCATGTTCATAATCATTCTATAGCTGAACCCTTTGGTATCATACTTGTGAACCTATTCAATACGAATCTCGTGAAATTCCTTCACAAAACACCACTCTGGTAAGGGGGTGGGGTCGTAAGATCCCTGACTCGTCTCTTATACACATGTACATGTGACACTATTTCATCATTATAGTCATATAACTCAGTTCAATCAATTTAGCACATTTATTTAATCTATGCGAGTTTTCCAATCATACTTATTCAAACAAGCATACGTAGATATTTGTTCTATCAATATTTATGATAAGTCACCCAAACATATGCACTCGTTCAAGTAAATCAATCATATGCATAATGGAATCATCGTTTAAATATATGTAAGCTCATCATAGTATAATCATTTATTCACACCTTTGTGGATTTCTATTTATTACATTCACTTAATCAAGTAAGTCAAGTGTACAACATCATATGAGCATCAAACAAGCATGGGTATTCAACGCAACATGAATTTCCATCTCACATGTTATCACATATATCATGAACTTTTCTGCATAATTTTCTGAATCCAGGCTTATCATGACAATACTTTACCCAAATACTTTTGCATCGCATTTAACATGGTTGGTGTACCTTTGTTGAAGAGTACCTCTGTCCAAACAAGATGGTTCTCATTTGCGTCGAGAGACATCACACTATCACGGGTTGGTTGCATGTCTAGCTAGACTCTCATTCATGCTAGGTTAGTCTGAGAACTGACTAAACCATAGCTCTGATACCACTAAATGTAACACCCCTCACCCGTATCTAACTCCGGGATAGGGTTCGAGACGTTAATGGACTTAAACATTCACAATCATACAAAATCAGGTTACCAAACTTCGCCCAAAATTAAAACTTTTCAAACACGTGCATTTGACCTTGTCATCTATTTAATCACTTATACCACATAACAAGACATTAACACATACCATGGACAAATTGGCTTACAAGCCAAAATCATTATAAGCCACATCTCATGGCTATAATCAACAAATCAATATAAGCCAATACATTTGACTAATCACAACAACATCCATCATAGAAAAACTAAGTCTCTATACATACCACTCACTTGAAAACATTTAACATG
This sequence comes from Gossypium australe, assembly GCA_005393395.2. Lineage (NCBI taxonomy): Eukaryota > Viridiplantae > Streptophyta > Magnoliopsida > Malvales > Malvaceae > Gossypium > Gossypium australe. The sequence continues at coordinate 33,920,939 of CM016615.1, read as the reverse complement.
CAAATGCCAATACTCCAAGGATAATGGCTCGATAGTGTGATGCTGCCTTCGACGATCTCCAACCCTGAGCTGACTTGACAAAACTGAAAGAAATGGAAAGCAGGGAGTAAGCTTTACGCTTGGTAAGCTCGCTTGAAAATAATAAGCAATGCGATAACATGCTATTTTCATATTCTTTCTATTTATTCAAATTCCAATTAAGCTGTTTTCTCGAGTCATAGTCATTAAATTATTTATATCTGGAGCTACGGAAATCCAAATTAAGATACGGAAATCCAAATTAAGATCCGTTAATTTTCCCTGAAACTAGACTCATTTATATTCTTACCATAAAAGTTTCAGAATTTTTGGTTTAGCCAATAAGTAAAATTTATTCTTTTAATTTACCCCTGTTTCACTGTTTGACTGTTCTAAGCACTTTTCACTACGAATCAATTTTATCCTTGCACAGAATTCATATGATGTTATAATTTATTTCATTTGAAACTAGACTCATTAAGGATTTCAAGAATATAATTTATATCCCATAATTAGTTTTGTACAATTTTTAATGATTTTTCCAAGGCAGAATAGGGGATCACGTTATCATTCTGAACCAGTCTCACAAAAATTTAAATATCTCAAAATATACAAATCCCTTGTTTACTCTGTTTCTTTTATATTAAGATAAACTCAATGAGCTTTAAATAAATATCTCATCTAACTTATAATTCAATTTCTACTATTTTTGGTGATTTTTCAAATTTATTCCTTAAAGTCTAATCGAGCACCTTAGACATATAATTTCTTCATGAAATTTTCACACAAGCATGTAAACATATCATAGACCTTATAATAATCATAAAATAATTATTTCTACTGTGGATTCGTGGTCTCAAAACCACTATTCTGACTAGGCCCTAATTTGGGATGTTACAGTCCTATCGATGGCTGAGGTCTTACATTTGTTGCGGATGCTCTACAGCCCGTGTGAGCAGCATCGTGTAGCTTATATTCCAACCCACAACTCATGTGAGCAGGCCCATTTCACAGCTCGTGTGAGCAATGATGTAAAGGAAAGCTTACGGTTATATGTTTAAGCACAACTCGTGTGAGCTTTCTCGAGTATCTGATGATATTGTAGATGGTTCAATGGGTATGAAAAGTAAGGAAATGGTAAGTGTTCAAATGGAATGTATCATGTATTTATGAAAAGGAAATGATGACCTAAATGAGATGAAAAAATGTGTAAGTTTACTTACTTTTATGGATGAATGCAATTATGTCATGGGCAAGCACACTAACTTGAGAATTGATAATGTTGTTAGGCTCACACTAAGCTTTTGGAATGGAATGGTAAGCAAGTAATGAATGTTTCATAATTTTATGAAAAGGTTGATGAATATATGATGTTAATGAACTTACTAATTTGTGAGATTGAAGGTGTTTTAATAGGCCTATACCAAGCTTATGACAATTGATAATGGTTCATGCTTAATCTCTAAATTGTATTAATGAAGTGGTAAATTATGTTTAAGTTTATATGAGCTTACTAAGCATTATGTGCTTACGTAGTTTTCTTTCCTATATTTTATAGATTATCGAAAGATCGACCAGTTTGGAAGCTCGTCGGAGATCTATCACACTATCCAGCATAAATTTCGGTAGTTTTTGATGTTTTGGTCAAGGTTATAATGGCATGTATAGGTGGACTTGTATTGGTACACTTTTGGTGCCTTATTAGTATGGGGTAATGCGGTTATGTTATGATGCATGTTTGAATGGCAAAAATGGTATGTTTGAAATGGTTTCAATATGGCTAAGATATGGTATGTTTTGAGATGGTCATGATCTAGTTGTATATGTTTGAAATGTAGTAAACATGTTTAGGTAAGTTTGTATGTTTGCATTTGAGGTGCCTTGTATAGAATATTGGTTGAATGAACTTGAAATATTAAATTGGTCATTTCATGTAGGTTTTAGCATGTTTTGATGCATTGATTATGTGTACCAAATGCCTTTAGGTTGTTGCATGAGTTGGTGTTGAAAATGGCTTGATTTTGGCCAAATTTATATCCACACGGCCTGAGACACGGGCATGTGACTCAGCCGTGTATGACACACAGCCTGGCGACATGGCCATGTGTCCCCTGTAGTTTATTTGCATGCAAGTTAGGCTGTTATGCGAGCGTGTGTGGCTATTTCGAGAGTTACACTGTCTGGCGCACAGGGCGTGTGACACGACCGTGTGACCCTACTCAGAAAGTTACACGGGTAAGGACATGGGTTGGGACATGATCGTGTGTCCCTATTTCCATTGTTACATGGCTTGAGACACGGGCGTGTGTCTCAGCCGTGTGAGGCACACGGCCTGGCCATACGCTCGTGTGACCCTTATAGTCAAATTTTTCTAACTTTTTCTTCTACTTTCCAATTGTTTCCAATTTGGTCTCGCATTGTTTCTAATGTATTTCTTAAGCATCCAGGGCTCGATTTAGGGACTATATGTATATAAATGAATGGTTTATATCATGTTTATGTCAATGAATGAAATGTATGTTTAATGTTTAATTTGTATAGTAATGCTCTGTAACCCTATTTCGGTAACTGATATGGGTTAGGGGTGTTACACCAAATCTGTTGAAATTATCTCTGTTGACTAAGTGTGCCATGAAATGCATTGATGTATGCACGGCCAAGAGCTTATCCAGCTCGAGCAAAGACCTCATGAAGCTTCCCAATACCCTAACAAATCGAGCTCGAGCTAGGCACCTCCAAGTAGCTGCTCTAGCTTCAATTCTTTAATTTTGGGTCGAAATGAAGCCCAACAGCTATGAAAAAGCCCGGACCATCTTCTTAAAGAACCCTTGCTCTCTTGACAAGTTGAACTTAGCTCATCTTCAGCTCAACCAGCTCCAAGTAGCTTGAATCAGCTCATTTGAGCTTAATTCAGCTCGTTTGAGCTCAATTTAACTTACTTTCAGCTCGTTTCTTTTATCAGTTAAATAAATTAAGTGTTTGTGTTATTTTAATCAAATTTATATAGCTCATGTTCGAATTCCCTAGCTCAAATAAGTTCATTAATTGTTTTCACTTAGTTTGAGCTAGCCGAATTTAATATACTAGCTAGTCCATAATTAAGTAACCTTAATTTGTTCTAGTATGTTATTTAATTGTCTATATGTTATATTAACTATGTTCTGCCGAATATGTCAAGGAATTAATGTGTTTCTTTGCTTAACATGTGCAGTCGAATGTGAAAGGGAGTAAATGCCACGGTTCATGTATGTTTGGGTTCAAAGTATGGGAGGGTGCATGTACGGCTAGTTTTCCAAGGTGTCTATTCAGCCAAGAGACACCTACTTCTTTTAATTCCACAAGGATGGCCGAATGTCTCCCCAATGCTCCATAAGTAGTTCACACCAATATGTTCACACCTAGTGACCATTCAACTCAAGCTGTTCAACACTAAAGACTATTCAAGGCCGGTGTTCACACATCAAAGGTTGTTCAAAGACCCTTTTTAAGGCTCATAACCTTTCGGCCAAACAACACAATATCAATGCTCCATTTAAGGCCTTAGCCGAACCTAGACATGGCTATTGGTCTCACATGCATTCATCTTCATCCAAGTCACTTTCCTTTATCAAGAAGTTGCCTATTAAAGTTCTTATTAGCCAAATTTAGCCAAGACAATTGTTTGGTTTATTCTAGATTATTCTAGCACATTAATAGCTGAATTACTTAGCCTTTAAGCTTGCTAGACAGATCATTCTGCTAGCCTATGTAGCACTATAAATACTTAGCATTTTTCAAGTGGAAGGGGACTTTTGCCATTTTATGGAATGAAACTTTGTTTCTGTGAGGTTAACTTCCTCTCTGTTTTCGTACGAGTCTCGAGTGACTTATCTAGCATGCTAGTGGCGTCAACCCGAACTTATTTTTGAACTTATCACCAACCTTTTGGTGTGGCGTTCATCTATCCTTCTACCGAACCATCTTTCCACCTTAAACAATATAAGAACCGGGGTGACACTCGTTATAGTGTTGAATCGCTCTTGACGTTTAAGTTATTTTTTTCCATTTCCATTTACTATCTCTATCTATCTTATTTGTTAAACAAATCCATCCACCTATCATCCATATTTTAATTCTTTGTTAGCCGTAACTACCCTATTTCCTATAACCATTTGAGCCTTTATTTCATCATATATCCTATACTTAGCCAAATATACAAATATCTAAAACAGAATTATACTTCCTCGACGACGATCGAGCAATAGATCGACTTGACTATCAACGCTGGGCCGGATCGGATCACGCATGATCACGTGAATATTCGTAGATGCATCTTAGTAAGCATGAAATGGTCATAGTATAGTGTACATATGATGATAAGTGCATGAATGCATGATAACTGTGGGAAAAATCTCTATGGGATAGATGAAGTTAGGAAGAAAATGAGGAGTGTTAGTTATTTCCATGGGCGAAGCTCTGGGCCTTGCGGAAGGAATACTGTGGTGTTCGAGCATCAATGTTAGGTGGTGTAAAAGAGGTAATGGGAAGAGGATTCAAAAAATGAATATCATGGAAAAGTATTTATTGCGACGACAGTATTGACTGGTCCTTTGGGGCAACACTGTGACGATGATATATGGCATAAGACCATAGATGAAAGATGCTGCGATAGTCTAGTATGAGGTACGTAATGTAAGACCATGGATGAAAGATGCCATGACAACATGGTACAAGGTATAAGGTATACGGTGTAATACCATAGATGAATGATGCTATGGCAGCCAAGTATAATGAGTAAGACCATCGATGAAAGACTCTATGACATCATATGATAATACACAAGGATAACGACTTGGTGTAAGACCATAGATCAGAAACTCCATAGAATCCCCAGAGATAGTCCTTTGGGACAGTAAACACAGAAGAGATAGTCCACTGGGACAGTATAGTCCACTGGGACAGTAAACACATAAGAGATAATCCGCTGGGATAGTAAGCACAGAAGAGATAGTCCACTGGGACAATAAAGATAGAAGAGATAGTCTGTTGGGATAGTAAACATAGAAGAGATAGTTTGTTGGGACCATAAACATAGATAGAGTCCACAGGGACAGTAAGCACGAGGTAAGTCTACCAGAATAAGGGAAACGAGGAAAGAAGGGTGTAAGACCATAGCTCAGCTACGCGACCCATAGATTCTACTAGGAAAAAATGCAGAAAGTCCGCCAAGGCCTTAAGTGAGGGGTACACTGCCATTATAACAAATATGAGAAACCACGCAGATGGAAGAAGAGTTGAAAGAAAGTGTAAGTAGTGGCATGGATAGATGTGGAAGTTGACAAGGCATGAGAGAATACCTAACAATAATTAGAGGAAGATAGGTCGTACGAGAGCCAGCCTAATTATGGAAATGAAAGAGGGGGCAGTATGTCGTCAAGACAATTCCTCTTTGAGGAAAGTCTATTGCGAGTCCACCGCCAAGATGATAGCCTCGTACGAAGGAGAAGAGCAAGTGAGATAATAGACTTGTATTGTCACATAGACGATAACCTATTGGTTCGGCAAATCAGACTAACTTTTATTTATGGAATGATTGAGCCCCTAGGAAAGGTTTAGGTTATGGGTGGGTAACTGGAATTAATCACACCACTGCGAACAATAAAGAGAAACGAGAATGGGTTCGCTAGAGTGGCGAGGCCTATGAAAAGTCAGCATAATACAAAAATGTCAATAAGTTCTTCAGGACTAGTGTGTAGAAAGATGGAAGTCCCCCAAGGAAGGTTTTTCCTAAAAACCCTTGGGCGAAAAGATGAGAAAGCCACAAGAGAGGCATATTATGGTAAGAAGTAAGGATCGGTTTCACTGATATGGCGAAGCATTTGGGATACGGTCGCGTGGAGAGTCCCACCAGAGGAAGGTCTTATAGTGAGCTGAGTAGCTAGGAGGATCGGGTGGAGACCGCCACCCTAATAAAGAATATTCACCTTTAGCAAGCAATGAGTAATTTATGTTTAGTTTACTTTACATTTGTTACCTTCATACGATAGGGTTTGATTATGGTGCAACGAAGGAACTCACTAAGTTCTTTTGAACATAAAACGGTTGTCTGATATCTATAGGAATTGCAAGAATAATTAAGGACTTAGAGGAGGGACCTAGCCAAACAGGGGTAAGATTAGGTATCGCGGACAGTTAGAGTGATACACATAAGAAGGGGGTACCAGTGGAGGCTTCGTGATCGCGTGTCAGAGTCTTAAAAATTTATATAAAGAATGATCGAGCCTAGAAACTAACTATGACAATGATTGAGGCAAGCGCACCTATTAAACAGTAGTATAGTTTAGTGGCAAGACTGGATTGTCGAACCCAAAGGAACCAAAAGTACTAATACTAACTTTCTTTTTATTATTTAGCCTAAGAATTAAGGGAATTATTAATTAATCTAAAATTGACTAACTATTAAGCTAAAGATGCTAAGACAAAGAGAATGAATTGGGGAAAATACTTGTGGGAAAAACCAATTGATTAGGACAATACCCGAAGAAGAATCCACCTAGACTTTACTTGTTATCTAGCTCTGAACCAGACGATTTATTCACTTGACTTGATCCCTAGGATTCCTAATTTATATTAATACCACTTTCAAGGCTACTAACATCTAACCCTAGGTTGATTAATTGAAATCTCTTTCTAATTGAAACCCCGAGAATTGGATTAACTCGATCTATGGATTCCCATATTAGGTTTGACCCTGATCCGACAGATTTTCGTCATCCTATTTCTAGGGTTGCGATCAACTCCGCTTAATTATGCTAGATCTACTCTTAAACAGGGACTTTTGCTCCACTGCCTAAGCACATCAATACTTGAATCAATATCCTGAAATATCAAAGCAATAATTAAGAACACATAATTAAGAACAAATTAAGTATTTATCATATAGTTCAGAAAACAATAACAAGATTTGTCTTAGGTTTCATCCCCCTCAGGTGTTTGAGGGTTTAGTTCATAATAATAAAAGAATACATCTCAGAAGAAAATATAAAACAAAACATAAGAAAAACCCTAAAACCCCCTGAAGGAATTTGAAGGGAAGATCCTCAGTCTTGAGTATGACTCCGGATTCTTGAGATGAATCAACTGACTTCCTTTGAGTAAATCCCACAATTCTGGCCTCTTTGGCTCGGCTCTTCGGCCTAACTGGACGCCCCTCAAGGTTGGCCTCTAGGGTGTTTATATAGGCTTTTGGAATGGCTTTCTTTGCCTCAAGTACCCTAATCCGAGTGAAATTCAAACAGGTCACGTCAGGGACACGCCCATGGCACACGCCCGTGTGAATCGTGGCCAGGCCGTGGTCGGTTCTGTTAAAAAGGCACGACCGTGTGGTCTTGGGCCCAGGCCATGTCGATTTCATATTTTGGCCCATTTACTCCGTTTTAGGCCCGTTTGTCGTTCTTTTCATCCTCCGGTGCTCTCCTAAGTATAAAAGATGAGATTAAAGGATTAAGAGCACCAAATTCCACAATTCAAGGCTTAATTCATCCAAAAGTATGCTAAACGTGGGATTAAAATATGTATATATTACGGTTTATCAAATACCCCCACGCTTGAGCATTTGCTTGTCCTCAAGCAAAATTCTCAACTCACAGTTAAAAATGAACTTTTTTTTATTCATTTATACATTGATAATTTAAATAGAAGGGTCCTAGAGATTCAAACAGTCAAAGTTATAGTTTCTGTAACATGAAAATATAGGTGTTTTCCCTTACCTAAATAATCACCTTAATTCAAAATCGACAAGAGTTGATATCCTCACTAAAGATTCACTCAAATCACTCAAAGTGTTTAAGGTTCAAAATTAAGCACCCAAAAGTCAAACATGAAAAGTTAATCCCATAGGCTTGCCTAAAAATCAAATCTCCACCACTGTAAAATGAGATGATACACAAATCAAAAGGTCTTTAAAGGGTTGTAATGGGGCTTCGGTTAAAGGTGTGGATAAAGGCTGAATTAGAAGGTTAGAATCGAGATTGAATTGACAATTTACCTAACTAGAAAAATGAATTAATCCTAAATAATAACATCAATTGAAAATTTGTAATACTAATAATACGAGCTTTTTCTTCAAGATGTGGAATTTAAACGTATAAGCTCACTTAATTATCGAACTAATACTGAATATACTTCGATTTTTTTTTAAGAACACATAATTACAATAATAAGAAAGAACTTTAACAACTGAAATATAGAACATAGTTAGGCAACTGCTCAAATCAAATCTCAACAAAAAGGGAGTCAAGGAATGGTGATAATAAATACAAGATGGGTATTTGGGTTAATATTAGTGGGTGAATCAATAAAAGTATTGTTAGGATCAAAGGGGTTCACTAGGGGTTAATTGTGAGGGTAGGCTTTTTAGTGGAGTGAGTGGGTTAAATCCTAAGTGCCTTTATCATCTCTATATATCAAATCAATGATGTGGTCTTGACATGTATAATCGAAGTAAGTTCTAGAATAACAAATCATCAAAAAGTGAGCAAGAAAAGAATATATTCTCTAAAGGGCTCAAGATCTCACAAAAATTATGGGTTTTTTGATATCAACCTTGTAAATTTCAAACTTCAAGGTAATAATTAGATTCAGGTAGACAACCTAACAAAATTTTAATTTTTGAAAATAGACTCATCATGCTTGATTCTTTAGTCTCCTAAAGTTTAAATCATCACTACACAATTATCAATGATTTAATCCAAAACATATCAATAAAAATCATAAATCAGAATAAATTTCGTTCTAATCGTAATATGAGAAAATTACTTACGAATAAGACATGATTTAGGGATTTTCAAATAATACTATAGTTAACCCCCCAAACTTAAGATGTACATTGTCCTCAATGTACAAAGATAGATAATAGCAAAATAGTAATAAAATCATAAGATAGGGAGAGAAGTGAAACTTCCTGAATTTTAGATGGAGTCAATGAAAAGAAACTGTATAGGAATTGGCAGAGGTGAACGTGGGGGAGCGCCTCGAACCATTTGAAATTGAATCCTCGAAGTAGCCGGCCTGATTTTATTGTATCCTAAGCTAAATCTAAATGGCATGAAGAATAAGAAGAAAATAATAAAGAAAGTAAAAAGAAAAAAATAAGAATAAAAGTAAAAATGGAAAATGGAAAATAAGAAGAAGGGGATTTTAAATAGAGGAATGGCCCATGCCCATGCCCTGGGCGTGTTATGTCACACGGCCGATTCGTACGGCCGTGTTAAACTTCAAGCGTTTCTCCCATGCCCGTATAAAGGGTTCACACATCCGTTTTGCTTAATCAGTGTAACACCCCAAACCCAGCCTAAAGGTTACGACCGGATCTGGTATGTCAAAAGGAAAGGCTGTTTAAAAGAACTTTGGAATCTTAATAAAACTTCGCAATTTTGAAAACAGTGTTTGTTGTTTTGAGTAAATTTTCGTATTAACTAGTTATTCGCTTGTCATTCTTTGTTAATACTTTTAAAAAAAATGAATGTTTATATTTTTATTTTAGAAAACTCCATATTTGACATCTCATAAAGTATGATAATAACTACATTAAATAAAAACCCAAATTAAAATTACGGAGGCCTTATTACATCACAAAATCCCAAATTAAGAATAAGTTTAAATAAAGAAAATGAATTTACGTAAGAAGTAATGCATGGCCACCTCGAAGTCCACCTCGACTCCAAATCCGCAACTAAGAGTTACCTGCAAAATTAAGCAGAGGGGTGAGTCACCGAGACTCAGTGTGTAATTCCCCTTACCAGTGCAATCTGGGCATAAGCCCACAAAAGCACATTGGGCCCTAGCCCTCACAACATGGCATATTAAAAATTGTATGCAATGCAACCCAGCCCAACCTAGTTTTCCGTCCTATACATCACCTGAATCAACCAAACACCTGTGGCACCAAGCCACTGTGGTACCAAACCACTGTGGTTCCAAACCACTGTGACAGAGTCACTGATAAATGTATATGTGGGGCCAACCCACTGTGGTACCAAACCACTGTGACAATCACTGATAAATATATATATGCGGTGCCAAACCACTGTGGTACCAAACCACTGTGACATAGTCACTGATAAAATTATGTGGGGCCAACCCACTGTGGTACCAAACCACTACGATAGTCACTGATAAATATATGTGGGGCCAACCCACTGTGGTACCAAACCACTGTGACAATTACTGATAAATATATATATGTGGTGCCAAACCACTGTGGTACCAAACCACTGTGACATAGCCACTGATAAATTATGTGGGGCCAACCCACTGTGGTACCAAACCACTATCACGGTCACTGAATCACACTTCCCCTTTCAATATCATATCCCAAAGCCCATGCAATATGACATAATAATTCGTGTATGCAGTATGTCATGTATACAAAACATATATCAAGTATAACGTATGAAATAAATTACCATCATAATCTGATAAACATAATACGACATAATCAAGCTAAATCTACCCCAAAGGGTATAACAATAATTTACCCATCAAGGGTATTTCGGTAATTTCGCACCTGTATTGGCCTTTCAGAAGGCCCACTGTCGCCCCGAGCGACTCAGCTACCATTTTCAGTCGTTACCGGACTATTGGGCCTAAAACCCGATTTTGGCCCATTCGGGGCCACAGAGCCCCACATGCTCTGTGGCCCATATAGCACAAACCTAGCCCCATATATGAGATTCACCTAGTCTAATCCAACATCTACTACACAAACATACAATTCATTCATATGGGCCCCAGGCCCATTGGGCCCACTTGGCCCCTTTCGGCCCATCGTGGCCCAAATAGCCTCAACCAACAAGAACACTAATCATGGCCTCAACTATCGTGTCGAAGCCCCACACGTGTGCTCACACGCTCGTGTGGCTACTATCGTCGTGTGACCGGCAATTCGGCATTTGCCACTCTACAGCTAGAGTAGAAAGAATACACACCTGATAGGATTCTGGTGCTAATCCGCGCTCCGACCACTCCTGTGCCCAAACGCCCACCAAGGTATCTTCACTCTCCTCATAGAATGCTCTATATATAGCTAGCTTCTCACCTTCCTTCTTTGTATCTTTCCGATGTGGGATCCCTCCGTTAGCAAAGTTTAAATCCAACTCAAACTCTTGTCGTCCAATCCGCAAAATAAATACACCCTTGATTTTCATGAGATTCGAACCCAAGCTCTCCCATCAACCAATTCACGCCACTTGCGTCCAAAATCATGCGCAACTAAATATAAATCTATGCCCAAATTCTAAAGTCCATTTAAAAAGAAAATCAAAATACAAGCACCAAGACTTGAACCTTGGACCCCCTTGCTTCCTTGTGGCGTCACCCCTTGTCTCTTATGTGGCGTCACTTTGCCACTACACCACACACTCCACTTGTGTCATTTTTCTCCACATTTTATTCTTAAAGCCTACCTACTAACTCCGAGGGTATTATTCACCTAAAACCAAAATTTCCTTAAAGCCTAAATTTGATCTCGGGACTTCATAGAAGCCCTATAACCTTCCAAAATCACTCACCTAATAGGTCCAACTTGCACTAAAGTCGTTCTCTTGTTCTAAAAAATTTTAAACGCTCCTACGCCTAAGGCCCATTGGGCCCAATTCTATTAGGCCCAATTTCGGGATGTTACAAATCTACCCCCTTAAAGAAATTTCTTCCTTGAAATTTCCAACTATAGGAATAGTCGTACATCCTAACTTACAACACTACGCTCACGCTGCGCACTCTGATTCTAAAACGCTACTACACTTCCTAACTTAATCTTGAAGCCTCTCATACACAACCAAACATCTAATCGCAGAAGCATATAGATATTTTTCACACATGCACACAATTTCTATATTCAAACATCACATCCAAACAAAACATACACAGAATCAATACCAGAATACAGCCATTTCATCATATTATTAGATAAATTGAGAAGACTTACAGATTTGGTGCCGGAGACTCGGTGTGCCATCTTCCCATAAAGTTATATATTTTCTCTTAAACAATATTTCAAACCAATTTTGAAAAACATTTTTGAACCCATTCCACAGCCGAGTTTTGCAACCTTGGCTTTGATACCACAATTGTAACACCCCAAACCCAGCCTAAACGTTACGACCGGATCTGGTATGTCACAAGAAAAGGTTGTTTAAGAGAACTTTGGAATCTTAATGAAACTTCGCAATTTTGAAAACAGTGTTTGTGGTTTTGAGTAAATTTCCGTATTAATTATTTATTCGCTTGTCATTTTTTGTTAACACTTTTTAAAAAAATGATTGTTTATATTTTTATTTTAGAAAACTCCATATTTGACATCTCATAAAGTATGATAATAACAGCATTAAATCAAAAACCCAAATTAAAATTATGGAGGCCTTATTACATCACAAAATCCCAAATTAAGAATAAGTATAAATAAAGAAAACGAATTTACCTAAGAAGTAATGCATGGCCACCTCGAAGTCCACCTCGGCTCCAAATCCGCAACTAAGAGTTACCTGCAAAATTAAGCAGAGGGGTGAGTCACTGAGACTCAGTGTGTAATTCTCCTTACGAATGCAATCTGGGCATAAGCCCACAAAAGCACATTGGGCCCTAGCCCTCACAACATGGCACATTAAAAATTGTATGCAATGCAACCCAGCCGAACCTAGTTTTCCATCCTCTACATCACCTGAATCAGCCAAACACCTGTGGCACCAAGCCACTCTGATACCAAACCACTGTGGTTCCAAACCACTGTGACAGAGTCACTGATAAATGAATATGTGGGGCTAACCCACTGTGGTACCAAACCACTACGACAGTCAATGATAAATATATGTGTGGCCAACCCACTCTGGTACCAAACCACTGTGACAATCACTGATAAATATATATATATATATATGTGGTGCCAAACCACTGTGACGTAGTCACTGATAAAATTATGTGGGGCCAACCCACTACGGTACCAAATCACTCCGACAGTCACTGATAAATATATGTGGGGCCAACCCACTATGGTACCAAACCACTGTGACAATCACTGATAAATATATATGTGGTGCCAAACCACTGTGGTACCAAACCACTGTAACATAGTCACTGATAAATTATATAGGGCCAACCCACTGTGGTACCAAACCACTGTGACAGTCACTCAATCACACTTCCCCTTTCAATATCATATCCCAAAGCTCATGCAATATGACATAATAATTCGTGTATGCAGTATGTCATGTATACAAAACATATATCAAGTATAACGTATGAAATGGATTGCCATCATAATCTGATAAACATAATACGACATAATGAAGCTAAATCTACCCCTAAGGGTATAATAGTAATTTACCCACCAAGGGTATTTCGGTAATTTCGCACCTGTAATGGCCTTTCCGAAGGCCCACTGTCGCCCCGAGCGACTCGGCTACCATTTTCAGTCGTTACCGGGCTATTGGGCCTAAAACTCGATTTCGGCCCATTCGGGCCCACACGCTCGTGTGGCCCATATAGCACAAAACTAGCCCCATATATGAGATTCACCTAGTCTAATCCAACATCTACTACACAAACGTACAATTCATTCATATGGGCCCCGAGCCTATTAGGCCCACTTAGCCCCTTTCGGCCCATCATGGCCCAAATAGCCTCAACCTACAAGAACACTAATCATGGCCTCAACTATCGCGTCGAAGCCCCACACGTGTGCTCACACGCTCGTGTGGCTACTATCGCCGTGTGACCGACAATTCGGCATTTGCCACTCTACAGCTAGAGTAGAGAGAATACATACCTGATAGGAATCTGGTGCTAATCTGCACTTCGGCCACTCTTGTGCCCGAACGCCTACCAAGGTATCTTCACTCTCCTCATAGAATGCTCTATATATAGCTAGCTTCTCACCTTCCTTCTTTGTATCTTTCCGATGTGGGATCCCTCCGTTAGCAGAGTTTAAATCCAACTCAAACTCTTGTCGTCCAATCCGCAAAATAAATACTCCCTTGCTTTTCATGAGATTCGAACCCAAACTCTCCCATCAGCCAATTCATGCCACTTGCCACTGAGCCACAAGCTCCTTTTGTGTCTAAAATCATGCGCAACTAAATATAAATCTATGGCCAAATTCTAAAGTCCATTTAAAAAGAAAATCAAAATGCAAGCACCAAGACTTGAACCTTGGACCCCCTTGCTTCCTTGTGGCGTCACCCCTTGTCTCTTATGTGGCGTCACTTTGCCACTACACCACACACTCCACTTATGTCATTTTTCTCCATATTTTATTCTTAAAGCCTACCTACTAACTCTGAGGGTTTTATTCACCTAAAACCAAAATTTCCCTAATGCCTAAATTTGATCCGGGGACTTCATAGAAGCCCTTTAACCTTCCAAAATCACTCACCTAATAGGTCCAACTTGCACTAAAGCCATTCTCTTGTTCTAAACAATTTTAAACGCTCCTACGCCTAAGGCCTATTGGGCCCAATTCTACTAGGCCCAATTTCGGGATGTTACAAATTTACCCCCTTAAAGAAATTTTGTCCTTGAAATTTCCAACTATAGGAATAGTCGCACATCCTAACTTACAACACTACGCTCACGCTGCGCATCTGATTCTAAAACACTACTACACTTCCTAACTTAATCTTGAAGCCTCTCACACACAACCAAACATCTAATCGCAGAAGCACATAGATATTTTTCACACATGCACACAATTTCTATATTCAAACATCACATCCAAACAAAACATACATAGAATCAATACCAAAATATAGTCATTTCATCATATTATCAGATAAAGCAAGAAGACTTACGGATTTTGTGCCGGAGACTCGGTGTGCCATACTTCGCATAAAGTTATATATTTTCTCTTAAACAATATTTCAAACCAATTTTGAAAAACATTTTTGAACCCATTCCACAGCCGAATTTTGCAACCTTGACTCTGATACCACAATTGTAACACTCCAAACCCGACCTAAACGATACGACCGAAACTGGTATGTCATAAGGAAAGGTTGTTTAAAAGAACGTTGGAATCTTAATGAAACTTCGCAATTTTGAAAACAGTGTTTGTGGTTTTGAGTAAATTTCCGTATTAACTAGTTATTCGCTTGTCATTCTTTGCTAACACCTTTTAAAAAAATGATTATTTATATTTTTATTTTAGAAAAATCCATATTTGACATCTCATAAAGCCTGATAATAACCGTATTAAATCAAAAACCCAAAATTACGGAGGCCTTATTACATCACAAAATCCCAAATTAAGAATAAGTTTAAATAAAGAAAATGAATTTACGTAAGAAGTAATGCATGGCCACCTCGAAGTCCACCTTGGCTCCAAATCCGCAACTAAAAGTTACCTGCAAAATGAAGCAGAGGGGTGAGTCACCGAGACTCAATGTGTAATTCTCCTTACGAATGCAATCTGGGCCTAAGCCCACAAAAGCACATTGGGCCCTAGCCCTCACAACATGGCATATTAAATATTGTATGCAATGCAACCCAGCCCAACCTAGTTTTCCATCCTCTACATCACCTGAATCAACCAAACACTTGTGGCACCAGGCCACTGTGGTACCAAACCACTGTGACAGAGTCACTAATAAATGTATATGTGGGGCCAACCCACTGTGGTACCAAACCACTACGACAGTCACTGATAAATATATGTGGGGCCAACCCACTGTGGTACCAAACCATTGTGACAATCACTGATAAATATATATATGTGGTGCTAAACCACTGTGGTACCAAACCACTGTGACATAGTCACTGATAAAATTATGTGGGGCCAACCCACTGTGGTACCAAACTACTGCGACAGTCACTGATAAATATATGTGGGGCCAACCCACTGTGGTACCAAACAACTGTGACAATCACTGATAAATATATATATGTGGTGCCAAACCACTGTGGTACCAAACCATTGTGACATAGTCACTGATAAATTATGTGGGGCCAACCCACTGTGGTACCAAACCACTGTGATGGTCACTGAATCACACTTCCCCGTTCAATATCATATCCCAAAGCCCATGCAATATGACATAATAATTTGTGTATGTAGTATGTCATGTATACAAAACATATATCAAGTATAACGTATGAAATGAATTACCATCATAATATGACAAACATAATACGACATAATCAAACTAAATCTACCTCAAAGGGTATAACAGTAATTTACCCATAAAGGGTATTTCAGTAATTTCGCACCTGTAATGACCTTTCCGAAGGCCCACTGTCGCCCCGAGCGACTCGACTACCATTTTCGATCGTTACCGGACTATTGGGCCTAAAACCCGATTTCGGCCCATTCGGGCCCACACACTCTGTGGCCCATATAGCACAAAACTAGCCCCATATATGAGATTCACCTAGTCTAATCCAACATCTACTACACAAACATACAATTCATTCATATAGGCCCCGGGGTCCATTCGGCCCACTTGGCCCCTTCTGGCCCATCGTGGCCCAAATAGCCTCAACCTACAAGAACACTAATCATGGCCTCAACTATCGCGTTGAAGCCCCACACGTGTGCTCACATGCTCGTGTGGCTACTATCGTCGTGTGATCGGCAATTCGGCATTTGCCACTCTACAGCTAGAGTAGAGAGAATACACACCTGATAGGAATCTGGTGCTAATCCACGCTCTGACCACTCCTGTGCCCAAACGCCCACCAAGGTATCTTCATTCTCCTCATAGAATGCTCTATATATAGCTAGCTTCTCACCTTCCTTCTTTGTATCTTTCCGATGTGGGATCCCTCCGTTAGCAGAGTTTAAATCCAACTCAAACTCTTGTTGTCCAATCTGCAAAATAAACACTCCCTTGCTTTTCATGAGATTCGAACCCAAGCTCTCCCATCAGCCAATTCACGCCACTTGCCACTGAGCCACAAGCTCCTCTTGTGTCTAAAATCATGCGCAACTAAATAAAAATCTATGGCCAAATTCTAAAGTCCATTTAAAAAGAAAATCAAAATGCAAGCACCAAGACTTGAACCTTGGACCCCCTTGCTTCCTTGTGGCGTCACCCCTTGTCTTTTATGTGGCATCACTTTGCCACTACACCGCACACTCCACTTGTGTCATTTTCTCCACGTTTTATTCTTAAAGCCTACCTACTAACTCCCAGGGTTTTATTCACCTGAAACCGAAATTTCCCTAAAGCTTAAATTTGATCCCGGGAATTCATAGAAGCCCTCTAACTTTCCAAAATCACTCACCTAATAGGTCCAACTTGCACTAAAGTCATTCTCTTATTCTATAAAATTTTAAACGCTACTAAGCGCAAGGCCTATTGGGCCTAATTCTACTAGGCCTAATTTCGGGATGTTACAATCAGTGTCGCCCACGGCTTATAACCACGACCGTGTTGCACGCTCGTGTTCTTTAGTCAGTTTCGACCATGGCCGCATCGCACGGCCATGGCGTTTTATCACAGCCCGTGTTTTGGGAAATTTTCGTCCTTGATTTGCACGGTCTCTGCCACGCCGATGTACAAATTTGTGGTGTCCACATGGCCATGGCCACGGCCACGCCCGTGAGCAAGGCCGTGTGGTAGGGAAACCTATGCCTAAAAATTTTGGTTAGTTTTTAGGTAGATGCTAAAATTCAAAAATATGGACATTAGTGGGTTTAGTGCTTGGGTTGCCTCCCGAGAAGCGCTCGTTTAAAGTCTTGAGCTAGACTTATCTGTTATTCGTATGGCCATGGTGGTTCACGGATTCGAAACTCCTTTTTCTTACTATCAGTTCTATCAACATATGGTTTTGAGTAGGGAAATATTTACCTCAAAAGTGCCGAAATTAGAATGTGTTACCTCGACCGTTCCGTATGGAAAGACCTTACGTGTCGAAAAAGGAGTCACACCGTTTGTATTAAGCTCTGAAGCGACTATTCGAGGGTCAGTTGCATCTGATAGTACCTGGTTCGCAACTTTGAAGTGATTGGTTCCACATTTAATACTCGATGTCCTAGCCGTGTCAAGAACGTTTAGTTCCACATGCGACGTATCGTCTAACTTCCATTTGTTTGTCAAAAACTCTTTTAAAAATTTCCTTGAATCTGGCATCTGTGAAAGAGCTTCAAGAAACGGTAAGTTAATATGTAATTTCTTTGGATGTTTAAGAAATTTACCGAATTGTTCCTCTGTGTGGTCTTTCTTTATCACATTAGGGGATGACACACGTGGTTGGTATTCTGTAATTACCGTGTTTGGTTTATCATGGCTTACCTCAACCTTACCTTCCTCTACCACATTCTCTTGCTTCAATTTTGGTTCATCTTACCCTTCACTATCATGAGCAGTTATTGCTTGAGGTTGCTCTTTTGGGTTAGTTTCGATATTGCTATGCAAGATACCTTGTGGTCTTTCTGAGATCAGCTTAGCAAGTTGCCCTAATTGGTTTTCGATCCCTTGAATCGATGCTTGTTGATTTTTAAGTGTTGTTTCGGTCTTTTGGAAACGTGTTTCTGACAGCGCTATGAATTTTGTCAAAATCTCCTCAAGGTTCGGCTTCTTTTCCTGTGGGTAGGGCTGTTGCTGGAAGTTTGGGAGGGGTTGTTGTCTCTGATTACCTTGGGCGAAAAGATGAGAAAGCCACAAGAGAGGCACATAATGGTAAACAAACGTACCATCAAGTAAGATAGAGAATAACGAACACCCAGAGTGAGGGAAAAGTATAATGAAGGAAAGGTAAGAAGTAAGGATAGGTTTCACTGATATGGCGAAGCATTTGGGATACGGTCGCGTGGAGAGTCCTACTAGAGGAAGGTCTTATAGTGAGCTGAGTAGCTAGGAGGACCGGGTGGAGACCGCCACCCTAATAAAGAATATTCACCTTTAGCAAGCAATGAGTAATTTATGTTTAGTTTACTTTACATTTGTTACCTTCATACGATAGGGTTTGATTATGGTGCAACGAAGGAACTCACTAAGTTCTTTTGAACATAAAAGGGTTGTCTGATATCTATAGGAATTGCAAGAATGATTAAGGACTAAGAGGAGGGACCTAGCCAAATAGGGGTAAGATTAGGGATCGCGGACAGTTAGAGTGATGCACATAAGAAGGGGGTACCAGTGGAGGCTTCGTGATCACGTGTCAGAGTCTTAAAAATTTATATAAAGAATGATCGAGCCTAGAAACTAACTATGCAACGATTGAGGCAAGCGCACCTATTAAACAATAGTATAGTTTAGTGGCAAGACTGGATTGTCGAACCCAAAGGAACTAAAAGTACTAATACTAACTTTTTTTTTATTATTCAGCCTAAGAATTAAGGGAATTATTAATTAATCTAAAATTGACTAACTATTAAGCTAAAGATGCTAAGACAAAGAGAATGAACTGGGGAAAATACTTGTGGGAAAAACCAATTGATTAGGACAATACCCGAAGAAGAATCCACCTAGACTTTACTTGTTATCTAGCTCTGAACCAGACGATTTATTGACTTGACTTGATCCGTAGGATTCCTAATTTATATTAATACCTCTTTCGAGGCTACTAACATCTAACCCTAGGTTGATTAATTAAAATCTCTTTCTAATTAAAACCCCTAGAATTGCATTAACTCGATCTATGGACTCCCATATTAAGTTTGACCCTAATTCGGTAGATTTTCGTCATCCTACTCCTAGGGTTGCGATCAACTCCGCTTAATTATGCTAGATCTACTCTTAAACAGGGACTTTTGCTCCACTGCCTAAGCACATCAATACTTGAATCAATATCCTGAAATATCAAAGCAATAATTAAGAACACATAATTAAGAACAAATTAAGTATTTATCATATAGTTCAGAAAACAATAACAAGATCCGTCTTAGGTTTCATCTCCCTCAGGTGTTTTAGGGTTTACTTCATAATCATAAAAGAATACATATCAGAAGAAAATATAAAACAAAACATAAGAAAAACCCTAAAACCCCCTAAAGGAATTTGAAGGGAAGATCCTCAGTCTTAAGTATGACTCCGGATTCTTGAGATGAATCAACTAACTTCCTTTGAGTAAATCCCACAATTCTGGCCTCTCTGGCTCAGCTCTTCGACCTAATTGGATGGCCCTCAAGGTTGGCCTCTAGGGTGTTTAAATAGGCTTTTGGAATGGCTTTCTTTGCCTCTAAGTACCCTAATCCGAGTGAAATTCAAACAGGTCACGTCAGGGACATTCCCATGGCACACACCTGTTTGAATCATGGCCAGGCCGTGTTCGGTTCTATTAAAGAGGCACGGCCGTGTGGTCTTGGGCCCAGGCCGTGTCGATTTCATATTTTGGCCCATTTACTCTGTTTTAGGCCCGTTTCTCGTTCTTTTCATCCTCCGGTGCTCTCTTAAGTATAAAACTTGAGATTAAAGGATTAAGAGCACCAAATTCCACAATTCAAGGCTTAAATCATCCAAAAGTATGTTAAATGTGGGATTAAAATATGTATATATTATGGTTTATCACTTCGCCTCATGTAACACCCTTAACCCATCTTCGACATTGGATTAGGATTACAGAGTATTACAATGCAAAACAAAACCTTAAACATCGAAACATCGATAAATGGCAATTCACATAATTATATTCGATAAAATAATTTAGTTATGATATAAATACTTTTACGGGCCTTAAATCGAGCTTTAATGGCTTTAAAAATAGTTTGGAAATAATTAGGGACCAATTTGAAACAAATCAGAAAGTTCAGGCAAAACATGAAATGTGAAACAGTGGTCACATGACTGTGTGACACAGCCCAGGCCATGTAGGCAATCAAACTATAGGACACATGGTCGTGTCCCAGCCCATGTGTCAAACCGTGTAACTCATTGACTCGGATAAAACAACCATGTTGTAGGTCGTGTACTAGACCGTGTGATACCTTCACTTGCAAAAAAGAAAACACACGGCCATGTGGAGCCGCCATGTGTGGCACACGACCGTGTGACACCCCCTATGCTCCAAATTGAGCCCTTAAAACAAGACAATGCAAAACATATGCATGCATACCAAAATACATCTTTCTTCCACACAATCACATAACCAAAAAACACCTCAAACACATACAAAATATACCATTTTAATCATCCTGTATGTTCTAACCAATATGCCATTCAAAAGCATCACTACTAAATCATCAATTCAATATATGTCAAACCACTCACATACTTGAAACCTTCACCATACAAACATATACATTATTGATTTTACTCATTGCTATAGGTAGTCATAAGTCACCTAATTAATTGTCATATAATATATATCTCACAAGCAAACACTTACCTATGCATTTACAAATCATAACATAAGGTTTTTTTTTTAAAAAAAAAAAACATGCATAAGCTAGGCTCAACTCAAATTCTACCAAATCAACATCTAGATTCATACATCCCAAATAACTATATCACAACATAACACACAACCATCTTCTTCCTACTCACATGAGGGTATGCATAGTTACTATCATGTCATATGAATACACATCATTTACAAACCTTCATAAAAGGCATAAACATAAACTAACTTGGCACCATTTGAAAACAAACCAATCACCAAGACAACACTTATAAGCCTATTCCATGCCATTTATAACCATTTGCCAAAATAATCAAAATCTACCAAAATGGATCAATGGATAGTGTGATCGTGCTTCGACGCAATTCCAATGACTACAGAAATAGAGAAAATCAACTACGTAAGCAATTAATGCTTAGTAAGTTTGTATAAACAACTTAAATTTATCAAATGCATTAAATTAAACAACCATGAATAATTCCATTAAGTCATATGTTGAATATCCTTTTCCTATACACAACACCTCACAAGGTTAATAGGTGAAGCAGTGTATATAAAAATTCAACCAAAAAAGGCGTTGAACTTATATATATCATGATTCATCTTTTCCTTGCAAATGCACATATCATTATAATCCAGATCATTAACCCAAATCATGGTCCATCTCACATATCCATTTACTTATTAAATCTTTAATTGCCTGTTGAACTTAAGATCATATCACTGGATATTTGTCATAACATTTTCAGTATAAATTACCTAATTTAATACACTGGCACGAAGCCTGCTAGGCCCAAGGCCTGATTCAATACATCGGCTCAAAGCTTGCTAGGCACAAATCTAAATTAATACACTGACACGAAGCCTTCTAGGCACAAAGCCTGAATTAATACATCGGCACGAAGCCTATTAGGCACAATGTAACAACCCATTTTCAGTGGTGTCAGAAACAGTGGTTTTGGACCACAATTCCGATGAGTGAAAGGTTATTTTATTATTAATTTAATGTACATGAGATTATATTAAGGTCATATTAAAGTTTCCTTAAGAAATTTTAAAGTTTAAATGGTTAATTAGGTAAAAAAGACTAAATTGTAAAGGTTGCAAAAGTGAGTATCTATTAATTTAAAGGGCTAAATGGCTGTGGAAAGGAAATCTGAAGGATCAAGATAGTAATTATACCATTCTTAAATTTAGTGGACAATTACAGGTAGGGTTTTGTTAATTTATAATTTAATAACTAAGGGTAAAGTGGTAATTTAATAAATAATCTTAAACTAAAATAAAACAAAATTGATACCATCTTCTCTAGTTGTCTTCTCCACCAAATATTAAGAGAAAAACACCATTTTTAGGGATTTAAAGTTCGGCCAAGCTTTTACCTTGCATGGTATGTGATTTTGATCCCTTTTTTTAATTATTTTTATGTTTTTGTGATCATATTAGCTTAATCTAGCTAGCCCGGAGGTTAATTTGCAAAATTGTTAAAGGTTGAGGGACCTTACATGGTTGTTTTTGAATAGGTTTTGATGTTAGTTGATAGATTATTAACTTTATTTGTTAAACAAACATGTTTTGTTAAGTGATTTTTGGTGAAATTGTACTTAGGGAGTTATTTGTGAAAATAATAAAATTTCATGGTAATATTATGAAATGATGATTTAAGTGGGTTGATATGAGTCCCTAAGAAATTTGACTAGCTTGTATGGATGATTAAAATGGTTAAATTTCAAGTTATGAGCTTAAGGACTAAATTGTGAAAAGTTAAAGTATTAGGGGTAATTTTGTAATTTATATGAGTTATGGATTGAATTGAAAACTTGAAGTACTTAATTGAATGAAATTATCTATTTAAATCAAGATAAACCACAAATGGACTTAAATCGAAGGAAGGCAAAAGCTTCAGATTAGTTTCAAATTCTACTCCTACGACCGTAGTTATCGAGGTAAGTTCGTATGAATTATGATCGTATTAATGATAGCTAAATTGATTATTTACTATATTGTGTTAATATAAACGCACTTGAAAATGCTTATGAGTCAATGTTTTGAATAATTGATGGATAACGAATCCCATTTGAACATTAAGAATTCTTAGGATACGAATGACATGTTCTTAGGGATTTCATGCTTTGGGTGCTGGTCTTAAATGTCTTACTGATGGTTGAGGTCCTATATTTGTTGCGGATTATCCACAACTCGTGTGGGAAGCATCGTGTAGCTAACATTCCGACCCACAGCTCGTGTGAGCACTATTGTAAAGGAAAGGTTACGGTTATATGGAAGGGCGCACTATGTGTGTGATCATTCCTAAGTATCCGATGCAATTCTAGATGGTTCAATGGGTAAGTAAAGGAAATGGCATGGTAAGCATACAATTGAAATGGCACATGATATTATGAAAAGGTTGATGAGTTAACTGATGTGTATATGAAATCTACTTACTATATGATTGAACTCATATGTATCATGGATGAATCTACCAACTTGTGAGTTTGATGGTGCTTGTATAGGCTTTTACTAATCTTATGGTCTTGGTAATGACATTATGCATATTTTATAGTTTGTGCTAAGGAAACGGTAAGTTATGTTTGAGTTTATACGAGCTTACTAAGCACTCGTTGCTTTCATAGTTACTTTCCTTTGTTTTATAGATTATCGAAAGCTCGATCGGTTGGAAGCTTGTCGGGAATCAATCACATGATCCAACAACCATTTCGGTAGTTTTTGTATATTTTGGCCAAGGTTATAAATGGCAGGTATAGGACATTTTTATTATGGTAATTCTTGAATGTTTAATGGTTGATTTGGTATGTATATGCTTTTGATGTTCATGTTTGGTTTGATGAGCTTTGGAATTTTGACAAGTTAGGTCATTTTGGCCACTCTTAAGTGCTTTTTTATAAGACTGTTTTTGGTATGTTGTGATGGCATGTAAATGGTTATTGATGATATCATTTGGTAGATAAATGAACTAGGTTTTGTGCTTGAAGCATGGTCATATTGATTTGTTGATTAATGATGTTTTGATATGTGGTGCCTTTGAGTGGCATATTGGTTAGACAAAATAGGATGTTTGAAATAGTATGTTTATGAGTGTTTGAATGATGTTTAGGTCAATTGAATATGTGCACAAATGGGATGAATGGTTAGGTGTGTTTTGGCTTTTAAATGGCATGTTTTTAGGGTCAAAATGTGAATCACACAGCCTAGGACACAAGCTGTCACACATCACACGGCCGTGTGTCATTGGTAAATTCATAATGTATCAAGTCAGTGTGTTACAAGGCCTAGCACAAGGCCTATATGGCCGTGTGTAGCAAGTCTGAGAGTTACATGATCTGGCACACGGCCTGCGACACAGCCGTGTGACCAACTCAGTGAGTTACACGGGTGGAGACACGGGCTGGGACTGTTCGATTGTTACATGGATTGGGGTATGTCACACAGTCTGGCCACACGGCCGTGTGACCTCTGTTTTCAAAATTTTGCAACTTTTTCCCAAATCTTCTATTTTGTTTCAAATTAGTCCCGAATTGCTTCTAAGCTATTTTTAGGGCCTTGAAGGCTTGATTTAGGGACCAAGTGCATATGTTCGATTGGTTTTTAATAAGATTATTTTATATAATGTTAGAAATGTTAAATGTTATTCCAAATGTTCGGTAATGCTCCATAACCCTAATCTGGCAACAGAGACGAGTTAGGGGTGTTACACACAAAGCCTGAATCACAATCTCCAATTCAATTCAATCCAATCTCATTAATAATTTTTCATCAATCAAAATTCAAAATAACAAACACCACAATTATTGAAATAGCACAATTATTAAGAAATTTAACTTAACATATTACATATAATACGAACTTACCTGTACCTAAACGATGCCCTAATGTGAACCAACAATAACCCGTTATTTTAGCTTTTTCGCCATTAGTGTCCGTTTGAGTCGTTTCTTGATCTAAATAGTAATTTAATTCAACTAAACAGTTCAAATAACTTAAAATATCTAATTCAAACTTATAATCCATATTATTGTGAAATTACAAAATTACCCCCAATGTTTTACCTTTTATTCAATTTAGTCCCTAAACCTAAAACTTGAAATTTACCATTTTTTAACCATCAACCAAGCTAGAAGAATTTCTCTTATTCAAATATCAGCCCATAATCATCAAAATTTTAAATTAAATCCCATAAGTTTTACTTTTTAACAATTTAATCCTTTAACATTAAAATTACTAAAAATCACTTAACAAAATACTTCTATTTAACAACCAAACTTAATAACCTATCAATTAGATCCATAAAAACACTAAAACATTCATGAAAAGTCCTTAAAGTTTTAACAGTTTTACAAATTGACCCCCGGGTTAGCTAAATTAAGCTAATACGAGCTCAAAACCATAAAAATTACTAAAAACAAGAAAAAAAATCTCTAACCATGCAAATCACCCATGCTTGACCGAAAGCTTCATTCTTCTCCAATGCTTTTCAGTTGTGAAAAACACAATTGGAGAAGATGACAACAATTGTTTTGTTTTTAATTCTGTTATAAACTTGTTAATTACCATTTTATCCTTTAATAACTAATTAAATTTCATGGAATTTGCCATCAAAACCGTCCACTATAATGTTAAATGGTACAATTACCCACTAAGTCCTTTAATTTAATAATTCATAGCCATTTAACCCCTTTAACATATTGTAATATCCTGGATTATGGCTTATGCATAATTGCTTAATTGAATGTGAAAGCATGCCTTTGTGTGTATGAATGTGTTTTTATGAATTTTGGGAACCCTAGAATATGGGAGAAGGATTTAGAAAATATCATATTTTAAGTTTAATAAGGGGGCTAAGCTTGATAAGGCCTTAAGAAAATTAATAGAGGAAATTTGACATGAGATTGGGCTTGGAAAAGTGGCTACAAGGCGCCACTTAGGGCCTTAGCAAGTGACGCCATTATCAAGGGGAAGGGGCCTAGGTTCGAGTCACAAGGGAAGCAATAAGGGAATTTTTATTTTGTAGCAGAGATGAGCAGCAAGGGATGGCACTAAGGCTATATTTTAGGAGCTTAAATCCTTTTATTTTTAAGAGATAAAAGGTGATAAAATAATTAAGATAAGGGATAATTGATGGATTATTTTTTTTTATTAATTTAGATAAGGTGATAAGAGGAGAAAAATGAGGGATTTGATAAAGGAGCATGTGTTGGCCGGCCAAGGGTCTCTCTTGGTAGTATTTTCGGCTAAGGAAGGAGATTAAAGCTATTCTTCATTCTTTTCCTCTCCTTTGAGTCTCTGTCGAATTCTCTCTGCAAGTCTTTCTCTTTTCTTTTTGATTCTCTAAAAGCCGAAGATAGGATCCTCTAGTCTTGCCGATTTTTTCCCTAAGGCCTACACCTTTTCCTTTCTTTCCTTGTTGAAGCCGAAATCAAGTGGTCAGCATTTAGGCCATAGCCGAATAGCCCTGTGGATTCAAGTAAAGGTGCTGCCGATTTTAATATAAAGGGGTAAGGATCTATAGTCATCATCTTATTTCTTTTCCTTTAAGCCGAAGTTAAGATTCTAATGCTATTGATGTCTCTTGGCCGAAATAATAAAGGAGGTTTCGAGATTTGTCTGCTATTGTCGACTACAAGGAAGAAGGGGTCTTTCGGGACTTTTTAGATCTAAGGTAAGTCATGTGTATATTCGGCCAAGGGCCATCTATTGAGATTAAATGATAGAATTTAATCTAACACATGTCTATAGGGATTTTGACAACTTTATAGCCAGGGACTACTTTCGGGATTTGTGAATCGCAAGGTAAGTGTACTTACACATTCGGCCAAGGCCTATTTAGAAACTTAGATCTATTTCTTAATTATTCAAAAGTCGAAAACTAACCCTTTAAGTGATCTAATGTTAGCCGATTACAAGGTAGAAGGATTTCAACGTTTCGGGATTTGATTAGTGATCAAATCGGCATCAAGGTAAGTTTTGGTTGCAATAATCCTTTGGGATTTGGTTTTATGGCCGAATGGGTTTTATTAAATTGCTAGTGTTGGCCGAATATAGGAATTAAAGATCTAAAGCGATAGATCGGGTTTCGGGATTTCAGTAAACTTGCTAAGCGAATCAGGTGCGTACCCTACCCTAAGCCCTAATAGTTTTATGGTACTGTTTATATGTATGTGTTAATAAGAATGTGTAACATGTGGCTAAGAGTACCATGCAATGGTACAAAGTACTCAGGTACGTTTTCCTACTCCTACTGTGAGTATGATTTATGGCACATAAGTGAATGTGATAAGAATGTGAAATAAGGAGCATGGCATGATAATGCATGATTTGTATGACATGGGCATATGGGTGATTATGAAAGGGGAAGTGAATGTGGTGACTTCGGTCACATTATCTGAATGTGGTGGCTTCGGTCACATTATCTGAATGTGGTGTCTCATGACACAAAATATTATCTAGTGGCTATGCCACGTATTTTATAAGGGCGATGAGCACGTCGACTGCAGCGACTGCCTTCGATGGTGTGTAGCGGATGGAGGGTTGACTTAGTAGTCCCCACGATGTGCAGTTTGGTACGGGTGATGTGTAGCTGATGGTAACTAGGCTCGGGTTCGGGAATGCATCATTAATTGTAAATTATGACATGTATGTGTATGATTTGATATGCCTGAATCTGTTTGGACTTAGTGTTGGATGTACACATTGAGTCTGTTTGACTCACCCCGTTGTGGGAATACTTTTCAGGTGATGATCAGTGATGGACCGGGTCGGCAGGAGCTTAGTGGTGGCCATGCTCAGCACAAATTCTTATGATGTGGACATTTTATTTTATTTAAGTACTTTAATTTATTTTGGGTTGTTTTTGATGTAATAAGGCCATAGTATGAACTATTTTTATGCATGCATGTTTATTATTATTTTCTTATGATACGAAATTTTTATCGAATTAAAGACTAAGTAAATTTTTGTTTAAGAATGAACTCTAAACGTTTTGACACCTATTAGAAAATGATTTCTAATTTAAAGATAAAACCTAAGACAAATTCGGCAAGTCTTTTAGCTTTAAAATGAGACTTTAATAAACCCATGATTTCAAAACTAACAAAGTTTTCAATTGAACCCAACATTTCTTCAAAACCATTCGAATTTTTCCTAAGTAACAATCAGATTTTCAAATGTTTTCTCGAGGAACATACCAGATCTGGTCGAGGCTCGTGGGCCGGGTTTGGGGTGTTTCAGCTTGGTATTAGAGCCCAGTTTTTAAACTCTCGGCCTTGGGTTTAAGGCCCAAAACGTTTTCAAAGTTAAGCCCAAAAGAACTTTGTGAAAATTTTATAAGGAGGTTTTTCTGGCATGGCACCTAAGTCTCCGACCCGAAGTCCACCAGGTAAGTACCCCTATCTCTTGTGTGATATATATATGATTTGTAGAAGGGTAGAAATGGAACGTAGAATAGTATGATAGGTACTTGAACCCTAGGACTAGATTACCCCAACAGTTACATAAGACTTAATGCCTAATTAAACAACTCTGCGACAAAGTCGCCGAGTTAGGGTGTGGCAACCATCGTGCGCATGTCTAGTATTGGTTTCGGTGGGAGCTTGGTATTTAAGCAGTCCGCGTGACTCACCTTCTCTCCACTCGAATCCTACCTGGTGCGTAGTGACGGTTCACCCCAACCAAGAGGACTTATTCATAGGCTAAACCCAATAACTAAAACCCGAAAGGGACTAGCCGTATTTTTATAAAAACCCTAGTTTTAAACTCTTAAAATTACCCTTTTAATTTGTAAAGACTGTTTTACAAAATTTTTCCGAAATATTCCCGATTTATAAAATTACCTAAATACCCCTAGTGGTAAAATTACTAAAATGCCCTTGGTTTCCAAAATGACCATATTACCCCCGATTTCAATAACATTCTATGATTTTGCCAAAAATATTCAAGAACTTTATCATTACAAAATATTAAGGCACCTTGATTTGGAAATTTACGAAATTACCCCTGTTTTACAAAATTACCAAAATGACCCCCGATTCCTAAAATTTCTGCAACAACACCGATTTGGAAAACAAATTCTCAAAAAGAACCCTAAGTTTCGAAATACCTTTGATTTATAGAGATTTTTCAAATTGACCCCATTTTATTACCAAAATACCCCTGTAGGACAATTACGAAAATACCCCTAGGATAGGAACGGACAAAAGTGTTCGAAGAGTGAATGTGTATGGGAGATACTACGGAATGGATGTGTTTTCTTTGAATTAGGATAGAAGACTTGAAACTTTGATTGATCGAAAGAATTACTTCTAAACTTCTTTCATAAAACTTCTTCGCGGATAATCAGTGGAACAAGGACTAATTCATAAAACTTTCTTAATCAGATTAAAGCGTGATCGTAGAAATGAGCTCTAGGGGACGTGGTCATAATGTGTGAGGACGCGGTAGAGGCAGAATGACTGTGTCGGAACCCGTTAGATCGGGTCAAGGGTTTGACAATGAGGTACCACCGCCACCACCACCAGTTGTTGGTGTTGAGCAGCAAGCTCAGACGGGGGATGATGCTGTATCGCAGGCTGTGCTGCGGGTTCTTGAGATGGTGGCTGGCGCAGGTGGAAATATGGGAGCTCGGAAATCTGTACCCGAGCGACTTCGAGCCAATGGGGCTGAAGTGTTTCGTGGAGTATCTGGTGTGGCACCCAGTACGGCTGAATATTGGTTGGAGGCGACGGAACGAATTATGGATGAGTTAGATCTGACCCCTGCGGAGAAACTGAAAGGAATGGTGGCGCTGCTACGTGATGAAGCGTATCAATGGTGGCTCACAATTCGGGATGGTGCCCCAGCTGAGGATCTTACTTGGGAATATGTTAAGGCAGCATATCAGAAGAAGTATGTCAGCACGCGTTACACTGATGCGCAGAGGAAGGCATTTCTGGGGCTGGTTCAAGGGAACAAGTCCGTAGCAGAGTACGAAGCTGAATTTCTGAGGTTGAGCCAGTATGCTCGAGGAGTAGTGGCTACGGAGCATGAGCGGTGTGTCCGGTTTGAGGACAGACTAAGGGATGACCTGAGGTTGTTAATCGCTCCGCATCAGGAGCGGGAGTTTTCTGCGTTAGTGGAGAAGGCTAAGGTAGCTGAAGGGATTAAGGACTCTGTAAGGCAGCACTCTGATCGGAATAAGCAAAAAAGAGGATTTGGGCCGTCAGGGTCAGCTGGGAATGTTCAGAAGAGGCCTAGAGTTGATGGGCCGCGAGGTCAGCAAGCTGGTACAGGAGGGCAATATCGTACTTGTGATCAATGTGGGAAGAAACACTTATGGGAATGTTGGAAGAAGACAGGAGGATGCCTTAAGTGTGGGTCAAAGGACCATATGATTAAGGACTGTCCTATGAAACTAGATGGGAATCGACCAGTAGCTCAGAATGTTAATCAGGCTGGTAGAGGTGGACAGCAGCCTCAGCGGGGCCGTGGTTCGAATGGCCGAGGTAACGGTGCTGGAAGAGGACGTGGAACACCTGGCAGAGGTGTTGGTATTACAGAGGCAAGACAGCCGGGCTTGGTATAAGCAGTTCACCGTAGGGAAGATGGAGACGCGCCGGACGTCATAACCGGTATGTTCCTTATTTGTGGCAAGCCTTATTTTGCTTTGATTGATATGGGCTCGACCCATTCCTATGTTGCAGGTAGAGTAGTGGAAACTCTAGGCATAGCCTCTGAACTTTCTGATAGGGAGATGACTGTAGTAAGCCCACTAGGTCAAACTGTAGTGGTGAATAAGATGTTTCGGAAAGTGCCTCTGGAAATTCAAGGAGTAGTATTCTCTGCCGACTTAATGGAACTACCTTTCGGAGAATTTGACCTCATACTTGGCATGGATTGGCTGGTAGAGCATCGAGCTATATTGGATTGTGCAGCTAAGCGAATGGAGTTAAGGACCCCCGAGGATAAGGAAGTAGTTATGATAGGAGAAAGAAGAAACTACTTGTCTAATGTAGTTTCAGCACTAAAAGCTGTTAAGATGGTTCGAAAAGGATGCAAGGCATTCTTGGCCTTTGTTAGTGCGTTGGATGGAAAAGAAGGAGGAGTTAGTGGAGTTAAAACTGTAAGGGGCTTTGAAGATGTGTTTCTAGAGGAGTTACCTGGAATACCCCCAGATAGGGAGGTGGAATTTGGAATTGACTTGCTACCTGGTACAGCTCCTGTGTGAATCGCTCCGTACAGAATGGCACCTAAGGAGTTGGTTGAGCTCAAGGCTCAAATTCAAGAGTTGCTTGATCGTGGGTTTATCCGACCCAGTGTGTCTCCATGGGGAGCACCGGTCTTGTTTGTGAAGAAGAAGGACGGAACTATGTGTATGTGCATAGATTACCGTCAGTTGAATAAGCTGACTATCAAGAACAAGTATCCTTTGCCAAGGATTGATGACTTGTTCGATCAGCTCAAGGGGGGAGCTGTTTTCTCGAAGATAGATTTAAGGTCTGGATACCATCAGCTTAAGGTGAAGGAAGTAGATATCCACAAGACAGCTTTTCGGACAAGATATGGGCATTTTGAGTTCGTAGTAATGCCGTTTGGATTGACGAACGCCCCAGCTGCGTTCATGGATATGATGAACTGGGTTTTTCAACCATACTTGGATAGGTTCATCGTTGTGTTCATCGATGACATTCTGGTGTATTCCAAGTCGGAGGAAGAGCATGATGAGCATCTACGGGTTGTGTTGCAAGTGTTAAGGGAGAAGAAGCTTTACGCCAAATTCAGCAAGTGTGAATTTTGGCTTAAGGAAGTGGCGTTCTTAGGACATGTGGTGTCTGCAGAAGGAATAAGGGTGGATCCTAGAAAGATTGAGGCGGTATTAGATTGGAAACCACCTAAGTCTGTGGCTGAGGTTCGTAGTTTCTTGGGATTGGCAGGCTACTACAGAAGGTTTGTGGAAGGATTCTCATCGATTGCCGCACCTTTGACGAAGTTGTTGAGAAAGGAAGTACCTTTCGTTTGGACGGACAGACAACAGGAAAGCTTTGAGAAGCTTAAGAGAGTCTTGACTGAAGCTCCGGTGTTGATTCAGCCAGAGGCAAGAAAGGATTTCGTGGTGTATTGTGACGCTTCTCATACAGGATTAGGGTGTGTTCTGATGCAGGATGGGAAAGTAGTCGCTTATGCGTCTTGGCAATTAAGGCCACACGAGGTTAACTACCCAACTCATGATTTGGAATTGGCGGCAGTGGTCTTTGCTCTTAAGGTGTGGAGGCACTATCTCTATGGAGAAAAATTGGTGATCTACACAGACCACAAGAGTCTTAAGTATCTGTTGACTCAGAAGGAGTTGAACCTAAGACAGCGAAGGTGGGTGGAGTTACTGAAGGACTATGACTGTTCGATAGAGTATCATCCGGGCAAGGCGAATGTAGTGGCTAATGCCCTAAGTCGGAAAGTAGTGTCAGATCTGAGGGCGATGTACGCACACCTGAGCTTGTATGACAATGGAAGTTTGCTGGCAGAGTTGCAAGTAAAACCGACATGGTTGAATGAAGTGAAAGAGGGACAGTTGGTTGATGATGAGTTAAGTGCTAAGCTACAGCAAGTACAGAATGATGAGTTGGAGGATTATGGTATCAGTAATAAAGGAGTATTGTGCTTCAAGGGTAAGGTCTGTATGCCAAGGAATAAGGAATTAAGGCAGAGAATTCTTCAGAAATCGCATAGTAGCCCTTATGCTATGCATCCTGGAGGTAGTAAATTGTATAGAGATCTAAGGGAACAGTTTTGGTGGCCTGGACTGAAGAAGGAAGTTACAGAATTTGTCGGTAAGTGCTTAACGTGTCAGCAAGTTAAGGCTAAACACCAAGTTCCGTCAGGATTACTTCAACCAATAATGATTCAGCAGTGGAAGTGAGAGAGAATCACCATGGACTTCGTTAGTGGGCTTCCACTTACACCTACTAAGAAGGACTCGGTATGGGTGATAGTGGATCGTTTGACAAAGTCTGCGCATTTCATCCTAGTGCGAGTTGATTATCCTCTGCAGAAGATGGCGAAGTTGTATGTGGCGGAAATTGTAAGGTTGCATGGAGTTCCGGTGTCAATCATTTCGGATAGGGACCCAAGGTTTACTTCTCGGTTTTGTAAAGCCCTACATCAAGCTTTAGGCACCAAGTTGGATTTCACTACGGCTTTTCATCCACAGTTAGACGGGCAATCTGAGCGAGTAATCCAAGTGTTGGAGGATATGTTGAGAGGCTGTGTGATAGACTTCAGAGGAAGTTGGGAGGAATATTTACCTTTAGCGGAATTTGCGTACAACAACAGCTATCAAGCTAGCATTCGGATGGCACCATATGAAGCGCTGTATGGACAGAAGTGTCGTACTCCTACGTGTTGGACGGAGTTAGGGGAACATCGAGTTTTGGGTCCCGAAATTGTGGCAGAATCCGAGGAAAAGGTTGAGATAATTCGGGCACGGTTGAAGGAAGCATCTGATAGACAGAAGTCGTACGCAGATCTCAAATGGAAGGAAATAGAATTTGATGTGGGAGATCAAGTGTTTCTTAAAGTTTTGCCTTGGAAGAAGGTGATGAGATTTGGTCGAAAAGGGAAGTTAAGTCCAAGGTTTATAGGACCTTATAAGGTTTTCAAGCGAATTGGACCAGTGGCATATCAGTTGGAGTTGCCACCGGAATTGAAGCAGATGCACGACGTATTCCATGTCTCCATGCTACGTCGTTATCGATCGGACCCATCTCACATAGTACCGGTTGAAGAGGTGGAACTGAGGCCAGATTTGTCCTACGAGGAAGAGCCGATTCAGATCTTAGATAGAGATGTGAAAGTGTTACGACGGAAATCAGTGCCTTTAGTCAAAGTGTTATGGCGCAATCATGGATCCGAAGAAGCTTCGTGGGAGCCAGAAGAAGCAATGCGACAGCAATACCCTCACTTATTTCAGCCAGGTCATTTCGAGGACGAAATTATTTTAAGGGGGGTAAAACTGTAAGATCCTGGATTATGGCTTATGCATAATTGCTTAATTGAATGTGAAAGCATGCCTTTGTGTGTATGAATGTGTTTTTATGAATTTTGGGAACCCTAGAATATGGGAGAAGGATTTAGAAAATATCATATTTTAAGTTTAATAAGGGGGCTAAGCTTGATAAGGCCTTAAGAAAATTAATAGAGGAAATTTGACATGAGATTGGGCTTGGAAAAGTGGCTACAAGGCGCCACTTAGGGCCTTAGCAAGTGACGCCATTATCAAGGGGAAGGGGCCTAGGTTCGAGTCACAAGGGAAGCAATAAGGGAATTTTTATTTTGTAACAGAGATGAGCAGCAAGGGACGGTACTAAGGCTATATTTTAGGAGCTTAAATCCTTTTATTTTTAAGAGATAAAAGGTGATAAAATAATTAAGATAAGGGATAATTGATGGATTATTTTTTTTTTAATTTAGATGAGGTGATAAGAGGAGAAAAATGAGGGATTTGATAAAGGAGCATGTGTTGGTCGGCCAAGGGTCTCTCTTGGTAGTATTTTCGGCTAAGGAAAGAGATTAAAGCTATTCTTCATTCTTTTCCTCTCATTTGAGTCTCTGCCGAATTCTCTTTGCAAGTCTTTCTCTTTTCTTTTTTGATTCTCTAAAAGCCGAAGATAGGATCCTCTAGTCTTGCCGATTTTTTCCCTAAGGCCTACACCTTTTCCTTTCTTTCCTTGTTGAAGCCGAAATCAAGTGGTCAGCATTTAGGCCATAGTCGAATAGCCCTGTGGATTCAAGTAAAGGTGCTGCCGATTTTAATATAAAGGGGTAAGGATCAATAGTCATCATCTTATTTCTTTTCCTTTAAACCGAAGTTAAGATTCTAATGCTATTGATGTCTCTTGGCCAAAATAATAAAGGAGGTTTCGGGATTTGTCTGCTATTGTCGACTACAAGGAAGAAGGGGTCTTTCGGGACTTTTTAGATCTGAGGTAAGTCATGTGTATATTCGGCCAAGGGCCATCTATTGAGATTAAATGATAGAATTTAATCTAACACATGTCTATAGGGATTTCGACAACTTTATAGCCAGGGACTACTTTCGGGATTTGTGAATCGCAAGGTAAGTGTACTTACACATTCGGCCAAGGCCTATTTAGGAACTTAGATCTATTTCTTAATTGTTCAAAAGTCGGAAACTAACCCTTTAAGTGATCTAATGTTAACCGATTACAAGGTAGAAGGATTTCAACGTTTCGGGATTTGATTAGTGATCAAATCGGCATCAAGGTAAGTTTTGGTTGCAATAATCCTTTGGGATTTGGTTTTATGGCCGAATGGGTTTTATTAAATTGCTAGTGTTGGTCGAATATAGGAATTAAAAATCTAAAACGATAGATCGGGTTTCGAGATTTCAGTAAACTTGCTAAGCGAATCAGGTGTGTACCCTACCCTAAGCCCTAATAGTTTTATGGTACTGTTTATATGTATGTGTTAATAAGAATATGTAACATGTGGCTAAGAGTACCATGCAATGGTACAAAGTACTCAGGTACGTTTTCCTACTCCTACTGTGAGTATGATTTATGGCACATAAGTGAATGTGATAAGAATGTGAAATAAGGAGCATGGTATGATAATGCATGATTTGTATGACATGGGCATATGGGTGATTATGAAAGGGGAAGTGAATGTGGTGACTTCGGTGACATTATCTGGATGTGGTGGCTTCGGTCACATTATCTGAATGTGGTGTCTCATGACACAAAATATTATCTGGTGGCTATGCCACATATTTTATAAGGGCGATGAGCACGTCGACTGCAGCGACTGCCTTCGATGGTGTGTAGCGGATGGAGGGTTGACTTAGTAGTCCCCACGGTGTGCAGGTTGGTACGGGTGATGTGTAGCGGATGGTAACTAGGCTCGGGTTCGGGAATGCATCATTAATTGTAAATTATGACATGTATGTGTATGATTTGATATGTCTGAATCTGTTTGGACTTAGTGTTGGATGTACACATTGAGTCTGTTTGACTCACCCCGTTGTGGGAATACTTTTCAGGTGATGATCAGTGATGGACCGGGTCGGCAGGAGCTTAGTGGTGGCCATGCTCAGCACAAATTCTTATGATGTGGACATTTTATTTTATTTAAGTACTTTAATTTATTTTGGGTTGTTTTTGATGTAATAAGGCCATAGTATGAACTATTTTTATGCATGCATGTTTATTATTATTTTCTTATGATACGAAATTTTTATCAAATTAAAGACTAAGTAAATTTTTGTTTAAGAATGAACTCTATTAGAAAATGATTTCTAATTTAAAGATAAAACCTAAGACAAATTCGGCAAGTCTTTTAGCTTTAAAATGAGACTTTAATAAACCCATGATTTCAAAACTAACAAAGTTTTCAATTGAACCCAACATGACCAAATTTTTCTTCAAAACCATTCGAATTTTTCCTAAGTAACAATCAGATTTTCAAATGTTTTCTCGAGGAACATACCAGATCTGGTCGAGGCTTGTGGGCCGGGTTTGGGGTGTTTCACATATAGAATTCAACTTTTGCATATTTTATAATTTAGTCCTTTTCGCTTAATTAACCATTTAAATGTTAAAATTTCTTAACAAATTTTAATATAACCTTAATAACACTCCGTAAATATTTAATAAAATATTTATGGGCTCGGTTTATAAAAATGGTGTCTTAAAACCTCATTTTCCAAAACCACTTAACTTTAATGACTTACCACTTGAACCTAATGATTTGTTCAAATAACAGAAATTATCAAAACAAAATTTATTATAATACTTTATTTGACTCTTAAATATTAAATATTTACAAATTCACTTATCGATTTTGTGGCCCCGAAACCACTATTTTTGACAACATTGAGAAACGGACTGTTTCACCTCAAGATCAAATCATGGTGTAATCAAACGACGTCTCTAGGGTCTGGATGTTCAAAATAGTTAGCCCTTAGCTAAACTTTAAGTGACTTGTTATAAACAAATAGTCCGCTTAAGGGTAGTATACTGGAGAAAATTAAACTTTAGTTTAAGCTTAAGGCTGTAAGGGTTATTATTTGTTCCAATACATTCCATTTATTACAGATTTGACATTTACAAATTGACTATTAAGAACAGCTACCCACTGAAACGAATTGATGATCTATTTGACCAACTGCGAAGTGCCACAATGTTCTTAAAGATAGACTTGCAATATGGATAATCCAATTAAAGGTGAAGGAATCAGATGTTTTAAAAACAACATTTAGAACAAGGTATGAGCACTATGAAATTTTTGTTCATGTCCATTGGTTTATCAAATGCACTTGCTCCATTCATGGACTTGATGAATCGAGTGTTCCATGAGTATTTGGATCGGTGTGTAGTGGTCTTCATAGATGAAATTTTGGTTTACTTGAGAATCGAAAAAGAACATGATGCTCACCTGTGGATTGTGTTACAAATTCTGTGAGAGAAGCAAATGTTTGTGAAACTCAGCAAGTGTGAATTCTGGCTAAGGGAGGTAGCATTCTTGGGTCATGTAACATCCTTAAATCGGGTCTTTGCATTTTATCTGCTTGCATGTAGATAGTAGGGTTGTTGTGCTAATCTAAGGTGTTTTAGGGCCTAGGTGTGAGCTAGGGATAGGCTAGAGCCTTAGCAAAAATTTTATTTTTGGGTATTTGGAAGGGAGAGCTGAAGGAGTTAGGTGTTAAGGATATTTAGTAGCAAGGGTTGACACAGGAAGTGCCTTGGAAAAGTGGCAGGGAGGTGCCACTTAAGGCTCAAGGAAGTGACGCCTCATGCAAGTTGGAGAGCCTTGGTTCGAGCTGCGAAGATCCCTCTTTGTGCATTTCTTTTTGACGCCAAGACCAGGAGGAGTTGTGCTCAGGATGGACTTTGTTGGATGAGGGAGGATTGAGTCAACAGATTCAAATAGATAGAGGAGAGAAATTTGTGGAGTTTGAATTATTCAAACTCGTTTGAATAGGTGGTCAAGAGGAAAACAAGGAGAAAAAGAAGGGATTGTGTTGGGGAGTGTGTTAGCCGAATTTTGTAGTGGCTAAGAGTTGGAGCATTCGGTCCTAGGGTGTTAAGAGTGTGCCGAAATTTTGGTGTGGGGGTTCTTTTCATTGTCGGTTTTGAGGTGCTAGCTAGGGAACCTTGAGGATCTTTTCTTCTCATTTCTTTTTGGTGCCGAAACTAAACCCCTCTCATTTGGCATTTTTGCATTTTCTTCTTTCTCTCATCTACTCAAACCTGGATGCTCTCTTAAACCTCTTCTTCTCTTCTATTTTGCCTTGGCCGAATCTACCTTGCTTTCCATCCATCAATTGTGTTTCAGCCATTTTGCTATTTCTTTCAAAACCGAAAACTCTTTGTAGCCATACCTCTGCCGAAATTTCATTCCCCATTTTCTTCACTCTAAAAAGCCATAGCCGAATCTCTTCTACTGTCTTTTCTTCATTTTGTACCAAAGCTGAAACCCCTTGATTTTCATCACCTTGGCTTAGATCTTCTTTCAATCACTAGAAGCCGAAGATCATACCTTCTTTGTTCTTGGCCGAATTTTGTTTGGATCACAGAATCATTCTTTGTGCTGAATCTCCATCTATATTTTGGTAAGACTTTATTGATCCTTTTTCTTTCTTTCTCTATTGTTCTTGTGGCCGAAAACTCTAATCATCCAGTTGAAGATCTATATTTCTATTTTCGGTTTTCTCATCTAAGTTTCCTTTTGTTTTAGCCTTTGCCGAATTTCTTCTCTTCTGGGCTAGTGCCGAATTCTCTTAAGTGCCAAAGGGGATCTCTTGAGTTAAGGTTAGTGATGTTCTCTTGAATCGTTATCTTCTTTTCCGGGATTTTTTAGCCGCAGCCGAGTGGTTAATTGGCCTAATGTGAGGGCTTGGCCGAATGTAGGTGGTGAAGGGGGTGTCACTTTCCAGTGGAGATATTCGGGATTCGCTTGACTTGTGGGTCAAATCCAACGTTTCGGGAGTTGTCGATCTAGGTAAGGGCCTTAGCCTAAATCGTTAATCTCTTTTGATTCGTTTTCTCTACTTTAACCTGATTTAGTGATAAGGTGTGTTATGGATTCGAATGCTAACCAAGCGTTAGGAGGGGTTGGATCTGAGACCCCAGCCTCTAAGTTCAAGAAGAGGGTTGTATCTGCGGTTCGCGATTGGCCAACTGGGTGTGGGCCAGCATCTGAGCAGGAGAGTAGACAGATAGCGGTAGTGTCGATTAACGACAATAACGACGTAGAAAGTGTAGTCTTGCGAGTAATCAGGTGTGTATCTCTTACACACTTCATATGCGATGTGTTAGTATGTTAATATCATGTATACTGTCAAAAGCCGAAATAACTGTGGATATGGATATGTTACCCTTGTGGGTAAAAGCGAGGACTCCGGGTAAGTCCTGTAACACCCCAAACCCGGCCCATTTGCTATGACCGAATTTGAAATGCCACTGCGGAAAAACGTTTGAAAAACTTTTGACTTAAAGTTAAAAACATAAAAATTTGTTTTTTTCTTTACTAAGACATTGTGTAATTAAAGTTCCAAATAAAATTGAGTTGTTTAAAATAAAACATTTTCAAATAATAATAATATAAACGACAATCCAACTTAAAACATAATAAAAATCCTTAAATACTTAAAGTGGCCCTTATTACAATAAATAACCTTTCATAAATAAAATGTGTGAAACAAATAAAATATCTTCTGCATGGGCCACCTCGTATCCACTCCAACCCGGTCCGAGCATCACCTGAAAGGTTTGAGAAAAAATTGGGTGAGTCACTCAGACTCAGTGTGTAATTAATCCACTGAATTCCACCCACATGTTAACCACATATTAACCCATATATCAGATAACAAAATTTTATATTCACATATTACCACATTCTGGGCTTGGCCCACATTCATATCTCATTATCAGGTAACAGGGTAATTAATCGCATAATTCCACATATCGGGCTTAACCCATTTCCACACTGATCCACATTTATAAACTGGGCTTGGCCCATTTTCACATTAATTCACA
The DNA here is from genome assembly GCA_005393395.2 of Gossypium australe. Classification (NCBI taxonomy): domain Eukaryota; kingdom Viridiplantae; phylum Streptophyta; class Magnoliopsida; order Malvales; family Malvaceae; genus Gossypium; species Gossypium australe. The sequence goes on along the minus strand of CM016615.1, from coordinate 33,880,572 downwards.
TATCCATTGAGATTATGCAAAATGCACCCAACCCAACCTAGGTCCATCCTCTACACACCCCCGTATCCAGCCACCACACACCAGGGGATTATCAAATCACCCTCTCCTTTTTACTCCAAAAGGCAATCAATGCCGTCCACGTGCGATTAAGCACAATAATCCACAACGCGACCTCAGTCAGCGCCAATCCACGATGTAGCCGTAGCTAACACCAAAACCACGATGGGACACATAGTCACTCATCAACCACGATATGGCACATAGCCGATATCAACCACGATGAGGCACACAGCCACTCATCAAACCACGTGAACTAAATCGTAATTAATCCACAACGTGACCTTAGTCAACATCAATCCACGATGTAGGTCAAGGCTAATATCAAACCACGTACTCGAAGTACACCCGTACCTTCTTTCATATCATATCCCAACCCATGCACATGCAACATTCCATAATGACATAATATAATGATGCATGAGCATGTTCATCAAGCATATTACCACATATTCATAATAGTAATCACATTTGATCAGATTTGGTACTTACCGGATTATCGACATACCCCTTGAGGGTATCCATATCACAATTTCCATTGTACAAGTTAGCACATATTTAACTCATACAGATATAACACAAAAACCCGGAAAACGGTAGGCTAACTACACACCTGCCTAATAGTGAAATCCCGAACTACTCGAATCTAACACGATCTTGAAACGTGGTTCTTCCTTCTCCCTTAAAGCCGATTTGGTCTCTTACCAAATCCCGAATCACACTCTGAGTTCCCTTCCTTTAGCTACACACAAAAGAACACCTTTTTATGGCACTAAGAACATTCGGCCATGCCTAAAACCAAGACTTAATCCATTGATTTCGGCACACCCATCCTACTATTACCAAAACCGAAAATGCCATCCTCCAAAGCCCCATAATCGGCCAACTCACATCTCATCACAATCCCATATTTCCCTCTTTATTTCCTCCTAATCCTATTCCTTCCAAAAATTCGGCCAACTCCCCCTAGTCCATGAAACCGTCCACATTCATGGACTTCAAAGTCAAACCTATCCACACAAAACTTACCAAAACAACACACCTTACATCATGCCTTATGTTCTCACATTATCCTTAATCAACATAATTCTTTCCCAAACATCAAGCTTACCTAAATTATTATTCAACTTACCATAAAATCTAAAGTCTAACTTACCATATGTATAGTTTGACCAACACTTAATGTAAGGTGCATAAAATAAAGTCTTCAAAATGCTAATCATGCTACTCAAACGACTTCCCTCAAGCAACCTTTCAAGCTCCTTATCCACTATGCCACTAACTTCTCATGTGCTAGAATTTAACACTTAAATTAACTTAAGTGTCAAGTTCACTTAATCCACTTCCCTAAATTTTTAATACTAAGAATTATTCTAAACCAATTAATAAAATCAAGCCTTCACAAGACTATGCTAAACACACATAATTCATACCTAAGCTAACACAAATAATAAAATAATATTCTAATTTTCCTAAAGCTCAAGGCCCAATCCTACTAGGCCCAATTTTGGGATGTTACAAGTCCAATTCTGATGTCTAGTGCTAATTGCCTCTGTTAAATCTGTATATGTTATGTTACAGTATGTTGTTAAATATTAAACATGATAAGAATATATGTATGAGCATGATCATAAAAATGGGTATAACGAGAGGAGGGGGAAGATATGATTATTTGTGACTTTGGGTCACCAGTGGTTTGGCACCACCAGTGGTTTGGTACCACATATGATTATTTGTGACTTTGGGTCACCAGTGATTTGGTACCACATATGTTATCTTCGTGACTCGTCCCAGTGGTCTGGCACTACAGTGGGTTGGCCCCACATATTATATTAAAAGGGATTGTCACCAGTGGTTTGGCACCACAGTGGGTTGGCCCCAATATGTTTATTTGTGACTTTGGGTCACCAGTGGTTTGGCACCACCAGTGGTTTGGTACCACATATATATATATGCTTATTCGTGACTTTGGGTCACCAGTGGTTTGGCACCACCAGTGGTTTGGTACCACACGGGGTAGAATCAGGAGTTTCGGATGGTTAGGTTTTTGGGTTGCATGACATACATACTTGTTTATGAATTGTGTAAGGGCTTGTTATCTTCGGGATGGGAAATTGCACACTGAGTCTCGGTGACTCACCCCTTCCTTTACATTTTGCAAATAATTCCTAGATCGCGGATATGGAGCTGAGATGGACTCGAGATGGCCATGCTCAATAGTTGGTTTCATTTTAAACGGTTAAATTTCGGTTTTACTTTGTTTTAAATTTTGGGGTTTTGGTTATGTAATAAGGTCATCTATATTTTGCTTTGGGTTTAATTATTTATTTGAAATTGTGTTAAACATTAAAGCATGACTAACAAGGAAAGAAATTATAAAATGAATGTTTTCACAACCTTAATAAATTTTGGGATTTTTCCAAAACTTTACCATCGGGTAAATAAGTGAACTGGTAACAACGATAAGTCAACTCGATTCTCTTTAAAACAAACTTTGAAATGATTTTAATAAATTACTTAACGCAACTGTGGTTTCCATAAGATTAAGTGTTTTCTTCGCAAATTGACTCAACAGACTTGTTTTCCAAAAACGTTTTACCCTGTGACATACCAGATTCGGTGGTAGCGTTTTGACCGGGTTTGGGGTGTTACAGGTCATGCGGTCTCGGTATAGGGGGTTTTCATAGAACCAAAGAAGATCAAGGTAATTCTAGAGTGGAGATTGTCAAAGAGTGTTATTGAAGTGCAAAGCTTTCTGGGGCTCGCATGGTACTATTGTAGGTTCGTAGAAGGGTTCGCCACCATAGCAGTACCCTTGACGAAGCTACTATAGAAGGATGTGGAGTTCACATGGATAGAGGAAAAACTATGCATGCTTAAGTGTTAAACTAGTGTATAAGGAAGGAAACTTCCTGGTTCTGGGTTAACTGTTAATGTTTTGTGCATACATGTTTATATTCAATGTAGAATCTGATATGTTTAAACACCCTTATTTTTAGCTCAAGAAATTATTGAAGGTCCGAGTGACAAAGGCAAAGAACCTACTAGTTAGACTTTGCTATTTTTCTAGTGAGTTCCTTCTTATTTTCATGTGTTGTGATTATCTTTACTTTATAATATTGTAAGGTAAGTATTCTTGCTCTATAAAGGATGATAAATATATGTGTGTGTGAATAATGGTTATCTTTCCAGAGTCATTACTCCGAGTTCTGTATGTCCGAGATAAGAATTATGGACCATTTGCATGTTAAGTCACTACCATCTGCTTCTAATATGAATGATATGAGATGAACTGATATATGGAATAGAGTTAAAGGAAATATGTTTTGTAGCCTTCAGTAGGGCAGATATATATTGCAAACCGGGTTGACATAACACAATTAAACATGCTACTGAATGATTCTGGAATAGGAAGCTATAAGGAGAGAATTTATATAAATGAAATGGACACATCTGATACGAATCTGACTCTAAAATTCTAGGTACATGGCTAGCACGAAACTGGAATGTCTGTGTTATGGTTGTGTTGGTGTATAGAATTTGTCCATGTGACACGCCATTGGTTGTAACAGCCCGGTTTAAACCCTAGTCAGAACAGTGGTTTTGGGAGCTCAAATCCGAGGTTGAAAAAAAATTTTAATATTAATTTTTCGTGTTTACAGTATGTGATTAAGTATGTGTGAAAATTCTGTGTGAAAATTTTATCAATTGTGTGCCTAATTTGTAAAAAGGACTAAATCGCATAAATATAAAAGTAGCCTTCTATTTGAATAATGGCCGAATTTATGTGTCTTTCTATATATGAGGCCTTATGTTGTAAATAGGCCATTTTAATGTGGCTTGGACGGCAATGGACATTTGATAGTGGCATTTTAATGTTATTTAAAAAAAAGATAAAAATGTAAATTTTTTTAAGTTATATTAAATAAAAACAAACATTAAAAATGACCATTATCATCTTTGCTTTGCTGAAATAGAAGAAAGAAATAAAGGTTGAGTTCTTCGACATTCGGCCATGGTTTAAGCCTAAATCGGGTACGTGTTTTTGATCAGTTTTTAATGATTTCTGCATTTTTGTGATCGTTGCTTTGTGTTCTATCAAACCCATGCTTTAATTTTAGAGTTTGGTGGTGATTTTGAGGTACGCCATTGATGAATGTTTGAGCTATGTGATGGTTGATGATGAAATATGAAAGATACGTGAAAGATTAACATATTTTGTCTTTGAATTTTTGGCGAAATTGAGTCATTTGGACTAAATTGTGAAAATAATATTTTGAGGGACTAAAATATGAAATAAATGAAATGTGTGGGCTTGTATGGACATAGGGAGAATTTGGCTAGGCATGGGTGAAGTGAAATTTTGTGTATTTTGTGATTTTGTGAAATAGGGACTAAAGTGTCGAAATATGAAAAATGAGGGCTATTTTGTAAAATGCCCTAAATATGTGTGTTTGGACTAAATTGAATGAATTGGTGATTAAATGAACTAAATTTGAATATGTATAGACCAAGAAAGGAGAGATTCAGATTGAGGTAAAGACAAAGTACTCGATTGATCGGCTAGTTTCGGTATTTCGACGTTCAATGTAAGTTCGGATATAATACAAGTTGTTAAATTTATATCTATGTGATAAGAATTGAATAAATGTATAGTTAATGAAATAGCAATGTTACATATGAAATGAGTAATGAGGCACTAAGTGTGCGTAATTAGAAATGAGACAGAGATGATTAGCATTGTGTGTGCGAAATAATAGAAGCTTCGGCTTATTGATTTGACACTGTGTGTACGATACCAAGATAAGTTCGGTTTAAAGTACAGGCACTAAGTGTGCAATGATATTTATGCTTCGGCTACAAAATTTGGCACTAAGTGTGCGATTAAATCAAATGCATAACAAAGGTTAATCGAAATGTAATATCGAGCATAAAGTAGAATGGATGGTGAATAACTATGTGTTGGCTGAGGTATGCATTGAACCTTTGTGGTTGATGGAATTGTGAATGGAATTATGAATGGTTGAGTGAGTATTTTAGCTATGTATGATATGGTGTGAATATTTGAGAGTTGATCTATGTGATGGATTTACTTTGTATATTGTATTTGATTTATTAAATTGAATGTATTATGTTACGAACTTACTAAGCTTTAAAAGCTTACTGTGTGATGTGTTTCTCTATTTTACAGTGTTAGTAAAGCTAGCTAGGATCCGGGGATCGTCAGCCACTCAGTCACACTATCGGCTATCTAATTTTGGTACTTTTGAAAGATGTATATATTTGGTATATGACATATATAGGCTACTGTTTATAGTATGTTTTGTGATGTTTGGATCTTGCCATGTGATATGGCTTGGAAGTTGAATGTTGATGGTTCATAAGTGAAGCTATGAAAATGATGAATGTGGTATGAAATAGTGAGATTGGAAATGGTATATTTCATGCTTGAATTGGTCGATGAGATTGGTATTTTAAGTGTGAATTTATGGTATGATTAGATGATGCTTGGTTTATATGATTTGAGTTGTGAAGATGATGTTTTGGATGGATTTATTTGTGTAGGATTTGAGTATGGAAATAAATGATGTAATAGATGATTAGTTGGTACTTATATTGGTATGTTTTAATTGCACTTGAAGCATGAATTGGTATTGGCTTGATGCTTATAGGTGATTTCAAAGTGTGGAGGGTAATTTGGCCTTGAAAATGGCCTATAATTGCCCACGCGATTGAGCACACGGGCGTCTGGCTCGACCGTTTCTTTCGAGTTTTTAATTTTATGCAAAATAGGCTCGACCTCGAGCTAGACACACAGGCGTGTGACTAGCCATGTGGTGCAAGTCAGTGTCGACCACAGGTGAGGCACACGGGCGTGTCTCAGGCTGTGTGGAAAAGTCAATATGCATGCCCTGTTTCGCCACGGCTTGGACGCACGGGCGTGTCCGAGGCCGTGTGAGGCACACGGCCTACCCACACGGGCGTGTGACTTCTGTAACTTAAAAAAATGTTTAATTTTCAGAAATTTTTGTATGTGTTCGGTTTAGTCTCGTCCTATCTTAAAGGTTGTTTAAGATCTCGTTGACCTATTTAAGGGACTATATGAATGTGAATTGTCATGTTTAGTTGTGAAATGATATGAAATGATTGGAAATGATTAGTTATGCCTTTTAACCCTAATCCGGCAACGGTCACGGGATAGGGGTGTTACATTGGCGTACTAAGTCTGTCTGAGTTCTATGTTTGCCAATAGGCATACTCTGTTGTTATGAGTGATTCCTTTGCAAGATTGAAATGTGTTATTAGTATTTTTATTTAAGATTTCCATAGAACTCACTAGGTTTTTTTGAACTTACTCAGTTACCCTTTCTTTCTTAGGCTTGTTGTTAAATGAAGACTTTCTGTAAGACTATGCCAGAGGACAACTACTGTTGTGAGATATCTACTTATTAGTACTATGCATGATAAATGGGGGTGATAATAGTTGTATTTTGAGAAGGATTTGTATATAAACCTATGTTTCAAAAACTACAAAAGTTTTATTAAAGTTATGGAACGATTTTAAAGTATCATATTTTGATTGATAAAGATGTCTTATAATAACTCATTCACCATTTGGCTTATTCTTTATTTCTTCCATTGTATTAAAGATAACTCAAACAATATAGTTTTACAAGGTTTATGTCGGAAACAATTTTAAAGATAGATGTTTACTAAGTAGTGACATCTCATATTTGGATCCTTCTAAAGGATCAGGTTTGGCATGTTACACAACCCTAGTAGGAATGCTAGGGTGTGTCATCCACCCCACTCCTACTCTATGTAGAAAGTTTCTATTTGAATAAACCACTACAACTCAAAAAGGGTTCTACCTTATCTTCTTATAAATAGATGGCACCCATAGAGCATAATATACAATTTTGAGAGATTGTTACTTGTAATGAATTGTAATATGTTTATGCAAGTGTACGTAGTCTTTCAAGTAATAAGTAAGTAAAAATGAGTTATCATCTCCACAGGGACTGTATAAGCTTAAACAATTAATTGCAAATTTATAATTAACAATTTGATGTAAAAAAAAAACTCAATGAATCTAGATAGTAATGATTAGATTAATTGAATGCAAAAGTGATCCCTAATGCAATTTCTAATCTAAATGCAATTTACCTGAATGTATGAATGAAGGCTTTAGCAACAATAACAATCAACATTAAATGGGCTAGGATAATTACATTAAGCAAATCAACTTACTTTCATCATGCTAACATGTTCAAAACTACTTCCATGGCAACTCGATCTCTTATGGGTTTGGAAACCAAATTAGGTCCTCTCGGATCTTTTACTTAGTTAAATATGCATGTTATTGATCATATTAGACTAAGGGTTTCTTAGCATTTATGCAAGGTCATAGGGACATTTACATTTGCAGCAGTTTAATTACATAAATCTAAAAACCATGCAAGATAATAGAGCTAACTAAAGATATTATGAACCTTAACTTAGTCGGTTTTAATGACCTAAATTAAGCATTGCACTTTTCAATTATGCGTCTACTAGCCGTCATCTGGTTAGGATCACTTAGCTAATCTAAGTGCACCCAATCACGTATGAATGAAATGCATCATGATATTAATTGAAAACATAATCAATTGAGGCACAAAACATGTTAGCATGAATTAGATAAATCTCATTAACTTAATATAATTATCCCAGCATATAGGATTTTTAAAACTTCATAGTTTATGTCAAAAGCATAAAACTCAAAGCAAACATGTTAAAATAGATAATCAAGAGGAAAGAGTAGACTCAGTTCAGTAGCCTTTCAAATCTATTCTGACTGAAGCGATCCTCCATTCTGATTAAAGCTTCTTTTGCTAAGGGTTTAGAAGGTAGCCAACTAAAGAGTGCTTCTGAAAAAGCTTTTGAGGCTAAAGAAGGGAAAGGGGATGGACGAAAAACTAGAGTGAGTGAGAGAGGAATGTTGAGAAATGAGAGATGATGGAAAAGTGAGGAATGGCAAGGTATTTATAGGTGAAGGTAAGGGTTTGAGTTTACTAAAAATAGGTTTAAATTTCCTTCCTTCCCTCTCTCATGTTGTAACACCCCAAACCCGGCCCATTCGCTATGACCAAATTTGAAATGCCACTACGGAAAACATTTGAAAAACTTTTGACTTAGAGTTAAAAACATAAAAATTTTGTTGTCTTTACTAAAACATTGTGTAATTAAAGTTCCAAATAAAATTAAGTTGTTTAAAATAAAACATTTTCAAATAATAATGTAATCGACAATTTAACTTAAAACATAATAAAAATCCTTAAATACTTAAAATGGCCCTTATTACAATAATTAAATACTTAAAATACTGAAACATAAATTGTATAAAGAAAATCCTCTTTTGCATGGGCCACCTCGTATCCACTCTAACCCGGTTCGAGCATCACCTGAAAAGATATCCCACGAGGGGTGAGTCAACAGACTCAATGTGTAACAATACACTAAAAGTCCAATCGATCATAGCAATAAAGCCCATAATATAGCAAATAATAATTTATCAATTCACATGTACATAAAAAATGAAATGCAATCCCGAACCCAACTTAGATATCCATCCGCTACACACCACCCGTACCTACCAATCACACCGTGGGGATTACTAAATCGACCCTCCATCCGCTACACACCATCGAAGGCAGTTGCTGCAGTCAACATGCACATCGCCCTTATAATCGTGGCATAGCCACCAGATAATCGTGACAGAGTCACCGGATTCATAGTATCGTGACCGAAGTCACCGGATTAATAATATCGTGACCGAAGTCACCGGATAATGTGGTAAAACCACCAGAACACTTCCCCTTTTCAATATTTCCCATATGCCCATGCAATAACATATTATTTCAATTATCATGCCATATACCCCGAAACATATCGGAATCGGACACATTTCATATTATGCATATAGCATTATTTATGATGCAGATATCATGCCTTGAACATAATCCCAAAATCATAATCAATTATCGAATATGTTTCATATTAAAATCATACATAGTACGAAGGAATAACGTACCTCAATTCACCGTACCATTGAATGGTACCCAAAGCCATAATCATTTATATTTCTTTATAAACACATCTATATTAATAAAGCTATTAATCAATTAGAAATTTAGTATAAATTACACACCTTGTAAACACAAAGAGCGATAGAATATTTAGGATTTCCGACTCTTGCCTACAACGTCGACAGAACCTACATATCACTATGTGAGAAATCGGTTATCACTAAAAGATATGGCCTTTGGTCGAATATCAACATCTTTTTACCTTGGATTAATCAAAACCCGAACGATCTCTCCCTAAACGTCGACTACAAGAAACCCTGAAATCCTCCTTCAAAGATTTTGCCATGGAGAAGTAAGAGAATTAGATTCCTAAAATCGGTTAATCCACAGTAAAATAAAGAAAAACGATTGATAGATAAACCTTACCCGAAACACGAAGATTGATTAACCCTTACTTGAACTATAAAGGAATTCGGCCTTAACAAATTAAAAGAAAAGGAATGGTGATTTCGGCTTTAACAAAAGAAGAGAAAAGATGGTAGTTTCAAATATAATGGTTTCGGTTTTTAACAAAAAGAAAAGAAAGAAAAATAGTGAAAAGTATAGGATAGTTTCGGCTATGAGAAAGAAAGAGAAGAGAAAAAGAGAATGAAAAAGAAAAAGAAAATATGAGAAATGCTTTTGGTGATAGGATGAATTCGGCTCTAGAGAGGAAGAAAAGAAATGGTAAATATCTTCAAAAGTGACAATATTTTGGTACCAAAAGAGAGTAAAACTTGAGAGGAAAAGAAGAAATAAAAAGTACCAATTTGGTCAAAAATGTAATGGCCAAAACAAAGCAAAGTTTTTTCCAAATGCCAATTGACAATTTCGGCTAAGAGAAAATATTTGGACAAAGGAAAAAGATGCACAATTTGACAACTTTTGGTCAACTAATACCTCCCTAATCCCATACCACATTCGGCCAACACATTAGCCAACACAATCCCCCTTTTTCCTCCTCAATTCTTCCCTATCAACCCCTTAATCTCCATCACAATTAAACCACCCCCTTAGCCTCTTATGCCGTCTAGGTTCATGGTCAAATGACCATGGAAAAACTTCCAAAACATCTCCCACTCTTCATGCCTTTTGTCCCCCAAACCTTCCATAACAACTTGATTCCTTACCATAACTACTAACTTACCTTTTCCTTTTGGTCTACTATCCATAAATGATAAAGTCCAAACTTATCTTAATTATAGTTGACCAACACTTAATGTAAGGTGCATAAAAATAAAGTCTTCAAAATGCTCATCATGCTACTCGAACCTCTATCCTCAAGCTACCCATTCAAATGCCATAACCACTTTGCCACTAACTCCTCATGTGCTAAATTTAACACTTAAATTAACTTAAGTGTCAAGTTCACCTAATCCACTTTACTAAATATACAATACTAAGAATTATTCTAGCTTCATAACTAAATCCAAACCTTCACAAAACTATACTAAGCCCACAATAAAAATTATACCCGAGCTAACACAAGTAACAAAATGATATTCATAAAATTTCCTAAAACCCAAGGCCCAATCCTACTAGGCCCAATTTCGGGATGTTACACATGTGGTCAGCCATGCTTCAAGGAAAAGGGATTACCAAGTCTTCTCAATTTAAATTCGAATTTCAAGCTAAAAATAGTTATAGAGTGGACGGTTTCAACAGGGAAGATGTTGGGTTGAATTCTAATTATTTTCCAACTATGGGGACCTTCAATTAAATATCCCAAAACATATTTTGGGCAGCCAACATCAAGTGTCAAAATTAGGCTTTTAATTCCCCTGTTGGACAGTTTTTTTCAGACCAATAACTTAGCAGACATGTCCATCTTTTATCACCTTCTTTACTGGGTCAAGTAGTCAACCCCATGCCCAAAATTGCATGGTCTTGCCATCCACATGGATAATTTGTACATGGCCATCTTTTATTTATTTAAATCATGTCTTCAATAGACCTCCTACATAGTGAAAAGTACATACATTAATAAAGTAACATGAATTAATACAAAATATGCATGTAAATCATGTAATTAAATATAATTTCACATACTTTTCAAATTCATGTCTAAAATTATTAATTAAGTAAAATTCACTTATTTCAATAATAATTACTCGAGATAAACATAATAATTAATTAAAAATGTGGTAAAAATATATAGAAAAACCCTATATAATTTCGAGTTTACATTACTCTACCAAAAAATAGAGAGAATTTATTCTCAACTATTAGATATATTTTTCCAAAATAACAATTTTACATGTTTCTATTAAAGAAAAAGGAATTTCAATTTTCACCCCAAAAGAGAGAAAACTTTTTTCTATTTTTGTGTTTCAATTCAACTGGTTTGAGCCCACACTCGAAGCAGTTCGTGGTACAAAAATAGCGGAGAAGATCATTTGGTTGAAAGTTGAGAATAACGAACATCCGCTAAGCTGAAAACACATGTATGAATTCACTTAGGGTTTATTGCTATAAATATAACAAACCGGGTCGACTTTCAAATTTTTAAATTTTTACTGTGCAAGAAAATTGTTTTCAAACCAATTTTTTTTCCTACAGAAGTGTAGAGACCCAGTTCTGTTCGGCCCAAGAAAAAATAAACAAATAAAAATAAATAAAAAATCTATTAATATCAAAGTCCATTTTCAAATATAATAGCCCAAATACAAAAACAACTTGAAAGCCCAACAGCCCAAAACCTTAAAAAAATCAATAACCCTAGCCCCCTTTTTGCGTCGCAGCCTCACCACATCGGCAGACGTGCTGTTGACTTCGTCCTTCTGCCACCACCACCTTCAAAACAACAGAGAAACAAAAGCAAATGATAGAAGCATAAATAGAAGAAAGAAAAGACAAAACAAATAATATAATGTATTATATTTCGGCTATAAAAGTCGAAAATAGTTTGTAACAAAAAAATGAATCAATCGAACAAAGAATACAAAAAACAAAAATTCTTGAAAAAAGGTGGTTCTTTTATATTGTTTTTTTTAAGCAAATATAAAAAATATAAAAAATGAAAAGTAGTTTTTTTTTCTTTTTACCCATTTCGCCGCGCCCCTATCGTGAAGGCCCCATTCTCCGACTTGAGAGGGCTCCGAATCCCTTGGGATTCGTTGAAGGCCCCTATCGAAAAAAGGAGAAACTGAAAGGTCTATTTGCCTTTGATCAGATTTTGGTCGAGTTTTTGGGGGTTCTAACCCAAGATCCGTGTTTTATGCATTTTGTAACGACCCGAATTTGGGCCTAGTAGAATTAGGCTTATTGGGCCTTGACCAAGGGAGCGTTTAAAATTTTTGGGAACAAGAGAACGGCACTAATGCAAGTTGGTCTTATTAGGTGAGTTGTAACACCCCAAACCCGGCTTAGAAGTTAGGCCCAAATCCGGCGTGTCACATTGAAGTGTTTTTGCAAAAACCTTGTTTTCATTGAAAACCCTTCTAGAGAAAAGTTAAGTAAAATCCATTTTGCTTTCAAAACGAGGTGTATCCAAAAAAAAAAATCATTTCCCTGTTACTATGTAAAAATTTCCTTTGACAGCGGAAGCTCGTTCTTAAAACACAATTATTTTTAAAAACTTGAAATTCGCTTAAAAGAAATAAATCCAGGTTTCGTTTCAAAATTACAATGCATAGTGGAAGTAATGGAATAATAACTAGAGGGAACCCTTATTACAATCCGAAATGAAATAACTTAAAACCTAGAATTTAGATATTACGAAAACAAGTCTAATCGTCTTGCTAGTTGGCCACCTCTGAGTCCCTCCATTCGTCGAACCGCCTACTGAGGATCACCTGAGAAAAATAAAAGAGGGAGTGAGTTTTCGAAAACTCAGTGTGTATGACCCTCGTCAAACAAACAACATACATATCATAAAAATAACATAATAATATCATACATGCAATGCAATGCGAACCCTCCCCAAATAATCCATCCGGTACACTTCGTCTCCGTCCAACCGAAACACTTCTGTAGGGATTTTTAAATCGACCCACCCATCCAATACACTTCAAGGGTAGCCCGGTTCGGTACTACCTAACGTTGCAGCAAAGCTGCTTATCATATAATAGGCTTATAAAGCCATCGATGGATCCATAGTTGTCAACCAACCATGCGATCCTCATATACTTCCTCCATTCCACAATTCCCACCCATATGCATCCTAAACAGAATATCATATGAATGTAGCAAATGTACATGTAACATCCATAAATTTTATATTGAACACGTATGGGTATTTTAGCCATTTCAAAAATCAAGGGTATTTCGGTAATCCTACCCTATAGGGGTATTTCAGTAATTTTACCCTATAGGGGTATTTCAGTAATTCTTAACAGTATGTGTCTTAATTACGAACCTTGGCCCGTCAGCAAGTCCTCGCGGCTAAGTGAACAGACACTACGCACCAGGTAATATTCCAAAGAAGAGGAGGTGGGTCACTAGGACCGCTTAAGTACCAAGCTCTCCCTAGATCTAATCCTAGACATGCATATGTCCGTTGCCACACTCTACCCTAGCGACTTGTCCACAGACATGTTTGATTATTAACTTAAGTTTTATGCTGTTTAAGAATTCATCAGAACGAAGCCTAGAGTCCATTAAAACCCTAGCATGCATTTATAAAATCCCATAAGGCCCACTAAGCCCAATCATGTCCATATATCCCATTAGGCCCAATCATGTATAAGTAGCCCATTAGGCCCAATCATAATCAAATCATACAATCATCCATATCAATCCATTATTCAATTTCACATATCAACTCTTGTCGATTTGGGCCCACGAGCTCAGCAGGCCAATTTAGCCCCGTCTGGCCCGGTCGGTCAAACAGTGGCCCGAGACCATGAGATCGCTCTCTTGGGCCCGGTAGTCGTATCGGTGTTCCCACACGAATAATCGTACTCTCGTGTGGTTGCCAGTGCCAACCTTTTGGCTTTTCAGCTTTTCGGCATTTCGATTTTTTTTTCGAGATTTCGACTTTTGCCGATTTGTTGTGTGTGAAGTGTATGTAGACACCTTGTAAACGAGACGTGTTACACTATCCTCAGCCTTGAACCTACAACCAATACCAACCTCCAATCAATCACACACTTAACCACAATATTTACCAAAAACCGAAGCCTTACCTTAACCTTACCGTGTGCCACCAGTCCTAATAGCCCTTCTTTAGCTACTACTCACGAATATCCCCTAGATCTACATCAATCTTAATCGTTAAAGACAAAATAATAGGTGACTTGTATCCACTTAAGTCACCCTTTCCCTTACTATAGGCTATTCGGCCAACTTATCCTTAAATTAAGAACACTTACCCAAAAGCTGAAACGTATGGATAGCTTTTCGGCAGAGACTTGTAGATCCAAGCTTGATTCTGATTTTTCTAAGATTCGATCCACCAAAAATTAAAGGAATGATGGCAGCACGATAGAGATTTGGTCACTAGAGTATTCAGCACAAGATTTGGGGCGATGAAGAAATCGGCTCCAAGAGCAAAGGTTTTCGGCTTTTGAAGTCACGAATATTCGGTCCCAACAATTGAGATGAAGGTGGGACGACACAAGCAATAGAGAAAGAAGAGAATGATATTCAATTTAAGGCTTTAGAAGAAAAGAAAACACATAAGGAAGAGGCGAGGTTTAGAACAGAAAAAAACGAATGAGAATTCGATAGAGCACTATAGTTGCCGAAATAGCACAGGGGGAATTCAGCACCCCCTATTTATACACAAAACCGACCCCCCAAAGTCCCAATCGGCTCCAACTCTTCCCCTTCTCATCTCCTTGATAACTCCCCAATCCTTTTCCTAAATTTTCTCTTCTGATCTCTCTCCTTAGAGTCCATCATCACACCACTTCCAACCTTCTAGAAGGTCAAAATTAAACTCCTAAAAAAATACTAAACTGGGATTCGAACCTAGGATCTCCTTGCTAGCCCATAACGCCACCTTCCTATACCTTAAGTGGCGTCACTTAGCCACTCCACCACAAGGCTCTTTGATGCCATTTTTCGCTATTTTTATTTAAAAGCCCATCTACTCACTGCCTTGGTTCCTTTAATAATTAATTAAAAATTCATTCTCCTCAAAGTTCAAACCCAGAACTTCTCCAACACCCCTAGACACTCCAAGTTTATTAAACCCTTAAAGCCAACATGTCATTTGCTTAAAAAAATTTTATGAGACCCAAAGCCCAAAGCCCGAAGCCCAATTCATCTAAGCCCAAAATTCAGGGCATTACATGAGTGATTTTGGAAGGTTAGGGGACTTCTATGAAGTCCCAGGATCAAACTTGGGCTTTAGAAAAAATTTTGGTTATAGGTGAGTAAAACCCTGGGAGTTAGTAAGTAGGCTTTAAGAATAAAATGTGGAGAAAAACGACACAAAAGGAGTTGTGGTCTAGTGGCAAATGGCGCCGCATGGGAGACAAGGGAATGACGCTACACAAGGAAGCAAGGGGTCCAAGGTTCAAGTCTTGGCGCTTGCATTTCATTTTGATTTATTTTTTAAGTGAACTTAGACTTTGGCCCATAGACTTATATTCAATTGCGCATGATTTTAGACACAAGAGGAGCTTGTGGCCTAGTGGCTAGCGACGTGGATTAAGTTACAGGGGAGCCTGAGTTCAAATCCCATCGCAAGCAAAAAGGGATATTTATTTTGCTAAGTTGGGACGGCCAGAGTTTGTGTTGGAATTAAACTCTGCTGAAGGAGGGATCCCACATCGGGAAGCTAGCAAGAGGGAAGGTGAGAAGCTGGCTTTAAATAGAGCAATCTATGAGGAGAGTAAGCATACCTGGGTTGGCGTTTGGGCATAGGAGTGTTCGGAGCGCGAATCAACTCCAGATTCCTATCAGGTGTGTATTTCGCACTACTCTAGCTATAGAGCGGCAAATGGCGAAATGCCGATCACACGGCGATGATAACCACATGAGCGTGCGAGCGCACGTGTGGGGGCTTCGACGCGATAGTTGATGCCATCATGAGTGTTCTTGTGGGTTAGGCTGTTTGGGCCTCGATGGGCGAAAATGGGGCATGTGGGGCCAATGGGCCCGTCGGCCCATATGAATAAATTATATGATTGTGTAGTAGATATTGGACTAGACTATGTGAATCTCATATCTGTGGCTAGATTTGGGCTAAATAGGCCACACGAGCATGTAGGTCCATTTGGGCCGAGAATGGGCCCTAGGCCCATTCACATCATTATCTCTGTTTGAAATACCCTCGATTTATGAAATTACCAAAATACCCTAAATTTGTGAAATTACCGCAATACCATTGGCTTATAAAATTACTGAAATACCCCTAGTTTGTGAAATTACCAAAATACCCCTGACTTGTGAAATTACCGAAATACCCTCAGTTTGGGAAATTACTGAAATACCCCTAATTTATGAAATTACCAAAATACCCTCAATTTGCGAAATTATCGAAATACCCTTAGCTTGTAAAATTACTAAAATACCCCTGGTTTGCAAAATTACTAAAATACCCTTTATGGGTAAAGTTATCGAAATACCCTCGACGGGTAAAATTATCGAGATGCGCTTACGAGGCGAAATGACTATTTTACCCCTAACTGATTAAATGACCGTTGTATCCTCGGGGTGGTACTATTGTTGTATGTGTTAATTGTATGATTGATTATGTTTGAGATGCACTGCATACATGTATTAGTTATAAGTAGAATTACCGAAATACCCCTAAAGGGTAGGATTACCGAGATACCCTTATTGGGTAAAATGACTATTTTGCCCTTGTAGGTAAATGACTGATTTAGACTGTGAATTTGACTGATTTGACTGTGATTGTATAACTATGAGTTTAACTGACTTAACTGTGGGCGTGTGACTGATATGCTGTTAATATATGTTTAGATGACTGTTACTGAGCATGGCCATTTTGCATACATGTGTAATGATTGAGCATGACATACACGACATATTGTATGGGGTTGGGATTTGTATTTTGGAGAAAGTATTGTACTGGTGGCTATGCCACGTTTTACTGATTTAGTGGCTTTGCCACGTATATTGATTCTAGTGGCTCAGCCACGTATACTGTTACTAGAAGCTTTGTTGCGTTGATATTAGCAGCTCGGCTGCGCTTTTGGTGTGTAGGGCTGGGTGGGTCGACTTGGTCCCCACATGGTGTGTAGGGTTGGTACAGGTGGTGTGTTGGCTGGACTGGGTTGGGATGCATCCTCATACTATTGCATATCTGTTTATGAGATCTGCCACTGTACTAGGCTTAGGCTGCTTGTTCTGTTATTGGTTTGGGCTAGGCCCAATTGATACTGTTATGGGCTATGACCCAAATAATTTCTTAGTGGGCTTTGACCCATGTATGCTCTGATCTATACTATATTGTGACTGTTGCAAGGGCTCCGGCCCAGACTGTTTAGGTTTTTGCTTCTGTATACTGACTGTTACTTTGGTAAAGGGATTACACACTGAGTTTTCATAAACTCACCCCGTTTTTAACTGTGCAGGTAATCCTCAGCCTTAGACAGATCAGAGCTGCGAGGGACTCGGAGGTGACCACACGTCCGATTGGCTTTAAAGTACACGTCCTATTTTTATTTTAGTTTAATTTGTTGGGTTATAAATTTTGTAATAAGGCCTTAAGATTTCTGAACTTTAAGTTTTGGGATTTTATTGATTGTTTTATAATTGCTAGAAGTAGAACACAATTTATCGGAAATAACTATTGTTTTTCAAAATATCTCGTTCCGCAACTATTTTAAATTAAGCTTTCTGTAACAAACAAGGTTTTAAAGATAATAATGTTTTCCAAGAATGATTTCTAGTAAACCACGTTTTGAAAATAAGCAAGCGAAGTCTGAGGTTTTGAATAGCAGAAAGTTTTAAGTTGTAAGAAGGGTTTCTAATGAAAGCATGGTTTTCAAAAAACTCTTCAATGTGACATGCCAGATTCGGGCCTAACTTCTAGGCCGAGTTTGGGGTGTTACACGTTTAAAAGATCAAAATGGCTCTTTTTGGGGATTTTTGGCCATCAGGGGTGGCGGTCGCAATTGCCGATGATCGATGGCCACGGTGGACGTACGACGGCGCCTTGGCCGGATGAGGGGGTGGCTTGAGAGAAAAAAAAAAGAAGGAAGAATTTTTTTAAAAAAAAGAACATGTTTTGAAATGATTTTTTTTTAATATTTTTAATTTATATAAGCTTAGTAAAACGACACCATTTCATAGTGGCCCCAAATGTCCCAAAACAAAGCCGTTTTGGGGCCAACCCGATGACCTAATCCGAATCCATCTAGGATCTGAGTGTTTTCAAGGGGAGGGTCTAATTGCCTTTTTGGTCCTTTCGCTTTTTTTGCCCCTTTTTAATTTCATCCTATTCCTTTTTATTTTTTTAATTTTTACCCCATAATTTTAATTTCCTTGCAAATCGATCCTTTGACCCACTGTTGAACTAAAGAGATAACTTGGGGTTGGGAAAATTTCACTTTGAGTCCCTGTACTTTTTTATTTTATTTTAATCTCATCCTTTATGTTCTGTTTTTTTTAATTTATACTTTAAATTTTAATGCACTTTTAGTTCAGTCCCCTGTTTATTTAATTTCGCCTATTTACTTACTGTTTCTTTTATTTCAGCACTTGAAATTCATGTTATTTATATTCCTTTTTTACTATGCATTTTTATTTTTATCCTTGTTATTATTATTTTTTATTTATATTGGTATTACGGTAGTAACCATGACATGACTATTGATATTTTTATTATGAATTGATGTTCTTATTACTATTATAGTTGTATTATTATTATTTACTAGCATGGTAATTTTTTTATTTTTATTTATTATTCTAATATCATCATTTCATTTTTTTTACCGACATAACTAAATTATTTTATTTTTCTATCACCATGCCATGTATCATGTTTAAATATATTTATCCACTTTCATACTATGCCCAAATAAATTAATTGCATATCACTTTAAATGTTATATTCGTTTTTATCCCACGCATAGAAAATAATTAAAACTGAGGCAATGTTCTTTATTTAAGGATTCGGGAAGTAGTGCCCTAACTTACGGGGTTTGATTTTCTCTTTGAACCTAAATAATCGAACATCTTTTTTAAAATTCAAGATGCTTAGGATTTAGGTGATAATCAAATGATGAGCATTCTTGCTTTCTGGAATTTGAGACATCGTGCCCTAACTTACGTGGCATGATCTTTTCTTTTCGATTAACTCAAAATAAAACTTGTTCCACAAAATTTAATTTTTAGCTAGAGATATTTTAATAAAATCATGCAAAGAGGGGTTGTATTTTAAATTCTCTTTGAATTTTCAATTTACGACACTAAAAAATCAAGTAATCAACTAGGTAGCAATTTTGGGCGTTATGAGGCTGTTAATCCTTCCCCATATGTAATCGACCCTCGAACCCACTTCTTGGATTTTGTGGACCAAAAATTACCATTTTAATAAAATTCTTATTAAAATGATTAAGTTTCAAGGTGATCCGATCACACATAATAAAAAGGATTGGTGGTGACTCCATTTTCATTTTTTTTAAAAAAAAAAGTTGATTTCAAAAAAGGTTTCGACAGCTTGGCGACTCCACTTGGGAGAAAATAAGAGAATCAAGTCGTGAGTTGATTACTTTTTGGTCTTTTTGTCAAAAATTGATAATTTGATTTAAATTGATGATCCCCTTATTGTATTTCATCCTTCATGTTTTATTTTAGTGGTATATAATGTCTTTATTATCTCAAGTTACATACATCTGTTTTATTGGTTCGAGAGCTTCTCTTCGTATATTTCTACATATATATTGCATGGCGTAATCATTCCATTTTACCCTTCTTAAGTGGGAGTGAGAAGCTATTCTTTCGTGAGGTCTTCACCTCGGCATAGGATACTGGATCGCTTTCGGGATACATTGTAACACTCCTAACCTGTATCCGTCGTCGGAATAGGTTTACGGAGCATTATCGGAGCTTACATTTCAAAATTATCAAAAAAATTAAATAATTTACTTCACAATATCAATCATAGAAAGTTCCATTAATAACATACATATTTTCCCTTATACAAGCCCTCGAGGTCCTAAAAACACATTAGAAACAAATTGGAACTAAATCGGAAACATTTAGAATTTTTTGGGAAAAGATGAAAATTTTCAAACTGCAAGGATGACATGGCCAGGTGGCTAGGCCGTGTAACTGCCTGACTTGCAACCCTTAGTAAGCTACAGGGGACACACGTCTGTGTCTCTGTCCGCGTGGATGAAAAATAGGCCATTTCTAAGCGATTTTTCTTCCCCAGTCATGCACACCCCTATAACCAATTTTTGCACATGTAATCAAGCATCCAAAATTCATCAAATAATGCATCAACAAGCTAAATCAATAAGGTATATATATACACAACCAATATGCCCAATGGGCACCTCAAATCACAACAACCATACATGTATAACTAAATGCTTAGTTTAGCCAAAACTTACCATTTGTACACATATCAAATCCACGCTCATATGTACCAAATTTATCATTTAACAATTAGCACCATTAACCATATATGTCAACTACATTCCATATACCAAAATAACCACATTTAACCGAGTCAAAGAACATGCCATTACATACATTTTAAATACCATTTCAGCTTCCATCATTTAAGCATCATAAAGATTACAAAATAAAGCACCATAAGGCGACAAACCTATATCAACCTAACAACCATTTCAATCACTCAAAACACCATAATTACAAGCCAAAACATAATGGCTATAATATCAACCAAAACACCAATACATGTGCATACTTAAACAATTTTCACTAACATGTTTTCATGCCAAAATATAACATAATTGATACCAATTTGGCCATTTAAATATACATTAACACATACCAACAAGATATTAATAGTACCTTAAGTACCTCAATCCAAGGCAACATTTCATGCCATAATCATCAACCAAGATGACATATACCAAACTCTTAAATTAAACATTAGACATGGTCCACCTATACATGCCATTATAACCTTAACCAATACATCGAAAACTACCGATATAACTACTGCATAGTGTGATAGATTTTCGACGTGCTTCCAACCCGATCGAGCTTTCGATAATTAAAAAGTAAATGAAAGACAATTGCGTAAGCAATGAATGCTTAGTAAGCTCGAATAAACTTTAGTAATATCAATCCATTTTAAATATGAAATTTATACATATCAAGAATAATCCTATATCGATAACACAAGATTCATGAAACCATATTCAACAACTCACAAAGGGAATAAATCCACAACATCACAATACATATCATCCCTAGCATAATAGGATTTTATAAAACTTTAAACCCTTTCAAATTTTCTTATTTTCATTTCATTTCATTACTTTCCATTGCATTTACTTTCTTTAACTTAAATAACAACATCAATTCAACTCATCATTCCCTTTTTCATCATTTAACATTTCAAATATGAACTTACTATTTCATTACCTTTCCACGACCGTTCCTTATGCATAACATACAAGACATAAGCATATCATCAACCATAGCCACAAGCTAGTGCATTTAAACATAGCTCTTTTGGAATTAACCACATGATAAACCATTTCATAAGAAATTACATAATTTAAACCTGACCACTCTTTCATGAACACAAGCATATTTCCATTTGGGCACTTACCATTACAATGCATAACCTATAAATTAACATGGCATGATCCAACCAAAGCTTGGCCAAATTCTAAGCATTCATACCAAACAAGTTAGCATACATAATACAAATCATACGAAAAGACTTTAGAGGAATGGATGTCGAATTGGGAAGGACCTTATGTGGTAAAAAAGGCCTTTTCTAGATGAGCATTGATTTTGACCGAGATGGACGGCAGAAATTTGCCCAACTCTGTGAATTCAGATTCAGTCAAGAGATATTTCACCTAAAAAAAGAGGAAAAAAAGGAGAGGCCAAGGCGAAAACCCGCAAAGGGAGTCTTGAGACCAAAAGAGTCTTGAGTTGAAAACCTGAAAAGGGCAGCTCAATTTTTGATCAAAGATTGGGCATGTGGTAGTCTTGTCCCCTCAGAAATAACAAGGAGAAACTTTGCATCTTGGAGCATCAACAAAGTACTTTAGACCTCCTAGACACATATTAGGCTCAAAATGGTCCTCAAGAAGTTTGTGCGGAGAAGCTCATACTGCGATATCTGGGGCACCTGATTTCATTTTCACTCACTTTGTGTTTTAGCAATGTTTGCTACTATGATCAATCTTTTCATTTAGAGATTTGCTCGCAATAAATTTCAGTCTTTTCCATTGTTATAACCTTGTTCAAGCATTGTTTCATTGAAATAACGATTAATAGGCTAACAATATTAAACTAAAAGGATTTCTGGATGTTGCTCTGAAAAATCTCTAAATAGTACAAGGACCTGAAACAGGACCACTGGTTAGAACTGACCAAATTTGAAGGTTGGAAAGATCTAAGAACGAATAGTCCGAATTGTGATTACCTCTTCGGGTTTCCTGTCAAAGATACCAAATCTTAACAAGAAGGCATGGTAACACATCAGTGATAAAACCTTGACAAACAACGAGCAATGTCAACCTACGCACTAAAAAGGGGATCATTCTCAAAAATGTCATTCTGCATTCATACAAAAATTATTCATATACATCTAGTTAGGAGCATTTGATTCATTCTAATCATAATATCCTAATCGCTTGGCATAAAATATAGGCCTATGAAATGGATTATACAGGTCTTGTTCCCTAGAGAATGGTGTAACAGATTAGTGAAAGAACAGATCCTATACCCCTGAAATTGTAGTGGGTCAGGTTGAAGTCGCCATAGCGAATCTTATCTCCTTTAAGTTGCAATGGAGTAGATTGAAACTACAAATCCTATACCCCTGAAGTTGCAGTGGGTCAGATTGAATCTGCCATAGCGAATCTTATCTCCCTGAAGTTGCAGTGGAGCAAGGTGAAGCTACAAATCCTATATCCCTGAAGTTGTAGTAGATTGGATTGAAGCTACAATTTCTATACCCCTGAAGTTGCAGTGGATTGGAATGAAACTACGATGGCAAATCTTATCTCCTGAAGTTGCAGTGGAGCAAGATGAAGCTATGAATTCTATATCCCTGAAGTTGCAGTGGATCAAATTAAAGCTCCAATTTATATACCCCTGAAGTTGTAGTTGTAACATCCTGGTATTAGGGGCTTTGCATTTTATGTATCTGTGTGTTTGGTGTGATTTGGTTGTTAATTTGGTATGTTTGGGGGATTCCGGGAAGGCTCGGGGTTAAGCTTGAGCCTTGGTGAAAATTTTGTTTTTAGGCACTTTAGGGGAGAGCTAGTTGAGACAGGCCTTAAGGGTAATTACTTGTGTTTGTAAAACACAAGAAGAGGTGTGGTAAAGTGGCAAGGAGATGGCACTTAAGGTGCAGGGAAGTGGCATCACAAGGGAGCAGCAGTAGGGAAGAGGTTCGAATCCCATAAGCCTCACTTTGAAGCTTTATTTTCTTTTGGCACCTGGATGGGGGAGAAGCGGATTCGGCCAGGACTCTGAGGGAGTGAGAGAAGAATGAGTCAAACATTTCGAATGGGTGGCCATGATGAGTTTGAGGGGTTTGAACGAGTCAACAAGGTTTGAATGGTTGAAGGGGAGTGAAAGTAGGAGAAAATCGTGGGTTGGTGTAGGTGAAGTGGTGGCCGAAAGTGGGGGGTCTCTTGAGAGGGGGTTACGGTTAACAAAGAGGGATGTTGGTGAGAGCACAATGGGTTTTGACTTGTTTTGTGGGTGTGCCGAATTTGTGTGGGAACTTTGGTTTTGTTTTTTTTTTGAGTTGCCTAGTTGATGTGTGCCGAAACTTCTTAAGAGCATCTAAAGTCTCCTTTCATTTTTTTTTTTTGGTTTGGTTTTCTCAACTTTTCTCATCTTTTCTCCCTTGATTTCAAACCTCTCCATTTGTGCACTTTTTCTTTCTTAAAGTTACCAAAACACCTTTGGCCGAACCTTTCTTCACCATTCACCCTTCACATTTGAATTCGTTTTCTTTTACTATTTTCTTCACAAGTCGAATCCCTTGAAGTCACCTTCCTTGCCGAATCTTTTTCATCTTCTTTGCTCTTCTCTTAAACACCATAACCCAACCGAGTTCAACTCTCATTTCCTCTCTTGCAAGCCGAAACCTTGCATCTGTCCTATTAACACCCTATTGTTTTTCTCTTAGCCGAATAGTCCTTGTTATCCCAAGCGACTCGGTTCCACTCTGCTTCTGGATTGTTGAAGGTAAGATCTTCCTTTCTCTTTGGTTAAAAGCCAAATCTTCTTTCTCTTCTTTCGGCTTTCTTCTCTTTTCTTTTTTGTTCTCCGTATCCTTCTTCGCTAACCGAACCTTTGGTTCTTTATCAACTTGAATTGATGCTGCCCGTGTAGCTTAAGGCTTGAAGGGGTTACTCGTTGCTGCCTAATCCATTTTGGTTATTCTTCATCAATATCGCAAGGTAAGGGGGTTCTCCCGATTCCTCCTATCCTTTCAGTTTTATGAGAGCCATAGTCGAATGGCTATTTGTTATTGACTAATGGCTTGCGACTAATCTCTTTCCCTTCTTCTTTTCTTGTTTTGGGGACATTACTCCGGGAAACTCCTTTAGGTGAGTTTTTGTAGTCCAAAGCCGAAGGGTTGTTGTTCGCCGAATCGGATCACTCTATTTCGGTTCTTGAGGTAAGGAGCCATTTTGTGATTTCTTGGTCATTTATTCCTAACAATGGTGATATGCCTTAACCAATTCTGTTATTAGTCAATCTACGCTTCTCCTTGTGTACTGATCAAAGATTCTCCATGGATGCGAGTGCTAGCCAATCTAAGGAAGGGAGCGAACCCATAGTTTTGGCTTCTAAGTTTAAAAGGTGTGCGGTGTCGACAGTTCGGGATTTTTCTCCGGGCTGTGGTAGAGAGCCGACGTCTGCCTGGGATAGGCAAATAGCCTCGTTAGTGAAAGCGTCGATGTAGAAAGCTTAGTGTTACGCGTTATCAGGTGTGTATTACTTACATATTTCTTACTGTTTGCGTTATTAACTGCATTGGCTGAAAGCCGAAATGACTGTATCGACAGTCGAGATACCCTTGTGGGTAAGGTTAGAAATACCGGGTAAGTTCTACTATGACGGTAGTTCGATATTATGCATGTATGTATGTTTGATGCTATGCATGTATGAAATAGTTATTTGTTACACATGGTGATTATGCTTGCATTCATATTTAGCATGATGAAATGAGCATGGGCTCGGGATTGAATGGAAGGGGAAGTGTGAACTAAGTGACTATTGTCACGGTGGTCTAAGAACCACAGTGGTTGAAACCACGTATGCTTATATCAGTGACTTGTCTCGGTGGTTTAAGACCACAATGGGTTGGCCCCACGTATGCATAAATTTATCAGAGATCGTCACGGTGGTCTAAGACCACAGTGGGTTGGCCCCACGATTATATATTATAGTGACTCAGTCACGAGTGGTGTGGGACCACGGTGGTCATGAACCACAGTGGCATAATGCCACGGGTGTTTGGATGGAAGGCGGGATTGGGCTGGGCTACATTTCATGCATGTGTTATATGCCATATTGAGTGGGCTAAGGCCCAATGTGCATCTGTGGGCTTAAGGCCCAGTTTGCGTATTCGGGGATTTACACACTGAGTCTCGGTGACTCACCCCTCTGCTAATTTTGTAGGTAATCAGTAGATGACGGGTTTTTGAGCCGGGACGGACTTGAGGTGGCCATGCGTTGCGATGTCTTTAGTAAACTCGTACATTATTTTGAATTAAACTTTATTTCGGGATTGTAATCTGTAATAAGGCCGCTTTAACTTTATTTCAGGATTTTGATTAAATGTTGATTTTATATATGTTGTGAACTATCGAAAAATGGGGTTTTCTTAAAAACGTAAATAAAGGTTTTCCAAAATATTAACGAACGGATCACAAGCAATAAATAATTAAACTTGGGAGTTTCATAAAGACTACAAATATTGTTTTTTTAAAAGGTCACGTTCCTCAACATTGTTTTCAATTGACACCTTACTGAAAATTTTTCTAAGTTTGGTTTTACGAAATAAACCCGATTTATACTCTTAGTTAACTTAATTTGAAATTGATAAGGTTCTTAAATAGCCCTTCACATGGATTCACTAAACGAAAGATTTTTCTTAAGTCGCAATGTTCCTTTAAAATGTCCTTTAAAAATTACCCTCCCTGTAACAATCTAGATTTGGTCGTAGCGTTTTGACCGGGTTTGGGGTGTTACAGTAGTGGGTCAGATTGAATCTACAATGGCGAATCTTATCTCCCTAAAGTTGTAGTGGAGCAGATTGAAGCTACAATTCCTATACCCCTAAAGTTACCGTGGGTCGGAATGAAACTACAATGGCAAATCTTATCTCCCTGAAGTTACAGTGGAGCAAGATGAAGCTACAAATCCTATACCCCTGAAGTTGCAATGGTTCGAATTGAAGTTAGCATAACGAATCTTATCTCCCTAAAGTTGCAGTGGAGAATATTTAAGTTACAAATCCTATACCCCTGAAGTTGCAGTGGGTTGGATTGAAACTACAACAACAACTCTTATCTCCTTGAAGTTGCAATGGGGCAAGATGAAACTATAACACTAAATCTTGTCTTCCTAAAGTTATAGCGAAGCAGATACAGTGAGTAGAGTAACCAATGGATTGAAAGAATGCTACTTGAGAAAGAGAATCACCAAAGAAGTCGAGATTCAACAAGACCAGACAAAATTAGTCCTCTTTAAAGTCTTTGATCCATTCCCATTACACGACAATGAGCAAAGTTGTAACACCCCTTGCCCGTATTCTACGCAGAAATCGGGTATGAGGTGTTACGGTACTTAACTAGCACTATCATACAACTTTGGGCTATCAAACTCATTTTAATAAAAAGATTTATCTGTTCCCATGTCTATCATCCTTATAATGGACCTATGAGGCCCTAAACATCCTTCCAAAAAGTTTCGAAGAAAATTTTCAAATTTTTACGCACTTAAGAAAATTTTACCTACACAGGGGCCATAGGCTCGTGGGGTAGATGACACGCCCATGTGTTATCTCACATGCCCATGTTCGACGCCCGTGCTCGACACTGACTTGAGTCGCACGACCTAGACACACGCCCATATGAGAGGTCCGTGGTCACCTCTGATTAATCCACACGGCCTGGGCACGCCCGTGTGCTTCAACCGTGTGACAATTTAAACTCCAATTTCAAGATGCAGACTTCACATGGCCTGAGCACACGCCCTTGAACTGGTCGTATGTCACACACGGCCTAGACACACGCCCGTGTGCCTACCCATGTGGACAAGAGCAAGGCTATTTGCCAAGCTTTTTACACCCCTCTAGCTCACACCACATGAATCCATTCAACATACTAATAAAAAACTCATAATTGATATGAACTTCCATGAATAACTTCATATTTCCAGAAATGATAAAGTGAGCCATCAACCATGGCATTATACAAAATGGATATCTTAAAATGGGGCCAACACATTTTGGCCAAAATGACAAAATAATCTAACTAGTCTAGCCCCTATACATGCCATAAACAAACTCACTAAATCTAGATATACCAAGATGAGCTGATAGTGTGGGCGATCTTCTGGTTATCCTCGTAACTCGGCTCAGCTCTTAAACTCTCAGTACAAAACACGTCAACTAACGGTTTAATCCATCACCTTGCCCTTTCCACAGTCAAGGTTGATTCTGCGTCCTTCTTGGTTTACTAGGGAGTATGTTGGCTGAAAGTTTGAGCTTCAAAACCCTTGTTTTCACTTCAAATTTTTAGTGGGAATGAGGAATAGTAAAAAGATGATAACATCTTTATTCATCTTATTTTTTTCATTTTTATCACCTAATATCCACCAAATTTGACCAACATTAAAATCTTGTCTCCCTAGCTCCTATATGGCCGGCCATCACTAGATAAATGGCCTAATTGCACTTTAAAAATCTCTAATTTACATTCTATAGCTATTAGGTACCTCTACCTTATAAAATAGAACTTTCGCACTTTATGCGATTTAGTCCTTTTTCATAATTAAGCATGAAATCATCAAAATTAAAGCACCAAAAATTTCATGCATCCATATAATTCTGCTACAACATATAAAACAACATCAAAATAATTTTCTCGACCTCGGTTTTGTGGTCTTGAAACCACTATTCCGGTTAGCCTTAAAA
This sequence comes from Gossypium australe, assembly GCA_005393395.2. Taxonomy (NCBI): domain Eukaryota; kingdom Viridiplantae; phylum Streptophyta; class Magnoliopsida; order Malvales; family Malvaceae; genus Gossypium; species Gossypium australe. Next base: position 33,852,162 of record CM016615.1, on the reverse strand, counting down.
TCGGGTTGTTATAACTCTCCCCCCTTTAGAGATTTTCGCCCTCGAAAATTTTACCGGTAAAGAGGTTTGGATATTCCTCTCTCATGGTTTCTTTCGGTTCCTACGTAGCCTCTTCTACACCGTGTTTTTGCCATAACACTTTTACTAAGGCTATGTCCTTATTCCTCAACTGTTTCACTTCTTAAGATAAGATTTTAACCGGCTCCTCCTCATATGTCATAACCGGTCGTATCTCAATTTCTGTTGGAGGAATCACATGCGAAGGGTCGGAGCGATACCGTCTTAACATCGATACATGAAACACATTATGTATTTTCTATAACTCTACCGGTAAAGCCAACTGATATGCCATTGGCCCAATCTTTTCGGTAATCTCATACTGCCCTATGAAGCGCGGACACAATTTCCCCTTTCAACCAAATCTCAATATCTTCTTCCACGGGGACACTTTCATAAATACTTTGTTGCCCAATTTATACTTTATTTCCTTTCTTTTCAAATCCGCATACGATTTTTGTCAGTCTGAAGTAGCTTTCAGACTATGCTGAATCACTTTCACCTTTTCTTCAGTCTCTTTAACTAGATCGACACCATGAATCTGCTTCTCACTCAGCTCGGTCCAATACAAAGGAGTCCGACACTTACGACCATACAATGCTTCATACGGTGCCATTCGTATACTCGACTGATAACTATTGTTGTAAGCAAATTCGACCAAGGGTAGGTATCTTTCCCAACTACCTTCGAACTCTAACACACAACACCGAAGCATATCCTCAAGAACTTGGATTACCCTCTCAGACTGACTGTCAGTTTGAGGATGGAATGCAGTACTAAAATTCAACCTTGTACCTAAGGCCTCTTGTAACTTCTTCCAAAACCTCGAAGTAAATCTCATATTTCTATCCAAGATAATGGATACAGGCACTCCGTGTAATCTTACCACCTACGTAATATACAACTCGGCCAACTTATCCAGTGAATAATCAACACGCACTGGTATAAAGTGAGCCGACTTTGTTAATCTATCAACGACAACCCACACAACATCTTTCTTTTTCGGGGTCATAGGTAACCCCGCCACAAAATCCATAGTAATTCAATCCCACTTCCACTCGGGAACCATTACTGGCTGAAGTAATCCCGAAGGCACTTGATGTTCAGCTTTCACTTGTTGACAAATTAAACATCTTGTTACAAACTTAGAGATGTCCCTTTTCATTCCCAGCCACCAATAAAATTTCTTCAGATCATTGTACATTTTTGGTACTGCCCGGATGTATTGACAAATAACTACTGTGTGCTTCATTCAATATCTTCCGAATCAACTCACCATCCTTAGGAACACAAATCCTATCATGGAACATTAAACAACCATCAGGACTCACCCAGAATTCAGAATCATTCTCCGATTCGTACTTAGCTTTCTTAGCTTGTAGCTCATTATCATTCCTTTGAGCCTCACATATTTGTTGAACAAATAGTGGCCTAACTCCCAGCTCGGCAATATGGCACCATAATCAGAAAATGACAAACTCGTACTCATAGCTCTCAAAGCATACAAGGATTTTCTACTTAGTGCATCCGCAACTACGTTCGCTTTTCCCGGATGGTAATCAATCGCTAGCTCATAGTCCTTCAATAACTCAAGCCACCGCCGTTGTCGCAAATTCAAATCCTTTTGATCCATCAAGTACTTCAAACTTTTATGGTCTGTGAAAATTCGGCATTTCTCACCATACAAATAATGTCGCCAAATTTTTAACGCGAAAACAATCGTAGCCAACTCCAAATCATGAGTCGGATAATTCTTCTCGTGCGATTTCAACTGCCTCGAGGCGTATGCGATTACCTTGCCCTCTTGCATCAACACACAGCCGAGACCATTTAATGGCGTGTCACTATAAACCACAAACTCTCTGCCCGACTCAGGTTGCACTAAAATCGGTGCCTCAGTCAACAATGTCTTCAATCTCTCGAAACTCTGTTGGCATTTTTCAATCCATTCAAACTTAACATCCTTATGCAACAGTTTCATCATCGGGGTGGCAATCATAGAAAACCTTTTCACGAACCGTCTGTAGTACCCCGCTGAACCCAAAAAGCTTCTAACTTCCGACACGTTTCCTAGCGCTTTCCACTCCACAATAGCCGAGATTTTTCCCGGATCAACTCTAATACCCTTACCCGACACAATGTGTCCAATAAATCCAACCTCTCGAAGCCAAAACTCACTTTTACTAAATTTAGTGTACAACTGATTGTCTCTTAAAGTCTACAATACCATTCTCAGATGCTCTACATGTTCACTCTCATCTCGAGAAAAAATCAATATGTCATCAATGAAGATAACCACAAACTTGTCCAAATACGGCCGGAAGACATGATTCATTAAGTCCATAAAAACAACAGGAGCATTCGCTAAACTGAACGGCATGACCATAAACTCATAATGGCCATACCTTATCTGAAATGCCGTTTTCGACACATCTTGCTCCTTACCTCTCAACTGGTAATAATCGGACCTCAGATCAATCTTGGAGAACACTGTAGCTCCCTTTAGCTGATCAAATAGATCGTCTATCCTTAGTAAAGGGTACTTGTTCTTCACAGTTACTTTGTTGAGCTGTCTATAGTCTATACACAATCTCATCGATCCATCTTTTTTCTTTACAAAAGTACCGGAGCACCCCATGGTGAATAGCTCGGTCTTACAAAACCCTTATTCGTTAACTCTTGCAATTGAACCTTCAATTCTTTCAATTCTAGTGGGGCCATCCTATATGGAGCAACTAAAATAGGTGTCGTTCCCGGAATTAACTCAATTCCAAACTCGACCTCTCTAATTGGGGGTAGTTCGGGTAACTCTTCCGAAAATACATCCGAATACTCACTTACAACCGGCATTGTTTCAATCTTTACTTCAGACTCTTGAGTATTCAACACGAAAGCAAGATAAGACTCGTACCCTTTTCTCAGATATTTCTCAGCCACCATGGAAGAAATCATCAACAGTAAACTATCTGACTCACCTGATTCAACTCGAATAACATCTCCGTTTTCACATTTCAGTTCAATAAATTTACTACCACAGTTCACTAAGACACTATGGGTAGTCAACCAATCCTACCAAGAATCAGATCAAATTCATCAAATGGCAACAACATACGGTTTTCCGGAAAACAATAACCCCTAATTGTCAAAGGACAATTCCTACACACCTTGTCAACTAACACATGTTTACCTAACGGGTTTGACACCTTTACCACATATTTCGGTGACTCAATAGTCAGACTCAAACTAGATGCCAATCTCATACAAATATAAGAATGAGTTGACCCCAGGCTAATCAAAGCAATAACAAAGGTGTCATGAAGAGAAATTGTACCCGTTATTACATCTGGCGATGATGCCTCTTCTCGAGCGCGAATAGCATAAGTCCTTGCTGGCGCCCGGCCCTCTGGCCTTACAGTAGAGTCTCGTGATGTACCTCTACCACTAGTCCCACCTCTCAGGTTCTTTTGTGGCCTACCGCTAGAAGATGCACTACTTGATCTTATCTCTCGCTTCTTCTCCTTGTCATCCCTCTCAGGGCAGCTTTGGATGAAATGGTCGGGGGATCCACACTTATAACAATTTCAATTCTTTCCCCAACGCTCCCCCATGTGATGTCTGCCACAATTTGGGCATTCCGGTTTGGACTTTGGATTGCCCACACTTGCCATCGAGGTGGCATGAACTCTTGAACCTGAGTACGTGTTGTCTCGCTCTCTGTGCGAATACCCAACTGATGTAGTCGCCCAAGAGTTCACTTCCTTGGACCTCTTCGACTGAGCTTGGTAGGATTTACTCATCGGCCTTTTCTTGCATCACGGGCCTCACTCACGGCTTTCCTCTTTTCCTTACTCAATTCTTCGGCCTTACTAGCCCTATCCACCAATACCACAAATTCTTTTAGCTCTAAAATCCCGTTTAGAAGTCTGACATCTTCATTCAACCCATCTTCAAACCTCTTGCATAAAATGGCTTCTGTAGACATGCACTCTTGCGCGTACTTACTGAGCCTAACAAGTTCGCGCTCATATTCTGCCACAGTCATTTTTCCTTGCTTTAACTTGGGGAAATCCTTTCGTTTCTGGTCCACAAACCGTTGACTTATATATTTCTTTCGGAACTCTTTCAAAAAGAAGTCCCACGTCACTTTCTCCTTCGGAACCACTGATGTCAATATTTTCCACCAATGGTATACAGAGTCCCTTAGCAAGGACACGGCACACTTCAAACTCTCCTCAAGTGTACATGAGAGTTCAGCAAGTACTCTCATTGAGTTCTCAAGCCAGAATTCTACCCTCTTAGGGTCATCATCTATATTAGCTCCAAAGTCCTCAACCCATTGCTTCCAAATTTTATCTACCGGGGGCTTAGTTGTCCTCACTAATTCTATACCCTGGGGAGCCACAAGAACTGGCTGTGGTATAGGAGGAGGTGGAGGAGGTTGAGCATTGGGGTTTACTCGTACATACTCAGTATACCAGTTACTCATCATTTAGAGAAAGGCTTCCCGGGCCTCTTCTCTCTGACCCCTAGTCTCGAGTCCACTCTGCACTAGCGCGGTCCCTTGCGCGGGAGCCGGCGCATTACTAACTGAGTCATCAGCAGCTCATTGATCGGGATCCATATACTACATAAAAACAAAGTTTAGAATCATCAGAAGCCACCACACTATCATTATACACTTATGGCATGTATAGCTAGACTCTTACTCACGTTACGGTAGCCCGAGAACTGACTAAACCATAGCTCTGATACCACTAAATGTAACACCCCTTGCCCATATTCTACGCAGAAATCGGGTATGAGGCGTTACCGTACTTAACTAGCACTATCATACAACTTTGGGCTATCAAACTCATTTCAATAAAAAGATTTTTCTGTTCCTATGTCTATCATCCTTATAATGGACCTACGAGGCCCTAAACATGCTTCCAAATGGTTTCGAAGAAAATTTTGAAATTTTTACGCACTTAAGAAAATTTTACCTACACAGGGGCCACACGCCCGTAGGGTAGATGACACTCCCAAGTATCATCTCACACGCCCGTGTTCGATGCCCTTGGTCGACACTGACTTGAGTCGCACGACCTGGACACACGCCCATATGGGAGGTCCGTGGTCACCTCTGATTAATCCACACGGCCTGGGCACGCCCGTGTGCTTCAACCGTGTGACAATTTAAACTCCAATTTCAAGATGCAAACTTCACATGGCCTAAGCACACACCCTTGAACTGGTCGTATGTCACACACGGCCTAGACACACGTCCGTGTGGCTACCCATGTGGACAAGAACAAGGCTATTTGCCAAGCTTTTTACACCCCTCTAGCTCACACCACATGAATCCATTCAACATACTAATAAACAACTCATAATTGATATGAACTTCCATGAATAACTTCATATTTCCATAAATGATAAAGTGAGCCATCAACCATGGCATTATACAAAATGGATATCTTAATAAGGGGACCAACACATTTTGGCCAAAATGACAAAATAATCTAACTAGTCTAGCCCCTATACATGCCATAAACAAACTCACTAAATCTAGATATACCGAGATGAGCTGGTAGTGTGGGCGATCTTCTTGTTATCCTCGTACCCCGGTTCGGCTCTTAAACTCTCAGTACAAAACGTGTCAACTAACGGTTTAATCCGTCACCTTGCCCATTCCACAGTCAAGGTTGATTCCGCGTCCTTCTTGATTTACTAGGGAGTATGTTGGTTGAAAGTTTGAGCTTCAAAACCCTTGTTTTCTCTTCAAATTTTCGGTGGGAAGAAGGAGGAATAGTGAAAAGATGATAACATCTTTATTCATCTTATTTTATTCATTTTTTTCACCTAATATCCACCAAATTTGACCAACATTAAAATCTTGTATCCCTAGTTCCTATATGGCCGGCCATCACTAGATAAATGGCCTAATTTGTAACACCCCAAACCCGGCCCAAACACCTCAACCGAATCTGGCATGTCACTAAGAAGATTTTATAAAACATGTCGCATTTTTGAAAAACATAGTTTAAACATTTATACGGAAAAACTTAATAATTTGATAATTTGTAAAAGATATAAATTTTAATTAAAACCTTAATGAATAAACACCAAAATTTTGCCTTTGAGTGTTATTATTTTAACTCATGCCTTAGTTTCAATTAATCATTAAGTCTAAATGAACGAAAACCCGAAAATCGAAAACATAAAACCAATAAACAGTAGCCAGTGGCCTTATTACAATAAAATATAAAACCAACTAATTGAGAACATTATGGGAAAATAATTAAAACAACGTCCTTTAATGAATCAAAATGAATCCATGCATGGCCACCTTGCGCTCCTTTCTAGCCTGGTCCGATGCACTAAGTGCTACCTGAAAAATGTTAAACAACGGGGTGAGTCACAAGACTTAGTGTGCAATCCCTCTTGCACCATCAGACTGGGCCTTAGCCGTACAGAACAAAATAACAGAATATCACATAACAGAATTAAGCAAAGCCCATCCCAATCCTAGATCCATCCGCTACACACCACCCTTACCTGCCAATCACACCAATGGGGATTTCTACAATCACCCTCACCGCTACACACCACCGATGGCAGTCACGCTGCAGTTAGCTGCTCATCGTCAGGTTTGTGACATAATCACCAGAACAGATGTGGCAGAGCCACTACAACAGAGCACTTCTCCTTTCATATACATCAATCGTCCAACCCCGAGCAAACATAGAATCGACATGCATATCAATAACACAGAAGTCACTAACCTGATGAATCGCCTTTACCCTCCACGGGTTTTCAACAACCATGCCGGGATTTCAGCATTTAGCAGAATATAAACAGATTCATATCTAAACTAACAGACAACAGAGATGGTGTGAAAAATTACACACCTGATAACACGTGGTACTATACTCTCGCTAATCGGAACCACTGCTCTCTGTCTACGACCCTGCTCAAAAATCGAAAGAACGTGAAGATAAGGTACCCTTTAATAGGCCAAGAATTAATATTTGCTTAAATTAACACGCTTAGTTGGATAGATCTCCTTACCTAGATCGATTAAATCCCAAAAGTAGTATGATTCGAGTGCTACCGCTTTAGAAACCTAGGCGATTAGATCTCCTTCAAATCCCGGAATGCTGCCCATGAAAGAAAACACGAGATTAGCCAATTATTTAGCCATTCGGCTATGGTCTCCAAAAGCCAGAAAAGATTGAAAGAATACACAAATCGCCATTTACCTCTACAGATGGTTTCGGCTACCCCCTTGCAGGAAGATTCGGCAATCACAGAAGAAATTCGAAGCGTAGAAGATTAGAGATCTAGGAATTGTGGCTTTTAAGAAAATCCCAGAAAAGATGAACAAGAAGAATGTTATCTTACAAGGGATATTCGGCCAATGTATTTGAAAGAGAAGAGACAGAAAATAACAGTGTTTCGGCAATTGATGAGGCTTCAGAGGGTTTCAGCTAAAAGGAAAAAGAAAAGAAAGTGGAGAGGGAGAATGAAGTGGTGATTCCGGCAGAAAAGAAAAAGATAACAAGAACTCAGTAAACAAATTTTTGGCACACCCCTTGCCTATACTAAACCGATTCTCCCCCCTCACCTGTGTTTGATTTTTGGCCAACACTAGCCTCCTTGATTAGCTACTCATCTTTTCCCCTTATCTTAATCTGAACTCACATCCAAAAGAAACCTAATTAGCACCAACTCCTCACTCCTTTATCAGCTTTAATATCTACATATTAAAAACATTAAAATCCCCTATATTTTAGCCTTGTTGCCGTCCCCCCAGCCCCTTTATAGGTGCCGAAATTGGCCCAATTACTTGGGCCCCATGCGGCCAAACTTGGGCCTCCTCCCTTGCCACTGACGCCACCCTCCGCTCCTTTGTAGCGCCACCTAACTCTGAGCCACAAGCCCATTTTGTTACTTTTAAACACAGATACCTACCTTTAAACCCTATACTGCCCCAACAGAAAATTAACCAAAGCCTCAGCCCAAACCTGAGCCCAATTCGCACATCAAATTCTCAAACTAACGCATTAAACCTACAACACACAAAATGCACAGGCCCACTAATTCAGGGTGTTACAGTTCTACCCCCTTAAAGAAATTTCGACCTCAAAATTTACCTGATCAGAAGAGATGGGGATATTGTTGTCGCATAACATCCTTCGGCTCTCATGTCGCTTCCTCTGCGCCGTGGTTTCGCCACAAAACCTCGACCAAAGGGACGGACTTCCTTCTCAACACCTTTACATCTCGATCTAAGATTTGCAGTGGCTCCTCCTCAAAGGACAAGTCTGGCCTTACTTCAATATCTGCCACTAGCACAATGTGTGATGGATCAGAACGATAACGTCTTAGCATCGAGACATGAAACACGTCATGTATCTGCTCCAACTCTAGAGGCAACTCCAGACGATACACCACTGGTCCCACACGTTCTAGTACTCGATAAGGTCCAATAAATCGAGGACTTAGCTTACCCTTCCTACCAAACCATATTAGCTTCTTCCACGGTGACACTTTCAAAAAGACCTGATCTCCCACTGCGAATTCCAACTCCTTACGCTTTAGATCCGTATAAGATTTCTGCCGATCAGACGCTTCCTTCAACCGAGCCCGAATTAACCTCAATTTTTCTTCCGTCTCCGAAACTAGTTCTGGACCCAACACCTGACGCTCACCCAACTCCGTCCAACAAGTAGAAGTACGACATCTTCGTCCGTATAACGCCTCATAAGGCGCCATCTGAATACTAGATTGGTAGATGTTATTGTACGCGAATTCTGCCAAAGGTAAAAACTCCTCCCAACTACCCTTAAAATCAATGATGCAACCTCTTAACATATCCTCCAAGATCTGGATTACCCTCTCAGACTGACCATCAGTCTGCGGATGGAAGGCGGTACTGAAGTCTAACCTTGTTCCCATTGCCTGATGCAGAGCCTTCTAGAATCGTGACGTGAACCTCGGGTCTCTATCTGATATATTTGACACAGGTACACGATGCAGTCTCACAACCTCAGCCACGTACAGCTTAGCCAACCTTTGCAGAGAATAGTCAACACGAACCGGTATGAAGTGAGCAGACTTCGTCAGCCGATCAACAATCACCCAAATCGAATCCTTCCTAGTGGGCGTAAGAGGTAACCCACTAACAAAATCCATCGTGATTCTTTCCTATTTCCACTGCGAAATCTTCACCGGCTGCAACAACCCCGAAGGCAACTGGTGTTCCGCCTTCACATGCTAACACTCAAACATTTACCCACGAATTTTGTTACCTCTCGCTTCAGACCTGGCCACCAGAATTGCTCTCGCAAATCCCGATACATCTTAACCCCTCCAGGATGCATAACATATGGGCTATTATGCGCCTCTCACAGAATCATCTGCCTTAACTCAAATCCTTTGGCATACAAATTCTTTTACGGAAACACAGAACCCCCTCACCACTCAAACTATAGTCCTCTCCTTTACCACTTTGCACTTGCCGGAATCGAGCACTCAAGACATCGTCTAGAAGCTGCTTCTCTTTGATCTGACTAGTCCACACTGGTCTCACTTGGAGTTCAGCTACCAAACTGCCATCTTCATACAGGCTAAGACGAGGGAACATCGCCTTTAAATCAGCTATCGCCTTCCGACTCAACGCATCCGCCACCACGTTAGCCTTGCCCGGATGATATTCGATCGAGCAGTCATAGTCCTTCAAAAGCTCAATCCACCTACGTTGTCTTAGGTTCAACTCCTTCTGGGTAAGGAGATACTTCAGACTTTTATGGTCGGTGTAAATAACAGACTTCTCCCCGTACAGATAGTGTCTCCATATCTTTAGAGCGAACACTACTGCAGCCAATTCTAGATCATGCGTAGGGCAATTCAATTCATGCGGTCTTAACTGTCGGGACGCATATGCAACAACCTTCCCATCTTGCATCAACACACATCCTAACCTCGTGCGTGACACATCACAGTAGACGGTAAACTCTTTTCCCGCCTCTGGCTGAATTAACATCGGTGCTTCTGTCAAAATTTTCTTCAGCTTCTCAAAGCTCTCTTGCTGTTTGTTGGTCCAAACAAACGATTCTCCTTTCCTCAACAACTTGGTTAGAGGTGCCGCAATTAATGAGAACCCCTCAACAAACCTCCTGTAGTACCCTGCCAATCCCAAGAAACTTCGAATCTCTGCCACAGACTTCGGCGATTCCCAATCTAATACAGCTTATATCTTCCGAGGGTCAACCCTAATTCCCTCTGCAGAAACCACATGTCCTAAGAAAGTTACTTCCCTTAGCCAGAACTCACACTTACTGAACTTAGCGAACAGCTGCTTCTCCCTCAGAACTTGCAACACCACACGAAGATGTACATCATGCTCCTCCTCGGACTTGGAATAAACCAGGATATCATTAATGAACACCACAACAAACTGATCAAAGTATGATTGGAACACCCGATTCATCATATCCATAAATGCCGCGGGCGCGTTCGTTAACCCGAACGACATCACCAAAAATTCATAATGACCGTAGCAAGTCCGAAACGCCGTCTTATGAATGTCCCCTTCCTTTACCTTTAACTGATGATATCCCGACCTTAAATCTATCTTAGAGAAAACCGAAGCTCCTTTGAGCTGATCGAACAGATCGTCGATTCTCGGCAGCGGATACTTGTTCTTAATCGTTAACTTATTCAGTTGACGGTAGTCCACACACATACGCATGGATCTGTCCTTCTTCTTCACAAATAGGACTGGCGCCCCCCACGGAGACACACTCGGTCATAAAACCTCGATCTAACAGTTCCTGGATCTGAGCTTTGAGCTCCACCAGCTCCTTCGACGCCATTCTGTAATGAGCAATGGACACCGGAGCCGTACCTGGAAGTAGCTCTATTCCAAACTCCACTTCGCGATCTGGAGGTAACCCTGGCAACTCCTCAGGAAAGACATCTACAAAATCCTTTACTGTTCTTACCTCATTGACAGTCACCTCCTTAGCGTCCCAAGCACTGATAAAAGCTAGAAATGCATTGCATCCTTTCCAAATCATCTTAACAACCTTCAATGCAGATACTACGTTGGAAAAATAATCCCTTCTTTCCCCTAGCACAACCACCTCCCCGCCTTCCGGGGTACTCAACACCATGCGCTTAGTCTCACAATCCAGCTTAGCACGGTGTTTAACCAACCAATCCATTCCCAAGATAAGGTCAAACTCCCCAAACGGTAATTCCATTAGGTCTGTCACTACTCCCTGAGTCTCTAAAGGTACACTCTTAAATAGTTTGTCCACTATCCTAGATTGTCCTAGCGGGCTAACCACAGTCATCTTCCTAGCAGTTATTTCAGATTCTATACTTAAGTTCTCAGATACCGAGCTTGCAACGTAAGAGTGGGTTGATCCAATATCAATCAAAGCAAGGAATGGATTATCAGCAATAAGAAACGTATCGGTTATGACGTCCGGTGCGTCACCATCCTCCCGCCGACGAGCTGCATAAACTAGACCTGGCTATCTCGCGTCTACATTACCTGCACCCCTACAAGGTGCTCCACGACCCCGACCAGACCCATTTCCTCCTCTGACTAGGCCACGACCCCTCGGTAATGGCTGACCACCCCTCCTAACCTGATCAGAACCTCGTCCAGCTGGCTGTACCTGGTCCACCTGTGGACAGTCTTTCACCATATGATCCATAGACCCACACCTGAAGCATCCACCAGTTCTCCTTCTGCACTCCCGAAAATGTACTTTCCCGCACAAGTTACGTGATCGATTCTGACTCCCAGTAGAAGATGTCGGAGCACGAGCTGGCCCATCAAACCTAGGCCTTTTCTGAAAACTCCCAAATGATCCCGTCGGCCCAAAATTTCTCTTATTCCTATTCCGATCCTTATTCTTATTTTGCTTCTCAATCCGCTTCACCTCCTCAGATTTCGACCAGAACGGCAAAGTCCCTTTCTCGCTGCGGTGCTACCAACACTCTCAACTCATCCAGTAATCCATCTTCGAACCGTACACAACGCTCATAGTCAGTCGCTACAATTCCTCGAGCGTAACGGCTCAAACGCAGAAATTCCGCCTCATACTCGGACACAGATTTACTTCCCTGCACCAAATTCAGAAATGCCTTTCTCTGTGCATCCACATAGCTGGCCCCAACGTACTTTCCTTGAAACGACTCCTTAAAGAAATCCCAGTCAATCCGGTCTGCGGCAGTACCCTCATTTACAGTGAGCCACTACTGGTAAGCCTTGTCTCGAAGTAGAGACACGACCCTTTCAATTTCTCCTCCACCGTGAAGTCTAGGTCATCCATTATGTGCTCACTCGCTTCTAACCAATACTCGGCTGTGTTAGAGGCTACACCTGAAACACCCCTAAACACCTCCGCTCCGTTGGCTCGGAGTCGTTCAGACACAGATTTCCGAGCTCCTGAACCCGTGCCTGCCCCAGCAACTCTATCAAGGACCTGTAACATCGCCTGAGATACCGCATCATCTACGGCCGCCTGGTCCCAAAATTCTCCCTCCACAGCTGGCGGATCCGGCATCTCGTTTCCTGACCCGTGGCTAGACCCTACTGGCTCTGACACGGTCATCCTACCCCTACCACGACCACGCGGCGGATGTCCTCGACCCCTTGTACTCATTCTACCGATTCGCGTCTATCTGATTAGAAATTTTATGAATTATTAGTTTTCTTCCACTTATTAACCACGAACAATCTTATGAAAAGTCATTTCGATAGTGGTTCTTTCGAATTCAGATTTATGTCTACAGGTTCCAGTCTCAAGTCTACTCCTCCTAGTTCTGGAAACTACATACATACATTCAACAATCAACATACAGACAACATCTCTGAACCCACATTCAACACATAGGGTATTTTTGTCATTTCACTACCCAGGGGTATTTTCGTAATTTTATCTTACAGGGTATTTTCCAAAATAAAGTATCTTGGTGATTTTCTTCGAATTGGTACTTTTTTTTAGCAAAGGTATTTTTGGAAAACAAGTTTTTTTCAATGCGTGTATTGTGATAATTTTATAAGGTTTGATAGTTCTGTAAATCTTGAGTTTTTGAGTTTTTTTTTAACCGGGGGTGTTTCGGTGATTTCACAAATTTCTGTAATTTTGCAAATCCAAAGTATTCGGGGAAATTTTCACAGATCAACGGTGTTTTGGAAATTATGCAAAACTTGGAGGTACTTTGGGAATTTTGTAAAATAGAGTTCCTTGGTGATTTTGTGAAATAAGGGTATTTTGGTAATTTTGTAATCCAGGGGTATTTCGATCATTTTATAACTCAAGGGTACTTTAGTAATTCTACAAAATAGGATGGCTGGTCCCTTTCGGGTTTTAATTATAGATTTTGGCCTGTCAACAAATCCTCGTGGCTAAGGTGAACAGTCACTACGCACCAGGTAGGATTCCAGCGAAGAGGAGGTGAGTCACAAGGACTGCTTAAGTACCAAGCTCTCCCTGAATCCAATCCTAGACATGCGTATACCTGTTGCCACACCCTAACCTAGCGATTTGTTCACAGATTTGTTTGGATAGATTAAGTCATATGAGATTTAAAAAGTTGTTTAAGCTAAGCCTAAAGTCCATCAAGTTCTAATTAAGATAATCTACGTCCCTTAAAGCCCATCAAGCCCACATACATATATAACGCACAGTGAGTTCTGAATACTTACCTGGCGGACTTGGGCCGGAGACGCAGGTGCCATGCCGAGAAAATCATCCTGTGTTATTTATAAACATGCATGTTTCCAAAATCCATCTTTAGAAAATGTTTTGAGCCCAAAACCCCAAAGCTGAGTTTTGAACCGGGCTATGATACCAATTTGTAACACCCCAAATCCGGCCCAAACACCCCGATCAGATCTGGCATGTCACTAAGAAGATTTTATAAAACATGTCGCATTTTTGAAAAACATAATTTAAACATTTATACGGAAAAACTTAATAATTTGATAATTTGTAAAAGATATAAATTTTAATTAAAACCTTAATGAATAAACACCAAAATTTTGCCTTTGAGTGCTATTATTTTAACTCATGCCTTAGTTTCAATTAATCATTAAGTCTAAATGAACGAAAACCCGAAAATCAAAAACATAAAACCAATAAACAGTATGGCCTTATTACAATAAAATATAAAACCAACTAATTGAGAACATTATGGGAAAATAATTAAAACAACGTCCTTTAATGAATCAAAATGAATCCATGCATGGCCACCTTGCGCTCCTTTCTAGCCTGGTCCGATGCACTAAGTGCTACCTGAAAAATGTTAAACAACGGGGTGAGTCACAAGACTCAGTGTGCAATCCCTCTTGCACCATCAGACTGGGCCTTAGCTGCACAGAACAAAATAACAGAATATCACATAACAGAATTAAGCAAATCCCATCCAATCCTAGATCCATCTGCTACACACCACCCTTACCTGCCAATCACACCAATGGGGATTTCTACAATCACCCTCACCGCTACACACCACCGATGGCAGTCACGCTGTAGTTAGCTGCTCATCATCAGGTTTGTGACATAATCACCAGAACAGATCGTGGCAGAGCCACTACAACAGAGCACTTCTCCTTTCATATACATTAATCGTCCAACCCTGAGCAAACATAGAATCGACATGTATATCAATAACACAGAAGTCACTAACCTGATGAATCGCCCTTACCCTCCACGGGTTTTCAACAACCATGCCGGGATTTCAGCATTTAGCAGAATATAAACAGATTCATATCTAAACTAACAGACAACAGAGATGGTGTGAGAAATTACACACCTGATAACACGTGGTACTATACTCTCGCTAATCGGAACCACTACTCTCTGTCTACGACTCTGCTCAAAAACCGAAAGAATGCGAAGATAAGGCCCCCTACAATCGGCCAAGAATTAATATTTGCTTAAATTAACACGCTTAGTTGGATAGATCTCCTTACCTAGATCGATTAAATCCCAAAAGTAGTATGATTCGAGTGCTACCGCTTTAGAAACCTAGGCGATTAGATCTCCTTCAAATCCCGGAATGCCGCCCATGAAAGAAAACACGAGATTAGCCAACTATTTAGCCATTCGGCTATGGTCTCCAAAAGCCGGAAAAGATTGAAAGAATACACAAATCACCATTTACCTCTACAGATGGTTTCGGCTACCCCCTTGCAGGAAGATTCGGCAATCACAGAAGAAAATCGAAGCGTAGAAGATTAGAGATCTAGGAATTGTGGCTTTTAAGAAAATCCCAGAAAAGATAAACAAGAAGAATGTTGTCTTACAAGGGATATTCGGCCAATGTGTTTGAAAGAGAAGAGACAGAAAATAACAGTGTTTCGGCAATTGATGAGGCTTCAGAGGGTTTCAGCTAAAAGGAAAAAGAAAAGAAAGTGGATAGGGAGAATGAAGTGGTGATTCCAGCAGAAAAGAAAAAGATAACAAGAACTCAGTAAACAAATTTTCGGCACACCCCTTGCCTATACTAAACCGATTCTCCCCCCTCACCTGTGTTTGATTTTCGGCCAACACTAGCCTCCTTGATTAGCTACTCATCTTTTCCCCTTATCTTAATCTGAACTCACATCCAAAAGAAACCTAATTAGCACCAACTCCTCACTCCTTTATCAGCTTTAATATCCACATATTAAAAACATTAAAATCCCTTATATTTTAGCCTTGTTGCCGTCCCCCCTAGCCCCTTTATAGGTGCCGAAATTGGCCCAATTACTTGGGCCCCATGCGGCCAATCTTGGGCCTCCTCCCTTGCCACTGACGCAACCCTGTGCTCCTTTGTAGCGCCACCTAACTCTGAGCCACAAGCCCATTTTGTTACTTTTAAACACATATACCTACCTTTAAACCCTATACTGCCCCAACAGAAAATTAACCAAAGCCTCAGCCCAAACTTGAGCCCAATTTGCACCTCAAATTCTCAAACTAACACATTAAACCTACAACACACAAAATGCACAGGCCCACTAATTCAGGGTGTTACATAATTGCACTTTAAAAATCTCCAATTTACATTCTATAGCTATTAGGTACCTCTACCTTATAAAATAGAACTTTCGCACTTTATGCGATTTAGTCCTTTTTCACAATTAAGCATAAAATCATCAAAATTAAAGCACCAAAAATTTCATGCATCCATATAATTATGCTACAACATATAAAACAAACAACGAAAAAATAATTTTCTTGACCTCGGTTTAGTGGTCTCAAAACCACTATTCCGACTAGCCCCAAAATCGGGCTGTTACAAAAGTGGGGCAACTGTAGAGATCCTTGTCCGGCCCAACAAAAAAAAACTTCATTAATATCAAAGTCCTTTTTCAAATATAATAGCCCAAATACAAAAAACTCTAAAAGCCCAAGATCCCAAAACCTTAAAAAATCATAAACCGTAGCCCCTTTTCGCGTCGCAGCCTCACCACGTCGGGAAACATGCCGTTGACTTCACCCCTCTGCCACCACCACCTGCAAACAGAAGAAAGAAAAGACAAAACAAATAATATAATGTATTATATTTCGACTATAAAACCCGAAAATAGTTTGTAACAAAAAAAAAATAAATTAATCGAACAAAAATACAAAAAACAAAGTTCTTGAAAAGAGGTGGTTCTTTTATATTCTTTTTTATTTGAAGCAAATATAAAAATATATATAAAAACAAAAAGGAGTTTTTTTTTTCTTTTTACCTATTTCACTGCGCCCCTGTTGTGAAGGCCCCTTCTTCGACTTGAGAGGGCTCTGAATCCTTTGGGATTCGTCGAAGGCCCCCGTCGGAAAAGGGAGAAACCGAAAGGTCTCTTAGCCTTTGATCGGATTTTGGCCGAGTTTTTGGGGGTTCTAACCCACGATCCACGTTTTATGCGTTTAAAAGATCAAAAGGGCCACCCATATGTTTTATAGGGATTTTCGGCCACCAGAGGCGGCAGTCGCCATCGCCGATGACTGGTGGCCGCGATGGACGTGCAACGGCTTCTTGGCCGGATGAGGGGGTGACTTGAGAGGAAAAAGAAAAAGGAAGAATTTAAAAAAAAAGGTTTTAAAATGATTTTTTTAATATTTTTAATTTATATAGGCTTAGTAAAATGATGCCGGTTCATAGTGGCTCCAAATGTCCAAAACGACGCCATTTTGGGGCAGGCCCGATGACTCGATCCGGATCCATCCAGGATCCAAGTGTTTTTAGGGGGAGGGTCTAGTTGCCTTTTTTGTCCTTCTACTTTTTTGTCCTTCTACTTTTTTGCCCCTTTTTAATTTCGTTCTATTCCTTTTTATTTTATAAAATTTTTACCCCCATAATTTTAGTTTCCTTGCAAATCAATCCTTTGGCCCATTGTTGAACTAAGGAGATGACACGGGTTGGGATAATTTCACTTTGAGTCTTTGTACTTTTCTATTTTATTTTAATTTGATCTTTTATGTTCTTTTTTTTAAATTTATACTTTAAATTTTAATGCACTTTCAGGTCAGTCCCCTATTTATTTAATTTCATCTCATTACGTATTGTTTCTTTTAGTTTAACACTTGAAATTCATGTTTATTATTTTATCCTTGTTATTGTTATTATTTTATTATTTATATTGGTATTATGGTAGTAACTATGACATGACTATTGATATTATTATGAATTGATGTTCTTATTACTTTTATAGCTGCATTATAATTATTTACTAGCATGGTAATTTATTATTATTATTATTATTATTATTATTATTATTATTATTTATTTATTTTAATATCATCATTTAATTTTTTTACCCACATGGCTATTTTATTTTGCTATCACCATAACATATATCATGTTTAAATATATTTATCCACTTTCATACTATGCCCAAATAAATTAATTCCATATTGCTTTAAATGTTATATTCTTTTTTACCAGACACATAGGAAATAATTAAAACCTATGCAATGTTCTTTATTTAGGGATTCGAGAAGTTGTGCCCCAACTTACGGGGTTCGATTTTTTCTTTGAACCTAAATAATCGAACATCCTTTTTAAAATTCAAGATGCATAAGATTTAGGTAATAATCAAACGACGAGCATTCTTGCTTTTGGGAATTCAATTATGCCCTAACTTACGGGGCATGATCTTTTCTTTTCGATTAACTCAAAATAAAGCCATTTTCACAAAATTTAATTTTTAGCTAGCGATATTTTAATAACATCATTTACGACACTAAGACACTAAAACATCAAGTAATTAACTAAGTACCAATTTTGGGCGTTATGAGGGTGCTAATCCTTCCTCATACGTAACTGACTCCCGAACCCACTTCTTGGATTTTGTTGACCAAAAATTATAACTTTAATAAAATTCTTATTAAATTGATTAAGTTTCAAAGTGATCCGATCACACCTAATAAAAAAGATTGGTGGCGACTCTATTTTCATTTTAAAAATAAAAAATAAAAAATCGATTTCAAAAAAGGTTTCAACAAGAAGTAACACAAGCAATTATTATACGAATAAGGGGTACCGGCAAGCCCCCTCATACAAAGTGTCACCGAACCCAATCGTACTCCTCTAAATCCACCTTTACTACCATCTATCTCTGTTTACTCTTCGTGTTTTCCATTGTGTGAATTGCTTCCTGAGCAATTATAATATTGTCCAAAATATTGCACAATGGTATGGAACTTGACTGATTTTTCTTTACTAGTGTTTGCATCACTTGCCGAAGACGGATGGCAATTGTTTCTGTAATCAAATTATACAAAACGTTGCACAAGCTTATTTGTCTATATTATTTGATGGACTCCGCTTCAAAGTTCCTTAGAATAAGCACCAGAAGTGTATGATTAATGTCAGTATCCAAATTTTTTCCCCATAAAGACATTCTGGACAATCCTACAAATGCTATTCCCCACTATGTCCCAATTGCATTGAAATTATTTGTGCATGATATCCATCAATTCTCGATGCCTTTAAAGGCACCATATTGAATACCAAATGTCTAATTTCCTCCATCGATACCTCTGAATTGATTCTTTAAGACTTCTTCATTATAGCACCAGCCAATATTATCAATCTTCAAAGCCTCAATCATATTCTATTTTCGTTGTTTCAAGGTTTGACTATGAAAGAATTTTGTATTTCTATCACTACTAAGAAGCCATTCACTCCAAGACTTCTGAAACCACAACATTTCTTCTTGACATAGTATATTCTCAATTTCTAGTCGAACCAAAGCTTCCCGTTCTATGAGCCTCATGGTGTTCTATTGCTCTATTGCTTATTGAATCCTCTCCAATTCCCGTATAGCAAACCTCTTCCGAGTGAAAATATTTCCAAACACCACTTTGTTCCAAACTTGGATCGATTGAGTAAATTTATCCAAATTTCAAACGGTCTCATCCCCCTTTCACCAAGTCTCTTTGACCACATCCTTGAACTCTGGGTGCATTAGCCAGCTTACGAGGAAACGAAAGAGTCTATCTTTTTTCACCACACTCACCTTATTGGTCAAATCGAGGATAGGACGATGATCAGATTTTAGTTTATGTAAGTGTCTCATAGCTAAATTTGGTGTGAAAGATTGCCAAAGATTGTTACAAAGACCTCAATCAAGCCTCTGAAAAAGTGTCCATCCATTCCAAGTAAGACATGGTCCATGAAAACCCATATCATGCAAACCATACCAAAGACGAAAGAGCAAAAACAACTACAACCCACTCTGCTAAAACTAGAGCCTCCTCTCCGTTCTTCACTACTTAGAATTGCATTGAAATCCGCCATTAATAACAAAGGCTCTCCTACCTCTTCTGTGATCTAACCCAAAATCTCCCATAGCTATTCCTTTTGAGCTTTTTCCGGACTAGCATAGATAAAAGAGCAAAGGAACAAAGAATGGTTGCCCAGTTTCCAAACACACATATGAATAAATTGAGTATAGAATTTCTAAACTTCAACACTAACGTTATCATGGAATAAAATCCAAATACCACCCACAAATCCGTTAGCTTCCACTCAGAATGAGTTGTCAAAACCCGGCTTCAAAATAATCAAGTCAATCTTACTTCCACTGATTCTGGTTTCAAACAAAGCAACAATATCTAGGCAAAAATCCATTTTGTATTCCTTTAAAAAAATTATGAAAATGAGGGTGACCACATCGTTGACAATTCCAAAACCTTAAGTTAAAATTAGAAACCATAATGAATTGAAAATTTAAAAAGAATTACCAAAACCTTAAGCAGATTCGATACCCACTATGGTCTTGTCCTCCTCCTTAATCATTTCACTTAAGCCGTCGGTCATGGATGTATCATTCCTAACCTCTTTATTCAGCCCATGCAAAATAATTTCCAAAGTTAGGGCCACCGGCAAAGATGGAATGCCTTCACCAATGAATTTCGTCGGATCTTGCCTTGTATTTTCACCCATTTTCCCACCAATTTCCTCAAATGTCTGCTAAGTTGCATTGTTCCCCAAACTTTACTTCAAAACAATAAGTGTTTTACAGCCACGCATCTCACTTCCATTTGAAGTTCTCGATTTACTCCCCAATCTCACATCCGTATTCTTTTTACCAGAGTGTTGGGCTAACATCTTGAAAATGAATGGGCTCCAAGGACTCATCCAAAACAATTGGGCCCATTTTTACCCATCATCAAAGGGATTACATATAGGCAAGAAAAAGATGCCCCCATCTTGCTAACCGGTTTAAGTACATTCAAAATGGCCTTCGACCCTTTATTGAAAAGAATTCCTTTCTCTTTTGACTTCAACATCTTTTTTTGTGGTTTTTTGGTTTGTTAGCAACCTCCAACACTCCAGTCATTCTTGTCGTAATTTTAGATCCAGAATCTTCTCTTCTATTATTGTCACTAACATCACTTGATAATTCCTTAGATTCCTCGCCATGGTTATAACTCAAACCACCAAATCTGGAGCCACCATGAACACCATTGCCCTTGTCGTCGTTTAGACTTTCCATTGACCTAGATTTACTCATTTACTTTTGTTCAACAATCATCCAGGACCCAAAATCTTCAACTTTCACTAGCCTCTATAATCCTGATGCTTGATCAAGTTTTGATCTCTCTTCCACCTTCGGTAAATTCTCTTACCCATTTTTGTGCATACAGTTCTCATGGGTATGACCCCGTTGCCTGCACTCAAAACACACCAAAGGTGAGGACTGTTGGATCTAATGCCCTAAGTGTAGTATTTTCGACTAAGTACAATTATAATTTTTTCGAACAGATTGATTAATAAAATTATTCATGAATTAAATTAATATACTCTGTATTATTTTCCTCAAATGGTTTTTGTAAGCACATAAAAATAGAAGAAAATGTTGCTCATTGGTTGTTTGTTGTTTAAACATATACTAAACGGTTTTATGTGGTTGGATTGTAGTACGGAAATATAGCTTGTATTAGTAGACATACCTAAAAATGTCCTTAGTCTAATCGGAAATGATAAAATCAATTGAAAGACTAATATATTGTCTATTAAGTCCAATTGGGGAGATGCATTGTCTTGGGCATCGGAGCAAATAACTCCTAGAAGATAGAGACATAGATGTGATTGACTGGACTAATAGTACATCAGACATGACCCAAGTAGAATAGATATTGAATTTATATATAGATTTATTCACTTGTGACGTTCATAGTGTGGCATACCTAAATCCTGAGTGGATGGCGGACTATGTATTCGTGACTCGTACACTTTGATGTAAGTAAAAGCTTGAGTTCAAATAGATAAGTAACCAAAAGCTGATGCGTTGGGTGTACAACTTCTGTAGTATGTAGCGTTATTCACAACTGTGGAATTAATAGCCTAAAACATAGGTAAATTATATCCTCTCATTGGCATTACATGGTTGATGAAAAGTAAACATGGCCATGGGCTATCTGTCTTTGTGATGGATGACTTGATCACTATTTGATAGTGATTGACTTTTCATGAAGGAAGATGTAATGGTTACCATAAGATAAAATATGATTATATTCGGAGAACGGATATTATCCCAAAGAGATCAAGGATATCCTATGAGGGTAACACACGAATGACAAGGTCATTGGAAGAGCACTAAGTAGTTACTTTCGTAATGGTATGTCATTGGAGAGAGCTCAATCACGATACTATAGTGGAATGACTTCGTGACTAAATGAGTTTATAATTAATAGGCAAAAAGTCAGAACTTAATTATAAATCATTTGAGCCTCAACTTCATAATGTCCAATTGGTCCCTCTGCTCGCTCATTAAAACCATAAATGAATTGCGTGTTTAAATAAAAATGAACAGAAGGAATAGAAAAAGAGAAATAGGAAACATTCAGGACTGATTATTATTTTCTCCAAAATGGAGAAATGGAATCATTTGGAAATAATGTAGGTTTTCAAAAATGGAAATGGAAACAAAAATTTGCAATCCTATATATGATTACTTAAAAACTGATGGAAGAATGAGTTTATGTTTTTGGACAGCTTTGAATCCCAAAAATGAAAATAAACTATTCGGTTATAGTAAAAATGTTGAGTTGTGACAAATTAAGCAAATTTTCTTGAAATTTTACCAAAGGAAAAATCATCAAAATTTTACTGGAGAAACATTGGGATGAGAAATTTATTTAATATGCAAATATTAAAGTTTATTTTGGGAAATAGAAAAACTAAACGGGTTAGATCACATTACAAAGTACTAGTTCAAAAAGGCCTAGTAAGTACTCATAATTGGACTCAATGTGAGAGAGGCCCAAAACCTCTCATATAACATAAAGCGGGCGGCAACCCTAGTAAAAATAAAAGGGTGAGTCGTTCACCCTTCTCCTATTCTAAAAAGGATGTTGTTCTTTTCTATTTAAAATAAATCTATACAACTCTACAAGGGTTCTACCTTCTATTCTTATAAATAGATTGCACTAGTAGAGCTATTAAGAGAAATTTTGAGATATTGTTATTCTGTCGAAAAATAGAGGGAATTTATTCTGAACTTATAAACATATTTTTCAAAATAACAATTTTACCGGTTTCTACTAAAGAAGAGAATTTTTATTTTCACCTTAAAAGAAAACTTTTTCTAGTTCTATGTTTTGATTCAATTGGTTCGAGCCCACACTCAAAATAATTCATGGTACGAGAATAGTGGAGAAGATCATTTGGTTGAAAGTCGAAAAAAGTCAAGGGTCTGCTTATCCAAAAACACAGGTACAAATTTGGTTAAGGTTTATTGCTTTAAATATCACAAACCAGGTCGATTTTCAAAATTTTAATTTTCCATTGTGCAAGAAAACCGTTTTAAAATCAATTTTTCCAACAATTGGTATCAAAAGCCAGGTTTGTGCTGTGCTTATGGTGTAAACCGAGACCGAATCTCTCTCTTCATCTTGTTTGATTAATATTTTATAAGATGTGACATTTTTGTAATTATTTGCATGTTTAGGGGAATGTATGTGAATGAATGCAATATTATATATATTTTTATATAATTATTTTTTTTCCAAGGTTGTGGTTCTTAGGAAAAAGACCGTGAAATATCATCTCCACGTAGGATTATTTTTTATTTATGGAATTCTTGTGAATCAAAAAGGAACATAGGGCATAAATGTAGTTTTTCCAAAAAGGAGTCCATGATGAGAAGAAGATGGAGCGATGGCAGTCGAAGACACAAGGATTGTCTACTGATGAAAAACTATGTAATTTTTCTTTTTCATTTATTTTCTACAAATAAAACCATGGAAACCTTGGCTGACAATTTTATTTCCTACTCATTTCTTTATATATCTATTTAATAATTATTTATGATATAATTGTGATATATATGTATGAGATAACCCACAGTTGATTTATTAGAGATGAGAAGTGTGGTAATGAGAAAATACATGTTTTGTATTGGTCCATTCACTTTTTTAGGTTATTCGGTTACTATGAGAAGTGTGGTAATAAGAAGGTGCAAGTCTAGGATTGGATTTGGCAAGAAAAGGGTTGGTTTTTAAGCACTCAAATAAGACTAACCTCCCTTTCTTGGGAACTTACCTAGTGTATGGGTCACATTTACTTCTTCAATTTTTCCCTAAAAGAAAAATTGTGGAAAATCAAAATTGTTTGATTAACTCTTTTGAATGAATGAATGTGAATATTATAAAATTTCCAAAGCATGTCATGCAAACATGAGATTCCATGCCATTTAGTTTAGGAAAGAATGTCACATGTACTTGTCATGCATATATAGCTCATACATGATTGAAACTGGGAATTAAAAACCTTGTATGTTTTTAAAATATTAAGTGCGATAAGGTCCCTAAACAAGACCTACAACCTCCATCAATGGTCTCTTGTGATGGCATGGCAAGTGTACTACCCCACAGTAGGATTTCTATGTCGATTTCACTTAGGAGATTTCCTAAAAGTAAGAAGAATTCTCTTGTGAACAAATGATAATTGGACTAGCCCTTGTAGTAGGCATTATCATGCGATAAGTCAAGAAATTTTATCTTCAAAAGAGGACAACTAATCAAAGCATGCTACTTGGTGAGATTTTCCCTTGATAACTCATTTGTGGTGCATGATACGATAGGTGTTGAGTTGATGGTTATACACTCAAGATATTCTAGTTAAGTAACTCCATACAGAGCTCTACTTAAGTTAGAATGATGGCGAAACATTACATGATTATTAGTATGTGTGAACGCCTAAGCAATTAGGCTCATGTATTAATTGGATGGAAATCTATGTTCTTACTAGTTGATCATGATCACCCCACGGTGGCTTGATTCAATAGGTGTGGGAATTATTGTTGCAACAGCTTACAAATGTTTTCAAGGTTTAATGTTAGATGCATGCATCATCTTAATGCATATTGTAATGTTGCAAAACATTTTCAAACATTTGCTTAATACAAATATATTAATATATGATTGTTTTATTTTCAATTCAAAAATGAAACCAACTCACTTATCGAACATACTTACTGAAAACAAATTGAATGGAAATAACTATAATGAATGAAAAAGGAACTTGATAATTGTCCTAAGCTGTGAGAAACTTAAAACAGTTCTTGATAATAAGTGCCCATTGGCAAATCAAGCTAAGGCTAGAAAACGCTGTGAAGAGTCTGATGAGATAGCTCATTGCTATATGCTAGCAAGCGTGACCAGTACTCTATATAAGCAATTGGAGAGCTTTAAGACTGTTAAAAAGATTCTAGATAGATAGAAGACATGTTTGGAGGCCAAGCTACCTTGGCTCGACAGTCTGTCATAACTAGCTTGATGAATGCCAAACAAGAGCTCGACACTTTGGTCAAATACCATATGATCACTCTTATAGGCTACTTTGACGAGGCCAGGAACAATGAGGTCAATTTAGACCAAAACACTCAAATTGAAATGGTGTTTAGAAGCTTGTAAAAAGATTTTGCTTGTTTTTAGTGCATATAACCTTGGCAACAAAAACCTCACACTTACACAACTCATGAAGGAGTTACAATCTTTTAAGTTGATGTTGAAAGATGGCCATCCAGTCCGAAGTCCAGAAGTGAATATAGTGGTCGCTTCTTCCTCAAAAGGGAAGGGAAAGTGTGCTAAGGAAGACAAGATTAAGATCTCTAGGCCACAACAAGTGGAAAGGAAGAGAACCGAAAAGCCTAAAGACTTATATAAGTCTAAATGCTTCTTATGTAGTAAGAAAGGGCACTTCAAGACAAGTCTGGTAGTTAAAGTTATAGGAGATTGTAACGCTCAGGTTGTGCAAGTGTACACAATAGTTATCAAGTAATAAAGTAAGTAAAAGAGTTATCATCCCCACAGGGACTGTGTATGTTAATCAAGTAATTGTAAAATTAAGTAATTGTAAAATTAAAGTTAACAATTTGGTGATAAAAACACAATATTTTGAGTGATGATGTTTAAGCTAAATTAAATTATCTAAATGCAATTTAATTTAAATGCAAAGTATGAAATGAAATGTATGAGATGAGTTTAGCAGCAAAAACACAAAATTCAACAATCAAGAATATGCTAGGATAATTACACTATTCAACTTGGTTTATTTTTCTCATGCTTAGCAGTGTCCAGAAAACATTCCATGGCAACTAGATCTTTCATGAGTTTGGAAACCAAATTAAGTCCTTTCAGAATCTTTTACTTAGTGAAATATGCATTTTACTGACGATATTAAACTAAGGGTTCTTAGAATTCATGTGAAGCAACAGTGACAGATCGAGTTTGAAACAATTTAATCACATAAATCTAAAAGCTATGAAAGATAATAGATCTTGTCAAAGTTATTATGAACGTTTAATTTAGTCAAATTAGGATTTAAACTAAACATTCACCTTTCAATTATTGTGTCCATTACCTATCTTCTGGTTAGGATTGCTCAGCTAATTCAAATGCATCTAATCACATACGAATGAAGTACATACTTGAATTTAATTGAAAACATGATCGACTGAGGCACAAACACGATAAACATGATTTAAACAATCTTCATTCAATAAATGCAATCATCCTAGCTCAACATATTTAAGCTACCATTGTTGAAGTCAAGATCATAAAACACATTGCAAACATGATTAAATCAAAATAAGAAAGTAAAGAAAGAATAAACTTTGTTTAAATCAGTAGTTTCGCAAACTCAGAATGAAGATGTTTTCCTCTGATCCTCATTTTTCTCCTTTGCTGATGGCTCCTCAAGGTGGTCGGCCAAGAGACAACCTTATCATGGTTTTTCTAGCTAAAAATGAAAGGAAGTATAGGATGCTAGGCGTGGAAAGAAAGAAGGAAATGAGGCAACGAATGGATGAGTAATGAATGAACGAATAATTGATGATTTTAGGGATCAAATGATGAATGTAAAGGTGAGAGGAGTGTGGTATTTATACTTGAGGTTGGTAATTGGATTTACTAAAAATGGCATCAAATAACCTTTGGTTCTCTCCCATTAATGGCCGACCATAACAAGTGGAAATGAGGGTGAGTTGGTTGCTTGATTTAAGCATGAAATCATTCTAAATTTAGCCATGGGGTGGACGGTTTCTTGAGTAATCTTCATGTGCTAATTTTTAATGATTTTCAAAGTGTAAGGACCTTTAAATAATTGTCCCAAAGGAATAGAAATAAATGCCTAAAAATAAATACTAAGGATAAGAAATTTCCCCCTTTTTATTTGCGTCATCCTCCATGTCTTTTTCCTTTTCCCTTCTTTGTCACACTTGATCCCACAATCTGCTCTTGCCATGTCT
Organism: Gossypium australe; assembly: GCA_005393395.2. NCBI lineage: Eukaryota > Viridiplantae > Streptophyta > Magnoliopsida > Malvales > Malvaceae > Gossypium > Gossypium australe. The sequence goes on along the minus strand of CM016615.1, from coordinate 33,824,864 downwards.
CAAAGATATGATCTGGGAACTCAGGAAAAAACGTGTTAGACATATTTTTAAGTCTATTTCATAAGGTATCATCTCTAACTATTGAATATCTCTTATAAGCTTGTTGATGGTTATGCATGAATTTCCATATATCCATCATAGTTGAGAATTATAATTTCTTCATAGTGTTTCAAGAATATGGCATTGGAATGGTCAAATCAGGATTAAAACTTGGCTCCACTGGATCAATAGCATTTGGGTCCACCCTTAGCTCAAGGTTGTTTTATTCCTCTTTAGTTTTTTCTTCTTCTGTGGCATTTTTTTAGTCAACTTATGGTTTAGACTTAGTTGATGACTCATCAGATTCTGGTTCGTTTGGTTCATTTCGCTCCACTTGGTTCAATAGTCCAACATTCTCCACTAACCTCTCGAGATCATGCATTGTTATGCAACCTTGAACATATTGGCCCTTCAAGTTTGCTTTTGATCTTACTTGGGCCCTCAAGCAAAGTGAAGTAATTAATGTTGGAAAGTAGGCACTTCCTACCTTCTTCCTTGCACAGTATTGAATCTACTTGAGAATAATTCTTCCAACATTTATAGACCTTTCTATCATAATCACATACAACAAAAGCATTTGTTCCATCGAGATGGTGGAACTATATGAGATAACCATGAAGCTATATCGAATAAAGTAGAACCATACCTTAGCCACTAGATTTAAATATTCCCTTCGACAAGAATTTCTACCATACTTTCTTATAACCCATTGGGATCCAGGATTTGTAACCATATTAAGAGCTTGTTAAAGAAAACCCCAATTGATATTTGTCATCATGGTAGAATACTCATCTTCTTCAACATCAGGTAAGTTAAACAAATCATTAATAAATTTAGAAGTAAGGGGTACCTTCTTCTTACGAATAAGAACTTCATTAGCATCTGGCGTGGTCAAGTTGGCATAGAACTCTTGCACTAAATCTTCATCCGACATTGATTGTGTATCACAAAATTATCCCCAATTTAAAACATTAATCATCTTTTGAAGTGACAATGGCATGGTCATCTTGTCATTGCTCTCCAAATTGAAACATTTTTCTTGCATTATGGGTTGATTCTTGAAGATAGAATCAAATCTTTTCTTCTCTTGAATCACAATCGGATTTTTGGCAAAAGTCTTGGAAGATCTATTTTTTTTTTCGAGACATGGTGATTTTTCCAGAAAAGTAGGCAGAATTTTGACAAAATGAAGGGAAAAGAAATATGTGTGTGGTGGAAGTCTACAATGGCGGTGGATTTGCGACAACAGCAAGCTTACGACGGTGATGGGCTTGCGGTAGCAACGAGCTTGTAGCGATGACAAGGCTACTCCGGCAATGATATTGCTATGGCGATAGGAGGGACTTGCGACAAGGGAAGAAATTTGGGGTATTTTTTTTGGGATTTGAGGCTAATGGCAAAGAGGAATGGAATGGGTGGCTGGGGTTTAAGCTAGTTGCTTGAATTGTTGTGAAAAATATATGGTATGATGGGGTTTATATAGTGATGGATTAGGGAAAATTTGTAGCAACAATTTAGCTACAAGCAATTACTTAGGCGGCAAGGTAATGAGGGAAGGGAAAAGTGGTTGCAAAATTAGGGTTTTTGGATACCCTATGTGTAACACCCCAAACCCGGCCCAAACGTTGCGACTGGATCTGACATGTCACATGGAAGGGTTGTTAAAGAAAGTTTGATAAAATGTTCGTATTCTTTTTTTAAACTTTGAGTTAGGCATTTGTTTATAAAAGCCCCATTAACTCAATGTCCATTTTAGAAAAGTTGTGATTAATTTGGAAACTGCTTTCATTAGGAGAATCGAGTTTGAATTGTTGGTAAAATCTTGTTTATAACAGAAATCAGCTTCAGTGAATTTCGAACATGTGACATTTTGAAAACTATTTTCGACGTTTAAGAGAACCCAGTGTTTAATCAATTATAGTTTGAATAACTGTTCGTTAACATTTTGGAAAACCAACAGGTATTAAGGTTTTAGGAAAATCCCGTATTGAACATTTAATAATAAGCAGAAACCAAGTTAAAAGTTAAAACCAAATAAAATATCAAAGGCCTTATTACAAAACATAAACCCAAATTAAAATAAAATTTAAAGTAAAGTAAAATGGGATTTACTAAAGAAGCGATGTATGGCCACCACTGAGTCTACCTCAGCTCCAAATCCTCAATGCTGGGGATCACCTACAAGATTAAGTAGAGGGGGTGAGTTACGAGAACTCAGTGTGTAATCCCCTATTCGGATATAACTGGGCCTTAGCCCTTACGAAAACAAAATGGGCCTTAGCCCTTACGAAGACAAACTGGGCCTTAGCCCTATTAGCATGATAATACAAACAATGCATGCAATGCAACCCAGCCCAGCCTAATATTCCATCCGCTACACACCACCCATATCCAGCCTAACACACTTGTGGGGATTTCCACAATCAACCCTCCATCCGCTACACACCTCGATGGCAGTCACGCTGCTCATTGCCGAAATTGTGGCTGAGCCACCAGATTATCGAAATATATGTGGCATAGCCACCGGAAAAAATGTGATAGAGTCACCAAAATATGTGGCAGAGCCATCAAAATACACTTCCCCATTCATCAATATCATATCCCAATCCCATGCAACATATCATGACATAATAATTTAGTGCATTCATGAACGTACCAATATAACAGATAAACGGAATTCACAGTCATGCTAAATCTATCCCAAAAAGGTATAATCATAAATTTACTCACTTGGGCCATTTCCAAACTCACTCGTTAAGTATACCTCGTGATCTTACCCACTAAGGGTATTTCGGTTTTTAACCAGTACACATAATAATACATTGAAAAACGAATAAAGGTGTGAGATTACACACCTGATTACGTGGAGAACTAGACACTCCCGATCGACGTCACCTAAGACAATATATCACAGAATTAGCTTACAGCCAAACAATGGGAGATCCATAGTCCACATCTAAACAATGATTTGCTAACACTTACCCTCACTATCACGAAAAACTATGATTTGCTTATCCGAATTGGATGTCGACTCCCTTCCACAACCCGACGAAAAATCCCGAATCGCTGACACCCTATGTCGTTTGAACTTAGGAGCAGAGGCTACGAGCCCACTCCCCTTGGGCTCCCTTAGCGCAACCCCCTTAGACTGGTTATCCCCTGCCTCCATAAAGAGAATTCGATCAGTAAGGTACCACAGTGAAACCAACGGTTGTCTAACAAGGGGTTTCAACTCTTACCACCACTTCCCGATGTCCGAAAGATTAATAAGCAAAGAAGAGAGTTGCTTGATCCCTAAAACAATCGGCCTAAACAAAGTTGTAGATTCAGTTAAAGCAAAGTGAACGAAACGAGAGAAGTCGACATTAAACCAGAAAGAGAACTCCCTAGCTTGATCAGCGAGGAACCGACCATTCACAGATTCGGCTATGGCATGTTGAGAGAAGATAATAGGGGATTAGTGAGGACTAGAATAAAGAAAATAGCCACTTGGCTATACACAACATAAGGCCGAAAGAAAAGGAAGAAGAGAAGAATAACAGTTACCTTATGATTTCAGATGATTCGAACAAGGGAGGAGTGTACCTTCGGCCTCAAAACCGAAAGAAGTAGGATTCCAAGATCAAAAGAACACCACACCTTAGGTTATAGCAAATCGGCAATAGGTAGAAATAAGGGCAAACCAATTTAATGAAGAGCAAGAGAAGACTTGATCATAAAGGCTATACCGAATGTAGAAGAGGTTCGACTAAAAGAAGAGAAAAAGACTAGAAGAGAATTCGGCTATGGTATAAGGAAAACAAAGAAAATGGAAGGGTGTGAGAGATGATTCGGTCAAGAGGAGAAGAAATGGAATGTTGGAGAGATTCGGTTATAGCAAGGAAAGGTTAGGAAAATAAGTTTACTAATACTGCTCAAGCAATCAGCAAGTAACGAAATTGCTTGAAGAGAAAAGAAAAAGAGAAGAAGTAAGGGTGTGTTGCATTTTTGGTAAAGAAAAAGTGAAGCAAGATGCCGAAAATGAAAAAGAAAAAGAAAGACTTCCAAAATGGGTTTCGGTTTTACTCTGTCAAATGACACTTGAAGAACGGCACTCTCCCACATCCACTTATGACTGAATATGCTGAAAATGCCTAAGGAACGAAGGAAATTCGGCACACACACACACACTAACAAAAATCGAAAATGCTCCCTAAGCACCTCTCCACTTTCGCCCAAACACTTCACACACCCACTCCCACGATTCTTTCCTTGATTTCCTCCCTCACTCCCTCTCCATCCACCATTTGAATGGTTGTCCAAGTCCCACTCCTCAATCTCCTCTACACCATCCATTTAAACCCGTTTGATCAATTCAACTCCTCCTTGGTAGAGTCCCACGCCTACTCCACCACCTCTCCACCTTGGACAAAAAAAATAAAGCTCCTTGTTGCAGCAGATGGGATTCAAACACTCTCCCCCCTTCCATGCTCCCCTGTGATGCCAACCACTAGGCCACCTTGCTATTTGTGACATCCAGATACAACAATTATTCTTAAGTCCTGCCTTCACTAGCTCTCCCCCCTTAAGTGCCTAAAAATAATTTTTTTCCCAAGATTTGGCTCGAACTCGAGCCTCCCCAAGACCCCCAAACACATCCAACTAACAAACTTAGCTAGCCTAACACATAGAATAGTGCAAAATGCAGAACCCTTAATTTTAGGATGTTACAGTTGTACCCCCTTAAAGAAATTTTGGCCTTGAAATTTACCTGGTTAAAAGAGGTGAGGGTATTGCTGTCGTATTGCCTCCTCCGGTTCCCACGTGGCCTGAACCGTGATTACGCCATAACACCTTGACCAACGGAATGGACTTCCTTCTCAATACTTTAACATCTCAGTCTCAAAACTGCACTGGTTCTTCTTCAAAAGACAGATCAGGTCTTACCTCAATTTCTTCCATCGGCACTACATGAGATGGATCTGAATGATAGCGCCTTAGCATCGAAACATAGAATACATTATGTATCTGACTCAACTCTGGGGGTAACTCAAGCTGATAAGCCACTGGTCCCAGACGTTTCAACACTCGATAAGGCCCGATGAATCTGGGGCTCAACTTGCCCTTCCGTCCAAATCTTAAAACCTTCTTCCAAGGTGAGACTTTCAAGAAGACGCGATCCCCCACTGAAAATTCTATCTCCCTACGCTTCAGATCCTCATACGATTTCTGTCTATCGAAAGCTTCTTTTAACCGGTCCCGAATCAGCTTAACATTTTCCTCCGTTTCTGAGATCAATTTCGGACCCAACAACTGTCGCTCACCTAACTCTGTCCAACAGGTAGGGGTACGACACCTACGACCATACAACGCCTGGTACGGTGCCATCTGAATGCTGGACTGATAGCTGTTATTGTACGCGAATTCAGCCAACGGCAAGTAATCTTCTCAACTACCTCTGAAGTCAATCACACAGCCCCTTAACATGTCTTCTAGAATCTGAATTACCCTTTCCGACCGACCATTAGTCTGTGGGTGGAACGCTGTGCTGAAATCTAGCTTTGTACCCAAAGCTCATGTAATGCCTTCCAGAACCGCGATGCAAACCTAGGGTCCCTGTCTGATATGATAGACACCGGTACCCCGCGTAGCCTCACAATCTCTGCTACATACAGCTTGGCCAACTTCTGTAACGAATAGTTGGTACGAACCGATATGAAGTGAGCGGACTTAGTCAACTGATCAACAATTACCCAGACTGAATCTTTCTTAGTAGGCGTAAGGGGTAGCCCACTAACAAAATCCATCATTATCCTCTCCCACTTCCAAAGTGGAATCTTCACCGGCTGTAGCAACCCCGAAGGCAACTGATGTTCTGCCTCCACTTGCTCACATGTCAAACACTTACTCACAAAGTCGGTAACTTCCCGTTTTAGACCAGGCCACCAATACAGTTCACGTAGGTCCCGATACAGTTCATGCAGGTCCCGATACATCTTGCTTCCATCGGGATGCATAGCGTATGGGCTACTATGCGCTTCCCGCAGAATCATCTGTCTCAGCCCGAAGTCCTTCGGCATGCAAATTCTTCCACAAAAACATAACACCCCACTGTTTAATTCAAAATCCACAATCTCTCCCCTTTCCACCTGCTGAAGCCGAGAACCCAATGATTCATCCAACAATTGCTTTTCTTTAATCTGACTTTACCATGTCGGTTTCACCTGAAGTTCAGCTGATAAGCTACCATCTTCGTAAAGGCTGAGATGAGCAAACATTGCTCTCAAATCCGATATCACCTTACGACTCAACGCATCTGCCACCACGTTGGCTTTACCCGGGTGATACTCAATCGAGCAGTCATAGTCTTTCAGCAACTCAATCCACCTCTGCTGTCTTAAATTCAACTCCTTCTGGTTAAGTAGATATTTCAAACTCTTATGGCCCATATAGATAACCGACTTTTCTCCGTACAGATAGTGTCTCCATATCTTTAGGGCGAACACCACTGCAGCTAATTCCAGATCATGAGTGGGATAGTTCATCTCATGCAGCCTTAGTTGACGAGATGCATACGCTATCACCTTCCCTTCTTGCATTAACACACAACCCAAACCTATGGGCGATGCATCACAGTAGATGACAAATTCCTTCCCAGCCTCAGGCTGAATCAGTACCGGTGCCTCGGTCAGAATCTTCTTTAACTTTTCAAAACTTTCCTATTACTTATCGGTCCACACAAACGATACTCCTTTCTGCAACAACTTGGTTAAAGGTGCAGCTATCAACGAAAACCCCTCAACGAACCTTTTGTAGTACCCAGCCAAACCCAGAAAACATCAAATTTCTGACACTGACTTCGGTGGTTTCCAATCCAATACAGCATCGATCTTTCGGGGATCAACCCTAATCCCCTCGGCAGAAACAACATGCCCCAAAAAGGTCACTTCCTTCATCCAAAATTCACACTTGCTGAATTTGGCATACAGTTGCTTTTCTCCTAATATTTGCAGCACAACCCGAAGATGAGAATCATGTTCCTCGTCCGTTCTTGAATACACCAAAATGTCATCTATGAACACTACCACAAACCGGTCTAAATAGGGTTGGAAGACCCGGTTCATCATGTCCATAAAAGCGGCTAGTGCATTAGTCAGTCCGAACGGCATCACTAGAAACTCGTAATGTCCATAACGAGTTCAGAAAGCAGTCTTGTGAATATCCGCCTCCTTGACCCTTAACTGATGGTACCCCGATCTCAAATCTATCTTCGAGAAAACTGAAGCTCCTCGTAGATGATCGAACAAATCGTCAATCCTTGGTAGCGGGTATTTGTTCTTAATAGTCAACTTGTTCAACTGACGATAGTCAATGCACATACGCATCGACCCATCCTTTTTCTTTACAAAAAAAATCGACGCTCCCCACGGAGATACACTTGGTCGGATAAATCCCCGGTCCAACAGCTCTTGCATTTGAGCTTTTAGTTCTGCCAACTCCTTCGATGCCATTCTATAAGGTGCGATAGAAGTAGTTCAATGCCAAATTCCACCACGCGATCCGAAGGTAACCCCGGAAGCTCTTCAGGAAAGACGTCTGAGAACTCCTTCATCGTTCTGACATCCCCTACAGATAATTCCTTAGCATCCGATGTGCTGATGAAAGCTAGGAACGCCTCACACCCTTTCCGCACCATCTTTTCAGCCTTTAGTGCCGAAATCACATGGGACAGATAGTCTCTCCTTTCCCCTATCACAATTACTTCCTCATCCTCTGGAGTTCTTAAAACCATATGTTTAGTAGCGCAATAAAAGTTTGCTCGGTGCTTAACTAGCCAGTCCATGCCCAAAATCAAATCAAATTCGCTGAACGGCAATTCCATCAAGTCCGCCAGGAAAACAATCCCTTGCACCTCTAAAGGCACATCCCTAAACAACTTATTCACTACCACATATTGTCCTAAAGGGCTAACCACAAACATCCCTCTAGCAGCAATCTCAAATTTAATGCTCAAAGTCCAAGATACAGTATAGGCAACATATGAATGTGTAGACCCAATATCTATCAAAGCTGTAAAGGGTGCATAAAATATAAGAAACGTACCGGTTACGACGTCCGGTGTGTCACCATCCTCTCGCCGTCGAGCTGCATAGACTAACCCCGACTATCTTGCATCTGTATTACCAGCTCCTCTACCTGTTGCTCCACGACCTCAACCAAATCCATTTCCTCCTCTGGCTGGACCACGACCTCTCGGTGGCTGCTGACCACCTCTTCCTGGCTGTGCAAATCCCTGACCTACCGACCGTGCCCTAGCCAACTCCTGTGGATAGTCTTTTATCAGATGATCCTTAGATCCACATTTGAAACATCCTCCAGTTCTTCTCCAACACTCCCCCGGATGTATTCTCCCACACTGTGCACAAGGTCGCAGCTGGCCTACAGTAACTGGCATCACAGCTCGAGCTGGCCCATCTAACCTAGGCCTCTTTTGGAAACCCCTAGAAGAACCTGACGTCCCAAAACCTCTTTTACTCTTGCCCCTATCTTTATCCCGGTTCTGCCTCTCAGAACGTTTCACTTCTTCGGTGATTTTTGCTTTCTCGACCAGAATGGAAAAATCTCTTTCCCACTGCAGAGCTATCAGTACTCGCAGCTCGTCCCGCAGACCATCCTGAACCGTACACAATGCTCATAATCGATTGCGACTATACCCCGAGCATAACGACTTAAGCGCAGAAACTCCGCCTCATACTCTGCCACAGATTTATTCCCCTGGACCAAGTTCAGAAATGCTTTCCTCTGGGCGTGCACATAACTCGCCCTAACATATTTTCCTTGAAACACCACCTTAAAGAAGTCCCAGGTGATACGATCCGTTGGAGTACCTTCCCTCACTGTGAGCCACCACTGGTATGCCTCATCTCGTAGGAGGGACACTGCCCCTTTTAGTTTTTCCTCCACCGTGCAGTCCAGATCATCCATCATCCGCTCGACTGCCTCCAACCAATATCCAGCTACGTTTGGGGTCACACCAGAAATACCCCTAAACACCTCAGCTCCATTTGCTCGGAGTTGCTCAAGAATAGATTTCTGGGCCACTGTCCTAGTACTTGCTCCAGCAACCCGTTCCAGAACTCGCAGCATAGCTTGGGACAAAGCATCATCCCCTTCAGGTCGATCATGGGACCCCGTCTCGGTCACCGGTGATGCAGGTGCTTCCATTTCAAGCATGTGCCCAGATGCCTCAGATCTAACCCCAGTACCTCGGCCTCTACCTTGGCCACGTCTACTGCGTCCATGTTCTCTCATACACATGTTCACTGGATCGAATTAATCTAATTATAAATCTTATGAATCAGTACATAATTCCAATGTTTATTAACAAATGTCTTATGTAAAGCAAGTATAAGAGTTGTTCTCGCAGATCGAACTTCCTAATGTCTCAGTCTCTATAATCTTAGCTAACAATCTCGATATACTAACTCTAATAGTTTTTCTAAAATCACTTTATCACATTATTAAACAAAATCAGAAGACTTACGGATTTGGTGCCAGAGACTCGAGTGCCATACCTTCACAAAGAATATATTTTCAAAACCATTTTTCAATCCTCTTTTAAACAAACATTTTTCAAACCCATTCCACAGCCGAGTTTTGCAATCGGGCTCTGATACCACTAAGTGTAACACCCCAAACCTGGCCTAGACGTTACGACCAGATCTGACATGTCACATGGAAGGGTTGTTAAAGAAAGTTTGATAAAATGTTCATATTCTTTTTTAAAACTTCGAGTTTAGGCGTTTGTTTATAAAAACCCCTTTAACTCAATGTCCATTTTAGAAAAGTTGTGATTAATTTGGAAACTGCTTTCATTAGGAGAATCGAGTTTGAATTGTTGGTAAAATCTTATTTGTAACAGAAATCAGCTTCAGTGAATTTCGAACATGTGACATTTTGAAAACTGTTTTCGACGTTTAAGAGAACCCAGTGTTTAATCAATTATAGTTTGAATAACCGTTCGTTAACATTTTGGAAAACCAACAGGTATTAAGGTTTTAGGAAAATCCCGTATTAAACATTTAATAATAAGTAGAAACCAAGTTAAAAGTTAAAACCAAATAAAATACCAAAGGCCTTATTACAAAACATAAACCCAAATTAAAATAAAATTTAAAGTAAAGTAAAACGGGATTTACTAAAGAAGCGATGTATGGCCACCACTGAGTCCACCTCGGCTCCAAATCCTCAATGCTAGAGATCACCTGCAAGATTAAGCAGAGGGGGTGAGTTACAAGAACTCAGTGTATAATCCCCTATTCGGACATAACTGGGCCTTAGCCCTTACGGAAACAAAATGGGCCTTAGCCCTTACGAAGACAAACTGGGCCTTAGCCCTATTAGCATGATAATACAGACAATGCATGCAATGCAACCCAGCCCAACCTAACATTCCATCCGCTACACACCACCCATATCCAGCCTAACACACGTGTGGGGATTTCTACAATCAACCCTCCATTCGCTACACACCTCGACGGCAGTCATGCTGCTCATCGCTGAAATAGTGGCTGAGCTACCAGATTATCGAAATATAAGTGGCATAGCCACCGGACAAAATGTGACAGAGTCACCGAAATATGTGGCAGAGCTACCGAAATACACTTCCCCATTCATCAATATCATATCCCAATCCCATGCAACATATCATTACATAATAATTTAGTGCATGCATGAACGTACCAATATAACAGATAAACGGAATTCACAGTCATGCTAAATCTCCCCAAAAGGGTATAATCATAAATTTACTCACCTGGGCCATTTCCAAACTCACCCGTTAAGTATACCTCGTGATCTTACCCACTAAGGGTATTTCAGTTTTTAACCAGTACACATAATAATACATTGAAAAACGAATAAAGGTGTGAGATTACACACCTGATTACGTGGAGAACTAGACACTCCCGATCGACGTCGCCTAAGACAATATATCGCAGATTAGCTTACAGCCAAACAATGAGAGATCCATAACCCACATCTAAACAACGATTTGCTAACATTTACCCTCACTATCACGAACAACTATGATTTGCTTATCCGAATCGGATGTCGACTCCCTTCTACAACCTGGCGGAAAATCCCGAATCGCTAACACCCTATGTCGTTTGAACTTAGGAGCAGAGGCTACGAGTCCACTCCCCTTGGGCTCCCTTAGCGCAACTCCCTTAGACTGGTTATCCCTTGCTTCCATGAAGAGAATTCAATCAGTAAGGTACTACAGTGAAACCAGTGGTTGTCTAACAATGGGTTTCGGCTCTTACCACCACTTCCCGAAGTCCAAAAGATTAATGAGCAAAGAAGAGAGTTGCTTGATCCCTACAACAATCGGCCTAAACAAAGTTGTAGATTCGGTTAAAGCAAAGTGAACGAAACGAAAGTAGTCGACATTAAACCAGAGAGAGAACTCCCTACCTTGATCAGCGAGGAACTGACCTTCCACAGATTTGGCTATGGCATGTTGAGAGAAGATAATAGGGGATTAGTGAGGACTAGAATAAAGAGAAATAGCCGCTTGGCTATACACAACATAAGGCTGAAAGAAAAGGAAAAAGAGAAGAATAACCGCTAGCTTATGATTTCAGATGATTCGAACAAGGGAAGAGTGTACCTTCGGCCTCAAAATCGAAAGAAGCAAGATTCCAAGATCAAAAGAACACCACGCCTTAGGTTATAGCAATTCGGCAATAGGTAGAAATAAGGGCAAACCGATTTAATGAAGAGCAAGAGAAGACTTGATCATAAAGGCTATATCGAATGAAAGATCAATAGAGAACACAAGTGGCCTTGATATATGTAGAAGAGGTTCGACTAAAAGAAGAGAAAAAGGCTAGAAGAGAATTTAGCTATGGTATAAGGAAAACAAAGAAAATGGAAGGGTGTGAGAGATAATTCGGTCAAGAGAGAAGAAATGGAATGTTGGAGAGATTCAGTTATAGCAAGGAAAGGTTAGGAAAAGAAGTTTACTAATACTGCTCAAGCAATCAGCAAGTAACGAAATTGCTTGAAGAGAAAAGAAGAAGAGAAGAAGTAAGGGTGTGTTGCATTTTTGGTAAAGAAAAAGTGAAGCAAGATGACGGAAAATGCAAAAGAAAAAGAAAGACTTCCAAAATGGGTTTCGGTTTTACTCTCTCAAAAGACACTTGAAGAACGACACTCTCCCACATCCACTTATGACCGAATATGTTGAAAATGCCTAAAGAACAAAGGAAATTCGGTACACACACACACACACACTAACAAAAACCGAAAATGCTCCCTAAGCACCTCTCCCACTTTCTCCCAAACACTTCACACACCCATTCCCACGATTCTTTCCTTGATTTCCTTCCCCACTCCCTCTCCATCCACCATTTGAAATGGTTGACCAAGTCCCACTCCTCAATCTCCTCTACACCATCCATTTAAACCCGTTTGACCAATTCAACTCCTCCTTGGTAGAGTCCCACGCCTACTCCACCACCTCTCTACCTTGGACACAAAAAAATAAAGCTCCTTGTTGCAGCAGATGGGATTCAAACACTCTCCCCCCTTCCATGCTCCCCTGTGACGCCAACCACTAGGCCACCTTGCTATTTGTGACATCCAGATACAACAATTATTCTAAAGTCCCGCCTTCACTAGCTCGCCCCCCTTAAGTGCCCAAAAATAATTTTTTTCCCCAAGCTTTGGCTCGAACCCAAGCCTCCCCAGGACCTCCAAACACACCCAACTAACAAACTTAGCTAGCCTAACACATAGAATAGTGCAAAATGCAGAACCCCTAATTTTAGGATGTTACACTATGGATGGCACCTTAGTGGGTAAATTTCTCCTCTTCACTATTATAGGCCTCAAGCCCAAACTACAATTATTTTGTTATACCAAAAAAATTAAACTGAATTAGAAAAATAATTTTATTAGTACTTGGGCCAAATTGACCCTCTTATTAAGTACAAATAAATAAAAACTAAAATTGCAAAATTAAAATTAAAATTAAAATTAAAACTTTTGGATTACTTAAAAAACTCCTTCTCGAAAAATTACATCAAATTAATATCATAGGAGAGGCTGGTGAGGTCACAAATGGTCCTGCTTAAGTTCCAATCTCTTTAGACAGGCTTAATTTAGTGTATTCATCTAAGAAAATAATTTCTAAGTATGCTATTTATTAAAATAAAAACATAAAAATTAAGGGTTTATTAAATTGAACGAAGTTTCAACTTGCTCAACTTCACCATCTTAACAGTTTTTAAGACGTCGACAATTAACTTTAAACGTAACTCCCTTGCTGTTGTACAATTCTATCGCTACATATGGGTAAACTTTATAGATGGTATAAGGTCTTTTCCATCAGAATTTGAGCTTTCTTAGAAATAACCTTAGCCTCGAATTAAACAACAATACTTTCTTTCCTTCTCTGAATTCACAAGGTTGTATCCGGTTGACATGCCATCTCTTAGTCTTTTCTTTATACATCTTGGCATTCTCGTATGAAATTAACCTCAACTCCTCTAACTCATCAAGCTGTAATATCCTTCTCTAACTGGCTTGCGTAAGGTCCAAATTTAATTGCTTTACAGCCTAGTGAGCTTTGTTCTCCAACTCAAGTGGAAAATGACACGCCTTCTCAAAGACTAACCGATAAGGAGTCATTACTAACGGTGGTTTGAAAGCAGTTTGATAGGCCCATAGAGCATCATCGAGCCTTCGAAACCAATCTTTCTATTAGATCACACTACCTTTTCAAGGATTCCTCTGATCTCACGATTCACCCTTTCATCTTACCTATTTGACTGTGGATGATAGGCAGTGGCAATTTTATGTTTCAATCATATTTGTCAAGCAACCACTTAAGCCATTTGATTACGAAGTGAGATCCTTCATAGCTAATTATAGCTCTCAGAGTCCTAAATAGTGTGCTTATGTAGGAATGGCATGACTACCTTAGCATCATTCATTGGATATGCCTCGGCTTTAACCCACTTGGATACGTAGTCAACAACTACTAAGATATACCTGTTACCATAAGAAGAACGAAACAAGCCTAGAAAATCAATGCCCCACATATCAAATAACTCTACCTCTAAAATGTTCGTCAAGGGCATTTTGTTCCTCCTTGATAAGTTTCTAGTCCTTTGGCATCTATCACAATTTTTCACATATGCATATCTATCCTTGAACACTGTTGGCCAAAAGAATCATACTTGTAAGATCTTTGCTGCAGTGTGGGAACCACCAAAGTGTCCCCCACTCAGAGATGAATGGCAGTGGTAAAGGATCTCATCAATTTTACTTCCGGCTACATACTTCCTGATTATGTTATCTGCACATTGTTTAAACAAAAACGAGTCTTCCAACAAATAATATCAACTATCATGAAGGAATTTCTTCATTTGTTGGTATGTCATATCTCGAGGAATTATTCCACATGCTAAATAATTTGCATAATCAGCAAACCAAGTATTTCGTGAATTCGGTTTATCTCGAAGATATATTCATCTGGAAAATTCTCATTAATTGGAACAAGTGAATGGGTTACCTTGTTTTGTTCCAATCTCAAAAGATGATCAGTTACTTGATTCTCAACAGCTTTTCTATCTTAGATTTCAAGGTCAAATTCTTGGAGTAAGAGTATCCATCAAATTAGCCTCGATTTAGCATCTCTTTTGGTGAATAAGTATTTAATGGTCGCATGGTCAGTAAATATTGTGAGTTTGTAACTATGAGATAAGAACGGAACTTGTTAAAAGCAAAAACAATAGCAAAGAGTTCTTTTTCAGTTACTGTGTAGCGAAACTAGGCTCCTATCAAAGTTCTACTTGCATAGTAGATAAGGTGAAATACTTTGTTCATTCTTTGACCCATCACAACTCCAACGACGAAATCGCTTAAGTCACACATCAATTCAAAAGATGAGTTCCAATCATGTGTAACAATTATTGGAGCTGATATTAATCGACTTTTCAACTCTTTAAAAGCTTCTAAATATGCTTTGGTAAAATAAAAAATTGTATTTTTCTCTAACATCATATAGAAAGGTTTAGAAATTTTTGAATTTTTTTTTATAAACCTTCAGTAAGAACCGACATGGCCTAAGAAACTTCGAACTCCTTTCATACTATTTCATGGTGGTAATTTTCAATTACGTCCACTTTCACTTTATCAACTTCGATCACATTTTTGAAAATTTTGTGTCCTAAGACAATTACCTCATTAACCATAAAATGACATTTCTCCCAGTTAAGGACAAGATTTGTCTCCTCGCATCTCTTAAGTACCTTAGCCAAATTACTCAAACAAACATCATAAGTATTACCAAAAATAGAAAAATCATCCATGAAAACCTCAAAAAAAAAATTCAACCATATCAATAAATATTGCCATCATGCATCACTGAAATGTGGCAGGTGGGTTACTTAAACTGAAAGCAAATGTCCAGTACGAGTAGGTAAAAGTGGTTTTATGTTGGTCTTACAGGGCTACAACTATTTGATTGTATCTCGAATATCCATCTAAGACACAGTAATATTTGTTACCTGCCAATCGATCTAACATTTGATCCATAAAAGGCAACGAAAAATGGTCCTTCTAAGTTGCTTTGTTCAATTTTCTATAATCAATACAGATTCTCCAACCTATGATAGTTCTTGTCGGGATTAACTTGTTACATTCGTTCTCAACAATCGTAATTCTGTCTTTCTTGGGTACACATTGTATTGGACTTACCCATGAACTACCTTAGATGGGGTAGATAATTCTCGCATCTAACCATTTGACTTCCTTTCGAACTACCTCTTTTATGGTTGAGTTGAGTCTCTTTTTCCAATCAATTCTAGCTCTTTTGCCTTCCTCTAAAATAATTTTATGCATACAGAAAGAAGGGATTATACCTCGAATATAAGCTATGGTCCAACTAGTTGCCCTTTTAAATTTCTTTAAAACAATAATTAGTTGCTCCTCTTGGTGTTTTGTTAATTTTGTTGAAACAATTACAGGCAAAGTAGAAACGCTACCTAAATAAACATATTTTAAATGGGAAGGAAGTACCTTAAGTTCAAGTTTGGGTGGTTTTTCAATTAACAACTTTGATTGTGCAAACTCTCGAACTTCTAATCCTAGCTGTTCAAACTGTATTGGTTGAACATAGCTCTTCGGATTGGCTTCCATCAAAGCCTTATTTTCATTACCTTCTCCAGCTTCCAATGGTATAGACCCTAAGTTGTTCTCCAATGGGCCCTTCACAAAATCATTATCTACTTTAAAATCTAAGACAATGAAATCAGGAGAAAAAATGAATTTATCAACTCTTACCAAAACATCCTTGATCCGCCAGTTGAAGTGTCACAGTAGTGGGTCTTACTTTGCCTATGCCTAACAATTTGTAAATAGACTTGGGCATCAAATTGATAATGCTCACTCCTTAGTCACACAAAGCTTTACTATAGTAAGATTCTCTTATATTACAGGGTATGGTAAAACTTCCAGGGCCCTTCAGTTTCAGAGGTAGCTTGTTCTGTAAAAACGCACTGCACTCTTTTCTTAAAGCGACATTCTCATACTCACTAAGTCTTTTCTTCTTCGACAAAATGTCCTTCATGAACTTCACGTAATTGAGCATTTGCTCTAAAGCATCTACCAATGGGATGTTTATATGCAGTTGCTATAGAGCATCCATAAACTTCTTGAATTGCACCTCCTGTTTCTACTTATTTGGTTGGAACCTTTGAGGATATGGAGGTGTTGGATCTTTGGGTTGAATCGAACAACTTTTCTAAGAAGATAAATCTGCATCCAAAGAAGATGTTAGCTTTTCAGAATTTACTAGGTTAGATTTTACCTCATCAGACTTTGTAAGCTCTGGCTCTACTAGTGTAGGAATTTCAACTGTTGATTGACTTTCCTTCTTCTCAATAGGTTCATCTTCATTCACAACCATCTTGGGCTCCAAAATATGAACACTTCATAAAGCTACCACCTTGCAGTGTTCCTTACCCAAATTCCTTGGATTTTTTGTATCACTCGGCAAGGTTCCTTACAATCAGTTACGAAGCTCTGTAGCTAATTGACCCATTTGGCTTTCCAAATTCTTTAGTGTTGTTGCTTGGCTTTGGATTAAGGCGTCATTCTTTGCCATGTACGCCTTCAACAAGTTCTCCAAACTATTAAATGACTCGCTTGAGGTGGTTATGGAGCTTCTTGGTTGAACCCTTGGGGTTGGTTGGGTTTATGCTGCATGTAGTTGTTGTTTGGTCCATTTTCTTGGTTACTCCAAGAAAAGTTCAAATTATTACGCCATGAATGATTGTAGAAGTTGGACTGTGGTCCTTGTCCAATTCTATTTTGGTGTTAATTCCCTACATAATATACTGATTCAAGATTTGATGGAAAATTCTTGAAAGAATGGTCATCCCCACAATATACACGGGAAAGAACCTCAAATTGACTCAGTGGTTGGCTGTAAAATTATTTAAACCATTAGTGGTAAACTATTTCAACATTAAAGAAATAGAATATACATGAGCTGAGAGTGATGTAAGTGCGTCCACTTCATGCACTCTAGCTATAGAATGTGGATGCAATGTGAAATCCCATCATGAGGACACTTATGAAGTAATTCCTTGAATCTTTCCCATACCTCATACAAGGATTCATCATCCAATTGAGAAAAAGTGGTTATCTCATTTTGCAACTTAGCATTTTTGCTTGCTGGAAAATACTTAACCAAAAATCATTTTGCTAATTCTTGCCAAGTTGATATTGAACTTGGGGGGCAATGAATTAATCCATGCTTATGCTCGATCTCGCAATGAGTATGGAAACAACTTCAACCTCAATGCATCTTCAGTCACACTAGCTATCTTAAACGAATCACTCATCTTCATGAATAATCAAAGGTCAAGGTGTGGATCTTCCATAGGCATTCCACTAAACTGGCCCACTGTTTGGAGCATTTGAAACATCATGGGTTTCAATTCAATTTGGGGTGCCTCAATTTCCAGTCTCCTAATTTTTGAATTTAACTTGTTGAAGAGTGGCACAGCATACTGTCATATGGCACGATCCTTGTCATCAACAATAAGGATGGGATTGTGCACATGATTGGCTCCATTTCCTTATCGACCATTTTGATTTCAAAGGTCCATCTCAACTTGTCTTCGAGCTGATCATTCACTTCTTCTCTATTTAAATGTTCGCTCAATTTCAGGGTCTACGGGTAATAAATTGATAATTCGATTTGTGCTCATAAACACTTGAAAAATAAATCACAAAAAATAAGAATAAATTAGTAAAGTTAGAAGTTATATAAAAAAACCAAAATGTAAAGAATACTTTTTCAAAACATGATTAATACAACAATCCCCGACAACGGCACCAAAAACTTGTAACGCTCAGGTTTGTCCAAGTGTACACAGTCGTTATCAAGAAATAAAGTAAGTAAAAGAGTTATCATCTCCATAGGGATTGTGTATGTTAATCAAGTAACTGTAAAATTAAAGTTAACAATTTGGTGATAAAAACACAATATTTTGAGTGATGAATTTAAGCTAAATTAAATTATTTAAATGCAAGATGATCCCTAATGCAATTTAATTTAAATGCAAAGTATGAAATAAAATGTATAAGATATGAAATAAAATGTATAAGATGAGTTTACCAGCAAAACCACAAAATTCAACAATAAATAACATGACTATGCTAGGATAATTACACTATTCAGCTTGGTTTATTTTTCTCATGCTTAATAGTGTCCAGAAAACATTCCATGGCAACTAGATCCTTCATGAGTTTGGAAACCAAATTAAGTCCTTTCGGAATCTTTTACTTAGTGAAATATGCATTTTACTAACCTTATTAAACTAAGGGTTTCTTAGAATTCATGTGAAGCAACAATGACGAATCAAGTTTGAAACAATTTAATCACATAAATCTAAAAACTATGAAAGATAATAGAGCTCGTCAAAGTTATTATGAACCTTACATTTAGTCAGACCAGGATCTAAATTAAACATGCACTTTTCAATTATTGTGCCCATTAGTCGTCGTCTAGTCAGTGTAACACCCTTGACCCGTATCCATCACCGGGTTAGGGTTATAGAGCATTACCATATAAACGGAACATTAAAACATGCATTTCATATATCATCAAAAACATATTATAACACATTCATTTTCATACATATCGTCCCTAAATCAAGTCCTCGAGGCCCTAGAAACACGTTAGAAATAATTCGGGACTAAATTGGAAACATTTGGAAAGTTTAAGAAAAAATTAGAAAATTTTGACTACAGGGGTCACACGGCTGTGTGGCTAGGTTGTGTGCCTCACATGGCTGAGACACACACCCGTGTCTCAGGCCATGTAATCGAACTAGGGACACACGGTCATGTCCCAGCCCGTGTCCTCACCCATGTAACTCTTTGAGTAGGGTCACATGGCCGTGTCACACGCCCGTGTGTGAGGCCGCGTAACTAACTGACTTGTATGCAATAAACCCTACAGGGGACACACGGTCGTGATGCCAGGCCGTGTGTCATACAGGACTGAGTCACATGCCCGTGTCTTAGGCTGTGCGGACATAAATTTTCCCAAAATCAAGCCATTTCCAACACCAAATCATGCTTACACCTATTGGCCTTTTGTGCACATAATCAAGACATCAAAATCTTACCAAAACATGCATATAATGACCAATTCAAGAGTACTAAATCAACCAACCAATATGCCATTTAAGGCACCTCAAATACATTCATTCAAAACTTACCTAAACATATATACATTACAACATTTCAATCAATAACATCTAGCTCAATACATTCCCAAAACATGCCATATCAATACCATAATCACACCAACTTACCACATACGATTTGAGCCATTCAAACATGCAACATCATATCCACATTAACACAAACTAGCATGTCATCAAATGTACCAAACCAAACAACTTATACATACCAAATCATAATCTAAACATTTAACTAAACATCATTATGTGTCCACTTATACATGCCATTATAACCTTGGTCAAAACATAAAAAAACTATTGAATTTATGATGGATAGTGTGATAGATCTCCGACGAGCTTCCAAACTGATCTAGCTTCCGATAATCTATAAAACATGAGAAAGAAACTACATAAGCACATAATGCTTAGTAAGTTCGTATAACATGAAACATAACTTACCATTCATTTGTATAATGTAAATAGCAAATTAAAGTATCAATTAATACCACAACTTGGCACAATGCCTATACAATATTAACAAATACTCAAGTTAGTGCCTTTATACAAGGTTCAAATGAGTTCATCCATAACATGTAACTTACATCTTTGATCATATCATTTAAATCACCATTTCCTTTTCATAAGTACATGATATATTACATTTGAACACTTACCATTTCCTTTCCTTTTCATACCCGTTCAACCATCTAGAATATCATTAAATACTCGGGAAAGCTCACACGAAGTGTGCTTAAACATATACCGTAACCTTTCCTTTACATCATCACTCACACGAGCTGTGAAATGGGTCTACTCACATGAGCTGTGGATCGGAATGTAAGCTACACGATGCTACTCACACAACCTGTGGAGTATCTGCAACAAATGTAGGACCTCATCCATCAGTAGGACATTCAAGACCAACACCCGAAACATGAAATCCTTAATGACATGTCACTTGTATCGTACGAATTCCTAAGGTTCTACTAGGACTTGATAATTGTCATAACATTACTTTGGATATACATCATTTAACTACATGGAAAATAACACATTAACATATAAATTGATATAGCATTAAAACAATATTTATTCATAATAACTTACCTCGATGACTAAAGCGTAGAAATGAGATTGACTTAATCTAAGGCTTAAGCATTTCCCCGATCTAGATCCCTATATGGCCTATCTTGATCCAAATAGAAGAATTTAATCCATTTAATATTCGTAGCAATGAATTTAGTCCACTATTCATATTTTTGCAAAATTACTATTTTTCCCCTAATATTTTAACTTTTAACAATTTAGTCTTTAAGCTCATAAATTAAAATTTAAATGTTTTAGTCCTCTTTTCAAGCTAGCTGAATTATATAGGGACTTACATCAATCCATAGAAACCATCATTTCATAAATTTAACATGAACTTTTACTACTTTTACAAATAAGTCCCTAAATGCCATTTTCATCAAAAAATCACTTTACAAAACTTGTTTATTTATCAACAAGGACTCATAATCTATCATTAAACATCAAGAATCATGCAAGAACATTCATGGCATAACAATAAATCTTTAACAGTTTTACAAATTGATCCCCGAGCTAGCTAGATTAAGCTAAAACGACCTCAAAAACATAGAAATCATTAAAAACGGGTAAAAAATCACTTACATGCAAGGTTATAGTGCTAGACAATACATATGCTCAAAAATGGCTATCTTATTTCAAATTTTCTGTTGAGAAAACAATATAGAAGATGATACAATTTCTACTTATTTTTAGTTTACATTAGTTTATCAAATTACCATTTTTAACCTTAAATTTTAACTTTAAAAAAACACTTAAACAATGTCCATGTAACACCCCAGACCCGACCTAGACGTTACGACCGAATCTTGCATGTCACATAAAAAGGGTTGTTAAAAACTAGTGCGTTCGTTAAGAAACTCCGTAATCTTTTGAACTCGGAACTCTGTTGTTTGTGAAAAATTTAGATTTT
This sequence comes from Gossypium australe, assembly GCA_005393395.2. Lineage (NCBI taxonomy): Eukaryota > Viridiplantae > Streptophyta > Magnoliopsida > Malvales > Malvaceae > Gossypium > Gossypium australe. Next base: position 33,803,081 of record CM016615.1, on the reverse strand, counting down.
TGTTTATATGAATTTGAGAAAAACGTTGTTGTTATTGACGTTATTATTCTTATCATTATTTCTGTAACATCCCGAAATAAGGCCAAAACGGAACAGTGGTTTTGGAACCACAAATCCGATGTTGAGAAATTTATTTTATTTATATTTTTATGGCCTAAAATTTCATGGAATGATTTCATGAAAATCTCATTCGAAAATTTTAACGTTTGGGCACTCAATTTAGTCAAAAGGACTAAATTGCAAAAAGTGCAAAAGTTGAGTTCTACATGTTAGAGGTGTCCAATTGTTATGAAATTTTAAATTGGAGGTCCTTAAATGATAATTAGACCATTGGTTAAGTTGGTGGTCAAAAATGGACATGGATGGGTATGTTTCAAAAGATTTTTTTAAGGGGCATTTTGGTAATTTAGTGAATTAAATGAATTAAAAATAGAATTTAAATGCCAAATATGTCCATCTTCTTCATTAGTACGAAATTACAAGGGTTCTACATAGCTAGGGTTTGTTTCAAGCTTCCAAGCTCCATTGTAAGTGATTCCAAGACCCGTTTTTAATGTTCTTTACGTTTTTGGAGTCCCTGTAACTTGATTTAGCTCATTCTAGCAATAATTTAACCTAGGGTTCATATTTGGAAAAATACCCATAGGTGAAATGTGTTTATTTTGATGTTTTATGATAGAATATGAAGGCTAAAATAATGTTAAACAACTTTTACTAAGCGATTTTACGTGGAAACGAGTAAAACGACATAATCGGTAAAAATACCTAATGTCCATAAGTACATGTTAGAGTAAGAATTTGATGTTGGCATAGAAGGGAAAAATGTTCATCATGTCATAAAACATAAGAAAAAGGAAAAAATTTTAATTTACGAGCCTAGGGTAAAAGTGTAATTTTTGAAAAGTTTAGGGGCAAAATTGTAATTTTGCCATAGTTTGAGTTAGGGACTGTTTTGAGTAACACATTAATTAAATAAGTGAAATGTGATGTTTTAGACCCTAAAAAATGAGATTTGGACCTAGAACGGGAGGAAAATCAAAAATTGAGAAAGTTGGTAAATTGTCGTTTCTGGATCCGAGGTAAGTTGGTGAAATGATTTAATAATATGTTTATGATAAAAGGTGCTTTCTATGACTATGGTTATTATGTGAAATGGAAAGTTGATATGTAAATAATGCATTTATTTTACTTGTTCAATAATTATTTTGCTAGATATTATGGAAATCATTGGGTGATAACTACAATATGAAAATGTATGGAATGGGAAATTCTCAATTGAACCTTCGGAAAATCGAGAGATACGGACAATATGTAGCTACGTCACACGAGTGATAAGGGATCTTCACCGTGTGCACAAGAAAGCTACGAGATGGCAAAATTTGATATGTAGCTAGGCCACATGGATGATAAGGGACTTTCACCATGGGTGCAAGAAAGCTACGGGATAATAATTTCATATGTAACTAGGTCACATGTGTAATACTGTGTGTATACCATGTGTACAAGAAAGTTACGGGTTATGAGTAGCTAGGTCACACGAGTGGTTCCTAGTGTTGGACACCATGTAGACAAGAAAGCTACGAGATGGAATGGCTAGGTCACATGGGTGATAAGGGACATTCACCATGTGTACAAGAAAGCCGAATTATGTGTAGGTGGAGCTATGTGCTGAGACCACCGAGTATCAGGTGTTTTCTAAAGGGGTTCAACGAGATAACTTACTACTGGTGATTGGTACGATCATGTTATGAATAAGTGCAAGAGTGAAAGTGACCAATTGAGAAATGTGGCAAATGTACGTGTGAGCAAGGGTGCATGTGACTATGTGTGTATGTGCATAATGTGTTTGATATGTGATACGTGATTGAAATTGTGGTAAGGCTGATATGGTGTAAACTCCATTATGAGTACTCGTAAATATTGGTGATGATTATTCATTTGTATGGCTAGTTTTGAATATGTTCGGTGTTATGTGTGCATATATGGAAGTAATATAAAGAAAACATGGGAAAGTAAAATTTTCAGTAAAATAGATTGAAACAGTAGCAGTTATGTGACTTTGAAAAATCACCATAAATAGTAGAAATTGAATTATATGTTGTATGAGAAATTGATTTAAATATTATTGAGTCTATTTTCATATAAAAGAAATAGAGCAAGCAAAGGATTTGTATATTTTGATATATTTAAATTTTTGTAAGACTAGTTCAGAATGATTACGTGTTCCCTTGTTCCGCCTTGGAAAAATCATTAAAAATTGTATACAAATGGTTATGGTGTGTAATTTATATTCTAAGAATCTTTGGTCAGTCTACTTTCGAGAAAGACAAACAGAAAGGCTATCCAAACTCTATATAGTGAGGAATTTTAATTTTAGTGAAGAGGTGTTAGAGATGTCGAACAGCGAAACAGGGGAGTCTTTAATGAATAAAATGTATTGATTAGCTAAACCAAAAATTCTGGAAATTTTATGGTATGAAGATATGTGAGTATAGTTTCATGGAAAATTAACGGATCTTAATTTCGAGTTTTGTATCTTATGATATAATTAAATTAGTGACTGTGACTCAAAAAAATAGCCTAAGCTGAACTTAAGAAAAAGGGTAAAACTATGTGAATATCGATTCTATTCCCTTGAGTATATTTATTGAGAAATGGGTTAATATTGTTAATTAAATTTCTTATTATTATTGATATGCCAACTTACTAAGCTATAAAGCTTACACCATTTTCCTATTTCTCTTAGTGTTGTCAGGTTTGCTCGGGGTTGGAGATCGTTGGAGGTATCATCACACTATCAATTTGTCAAGTTGGAATCATGACAATTCCTAATTATTTTCAAGTGAATGGCATGTATAGAGATTTAGTTATTGGTTGTATGTATTATTATGAATTATACACAGGATCCAGACATGGGCGTGTGAGAACCTCACGGTCTACTCACAGGGCCGTGTCATACGTCACACGGGCGTGTGACCCTGTTTTGGTAAAAATTCTCTAAATATCGAAAAGTTCTGGTTTGGTTCCGAATCAACTTTAATGATTTTTTGGGCCTCGTAAGCCCATGATAGGGATATAGAGTGTGACTATGAATGGTTTTAATGTATAATTGAAATGTATGTATCGGAGAAGTGTATAAGATTGCTGTAATGCCTCGTACCCTGATCCAGCGAAGGATAGGGGTAAGGGGTGTTACATTTTAGTGGTATCAGAGCTATGGTTTAGTCAGTTCTCGGACTAACATAGCAAGTGTGAGAGTCTATTTATACATGTCACCAATATGTGATAGTGTGATGCCTTCCGACGTGATTGAGGATAATCTTATCAAAAGAGAAGTACTCTCCAACCGAGCTATATCCGACCATTTGATAGTGATACTGAAGTATTGAATAAAGTATAGCTATGATGAGTTAAACTGGGAAAAGTATGAATAAGAATTCGTAATGTGTATATGTGATAAAGTGTGAAATGAAAGTTTATACGGTAATATGCTTATTCATATTTTTCTGACCTTCACATACTGTAGCATGCTTGACAAAAATTGATTAGTGAATGTGATAAGTCAGTTATTCAAATTTTGTAGAATGTATGAATGAGTGCACTTGTTTGAATGAGATAATTGAAAATTTTATGTTAGGCAAATATGAATGATAAATTGTTCGAAGTGGGTAGTATAGTTATAATGACATATGTTGATAATGAAAGATGTGTCATATGTATATATATATGTGTGAGAATCGAGTTAGAGGCGGTACGACCTCACCCCCTTACTGATGAGGTGTTTATAATGGAAATTCATGAGAATCATGTTGATTAAGTTCCTAAGTGTGGAATCAAAGAGTTCGGTTATAGAATAACTATAGATATGATCAAAGACTGAGGATGGTTGACAAATGAAGGACAGAATTAGAGAAATATCAGATTGACTCAAGAATTATTTGGTTTATACAATATCATAATTAGTGAAAAATTTAACTTTGATAAATCGACTTATTCAGATAAGATACTGAAAGGAAGTATTAACTGAAATTTTTCTGAACTGATTTTCTTTAGTGAAAGAGATAATGTGGAAATTAGTGAGGGTAGAATTAATCAGAAGAATGATGTTTGACATGTGAAAATGTTTAAATATGACAGTCATAGTTGAGCAGTTTACGACTATCTCTTCTGGGCATTTTATGTGTTCGTATATTTTCAGAGACAATTATGATTGCTTGTTTTCTGAGTAAAGAATCGTCAGTTTGATTGATCTATGATTGGTATTCCACTATCTTTTATTGAAATTCAATTCCATTACGTCTGAGATAAAAGTTGACAGTGAACTTATATGAAATGATTCTACTGTTTCTTTTGGCTATTGTTCTGTTTATATCTGTATAGAATATGTTTTATCTCTGTTATAATCGACTTTGGAACACAATGGAATTATGATTTTTCAGTGACGCACCAGTGAACAGATTTGAATGTGTATATTCTCTAGAATGTAGAGTAATTGTTCATGTTTTCAGACAGTTAATATTACATTAAAAAGAGCTGTTCGGATAGTAATTTAGAGATGGTTATTATTATGTCTGTATTGAAAAATTTGATGACACTGTTTGTTTAACGAGGATTGTCATATGTTTCCTAGTTTTGAGAGTTTACTATATTTGATGGCATAGCAAAATTTGAGTTTAAGACAGTGGTGATTAATTAAGCTATTGAAAGATTGTGAGTGATCATCGATTGATCTGTGGGGAGCCAAGAGAAATGCTAGTGGGTTGTTTTCGAACGTTTGATGGAATTAGCATAATAATTTCAATATTTATCGATTCTTTGTTTGACAGAATTCGCTGAGTTCTATTAAGATTTAGATCGATGACAGAGTGTTTCTGAAAGTACCGTCTTGAAAAAGATTATTTAGTGACGTTGGAAATTATGAGAAATATATTAAACCTCATTCTGTTAAGATTTTCGGGGACGAAAATCCCTAAGGGGGAGAAATGTAACATCTCGAAATAAGGCCTAAACGGAATAGTGATTTCAGGACCACAAATCTGATGTTGAGAATTTTATTTTATTTATATTTTTATGGTCTAAAATTTCATGGAATGATTTCGTGAAAATCTCATTCGAAAATTTTGGCGTTTGGGCACTCAATTTAGTCAAAAGGACTAAATTGTAAAAAGTGCAAAAGTTGAGTTTTACATGTTAGAGGTGTCCAAATGTTATGAAATTTTAAATTGGAGGTCCTTAAATGATAATTAGACCATTGGTTAAGTTGGTGGACAAAAATGGACATGGATGGGTATGTTTCAAAAGATTTTTTTAAGGGGCATTTTGGTAATTTAGTGAATTAAATGAATTAAAAATAAAATTTAAATGCCAACTATGTCCATCTTCTTCATTAGGATGAAATTAAAAGGGTTCCCCATAGCTAGGGTTTGTTTCAAGCTTCCAAGCTCCATAGTAAGTGATTCCAAGACCCGTTTTTAATGTTTTTAATGTTCCATAGCTAGGGTTCATATTTGGAAAAATACCCATAGGTGAAATGTGTTTATTTTGATGTTTTATGATAGAATATAAAGGCTAAAATAATGTTAAACAACTTTTACTAAGCGATTTTACATGAAAACGAGTAAAACGACATAATCGGTAAAAAATACCTAATGTTCATAAGTACATGTTAGAGCGATAATTTGATGTTGCCATAGAAGGGAAAAATGTTCATCATGTCATAAAACATAAGAAAAAGGAATAAATTTTAATTTACGAGCCTAGGGGTAAAAGTGTAATTTTTGAAAAGTTTAGGGGCAAAATTGTAATTTTGCCAAATTTTGAGTTAGGGACTGTTTTGAGTAATAGATTAACTAAATAAGTGAAATGTGATGTTTTAGACCCCGAAAAATGAGATTTGGACCTAGAACGGGAGGAAAATCGAAAATCGAAAAAGTTGGTAAATTGCCGTTTCTGGATCCGAGGTAAGTTGGTGAATTGATTTAATAATATGTTTATGATAAAAGGTGCTTTCTATGAATATGGTTATTATGTGAAATGGAAAGTTGATATGTAAATAATGCATTTATTTTACTTGTTCAATATTTATTTTGCTAGATATTATGGAAATCATTGGGTGATAACTACAATGTGAAAATGTATGGAATGGGAAATTCTCGATTGAACCTTCGGAAAACTGAGAGATACAGACAATATGTAGCTAGGTCACACGAGTGATAAGGGATCTTCACCGTGTGCATAAGAAAGCTACGAGATGGCAAAATTTGATATGTAGCTAGGCCACATGGATGATAAGGGACTTTCACCATGTGTGCAAGAAAGCTACGGGATAATAATTTCATATGTAACTAGGTCACATGTGAAATACTGTGTGTATACCCTGTGTACAAGAAAGTTACGGGTTATGAGTAGCTAGGTCACATGAGTGGTTCCTAGTGTTGGACACCATGTAGACAAGAAAGCTACGAGATGGAATGGCTAGGTCACATGGGTGATAAGGGACATTCACCATGTGAACAAGAAAGCCGAATTATGTGTAGGTGGAGCTATGTGCTGAGACCACCGAGTATCAGGTTTTTTCTGAAGGGGTTCAACGAGATAACTTACTACTGGTGATTGGTACGATCATGTTATGAATAAGTGCAAGAGTGAAAGTGACCAATTAAGAAATATGGCAAATGTACGTGTGAGCAAGGGTGCATGTGACTATGTGTGTATGTGCATAATGTGTTTGATATGTGATACATGATTAAAATTGTGGTAAGGCTGATATGGTGTAAATGCCATTATGAGTACTCGTAAATATTGGTGATGATTATTCATTTTTATGGCTATTTTTGAATATGTTCGGTTTTATGTGTGCATATATGGAAGTAATATAAAGAAAACATGGGAAAGTAAAATTTTCAGTAAAATAGATTGAAACAGCAGCAGTTACGTGACTTTGAAAAATCACCATAAATCTTAGAAATTGAATTATATGTTGGATGAGATATTGATTTAAATCTTATTGAGTCTATTTTCATAAAAAAGAAACAGAGCAAGCAAAGGATTTGTATAGTTTGAGGTATTTAAATTTTTGTAAGACTAGTTTAGAATAATTACGTGATCCCTTGTTCTGCCTTGGAAAAATCATTAAAACTTGTATAAAAATGGTTATGGTGTGTAATATATATTCTCAGAATCCTTGGTGAGTCTAATTTCTAGAGAGACAAACGGGAATGTTAACCAAACTCTATATAATGAGGAATTTTAATTTTAGTGAAGAGGTGTTAGAGCTGTCAAACAGCAAAACAGGGGAGTCTTTAATGAATAAACTGTATTGATTAGCTAAACCAAAAATTCTGGAAATTTTATGGTATAAATATATGTGAGTCTAGTTTTATGGAAAATTAACGGATCTTAATTTTGAGTTTTTTGTCTTATGAAATAATTAAATTAGTGACTGTGACTCAGAAAAACAGCCTAAGCTGAACTTAAGAAAAAGGGTAAAACTATGTGAATATCGATTCTATTCCCTTGAGTATATTTATTGAGAAATGGGTTAATATTGTTAATTAAATTGCTTATTATTATTGATATACCAACTTACTAAGCTATAAAGCTTACACCATTTTCTCATTTCTCTTAGTGTTGTCATGTTGGCTCGGGGTTGGAGATCGTTGGAGGTATCATCACACTATCAATTTGTCAAGTTGGAATCATGACAATTCCTAATTATTTTCAAGTGAATGGCATGTATAGAGATTTAGTTATTGGTTGTATGTATTATTATGAATTATACACGGGATCCATACATGGGCGTGTGAGAACCTCACGGTCTACTCACAGGGCCGTGTTATATGTCACGTGGGCGTGTGACCCTGTTTTGGTAAAATTTTTCTAAATGTCAAAAAGTTCTGGTTTGGTTCCGAACCAACTTTAATGATTGTTTTGGGCCTCGTAAACCCATGATAGGGACATAGAGTGTGACTATGAATGGTTTTAATGTATAATTGAAATGTATGTATCGGAGAAGTGTATAAGATTGTTGTAATGCCTCGTACCCTGATCCGGCGACGGATAGGGGTAAGAGGTGTTACAATTTCCAAGAACTTGTTTAAAACGGAATTCAGATTCAGTGAATTTCGGAAATGTGATATTTTGAAATTAATTTTATAAGTTTAAGAGAACCCAGAGTTTTGTCAAGTATAGTTTGCAAACTGTTCGTTAATCATTTTGGAAAACAGTTATTAATGTTTTAGGAAAACCCCGTTTTGAACATTTAACAGTAGATAATAACCGAATTAAAAATCAAAACCAAAATTAAAATCCCAGAGGCATTATTACAAAACATAAACCCAAATCAAAGTAAAATTTATAGTGAAGTAATACGAAATTTACTAATGTTGCGATGTATGGCCACCACAGAGTCTGCCTCGGCTCCAACTCCTCAATGCGGGGGATCACCTGCAAAATTAAGCAGAGGGGGTGAGTTACGAGAACTCAGTGTGTAATCCCCCAATCGGACATTAACTAGGCCTGAGCCCATTCAGATACATACTGGGCCTTAGCCCTATTAGCATGGTTTTACAAATAATGCATGCAATGCAACCCAACCCAGCCCAACACACCTATGGGGATTTCTACAATCAACCCTCCATCCGCTACACACCTCGATGGCAGTCATGCTGCTCATCGACGAAAATTGTGGCAAAGCCACCAGAATGATAGAATATACGTGGCATAGCCACCAGACAAAATGTGACAGAGTCACCAGAATTGTGGTAGGGCCACTGGATTACACTTCCCCGATCATCAATATCCCAATCCCATGCAACATATCATGGCATAATAATTTAGTGCATGCATGAACGTACCAATATAGCAGATAAACAGAATACACAGTCATGCCAAATCTACCCGAAAGGGTATAATCGTAAATTTACTCACCTGGGCTATTTCCAAACTCACCCGCTAGGTGTATCTCATTAGCTTACCCACTAAGGGTATTTCGGCTTTTAGCCGACACACAGAATAATACATAGCAAGACGAACAAAGGTGTGAGATTACACACCTGTTATGAACGTAGATTTAATCCTCGAGATTACGCACCTAAGAATCCATATCCTTCACCATTAGTCTCAATCACAATATGACATAACTCTAAGATTGAAAACGACAACACACCACACTACTTACCAAGAATAACGGCACTTCTCGCTACCCTTGAATGTTGGTTACTCCCTTCGGCTACTAGATTGAGTCCCTAAAAAAACACGAGTTAGCAACGCTGCCCCAAGTCCAAAAAGAATTAGCTATACGGCCCAAGACCTCATAGAATAGCACAAGAATTGACCACTCCATGTTCGGCCATCACCTTACCTACCAACCAGCTTCCGAACTCCAAAGCTAAGAGAAAGATAAATAGCAGAAGAGAATGTCTTGATTCGGCCCTTCCCAAAAGAGAACAAAAGGAGTTTTAGATTACAACAAGTGGTTAAGGTTCGGCCCAGCCAAGCCAAGAGAAGAAAGAACCAAAAAGAAACATGAACGAAAGAGGAAAAACCATTACCTTAGTATTAAGAGTGAGCCGAATGGAATAGTAACATTCGGCACTAGTAGCAAGACCCCAGAACTCTTGATTCGGCTATTGGCAAAAGAAGAGATGAGCCAATTTAAAAGATGAAAAGTGAAATTCAATTGATGAAGAAAAGAATAGAAGGAACACTGAAGAAGAAGAGGGAGTTTCGGCTATGGTGTTAATGGTGTAGAAGAAGATGCAAAAAGGAGAATGATGGGAAGTAAGTTACGGCTAGAAGAAAGAAATGATGAAGAAGGAAGAAGAGTAAGGTTTTCAATCAATTGGTTCGTGTGAAAGTAACCCAAAATGCACTAAGCAAACCGCACACAATTTGCACAAAATCGTAGAGAGAAAAACAAGAAGAGCCCCAAGGAATTTCGGCACACAATCTCCCACAAGGCCGAATATGCAACCTCACACCCTTAGCCGAATTTTCACCCCCTCCCAAGTTCCCATTTTCGGCCAACTATCACCACACTCCCAAATCCCCTTGATTTACTCCTTGACTTGCTCCACAATCCACTCCCCAACACCCATTTGAAAAGCTTGACCAAGTCCAACTCCTCAATCTCCTCTCCACATTCCATTCAAACCTGATTGACCAATTCAAACCCTCCTTGGTAGTGTCCCACGCCAACTCCACCTCTTCTCCACTTTGGCCACAAAATAAAAGCCATATTTGCAGCATGTAGGATTCGAACCCCACTCCATCCAGCTTCCACCTTGATGCTACAACCAACACACCACACACCTCACTTGTGTTATCAAAACACAACCAATTACACCTAAGTCCTACCTTCGATAGCACTCCACACTTAAGTACCCAAAACCAAAATTTTTCCAGAACCTGGGCTCGAACTCGAGCCTCCCCAGGACCCCCAAACATACCCAAATAACAAGTTCCTCAAGCACAACACAAGCAATAACCCAAAAATGCCAGACCCCTATTTTTAGGATGTTACAATTCTACCCCCTTAAAGAAATTTCGGCCTCGAAATTTACCTGATTAAAAGAGGTGAGGGTATTGCTATCGCATTGCCTCCTCCAGCTCCCACGTGACTTCTTCAGAACCATGATTCTGCCACAACACTTTGACCAATGGGACAGATTTCCTCCTCAACACTTTAATGTCCTGATTCAAAATATACACTGGTTCTTCTTCAAAAGATAGATCAGGTTTTACCTCAATTTCTTCTACCGGCACTACATGGGATGGATCTGAACGATAGCGCCTTAGCATCGAAACATGGAATACATCATGTATTCGATTCAACTCTGGGGGTAACTCAAGCTGATAAGCAACTGGTCCCACACGTTTCAACACTCGATAAGGCTCGATGAATCTGAGGCTCAACTTGCCCTTCCATCCAAAATGTTAAAACCTTCTTCCAAGGTGAGACCTTCAAGAAAACCTGATCCCCCACTAAAAATTGTATCTCTTTACGCTTCAGATCCGCATATAACTTATGTCTATCAGAAGCCTCCTTTAACCGGTCTCGAATCAACTTAACGTTTTCCTCAGTCTCTAAAATCAATTCCAGACCTAACAACCGTCGCTCACCCAATTCTGTCCAACAAGTAGGGGTACGACACCTACGACCATACAACGCCTCGTAGGGTGCCATCTGAATGCTGGATTGGTAACTGTTGTTGTACGCAAATTCCGCTAATGGCAGATAATCTTCCCAACTACCTCTGAAGTCAATCACACAGCCCCTTAACATGTCTTCCAGAATCTGGATTACCCTCTCCGACTAACCATCAGTCTGTGGGTGGAATGATGTGCTGAAGTCTAGTCTCGTACCCAAAGCTTCATACAATGCCTTCCAGAACTGAGATGTAAATCTAGGGTCCCTGTCCGATATGATAGACACTGGCACCCCATGCAGCCTCACAATTTCTGCCACATACAGCTTGGCCAATTTCTGAAGCGAGTAATCTGTGCGAACTGGTATGAAGTGAGCGGACTTAGTCAACCGGTCAACAATTACCCACACTGAATCTTTCTTAGTAGGCGTCAAAGGTAGCCCACTAACAAAATCCATCGTTATCCTCTCCTACTTCCAAAGTGGAATCTTTACCGGTTGCAGCAATCCCGAAGGCAGTTGATGTTCCGCCTTCACTTGCTGACATGTCAAACACTTGCTCACAAAGTCAGTAACCTCACGTTTCAACCCTGGCCACCAGTATTGCTCACGTAGATCTCGATACATCTTGTTTCCCCCGGGATGCATAGCGTATGGGCAACTATGCGCCTCCCACAGAATCATCTATCTTAAAACAGAGTCCTTCAGCATACAAACTCTCCATCGGAAACATAATACCCCTTCACTGTTCAGACTAAAATCCACTGTCTCCCCACTTTTCACTTGCTGAATCCGAAAACCCAACGATTCATCCAATGATTGCTTCTCTTTAATCTGACTTACCCATGCCGGTTTCACCTGAAGTTCCGCTAACAAGCTACCATCTTCATAAAGACTGAGATGAGCAAACATTGCTCTCAACTCCGATACCACCTTACGACTTAATGCATCTGCTACCACATTGGCTTTACCCGGGTGATATTCGATCGAGCAATCATAGTCTTTTAGTAACTCTATCCATCTCCGTTGCCTCAAGTTTAGCTCCTTTTGGGTAAGGAGATATTTTAGACTCTTGTGGTCGGTGTAGATAATCGACTTCCCCATATAGGTAGTGTCTCCATATCTTTAGGGCGAACACCACAGCAACTAGTTCCAAGTCATGAGTGGGATAGTTCATCTCATGTGGCCTTAGCTGACGAGATGCATACGCTACCACCTTCCCTTCTTGCATCAGCACACAACCCAAACCTGTGTGCGATACATCACAATAGACGACATATTCCTTCCTAGCCTCAGGCTGAATCAACACTGGTGCCTCCGTCAGAATCTTCTTTAACTTTTCAAAACTTTCCTACTGTTTATTCGTCCACACAAACGGTACCCCCTTACGCAGCAACCTAGTTAGGGGTGCAGCAATCAACGAGAACCCCTCCACAAACCTTCTGTAGTACCCAGCCAAACCCAGAAAACTTCGAATTTCTGACACTGACTTCGGTGGCTTCCAATCCAACACGGCTTCAACCTTCCGATGATCAACTCTAATTCCCTTGGCAGACACAACATGCCCCAAAAAGGTTACTTCCCTTAGCCAAAACTCACACTTACTGAATTTGGCGTAAAGTTGCTTCTCTCTCAATATCTGCAGAACTATCCTAAGATGTGAATCATGTACCTCCTCCATTCTCGAGTACACCAAAATGTCGTATATGAATACCACCACGAACAGATCTAGATAGGGTTGGAAGACCCGGTTCATCATATCCATAAAAGCGACTGGTGCATTTGTTAACCCGAATGGCATCACTAGAAACTCGTAATGCCCATATCGAGTTCGAAAAGCAGTCTTGTGAATATCCGCCCCCTTAACCTTGAGCTGATGATACCCCGATCTCAAATCTATCTTCGAGAAAACCGAAGCTCTTCACAACTGATCGAACAAATCGTCAATCCTTGGTAGCGGGTATTTGTTCTTAATAGTTAACTTGTTCAACTGGCGATAGTCGATGCACATACGCATCGACCCATCCTTTTTCTTCACGAACAATACCGGCACTCCCCACGGGGATACACTTGGTCAGATAAATCCACGGTCCAACAACTCTTGAATCTGGGCTTTTAGTTCTACTAGCTCATTCGGCGCCATCCTATAAGGAGCGATGGACACTGAAGCCGTTCCCGGAAGTAGCTCAATGCCAAATCCCACCTCGAGATTTGGAGGCAATCTCAGAAGCTCTTCAAGAAAGACGTCTGAGAAATCTTTCACAGTTCTGACATCCCCTACAGACAATTCCTTGGCATCAGATGCGCTGACAAAAGTCAGAAATGCCTTGCACCCTTTTCGCACCATCTTCTCGGCCTTAAGCGCCGAAATCACATGAGACAGATAATCCCTTCTTTCTCCTATCACCATCACCTACTTATCCTTTGAAGTCTTCAATATCATGCGCTTAGCGTCACAATCCAAGTTTGCACGGCGCTTAACTAGCCAGTCCATGCCTAAGATCAGATCAAACTCGCTGAACGACAGTTCCATCAAGTCTGCCGAGAAAACAATCCCTTGTACTTCTAAAGGCATATTCCTAAACAACTTGTTCACTACCACAGATTGTCCTAGAGGGCTAATCACAGACATGTCTCTAGTAGGAAACTCAGATTTTATACTCAAAGTCCCCGATACAGCACAGGTAACATATGAATGAGTTGATCCAATATCTATCAAAGCAGTAAATGGCACATCAAATATAAGAAACATACCGGTTATGATGTCCGGTGCGTCACCATCCTCTCGGCGTCTAGCCGCATAAACCAGTCTAGGCTGTCTTGCATTTGCATTACCCGCACCTCTGCCCGGTGCTGCACAACCTCGTCCAAACCCATTTCCCCCTCTGGCTGGACCACGACCTCTCGGTGGTTGCTAACCACCTCTTCCAGGCTGTACAAATCCCTAACCTACTGTTTACACCCTAATCGGCTCTCATGGATAGTCCTTTATCAGATGATCCTTAGACCCGCATTTGAAACATCCACCAGTTCTTCTCCAACACTCCCCCGGATGTGTTCTCCCACACTGTGCACAAGGTCGCAACTGACCTAAAGCAACTGGCATCTTAACTCGAGCTGGCCCATCCAACCTAGGCCTCTTTTGGAAACCCCCAGAAGAACCTGACATCCCAAAACCTTTCTTATTCCTACCCCTATCCTTATCCCGGTTTTGTCTCTCAGAATGTTTCACCTCTTCAGCAATCTTGGCTTTTTCCACCAATACAGCAAAATCTCTTTCCCGCTGAGGGGCTATCAGTCCTCAACTCATCCCTCAGACCATCCTCAAACCGCACACAGCGCTCATAATCGGTTGCGACTATACCCCGAGCATAACGACTTAAGCGTAGAAACTCCGCCTCATATTCTGCCACGGATTTATTTCCTTGAACCAAGTTAAGAAATGCCTTCCTCTGGGCGTCCACATAACTCGTCCCAACGTATTTCCCTTGTAACGCTGTTTTAAAGAAACTCCAGTCGATACGATCTACTTGAGTGCCTTCTCTTATAGTGAGCCACCACTGATATTCCTCATCCCACAAAAGAGACACTGCTCCTTTCAATTTCTTCTCTTCTGTGCAGTCCAAGTCATCCATAATCCATTCCACAGCCTCCAACCAGTACTCCACTACATTTGGGGCTACCCCAGAAATGCCCTTAAAAACCTCGGCCCCGTTTGCCCGGAGTCGCTCAGGAATAGATTTTCGGGCTACCGATCCAGTGCTTGCTCTAGCAACCCGCTCCAGAACCCGCAGTATAGCTTGGGAAAAAGCATCGTCCCCTCTAGTTCGGTCCTGAGTTCCTGCTTCCGCCACTGATGATGCTAGCACTTCACCTTCCGGCACATGCCTTGATTCTGAGGATCCAACCTCAGCACCCCGGCCTCTACCACGGTCGCGTGTACCACGTCCACGTCCTCTGGTACTTATATTACTAAGTCAAGTTAATCTGATTAAGAATGTTTTATGAATCAGTATATCGTTCCAATATTAATTAACAAATATTTTATGGAAAAATAGATATAAGAGTTGTTTTCACGATTCGAACTTCCTACGTCTCAGTCTCTACAGTCTTAGCTCCTACAGCTAGAAGTTTCTAACAGTTTTCTTATTACAGTCATATCATCATCTCATCAACAATCATACAATAAGAGAACTTACGGAGTTAGTGCCGGAGACCCATGGTGCCATACTTCCTAGAAAGACATGTATTTTTAAACCATGTTTCAAACCAATTTTTGGAAAACGTTTTCAAACCCATTCCACAGTCGAGTTTTACAACCGGCTCTGATACCACAAAATGTAACACCCCAGACTTGGCCTAGACGTTACGACCGAATCTGGCATGTCACATAAAAAGGGTTGTTAAAAACTAGTGCGTTCGTTAAGAAACTTCGTAATCTTTTGAACTCAGAACTCTGTTGTTTGTGAAAAAATCAGATTTTTGTTTATATGAATTTGAGAAAAACGTTGTTGTTATTGATGTTATTATTATTATCATTATTTCCAAGAACTTGTTTAAAACGGAATTCAGATTTAGTGAATTTCGGAAATGTGATATTTTAAAAATAATTTTCTAAGTTTAAAAGAACCCAGAGTTTTGTCAAGTATAGTTTGCAAACTGTTCGTTAATCATTTTGGAAAATAGTTATTAATGTTTTAGGAAAACCCCGTTTTGGACATTTAACAGTAGATAATAACCGAATTAAAAATAAAAACAAAAATTAAAATCCCAGAGGCCTTATTACAAAACATAAACCCAAATCAAAGTAAAATTTATAGTAAAGTAATACGGAATTTACTAATGTTGCGATGTATGGCCACCACAGAGTCCGCCTCGGCTCCAACTCCTCAATGCGGGGGATCACCTGCAAAATTAAGCAGAGGGGGTAAGTTACGAGAAGTCAGTGTGTAATCCCCTAATCGGACATTAACTGGGCCTGAGCCCATTCAGATACAAACTGGGCCTTAGCCCTTACGGAAACAAACTGGGCCTTAGCCCTATTAGCATGGTTTTACAGATAATGCATGCAATGCAACCCAACCCAGCCTAATAATTCATCCACTACACACCACCCGTACCAGCCCAACACACCTGTGGGGATTTCTACAATCAACCCTCCATCCGCTACACACCTCGATGGCAGTCATGCTGCTCATCGCCAAAAATTGTGGCAAAGCCACCAGAATGACAGAATATATATGGCATAGCCACCAGACAAAATGTGACAGAGTCACCAGAATATGTGGCAGGGCCACCGAATTACACTTCCCCGATCATCAATATCCCAATCCCATGCAACATATCATGACATAATAATTTAATGCATGCATGAACGTACCAATATAGTAGATAAACAGAATACACAGTCATGCCAAATCTACCCGGAAGGGTATAATCGTAAATTTACTCACCTGGGCTATTTCCAAACTCACCCGCTAGGTGTATCTCATTAGCTTACCCACTAAAGGTATTTCAGCTTTTAGCAGACACACAGAATAATACATAGCAAGATGAATAAAGGTGTGAGATTACACACCTGTTATGAACGTAGATTGAATCTTCGAGATTACGCACCTAAGAATCAATATCCTTCACCATTAGTCTCAATCACAA
Organism: Gossypium australe; assembly: GCA_005393395.2. Lineage (NCBI taxonomy): Eukaryota > Viridiplantae > Streptophyta > Magnoliopsida > Malvales > Malvaceae > Gossypium > Gossypium australe. The sequence goes on along the minus strand of CM016615.1, from coordinate 33,786,280 downwards.
TATGACATAACTCTAAGATTGAAATCGACAACACACCACACTACTTAGCAAGAATAACGACACTTCTTCGCTACCATTGAATGTTCGTTACTCCCTTCGGCTACTAGATTGAGTCTTGTTAAACTGTAATTATAACATATTTTAATGCCACATTTAGCTTACTTTTGGATGATTTATCCATCAATTTATGTAAAAAGGTGCTTTTAATCCTTTCTTTTCATGTCTTATACCCAGGAAAGCACCCGAGGATGAAAAGGACATAAAACGGGCCCAAAACGGAGTAAATGGGCCATATCACGAAATTGACACGGCCTGGCCCAAAGTCCACAGGACTGTGCCTTGTCAAGCCTCTAGAACACGACCTCTCCCCTAATCTACACGGCCGTGCCTCAACTTAGAAATCTGAACACGGCCTAAAGATGAGTCACACGGGCGTGTGACATGGTCGTGTCCCTGTCGTGGCAATGAACAATTTCATTCGGATTTGGATACTTTGGGGCAAAGAAACACATTCCAATAGCCTATATATATCCCCCAAGTGCCACCTTTGAGAGGGCGTAAACACTAGGCCAAAAAGCCAAGCCGAGAAGGTCAGAGTTGAGGAATTCACTTGAAGTTAGCCAGTTGATCCATCCCAAGAAGCCAGATTTATACTCAAGACGGCGGATCTCTCCTTCACTTCCCTCAGGGAGTTTTAGGGATTTCTTATGTTTTGTTTTATCTTTTCTCTTGAGATGTATTCTTTATTTGTCATGAATTAATTCCTTCAGATACCAGAAGGGGATGAAACCTAGATGAATTTTGATATTTGATTTTTGAATTATATGATAGTTACTTAGTTTGTTCTTAATTATGTTGCTTAACCCAATTCTGATGTGCTTAGGTAGAGGAGGAATAGACCCTGCCTAAGAGTAGATCTAGCATAATTAAACGGAGTTGATCGAACGCCTAGAGATAAGGTTACGAGATTTTGCCGGATTAGGGTGAAACCAAGTATGGGAGTCCATAGATCGATTTACTACTATTCAAGGGGGTTATTATAAGCGAACGAGAGTTTCACTAATTAACCTAGGGTTAGACGTTATTCGCCTCGAGAGAGGGTTTAATATACGTTAGGGGGTCTCACGGATCAAGCTAAGTAAAGAAATCATATGGTTCAGTGTTAGATAACAAGTGAAGTCTAGGTGGATTCTTCCTGAGGGTATCGTCGTAATCAATTGAGTTTTTCTTCAAGTTATTTTCCAATTCGTTCTTTTTATCTTGTGTCTTTATGCTTAGTAGTCGTTAATTTAGATTAAAGCAACTTCACTTTGTTTTTAAGGCTAAATAATAAAAAGAAAGTTAGTATTAGTATTTTAGTTCCTTTGGGTTCGACAATCCGGTCTTGCCTAAGCTATACTACTGTTCGATAGGTACACTTGCCTTTAATCGTTGTCAGAGTTAGTTTCCAAGTTTGATCATTCGTTTTATAAATTTTAAAGCTCTGATTTCAGCGATCAAGTTTTTGGCGCCGTTGCCGGGGAACTAAAATATTAAGAAAACTCTATTTTTATTACTTTAGCCATTATTTTTATTTTTCGCAATTTATTTTTATTTTAGGTTAAATTTTAATTTTGATAAATTTTCTTTTCTTCTTTCTTTTCCTGACAGGTACCTCTTGTTTATGACTAGAAGGAACCCAAGAGAACTACTAGTATTCGACAGTGATATTGAAGCTACCGCTCGAAGGAATCACAGAGAAATCAGGCGAGCCCTAAATTACACAGAAGAAGAGCGAGAATCCAATCCTACTGAAGGGATGGACGAGAACAATCCACCACCACGAGATGTGGGGGAACATAATGCTCCACGTGCAATGTTTGATTATGCTAAATCGCATTTAACAGGAGCAGAATCGAGTATTGTTAGGCCTGCTATAGCTGCTAACAATTTTGAACTAAAGCCTAACACAATACAAATGATTCAACAATTTGTTCAATTTTATGGTTTGCAGGAGGAAGATCCAAACACGCATATAGCTAACTTTTTAGAGTTCTGTGATACCTTCAAAATAAATGGCATTTTTGATGATGCCATACGTCTTCGGTTATTCCCTTTTTCATTAAGAAATAAAGCCAAACAATGGTTAAACTCGTTACCATGAGGGTCAATTACTACATGGGAACAAATGACTGAAAAGTTTTTATTGAAATATTTCCCATCGGCCAAAACGTCCAAATTACGGAATGATATCTCTTCTTTTGTGCAGATGGATTTAGAGACACTATACGACGCATGGGAGAGATACAAGGATCTCTTGAGAAGGTGTCCACACCACGGTCTACCCCTGTGGCTACAAGTCCAAACATTCTATAATGGTGTAAACCCTTCCACGAGGCAACTAATTGATTCCACCGCCAATGGAACTCTGAATAACAAGACTCCTGAAGCAGCCTACGAGTTCATTGAGGAGATGTCACTGAATAATTATCAGTGGCAGGTTACAAGGACGAAACCGACAAAATCCGTCGAAGTCTACAACCTCGATGCGATAACCACACTATCAACACAGATAGAGATGATGAATAAAAAGATTGATAGTTTGTGTTCTTCGCAGGTACATCCAGTCATGCAGTGCGACGCAAGTGGAACCATGGCGAATTCTGAGTACCTACCCTACCAACCAAAAGCAGAGAGCGAACAAATGAACTATATAGGTAACAATTTTAAATCCAATAATAATCCATATAGTAACACTTACAATCCAAGTTGGAGGAACCACCCAAATTTTTCGTGGGGAGGACAAGGAAATCAAGGAAATCAAATGCAGCAACCTCCTTAAAACTTCCAAAATCAGCCCTATCCACAAGAGAAGAAGCCAACCCTCGAAGAGATGCTGACAAAATTTTTGGCAGACACTAAAAATTGTTTTCACAAAACTGAGACCACACTTAAAAGTCAACAAGCGTCAGTTGAAAAACTTACTGAGTCATTCGAGGAGCTCTCTAAGTCAGTTGGACTACTTACTAAGATGATTTGTGAAATACGGGCAGAAATATTTTCTAAGGAAACAGAACAGGTAAAAGTAGTCACATTAAAAAGTGGAAAGGAATTAGTCGAACCAAAGAACCAAAGCCCACACGAAAGTAACAAACCAAGAAATGAGGGATTTGAGGAAGCAAATCCGGTACAAAATGAAAGCAAACCACCAATCCCATATCCGGTAAAGATGAAGAAGGAACGACTAGATGCCCAGTACGATAAGTTTCTTAAACTTTTTAAACAAATACATATTAACTTACCCTTTGTTGAAGCTATTGCACAGATGCCGAAGTACGCAAAATTCTTAAAGGAACTCCTGACTAACAAAAGGAAGCTTGAAGAAGTATCGACTGTGGAACTTAATGAAGAATGCTTAGCCATCCTCCAAAACAAGTTACCAACCAAATTAAAAGATCCAGGAAGTTTTAATATCCCTTGTTTAATTGGTAGCCTGAATATTAAGAAAGCATTAGCTGATCTAGGTTCCAGTATTAATTTAATGCCTTACAAAATGTTTAAACAACTAGATCTTGGGGAACCAAAACCCACTAGGATGAGTATTCAGTTAGCTGATCGATCCATTAAATATCCTAGAGGAGTTATCGAAGATGTCTTGGTAAAAATTGATAAATTTATTTTCCCTGTTGATTTTGTTGTGTTAGACATGGATGAAAACATTAATGTCCCTTTAATTCTAGGGCGTCCCTTTTTAGCTACTACTAGAGCTATTATTGATGTAGGTGACGGGAAACTTGCACTAAGGATAGGCGATGAGGAAATTATTTTTCAAATTTATGATGCCATGCGATATTCTAAAGAACAAGATAATTCCTATTATTTTGTTGATACTACTGATCATATCATTCAAAATTCTTTACAGGAAATCATCCATAACGACATGATGGAACTGTGCCAGACTCAAGAAGAGGGGGAAGAAGATGAAGGCAAAGAGATAAACTTGAATACATCCTCATTTCGACAAGTGAAAGAAGAAAGCATTGGAAATAATGACGAAATAAAACAAAAATCTTCCATTGAAGAGCCACTCAGCCTAGAATTGAAACAATTGCCAAAACACTTGGAATATGCATTTCTTGGGGAAAATTCTACACTACCGGTTATTATCTCTTCAGAACTAGAACCCAAGGAAAAAAGAGGAATTGATACAGGTACTAAGATAACATAAAAAGGCCATAGCTTGGAAAATTTCTGACATCAAGGGTATAAGCCCTTCATTCTGCACCCACAAAATTTTAATGGAAGAAGAATACAAGCCGTGTGTGCAACCCCGGAGACGGCTAAACCTTAACATGAAAGAAGTAGTCAAAGCCGAGGTAATTAAACTTCTAGATGTAGGAATAATGTATCCTATTTCTAACAGCACTTGAGTAAGTCCTGTGTAGGTAGTTCCAAAGAAAGGAGGCATGATGGTGGTACCCAATGAAAGGAATGAGTTAATCCCTACAAGAACAGTTACAGGATGGAGAGTCTGCATAGACTACAGAAAGCTGAACAACGCCACTAGAAAAGATCATTTTCCTCTACCCTTTATAGATCAAATGTTAGAAAGACTATCCGAACATATGTACTACTGCTTCTTGGACGGACTCTCCGGCTACTTCCAAATCCCCATAGCTCCTGAAGATCAAAAGAAGACAACATTTACATGCCCATATGGTACGCTTGCTTATCGTAGAATGCCTTTTGGATTATGTAATGCTCCTGCTACTATTCAGCGTTGCATGTTGGCAATCTTTGACGAACTCGTGGAAGACATCATGGAAGTATTTATGGATGATTTCTCGGTATTCAGTAATTCTTTCCATCTTTGCCTTAAAAAACTATAACGAGTTTTAATGAGATGCGAGGAAACAAACCCTGTTTTGAATTGGGAAAAATGTCACTTTATGGTTAGAGAAGGAATTGTGTTAGGACATAAGATTTCTAGTAAAGGAATTGAGGCAGATAAAGCAAAAGTTGAAACCATAGAAAAACTACCTCCCCCTAGTTCTGTTAAGGCTATTAGAAGCTTTTCAGGACATGCAGGGTTCTATAGAAGATTTATTAAAGATTTTTCTAAAATAGCTAAGCCTTTGACAAAATTACTAGAAAAAGATGTTCCTTTCAATTTCAATCAGAAATGTTTAGATGCATTCAATGTCCTTAAGGATAAATTAATAAATGCTCTGATTATAATTGCACCTGATTGGAACTTACCCTTTGAACTAATGTGTGATGCAAGTGATTTTGTAGTAGGTGCAGTTTTGGGACAACGAAGAGACAAGCATTTTCAGCCAATTTACTATGCTAGCAGAACATTAACACCCGCACAAGAAAACTACACCACCACAGAAAAAGAATTATTAGCTGTAGTTTTTGCTTTTGATAAATTTAGACAGTATCTAATATTGTCTAAAGTTGTCGTTTACACTAACCATTCGGCTCTTCGTTACCTTTTAAACAAACCAGATGCAAAACCCAGACTCATACGATGGATTTTATTCTTACAGGAATTTGACTTGGAAATACAAGATAAGAAGGGAGCTGAGAATCTTGCAGCGGATCACCTTTCTAGACTTGAAAGTCCACATACCAAAGAGCTCGATGAAAGTGAAATAAACGATTTGTTTCTCGAAGAACAACTCTTTTCTATAACGCATTCTGAGGTACCATGGTTTGCAAATATTGCAAATTATTGAACAACTAACATCTTGCCAAAAAAATTAACACATCACCAAAAGAAGCGATTCTTTGCTGATATGAAAAATTACTTTTGGGAAGATCCTTTTCTTTTCCGCATATGTGGAGATCAGGTAATTCGAAGATGCGTTACAAAGGTAGAAGCAAGCAAAATCCTGGAACATTGCCATTCAGGACCTTTAGAAGGACAATACAGTGGTATTAAGACAGGACACAAAATACTCGAATCAGGTTTTTATTGGCCCACTCTATTTAAAGATGCCAATAGGTATGCTACTTCATGTGATAGATGCCAAAGAATAGGAAATAAAAGAATGATAAATGAACGAGCTGGACGAATGGAGAACTGAAGCCTACAAGAATTCAAAACTATACAAGGAAGTAACAAAGCGACGCCATGATGCTCATCTCAAGAGATCAAAACAATTCGAAGTAGGGGACTTGGTCCAGCTATACAACTCGAGGCTTAAACTATTTCTACGAAAGCTGAAATCAAGATGGTCAGGTCCATTCATGATCAAAATAATTTTTCCATATGGCACAATCGAGGTAACTCATCCCACTAAAGGCACATTTAAGGTAAATGGTCACCGACTCAAAATTTATAATGGTGCAGATTTTAGAGATATGAGAGAGGAGCTTCTGCTCCATGAACCCTCTTTTAGAACCGAAAACAGGGAAAGTCTAGCTTAAGACTATAAACAAACGCTTTCTCTGGAGGCAACCCGAGCACTAACTCACTAACATTTTATTTTCATTTCTAACTCCACACTAAATATTAGTTTAATAGAAGTGCAGGTTCTTAAATACGGCCTTGCACACGAGCGTGTTAATGGCCGTGTACAAGACAGGGGATGAAACATGGGCATGCCGGTAGCCTTGCACAAATAGGGAAAAATTTCTTTCTCAACACGAGTTGCGATACCAGACCACGCCCGTGCTAGTGACCCGTGCGAGGTCACTGACTTGTCGACCACGGGTAGAACACGCCCGTGCTTCATAACCGTGTGAAGCTACTGACTTATACAACACGGGCCAAACACGGCCGTGCCCAACAACCGTGCGAAGTTACTGATTTGCCAAACACGGGCTAAACACGCCCGTGTAATCCCACCGTGCCAACATATTGACTTGTAGAATACGGGCGTGCCCATGATACCACGACAGTGCCAAAAACCCTGAACGCGCCCAAAATCCAAAAATCGTGAAAAACACGGGCTATTTGAAATTCACACGGGCGTGGCGATTGACCGTGCCCTTCCCCCTATATAACAAAATTTAACCGTCTCTACTCCAAAACCTAAACCTAAAATCAGATTTCAAACACTTTTTCTCCTAAATCCTGCCGCACCTACACCCCCTCCACCTAACATCGCCTCCCCTTGCCATTTCTCTCCAAAAACCATCCAAAACTGCTCGCACGCCCGCACCACAGCCGTGCTACCGAACGCCACGCCCCTGCCACCATCGTGTTCGTGCTGCAGAAACCCGCGCCACCGCCGTGCTCCGCCCGTGCCTAATCGTCTCACACCATTCCAACCCCTGGTTCCTTTTACTAATTCACATGCTTGATTCAAAACTTGATAAATACTATGCCATATTGCTTTTCACTCTTGTTTAGCATTAGGCATGATTTACATTTAGAGATTTCTCTCAAAAACTCATGAATACTTAGTAAAAATCTCTGATCAATTGAGTGTCGATTTACTTCATTTTAGGAATAGACTCTTGCACCTTTGATATACTTCTTTGCTTGAAAGAATCACTGTTGTCAAATAATGTCCACTGATTACCATTTTGCTTGATTTAGTACAAATTACTTTGGCTATATTGTGTCAAGAAACTACTTTATATTTTATTATTTTCAGGTACCATGTCAACTTCACGACCCAAACGATCCACAGCAGCCCCAAGCAAGAAAAGAAAGGAGCCCGGATCATCCTCCGCAAGTGCCTCTTCCGAGCTTCGACACCCATTTCTCTGATTCTCTCAAGCAACTCAAGAAGAGCGCTACAAGATAATCCGAGATAGACTTCTAGGCACCGGTAGGTGCATCGATTGGAATGCACTAGAACAAGTCAGGCTCGCAACTAATATTCGAGCCTTAATCTCAACCGATCCATGGGAACAGTTCTTCTCAATCATCGAGCCCACTTACTTGGAGCTCACATTAGAATTCTGCAGGACCTTCACATTACAAACAGTGATGGCAGAGTTCGACGACCCGGGAACAATCCAATTCCGTTTAGGAGGCACGGTACGTCGACTGAGCATACTGCAATTCGGCTCAGTACTTGGACTTTATACGTCGGAATTCATAGAGGAAAACCCACTCTCCTGATTAAACCGTCAGCTCCATTGCACTCCGCTCAACTGCTGGCACAATCTAGACCCCACCACAAGCATCTACGACTCTAGTCGCTCTAAGGCAACAGCCCTTCACCCACACCTACGATATCTTCACACCATTCTCACTCACACCATCATAGGACGACGTGAGAGCACTGGCGTGGTCAACAAACACGATGTCTACTACCTATCATGCATGTCAGAAAGGCATGTTTTCGACCTGGCATACTTCATCACATGTGCAATTCAGCATCAAGCAGAGGCACACAGGAAGGGGATTCTGTCAATGGGGCTATATATCACAAGGCTAGCTCGATACTTTGGGCTCCTCCACACCGAGGCTCAGATTTCCTCACTTACACTGATCGGCCATATGGTACCTCAGGGCATCCAAACGATGCTACACATGAGGATGATTAAACAGCGCCGAGGAATCGACTCTCCTCAATACCGATTGGTGACTTCTACAGCTGAAGGGGAGCCCGATTACAACACTGATGATGTCCCACCACCACCACAGGAGGCACCGATTCCGAGCCAGCGGCCATCCCATACAGCAACCTCATTGGCAGATATCTCTGCAAGACTCGACCAATTCGAGCTATATTTTGCTAAAAACACTCGACGTTTTGATGGGATAGAGGCCACCCTTCAACAAATATGCCAGCACCTCTATATCTCGTCACCAGCACCACCATAGGACCCGACTGATGATGAAGACTTCTGAGAACTTTATTTTGTTATTTTTAACTTTCTTTTCTTTATTTTCAGTTTTTATTTTAATTTTTAAAATTTGAACTTCTATTTATTTTATTAAAAACTTCTATCATTGGCTATCTAACTATTCGAGTATTACCTAACACATATCTATTACGCCACCAAGATTTTTAACTAAGTGACTTTGTAGAATAAATCGCACACTCCATGTACACAAACATATAACTAGGAGAAATTCAATAAAGTCACCTGACGCCACGTATTCTCTACCATCCTCCAAGGATCTCATCCGTAATTCAGGAAGTGTCATTTTCTCCCCTCTCTTTTGATTTCCTATTAATTCTCATTATCTACCTTTGTACATTGAGGGCAATGTACATCTTAAGTGTAGGGGTAAAGGTGTAAACTTTTTTCATTATTCTCAAATCCTTGAATTTAGTCTTGTTTTTAAGTAAATTTTTCATATTACTAATTAGGATGAAATTTCTGATGATTTATGATTCTTATTGACATGTTTTAGATTAAGTCATGGATAATTGTGCATTAATGATTAAATTTTAAGATACTAAAGAATCAAGCATGATAAGTCTATTTTTCAATAATTAAAATTTTTGCTAGGTTGTTAACCTAAATTTGAATATTGCTTTGAAGTTTGAAATTTATGAGAGTGATGTTAAAACACCCATAATTTTTGTGAGATTTTGAGCCTTATATAGCATATATTCCTTTTCGTGCTCACCTTTTGATTATGAGTGTGTCAACTTTGAACTGTTATTCTAGAACTTGCCTCGTTTATGCATGTTGAGACCACATTTATGATTTGATATACAGAGGTGATAAAGGCACCTAGGTTCTAACCCACTCACTCCACAAAAAAGCTTGCCTTCATAAATTAACCCCTAGTGAACCCCGTTGATCCTAACAACCCTTTTTATTGACTTACCCATTAAAAACCCAAAAACCCCTTTGTATTTGTTATCACCATTCCTTTTTAACTACCCTTTAATCGAGATATGATTTGATTAGTTATCGAATTAAATCAGAGCATGAGTTGAATTCATCCATTATTATTAGTGTGTTCTTACACACAAAAAAATCGAAGTATATTCAGTATTAGTGGTGAGCTTATACAAATAAAATTTTTATTCCGAAAGAAAAGCGCGTATTATTAGGATTATTATTATCAGTTGATGTAAATATTATTTCAGTATTCAATAAATAGGTACTTGTCAATTCAATCTCGATTCTAACCTTCTAATTTCAGCCTTTATCCACACCTTAACCCTAGCCCCGTTACAACCCTAACAAAGACCTTTTGATCTGTTTATCATCTCATTTTACAGTGGTGGAGATGTGATTTTCAGGCAAGCCTATGGGATTAACTTTTCAGGTTCGACGTATGAGTGCTTCTTTTCCTAACCCTTAAACACTTTGAGTGATTTCAGTGAATCTATAGTGAGGATGTCAACTCTCGTCAATTTCGAATCAAAGGTAATATTTCAGATAAGGGGAAACACCTACGTTTTCAATCACAAATGAATGACTTATCATTGTTTGAATCTTTAGGACTCTTTGAATTGAATTATCCATGTATAAATTATCTATGAATTATGACGAGGTATTGTTGATAGGAATTGTGAATTATGGCCCAAAGTCCACAGGACTGTGCCTTGTCAAGCCTCTAGAACACGACCTCTCCCCTAATCTACACGGCCGTGCCTCAACTTAGAAATCCGAACACGGCCTAAAGACGAGTCACACGGGCGTGTGACATGGCTGTGTCCCTGTCGTGGCAATGAACAATTTCATTCGGATTTGGATACTTTGAGGCAAAGAAACACATTCCAAGATCCTATATATATCCCTCAAGTGCCACCTTTGAGAGGGCGTAAATGCTAGGCCAAAGAGCCAAGCCGAGGAGGTCAGAGTTGAGGAAATCACTCGAAGTTAGCCAGTTGATCCATCCCAAGAAGCTGGATTTGTACTCAAGACGGCGAATCTCTCCTTCACTTCCCTCAGGGAGTTTTAGGGATTTCTTATGTTTTGTTTTATCTTTTCTCTTGAGATGTATTCTTTATTTGTCATGAACTAAATCCTTCAGATACCTGAAGGGGATGAAACCTAGATGAATTTTGTTATTTGATTTCTGAATTATATGATAGTTACTTAGTTTGTTCTTAATTATGTTGCTTAATCCAATTCTGATGTGCTTAGGTAGAGGAGGAATAGACCCTGCCTAAGAGTAGATCTAGCATAATTAAGCGGAGTTGATCGAACGCCTAAAGATAGGGTTACGAGATTTTGCCAGATTAGGGTGAAACCTAATATGGGAGTCCATAGATCGATTTACTACTGTTCTAGGGGGTTATTATAAGCGAACGAGAGTTCCACTAATTAACCTAGGGTTAGACGTTATTCGCCTCGAGAGAGGGTTTAATATATGTTAGGGAGTCTCACGGATCAAGCTAAGTAAAGAAATCATATGGTTCAGTGTTAGATAACAAGTGAAGTCTAGGTGGATTCTTCCTGAGGGTATCGTCGTAATCAATTGAGTTTTTCTTCAAGTTATTTTCCAATTAATTCTTTTTGTCTTGTGTCTTTAAGCTTAGTAGTCGTTAATTTAGATTAAAGCAACTTCACTTTGTGTTTAAGGCTAAATAATAAAAAGAAAGTTAGTATTAGTACTTTTATTTCCTTTGGGTTCGACAACCCGGTCTTACCTAAGCTATACTACTGTTTGATAGGTACACTTGCCTTTAATCGTTGTCAGAGTTAGTTTCCAGGTTTGATCATTCGTTTTATAAATTTTAAAGCTCTGATTTCAACGATCAAGTCCCTAAAAAAACACGAGTTAGTAGCGCTGCCCCAAGTCCAAAAGGAATTAGCTATACGGTCCCAAGACCTTATAGAATAGCACAAGAATTGACCACTCCATGTTCGGCCATCACTTTACCTACCAACCAACTTCCGAACTCCAAAGCTAAGAGAAAGATAAATAGCAAAAGAGAATGTCTTGATTTGGCCCTTCCTAAAAGAGAACAAAAGGAGTTTTAGATTACAACAAGTGGTTAAGGTTCAGCCCAGCCAAGCCAAGAGAAGAAAGAACCAAAAAGAAACACGAACGAAAGAGGAAGAACCATTACCTTAGTATCAAGAGTGAGCCGAATGGAATAGTAACATTCGGCACTAGCAGCAAGACCCCAGAACTCTTGATTTGGCTATTGGAAAAAGAAGAGATGAGCCAATTTAAAAGATGAAAAGAGAAACTCAGTTGATGAAGAAAAGGATAGAAGGAACACTGAAGAAGAAGAGGGAGTTTCGGCTATGGTGTTAATGGTTTAGAAGAAGATGCAAAAAGGAGAATGACGGGAACTGAGTTTCGGCTAGAAGAAAGAAATGATGAGGAAGGAAAGAAGAGTAAGGTTTTCAATCAATTGGTTCGTGTGAAATTAACCCAAAATGTACTAAGCAAACCGCACACAATTTGCACAAAATCGTAGAGAGAAAAACAAGAAGAGCCCCAAGGAATTTCGACACACAATCTCCCACAAGACCGAATATGCAGCCTCACACCCCTAGCCAAATTTTCACCCCCTCCCAAGTTTTCATTTTCGGCCAACTATCACCACGCTCCCAAATCCCCTTAATTTACTCCTTGACTTGCTCCACAATCCACTCCCCAACACCCATTTGAAAAGCTTGACCAAGTCCAACTCCTCAATCTCCTCACCACCTTCCATTCAAACTTGATTGACCAATTCAAACCCTCCTTGGTAGAGTCCCATGCCAACTCCACCTTTTCTCCACTTTGGCCACAAAATAAAAGCCATATTTGCAGCATGAGGGATTCGAACCCCACTCCACCCAGCTTCCACCTTGACGCCACAACCAACACACCACACACCTCACTTGTGTTATCAAAACACAACCAATTACACCTAAGTCCTGGCTTCGATAGCTCTCCTCACTTAAGTACCCAAAACCAAAATTTTTCCAGAACCTGGGCTCGAACCCGAGCCTCCCCAGGACCCTCAAACACACCCAAGTAACAAGCTCCTCAAGCATAACACAAGCAATAACCCAAAAATGCTAGACCCCTATTTTTAGGATGTTACAGTCCATATATGTCCACTAACTTTAAGAATGACACAATTACCATTTAAATCCATTTGCTTCCACTTTCATAGTCATTTAGCCCTTTTAACTATTAGAACTCCACTTTTACACTTTTTATGATTTTAGTCCTTTTTACTTAATTAATCAAGCAAACATCAAAATTTTGTAACAAAATTTTAATACGGCCTTACTAGCATCCTATAAACATTAAAATATAAATAAAATAATAATTTACTCATCAAATTTGTGGTCCCAAAATCACTATTCTGATTTCACTGAAAATGGGTTGTTACAATAAGGATCGCTCAGCTAATTCAAATGCATCCAATCACATATGAATGAGATACATACTTGAATTTAATGAAAACATGATCGACTGAGGCACAAACACTATAAACATGATTTAAACAAACTTCATTGAATAAATGCAATTATCCTAGCTCAACATATTTAAGCTACCATTGTTGATGACAAGATCATAAAACACGTTGCAAACATGATTAAATCAAAATAACAAAGTAAAGAAAAACTAAACTCTGTTCAAATCGGTAGTCTCACAAACTTCAAATGAAGATGTTTTCCTCTAATCCTCATGTTGCTCCTTTGCTAATGGCTCCTCAAGGTGGTCGGCTAAGAGACAACCTTATCACGATTTTGCTGGCTAAAAATGAAGGGAAGTATAGGATGCTAGGGGTGGAAAGAAAGAAATGAATGGATGAGTAATAAATTAAGGAATGATGGATGATTTTAAGGATGAAGGGATGAATGAAAAGGTGAGAGGAGTATGGAATTTATACTTGAGGTTGGTGGCTGAATTTACTATAAATGGCATCAAAGATCCATTGGTTCTCTCTCATTAATGGCCAACCATAACAAGTGGAAATGAGGGTGAGTTGGTTGCTTGATTTAAGCATGGAATCATGCTAAATTTAGCCATAGGGTGGACGGTTTCTTGAGGAATCTTCATGTACTGATTTTTAATGATTTTCAATGTGTAGAGATCTCCATGTAACACCCCAAACCCAGCCTAAAAGTTAGGCCCGAATCCGGAATGTCACATTATAGGCCCAATTTCAAAATGATTTTACCATTTAACAATTTACGGCCCAAAAGCCCAAAACCTTTGTATCTTGTTAAGTTACGTTGAAAAGCCCATATTTTAGAAAACATTCATAGGTTAAGTTATTTCGAAAACCATGTTAACTTTAGAAATTTTATGAAATTTATTAAGCGGATAGTTGAAACAATAAAATTTAATAATAAACCCAAAATCTAAAGTCAATTAGGAGTTAGATGGCCTTATTACAATTCAATGAAAAAAAACAAAGTATTAAAAACAGATTCATTTGAACTCATTAAAACATTTGATCAGCTTGTAGTGTGGCCATCTTCGAGTCCTCTCCCCACGTTGAGCTACCTATTCAGGATTACCTGAAACATTAAATACAAGGATGTCAGTTTCAAAACTCAATGTGTACAACCCTTGGCAATCAAATCACATACAAATATTCACATTGGGCCTAAGCCCTATCAAAATCAGTGGTCTTGGGCCTTAGCCTACGATGACCTCATATCACACCATAATGTATCATATGCAAACAAGATAATGCAAAACCCATCCCAATAATCCATCCGCTAAACACACCATTTCTCTTCCAACTTTATACACACCTGTGGGGATTTCTAAATCAACCCACCCATCCTCTACACACCTGTAGGGATTTCTAAATCAACCCACCCATCCTCTACACACCAATGGTAGCCCGGTTGTGGTACCACCTAACGTTGCAGCAAGGCTGCTAATTATATAATGGGCTTAAAGCCATCGGTGGATCCATGGCCATACGTTTATGCGATCCTCAAATCTTCCTCCGTACCATAATTCCCACCCATATGCATCCTAAGTAGAATATCATATGAATGCATCATACACAACAGTAATATCCACAAACTCATATTCGTCACATAGGGGTATTTTTGTCATTTCACTACCTAGGGGTATTTTCGTAATTCTACCCTACAAGGGTATTTTGGTAATTTGGCAAAATAGGGGTATCTTGGTAATTTTGCAAAATAGGGGTGTTTTGGTAATTTGCAAAACATGGGTATTCTGGTACTTTTGCAAAATAAGGGTGTTCTAGTAATTTTCACAAATCTAGGGGTATTTGGTCCATTTCGGGTTTTAGTTATGAACTTTGGCCCATCAACAAGTCCTCGCGACTAAAGTGAACAGACACTACGCACCAGGTAGGATTCCAAAGAAGAGGAGGTGGGCCACTAAGACCGCTTAAGTACCAAGCTCTCCCTAGATCCAATCCTAGACATGTGTATGTTCGTTGCCACACTCTAACCCAGCGGCTTGTTCTTATGAAATTTCAGAGTTGTTCAAACTAGGCCTAAAGTCCATTAACCCTAACATACTTGTCTACGTCCCCATAAAGCCCATCAAACCTAAATTACATCTTTTCGGTCCATTAGGCCCAAATCACATCCTTATGGCCCGTTAGGCCCAAAACAATTCCAATTCAAGTATTATGCTTGACAGACTCAATTCATACTCCAAACCAAACAAACTCACCAAACCTAGCCTTAGGGCCCACCGAGCCCATTTAGCCACTTTCGGCTTTTCGGCTTTTCGTCATTGCCGATATCGTGTATGTAGTCTTTGTACACACCTGGTAAACTCGTGTGCTGCAAACCCCTTAGTCACAAACCTGCAATTGACATTACTAGCGATTAACCAAAGCTTTAACACATACTTATCAAAAACCGAAACCTCACAGTATCCTTACCGTGTGCCTCACATTCTAGTAGCCCTTCCTTTGCTACTATTTGCGATTATCCTCTAGATCTGCACCCAAACACCTATATTGTCAAAACCAAGTGACCCATATTGTACATAAGTCACCTCTATGAGCCACATTAGATTCGGCCATTTACTAATCCATGACTGAGTCGAGAATACTTACCACCTTGTTAGCAATCCTTACCTACCATGCTTGCGATTGTTGAGCCTTACCCTTGTTAATACAGGTTAACGACAAGGATTGGGTTAGATAGCCCTTCGACTTTTAACAAAACTCACTAAAAAGATCAACTAAGCACTTACCGAAATTCTCCTTTAATTCTGTGGCTTAGATATCCACTGAACAAGATTCGGCTTCCAAACGTGACTAAGAGTAGATAACAATTGACTGAGGTGGAGGAACAACAACAAAGAATCGGTATGAACAGGGGTTTCGGCAAACAGGGATTTCAGTAAACAGGGATTTTGGCAAACAGGGGTGGTGGTATTCGGCAATGGAAGAAAATAAGGATGAGGGGAAAAAAAGAAAGAAAGATAGAAACTCCAAGAACCCCTTCTAAGGATTTCGGCACCCCCTTTTATAGCCAAAGTC
Source organism: Gossypium australe (assembly GCA_005393395.2). NCBI lineage: Eukaryota > Viridiplantae > Streptophyta > Magnoliopsida > Malvales > Malvaceae > Gossypium > Gossypium australe. The sequence goes on along the minus strand of CM016615.1, from coordinate 33,769,979 downwards.
GAACTACCTTCCCCCCCACAGTCCTATTCGGCCCCAACACTGCACCCTCCTCATCTCCTATCTTTTCTCTCTGATAATAACTTAATCTTATCCGAAATATCCTCCACATCCATCAGTCCTGCTTACTACAAACTCTCCACTGCAAGAGTACAAAACCAACACAACTCTTGCCGTCCACCTATGCAAAATAAAACACTCCAAAATACATTCCTCCTGCTCGAACCTTGGACCTCTTCAGCTTTCACACACGCCACCTCATAGCTCCCAAGTGATGCCACTTTCCACTGGACCACAAGCCCATTTGTTTCCTATTTTCACTTAATCTACTTAAGAGGCCTCATGCCTGAGATTAGGGTCCACTAAGCAAGAAAAATAATTTTTTCCCTACGGTCTCCCCTATCTCTAAGGCTTCAAATAATCCCGATAGTACCTTAATATTATTATTCTAAATGCTACACCTATCTCAAAAAAAATTTAAACGCTCCCATTCCCAAGGCCCATTGGGCCCAATTCTTGTAGGCCCAAATTCGGGGCGTTACACTCCAAATAATTGTCCCAAAGCTGATCTTTGGGTAGCCACAAGCTTGTGCTGAATTTGGGCTTGACTCCCTCTTGCTGGACGGTTTCATGATGCATTAAATAACCAAACATGTCCACCTTGTAACATCACTTTAACTGGGTCAAATTAACATCCTTATGACCCGATTTTGCATGGATTTACCGTCCAAGTAGGGTGGATTTGTTCATGTCCAAGAAAAAGTTGTACTGAGCTCCATTTTATATCACCTCATGGTTCCACAGCATTATTAAAACATAGCACATTAATAAATAACATGAAAATGATTTAACTTATGCACAAAATTCATATAATAAAGCAGAAATTTGCATATTTCATAAATTCATGTCCATGATTGAGATTTAAGCAAAATTCACTAAATTCATTAACAATTACTCGGGATGAATGTTATTTTTAAGTAAAAATGTGGTAAAAATGACTAAAAAAACCCTATACAATTTCGAGTTTACAGAGATGTACATCTTTATTTTGATAATTTTAGGAAGATTATTTTAAAAGAAGTTTTTTATGTACCAAGTTTAAAAAAAAAATTAATTTCTATTGCTTGTTTATATAAAGACGGCTTGACCGTGACTTTTAATAATGGAATTGAAATATTTAGAAATTGCAATCGTATTTGTAATGGATGGATGTCAAATAATCTTTATTTTATCAAACCAAAGATGTACACACTACTAGAGACTAAAATATAAATGAAAGACTTAAACTTCTCACTCTTGAGCCGTACCTTTGGCATTTGAGACTTGGTCATATTAATCGAGAAAGAATCATTAGATTTGTGAAAGATGGCATCTTAAGTTTGCTTAAAGAAGTTGATCATCCCCAATGTGAATCTTTCATGGAAGGTAAGATGACAAAGCAAACTTTTAATGCAAAAGGAACGAGGGTTTGAAAACCCCTAAAACTTGTGCACACTGACGTATGTGGCCACATTAGCATAACTGTAAGAGTTGCTTATGAGTATTATGTAACCTTTATTGATGACTATTCCAGATATGGGTATGTATACCTGATGCATCACAAGATTAAAACCTTTGATAAATTCAAAGAGTTTCGTGCGAAAGTGGAGAAACAATAATGTTTACCTATAAAGGCACTTCGGTTTGATCGAGGTGGGTAATATTTACCTGATGAATTCTTAAGGTACCTCATAGAGAATGAGATTCTATCCTAGTTAATCGTGCTAGACACTCTACAATAGAATGGCATGTTAGAGAGAAGAAACCGAACGTTGTTAGACATGGTATGTTCGATGTTAAGTTATTCGAAACTGCCAATCTCTTTTTAAGGATACGTTGTACAAACAACTTGCTATATTCTGAATGATGTGCCAACTAAGGTAGCACGAAAAACCCCATACGAATTGTAGCATGGTAGGAAGCCAAACCGTAGTCACTTTAGGATTTGGGGATGCCCAATTCACATATTGGATAAAGATGCGAGGAAGTTGGACTCATGGACAGAATTGTGCATGTTTGTAGAATGTCTAAAGGGAACAGAGGGTGGTTTTTTTATAACTCGAAAGAGAAAATTGCTAAAGTGTCAACTCATGCTACTTTTCTTAAAGAAAGTTACATGAATGACTTCAAACCTCAGAGTAAAGAGGTACTCGAGAAGCTTTCAGGAAATATAGAAAACCCTATGGAAACGGTTCCAGAACCAACTCCTAATAGTAGACCTGCAAATAATTACCAGCATAGGGAGCTTCGTCATAGTGGAAGGGTCTCTCGTAGGCCAAAGTTCTTCCAACTTGGAAAAGGTGTTCTTAAATCTTACTGTGTCGAAAAAGAAGCTGAGGATCCACTCACATTTGACAAAGCGATACAGAGTGTTAATTCCAAGCTCTAGGAAATAATTACGAAAGCTGAGATGGACTATATGTATTCCAACTCAAGGTGGAAACTTATAGACTTATCGGAAGGGATAAAACCCACAGAGTGTAAGTGGATTTACATGAGGAAAAGAATTGTGGATGGTAAAGTGGGAACTTATAAGGATAGACTTGTAGCAAAATGTTATACTCAGAAAGAAGGTTCAATTATGAAGAAACCTTCTCTCCGGTTGCCATGCTCAAGTCAATTCGCATATTTCTATCAATTGAGGCGACTTCGGATTACGAGATCAGGCAAATGGATGTCAAGACAGTGTTGTTGAATGGTTATCTTGACGAAAGCATCTACGTGATGCAACCCACCGAATATATAGCTAAAGGAAATGAGCATAAAGTTTGCAAATTTCTTAGATCCATATATAGAGTCAAGTAAGCATCTTGCTCATGGAATCAAATATTTGATCAAGCGATTAAGAATTTTGGATTTGAGCAAAACGTAAATGAACCTTGTGCCTACAAACATTTATAGGATGGAAATGATGCTTTTCTCGTTCTATATGCCGATGGCATTCTACTAATTAGAAATGATGTAGGAAATTGTTATTGGTTAAATTGTAACACCCCTTACCCGTGTCCGACACCAGGACCAGATACGAGGCATTACCATGCTTAATCTTACTTAAACATGTAAAAACGGGCTATAAAATTTCGTTTCGATTTAAAAACTTTTCTTTCTTAGTCATACATTAAATCTCATAGGTCCACTAGGCCTTAAACATACATCCAGAAGATTTCGATGTTCAACCGAAAACTTTTACACTCTTTGAATTTTTTTGCCTGAACAACGGTCACACGCCCGTGTGACTTGGGACACGCCCGTGTGGGCAGGCCGTGTGGTCTCACACGCCCATGTCCCTGGCCTGTGTACAATTTATTTTTGTTTTGAACCTATATGGGTTTTCACACGGCCGGACACATGCCCGTGTCGATGGCCCGTGTCCTTCACACTGCCTAGACACGCCCGTGTTCTCACCCGTGTGAAAAACTAGGGGTATTCTATTTATGACATCAGCAACCCCTTAAGGAACACACGGCCTAGGCACACGCCCGTGTGGCTAGCCCGTGGTCGACACTGACTTAAAACACTAACATGCAGGGGACACACGGCCTATTAACACACCCATATGGGTGGACCGTATGTCACACATGGCCTAGACACACGCCCGTGTGTCTACACGTGTTGACACAGAAAGGCTATTTTCCAAGTCAATTGCCACCCTGAAATCAAGATCATTCATATACCGAATCCAACTACTCAAATACTTCATCAAAACATGAACAATAATGCATAACTCATCATTATTTGATGTATAAACTTAGGAAATATTGACCAATCTCTTTAACCATATACAAAAAGAATAATAACCTTAATAGCCAACACTTTGGCACCTCTTAGGACTTATATCAAGATGAAATGATTCATATACATGCCATTCTTAATAAAAAACAACTTGGCTATACCAAAATAGTGATTGATAGTGTGTTCCGAGCTCTGACGTCAATGATCCACAAGTTAGTTTGGCAAGACTACAAGGAAAGAAGAAGAGAGAGAAGTAAGCATACAGCTTAGTAAGTTTGCATGAAATTCATATAACAATTATATTTACTCAATATAACTCATCCATCATGAGGTTAAAACATCATAAATCTAAAGTGCTTGACTTACTTACTATTGCTTAACTTACTCAACTCATGTTACTTATTATTCTCATACTTGTAAAGTAAACATGGTACCTGTATCACTTAATCACATAGGTTAGTATATTTACTAATACAAACATAAACTCAATCCTCATCTTTCTTAACTTGAATAATGATTTTAATCAACTTGGAATAACTTAACTATTTATTGTCTTTACTTGCTTAACTTTCTTGTTACCTCTTTTGTATTTGGCTCTTTTGCCCGATGAATTTCCCGGAATAACTGAAGTTACTCAATCTCATCAATCATGTATCCCGATGCCAATGCCATGTCCCAGACATGGTCTTACATGGGATCACCTCATGATGCCAATGCCATATCCCAGATATGGTCTTACATGGGATCTCTTAACTTGGTGTCGATGCCATGTCCCAGACATGGTCTTATACGAGACCTTCCTTGTGTGTTTCTTTAAGCAATTTACCATTGCCATGTCTTGACATTATCTTACATGGTATCCTTGCCTTAGAAACTTATCAATGCCATGTCTTGACATGGACTTACATGACATCCTTGCCTTATAATTTCTCCAATGCCATGCCTTGGCTTGGACTTACATGGGACCTTTGCCTCATAATAATCTTTCAATGCCATGACTTGTCATGGACTTACATAATATCCTTGCCTTATGCTGATGCCATGTCTTGACATCGTCTTACACGGACTTTCCTTGTCTCAAGTTGTGATATTAGTATCCTCATTATTCTGAGACTTCAACCGAGACTTTCTCATACATATTCTCATTTACTTTTCTCATCATAATATCAATAATTTCACTTCATAGAAATAGTGTACATTATACCACATAATAAGTAATTGAATGAAAATACATGTAAAGCTTTAATTCATACAAACTGACCTCGATATTCAAAATGTATGTAGAGATGTAAGTTAGTCCTCGACTTTGTTCTTGCCTCGATTTTGATCCGGGAATTGTATTTCTTGATCTATAATAACAATTTAACTTGTTAAATTCACACATTGACCACATCGGCTCATAATTCACATTTTGGGCAAAATTACAATTTTCCCCTTAGACTTTGGCAAAATGACCATTTTGCCCCTAAGCTCATAAATTAATTTTAATCACAATTCTACCTTCAACAAGCCTAGGTGAACATTTAATACTCTTATAGCTATCATCAAAACTCAACATTTCACATCATTACTACAAATTTATAACCTTTTCATCAAGGCCCAATTAGGTGCTTTCAAGACAACACCTTTCACAAAAGTTGTTCATCTAACAACTAAGACTCAATTTCTTCCATAAAAATGCAGCAAATAACAATGAAAGCTCTCATGGAAAAACTCTAAACTTTTCACCATATTGCACAATAGTCCCCTCATTTGAAAGCTTAAGCTTTAGGGGTCTCAAAAGTACAATTTTTATCAAGAAATGATCCCTAGAACACTTATTTGTGAAGAGAAGAGTGTGCTAAAATTTTTGAAGCTTTTAACCCCTATTTGGCTGCCAATTTTCGGTGGAAGAGATGAGCAAGAAAGATGGACATCATCTTTTCTTTATTTTAATATTAAACTATCAATTTAATCCACCTACTATCACCAACTTTGACCAACATTGACAAATTTGTCTCCTATGCTAGTCTATGGCCGGCCAAGCATTTACAAGGGGCTATATTGCCTTTTAAAAACCTCAAATTAACAATCTATGGCTATTTGGTACCTTTAACTTATAAAATGGAACTTTCGCACTTTATGTGATTTAGTCCTTTTTTGCGATTAAGCAAGAAATTGCTAAAATTAAAGTACCAAAATTTTCATGTACTTCTGGAATCATGCTCTAACACATAAAATAACATGAAAATAATTTTCCCTAACCTCATATTAGTGATCCCGAGATCACTGTTCCGATTAGCCCATAAATCGGGCTGTTACAATTCTCCCCCTTAAGGATTTTCGTCCCCGAAAATCTTACCAGTGAAAAGGGTGGGATATTGGTTCCTCATCGTATCCTCGGGCTCCCATGTAGCCTCTTCTATTTCGTGCCTTTTCCATAAAACTTTCACTAGGGCTATGCTTTTGTTTCTTAACTGTTTGACTTCTCGAGCCAAATTCTTAATCGGTTCTTCACCATAAGTCAAGTCCGGTTATATCTCTACCTCTGTTGGTACTATGACATGTGAAGGGTCTGAACGGTAGCGTCGCAACATGGATACGTGAAAGACGTCATGAATCTTTTCCAGCTTAGGTAGCAAGGCCAACCGATAAGCTACCATTCTTATCCTCTCGATAACTTCATAAGGTCCGATAAAACGCAGACTCAATTTGCCCTTTTTGCCAAATCTAAGAACTTTTCTCCACGGTGATACTTTTAAAAATACTTTATCACCAACTTGATACTCAATTTATTTCCTTTTTAGATCTGAATAAGATTTTTTTCTGTCAGAAGTAGATTTTAAACATTCTCGAATCACCTTTACCTTCTCTTCAGTTTCTTTAACCAAATCAACTCCGTGAATCTGGTTTTCCTTAAGCTCAGTCCAATATAAAGCCGTTCGGCACTTACACCTATACAGGGCTTCATAAGCCGCCATCTTTAAACTTGATTGAAAACTATTGTTGTAGGCGAATTCCACCAACGGTAGGTATTTTTTCCAGCTGCCTTGGAATTCAAGAACCCAACACCTGAGCATGTCTTCAAGAACTTGGATTAACCTCTCCGACTAACCGTCAGTTTGGGGGTGGAAAGCTGTACTAAAATTCAACTTTGTGCCCAATGTCTCTTGCAACTTCTTCCAAAATCTGGATGTGAATCTTGGATCTCTGTCTGATATAATCGATAAGGGCACTCCATGTAGCCTCACAATTTCAGAGATATACAAGTTTGCCAACTTATCCAGTGAATAGTCGACACGCATCGGTATGAAATGGGCTGACTTCGTAAGTCTATTGACTACGACCCATACAGCATCTTTCTTGCTCGTTGTCAACGGTAGCCCTATTACAAAGTCCATGGTAATTTGGTCCCACTTCCATCGAGCACCATAAAAGGTTGAAGTAAACCCAAGGGTACTTGGTGTTCAGCCTTTACTTGCTGACAAATTAAGCATCTCGAAGCAAACTCAGAAATATATTTCTTCATGCTCGGCCACCAATACCATTTCTTCAGATCATTATACATCTTGGTGCTACCCAGGTGTACAAATAAACATCCGTTATGTGCTTCATACAAAATCTTCCTAATAAGCTCATCATTCCTCGGTACACAAATTTTGCTTCTAAACATCAGACATCCATCAAAATTTATCCGAAAATCGGACTCAACACCCGACTCGCACTGAATTCTCTTAGCTTGTAAATCAATGTCATCTTTCTAAGCCTCATAAACCTCTTTAAGAAACATCGGTCTAGCCCTCAACTCAGCCAGAATAGAACCACCGTCAGACAAGGTCATCTGTGTATCCAGGCCCTCAATGTAAATAGGGACTTCCTACTCAAAGCATCAGCGACTACGTTCGCCTTTCCTGGATGGTAATCGATGACCAAATCATAATCCTTTATCAACTCTAGCCATCTTCGCTGCCTTAAGTTCAGTTCTTTTTGAGTCATCAAATACTTTAAACTTTGGTGATCTGTGAAAATCTGACATTTTTCACTATATAAATGGTGTCTCTAAATCTTTAATGCAAAAACAATAGCTGCCAACTCTAAATCATGCATCGGGTAATTCTTCTCATGTGGCTTTAGCTGTCTGGATGCATATGCTATCACTTTGCCTTCTTGCATAAGTGCACAGCCCAATCCATTTAAGGATGCGTCGTTGTAGATCACAAACTCTTTTCCAGACTCAGGTTGTATTAAAACTGGAGCCTCTATCAACATTGTCTTTAATTTCTCAAAACTCTATTGGCACTTTTCTGTCCATTCAAATTTTACATTTTTCTGCAACAGTTTCATCATTGGAGTCGCTATCACAGAAAATCCTTTAACAAACTACCCATAGTACCCAACTAAGCCCAAAAAACTTCTAACTTCAGTTACATTTTTTGACGGTTTCCAACCAACAATAGCTGAAATTTTACTTGGGTCAACTTGGACTCCATCTCTCAAGATAATGTCCCAAAAACCCAACCTCCTTGAGCCAAAACTCACTTTTGCTGAACTTGGCATACAGCTAATTTTTCTGCAAAATTTGTAAAACTATCCTTAAGTGCTCTGCATGCTCACTTTCATCCCGGGAATATATCAGTATATCATCAATGAACACAACCACAAACTTATCTAGGTACGGCCAAAAAATGTGGTTCATCAAATCAATGAACACCGCAGGAGCATTTGTCAAACTAAAAGGCATGACTAAAAATTTATAGTGCCCATACCTCATTCGAAAAGCCGTCTTAGGCACATCTGAGTCTTTTACTGTCAACTAATAGTATCCCAACCTCAAGTCTATCTTGGAGAACACAGTGGCCCCCCTCAATTTATCGAAAAAATCGTCGATTCTTGGCAATGGATACTTGTTCTTCACTGTTACCTTATTGAGTTGTCGGTAATCTATGCACAATCTCATAGAGCCATCTTTCTTTTCCACAAATAGCACTGGATCACCCCATGGAGAACAACTCGATCTGGCAAAACCTTTGTCCGTTAAATCTTGCAACTGTGCCTTTAATTCCTTCAACTCAATTGGAGCCATCCTATAAGGAAAAATTGATATCAGTACAGTACCGGAAGCTAACTCGATGCCAAATTCAACCTCTCTAACTGGAGGCAATTATTCAACATGAAGGATATCCCCGTTTTCACATCTCAGCTCAATATATTTCTTTCCACAATTTACTATCACTTCATGAGTGGTTAACCAATCCATGCCAAGAATAATGTCAAATTCATCAAATGGTAATAACATGAGGTTGGCCTTAAAGTAATGACCCCTAATCATCAAGGGACAATCTTTGCACACTTTATCAACTAAAACACTTTTGCCTAGCGGATTAGATACCTTTATCATAAACTCTATGGACTCTATAGGCATACTCATACTAGATACTAATTTTATGTAAATATATGAGTGGGTAGATCCGGGATCATTTAAAGCAACTACATTAGCATCATGAAGGGAAAATGTACCCGCAATCACATTAGGAGACAATGCCTCTTCGCTAGCGCGAATGGTATAAGTCCTCGCAGGCGCCCTGCTCTTGGGTCTCATAGCTTACTCTCTGGGGTTAATCTTACTACTCGCCCCACCTCCCAGGTTTCTTTGTGGTCTTCCTCTAACAATGCTCCCGGATCACGCATTCTGAGTTTTCTCTTCCTTCATCATCTCAGGACATTCTCTTATAAAATGGTCTTGGGAACCACACTTGAAATAAGCATTCTCATGTGCTCGGCATTCACCGGGGTGACGTCTATCGCACTGTGGGCATTCCAGTCTATTAGATCAAATGTTCCCAACACTAGCGACTAAAATAGTTTGAGCCTTATTTCCCAAAGACTGCTTACCTTTGCCTCTGCTTGAAAACCCGGCGGAAGTAGCTGTTCGAGTGGAGAAGTCTCTTGATTTCTTGGACGAGGACTGGAATGACTTACTCCTGTAACATCCCGAATTTGGGCCTAGTAGGATTGGGCCGATTGGGCTATGGGCTTTAGGAAAAATTTATGTGTCATCTAGTTACTTATGTTAGCTCGGGTAGTATTGTTTGTGTGTTTAGTATATTTGTGTGAAGGCTTGGAAATATTAGAAAGCTAGAATAAATTTTAGTTTGGCTTATTTAATGAAGTGGATTAAGTGAGCTTAGCACTTAAGTTAATTTAAGTGTTCATTTAAAGCATAAGAGGAGTAAGTGGCAAGTTGGTTAAGGAGTTTGGAAGGTGGCTTGAGGTTAGAGGTTCGAGTAGCATGTTTAGCATTTTGAAGGTTTATTTTTGAATCCTTGCATTAATGGATGGTCAAACTTATTTATGATAGGTTGGACTATTTCTTTTGGTAAGTTGAATATGTGATTAAGGAAAGCATGAAATTTGGGATAAGATTCTTAAGCTTTTGGTATGAAGAGGGGACAAAAGGCATGAAGGGTGGAGAATGTTTTGGAAACTTTGTCAAGGCTTTAGTGCATGTATGTGGACGGTATGTATGGCTAGGGGGTGGCCGAATTTTTGGTTGGTTGGTAGCTAGTTAGTGCCAATTTTCTCTTTGGTTAGTAGGCATTTTCGGCTAGTTAGGTAGACATTCAACTTTTGTTTTGTGTCAAAACCGAAACTCCTTTGAACTTTACCAATTCTTTTCTTTTGTGCACCATTTGGTATTTTATTTCTTTCATCTTCAAAGTTATTCTCTTTAGCCGAATGCACTTTGATCTTTTGGTGCAATTTTGAGCACTTTTCTTCTTTGGCAAATTAAGTGTTTGGCCGAACCTCTCTCTCCCCCATCTCTCTTTTCTTTTCTTTTGACATTGGTTCATAAACTTTTTCTTTTTCACTCTCTTGGCCGAATATCTCTCCATCTCAAATACCATTTCTTTTTCATTTGTTCAAAGATAAAACATCTACTTCCATTCTATTTCTTCTTTTCTTTTTCACTTCACCATAGCCGAATCTTCTACTTCCTTTTAGTATCATTTTGGCCGAATATTCAAGGGTAGACTCTCCTTGGTTTTCTTCTATCGATTTTGGATAAAAAGGGGTAAGTGTTCATGGATGTTTTCCTTTCTTTTCTTTCTCGTTTCTATGATGTTTTCTTATGGACAAAGGCCGAACCTTTGGGCATTGTTTTGCAAGGTTCTAACCATTTAGGATTCGATTATTCTCTTAGGCTCTTTGGGATTTCGGAAGCAATCGATTTAAGTCATTCCTTTAGCGAATCGGAGTTGGTAAGTCAAGTGGTAAGGATTCTATACTTTTAAAGTTGGTTGAGGAAGCCTAAGATTGATTGGATATTGTGATATGGCCGATTGTAGGACAAAGTGATCTAGTGCGTTAGATCGGATCTTCGGAAGATAGTTTTTGCGTTGGTGAAAGGTGTGTATCTTACACACTTTATAACTTGGTTTATATTTGTATGTTTATGTGTGTTATTACTAATCATATTATGAAAGTGGGAAAAACGATGAGATTTGGATTTGATACCATGATGGTATGAATGAGGATTCGAGTAAGTCCGTTTCGATATATTGTTAATACATGTGGATTGAAATCATGATCTACGATTTGTGATATATTTATTATATGATTCATATCATAGTATATTGACATTATTTGTTTATCTATTGCATTGGTATGGGCAATATGAGAGGAGGGGGAAGATTGTGACTTCGGTCACCAGTGATTTGGTATCACATTGTGTCTTCGGACACCAGAGATTTGGTATCTCCAGTGATTTGGTATCACATTCGTGTCTTCGGACACCAGAGGTTTGGCACCTCATAGCGTCTCGTCCCTGTGGTTAATACCACCGTGGGTTGGCCCCACTTTTGAGATATGGGATCGACGCCAGTGATTTGGTATCACATGTGGGTTGGCCCCACAACTTGATGATTCGTGTCTTCGGACACCAGTGGTTTGGAACCACCAGTGATTTGGTATCACATTCGTGTCTTCGGACACCAGAGGTTTGGCACCTCATAGCGACTTGTCCCTGTGGTTAATTCCACCGTGGGTTGACCCCACTTTGAGATATGGGATCGTCTGCCAGTGATTTGGTATCACACGATGGGTTGGCCCCATCACTTGATTTGTGACCTCGGTCACCAGTGTTTTGGTAACACAATTGTGTCTTTGGACACCAGTGGTTTGGCACCACCAGTGGTTTGGTACCACACGGGGTAGAAAAGGAGTTATGGATGGCTAGGTTGGGTGCATTATACATATATGTTGCTTTGTTATAAATTGTGTAAGCATGTGGTATTACCCGGGAGAGGGAATATACACTGAATCTTGATGACTCACCTTCTCCCTTATCTTTTCAGGTGATTCGTGAGATCGCGGATATGGAGTCGGATGAACTCGAGAAGGCCATGCAATAAATTTGGGTTCTACGTGAACTTTGGTTTGAGAACTTTACTTTATTTAAATTTGGTTTTATATTTTTATGGGTTTGTAATAAGACCTCTTATATTATGATTTTGGATTATATTTATGCTTTGGATTTGATTTAAAATATGGCTTATAAATTACATGTTTGATTTAATAATTGAGCCCAAAGTTTTCTAAACTACACAACGCGATGGTTTTTTAAAACGTTATCATCGGGTAACATAAATTAATTAACAAATTCAACAACTTAAGTGTTTTCGATAATCTAAATAATTTACAAATATTTAGTTACTACTATCAAATGTAAATGGTTTTCAAAGTAATAATTTGAGTTTTCTTAAAATGATTTAAATGTTTTCTAACCTATGACTTATTCAATTATTTTAAAGTTTTACGTAATTTCAAAGTAAATTATTAGTTTTAACTTATTATATACCTGATTTCTACAAATATAGAATTTCAAAGGGTTTTTCACAAAAATTTAATCGTTAACTCGTTTTTCTTCAAAATATTTTCCTCAGTGACATACCAGATTCGGTCGTGCCGTATTAACCGGGTTTGGGGTCTTACATACTCCACTGTCTCTTTCTTGAGTCACGAGACTCCATTTCAGCTTTTCTTTTCTCTTTAACTAGTTCTTCGGCTTTACAAGCCCGATCCATCAACACAACAAATTCTTTCAACTCTAGAACAACAACAAATAATTTAATGTATTCATTTAACTCGTCCTCAAATCTCTTGCACATGATGGCTTCGATGGATACACATTCTCGAGCGTATTTACTGATTCTTACAAACTCATGCTCATACTCAGTTACTGACATCTTACCTTGCTTCAACTCCAGGAATTCTTTTCTCTTTTGATCTATGAATCTTTAACTAATGTACTTCTTTTTAAATTCTTCTTGGAAAAATTCCCATGTAATCCTTTCCCTTGGTACAATCGACACAAGGGTATTCCACAATTGGTAAGCGGAATCTCTCAGAAGAGAAACCACGCACTTCATGCACTCTTCAGGTGTGCACGATAACTCATCAAATACCCTGATGGTATTTTCAAGCCAAAACTATGCCTTTTCAGGATCGTCATCTTTACTAGCCCAAAATTTCTCTGCTCCTTGTTTCTGGATCCTATCAACCAAAGGTTTTTCTCTTCTTACTACTTATACCACTTGAGGGGCTACAAAGGTAGGCTGAGGAATAGGCGGGGGTGAAGGGGGTTCTGCATTTGGGTTCGAACGAACGAACTTCGTATACCATGTATTCATCATGTGGAGAAAGGCTTCTCTAGCCTCTTCTCCTCCTCTCTGACTTACTGTCATAGGTCTATCCTCACTCTCATTTGGCACCGTCCCTTTAACGGGAGACGACGCGTTACTTTCTACATCATCCGCCACAGCTATTTCAGGATCCATTTACTATATGAAAACACAATTTAAGTCGTCAGGAGTCGTCACACTATCATTATAAAAGTACTTTTATGTATTGCATGTATAGCTAATCTCATGCTTATGCTACGTTAGTCCTAGAATCGACTAAATCGTGGCTTTGATACCACTAAATGTAACACCCCTTACTCGTGTCCGACACCGGGACTGGATACGAGGCATTACCATGCTTAATCTTACTTAAACATGTAAAAATGGGCTATAAATTTTTGTTTCAATTTAAAAAATTTTCTTTCTTAGTCCTAACATACATCTCATGGGTCCACGAGGCCTTAAACATAAATTCGGAAGATTTCGAGGTTCAACTGGAAACTTTTACACTCTTTGAAATTTTTTTCCTAAACAAGGGCACACTCCCGTGTGACTTGGGACACGCCCGTGTGGTCTCACATGCCCATGTCCCTGGCCCGTGTACAATTTATTTTTGTTTCGAACCTATAGGGTTTTCACATGACCGGACACACGCCCGCGGCGATGGCCTGTGTCCTTCATAGTGCCTAGACACTCCCGTGTTCTCACCCATGTGAAAAACTATGGGTATTCTATTTATGCCGTTAGCAACCCTTTAATGAACACACGGCCTAGGCACACGCCTGTTTAGCTAGCCCGTGGTCGACACTGACTTAAAACACTAACATGCAGGGGACACACGGCCTATTAACACACCCATATGGGTTGACTGTATGTCACACACGGCCTAGACACACGCCCGTATGTCTACCCGTGCGGACACTTAAAGGCTATTTTCCAAGCCAATTGCCACCCTGAAATCAAGATCATTCATATACCCGATCCAACTACTCAAATACTTCATCAAAACATGAACAATAATGCATAACTCATCATTATTTGATGTATAACCTTAGTAAATATTGACCAATCTCTTTAACCATATACAAAAAGAATAATAACCTTAATAGCCAACACTTTGGCACCTCTTAGGATTTATATCAAGATAAAATGATTCCTATACATGCCATACTTAATAAAAACAACTTGGCTATACCAAAACAGCGATTGATAGTGTGCTCCGAGCTCCGACGTCAATGATCCATTAGTTAGTTTGACGAGACTACAAGGAAAGAAGAAGAGAGAGAAGTAAGCATACAGCTTAGTAAGTTTGCATGAAATTTAAATAACAATTATATTTGCTCAATATAACTCATCCATCATGACGTTAAAACATCATAAATCTCAAGTGCTTGACTTACTTACTATTGCTTAATCCTACTCAACTCATGTTACTTATTCTCATACTTGTAGAGTAAACATGGTACCTGTATCACTTAATCACATAGGTTAGTATATTTACTAATACAAACATAAACTCAATCCTCATCTTTCTTAACTTGAATAATGATTTTAATCAACTTGGAATAACTTAACTATTTATTGTCTTTACTTGCTTAACTTTCTTGTTACCTCTTTCGTATTTGGCTCTTTTGCCCGATGAATTTCCCGGAATAACTGAAGTTACTCAATCTCATCAAACATGTATCCCGATGCCAATGCCATGTCCCAGACATGGTCTTACATAGGATCGCCTCATGATGCCAATGCCATATCCCAGATATGGTCTTACATGGGATCTCTTCCATGTGCCAAACATGGTCTTATACGAGACCTTCCTTGTGTGTTTCTTTAAGAAATTTACCATTTCCATGTCTTGACATGGTCTTACGTGGTATCCTTGCCTTATGAAACTTATCAATGCCATGTCTTGACATGGACTTACATAACATCCTTGCCTTATAATTTCTCCAATGCCATGCCTTGGCTTGGACTTACATGGGACCTTTGCCTTATAATAATCTTTCAATGCCATGACTTGTCATGGACTTACATGATATCCTTGCCTTATGCCATTGCAATGTCTTGACATGGTCTTACATGGACTTTGTCTAGGTATTCGAATCCTAAGGGATCGAAAGAACAAAGTGATAGCACGATCTCTGGCTTCATATATAGACAAGATATTGGAGTGTTATGCAATTACCAATTTGAAGAATGGAAATCAACCTTCCGTATTAGGATTTTATCTCTTTAGAAGATTTTCCTAAGACAGCGGAAGAAAGAGAGAACATGAGAAAGGTTCTTTATGCTTCAGTAGCAGGAAGTCTCATGTATGATATGCTACACACACGCCTAGATATCTGTTTTGCAATGGGGTTGGTAAATTAATATCAGGCGAATCTAGGTCCAAGACACTAGCAAGCAGTTAAGCATATACGCAAGTATTTACGGAGAATGAGGGATTATATGCTTGTGTATTCCAGGGGAAATCTCACTGATATCGGATATACTGATTCTAACTTCCAAACATATCAAGATTTGAGGAAATCGACATTGGGATATGTTTCTGTCCTAAACAGCGGGTCCATAGTGTGAATGGGTGTCAAGCAGGGTTACACTTCTAACTTCACTATCGAGGGCCGAATACGAGTTATGGAAAAGCTATGGAACTATAATAGTCTGGATATAGCTAAACCTGAATTAACCACATAAAGACAAAACACATAAGGGAGAAAGTAGTGTTTGACGGAATGGTAGATGTAGTTAGAGATCGCATATGAGGAGAAACCCTAAATATTTGTTTAGCCAAGACTCTTATAGCTAGAGAGATCTTTGGGAAATATATGGAGGGGCACAAGTTTGTGAAACATACTCATCTACTTCACTAGAGCAAGTGGGAGACTATTGGATCTGGTTCCCTAAGTGTAGTATTTTCATCTAAGTACACTTATAATTTTTTCAAACAGATTGTTTAAAAAAGTTATTCATGAATTAAATTAATATACTTTGTATTATTGTCTTCAAATGGAGGCCAAGCAAAATAGCTTATTGGTTGTCTGTTGTTTAAATTGATAGTAAGTGGTATTACGTGGTCAGATCGTAGTATGGAAAGACAACTTGTATTAGTAGACGAACCTAAAAATGTCTTTAGTCTAATGAAAAATGAGAAAACTGATTGAAAGACTAATATGCCATCTATTAATTCCAATTGGGCAGATGCCTTGTTTTGGGCATCGGAGCGAATGGCTCCCAAAAGATAAAGACATAGATGTGACTGACTAGCTTGACAGTACATCAGACAAGACTCAAGAAGAATAGATCCTGAATTTCTTTATAGATTTATTCACTTGTGACGTTCATAGTGTGGCATACCTAAATCTTGAGTAGATGATGGACTATGTATGCATAACTCGTACACTTTAATGTAAGTAAAAGCTTGAGTTCAAATAGATAAGGAATCAAAAGCTGGTGCGTTGGTTGCATGACTTCTATAGTATGTACCATCATTCAAAACAGTGGAATTCATCCTAAAATATGGGTAAATGATATCCTCTCATTAGCATTACAAGGTTGATGAAAAGTAAACGTGGCCACGGGTCATCCGTCTTTATGATGGATAACTTGATCACTATTTGATAGTGATTGACTTTTCATGAAGGAAGATGTAATGGTTACCATGAGATAAAATAGGATCACATTGGGAGAACAGATATTATCCCAAAAAGATCAAGGATACTCTATGAGGGTAACACACTAATGACAAGGTCATTGCAAGAGCACTAAGTAGTTACTTTCGTAATGTATGTCGTTAGGGAGAGCTCAGTCACGATACTATAGTGGAATGACTTCGTGACTAAATGAGTTTATAATTAATAGGTGAAAAGTCAGAACTTAATTATAAATCATTTGAGCCTCAACTTCATATGTCCAATTGGTCCCTCCACTAGCTCATTCAAACCATAAATGAATTACATGTTTGAATAAAAATGAATGGAAGGAATAGAAAAAGAGAAATAGGAAACATTTAGGAATTATTACTATTTTCTTCGAAATGGAGAAATGGAATCATTTGGAAATGAATTTAGGTTTCCAAAAATGGAAATGAAAACGAAAATTTTCAATTCTATATATGATTACTTAAAAAATGATGGACATATGTTTTAGGACTATTTTAAAGCCCAAAAATGAAAATAAACCATTCGGTCATAGTGAACATGTTGAGTTGTGACATTGAATGAATTTTCTCAAAATTTTATTGAGGGTAAAATTGTCAATATTTTACTGGGGGTAAAATTGTCAAAATTTTATTGGTGCAAAATTGGAATGAGAAAATTATTTAATATGTAAATATTAAAGTTTATTTTAGGAAATATAAAAACTAAATCGAGTTGGATCATATTACAGAGTACTGGGTCAAAAAGGCCAAGGAAATACTCATATTGGACTCGATGTGAGAGAGACTTAAAACCCCTCATATAACATAAGATACAAGGGTGAGTCGTTCACCCCTCTCCTACTCTAAGAAGGATGTTGTTTTTATAATTAAAATAAACCTTTACAACTCTGTAAGGGCTCTACCTTCTCTTCTTATAAATAGATGGCACTAGTACAACTATTAAAAGAACTTTTGATAGATTGTTATTGTAACGCCCTCAACCCGATCTGATTAAACGGATCTGGATCTTGGGCATTACCAAAATTATAGACACAAGCTTAACTTGCTTTTAACAATTACAGATATTGACAACTTACTTAACTACAAATTTCAAACTAAAATACATGATTAAATACAAAGAGTAAATACAGATACAACATGAGGTAATTAAACATGAGGTAATTGAAACCCTAATTTATTACAGGTACCCCAATTAAATTTCTAAAGAGTATTATAGTCCTTGAACACGTTGCCAACTTGCTCTGTATGCATAGCAGCCTAATACGCCACTCCTTAGTTGTAGCCCTGGCATCATCCCTCCTTGCGCAGACTCATATCAATTGACCAATAACAAAACACACATCCATATAAGTTCGTAAGAACTTAGTGAGGAAAACATCATTTACATGTGTCATTTATGCACATCTCAATTGGTAACTTATTTAGATGATCACATCGTTATGAACCTTTAACATAGTCACTGGTGAATACTCCATCAATCTCTAGTCTCATATACACATCGGATACCATACCTTACTTAGAGCTCATTTCTTACCCATCAACATCTTCGATATGCCACTTGCCTCTTTCAATTTGATCTTTCATAAGTTTATACTCGTTTTCTTCATAGATGTCCATACGATCGAATCACCCTTACTTTTGAATACGTAACTTTAAGTCGTCACTCCACTATCCATGTTTGATCACCTATACGTAATAGGTACATTCCTTCTGGTATATAGTTAGAAAATTCCTTATTCAGAAAACACTTCTTTTACGTTTACCCATCACTTTTTCTATATCTCATTGCTTCATTATTCACAGTCGAATCATGGTCTTGTACAACACTTTATCATAGCCCATAGAGAAACTATACCTTACTGATCTTTCTAATAACACTTACAAGCCATGCTAAATGCGCCAAGCAATTTAATACATTATCTGCCAAGAATTATTCCTTTAGGTTACACCATTGCGAACCTTAATAGGATACGCCACAAGGGCACTATTTTCAGAATTCAATATGTACATCGTTCTTTCAGGTTTTCACCATAAAGGCTATCAAATCAAAATTTTCCATACAGGTTATTGATTCATTGTTTGCCATAAAGGCGATCTTTAAGAGTGTGCCACAAAGGCATTCTTTCATATTTTGCCATGAAGGCTTTCTTTCATGTTACGCCACAAAGGTTTTCTTTTCATGATTCACCACAGAGGGTTTTCCTTCATGTTACATCACAAAGGCTTTCTTTTCATGATTTACCACAAAGGCTTTCATTTCTAACATGTTTACGATATTGATTTACCTTAAACTCACATTACGTGAGATTTGCCCATCATCATCTTGGAACACACAAAGAACCCTATTGGGTCATAACCTTCCTTTAGTTGCTCTTCAGAGGGTGCCATGGCCATGGACTTTTCCTTTCAAAATTTGTGTTTAAAGTCCCGACGGACCCCTTTAAACATTATCGTGGAGACAGACACCGAATCACTTCACAGACTATTCATGCAATGACACAATTCACCTTCATCTTTAACTCAAATAATTACTCTTAACAGAGCATACCCATAGCATACATCTAGGATACACATATACAACTAAACCTATTTCTTAGATTCCATACCATAATATGGATTCAATCATGTAATTGTGTGACCATCATACTATACTTTTCTAACTTCGGTTTCATCTTTCAATCAATTTCTATATAGATATCTCATGTGAACGGTATACATGCAAGAGTCGATATAGAGACTCACCTAATAACCATGAACAACAACTTAAACTCTACATCCAACAACGAACTGCAACAACCACTCCATATAAATCTGAAGAACACCATTAAAACTCATCCGTAACCTTTACTATCATTAAAACTAGATAACCCTTATATTAAACCTTAATTCTTAATCTTACTGTTAATGTATTCTTATAGACCTACTCTTTCATAGCACAACATGCAGAGTCATAAAACTTACCTTGACATAGAGCAATCACTGATAAAATCTGATATCGTAACTCCCAACTTAGAGAAATGCCTTTGGTTCCTAAAGCCTCAGATAACCTGGTCTTAGAAGAAAAAAGAAGAGAACTCCCCTTTACCAAATTTTAATATCTATTATTATAATCTAAGTTCTTATTAGAACTTGCCAAATGTCATATCATTACTGGATTGTCTTATTAAAAGTCTATAACTTCCAAGGAATCTAATTGAGTATTACCTTATCTTTTAACTATTCTAGTTCACATTTAGTTGGTTCCTAACCAGCTTTGTATCCCCCTAAATCTAGCCTAGACATTATGGTCGAATCTCGAAGATCACATTGGCCATGTTGATGGCGCAGAAAATGATTTAACAATTTTCTCTCAATAATCGTCGTTTTTTTAAACTTCATCTTGATTTGCTTTAAGAAAGGCCAAATATCGTCTATAAATTTCCTTTTGAAAGAATTTGTCAAAAACGTCTATCTTTAGAAAAACTCAAGTATTGATAATTTTCAGAAAATGTCGTTTTTCAGTTAAAACATCGCAATAGACAATTTATATATTTAAAACTTGTTCGTCATTTTGAAAACATAGATTTAATATAACTTGTAAACCATCAATTTTGTAAGCAAGTAG
Source organism: Gossypium australe (assembly GCA_005393395.2). Lineage (NCBI taxonomy): Eukaryota > Viridiplantae > Streptophyta > Magnoliopsida > Malvales > Malvaceae > Gossypium > Gossypium australe. The sequence continues at coordinate 33,749,290 of CM016615.1, read as the reverse complement.
TGTTGAGTTTTGAAAACAAAATATTGAGTTTGAAAACACTATGGTTGAGTTGAATTAACCTTATTGTGAAAAATCGATCATTTAATTATTATTTCATAAAACCTCTTAAGTATTAGTTTTAAAACGTACATCATGCAAAACCATCCAAAAACCAAAATAAATCTGAAGTCCAAAATGAAATTCCAAGTCCAAAACAAAAGTCCAAAGTAATAAACACATCCCAAAATATCAAATACCAAAATATATAATTTTCTAAAAAATGACCGAAAGCACCTCCATAGCCAAGCCCATCCTGTAACGACCCGAATTTGGGCCTAGTAGAATTGGGCCCAATAGGTCTTGGGCACAGGAACGTTTAAAATTTTTGAGAATATGACAATGACATTAATGCAGGTTAGACTTACAAGGTATGTGTTTTTGGAGTGTTTAGAGGGTACTATGAAGTCCCGGGTTCAAGTTAAGCCATAGGGAAAATTTTCATTTTTTTTTGGCCCTTTAGTGGATAGGGCTGCTGGCAGGAGGGCTTAAGAATAATTAGGTGCCTTTGGAAGACACAAGAGGAGTGTGTGGTGTGGTGGCTGTGGTGTCATTGGCAGAGCAAGGGGGAAAGGAGTTCAAATCCCACAGATAGCAAGTGGAGGCTTTTATTTTGCTCAAGAGGAGACAAGAGGTTGTGTTGGAATCAAACACGGATGGAGAAGGGTTTGAATTGGTCAAGGTTTTTGGGTGAGTTTGAATAAGAGATGGTGAGTGAATTGAGGAGGAAAGAGGGGAAAAAATCTTGGGATTCCAAGTGGGGGAAGAGTTGGCTGAATATGGGGAAGTGAATGGGAAAATTCGGCCAAGAGACTTGGCTTTTGGAATAGTGCATTTTTGGTTGTGTCAAAGGGGAGTGCCGAAACTTTCCTTGTATTTTCTTTAGAAAAAGGGTCATTTTTTTAGCACTTTTGAGACATTTTCAAATCATTTTCTCCTCACTGTCTACCTTAGCTGAATTCTCAGTTGGCTTTCCTCCCATTGTTGGCTTTTGTTTTCCGCCTAGAGCATTTCGGGTTTTCTCATTTGGCATACTATTTTTCTTCTCCTTGTACACTTTTCTTCTCTTTTTTCTTCTCCTATTTGTGACTTGGCCGAATTTGCTTGTGAGATTGATCACTCGTGCTTTTGTCTTCTTCAGCTTTTCTTCTTCTCCATTCTTTCCTAACTCTTTTTCACCACAAATCGAATCTTCTAGCTATTTCAGCTTGGTTCTCTATTTGTTCCTCAGTTCAGTGTAGCCTCATAGCCGAAACTTGGTTCTCTGCTATCTGCCGAATCTCCCTTCTCATTTAGTTCTTCTCTGATTGCAAGGTCAAATCTGAATACTCCTCTCCACCCCAAATCTAGTTTATTCTTTTTGTGAAAGCCGAAATCCTGGTTGTACAAACTATCATTTTGGGGGCACTTTGGGTTAGCCAATCAAGAGTTCTTCATGGAGGCAAATAATAGCCGATCTGAGGGAGGATTAGGAAAGGAGCCTAATGGAAGCGGACTCATGATCCCTGCTTCCAAGTTTAAGCGTCGTAGTGTGTCAGCGGTTCAGGACTTTCCGCCGGGTTATGGAAGGACGTCGACATCTGGTTTAGATAAGCAAATCGTAGTTGATCGCGCTAGTGAGGGTAAGTGTTAGTAAATCGTATAGTTAGGTGTGTGGATTAAAGATCTCCTATTTTCATTGTTATAGAGTTAATTGTGTGTTATGTTTGGTATAGGTGACGACGATCGTGAGTGTTTAGTACTCTATGTTATCATGTGTGTAATCTCCCACCGTCACCATGTAGTTTCGTAATACTCTACAATGTTGGTAAAAACTGAATCACTGTTATCTGCATGATTAATAATCCAAAATGCTGCATGGAGTTGAATAACTAGCTCTAATAACCTCAGTTTAAAATTTTCTAAAAACATTGTTAACCGGTTGAGTAACCAAAATGCCATTGGTGGGTCGATTTACCAAAATGCCCTTGGTGGGCCGATTTACTGAACTACCCTTGGTGGGCCGATTTATTGAAATACCCCTGGATGCAAAATTACTAAAATACCCTTGCTGGGTTGAACAACTGTTTTACTCTCAATGTTGTCTAGTAACGTGTGTATGTTTACATTACACTTTTATATCTTGATATGTATGCTGCATTTTATCATGTTGCATGGGGCGGGTTAATGAATGAAGAGCAGTGCAGTCTGGTGGCATAGCCACAATATATATATTTGTATATACATCTATACATAATTATGACTCCGGTGGCTCAGCCACAGATATTCTGTGAATAGCAGCTTGACTACGATATTGGTGTGATTGGCGGGGTGGGTTGACTTGATCCCCACAGGTGTGATTGGTTGGTTGGGGATGTGTTGGTTGGATTGGGTTGGGTTGCACTATTTCATTTGCACTTCCATGGTTATAGGGCTCAGGGCCAAATTGATGCCTTATGGGCTCGGGCCCAGTAATGCCGGCTTAGGGGATTGCACATTGAGTTCTCGTAACTCACCCACTTTTTACTAATCTCACAGGTAATCCCCAGCGATAAAGGACTTGGAGCCGTGGAGGACTCAGTGGTGGCCATACATCGGAGATTTCACACGAACCTTAGTAAATTCAGCTTTTACCTTATTTTTAAGATTATTTGCTTTGGGTGTAATGTTTTGTAATAAGGCCTCTACACTTAAATTTCCTTTTCAACCTGCTTTCCATTATTATTTATTGTTAAATGCTTAATAGGGGAGTTTTTCTAAAAGTGTTAACAAACTGGTTTTAAAATATCATGTTTCCGCAAGTTTTCAAATTCGGATTTCATAATCAAAGCAGTTTTTCAAATAATAACAACTTCTTATAGAGTCGAACCTTAAACAAGTCGTATGGTTTTCAAAATAAATAACGAAACTCAGAATTTTCAAAAGAGGTGCAACATTTCCAACGAACTACTTTTCTAAACAATCGCTTAGCTTTTCCAACAGACATCTAAACTTAAGGTTCCAACTTCTTAACAAACACGCGATTAATTTGTTTTTAAAAGACCCTTCTATGTGACGCGCCAAATTCGGTCGTAACGTCTAGGCCGGGTTTGGGGTGTTACACATCCTAACCTTGATTAATATCTGAAAAATCAGAATTTAAAAGGGTGAGCTTAAAAAGCCCAGTGTGGGTTACGAATCAAAATAACAGAATTTAATGCATACAACATCAGTGTAAACAGATCATAAACATATAGAACATTCAGTCGTATAATCACATTTATCAGAATGTATAGTGACAATGTCAATGCAACACTTTTTCATAAATCAATGCAGATTTTTAGAAAACAGATCCTACCTATCTCCACTACACACAATAATGAGTTCCCCAGAACTCGTCCATCCAATAACACACCAAAATTGTGGACAAGCCACCAGATAGTGCAGTTGAGCTGTCAGAAACAGAATATTGTGGTCTAGCCACTAGATAATGCAGATTTACTGCCAGGTGGACAGGCCACCAAATATTTGAAGATATACTGTCAGATACTTCCTCCGCACACATTTTCCCAACCCCATGCATGTGATATGGCATACAGAACATATTTTCAATAGACATTCTTTACATGCAAATTCATTCCTCAATGTGATTTGTAACAGTGGCATGCTTAACATGTGAGTCAGAATATCAAAATAATAACATGTTTATCATGGGAATCAGAACATCAATAATTCAATTTCAAATAATTTATACATACATATTCAAATTGCCATATATCACATAACATGAGTATTAGGAATCACATAATATCATATTTTACAGAAAATCACCAAATTACAAATCAACATCACAGATCTAAAGTTTCAAGAATACTTACTTCGAATCCTCTTTTATCGGATTTTATCAATCCTTATGAATACTAACGTATTCGCCCAATATCTCATTTTTCAAAGAATTATTTAAATGATAATTACATATTACTTATATTATTAATATCTCGATAAAAAATAATCCTAACCATTATTATCAAAAAAAATCCCCACACCTTGTAAATCCAAATGCAAGGATCCCAATTCCAACTTCAAATGGGAAAGTTCAATTTTTGAGTCTCAACGGTTACGACCATACACACGTGTTAGTGTGGGTTAAAAAATAAATAACTTTTAATTAAACAGTTCAATGAAATACTTAAGCAAATATTTGTCCAATCGTACTCTTCTACAAGTGGGATACAAATATGGGATTTTGAATAGCACTTCACGAAAGCACAGTAAAATGAATAATTAGTACCATCCCAATTGAAAATAATAGCACGAGAGAATATCGTGAACGAAGATTCTTCCATACTTACATAATAACGGAGGAAAGAGGGCTCAATAACTTTTCCCGAAAGGTTGACTAGAGAGGAGGAATCGACACTATGATAAAAAAAATAAGAAGTCAGAAAGGTTTGTTGAGAATAACCCCATTAACAAATCAAAAAAATTAAATTTGAGATGATAAAGAAATTTATTACGAGAAGAGGGGAAGGAAAAAAAGACAAATTAGAATTTTAGGTGGTAACCGACAGCGATGGTGTAGGAATGTGAAAACAGCGTAGATTCGGTGGTCCGATAGAGGTGCAGCAGTCTTGTTTGGTGGTGAAGTGGAGGAGAAATGAGGAAAAATGGGGTGTCCAAGGTAGTGAAAATGAAGAAAAAAGGGAGAAAAAGGGAGAAGCAAGGAGGAGGGGCGGCTAAAAGAGAGTAGGAGAGGAAAATGAAAAAAATAAAAAGTGAAAATGAGATGTCTAAGTGCATGGCCAACCAAAGTAAGGTAAGGGATGAGTTTTGGCAAGTTAAGGGGATAATGGCACCAAAAGTGGATCATGAGAGTGAAAAGGGGAGAACTATGGGAATGTTGACCTTGTAATTAAGGAAAGAATCTTCCCTAGTATGGCAACAAGAGTTGGATAACAAGGGTGTTCACACTTGGCTCAAATTGTCAAAAAAATTAATTAAAAAAGTGTGCTTGTGGGGGCTTGAACTTGGGTCATTTTGGAAACAAATCACACACTTAACTACTAAGCCATTTAACTCATTGTGACATAAACTAGCACAAAATAATAATTAAAACATGAGGTGTGACAACAACAATCAGTATTGAGTTGGTACGCCCTCTAATGGCCTTCTATACACTCACAAAGTATATTAGCTCACCTTTAGGCCTCATTTAGCCTCTAAGTTCAATAAAAGACTCAAGTTACTTAGTGTAAATGAAATTCTAAAAACTCAATTAAAAAATAATAAAAATCCTTGTATTCAAGCTCCTTAAATGCGAAAACTAGTTTAATCTGCTACACCGAATTACCATAAATCATCGGCCAAGTAAATTTGGTACTGAGAATATGAATTTATGTCAAGGATAGTACGGTCATCAATTGTGGTACTATGCAAGTTAAGTTTCAAGGTAAGCTTGTAACACCCAAGGCAAATCGCATATTGGTAAAGCATGGGGGAGACCTAGGCTATATAAAGGGTAGTAACACTTAAGTGATAAGAAGCCTTTTGGGGTGTATGGGCGCACCCAAGAACAAAGCCGTGAGGGTCATGTACACCCAAAGCAGATAATATTTTACCGGGCTAGATGTTGGCTATGACATTTAGTGGTATCAGAGCCCGATTCAAAAACTCAAACTATGGTTTATTTTCAAAAAATACATGCACATTTTTGAAAAAGGGTATTTTGGGAAAATCCATGTGTTAGTTAAAAAAATTTATTCTGTTCTGGAAATATGAGACTCTGAAGCTGGCTTAAATAAGTACTTCTACCTTATTGAATTCTTATTGTGAAACTATAGAATACTATAGATTATGAAACTTTATATTCTAAAAACTATACTGTGAAACTTAGATTTTGAAAACTATAGATACTGATACTATAGTGACGAAACTTTAGAACTAAAACATTCTAAATTGATAATGAAAGTTCATTTTTTATTTTCAGATAAAACTGTATAAAACTTAAGAATCTGATAAACAAAGATGAGTACTCAAGGCATTCGTACTAAGGGTATGAGAGCTCACGGAGAGCAAGGTCTAGGAACCCAAATTGATTCATCTCCATCACGAGTGTGCACACCTAAGCCCGTGACTGAACCCGAGCCAATGGTTGATCAAGTCGAGAATCTGTATACTATGGAGGAGGATCATCAGGAGCCTGTTGGCGATGCTGTGTCGCAAGCCATGATTAGGGTACTACAGCGTGTTGCTAGGGCCAAAAGTGGATCTGGAAACCGTGGGATTATTTTGGAGAGGATTCAAACTAATAGAGTTGAATTGTTTATGGGTGTTGCTGGGACAACCCCACCATAGCTGAATATTGGCTATAGGCTACAGAAAGAATTCTGGATGACATAGAATATACCCCAGAACAAAAATTGAACGGTACAGTGTCGTTGCTTAGGGATGAGGCTTACCGCTGGTGGGAAGCCGTTGCGAGGGGTACTCAAGCTTAAAGACTGACTTGGGAGCATTTTCTGGAGGTTTTCTAGAATATGTGGGTAAGCATTACGTCGAGGCCCATATATTAGAGTTCATTGAGCTAAAACAGAGGGATAGATCTATAGTCGAGTATGAGGCTCAATTTTTGCGGCTGAGTTGCTATGCCCAGGGGGTGGTTACGAATGAGTAAGACAAGTGTTTCAGATTTGATAATGGGCTGAGATACGAGCTGATGATGCAAGTGACCCCTCTTCAGTAAAAGGGTTTTCGAAACATTAGTGGAGAAAACCAAGATAGTGGAAGAACCAAAGTGTTTAGAATGAGGATCGAGGGATAAAGCTATAATCCCTAAAAAGAGAGATATTGGTCCTACTGTTCAGGCTTCGTGGCCTAATAAGCAAGCCCAAAATGATCGACCTAGGAAAAATGTTGCTGCTGCTATTGGTAGTAGCAGAGCCCAATACTGTGCTACTTGTGGCAAGAAGCATCCAGGTGAATGTTGTTATTCTCAACAAATTTTTCTAACTTCTTATTTTATTTATCATAGTATCAAATCCTCCTCTCTAGTCAACCTTTTGGGAAAAGTTATTGAGCCCTCTTTCCTCCGTTATTATGTAAGTATGGAAAAACCTCTGTTCACGATATTCTCTCATGCTATTATTTCTTATTGGGATGATACTAACAATTTGTTTTACCATGCTTTTGTGAAGTGCTATTCAAAATCTTGGATTCATACCCCACTTGTAGAAGAGTGCGATTAGACAAATATTTGCATAAGTATTTCATCAAATCGTTTAATTAAAAGTTATTTATTTATTAACCCGTACTAACACGTGTGTATGGTCGTAACCGTTGAGACTCGAAAATTGAACTCTTCTGTTTGAAGTTGGAATCGAGATCCTTGCATTTGGATTTGCAAGGTGTGGGGATTTATTTTTAGTAATAATGATTGGTATTATTTTTTATCAAGATATTAAGAATATGAGTAATATGTAATTATCGTTTAAATAATTCTCTGAAAATTGAGATATTGGGTGAATACGTTAGTATTCATAAGGATTGATAAAATTCGATAAAAGAGGAGTCCAAGTAAGTATTCTCAAACTTCAAATATGTGATGTTGATTTTGTGATTCGATGATTTTCTGTAAAATATGATATTACGTGATTACTAATACTCATAGTATGTGATAAATGGCGATTTGCATATGTATGTATAACTAATGTGAAATTGAATTATTGATGTTCTGGTTTGCATGATAAACATGTTATTATTCTGATATTCTGACTCGCATGTTAAACATGTCATAATTCTAATATTCTGACTCTCATGTTAAGCATGCCATATTTTTTATTTTGATTTGCATGTTAAGTATGCCACTGTGATAAATCACATTGAGATTTTAATTCGCATGTAAAGAATGCCTATTAAAAATCTGTTATGTACGCCATATCACATGCATGGGGTTGGGAAAATGTGTACAGAGGAAGTATCTGGCAGTATATCTTCAAATATCTGGTGGCTTGTCCATTTGGCACTAATCTTCATTATCTAATGGCTAGACCACAATATTCTGTTTCTGGCAGCTCGACTAGACTATCTAGTGGCTTGTCCACAATTTTGGTGTGTTATTGGATGGACGAGTTCTAGGGAACTCATTATGGTGTGTAACGGAGATAGGTAGGATCTATTTTCTGAAAATCTACATTGATTTATGAAAAAAGTGTTGCATTCTAATAAATGTGATTCTTCGACTGAATGTTCTCTGATGTTGTATGCATTAAATTCTATTATTATGATTTGTAACCCACATTGGGATTTTTAAGCTCACCCCTTTAAATTATGATTTTTCAGATAATAATCAAGGTTAGAATGGGCTCGGCTACAGAGGTGCTCTTGGGCCTTTTTTAGAAAACTATATATTTTGGTATTTGATATTTTGGGATGTGTTTAATTACTTTGGACTTTGGTTTTGGACTTGGACTTTGTTTTGGACTTTGGATTTATTTTGGTTTTTGGATGGTTTTGCATGACATACATTTTTAAACTAGTACTTATGAAGTTTTATGAAATAATAATTAAATGATGGATTTTTCACAAAAAAGGTTAATGCAACTCAATGATAATGTTTTCAAACCCAATACTCTGTTTTCAAAACTCAACGCTACTTGCTTATGAAACTAATGGTTTACAAGTTATATTAAATCTATGTTTTTGAAATGATGAACAAGTTTTAAATATATAAATTGTCTGTTGTAATGTTTTAATTGAATAACGATGTTTTCTGAAAATTATTAATACTTGAGTTTTTCTAAAGATAGATGTTTTCGACAAATTCTTTCAAAAGGAAATTTATAGACGATATTTGGCCTTTCTTAAAGCAAATCAAGATGACGTCTTAAAAATAAGGAGATTATTGATAGAAAATAGTTAAATGGTTTTCTGCGCCATCGACATGGCCAATGTGATCTTCAAGATCCGGCCATAACATCTAGGTCAAGTTTAGGGGGTTATATTTATTAGTATCAGAACCACTCATCGTACCTCCGGAGCGATGGTGGGGCAACCTTAACGATGACGCTGAGTCCTTAAAGGGATGAATGTAACACCCTAGTCGAATCCCATATCGACAAAGCATTGGAGAGACCTGAGCTATATAAAAGGGTAGCAACACTTAAGTGGTAAGAGGAATTTTGGGTGTATGGGCACTCCTAGGAACTAAGCTGGGAGGGCCATATGCGCCCAAAGCGGACAATATCTTATCAGGCTAGGTGATGGCTATGACAGTTGTATTGCAACACGGGGAGTTTGATGCCGCAATATAGGGAGCAGAGCACAAGAATCCCAAGACTGTCCTCAGTGTCGCGACACAACCAAGGGATGTGGGGACACACCCTTGAAGCTACCCTGAGTACAAGCATACTGCCTTCGATGTAGTGACACAAACATTTGAGCGTCGCCACATCGGTCCTGTACAGGAAGTAATTACGAGTCAGGGGCGTTTTGGTCTGCACAATCAAATATTAAGCACAAGACCGTCAGTTGATCTAGGGTTGAGGATGATAACAACCTTAACTTTATAAATAGGCTCTTAAACACTTGTTAAATGGCAGCTTTCATACTTTATAATTTTCTTGGTAATTTTAGTTTTCAGTTTTTTCCCTTTTCTTAGGTTTAAGGTTATTTTAAGTTTTGCTACTTGCATTTTCTAGGAGATCTGATTTGTGGAACTTGATCAACTCTTTATGGATTTTGTGCTTCAATCAATATGATTAAGGATTCTCTTAACCATTCATCTCTTGATTCATTATTAATGTTTATCTTTCACATCAAGTTTATTTTGTTTTTAAGATCCATGAGGAACTAATCTTCTTATGGGGGATTAGGGAGTAAAGGTATGATTAATTAATTATTGTGCAAGGTTTTCTTAGCAGATCAATTTTTTGAGAGAGGAAGAACTTAAACCCTAGGCTTGATGTCCCTATAAAGTCATCTAGGTTGGAATTAACCCAAAAGTATGGCCTATCCATGAACACCTTAGCCCCGAATCGGTCTGGGTTGTGAGGTTGAGAGATAAGTAGCTCTTGCTGACTCATTAGTCAAATGGAAGATCGAGAGACCTTGTTAGGGTAACGACTAGTTGGTTGAACAAAGAACCCGAAGCAACAATTAGTTATGATTACCGAAGTAAGCTAATCACCCATACTCAAATCTGATTCAGTTTCTATATTAAATTTCCCAAGGTCCTTTTCTTTATATTATTTTATTCTTTATTTACAAAAATACCAAAAATCTTTCTTTTATGTTTATTCGTAATATTGTAACACCCTTTATCCGTGTTCGACGCCGGGACTGGATACGAGGCATTACCATGCTTAATCTTGTTTGAACATGTAATAACGGGCTATAAAATTTCGTTCCAACTAAAGATTTTTCTTTCTTAGTCATAACATACATCTCATGGGCCTACGAGGCCTTCAACATACATCCAGAAGGTTTCGAGGTTCAACCGAAAACCTTTACACTCTTTGAAAATTTTTGCCTAAATAGGGGTCACACGCCTGTGTGAATTGGGACACGCCCGTGTGGGTAGACCGTGAGGTCTCACACGCCCATGTCCCTGCCCCGTGTAGAATTTATTTTTATTATGAACCTACAGGGATTTTCACACGACCGGGCACACGCCCATGTCAATGGCCCGTGTCCTTCACACGGCCTAGACACGCTCGTGTCCTAACCATTGTGTAAAACTAGGGGGTATTATGTTTATGACGTCAGCAACCCTTAAGAAGCACACATCCGTGTGCTGGCCCGTGTGACGAATCCAATTCTTGTAGCTAAAAGCAGAGTACACATGGCCTATCAACACACCCATGGGGTTGACCGTGTGTCACACACGGCCTAGACACACGCCCGTGTGTCTACATGTGTGGACACTTAAAGGCTATTTTCCAAGCCAATTGCCACCTTGAAACATAAACTCAATCATACCAACTCAAGCATTACATATCATGAACTTTATGCACAATGAATAACCCTTAAAACCTCACTTGTAGAATACATAAAAACTCATCATTATTAATATACGTAAAACTTAGCACTTGGCTAATTTCTTTGGCCATATACAAAAAGAGTAATAACTTTAATAACCAACACTTTGGCTCCAAATATGCTATAGCTTAAAATGACATAAATCCTATACATGCCATACTTAAAATAAACAACTTGGCTATACCAAAATAATGATTGATAGTGTGATCCGAGCTCCGAAGTCTATGATCCCCGAACTAGCTTGGCGAAACTACAAGGAAAATAGAAATGAAAGAAGTAAGCATATAGCTTAGTAAGTTTGCATGAAATTCATATAGCAATTATATTTGCTCAATATAACTCATCCATCATGAAACAAAAATAACGTAAGTCTCAAGTGCTTTGGCTTACTTACTCATACTTATCCTTACTCATCACATGTTACATAATACTTTCATACTTGCATTATAATCATGGTACCTGTATCAATTGATCACATAGATTAGTACATTTTTGCTGATGCAAAAGTAAACTTAATCTTTATCTTCCTTAACTTGTATAATACTGTTTACCAACTTTGAATAACTTAGCTTATTAATATCTTTACTTGCTTAGCCATCTTGTTACCTATTTCATACTTGGCTCTTTTGCCCGATGAATTACCCGGAATAACTAAGGTTACTCTATCTCATAAAACATGTATCTCGATGCCAATGCCATGTCCCAGACATGGTCTTACATGGGATCGCCTCATGATGCCAATGCCATATCCCAGATATGGTCTTACATGGGATCTCTTAATTCGGTGTCGATGCCATGTCCCAGACATGGTCTTACACGAGACCTTCCTTATATGTTTCTTTTGGAAACTTACCATTTCCATGTCTTGACATGGTCTTACGTGGTACCCTTGCCTAATGAATCTTATCAATGCCATGTCTTGACATGGACTTACATGACATCTTTGCCTTCTGAATTCACCAATGCCAAGCCTTGGCTTGGACTTACATGGGACCTTTACCTCATGATAACTTTTCGATGCCATGAATTGTCATGGACTTATATGATATCCTTGCCTTAATGCCGATGCCATGTCTTAACATGGTCTTACACGGACTTTCCTTGTCTCATGCTGTGATATTAGTATTCCTCATTATTCCGAGTCTTCAACCAGGACTTCCTCTTACATGTTCTCATTTATTTTCTTATCAATATATCCTTAATCATAATCTTCATGAAAATAGTGTACATTATACAACATAATAAGCAATTTATTGAAAACACATGTGAAGCCTTAAATTCATACAAACTTACTTCCGTATTCAAAATGAGCTAACTCGTCGGTCTAGTCCGAGACTTTGTTCTTCCCCCGATTGAGGCGGATTCTCGATTCTTCTTGCTCTATCATAACAATTTAGCTCATTTTAATCACCACATTAATAAAAGCATTTCATTAATCATGCTTTGGCAAAATTACTATTTTGCCCCTAGACTTTTGCAAAATGACCATTTTGCCCCTAGACTCGAAAATTAATTCTAATCATATTTCTACCTTCAACAAGCCTAGGTGAACATTTAATACTCTTGTAGCTATCATCAAAACTCAACATTTCATATAATTACTACAAATTTGTAACCTTTTCATCAAGGTCCAATTAGGTGTTTTCAAGACAACACCTTTCACAAAAGTTGTTCATCTAACAACTAAGACTCAATTTCTTCCAAAAAAAAATGCAGCAAATAACAACAAAAGCTCTCATGGTAAAACTCTAAAATTTTCACCATATTGCACAATAGTCCCCTCATTTGAAAGCTTAAGCTTTAGGGATCTCAAAAGTACAACTTTTATCAAGAAATGATCCCTAGAACACTTACTTGTGAAGAGAAGAGTGTGCCGAAATTTTTAAAGTTTTTAACCCCTATTTGGCTGCCAATTTTCGGTGGAAGAGATGAGCAAGAAAAATGGACATCATCTTTTCTTTATTCTAATATTAAACTATCAATTTAGTCCACCTATTATCACCATCTTTGACCAACATTGACAAATTTGTCTCCTATGCTAGTCTATGGCAGGTTAAGCATTTACAAGGGGCTAAATTGCCTTTCAAAGACCTCAAATTAACAATCTATGGCTATTTGGCACCTTTAGCTTATAGAATGGAACTTTCGCACTTTATGCGATTTAGTCCTTTTTCGCGATTAAGCAAGAAATCGCTAAAATTAAAGCACCAAAATTCTCATGTACATATACCATCATGCTCTAAATCATAAAATGACATGAAAATAAATTTATCTAATCTAGGATTAGTGATCCTATGATCACTGTTCTGACTAGTCCCTAAATTGGACTGCTACAATTCTCCCTCTTAAGGATTTTCGTCCCCGAAAATCTTACCGATGAAAAGGTTGGGATATTGGTTTCTCATTGTTTCCTCAAGCTCTCATGTAGCCTCTTCTATTCTGTGCCTTTGCCATAATACTTTCACAAGGGCTATGCTTTTGTTTCTTAACTGTTTGACCTCTCGCTTCAAAATCTTAACTAGCACTTCACCATAAGTCAAGTCCGGTTGTATCTCTACCTTTGTCGGTACTATGACATGTGCAGGGTCTGAACAGTATCAGCGCAACATGGATACATGAAAGACGTCATGAATCTTTTCTAGTTCAGGTGGTAAAGCCAACCAATAAGCTATTGGTCCTATCCTCTCGGTAACTTCATAAGGTTCGATAAAACGCAGACTCAATTTGCCCTTCCAGCCAAATCTAAGAACTTTTCCCCACGGTGACACTTTGAAAAATACTCTATCACCAACTTGATACTCAATTTCTTTCCTTTTCAAATCTAAATAAGATTTTTGTCGATCAGAAGCAGCTTTTAAGCAATCTCGAATTACTTTCACCTTTTCTTCAGTCTCTCTAACCAAATCAACTCCATGAATCTGGTTTTCCTTAAGCTCAGTCCAATATAAAGGCATTCGACACTTACTCCCATACGAAGCCTCAAAAGGTGCCATTTTCAAACTTGATTGAAAACTATTGTTGTAGGTGAATTCCACTAACGGCAAGGATTTTTCCCAGCTACCCTGAAACTCAAGAACACAACACCTGAGCATGTCTTCGAGAACTTGGATCAACCTCTCTGATTGACCATCGGTCTGGGGGTGAAAAGTTGTACTAAAATTCAACTTTGTACCCAATGGCTCTTGCAATTTCTTCCAAAATCTTGATGTGAATCTCAGATCTCTATCTGATATAATCATTAAGGGCACTCCATGAAGCCTTACTATCTCTGAAATGTACAAGTTTGCCAACTTGTCAAGTGAGTAATCAACTCGTACAGGTATGAAATGGGTTGACTTCGTAAGTCTATCGACTACAACCCATATAGCATCTTTCTTGTTCGGTGTCAACGGTAAGCCTGTTACAAAGTCCATAGTAATACGGTCCCACTTCCACTCGGGTACCATAATAGGTTGAAGCAAACTCGAATGCACTTGGTGTTCGGCTTTTACTTGCTGACAAATCAAGCATCTCAAAACAAACTCAGAAATATATTTCTTCATACTCGGCCACCAATACTATTTCCTCAAATCATTATACATCTTGGTACTACCCGGATGTACAAATAAACATCCATTATGTGCCTCATACAAAACTTTACGAATGAGCTCATCATCCCTCAGTACACAAACTCTATCTCTGAACATTAAACATCCGTCTGAATTTATCCAAAAGTTGGACTCAACACCCGACTCGCACTGAGCTCTTTTGGCTTGTAATTCACTGTTACCTTTCTGAGCCTCATATATCTCTTGAAGGAACATCAATCTAGCCCTTAACTCAGTCAAAATAGAACCATCGTCGGACAAATTCATATGTATATTCATGGCCCTCAATGTAAATAGGGACTTCCTACTCAAAGTATCGGCGACTACGTTCGCCTTTCCTGGATGGTAATCGATGACCAACTCATAATCCTTTATCAACTCTAGCTTTCTTCACTGCCTTAAGTTCAGTTCCTTTTGAGTCATCAAATACTTTAAACTTTTGTGATCTGTGAAAATTCGACATTTTTCACCATATAAATGGTGTCTCCAAATCTTCAGTGCAAAAACTATAGCAGCTAACTCTAAATCATGCGTCGGGTATTTCTTCTCGTGTGGTTTCAGCTATCTGAAGGCATATGCTATCACCTTGCCCTCTTGCGTAAGTACACAACCTAATCCAGTAAAGGATGTATCACTGTAAATCGCATATTCTTTTCCCGACTCAGGTTGTACTAGAATTGGAGCTTCTGTCAACATTACATTTAACTTCTCAAAACTTTGTTGACACACAATAATGAGTTCCCCAGAACTCGTCCATCCAATAACACACCAAAATTGTGGACAAGCCACCAGATAGTGCAGTTGAGCTGTCAGAAATAGAATATTGTGGTCTAGCCACTAGATAATGCAGATTTATTGCCAAGTGGACAGGCCACCAAATATTTGAAGATATACTGTCAGATACTTCCTCCGCACACATTTTCCCAACCCCATGCATGTGATATGGCATACAGAACATATTTTCAATAGACATTCTTTACATGCAAATTCATTCCTCAATGTGATTTATCACAGTGGCATGCTTAACATGTGAGTCAGAATATCAAAATAATAACATGTTTATCATGCGAATCAGAACATCAATAATTCAATTTCAAATAATTTATATATACATATTCAAATTGCCATATATCACATAACATGAGTATTAGGAATCACATAATATCATATTTTAAAGAAAATCACCAAATCACAAATCAACATCACAGATCTAAAGTTTCAAGAATACTTACTTCGAATCCTCTTTTATCGGATTTTATCAATCCTTATGAATACTAACGTATTCGCCCAATATCTCATTTTTCAAAGAATTATTTAAATGATAATTACATATTACTTATATTATTAATATCTCGATAAAAAATAATCCTAACCATTATTATTAAAAAAATCCCCACACCTTGCAAATCCAAATGCAAGGATCCCAATTCCAACTTCAAATGGGAAAGTTCAATTTTTGAGTCTCAACGGTTACGACCATACACACGTGTTAGTGTGGGTTAAAAAATAAATAACTTTTAATTAAACAGTTCAATGAAATACTTAAGCAAATATTTGTCCAATCGTACTCTTCTACAAGTGGGATACAAATATGGGATTTTGAATAGCACTTCACGAAAGCACAGTAAAATGAATAATTAGTATCATCCCAATTGAAAATAATAGCACGAGAGAATATCGTGAACGAAGATTCTTCCATACTTACATAATAACGGAGGAAAGATGGCTCAATAACTTTTCCCGAAAGGTTGACTAGAGAGGAGGAATCGATACTATGATAAATAAAATAAGAAGTCAGAAAGATTTGTTGAGAATAACCCCATTAACAAATCAAAAAAATTAAATTTGAGATGATAAAGAAATTTATTACGAGAAGAGGGGAAGAAAAAAAGTTAGAATTTTGGGTGGTAACCGACAGCGATGGTGTAGGAATGTGAAAACAGCGTAGATTCGGTAGTCCGATAGAGGTGCAGCAGCCTTGTTTAGTGGTGAAGTGGAGGAGAAATGAGGAAAAATGGGGTGTCCAAGGTAGTGAAAATGAAGAAAAAAGGGAGAAAAAGGGAGAAGCAAAGAGGAGGGGCGGCTAAAATAGAGGAGGAGAGGAAAATGAAAAAAATAAAAAGTGAAAATGAGATGTCTAAGTGCATGGCCAACCAAAGTAAGGTAAGGGATGAGTTTTGGCAAGTTAAGGGGATAATGGCACCAAAAGTGGATCATGAGAGTGAAAAGGGGAGAACTATGGGAATGTTGACCTTGTAATTAAGGAAAGAATCTTCCCTAGTATGGCAACAAGAGTTGGATAACAAGGGTGTTCACACTTGGCTCAAATTGTCAAAAAAATTAATTAAAAAAGTGTGCTTGTGGGGGTTTGAACTTGGGTCATTTTGGAAACAAATCACACACTTAACTACTAAGCCATTTAACTCATTGTGACATAAACTAGCACAAAATAATAATTAAAACATGAGGTGTGACAACAACAATCAGTATTGAGTTGGTACGCCCTCTAATGGCCTTCTATACACTCACAAAGTATATTAGCTCGCCTTTAGGCCTCATTTAGCCTCTAAGTTCAATAAAAGACTCAAGTTACTTAGTGTAAATGAAATTCTAAAAACTCAATTAAAAAATAATAAAAATCCTTGTATTCAAGCTCCTTAAATGCGAAAACTAGTTTAATCTGCTACACCGAATTACCATAAATCATCGGCCAAGTAAATTTGGTACTGAGAATATGATTTTATGTCAAGGATAGTACGGTCATCAATTGTGGTACTATGCAAGTTAAGTTTTAAGGTAAGCTTGTAACACCCAAGGCAAATCGCATATTGGTAAAGCATGGGGGAGACCTAGGCTATATAAAGGGTAGTAACACTTAAGTGATAAGAAGCCTTTTGGGGTGTATGGGCGTACCCAAGAACAAAGCCGTGAGGGTCATGTGCACCCAAAGCAGATAATATCTTACCAGGCTGGATGTTGGCTATGACATTTAGTGGTATCAGAGCCCGATTCAAAAACTCAAACTATGGTTTATTTTCAAAAAATACATGCACATTTTTGAAAAAGGGTATTTTGGGAAAATCCATGTGTTAGTTAAAAAAATTTATTCTGTTCTAGAAATATGAGACTCCGAAGCTGGCTTAAATAAGTACTTCTACCTTATTGAATTCTTATTGTGAAACTATAGAATACTATAGATTATGAAACTTTATATTCTAAAAACTATACTGTGAAACTTAGATTTTGAAAACTATAGATACTGATACTATAGTAACGAAACTTTAGAACTAAAACATTCTAAATTGACAATGAAAGTTCATTTTTTATTTTCAGATAAAACTGTATAAAACTTAAGAATCTGATAAACAAAGATGAGTACTCAAGGCATTCGTACTAAGGGTATGAGAGCTCACGGAGAGCAAGGTCTAGGAACCCAAATTGATTCATCTTCATCACGAGTGCGCACACCTAAGCCCGTGACTGAACCCTAGCCAATGGTTGATCAAGTCGAGAATATGTATACTATAAAGGAGGATCATCAGGAGCCTGTTGGCGATGCTGTGTCGCAAGCCATGATTAGGGTACTACAGCGTGTTGCTGGGGCCAAAAGTGGATCTGGAAACCGTGGGATTATTTTGGAGAGGATTCAAACTAGTAGAGTTGAGTTGTTTATGGGTGTTGCTGGGACAACCCCACCATAGCTGAATATTGGCTATAGGCTACAGAAAGAATTCTGGATGACATAGAATATACCCCAGAACAAAAATTGAACGGTACAGTGTCGTTGCTTAGGGATGAGGCTTACCGCTGGTGGGAAGCCGTTGCGAGGGGTACCCAAGCTGAAAGACTAACTTGGGAGAATTTTCTGGAGGTTTTCTAGAATATGTGGGTAAGCATTACGTCGAGGCCCATATATTAGAGTTCATTGAGCTAAACTAGAATTGGAGCTTCTGTCAACATTACCTTTAATTTCTCAAAACTTTGTTGACACTTTTCTATCCATTCAAACCTTACATTCTTCTGTAACAATTTCGTCATTGGAGGCGCTATCATGGAAAACGCTTTGACGAACCGTCTGTAATAGCCAGCTAAACCCAGAAAACTTCTAACCTTAGTTACATTTTTCGGTGGTTTCCAATCAACGATAGCTAAAATCTTACTTGGATCGACTCGAACTCCATCTCCCGAGACAGTATGTCCTAGAAATCCAACTTCCTTGAGCCAAAACTTACTTTTGCTAAACTTGTCATACAACTGATTTTCCAGCAAAATCTGTAAAACTGTCCTTAAGTGCTCAGCATGCTCACTTTCATCACAGGAATATATCAGTATACCATCAATGAAAACAGCCACAAACTTATCTAGATACGGCCGAAAAATGCGGTTCATTAAATCCATGAACATCGCAGGAGCATTTGTCAAACCGAAGGGCATGACTAAAAATTCATAGTGCCCATACCTCGTTCGAAAAGCCGTCTTAGGCACATCGGAGTCTTTTACTCTCAACTGATAGTATCTCGACCTCAAGTCTATTTTGGAGAACACAGTGGCTCCCTTCAATTGATTGAACAAATCGTCGATTCTTGGCAATGGATAATTGTTCTTCACTGTTACCTTATTAAGCTATCGGTCGTCTTTGCAGAATCTCATAGAGCCATCTTTCTTTTTCATAAATAGCACTGGAGCACCCCATGGAAAACAACTCGGTCTAGCAAAACCTTTATCCGTTAAATCTTGCAACTATGCCTTTAATTCTTTCAACTTAGGTGGAGCCATCCTATAAGGAGCAATCGATAATGGTACAGTACCGGGAGTTAACTCGATGCCAAACTCAACCTCTCTAACCGGAGGCAATCCTGGCAGTTCCTCGGGAAAAACATCTGAGTATTCACATACTATCAGCACTGACTCAATCTTTAACTCGGTTTCTTTGGCATTCATCACAGAGGCAAGATACACCTCATACTCTTTCTTACATACCTCTGAGCTGTCATGTGAGAGATCACTACCGGCGACCTATCTTGTTCATCTGATTTAACATGAAGGGTATCCCCATTTTCACATCTCAACTCAATATATTTCTTTCCACAATTTACTATTACATAATGAGTAGTTAACCAGTCCATACCAAGAATAATATCATATTCATCAAATGGTAATAGCATGAGGTTGGCCTTAAAGTAATGACTTCTAATCATCAATGGACAATCTTTACATACTTTATCAACTAATACACTTTTGCCTAGTAGATTAGACACCTTTATCACAAACTCTGTGGAATCTATGGGCATACTCATACTAGATACTAATTTCAGGAAAATGTATGAGTGGGTAGATCCGGGGTCTATTAAAGCAATAACTTTAGTATCATGAAAAGAGAATGTACCCGTAATTACATCGGGAGAAGATGCTTCTTCGGGAGCGCGAATAGCATAAGTCCTCACAGGCGCCCTACCCTCGAGTCTCGCAGCCTGCTCTCTGGGGTTACTTTTGCTACTCTCCCCACTTCTCAGGTTCCTCTGTGGTCTTCTTCTAACAATACTCCCAGATCTCACACTCTGAGTTTTCTCTTCTTTCATCATCTCAGGACATTCTCTTATGAAGTGGTCTTGGGAACCACATTTGAAACAACCATTCTCATGTGCTCGGCATTCACCGAGATGATGTCTGCCACACTGTGGGCATTCCGGTCTATTAGATCGAATGTTCCCAACACTAGCAACTGAGGTAGTCTGAGCCTTATTCCCCAAATATTGTTTACCCTTGCTTCTATTTGAAAACCAGGCGGAAGTAGTTGATCAAGTGGAGAAATCTCTTGACTTCTTGGACGAGGACTGGAATAACTTGCTCCACTGTCTCTTTCTTGAGTCACGAGACTCCATTTCAGCTTTTCTTTTCTCTTTAACTAGTTCTTCGCCTTTACAAGCCCGGTCCACTGGCACCAGAAATTCTTTCAACTTTAGGACAGCAACAAACAATTTAATGTCTTCGTTTAGCCCATCCTCAAATCTCTTGCACATGATGGCTTCAGTGGATATGCACTCTCGGGCGTATTTACTGAGTCTTACAAGTTTACGCTCATACTTAGTTACTGACATCTTACCTTGCTTCAACTCTAAAAATTCCTTCATATTCTGATCGATAAACCTTTGGCTGATGTACTTCTTTCTAAATTCTGTTTGGAAAAACTCCCATGTGACCCTTTCCCTTGGTACCACCGACACAAGGGTATTCCACCACTGATAAACGGAATCTCTCAGAAGAGAAACAACACATTTCTTGCACTCTTCAAGTGTGCATGACAATTCATTAAATACTCTGATGGTATTTTCAAGCCAAAACTCTGCCTTTTCAGGATCGTCATCTTTACTAGCCCGGAATTCCTCTACTCCTTGTTTCCGGATCCTATCTACTGGAGGTTTTTCTCTTCTTACCATTTCTACCACTTGAGGAGCTACAGGGGTAGGCTGAGGAATAGGTGGGGGTGGAGGGGGTTATGCATCCGGGTTTGTACGAAAGAACTCCGTGTACCATGTATTCATCATGTGGAGAAAGGCTTCCCTAGCCTCTTCTCCTCCTCTCTGACTTATTGTAATAGGTCTATCCTCATTCTCATTTGGCACCGTCCCTTCAGCGGGAGCCTGCGCGTTACTTTCTACATCGTCCGCCACAGCTCTTTCGGGATCCATTTACTATATGAAAACAAAATTTAAGTCGTAAGGAGTCGTCACACTATCATTATAAACGTACCTTTATGTATGGCATGTATAGCTAAACTCATGCTTATGCTACGTTAGTCCTAGAATTGACTAAATCGTGGCTCTGATACCACTAAATGTAACACCCCTTATCCGTGTCCAACGCCGGGACCGGATACAAGGCATTACCATGCTTAATCTTGTTTGAACATGTAATAACGGGCTACAAAATTTTGTTCCAACTAAAACTTTTCTTTCTTAGTCATAGCATACGTCTCATGAGCCTATGAGGCCTTAAACATACATCTGGAAGGTTTCAAGGTTCAACCGGAAACCTTTACACTCTTTGAAAATTTTTACCTAAACAGGGATCACACGCCCGAGTGGACAGACCGTGTGGTCTCACAAGCCCATGTCCCTGGCCCGTGTAGAATTTATTTTTATTACGAACCTATAGGGATTTTCACACGGCCGGACACACGCCCGTGTCGATGGCCCGTATCCTTCACACGGCCTAGACACGCCCGTGTCCTCACCCGTGTGTAAAACTAGGGGGTATTCTGTTTATGACATCAGCAACCCTTAAGAAGTACACGGCCTAAGCACAAGCCCGTGTGCTGGCCCGTGTGACGAATCCAATTCTCGTAGCTAAAAGCAGGGGGCACATGGCCTATCAACACACCCATGGGGTTGACCGTGTGTCACACACGGCCTAGACACATGCCCATATGTCTACCTGTGTGGACACTTAAAGGCTATTTTCCAAGCCAATTGCCACCTTGAAACATAAACTCAATCATACCAACTCAGGCAATACATATCATGAACTTTATGCACAATGAATAACCCTTAAAACCTCACTTGTAGAATGCAAAAAAACTCATCATTATTAATATACGTAAAACTTAGCAACCTTGGTCCATTTCATTGGCCATATAAAAAAAGAGTAATAACTTTAATAGCCAACACTTTGGCTCACAATATGCTATAGCTTAAAATGAAATAAATCCTATACATGCCATACTTAAAATAAACAACTTGGCTATACCCAAAATAATGATTGATAGTGTGATCTGAGCTCCGACATCTATGATCCTTGAACTAGCTTGGCGAAACTACAAGGAAGATAGAAATGAAAGAAGTAAGCATATAGCTTAATAAGTTTGCATGAAATTCATATAGCAATTATATTTGCTCAATATAACTCATCCATCATGAAACAAAAATAACGTAAGTCTTAAGTGCTTTGGCTTACTTACTCATACTTATCCTTACTCATCACATGTTACATAATAATTTCATACTTGCATTATAATCATGGTACATGTATCACTTGATCACATAGATTAGTACATTTTTGCTGATGCAAAAGTAAACTTAATCTTTATCTTCCTTAACTTGAATAATACTCTTTACCAACTTTGAATAACTTAGCTTATTAATATCTTTACTTACTTAGCCTTATTGTTACCTCTTTCATACTTGGCTATTTTGCCTGATGAATTACCCAGAATAATTGAGGTTACTCAATCTCATCAAACATGTATCTCGATACCAATGCCATGTCCCAGACATGGTTTTACATGGGATCGCCTCATGATGCCAATGCCATATCCCAAATATGGTCTTACATGAGATCTCTTAATTCAGTGTCGATGCCATATCCCAGACATGGTCTTACACGAGACCTTCCTTATATGTTTTTTTTGGAAACTTACCATTGCCATGTCTTGACATGGTCTTACGTGGTACCCTTGCCTTATGAATCTTATCAATGCCATGTCTTGACATGGACTTACATGACATCTTTGCCTTATGAATTCACCAATGCCAAGCCTTAGCTTGGACTTACATGGGACCTTTGCCTCATGATAACATTTCAATGCCATGACTTGTCATGGACTTATATGATATCCTTGCCTTAATGCCGATGCCATGTCTTGACATGGTTTTATGATAAACCATAATTTACACATATTTTAACCCCATGTTTGGCTTACTTTTGGATGAATTTTGATTGGATTTGTTGAATTTGATACTACTAATCTCTTAATTTCATGTTTTATACTCAGGAGATCTTAGGAAGTCGAAAAGAACGAGAAACGAGCCAAAAAAGGGCAAATTGGGCCTACTTAGGAAATCACACGGAAGTTAAAAGATCGAGGGAGTTTTACAATTTCGTGCTTAATTGGTAGTTTATCTGTTAATAATGCTTTAGCTGATTTAGGGGCAAGCATCAGTGTTATGCCTTATAAAATGTTTAAACAGCTAGGTCTAGGGAAACCCAAACAAACTAGGATGAGTATTCAATTAGCTGATAAAACTATTAGAATTCCTAGGGGTATAATCGAAGATGTACTAGTAAAAATTGATAAATTCATATTCGCAGTAGACTTTGTCGTTTTAGACATGGATGAGGACAATAATATTCCTTAAATTTTAGGAAGACCCTTTTTAGCAACTGCTAGAACTAAAATTGATGTTGGTACAAGTGAACTCATACTTCGTGTAAGTGACGAAACAATCACTCTTCAGGCTCTTGACTCAGCTAGGACATCGAGTAATCAAGGTAAAAACATAAACTCTACTAATGACCATTTGGTTCAACCTTCTTTATAGGAAACACCACGAAACTACACAACTGAGACAGATCCTAGACCTCGTGCCAACAAAGAAATAACTCATGAGGAACGAAGGCTTCAGATCGATGAACTAGACGAGTGGAAGACACATTTCAAGGAGAAATTAAAAACATACGAAGCAAAAACGAGGCAACTCCATGACAAACTTAAAGATGGGACAAACCAATTTCAGATCGGGAATCAGGTATTGTTGGATAAGACAGACCCTTGAATCACCACTTCAGACATTAATACAAGCGAAGAGATCCCTTTCACGATACTTAATACAAGCGAAAAGATCCCTTTCACCGTACTTAATGTCTTCCCATACGGAACAGTCGAGGTAACTAATCCTACATTCGGCACTTTTAAGGTAAACGCCACTCGACTCAAACTATATAATGATCATAGAACTGATAGCAGGGGAGAGGAGTTTCAACTCCTCAAACCACCATGATTATGTGAATGAGAGGTAAGTCTAGCTTAAGACTTTAAACGAGTGCTTCTCGAGAGGCAACCTGAGCACTAACTTCACTAATGTCATATTTTCGGTTTTTAGTATCTAACTAACAACTAACCAATTTAATAAAGTGCAGGTTTTTCTCTCCACACGGCCTTACACACGAGCGTGGTCGTGGCCGTGTGGACATTACGGAATAGGCACATCGGCGTGGCAGAGATCGTGCGAACCAAGGACGAAAAATCCCCAAAACACGGGCTGCGATAAAATGCCACGGCCGTGCTTTTAGGCCGTGGCCGACACTGATTAATCCACATGGGCGAGGCAACCTCTACACAGGCGTGGGAGAACCGAACGAAACACCACACGGCCGTGTGATACGGCCGTGTGACCTAACACGCCCATGGCACACGGGCGTGGGCAGCAACCAGGTTTCTGATTCCTATTTAAAACCCCCATTCTTCTCACTTTCTCCCCAAATTCTTCTTCTCTTAAACCCTAACCACCACACCCCTTTCTTTTTTCTATTATCTTTTTCCTTTCATTTTCCTTTCCCTCTTTTCCTCATTCCTTCTTTACACCACCATCTCCATGTCGAAGAAGCAAAAGGAGCCTAGCACAGTTTCCCTGTACGAGACCGATCTACATAAGTTCATGCCGGCCGCTACTTTAACTCGACAGGACAAGGACCTTTGAGTCCATTTATTTTTTCTTTTCCTTTTATTTCCATTTTTAAATTCAATCCCTTTATATTTTTTGTCTTTAATTTATATTATTATATTTGATTTCTTTAATTTATATTCAAAGGGCTATTAAGGAACGGCCACACCACGACCCTAGTATCCACCTCCACCTTCATCTATGCCCAACTTACCGTTTCTTTTCCTTGACTCCATCCGAAATTCAGGAAGTTCACTTGTCTCCCTATCTTATGATTTTATATATTGTATATATCTATCTTTGTACATTGATGACAATGTACATCTTAAGTGTAGGGATGATACGAACCAGCTCGGGATGAGTCGAAATGTATATGAGTTGCCCAATCGTCTACGAGGAGGAATCAAGCCTTTGGAAAATAATCAGAAAATATGGATGAATTTGCAGAAGCTTTAAGTAAATAAATAGGAGTTGGTTCGGTTTGATAAAAAAATAAAATAGACAAAAAGGATAATTGGATGGAGATGGATAAAAGAACTTAAACGAGAACTGATTCAACACTAAAGAGTGTCACCCCGGGTTCTATAATGTTTAAGGTGAAAAATGGTAATCGAAGATGGAAATGAAAATACGAACTTAACTTAAGAAAGATTCAACACTATATAACAGTGTCACCCCGTTTCTTATATTGTTAAGATGAAAAGATGGAATTCGATGATGGACCAAGACCCGTTATCTAAAAAGATAAGAACCGTTGGTATAAATAAATAGATGAGAAATGACTGACGCCACAAGCAAAGCTTGATAAGTCGAAATCAAAACTCGTACAAAAGATAGAGAGGAGATAAACTCACTCAAATGAACAACAGTTCATAAAATTTCATTCATGAAAATTCTTTTGAATTTTTGAATTTTTTTGTTCGATTTTTTTCACAAACCTATTCCGACTTTCGTCGTACGTTGTCGTGCCCCTCGTTTTGTAGCTCTGATACCAGATGATACGAACCGGCTCAGGATGTGTCTAAACGTATATGAGTTGCCCAATCGTCTACGAGGAGGAATCAAGCCTTTGAAAAATAATCGGAAAATATGGATGAATTTGCGGAAGCTTTAAGTAAATAAATAGGAGTTGGTTCGGTTTGATAAAAAAATAAAATAGACAAAAAGGATAATTGGATGGAGATGGATAAAAGAACTTAAACGAGAACCGATTCAACACTAAAGAGTGTCACCCCGGGTTCTATAATGTTTAAGGCGAAAAATGGTAATCGAAGATGGAAACAGAAATACGAACTTAACTTAAGAAAGATTCAACACTATATAACAGTGTCACCCAGTTTCTTATATTGTTAAGATGAAAAGATGGAATTCGATGATGGACCAAGACCCGTTATCTAAAAAGATAAGAACCGTTGGTATAAATAAATAGATGAGAAACGACTGACGCCACAAGCAAAGCTTGATAAGTCGGAATCAAAACTCGTACGAAAGATAGAGAGGAGATAAACTCACTCAAATGAACAACAGTTCATAAAATTTCATTCATGAAAATTCTTTTTAAAAATCCCCTACAAATGAAAATAAACAACCTATTTATAGCTACTAGCCGAATGGCCAAAATACCAAGCTTGAAAGTGTTTTATCTTCAATTGTTTAATTCAGTGGGTGCTTTCAATTTGCATTATCTTCATGAAGTTGCCATCCAAGCTTTTGAGCACCAAAGCTTTATGTTGTCCAACATGTATCCATTATCCCATAAAATAATCATGATTCCATTTCATACCATTTCATGCTCCAATGTGTCCACCGTCCATGCACCTTCAATTTAGCACATGTCTTTTTGAGGATTTTTAAATCTCAGCCCATGCTCCAATTAATTTAATTCTTAGCATGCACCAAGCCTCCATGCCGTCCAACAAGTGTTCCACTCCATAAGATTCCAACGTCCATGCACTTGTTCATGCATCCAACTTTTTTTTTAAATAATTTAATCAAGGTTCCACTAAACACCACTCATGCACATGGATAAATTAAACATTTGTGCTTTCAATCATGCTCCATCTTGTGCCGTCCCATGCTAGAAATTTAGGATTCATGAAGCTTGCCAATTTGTTCACCATGTGCTTTCCATGCTAGGAATTTTAAATTAATTTTATGGCTTGTTCTCCTTTGTGCCGTCCACTTACTCACAAGAAGACAAGGATTGTGCTTGATTATTTTATTATCCCCATGCTTCCATATGCTTTATATTTTACTCCATCTTTGCTTCATCCATCAATCTCCCACCTTGTGCCCTCCATCACTTATGGTGCCATCAATCCATTTGTTTATTCAATATAAGAACAAAACTCCCCTTGTCCAAATTCACGCATGCTTCCATATATTCCTTGTTTGATTTAATATTGCTTGGCCGTTCATGCATCCACTAGTTACACACATGCTTTATTTTATTCACCCATAATTTCCATGTGCCTTCCAAGTCCATAATATTCATCTTGCTTTCTCGCCTTGAAGAGCCGATTGTCCTACTTAAAGCCATCAACGTGCAGCAACTTGAAGAGCTCCATAATGTGGCCGAATATCCCTATTATAACATCAAAGTGCAGCAATTAATAATAACCCATTGGCTCATAAAATTAGCAATGAACAACTAGACATAATAACTCGGCAATCACTAATTAAATTAATTAGTGACACATATTTATTGGCACAAATTAATGCATGAAAGAAGACAAGTTAATTAAAGCTTGGACAAATTAATTTTGACTAAATTATTTAATTAATTTAAACTAAATTAATCAAATTTCATTCCAGTAATTTAATTAACTTAAACTAAGTTAACTAATTTTTTTTTATTCCAGCAATTAAATAATTAAAAATGAGCTAAAAACGAGCTCCATAAATTTGAAAATTGTTGGTGCCCCGGGCGTGCTCGTATCATCCCCTCCCTCTTCAAGACAATTCGTCCTCGAATCAACCTGTTGGTTTTCTCGAACAACATTCTCCTTGCTCGTCTTTCCTCGACCAAATGGGAAGGATGATGGTAGCAATACCTGAAAAGAAAATTCAAGAATTAGCAAGAAATGTTTTAAGCATACTTGCAACCCGAATAAAAACAACACCAAACAAATAAATCGCATGCAGACAGACATAAACACTTTATCATACAAAAGGATCAAGGCCTTGTCAAAATTTTGGAACAAAAGCGGATAAGTTTTAAAGCATGCATACGATCTAATTGGATTCCACAAGACAAGATAAACATGCGAATAACACATCAAGTGATAGATATAGTCGTCACAAGCAAGTAATGAAGAAAACGCACATGGCACTCGAAATTGAACATTCAAACCTTGCTTTGTACTCACACATGAATAAAAATTATCAAACACAAAATTCTTTTTGTCTTCTTTTAAAACAAATAGTCCATCAATAAACAAAATAGAGCATTCAAATAATTCCTGACCTAAATTCTTTACAAAATGGCAATCATCATTATGAGCTCTTTCAACATCCAAAATGAACAAAAATGCTTCAACAAATGCTTCATGACACTTATCGAAAACAATTATCTTTTTGTCAAGAACCAAAACAGATAGTCCATTTCAAACAAGATAGAACAATGAAGAACATCATGTTTTAAAGATTTTACAAGAATGGATTCAGCAACGTGATTCTTGTCAACATCCGAAGAAAACAAAATGGGTTCATAGGTTTCAAGTGTCTTACCTTTGGGTGTTGAAAGAAAGAAATTGACTTTACCTTTACGCTCGGTATGACAAAAGTCATTCTTACCTTGCTTGTCTTCACAAGCTGAAAATTGAAGATCGAATTTACCTTGCTCGATCAAGACGAACCTTCTCTCCTCGGGCATGTAATGTAGTCGATGCTTTATTCGCGAATCAACACTTTTCAAACAAAATGGGAACTCCATGTACACGAATTGCATATACAAACACAAATTTTGCTTAAGGAATGAATAGAATTTGAAGACAAATTGAACAAAACTCGTTACCTTATCCAAGACCCAATTTCTAAATTGATTGAAATTTTTCAAGCACAATTGGGATTGGTTGATTTTCCAACAAGATATACCAGATGATACAAAACATATTCCCGGTTTAAAAACATGATTTTGATTATTAAATCCAAGATATGACAACGGTTTAGAAAAATCAAACATGTTAAACCAATAGGAATTGTACCAACTCAAAATCGAACGATCAAAATTCTTGACAAGTTTCAAAACTGATTTACAAAATCTCAAAGATTTCATATTAGACAATGAACAAATCTCGTAATATCCACAATCAAACAAATTGAGATTAAAAGAAAAATCATCGTCGTACCTGAACGAGTCTTGTATTAGCTGGACACACATGACTCCACCTTCATACTTTGCATCACAAGGATTTTTATTAGACAAACTCGACTTAACATCATTCAAAACATCACAACGAATGTTATTAGACAAACTTGCCTTACCATCATTTAGAACATCACAAAGAATCGAGGGATGGAAAATGACGGTATTATCCACATTGTCACATCCATTGAAAAAATTTGGTGGAGTCGAAATTGTTTCAAAACACTTACCTTCCTTACCTTTCGACTCGGGAGGTTCAACTTCACCTTCAACTTTACCTCTTTCAATCAAAGAAAAACGTTGCTCTTTCGGGAGGTATTGAAGTTGTAGGTTCTTGTGCGATACGTCGGGAACCTGAAATGAAGAAGCAGAAGAAGAACAAACTTCAAATGAGTTAGTTAAATCAACACTCACTTCTACTTGCTCATCTCGTTTTCTCGTTTCTTTTTCACACACTTTTTCATTTTCTCTCTTTTTTTCTTGTTCTTTTTCAATCTCTTTTTCTTTTCTCTTATTTTCATTTTCCTTTTTCTCGAGTTCATTCCATATTCGTTCATTTTCTCTCATGATCTTTTCTTGCCTTTCTTTTCTTTTTTGTTCTTTTTCTCTCATCCTTACATTACTACATGAAGAGGATACAAAAGAATCAAAATGAGTAAAATTTTGTTTAAGAGAAGGGATAGCGTTCTCATAGATATCTCGATAAGTTCTTCGAGAACGTTTCTCCAATAGAGACTTCGTTGAAGCAAAAGAGGGATAACTTGTTCCTTCTCGTTCGTCGCCTCGAAAGGATTCAAACTCATTTCTCTGTCTCGAAGACCATGTTGAGTAAGAGTCTTGGTAATAATCTCTGCTAGAATAATCCTTGGTCGGGTATTGCCGTGCTGATCTTAACTCCGTCCTTTGTGTTGAAGAAGTTCGCCCTCGATGATAGGAAGATGGGAGGTACCGCTTGCGCATCACTTCTTTCATTTCAGACCATGTTAATATTGGGTACTCTCCATTTCGTTTTCAACTCTTGGTGAATTGATCCCACCAAGTCATGGCATAATCGGTGAAACTATTTTCCACCAGCCTTACTTTCTTGCTTTCCAAATCATCGTGGTACCCAAAAACCATTTCTACTCGCATTTCCCATTCAAGGTATGCATCCGGATCGGCTCTAACTTGAAACGGTGGAATGTTTGACTTGTTATTCTTCTTGACATCATTAGAACATCCTTGATCTCTAAAGCTTCGGTTTCTTTGATTGTATCGCCTTTCACTTTGGTTTTATGATGGATCGAACCAATCGCCATCTGCAGTACTTCTTCTTTCAAAGTATAAAGACATGCTATCGTTGCTGAAAGAAATATGTTATCAAGAAAAAAAAATAAAAAAATAAAATAAACATAAAAAGTTAAAAATACCTTACCACAAAACTCATAAGTCACTCACAAAGAAAAAATCACTCACACTCGTGTTTCACTCGTTTTGTGGCATTTTCTCTAATGAGTACATTCGTGCCTTTTACCACTCTTTCTCGCTCTCACAATTTCGTACTTCATTTTAAAAGACTTATTGCGGCTTGAGGATCGGCTTCAAGTTGGTTACAAGGGTTAAATGATTTACAGGTATAGGTAGGCTGAAACAAAAAGAAGATATTTTTTTTTAAGATCGGGGTAGAAATATGAAAGTAAAGCAAAACTTGCAAACTTCACACTTTTTTTTAAACTTCTCTCCCTTTTTTTTCCTCGAATTTTTTTTAACCACAATTTTTTTTTGAACTTTTTTTTTGTATCTCTTTTTTTTTGAACGTCAAATATACTATAATGACATACAAGAAACAAAAATTATAACTTGAATATAAATATATATTTTTTTTGAATTTTTTTGTTTGATTTTTTTTTCACAAACCTATTTTGACTTTCGTCGTACGTTGTCGTGCCCCTCGTTTTGTAGCTCTGATACCAGATGATACGAACCGGCTCGGGATGAGTCTAAACGTATATGAGTTGCCCAATCGTCTACGAGGAGGAATCAAGCCTTTGGAAAATAATCGGAAAATATGGATGAATTTGCGGAAGCTTTAAGTAAATAAATAGGAGTTGGTTCAGTTTGATAAAAAAATAAAATAGACAAAAAGGATAATTGGATGGAGATGGATAAAAGAACTTAAATGAGAACCGATTCAACACTAAAGAGTGTCACCCCGGGTTCTATAATGTTTAAGGTGAAAAATGGTAATCGAAGATGGAAATGGAAATACGAACTTAACTTAAGAAAGATTCAACACTATATAACAGTGTCACCCCATTTCTTATATTGTTAAGATGAAAAGATGGAATTCGATGATGGACCAAGACCCGTTATCTAAAAAGATAAGAACCGTTGGTATAAATAAATAGATGAGAAACGACTGACGCCACAAGCAAAGCTTGATAAGTCGGAATCAAAACTCGTACGAAAGATAGAGAGGAGATAAACTCACTCAAATGAACAACAGTTCATAAAATTTCATTCATGAAAATTCTTTTTAAAAATCCCCTACAAATGAAAATAAACAACCTATTTATAGCTACTAGCCGAATGGCCAAAATACCAAGCTTGAAAGTGTTTTATCT
This sequence comes from Gossypium australe, assembly GCA_005393395.2. Lineage (NCBI taxonomy): Eukaryota > Viridiplantae > Streptophyta > Magnoliopsida > Malvales > Malvaceae > Gossypium > Gossypium australe. The sequence continues at coordinate 33,717,267 of CM016615.1, read as the reverse complement.
TCAATTGTTTAATTCAGTGGGTGCTTTCAATTTGCATTATCTTCATGAAGTTGCCGTCCAAGCTTTTGAGCACCAAAGCTTTATGTTGTCCAACATGTATCCATTATCCCATAAAATAATCATGATTCCATTTCATACCATTTCATGCTCCAATGTGTCCACCGTCCATGCACCTTCAATTTAGCACATGTCTTTTAGAGGATTTCTAAATCTCAGCCCATGCTCCAATTAATTTAATTCTTAGCATGCACCAAGCCTCCATGTCGTCCAACAAGTGTTCCACTCCATAAGATTCCAACGTCCATGCACTTGTTCATGCATCCAACTTTTTTTTTTAAATAATTTAATCAAGGTTCCACTAAACACCACTTATGCACATGGATAAATTAAACATTTGTGCTTTCAATCATGCTCCATCTTGTGCCGTCCCATGCTAGAAATTTAGGATTCATGAAGCTTGCCAATTTGTTCACCATGTGCTTTCCATGCTAGGAATTTTAAATTAATTTTATGGCTTATTCTCCTTTGTGCCGTCCACTTACTCACAAGAAGACAAGGATTGTGCTTGATTATTTTATTATCCCCATGCTTCCATATGCTTTATATTTTACCCCATCTTTGCTTCATCCATCAATCTCCCACCTTGTGTCGTCCATCACTTATGGTGCCATCAATCCATTTGTTTATTCAATATAAGAACAAAACTCCCCTTGTCCAAATTCACGCATGCTTCCATATATTCCTTGTTTGATTTAATATTGCTTGGTCGTTCATGCATCCACTAGTTACACACATGCTTTATTTTATTCACCCATAATTTCCATGTGCCTTCCAAGTCCATAATATTCATCTTGCTTTCTCGCCTTGAAGAGGCGATTGTCCTACTTAAAGCCATCAACGTGCAGCAACTTGAAGAGCTCCATAATGTGGCTGAATATCCCTATTGTAACATCAAAGTGCAGCAATTAATAATAACCCATTGGCTCATAAAATTAGCAATGAACAACTAGACATAATAACTCGGCAATCACTAATTAAATTAATTAGTGACACATATTTATTGGCACAAATTAATGCATGAAAGAAGACAAGTTAATTAAAGCTTGGACAAATTAATTTTGACTAAATTATTTAATTAATTTAAACTAAATTAATCAAATTTCATTCCAGCAATTTAATTAACTTAAACTAAGTTAACTAATTTTTTTTATTCCAGCAATTAAATAATTAAAAATGAGCTAAGAAACGAGCTCCATAAATTTGAAAATTGTTGGTTCCCCGGGCGTGCTCGTATCAAGGGAGGTGTCAACAATTCTGAATTATACCTTGTTCTTAAGTAATTTTCTCATATTACTATTAGACTGAAACCTCTAATGATTTATGATTTTTATTTATATGTTTCGGATTAAGTCATAGATAATTGTGCATTAATGGTTTAAACTTTAAGACATTAGAGAATCAAGCATGATAATTCTATTTTCAGAATTAAAAATTTATTTGGTTGTTTCCCTAAATCTTAAATATTACTTTGAAGTTTGAAATTTATAAGGTTGACATCAAAAATCATAATTTTTGTGAGTCTTTGAGCCTTTTAGAGCATATATTTTTCTTGCTCACTTTATTGATTATGAGTGTGTCAATATTGATTTGTTATTCTAGAACTTGCTTCGATTATACATGTCGAGACCACATTTTTTATTTGATATACTGAAATGATAAAGGCACATAGGATTTAACCTACTCAATCCACCAAAAAGCCTACCTTCATAATTAACCCCTAGTGAACCCCTTTGATCCTAATAAACCGTTTTTCTTGACTCACCCATTAATATTAACTCAAAACCAATTTTTTACTTCTCCTAATCTTTTGACGTCCCTTTTTGTCGAGATTTGATTTGAGCAGTTACCTAACTATGTTCTCTATTTCCGTTGTTAAGTCCTTTCTTATTAATTGTTTGTGCTTATACTTGTTCCTAAAAAAAAGTTGAAGATTTATTCATTATTAGTGATTATGAGCTGAAAATGTTAATTCCAAATCGTTAGAAGAAGCTCGTGTTATTTAGTGATAAGTTTTCAATCAATGTAATTATTCAGTATTAGTTATTTTTCTAGTTAGTTGATTGGTAAATTCGATCTCGATTTTAGCCCTCTAATTCAGCCTGTATACACACCTTTAACCCAAGCCCCATTACAACCCTTTAAGACCTTTTGATTTGTGTATCATCTCATTTTATAGTGGTGGAGATTTGATTTTCATGCAAGCCTATGGGATTAACTTTTCATGTGTGACTTTTGAGTGCTTAATTTGAACCTTAAACACCTTGAGTGATTTGAGTGAATCTTTAGTGAGGATGTCAATTCTTGTCAGTTTTGAATCAGAGGTAACTATTTAGGTAAGGGGAGACACCTATGTTTTCGTGCTATAAAAATTTATGGCTTAGATTGTTTGAATCTTTAGGACTCTTTTAGTTAAATTATTAATGTATGAATTATCTATGAATTATGATGAAGCATTATTGATAAGAATTATGAATTGAGGAAGTTAATTTTAATTGTGAGTTGAAGATTTTGCTTGAGGACAAGGAAAGTCTTAAGTGTGGGGATATCTGATAAACCATAATTTACACATATTTTAACCCCATGCTTGATTTACTTTTGGATGAATTTTGATTGGATTTGTTGAATTCGATACTCCTAATCTCCTAATTTCATATTTTATACTCAGGAAAGCTTAGGAAGTTGAAAAGAATGAGAAACGAGCCAAAAAGAGGCAAATGGGCCTACTTAGGAAATCACACGGCCTGGACCATCGACCACGAGCAGATCACACAGTCGTGGGTGGTGAGCAGAATCGACCATGGCCGAAGGAGTCCACCACGTGCGTGTCCCTGCCATCCTTAGGTTTAATTCTATTCGGAAAAGGTTTCTTGTGGGCTAAGAAAGGCATCTCAAAGCCTATATAAACACCCTAGGGGGCAACCTAGAAGATGGGGTCGATAGGACGTCGAATAGACGTCGAGTAGAAGGAGGAAATACTCCAAGACAGCCCTCGGGAATAGCTTAGGAGAAGGATCTCTATCAAGACTGAGGATTCCCCATCAACTTCTTTAGAAGTTTTTGGGTTTTCTTATGTTTTGTTGTTTTCCCTATTCTAATATGTTTCATTCTATTAGTATGAACTAAATCCCTTAAATACCTAAGGGGATGAAACCTAAGACGAATCTTATTTTTATTTGATTTATGAGATAAATACTTGTGCTTATTCTTAATTGTGAGTTCTTATTCTTGTTTGATAATTCAGGTTATTGATTCAAGTCGAATATGCTTATTCAGTGGAGCAAAAGTCCCTGTCTAAGAGTAGATCAACACAATTAAGCGGAGTTGATTGCAACCCTAGAAATAGGGCGACGAAAATCTGTCGGATTAGGGTCAAACCTAATAAGGGAATCCATAGATCGAGTTAATGTGACAATAGGGGTTTTAATTAGAAAGAGATTTCAATTAATCAACCTAGAGTCAGTTGTTTTTAGTCTTGAAAGAGATATTAACATAAATCAGGGATTTCTACGGATTAAGTCAAGTGAATAAATCGCATGAATCGAAAGTAATAAGTGAAGTCTAGGTGAATTCTTCCTTAGGTATTGCCTATCTCATATAAAGTTGTCTAAAAGTATTTTCCCAATTTACTCTCTGTCGCATTCATAGTTAGTTAAATTAGTTAGTTAATTTTAGATTAAAAATAAATCCCTTTAATTATTAGGCTAGATAATAAAAAGATAGTTAATACTAGTACTCTTCGTCCTTGAGGATACGATATTCCGGACTCACCACAGCTATACTACTATTCGATAAGTGCGCTTGCCTTTGTCGAAATAATAGTTAGTTTCGAGCTCCATCATGATAAACCATCACGGACTTTCCTTGTCTCATGCTGTGATATTAGTATTCCTCATTATTCCGAGTCTTCAACCGGGACTTCCTCTTACATGTTCTCATTCATTTTCTTATCAATATATCCTTAATCATAATCTTCATGAAAATAGTGTACATTATACAACATAATAAGCAATTTATTGAAAATACATGTGAAGCCTTAAATTCATACAAACTTACTTCCGTATTCAAAATGAGCTAACTCGTCAGTTTAGTCCGAGACTTTGTTCTTCCCCCGATAGAGGCGGATTCTCGATTCTTCTTGCTCTATCATAACAATTTAGCTCATTTTAATCACCACATTAATAAAAGCATTTCATTAATCATGCTTTGGCAAAATTACTATTTTGCCCCTAGACTTTGGCAAAATGACCATTTTTCCCCTAGGCTCGGAAATTAATTCTAATCATATTTCTACCTTCAACAAGCCTAGTTGAACATTTAATACTTTTATAGCTATCATCAAAACTCAACATTTCATATAATTACTACAAATTTGTAACCTTTTCATCAATGTCCAATTAGGTGTTTTCAAGACAACACCTTTCACAAAAGTTGTTCATCTAACAACTAAGACTCAATTTCTTCCAAAAAAAAAAGCATGCAGCAAATAACAATGAAAGCTCTCATGGAAAAACTCTAAACTTTTCACCATATTGCACAATAGTCCCCTCATTTGAAAGCTTAAGCTTTAGGAGTCTCAAAAGTACAACTTTTATCAAGAAATGATCCCTATAACACTTACTTGTGAAGAGAAGAGTGTGTTGAATTTTTGAAGTTTTTAACCCCTATTTGGCTGCCAATTTTCGATGGAAGAGATGAGCAAGAAAGATGGACATCATCTTTTCTTTATTTTAATATTAAACTATCAATTTAGTCCACCTACTATCACCAACTTTGACCAACATTGACAAATTTGTCTCTTATGCTCGTCTATGGCCGGTCAAGCATTTAAAAGGGGCTAAATTGCATTTTAAAGACCTCAAATTAACAATCTATGGCTATTTGGTACCTTTAGCTTATAGAATGGAACTTTCGCACTTTATGCGATTTAGTCCTTTTTCGTGATTAAGCAAGAAATCGCTAAAATTAAAGCACCAAAATTCTCATGTACATATACCATCATGCACTGACTCATAAAATGACATGAAAATAAATTTCTCTAATCTCGGATTAGTGATCCCGAGATCATTGTTCCGACTAGCCCCTAAATCGGGCTATTACAAATATAATTTATTTAAAGTACTAATTAGCTCTATTTGTGCTTAAGTTAGGATTAATTTAGTGCTATTTGTGCTTAGGTTAAGGTTAATTTAGTGCTCTCATCCCTTAGGTACGATCTTTGGAGTACTCACCTACTTCGTTGTAACTATATTACAACCTAACTCGTATACTTGCGGACATTGCCTATTTGATATATTTTGTGCAGGATTCTTACTTTGGACATTGATATGTCCGGAGTTGGTCAACCGCTGATCTTATTCCAACTAACATAGCCATTTGACCAGAAACATTTACTAACATAACCACATAACTGTACACACCAGCTCTATACGCCGAAAGATGCACTTGGGTGAGGTCTACTCTGCCAATCATACTACTTTAGGGACTATGCACCAAACCTTGTACCCACCAGAACCGGGGTGTTATAGTTATTCTGCCAAAAAATAGGGAGAATTTATTCTCAACTTGTAAACATATTTTTCAGAATAACAATTTTACCGGTTTCTATTAAAGAAAAGAGAAATTTTGTTTTCACCCTAAAAGGAATTTTTTTTCTAGTTCTGTATTTTGATTCAATTGATTCGAACCCACACTCGAAGCAGTTCGTGGTACGAGAATAGTGAAGAAGATCGTTTGGTTAAAAGCCAGAAAGCATCAAGGGTTCGTTTATCCAAAAACACATGTACGAATTCAGTTAAGGTTTATTGCTATAAATATCACAAACCAGGTCGGTATTTAAAATTTTAATTTTCCTCTGTGTAAGAAAACCATTTTCAAATAGATTTTTTTCCAACAAGGACTCGTACTCTACCTGTTGTATTTTGCTATCAATTTTAACTTTTGAGAACAACTGTTTCCCCCATTCTACATACACCGTCAGCCTCATGAATTGTCTTCTTGTGTTGTCTTCTATGTTCCAGTCAATCTTAGCCACCGATCCAATGGCACTACCAATGAATCTTAATAGACTTTTGGTAACATTCCCTCTAGCAAACTCGATAATCAAATCTAAACCATTAGGCTTTATGGCAGAAGTTGATCGATCGAGAAAGAGGGTGTCCATGGTTGCACAGTAAGATAATGGCCAAAAATCGTCCACAACCCTCCAGACAGTGCGTATAAGTATTCATCATTGTCTTGGAACTTCACTGAGAAATAATCATTCTCTAAATCAATAATTTGTAAAGTTTGTTTTGTCTTCCATGATACTTCCAATAATTTGTAAAGTTTGTTTTGTCTCTAAACTAAATTTATTTCTCATTTGTGTTGTAGGAATTTTTTTATTTTTAAAAATATTTAAAATATTATATTTTTCAATATTATTAAACATACCTATAATTATTTATATTTAGTCATATAATAAATTATTAATATAATAAATATAATTTATTATTATTATAATAATAAATTATTTAATATTTCAATTTTATTTTAATAATTAATTTTAAAAATAATAATTTTAAATAATATTATTCACATATTATTGAAAATATTCAATATTAATTTTTTTATCAATTTTGTTAATGTCACATTTTTAAATAGAAAATACACACTTAATCATATAATTAAAAAATAAAAATCTAATGAATCTAAATTAATAAACAATTTAAAATATAAAATTATAAATAAAAATAAATTCAATTAAATAATTTAAAAAAAATAAGAAAATCTAAACTACACAAAATATTAACTTTTTCAAAAAAATAAATGATTTTCCTAAATCAATTTTGAAACAAACGGAGCTCCTAGCAAGTTTTTATCAAAAAGCACCCTAAGTAATCTCCTTGCTTGTTCAAATGCAATCTCTAATCTGAGCACAGCAAAACTGATCTCGGCAGCGATTCAAACAACGCTTCAACCGAGACCTGTTATTTCTTTCCCCTGATTTTATCAACTCAAAAGGTAGTATTAATTACTAAAGGCAGAAACTTCTTCAGCTTGAGGAAACAAAGCAGAGGGCACCAATGAAGTGGGTCAAAGTCATATCTTTCATCCTCACACTCTCGTTCTTGTCGTTTCCTTCATGCGGGTTCCAATCCGATGAGCTTCTCGTTGACGACGAAGAGTTCGGACTCGAGGGGGCTCCGCAACATCGTTCCTCTGAACCCATCCCTACTCGATCCCCACCAGTCACATCCCCGACCCGAAAGAGGCATTCGGATCTAGATTCCGATTCTAAGATCCAGTTCTCTCTTGACCACGCTTTTGGCGACTCCGATTTCTCTCCCGCTGGCACTTTCTCCGCCCGCCTCAAAACATGGAGCCATGGCGGCCAGGTTTACCAACCTTTTCTTTCTTTTATTTTTTTTAAAAAATCTTTTTTTAAAGCAAAATTTTCGTTTTCGTAGTGTATGAATAGTGCTGAAACTTCCATTCACACCCTGATTCATATATATCTTAAAAGCTGGGATTTTTCTTCCACTTTTATTTACATCTTCTTATGCATTATACTTGGGCTTTGTTTGGTTTTCGATTTTGCTACTAAAATTTTAATCATAAGTGATTAATAAACTAATGGTTAGGATTGGAATTCTAACAGAAAGTTTTTGTAAGTAAAATGATTGATAATGTTAGTGAAATAATATAACAACGTCAATCTTTAGTTAGTCAATAATACTTTTTAATTTCATCTCCAAGAGCAGTTCTTCACATTTTGCTTAGGGAATTAAAAGACAAGAAGAAAACATGGCCTTTTTCGTTAAAGTTATAAGAAAATGGAGTCAACTTGTGAGGTGAATGCTGCTGTGCTGCTGTGCTTCTGTAGGAATTATATGTCAACCTAATTTTATCACTTTTCTCAATTTTCTTGAATTTTGACATTTGCACTTTAATCTTGACTCATATTTGGACAAAATTTAATAGAACAGTGCATGTTTAAACATAACCTTAGTGTTTTGTTTTGTTGATGAATTGGCAATATAAATGAAAAGATTTAAGAGAACAATGTGTCATCGATTACAATGTGTTTGTTTTTGTACAATGTGGAATTTCTGCTACATTTAACATGTTAAATTTCTGCTTCTTCACAACTTAGTTAAATATGTACTCAACATATTCCGTAATTCCTTCATAATTTTTTCCCCATAATTCAACCAATTAAAAGCATGATGGTAAAGTTAGGGCAATTGATGTGGTTGAGAAATTTTAACTTTGACTTGGCATGGTGGTAAATTTGGTATGCATCCTTGTTAAGAAAAGGCCGCTGAGTTCTTTGAAATAAAGCCGCTAACTGGTACAACTAGTACTTGGTTTCATTCTAAATCTTAAAAGTGGATATTGGACTGTTGTTGGAAACATGATTAGGATCCGAGAGGAGTTTACTGAAGCTTAAGCTCTGTAGTTTTTGATTTCTTTCTCACAGTTTGGCTATGTAAAACCTGCTACTTCCAAAGGCCTTCAAATTTGAGAAAATTAATTATGTAAATCATGACATAAGTATTACTAATAAGAGGCTTAGGTAAGTGGTGGCGTCTTCTATTGACGGTACTAACCAGATATATATCTGTTGTGTAGAATAATAAAATAATTAGTTCATTGCTCCTATGACCTTCCATTTCTCAACAACCGGTGAAGATAATAATAGTTGATTGAAAGTTGTGAATGACTTAAGTTTCTATAGTCTTGAAGTGACTTTCTTTTTCACATTTCGTCATTTTCTATGTTTCATTCCAAAGAGCTCTAGTAGGATCTAATATGACCAGTTTTGTCAGACTCTTACAAAGCTACGGTTTTTGAGGAACAGTTTCTCTGATGTGGAGAAGGAGAAGTTCAAAGTAATCACGCATTATCTAAACTTCTAATTTATGTACTCTGTTCTGTGTGAGTTACCATTTTATGATGCTTTGGGTTTTAATCATCTGCTCTTGCAGAATCTGCTCGAAAGTGATGACTTCTATAGGATAAGACTCCCATCTAATGTTTTGAGTCCGCCTGGGAGGGATTTTATTATTTCATCAGTGAAAGCAGTAAGTGATACTGTTTGCTTTAGCTTGCTTCTTGGGATCTCTAATATTATTGTCTAATGCTTTTGGTATTGGGATTCTTGGTGCCTTTTTTTGTGCTTAAATTCATCTACTAGAAACTTCAAAAGCCTAACTGCTTTGCATATATGCAGTTCTTCTTGTTAATACGGTCAGGGTTTGACTTCTGCTCTTAAGCTGAAATCTCTAATGTTAAAATGCTGTGAATTAAGCTTTTTGAAGGAAGAGGTTTTAAATCTGACCACTTTTTTTTTTTTTTCTCTAAATGTTCTATCTTTAACATCTGAGATGTTTCTATTTGTTTAAAAGATAATAATTTATAATATAAATTAATGCTGATAAATATTGAATTTGATTGTTTACTTTTGAGCTTAATTGTCATATGGTCATATTGAGGAAAACCTAGAATTGACAAATAGTTTGTGTTGTAGTTTGGAGCTTCGGATCTTTAATTGTCAAAATGAAAATAAAGAGAGGGGGTAGAGGGGAGTAATGTGGAACTGTTATCAAATTCAATTAAACACCAAGTTTCTTTGATGCCTACTATATCTTTCTTTTCTTTGTAGTTCGTATAGTTCTCACTACTGTTTTTTTTTTAACTGCAGAGATGTCTTCCTAGAGAAAGTTTGGATGAGCATTTTGTAATACACATGGTAATTCACTGTTCTCCCCCTCCCTCTTCTCTCCTTTCATATGTACCTGCATAACCATGCGGATACCCGTGCAGTGCTTTTATGTGATAATTTTTGCTGGGTATTAGGGTAACAAAAAATAACAACCCTTTGTAGTTCTTTCAAAGCCACCTGTTGATGGAGACACTGTAACCTAGTTCTCAGTTGTCTCCAAAGATCACTTTGCTCGGTTATCTCCAAAGATTACTTTATAAATAGTTACCTAATAGTTCTATATTTTAGAATGCCATGTGAAATTTCTTGTAACTGTGCTTATGATACAGATTTACTTAGGTCTTATTCATATTTTGGTGACACCATTACTGAATCTTAGGCTTCGTTTGTTTCAACATAAAAGCTTTTACCGGGAAATATTTTCAGCCTTTTCCGATGTTTGTTTCATGTAAATTAGGATGATGGTCAACATAAAAGGTTTTCCAGTCAATGTAAAATTACCCCTTTATTCCTGTAAAAATGTTTTATCAAATTTTTTTTTCGTAAGACAGTTTCCAAACTGATAAGGCTCTGTTCCCTGTAACAACAGTTTCCAAACCGATAAGGCTTTGTTCCCTGTAACACTCACATACCCGACCGGAACATCGAGTCAAAACACTGGGATGTTACATTCTCTACTATATTCTTCACTTATCAAATATTTTCTTATAAACTTTCATAACATTTCAATTTAGTCCCTTTTTGTCATACAAGTTCATTATTCACTAATTAATCATATTAAATCAATTTTCTTTCTTGCTACACTTTAAGCACATAATTTATCTCAATATCTTGTTTCACATGTCAAATTTCTATGTATTTCACTTTTATTATTTCATCCATATATTTTCTCAAGTTTAACAAATTTAGTTCTTGTCATCATAAAAATTTCATATTTTTCCACAATTTCACTTTTACAATACTTTATGCATATTTCATTATCTCATAACACATTCATTAAACTTTAATCATAATTTCCTTGTTCACATAGTAAATTGTTTCACACTTAAAACTTTTGTACATTTTTCAATTTAGTCCCTATTACCATGTAATTTATTTTTCACCATATAAGCACCTTAATCAAATAATTCATTATAGTGTCTTATTTCACATGACAAATTTTCATGCATATCACTTTTGTTGTTTCAATTAAAAATTTCACAAAGTTTACAATTTAATCCTTAACATCATGAAGATTCATTATTTACTATAATTTCACCTTAACATCACTTTGTAATCAATTCAATACTTCTTTTAAACTCTTTATCATAAATCTCAAATATATGTTTGTTTCATTGAAAACAACTTTTATGAAATATTTTCAGGAAATTTGCCAAACAATAGAAAATATTTTACACAGATTCATCCAAAAACCAGAAAATATTAGTTTTTCCAGAAAAGTAAATCATTTTCCAGAATCCATTTTCAGTGAAACAGACAGAGCCTTAGTGACTTAATTCTCTCTGTATTTGAAATCTTCTCTTGTTGCAACCCTGAATAGTGCAAATATATGCATGATTTGACCAAACTGGATGCAAGTACCTGTATTTAGCTTCTTAGAATTGTCCATGTTGAGACTTGAGAGTGGTTAAGTACCCCTTTGAAATTTTGGCATTCAACTGTAATTAAGAAAACAAACTCGAAACAGTCTTCATTGATTTCAATATTTTTTTTTTATTGTTTTTTTTACTGTTATCTCAGTATAAGATTTTATAAATGGCAAAAAGGGCCAAGAACAGATGGTGAGCCTACCAATGGAGCTGGTTATCATGAATGCTATGCTGTTATCTTATCATTAGAACTGTACTCATTTCAGCATCTGGCAACATGTGTGTTGCATGTGCTTTCTTGTTCTGTTCCTGATATTGCCCCTGCCACAAGCATTTGGAAATTTTATTATTCTTCTCTTTTTGCATTCAGTTACTTTTTCCTTTTACAACATTGTCCTAACAAAAAGGCTATTTTTCTTATTGAGTAAGCAACTGCATTTGGCTTAAATGAGTCCGACTTTAGCCTTGTTCACCTGAATTATTATATGACATGGCATTTTATTTGGTCTCTTGGGGATTCAGATTATTGATGGTTTTTCATGTTGTATAACTTGATGGAAATAAAATAGGAATGCCACATATATTTTAGGTTTCAATTTATTGCATAGTCCATCTGACACTTTGCTTTTTCTTTTTGATCTTTTAATGACAATTTATTGACACATGTTAATGCGTTATATGTAGTAGTAGTTCATAATATGTGATTGTGCTTTATTTTTATGGCTTTTTCTGCTTATACATACATATCATCTATACTTGTTTCCACCATATTTACTTTCTTTGTATGTAGTAGTAGTTGATGCTATTAGACCAAAAAAAAAAAAAAAAAAAAATCTACAGGCAGCATAAAATAATTTTTATATGGAGAACATTTGAAGCATGAGAATCTGGAGTCTCCTTTAACTGTCCTTATTTTGTTTTATGTTTGTAGTCATGCACATTTGTCTATCATGTTTTCTACATGGAATGTTTGAATGTATGTAATTTGCTTGTTCTATAACGAATTTCTTGATTGATGTTGATCTGACAGTGGAGCCATTGTTAAAATTTTTTCCCTTTTGTTTTTGTTTTCAGGAGGGTGTAAATGTTTTGGCTGTCAATTATGGCTCTCCCGGGTCATGCCCTTATCCTCGGAATTTTAAACTTGTAAGTTAGGATTGCACTCTTAGTTTGGAATATCTTCCCTGTAACTGAGCATAGTATATAAACTGTAACCTCTTCCTCCCCTATAATTATTTGGCATTTCTTGCTATGGGGATTTCTAGCAACACTTGCACCCAGAAATGCTTTTTCCACACCTGTTTCCATGGAGTCACATTATATAACATTTTTAATTGAGATCTGTTCATAACAGGTTAATTTCTCAAACAGCTTTTTACTCTCCCTTATGCTTCAGCTTTTCAAGAGAAAAGAAACTCATGTTTTAAAAGCTAGGATCAACCCACCATCCTTCAAATACTCTCCTTCGCAATCACCACACTTCCCTTGTTAACCAGTTAAGAAAATTTCAAGGTTTACCAAAAAAATACATACATAAATGTGATGTTACCCTTTCTCTCAAATTTTTTCTTCATATTGGAGAAAGCCCTCAAACCGGTTATAACCTATGTTACTCGGGACTCAGGTGCGAGTGTCAAATATGAGTACGTGTTTGAAAAGTATAGGGATTAAAATTGACCAAATTAGAAGTTCATAGACTAAGTTCGCAACTTACACATAGTACAAGAGACTAATAGCAAAATTTGATCTAAATATTATGAGATAAAATTGATCCTGATTCATGAAGCTGGGGAGTTTAAGCTGAAAATAATGCCGGGAGGAAAAAGTTTGATGGTATTGAGGAAGCAAAGTGAACGCTTAAAAGGGTGTACCAAGACAAAATGGAATGAAGCTTAACTTTCATATGGATGACTTTGTAGACTCTCTATTAGTTGCTATTTTAAAGCTGATGTGTTTCTGCCATCAACATATTCCAATTCACCAGGGTGAGTTTTAAATTTGGCATCTGTATGCATGCTGATCAACCATTTAAAACTGCAACTTGATGTGAACTGTGACTTCAGCTTATGAGTGGGTTATAACATTCAGCATGTGTAGTTCAAGTTCCGTACACATGCATCAACTTGTTCCATAAAATGGAAGTTCAATTTTAAATATATTGATAAGATGGAACCTTGTAGAAGATGAACAGAGACTATTTTCTTGCAGAAAAATTTTGATCGTGTAATGATCCCCCTTTATTTTCATTTTATAATCTCTATTTCAGCCTGCAAAGTGGTCCTTCAGTTCACATACAGTTTTAAAGAACAGTGAGCAGGCACCCAGGTATGCTGCCATTTAGAATTTGTTCTTTGAAAATGATAGATTTATTTGCATCTATTGAAGATTTTCTGCAATGTTATCATTTGTAGTTTAATCTAAAGTCTAAGGGTATGTTTGGTTGAGTGGAAAAGTGGAAGGATGGAAGGAGGGATTGGAAAAGTGAAAATTAAATAAAATTTGAGTGTGCTTGATAGAGAAAAGTGAGGAAAGAAAATATGAGAGATGAACATTTTCCATTTTACTGCATAAAACCGAACATTCTAAATTGAAATGATACGAGGAGAGAAAATGAGTGTTTATTAGTTCAAAATTATGCAATTTTCAGAAGTTTCATTTTTCAATTCTACAAAGCAATGGATGGAAAGAAAATCAATTTTTCTTTTAGTTGCACACCTATACAACGAACAATTATATTTTTTATTTTTCTACCCCTTCAATGTTCCTTCTTTCTCAAATTTCTTTCCATTCTACCAAGTAAAACCTAAGTGAGATCATTAGACTATATGCTTCTTTAATATTGGTTCCGTTTATTTGACACTATCAAAATTCCTTGCTAGTCTAAAAGAATACAATAGAAGCTTATTTTTCCTCGTCACTTTTCGAATGCAGGATATATATGTTGAGCTTATTTGAATTTTGAAGTAGTTATTAGGGGGAAATCTCAATATCGTTTGTTTCATTTATGCTGCAAAATTGTTTGATTTTTGGTTCTGTTGTATTGACAGTGTTCCATTCTGTTATGTAGGGCTCCTGTATTTACTGAAGAAATTCTTGGTGGAGAGAATGCTGAAGGTGAAGTTGTGCAGCCTGCTGAAAGGTCTTTTTGGGCTAAATACGTGAGTGGTCAAATCGATTTAATCTGATGTTTTAGTTAGCCTTCACATCAAAAAAATTTCAGTCTGATGATTAAATTTGATGCATACCAGTGGATGTATTTGATCCCTCTGGGACTCATTGTCATGAATGCCATAACACAAGCAATGAACATGCCTGAGGAACAAGCTACTGGCCAGGTACCTGCACAAGGACAGCCGTCAGCTGGAGCAGTGCAGCGTGGGCCAAGTTCTGCTGTGCGTAGAAGGTGATCAAAAAGGTTGCTACTATTTATACCATTTTAGAAGTGAAGGGATGAAGTTGAGATTGATCTCTTTTAGGGTTCTTCAATTGCATGAATTGAAGCTCATTATGGATGTTTACTTTCCAATATCTGTGGTGGTAATGAACTGAAGCCACCTAATGAGAAGAATATTAGGTGGCAGCGTTCTCTTTTTCCTTTTTTCCGTTTTAACCTCCGATATCAGAATTATCTGTGATAATCCCATTGACAATTGAATCGTATGTTTTAGCATTGCAAAAATTTAGGCTTTTTTGTTTTGTTGGTAAAAGTAAATTTGGTTTGGTTGATTAGTGTAATAACATGAGAAAAAACTTATTTAGTAAACTAGCACTAATAGTTTGTAATAACATCATTATTGAAATGGTTCATTGTTTGGTAGGTAAAAATATTGAGTAAATAAAACTGAAGTATTAATTTATGAAATTAGATTTTTGTCCTTAAATGTAAAAGTATAATAACTCAAATTTTTTCTTTATGATTTGATAAAATAATTTTTAATATATTTAAAAATAATCTTCACTTTCAGCTTTCAAAAATAGTTTATCAAATCTATTACTTTTATTAAATTACTTGCTAAAATTTATTTATAAAATTTTATAAGCCTATGAAAAGAAGCTTTTTAAAAAAATAAATGGCAATATTTGATAAGCTAAAACTTAATACAAATTTTGATACGTAAATTTATAGTAATTTTATATTTGAAAAATTGAAACTCGGAATTAGTTTTTTTTTTCTTGTAATTATATGTTCTTTTTGAAGTTTATAATTTTAAAATTATTGAAAAAATGAACACACATTAGTTGAAAATAATGCTAGGAGTGAAGAGGAAACATATAATTGATATTTTATTTTTTAAGTACTGATATATTTGGAAACATTGAGGAAAAAACTCTAGTTCCAGAGATATTTTCTCCATGTTAAAGAAAGTAGGTCACGTGACCTCTTAAGTGGTGTAACTAGTGTGTTAATTTTTACCAGCAAACAGGTTGTTAACTACTGTACTAAGAGACATATCACAGCATTAATACTCCTAAAAAAAGGGAGGGTTTAGGTAGTTTTCTAATGCTTTTATAGGTAGGTTCTTTTATTAATAGTTGAATTGTATTTTATTCTTTCCATTAAAAGTGAATAAATTAATCTTTATACATTAAAAAAATAAATTATTTCATTTTGTTAAAAATTCACCATTAAACGATGACATGGTAGGCAATATCTAAGATGGAATTAATGTTTAATTTCGCCC
Organism: Gossypium australe; assembly: GCA_005393395.2. Classification (NCBI taxonomy): domain Eukaryota; kingdom Viridiplantae; phylum Streptophyta; class Magnoliopsida; order Malvales; family Malvaceae; genus Gossypium; species Gossypium australe. Next base: position 33,701,233 of record CM016615.1, on the reverse strand, counting down.
ATTTAGTAGTAATAGGATTGTATTTTGTTCTCTCTTTTAAAAATGAGTAAATTAATCTTTGTACATTAGAAAAAAGGTGTAAATTATTTCATTTTGTTAAGAATTCGCCATTAAATGATGACATGGTAGGTAATATCCAAGATGGAATTAATGTTTAATTTGAAAAAAAAATCCAATATTGGAAAAAGTACCATCATGAGGTGCAGTTTGCCCCCTTCTGTAACACCCCTTATATTATCCTTCATTCTCAAGATAAAAGTTTAAAGGTTCTGTACTCTTTTCTTAGTGCTTATAAACTTGATTGAGTGTTGAGATTAGTTGTTTGGTTGAATTAGGGGTGAGCGTTCGATCGAATCGAATGAAAAAATTTCGAGTTAATCGAGTTGACGAATCATATTTTATCATCCTAATTTGATTTGAAATTTTCTCGAATCGAGTCGAGTGAGATGGAATTCGAATCGGATCGAATCGAATATATTTGTTCGAGTTAAATTTTAAAAAATAATTTTGGGTCCTTTTAACCATTGTCACCTATCGTAATAAAATTTGTCCACCTTAACCAATTTTTTTATTAACTTTTACACCAAATAATTTATTTATTAATATTTATACGGGTTTAACTTCTTTGCTTGTTTAGTTCTTTCAATTATCTTTATATTCTTGTCACTATATATTTTGGAATTAAAAAATATATTAAACGTAAAAATGTGATTTTTTAATAAAAGTTATTTTAAAGATAAAATGTGAAATTGATACCAATATAAAATTTTAACACAAATATTTTATGGCATAATTAATAATTCAATTTTAATATAAATATTCAATATGACTAAACAATTCAATAAATAAATAATATAAAATGTGAAATTTAATTTAATAATAAATAGTAGATATAAATAAAATTATTACTATTATGTTTAGTGATTTTTTTTGGATAATTTTGATTTTTTATTTGAGAGTAAAGGGTGAGAAGTAAAAGTTTAGGGGGAAAGTAAAAAGTTTTGGAGAATAAAAGTTTGAGGGAAAATAAATAGGGGGAGTAAAATTTTAAAGGGAAAATATTAAAAAAAATTAGAGGGGGGATGGGTTTGGGGTAGATGGGAGGTGTGATGGGAAGGGAATGAAAGTTTTAGGGGAAAAGTGGGAGGGAGTAAAAATTTTGGGGGAAAATAAAAAGTTTTGAGGGTTTTTGGGAGTAAAATTTTGAGAAAAAGTAAATGGGAGAGTAAAATTTTGGTGGGAAATGGATTTTGGGTAGATTGGGGGGTTGGGATGGGAGGGGAGTAAAAGTTTTGGGGGGAAAGTGGAAAGGAGTAAAAGTTTTGAGGGAAAAGTAAAAAGGTTTGGGAGTTTAGGGTAAAAATGTAAAATATTATAGTTTGATATTCGAATTATTCGAATTATTCGAGTTATTCGAATTCGAAAACTCAACTCGATTCGAACTCGAAATTCAAAAAAAAACGAGTTGACTCGAATAACTCGATTAACTCGAATAACTCGATTCGTTTAACTCGGAATTCGAATTTTTTTTCGATTTTTTCGAGTCGAATCGAGTTTTGCTCACCCCTAAGTAGGATAGAAATATGGTCTGCTTGAATATTTGTTGAGAAATTTATTGGAAAGTAAGTTTTCATGGCACCTAGAGGCACTAAGCGAACTAAAACAAAACAAGCTAAGGAATCGGTTCTGGACTATGACGAATTCCGATTTCGGAATAAGGAAGACAAAAATTATTTTTTAAAGCTTCAAGGAAAGACATTTATTTTGGAATGTTGGTTCGATCCAGCATCGACCCTTAGTAATGATTTATGGGAATTGTTACATCACCATGAATTGTTACATCACCGTTGTGATCCCGATTGTTCAACAACTTTATGCAGATTTTAAAAACTCTAAGTGTAACAAAGTAACAGTAAGGAGAAAAGAAGTTGACATATCTCTTGCTAGTATATGCTAAGATTATGATGATCCATATTATAAAACTGTGGGCTTAAAATGTTTTCATAATCTTGACATCGAGCATATAATAAACTATTTAACTAAAAATAGACGTCAAATGAATACTGATTTTCCACTTTCTTTCAATCAAGCAATCATGTTTTTGTTAGTAAAAAACGTGGATGCAATTTATTTGTACTTATATTTCTTTTGCTTTAAATGTGTCTAACGTCAATACTTTTTGAGACATTTTACAAAAAGAGAAAATCAACATAGGGAAATGGATCAACCATTACATGCACAAATGTGTCAGCAAATCCAAAGGAGGAATTTATTTCCCCCATCTAGTAACAACCTTATGCCGAGAAGCTGGTGTGTTGATGATGCCCATTCAACAATTCTTGAAACCATTGAAAAGTCTTATTACAAACTCTATATTCGCTCATATAGGGAGCTTCAGAGGAAGCAAATCAATGAGTGGAACTAGTGGTGGAAACAGAAAATGGATATGCCATCATCCTTATCGACAAGAAAGGTAAGAGGCAAAGCAACAAGCCAAGTAGGGAGTCACGAGCAGGGTGATACCCCAGGAGTGGTGTACCTAACCTAATGGGTGCATTCCATGCAACCATTCATCGAGAGATATGCTAAGCAGCATGGATGGGATATCCCGGAGTGGTTAATGAATCCCTATGCAGCCACATTGCAGAGAGTGTCGGTTTAGGACATTCTACAAAGGGAGGGAACATAAGAAGAAGAAGAAGAATAGTGGCCGTGCCCTGACGTGCATGCACAAGTGCTTGTAAATCTGCAAATAAATATAACAACTAAGGGCAGTATCTTCAAGTATACAAGTTAAATTGTAATATAATTTTAGTGTTTTACAATGGAACATGACCACCTCCCGACATGTGAATGTTGAGAGTAAGAATACTGTAACAAAATATATGAAATGAGTCGATGTCTGCAAGTATAGATGTCAAATTGTAATATAATTTTGTTTACAACAAAACACTTGGAAAGTATTCCGAAGATCGTACCTAAAGGATTGCAGATTGGAGAAAAGCACTATTAAATTAATTACAGAAAATAAGTACTAATCTAGTCGAGTTACGAATTAGTAGTGTAAATCCAAACAATAATAAAATTAATTAACTAATTTAACCTAAACTAAACCTAACCCTAAGTTAACTATCGATTTCTCCTATTCCTCGTTTCGACTTCGCGAGCCCCCTTAACCTAGAATCAATTGTAACTTTAATTATTAATTAAGTCAACAATTACCCTTAATTAAGTATTTACCACCCTTAGCTAGGAATAACCTCTCGGTCTTATCTTCACTAAGGATTATCACCTAAGATACTCTCTCAATCCCACCTAGGCATACAGATACCCTCTCGGTCTCACTACTCGACACAAGTTCTACTCAACAAGATACCCTCTCGGACTCACCTGTCTAGATTTTCTACTAGGGTTATCACTTCCTAGTATATTGCGTCCCTTTAATAAACACTTAATTTTAGGTTATTATTTACTCAATCGATGAATTAACGGAACAACCAAATAATGCGAGATAAATATTAAGCATAAAATATATTCAAATATTCATACAAACATTCAATTAAAATATTTAAGGAATGAAATATAAACAGAAGAATAAAGATAAGAGAATGCTCGTGAATTAATCGATGAAATAACGCAATTCCGAAACATCCTTCGGTCGCAATTGTTTAACTTCGGAATAAGGTCTTCCAATTAAGCGAACATAATGAAAATTAAACTAAAAAATAAAGAAAACTATGTAAAGAAATCCTTTTGTCTCAGTCGACTCCCCCTTAGTCTAGTTATAATGTTGTTTATATAAACCAAAAATCAAAAGACTAAAGTGCTCCTTTGTTTATAATGGCAATTAGGGTTTTAAGTTTCAAAAAGACCCTTAATTGCCCTTAAAAATCTCAGTTGATACACGTAGGAATTTTGGGCCGTGCAGAAGTGGTGTTGCAACATCCGAGTCTCGTGTTGAAACATTAGTTGGTGTCGCAACACCCTAGGATCAGTGTCGCGGCATCGAAGGTAGTTTCATCCTAGGACCTTTTTTTTTTTTTTGCTTCTGCCTTCGGTGTCACAACTTCCATTTCTTAATGTCGCGACATTGGTATCAGTTTCATCCAAAAGTTACCTCTTTAGCTCCCGATCCATCCTATATAACCAAATAACCTTATTTAGATCTCAAAATATCATAAAAACTATAATAAACATAAATGATCTATTATGAATGTAAAAACATAAATAACAACTAAAGTGACTTAATTCCACTATTAAACAAGCTAGAATAATGTGAAAAAGGATGTAAATAATAGCCTTGATCGTGGTAGATTAGAATAGTGAGAAGTATTCTGAGGATCGTACCCAATGGAGGTTTGATTAAATTAAATTGCGATTAACAAACCAATAAGCCTAAACAATAATAACTTACTAATTATATTACGACAAGTAAATAATAAAGATGAGATAAAAGAACATGAAATAAAACTAAACTAATAATCGCAATTTAACGAAATTATGTGACAGAAGATTAACTTGCTTCCATGTTCGCGATTAACTTTGGATTTAGGTTTTACCAGTTTAGCTAAAAATTAACCTAATTAATACATTTTGGCCTATAACTAAATTAATTGATCAACTTAACCTACTTATCTTTTAACCTGATAGCTTAAATCAGGACAGATTAAGAGGTGCTTAGTATAATATCCTTTTAGCCTCATCTACCTAAGTTACTTCCTAGGGTTGTTAAACCTAGGGTTTAATCTCACTCAACCAGACCCAACTAAATTGGAATAAACCCTAAACCCTTAGCCTATCACTCCCACTTCTGCTTGTTAATCTTCCTAAGTGTTTCAGTTCATGGCAATTCTAGATGCAATATTCCCTATTTCGATTTTAAACATTCAATAGAAAGCAAAAATAAATAATAAAAAGGGAAAAGAGAAACCCGTGGAATGTATGTGGGTTGTGCTTTGATCGTAATAAGATCAAAAGTAAATGAACAAAAATATTAAATAAAGTAAAATTAAACTGAAATTGAATGAAAACTAATGTTTAACAGAAAATTCCTAAATTGAAACCCTAATATAAGAACAAGAAAATTAACTAAGGAATAGATGTCCCCTTAATTAGGTCCTGCACACTAATATTTATAGTAGTGTTGTTAGATGACCAAATTAGGTCGATTGTAGATTATTATACACATTAATTAATGTTGTGTAGATGTAAAACAACCTAAGTGGCTGGATGGGCCTCGTCGAACTAGTGTCACGACTTCACATGGTTGTTGTCGCGACACTAGACTTATAATATTACATATCTATCTTCAAAGTTTGATGTCGCGACATCGATGCCATAAAGCTTCTTTTTAGCTTTGAATTTGGGTGTTATGACATTCCGGGGTAGTCCACTGACTCACCGATCTAAAATGATATCTTGCACAATTAATCAACACATTAGTCTTCCCTTAGGCCCCAGTTGGCCTAATAGGTCATAAAACACACTAAAATGCTTAGTTTATTTCAAAGAAAAACTAACTAAATTGATAAATAAACTAAAAGGATGCCAAATTGCTTGACTACAAGTTCATTAAGTGTTGAAAAGAGCTTAATTTGCCACAACGAATTGTGGTAGACAAAATAGGAGGACAAGATGGATGAAGATACCTCGAGCCCTTAGAACTACAATTTTGATGAGGCGTTCGTACTAGAACAACCTTTAACTAAAGGGGTAGTTCTTCGTAGGTCCACAAGAGGCGAGCAACCTCGCCAATCTAGTAGGAGAGTCTATTACGGGCTATGGGGAAGAAGGACAAGGGAAAGAAGGTGGTGTAGTTGGAGTCTGAGTCCGACGGAGATTATTAGTTACATTTCTTTTTTTTCTTTTTAGGAATGTAACTTAATTATTGAACTTGGAACAATTTTTTTTATTTCTTTACTTTATATTAGACTTTATTTGCTTATTTATTTATTTATAAAAATAACATGTTTGCTGCTTCTATGTAAGTTAACCAGACGAAGGTGCACAACATTTACGAGCTTTAATGAAAAGAGGAGGACATCTTTACAAAACCTCACAGCACGTCTCAGAGAAGGGAAGTTCTAAAACTCCTTTTATTTTAGATGGGAACGAGACTACGCCCTAACATGCGTGCACTGGGGCTTAGAAATATGCAATTGAATATGGAATTAAAGTGCAGTATCTACAAGCGAACAAGTCAAATTGTAATATATATTTTTGTTTATAACAAAACACAGAAGTATTCCAAAAATTGTACCCAACGGAGGTTTGTTTAAACTAAATTTGTAACACCCCTTACCCGAGACCGTCGCCGGAGTTGAGCAAGAGGCGTTACTAGACTTGACTACAAGTTCGGGACATAAAAATTGAAGCTGTCAAACTGCGTCATGCCGAATGATTTGACCATAACTCGAGTTTAAAAACTCAAAATTTGGATCCGTAAATTTTCCTTGAAACTAGACTCATATAAGTTTTTACCATAATTTTTCCAGAATTTTTCATGTGGCCAATTTGTACAGTTTATTCATCAAAGTTACCCCTATTACACAGCTTGCTGATTCTGACCTGTCTCTACAAAAATGTAGTTATCTCATTGTATAATTTTCATATACTGTTCTTATTTAAACCAATAAAAAGTAGACTCATTAAGGTTTCTACACATATAAACCATGATTCCTAATTATTTTTGTACAATTTTTGACAATTTTTCCAAAACAGAACAGTGACTCACGAATTCAGCCAGGACAGGTCTCACTAAAACTTGATTATCTCATAATGTATAAATCTTTCGCTTACTCTGTTTGTTTCATGTAAAAATAGACACAATATGGTTTGATATCACATCTTATTCACCTTTTAATCCAATGCACCCTATTTTTGGTGATTTTTCTAAATCACATCACTGCTATTATTGCATGCTGTTTCTTTTTAATATATGACATACTAGTTTTTAATCAAGCATACATCAACCCCTAACTCAAGAATCCATTTCTTTGATCACATTTCCTTAACAAAAACGATTTAACTTCGATTGAGAATGCATAAACCTTGCCATCACAATTCATCATACATATCAAAACACAACAGCATCTTTAACTAAGAATTTTAGCCATATTCGCATGGCTATTAAATACAAGTGCCTTAAGAGTTCATCAAACAAAGACCAAATCTTTCCTATACATGCCTTTGTTTAAAACCAAAATGAAAGAGTACCCAAATTGTAGATTGATAGTGTGAGTGGCTTTCCGAACAATCCCGATGAGCTTGCTCCTAATCTATAAAACAGAGGAAACATTTCATACGATAAGCTTGCTAGCTTAGTAAGTCCTAATTACAAAAATAAAATAACATACAATTCTCAACAATTAAAATTTCTACTATTCAACTAGTAGGCTTGTGCTCGTATTTCCTATTAAGGTGTTATCATGTGAACGTAGGTACAACATTCATATACTTAAAAGACCAAAAATTTCTATACCACATCTTTCATCATTATAACCAAGAAAACATACCATTAGTGATAGATCACTAAATCACTAATTTACCTTGTCTTAGTTAAATAGAAAGCTCCTTCCAACTTTACGTGCTCACCTGAGTCGTTAATTCGGTAAATTTGCTATAACTCGCCTTGAACCCAATTTCGGTTTCTAGTTTGTGAAGTATAACACCGGCATTAAGCCTGCTAGGCATAAAAGCCCGATAATTAACACCGGCACAAGGCCTGCTAGGCGTAATAGCCCGATAAATAACACCGGCACAAGGCCTGCTAGGCTTAATAGCCCGATAAATAACACCGGCACAAGGCCTGCTAGGCTTAATAGCCCGAATTAAATCACCGGCACTAGGCCTGCTAGGCTTAAAGCCCGAAACACATTAATGGAATCAATCATTTCTAATATCATTTTATACTGTATCACGTAATGAAAGTACTTCGGTTTATTTACATCAACTACTCAAAATCATTCTAATAGACTTATGTACATTCGGCTATGGCATGAATACCTACTCAAATTTATCAACTATATCGTGTAATAGGCTCATAATTAACTCTTCAATATACTTTAGTTTTAGGACTTACCTCGGTTGTTGATAAGCCGTGCAACTCGGCTACTCTAGAACCTTTGTTTTTCCTCGATCTTGTTCCTTCTTTTTTGTTCCCGATCTAAGAAATGTTAAACAAATTTTATTCACATTCATCCTATCCCCTTTTTGCTCAACTCAAAACAAAACACACATAGCTCAACTTAAGAGAATTAAGAACTTAATTTCCTACTTCATTAGTTTAATTTGAACAATAATCACACAAAATTCAAGCATTCCATTTATTCAATTTAACTCATGGCATCCCACAATAAAGTTTGCAACCAAATTGTACTTCTCTTCAATGACCGAATGGTCATTAGGTCCCGAGGATTTTCCATAACTCTTCCTTCCATCAATTTACCCCTTCCACTAATTTACCCGAATAATTGACTCTTATACATAGCTCCTCTAATAACTACATTTATTCATAAGCAATCATCCATGGTCAATTATACTATAGGTAATTGATCGAACACCAAAACTAGAGAATAGGATTCATGAATAAATTCCTCACATTCGGCCAAGGATGAAAACATTCCCTTGTGTAAACTAAATTAATTTCCTTGCGAATTTATGCCACATCTTCTCATGTATCTAGATTTTCACTTGCACAATAACTATAGATTTACACCCATAGCCGAAAATCAAAACACAAGAAAAATGTTTTCATGAATATCCATCCTATTATTCGGCCAACTATGATGGTACCTTCAAGCCAAAATCAACAAAATCTTCTTACAAGTTCATGCCATTTCTTCTCATATTATCTAACTTATTAACACAACAAACTACAAAATTAGCACCCATGGCCGAATCTCATCTTACCAAAATTAACGAGCTTTGCTTGTTTCCAAAGAAAAATAATCAAGAAATCAAGCCATATCAAGATAGGTTATTAAAGTAAAGTTCAAACTCTTACCTATCCTAATACATGCAAGGGCCGAATGAAGAAGATGAAGGTTCTTCCCTTTCCTTGATGGTGTTTCGGGTAGATGATGAATAAGGGAAGAAGAAAGAAATTTTTCTTTTTGTTTAAATCAATATTCACCCATTTAGCATGCTTATCATATAATAATACTTAAGATAGAAAAAAATACATAGAAAGCATAATATTCTTGCATGCTTGCCGTCCACCTTGTTTAATTATGGGGAATTTGACATGCAAATCCCCATGTTTAATGGACAATTCACTTAGCTCCCTTTTTATTAATGCCCACTACATTGGTCCTTCTTGCAATTTAGACCTTTTTAACAAATTAAACATCAGATAGCTAAAATTTTCCACGAAATTTTCACACTTACTAAAACACACACATAACAAACACAAAACATAATATTATAATATCTCTTAGGCTCGGATTCGTGGTCCCGAAACCACCGTTCCGATTAGGGCCAAAATTGGTCTGTTACAAAATTAATAGTAACTATGAACACACTAACCTAGGACTAAATAACTACTAATTTATAATCATATTACAACTAAAACTAAAATAGAGAATTTACATAAAATAACTAAAGTGCATAAAATACTAAATACCAAATTAACTGTAACACCCCTCGTCCGAACAAGTTGTCGGTTCTGAACTACAGGATGCCACATTCATTTCCGGAGCAACTATCATTGATTATACAATTACTATCAGTCAAACATGTCATTATGTGTTAAACACGTTTACATTATGTTAAATAATCAATTCGAGCTCCAATCGAGTTTACGGAAGCTATTTTTTGACCTGAGCACAAAGTAGGACCAAATTGTAAAGTTTTTGAAATTTAGGGTCAACGTCGTGACGTCACCTTCTGCACGTTGTGACATCACTGAACAGTCTGTTACGTTATGACCTTAGGCCACTTGACATCATGATGTGACTCATTGGTGGTCAACGTTGTGATGTGGAAGGTTGTTCATCGGGACGTGGACTCTGCTTTTAGTAAAAATGAACCATTTGGTACCTATTTCAAAATTCTAAACCAAACCTAACCAACATGTACACCAAAATCCATTCAAAATTTACAATATTATGTACAAACACAAGTCATTTTCCATTCCAAAACAACACCAATTCAATATTAGCTCAACATATTAAAAATCATCCATTCAACCATATACCATATTTGTCAATCATCCGAGTATTCAAATATCAAACTTACGTTACCTAATCTATCTTTGAGCATGCCATTTCATATGCATTTTGCAACATTATACCATTAGCATAAAACTCATGCAAGTTCATTACCATATGTAATCCAAGCACCATTTCAAATATACTAGGCAAAGATTAAAGTAAACTTGCCAGAAGTATACATATTCACATATCATAATATACACTTTTTGACACCTATATACATGCCACAAAATAACTTCAAAATGGCCAAATAACTACTGAATTAAATGATAGGATAGTGTAATATTCAATCGATCAGCTTGACGAGTTTCTCAAAGTAACAATCTACAGGGAAAGGGAAAACAACGGGGTAAGCATATGTAATGCTTAGTTAGCTCATATGAAATTTACTTAACTTAACTTGAAATTACAACGAACTAAACATTTAAACATTTTGGCATTCAATATGGCATCCCTTGGCATACTTTATAGTATCATATGCATATAAACAAATACAACCGATAGGTTAGTCCACTTACATATCAAATTTATAGTACAAGTCATATATGTATACAACAATTCAATTAATAACATGTATTAACCAATTCATATTCAATTTGAAAGTATATGTAATTCAATTCATATTCAAATCATTTCAACAATTTCATTTCCATTAGGTTACCGATTTTATTCGAAAGAACCTTAGTAAATTGAACTCAGATACACGGGACTATAGTGCTTACACAAGTTGACAGTGATCAAGATTTCTCACACAAGCTAACATCATATCGAGTTTACCAGTTGCGAGGTGCCATAGCGTTTTCGAAGATAGACTTGAGATCTGGTTACTACCAGCTTAAGGTGGAGTCTGATGTGTTGAAGACCGTGTTTAGAACGAGGTATGGGCACTATGAGTTTTTGGTGATGCCATTTGGGTTAACAAATACGCCTGCATTATTCATGGACCTTATGAAGCGAGTGGTCCATCAATACTTGGATCATTGTGTTATGGTGTTCATAGATGAAATTCTGGTGTTTTTGTGAACAGAGGAAGAGCACGATACTCATCTGCGAACTGTGTTGCAAGTACTGCAAGAGAAGCAACTGTTCGCGGTGTTCATCAAGTATGAGTTTTGGCTCAAGAAAGTTGTGTTTTTGGGGGCACGTAGTTTCAGCTGAAGAGGTTCCCGTAGACCCAAAGAAAATTGAAGCCATTATGGAGTGGAGATTGCCAAGAACTGTTATTGAAGTGCGAATCTTCTTAGGGCTTGCAGGGTACTATCGTAAGTTTGTTGAGGGGTTCGCCACTATAGCAACACCCTTAAGAAGAGTTTGCATGGACAGAAGAAAAGCAGTAGAGCTTCGATAAACTTAAAGAGATCCTCACCAAAGCACTTATGTTGGTTTAAACAGAACCAGGGAAAAAAATAGTGGTTTACAGCGATGCCTCATAGACGGGGCTAGAATGCGTGCTAATGTAAGGACGGTGGTAGCTTATACTTTTAGGCAGCTGAAGGTCCATGACCGCAACTACCCAACCCACAATTTGGAGTTAATAGCAGTGGAGTTCATAGTTAAAATTTGGTGACATTACTTGTATGGTAAGAAGTGTACCATCTATATAGACCACAAGAGTCTCAAGTACTTGCTTAAGCAGAGGGAGTTGAATCTACGACAAAGAAGATGGATAGAGTTGCTGAAGGTTTACGAGTGTGTGGTAGAGTATCACCCTGACAAGACAAATGTGGTAGCAGATGCACTAAGTAGAAAGTATTTGAGTGAGTTGCAAGCTTTACTCGTGCAACTAAGTATGACAAGTGATATGGGATTGCTCGCGAAACTACAAGTGAGACCAATGTTGTCACAAGAAATCAAGGAGAAGCAAGCCTTTGATGGAGAGTTGGTAAAAAGGGTTTGCTAAGTGGAATAAGGAGTTCGAGGGGACTTCACACTAAATGAATAAGGGATGTTATGTTTTTGTGGAAGACTTTGTGTGCCTAGTGGCAGGGAGTTGCAACATGTTATCTTTAGTGAGGCTCACAATAGTCCGTACGCAATGCACCCTAATAGTAACAAGATGTACCATGACCTCCACGAACTCTATTGGTGGCCTGGTTTGGAACAAGCTGTTACAAACTTTGTGGCAAAGTGCTTAACTTTCCAGAAAGTTAAAAAAGAGCATCAATATCCTTTAGAACTGCTTCCGCCACTCAAGATTCTGAAGTGGAAGTGGGAAAGGATCACTATAGATTGTGCGTCAGGTTTTCCACTGACTACGACCAAGAAAGATGCTATTTGGGTGATTGTAGATCATCTTACAAAGAATTCACATTTCTTTGCTGTTCGCACAAGCTACAATCTTCAAAGGCTTGCAGAAATTTACATTGTTGAGATAGTGAGACTTCACGGCTTGCCAGTTTCCATTACTTCCGATCGAGATCATCGATTCACTTTGAGATATTAGAAGATTTTGCAAGAAGCTTTGAGTTCGAAGCTAATTTTAGTATTGCTTATCACCCTCAAACAGATGGGCAATTTGAGAGAGTGATACACGTGTTGGAAGACATGTTGCAAAGCTGTGCATTAGAGTTTGCAGGAACCTAGGAACTTTATTTACCTTTGGTAGAGTTTGCATATAACAATAGTTACCAAACAAGCATTTAGATGGCACCCTTTGAAGCATAGTATGGAAGGAGGTGTTGAACACCTCTATGTTGGGTAGAGTTGGATGAGAAGTGAATAGTTGGACCTAGGTTGGTTTGCGAGACTGAGGACAAGGTGAAAATGATATGTGAGAAGTTAAAAGCTGCTTCGGGCAGACAAAAGTTCTATGCTGATTTGAAATGGCGAGATATTGAGTACCAAGTGGGCAAGCATGTGTTTCTTAAGGTACCACCATAGAAGAAAGTCCTAAGGTTGGGTGTAAAGGAAAGTTAAGTCTGGGATTCATTGGTCCTTATGAAATGGTGGAAAGAATTGGTCCTATAGCATATCGACTTAAGTTACCCAACAAACTTGATCAAATTCATGATGTTTTCATGTGTCTATGTTGAGGAAATATCAAGTAGACCCATCCCATGTAGTGTCAGTAGATGACATTAATGTGCAACCTGATTTGTCATACAAGGAATAACTAGTGAAAATTCTGGCTCGCGAGGTGAAAGTATTGGGAAATAAGAAAATCCTTTGGTCATAGTGTTGTGACGAAACCATAAGACCAACGAAGCTACTTGGGAAATAGAAGAACCAATGAAGCAACAATATCTTTAATTGTTTGAAAGAGAACATTTCGAGGATGAAATGCCTTAAGTGGGGGAGAGTTGTAACATCCCGAGATAGCTCCTAAAAGTTTTGGCCTCGCAAGTGAGGGTTCACCAATGTTTCGGCAAACTGGGGGTTCACTAAAAGAATATTAGTAAGGAGTTCTCCAGAGATACGATGAAGTAGTGTATGCCAAATGGTGCAGTAAAGGGGTTCACCAGATTCATTGCAAGTTTTGTTCGCCAGTCAGTTTGGTGAGTTAGGGTTTGCCAGTTAAAGTCAAGTCAGACTTAAATTAGTAAATTAGGATATTGTGTATCTAGGATACTTTTCGTGCACGTAACTCATTTCCTAAGTCGAGTAGGGTATCCTAAGATTATAAAGACACTTAGTGCTTATAAATACAACCCTTATTCCATGAAAATTCTCTTATCGATTATTCTATTGTCAAGTCTCTATTCAGAATCAAGTTCGTAGCAACCAAGGTAAGTCTCTGTCCTATTAGGTTTGATTGTCTAGAAAGCTAGGTTCGCTCCTATGTTTGTGTATGTTATGTTTGTTTAGTAATTTGTCTATATTGATGTATGTATACTACAAATTAGATAGACCAACTACCAACAAGGATAAAGGCAAAAAGACACTTGTTTAAAATTCCTAGCTTTTCAGTGAGTGTTCAAGGATCGCTACATGTATGCTAACTATCATGTTTTTCAGTGCGAATGTTCAGGGTTTGTTATCATGTGTGAACTATTATGTTTTCAAAGAAACTTTGGGTTTTAAAAATAAGTTCCAAGAGTAAGATTTTCTAATAAAATTTGTTTTCAAGTTCTGAGACTCTAATTTCAAGTTATGCTTTTAAAGTTATGTTTTATGTGTGTTCCTATGTCAGCTAATATTTTAAGATATGTTGTTAAGGTACAATGTTTTTATAAGCTTTTTGTGCGGTCTCTATATGAACAAATGCTTTTATGCGAGCTCCTTATACGAGATCTTATATGTTGGATATAATTACATGCCATAGGATTGTGGAGGGATAAGGGAATGTCGAGGTATGCTCCATTCACAGGGACATGTTGGCGCACAGGAGAGTGTTTAGCTTATTGCTACACTTATGGGACATGTTAAAGACTCTCTGAGTCAAAAGTGAGGCGCTATAAGGAGATTCGCTTATCCAACAAAAGATAAGTGCAAGTGATTTTGAACAAGTTTTCATGAAACTGTTATTAACAGTACAAGTATAAGAACAAGAACAAGAACAAGTACAAGAACAAGAACAAGAACAAGTACAAGAACAAGAACAAGAACAAGAACAAGAACAAGCACATGTTTATGTTTTTAAGTTTTCCTTTCAGGAACAAGCCAAGTTTTTAAGTATGATTTTTTAACAAAGTACTTGCAAATCTATTTTCAAACTTATATGTTTTTTTGACAAGCAGGTAACTGCGAACTGGGTCTTGCAACCTTAGGGTGAGCCCTGCTTGCAAAATAGTTTTTGGAACTAAGCTTATGTTTTAAACTTTGTATATTCTTAAAGCATGCGTTGATGTTTCTTGTATATTCACTGAGTTCTCAATGAACTCATCCACTCTTCTCTTACTTCGTAGGAAAGTAAGTTGTAGATGGCAGTGGCGAGGTAGATGACTTGGGCGAGGCTAATCGCTAAACATATATTTACGAACCCGAGAAAAAGGCAATGGGGGTTATTTGTGTGGGTTTAGTTTTATTATAGTTTGGTACTGTTATTGAAACAATTTCCTTAAGTTTAATTTTAGTTATTCTACGAAACCTTGAGAATAAACTCTTGTTGCTAATTTCTTGTTCTCGGTATAAATAAAGTTTGATGTTTCCTTATTTCTCCTTGAATGTGTGCCATGTTGTATTCTTTTAAATTTTGTCAAAGTATGTCTTAATCCCACATGCTAGGCAGTTATATTGTGAAATACTTTTTCATGCGACCCTTTATGCTTGTGACCCCCAATATGCATGTGAACTCTCAATAGTAATAACCTTACTCTTTAGCAAGCCCTATAAAAGTGTTAAAACCCTTACATAAATTACTCCTTTTTTTGCAAAGCTTGTTTTTTATGCAAACCCGGATATGTATGATTATGTGCAAACTTAGGAAGTATGCGAACCTCAAATACTTTGTGAACCCGTGTTGTTGTGCAAACTCATGCTTTATGTTGTTATGCAAACTCATGTGTTACTTAGATATGCAAACATATGCTGCATGATGTATGAGAACCTTAATAATAAATTCTAAGCACTCGTGTACTTATGTCTAAATGTGTCTACCCTAAAACACACTATTTATATCTTCATGCAAACCCTTTCCTCTATTTGTTTGATAAGCTTTCATGTTATAGATTCTATGGGTGATTTTATTTTGCTTCTGTGTTATAACTTAGCACATTATACGTTGTATATATGTGGTGTGTTGGAGGTTAGGTTGGGAGTTAATGGAAGTCACTCCAGTGACTTATGTAGCTCGCCAGATTTGAGTTGAACCAATTCGGCCGGGTATGGGGTGTTACATTCACATCATAGGATAACCACATATTTATACACCAATTACCATTCTTAACATTTTATTTTCATCTAACTAAATGGCTAACCAGGCAATACTGCCCTTTCTTTTCCCTTTAACAATCATCACATGGTTATTCCAGAACAGCTAACCATCAGTACTATTCTCTTGGTAGATACTACTTAGTGATCTTACTTTTGTTGGATTACCATTCTGAGTTTGCTAAATCAGATCATGGATTAAATAATATCCTGAATCAAGTCAATAAAAACCCCTTTTGATGAAGCAGACATTAGATTTTTCAAGGTAACAACATATCCAATTCCATAAAGACCTAGAACAAGGTATAATACTATTTAGTTATGGAGAATTCCAAATAAGTCAAATTTAATCTTACATAGCATTGACAAACTCAGACCAATAGATATTTATCTCTCACAATTACGAATATGCCCATAATTGAAACTGACAAATTACCATAGCGAATACCCTCTATGCACCTACAGATTCATACTTTTTTTCAGAATACTTCCTCTTAAGATTCCTTCGATATATCACAGAACTAATCATACCAAAATAAGTCCAAAATAGCATACATTATCATAAAATTTTCTATTAGAGAATCCCAAAGTACCTCCATAACTTACCACAATTGTGATACATAAATCATCGCATAGATTTAGCAGAGTCTACCATAGGGGCCAAATAGAAATTGCCACAAAGGCAGCATACAAAATACGGTACAAAGGTTTTCCCATCATCGCCCTAGGACATGCAGAAAAACTCTGTTGATAAATGCGGCTCATTCGCTCTTTTGAGAATGTGTTATGGCCATGGACTTTCTTCAAATTTGTCAAAAAAAATTCGTGTTTACTCTCATGATGAACTTTATCATATACCACCGCGATGTCAAAACTCACTTCACAATATCTCCCAACACTCTGATACACCCATTTCTCCACCTTTTTCAACCACACATCATATATCTAATGTAAGTACACATCCAAATAGGTTATACTAATCTTCTTAACCAAACCATTCTTTTATATATATTACACACGCATCAACCGATCGTATAACACAGTATACATCATAGGTACACACACATAGATACTTCATAGAATTACATGCACCCATACATACAATTTATAATATACTTGATTCATAAGGACACTATACCAAAATCTCATCTATATATTTTTAACAGTCATTTAGGCACTCATGCATCGTTATTGAAACATTGATCACAAAAGATCTATCAAGAAAGACTTGTAGGTGTTTATACTAGGGGCTCACCTGATACTAACCTAAATTGTAGCTCAAATATCCAGACTTGAACATCATCATGACCCAACAGCCACAACTGCTTAAATAACATATATTTTCCATTAAAACCTATTTACATACATTTATGCTAGTATCTCAAACATAGATAATCCCCATGCAAGGTATTGTATTTATAACTTACTGTTTATATAACTTTTGATAAACCGTAATTGTAACATATCTTAATCCGACATTTAGCATACTTTCGAATGATTTATCCCTTGATTTATGTTAAAAGGTGCTCGTAATCCTTTCTTTTCATGTCTTATACTCAGGAAAGCACCCGAGGATAAAAAGAATGAGATATGGGCCTAAAACAGACCTAATTGGGCCAAGGAGGAAATTGACACGGCCTAAACTTAAGCCCACACGGCCGTGCCTCATTAAACCACTAGAACACAGCCTGATCCCAATCCACAGAGCCGTGCCCCACTCGACAGTCTCGAATGCGGCCTGGCCACGACTTACACGGGCGTGTGCCATGGGCGTGTCCCTGCCGCGGCCAAGAGGAATTGTACTCGGAAAAGGATACTTGAAGGCAAAGAAACACATTCCAAAGCCTATTCAAACACCCTAGTAGGAATTCTACTTGAATTAGGATACTTAGGGGCCAAGTAAGGCATCTCAAAGTCTATATAAACACCCAAGGGTGCAACTTGAAGGGGAGTTCGGCAGAAGCCTTCTGCCAGGGCTTTTGTCAGGGCGGTTAGCTCGGCTAAGGAGCCAAGCCGAAAAGGTCAGAGTTGTGGGAATTACTCGAAGATAGCCAGTTGATCCATATCTAGAAGCCAAAATTCTACTCAAGACGACGAATCTCTCCTTCAATTCCTTCAGGGAGTTTTAGGGATTTCTTATGTTTTGTTTTATCTTTTCTTCTGAGATGTTTTCTTTATTTGATATGAACTAAACCCTTCAGATACCTGAAGGGGATGAAACCTGGATGAATCTTGTTATTGTTTTCTGAACTATAAGATAAATACTTGATTTGTTCTTAATTATGTGCGCTTAATTCTTGTGTTAATGTTTCCGGGATATTGATTCAAGTAAGATGTTCTTAGGTGGAGGAGCAAAAGTCCCTGCTTAAGAATAGATCTAGCATAATTAAAGCGGAGTCGTTCGCGCGCCTAGAGATAGGGTAACGAGATTTTGCCAGATTAGGGTGAAACCTAATATGGGAATCAACAGATCGAGTTAATGCGATTCTAGGGGTTTTAATTAGAAAGAGATTTCAATTAATCAACCTAGGGTTAGTTATTATTCGCTTCGAGAGAGGGTTTAATATAACTTAGGGAATCCTACGGATCAAGTCAAGTGAATAAATCTATGGTTCAGGGTTAAATAACAAGTGAAGTCTAGGTGGATTCTTCCTGAGGGTATCGTCTTAGATCAACTAAGTCTTTCTTCAAGTTATTTCCCAATTCATTCTTTTTGCCTTTGCGTCTTTAGCTTAGTGGTAGTTAGATTAGATTTAAACAACTTCACTTATTTTAGGCTAAGCAATAAAAAGAAGGTTAGTATTAGTACTTTTAGTTCCTTTGGGTTTGACAATCCGGTCTTGCCTAAGCTATACTCCTGTTTGATAGGTACACTTCCCTTTAATCGTTGTTAGAGTTAGTTTGCAGGTTCGATCATTCTCTTTATAAATTTTAAGACTCTGATTCCAGCGATCAAGTTTTTGGCGCCGTTGCCGGGAAACTAAAATATTAAGAACGTTTAATTTTTATTACTTTAGCCATTTATTATTATTATTATTATTGCAATTTATTTTCATTATTATTTTTTATTTTTCATTTTTATTTTTTTACTTTGCTAATTTTTTTAAAATTTTTGGCAGATAATTTTAGTTTAAAAGAGATGGCACTGAATAATTATCAGTGGCAATTCATGAGGACAGATCCAACAAAAGCAGTCGATATCTACAACCTCGACCCAGTACATCCAGTTATGCAGTACAAACCAAGTGGAGGCATGGCGAATCCTGAGTACCCACCCTACGGATATGGCATGGAGAACGAACTAGTCCATTATATGGGTAGCTATCCTAGACTTCAAAATAATTTTTATGGTAACACTTATAATGCAGGTTGGAGGTACCATCCCAATTTCTTGTGGGATGATCAAAATAGCCAAAGACAGGAACTTCCTCCAAATTTTCAACAACCACCTTACCAACAGGAAGAGGAGTCGAACCTGGAAAAGATGCTGGCAAAATTCATAGCAGCCACAGAAACCCGTCCCCAAAAAACAGAGACAACGTTCGATAATCAACAAGCATCGATCAAAGAGATCAAGAACCAAGTTCAGGAAATTACTAAGTTAGTTGGACAACTTGCAAAGTTAATGTCCGAACGACCGCAAGGGCGTCTACCAAGCAACACAGAGATTAACCCAAAGGAGCAAATCCAAGCCATAACAGCTCAGAAGAGTATAGGGTTAGATGAACCCAATTCAATACAAGAACACAAGGTAGACGAAGGTAAAGTTGAGGTAACACAAGAAAAGCCAAAACCAATAATCAAAGAGTACCAACACCGCATACCTTATCCCGAAGCAATGAAGAGAGACGATACAGAGGAACAGTCCGGATTAACTTACCGTTTCTCGAAGCTCTTTCGCAGATACCTGATTATAGAAAATTTTTAAAAGAGCTGTTGACAAACAAACGGAAACTAGACGAGGCATCGCATGTGGAGCTAAACGCAATGTGCTCAGCAATTCTACAAAATAAACTGCCATGGAAATTAAAAGATCCAGGGAGTTTTACAATTCCATGTTTAATTGGTAGTTTATCTATTGATAATGCTTTAGCTGATTTAGGGGAAAGCATCAATGTTATGCCTTATAAAATGTTTAAACAACTAGGTCTAGGGAAGCCCAGACAAACTAGGATGAGCATTCAGTTAACTGATAAAACTATCAGAATTCCTAGGGGTATAATAGAAAATGTTCTAATCAAAATTGATAAATTCGTATTCCCAGTAGATTTTGTTGTCTTAGACATGAATGAGGAGAATTTGATTCCTTTAATTTTAGGAAGACCCTTTCTAGCAACTGCCAGGACTAAAATTGATGTTGGTACAGGAGAATTCATTCTTCGTGTAGGTGATGAATCAATCAGTCTACAAGCTCTTGACTCGGCCAGGACATCAAGTGATGAAGGTGAGAAAGTAAATTCAGTTGATAATCAAATTGTTCAACTTTCACCACAGGAAACACCACAAGGCTACAAACCTAAGCCGAATCATGGGCCCCATGCCGACAAAGAAGAAATACATGAGGAACGAAGCCTTGAGGTCGACAAATTAGAAGAGTGGACGACACACTTTAAAGAGGAATCGGAACCACATGAAGTAAAACCGAAGGAACCCCCAGACGAGCTGATAGGAACAACAAATCACTTCAAAATAGGGGATCAAATATTGATGAATAAGGAAGACCCTCGAATCACCACTTTAGACATCAAAACAAATGAAGAAATCACTTTTAAAGTACTTAATGTCTTCCTATACGGGACAGTTGAGGTAAGCAATCCTAAATTCAGCACTTTTGAGGTAAACACTACTCGACTTAAACTTTATATCAAAAATCGAGTTGATCGCATGAGAAAGGATTTCACCTCCTCAAACCACCATGACCATACGAATGAGAGGTAAAGTCTAGCTTAAGACTATAAACGAGCGCTTCTCGGGAGGCAACCCGAGCACTAACCCTGTTTTCATTTTTCTTATTTTTATTTTTATTTTTATTTTCCCTTTTTAGCATTCAAATAAACCAAAAGTGCAGATTTCTAGGCCACACGGCCTTGCACACGGTAGTGGCCGCGGCCGTGTGGGCACCACTGATTTAGCTTAAGATACAATAAAATCAGGACAGCTGCCTCGAGGATTCAATTTCAAACGGTTCGAGACGCTTTCCCACGTTCACCTCCAATCCTATCCGGTTTCTTTTCTTTGACTTCATCCAAAATTCAGGAAGTTTCACTTCTCTCTCCATCTTATGATTTTATGATTATTTTGATATTATCTATCTTTGTACATTGAGGGCAATGTAAAACTTAAGTGTGGGGGGTTAACTATACTATTATTTGAAAATCCGAGAATTATGCCTTGTTTAAAAGTAAAGTTTCTCATATTATGATTAGAATAAAATTTCCCTGATTTATGAATTTTATTGATATGTTTTGGATTAAGTCATTTATAATTGTGCATTGATGATTAAATTTGAAGGACACTAGAGAATCAAGCATGATAAGTCTTTTTCAGAAATTTAAAATTTTTAGGTTGTTGAGCTGAATCTGAATATTATCTTGATGTTTGAAATTTACAAGGTTGATGTCAAAACACCCATAAATTTTGTGAGATTTTGAGCCTATTAGAGCATATATTCTTTTTCATGCTCACTTTATTGATTATGAGTGTGTCAACTTTGAACTGTTATTCTAGAACTTGCCTTGATTATACATGTTAAGACCACAATTATGATTTGATACATCGAGATGATAAAGGCACCTAGGAATTAGCCCACTTACTCCACTAAACAACCTACCTCCATAATTAACCCCTAGTGAACCCCGTTGATCCTAACAACCATTTTTATTGACTCACCCACTAATAACCAAAAAACCCTTTGTATTTGTTATCACCATTCCTTTTGACTACCCTCATATCGAGATTTGATTTGATGAGTTGCCTACCTGTTATCTTTATTTTAAGTAATAAATTCATTCCTTATTATGTGATATTTGATTTGTTCTTAAAAAAAATGAAGTATATTCAGTATTAGTTCAACTAAGTGAGCTTACATGTTGAAATTCCACATCTTGAGGAAAAAGCTCGTATTATTAGTTTTCAATTGATGTAATTATTTAGGATTAGTTCATTTTTCTAAGTTAGGTAATTTGTCAATTCAATCTCGATTCTAACCTTCTAATTCAGCCTATATCCATACCTTTAAGCCTAGCCCCGTTACAACCCTGATAAAAACCTTTTGGTTTGTTTAACATCTCATTTTACAGTGGTGGAGATTTGATTTTTAGGCAAGCCTATGGGATTAACTTTTCGGGTTCGACTTATGAGTGCTCTTTTACTGAACCTTAAACACTTAGAGTGGTTTGAGTGAATCTTTTGTGAGGATATCAATCCTTGTCAGTTTTGAATTAAAAGGTAATTATTCAGATAAGGGGAGACACCTACGTTTTCGTGATACAAATGTATGACCTATCTTGATTGAATCTTTAGGACTCTTTGAATTGAATTATCCATGTATAAATTATCTACGAATTATGATGAGACATTGTTGATAAGAATTATGAATTATGGAAAGTTCGTTTCAATTGTAAGTTGAGAATTTTCCTTGAGGACAAGCAAAAGCTTAAGTGTGGGGGTATTTGATAAACTGTAATAGTAACATATTTTAATCCCACATTTAGCATACTTTTGGATGATTTATCCCTTGATTTATGTAAAAAGGTGCTCCTAATCCTTTCTTTTCATGTCTTATACTCAGGAAAGCCCGAGGATAAAAAGAACGAGATATGGGCCTAAAACGGACCTAATTGGGCCAAGGAGGAAATCGACACGGCCTAAACTTAAGCCCACACGACCGTGCCACATTAAACCATTAGAACACGGCCTGATCCCAATCCACACGGCCGTGCCCCACTTGACAGTCTCGAACACGACCTGGCCACGACTTACACGGGCGTGTGCCATGGGCGTGTCCTTGCCGCGGCCAGGAGGAATTGTACTCGGAAAAGGATACTTGAAGGCAAAGAAACACATTCCAAAGCCTATTCAAACACCCTAGTAGGAATTCTACTTGAATTAGGATACTTAGGGGCTAAGTAAGACATCTCAAAGTCTATATAAACACCCAAGGGTGCAACTTGAAGGGGAGTTCGGCAGAAGCCTTCTGCTAGGGCTTTTGTCAGGGCGGTTAGCTAGGCCAAGGAGCCAAGCCGAAAAGGTCAAAGTTGTGGGAATTACTCGAAGATAGCCAGTTGATCCATCTCTAGAAGCCGGAATTCTACTCAAGACGGTGGATCTCTCCTTCAATTCCTTCAGGGAGTTTTAGGGATTTCTTATGTTTTGCTTTATCTTTTCTTCTAAGATGTTTTCTTTATTTGATATGAACTAAACCCATCAGATACCTGAAGGGGATAAAACCTGGATGAATCTTGTTATTGTTTTCTGAACTATAAGATAAGTACTTGATTTTTTTCTTAATTATGTGCGCTTAATTCTTGTGTTAATGTTTCCGAGATATTGATTCAAGTAAGATGTTCTTAGGTGGAGGAGCAAAAGTCCCTGCTTAAGAATAGATCTAGCATAATTAAAGCGGAGTCGTTCGCGCGCCTAGAGATAGGGTGACGAGATTTTGCCGGATTAGGGTGAAGCCTAATATGGGAATCAACAGATCGAGTTAATGCGATTCTAGGGGTTTTAATTAGAAAGAGATTTCAATTAATCAACCTAGGGTTAGTTATTATTCGCTTCGAGAGAGGGTTTAATATAACTTAAGGAATCCTACGGATCAAGTTAAGTGAATAAATCGTATGGTTCAGGGTTAAATACCAAGTGAAGTCTAGGTGGATTCTTCCTGAGGGTATCGTCTTAAATCAACTAAGTCTTTCTTCAAATTATTTCCCAATTCATTCTTTTTGTCTTTGCGTCTTTAGCTTAGTAATAGTTAGATTAGATTTAAATAACTTCACTTATTTTAGGCTAGACAACAAAAAGAAGGTTAGTATTAGTACTTTTAGTTCCTTTGGGATCGACAATCCGGCCTTGCCTAAGCTATACTACTGTTCGATAGGTACACTTGCCTTTAATCGTTGTCAGAGTTAGTTTGCAGGTTTGATCATTCTCTTAATAAATTTTAAGACTCTGATTCCAGCGATCAACTTTTAATAGTCGAGACTTTCAAAAACATACATACAGAGCCATAGTACTTACTACAGAATGGAAACACCATTGATCAAATTCTTTTAGCTTAAAGGAGAAGAGATACCATTTTATTTAGAAAGAAATTTAAAGAGTAAGATTGAAGAAGGAAGAAATTTTCTCAGAACCCTACTCACACATATATATTACCCATTTCCGCTTAGTGGAACTGAACAAGTGTCACTATTTAAATTTTTTCCTTTTTAATGGCCTACAACTTCAGAGAAAAACATAAATGAAAATCCTGCATAATGGATGTTAGACCAGTCAAGTTAGAGAGTTGCTAACCAGATTACTTTATAACCCAGCCAACATCGTACTCAAACAACAAGGTGTACTTTACATTTGGCAGTATCTCATACCGTGGTTACCTTTTTTCTTAACACCATCTTTTTCTTTAAATAGTCGAATAATCTGAAATAGAATCTTCACTTAATTACATGATAGTTACTATACACCCATTCTTATTCGCCAAAAGATATAAATTGGCGAATTACACTTCACCAAATAAACAAATTCACGACTACATGCCTTTATCTTAGATCCTTTAGACTTGGGGTGTGACAGGAAGAACTCAGGCTTAAGAGAGACCCTCCTACTGTGACGAAGCTCCCTATGTTGCTAATCATTTGCAAGTCTACTATTAGGAGTTGGCTCTCGAAATGTTTTTGTAGGGTGTTTTATATTTCCGGAAAGCTCCTCGAGTACCTCTTTACTCTAAGGTTTGAAGTCATTCATGTAACTTTCTTCAAGGAAAGTAGCATGAGTTGACATTATAATAGTTTGCTCTTTTGAGTTATAAAACAAACCACCTATTGTTCCTTTTGGATATCTTACAAACATGCACAATTGTATCAGTGAGTCAGACTTCTTCGCATATTTATCCAATACATGGGCCAGACATCCCCAAATCCTAAAATGATTAAGATTCGGCTTGCGACCATGCCAAAATTCGTATGGGTTTTTTGATGCTACCTTAGTTGGCACATAATTTAGAATATAACAAGTCGTTTGTACAATGTATCCCCGGAAAGAGATTGACAGCTTCGAATAACTTAACATCGAACGTACCATGTCTAAGAACATTCAATTTCTTCTTTCTGCCACATCATTTTGTTATGGAGTGCCCAACATGGTTAACTAGGACGAAATATCATTCTTTATGAGGTACCCTAAGAACTCATCGTATAAGTATTCCCCACTTCGATCGTATCGAAGTGTCTTTATGGGTAAACCTAGTTGTTTCTCCACTTCCGCACAACACTCTTTGAATTTATCAAATGTTCCACTCTTGCGGTGCTATAGGTATACATATCCATATCTGGAATAGTCATCAATAAAAGGTTACATAATATTCATAACCACCTCTTACACTAACACTTATGCGGCCACATATGTTAGTGTACACAAGTTTTAGGGGTTTTTCGGCCCTTATTACTTTTGCATTAGAAGATCGCTTAGTCATCTTACCTTCCAAGCAAAATTCACATTGTGGAAGATTAACTTCATAAGTGAACTTACGATGTCGTCTTTCAAAAGTATAGTGATTCTTTCTTGGTTAATATGACCAAGTCTCAAATGCCAAAGGTACGCCTCTTTAGAGTGAGAAGTTTTAAGTCTTTTATTCGATATTTCAGTCTCAAGCAATGTGTACATCTTTGGTTTGATAGAATGACATCCATCCATTACAGATGAGATTGTGATTTCTAAATATTGTGATTATATTATTAAAAGTCATGGTCAAGTCATCTTTATATAAGCATACAACAAAAAACTAAGTTTCTTTTGAAACTTGGTACATAGAAAACGTCTCTTAAAATAATTTTCCTAAAATTATCAAAATAAATATGTACATCTCCCACTGCTCCAGGTGCCACACTTGTCTTGTTCTTGATTTGCAATGATAAGCTCTTATCTCTATTGATCGTGTATGTCAGAGTCTTAAAAATTTATAAAAAGAATGATCGAGCCTGAAAACTAACTGTGACAACGATTGAGGCAAGTGCACCTATCGAATAGTAGTATAGCTGTGGCAAGACCGGATTGTCGAACCCAAAGGAACCAAAAGTACTAATACTAACTTTCTTTTTATTATTTAGCCTAAGAATTAAAAGAATTTGTTATCTAATATAAAACTAACTAACTACTAAGCTAAAGATGAAAAGACAAAGAGAAGGAATAGGGGAAATACTTGTGGAAAAAAAACCAATTGATTAAGACAATACCCGAGGAAGAATCCACCTAGACTTCACTTGTTATCTAACTCTGAACCAGACGATTTATTCACTTGACTTGATCCGTAGGATTCCCTAATTTATATTAATACCTCTTTCGAGGCTACTAACGTCTAACCCTAGGTTGATTAATTGATATCTCTTTCTAATTAAAACCCCTAGAATTGCATTAACTCGATCTATGGACTCCCATATTAGGTTTGACCCTAATCCAGCAGATTTTCGTCATCCTATTTCTAGGGTTGCGTTCAACTCCACTTAACTATGCTAGATCTACTCTTAAACAGGGACTTTTGCTCCACTGCCTAAGCACATCAATACTCGAATCAATATCCTGGAATATCAAAACAAGAATTAAGAACACATAGTTAAGAACAAATCAAGTATTTATCATATAGTTTAGAAAACAATAACAAGATCCGTTTTAGGCTTCATCCCCCTCAGGTATCTGAGGGTTTAGTTCATAATCATAAAAGAATACATCTCAAAAGAAAAGATAAAACAAAACATAAGAAAACCCTGAAACCCCCTGAAGGAATTGAAAGAGAGATCCTCTGTCTTGAGTATAACTCCGGCTTCTTAAGATGAATCAACTGGCTTTCTTTGAGTGAATCCCACAATTCTAGCCTCTCTGGCTCGGCTCCTTGGCCTAGCTGGATGCCTAACTGGACTCCCTTTGAAGGTTGGCCTCTAGAGTGTTTATATAGGCTTTTCGAATAACTTTTTTTTGCCTCTAAGTACCCTAATCCGAATGAAACTCTTCTTGTCACGACAGGGACACGCCCATGGCACACGCCCGTGTGAATCGTGGCCAGGTCGTGTTCGAGACTATTAAGGAGGCACGACCGTGTGGTCTTGGGCCCAGGCTGTGTCAATTTCGTGCTTTGGCCCATTTGCTCCATTTTAAGCCCGTTTCTTGTTCTTTTCATCCTCCGATGCTTTCCTAAGTATAAAACATGAAAACAAAGAATTAAGAGCACCAAATTCCACAATTCAAGGCTTAAGTCATCCAAAAGTATGCTAAATGTGGGATTAAAATATGTTTATATTACGGTTTATCAAATACCCCCACACTTAAGCATTTGCTTGTCCTTAAGCAAAATTCTCAACTCACAATTAAAATGAACTTCCTTGATTCATAATATTCATCAATAATGTTTCGTCATAATTCATAGATAATTCATACATTGATAATTTAAGTAGAAGGGTCCTAAAGATTCAAACAATCAAAGTCATACATTTATAGCCCGAAAGACATTAGGTGTTTTCCCTTACCTAAATAATTACCCTTAATTCAAAATCGACAAGAGTTGACATCCTCGCTAAAGATTCACTCAAATCACTCAAAGTGTTTAAGGTTCAAAATTAAGTGCTCAAAAGTCGAACATGAAAAGTTAATCCCATAGGCTTGCCTGAAAATCAAATCTCCACCACTATAAAATGCGATGATACACAAATGAAAAGGTCTTTAAAAAGGGTTGTAATGGGGCTCGGGTTAAAGGTGTGGAGAAAGGCTGAATTAGAGGGTTAGAATCGAGATTGAATTGACAATTTACCTAACTAGAGAAATGAGTTACTCCTGAATAATTATATCAATGAAACACTTGTAATACTAATAATATGAGCTTTTTCTTCAAGATATGGAATTTTAACATGTAAGCTTACTTAGTTATAGAACTAATAATGAATATACTTCGATTTTTTTAAGAACAGATCAAGTTAATAATGAGAAAGAACTTTCACAACTGAAATATAGATCATAGTTAAGAATCTGTTCAAAATGAAATCTCGATATAAGGGTGGTCAAGAGGAATGGTGATAACAAATACAGACCGGGTTTTGGGTTAATATTAGTGGGTGAGTCAATAAAAAGGGTTGTCAGGATCAAATGGGTTCACTAGGGGTTAATTGTGAGGGTAGGCTTTTAGTGGAGTGAGTGGGTTAAATCCTAAGTGCCTTTATCATCTCAGTATATCAAATCAATTGATGTGGTCTCGACATGTAGAATCGAAGCAAGTTTTAGAATAACAACTCAATGTTGACACACTCATAATCACAAGGTGAGAACGAAAGGATGTATGCTCTAAAAGGCTCAAAATTTCACAAAAATTATGGGTTTTTGATGTCAACCTTGTAAATTTCAAACTTCAAGGTAATAATTAGATTCAGGTAGACAACCTAACAAAATTTTAATTTTTTCTTGAAAATAGACTTATCATGCTTGATTCTCTAGTCTCCTAAAGTTTAAATCATCACTGCACGATTATCAATGACTTAATCCAAAACATATCAATACACATCATGACTCATAGGAATTTCATTCTAATTAGTAATATGAGAAAATTACTTAAAGACAAGATATCATTCATGGATTTGAGAATAATGCAGAAAGTTAGGCACTTTCACGAAATAAATATTCACCCCCCACACTTAAGATGTACATTGTCCTCAATGTACAAAGATAGATAATAGAAAAATAGTAATAAAATCATAAGATAGGGAGAGAAGTGAAACTTCTTGAATTTTGGATGGAATCAATGAAAAGGAACCGAATAGGAATTGCCAGAGGTGATCTTGGGGGAGCGACTCGAACCGTTTGAAATTGAATCCTCGAAGCAGCCGACCTGATTTTATTGTATCCTAAGCTAAATCTAAATGGCATGAAGAATAAGAAGAAAATAATAAAGAAAGTAAAAAGAAAATAAAAATAAGAATAAAAGTAAAAAATGGAAAATGGATATGTGTTTAAAAAGAATGGGTAAAGGGGACGAAGACTTTGAGGGGGGAAGTGAACAGAAGAAGGGGATTTGAAATAGAGGAATGGTCCATGCCCATGCCCTGGGCGTGTTATGTTACACGGTCGAATCGCATGGCCGTGTTGACCTTCATGCAATTATCCCACGCCCGTATAAAAGGGTTTGCACACTCGTGTTGCTTAATCAGTGTCGGCCACGGCTGAATCACACGGCCGTGGTATTTTGGAGGGGGCCGTGGCTTGAAGATATTTTTCGTCCTGTTTCATACTATCTTTGCCATGTCAGTACGTACTTCCGTAGTATCCACACGGCCACGACCACGGCCGTGTGTAAGGCCGTGTGATGTAGAAATTTGCACTTTAGCCAGTTTATAGTTAGGTACTGAAAAGGAAAAATAGAAGTAAAAGATAAAAATGTAAAAATTAATGGTGTTATTGCTCGGGTTGCCTCCCGAGAAGCGCTTGTTTAAAGTCTTAAGCTAGACTTACCTCTCATTCGCACGTTCATGGTGGTTTGAAGAGTTGAAAGTCTTTCCTCATGCTATTAGTCCTATTATCAGTATGTAATTCGAGTCGAGTAGCGTTTACTTTAAAAGTGCCGAATGGGAAAACATTGAGTACCCTAAAAGTGATTTCTTCGTTTGTATTAGGGTCAGGAGGAGGTATTCGAGGGTCTGCCTTATCTAACAATACCTGATCTCTGATTTTAAATTCGTTTGTCCCACGGACTGGTGTTGGCTCTACTTTATGTATTCCTAATTTCTCCTTAAAGTGTGGCTTCCACTCGTCTAGTTCATTGATCTGAAGCCTTCGTTCCTCATGAGTTATTTCTTTGTTGGTATGAGGTCTAGGGTCTGGCTCAATTGAGTAGTTTCGTGGTGCTTCCTGAAAAGAAGGTTTAATCGAGTGGTTATTAATAGAATTTATGTTCTCACCTTGACTACTCGATGTCCTAGCTGAGTCAAGAGCCTGGAGATTGATTGATTCGTCACCTACACAAAGTATGAGTTCACTTGCGTTGACATCAATTTTAGTCCTGGCAGTTGCTAAAAAGGGTCTTCCTAAAATTAAGGGGATACTATTGTCCTCATCCATGTCTAAAATGAAAAAGTCTATTGGGAATACGAATTTATCAATTTTCACAAGAACATCTTCAATTATACCCCTAGGAATTCTAACAGTTGTATCAGCTAATTGAAAGCTCATCCTAGTTTGTTTGGGTTTCCTAGACTTAGTTGTTTAAACATTTTATAAGGCATAACGTTTATGCTTGCCCTAGATCAGCTAAAGCTTTATCAACAGATAAACTACCAATTAAAAATGAAATTGTAAAACTCCCTGGATCTTTTAATTTTCGTGGTAGTTTGTTTTGCAACATTGCTGAGCACATTGCATTCAGTTCCACATGTGATTCCTCGTCTATCTTCCGCTTGTGTGTTAACAGCTCTTTTAAGAATTTCCTTGAGTCTGGCATCTGCGAAAGAGCTTCAAGAAACGGTAAGTTAATATGTAATTTCTTTAAAAGTTTATGAAATTTACTGAATTGTTCGTCTGTGTTGTCCCTCTTCATCGCATCAGGATAAGGTATACGAGGTTGGTACTCTTTAATTACCGATTTTGGCTTCTCGTGACTTACCTTGACCTTACCATTCTCTACCGAATTCTCTTGGCTTAATTTAGGCTCATCTAACCCCACACTATCCTGAGTTGTTATAGCTTGAAATTGCTCATTTGGGTTAGTCTCAGTGTTGCTTGGCAAGCTGCCTTGTGGTCGTTCTGAGATCAGCTTAGTGAGTTGCCCTAATTGGTTCTCGATACCTTGAATCGATGCTTTTTGATTTTTAAGTGTTGTTTCGGTGTTTTCAAAATGTGTTTCAGACACCGCTATAAATTTTGATAGCATCTCCTTACGGTTCAGTTTTTTTTCCTGTGGGTAGGGATGTTGTTGGAAGTTTGGAGGAGGTTGTTGTCTCTGGTTTCCTTGACCAACCCATGAAAAATTGGGGTGGTTCCTCCAACCTGGATTATAGGAATTACTATAAGGGTTATTTTGAGATTTAAAATTGTTACCCATATAGTGAACTTGCTCGTTCTCAGCGCTCGGGTTGTAAAGTGAATATTCTGTATTGCTCATCTCTCCTCTATTCGTATCGCACTGCATGACTGGATGTACCTGTAAAGAATCACATACGCCATCGATCTTTTTATTTAACAGTTCTACCTGATTTGATAGCATGGATATTGCGTCGAGGTTGAAAACACTGGCTGCTTTTATTGGCTTTATCCTTGTGACTTGCCACTGATAGTTATTCAGTGACATCTCTTCAATGAATTCATAGGCAGCTTCAGGTGTTTTGTTTTTCAATGTTCCGTCGGTGGCTGAATCAATTAATTGTCTTGTTGAAAGGTTCACCCCGTTGTAAAAAGTTTGGACCTGTAGCCATAAGGGTAATCCATAGTGTGGGCACCTTCTCAATAGATCTTTGTATCTCTCTCATGCGTCATAAAGTGTCTCTAAATCCATCTGCACAAAAGAAGAGATATCATTCCTCAACTTGGCCGTTTTAGCCGGTGAAAAATATTTCAATAAAAATTTTTCGGTCATCTGATCCCATGTAGTGATTGATCCTCGTGGAAGAGAATGCAACCACAGTTTGGCTTTATTTCTCAAAGAAAAGGGAAATAACAGAAGAGAGCTGGCATCATCAGAAATGCCATTTATTTTGAAGGTTTCATAGAATTCTAGAAAATTCACTAAGTGTGTGTTAGGATCCTCATCCTGCAAACCATCAAACTGAACAAACTATTGTATCATCTGTATAGTGTTAGGTTTCAGTTCAAAATTATTTGCAGTAATAGTAGGCCTAACAATACTTGACTCAGTTCCTGTTAAATTAGGTGTAGCATAATCATACATAGTTCGAGGAGCATGATGTTCGGCCGCCTCTGGAGGTAGCGGATTATTCTCAGCCATCTCTTCGATGGTATTGATTTCGACTTCTTGCTCTTCTTCTATGTAGTTTAAGCTTCGCCTTATTTCTCTACGATTTCTACGAACAGTACCTTTAATATCGCTGTCGTAAATCAGGGGTCCTGTCGGGTTCCTTCTAGTCATAAACTAGAGGTACCTGCTAGAAGCAAAGAAGAAAATTTAGAAAAATAAAAATAAAATTTAATTGCAAAAATAAAATAAATATAATATGGCTAAAGTAATAAAAATTAACTGTTCTTAATATTTCAGTTCCCTGGCAACGGCGCCAAAACCTTGATCGTGTATGTCAGAGTCTTAAAAATTTATAAAAAGAATGATCGAGCCTGAAAACTAATTGTGACAACGATTGAGGCAAGTGCACCTATCGAACAGTAGTATAGCTGTGGCAAGACCGGATTATCGAACCCAAAGGAACCAAAAGTACTAATACTAACTTTCGTTTTATTATTTAGCCTAAGAATTAAAAGAATTTTTTATCTAATCTAAAACTAACTAACTACTAAGCTAAAGATGCAAAGACAAAGAGAAGAAATTGGGGAAATACTTGTGGAAAAAAAAAACCAATTGATTAAGACAATACTCGAGGAAGAATCCACCTAGACTTCACTTGTTATCTAACTTTGAACCAGACGATTTATTCACTTGACTTGATCCGTAGGATTCCCTAATTTATATTAATACTTCTTTCGAGGCTACCAACGTCTAACCCTAGGTTGATTAATTGAAATCTTTTTCTAACTAAGACCCCTAGAATTGCATTAACTCGATCTATGGACTCCCATATTAGGTTTGACCCTAATCCGGTAGATTTTCATCATCCTATTTCTAGGGTTGCAGTCAACTCCGCTTAACTATGCTAGATCTACTCTTAAACAGGGACTTTTGCTCCACTGCCTAAGTACATAAATACTTGAATCAATATCCTGGAATATCAAAACAAGAATTAAGAACACATAGTTAAGAACAAATCAAGTATTTATTATATAGTTCAGAAAGCAATAACAAGATCCATCTTAGGTTTCATCCCCCTCAGGTATCTGAGGGTTTAGTTCATAATCATACAAGAATACATCTCAAAAGAAAAGATAAAACAAAACATAAGAAAACCCTAAAACCCCCTGAAGGAATTGAAGAAGAGATCCTTTGTCTTGAGTATAACTCCAGCTTTTTAAGATGAATCAATTGGCTTTCTTCGAGTGAATCCAACAATTCTGGCCTCTCTGGCTCGGCTCCTTGGCCTAGCTTGACGCCTAACTGGACTCCCTTTGAAGGTTGGCCTCTAGGGTGTTTATATAGGCTTTTGGAATGGCTTTCTTTGCCTCTAAGTACCCTAATCTGAATGAAACTCTTCTTTGTCACAACAGGGACACGCCCATGGCACACGCCCGTGTGAATCGTGGCCAGGCCATGTTAGAGACTATTAAGGAGGCACGGTCGTGTGGTCTTGGGCCCAGGCCGTGTCAATTTCGTGCTTTGGCCCATTTGCTCCATTTTAAGCTTGTTTCTTGTTTTTTTCATCCTCTAGTGCTTTCCTAAGTATAAAACATGAAAACAAAGAAATAAGAGCACCAAATTCCACAATTCAAGGCTTAAATCATCCAAAAATATGCTAAATGTGGGATTAAAATATGTTTATATTACAGTTTATCATCTATGATCTTTCATTTCCTCGAACCCCTATAGAGAAACACAAACATGATTAGTGGCTTTCGAATCAATGACCCAGTGGTCTATCGAATCTTCCACTAGACAAGCTTTCATCATCAAGAGTTGCATACCTTTGCCTTTGATAGCTAGGTATTCCTTCCACTTCTTACGGTTTGCCTTATAGTGCCCTTTCTTATTGAAGAAGCATTTAGACTTAGATAAGTCATTAAGCATTTTCATTTTATTTATTTCCACTTGTGGTGGCCTAGAGACCTTAGCCTTGCCTTTCTTAATGTGCTTTCTCTTCCCTTTTGAGGAAAAAATTACGACTATATTTGCTTCTACTCTTTAGACCAGCTGACTGCAATTCAACATCAACTCCTAGGATTGTAACTCCTTCATGAGTTATGGAAGCATCAGGTTTTTGTTGCCAAGGTTATATGTGACCCGAAAACCAGCAAAATTCTTTGACAAGCTTTTGGACACCATCTCAATTTGAATGTTCTGGTCTAGATTGGTATCATTGTCTATGGACTCAACAAAGTATCCCATAAGAGTGATCATATGGTCTTTGACCGAAGTGTCGAGCTTTTTCTAGGCATTCATTAAGCTAGTTATAGCAGATTACCGAGTCGAGGCAGCTTGGCCTCTGAACATGTCTTCTAGCTTATGTAGAATCCCTTTAGTAGTCTTACAACTCTCCAGTTGCTTATACAAAATACTGGTCACCTTTCCAGTATATAGCAACGGACTATCTTATCAGGCTCTTCCCAGCATTTTCTAGCCTCAGCTTGAGTGGCCGATGGACATTTATTATGAAGAACTATTTTAGGTTTCTCACAACTTAGGATATTTATCAAGTTCCTTTTCCATTCCTTATTTTTATTTTCGTTTAGTTTGTTTTCAATGCGTATATTCAATAAGGGAGTTGGTACCATTTTCGAACTGAAAATTAAGCATTAATATATTAATATCTTTGTATTAAGCAAATGTTTCAAAAAATGATTTACAACATTACGATATGCATTAAGATTATGCATGCATCTTACATGAAGCCTTGAAAACATTTATAAGATGTTGCGACAATAATTCCCACACCCACTGAATCAAGCCACCGTGGGGTGATCATGATAAACTAATAAGAACATTGATTTCCATCCAATAAGTACATGAACCTAATTTCTTAGGCATTCACACGCATTAATAATCGTGTAACATTCAACCATTACTCTAACTTAATTAAAGCTCCGTGGGGAGTTTCTTAACTAGAAGATCTTGAGTGTATAACCATCAACACAACACCTATCGCATCATGCACCACAAATGAGTCATCGTGGAACAATCTTATCACGTAGCATGCTATGACTAGTTGTCCTCTTTTGAAGATAGAATTTCTTGACCTATCACATTATAATGCTTACCACAAGGGCCAATCCAATTATCATTTGATCACAAGGGCCAATCTCTTCAGTGAAATCCACAGCAATCCTACCGTGGGGTAGTGCACTTGCCACGCCATTACAAGAGACCATTGTTGGAGGCCGTAGGTCTTGTTTAGGGACCTTCTCCCAATCAATATTTTAAAAACATGCAAGGTTCTTAATTTTCTATTTCAATAATGTATGATTAATATATGCATGACAAGTACATGTGGCATTATTTCCAGAACTATATGGCATGCTTATCTCATGTATGCATGACATGCTATGTCAAATTTATAATATTCAAATTCATTTATTCACAAGAGTCGATCAAAAAATATTGATTCTCCATAAATTTTCATTTAAGGGAAAAACTGAAG
Source organism: Gossypium australe (assembly GCA_005393395.2). Taxonomy (NCBI): domain Eukaryota; kingdom Viridiplantae; phylum Streptophyta; class Magnoliopsida; order Malvales; family Malvaceae; genus Gossypium; species Gossypium australe. The sequence goes on along the minus strand of CM016615.1, from coordinate 33,665,559 downwards.
AAGTGAATGTGAGTCGTGCACCATGTAGGTTCCTAAGAAAGGGAGGTGAGTCGTATTTAACCATTTAAAAACTAAGTATTTTCTTGTCAGATCTAATCCTAAACATGCACCTTCTCATTACCACACTTCTCAGAGTAATCAAATAACCTAAAGAAGTGGATGGAACAATACAACACATGTATTTTCTCATTACCACACTTCTTATCTTTAATAGATCATCTATGGATCATCTCATAGATATATGTCACAATTATATCATAAATAATTATTAAACAAATATATAAAAGACATGGATAATAAAAGAAAATTGCCAGCCATGGTTTCCATGTTTCTATTTCTAGAAAATAAATGAAAAACAAAAATTATATAGTTTTTCACGAGGCATTCCTTTTGTTTTTGGCCGTCATCGTTCCATCTTATCATCGTCATGGACTACTTTTTGAAAAAAATACATTTATGTCCTATATTCATTTTTGGCTCATAAGAATTCTTTATATATAAATCCTACATCGAGATGATAGTCCACATTTTATTTTGTAAGAATCACAACCTTGGCAAAGAAAATAATCATTATATAAAAAATGTATATAATATTGCATTCATTCACATACATTCCCCTAAATATGCGAATAATTACAAGAATACCACATCTTATCAAATATTAATCAAACAAGATGAAAAGAGATTCGATCTCAGTTTACACCATAAACATAACACAACCTAGCTTTGATACCACTTGTTGAAAAAAAAAACCCATAGGAAAACGGTTTTATTGCACAACGAAAAATTATAATTTTGAAAACTGACACAATTTTTGATATTTATAGCAATTAACCTTAACTGAGTATGTGATAGATCTTGAAAAGAGTTATATTTCATGCCTTTAGATCTAGCTAATTTCCTGTACTTAGGTACATTTAGTTGCATTTTAGGACATTCCATGAGTAATTTTCTTGTTTTAGCATTACATGAGGAGCTAGACTGTACTTAAATGTTAGTTATTTTTAATTACTTATGAAAGGGTTGTGGGCGGTGGTGGATTGACAAGTGCAGGATGAGGAACAAGAAGTAAAGAAGTGAAGGTTTGCTGGGGTAAAGGGTTGGATAGTTTGTCAACACGTATGCTGTGGCTATGCTGGGGAGATGTATAGTCAACACTCAAAGCGTACTGGTTTTAGGCCCAGTTGAACTTGTACCAGAAATGCCAACCTAAAAAATAGGGAAGAAAATAATGGGCTACTGGATTTACCCTAGGGAAAACAAATATAAAAGCCACAAGAGGAAACCCTAAATGGGGAAAAAGAAACACAAAGAGAGGGTAGCGACTGAGTAAAGTCAGGAAGAGGAAGACGAAGGCAGTCCCTCTCAGCCACCAAAAGACACTTTATCACTAGAGTGTGGGCTGGATAAGCAGAAGTTATCTTCCCGAAATTCTTTCTTTATTTCTTAATTACTCATCGTGAATTGATTTGATGAAAATGATGTTGAATGATACTTGAGATTTGAATTTTAATTGCCAACCCATGAGCTGGTGAAGACCATGTGTTTGATGAATGCCCATCTAACCCAGCATCTGTATACTACATGGGTAATTTTAACTTGAATAATAGCTGCTATTCTAACACCTACAATCCAGGGTTGAAGCAGCATTTGAACTTTAGTTGGAATAATCAAGATGCGGGGAATTTAAATAATGTTGGGAGACAGAATGTTAATAGTGCAATGCCTTGTTATAATCATCCTATACCGAGGCAAAATGTTCAATAGGGTCAAGCATCATCTTCTACCTCCATTGAAGCCTTGTTGTAGGAATATATGGACAAGAATGATGCTGTATTTTAGAGCTAGGCTGCATCCCTCAGAGCGCCTGAGAATCAAGTGGGGCAGATAGCAAATGCTATAAATTCGAGGCCACAAGGAGCATTGCCAAGTAATACCGAGAATTCGAGAACACAAGAGAAGGAATAGTGCAAGACCATCACTCTCAGAAGTGGGACACAATTGGATGATGTTGTTCAAGACACCATTGTAGAAGAGGACAACTCCAAACTCAACCATGGAAAGAATTTAGAATCAACTGAAAAGCATACTACACCTGAAAAGGGTAAACAAAAGAATGTTGCAGTAGAATAAGATCATGTTGGCAACAAAAATGCCACAGCAAAACAATATCAGCAACCTGAAGGATGAGCACCTCTACCTTTTCTACAGCATTCCAAAATTCTAAATAGGATGTTCAGTTCAAAAGTTTTTTGGATGTTTTGAAGCAACTCCATATCAACATATCGCTAGTAGAAGCTTTGGAGCTGATGCCTAATTATGTGAAGTTTGTGAAAGATATATTGTCAAAGAAGTGCAGATTGGGAGAATTTGAGACTGTTGCTCTTACTAAAGGGTGCACAACAATGTTGATTAATAAATTACCTTCAAAGTTGAAGGACCCAGAGAGTTTCACTATCCCATGTTCAGTTGGAAACCATTATGTTGGTAAGGGATTATGTGATTTAGGAGTGAGTGTAAATCTAATCCCTATGTTTATTTTTAGGAAGCTGGGAATTGGGAAAGCATACCTACTACGGTTACATTGCAACTCACTAATCGATCCTACGCACATCCGGAGCGTAAAATTGAAGATGTATTGGTAATAGTAAATAAATTTATTTTTCCTGTAGATTTCCTTATTTTAGAATGTGAAGCTAATCAGGATGTGCCAATTATTTTTGAAAGACCTTTTCTTGCTACGGGCAAGACTTTAATTGATGTGCAGAGAGACAAGCTGACTGTGAGGGTAAATGATTGGCACATTACTTTCAATGTATTTGATGCCTTGAAATGTGCTGACGAGAATGAACAATGCCACACTATTAGGTTGATAGAAATAATAGTAGAGGAAGACTTTGCAAAATTTTGCCATAGCAATTCTGATAGTGATGAAAACTCACCTGAGCAGAGTGACACAATATTTTTTGAGGACATTGGTCAACTTATGGAAGCCAAGCAGTTTGTGGATAGACTAGGGAAGAAGTTTGAATCCTTAGATTTATCAAGTCACTCTTTTAATCCTTCTAAAAATTTTGTAAAGGAACCTCCCACACTGGAGTTGAAACCTCTATCGCAACATTTAAAATATGCATATTGTACCTTCCCAAACCCGGCCTAGACGTTGTGGTCGAATCTGGCGTGTCACATTGAAGTGTCTTTCGAAAATTGGACTTGTTGGTAAAAGTTTGTTTCTAAGTTAAAAAACCCATTTATTATTATTCAACAAATCATTTAGTCAAAATGTTTTCCTTATTATCTGCTATTGTTATAATGGATTAATTTAAAATCGCGGAAGCTTTTGAAAACTCTAATGTTTAAATTTCGTGACTTTGAAAATAGTAATTATTTTGAAAATTCGTCTTCTCCTAAACTTGTAATTTAAAATAAGTAAACAAAGCCCAATTAAAATTTAAATAAACATAAATGGCCTTATTACATAAACAAAACCCAACATAAAGATTAAATTAAAATGAAAGCAAGTGTAGAACAACTGCAGTTGTGTGGCCACCTCCGAGTCCCTCACAGCACCAAATCGCCTATGGGTAAGGATTACCTATACAGTAAAAAAGGAAAGGTTGAGTTTGCGAAAACTCAATCTGTAATCCCTTATCAGTTAGTCAGTATATAACATGCAGTAACAGTCCGGGCCTGATCCCTATTCAGTAACAGTACAGTGTGGGTTTTAGCCCAATACAGTAACAATTTGGCCTTAGCCCAATACCATATCAGAACAGTGCAATAATGCAACCCATCCCAATCCAGCCAACATACCACTTCGTACCACCAACACACCATGTGAGGATAAAATCGACCCACCCAGCCAACACACCAATATCGTAGCAAAGCTGCCAGTAACAGTATCGCAGCAAAACTGCCAATAACAGTATTCAGCAAAGCTACCAGCAACAGAATATGTGGCAAAGCCTCCAGTACAGTATACTTCCTCCATAACAGTATCCAACCCCATGCAGTATGTCATGTCATAAATCATACGTATATGCAGAATGTCATACTCAGTAACAATCATCTACAAATCATGAACACATCAGTCAACCTACCTTTAGGGGTATAACCGTCATTTCCATTTATTAGGGGTAAAATAGTCATTTCACCCTTTAAGGGTATTTTGGTCATTTTACCTACTTTGGGGTCTCAGTGCAGATATCGACCTCTTGGAAGGTCCACAGTCACCTCGAGCGGCTCCAGTAACCTAAATGGTCATAACAGTGTAAATGGGCCTAAGGCCCATTATCGGCCCAAGTGGGCCCACACGCTTGTACGACCCGTTCAGCCCAGATTTCACCACGGCTAAGAGACCTACATAGCCCAGTCCAGTATTTTCCACAAATCATGGATTTTATCCGTGTGGGGCCCACGAGCTCATTGGGCCCACATGGCCCATTTCGGCCCAACGTTGCCCATGACGGCTTAAGCCCATGAGATCGCTCATAGCGGCCTCTACAGTCATAAGCCCGTGATTTATGGGCTCGGTTTGACCACACGAGCGTTCGCACGCCCATGTGACCTCAAAGCCCAATCTTTCGACTTTTCGGCTTTTCAACTTTTGCTGTTCTACAGTCAAAACAGTGTGAATACACACCTGTTTACGCAGCAGCTCCAAGTTTTTCACGCACCCAACCTTGATTGAGTAATATACGATGTACTCCTCTTAGATCACTGACCAAAACGATCGAACGCTACTTGCCGACTTACTGCAATAACAACAGATCTCATCAGGTAGAATCATTCACAAGTGGCTTAAATCAATGAATATCCAACTTGTAGAAACATAGGGATATTCGACCTATGCTCAAAAAGACCAAGATAACGCTTTTACCTTAACTGAACAATGAACGAAAAGGTTTTGATTGCTCCAGTCACTTGCACCCCTTCACTCCACTGAAATACCTAATACCAGACAAACCACCATGTCGCAAGGAAAGACAAGAATCGCAATTAGAACAAGTAGAAAGAAACATTCGGCTTTAGAAAAGATAGAAGAAAACAGATTTGAACACATAAAGAAATAACAGAGAATCAAATGTGGGAACTTATGAGTACCTACCGATTTGTTAGAACTCTTGCAAGACCGAAACTACAACACCACAGCATAATACGGGAACAGTCGGCCAAACCCAAAAATAGAAGAACACCGAAGAAAAATAAAGAAGGGCAAGAGGGATATACTATTCGGTCAAGGTTTGGGAAAGTAGAGGAGAGAAAAGAAACAACAAAGAGAAGGGGGAAGAGAATAGTGGATTTGGCAGAGGAAAATAAAGAACAATGCAAAAAGGAAAAAGTTCAGCAAAAGATGCAAGAAGGAGAGACAACAGGCTTGAGATTAGAGAAAGCAATTGCCAAAAGAGGGAAAAAGAAGAGAAAGGAAGCACAAGAAGAATTTTGGCTAAAAGGGAAAAAGTGAGTAGAGACAAAATGCCAAAAGAACCTACCACATTCGACCAAAGAGAGAAAAAACCCAAATGAGCAGTATACTTCTCTTGGCTAAAATCTTAAGTGCCAGAGTCCCAATTCGGCACAACTCCCTCCCTTTTCATCTCCTTGATTTTCTCCTAAAGTCCCTCCTCAAACATCTCCATGACTAGTTCAAACTCCATTCAAATTCTATTCAAACTCCCATTAGCTGTGTTTCAGTCCAACTCCACTGCCTACACAGCTCAAGCAGCAAAATAAACACTCCATTGTGCAAACCAGGACTTGAACCTCAGACCCCATAGTTACACAACACGCCACCTTTCCACTAGATCACAAATTATTTTTGTGTCATAAAACAAGCACTATTATTTATAAGGGCGTTATGCTAATGTCCAGATTCATTTAAGAGCAAAACTAAAAATTCTGCAAAAGCCACGATTTGAGCCCAGGCTTCTCACACACCCCCATACACACCCAAATCACTTAGCCATTAAAGCAAAAAAGCAATTTGTGTCATATCATGCAAAAATTAAAGACTTAAATTTTTGGGGCGTTACACATATTTAGTAGACAACAACACTTTATCGGTAGTAATTTCTATGGAGTTGACACTTGAGCAAGAGGTTAAGTTGTTAGAAGTCCTTTGGTGATCTAAGAAGGCATTAGGATGGACCCTTGCTGATATAAAGGGAATTAAACCAACTCTGTACATGCATAAAATTTTGTTGGAAGATTTTCATAGCAATTTTGTTATACAACAAAGAATATTGAATCCAATCATGAAAGAAGTTGTTAAGAAAGATATTATCAAGTAGCTTGATGCTGGCATTATTTAATTGATTTTAGACAACTCATGGGTGAGTCCTGTACAATGTGTACCCAAGAAAGGAGGTGTCATGGTAGTGAGTAATAATAACAATGAGCTCATTCCAACTCGTACTGTCACGGGATGGAGAGTATGCATGGACTATTGCAAGATTACCAAGGCAACTAGGAAGAACCATTTTCCCCTACCATTTATTGGTCAGATGCTAGATAGATTAGCTGGGAAAGCATTCTACTATTTTTTGAAAGGTTTTTCAAGGTATAATCAAATTTCCATAGCTCCTAATGACCAAGAGAAGACCACCTTCACGTGTCTATATAGAACTTTTGCATTTAGACGAATGCCATTCGAGATATGTAATGCCCCAACAACCTTTCAGCATTGTATGATGGCCATATTCTCTGTGTTTGGCAATGATTTTGAGGATTGCTTAAAAAATCTGGAATTGGTTTTGTTTTGTTGTGAAGAAACAAATCTTGTTTTGAATTGGAAAAAATGCCACTTCATGGTTTGTGAAGGAATTGTTCTGGGGCATAGGATATCCCAGCGAGGGATTGAAGTGGACAGAACAAAAATTGAAGTAATAGAAAAATTGCCACCTCCCACCAGTGTCAAGGGTATTAGAAGTTTTTTAGGTCATGTGAGATTTTATAGAAGATTCATTAACGATTTCTCGAACATATCTAAACCCTTATGCACATTGCTGGAGAAAAATAGACTTATCAATTTTGATGAACATTACTTGGTAGCTTTTGAGGAATTGAAGAAACGGCTGATAGTAGCACCAGTTGTAATAGCTTCAGAATGGACATTGCCTTTTGAAATCATATGTGACGCCAATGATTATGCTGTGGGAGTAGTGTTGGGGCAAAGGAAAGACAAAGTACTATGTGCAATTTATTATGCAAGCAGAACCCTAATAGATGCGTAACTTGACTATACCACTACGGAAAAGGAGTTATTGGTTGTGGTGTTTGCATTCGATAAATTCCGCTCTTCTCTAGTTGGTACCAAGGTCATAGTTTACACGGATCACTTTGCTATTAAGTATTTGGTGAGCAAGAAAGATGTCAAGCCAAGATTGATTAGGTGGATACTTTTGTTGCTGGAGTTTGACTTGGAAATTAGGGATCGAAAAGGGACTAAAAATCAAGTGGCTGATCACTTGTCAAGGTTAGAATCTAGAAATGAAGATGGCAATGACAAACTCATTACAGAAGACTTTCCAGATGAGAAGCTGCTAGTTGCCATGGCATTACCTTAGTATGCCAATATAGTGAACTTTTTAGTAAGTCGTGTGATGCCACCTGATCTCAATAGTCAAAGAAGAAAGAAATTCCTTCATGATGCCAAGCATTATTATTGGGATGAACCCTTCCTATTTAAGCATTGTGCTGATAAGATAATTAGGAAGTGTGTCCCTAATGACGAAATACATAGCATTCTGCAGCATTATCATTCAGCTCCTTACAAAAGACACTTTGGAGAATGAGAATTGCTGCCAAAGTACTTCAGTCAGGATTTTATTGGTCGAGTCTGTTCAAAGATGCTCATAAATTTTATTAGTCATGTGACCGTTGTCAGAGGACCATAAATCTATCTAAGAGACACGAAATGCTGCTACAAAATATTTAGGAAATTGAGTTGTTTGATGTATGGGGAATAGACTTGATGGGTCGATTTCCACCGTCAGTGGGCAACCTCTATATACTGTTGGCAGTGGACTATGTCTCTAAGTGGGTCGAAGCTGTTATGCTTCCTACTAAAGATACAAAATCAGTAATGAAGTTCTTGCACAAGAACATTTTCACAAGATTCGGTACGCCTAGATGCCAAAATAACAACCATTTAAAGTACCATATATACATGATATCATATCAACTATTTCATCAACCAAAATAGCATATTTACAAGCTACATATAATGGCTAATTTCATCAAACAAAAACACCTATACATGCCATTATAACCATGACTCAAAATCATCAAAATCATTAAAATCTAGCGATATAGTCAATGGATAGTGTGATGGATCTCTAACAAGCTTCCAACCTAAACGAGCTTCCGATTATCTAAAAACATCATGAAAATAACACAAGGTAAGCATTTAATGCTTAGTAAGTTCATAGTTCAAAAACAAAGCATACCATTTCAATATATATATATAAGCTTAAAACAACTAATGAGCTAATCCAACATAGCTTGGCACAAGCCTAAGCAACAACAACCATTCAAGTTAGTGATAACCACATTACTTAGCAAAATCATTGCATAACATAATAGCTTTTATCTACATAACATATAAGCACTTATACATTCATAAACATGGCTAAACATACTTTAAGCATCCACAACTCATACCTTTATCATGCTTTCATAGAGTTTCTTATCGAGATATCTGTCGGTCCTTCCCTTTGTATACCCATTGAACCACTAGAATAATATAGGATACGCGGGAATCTCACACACTGTGTGCTAACATATGGTCGAAACCATTTCTTTCTCTTTTCTCATATGAATGCTTTATCTTGAGCCATAAGTGGGTCTGCTTACACAAGCTGTCAGTCAGAACGTAGCTACATGGTGTTGCTAACACAAGTTGTCAAGTAACCACAACACATACCGGAAACTCAGCCACCGGTAGGACATTCAGGACCAGCACCCAAAACACGGTAACCCATAATGACATGTCATTTGTATCCTATATATTCCTAAGGTTTAAACGGGATCCGAAAGTTGTCGAAACTTCATTGGATAATTCTATAGAGTCGTAACATCATAATACAACATAATAGCATTTAAATTATGCATAATAAAACACTAATTAAATGTACGAACTTACCTCAATCACAAATGAAGAATTACGATTGGCTAATCCAAAACTTTTTCCTTTCCCTGATCTAAACCCGTATGATGCTTTTCTTGATCTAAATAATTAAAGTCAACTTATTCAAAAATAATTCTATTCTCTTCAATAAAAAAAAATCATTTTTGGCAAAATAATGCTTTCCCCTATAATTTTGAATTCATTACAATTTAGTCCCTAGTTCATAAAATGAAAATTCATGAAATTCTCCATTAACCCACTATAGACGAATTTTTTGTAGGTCCTTAGCAAGCCCTACATTTCATTTATTTCACAATTCAACATGAATATTTTATATTTTTCAATTTAATCCCTAATTGGCAATTTCATCAAAAATTACTTAACAAAAGTTGTGTAACTAACAACAACCATTCATTTTCTTCCATCAAACATCACAAACAATGCATAAACATTCATGGTAAAACTGTAGACTTTTAACAATTTTGCAAATTAGTCCTTGGGCTAGCTAGATTAAGCTATAATGACTCCAAAAACATAAAAACCATTAAAAGTGGGACAAAACCGCACTTACATGCATAAGAGAGAGATGGCCGAATGTTGAATGTTCAAAAATGGTGTCTTACCCTAGTGTTTTCAGTTTGAGAAGAAGAAGAAAGATGATATCTTTCTTTATTTACTTTGTTTTATGCTTTTTTTTCAATTTACTAAATTAACCTTATAATTTAACCTTTAAATTACATTAATGATGTCCATATTTGTCCACTACTTTTATTAATGGTCTAATTATCATTTAAAGCCACTCATATTCCAATTTCATAGCAATTTAACACCTTTTTCTTATAGAAGTCAAATTTTTGCACCTTATGCAATTTAATCCTTTTTATCAAATTACGCATGGAAATGATAAAATTTGTTAACGAAATTTTTATACGACACTACTAACATAATATAAACATTAAAATATTAATAAAATAAATATTTCCAAGTCGGATGTGTGGTCCCGAAACCACTGTTCCAATTTCACTAAAAATGAGCTGTTACATAATGCCTTGCATCAGTATGTGGTGAAATATAAGATTGCCTCGACATATCCCTAAACAAATGGACAAGCTAAGATTTCTAGTAAAGAAATTAAAAATATTCTAAAAAAAGGTGGTGAACCCAACTCGTAAGGATTGGTCCTCTAGATTGGATGAAGCATTGTAGGCCTATCATACTGAATTTAAAACACCATTAGGGATGTCACCTTTTAAGCTTGTTTATGGAAAGCCATGTCACCTACCTGTAGAGCTCGAGCACAAGGAATTTTGGGGTATTAAAATGCTGAACATGGATTGGCCCCCTGCTGGCCATAAAAGGTTGTTAGAACTAAATAAAATGGAAGAATTCAGGGTACATGCATATGAAAATGCTAAATTGTACAAGGAGAAGACCAAGCGTTGGCATGATAACAGAATTATGCCAAGGCATTTTGAACCAGGGTAACAGGTGTTGTTGTTCAACTCTAGGCTCAATTTGTTCTCTAGTAAATTAAAATCTCGCTGGTCAGGTCCCTTTGAAGTGGTTCAAGTTAATCCGCATGGAGCTGTTAGTATCAAAGATCTGAAAATGGGGATCACATTCAACGTTAATGGACAACATTTGAAGCACTACTGGGGTGCTCATGTGGATCGTGACAAGCAATCCATTGACCTCCGAAATGTTTGAGTTAGCAGTTTTGTTTTTATTTTTCCTTTTTTTAATTGTTTTACTTTCATTTCATTTTTTTATTATCTGTTGGCATTAATTATTTAATGTTGTTTCATTTTTGTTTTTATCTTTGTTTAATGAGCAATTTTTCTAGATTTTTGGAGATAGAATAAAAGTGTGGGATTATCAATTGTGATACTAAGAAAACTTTGACACAACATCTTATAGGGAAATTATTCTCCAAAAAATGGGTGAATGGATGTCGAGGTATGAGGTAACATGGGTTGAATGGATAGAAAAGTCTAAGGGAGAGATTTTTGGATAGCTGGGCCTATCTTGCTACTAGGGTAGCCCAAGGAGGAAAAACCAAAACTTTTATTTTAGGGCTAGGTCACCTTACATTCCCCCCAAAATCCCCTTATTTTTCCCTCTTCCACACCACAAAGATTACTCTACATGTTTCATTTTTCTGAACTGTCAAAATTATATCCTTTACTCACCTCTTTTCAACTGCTAACATTTCTTACGTTTCCCACAAAGTTTCCATCTGTACTATTTATTTCTCTTTAGCTTCTCCTATATTTCCTCTGACCACATTTTTTGAGATTTCTTTCTATCCTCCTTCAATGGCATGAGTAAAGACTGCTTCAAAGGCTGCTGAATCATCGCAGGCCAGCACTACTCGACCTAGAACCTTTTTCAATAGTGCCGTGGCCACAAAATACAACAATAACATCTCAAGGTGCTCTTTTTGTTTTGAATAAGGGTTCTTGGTCAAGGATGAACCACACATGGGCTATGACGAGTCTGTGTCCTCCATCGTAGAGAAGCATGTGTGGAGTATTTTTTGTTTGCACCTGAGGAAATTTTTGGAAAGGTTGTTCATGAATTTTATGCACATGATAATTCACCTAATTCTCCTTTTATCTATGTCCGTAGCACTTCAGTTCTATTCGATGAAGATCATATTAAGACCCAATTTGGGATCGCTGATGTGCAAGATGAACACTCACCTTTCACTGACAATGTCAATACTGATGGATTGATTCAAGTCTTGAATGTTTTATGTGTCAAAGGTATGCGTTGGACTGTTTCCAGTCAAGATTGCTATACTGTTGAGAGGGCTTCTTTAAAGCCTATTAGGAAAGTGTGGTACCATTTTCTGAAGAGCTGCTTCATGCCATCGACTCACAATACGACTATTTCAAAGGAGAGGATGCTCTTATTGCACTCCATCATCTGGGGAGAAGAATCAATATTGTCAGATCATTTTTTTAAGAGGTGCATCGGTGTGCCGAGAATAATGCTGGCAGCCTGAACTTCCCCTCCCTTATTACTGCTTTATTCCACACTGCTAAAGTCCCTCTTAATACTGATGAGGATGTCACCTTCAACAAGGGTGGACTGTCCTGAACCATTTTTTCCAAAGTCCAAGGCATTGATGCTGCAAAGTCAACTCAGCATAGTTAGGCTACCACTTCTACTGCTACACATTTTTCCCACAGCAGCACTCTTGGCATCTCGTAGCTCCTTTGAATAGCAAGTGTTGCACTCCTTAAAGCAATTGGAGTATAGGATTTCCCTCTTTGAGATTCATTAGTTCCAACTAGATGAAGAAATGGTCAAGGCCAAGGAGCAAAAGGCTCAATATTGGACTTATGTGAGCAGTAGAGATTTGGCTCTTAAAAGATCCATGTAGAAGAACTTTACAAAGGCGATGCTAGAATTCCCTACCTTCCCCACCTCTTTGCTCCCAATTACTGAAGCTACATAAAAGCAGGCTCAAAATCCTATTGCTAGAGTCGAATCTGCGAATTTAGGAAGCACTACTGATGAAGGGGAAATAGTTGTTGAGGAGCCCCAGAAGACGTCATTATTTAGTCTTGAGAATGAAGAAGAAGAAGAAGAGAAATATGAAACTACCACTATCACTACTGCCACCATGAAAGGTAAGGACCTTGTTCCACCCACCCCACCAGCTTCCATGACTGCATAAGACCGTGACATTGATCATCTTATTGATGAGCTCACGAAAACTGATAAGGAGGGGGACGAAATGAACCCCATGAAGAAGAAGCTATGGTATAAAGTCAGTGCCCGCAAATCCACTTGTTGGGTCAAATGAAGTAACTACACTCTAGTCCAAGCTAGGGATGTTTTTATTTTTACCTTACCTTATGCACTTTATTTCTTTTGCCATGACATTTTCTGTACATATCTATACTTTTGTTGTTTTGTTACATATCTATACATGTATTGAAGACAATTCATCCCTTAGGTTTGAGGGTGTTTTGTGCATTTAGGTTGCATTATATATCTAGTACGTATGCTCATTCCAGTATCGTTAAATTTGTTTTGCCACTGCCACGTAACTGCTAAGTATTGTTTTGCCTATGTGGAGTACAATCTTTACTTATGTTCGATGATGAGCTTAAATTCTTTAATTCACTTAGAACATGTGACAATGGATTTGGTGAATTTAGCTTAGGTTGGTTGCTTGAAGATTACCTCCTAAAAATGAGATGTCCTAACCTCAGTTATTTTAGGACTATACAAGTATCTTTTAATGAACTTGGAGACTTTGAAGCCAAACTCAGTCACATTGCCACAACATTATTTAAATAAAGGACAATAGACACTCCAATGCTTAGAATTGCCAAGTAAGTCAGCACCACTTTATCGTGCTGTTGACTAGAAAGGTGAGTCCAAGTAAGAGTGTGTAATATAGAAAAGAAAATTATGGGCACTCCACTATAGTAACAGGCTAAGTAGCTGATGAGGTAGTTGTTTGCTCCATCCATCTTCTAAGTTAAAAGTTTTTCAAGAGTGATTTTTATTTAAATTGTGACATGATTGAGTATTAGGTAATTCAGTGCATGCTCTATTGTGATTATCAAGTCAGAGAATTTTGTGACATGCCGAATCCCCTAATATACTTCACAAAAAAAAATATTAAAAAAACCAAGTACAATAAATATTTTGGGTAGGCTTAAGATTTGAACTGAGTAAATTAGGAGATGTTTTCTATGTCCAGGAAGCACACATGAGTACTTAGGAAATTTTGTTTTTAGGGAGTAATTTTTTGCACTACCTTTTTTAAGCAAGCCTTTGGACCTTGAACAAGTTTTGACAGATATAAGATTGCTAAGAACTGAAGAATATATTGTTCTTTGAATGGATTGGTAGCAAATGTGGTTATGTGTGTAGGCAAAAATTGTTGCATTTATGTATTCATGTATATTTTGCTTAAAGACAAGCAATAACTCAGGTTTGGGGGTGTGATAACTCTAGAAAAGAGTTATATTCCATGCCTTTAGCTCTAGTTAATTGCTTGTACTTAGGTACATTTAGTTGCATTTTAGGACATTCCATGAGTATTTTTCTTGTTTTAGCATTACATGAAGAGCTGGATTGTACTTAAATGCTAGTTATTTTTAATTACTTATGGAAGGGTTGTGTATGGTGGTGGATTGGCAGGCGCAGGATGAGGAACAAGAAGTAAAGAAGTGAAGGTTTTCCGTGGAAAAAGATTGGACAATTTGTCTACACGAATGTCGTGGCAATGCTGAAAAGATGTCTAGTCAACACTCAAAGCGTACCAATCTTAGGCCCAGTTGAACTTGTACCAAAAATATCTACATGAAAAAGAGGGAAGAAAATCATGGGCTGTTGGATTTACCCTAGGGAAAACGATTATAAAAGCCAAAGGATGAAACCCTAAAGGGGGCGAAAAGAACACAAAGAGAGGGTAGCAACTGAGTAGAGATAGGAATATAAAGATGAATGTAGTCCCTCTCAGCCACCACAGGACACTACATCGCTGGAGCGTGGGTTGGATAGGCGGAACCTATCTTCCCAAAATTCTTCCATTATTTCTTGATTACTTTTCGTGAATTGATTTTATGAAAATGATGTTGAATGATACTTTAGATTTGAATTCTAATTTCCAACCCATGAACTAAATCTCATAGGGTTGGGATTACTTGATGAAACTCTTATTCCCTTTGATGGCTGAAGTGTAGATTTACTTTAATACACTATTTCATTCAATGGTTTTTTTACAAAATTGTATGTTTGCAAACTCTAGACATAGATGGTTGTACAACATATTCATTAAATTAATCTAATTATGACAGGGTTAGGTTAATGAGATTGAATTGAATGATATGAGCAAGTGTTCGACCGAATACTTGTAGCAGCCTCTAGATATAGAGAACGTTCATACAGAAAGAAAACCAAACATTGCAGGGTACCGTGCTAAAGGGCTATAGACATATATTGCTTAAGGGAACGTAACTTGAGGTCTTGTTTTCGAAAGAAGCAGACCGTTTTAGAACTCTTCTAAGCAGTAGATTGAGTATGGTTTTGTCGAGGCATTATTGTTAGTAAGGGCAAATTCTTAGTAATCCTGACCTTCCAAATCAACATCGTAGATCATCTATCCTTTGTTGTAGTATCTTTGCCATAGCATTTTTAGTTGTTTACTTGTTCGTTTGCATATTATCCACGTAATTATTCTCGAATTTTCCATTGCATTCTTACTCTTGTCTTATCATAGCATTTTCCATTATTTATCAATTATACATATTGCACACATTATTATTACTTCATTATGATCATTGTTTTTGTCATAACATTATTCATACATCACTTTAATAATTCAACCAAATTATACCATTCTAATCCCTGTGGAGACGATCTCACTCATCACTTTATTACTTGTTCGACATGTATACTTGCACAATTCGCATATCATATTTACAAGTAACAATACGTACATGTGTTTTTGAATACATGGATCCTTGATTTTTTTCTGACTTTTAACCTAACGATCTTCTTAACTATTCTCGTACCACAAATTGCTTCGAGTGTGGGCCCGAACCAATTGAATCAAAACACAAAACTAGAAAAAGTTTTCTTTTTGGGTTGAAAACGAAAATTCTCTCTTAAATAAAAACCGGTAAAATTATTATTCTAAACAAATGTATTTAAAATTTAAGAATAAATTCTCTCTATTTTTTGGCAGAATAACAATCTCTCAAAAGTTGTGTCAATATCTCTATCGGTGTTATCTATTTATAGGAAAAGAAGGTAGAACCCTTGTAGAGTTGTAAAACTTTAATTCCACTAGAAAAATGGCATCCTAGTCTAGGGTATCGGTGGTGACAACCCTAGTTAATGTTACTAGGGTCTTGCCGTCCACCTTCTTACATGAAGTGTTTTGGGCCACTTTCACGTCGGGTCCATTTATGAGTACTTTCTTGGCCTTTTTGACCCAGTAATTTGTAATATGATCCAACCCGATTCAGTTTTCCTATTTCCTAAAATAAACTTACATATTTACATATTAAAAATTTTCTCATCCCAATTTTACCCTAGCAAAATTTTGACAATTTTACTCTCGGTAAAATTTTGATGAATTTACCCTTGGTAAAATTTCTAGAAAATTTGTTCAATATGTCACAACTCAACATGTTCATTATGATCATATGATTTATGTTCATTTTCTAGCATTAAATTAGTCCAAAAACAATGTAACACCCCTCACCCGTATTCACAGTCAGAATAAGGTTACGAGGTATTACTGATCAATCAACATCATTTAACATACATAATTCATACATTTATGCATTCATACTCAAATGCCATTCAATCATATTCACATTGTCACTCATGAGGTTAACACCCCGTACCCGAGTCTGAGGCTAAGACTGGATACGAGACATTACCATGCTTGAACTCACTTAAACATGTACTTACGGGCTGTAAAATTTTGTTCCGAAATAGAAACTCTTCTTTCTTAGCCAAAACGTACATATCATGGGCCTATGAGGCCTTAAACACATATCCAGGAACTTTCAGAATTCAATCGGGAACTTTTCCTTGAAACAGGGGCCACACGCCCATGTGGCTTGGGGCACGCCCGTGTACCCCTAAGACACGCCCATGTCTCCCAACCGTGGTCGACACAGACTAATTTCACACGGTCTTGACACGCCCGTGGACTTAAACCGTGCACTATACCTTTATATACTGACTTATTCACACGGCATGGGCAAACGCCCATGTTCTACCCGTGTATCCCACACGACCTAGTCAAACGGCCGTGGGATTAGCCCGTGGTCTATCCCGACTTAAGGTACAAAGGTGTAGAGTGCACACGGCCTAGACACACGCCGGTGTGTCCATCCGTGTGGGCACTTTGAAGCTATTTACCAAGCCAGTTGCCACCCTGAAATCAAGACCAAACTCATGCTCAATTTAAAACATCTTTAATGAACAAAACTACATGCTTCATTGATCTCAATAAACATACATACTTAGTCAATTTTGGCCAATCACTTAGCCATATACAAAAGAATAATGAACTTAATAGCCAATACTTTGGCTCTTCTTAAAACATATTCTCAAAATGAAATGCTTCATATACATGCCATACTTACTATAAACAACTTGGCTACACCAAAATAGCGATTGATAGTGTGCTACGAGCTCCGACTTCAACGATCCACAAGTTAGCTTGGCGAGACTACATAGAAAGAAAGAATTAAAGACGTAAGCATTTAGCCTAGTAAGTTTGCATATAATGTACATAGCAACATACTTGCTTAATATAAACCATTTGACATAACAATAGTATCATAAATTTCAGCTATAAAGCTTACTTACTTATATTGATTCTTAAATATCTCATGATACTTACTAGTCTCATACTCGTGAGGTAAACAAGGTACCTGTATCACTTGATCACATAGATCAGCATACTTTACTATAATAATCATAATCACTAATTTATCATTCATAATATGAGTAATACTCACTTCCAACTTGATAACAGCTTTGCTTACTTAATTTTCTTATTATCTCATTTAAGCTTTACACTTTTGCCCGATGAATTTCTATGAATAATCGAGGATACTAAATCTTATTCCACAAGTAACTTGATGCCAAAGCCATATACTAGATACAGTCTTACATGGAATATCTCATCTTGGTTTTGAGGCCATGTCTTGACATGGACTTATACGAAGTCTTTTTCGTGAGTTCCCTTGGGAACTTACCATTGCCATGTCTTGACATGGTCTTACTTGGTATCTTTACTCATGAACTGGTCAATGCCGAGCCTTGGCTTGGACTTACATGAATCTTTCTTGTTGCTCACCAATGCCATGCCTTGGCTTGGACTTACATGGGATCTCTATCTCTTGATAGCTTTTCAATGCCAAGACTTGTCTTGGACTTACATGACATCTTTGCTTGGAGGCAAGTAAATTGGATAAATCATAAGATGATTAGAACAAGAGTTGTTTACCAAATATTAGGAGTTACATATGATGTAATTAGTAAATGTTGCTTACCTAAATAACCATAATCTTAAGAGTAAAGCCAAAGCTGACTTAAGAGGTGGTGAAATATGGATCCTTAACCTACTAGAAATACTTTTGAGAAAGTTTTTCCGAAATTAATATACGAGGGTTATTAATTTTGAAATAAAATAGTGGGAATATCATTTAATAAAGTCTTTTTAATGATTGATATAAAATTGGTAAATTTACTCACATGCATATTTAATTGTTGTAGATATATTATGGCTGCAAACACTAGCACACTCTCATTGCGATCGGTCATTGAGAAGGACAAATTGAATGGTTTGAATTTTCTTGATTGGTTCCGTAACTTGAGGATTGTCCTTAAACAAGAACGGAAATTATATGTCATTGAACAACCACTTCCTAATGAACCACCCGCTAATGCCTCGAGGACTGATAGAGATGCTTACAAGAAGTATCTCGATGACATGATAGATGTTGGATGTCTTATGCTTGCCACTATGAATTCTGAACTTCAGAAGCAACATGAGGACATGGTTGCTTATGATATGATCGAGCACCTGAAAGAACTTTATCAGGGACAAGCACGGCAAGATAGGTTTGATATCTCTAAGGCCTTATTCCAATGTAAGTTGGCTTAAGGAAGCCCAGTAGGACCTCATGTCCTTAAGATGATTGGCTATATTGAAAGCCTGTCTAAGCTTGGGTTTCCATTGAGCCAAGAGTTGGCCACTGATGTTATTTACAATCGTTGCCGAATAGCTACAGCCAGTTTGTCCTCAATTTCAATATGAATGAAATTGACAAGACTCTACCACAATTGCTCAGTATGTTACGAACTGCTGAAGGCAACTTGAAAAAGGTTGGACCCAAGCCCATACTGATGGTCCGTAATAACAAGGGCAAGGGAAAGGCCAAAGTTCAAACAAAGCCCAAGGGCAAAGGTAAGCCCAAATTTGGAAAAGGAAAGGCTGCACTGAAACCTAAAGGTGGGGTGTCTAAGAAAGGAAACTATTTTCATTGTGGTGTGACTGGACATTGGAAACGGAACTGCCCTGCCTATCTTGAAGAAGTCAAGAAGGCTAAAGCAAGCGGAATGTCTGCTTCAGGTATTTATGTTATTGATATTAATTTATCAACTACTACTTCTTGGGTATTAGATACTGGTTGTGGTTCTCATATTTGTACTTCTGTACAGGGACTACAAAGGAGTAGGACTTTGGCTAGAGGAGATGTGGACCTACGAGTTGGAAATGGAGCAAAAGTTGCTGCATTAGCTGTGGGAACATATACTTTATCTTTGCCTAGTGGACTTGATTTATGTTTAGAGGATTGTTATTTTGTGCCCAGTTTGACTAAAAACATTATTTCAATTTCTTGTTTAGACAAAATTGGTTTTGAGATAATTATTAAGAATAATTGTTGTTCATTTTATCTCAATAATGTTTTCTATGGTTCGGCGCAATTGATTAATGGCCTCTATATTTTAGATCAAACGAATCCCATTTACAACATAAATACTAAAAGATCTAAAATAAATGACTCAAATCAAACTTATCTTTGGCATTGTCGTTTGGGCCACATAAGTGAGAAATGCATAACCAAACTCCATAGAGATGGTCTTTTGAATTCATTTGTTTTTGAACAATTTGAAGTGTGTGAATCTTGCTTATTGGGAAAAATGACTAAATCTCCTTTTTCTGGAAAAGGTGAACGAGCTAGTGATTTATTGGGCCTAATACATTCTGATGTATGTGGACCAATAAATACACAGGCCAGAGGTGGATTTCACTACTTCATTACTTTCACTGATGATTTCAGTAGATATGGGTATGTTTATCTCATGCGCCATAAGTCTGAGTCCCTTGAAAAGTTCAAGGAATTTAAAAATGAAGTACAAAATCAACTAGGCAAAACTATCAAGTCACTTCGATCTGATCGAGGTGGAGAGTATTTGAGCCTAGAGTTTGATGATCTTTTGAAAGAATGTGGGATTGTCTCACAACTTACTCCTTCTGGGACTCCTCAATGGAATGGAGTATCTGAGAGAAGAAATCGAACTTTGTTAGACATGGTTCGATCCATGATGAGTCATGCTGATCTACCGACTTCCTTTTGGGGACATGCACTTGAGACTGCTGCCTTCACACTAAACCGTGTTCCATCTAAATCGGTTCAAAAGACGCCATATGAGATGTGGACTGGGAAACGTCCTAGTATGTCCTTTATGAAAATTTGGGGTTGTGAAGCTTATGTAAAATGTCAGACGTCTACTAAGCTTGAACCCAAATCTGAAAGGTGTATTTTTGTGGGGTATCCAAAAGAAACCAAAGGATATTATTTTTTTAATCCCACTGAGAACAAAATTTTTGTTGCTCGGACTGGTGTCTTCCTAGAGAAAGAATTTACTTCTAGAAAAGGAAGTGGGAGAAAGATTGAACTTGAAGAAATTCAAGAATCACAAGATACCACTGAACCAGAGATTGAACAAAACCAAATTCCACAAGAAATTGAGGAACAAACAACTGCTATAGAAACACAACCACCGCGCAGATCTTTAAGAGAACGCCGTGCACCTGAGAGATATGGATTTCTCATTACAACGCATGGTGACGTTCTTCTTATAGATCAAGATGAGCCTAGGACTTATCAAGAAGCGGTGACGAGCCCAGACTCTGAGAAATGGCTTGAGGCCATGAGATCTGAGATGGATTCCATGTATGAAAACCAAGTATGGACTTTGATTGACCCACCCGAAGGGGTTAAACCTATAGGGTGCAAATGGGTTTTCAAAAAGAAAATAGACATGGATGGTAATGTACAAACATACAAAGGGCGATTAGTCGCTAAAGGTTTTCGCCAAATTCATGGTGTTGACTATGATGAAACCTTTTCTCCTGTAGCTATGTTTAAATCCATCAGGATCTTGCTCGCCATAGCTGCATTTCATGATTATGAAATCTGGCAGATGGACGTCAAAACAGCTTTCCTTAACGGGAAACTTGAAGAGGATGTGTATATGACACAACCTGAAGGTTTTGTAAATCTAAAGGATGCTAGAAAGATATGTAAGCTACAAAGATCCATTTATGGATTAAAGCAAGCTTCTCGAAGTTGGAATATTCGTTTTAACGATGCAATCAAAGAGTTTGGTTTTATCAAAAATGAAGATGAACCATGTGTTTACAAGAAAGTTAGTGGGAGCACTATCACATTCTTGGTACTATATGTGGATGACATACTTATCATGGGAAATGACATACCTACCTTGCAGTCTATTAAGACTTGGTTAAGAAGTTGTTTTTCTATGAAGGACTTGGGCGAAGCCACTTATATCTTAGGAGTCAAGATCTATAGAGATAGATCAAGACGACTACTAGGTCTAAGCCAAAGTACATACATAGATAAAGTACTGAAAAGGTTTAGTATGGAAGAATCTAAAAGAGGATTCCTACCTATGAGACATGGTATTTCACTCTCGAAGGAAATGTGTCCTTCAACTCCACAAGAGAGAGAACGTATGAGTAAAATTCCATATGCTTCCGCTATTGGATCTATCATGTATGCTATGTTATGTACCCGTCCAGATGTCTCGTATGCCTTAAGTATGACGAGCAGGTATCAAGTAGATCCCGGTGAAGGTCACTAGACCACAGTCAAGAGTATCCTTAAGTACTTAAGAAGAACTAAGGATACGTTCCTATTATATGGAGGTGAGGAAGAGTTAAGTGTAAAAGGTTACACTAATGCTAGCTTCCAAACCGACAAGGATGATTCTCGATCGCAATCAGGTTTTGTGTTTTGCCTTAATGGTGGTGCTGTGAGCTGGAAGAGTTCAAAGCAAAGTACAGTAGCCGAGTATATTGCAGCCAGTGAGGCAGCAAAAGAAGCAGTTTGGATCAAGAAGTTCATTACTGGACTAGGGGTTGTGCCTAGCATATCAGATGCTATAGAACTCCAATGTGATAACAATGGAGCTATTGTACAAGCTAAAGAACCCAGATCTCACCAGCGATCCAAACATATACTTAGACGCTACCATCTTATTCGAGAGATTATCGATCGAGGGGATGTAGAGATATGCAGAGTACCTTCAGATGATAACATCGCTGATCCCTTGACCAAGCCTCTGACACAGCAGAAGCATGATCGTCACACTAAGTCACTTGGTATTAGATATATGAGTGATTGGTCTTAGTGCTAGTGGGAGATTGTAAGAGTATGCCTAAAGATCAATCATGAGATGGTTGTAATAACATACTTAATTTACCATGTTTATTAATATAAAGCGTTGTCATTATTATTTCAGTTTTTCTTTCTGTGTGTATAGATAAACTGTTTTATAATAATGTCCTGAGAATAATATGATTATTCTTAAAAGATCCTTAGTCGAGTATTATTGTTGACTAGGACAATAACAATGCATTAAGACTAACATGTAGTTGATTGATGATAAAGAGTTGTCATTGATATGGAGTGTCAAAATCAATACATGAATATGTATGTTAGAGAACAACATATTGGATTGACCCGCTATGAGTATGTTTCTTGGATTATTATGTAATTGTCACAACATTACTCATAGTGATTAATATGTATATGATCCTCAGACTTGAGATCATTATTATCCCAGCATCGTGAGTTGTATATTTTGATACAGTCAAACATACACCGTAACAGGTTGTTCTATAAAGGCTGATGTTGGATATACCACAATCTATGTAGAGGGATATGGTTGATCAATAAAGGATAAGTCCCTCCTACATAATAGGAGTAATATCTTAGGTCACTTGATTGAGTGAGACTAGAAATGCATGGCCATGCTCAAATAAGTTGATATGAGATGTCATACTAATTTGTATATCATAGTCTACTCAAGATATCAAG
Organism: Gossypium australe; assembly: GCA_005393395.2. NCBI lineage: Eukaryota > Viridiplantae > Streptophyta > Magnoliopsida > Malvales > Malvaceae > Gossypium > Gossypium australe. Next base: position 33,642,525 of record CM016615.1, on the reverse strand, counting down.
AAACATGGGATGGATTATGCAAGTGTGACTATCCCATGACTTGTATCCGTTCCAGAGATAAAGGACTTAAGGATTAATGCATGAAAGGTTAATCACGAAAGGTTATGTCGAATCATGACTTCTTGTAACTTAGGTAGCAATGATGCATTGCTAGATGCCACTCATTGTCTGTGACAATAGAATTGTTCTAGTATTACTGCTAACGTTGCAAGAACCTACAGGGTCATACCCTATGGTTGAAATGAACGGAATAAAATATAGTTGGTATTGTGCTTGGTTGTCACATAAATTAAATTAATTAAAGAATTAATTTAATTGAGCAATCAAATATTGAACATATTATATGTACAAGGATGTTGTACACATAATGATAACATAATTTTATTAATATATGAATTTGATTCATATATAAATTTAAATAAATATAGTTTACCGGAATCCTTATTATAATTAATGTAATTGTAATTTTCAGATATAATTAATGTAATTATAATTTTCGGTTAAAAACTTTATTGTATTTATTTAATCTTGTAATACATTCAAGACATACCAATTATAAAAGGCCCAATTAAGAGGATACCTATTATAAAAGGCCCAATGAGAAAGGCACCCATTATAAAAGGTATTAAAAGGAGACAAAACTAAATATGAAAACCCTAAGTGATTGCTTGTTAGGTCTAGCAGCCGTTAAGCAAATAAGCCTCCAAAACAGTTTTGGAGATTTCTTCCGTTCATAGTCAAACCGGGTGGATTACGTAGAGGCCGACATCGGAAAAGGTTGAGGCTTGATTCGACAGTAGATCAAAACTCTTGTTGCCAAGGCGTCGCTGTCTACTCAGATTGAAGTTTTGGTAATTTCGAAACCTTTATTTCACCCCGATTCGTTCCTCACACATGGATCCACGATTTGGATCGCCGGATCTAATTTTATTCTGCTGCGCCATGGGGTACCGGCGTTCCAACATGAATTCCATTATTGTGAATGACACTACATACTACAGAAGTCCTACACTTAAGCGTCAGCTTGTGGCTCCTTACCTATTTGAACTTAGGTTTTTACTTACACCAAAGTGTATGAGTCATTCATACATAGTCTGTTATCCAGTTAGGATTTAGGTATGTCACACTATGAATGTTACAAGTGAATAAATCAATAAATGGATTCAGGATCTATTCTGCTTGGGTCTTACCCGATATACTGTCTGTAACACCCCTCACCCGTATTCAACGCCGGATAAGGTTAAGGAGCATTACCGGACTTACAACTCAATTATACATACTATTAGCATACCTTTCATCAATTCAAACATTCATCAATCAACCTCAATCAATATGTCCCTAATACGAGCGTATGAGGCCCTAAACATGCATTGGGAGCAGTTAGGGACTAAACACATAACTCGGGAAATTTTTTATCATTTATAAATTTTTTTCTAAAACAGGGGACACACGCCCGTGTGGTCAGGTCGTGTGTCTCACACGGCCTCCAGATACACCTGTGTCACAGGTCGTGTGGACATTCAAAATGGGAACACATGGCCATTTCCCAACCCGTGTCCTACCCCATGTCCAAACAAGTGAGCTTACTGACTTAGGTCACACGGCCAACCACACGCCCATGTGTCTAGCCCATGTGCCCTCCGAAGTGGCCACACACGCCCGTGTGCCAGGCTGTATGCAAGGCCGTGTCAAACCTGTAGGGTATACTGACTTATGCAACACGGCCAAGTCATACGCCCGTGTGCTAGGCCGTGTGCCAATTAGAGGGTATACTGACTTGTACCACAAGGCCGATCACACGCCCATGTGTGAGACCATGTGGAGCATACTGACTTTACTTCAATTTCAACACTAGGGGACACATGGCCGTGCAACATGACCTTGTGTCACACACGGCTGAAACACACTCCCGTGTCTCTGCCCATGTAGACAAAAATAGGCTATTTACCAAGCCAATTTGCCACCCAAATTTGCATATACCTACACAACCATGATGACACCAATTCAAAGCATAAATAAACATCCAATTTAACCACAATTAAGGCTAATTCATACCATATCCTATACCAATAATTAACATGTTTATAACTCATGGTTTTCTCAATGAAAACATACCAAAACATATACACCAATCAACTAGTTAAACCTTTACCAATTATACATTATTTTGTATTATTTCACAAATATGTTACCAAATCCACAAATCATCAATTTACCATCCATGGTACCTATTATCATCAATCATCACATAACTATCAACCAACTCAAATTACAGGACATAACTATACATATATGTACCATATTCAAACATACCAAACAAACCAAAATAATCCATCACATATGGCTATATATACAAGTCAAAACATAAACATTTAAAAGCCAATCCAAAAGGCCAATATCCATACCAAAAATATAGCCAAAATGACTCAAAATCCCTATACATGCCATATGACCAAACCATAAGTTCAAAAGTACCAAAGTGATGGTTAGATAGTTTGACGATGTCTCTGACGATCCCTGAATCCGAGCTAGCTTTGAATTCACTATAAAACACAGGAACAATAAACAAAGTAAGCTTTATAGCTTAGTAAGCTCGTACGAATTAAACTCAACAAATCATATTACGTAATCAACAACTTGAACCATTTAACATGAAATTCATGGTAGCAACAAGCTTTCCATATGTTTAATCATATACTTATATGCAAATTCATAACTTCTTCTAATTGAAGTTTATACTTTCCATGTACATACCTGTACAAACTCGTAACCAACTCATACCTGTTCGAAATATTGTTGAATACTCGATATCTTGCACACTAAGTGCCATTACATAGTTGAAGCTATTTTAATCTCATGCACTAAGTGCCATACATAGCCGAAGCTATCTAGATCTCGCATACTAAGTGCCATATGTAGCTGGAGCTATCTCGAATCGCACACCAAGTGCCTTACATAGCCGAAGCTATCTCGATCTCGCACACTAAGTGCTATATATAGTTGAATCATCATCAAACATAACTTTAATATCGTATACACAATTTATACAATATCAAGCATTTAAAGCATAATTGTAACAATGCTTATTACATACGAACTTACCTCGGATGTGAAAATGGCGAATCTAGTCGATTAGACGATTACTTTATCTTTTCCCCGATCGAAATCCGTATTTCGCTTTTCTTGATCTAAATATATTCAAAATTAACTTATTTAATCATCTATTCATTCAATTTAGTCCAAAACACTCTTTAAGGCACATTTACACTTTTGCCCCTAAACTTTCACATTTTCATAATTTAGTCCTTATCACACAAAATCACAAATTCATGAAATTTCTTTAATACCCATTATAGCCGAATTCTTATAAGACCCCTAGCAGCCCATATTTGTCACTTTTCACCCATTTAACCACTAACTTTACACATTTCTCAACCCCTATTTTGCATTTTCTCTAAAAATCACTTTAAAAAACTTGTGTATCTAACAACAAGATTTCATATTTCATCCTCAAACATCAAAGAACACATATATTCATCAATGGAAACTTTAAAAATCTTTAACAGTTTTGCAAATTAGTCCTTGGGCTAGCTAGACCTAGCTGCAACAATCTCAAAAATGTAGAAATCATTAAAAATGAGACAAAAATCATACCTTAATTGGCAATTATAGCATAGCCGAATGAAAACCTAACAATGGTGTATTTCACTCTTAAATTTCAGTGATGGAAGATGAATTAAAGATTGAGAAATGTTTTGATTTATTATTGATAAGAATTATAAATTGAGGAAGTTAATTTTAATTGTGAGTTGAGGATTTTGCTTGAGGACAAGCAAAGTCTTAAGTGTGGGGATATTTGATAAACCATAATTTACACATATTTTAATCCCATGCTTGGCTTAATTTTGGATGATTTTTCATTGGATTTGTTGAATTTGATACTCCTAATCTCTTAATTTCATGTTTTATACTCAGGAGAGCTTAGGAAGTCAAAAAGAACGAGAAATGGGCCAAAAAGGGGCAAAATGGGCCTACTTAGGAAATCACACGGCCTGGACCATCGACCACGAGCTGATCAGACGGTCGTGGGTGGCGAGCAGAATCGACCACGGCCAAAGGAGTCCACCACGGGCGTGTCCCTGCCGTCCCTAGGTTTAATTTTATTCAGAAAAGGTTACTTGTGGGCTAAGTAAGGCATCTCAAAGCCTATATAAACACCCTACGGGCAACCTAAAAGGGGAGGTTCGACAGGACGTCGATAGATGCCGAGTAGAAGGCAGAAGATACTCCAAGACAGCCATTGGGAGCAATTTAGGAGAAGGATCTCCATCAAGACTAAAGATCTCCCATCAATTCCTCTTGAAGTGTTTTGGGTTTTCTTATGTTTTGTTGTTTTCCCTATTCTAATATGTTTCCCCTCATTAGTATGAACTAAATTCCTCAAATACCTGAGGGGATGAAACCTAAGACAGATCTCATTATTATTTGATTTATGAGATAAATACTTGTGCTTATTCTTAATTGTGAGTTCTTATTCTTGTTTGATAATTCAGGTTATTGATTCAAGTTGAATGTGCTTATTCAGTGGATCAAAAGTCCCATTCTAAGAGTAGATCAATATAATTAAGCAGAGTTGATTGCAACCTTAAAAATAGGGTGACGAAAATCTACCGGATTAGAGTCAAATCTAATAAGGGGATCCATAGATCGAGTTAATGCGACAATAGGGGTTTTAATTACAAACAGATTTCAATTAATCAACCTAGAGTCAGTTGTTTTTAGTCTTGAAAGAGATATTAACATAAATTAGGGATTTCTATGGATTAAGTCAAGTGAATAAATTATATGAATAAAAAGTAATAAGTGAAGTCTAGGTGGATTCTTCCTTAGGTATTGCCTATCTCATATAAGTTGTCCAAACGTATTTTCCCAATTCACTCTCTGTCACGTTCATAGTCATTTAGTTAGTTAAATTAGTTAGTTAATTCTAGATTAAAAACAAATTCCCTTTAATTATTAGGCTAGATAATGAAACACCCCACACCCGGCCCACGAGCCTGAACCGGATCTGGTATGTTCCTTAAATAAACCGGTTTTCAAGTTCTTTGTTACTTAGAGAAATTTTTGTAAAATTTTAGGAAATATTGTTTTGGATTGGGCTTAGATTGAGAAACCCATTTAATCTATTTGAAAATCCAATTTTTATTAAGGTGACAAAATATTTTTTCTTAAGGTTTATAAAAAATATATATCACTTAAACTTTAGTCATAAATAGTTCGTAACATAATAGTTAAAAGTAAAGCAAAATAAAGAAAATCCACTGGGCCTTATGGCCTTATTACATCAAGTAAAACCAAATAATAAAATTAAAAGGTACTAAAAGAAATAAAGTCCAAATTAAATAAAATCTTCAAATGGAGCATGGCCACCTCAAGGTCTACCGTCCCGGTCCGTCACTGTTCATCACTTGAAAATAGTTCCCACAACGGGGTGAGTCAACAGACTCAATGTGTACACAACATTAACATTCAACAAATCAGGCATACAAGTTCATATCAAGTTCATGTTCATATAAAATAAATGATGCAACCCAAACCCAAGCCTAATGGTCCATCCGCTACACACCACCCGTACCTGCCAGTCACACCGTGGGGACTACTAAGTCAACCCTCCATCCGCTACACACCATCGAAGGCAGTCGCTGCAGTCGACGTGCTCATCGCCCATATAATTTGTGTCATTAGACACCATATTCAAATAATGTAACCAAAGTTACAAAATTCAGATAATGTAACCGGAGTTACCATATTCAAATTTTGTGTCCGTAGTCACCATATTCCGTTGGTGAGACCGAAGTCAACACCTTCTTCCTCTTTCACATAGATCCCGTATGCCCCATAATTTTTATATCATGCATAACATATTAAATTTCTCATTCATGCTACTAATCATATGTTCAAAATATATCATATTCGTAATCCTATCAGAAGTAGGAAACGTACCTGGGTACTCTTACCACATCTGTGGTACTTAGCCACATTCACATTCTTATGCATATTCATATATTAAAATAATTGCCATATGATATATCAAAAGTTAATGTGAGAACACACCTGATTTGCTTAATAGATTCCTTGAAATCCCGAAGAACGATCTACCGATCTAGATCTTTATCTCCTATATTCGGCCAAACATTAAAGCATATTAACAACCTATTTGGCTTAAAAACCCAAATCCTAGTAGGATTTGTATTACTACCTTGTTGCCGAATTGGATGATTGATCAAGTTCCAAAAATTGCTAGTATCCCTTTCCCTTGAAATCGACTAACACTAGATCATATAACCATGTGAGTTTCCGGCTTTTGAAATAATGCAAAATAATTCCAAGTATAAAAAATAAGCCTTGGCCGAATATCACTTACCATACAAATTCCAAATCTGAAGAGGATTCCTTTATATGCCTGTCGAAATCCCTATAACTTCATGTTAGATTAAATCTAACTTTGAAAACATGAATCAAAACCTTAACCGATTATTCATACATCTTACCTTAGATCCTCAGATTTCCCGAAAGATTCCCCCTTGTATTCGACAGTTGTAAAAAGATCTTGAGAGATCCTTGCAGATTCGGCCATGAACAAGAATAGGGATTAGGCCATTCTCTTTCGGCAAATAGAAAAGAAAGGAACTTGAATAATGCTTACCTTTAATGCCTTTAGTCGATTGCTTCCTTCTCTAGAGTCATAGAGTTTCGGCTATGGAGTTTTAATCAGGGATCAAAAAGAAAAGGTTTTGGCTTGACAGATGAAGAAAAGAGAAGGAGAAAAGATGAAAAGAAAAAAAAAATCGGCAGAGGGAGTTTTGCTATGGAATTTTCGGCAAAGTCTAGAAAAGATGAGAGAAAATCCTTTAACTCTCCTCCTTTAGCCGAAATTGCTAGGCCAAGAGTCCTTGACTTGGCCACCAATCTTCCTTGTGATAATATTATCTCTTTTATTTAAAAATAAAAGCCTTTAATCCATCAATTATCTCCTTAAATAATCCAATTAAAGAAATCCTTTATTTATCACTTATTATTCACATATTTATGCAAATAAAACACCTCCTTTTCTAGAAACCAGTGCCGTCCACCTCAGCCTTATGGAAGCAAAAATAAAACTTATTTATTTGCTCCTCAAGTGACTCGAACTCAGGCCCATTTCCCCTGCATGTGACGCCATTTCCTTAGGTCCTAAGTGGCATCTTCAGGCCACTTTTTCAAGCCTGTTTGTGTGTCAAAATTCTCCAACTTTTTCTTTTAAGGCCCTCTTGCCCTTATTTCCTATTTTAAACTTTAAAATTTGACATTTCTGCATCATTTCTAAGTTTCCTAAAATTTTCGTTCGGCTCTGTAAACTTGCCATTTTCTTACATTTCCAAGTTTCCAGAAATGTTTACTTTCCATTTTTGAATCATTTCCAAAAATGTTCAGGTTTCCAAAAATGTTCAGGTTTCCCAAAACGTTCAGGTTTCCAAAATGTTTCATTTCCATTTCCATGCATTTCTAGGTTTCCAAAATATTCAAAAATTTATTCATAATACTTAAGACTTGTCATTCCGTACAATTAAACGGAAAATGCATAGGCCCTTTTCAGGATGTTACAGTTCTACCCCCTTAAACAAAATTTCGTCCCCGAAATTTCCTAACTAAAATAGTTGAGGGTATTGCTGTCGCATTGTCTCCTCGGGCTCCCACGAAGCTTCTTCTGCTCCATGATTGCCCCATAACACCTTGACTAGAGGAACAAACTTCCTTCGTAGTACTTTCACATCACGTTCCAAGATCCGAATCGGTTCTTCCTCGTAGGATAAGTCTGGCCTTAGCTCCACTCTTCAACCGGTACTATATGAGATGGATCCGATCGGTAGCGACGTAGCATGGATACATGAAATACGTCGTGCATCTGCTGCAATTCTGGTGGCAACTCTAATTGGTTTGCCACTGGCCCAACTCGCTTCAATACTCGATAAGGCCCTATAAACCTTGGGCTTAACTTCCCTTTTCGACCGAACCTCATTACCTTCTTCCAAGGCGAGACTTTCAAGAATACTTGGTCTCCCACTTCAAATTCTATTTCCTTCCGCTTAAGGTCTGCGTACGACTTCTGCCTATTAGAGGCTTCCTTCAACCGTGCCCGTATTAACTCAACCTTCTCTTCAGTTTCTGCTACAAATTCTGGACCCAAAACTCGGCGTTCTCCTAACTCGGTCCAACAAGTAGGTGTTCTACACTTCCTACCATATAATGCTTCGTATGGTGCCATCCGAAGGCTAGCCTGATAGCTGTTGTTGTAGGCGAACTCAGCTAAAGGCAAGTAATCTTCCCAACTTCCTCGGAAATCCATTACACAGCCTCTCAACATATCCTCCAACACTTGTATAACCCGTTCAGATTGCCCGTCTGATTGTGGATGAAAAGCCGTAGTGAAGTCCAACTTAGTGCCTAAAGCTTGATGAAGTGCCTTCCAAAACCGAGACGTAAACCTTGGGTCTCTATCAGAGATGATTGACACCGGTACTCCATGCAACCTCACAATCTCTGCCACATATAACTTGGCCAACTTCTAAAGAGAATAATCCATTCTTACTGGGATGAAGTGCGTGGACTTAGTCAAACGGTCCACTATCACCCATACCGAGTCCTTCTTAGTAGGCGTAAGGGGAAGCCCACTAACGAAGTCCATGGTAATTCTTTCCCACTTCCATTGGGGAACTTCGATTGGTTGAAGCAATCCTGATGGAACTTGGTGTTCAGCCTTAACTTGCTGACACGTCAAACATTTCCCCACAAATTCAGTCACCTCTCGTTTCAGATCAGACCACCAAAATTGTTCCCTTAGATCTCTATACAGCTTGATGCCTCCGGGATGCATAGCATAAGGGCTACCATGCGCTTCCCGAAGAATCCTTTGTCTCAACTCCTTATTCCTCGGCATACAGACCTTTCTCTTGTAGCACAATACTCCTTCATCATTGACGCCATAGTCCTTAAATCCTCCTTGCTGCACTCGCTGTAACTTAGTACTTAAGTCCTTATCAGCCAACTGTCCCTCTTTCACCTCCTTCAGCCATGTGGGCTTGACTTGCAATTCTGCCAACAGGCTTCCATCGTCATACAGACTTAAGTGAGCGAACAAAGCCCGTAGATCCGACACAACCTTCCTACTCAGGGCATCGGCTACCACATTCGGCTTGCTCGGATGATATTCTATCGAACAATCGTAGTCCTTCAGCAATTCCACCCACCTTCGTTGCCTCAAGTTCAACTCCTTCTGAGTCAACAGATACTTAAGGCTCTTGTGATCTGTGTAGATCACTGACCTTTCTCCATAAAGGTAGTGCCTCCAAACTTTAAGGGCAAAAACCACTGCTGCTAGTTCCAAGTCATGAGTTGGGTAGTTAACCTCATGAGGCCTTAACTGTCGTGACGCATAGGCGACCACTTTACCCTCTTGCATTAGCACACAGCCTAACCCGTATGCGAAGCATCACAGTACACCACAAAATCTTTTCCTGCCTCTGGCTGAATTAACACTGGAGCTTCCGTCAACACCCTTTTAAGCTTTTCAAAGCTCTCCTGCTGCTTATTAGTCCATTCGAAGGGTACTTCCTTTCTTAGCAACTTTGTCAAAGGCGCGGCTATTGACGAGAACCCTTCCACAAACCTTCTGTAATAGCCTGCCAAGCCTAAGAAACTTTGGATTTCAGCCACAGACCTAGGTGGTTTCCAATCCAGCACTGCTTCGATCTTCCTAGGATCCACTCTTATTCCCTCTGCGGATACCACATGTCCTAAGAATGCCACCTCCTTAAGCCAAAATTCGCACTTGCTGAATTTGGCATAAAGCTTCTTCTCCCTTAACACTTCCAACACAACTCGAAGATGCTTATCATGCTCCTCTTCCGACTTCGAGTACACCAAAATATCGTCGATGAACACAACGACGAACCTGTCCAAATAGGGTTGGAAAACCCGATTCATCATGTCCATGAACGCGGCTGGAGTGTTCGTCAACCCAAACGGCATCACTACAAACTCAAAGTGGCCATATCTTGTCCTAAAAGCGGTCTTATGGATGTCAGCCTCCTTCACCTTCAACTGATGATATCCCAACCTTAAGTCGATCTTTGAAAATACTGCGGCCCCCTTCAGCTGATCGAACAAATCATCGATCCTTGGCAAAGGGTACTTGTTCTTAATGGTCAGCTTATTCAACTGACGGTAGTCTATGCACATACGCATAGTTCTGTCCTTCTTCTTTACAAATAGGACCGGTGCTCCCCATGGAGACACACTGGGTCTGATGAACCCACGATCCAACAACTCTTGGATTTGAGCCTTGAGCTCCACTAACTCCTTTGGCGCCATTCGGTATGGGGCGATTGACACAGGAGCTGTTCCTAGTAGCAAATCTATCCCAAATTCCACCTCCCTATCTGGGGGTATTCCTGGTAATTCCTCTGGAAATACATCCACGAAGTCCCTTACCGCCCTAACTCCATCAATACCTTCCTCCTTCCCACTTATCGTACTAATGAAGGCTAAGAATGCCTTACACCCCTTCTTAACCATCTTCTCGGCCTTCAGCGCCGAAACTACGTTAGACAAGTAGTTCCTCCTTTCTCCGATCATTGCTACCACTTCATCCTCCGAGGTTCTTAGTTCCATATGTTTAGTCGCACAATCCAACACGGCTTGGTGTTCTACTAACCAATCCATTCCGAGTATAAGTTCAAACTCTCCGAAAGGTAACTCCATTAAGTCTGCCCGAAAGTTCACCCCCTGAATCTCTAAGGGCACATTTCGAAAGATCTTGTCTACCACTACAGTTTGGCCTAATGGGCTTACTACAGTCATCTGTCTATCAGAGAGTTCAGAGTCTAGGCCTAGTGTTTCCACTACACTACATGCAACATAGGAATGGGTCGAGCCCACATCAATCAGAGCAAAATAGGGTTTGTCAAAAATAAAGAACGTACCGGTTATTACATCCGGTGCGTCACCATCTTCCCTTCGGCGAACCGCATAAACCAAACCCGGTTGTCTTGCTTCTGTATTAGCAGTACCTCGGCCCTGTGTTCCACGGTCTCTGCTAGCACCACTACCTCGGTTACCCAAACCACGACCCCGTTGAGGCTGCTGTCCGCCTCTACCAGTCTGGCTAGCATTCTGAACTGCCGGTCGGCTCTCATCTGATTGCTTGGGACAATCCTTTAGCATATGGTCCTTGGACCCACACTTGAAACATCCTCCCGTCTTTCTCCAGCACTCTCCCAAGTGCCTCTTTCCACAATGTTCACAAGGGCGATACTGCCAGCCCGTACCAGCTTGTTGATTTCGTGGCCCGTCAACCCTAGGCCTCTTGTGACCCTTTCCAAATGGCCCAAAACCTCTTTTGGGCTTATTCCTATCCACAGTCTGTTTGGTAGCATCCTTAATCCCCTCGGCCACCTTGGCCTTTTCCACCAAAGCAGAGAACTCCTGCTCTTGATGCGATGCTATCAAAAGTCTCAGATCGTCCCTCAGTCCGTCCTCAAAACGGACACAGCGTTCATGCTCAGATGCCACTACCCCTCGAGCATAGCGGCTCAACCTTAGGAATTCCGCCTCATATTCTGCTACGGACTTGCTCCCTTGCACCAACCCCAGAAAAGCCTTTCTTTGCTCATCTGTATACCTGGTTCCCACATATTTCTTCTGGAATGCCTCCTTAACATATTCCCAGGTTAGATCCTCCGCCGTGGCACCATCTCGAACAGTTAGCCACCATTGATACGCTTCATCGCGTAACAACGCCACCATCCCTTTCAACTTTTCCTCAGGAGTCAGATCGAACTCATCCATGATACGCTCCGTTGCTTCCAACCAGTACTCAGCCGTACTGGGTGCTACCCCAGACACTCCACGAAACATTTCCGCCCTATTAGCTCGGAGCCGTTCAGGTACAGACTTTCGATTTCCCCCATTTCCTCCTGCACCAGCCACCAATTCCAAAACTCGCAGCACAGCCTGCGACACAGCATCTTCCCTCGTCTGAGCTTGCTGCTCAACATTAACAGCTGGGGGTGGTGGTGGCGGTATTTCATTATCAGACCCTTGACCCGATCTGACGGGTTCCGACACGGTCATCCTTCCTCTGCCTCGTCCACGGCGACCACGTCCTCTAGAGCTCATTTTCTAGCGTCGAGATCTGATTAAGGAATTTTATGGATTAGTCATTGTTCCACTTATTTACCCGCGAAGGAGTTTTATGAAAAGGAATTTAGGAGTGGTTCTTTCGTATTCATACAAACACATAGTCTTTTCCAGTCATTCATTCATCCATCAGACAAGTATGAACTTTCGTTCATTCAGAGAAACGTTGTAGTTTTCGTTGTTGTTATTTTCCACTACCCAGGGGTATTTTCGTAATTTTGTCCTACAGGGCATTTCCGTAATTTTTTAGAAGAAAATGTTCCTTGGTGTTTTCGTCAAAAAGTATTTTGAAAATTTCTAAGTCTCGGGTAATTTGGAAAAATTTCAAAATCCGGGGGTATTTCGATAATTTTTTGACCTCAGGGGTATTTTGGAAATTTTTTCACAAATCAGGGTAAATTTGTAAAATTTAATAAGTTAGGGATATTTCAAAAGTTGTAAAACTTTGAGGGTTCTTTTTTTTTTTTGAGAGTTTCCCTTTTCAAATGGTGATGTTTGCAAAAATTTCGGAAACCAGGGTCATTTTGGTCATTTTGTAAGTTAGGGGCAATTTTGAATTTTTTTTTAAAACAAGGTATTTTTGATAGTTTGCAAATTAGGGTTTGTGAACACTTATAAAATAAGGAAATTTTGGCAAAACTGTTAGGTAGGTTCATATTTTGTAAATGAAGGGCATTTTGGTAATTTTGCCACTAGGGGCATTTTTTTGTAATTTTCACAAATCAAAAATTTTTTCAGAAAATTTTATAAAGATGGTTTTCTCAAATTCAAAAGAAAGTTTTGAGAATTTTAAAACTGGGGTTTGTTGTTTTGTTCTTTTTTTTTTCAAAACGGCTAGTTCCCTTTTTGGGTTTTAGTCATTATGTTTAGCCTATGTCCGAGCCCTCTTTGGTCAGGGTGAACCAAAGCTACGCACCAAGCAGGATTCGAATGGAGAGGAGGTGAGTCACGCGGACTACTTAAATACCAAGCTCCCATCGAAACCATTCCTAGACATGCGCATAGAGGTTGCCACACCACTGAGCCCTCTGAGTTAGGGTGAACCGAAGCTACGCACCAGGTAGGATTCCTGCGAAGAGGTGGTGAGTCACTAGGACTGCTTAAATACCAGGCTCTTCCGGATCCAATCCTAGACATGCGCACAGGGGTTACCACACCCTTAGCTCAGTGACTTAGCCATAGGGTTGTTTAGTGCATTAAGTCTTATGTGGTTTTATGTTTGAGTAATCTATTCCTAGGGTTCATGTTCCTATCATACTACTCTACGTTCCATGCCTGTTCTACCCTTACATAGTTCATAAATCACAGAATCACACATAAAGTTAGGGGTACTTACCTGGTGGACTGCGGGTCGGAGACTTAGGTGCCATGCCATAAAACCTGCTAAAAAAACTTACTTGGCTCGATTTGAAAATGTTTTGGGCCTTAGCCCACAGGCTGAGAGTTTTAAAACTGGGCTCTGATACCAAATTGAAACACCCCACACCCGGCCCACGAGCCTGAACCGGATCTGGTATGTTCCTTAAATAAACCGGTTTTCAAGTTCTTTGTTACTTAGAGAAATTTTTGTAAAATTTTAGGAAATATTGTTTTGGATTGGGCTTAGATTGAGAAACCCATTTAATCTATTTGAAAATCCAATTTTTATTAAGGTGACAAAATAATTTTTCTTAAGGTTTATAAAAAATATATATCACTTAAACTTTAGTCATAAATAGTTCGTAACATAATATTAAAAGTAAAGCAAAATAAAGAAAATCCACTGGGCCTTATGGCCTTATTACATCGAGTAAAACCAAATAATAAAATTAAAAGGTACTAAAAGAAATAAAGTCCAAATTAAATAAAATCTTCAAATGGAGCATGGCCACCTCAAGGTCTACCGTCCCGGTCCGTCACTGTTCATCACCTGAAAATAGTTCCCACAACGGGGTGAGTCAACAGACTCAATGTGTACACAACATTAACATTCAACAAATTAGGCATACAAGTTCATATCAAGTTCATGTTCATATAAAATAAATGATGCAACCCAAACCCAAGCCTAATGGTCCATCCGCTACACACCACCCGTACCTGCCAGTCACACCGTGGGGACTACTAAGTCAACCCTCCATCCGCTACACACCATCGAAGGCAGTCGCTGCAGTCGACGTGCTCATCGCCCATATAATTTGTGTCATTAGACACCATATTCAAATAATGTAACCAAAGTTACCAAATTCAGATAATGTAACCGGAGTTACCATATTCAAATTTTGTGACCGTAGTCACCATATTCCGTTGGTGAGACCGAAGTCAACACCTTCTTCCCCTTTCACATAGATCCCGTATGCCCCATAATTTTTATATCATGCATAACATATTAAATTTCTCATTCATGCTACTAATCATATGTTCAAAATATATCATATTCGTAATCCTATCAGAAGTAGGAAACGTACCTGGGTACTCTTACCACATCTGTGGTACTTAGCCACATTCACATTCTTATGCATATTCATATATTAAAATAATTGCCATATGATATATCGAAAGTTAATGTGAGTACACACCTGATTTCCTTAATAGATTCCTTGAAATCCCAAAGAACAATCTACCGATCTAGATCTTTATCTCCTATATTCGGCCAAACATTAAAGCATATTAACAACCTATTTGGCTTAAAAACCCAAATCCTAGTAGGATTTGTATTACTACCTTGTTGCCGAATTGGATGATTGATCAAGTTCCAAAAATTGCTAGTATCCCTTTCCCTTGAAATCGGCTAACACTAGATCATATAACCATGTGAGTTTCCGGCTTTTGAAATAATGCAAAATAATTCCAAGTATCAAAAATAAGCCTTGGCCGAATATCACTTACCATACAAATTCCAAATCTGAAGAGGATTCCTTTATATGCCTGTCGAAACCCCTATAACTTCATGTTAGATTAAATCTAACTTTGAAAACATGAATCAAAACCTTAACCGATTATTCATACACCTTACCTTAGATCCTCAGATTTCCCGAAAGATTCCCCCTTGTATTCGACAGTTGTAAAAAGATCCTGAGAGATCCTTGCAGATTCGGCCATGAACAAGAATAGGGATTAGGCCATTCTCTTTTGGCAAATAGAAAAGAAAGGAACTTGAATAATGCTTACCTTTAATGCCTTTAGTCGATTGCTTCCTTCTCTAGAGGCACAGAGTTTCGGCTATGGAGTTTTAATCAGGGATCAAAAAGAAAAGGTTTTGGCTTGACAGATGAAGAAAAGAGAAGGAGAAAAGATGAAAAGAAAAAAAAAATCGGCAGAGGGAGTTTTGCTATGGAATTTTCGACAAAGTCTAGAAAAGATGAGAGAAAATCCTTTAACTCTCCTCCTTTAGCCGAAATTGCTAGGCCAAGAGTCCTTGACTTGGCCACCAATCTTCCTTGTGATAATATTATCTCTTTTATTTAAAAATAAAAGCCTTTAATCCATCAATTATCTCCTTAAATAATCCAATTAAAGAAAATCCTTTATTTATCACTTATTATTCACATATTTATGCAAATAAAACACCTCCTTTTCTAGAAACCAGTGCCGTCCACCTCAGCCTTCTGGAAGCAAAAATAAAACTTATTTATTTGCTCCTCAAGTGACTCGAACTCAGGCCCATTTCCCCTGCATGTGACGCCATTTCCTTAGGTCCTAAGTGGCATCTTCAGGCCACTTTTCCAAGCCTGTTTGTGTGTCAAAATTCTCCAACTTTTTCTTTTAAGGCCCTCTTGCCCTTATTTCCTATTTTAAACTTTAAAATTTGACATTTTTGCATCATTTCTAAGTTTCCTAAAATTTTCGATCGGCTCTGTAAACTTGCCATTTTCTTACATTTCCAAGTTTCCAGAAATGTTTACTTTCCATTTTTGAATCATTTCCAAAAATGTTCAGGTTTCCAAAAATGTTCAGGTTTCCCAAAATGTTCAGGTTTCCAAAATGTTCAGGTTTCCAAAATGTTTCATTTCCATTTCCATGCATTTCTAGGTTTCCAAAATATTCAAAAATTTATTCATAATACTTAAGACTTGTCATTCCGTACAATTAAACTGAAAATGCATAGGCCCTTTTCAGGATGTTACAGATAATAAAAAAATAGTAATTACTAGTACTCTTGGTCCTTGAGGATACAATATTCCGGACTCACTACGGCTATACTGCTGTTCGATAGGTCCGCTTGCCTTCGTCGAAATAATATTTAGTTTCGAGTTTTTGGCGTCGTTGCCAGGGACTAAGATATTAGGAACACTAAATTTTTATTACTTTAGCCATTTTATTTATTTGCAATTTATATTTACTTTACTTTTAACTTAGCTAATTTTTCTTTATTTGCTTATTGCAAGTAATTCTAGTTTATGACCAGAAGGAACCCGTCAGGACCATTACTTTTTGATAGTGATATAGAAGGTACCATTCGCAGAAACATAAGAGAAATGAGACGAAGCTTACAATACATAGAAGAAGAGCAAGAAGACAAAACCAATATTACCGGAGAGATGGTCGATAATAATCCGCTACCTCCTGTGGTTGCCGCAAATCCAGTGAATCAAAACCCTGCTCCTCGTACTATGTATGATGTGCTAAACCTAATTTAACAGGAACTGAATCAAGTATTGTTAGACCTGTTATTGCTGCAAATAATTTTGAACTGAAACCTAACACTATACCGATGATTCAGCAATTTGTTCAGTTTGATGGTTTGCAGGATGAGGATCCAAATAATCACTTGGCATATTTTCTAGAATTATGCGATACTTTCAAAATTAATGGCATTTCTGATGATGCTAGTCGCCTTCGGTTGTTTCCTTCTCATTGAGAAACAAAGCTAAACAGTGGCTGAACTTGTTACTACAAGGATCAATCACCACATGGGACCAAATGACCGAAAAATTTTTACTTAAATATTTTTCGCCAACTAAAACGGCTAATTGAGGATGATATTTCTTTTTTTTGTGTAGATGGATCTAGAAACACTCTACGACACATGGGAGAGGTATAAAGATCTACTAAGGAGATGCCCTCACCATGGGTTACCTTTATGGTTACAAGTTCAAACCTTTTACAACGGTGTGAACCCCTCAACTAGGAAGTTGATTGATCAGCCACCGGTAGAACCCTAAATAAAAAAACCCCTGAAGTGGCTTATGATTTTATAGAGGAGATGACACTGAATAACTATTAGTGGCAAGTTATGAGAACAAAGCCGACAAAAGCCGCCAGTGTTTTCAACCTCAATGCAGTGACCATGCTATCAAACCAGGTAGAACTTTTAAGTAAAAAAAATTGATGGTTTGTGTGGTTCTTCGCAGGTACATCTAGTAATGCAGTGCGATACAAATGGAGGAGGGACGAACAACACAGAATATCCGCCCTACAACCCTGACATAGAAAGCGAATAGATGAACTATATGGGTAATAATTCTAGACCTCAAAATAACCCTTATAGTGACACTTACAATCTAGGTTAGAGGAACCACCCAAACTTCTCATGGGGTGGCCAAGGTAACCAGAGACAACAACCCCTCCCAGGCTTTCAACAACAACCCTACCCACAAGAAAAAAAGCCGAACCTTGAGGAGATGCTAATAAAATTCATCACAGTGTCAGAAACTCATTTCCAAAACACCGAAACAGCACTTAAAAATCAACAGGAATCAATTCAGGGGCTCGAGAACCAACTAGGACAACTTGCTAAGCTGATCTCAGAATGACCACAAGGTAGCTTGCCAAGCAACACTAAAACTAACCCAAATGAGAAACTTCAAGCCATAACTACTCACGATAGTGAAGGGTTAGATGAACCAAAATTGGGGCAAGAGAATGTTGTAAAGGAAGGTAAGCTTGAGGTAAGCCATGATAAGCCAAAACTGGTAATTACATATTACCAACCTCGTGTTCCATACCCCAATACGATGAAGTAAGACAGCACAGATGAACAATTCGGTAAATTTCTTAAACTCTTAAAAAAATTACATATTAACTTACCGTTTCTTGAAGCTCTATCGCAGATGCCTAATTCAAGAAAATATTTAAAAGAGCTTTTGACCAATAAAAAGAAGTTAGACGAGGTGTTGCATGTGGAGCTAAATGCAGTGTGCTCAGCAATCTTACAAAATAAACTACCACGAAAATTAAAAGATCCAAGGAGTTTTACAATTCTATGTTTAATTGGTAGTTTATCTGTTAATAATGCTTTAGCTGATTTAGGGGCAAGCATCAATGTTATGCCTTATAAAACAGCTAGGTCTTGGGAAACCCAAACAAACTAGGATAAGCATTCAATTAGCTGATAAAACCATTAGAGTTCCCAGGGGTATAATTGAAGATGTGCTAGTAAAAGTTGAAAAATTCGTATTCCCAATAGACTTTGTTGTTTTAGATATGAATGAGGATAATGATGTTCCTTTAATATTAGGACGGCCCTTTTTAGCAACTACTAGGACCATTATCGATGTTCATACTGTAAGAGTATGCCCAAAGATCAATCATGAGATGGTTGTAATAACATACTTTATTTACCATATTTATTAATATAAAGCGTTGTCATTATTCATTTTTTCTATCTGTGTATACAAATAAACTGTTTTATAATAATGTCCTGAGAATAATATGATTATTCTTAAAAGATCCTTAGTCGAGTATTATTGTTGACTAGGACAACAATAATGCATTAGGACTAACATGTAGTTGATTGATGATAAAGAGTTGTCATTGATGTGGATTGTCAAAATCAATGCATGAATATGTGTGTTAGAGAACAACATATTGGATTGACCCGTTATGAGTATGTTTATTGGATTATTATGTAATTGTCACAACATTACTCATAGTGATTAATATGTATATGATCCTCAGACTTGAGATAATTATTATCTCAACATCGTGAGTTGTATATTTTGATACAGTCAAACGTGCACCGTAACTGGTTGTTCTATAAAGGCTGATGTTGGATATACCACAATCTATGTAAAGGGATATGGTTGATCAATATAGGATAAGTCCCTCCTACATAATGGGAGTAATATCTTAGGCCACTTGATTGAGTGAGACTAGAAATGCATGGCCATGCTCAAATAAGTTGACATGAGATGTCATACTAATTTGTATATCATAGTCTACTCAAGATATCAAGAAACATGGGATGGACTATACAAGTGTGACTATTCCATGACTTGTGTCCATTCCAGAGATAAAGGACTTAAGGATTAATGCATGAAAGGTTAATCACAAAAAGTTATGTGGAATCATGACTTCTTGTAACTTAGGTAGCAATGATGCATTGCTAGATGCCACTCATTGTTTGGGACATTAGAATCGTTCTATTATTACTGCAACGTTGCAAGAACCTACAGGGTCACACCCTATGGTTTAAATGAATGGAATAAAATATAATTGGTATTGTTTTTTAGTTGTCACATGAATTAAATTAATTAAAGAATTAATTTAATTGGGCAATCAAATATTGAACATATTATATGTACAAGGATGTTGTACACATAATGACAACATAATTCTATTAATATATGAATTTGATTCATATATAAATTTAAATAAATATTGTTTACCGAAATCCTTATTATAATTAATGTAATTATAATTTTCGGATATAATTAATGTAATCATAATTTTCGGTTAAAAACTTTATTGTATTTATTTAATCTTATGATACATTCAAGAGATACCAATTATAAAAGGGTATTAAAAGGATACCAATTAAATGGGCCCAATGAAAAAGATACCCATTATAAAAGGCCCAATTAAAAGGATACCCAATATAAAAGGTATTTAAAAGAGACAAAGCTTAAGGGAAAACCCTAAGTGATTGCTTGTTAGGTCTAGCAGCCGTCAAGCAAATAAACCTCCAAAACAGTTTTGGAGATTTCTTCCGTTCATAGTCAAACCGGGTGGATTACGTAGAGGCCGACATCGGAAAAGGTTGTGGCTTGATTCGACAGTAGATCAAAACTCTTGTTGACAAGGCGTCGCTGTCTACTCAGATTGAAGTTTTGGTAATTTCGAAACCATTATTTCACCCCGATTCGTTCCTCACACATAGATTCATGATTTGGATCGCCGGATCTTATTTTATTCTGCTGCGCCATGGGGTATCCGGCATTCCAACACATACAGGGGAAGTAACACTTCGTGTAGCGATGACATGATTAAACTCAAAGCACGTGATTCTAACAGAATATCTAATAATCAAGAGAATACAAGTCCTATTAATATAAATAAACTTAACGTTCAATCTTCTTTGTAGGAAATCTCTCAGGAAAAGATAACAGAGCCAGGATCTAGTGTTCATACTGAGAATACAACTGTTCATGAGGAACGAAGGTTACAAATCGATGAGCTAGATGAATGGGGGACACATGTAAAGGAAAAACCGAAAAAACACGAAGAACCAAAGTGAAACCATGTCAAACTTAAAGATGGGACAACCCAGTTTAAGATAGGAGATCAAGTATTGTTGGATATGAAAGACCCTCGAATCGTCACTTCGGATCTTAACACAAACGAAGAGATCCCTTTCACGGTACTCAATGTCTTACCATACGGAACAGTCGAGTTAACTAATCCTACATACAGCACTTTTAAGGTAAACGCCACTCTACTCAAACTTTATAGTGATCATAGAATTGATAGCAGCGGAGAAGAGTTTCAACTCCTCAAACCACATGAATACGCGAATGAGATGTAAGTCTAGCTTAAGACTTTAAATGAGCGCTTCTCAGGAGGCAACCCGAGTATTAACTTCACTAATGTCATATTTTCTATTTTTTACCACCTAACTCAACTAATCAAATTAATAAAGTGCAGGTTTCTCCATCCACACGGCCTTGCACACGGGCATGGCCGTGGTTGTGTGGACACTACGAAAAGATACATGGGCATGGCAGAGATTGTGTGGACCAAGGACGGAAATTTTCCCCAAACCACGGGTGGCGATACAATGCCACGGCTATTAAGGAACGACCACACCACCACCGGGGTATCCTCCACCCCTAACCAACACTACACCGTTTCTTTTCTTTGACTCCATCCAAAATTTAGGAAGTTTCACCTCTCTCCCTCTCTTATTCTTTTCTTGCTATATTGTCATCTTTATCGTTATACATTGAGGACAATGTACGTCTTAAGTGTGGGGAGGTGTCAACAAGACTCTCGTATTAGAAAATCCCTAAATTATGCTTGTTCTTAAGTAACTTTCTCATATTTACTATTAGAATGAAACTTCTATTGGTTTATTATTTTCATTGATATGTTTCAGATTAAATCATAAGTAATTGTGCATTGATGGTTTAAACTTTAAGATATTAGAGAATCAAGTATGATAAGTCTATTTTCCGTAATTAAAATTTTTAGGTTGTTTCCCTAATCTTAAATATTACTTTGAAGTTTGTAATATAAGGTTGACATCAAAAACCATAATTTTTGTGAGTCTTTGAGCCTTTTAGAGCATATATTTTTCTTGCTCACTTTATTGATTATGAGTGTGTCAATATTGATTTGTTATTCCAGAACTTGCTTCGATTATACATGTCGAGATCACACTTTTCATTTGATATACTAAAGATGATAAAGGCACCTAGGATTTAACCCACTTACTCCACAAAAAGCCTACCTTCATAACTAACCATAGTGAACCCCTTTTTAGCCTAATAAACCATTTCTTGACTCACCCATTAATATTAACCCAAAAACCAAATTTTTAATTCCCCTAATCTTTTGATGTCCCTTTTTGTCGAGATTTGAATTGAGCAGTTGCCTAACTATGTTCTCTATTTTAGTTGTTAAAGTTCTTTCTTATCATTGTATGTTCTTAAAAAAAAGTTGAAGATTTATTCATTATTATTGATTATGAGCTGAAACTGTTAATTCCATATTGTTAGAAGAAGCTCGTGTTATTTAGTGATAAGTTTTCAATCAATGTAATTATTCAGTATTAGTTATTTTTCTAGTTAGGTGATTGGTAAATTCGATCTCGATTTTAACCCTCTAATTCAGCCTGTATACACACCTTTAACCCAAGCCCCATTACAACCCTTTAAGACCTTTTGATTTGATTATCATCTCATTTTATAGTGGTGGAGATTTGATTTTCAAGCAAGCCTATGGGATTAACTTTTCATGTGTGACTTTTGAAGCGCTTAATTTGAACATTAAACACCTTGAGTGATTTGAGTGAATCTTTAGTGAAGATGTCAATTCTTGTCGGTTTTGAATCAGAGGTAACTATTTAGGTAAGGGGAAACACCTATGTTTTCGTGCTATAAAAATTTATGACTTAGATTGTTTGAATCTTTAGGACTCTTTTAGTTAAATTATCAATGTATGAATTATCTATGAAATATGATGAAACATTATTGATAAGAATTATGAATTGAGAAAGTTAATTTTAATTGTGCGTTGAGGATTTTGCTTGAGGACAAGCAAAGTCTTAAGTGTGGGGATATTTGATAAACCATAATTTACACATATTTTGATCCCATGCTTGGCTTAATTTTGGATGATTTTCCATTGGATTTGTTGAATTCAATACTCCTAATCTCTTAATTTCATGTTTTATACTCAGGAGAGCTTAGGAAGTCGAAAAGAACGAGAAACGGGCCAAAAAGGGGCAAAATGGGCCTACTTAGGAAATCACACGGCCAGGACCATCGACCATGGGCAGATTAGACGGCCGTGGGTGGCGAGCAGAGTCGAACACGACCGAAGGAGTCCACCACGGGCGTGTCCCTGCCGTCCCTAGGTTTAATTCTATTTAGAAAAGGTTACGTGTGGGCCAAGTAAGGCATCTAAAAGCCTATATAAACACCCTAGGGGCAACTTAAAAGGGGAGGTTCGACAGGACGTCGAATAGATGCCGAGTAGAAGGTAGAAGATACTCCAAGACAGCCATTGGGAACAACTTAGGAGAAGGATCACCATCAAGACTGAAGATCTCCCATCAATTCCTCTTGAATTTTTTTTTGGGATTTCTTATATTTTGTTGTTTTCTCTATTCTAATATGTTTCCCCTCATTAGTATGAACTAAATCCCTCAAATACCTCAGGGGATGAAACCTAAGACAGATCTTATTATTATTTGATTTATGAGATAAATACTTGTGCTTATTCTTAATTGTGAGTTCTTATTCTTGTTTGATAATTCAGGTTATTGATTCAAGTCGAATGTGCTTATTCACTGGAGCAAAAGTCTCTGTCTAAGAGTAGATCAACACAATTAAGCGGAGTTGATTGCAACCCTAGAAATAGGGCGACGATAATCTGTCGGATTAGAGTCAAATCTAATAAGGGGATCCATAGATCGAGTTAATGCGACGATAGTGGTTTTAATTAGAAAGAGATTTCAATTAATCAACCTAAAGTCAGTTGTTTTTAGTCTTGAAAGAGATACTAACATAAATCAGGGATTTCTACGGATTAAGTCAAGTGAATAAATCATATGAATAAAAAGTAATAAGTGAAGTCTAGGTGGATTCTTCCTTAGGTATTGCCTATCTCATATAAGTTGTCCAAACATATTTTCCCAATTCATTCACTGTCACGTTCATAGTCCTTTAGTTAGTTAATTTTAGATTAAAAACAAATTCCCTTTAATTATTAGGCTAGATAATAAAAAGATAGTAATTACTAGTACTTTTGGTCCTTGAGGATACGATATTCCGAACTCACCACAGCTATACTAATGTTCGATAGGTGCGCTTGCCTTTGTCGAAATAATAGTTAGTTTCGAGCTCCATCAATTAATAACCTTAATTACTAAATTACAAAAATAACCTTAGTATAAAACTACTAATATCACTTAATGGTTGTCCATAATTGTCCACAAAAGCTATTTATGGTCTAATTACAACATAAGGACCTTTACTTTAAGGTTTTATTGTTATTAGCACCTTTAACTATTAGAACTCAATTTTTACGCTTTACGCGGTTTAGTCCTTTTTCTCAAATTTACCATTTAAATGATAAAATTTCTTGACAATTTTCACACAATAACTCAATCATGCTGTAAACATTAAAATAATAATAAAATAAATATTTCAACCTCGGATTTGTGGTCCCAAAACCACTGTTTCGATTTGACCAAAAACAGGCTATTACACTGTCAGCCCAGTTAGTCACATTTATGTCTTTATCTTCCGGGAGTTATCTCGATGCCCAAGATAAGGCATCCCCTCAATTAGACTTGATAGACGACATATTAGGCTTTTAATTGGTTTTCTCATTTTCGATTACACTAAGGACATGTTTAGGTTCGTCTACTAGTACAAGCTATCTTTCTGTACTAAGGTCCAATCACGTAATACTGCTTAGTATTAGTTAAACATTTAGACAACCAATGAGACACATTTGCTTCTAATTTGCTTTGCGTGCAAAAACCATGTGAGGAAAATCATACAAATTATATTAATATAATCAGTGAATAATTTTATTAACCAATTTGCTTGAAAAAATTATAAGTTTACAAACAAATATACTATACATAGGGCACCATATCCAACATATAGTCCCCGTGTTTACTATCCCAACGAATTCTACTAGTTACCATAGATGAGCTACAATCTTACATCTTAGGCCTCTTTTGAGGTGTCACACCATAAAGCCTATGACCATCGTCGCGGTGTTGCTCTAGGGAACCTAATCACCATTGTCACGATGTCCTCCGAATGAAAAATCAATATCATTCCATTTCTGGTTTAATCTTGATGCTCGAACACCGAAATGCCCCCTGGCGTAAAGCTCGAAGCTTTGCACATCAAGGTCTGCACTTAACAACCCCATATAGCAGTATCTTCATGGAATTCCATCTCCCTATCCATCCGACCATACCTCTATTTTGCCATATCTAACATTGATGCTCAAACACCTTAGTGTCCCCACTGCAAGGCCCAGAGCTTCACACATCACAATTTGCACCCAGCAACACCGTATGGCAGTATATATAAACACCATTTCCCAAATCATAACTTCATCTAACCCGTTAATAATTTCCCCTTCGTACTCCACTGTCACAAACATGCGTTACATGCAATGCATAACATATTTTCATGGGGTACGATACTTTTTAGACATAAAATCGTATCCATTTCTTTCATATTGACACACTGGCGGATACTCATGAACCTACTCAACCGTTTGCAAGTATGCATTCTCAAACTACAGATAATCATACATCATCGTAGGACTAACCTTGGACTCAATACAAATTCATCTGGCGTCCCATATATGAAGTACAGAAACTCACCCGTTGTTGTTTTACCTCCTAAGCATTAATATCTGAATGTGAGTGCTTCCATTCTCTTTTTAGCTATGCATCACAATTAAGGTCATAAGTTAAACTCAATTTTTCAGAAACATGCAGAACCTCTAAAAAGGTTTTTAGAATCCCTTAACTTTATTTTCCTAATCTTAAATATACATAAGGACTAAGAACCTGACTAGCTTGCAAGATTTTCTAAATTTTCTACTCACAATCACCACTCCATACATATTTTCCTATAACTAGCTCTTCTTCGAAAAAACCAAGGAAAAAGATAAAGAGAAAGGAAAATGAAGAAGAATTGAGATGAATCCTTTTTGGGAAGTCATTTCCCCGCTATTTATAACCTTTCATGCTCGGTTATCAACCCTATAGAAACCATTTGTTGGTAACCATTTTGTCTCCCACTTAAGAACTAGTCAGTTTTAATCCAACCGAACCAGGACTAGATCTAAACCATGTCCAATTCAGTAACTAACGTGTAACACCCCAAACCCGGTCAACACACCACGACCGAATCTGGCATGTTACGGGGTGAAAACGTCTGAATAAAACAAGTTTCCCGGTTTGTTTCTATTGAAAACTCTTTTATCATTTTAAGGTTTAGAAAACCCTATACAAAGTGTTGTTGAAAACATTTTTGTGTTGCTTTAAAATCCGGAGAACTCATGCTTGAAAATCCGTTTGTTGTTACTAGTTTTTAGAAATCATATGATACTTACTAAAAACCGGGTGAGATGAGCATAGTCAAGTTTAAAACCATCTGCATTTGAAGCTGTTTGAAACTTTAGGTTTGAAATCGTCTATGTTAACTTTGTTATTACCATATGAATAA
Organism: Gossypium australe; assembly: GCA_005393395.2. Taxonomy (NCBI): domain Eukaryota; kingdom Viridiplantae; phylum Streptophyta; class Magnoliopsida; order Malvales; family Malvaceae; genus Gossypium; species Gossypium australe. The sequence continues at coordinate 33,616,165 of CM016615.1, read as the reverse complement.
TGTTACCCGATGGTAACGTTTGAAAAACTCGATATCGATTATAGTTTTGAAAACATCAATTTAATCCCGGTTACTTAAGCAATATCAAATTATTAATCACATGCATAAGATAGGTAAAATAAAATCCAGAAGTACAAACCCAAAATAATACTTAGCGGCCTTATTACAAAACCAAAACCAAATTTAAAGAAAATAAATAAAACCGAAGTAGTACTTTAAAGTCAAAACCCGAAACTAGCATGCATGGCCACCTCGAGTCCTCCCCGGCTCCATATCCGCGATCTATGCCTCATCTGCAAAATATAAGGGAAGGGGTGACTCACCGAGACTCAGTGTATAAATCCCCAACCCGATAGTGCAAACACTTACGCAAATCATCAGTATAACATGCAAATCATGCAACCCCATAACCTAACCATCCGATCTCCTTTATCTACCCCGTGTGGTCAAAACCACTAGTGGTCAAAACCAGTGGTGACCGAAGTCACAAATATATATATATCGATGTGGTCAAAACCACTGGTGACCGTAGTCACGAATCAAGTGATGGGGCCAACCCATCGTGTGGTCAAAACCACTGATGACAATCCTGTATCAATTATGTGGGGCCAACCCACTGTGGTACCAAACCACTGGGACGAGTCACAATATCCATATGTGGTCAAAACCACTGGTGACCGTAGTCACAAATATCATCAATGTGGTCAAAACCACTGGTGGTCAAAACCACTGGGACTTAGTCACAAATAATAATATCAAAGACGGGGCCAACCCGTCATGTGGTCAAAACCACTGGTGACAGTCCAAAATAATTCTTCCCCCTCCTCTCAATAATCCCACCATCATGTCCATATCAATCGTGGCATAATAACATATGATGATGCAAATAACATATGGCATAGCATTTAACAACGACATGATAGCATATATCGAGATCCATATAACAGGGGACTTACCCGGAGTCCACGCTCATGCTCACAAGGCATAACTACCAGTATCAATGGCTATAACAGTAACACAATAAACATATCATACTAACGAAGTGTGTAAGCGTTACACACCTGACTATTTGTAGATCTAAGCGATATCCCGAAACTACGAAAAACTAACGAGATCCCGAAACGTTGCCTTCACCTTTCCTACAATCGACCAATACATACTTTTAAGAATATAGCCATTCGACTTATTCACAAAATCCCGAAGGATATGTCGCACAAAGGTAGCACCTTACCTTAACGTCGATTTGGTTTCCAACCAAATCCCAAAGATACGTGATGAACCTCCCTTGCAATCGGCCAAGCACTAGCACACAAAAATGATTAGCCTTCGGCTTTTGAACGAACAAGAAACAGATCCAAATGCTAGAACCCTTACCTAGATCAGCAACCGAATCCCGAAGATCCACTGTATTTGGCTACACCCCTCCCTACAATCGGCTTAACCCATAAAGAACAAGAATAGAGTTTAATATATGCGAATCTATAATAAAAGGGAAGATAGAAGGGAAGTGGGGTTTCGGCATCACCCAAATCGATCAAGAAGAGAAGAAGAAGTCACTTACCAGGAGATTCGGCTATGACTCAAAAAGAAAGAGATAGATTCGGCACTTCAATGGAGACTAGATCATGTGAGAAGAGAAAGAAATAAGGCCAAGGATATTCGGCCAAATACTTGAAAGAAGAGAGGAGAGAACTCAACAAGATTTCGGGTTTTGAAGGTGGTAGAGATGAAGAAGAAAAGTAAAATGGGAAAGAAGGGATTTGGCAAAGAGAATGGAAGAGCTTTCGGCACAAGTGGATTGAGAGAAGAAAAAGAAAGAAGTCGACTGAATAATGGGTGTTGGTTTCAGCTTTGAGCAAAAATAGGGAGAAGAAAAAGTGAACAAAGATGGATTCGGCAAGATAAGAGGTTTCGGCTAACTATGAATGAACCGAAAGAGAAAAGGAGAGAATGGCTATCAAGTTTCGGCTCTTCAAGAGGAATGGCAAGGTTGGTTCGGCCCACTACCAAAATTGCCGCAAGAGAAAAGAAAGAGATGCCAATGAGGTTTCGATTTTTTTTTTTTGCACCAAACGAAAATGAAGAAGCCTCCTAAGCTAGTCGAAAAAAGCACTCTTACTTGGCTATTGAGATTCGGCACTCCCCTAGCTTCCCAAACCGATTACACCTCCTCCCCCACAGTCCATAATTCGGCCAACACCTCAAGACTCTCCTGTCCACTCATTCAAATCGGATTGAATGAGTCAAGCTCCACAATTTTCTCCTCTCCATCCATTTCAAATCAGTTGAATCAATCCTCATCCCTTCAAGAGAGTCCTACCTGAGCACACCTCTTCCTTGCTTCTGGCGTGAAAAAGAATAAGTAGAAAGGGATTTCTGTTGCTCGAACCTGAGCTCTCCCCCTGCATATGGCGTCACCCTCCTGGCACCTTAGTGGCGCCTCCCTTGCCACTCTGCCATTAGGTTCTTTGCGTCACAACCTTTCAATAATTTCTTTTAACCTCTAACTCCCTTAGCTCCCTCTTCCCAAACACTAAAACAAAAATTTTAGCCATGACTCAGGCCTAACCCGAGGTCATGCCTAGACCCCAAAACATGCTAAACGAGCACAGTAGGCATATCATCACATGCAAACACATACAAAATGCAGAGACCCCGATTTAAGGATGTTACAGTTCTACCCCCCTTAAAAATAATTTCGGCCTCAAAATTACCTAGTCAGAAGAGTTGAGGGTATTGCTGCCGCATCGCATCCTCCGGTTCCCTCGTGGCCTCCTCCGCACCATCGTTCTGCCATAATACTTTCACCAAGGGAACTGACTTTCTACGCAAAACCTTGACATCCCGATCCAAAATCCGTACCGGTTCCTCCTCGAAAGACAAGTCTTAGTTTACCTCTATCTCCTCAACTGGTACAACATGTGATGGATCTGACCGATAGCACCTAAGCATTGAAACATGAAAGACGTCGTGAATCTGACTCAACTCTACCGACAACTCGAGCTGATAAGCTACTGGTCCCACTCGCTTCAACACCGTGTACGGCCCGATAAACCTAGGGCTTAGCTTCCCTTTTCGCCCAAATCTCAACACTTTCTTCCATGGCGATACCTTCAGAAAGACCTTGTCACCCACTGCAAACTCTATATCCCTGCGCTTAAGATCAGCGTAAGACTTCTGCCTGTCTGACGCTTCCTTAAGACGAGCCTGAATCTCTTTAACCTTGTCCTCTGTTTCTGCCACCAACTCCGAACCCAACATCTGCCATTCAATAAGTTCTGTCCAACACGTCGGAGTACGACATTTTCGTCTGTACAGTGCCTAATATGGTGCCATCTGAATACTCGCTTGATAACTGTTGTTATAAGCGAACTCTGCCAATGGTAGATACTCCTCCCAACTACCGCTGAAATCCAGAACGCAACCCCTTAACATGTTCTCCAGAATCTGGATTACCCTCTCAGACTATCCATCAGACTGCAGATGAAAAGCCGTGCTGAAATCTAACCTCGTCCCCAATGCCTGATGCAAAGTTTTCCAGAACCTCGACGTGAACCTGGGATCCCTATCCGAGATAATTGACACTGGCACTCCATGTAACCTTACTATCTCTGCCACATACAACTTGGCTAACTTCTGGAGCGAATAGTCAACTCGAACTGGTATGAAATGAGCTGACTTAGTCAAACGGTCCACAATCACCCAGACTGAGTCCTTCTTGCTAGGCGTAAGGGGAAGCCCACTAACAAAATCCATCGTAATCCTTTCCCACTTCCACTGCGGGATCCTTACCGGCTGCAACAGTCCTGACGGTAACTGATGCTCAGCTTTGACCTGCTGGCATGTCAGACACTTACCCACAAACTCAGTTACTTCCCGCTTAAGACCCGGCCACCAGAACTGTTCCCTCAAATCACGACACATCTTACTGCCTCCAGGATGCATAGCGTATGGACTGCTATGAGCTTCCTGAAGAATCCGCTCTCTCAATTCAATGTCCTTTGGCACACATACTTTCCCCTGAAAACACAGTACTCCATCACTACCCATGCTGTAATCCTCAGCTTCACCATTCTGCACTTGCAACCTCCGAGCACTCAAAATCTCATCTGTCAGCTGTTTCTCATTAACCTGATCAATCCACGTCGGCCTTACTTGCAATTCTGCCAAAAGACTCCCGTCGTCATATAGACTAAGGTGAGCAAACATTGCTCTCAGGTCCGCTACCACCTTACGTCTCAACGCATCAGCTACTACGTTAGCCTTACCCGAATGGTACTCAATCGAGCAGTCGTAGTCCTTCAACAACTCGATCCACCTCCGCTGCCTCAAATTTAAATCTTTCTGAGTCAAGAGGTACTTCAGACTCTTGTGATCCGTGTAGACTATCGACTTTTCCCCATACAAGTAATGCCTCCAAATCTTCAAGGCGAAAACCACTGCAGCCAACTCCAAGTCATGTGTCGGGTAGTTACCCTCATGCGGCCTCAACTGTCGAGATACATACGCTACTACTTTTCCGTCTTGCATCAGCACACACCCTAAGCCAGTATGTGATGCATCACAATAGACCGTGAATTCCTTTCCTGCCTCAGGCTGAATCAAAACCGGAGCTTCAGTCAAAATCTTCTTCAACTTGTCAAAACTTTCTTGCTGTTTCTCAGACCACACAAACGAAACCCCTTTTCTCAACAACTTAGTCAGCGGCGCTGCGATCAAGGAAAAACCTTCCACGAACCTCCTGTAGTATCCTGCCAAACCCAGAAAACTTCGAATCTCTGCAACCGACTTAGGTGGTTTCCAATCCAACACTGCCTCGATCTTACGAGGATCCACCCTAATCCCCTCAGCTAGTACTACATGACCCAAGAAAGTTACCTCCTTAAGCCAGAACTCGCACTTACTAAACTTGGCGAATAACTGCTTCTCCCTCAGAACCTGTAGAACCACCCGAAGATGCGCGTCATGTTCCTCCTCAGACTTTGAGTACACCAAAATGTCGTTTATAAACACCACGACAAATTGGTCCAAAAATGGCTGAAACACCCGATTCATCATGTCCATAAATGCTGCCGGTGCATTAGTCAACCCGAATGGCATCACTAGAAACTCGTAATGCCCATACCGAGTACGAAACGCTGTCTTATGAATATCAGCCTCCTTCACTTTGAGCTGATGATATCCCGACCTAAGATCTATCTTAGAGAAAACCGATACACCCTTAAGTTGATCAAACAAGTCGTCTATTTTGGGCAATGGATACTTGTTTTTGATCGTCAACTTGTTCAGCTGGCGGTAGTCTATACACATCCGCATTGTACCATCTTTCTTCTTAACAAAGAGCACAGGTGCTCCCCAAGGTGATACACTCAATCAGATGAAAACTCTGTCCAGCAATTTCTGAATCTGAGCATTTAACTCCATTAATTCCTTTGGCGCCATCCTATACGGGGCAATAGATACTGGCGCGGTTTCGGGTAACAAATCTATACCGAACTCAACCTCGCAGTCAAGAGGCAAACCCGGAAGTTCCTCTGGGAATACATCAGCAAATTCCCCTACAGTTCAGACACTTTCTACAGCTGCATCCTTGGCTTCTAAAACACAGACATGCACCATGAATACCTCACAACCCTTCCTTACCATTTTCTCTGCCTTCAGCGCAGATACCACATTGGATAGGTAATCTCTCCTATTACCTATAATCACTACCTCCTCACCTTCCACTGTCTTCAACACCATGCGCTTAGCTGCGTAATCCAAGCCGGCCTGATACTTCACTAGCCAATCCATCCCGAGAATCAGATCGAACTCCCCAAACGGCAGTTCCATCAAGTCAGCCAAAAACACGACCCCTTGATGTTCTAGGGGTACATCCCTATATAGTTTACTTACTTCTACAGAGTGACCTAGAGGGCTTGTCACTGTCATCTTCCTAGAAGTAATCTCAGAGTCTAAGTTCATAGTTTCCACTATGCTACTGGCTATATATGAGTGCGTCGAACCCAAATCTATCAAAGCATTATAAGGTAGTCCAAATATTAAGAACGTACCGGTTATGACGTCTGGTGCATCGCCCTACTCTCGAAGCCTCGCTGCATAGACCAATCCAGGCTGTCTCGCCTCTGTACCACCTGCACCCCTGCCCGATGCTCCACGGCCTATACCAGAGCCATTACCTCCACTGGCTGCACCACGGCCCCTCTGTGGCTGCTGTCTATCCCTCCTGATCTGTGCACGATTCTGATCCCCAGACTGCAACCTAGCTGACCGCTGTGGACAATCCCTCACTCGGTGCCCCATCGATCCACACTCAAAACATCCTCTGTTTCCAGTCCAACATTCTCTCGTGTGAGCTTTCCACACCGAGCACATCGTGGCGGCCACTGAGTATTAACAGCAGTAGGCCTCGCAGCTTGATTTTGCCCACCATATCTAACCCTCTTTTGCTGATTCCCGGCAAACCCAAATGACCCAGAACTCCTTTTATTCCAACACTTTTCCTGATTCCGTCTCACTGACTGCTTCACTTCCTCAGCAACTTTGGCTTTCTCCACTAAAACTGCAAATTCTCGCTCCTGCTGTGGAGCAATCAACATCCGAAGCTCATCTCTCAACCCATCCTCAAACCTGACACAGCGCTCATGCTCCTTGCCCACAATACCACGTGCATACCGACTCAGCCGAAGGAATTCTGCCTCATACTCCGATACAGTCTTATTTCCCTGAACCAAGTTCAGAACGCCTTGCACTGTGCATCGATGTAGCTAGCCCCAATGTATTTCCTCTGATAGGCTGCTCTAAAGAATTCCCAAGTAAGGTCATCTGCCATTGCTCCATCCCTAACTGTAAGCCACCACTGATATGACTCATCTCGCATCAAAGATACCACCCCCTTCAGCTTATCCTCAGCCGAGAAGTCTAGATCATCTATAATGCATTCCGTCGCCTCCAACCAATATTCCGCCGTACTAGGTGCCACGCTGGATACACCTCTAAATACCTCTGCACCATTAGCCCGGAGTCATTCGGACACAGATTTTCGAGCCCCCATACCTCCACCTGCTCCCGCTACTCTTTCCAGAACCCGCAGCATCGCTTGTGACACCGCGTCATCACCACCCGTCTGCTCTTGGAACTCAGCGCCCACAGCTGGCGGCGACGGTGCATCATTTCCTGACCCATGGCCAGACCCAGCTGGCTCAGATATAGCCATCCTACCTCTACCTCTTTCACGTATATTACGCCCACGTCCACGTGCACTCATGACTATCGATATGATTTAAGCTGATTAAGAGTTTTATGCGTTAGACTTTTATTCCACTGTCTATTAAAGCACAGTTTTATGAGAAGTTTAATAAGGGATTGTTCCACGAGTTCATCGAGCCTATAGTTCAAGTCTCTAGAGTAGTTCCTACTACTATTTAGTCATGCCAATATTATCATATTCACAACATCATAAACAACAGTTTGGGGTACTTACCTGGGCGAATCGGTGCCAGAGACTCGGTGCCATGCCTTTCAGACAATGTGTTTTCCATAAAGCCTTTCATAATCCCTTTTTAAAACATTTTTGGGCCTCGGGCCCACAGCCGAGCTGTTGAACTTGGCTCTGATACCAAAATTGAAACACCCCAAACCCGGTCAATACACAACGATCGAATCTAGCATGTTATGGGGTGAAAACGTCTGAATAAAACAAGTTTCCCGATTTATTTCTATTGAAAACTCTTTTATCGTTTTAAGGTTTAGAAAACCCTATACAAAGTGTTGTTGAAAACATTTTTGTGTTGCTTTAAAATCTGGAGAACTCATGCTTGAAAATCCGTTTGTTGTTGCTAGTTTTTAGAAATCATACGATACTTATTAAAAACCGAGTGAGATGAGCATAGTCAAGTTTAAAACCATCTGCATTTGAAGTTGTTTGAAACTTTAGGTTTGAAATCATCTATGTTAACTTTGTTATTACATTATGAATAATGTTACTCGATGGTAACGTTTGAAAAACCCAATATCAATTATAGTTTTGAAAACATCAATTTAATCCCGGTTACTTAAGCAATATCAAATTATTAATCACGTGCATAAGATAGGTAAAATAAAATCCAGAAGTAAAAACCCAAAATAATACTTAGCGGCCTTATTACAAAACCAAAACCAAATTTAAAGAAAATAAATGAAATCGAAGTAGTACTTTAAAGTCAAAACCCGAAACTAGCATGCATGGCCACCTCGAGTCCTCCCCGACTCCATATCCGCGACCTATGCCTCATCTGCAAAATATAAGGGAAGGGGTGAGTCACCGAGACTCAGTGTATAAATCCCCAACCTGATAGTGCAAACACTTACGCAAATCATCAGTATAACATGCAAATCATGCAACCCCATAACCTAACCATCCGATCTCCTTTATCTACCCCATGTGGTCAAAACCACTAGTGGTCAAAACCACTGGTGACCAAAGTCACAAATATATATATCGGTGTGGTCAAAACCACTGGTGACCGTAGTCACAAATCAAGTGATGGGGCCAACCCATCTTGTGGTCAAAACCACTGATGACAATCCCGTATCAATCATGTGGGACCAACTCACTGTGGTACCAAACCACTGGGACGAGTCACAATATCCATATGTGGTCAAAACCACTGGTGACCGTAGTCACAAATATCATCAATGTGGTCAAAACCACTAGGACTTAGTCACAAATAATAATATCAAAGACGGGGCCCACCCGTCGTGTGGTCAAAACCACTGGTGACAGTCCAAAATAATTCTTCTGGTGGTCAAAACCACTAGGACTTAGTCACAAATAATAATATCAAAGACGGGGCCCACCCGTCGTGTGGTCAAAACCACTGGTGACAGTCCAAAATAATTCTTCCCCCTCCTCTCAACAATCCCACCATCATGTCCATATCAATCGTGGCATAATAACATATGATGATGCAAATAACATATGGCATAGCATTTAACAACGACATGATAGCATATATCGAGATCCATATAACAGGGGACTTACCCGAAGTCCACGCTCATGCTCACAAGGCATAACTACCGGTTTCAATGGCTATAACAGTAACACAATAAACATATCATACTAACAAAGTGTGTAAGCGTTACACACCTGACTATTTGTAGATCTAAGCAATATCCCGAAACTACGCGAAACTAACGAGATCCCGAAACGTTGCCTTCACCTTTCCTACAATCGGCCAACACATACTTTTAAGAATATAGCCATTCGACTTATTCAAAAAATCCCGAAGGATATGTCGCACAAAGGTAGCACCTTACCTTAACGCCGATTTGGTTTCCAACCAAATCCCGAAGATACGTGATGAACCTCCCTTGCAATCGGCCAAGCACTAGCACACAAAAATGATTAGCCTTCGGCTTTTGAACGAACAAGAAACAGATCCAAACGCTAGAACCCTTACCTAGATCAGCAACCAAATCCCGAAGATCCACTGTATTTGGCTACACCCCTCCCTACAATCGGCTTAACCCATAAAGAACAAGAATAGAGTTTAATATATGCGAATCTATAATAAAAGGGAAGATAGAAGGGAAGTGGGGTTTTGGCATCACCCAAATCGATCAAGAAGAGAAGAAGAAGTCACTTACCAGGAGACTCGGCAATGACTCAAAAAGAAAAAGATAGATTCGGCACTTCAATGGAGACTAGATCATGTGAGAAGAGAAAGAAATAAGGCCAAGGATATTCGGCCAAATACTTGAAAGAAGAGAGGAGAGAACTCAACAAGATTTTGGCTTTTGAAGGTGGTAGAGATGAAGAAGAAAAGTAAAATGGGAAAGAAGGGATTTGGCAAAGAGAATGGAAGAGCTTTCGACACAAGGGGATTGAGAGAAGAAAAAGAAAGAAGTCGACTGAATAATGGGTGTTGGTTTCGGCTTTGAGCAAAAATAGGGAGAAGAAAAAGTGAACAAAGATGGATTCGGCAAGATAGGAGGTTTCGGCTAACTATGAATGAACCGAAAGAGAAAAGGAGAGAATGGCTATCAAGTTTCGGCTCTTCAAGAGGAATGGCAAGGTTGGTTCGGCCAACTACCAAAATTGCCGCAAGAGAAAAGAAAGAGATGCCAATGAGGTTTCGGTTTTTTTCTTTGCACCAAACGAAAATGAAGAAGCCTCCTAAGCTAGCCGAAAAATGCACTCTTACTTGGTTATTGAGATTCAGCACTCCCCTAGCTTCCCAAACCGATTACACCTCCTCCCCCATAGTCCATAATTCGGCCAACACCTCAAGACTCTCTTGTCCACTCCTTCAAATTGGTTTGAATGAGTCAAGCTCCACAATTTTCTCCTCTCCATCCATTTCAAATATGTTGACTCAATCCTCATCCCTTCAAGAGAGTCCTACCTGAGCATACCTCTTCCTTGCTTCTGGCGTGAAAAGGAATAAGCAGAAAGGGATTTCTGCTACTCGAACCTGAGCTCTCCCCCTGCATATGGCGTCACCCTCCTGGCACCTTAGTGGCGCCTCCCTTGCCACTCTGCCACTAGGTTCTTTGCGTCACAACTCTCCAATAATTTCATTTAACCCCTAACTCCCTTAGCTCCCTCTTCCCAAACACTAAAACAAAAATTTTAGCCATGACTCAGGCCTAACCCGAGGTCATGCCTAGACCCCAAAACATGCTAAACTAGTACAGTAGGCATATCATCACATGCAAACACATACAAAATGCAGAGACCCCGATTTAAGGATATTACATAAAGTTTCCTAATTTTTTTTGGTAGAGGCCGTCAGCTTATGGCTTCTTTCAATTTAACCCTCTAATTTGTTTCAAATATCCATACTTAAAGGAAACTGGGTGTGACAACTCTCTCACCCTAAAAAAAGTTTATCCTTGAAATTTTCTTTCACAATTCAGAGGAATGATCCCCAATCTTTGCCCTCCTATGATTCACGAAAGTAATTTCCTTTCATCTTGACAGGAGCCTTCAACTTGGTTTACCTTTCGTACTTTTACTTTCTACCTGCTTCACCCTATTGGTGGATCTTTCAATACTCACAAAAATACAAATGTCAACTTGTTTACGTGTATCATATCACTCCGCTGTTGGAATATTCCTATCCATAGAGTCTCTTTACATTTCTAATTTGGCAGATGCTTTAAATTGAACACTTCCTAATTAAGATCTTTTTGACTTTAATTCTGACGGATAATTCTGCCATTTTTAGATTTGTTTATACACCGGTTCTGCCCATTTAATGGGTTAATTACTTTTCGTCACAAGGCAGCTAAGCTCGCCCTTGAATTTTTTCAACACTACCTTGGCTATATATGAAGCCTACCACTTAGCTTTTTGGAGTTTTACTCCAATGGTGACAAGGTTTTATCAACCTTACTCGGAAAGGGTTGTCATTGAATAGACCTAGACTAGTTCTACTTTCATAAGGGCTACACCCTAATGGGTAATAGTTTGCAGATATTCTCGCCTTATGAATCTTAAATGATTCTTTATTCACCAAACGCCAATAGGTGTCCTACCTACGTTGATGGATTTGAACGGTTCCTTAACACTCATTAAATTTTCCATGACTTTCCATACTCACTTTTGGTTATAAATAAACTAGAACATTAAGGGGAAGTTCATAAGTCTACAGGCCTTTGGCTTGGCCAACCGATCTATTTTCCCTCACTTTTCTTCTTGCTATCATTCTTTTACTCATCTAACTACATTACTGGAGTGTAGTTCCCTTGCTGCTCCAAACGTTAAAATCTCAAAAATAAATCCTTTATTCTTTGCGTTCCTTACCTACTAGCTAAATCTTCAATAGAAGACATAGAAAATGTGAATGTTCTTGATTTACAGTGACACCCCCACTAAACAGAATATGATGGTTTACCTGCTTTCTCGGGAAATCTATTTTCCCTACCTTGTTTTTGTTTCTTGGGGCGAATCGAGGGAACTGTCGGCTAGGCGACGCCAATGACTGCCTCTTCTTCTCCTAGAGGAGATATTTTATTGCAGGAGATTATACATTTCTATTTTTGGTTAATCTAGAACAAGGAAAGGATCTGCCTCAAGAACTGCAAAAGTCCTTCTCCTTAACCTCCCCGTTCCTTTATTGGACCGCACTCATTTTGACTTTTACTGTAACATTGTAGAGACACCACATCAGCATCATTCACCTCCCCATCTTGGAGGTTTAAATTCAAGCCTTTGAAGGCTTATGAATAAGGGGTAGGTGGGAACTACATCCTGATAAAAAGATGCAGTTTCAACTTGTAGAGTTACCCAACCCCCTGACGGATACCAGGTTCAGCATCCCAGTGTACCTTCCACCTCATTTCTCCAGTCTAATCCCTATTCAAACCTAACACAAGGGTCTTCCTTGTCAGATTTCAAATTCATAGCTAAGTATATACACTACTATGGGTCCTTCCGATACGAATCTTGCCACTCCACTTGTACATACAATGTAACACCCCAAACCCGACCTAGAAGTTAGGACCGAATCTGGCATGTCACATTGAAGAGTTTTTCGAAAACCATGCTTTCATTAGAAACCCTTCTTACAACTTAAAACTTTCTGCTATTTAAAACCTCAGATTTCGCTTGCTTATTTTCAAAACGTGGTTTATTAGAAATCATTCTTGGAAAACATTATTATCTTTAAAACCTTGTTTGTTGCGGAAAGCTTAATTTAAAACAGTTGCGGAACGTGATATTTTGAAAAATAGTAGTTATTTCCGATAAATCGTGTTCTACTTCTAGTAATTATAAAACAATCAATAAAATCCCAAAACTTAAAGTTCAGAAATCTTAAGGCCTTATTACAAAATTTATAACCCAACAAATTAAACTAAAATAAAAATAGGATGTGTACTTTAAAGCCAATTGGATGTGTGGTCACCTTCGAGTCCCTCGCAACTCCTATCCGTCTAAGGCTGAGGATTACCTGCACAGTTAAAAATAGGGTGAGTTTATGAAAACTCAGTGTGTAATCCCCTTACCAGAGTAACAGTCAGTATACAGAAGCAGAAACCTAAACAGTCTGGGCCGAAGCCCTTTCAACAGTCACAGTGCAGTACAAATCAGAGCATACGTGGGTCAAAGCCCACTACGAAATTATTTGGGTCATAGCCCATAACAGTATCAATTGGGCCTAGCCCAAACCAATAACAGAACAAGTGGCCTAAGCCCAGTACAGTGACAGATCTCATAAACAGATATGCAACAGCAATAGGATGCATCCCAACCCAGTCCAGCCAACACACCACCCGTACCAACCCTACACACCATGTGGGGACCAAGTCGACCCACCCAACCCTACACACCAAGAGCGCAGCTGAGCTGCTAATATCAACGCAGTAAAGCCGCCAATAATAGTATACGTGGCTGAGCCACTATAATCAGTATACGTGGCAAAGCCACTAAATCAGTAAAACATGGCATAGCCACCATTACAGTACTTCCTCCAAAATACAAATCCCAACCCCATGCAATATGTCGTGTATGTCATGCTCAATCATTACACATGTATGCAAAATGGCTATGCTCAGTAACAGTCATCTAAACATATATTAACAGCATATCAGTCACACGCCCACAGTTAAGTCAGTTAAATTCATAGTTATACAATCACAGTCAAATCAGTCAAATTCACAGTCTAAATCAGTCATTTACCTACAAGGGCAAAATAGTCATCTCACCCTATAAGGGTATTTTGGTAATCCTACGCTACAGGGGTATTTCGATAATTCTACCCTATAATGGTATTTTGGTAATTTTGCAAACTGAGGGTATTTCGATACTTCCACAAATCAAGGGTATTCCGATAATTTTGTAATCTGAGGGAATTTAGGTAATTTTACAAATCGAGGGTATTTCGGTAATTTCCCAAATTAAGGGTGTTTCAGTAATTTGTAAACCAAGGGTATTTTAGTAATTTGTAAACCAAGGGTATTTCAGTAATTTGTAAACCAAGGGTATTTTAGTAATTTGTAAACCGAGAGTTTTTCAGTAATTTCATAAATCAGAGGTGTTTCGGTAATTTTATAAATTAGGGGTACTTTGGTAATTTTCCCAACTGAGGGTTTTTCAGAAATTTTCCAAATCAGGGGTATTTTAGTAATTTTACCCTTCGGAGGTATTTCTGTAATTTTACGACCTCCTAGAAGGTCTACAGTCGCCTTGAGCGACTTAAGAAACCTAATTCAACTTAACGGTGAAAATGGGCCAGAGGCTCATTACCCTGCCCAAGTAGGCCCACACACTCGTGTGGCCTATTTAGCCTAGAAGCAACCACGACTGTGCGACGGCACAGCCCAAATCAATAACTTGTCACATCACAGACATTACATCTGTGTGGGCCTACAAGCCCATTGGGCCCACACGGCCCCCTTTTAGCCTTACGCGGCCATTTAACAGCCTAACTTGCATTCGCGGGCCCTATGGCCCATTGGGCCCATTGAGGCCCATTCTAGCCCAAGTGACCCAATACGGCCCAAGCCCATGAATCCGCTCATGGTGGCATTTCTCATCACATGTTTACGCTCCGTGAGCTCGGTTCACCACACGCGCAATCGCACACTCGTATGGCATCGCTCGCCGGTATTTCAGCTCTTCGGCATAATGCCGATTGATAAACTATAGAAGTAACATATTTTAAGCCCACATTTAGCTTACTTTCGGATGATTTATTCCTTGATTCATGTAAAAAGGTGCTCTTAATCCTTTCTTTTCATGTCTTATACTCAGGAAAGCACCCAAGGATGAAAAGAACGAGAAACGGGCTTAAAATGGACCAAATTGGGCTAAGAGAGAAATCGACACGGCTTGGCCCAAAGACCACACGGTCGTGCCTCATTAAAAGTCTGAACACGGCCTAGCCACGATTCACACTGGCGTGTGCCATGGCCGTGTCCTGTCGCTGGAAAGAGCAATTTTATTCGAAAAAGGATACTTGGAGGCAAAGAAACACATTCCAAAGCCTATTCAAACACCCTAGTAGGAATTCTACTTAAATTAGGATACTTAGGGGCCAATTAAGGCATCACAAAGTCTATATAAACACCCAATGGGGCAACTTGAAAGGGGGAGTTCGACAGAGGCCCTCTGTCAGGGCGGTTAGCTAGGACAAGGAGCCAAGCCGAAAAGGTCAAAGTTGTGGGAATCACTCGAGGATAGCCAGTTGATCCATCTCTAGAAGCCGAAATTCTACTGAAGACGGTGGATCTCTCCTTCACTTAGGGATTTCTTATGTTTTGTTTTATCTTTTCTTCTGAGATGTTTTCTTTATTTGATATGAACTAAACCCTTCAGATACCTGAAGGGGATGAAACCTAGATGAATCTTGTTTTTGTTTTCTGAACTATAAGATAAATACTTGATTTGT
Organism: Gossypium australe; assembly: GCA_005393395.2. NCBI lineage: Eukaryota > Viridiplantae > Streptophyta > Magnoliopsida > Malvales > Malvaceae > Gossypium > Gossypium australe. The sequence goes on along the minus strand of CM016615.1, from coordinate 33,600,791 downwards.
TCTTAATTATGTGCGCTTAATTCTTGTGTTAATGTTTCTGGGATATTGACTCAAGTCAGATGTTCTTAGGTGGAGGAGCAAAAGTCCCTGCTTAGGAATAGATCTAGCATAATTAAAGCGGAGTCGTTTGCGCGCCTAGAGATAAGGTGATGAGATTTTGCTGGATTAGGGTGAAACTTAATATGGGAGTCCATAGATCGATTTACTACTATTCTCGGGGGTTATTAAGTGAGAAAGAGATTTCCGTTAATTAACCTAGGGTTAGACGTTATTCGCCTTGAGAGAGGGTTTAATATAAATTAGGGAATCCTACAGATCAAGTCAAATGAATAAATCATATGGTTCAGGGTTAAATAACAAGTGAAGTCTAGGTGGATTCTTCCTAAGGGTATCGTCTTAAATCAACTGAGTCTTCCTTCAAGTTATTTCCCAATTCATTCTTTTTGTCTTTGCGTCTTTAGCTTAGTAGTAGTTAGATCTAAACAACTTCACTTATTTTAGGCTAGATAATAAAAAGAAGGTTAGTATTAGTACTTTTAGTTCCTTTGGGTTCGACAATCTGGTCTTGCCTAAGCTATACTATTGTTTGATAGGTACACTTGCCTTTAATCGTTGTCAGAGTTAGTTTGCAGGTTCGATCATTCTCTTTATAAATTTTAAGACTCTAATTCCAGTTATCACCGATCAATAGTCAAGATAATACAATATACGCACTTTCGACTTTTCAACCGATTAACAATCAGAACAATGTATATGAATACACACCTTATCACGTAGAGTACTAAATAATCACGAGCGTCGTTACCTACACTAGAGCGATCAACTGCGATTTGCCCAATTAAACCAAAGTATTCTAAATAGAGATAACGATACGAATGGGCCTAAGGCTCATTCTCGGCCCAAATGGGCCTACACGCTCGTGTGGCCCATTTAGTCCAAATCTAGCCACAGATATGAGATTCACATAGTCCAATACAATATCTACTACATAATCATACAATTTATTCATATGGTCCCACTTGGACCCTTTCGGCCCATCGTGGCCTAAACAGTATCAACCCACAAGAATACTCATGGTGGCCTCAACTATCGCGTCTAAGCTCCCATACGTGCCCTCGCACGCTTGTGTGGCTACCATCGCTGTGTGACCGGCATTTCGGCATTTACCACTCTACAGCTAGAGTAGTGCGAAATACACACTTGATTGGAATCTAGAGTTGATCCGCGCTCCGAACACTCCTATGCCCAAACGCCAACCCAAGTATGCTTACTCTCCTCATAGATTGCTCTATTTAAAGCCAGCTTCTCACCTTCCCTCTTGCTAGCTTCCAGATGTGGGATCCCTCCTTCAGCAGAGTTTAATTCCAATACAAACTCTTGTCGTCCCAACTTAGCAAAATAAATATCTCTTTTTGCTTGCAATAGGATTCGAACTCTTGCCCTCTCCTATGCTCCAGACGCTACATGCCACCAAAACATAAGCTCCTTTTGTGTCTAAAATCATGCGCAACTAAATATAAGTCTATGGGCCAAAGTCTAAGTTCACTTAAAAATAAATCAAAATGAAATGCAGGCGCCAAGACTTGAACCTTGCTTCCTTGTGTGGCGTCATTCCCTTGTCTCCCATGTGGTGCCATTTGCCACTAGACCACAACTCCTTTTGTGTCATTTTTCTCCATATTTTATTCTTAAAGCCTACCTACTAACTCCCAGGGTTTTACTCACCTAAAAGCAAAATTTCAACTCCTTTCATTCGACATTCCAACTCCTTTAATTCCTACGACGAGATTGACGGAAGGAATCCGTCAATTTACTCAATTTCAATAATCAAGCGTGATCATTTCTACTATTCTCAAAAGACATAGCCAAAAGGAACCAAAGTCACCATAGAGGCAGCATCTCACTTGGCGGATATTAATACTTAATTTCTATTGTATCTTTCCTTTAATGAAATTTTCTTCTATTTACTACATGTACTTTCAATTATTTTACTCAATCATCCTTTCCTTGTATCTTTTTCCCGTACCGTCTACTTTTACCATTGTTTTTGTCTGCCAATTTAGGAAAATATATATCTACATTCAACATATAAAAACTTAATAAAAAGAAGGACTCGAGGGATTTAGCCAGATCAACATCATGCACATAAAGGGTGCTCTTCCCAATTTCTACGTCTAGAGGACCAACTAAACTATACTTTGATACCAATATATTTGTAACACCCTTACCCAAACTGGTCGCTAAATCCATGTATGGTGTGTCACAACTTAACCGGAATTTTTCCTAACCACATATTTTTTAAACTTAATAATTTCAAAGGCTACTTTTATTAAGTTACAATAAAAACTTATTACAACCGAAACCTTAAATTGAATATAAGTTGTTGACTCGAATTTCAAACTATAGGGAAAATTATATAGATACAATATATTCAACCTAGAGGTGAAGCCTTTGAAGGTACCCCTTTCCCTATATGAATGACACCTTATTGACGATGATTCTTAGTCTAACACAATCTGGCTTAGTCCCTCCTCAAGTTTCCTTATCACGCGAATCATGCAAATACAAGTCAAATCCTTGTAAGTTCAAATGAACTTAGTGAGTTTCTTTACCACATTACACGAAAATAGACCCCATCTTGTAGGGGTTTCAAATATAAAAGAACTAAACACACTACTCATTTTTTCGTTTTGACGATCACGGTTTGCCTAGGGTGTCGAACTCTTATTCAACATCCTCCTATCTTTAATGGCGCAATGATCGCTAAGCGATCGTTACTAATCAAATTATGACCATTTGACTATTTTTGGTGAGTTTTAGTTGATTTATCATCCTTGCGGATTCCCACCTTTCTTTTCACAATTCACCATCTCTATCCTTTTTCCTCTCCATTCCTTTCGTCCATATCTGTTTTGAATTCATCCTGGCTCGTAAACACACCATAGCTCTGGTGGATGAATTGACATCCTGCTCATATGGGCTTCTGGAAAAAGGTCACGCTGCACAAACAATTTTAACTTTATTTCATCCGTTCTATCCTACCCTACACTCAGGTCGTAATGTTGTTTGGATTACTCCCTTGTAATCTGCCATATATACGAATTACTTTCTACTGTGTGAAAAATACAATTGCATTGGACCATTTTGATCTATGGCATCCTGCAAACTATTAACTGCAACCATTCGAGCTTCCAATCTCTCTTATAGGATGGTTCCTTATGGAACTAACTCCACAACGGATACACTCACAATGGATTTTCCTCAAAGAGGATTAGTCTTGATAGACCTATATGTCACTTGTACATATAGGTCACTTGTACCATCCCTCTTAGTACCTCTTTATATCCGTGATCCCCAACTGATCTCTTTATGCCAAGTAAACTTTTCGAGATGCTTATGGTTGTACCTCTAACCTACCAGCTTCACTAAGTACCTTTTAGCGATTCTTACTAGCAGATCCTTGAAGCGATCATCAGTTAACTCTCCTTTCATTTACCTATACACCAAGCACTACTGACTCATCAACCCCATGACTGATTCTTGTCGGGTTACCACCCATATACCTTACCGAATTCCATGATTACTATTTTGGTAAACTGTTTCCTTTTCTATTTTTTTCCTTATTTGATGGAATCATCACTAATTCGCTAGTTAACTATTTTTTTGCCGACACTTACACTTTTCTTTCAACCCTTTTTTTCCGTGATTTTGTAATTTCCCATGATTTCTATCTCGACGATCCACCCTATGTTTATTATCTTGATGGACTACCATACCCTGCCATAATTGAGCTGCGATCCTTTGCAACCTAACCCCATGTTTAATGTCCTGGCGAACTACCCCGTATTTAATGTTCTGGCAAACTCTCTATGTTGCCATAGCTGAGCTATTGTCTTGCACATTTTACCCCATGTTTAATGTTCTAGCATACTCCATTGGTTGCCATAGTCAAGCTATTGCCTTACACCTTATAATCCATGTGTTTATTTTCCTGGTGGATTGTACTAGTTGCCATAGTTGAGTTATGGTCTTACACGTTAGACCTTATTTGAGGTGTCACCTTGTAGGACTTTACCGCCATCGCGATGCCGTCTCATAATGCCTGCTAACTGTTGGCCCAGTGTTGCTCTAAGGAACCTCATAACCTTCATCACGATGTCACCCTGAAGGACCAATCTATATCATTCCATTTCTTGTTTAACCTTGATGATTGAACACCAAATTGTCCCCCTACAAGGCCCAAAGTTTTATACATCACGTTTTGTACTAAGCAACCCACATGGCGATATCTTCTTGGAATTTCATTTCCCTATCCATTTCCCCATACCTTTATTTCATCATATATAACCTTCATGCTTGAACACCGTAGTGTTCCCTCCACAAGGCTCAGAGCTTTGCACATCACGATTTGCACCCAGCAACACCGTACAATGGTATACCAAAACACAATTTCCCAAATCTTAAAATTGTAACACCCCTTACCCGTGTTTAGCGTCGAAACAGGGTATGAGATGTTATCTAACTCAAAACACTTACTAACATGCATTATCGGGTCATAAAAATCCGTTCAAAATTTAAAACTTTTCAAATTTCCTCTAATCATCCATAATATGGGCCTACAAGGCCCAAAACATATCTTAGAGATGTTTCGAGATCAAATCGAGTTCTTTGGAAAGCTTTGGAAAATATCACTAAAAATAGGGGCACAAGCCCGTGTGGAAGGGCAACACGCCCGTGTGACTTGGTAACATGGCCATGTTGAGAGACCGTGTAATTCATACAGCCTAAGCATATGGGGACTGATAAACCGTAATATGTACATATTTTAATCCTACATTTAGCATACTTTTGGATGATTTATCCCCTGAATTGTGGAATTTGATGCTCCTAATCCTTTAATTTCATGTTTTATACTTAGGAGAACATTGGAGGATGAAAAGAACGAGCAACGTGCCAAAAATAGAGAAAATGGGTGAAAGTAAAAAGTCCACATGGTCTGGAGATAACCACACGGCCGTGCCACTTTAGCAGACCCGAACACGACCTGGGCTTGATTCACACAGTCGTGCCACACGGGCGTGTCCCTGCCGCGAGTTGTTTTAATTCCATTCGGATTAGGTTACTTAGGGGCAAAGAAAGACATTCTGAAAGCCTATATAAACACCCTAAGTGTGACCTAAAAGGAGGGGGGCGAAGGGCGAAGCCAGAGAGGGTCGAATTGTGGGATTTACTCGAAGACAACCAATTGATCCATCTCAAGAAGCCAGAATCATACTCAAGACGGAAGATCTTCCCTTCAGTTTCTTTCAGGGGTTTTAGGGTTTTTCTATGTTTTGTTTTATACTTTCTTCTGAGATGTATTCTTTTATAAACATGAACTAAACCCCTCAAATACCTGAGGGGGATGAAACCTAAGACGGATCTTTTTATTGTTTTCTGAACTATATGATAAATACTTGATTTGTTCTTAATTATGTGTTCTTAATTCTTGCTTTGATATTTCAGGATATTGATTCAAGTATTGATGTGCTTAGGCAGTGGAGCAAAAGTCCCTGTTTAAGAGTAGATCTAGCATAGTTAAGCAGAGTTGATCGCACTCCTAGAGATAGGACGACGATAATCTACCGGATTAGGGTCAAACCTAATATGGGAGTCCATAGATCGAGTTAATGCAACACTAGGGGTTTTAATTAGAAAGAGATTTCAATTAATCAACCTAGGGTTAGACGTTAGTAGCCTCGAGAGAGGTATTAACATAAATTAGGGAATCCTACGGATCAAGTCAAGTGAATAGATCGTCTGGTTCAGGGTTAGATAACAAGTAAAGTCTAGGTGGATTCTTCCTCGGGTATTGTCTTAATCAATTGGTTTTCTCAAAAGTATTTTCCCAATTCATTCTATGTGTCTTAGCATCTTTAGGTTAGTAATTAGTTAGTTTTAGATTAAACAACAATTCCCTTAATTCTTAGGCTAAATAACAGAAAGATAGTAATTACTAGTACTCTTGGTCCTTGAGGATACGATATTTCCGGTCTTGCCATAGCTATACTACCAAACGATAGGTACGCTTGCCTTATTCGTTGTCATAGTTAGTTTGGACATGATCAGAGACACACCCGTGTCCCACACTTGTGTGGATTTGTTTCTCAATTCGAGCCTACAGGGGTTTTCACATGGCTTGATACACGCTCGTGTCCATGGCCCGTGTCTCTCACACAACCATGGCACGCCCGTGCCATGGCCCATGTGCAAAAACCTTGACATTCTGTTTCTGACGTTATCAACCCAATATGGTCACACGGCCAAGGCACACGCCCATGTCCTTAGACCATGTGGAGAATTAAATTTCTAAATTCAAGGGTAGACTTCACACGGCCTGGGCACATGCCCATGCCCAATGGCCGTGTCTTCCACATGGTTGAGACACACGATCGTGCCTCAGCCCGTGTGGTTACTATTGGGCATTCTATTTTGCCAACCTAGGATGAAGGGGGACACACGGCTGAACTACACGCCCATGGGGCAGACTGTGTGTCACACATGGCCCAGACACATGACTGTGTGTCTACCCTTGTGGACAATAACAAGGCTAATTACCAAGCCTTTTTGCCTCCCATACACCAACATAAACCACATCAAGCAACCTATTCAATCATGCATAAGGATATGCCAATTGCTCAACCATACAATTTACACATTCATGATAAACATCATGATTTCCATATATTAATAAGAAATAGCTATCAACTATGGCCCTTTACAAAAAGAATCAAATATCATCCTAAGCCAACACATTTCGCTAAACCAATATGACATATAACCAAAAAGATCAAGTCCCTATACATGTTATAATTCAAAGTAAATCTCAATATACCAAAATGTGTGGATAGTGTGGGTGATCCTCCGACGGTCTCCGTATCCCGAGCTGGCTTCTTGACACTAAAAAATATGGGAAAACGAGAAGGGAGTAAGCTTTAAGCTTAGTAAGTCTATATGCAAACAATGAACATCATACCACATACTTATCAATCAAAAGCAATTCAGATATTCGTAGTTATACTTCCTCATTTAAAATCTTACCACATTCTAAATACATATCATTAACATTGCTCACATTTACATGCACTTATACCCTGCACTTATCACCATATAGCCACACGTAATTTCACTTAGTCAAAGTTTCTCGATGAACACTTCGAAATAATACCGGATACACGGTGGTTTCGTACACAGCCCACCATTAATAAATAACACGGTGGTATTGCACACAGCCCACCAATAATCACATATCCACGGTGGTATCGCACACAATCCACCAATAAAAATAAATATGATGGTATTGCACACAGCCCACCAACAATCACTTATTCACGGATGCTTATCCGTATCCTTTTCCTATTCCAAAGGTTCATCCGAGAATTTCCACACTTTCTATCATTTTAATAGATATCAGTAATATTCATTCACATATCACACAATGCATTAATATGTAATAACATAAGGAAAAATGATGTATTATTTACATATAAACTTACCTCGATACAAAATATGTCAATTTGGAGTTTAGTCCAAAACCTTGCCTTTTCCTCGGTCAATGTTGATTCCACGTTCTTCTTGATCTATAATGACATATTTAGTTTATTAAATGATAAACCGTAAAAGTAACATATTTTAAGCCCACATTTAGCATGTTTTTGGATGATTTAAGCCTTGAATTATGTAATTTCGTGCCCTTAATCCTTTGTTTTCATGTTTTATACTCAGAAGAGCACAAGATGATGAAAAATGGAAAATGGGCCTAAAACGGAGTAAATGGGCCATATCACAAAATCCACATGGCCTGGGCCCAAGACCACACGGCCGTGCCTCATTCAACAATCTCGAACACAGCCTGGCCACGATTCACATAGGCATGTGCCATGGGCGTGTCCATGCCGTGACAAAGAGAAGTTTCACTCGGTTTAGGATACTTAAGGCGAAGAAACACATTCCGAAGCCTATATAAACACCCTAAGTATAACCTAAAAAGGGGAACCCAAGGATTTAGTCAGGAGGCATCCAGCCAGGCCAAAGAGGGCAGAGTTGTGGTAATTTACGCGAAGATAGCCAGTTAATTCATCTCAAGAAGCCGGAATTATACTCAAGATAGATGATCTCTTCTTCAATTCCTTTAGGGGGTTTTAGGGATTTCTTTTGTTTTGTTTTATCTTTTCTTCTGATATGTTTTCTTTTATTGTTATGAACTAAACCCTCAGATACCTGAGGGGATGAAACCTAAGATGAATCTTGTTATCGTTTACTGAACTATATGATAAATATTTGACTTGTTCTTAATTATGTGTTCTTAATTCTTGTGTTGATATTTTCGGGATATTAATTCAAGTGTGATGTGCTTAGGTGGAGGAGCAAAAGCCCCTGCCTAAGAGTAGATCTAGCATAATTAAGCGGAATTGATCGCACGCCTAGAGATAGGGTGACGAGATTTTGTCAGATTAGGGTGAAACCTAATATGGGAGTCCATAGATCAAGTTAATGCAATTCTAGGGGTTTTAATTAGAAAAAGATTTCAATTGATCAACCTAGGGTTAGAAGTTAGTCGCCTCGAGAGAGGGATTAATATACGTTAGGGAATCCTATGGATCAAGTCAAATGAATAAATCATCTGGTTCAGAGTTAGGTAACAAGTGAAGTCTAGGTGGATTCTTCCTTGGTATCGTCTTAATCAATTGGTTTTTCCAAAAGTTATTTTCCCCAATTCATTCTCTTTGTCTTTGCATCTTTAGATTAATTGATTAGTTAATTTTAGATTAGATAAACAATCCTCTTAATTGTTAGGCTAGATAATAAAAAGAGAGTTAGTATTAGTACTTTTAGTTCCTTTGGGTTCGACAATCTGGTCTTGCCTTAACTATACTATTGCTCGATAGGTGCGCTTGCCTCACATCGTTGTCATAGTTAGTTTTCAGGTTTGATCATTCTTTATATAAATTTTAAGACTTTGACATCGCATAAAACAACGATCACGTTTTTGGCACCGTTGCCGGGGAACTAAAATATTAAGAAAGCTTAATTTTTATTACTTTAGCCATTTTTATTTTTTGCAATTTATTTTTTTTATTTTTAACTTTGCTAATTTTCTTTCTTTTGTTCCTTTCAGGCACCTCTATTTTATGACTAGAAGGAACCCGACAAGACCCCTATTTTACGACAGTGATATTGAAGGTACCGTTCACAAAAATCACAGATAAATAAGGCGAAGCTTAAACTACATAGAAGAAGAGCAAGAAGCCGAAATCAATACCACCGAGAGATGGCTGAGAATAATCCGCTACCTCCAGAGATGGCTGAAAATCATGCTCCTCGAACTATGTATGATTATGCTAAACCTAGTTTAACAGGAACTGAGTCAAGTATTGTTAGGCCTACTATTGCTGTAAATAATTTTGAGCTCAAACCTAACACTATACAGATGATACAACAGTTTGTTCAGTTTGATGGTTTGCAGGATGAGGATCCTAACACACACTTAGCGAATTTCCTAGAATTTTGTGACACTTTCAAGATAAATGGAGTTACTGATGATGCCATCCGGCTCCAGTTATTTCCCACTTCTTTGAGAAATAAAGTCAAACAGTGGTTGCATTCTCTTCCACGAGGGTCAATCACTACATGGGATCAAATGACCGAAAAATTTTTATTAAAATATTTTCCACCAGCCAAAATGAACAAGTTGAGGAGTGATATCTCTTCTTTTGTGCAGATGGATTTAGAGACACTTTATGATGCATGGGAGAGATATAAAGACTTGTTGAGGAGGTGCCCACACCACGGATTACCTTTGTGGCTACAGGTTCAAACTTTCTACAATAATGTGAACCCTTCAACAAGACAATTAATCGATTCAGCAGCCGGCGGAACCCTGAACAACAAAACTTCTGAAGCAGCCTACGAGTTTATAGAGGAGATGTCATTGAATAACTATCAGTTGCAAGTTACAAGAACAAGGCCAACCAAAGCAGCCAGAGTTTTCAATCTCGATGCAGTAACCCTACTATCAAATCAGGTAGAAATGTTACATAAAAAATTTGATGGTTTATACGGTTCTCCGCAGGCACATCCAGTTATGCAGTGCGACATAAGTGGAGGAGTGGCGAATCCTGAGTACCCACCCTACGGACAGGGCATGGAGAGCGAACAAATGAACTATATGGTAACAATTTCCGATCTAATAATAACCCTTATAGTAATACTTATAATCTAGGTTGGCAGAATCACCCCAATTTCTCATGGGGTAGTTAAGGAAATCAAAGGCAACAACCATCCCAAAACTTCCAACAACAGCCCTACCCACAGGAAAAGAAGCCGAACCTTGAAGAGATGCTAAAAAAATTTATAACAGCCCCAGAAACGTATTTCCAAAATATAGAAACACGTTTCCAGAATACTGAGACAACACTTAAAAATCAACAAGCATCAATTCAAAGGATCGAGAACCAGTTAGGGCAACATGCCAAGCAGATCTCTGAAAGACCACAAGGAAGCCTACCGAGCAACACCGAGACTAACCCAAAGGAGAAAATTCAGGCCATAATAGCTCAAGATAGTGCAGGGTTAGACGAGCCCAATTTAAGGCAAAAGAATGTGGTAGAAGAAGGTAAGGTTGAGGTAAAGCCAAAACCAGTAATCAAAGAGTACCAACCTCGCATACCATATCCCGAAGCGATAACGAAAGATGACACAGAGGAACAGTTCGTTAAGTTTCTTAAACTTTTAAAGAAATTATATATTAACTTACAGTTTCTTGAAGCTCTTTTGCAGATGCCAGATTCTAGGAAATTTTTAAAGAAGCTATTGAGTATTGACAAATAAGCGGAAGATAGACGAGGAATCGCATGTGGAACTGAACGCAGTGTGCTCAGCAATGTTGCAAAATAAACTACCACGAAAATTAAAAGATCCAGGGAGTTTTACAATTCCATGCTTAATTGGTAGTTTAACTATTGATAATGCTTTAGCTAATTTAGGGGCAAGCATAAATGTCATGCCTTATAAAATGCTTAAACAACTATGTCTAGGGAAGCCTAAACAAACTAGGATGAGTATTCAATTAGCTGATAAAACTGTTAGAATTCCTAGGGGTATAATCGAAGATGTACTCATGAAGATTGATAAATTTGTATTCCCAGTAGACTTTGTCTTTTTAGACATGGATGAGAACAACACGATCCCCCTAATTTTAGGAAGACCATTCTTAGCAACTGCCAGGACTAAAATTGATGTGGACGCAGATGAACTCATACTCTGTATAGGTGATGAGACAATCACTCTTCAAGCTCTCGGTTCAGCTAGGACATCGAATAATCAAGGTAAGAAAGTAAATTCTATTGATAACCATTCGGTTAACCCTTCTTTTCAGGAAGCACCATAACAGAACACAACTGATTTTGATCCTAGACCTCGTGCCAACACAGAAATAACTCATGAGGAACAAGGGATTCAGTTCGATGAACTAGAGGAGTGGAAGACGCATCTCAAAGAAAAACTAGGTATGGACGAAGCAAAACCAAAGCCACTCTACGAGACAAACAAGTTCAAAATTGGAGATCAAGTATTGATAGAAAAAGCAGATCCATGAATACCTCCTCCTGATCCTAACACAAACAAAGAAATCCCATTTAAGGTAATCAATGTTTTCCCATACGGAACAATCGAGGTAAGTAATCCTATGTTTGGCACTTTGAAAATAAACGCTACTCGTCTTAAACTTTATCATGATAATGGAACTGCTAGCATGAGGAAGAACTTTCAACTCTTCAAACCACCATGAATATGTGAATGAGAGGTAAGTCTAGCATAAGACTATAAATGAGCGCTTCTCGGGAGGCAACCCGAGCACTAACCCCATTAAATTCTACATTTTTTATTATTTTATTTTTATTTTTATTTTATTAGTTTATTCTTTCCTTTTAGCACCTAACTATAAATCAACCAAGTGCAGATTTCCCAGCCACACGGCCTTGCACACGGCCGTGGCCGTGGTCGTGTGGATGCACTGAATCTTCGTACTGACATGGCAATGATGGTACGAGTTAGAACAAATCATATCTTCAAGTCACAGACTCCAACTACCACACCACGGCCGTACGATGCGGCCGTGGCCGACACTGTTAGATCATACACGGGCGTGGAGACCTTGATAAACCGTAAAAGTAACATATTTTAATCCCACATTTAGCATACTTTTGGATGATTTATCCTTTGATTTATGTAAAAAGGTGCTCTTAATTCTTTCTTTTCGTGTCTTATACCCAGGAAAGCACCCAAGGATGAATAGAACGTAAAACGGGCCTAAAACAAACCAAATTAGGCCAAGAGAGAAATCGACACGGCCTGGCCCAAATACCACACAGCCGTGCCTCATTAAAAGTCTAAACACGGCCTGGCCACGATTCACACGGGCGTGTGCCATGGCCGTGTCCCTTTCGCTGGAAAGAGAAATTTCATTCGGGAAAGGATACTTGGAGGCAAAGAAACACATTCCAAAGCCTATTCAAACACCCTATTAGGAATTCTACTTGAATTAGGATACTTAGGGGCCAAGTAAGGCATCACAAAGTCTATATAAACACCCAAGGGGGCAACTTGAGAGGAGAGTTCGACAAAAGCCGAAACTGGAGTGAAAGCTAGGCCAAGGAGCCAAGCTGAGAAGGTCAAAGTTAGGGAATAACACGAGGATAGCTAGTTGATCCATCCCAAGAAGCCGAAGTTATACTCAAGACGGCAGAATTCTCCTTCAATTCCTTCAGGGAGTTTTAGAGTTTTCTTATGTTTTGTTTTATCTTTTCTCTTGCGATGTTTTGTTTATTCATTATGATCTAAACCCCTCAGATACCTGAAGGGGATGAGACCTAGGTGGATTTTGTTATTAAATTACTTAGTTTGTTCTTAATTATGTTGCTTAATCCAAATCTAATGTGCTTAGGTGGAGGAGGAATAGACCCTGCCTAAGAGGAGATCTAACATAATTAAGCGGAGTTGATAGAACGCCTAGAGATAGGGTTACGAGTTTTGCCGGATTAGGGTGAAACCTAATATGGGAGTCTATTGATCGATTTACTGCTATCCTAGGGGGTTATTATAAGCGAATGAGAGTTCCACTAATTAACCTAGGGTTAGACGTTATTCTCCTCGAGAGAGGGTTTAATATAGGTTAGGGAGTCTCACGGATAAAGCTAAGTAAAAGAAATCATATAATCTAGGGTTAGATAATAAGTGAAGTCTAGGTGGATTCTTCCCAAAGGTATCGTCGAAATCAACTGAGTTTTCCTTCAACGTTATTTTCCAATTCGTCTTCTTGTCTTTGTGTCCTTAGTTTAGTTATCGTCAATTTAGTTTAAAAGTAATCTTCACTCTAACTTTAAGGCTAAATAATAAAAAGAAAGTGAGTATTAATACTTTTAGTTCCTTTGGGTTCGATAACCGGTCTTGCCTAAACTATACTACTGTCCGATAGGTACACTTGCCTTAATATCGTTGTCAGAGTTAGTCTCCAGGTTTGATCATTCTTTTATAAATATTTAAGGCTCTGATTTGCAGCGATCAGACCTGAACATGGGCGTGGGAGAAGCGAACAAAGCTAAACACGGCCGTGCGATACGGCCGTGTGACTTACACGTCCATGGTACACGGGCGTAGGGACGTACCAAACCTGAAAATTCTATTTAACCCCCCCATTTTCTTCTTACCTACTCCCCATCTCCTTTCTCCCATCCCATCCTTCAGATATCCCCCTCCCCATACTTTTCTTCTTTAGTTATTACCCAAACCCTTGAGCTACACCACATCTATGTCAAAGAAGCGGAAGGACCCTGGTGCAGTCTCCCTTTGTGAGGCCCATCTACTTAAGTTCATGCCGACTGCTTCATCCACTCGACAAGCCAAGGGTTTTTGAGGCCATTTAATTCTTCTTCTTCTTTACTCTTCTCCTTTATTTTCCTTCTCTTTGACTCTCTTATGCTTAAATTAGTTTATTTTATTTTAGTTTCTTGATTTTAGGTTCTAAAGGCTGCTAGGGAATCACCACGACCATGACCATAGCCACTCCACCGCAGCCTTAGAAGTCACACCCACCACGCGAACCATCTAACAATAAGGACTCTTCGGTCCATTCATCTTTTATTTTAATTTTATTTTACTTTCTATTTTCTTTTTATTTATCCTTCTTGTCTTTAAAAATATATTTAGTATATTTTGGATTAGTATAATTATTTCTTGGTTAATTCTCTACGAGCCTCCCAATTTCTTCATCTAGCACAGAGCTTCGTAGCAGCCACCACACCTCGGGCCTCCCAACTCAAGGAAACCATCCAAATTCAGGAAGTTTCACCTCTCCCTTCCTCTTAAATTTCATATACATCTTTGTACATTGAGGGCAATGTACATCTTAAGTGTGGGGGTGAATATTTATTTCGAGAAAGTGCTTAACTTTCTTCATTATTCTCAAATCCCTGAATTAGGCCATGAATGATGCCTTGTTCTAAAGTAAGTTTCTCGTATTATGATTAGAATGAAATTTCACTAATTTATGATGTTTGTTGATATGTTTTGGATTAAGTCATAGTTAATTGTGCATTGATGATTAAATTTGAAGGATACTAGAGAATCAAGCATGATAAGTCTATGTTTCAGGAATTAAAAATTTTCTAGGTTGTCTACCTAAATCTTAATGTTACTTTGAAGTTTGAAATTTACAAGGTTGATATCAAATAACCATAATTTGTGTGAGATTTTGAGCCTTATAGAGCATATATTTTTTTCGTGCTCGCTTTTATTATGAGGATGTCAACATTGATTTGTTATTCTAGAACTTGCATCGATTATACATGTCGAGACCACACCTTTGATTTGATATACAGATATGATAAAGGCACCTAGGTTTTAACCCACTCACTCCACTAAAAGCCTACCTTCACAATTAACCCCTAGTGAACCCGTTTAATCCTAACAACCCTTTTTATTGACTCACCTACTAATATTAACTCAAAACCCTTTGTATTTTTTATCACCATTCCTTGACTACCCTTTCTATCGAGATTTGATTTGATCGGTTGCCTAATTATTTTATTTCAGTAGTTGAATTTATCTTTTATTATGTATTTGACTTGTTCTTAAAAAATTGACTTGTTCTCATATTATAGTGGTGGAGATTTGATTTTCATGGAAGCCTATGGGATTAACTCTTCATGTTCGACGTTTAAGTGCTTAATTTTGAACCTTAAACACTTTGAGTGATTTGAGTGAATCTTTAGTGAGGATGTCAACCCTTGTCAATTTTGAATCAGAGGTAATTAATTAGGTAAGAGGAAACACCTAACGTTTTCGGGCTATAAATGTATGACTTTGATTGTTTGAATCTTTAGGACCCTTTGAGTTGAATTATCCATGTATGAATTATCTTTGAATTATGACGAAACATTATTAATGAATATTATGAATCGAGGAAGTTTTGTTTTAATGGTGACTTGAGAATTTTGCTTGAGGACAAGCAAAAGCTTAAGTGTGGGGGTATTTGATAAACCACAAAAGTAACATATTTTAAGCCCACATTTAGCATGCTTTTGGATGATTTAAGCCTTGAATTATGTAATTTAGTGCTCTTAATCCTTTGTTTTCATGTTTTATACTCAGAAGAGCACTGGATGATGAAAAGAACGGAAAACAGGCCCAAAATGGAGTAAATGTGCCATATCACAAAATCCACACGGCCTGGGCCCAAGACCACACGGTCGTGCCTCATTCAACAGTCTCGAACACGGCCTGGCCATGATTCACACGAGCGTGTGCCATGGGCGTGTCCCTGCCGTGACAAAGAGAAGTTTCACTCGGTTTAGGATACTTAGGGGTGAAGAAACACATTCCGAAGCCTATATAAACAACCTAAGTATAACCTAAAAAGGGGAACCCAAGGCTTTAGTCAGGGGGCGTCCAGCCAGGCCAAAGAGGGCAGAGTTGTGGGAATTTACGCGAAGATAGCCAGTTGATTCATCTCAAGAGGTCGAAATTATACTCAAGACAGAGGATCTCTCCTTCAATTCTTTCAGGGGATTTTAGGGATTTCTTATGTTTTGTTTTATCTTTTCTTCTGAGATGTTTTCTTTTATTGTTATGAACTAAACCTTCAGATACCTGAGGGGGATGAAACCTAAGATGAATCTTGTTATCGTTTGCTGAACTATATGATAAATATTTGAATTGTTCTTAATTATGTGTTCTTAATTCTTATGTTGTTATTTCCGGGATATTAATTCAAGTGTGATGTGCTTAGGTGGAGGAGCAAAAGTCCATGCCTAAGAGTAGATCTAGCATAATTAAGCGGAGTTGATCGCACGCCTAGAAATAGGGTGACGAGATTTTGCCGAATTAGGGTGAAACCTAATATGGAAGTCCATAGATCAAGTTAATGCAATTCTAGGGGTTTTAATTAGAAAGAGATTTCTATTAATCAACCTAGGGTTAGACGTTAGTCGCCTCAAGAGAGGGATTAATATACGTTAGGGAATCCTACGGATCAAGTCAAATGAATAAATTGTCTGGTTCAAAGTTAGGTAACAAGTGAAGTCTAGGTGGATTCTTCCTTTGGTATCGTCTTAATCAATTGGTTTTTCCTAAAGTTATTTTCCCCAATTCATTCTCTTTGTCTTTGTATCTTTAGATTAGTTGATTAGTTAATTTTAGATTAGATAAACAATTCTCTTAATTCTTAGGCTAGATAATAAAAAGAGAGTATTAGTACTTTTAGTACCTTTGGGCTCGAAAATTCGATCTTGCCTTAACTATACTATTGTTCGATAGGTGCACTTGCCTCATATCGTTGTCATAGTTAGTTTTCAGGTTCGATCATTCTTTATATAAATTTTAAGACTTTGACATCGCATAAAACAACGATCATTAAATAACTACATTAATCAAATCACTCCAACAATTCTTATTTTGGCAAAGTTAACGTTTTTCCCCTAGACTTTCACAAAATTATGATTTTGCCCCTAGGCTCGTAAAATGAAATATGTTCATTTTTCACACATCCAAGCCTAGTCGATTCATATTCTCTTTTATAGCAACTCACAATTTCAATTATTTCACATATTTACTATCCATTTTTATAACTTTTACAAAATAGTCCTATTAGGAGTTTTCAAGAAAAATCCTTTCAGAAAAGTTGTTCATTAAACCACTAAGATTCATTTTATTCCATAAAATTTCAGGAAGCACATATTTTCTCACATGGCAAAACCCTAGACTCTCAACCATTTTGCAAAATAGTCCCCTCATTAGCTAGATTATGCTACAAGGGTCCCAAAAGTACAAAAATCATCAAGAATGATCACCAAAATCACTTACTTGCAAGGAGTATAAGTTGCTGAAAATTTCAAGTCTCCAAACCCCTATTCTTGTTGATATTTTCGGTGGAAGAAGAAGAAGAAGAAGATGGAAAGTTGATAGCTTTTCTTTGTTTTATTTTATTACTCAATTAAGTCACCTAATACTACACCTAACCATTGACCAAGTCATTTCTTTGTCCCTATGGCCGGCCATCACCCTAAATAAGGCCTAATTGCACATTAAGGACCTCCAATTTAATATTCAATAGCTATTTGACACCTTTAGCTTGTAAATCAAAACTTTCGCTTTTTATGCGATTTAGTCCTTTTTTTCAAAATTAAGCATGCAATCACTAAAATTAATGCACAAAATTTTTCCGACCTTGGATTAGCTGTTCCGAAACCACTATTCCTACTAGCCCTAAAATCGGGCTGTTACAAAAATCATCTAACTCATTACTAATTTCCCCTCTGTACTCCACTATCACAAACATGCAATACATGCAATGCATAATAGATTTTCATGGGGTACACTACTTTTCAGACATAAAACATATCCATTTCTTTCATGCCGACACACTGGCAGATACTCATAAACCTACTCAACCTTTTGCTAGCATGAATTCTGAAACTACAGAAAATCACACATAATCATAAGGCCAACTCTAGACTCAATACAGATTTGCGGCGTCCCATATATGGAGTACAAAAACTCACTTAATGTTTCTTTGCCTCCTAAGCATAAGTTTTTCAAATGTCAGTGCTTCCATTCTCTTGGTAGCTAAGCATCACAACCAAGGTCATAAATTAAACTCAAGGTCATAAATTAAACTCAGCAATTATAGCTTAAAACTAAGTTTTCCAAAAACATGTTAAATGCCTAAAAAGGTTTTTTGAAAGCCTAAATTTCATTTTCCTAATCTTACATATACATAAGTACTAAGAACCTTACTAGCTTATTGCATTTTCTACTTTTTCTACTCAAACCTCACAATCATCACTTCATGCAGAGCTTCCCATAACCATCTCTTCTTCGAAGCAGCCAAGGAAGAAGCTAAAAATGAAAGGAAAATGAAACAAGATTGATATGAATCCTCTCCAAGAAGTCATTGCCCAACTATTTATATCCCTTGACGCTTAGTTATCACTTCTATAGAAACCATCTATTGGTAATCATTTTGTCTCCCACTAAGGAAATAGCTGATTTTAATCCAACCGAACTAGGATTGGATCTCAACCATGTCCAATCCAGTCACTAAAAATTTCCTGATTTTTTTAGTAGAGGCTGCTAACTTATGACTTTTTTCAATTAAACCCCCATATTGTTCCAAATTTCTGAATTTAAAGGAAACCGGTGTGACATAGTGAAAGAAGGCCATTATCGTCCATGCTTGGAAATCTCTTGGAAAAAATGAGGTTTGAAAATTACTTTATTACATAGCAAAAAAAAAAACAAATTGAAAACCAAGTCGATTTGTGATATTTATAGCAATAAAATTTTTCCCAAAATAATAATTGTACTTTGAGCAAGATGGACTCTAGACATCTTCAACTTTCAATCGAATGACCTTCTCTGCTATTCTCATACCACGAATTATTTTGAGTGTGGGCTCGAACAATTTTGAATCAAACACAGAACCATAAAAAATTTTCTTACTTTCAATAGAAAAGTAAATCTCTCTCGTATAGAAACCAATAGAATTGTTATTCCTAGAAAATAGAATCTATAATTAGAAATAAATTCTCACTATTTTTGGGCAGAATAATAATATCTCAAAGTTGTGTGTAACTTGTGTTTATTTTGCCCTATCGATGCCATCTATTTGTAGGGTAAGAAAGTGAAACCGTAGTTAAATTAGTTAAACACAAATAATAGTTGTTTAATAGAAAAAAAGTCCCCTAGTTGAACTAGGAGAGAGGGATAGCTAATAAGGTATGTCTCCCCTCATATGTATTATGATGGGGAGTAAGGCCTCTCATATATTAGGTCCAATTATACGTGCTTCACACTTTATAATTTAATCCAACCTAATACATATTTTTCTATTTCTCAAAATAATTATTATTTATTAAATAAATAAATAAATAAATATAATTTTACAATTACATAATTTTCTCAAATCAGTTCAAATTCTATCAAAATCATGACAACTTTATCGTAAAAGAATCTATGCGAAAATATATTTAATTTATTCATTTAACAAATTCACAATTACCAATTAATTTAATTCCATTTTCGAAATTCAATTAATTTAATAATAATTCGAAAAAGAATTAAATTAATTCCCAAGTCATTTCCATAGTGAGAAACCACATTCATTTCCAAATGCAACTCATTTCTCTAACTTTATCATTTCTATTCATTTGATTTAACATGCAATTCATTTATGTTTTCAACGAGCTAGCAGAAGGATCGATTGGACATATGCTATTAGGTCTCAAATCATTAATAATTAAGTTTCAACTTTTCACCTATTAATTTTAAACTCATTTAGTCACGAAGTCATTCCACTATAGCATCGTGACTGAGCTCTCCCCAGTTACATACCATTACGAAAGCTACTCGATCACTGCTCGTCCAATGACCTTATCATAAGTGTGTTACACTAATAGGATATCAGTAATCTCTTTGGGAAAAATATGTTCTCCCAATATGATCCTATTTTATTTCATGGTAACCACTACATCTTCACTCGTGAAAAGTCAAGTACTATTTAATAGTAATTCAGTAATTCATCACAAAGACAAATGACCCATAACCACATTTACTTTTCATGTATCATGTAATGCCAATGAGATGATATCATTTACCCTAGTCTTAGGCTATGGATTCAACTATTATGAATGATGCTACATACTACTAAAATCATATACCCAGCGCACTAGCTTTTGGTTCCTTATCTATTAAAACTAAAGCTTTTACTTACACCAAAGTATGAAAGTGTAGCACGCCAAACCCGGCCTAGACGTTATGACCGGATCTGGCATGTCACATAAGAGGGTTGTTTAAAAGCTACGTGTCTATTAAAAACTTTGTATTGTTTTTTAAAATTTCGAACCTTGATCTTTGTGAAATTTCGAGTTGCTTTAATGGTTTCTTGTAAAAATGCTATTATTATTATTTTCAAAAACTTTGTTTATAAAGAAATCAGATTCAATGAGTTGCGGAAACGTGATATTTTGAAAACAGTTATTGTCGTTTCAGGAAAACCAGAGTTTAATCATTTATAGTTTAAGCAAAACTGAAATGAAAGTTTAAAAGAAAAATAAAATTATCAAAGGCCTTATTACAAAATATTAACCCAAAATAAATAATCTTAAGGTAAAGCTAAACCGAAATTTACTAATGTTTACGAGAAATACTCAGATGTATGGCCACCACAGAGTCCTCCGCAGCCCCAAATCCTCTAACGCTGGGGATCACCTACACGGTTAAAGTAGAGGGGTGAGTTACGAGAACTCAGTGTCTAATCCCCTAATCGGTCATTAATTGGGCCCGAGCCCATACAGAAGAAGGCTGGGCTGAGGCCCTATTCAGTGACAATCTGGGCCATAGCCCTGAAAACATGCTAATGCAAACAGAGTATGCAACCCAACCCAATCCAACCAAACACACCCCCATACCAACCCTACACACCTGTGAGGATCAAGTCAACCCACCCAGCCCTACACACCAATATGGCAGACAAGCTGCTAATCACAGAATTTGTGGCGGAGCCACTAGAATATCAGAATATACGTGGCTAGGCTATTACACAGAATGTGGCAGAACCAGCAGATTACACTTCCTCCGATCATCAAACCCAACCCATGCAACATATCATAAATGCAATGCATCATACGTACAAAAGTGTAAATAAAGCATAAACATGATAACCAACCATAATCAAGGGTATAACTAACATTTACCCTTTAGGGGTATTTCGGTAATTTACCCCTTCTAGGGTTATTTGGGTAATTTTACCATTTAACGGCCTTTTCGAAGGCCTACTGTCGCGTCAAGTGACACTGGACCCTTTTTGGGTCTCTACGAAACTATTGGGCCTGAAACCAAACGAGCCCACACGCTCGTGTGGTCCATCTCGCATGATTTCGGTCTCAGTTTTTTAGATTACGCAATCACACCTATCATTTGATAATTTTCCAATAATTTTGCCCATGTGGGTCGGATAGCCCATTGGGCCTATTTGGCCCGTTTCGGCTCGATCAGGCCCGTTGCAGCCTTAATTTTACGAGAGTGCCCGTGACACTCTCAGCGACTTACCACCAACATTTGCGTCTCAGTTTGCCACTACGAGCACTCGAATGCTCGTGTAGTCGCTTTTGCTGATTTTCCAGCTTTTCGGCTTTTAGCCGTTTCACAGAGCAACATATGCAATTATCTAGTTTGGTGTGAGATTACACACCTGTTTTAGATTGCCGAAAGTACTACTCCTCGCTTGCTCCTAGAATAACAATGATCGAAAGTTAGCCTTAACTTCTTAAAAGATTTCATAACCTGAATTACTACACCACTTGGGTTACTTACCACGAGACGTGATCTTCCCTACAGAGTTCTAAAATCCGGCCTTGCTTCTTGGCTACCACCACAAATACCTAAAAGAACCCATTAATGCATCCAAGAGGTTAGCATCCAAGCAATATTCGGTTCTCCTGTAAGAAATGAAGAAATCGACAAACTTCACAAGATAGGATCATATAAAAAACTAGCACCGAATTAAAAGATGTTAGAACAACTTCACCTTACCGAAACCAAGATTAACGATCTACACCCGATGGTTGCTAACGAATTCGGCCTACCCCCAACAAGAGTGTTTCGACTTATGCTTAAAAGAGAAAGAGATGGGATCTGACGAAAATGAGAGGATGCTAAGCTCGTTCAGAGAAATAGAATAGAATGAGAGAAGAAGAACGAGAGTGAAAGCAAAGACTTACCCAAAATCAGCCAAGAGTGAAGGTGTGGTTAACGGATGAAGGAAAAGAAAATAGATTGAAGATAAAATACCCAAGTGGTCAACTCCCCACAGGTTCGGTCAAGACTCAACAAAAATGAAAGAAGGAGAAAATGTGGAAATTCGGCTTTGGAAAGAAGAATTCGACAAGTATGGTAGAAGAAAAGAAGGAGAGATGTGTTGATTTGGTTTATGATACGAGCACGTCTGGAGCAACTCAATATTCAAACTTTAGTCCTCTTGAGCTCAGATTCCTGCCTTTGCCTGCTTAGATTGTCAAGTTCTTCTCTAAGAAGACGAACGATATTTGCTTGCTTATATTCCTAGTGTTTTACAAAGTATACTAACTGAGACGAGCCCTTGTCTGTATAATTAGTTAGCTCTATAAGATGTTGAAAAATCAACTATAGTTGGGTCCCCCACAATTGTTACCTCCTCCAACATATCTTGGTCATCTCTTGGCTTTTCTACATTAAACTGCTTCCCAGCTTCATGCTCAATTAGCTTGATTCGCACCTTTCTTCAAGCTGATTTAGTCGTGTTAGCTTAGTTCAACTTCATTCGGCATTCAACTAGCCCAATGCCTTTTGGTGAACATGAAAAGACAAAGTTGCCAGGTGCCTTTTGGTGAACATGAAGAGACAAAGTTGCCAGGTGCCTTTTGGTGAACATGAAGGGACAAGGTTGCTGGTGCCCTGTCGAAAACCTAAGGGTTAAGGGACAAGGTTACTAGTGTCTTTTCAAAAACTTAAGGGTTAAAAGGTTGTTAGGTGCCTCTTCAAAAACTCAAGGGTTAAGGGTTAAAGGTTGCTGGTGCCCTTTCAAAAACTTAAGGGTTAAGAGGCAAGATTAGAAGACTATTTGGCTAGCCTTTGTTCAGCCTATAAAAAGGCTATGTAATTCTCATTTAAAACAATTCAGACTTTAAGAAAATTTTATGAACTTTTGTTCATTTGAGTGAGTTCATCTCCTCTTCATTTTCGTACAAGTTTCGTTAGACTTTTCAAGCTTGCTTGTGGCGTCTTTGACTTGTTTGAACTTATCACCAAATTCCCTTTGGTGTGGCGTTCATCAACCTATTTTCATCTTTCCACCTTAAACATTATAGAATACGGGGTGACACTCTTTAGTGTCGAATCGCTTCTTGTTTAAGTCCGTTTATCCACCCCCATCAAAATTATCTTTTATCTATTTTTTTATTCTATTTATCCATTTTTCATTTCTTTTCATCAAACTGAACCATTTCTTATTTTTATTCACTTAAAACTTCCGCAAACGCATCCACATTTTCCAATTATTTTCCAAAGGCTTGATTCCTCCTCGTAGACGATTGGGCAACCCGCATACGTTTCGACTCATCTCGAGCTGGCCCGTATCATCTGGTATCAGAGCTACAAAACGAGGAGTTCCGACAACCATCGTAAAGCCAGAATTAGGTTCGTAAGTTTAAAAAAAATTTTAAAAAAATAAAAAAAATTAAGTTGTGATTTTTGTTTCTTGTATTTAATTATAGTATATTTGAAGTTCAAAAAAAAAAAAACACGAGAGATAAAAAAAAGTTAAAAAAATCGAGGTTAAAATAAAATTGAGTGAAAAAAAAAATTTTACCATCATTTAAATTCTCATCATTTCACCCCAACGCCACACATACCAATTTTTTTTTTCCAGCATCCCCTATACCTGTAAATCATTTAACCCTTGTAACCAACTTGAAGCCGACCCTCAAGCTGCAATAAGTCTTTTTGAAACGAAATACAAATTTGTGAGAAGAAATTGAGCGGTAAAAAGGCACGAGTGTATTCATCAAAGAAAAGCCTTAATACAGTGAAACACGAGTGTGAGTGATTTTTCTTTGTGAGTGACTTGTGAGTTTTGTGGTAAGGTATTTTAAATTTTTAAATTTATTTATTATTATTATTATTATAACATATTTCTTTCAGCAACAATAGCATGCCTCTAAATTTCGAAAGAAGAAGTGCTGTAGATAGTGGTTGGTACGATCCATCATGCAACCCAAGTGAAAGGCGACACGAACAAAGAAACCAAAGCCTTAGAGATCAAGGATGCTTTAATGGCGTCAAGAGAAGTAACAAGTCAAACATTCCACTGTTTCAAGGTAGAGCCGATCCAGAGGTATACATTGAATGGGAAAAGAATGTAGATTTGGATTTCGAGTATCACGACTACTCGGAAAGCAAGAAAGTAAGGCTGGCGGAAAATAGTTTCACCGATTATGCCATGACTTGGTGGGATCAATTCAACACGAGTCGAAAATGCAATGGAGAGTACCCAATATTAACGTGGTCTGAAATGAAAGATGTGATGCGCAAGCGGTTCCTCCCATCTTCCTATCATCGAGGGCGAACTTCTTCAACACAAAGGACGGAGTTAAGATCAGCACGACAATACCCGATCGAGAACTATTCTAGAAAAGATTATTACTGGGACTCCTACTCAACGAGGCCTTCGAGACGGAGAGAAGAAAGTTACGAGCTAGATCCCTTTCAAAGCGACGAACGAGAAAGCATGAGTTATTCCTCGTATGCCTCAACGAAGTCACGCACGAGGAATTTTACACAAAAGATCGAACGAAACTTCTATGAGAAAATGACTTCCTCCTTTGAATCAAATCCTTCTCTTTTCGATTCTTTTGAAACATCTACGACTTGTAACGAAATTGAAAAAAGAGAAAGAAGTCGAAATAGAAAATGAGAGAGAAAAGGAAGAGAAAATTGAAAGGAAAAGAAACAAAAGAACAAGAAGGGAGAGAAAAGATGAGTGTTGATTTAACTAATCCACTTGAAGTTTGTTCTTGTTCTACTTCTTCTTTTCAGGTTTCTGAGAAATCGAGTGACGAATACCAACTACAATACCTTCCATACGAACGACGTTTCTGTTTGATCGAAAAGGGTAAAGTTGAAAATGTAGTCGAACCACACGAGTCCGAAGGTAAGGAAGGTAAGTGCTTTGATGAGATTCAATCTCCACCGAATCTTTCTACTGTTTGTGATTATGTGGATAATTTTGTCATTTGCCATCCTTTGATTCGTTATGATGACTTAAAAGATGGTAAGGTGGGTTTACCCCATAATAACCATTGTGAAGCAAAGTGTGAAGGTGGAGTAACGTCTATTCGACAAGTGCAAGACTCGAGTAAGTATGACAATGAATTTTCTTTTAATCCCAAGTTGTTTGATTGTGGTTATTACGAGATTTGTTCATTGTCTAATACAAAATCTATGAGTTTTTGTAGATCAGTTTTGAAACTTGTCAAGAATTTCGATCGTTCGATTTTGAGTTTGCACAATTCCTATTGGTTTAACATGTTTGATTTTTCTAAACCGTTGTCACATATTGAATTTAATAATCAAAATCATGTTTTTAAACCGGGAATATGTTCTGTATCATCTGGTATATTTTATTGGAAAATCAATCAATCCCAATTGTGCTTGAAAAATTTCAATCATTTTGGAAATTGGTTTCTGAATAAGGTAACGAATTTTGTCAACCTTGTTTTCAAATTTTATTCGTTCCTTAAGCAAATTTTGTGTTTGTACATGCAATTCGTGTACATGGAGTCCTCATTTTGTTTGAAAAATGTTAATTCGCGAATAAAGCATAGACTACATTACATGCCCGAGGAGAGAAGGTTCGTCTTGATCGAACAAGGTAAATTCGGTCTTCGAGTTTCAACTTGTGAAGACAAGCAAGGTAAGAACGGCCTCTGTCTTTTTGTGCCTAAAGGTAAGTCTTTTGAAATAGTTGATATATTTTTGTTCTCTTCGGATGATGATATGCATTATGTTGATGAACTGCCTTTTGCAAAGCAATTAGATCATAATATACTTAGCCCTTCCAATTTGCTTTTTTATGATCTATCTGTTGTGGATATTGATAGAACACATGGTGCTGAATTCGTTTTTGTAAAGCATTTAGATCTTGATATGTTCAAATGTTCTGTTCTGCCAATTAATGGTCTATCTGCTTTAATGATTGACAAAAAGATTCTTGTGTTCGATACTTGTTACAATTCATGTGCAAGTGGTTCCTTATTTCGATCAAAGCAAGGTTTGGATGTTCAACTTCGAGTGCCATACGCACTTTCTGGTGTGCTACTCGCATGATCATCTTGTCTTGTGGAATCCAATTAGATTGTATACATGCTTTGAAGCTTATCCATTTTTGTTCCAAAATTATGACAAGGCATTGATCCTTTTGTATGATAAAGTGCTTATGCCTGTTCGCGTGCGATTTATTTGTTTGGTGTTGTTTTTCTTCGGGTTGCAAGTATGTTCTTGCTAATACTTGAATGTTCTTTTCAGGTGTTACGATTATTATCCATCCCGTTTGATCGAGGAAAGACGAGCAAAAGAGAATGTTGTTCGAGAAAACCAACGGGTCGATTCGAGGACGAATCGTCTTGAAGAGGGAGGAGATGATACGAGCACGCCTGGAGCAACTCAATATTCAAACTTCAGTCCTCTTGAGCTCAGATTCCTGCCTTTGCCTACTTAGATTGTCAAGTTCTTCTCTAAGAAGACGAACGATATTTGCTTGCTTATATTCCCAGTGTTTTACAAAGTATACTAACTGAGACGAGCCCTTGTCTGTATAATTAGTTAGCTCTATAAGATGTTGAAAAATCAACTATAGTTGGCTCCCCCACAATTGTTACCTCCTCCAACATATCTTGGTCATCTCTTGGCTTTTCTACATTAAACTGCTTCCCAGCTTCATGCTCAATTAGCTTGATTCGCACCTTTCTTCAAGCTGATTTAGTCGTGTTAGCTTAGTTCAGCTTCATTCGGCATTCAACTAGCCCAATGCCTTTTGGTGAACATGAAAAGACAAAGTTGCCAGGTGCCTTTTGGTGAACATGAAGAGACAAAGTTGCCAGGTGCCTTTTGGTGAACATGAAGGGACAAGGTTGCTGGTGCCCTTTCGAAAACCTAAAGGTTAAGGGACAAGGTTACTAGTGTCTTTTCAAAAACTTAAGGGTTAAAAGGTTGTTAGGTGCCTCTTCAAAAACTCAAGGGTTAAGGGTTAAAGGTTGCTGGTGCCCTTTCAAAAACTTAAGGGTTAAGAGGCAAGATTAGAAGACTATTTGGCTAGCCTTTGTTCAGCCTATAAAAAGGCTATGTAATTCTCATTTAAAACAATTCAGACTTTAAGAAAATTTTATGAACTTTTGTTCATTTGAGTGAGTTCATCTCCTCATCATTTTCGTACAAGTTTCGTTAGACTTATCAAGCTTGCTTGTGGCGTCTTTGACTTGTTTGAACTTATCACCAAATTCCCTTTGGTGTGGCGTTCATCAACCTATTTTCATCTTTCCACCTTAAACATTATAGAATCCGGGGTGACACTCTTTAGTGTCAAATCGCTTCTTGTTTAAGTTCGTTTATCCACCCCCATCAAAATTATCCTTTATCTATTTTTTTTTATTCTATTTATCCATTTTTCATTTCTTTTCATCAAACTGAACCATTTCTTATTTTTATTCACTTAAAACTTCCGCAAACGCATCCATATTTTCCAATTATTTTCCAAAGGCTTGATTCCTCCTCGTAGACGATTGGGCAACCCGCATACGTTTCGACTCATCTCGAGCTGGCCCGTATCAGTTTAGGAGTAGAAGTAATTGTTTAGAAGAAGCAGAGGCTAAAAGGGGTAGTCTTACCAAAATGGTACCTAGCAGAAATGAAGAAGAACCCGAAATGTTCAAGGAAAGAAAAAAATGCTCCAAATGCCACAAAATCCGAAAATGCAAGATACTCCAAAAAGAATTTCGGCTACACTCTACCCAAAATGCTCAACTCTTTTCCCTAGCCGAAAATGCCTAACTTGAGTCCCCACTCACGGCACAACTCCTTCCCACTCCCCACTCCTTGATTCACTCCATGATATTCTCCTTGCATTTTTCCACACCACCCATTCAAACGATTTGACTGAGTCTCCTTTCCCCCTTACAGAGTTCTCACTAAACTCTACCTCTTCCATCCAGCTAACACAAAAATAAAACCTTTGACTTGACACAAGTGGGATTCGAACCCCTTCCCTTCAAGCTCTCTCATTGACGCCACAACCCTCTTGCCATATGCTCTCTTTTGTTAGCAAAACACAAACAAATCTCCTTAAGTCCTGCCTCCAACAGCCCTCTCCACTAAAGAGCCAAAAACCAAAATTTTCCTAAAGCTTGGGCTCGAACCCGAGCCTCCCTAGGACCCCCAAACACACCCAAATAGCAAGCTAACAAGCCCAACACATGCAAAAGTGCAAAAAAAAATGCCAGACCCCTAATTTTAGGATGTTACAGTTCTACCCTCCTTAAAGAAATTTTAGCCTCGAAATTTACCTATCAAAAGAGATGAGGGTATTGCTGTCGAATTGCCTCCTCAGGCTCCCACGTGGCTTCTTCTGAACTATGATTACTCCACAATACCTTGACTAATGGAACAGATTTCCTCCTCAGCACTTTCACCTCACGATCCAAAATCTGTACCAATTCTTCTTCTAATGTCAGATCAGACCTCACTTTGATTTCCTCCACGGGCACTACATGAGAAGGGTCAGAACGGTAGCGCCTCAGCATTGAAACATGGAATACATCATGTATCCGATTCAACTCTGGGGGCAACTCAAGATGATAGGCAATCGGTCCCACACACTTCACTATCCTATATGGCCCGATGAACCTGGGGCTCAACTTGCCTTTCCGTCCAAATCTCAAAATCTTCTTCCAAGGTGAGACCTTCAAGAAAACATAATCCCCCATCGAATACTCTATCTCCTTATGCTTCATATCCGCATATGACTTTTTTCTATCAGAAGCTTCTTTTAACCTGCCCCGAATCAACTTCACAAATTAATTCATGACACAACAACCATCG
Organism: Gossypium australe; assembly: GCA_005393395.2. Taxonomy (NCBI): domain Eukaryota; kingdom Viridiplantae; phylum Streptophyta; class Magnoliopsida; order Malvales; family Malvaceae; genus Gossypium; species Gossypium australe. Next base: position 33,571,571 of record CM016615.1, on the reverse strand, counting down.
CTCACCCAATTCTGTCCAACAAGTAGGGGTACGACACCTACGACCATATAACGCCTTGTAGGGTGCCATCTAAATGCTGGATTGGTAGCTTTTGTTATACGTAAATTCTGCTAACGGTAAATAATCTTCCCGACTGCCCCTGAAGTCAATCACACAGCCCCTTAACATGTCTTCCAAAATCTGGATTACCCTCTCCGACTGACCATTAGTTTGTGGATGAAACGCTGTGCTAAAATCCAGCCTTGTACCCAATGCTTCATGTAACACCTTCCAGAACCGAGATGTGAATCTAGGGTCCCTGTGTGAGATGATAGACACTGGTACCCATGCAGTCTCACAATTTCTGCCACGTACAACTTGGCCAACTTCTGTAACGAGTAATCAGTGCGAACCAGTATGAAGTGTGCGGACTTAGTCAACCGGTCAACAATCACCCACACTGAATCTTTCTTCGTAGGCGTCAGGGGTAGCCCACTAGCAAAATCCATCGTTATCCTCTCCCACTTCCAGAGTGGAATCTTCACCAGTTGCAGTAGTCCCGAAGGCAGTTGATGCTCAGCCTTTACTTGCTGACATGTCAAACACTTGCTTACGAAGTCGGTAACTTCACGCTTTAGTCCTGGCCACCAGTACAGTTCTCGTAAGTCTCGGTACATCTTGTTTCCATCGGGATGCATAGCGTATGGGCTACTATGCGCCTCCCACAGAATCATCTATCTTAACTCAGAGTCCTTCAGCACACAAACTCTTCCAGGGAAACATAAGATCCTTCACTATTCAACCCAAAATCCACCGTCTCTCTACTTTTCACCTGCTGAAAATGAGAATCCAACGACTCATCCAATAACTGCTTCTCTTTAATCTGATTAACCTAGGTCGGTTTCACCTGAAGTTCTGCTAACAAACTACCATCCTCATAAAGGCTGATACGAGCAAACATTGCTCTCAAATCAGATACCACCTTACGACTTAGTGCTTCCGCTATCACATTGGCTTTACCTGGATGATACTCAATCGAGAAGTCGTAGTACTTCAGCAACTCTATCCATCTCCGTTGCCTGAGATTTAACTCCTTTTGGGTAAGGAGATACTTAAGACTCTTATGATCGATGTAGATAATCGACTTTTCTCCATACAGGTAGTGTCTTCATATCTTTAGTGCGAACACCACTGCAGCTAGTTCCAAGCCATGAGTAGGGTAGTTCACCTCATGTGGCCTTAGTTGACGAGATGCATACGCCACTACCTTTCCTTCTTGCATCAGCACACAACCCAAACCTGTGTGTGATGCATCATAATAGACAACGAATTCTCTCCCAGCCTCAGGCTGAATCAAAACCTATGCTTCAATCAGAATCTTCTTCAGTCTCTCAAAACTCTCTTGCTGCTTATCCGTCCAAACAAACTGTACGCCCTTACGCAGCAACTTAGTTAGGGGTGCAGCAATCAAAGAAAACCCCTCCACGAACCGCCTGTAGTATCCAGCTAACCCCAGAAAACTTCGGATCTCTGATACTGACTTCGGTGGCTTCCAATCCAATACAGCTGCAACTTTCCGAGGACCAACCCTAATCCCCTCGGCAAACACAACATGCCCCAAAAATGCCACTTCTTTCAGCCAAAACTCGCACTTACTGTATTTGGCATAAAGTTGTTTTTCCCTCCATATTTGCAAAACAACCCGAATATGTGAATCATGCTCCTCCTCTATTCTTGAATACACCAAAATGTCATCTATAAATACCACCACGAACCAGTCTAAATAGGGTTGGAAGACCCGGTTCATTATATCCATGAAAGCGGCTGCTGCATTCGATAAACTGAACGGCATAACCAAAAACTCATAATGCCCATAATGAGTTCGAAATGCAGTCTTATATATATCTACCTCCTTAACCCTTTGCTGATGATATCCCAATCTTAAATCTATTTTCGAGAAGACTGAAGCTCCTCGCAACTGATCGAACAGATCGTCTATCCTTGGTAGCGGATATTTGTTCTTAATCATTAGCTTATTCAACTGACGATAGTCAATACACATACGCATCGACTCATCCTTCTTCTTCACGAACAATATCGGTGCTCCCCACGGAGATACACTTGGTCTGATAAATCCTCGATCCAACAACTCTTGAATTTGAGCTTTTAGTTCTACCAGCTCCCTCGGTGCCATCCTATAAGGGGCGATGGACACTGGAGCCATTCCCGGTAATAGCTCAATGGCAAATTCGACCTCGTGATTTGGAGGCAACCCCGTAAGCTCTTCAGGAAATACGTCCAGAAATTCCTTTACGGTCCTGACATTCTCAACCGACAAATTATCAGCATCAGTCGAGTTGATGTAAGCTATGAATGCTTCACAACCTTTACGCACCAACTTCTCAGCCCTTAGTGCGGAGATTACATTGGAAAGATAATTCCTTCTCTCCCCTATCGCAATCACTTCCTCATCCTTGGGAGTCTTTAATACCATACGCTTAGCAGCGCAATCTAAGTTTGCACGTTGTTTCACTAACCAGTCCATGCCTAGTATAAGATCAAACTCACCAAACGGCAGTTCCATCAAATCTGCCAGAAATACCACCCCTTGAACTTCTAGAGGCACATTCCTAAATAACTTGTTCACTACCACAGATTGTCCTAAAGGACTAATAACTGACATTTCTCTATCAGCAAACTCAAATTGTATGCCCAAAGTCCCAGACACAGTAGAAGCAACATATGAGTGGGTAGACCCAATATCAATTAAAGCTGTAAATGGCACATCAAATATGAGAAACGTACCGGTTATGACATCCGGCGCATCGCCATCCTCTCGACGTCGAGCAGCATAAACCAGTCCCAGCTGCCTCGCATATGTATTACCCGCATTACCAACACCTCTGCCCGGTGCTCTACGACCACGTCCTAACCCATTTCCCCCTCTGGGCAGACCACGACCTCTCGGTGGCTGCTGACCACCACTTCCTGGCTGCATAAACCTCTAACCTACTACTTGCGTCTGAACAGGCTCCCGAGGACAGTCCTTTATCTGATGGTGCCTAGACCCACATCTGAAACACCCACCAGAACTTTTCCAGCACTCTCCCGGATGTATTTTCCCACACTGCACACAAGGTTGCAACCGACCCACAACAACTGGGACCTCAACTCGAGCTGGCCCATCCAACCTAGGCCTCTTTTGAAATCCCTCAGAAGGACCTGAAGACCCAAAACCTCTCTTATTCTTGCCCCTTTCCTTATCACAATTTTGTCTCTCAGAACGTTTCACCTCTTCGGCAATCTTTTCTTTCTAAATCAAAGTGGCAAAATCTCTTTCTCTTTGCGGAGCTATCAGTACCCGTAGCTCATCCCGCAGACCATTCTCAAATCGCACACAACGCTCATAGTCGATCGCGACTATACCTCGAGCATAACGGCTCAAGCATAGGAACTCCACCTCATACTCAGCAACGTATTTGCTTCTTTGTACCAAGTTTAGAAATTCCTTCCTCTGGGCGTACACATAACTAGCCCCGACATATTTTCCCTGGAAAGCTATTTTAAAGTAAGTCCCAGGTTGTACGATCCGCTTGTGTACCTTCCCTCACAGTGAGCCACCACTGGTATGCCTCATCTCATAGTAGAGACACTGCTCATTTCAATTTCTGTTCTATTATGCAGTCCAGATCATCCATAATTCGCTCCACAGCCTCTAACCAGTACTCCACTACATTCGGGGCTACACCGGAGATACCTCTAAAAACTTCGTCCCCGTTTGACTGGAGTCGCTCAGAAATGGATCCCTGGGCTACCGACCCAGTACTCGCTCCAACAACCCTTTCCAAAACTCGCAGCATTGCTTGGGACAAAGCATCGTCCCCTCTAGTTCGGTCATGAGACCCTGTTTCAATCACTGGTGATGCAGGTGCTTCCATTTCAGGCATGTGCCCTGATGTTGAGGATCCAGCCCTAGCACCTCAGCCTTTACCACGGCCACTTCTACCTCTTGTACTCATCTCGTTGTAACGCGTTAATCTGTTTAAGAGTCTTATGAATCAGTCAATAATTCCTCTGATTATTAACAAGTGTTTTTTGGAAAAACAGGTATAAGCGTTGTTTTCGCGAATCGAATTTTCTACTGTTTCAGTCTCTATAGTCTTAATTCCTATGACTAACAGTTTCAGTGTACTACCACTAACTCTGGAAGTTTTTTCTCTACAATTATCTCATCATATCATCAGATAAAGTAAGTGGACTTACAGATTCGGTGGCGGTGATTCGGGGTGCCACACTTCCAATAGTGATATATATATATATTTTCTAAACCATATTTCAAACAAATTTCAAAAACGTTTTCGAATCCATTCCACCGTCGAGTTTTGCAACCCGGCTCTGATACCATAAAATGTAACACCCTAAACCCAGCCTAGACGTTATGACCGCATCTGGCATGTCACATAAGAGGGTTGTTTAAAAGCTACGTGTCCGTTAAAAACTTCGTATTCTTTTTTAAAATTTCGAACTTTGATGTTTGTGAAATTCAGATTTGCTTTAAAACTTTTCTTGTAAAAATGCTATTATTATTATTTTCGAAAACTTTGTTTATAAAGAAATCAGATTCAATGAGTTGCGAAAACGTGATATTTTGAAAACAGTTATTGTCGTCTTAGGAAAACCAGAGTTTAATCATTTATAGTTTAAGCATAACTGAAATGAAAGTTTAAAAGAAAAATAAAATTGTCAAAGGCCTTATTACAAAATATTATCCCAAAATAAATAATCTTAAGGTAAAGCTAAACCGAAATTTACTAATGTTTACAAGAAATACTCCGATGTATGGCCACCACAGAGTCCTTCGCAGCCCTAAATCCTCTAACGCTGGGGATCACCTGCACGGTTAAAGCAGAGGGGTGAGTTATGAGAACTCAGTGTGTAATTCCCTAACCGGTCATTAACTGGGACCGAGCCCATATAGAAGCAGACTGGGCTGAGGCCCTATTCGGTGACAATCTGGGCCTTAGCCTTAAAAACATGCTAATGCAAATAGAGTATGCAGCCCAACCCAATCCAACCAAACACACCCCTGTACCAACCCTACATACCTGTGGGGATCAAGTCAACCCACCCAGCCCTACACACCAATATGGCAGACAAGCTGCTGATAACAGAATTTGTAGCGGAGCCACCAGAATAACAGAATATATGTGGATAGGCCACTACACAGAATGTGGCAGAACCACCAGATTACACTTCCTCCGATCATCAAACCCAACCCATGCAACATATCATAAATGCAATGCATCATACGTACAAAAGTGTAAATAAAGCATAAACATGATAACCGACCATAACCAAGGGTATAACTGACATTTACCCTTCAGGGGTATTTCGGTAATTTACCCCTTCCAGGGGTATTTTTATAATTTTACCATTTAACGGCCTTTCCGAAAGCCTACTGTCGCCTCAAGCGACACAGGACCCTTTTTGGGTCTCTACGAAACTATTGGGCCTGAAATCCATTTCAGGCCCAAACGAGCCCACACGCTCATGTGGCCCATTTCGCATGATTTCGGTGTCAGTTTTTCAGATTACGCAATCACACCTATCATTTGATAGAACAATTTTACCCATGTGGGCCGGATAGCCCATTGGGGCCATTTGGCCTGTTTCGGCTCGATTAGGCCCGTTATAGCCTCAATTTCGCGAGAGTGCCCGTGACACTCTCAACGACTTATCGCCAACATTTGCGTCTCGGTTTGCTACTACAAGCGTCGGCACGCTCGTGTAGTCGCTTTTGCCTGTTTTCCTGCTTTTCGACTTTAAGCCGTTTCACAGAGCAACATATGCAATTATCTAGTTTGGTGTGAGATTACACACCTGTTTTAGATTGCCGAAAGTACTACTCCTCTCTTGCCCCTAGAATAACAATGATCAAAAGTTAGCCTTAACTTCTTAAAAGATTTCATAACCCGAATTACTACACCACTTAGGTTACTTACCACGAGACGTGATCTTCTCTACAGAGTTCTAAAATCCGGCCTTGCTTCCTGGCTACCACCACAAATACCTAAAAGAACCCATTGATGCATCCAAGAGGTTAGCATCCAAGCAATATTCAGTTCTCCTATAAGAAATGAAGAAACCGACGCCAACTTCACAAGATAGGATCACATAAAAAACTAGCATCGAATTAAAAGATGTTAGAACAACTTCACCTTACCGAAACCAAGATTAACGATCTACACCCGATGGTTGCTAACGAATTCGGCCTACCCCCAATAAGAGTGTTTCAGCTTATGCTTAAAAGAGAAAGAGATGGGATCTGACGAAAATGAGAGGATACCAAACTCGATCAGAGAAATAGAATAGAATGAGAGAAGAAGAACAAGAGTGAAAGCAAAGACTTACCCAAAATCGGCCAAGAGTAAAGGTGTGGTTAATGGCTTAAGGAAAAGAAAAGAGATTGAAGAGAAAATACCCAAGTGGTCAACTCCCCACAGGTTCTGCCAAGACTCAACAAAAAGGAAAGAAGGAGAAAATGTGGAAATTCGGCTTTGGAAAGAAGAATTCGGCAAGTATGGTAGAAGAAAAGAATGAGAGATGTGTTGATTTGGTTTAGGAGTAGAAGTAATTGTTTAGAAGAAACAGAGGCTAAAAGGGGTAGTCTTACCAAAATGGTACCTAGCAGAAACGAAGAAGAACCCGAAATGTTCAAGGAAAGAAAAAAATGCTCCAAATGCCACAAAAGCCGAAAATACAAGATACTCCAAAGAGAATTTCGGCTACACTCTACCCAAAATGCTCAACTCTTTTCCCTAGCCGAAAATGCGTAACTTGAGTCCCCACTCACGGCACAACTTCTTCCCACCCCCACTCCTTGATTCACTCCTTGATATTCTCCTTGCATTTCTTCACACCACCCATTCAAACGATTTGACTGAGTCTCCTTTCCCCCTTGCAGAGTTCTGACTGAACTCTACCTCTTCCATCCAGCTAACACAAAAATAAAACCTTTGACTTGACACAAGTGGGATTCGAACCCCTTCCCTTCAAGCTCTCTCATTGACGCCATATCCTCCTTGCCATATGCTCTCTTGTGTTAGCAAACCACAAACAAATTTCCTTAAGTCCTACCTCCAACAGCCCTCTCCACTAAAGAGCCAAAAACCAAAATCTTCCCAAAGCTTGGGCTCAAACCCGAGCCTTCCTAGGACCCCCAAACACACCCAAATAAGAAGCTAACAAGACCAACACATGCAAAAGTGCAAAAAAAAAAAAAATACCAGACCTCTAATTTTAGGATGTTACAGAAAGCCATACAAACATAGTCTATAATTCACTCAGGATTAAGGTATGCCACACTATGAACATCACAAGGGAATAAATCCATAAATAGATTCAGGATATATTCTACTTGGGTCATGTTCGATGTACTGCCAATCCAGTCAATCACATCTATTCTCTATCTTCTAGGAGTCATATGCTCCAATGCCCAAGACAAATCATCTCTTTAATTGGACTTGATAGATGGCACATTAGTCTTTCAATTGGTTTGCTCATTTTTTATTAGAGTAAAGACATTTTAAGTTCATCTACTAATATAAGTTATCTTTTCGTATTATGATCCTACCACATAATACAACTTAATATTAGTTAAACATTACATAATCAGGGAGCTAATATTTGCTTCCATTTTTCTTTGCATGCAAAAACCATTGAGGAAAATTTACAAAAGGTATTAATATAATTCATGAATAATTTTATTAAACCAATCTTTTCAAAATATTACAAGTGTACATACACAAAAATACCATGCTTAGGGCACCAGATCCAAGAATATCTTCATAGAAAAGTCGTCATCAAAAGGATAGATATTTAAAACTATTAATTTACTTTTAAGTAATTGCAAATATCCAATGCATAATGTCTTAATCTCTTTCATTTTTATATTTTTTCCTTTTGTTGCATGCTCTTGAAATTCATGCTTCCTTCTCACAGAATAGCCAAATAATGCCCTATCTGAAAATTCAAGAATAAAATTTACAAGTCAAAGAAACATCTAAAACAAAGAACTCTAAAGCTAATAAAGAAAGGGTTGATTTCGATTCTAGATTGCTCAAAATAACATCTCATGATATGAACTTTGTATGAGACATTTGTTTAAAACTATATGATTATCAGGTCACAAGTTCCTAGAAAATAGGTCATGGTTGGTGTATTAGTGAATGAGTGAAGGGTTCATGTTTCATTATCATGGATAGGATATAGAGGGTATGATCTTGGCACACATCAAATAATCACCATTAAGATTCTTAAATAATATTGTATCCATTTGATTCATGAAGAATTCAAAAGATTTTCAAAAATCTGGTTTCTTTAATCTTAGCCTTGGATTTAGGGTTCCTCTCTTGGTTATTCCTTGGTAACTCAATTTTTGTTCAAAATTGTCAAATTTTGGAACATAATGTCGTCAAAAGTAATAGTTCAAAGATAGCAAACAAGAGTAAATTTTTGGAACATCAATATTCTCGAGACTCGATGATTTTTAAACAAAAACAAAATCATTTTAGAAAAGATTTTCAAGTAAGGACTCCAAAAAATTTACCATTTTTATCTTATTAACTAAACAGGAAATGCACCAACTTCAAATTTAAAAACTTGAAAACAAAAGAAAAGGGTCTTCTTAGACAGATCAACAAAACATTTCTAAAGAGCAACTACAACAACTCCATCTCTGCATGCTTCATTTCTTCATTATAGTATTCACATCTAATTGTCCACTGTTGATGAGGTGTTGTACATTTCTCTTCAAAGACATGCAATTCCATGACCTTGAATCTCATCATGGTAATCACAATATGCACTTTCATCATACCAACTTGGGTATGGAGGTTGAAAGGGTTCCACTAGAACCATTTCAAAGAGTTACTTCTCGAAAATCTGGGGTAACAATTCATAGTAAAAAATATGGACTGCTTCAAATAGATCTCTTCTTTAAACATTCCTTGATGAGCTTTAACTTCTATTCGGTTGAATGACAAGTAAAGGTGTATCTAATCAACAGGTGGAGCTAAGGCAAAGCCATGAGGATGAGGGGCCACTAGATATGAATATGGCCTTTGTGTAACACCTTCACCCGATCCGATTACCGGATACAAGTAAGGGTGTTACAACTGAATCGGGTTATTGTACATACCTAGAACTCATTAACTTTTAAAATTAGGCTATATTACCTACTTATTTTAAAACAACTCTATACAACAGAGATTATAAAATTTAAAATACAAGTTTATTGTCTCGATGTCAAACTCTAAAGGAACTAACCAGTTACAACATATTCATCCCTTGGTGAAAGCTAAAACGGTACCCCCCTTTTACCTATGTGCATGACACCTTCTTAACGAAACTCCTTGATCTCATACGATCTGTCTTAGTCCCTCCTCAAATTCCTGATCCAAGGAATCTTGCAATCATAGGTCAAACCCTTGTAAGTTCGAATGAACTTAATTTCTACATTACACTAATCATACCCTTCCTAGCCAGGGTTTAAATAAATAATACTAAAATACAAATAAACACCGTACTTGTTTAGGGAAATTTATCTCAATACGACCCAATAGTTTTCGATTTAACTTCGAGCTTATTCAATGGTGGTTAGATCATTAAGAAATCCTTTCCAGAACCATACTTGTCTAATGGTTCTATGATGCCCCAAAACTGACCTAGACATTATGGTCGGATCTCGGAAGTTACATTAACAAATTTCAAAATCATTTACTTGTTTACTTAATGAATAACTAGGTTTTAGTTGTTTTTATTGAAAACTTTAAAATTTAAAGATTGAGTGATTTTGTTTCTTTGGAAAATATTTATTAAAACATAATTACATGAAAAAGGCAATATTTTATCGTAATGTCATTTTAAGTTATTTAAATCAATGAGTTTACATTTTTATTATTTATTTAAATGGTTTTGGGTAAAAAATCTTTCGCAACGGACTTTCACAATTACTTAGAAAATCATGAGTTATAATTTTGTTTAAAACCAAGTAAAATCATAAATAATTTGGATAAACCCGAAAATGTAAAATTTTGGAAATCTCATCAGTTTGCATGCATGCATGACAGTTTTAAAGTTGTAAAATAGAGAAACACCCAAATAACATCACAATAATTTATTAACTCATTTATTAAAAACCATCCGAGAGGCTCCATTGTATGCTGAATCCAAGTCCTAAGCCTGAGTATTACCTAAAAGATTATGAAACTAAAGTAGTGAGCTTTTATAGCCTAGTGTGAGCCTTTTAACAAATAAATGAAAATAAACACATAATCATCAATCAAGTAAATATTTCACTTTATGCACATGATCATGGCAATGTGGTTTTTATAAAAACACTTATATAGGTTTATTTAAAACATCCTGCCCATCATCGCTATACTCCTCAATCGAGTTCCACAAAGCTCATCCATCCAAACACTCCAATTTGTGATCAATGTCACCAGTGATGTAGATAGTGCTGCTAGTATTGTGGTCGAGCAACCAATAATTTGTATTCGTCACCGGATTAGGGTTTCAAAGCATTACCAAACAAATAAAACATTTAAATATACATCTACATGAATATAAACATATCATACAACAATCATCCACATACATACCATCCCTAAATCGAACCCTTGAGGCCCTAGAAATACATTAAAAACAATTCAGTACAAAATTGGAAACAATTGAAAAGTATAAGAAAAATTTAGAAAAATTTGGCTCAAAGGGTCACACGGCCATGTGCCTAACACTGCTGAAAGGCACGCCCATGTCTCAGGCCGTGTAACAATCAAATTAAGGACACAGAGCCGTGTCCCAGCTCGTGTCCTCACCCATGTAACTCTATGAGTAGGGTCACACGGACAAGTCACACGCACGTGTGCCAAACCGTGTAACTCTCGAAACAGCCACACACGCCCATGTGCTAGGCCGTGTGCTAAGCCGTGTAACTGTCTGACTTGCATGCATTAAAACCTATAGGGGACAAACAGCCATATCGCCGGGCCATGTGTCACACACAGCTGAGTCACACGCCCGTTTCTCAAGGTGTGTGGACATTAATTTTCCCAAAATCAATCCATTTTCAACACCAACACATGCATTCACCTAAAGACCTTTAGTGCACATTCTCAAAGCATCTAAACCTTACCAAATCATGCATATAATGACAAGTTCAATACTCCCGAATCAATCAATCAATATGTGTAACATCCGGGATTTAGGGGTTATGCGTTTATTGCATAATTCAAGTGAGAGTGGGCTTAGTGTATGTTTGGATGTGTTTTAGGGGTTTTGAAGAACTCTAGGATGTAGGAGAATGCCTTAGGAAATTGCTAGATTTTTTTTAAGTTTTAAGGGGGAGCTAGGCTAAGGAGGCCTTAAGAAAATTTGTAGGAGTTCTTGGACATAAGTTTGGGCTTGGTAAAGTGGCTTGGAGGCGCCACTTAGGGCCTTGGTAAGTGACGCCATAAGCTGTGAGGAAGGGCTCAGGTTCGAGCAACGTGGGAAGCAGTGGGAGCTTTTATTTTTACGTCAAGAAGAAGAGGAGTTGGGCGGTAATTGGACTTTCAAATGGATGAGGATGAGGCTTGGTTTTATTTTAAAATTCGGCTAGAAGAGTAGGATAATTGTTGACTTATTCAAAATTGTTTGAATAAGGGTTGAAAAGAGAAAATAGGAGCAAAATAAGGGATTTGATAAGGAAGGATGTAGTGGCCGAATGTGGGGCTCTTTGGGGTTGGTATATTCGGTCATTTAGGGGGGATTAAGTGCCGAATTTTAGTTAGGGAGTGTTTCCACCTTTCTGCCGAATTGTGAGTGAAGAGAATTCACTCTTTTTCTTCTTTTTCTTTTGAAGCCGAATCCTCCTTGTCACCATTGCCGAATTTCTCAACTTCTTCTTCTCTTCTTTTCCCTCACGATTCTTTCACAAGCCGAAGATTTCATCTCCATTAAGAGCCATAGCCGAATCTTCAGATGACCTTATTCTCCCTTCTCTGTCGTAAGTTTTAGAGGCCGAAACCTTTTCTCTTTTAGTCTCTTCGAGCAACGTTGGTGGTAAGTACTCCTCTTAGTAGTTGGTTTTATCTTTTCTTCATTAGTGTACCGAAATCAAGTGATTAGGCCTTGGTCTAAGGTTGGCCGAATGTTCTTTAAGGCCACAGTGATGTGTTCTTTTGTGTGTAGCTGAAGGAAGGAAGCATTAAGGATTCTTTCAGGATTCAATTCACCAAGGTAAGTGATATGTGGTTTTCGGCCAAGGGCCATCTTCATAGTTTTCTTGTATTAGGCCGATTCTAACAGCGGTTAAGCAGGGATTTCGTCAACTCCATAGGCAAGTGGTGGTTTCCGGGATTTAAATAAGCTAGGTAAGTGGTTGCTAATATTCGGCCATAGGCCATTTTGGTTATGGATGTTAGCCGATTCTGATTATGGCTTTTAGGGGCAAATCGACAGGAGTAAGCAGAAGCTTTCGGGATTTTGATTCATTTGGTAAGGATATTAAGTTGTGGTTTATTCGATTAAGGTCACGTATATTGATGATTAACCCTTTGATTCTGATTAAGTATTGTTGATGGAGGCGAATACCAGTCAAGAAGGACAAGGGGTAACTCCTATCCCTAAGTTTAAGAAGAGATCAGTCTCTACAGTGCGGGATTGGCCACCGGGGTGTGGGCCAGCGTCAGAGCAGGAGCGTAGACAGATAGCTGTAGTTTCGATTAGTGATAGCATCGGGATCGAGAGTGTAGTACTTCAAGTTATCAGGTGTGTGATTAACCCACCGTTTTCCGGGTATATGATTATATTTGCATGTGTTAAGTATGTGCTAATAAGTGCAGTGGCAATATTGAGATGGATACCCTTAAGGGGTATAACGATAACCAGGTCAGTGTTAATTATTGATGAGACTGTGAATATGCCAATGAAAATGTGATTGAATGCCTAAATAACATGTACATGCATCATTTATCATGGCATTATTGTACGTTGCATGTGCATGGGGTGGGAAATGAATATGAAAGAAGGACAAGGTGTACTTTATGTACGTGGTTTAGTGATGGCTACGAGCCTCACATGGATTGATGAGTGGCTTTGTGCCTCATCATGGTTGATATCGGCTATGTGCCATATCGTGGTTGGTGATAGCTATGTGCTTCATCGTGGTTTTGATGTTAGCTACGAGCTACATCGTGGATTGGCGCTGACTGAGGTTGCGTTGTGGATTATTTGTGATTTAGTTCACGTGGATGGCATTAATTGCCAAATTGGTGTGTAGAGGTTGGAGGGCGATTTAGTAATCCCCTAGTATGTGGTGGCTGGATACGGGGGTGTGTAGAGGATGGACCCTAGGCTGGGTTGGGTACATTTTGCATAAACCTGTGTGGTATGTGGATTGGTGTGATAATGGGCCAAGCCCAATATGTGGAATCATGTGGATTAATTGCCTTATTATTTGATCTGTGCTTTAGTGTGGTTGTGGGCTAAGCCCACGTGGGTGGAAATCTGTGGACTAATTACACACTGAGTCTGTTCGACTCACCTAAATATTTTACCAAACATCGCAGGTGATACAAAGGTGGCCATGCAGAAGATGTCTAGTTGTTATGCGTATTTTATATTTTCAGTACTTTTAAATATTTATTTATTGTAATGAGGGCCACTTAAAAGTATGTTGGAATTTCTATTATGTTTTAAGGTGGATTGTCGATTTAATTACTAATTGGAAATGAGTTCATGGTTAGCAACTTACATCTTAAAAATATATATTAAAGTTTTAAATCGGAGAATTTGTAACAACTAAATTTTACTTAGAGTTTTAAACACACAACGTTTTATTAAAGACAACAAATATATATATGTTTTTGCTTTTAAGTCAACTCTTTTCAAACGTTTTCCGCAGTGGCATTCTAAATTCGGCCGTGGTGTATGGGCCGAGTTTTGGTATCAGAGCCAGGTTTCGATCCTGGGGCTCTCGGCCTTGGGTTTATAGCCCACAATGTTTTCAAAATACAGCCCAATTAAGATTTTATGAAAATTTTTGGAATTAAGCAGGTTTTTCTGGAATGGCACCTAAGTCTCCGACCCGAAGTCCACCAGGTAAGTAACCCTAACTATTGAAGTGATTTTGTATATGTGAACTTTATGGGCATTATGGGATCGTAGATTAGTAGATTAGGGCTATTGAACCCTAGGACTAGTCTACTTCAACACAAAATACATAAGACTTAAGAACAACCGAACAAACCTGTGAAGTAAGTCGCCGAGTTAGGGTGTGGCAACAGTTGTGCGCATGTCTAGGAGTGGATTCGGTAAGAGCTTGGTATTTAAGCAGTCCTAGTGACTCACCTCCTCTTCACTCGAATCCTACCTGGTGCGTAGTGACGGTTCACTCTAACCAAGGGGACTTATTCACGGGCTAAATCCAATAATTATAACCCGAAAGGGACTAGCTATACTGTTTTATAAAAACTCTAGTTTTAAAAATCCTCAAATTACCCCTTTGATTTGTAGAAAAATTATTTTTGAAAATTTTGCCAAAATATTCCCGATTCAAAAAATTACCCAAATACCCCTGGGTTGGGAATGGACAAAGATGCCCATAATAGTGTGATGAATGTTGTTGATGAATGAATGTGATTCTCTAAAATTAGAATAGTGAACTTGAGCTGAAAACTTTGGTTGATCGAAAGAACTACTTCTAAAAACTTCTTTTCATAAAATTGTTCGCGCATAAACAAGTGAAACAAAAGTACTAATGCATAAAACTTTTTAATCAGATTAAATCGCGACGTTAGATATGAGTTCTAGAAGACATGGTCGTCGTGGACGTGGTAGAGGTAGAATGACAGTATCGGAACCAGTAGGGTCTAAAAATGAGGTACCACCACCCCCACCACCAACTGCTGGAGTTGAGCATCAGGATCAGACGGGGGATGACGCAGTATCGCAGGCTGTGCTGCGAGTTTTTGAGATGGTGGCTGGAGCAGGTGGAGGTATGGGAGCTCGGAAATCTGTACCCAAGCGACTCTGAGCCAATGGAGCTGAGGTGTTCCGTGGTGTATCTGGTGTGGCACCCAGTACGGCTGAGTATTGGTTGGAGGTGACAGAATGAATTATGGATGAGCTGGATCTGACTGCTGAGGAGAAATTAAAAGGAATGGTTTCGCTGCTTCAGGATGAGGCTTATCGATGGTGGCTCACTGTCAGACAGGGTACCACTGCAGATCGAGTGGATTGGGGGTATTTTAAGGCTAAGTTTGAAGGGAAGTACGTTGGAGCTAGTTATTTAGACTCGCAGAGAAATACGTTTCTAAATTGGGTACAAGGGAGTAAGTCGGTAGCGGAGTACGAAGCAGAATTTCTGCGGTTAAGTTAGTATGCTAAGGGGATCATAGCTACTGATTATGAGAGGTGTGTCCGATTCGAAGATGGATTGCGGGATGAGCTGCGGGTGTTGATTGCTCCGCAAAGAGAAAGGGAGTTTGCTATTCTAGTGGAGAAAGCTCGGATCGCTGAAGAAGTTAAGAGGACTGAGAGACAGAACCGAGATAAGGATAGGAATTGGAATAAGAGGAGTTTTGGACCGTCAGAATCATCTGGAGATTTTCGGAAAAGACCAAGGACTGAGAATTCTGTACGCACGCCTGTACCAGTTGCTGAGAATCGGAATCGTCCATGTGCTCAGTGTGGGAGAGCTCATGCAGGAGAGTGCTGGGGAAATAGTAAGGAATGTTTTCGGTGTGGGTCTAAGGCTCATTTGGTTAGGAATTGTCCTCAAGTGATGGATAGGGCTCGGGCAGGAGGCCAAGGTTTTGTGCAACCTGGCAGAGGTGGTCAGCAGGTGACAAGGGGTCGTGGTCCGAACCATAGAGGGAATGGTTCCGGCCGAGGTCGTGGAACACCAAGCGGAGGTGCTGAGGGTTCAGATGCGAGGCAATCAGGGTTGGTTTAGGCAGTCAGTCGTCTCAAAGAGGAAGATGTGCCAGATGTGATAACGGGTACGTTCCTTATTTCTGGGATGCCCTTTATTGCCTTGTTTGTTATAGGGTTAGCTTATTCTTAGAAGGCTAGTGAGGTGCTTGGAACCTTGAATGTGAACTTTGAGATCGTATCTAGGAAGATGACCGTACTTAGTCTTTAGGGCGGTCAGTGGTAGTAGACCAAACTTTTTAAGGTAAGTGCTTTTAGAGGTTCAGGTAGTAGTAGTACTCTTGCTTAGTTTAGCCAAGTAATTTCGAGGACGAAATTATTTTTAAGGAGGGTAGAACTGTAACGTCCGGGATTTAAGGGTTATGCGTTTATTGCATAATTCAAGTAAGTGTGGGCTTAGTGTATGTTTGGATGTGTTTTAGGGGTTTTGGAGAACTCTAGGATGTAGGAGAATGCCTTAACAAATTGCTAGATTTTTTTTAAGTTTTAAGGGGGAGTTAGGCTAAGGAGGCCTTAAGAAAATTTGTAGGAGTTCTTGGACATAAGTTTGGGCTTGGTAAAGTGGCTTGGAGGCGCCACTTAGGGCCTTGGTAAGTGACGCCATAAGCTGTGAGGAAGGGCTCAGGTTCGAGCAACGTGGGAAGCAGTGGGAGCTTTTATTTTTGCGTCAAGGAGGAGAGGAGTTGGGCGGCAATTGGACTTTCAAATTGATGAGGATGAGGCTTGGTTTTATTTTAAAATTCGGCTAGAAGAGTAGGATAATTGTTGACTTATTCAAAATTGTTTGAATAAGGGTTGAAGAGAGAAAATAGGAGCAAAATAAGGGATTTGTTAAGGAAGGATGTAGTGGCCGAATGTGGGGCTCTTTGGGGTTGGTATATTCGGTCATTTAGGGGGGATTAAGTGCCGAATTTTAGTTAGGGAGTGTGTCCACCTTTCTGCCGAATTGTGAGTGAAGAGAATTCTCTCTTTTTCTTCTTTTTCTTTTCAAGCCGAATCCTCCTTGTCACCATTGCCGAATTTCTCAACTTCTTCTTCTCTTCTTTTCCCTCACGATTCTTTCACAAGCTGAAGATTTCATCTCCATTAGGAGCCATAGCCGAATCTTCAGATGACCTTATTCTCCCTTCTCTGTCGCAAGTTTTAGAGGCCGAAACCTTTTCTCTTTTAGTCTCTTCGAGCAACGTTGGTGGTAAGTACTCCTCTTAGTAGTTGGTTTTATCTTTTCTTCATTAGTGTGCCGAAATCAAGTGATTAGGCCTTGGTCTAAGGTTGGCCGAATGTTCTTTAAGGCCATAGTGATGTGTTCTTTTGTGTGTAGCCGAAAGAAGGAAGCATTAAGGATTCTTTCGGGATTCGATTCACCAAGGTAAGTGATATGTGGTTTTCGGCCAAAGGCCATCTTCATAGTTTTCTTGTATTAGGCCGATTCTAACAGCGGTTAAGCAGGGATTTTGTCAACTCCATAGGCGAGTGGTGGTTTCCGGGATTTAAATAAGCTAGGTAAGTGGTTGCTAATATTCAGCCATAGGCCATTTTTGATATGGATGTTAGCCGATTCTGATTATGGCTTTTAGGGCAAATCGACAGGAGTAAGTAGAAGCTTTCGGGATTTTGATTCATTTGGTAAGGATGTTAAGTTGTGGTTTATTCAATTAAGATCACGTATATTGATGATTAACCGTTTGATTCTGATTAAGTATTGTTGATGGAGGCGAATACCAGTCAAGAAGGACAAGGGGTAACTCCTATCCCTAAGTTTAAGAAGAGATCAGTCTCTACAGTGCGGGATTGGCCACCGGGGTGTGGGCCAGCGTCAGAGCAGGAGCATAGATAGATAGCTGTAGTTTCGATTAGTGATAGCATCGGGATCGAGAGCGTAGTACTTCAAGTTATCAAGTGTGTGATTAACCCACCGTTTTCCGGGTATATGATTATATTTGCATGTGTTAAGTATGTGCTAATAAGTGCAGTGGCAATATTGAGATGGATACCCTTAAGGGGTATAACGATAACCAGGTCAGTGTTAATTATTGATGAGACTGTGAATATGCCTATGAAAATGTGATTGAATGCCTGAATAACATGTACATGCATCATTTATCATGGCATTATTGTACGTTGCATGTGCATGGGGTGGGAAATGAATATGAAAGAAGGACAGGGTGTACTTTATGTACGTGGTTTAGTGATGGCTACGAGCCTCACGTGGATTGATGAGTGGCTCTGTGCCTCATCATGGTTGATATCGGCTATGTGCCATATCGTAGTTGGTGATAGCTATGTGCCTCATTGTGGTTTTGATGTTAGCTACGAGCTACATCGTGGATTGGCGCTGACTGAGGTCGCGTTGGGGATTATTTGTGATTTAGTTCACGTGGATGGCATTAATTGCCAAATTGGTGTGTAGAGGTTGGAGGGCGATTTAGTAATCCCCTGGTGTGTGGTGGCAGGATATGGGGGTGTGTAGAGGATGGACCCTAGGCTGGGTTGGGTGCATTTTGCATAAACCTGTGTGGTATGTGGATTGGTGTGGTAATGGGCCAAGCCCAATATGTGGAATCATGTGGATTAATTTCCTTATTATCTGATCTGTGGTTTAGTGTGGTTGTGGGCTAAGCCCACGTGGGTGGAAATCTGTGGATTAATTACACACTGAGTCTGTTCGACTCACCCAAATATTTTACCAAACATCGCAGGTGATACATGATGCTTGGACCGGGTTGGAGCGGGTACAAAGGTGGCCATGCAGAAGATGTCTAGTTGTTATGCGTATTTTATATTTTCAGTACTTTTAAATATTTATTTATTGTAATGAGGGCCACTTAAAAGTATGTTGGAATTTTTATTATGTTTTAAGGTGGATTGTCGATTTAATTACTAATTGGAAATGAGTTCATGGTTAGCAACTTACATCTTAAAAATATATATTAAAGTTTTAAATCGGAGAATTTGTAACAACTAAATTTTACTTAGAGTTTTAAACACACAACGTTTTATTAAAGACAACAAATATATATATTTTTTTACTTTTAAGTCAACTCTTTTCAAACGTTTTCCGCAGTGGCATTCTAAATTCGACAGTGGTGTATGGGCCGGGTTTGGGGTGTTACAGTATGCCATTTCAAGGCACCTCACAAGCAAACATCAAAGCTAACCTAAACATGCATATTTGGTCATATTTCCATCATCAAACATAATTCATCTTCTAACAAATCATACCACAATTATAGCCATTAGCACTTCAACATAAACATACCATTTGAGCCATACCATTCATGCATAACAAGTACCAAAATGACACAATCCAACCAACATCAGATGGTACCAAAACAACTTATACATGCCAAAATTATCAACTATCATTCAACTAGATATCAAGACAAGTACACCTATACATGTCATTATAACCTTGGGCAAAACATCAAAAACTATCTATATAATTACTAGATAGTGTGATAGATCTCTGACAAGCTTCCAAACCAATCGAGCTTCCGATTATCTATAAAACATAGGAAAGAAAACTACATATGCACATAATGCTTAGTAAGTTCGTAAACATAAAACATAACTTACCATTTATTATAAAACATTAAGAATAAGCATAATGTAATCCAACCACAAGCTTGGCAGAAGCCTAAGCACTATCATCAAATACACAAGTTAGTGCATTCATACATAATTCATTTGAATTAAACATATGATGATTCATTTCTATGTGAACATATATCATTTGAATCATTTAACCTCTCCATGAACATATGCATATTATTATATGAAAACTTACCCTTTTCAATCCTTTTCATTTCCCGTTGAACGATCTAGAATATCATCGGATATTCGAGAAAGCTCACACGAAGTGTGCTTAAACATATAACTGTAACCTTTCCTTCACATCGTTGCTCACACGAGTTATGAAATGGGCCTGCTCACACGACCTGTGGGTCGGAATGTAGGCTACACGATGCTGCTTACATGAGCTGTGGAGTATCCGCAACAAATGCAATACCTTAGCCATCGGTAGGATATTCAAGACCAGCACCCGAAACATGAAATCCCTAATGACATGTCATTTGTATCCTACAAATTCCTAAGGTTCAACAGGGACTCATTAACCGGCATAACATGATTTTGGATATACATTGTGTAACAACATTTTAAATACATTAATATATAATTAAACAACATAAACATAATAATCCATACAAATGAACTTACCTCGACGATCAAGGCGTAGAAGCAAGATTGACTAATCCGAGGATTTAGATTTTCCCTGACCTAAATCTGTACGTGGTCTATCTTGATCTGAATAGACAAATTCAGTCCATTTAATACTTCTATTATTCAATTCAATCCATATTTCATATTTTTGCAAAATTACTATTTTCCCCTAACATTTTAGCTTTTCACATTTTAATCCTTAAATTGATAAATTGAAATTTAGACATTTCAATCTTTTTCTCATGCTAACCGAATTATCTAGGGACCCAAATAAATCCATACATACTATCTATTTATAAATTTACCTTGAACTTTTACTACTTTTACAAAATAAGTCCCTAAATGCCATTTGTATCAAAAATCACTTTACAAAACTTGTTTATTTATTAACAAGGACTCATAATCTATCATTAAACATCAAGAATCGTGCAAGAAAATTCATGGTATAACCCTTAATCTTTAACAATTTTACAGATTGGCCCTCAAGCTTGCTAGATTAAGCTACAACGATCCTAAAAACATCAAAATCGTTAAAACTAGCCTCAAAACACCAACATGCAAGAGCTAGACATTGCCGAAACCTCCAAGCTTCAAAATGGTGTTTTCTAACCCTAAAATTTTGGTGGAGAAGATGACTAACGGATGATGCCATCTTTTAGTTTTCATTTAATTTAATTTAATTATTAAATTACCATTTTAGCCTTACTTAATAACCAAAGAACACATTAAACTCATGCCCATATTTGTCTACTAATTGCTCAAATGGTTTATTTACCATTTAAGTCCTTTAATTTAAAATTCCATAGGCATTTGACCCTTTTAACTAATAGAACTCTACTTTTGCACACGTCAAATTTCTTAACAAAAATTTAATATAATCTTACTTAACATCCCATAGACATTAAAATAATAATAAAATAATAATTTACTGGTCGAATTTGTGGTCCCGAAACCACTATTCTGATTTCACTAAAAACAGGCTGTTACAACTCTCTCCCTCAAAGGAATTTTCATCCACAAAAATCTTACCAGAAAAGAGGTTCAGGTATTGCACTTTTATAGCTTCTTCCAGTTCCCAGGTAGCCTCTTCTATTCCGTGACATTGCCAGAGAACTTTTTCTGATCGTTCTTCACTTTCGGGTATCTCTCAATTCTTTACCTTCACGAGCTAGAATTTTGATCGGTTCTTCACTGTACATCATATCTGGCTGTACTCAACATCAATAGGTGAAACTACGTGTGAAGGATCTGATTGATACTGTCGTAACATTGATACATAGAGGACATTATGAATCTTTTCTAACTCTAATGACAAAGCAAATCTGTAAGCTACTGGCCAAATTCTTTGAATGATCTCGTACGGTCTGATAAATCACGAACTAAGCTTTCCTTTCTAGCCAAATCAAAGAACTTTCTTCCAAGGTGACATTTTCAGAAATTCTTTGTCGCCGACTTGAAATTCAATGTCTTTTCTTTTCAAATTCACATAAGATATCTGTTGATCTGAAGCCGCTTTCAAACTGTCTCGTATCACTCTAACCTTTTCTTCGGTTTCCCATATCAATTCAACACCAAATAACTTATTCTTATTTAGCTCAATCCAGTATAACGGAGTTTGACACTTTCAACCATACAAAGCCTCATATGGTGCTATTTTAATGCTCGCTTGATAACTGTTGTTGTATGCAAATTCAACCAATGGTAGAAATCTCTCCCAGTTACTTCGAACTCTAAGACACAACATCGAAACATATCTTCTAGCATCTTAATTACTAGCTCAGAATGACCATCAGTAATGCAAACGGGTACCTAGAGCTTCGTATAACTTGCTCCAGAATCGAGACGTAAACTGTGGATCTCTATCAGAGATAATAGAAACTGGCACACCTTGCAATCTAACAATCTCAACAACATACAACTCTGCCAATCTCTCGAGTGAATAATGCATACGCACTGGAATGAAATTCATGGACTTCGTCAATCAATCTACAATGACCCACACAACATCTTTCTTTCTCGGAGATAGAGGCAATCCCGATATGAAATCCATCATGATACATTTTCATTTCCACTCTGGAATCATCACTGGTTGTAACAAACCAGAAGGTACCTGATGCTCGACTTTAACTTGCTGAGAAACCAATCATTTTGATACGAACTTAGAAATCTCTCATTTCAAACCTAGCCACCAGTACATCTATTCAAATCATCGTACATTTTATTACTACCAGGATGAATCGACAAGCTACTACTGTGAGCTTCCTGTAAAATCTTCTGAATGAGATCAGAAGTTCTCGGAACACAAATTCTTCCTTTAAAATACAAACTGTCATCGGAACCAACAAGAATATCTGAATCAGTTGTCGTCTCAATCTATTTCTGTTTAGTAATCAAAACATCATCACATTTATGAGCTTCACAAATCTATTGCAGAAACATCGGTCTAGCTTTTAATTAAACTATAATCGAACTATCATCAATCAACGTTACCCGTGTGTTCAAAGCTCGCAAAGTAGATAGAGATTTTCTACTCAAAGCATTGGCAACAACATTAGCCTTTCCCAAATGATATTCAATGATCAAGTTGTAATGTTTTAATAACTCGAGCCATATGCGCCATCTCAAATTCAAATCTTTTTGCGATATCAAATACTTCAAACTTTTATGATCCGTGAAGATAGAAAATTTTTCTCCATACAAATGGTGTCACCAAATCTTCAAAGCAAACACAATAGTTGCAAGCTCTAAATCGTGAGTCGGATAATTCTTTTTGTAGCCAGCCCATTTTGCCCGGGCCCATTTTATTCAGAAAAAGAAAAAAATAAAAAATAAAATGTCTAGGTTTATATTTTATAGTCCTTTTACAAAAACCAAATTAAATAGCCCAATCCAGAGGCCCAATTCCTAAACTGACACAGCCCAAAAAATTGACCCAAATAGACCTAAACTAACCCAACCCCAAGACCCAGAATATACCTGGCCCAAAGGGGCCCAAGTGTTAAACAGAAACAGTGAGCCTAGGGTTTCTGGAAACCCTAGGCGCCGCAATCAACTCCTCGTACCCAGCAGCCCTCTATCGCGCCGCAAGTCGTGCCTAGTCATCACCGCGCTCATCGTTACCGACCTGCAAACAAGGAAAGAGTACCACAGCAACGGAAAAGAAAGAAATAACAAAAAAGGAAGAAAATATTTGTGATTCATTTTTAGGGTTATAAATAACCCTAACAAATCTGAAAAAGGGGATACAGAGAGGAACAGAGGGCATACTCACAAAAACAAAGAATACAAAAATATTCCAAAGAAATAAAAATACAGAAATTTTACATATGTGATTTTCTTTTTACTTGATTCATGCCTATTTTATACGAAATAGTACAAAAATAAGAAAAGAAAAGAAATACTACCTTCGAAACGGAGTGATTTGATCCTCCGGCCACCAGATGTGGTGGCGCGGAAGTCCGATGTTCAGGGCCTGGGCGAGAGGAGAAACGAGTTTGAGAGTTTTTTTGAAGTTTTTTTTTTTTAAGAAAACAGTTTTAAAAATGATTTTTGACTGATTTTTTAACATATAAAGTATTTAAAAAACGACGCCGTTTTGTTTAGGCAAATAAGCATTAAAATGACGCCGTTTAGAGGGCCAAGATCCACGCGTTGACCCGACCCGAGGAGGATCCGCACATTTTTTATGAATGGCCTAATTGCCATTTTAGTCGTCCCGCATTTTATTTTTTTAATTCCGTTTAATTTCTTTTTTTATTTTTTTAATTTGGCCCTAAAAGTTTATTTACATTCCAATTTAGTCCCTCGGGCTGCATTAAGGGCTAAGTTCATTACAACGCCATTTTGAAGAAAGGCATAATTGCCCAATAAGTCTCTGTGGATTAAGGCGCGGTTTGATCTAATCCTCTTAATATGTTTTAATTGCTATTTAACCCTTGTTTTCTTTGTTTTATTTTATTTTTATCCTTTTATTTTATTTTATTATTTTACATTGTATTAAACTATTTTATTATATTAAATAGTCTATATTATTTTCCTTATTATCTATATATTAATTTATTTATGTATATTTATATTTTTTATGTATTATCCTTATATATATTAAATTATTATTTATTATTCGGTTTAATATTGTTTTTTATTACATGTTTTTATAATTTATTTAATATATTATACACTTTTTCTATATTATATATATTATATCATATATATTTTTAAAATTTTATTTTTGTATAAAATCTATTTATATTATATAACTTATTTTATTTACATATGTAATTTTATGATTAGTATATATTTTTCATATAAAATTTTTATAGACTATTTATTAACTGTTTTTATTATATATCATTTATATGTATTAAATTATTAAATTATATTTATTATAATTTTTTATATATTTTAAGTTTCTTTTTATATATTATTATACATATTAATTGCTTTACAAATTATTATTTTTACTCTTTTTTTTTATTTTGTTATAATATTTATTTAATGTTTAGATATATTGTTAATTTATTTGTTTCTCATAATTGATCTTATATATAGAACTTTATATCCATTTCTTGAATTCTTGTGCTTACTAAAGATTTTAAAATTGTTATTGCATATTTTATAACTTGTATTTATTTATTTATATTTTCTTATTGCTTAATATTGTTTTAACATAATCCAATTATTATCATTCGCTATGTCATATTATTCTTTTGTTAATTGTCTATATCATTTGTTAATTCGACCCGTATTTATAGTGAATTAATATTAGATTTATATCTTGTAATATATCAATACAAAATCAAATTCATAACATTTTTTATAAAAACACGTTTTTGCGAAATTGTCGTATTTTATTCAAAGTTTTTTTTAAAGAACGGTGATATGTGATACTTGGGGACTTCAAGAAGAATCGTGCCCTAACTTACTGGGTTTCGATTTTTCTCGTGGAACTTAAGGTATTAAATATCCTTTCTCTTTTAAAATTGAAACTTACAAATTTCAAATCAAAAACCTATTCTTGGGAATTCAGAATGTTGTATCCTAACTTACTGGTTATGATGTTTTGTGTCTCGATGTAGGAATTTTCTAAATTAAAGGCGAGCCGAACTTCGAAGTCGTGAGATGTTATATCCTAACTTACTGGATATAACATTTTATTTCTTTGAAATAGGTAAGTCCTGGTTTTCTAATAAAAGGATCATATTTTAAATTTTTTTTATTTTCAACATTCGGACATGATTTAATCAATTAGGTACCAATTTTTGGGCGTTACGAGGGTGCTAACCCTTCCTCATACGTAACTGACTCCCGAATCCATTTTCCTTGTTTTTCGTGGACCAAAATCAGTATTTTGAAATAAAATGATTTTTTTAAGGTGATCCAATCACACCTAAGTAAAAAGGGATTGGTGGCGACTCCCATTTTCGTTTTTAAAAGTCGATCCCCGTTTTTAAATCAAACTTTAAAATGGTTTCGACAGCTTGGTGACTCCGCTGAGGAACTTAAGAGAGTCAAGCTGTAAAATTGATTATTTTCTATCCTTTGTCGGAAATTTGAAAAAAATTTAATTTGAAAATTTAAAAATTTTGGTTTGAACATATGATTATTATTTTCTTGCAGGCATTGCATTGCATGACCGTTGTGGTCGCACCCTTAAATGGGAATGAAAAACTATGCCTTCGTGAGGTTTTCACCTCTGCATGGGCTAGTGGTCTGATTCCGGGATACATCCGTACCTATGTCTTCGTGAGGTTTTCACCTCCGCATGGCCATAGGGAAATGTATTCCCCAGAACTGAACTCGATCCATATGAGCCTATAATGGGTGAGGATCGAGGAATCTGCTAGTTCGGGTACCGAAACTTTAGGACTAAACCGCATATACTAAACCCTAAGAACCCACCTTAGATAGAGCTATGCCAAACTTTAGTAGTTACCCAGATAAGTGTCCATTTTACTTGCTTTATATTTTATTATGTGGTACTAACTTGTTGTGTTTCATTTTTGTGCATGTCGTTTCATATTTTTAGAGGTATCGATTCACGGTCAGTTTCTAAAGTTAAAAAGTTGGTTATGGAGAACGAGTTCCTTGATAAAGTGGAAGACAATGCAATCGTCCTTATACGGGTCAAGACAGTTTGTACCAACGACATATGGGCTGGCTCAGAGCGAGTTCTCATACAGAGGGGAAAACTATAAGAAGAGGGTTAAGGAGATTTCTGGTGCTTGGAATCAGATTCGTAGGATGAAAATGTTATCTGCAGGCCCAATGACGACCCCAGAATACAGTGGATGGAGGATTAGAAGGATTAATGATAACATCCCCGAGTTGAATCTAGAGGGTGCCTGATCAAGAGAAGAATGCTTGCAAGTGGCCCCATCAGAGTTAGAGATTGTGAAACAAGATTTCGAAAAAATGGGTTCAGAGCTCGGAAAGAGGATAGACAAGCTGGAAGAAGAAAAGATGTACTTGAGGCTAGATGTGGAGGTCCAGAAATTAGAGGCCAAAAAATTAAGAAAAGAAAAAGGAAGATAGAGGAAGATCGAGACAGTTTGAAGACAGAATATAAAAAAGATACGTCTGAAAATAAAAAAACGTCGGATTGGGGAAGACTTCGGAACAGTGGCAACAGGAGGTTCAAAAGGAAAAGGCCAAAGCTGACCATTGGGAAAGGTAGTTTCTAGATATGCAGATGCAAAACGAGGCCCTAGAAAAGAGGTTAGTAGAAAGCCAAAAGGAAAAGAGTGGATTAAAAGCTAGAGTGGCTGAATTGGGACGACCTCTTCACCACCATTGAACAAGATTGAAATCTGCAAACGAGCTGAAGTCGAGTCTGAACAAGATTGAGGAAATGAAGGGCAAGATTGAAAGATTAGAATCAGCATTGCATAATTGTAAACTCCGGATCAAGCAGCTTGAAGCAAGATAGGGGCATTGGAAGGAAGAACTCCACAATTCCCATGACCAATTTAGAAATCGGGATCATCTCAAGAGTGAAGCAATAGTTTAGATTCGAGAGGTAGCTGATCACTTACAGACTTTGGTAGTACAGGCTGATACATGGAGCATGAAGTATGAGCTATAGTCGAATCGTGGTCAAGAACTTACCTCTTTGTTAAGGAAAATCAAAACTTTGAGCCTTAGGGCGAAAGCATATTTGTAGTCCGTTTTATGTAAAGGATTTTGTTTTCTAATAAGGTTTTCTAAAATAAATTTGAATCTAAATCGATACCTCTTTGCATTACATCATATCATATACATTTAAGTCCATAGAGAGAGTCTAATTAGTTAAAATTATAACAGACACAGAGAGAGAGAGAGAGAAAGGGAAGGAAAATCTGGAAGCTGAACATCCTTAAGGTACACGTGCCAAGTCAAAGAAATTGGATCAAAGATTGGAACAATTTCAAAGAGACATGCAAGACCAGATGCAAGAGCAAATGGCAAAACTCCAACAAGAGATGAGGGACCAGATGTTGGAAGCTCAGAAGAACATGATGGCTCAAATTGCCCAGATAATGAGTGGGGCAATGGACAAAGGAAAGGGTCCCCTAGTTAATGCTGAAGACAACGAGGACTTTACTAGGGGTTTCACCCCACCACATGTACAACCTGAGGAGTATCCCCAAAGGCCACCTGTCACAAGATGAACTTCCAAGCTGGCACAAGATCCAACCCAGGAGATAACCCTACTAATCATGTTATCCCTGATGTGGATATAGCAGAGAGGGAAGGGACAAGAATTGAATCCTCGAGGCAGTTAGAAGATCGCTATAGATGGTTGGAGGAAAAGTTTAAGGCTTTGGAAAGTGCCGACCACCACCATGGTATTGACGCAAAGGACTTGAGTTTGGTCCCAGATCTGGTGCTTCCTCATAAATTGAAGATGCCGAAATTTGAGAAGTACAATGAGACTAGTTGCCCTGAAGCCCACATCACTATGTTTTGTAGACGGATGACTGGCTACGTGAACAATGACCAACTTTTGATTCATTGTTTCCAAGACAGTTTAGTAGGGGCAGCATCCAGGTGGTACAATCAACTCAGCCGTGCTAGGATTAGCTCCTGGAGAGATTTGGCCCAAGCCTTCATGAAGCAATACAATCATGTCACAGACATGACGCCTGACAGAATCACTTTGCAAAACATGGAGAAGAAGTCAAATGAAAGCTTCGGGCAGTATGCGCAAAGGTGGAGGGAGGTCGCCTTGCAAGTTCAGCCATCACTCCTAGAAAAGGGGACTACAATGCTCTTCATTAATACCTTGAAGGCTCCATTCATCACTCATATGATAGGAAGTACCACCAAGAGCTTTGAGGATATAGTGATGGCAGGAGAGATGATTGAAAATGCCATAAGAGGTGGTAAGTTTGAAGCAGGGGAAATCACTAAAAGGTTTACTCCTAGAAAAAAGGATGACGAGGTGAATAATACGAGGACCTACAACAAAGGGTACTCAAGAGCAATTACTGTTAACCAGCCAAAGGTAATCACTACTGGGCAACAAGGGTCGGTGAGACAAGAGTCGGGCATAAGGAAAAACTCTAAAAAGCTTCAATTTATGCCAATCCCAATGACGTATAAGGAGCTATATCAAAGTTTGTTTGACGCACACGTGGTGTCCCCATTTTATTTGAAACCGTTGCAACCTCTGTTCCCAAAATGGTATAACGAGAATGTCCAATGCGAGTACCATGCGGGAATAAAGAATTGTACTATGTTTAAAAAGTTGGTTGAAAGGTTTATTAAAATGGGAATTGTGAAGTTCGATGATTCATCAAAACCTGATCATTTTGACGAGGCAGTAAATGTGATAATTGAAGGAAGAGACAAGAAAGTTGCGACCCCTTAAAGAAATCAAAAGCAAAGAGGGAATCAGGGAACGAAGTTTCCAAGCCCTTGTATACATGGGAGTGTTTTGAACAATGGGACTATGGAGGAGATCTCTGTATTTTTAGAACTAATCTAGAGTAATATTCAAAACACGCTTGTTGCCTTAAGCCTAAAGGCAATAAGAACCCTTTTGTGAAATAGGCTTGTGTCCATAATTTTTTATTTCGATAAAATGCATCTTTTTAAGCATTTTTTTCTTCATACTGTATATTCTTTTGTTTTTTACCATATTCTTTCATTCTTTATTCATTATCATACCATACAAATAATCATCCTTAGAATCATTTATTCTTTGGATTTGTTTGCCTTTGTACCTAGGTACCCAGATATCAACGACATGAGTGGCGTTGGTACTGACTCCCTTTTTGAATGAGATATGGGTTTAGGGGATCTAAGGACTTTGAAGATGATAGAGATTGTAACCTACCTCCTGATTTGTTAAGGATGGTAGAACAAGATGAAAAATAGACCTTACTCTACAAAAGGTCATTGGATATTATGAGCCAAGGAAATGGGTGAAGATCGGAGTCTAGCTCACTACAGAAATAAGGCGGGACATCATTGAGTTATTTTCAAGAATTCAAAGATGTTTTTGCACGATCATATCAGGACATGCCTGGGCTACTAAGACGCGGGCTAAACATGAGAATCAGGCACTGCTGATCTACATAGAAAGGGATGGTATCAGCTATGTCGTATTTAAGGAGACGAGATTTATGTGCCTTCTCCAGTTCTTCACAAGTTCTCCATATGTGGGGCATGGATGTGATGGGGCCAATCTCGTCAAAAGCTTTTAGCCGATGTCGATTCATCGTCGTGGTTGTCGTTTACTTCACTAAAAGGGTGGAAATAGCTTCATATGCTAATGTTGCAAAGTCGAAGTCATCAAATTTTTTTTAAAAAAAAAAGAAGAAAAGGGAAAGGATCAGATGATAGCAAAGAATGCCATAAAGGATCACGTTTAATAATGCATAACTGTACAAAGTCAAAGTTTACAGTTTATCCGAAGATCAGTCAGCATATCATAGTGCAGCAAAAGTTGTAAAAAAAAATAATAATATATGAAAGGTGACTAAGACTTGTAAAGATTGGCATAAGAAGCTATCATTTACTCTCTATGATTATCGAACATTGGCCAGGACTTTTGCCGGGGCAACATTTTACTCGTTGGTTTATAGATTGGAAGCATTTTTATCAATTAAACCTAATTGAAGGAAAGGTTAAAAGTTATCCATCACGGTCAGATGATGTGAGCTTACGACAAAGAGGTTCATCCTAGAGAATTCCACAAAGGGAACCTGATGATTGAAATAGATCTTTCTTAGACAAAAAGATTTCAGAAGAAAGCAGATGCTAAACTGGGAAGGACCTTATGTAGCAAAAAAGGGCTTGTTTTAGAGGAGTGTTGATATTGACCAAGACGGATGGCGAAGACTTGCCTAATTCGGCGAATTCAGGTTTAGTCAAAAAGTATTTTACCTAAAAGAGGAAAGACCAAGGTGAAAACCCGCAAAGGGCGCCTTGAGATCTAATTTTAAAAAAAAAGAAAGAAAGAAAGAAAAAGGGAGAGGCCATGGCAAAAACCCGCAAAGGGTGCTTTGAGACCAAAAGGGTTTTGAGTCGAAAACCCGAAAAGGGCGGCTCAAATTTTGATCAAAGATAAGGCATGTGGCAGTCTTAATATGCCTGAATTAACAATGAAGAAGTATGCTACGTCTTGGGGCATTAACAAAGTACTCTGGATCCTCTAAACACGTATTGAGCTTAAAATGATCCTTAAGAAGTTTGAACAAAGAAGCTCAAACTACGATATCTAGGGCACTTAGCTTCTATCTTACCCATTTTTGAATTTGTTATCTTTGAATTTGCTTTATTCTTTTCAAAGATACACCCCAATCAATGTTTTTTTATTGTCTTGGCTATCTTTGATTAACCTATTTATTTCGAGCTATGCTCTTGATTAATTTCTTTCTCGTCCATTGTTGTGATCTTTTTCAAGCATTTTATATTGAAATAAAGATTAATGGACTAATAATACTTTCATAAAAGGAGTTTCGCATATTACTCTAGAAGCTTCTAAAAGAATATGAGAATCTGAAGCAGGACTATTGTTTAGAACTCACCAAGCCTAAGGGTTGGAAACATTGAAAGATGATTATCTCTTCGGATTTTTATTGGATAAGACATTTCGTCGGTGATACCATTTTGACAAATGACGAGCAATGTCAACCCAGGTATAGAAGGGGATCATTCTCAGGAAAAGAAAAAGATACCCTGCATTCATCTGGTCATTACACCCAGGGAATGGTGTAACAGATCAAATTGATTAAGGATGATACAAATTCAATACCTCTGAGTGATAACTGGATGGATGGAAGAAACTAAATGTTATTCCCCTGAAGTTGCAGTGGGAGGTATAAATTTTATGTCCTAAGGTTCAAGGGAAGAGACTCTGGAATTATAGCGGGGCAAGCTTGCTGAGCAAAATATGATCGTTTTTTTGGGTTTTCTGTCAAAGATACCAGCTAAATGAGAGAACAGGGTAACACATCAGTGATAGAACCTTGAGGAACTATGAGCAATGAAAACCCAAACATTAAATAAGGATCATTCTCACATTTACAATTAGGAGCTTTTGATTCATTCCGATCATTGTATCCTAATCGTTGTACAAAAAAAAAAGGAAATCACTCTCATGGCATTCTGCATTCATGCAAATGTCGTCCATAATACATTTAGTTATAAGCGTTAGATTCATTTCGATCATTGCATTCTAATCATTACACATTTAACAAATAAGATCATTCTTATGACATTCTGCATTCATGCAAATGTCGTCCATAATACATTTAGTTAGGAGCATTAGATTCATTCCAATTATAGCATCCTAATCATTTGCCATAAACATAAGCATAATACATTCGAGTCTACAGGACATGTCCCCAGAGGATGGTATAGCAACATCAGTGAATTCACCAGTCCTATCTTTTTGACCAGCTGGGGAATAGGTCGAAGATTGTAGATCTTGTCACCCTAAGCAGTAGTGGAACAAGATCGAACGGCGAATTTATTTCTATGAAGCAGCAGAGTAGATTTAAGCCATTAGTCTTATCTCCCTCGAGACGGTAGTGGAGCAGACTGAAGATTAAAGTCTTCCTAACATAATAAGGAAGCAAATTGGAAAGTTCAGATTTTGTTCCCTCGAGATGGTAGTGGAGCAAACTAAAGATTGAAGTCTTCCTGAGATAGTAAGGAAGCAAATTGAAAAGTTCAGATTTTGTTCCCTCGAGATGGTAGTGGAGCAGACTGAAGATTAAAGTCTTCCTGAGATAGTAAGGAAGCAAATTGAAAAGTTCAGATTTTGTTCCCTCAAGATGGTAGTGGAGCAGGCTGAAGATTGAATTCTTCCTGAGATAGTAAGGAAGCAAATTGGAAAGTTTAGATTTTGTTCCCTTGAGATGGTAGTGGAGCAGACTGAAGATTGAAGTCTTCCTGAGATAGTAAGGAAGCAGACTAAAAATTTCAGATTTTGTCCTCTCGAGATAGTCATGGGGCAGACTGAAGATTGTAGATCTGGCATTCCTGAGATTGCAGTGAAGCATATCGAAGATACCAATCTGGCATCCTTGAGTTTGCAGGGAGCAGATTAAAATGGTAGATCTGGCATTCCTGAATTGCAGGAAGCTGATCGAAGACATCAGTTTGGCATTCTTGAGTTTGTAGGAAGTAGATTGACGATAGCAGATCTGGCATTCCTGAGTTTGAAGGAAGTAGATTGAAGATAGTAGATCTGGCATTCTTGAAGTTGCAGTAAGCAGATCGAAGATAACAATCTGGCATCCCTGAGTTTGCAGGGAGCAGATTAAAATAGTAGATCAGGCATTCCAGAAGTTGTAGGAGCAGATCGAAGACATCAGTCTGGCATTCCTGAGTTTGCAGGAACCAGATTAAAGATAGCAGATCTGGCATTCCTGAGTTTGCAGGAAGCAGATTGAAGATAGCAGATCTGGAATTCCTAAGTTCGCAGGAAGCAGATTGAAGATAGTAGTCTCGCATTCCTGAGTTTGCGTGAAGCAGATTGAAGATTGCAGTCTGGCATTCCTGAGTTTGCAGGAAGCAGATTGAAGATAGCAGTCTGGCATTCCTGAGTTTGCAGGAAGCAGATTGAAGATAGAAATCTGACATCCCTGAGTTTGCAATGGAGCAGATTGAAGATACCAGTCTGGCATTCTTGAGTTTGCAGGAAGCAGATTGAAGATAGCAGATTTGGCATTTCTGAAGTTATAGGAAGCAGATCGAAGACATTAGTCTTGTCTCCCTGAGTTTGCAGGGAGAAGATTAAAATAGCAGATCTGGCATTCCTGAAGTTGCAGGAAGCAGTTCGAAGATGCTAGTCTGATCTCTCTGAAGTTGCAGTAGAGCAGATTAAAAGATAGTGGACACTACCTTCCTAAAGTTGCAATAGATTGAAGCTATCAGACTTATTTGAAATCAAGTTGAAGTTCCAATATCATTGCAGTGGAGTTGGAAGCCATTTGGAGGTCAAGATTCGGCAAGACCGGGCAAAATTGGTCTTTTTATAGTCTTTGCTCTATTCTCGTTACACGACAATGAGCAAAGAGGGGCAGCTGTAGTCATCCCATTTTGCCCGGGCTCATTTTATTCAGAAAAAGAAAAACAAAAAGAAAAACCAAATTAAATAGCCCAATCCAGAGGCCCAATTCCTAAACTCGCACAGCCCTAACAATTGACCCAAATAGGCCTAAACTAACCCAACCCCAAGACCCAGAATATACACGGCCCAAAGGGGCCCAAGTGTTAAACAGAAACAGTGAGCCTAGGGTTTCTAGAAACCCTAGGCACCGCAATCAGCTCCTCGTACCCAGCAGCCCTCCATCGCGCTGCATGTCGTGCCCAGTCATCGCCGCGCTCATCGTCATCGACCTGCAAACAAGGAAAGAGCACCACAGCAACGAAAAGAAAGAAATAACAAAAAAGGAAAGAAAATATTTGTGATTCATTTTTAGGGTTATAAATAACCCTAACAAATCTGTAAAAATGAGATACAGAGAGGAACAGAGTGCATACTCACAAAAACAGAGAATACAAAAATATTCCAGAGAAATAAAAATACAGAAATTTTACATAGGTGATTATCTTTTTACTTGATTCATGCATATTTTATACGAAAAAGTACAAAAAATAAGAAGAGAAAAGAAATACTACCTTCGAAACGGAGTGATTTGATCCTCCGGCCACCGGATGTGGTGGCACGTGAGGCGTGTGAAAGGGTGGCGCGGAGGTCCGATGTTCAGGGCCTGGACAAGAGGAGAAACGGGTTTGAGAGCTTTTTTGAAGTCTTTTTTTTTTTTAAGAAAACAGTTTTAAAAAATGATTTTTGACTGATTTTTTAACATATATAGTATTTAAAAAACAACGCCGTTTTCTTCTAGGCAAATAAGCATTAAAACGACGCCGTTTAGAGGGCCAAGATCCACACGTTGACCCGACCCGGGAAGGATCCGTGCGTTTTTGATGAATGGCCTAATTGCCATTTTAGTCCTCCCGCATTTTATTTTTTAATTCCGTTTAATTTCAGTTTTTTTTATTTTTTTAATTTGGCCCTAAAAGTTTATTTACATTTCAATTTAGTCCCTCAGGCTACATTAAGGGCTAAATTCATTACGACACCGTTTTGAAGAAAGGCATAATTACCCAATAAGTCCCTGTGGATTAAGGCGCATTTTGATCTAATCCTCTTAATCTGTTTTAATTGCTATTTAACCCATGTTTTCTTTGTTTTATTTTATTTTTATCCTTTTATTTTATTTTATTATTTTACATTGTATTATACTATTTTATTATATTAAATAGTCTATATTATTTTCCTTATTATCTATATATTAATTTATTTATGTATATATATTTTTTATGGATTATCCTTATATATATAAATTATTATTTATTATTCGGTTTAATATTATTTTTTATTACATGTTTTTATAATTTATTTATTATATTATACACTTTTTCTATATTATATAGTATTATATTATATCATATATTATTTTTAACATTTTCTTTTTGTATAAAATCTATTTATATTATATAACTTATTTTATTTACATATGTAATTTTATGATTAGTATATATTTTTCATATAAAAGTTTTATAGACTATTTCTTAATTGTTTTTATTATATATAATCATTTATATGTATTAAATTATTAAATTATATTTATTTTAATATTTTTTTTATATATTTTAAGTTTCTTTTTATATATTGTTATACAAATTAATTGCTTTACAAAATTATTATTTTTTACTCTTTTTATTTTTATTTTGTTATAATATTTATTTATAGAACTTTATATCCATTTCTTGAATTCTTGTGCTTACTATAGATTTTAAAGTTGTTATTGCATATTTTATAACTTGTATTTATTTATTTATATTTTCTTATTGCTTAAATATTGTTTTAGCATAATCCAATTATTATCATTCGCTATGTCATATTATTCTTTTGTTAATTGTCTATATCATTTGTTAATTAGACCCGTATTTATAGTGAACTAATATTAGATTTATGTTTTGTAATATATCAATGCAAAATCAAATTCTTAGCATTTTTTTATAAAAACACGTTTTTGCAAAATTGTCGTATTTTATTCAATGTTTTTTTTTAAAGAACGGTGATATGTGATACTTGGGGACTTCAAGAAGAATCGTGCCCTAACTTACTAGGTTTCGATTTTTCTCGTGGAACTTATGGTATTAAATAACTTTTTTCTTTTAAAATTGAAACTTACAAATTTCAAATAAAAAACCTATTCTTGGGAATTCAAAACGTTGTATCCTAACTTACTGGTTATGATGTTTTGTGTCTCGATGTAGGAATTTTCTAAATTAAAGGCGAGCCGAACTTCGAAGTCTTGAGATGTTATATCCTAACTTACTGGATATAACATTTTATTTCTTTGAAATAGGTAAGTCTTGGTTTTCTAATAAAAGGATCATATTTTAAATTTTTTTTATTCTCAACATTCGGACATGATTTAATCAATTAGGTACCAATTTTTGGGCGTTACGAGGGTGCTAACCCTTCCTCATACGTAACCGACTCCCGAACCCATTTTCCTTGTTTTTCGTGGACCAAAATTAGTATTTTGAAATAAAACAATTTTTTTAAGGTGATCCAATCACACCTAAGTAAAAAGGGATTGGTGGCGACTCCTATTTTCGTTTTTAAAAGTCGATCCCCGTTTTTAAAATCTAACTTTAAAATGGTTTTGACACTTTTCATGTGGTTTCAATTGTCTAGAAGCATACGTTATTAATTTGCCTTCTTGCATCAAAACATAGCCCAAACCATTCATTGAAGCATCACTGTAAATCACAAATTATTTACCGTACTTTGGATAAACCAACATAGGTGCCTCGATTAACAAACTTTCAACTGATTAAAACTTTGCTGACATTTCTCGAACCATTCAAATTTAACATCTTTTTGCAACAAACTCTTCAACGGCGTAGCAATCATCGAGAATACCTTGACGAACCTTCTGTAATACCCTGCTAAACCCATAAAACTTCTGACTTCAGATACGTTTCTCAGAGCTTTCCAATCTACCACAGCTGAAATTTTACTCGGATCAACTCTAATGCCATCTGTCGATACCACATGTCCTAAAAATCTGACTTCTCGGAGCCAGAACTAGCATTTGCTAAACTTAGTGAATAGTTGTTTTTCGCATAAGGTTTGCAAAACAATTTTCAAATGCTGAGCATGATCTGTCTCATCTTGTGAATAGATCAAAATTTCATCAATGAACACAACAAAAAATCTGTCCAAATACAGTCTGAAAATTCTATCCATCAAGTCCATAAATATAGCAGGTGCATTAGTCAAACAAAATGGCATCACAACAACTCATAATATCCGTACCTAGTTCTGAATGAAGTTTTCGGCACATCTGAGTCTTTAACCCGCAACTGATAATAACCAAAATAAAGATCGATCTTTGATAATATCATCTCACCTTGCAACTGATCATACAGATTATCAATACATGGCAATGGATACTTATTTTTTATCGTGACTTTGTTGAACTGTTGATAGTCAATACATACTCGTATTGACCTGTCCTTTTTCTTAACAAATAAAATAGGAGCACCCCAAAGAGAAAATCAGGGCAGAGTAAAGCCCCTATTTGTCAATTCTTGAAACTTTGCTTTCAAGTCCTTCAATTTTGTAGGTGTCATTCTATACAGAGCTACCGATATCGGAGATATTCCTGGCATTATCTCAATAGCAAACTCAATCTCTCTGGTCAATGGTAATCCCGGTAACTCTTTTAGAAACACATCTGTAAACTCACACACAATTGGAACCAATTCTAACTTCAATTCTGAAACTCTAGAATCAAATATATAAGTGAGATACGCTTCACAGCCTTTTCAAACATATTTCTTAGCCGACATAGTTGAAATAACATTAGACGCACTATCCTGTCTATCTGATTCAATTCAAAGCTTCTCACCATTCAAACATCTTAACATAATATGCTTTCGTCTAAAATTCAAAATAGCATCATGTAAAGTTAACCATTCCATACCCAGAATCACATCAAACTCATCGAAGGGTAGTAACATCAAATCAACTGGAAAGTTGCAATCCAAAATCAACAAAGGACAGTTTTTACAGACTTTATCAACTAACACATGCTGGCCTACAGGGTTCGCTACTTTAACCAAAAACTCAGTAGACTCAAAAGGTATTTTCTTATGTGACACTAAAGTCGTGCATACATATGAATTTGTTGACCCCGGGTCAATTAAACCATTAACATTAGTATCAAATAATGAAAATGTACTGATGATAACATCAGGCACTGTAACATCTTGAATTTTTGGGCCTATGCGCTTAATGGGTGAAAATGAATAATGAGTTAATTTAACTGTTAGGGGTCCAAATTGGGCTCAGGATGTGGCCAAGGCCTTGGTGAAATTTTTGTTTGGGCACTATAGAGTTTTAAAAGGTGGTATCTGTGTTTAAACTATCAAAATGGGCTTGTGGCCCAGTGGTCAGTGATGCCACTTAGGGAGCAAGGAGGTGACGCCACAACAAGAGAGTTCGGGGCCCAAAATTTAAGTTTCATGGAGCCCAATTCTTTTAATTTAAGTTAGCTAATTTTCGGCATTTGGGTTAGGTGGAGTGGATGGCAACAAGGCTCAAAAATAGGAGGATTTATATGAATAGGATAATGTAGATATTATAGTTGATAATATGGAAGATAAAAGGAGAAAAGATAGGAGCTATCTGCAAGGCTAGGTGTTGGCCCAAATTCCATCACCTAGAGGAGTAAAGAATTCGACTACTTCATAGAAAAAGGGTGCCGAATTTTCCCTTTTTATTAGCCTGATTTTTAGTTATCAGGAAGGGTACTTTCGGGTTTTTGATAAGAGTGCCGAAATTTCTATAAATAGGGGGGATATCTCATTGCTTCTGGCATTTAAACCCTAATTTCCTCTTCATTCTTTGTGCCGAAATTCTTAGTCTCTCCCTCTACAATTTCTTTTCTTTAATTTCTTCAAAAGCTGAAACCTCTCCCTTCACTCTCTTTTCCATTCTTTTCCTCTTGTGCCGATTTATCTAAAAAGTCGAAATATCCATAGTTTTTCTCTATTCATCCCATTTGTGAGTTAGTTCTATTCTTCCAGCATTTAAATCTTTTTCTTTGGCATTGCAGAATCTTCTCTCTAGTGCTAGCCGAATCCACTATGTTAAGGTAAGTGTAGACTTCTGTTAGTTTCTCACGTTTTATTTCAGTTTTTGAAAGGCAAAAGTCGAAAAGCTAATAGTTTAATGGTTCTATGTTGGGCGGCATTCCGGGATTTGAAGGAAACTTGGTCGTCTAGATTTAAAAGCCAAAAATCGTTAGTCTCCAATTTTGGGATTTTAAGGTAAGGAGATTTTCCCTAGATTTTTACTAAATTCGTTCATTGTATACAAGATCTTAACTTTATGATGAGGATTAACAA
Source organism: Gossypium australe (assembly GCA_005393395.2). NCBI lineage: Eukaryota > Viridiplantae > Streptophyta > Magnoliopsida > Malvales > Malvaceae > Gossypium > Gossypium australe. The sequence continues at coordinate 33,532,463 of CM016615.1, read as the reverse complement.
TCATATATTGTGATAGTAGTTCTGACAAGGACTTGTGATGGAATTAAATATGGATCAAGCAAAGGAGAGAATCCCTAAGTTTAAGAAACGAGCGGTATCTGCCGTTCAAGATTGGCCACTTGGTTGTGGACCGGCTTCTGAACAACACCTTATGCAGATAGCAGTGGTGTTGGCTACGGATAGCGTCAACTTAGAGGGTCTCGTTCTAACGGTAATCAGGTGTATGAACAGTCGTGTGTAGATCTCTAACACACTAATAATCTGTATGAATATATGTATGTTTATATTATGGACTAAAAAGCCAGAAAGTGGCTGTGTAGACAGTTGAATGAGACCCAAAAAGGGTTAGGCAAGGAATGCCAGGTACGTAATCATAGAACTTCTCTATGTGTATCGCTGTATGCGAAAGACTGTAATCTCTTAGGTAGTAGATTATTTGATTTTGCATGAATGTATGCATGGGATGGGTTTGTTATGAAAAGGGGAAGAGCATGTTAGATCACATGGTGATCGATGGTAGAAAACCCACCTAATGAAATGTTAGATCACATGGTGATCAGTGGTAGAAAACCCACCTAATGAAATGCTGGATCACATGGTGATCGGTGGTAGAAAACCCACCTAATGAAATGTTAGATCACATGGTGATCGGTGGTAGAAAACCCACCTAATGAAATGTTAGATCACATGGTGATCGGTGGTAGAAAACCCACCTACTGAAATGTTAGATCACATGGTGATCGGTGGTAGAAAACCCACGAAATGAAATGTTAGGTCACTTGGTGATCGGTGGTAGAAAACCCACGTTAAAATTCCTGATTGATAAGGAGTAGGCAGTATGACTGTCGATATGGTGTGTAGCGGTTGGTGGGTTGATTGTAGAAATCCCCAAGGTGTCATGGTTGGTACGGGTTGGTGTATAGAGGATGGAATTCTAGGATGGGTTGGGCTTTGCATCATTTATTATCTGTCATGTGATTATGATTGTTGCCATTGTGTATGGGCCAGTGCTCATAATGTGTTTGCAGGCCCAAGCCTTTTATGTGTTTTCGGGATTTACATACTGAGTCTTGGTGACTCACCCTATTATTTTTCCCTAACTTTTCAGATGAGCAGTAGATCGTGGACATGGGAGCCGAGACGGACTCGAGGGGCCATCAAGTTTTTATTTCCATAAATTATTTTTTCGGTTTTTCTTTTATTTATTTATTTTGGGAATATTTAGGTAATAAGGCCCCATAGTTTATATTCGCCTAAGTAGTTTTTTTAATATTTGCAACTTATGAATTTATGTCAGGGGTTTATTTATACCAAATAATAATAATACAAGGTTTCTTTTCAAATGTCACTTATTTATTCAAATATTGCCTAATAACTTATGATTTTTCTAAAACCAACTTAGCAAAAGATTTTAACGTTCAACCCGTAGCATACCAGATCCGGTAGAAACGTATGGGCCGGGTTTGGGTTGTTACATTTTAGTATCAGAGCCCAGTTCAAAACTCAGGCTGTGAAATGGGTCTAGTAGTGTTTTGAAAAGTTGATGTGAATTTGAAAAAAATTTTGGAAGAAGATATGGCCTTCGAGTCTACCGGCACCCGATCCACGCAGGTAAGTATTCCAACACTTGATGTGATATTCTTGTTGGGTTGATGGGCTTTATGGATGTAGACTAGTATGATAGTATTAATGGACCTTAGGCTTAGTTAAACAACTCTTCAATTCCATAAGACTTAATCCAACTAAACAAACCCGTGAACGAGTCGCAGGGTTAGGGTGTGGCAACAGGCATGCGCATGTCTAGGATTGGATTCAGGGAGAGCTTGGTATTTAAGCAGTCCTAGTGACTCAGCTCCTCTTCGCTGGAATCCTACCTGGTGCGTAGTGACTGTTCACCTTAGCCGCAAGGACTTGTTGATGGGCCAAACTTTATAATCAAAACCCGAAGGGGACCAGCCACCCTATTTCACAATAAAAAAAAAACCCCCAAGTTTTGTAAAATTCCCAAAAATACACTTGATTTGTGAAAATTTCTAGAATACTCCAGAATTGCTAAACAACCAAAATTTGTGAAAGTTACCGAAACACTCCGATTGGCAAAATTTCCAAAAATACACTTGATTTGTGTAAATTTCCAAAACCACCGTGATTTTATAAAATACCTATGTTTTGCAAATCTACCCGAAAACCCCATATTTACAAGAGTAACCCGGATTACGAAACTAGATTTTCCAAAGTACCCCTGCTTTAAAAAAAAACCAAGATACCCCATTTCGAGGAAATTACCAAAATACCCACGTTTTAAAAAAAAAAACTTGTTTTCCAAAATACCCTTGCTTTATAAAAAAAATGTGTACCAAAGTACCTCTAATTCAAAGAAAATTACTAAGATACTTTATTTGGAAAAAAAATACCTTGTAGGGCAAAACTACGAAAAAAAACCCCTGGGTAGTGAAATAACGAAGATACCCTTATGCGATGAATGTGTGTGCATGGATGCTACTTGTGTGATTGATGTATGCTGGTTGAATGTATGTGGTTTCTAGAATTGGGGGATAAACTTGAGACTGAAACTCGTAGATATAATTTAGAATTCGAAAGAACTACTTTTAAACTACTGTTCATAAGATTGCTCGTGGTTAATCAGTGAAAGAAATTAATAATTCATCAGATAAACACGAATCGGTAGAATGGGTATAAGGGGACGAGGGCGCTCTATATGCGAATACCGGTGCGTACTCTACCATAACATACTAAGTGTTTCTTTTGGCTTTAGAATTAGAGTGCGCAGCGAAAGCATAGTGGTGAGACTTGGGTAGTACGATTAATAGTTAGTTGGAAATTTCGAGGACGAAATTTCCTTAAGGGGGTAGAACTGTAACATCCTGAATTTTTGGGCCTATGCGCTTAATGGGTGAAAATGAGTAATGAGTTAATTTAACTGTTAGGGGTCCAAATTGGGCTCAATATGTGGTCAAGGCCTTGGTGAAATTTTTGTTTGGGCACTATAGAGTTTTAAAAGGTGGTATCTGTGTTTAAATTATCAAAATGGGCTTGTGGCCCAGTGGTCAGTGACGCCACTTAGGGAGCAAGGAGGTGACGCCACAACAAGGGATTTAGGGGCCCAAATTTAAGTTTCATGGAGCCCAATTCTTTTAATTTAAGTTAGCTAATTTTCGGCATTTGGGTTAGGTGGAGTGGATGGCAACAAGGCTCAAAAATAGGAGGATTTATCTGAATAGGATAATGTAGATATTATAGTTGATAATATGGAAGATAAAAGGAGAAAAGATAGGAGCTATCTGCAAGGCTAGGTGTTGGCCCAAATTCAATCACCTAGAGGAGTAAAGAATTCGGCTACTTCATGGAAAAGGAGTGCCGAATTTTCCCTTTTTATTAGCCTGATTTTTAGTTATCAGGAAGGGTACTTTCGGGTTTTTGAAAAGAGTGCCGAAATTTCTATAAATAGGAGGGATATCTCATTGCTTCTGGCATTTAAACCCTAATTTCCTCTTCATTCTTTGTGTTGAAATTCTTAGTCTCTCCCTCTACAATTTCTTTTCTTTAATTTCTTCAAAAGCCGAAACCTCTCCCTTCACTCTCTTTTCCATTCTTTTCCTCTTGTGCCGATTTCTCTAAAAAGCTGAAATCTCTATAGTTTTTCTCTATTCATCCCATTTGTGAGTTAGTTCTATTCTTCCGGCATTTAAATCTTTTTCTTTGGCATTGCCGAATCTTCTCTCTAGTGCTAGCCGAATCCCCTATGTTAAGGTAAGTGTAGACTTCTGTTAGTTTCTCACGTTTTATTTCGGTTTTTGAAAGGAAAAACCCGAAAAGCTAATAGTTTAATGGTTCTATGTTGGGCGGCATTCCAGGATTTGAAGGAAACTTGGTCGTCTAGATCTAAAAGCCGAAAATCGTTAGTCTCCAATTTCGGGATTTTAAGGTAAGGAGATTTTCCCTAGATTTTTACTAGATTCGTTCATTGTATACAAGATCTTAACTTTATGATGAGGATTAACGATCATATATTGTGATAGTAGTTCTGATAAGGACTTGTGATGGAATTAAATATGGATCAAGCAAAGGAGAGAATCCCTAAGTTTAAGAAACAAACGGTATCTGCCGTTCGAGATTGGCCACTTGGTTGTGGACCGGCTTCTGAACAACACCTTAGGCAGATAGCAGTGGTGTTGGCTACGGATAGCGTCAACTTAGAGGGTCTCGTTCTAACGGTAATCAGGTGTGTAGATCCTTATCACATAAGTTTTATTTTGTATTATACATGTTAGGGGCTGAAAAGCCGAAAAATGAGGCTGTATGTACAGTCGTGTGTAGATCTCTAACAGACTAATAATCTGCATGAATATATGTATGTTTATGTTATGGGCTAAAAAGCCGAAAAGTGGTTGTGTAGACAGTCGAGTGAAACCCAAAAAGGGTTAGGTAAGGAATGCCAGGTACGTAATCATAGAACTTCTCTATGTGTATCGCTGTATGCGAAAGACTGTAATCTCTTAGGTAGTAGATTGTTTGATTTTGCATGAATGTATGCATGGGATGGGTTTGTTATGAAAAGGGGAAGAGCATGTTAGATCACATGGTGATCGGTGGTAGAAAACCCACCTAATGAAATGTTAGATCACATGGTGATCGGTGGTAGAAAACCCACCTAATGAAATGCTAGATCACATGGTGATCGGTGGTAGAAAACCCACCTAATGAAATGTTAGATCACATGGTGATCGGTGGTAGAAAACCCACCTAATGAAATGTTAGATGACATGGTGATCGGTGGTAGAAAACCCACCTAATGAATTGTTAGATCACATGGTGATCGGTGGTAGAAAACCCACGAAATGAAATGTTAGGTCACTTGGTGATCGGTGGTAGAAAACCCACGTTAAAATTCCTGATTGATAAGGAGTAGGCAGTATGACTGTCGATATGGTGTGTAGCGGTTGGTGGGTTGATTGTAGAAATCCCTAAAGTGTCACGGTTGGTACGGGTTGGTGTGTAGAAGATGGAATTCTAGGATGGGTTGGGCTTTGCATCATTTATTATCTGTCATGTGATTATGATTGTTGCCATTGTGTATGGGCCAGGGCTCATAATGTGTTTGTGGGCCCAAGCCTTTTATGTGTTTTCGGGATTTACACACTGAGTCTTGGTGACTCACCCTATTATTTTTCCCTAACTTTTCAGATGAGCAGTAGATCGTGGACATGGGAGCCGAGACGGACTCGAGGGGCCATCAAGTTTTTATTTCCATAAATTATTTTTTTCGGTTTTTCTTTTATTTATTATTTTGGGAATATTTAGGTAATAATGCCCCATAGTTTATATTTGCCTAAGTAGTTTTTTTAATATTCGCAACTTATGAATTTATGTCAGGGGTTTATTTATACCAAATAATAATAATACAAGGTTTCTTTTCAAATGTCACTTATTTATTCAAATATTGCCTAATAACTTATGATTTTCTAAAACCAACTTAGCAAAAGATTTTAACGTTCAACCCGTAGCATACCAGATCCGATCGAAACGTATGGGCCGGGTTTAGGGTGTTACAGGCACTGAAGCTTCCTCTCGAGCATGGACAGTGTAAGCTCTAGCCGCTGCTCGTGCCTCAGATCTCACAGCAGAGTATTTCGTCATACTATGGCTATTACTTGCTTTCCAGTGTGCCAGGGTGGTCTCCCTCTCGCAGTCTTATTTCTCGGTCTAGTAGTCTGAGCCTTTTCTTTATCTGACCTTTTCAAACAATCTCTGAGCTAATGTTCATACGAACCACATTTAAAACACGACCCGTCTTTTAATTTGTATTCACCAAAGTGTCGTCTATTACATTGCTGACATTCGGGCTTGTCTTTTTTTTACACTACCCACACTCGCTACTACGTAGCCTGAGGTTTCAAGCTCGAATGTTGTTTTCCTCTATCTTTCCTAGAATAACCCACTGAAGCTGATGAACGACTATGATATTCTTTTGACTACTTCAATGGCGATAAGTATGATTTTCCCAAAGGTTGTTTCCCTGAATCACGAGCCTTAGACTTGGCTTTTCTCTTTTCTTTGCTAAGTTCCTCGGCTTTGTGTGCTCTATCCACTAAAACTACAAATTTTTTCAACTTAAGAATCCCGACAAGCAACTTAATGTCTTCATTTAGTCCGTCTTTAAATCGAGTACACACAGCAAACTCTGTAGGCGCACACTCTCGGGCATATTATTGAGTTGTACAAATATTCTCTCATATTCAGCTACTTACATATGACCTTACATCAATTCAATAATTTTTTTATGTTTCTTATCTAGAAACCTCTGACTCACATATTTCTTTCGGAATTCAGTCTGAAAGAACTCCCAGCTTACTCGATCTCTCGGGACAACCGCAACCAAAGTGTTCCACCATTGATAAGTCGAATCTTTCAACAATGAAATAGCACATTTCAAGCATTTCATCGGTGTACATGACAATTCATCGAAAACTCCCACCGTGTTTTCGAACCAAAACTCAACTCTCTCTAGATCATCTTCAACTGTACCTCAAAATTCTTCAGCCTCATACTTTTAGATTTTATCAACTAAAGGCTTGCTCGCTCATACTGGTTCCAAACCCTGAGGAACTACGAGGACTGGTTGGGGTACAGGTGGGGGTAGAGGTCGTTTAGTCATTGTGTTCGTTCGCACGAACTCAAAAAACCACTCGGACATCATCTGGAAAAAGGTTTCCTTAGCCTCACCTCCTCGACCCTCGGATACAAGCCTACTTCCACTAGACGCTGCCCCATAAACAGAGGCTTGCGTGTTACTTTCTACTTCATCAGAATCAGCTCGGTTGGATGACATATTATCTATATGAAAATATAGTTCAAATTGAGTCAGGAGTTATCATATTATCACAGGTTATATAATGGCATGTATTTCTAGACTCATACTGTAACACCCCTTACCCGTATTCTACGCCGGAACCGGGCCTGAGGCATTACCGAATTAAAACCTCATGTTCGCCGCTTAGGCTCATCGTGATTACTCTCTTAAGTCACCTCAATAACCTCACTCTCGACATACGTGGCCTCATTCATATACACGAGGGCTCTCAAGACTATCTCAGAACTTTTTTCCCAATCTTAAAATTTTTCTCTTTTATATAGGGCTCAGACGCCCGTGCAAGATGAGACACATCCGTGCATAGACACACACGCCCATGTCCCCAAACCGTGCATCAAAACCCAAGCATTCTGCCAATGCACACGGTTAAGGCACACGCCCGTGCTTCCCAACCGTGGTGTACACTGACTTCACTCACACGGCTTCAAAACTTAGTCACACACCCGTGTGACTAGCCCGTGGTCTAACCTGACTTAAAAGATCAATCTGCAGAGGACACACGGCCAAGTCACACGCCCGTGCGCTGACCGTGTGTCATACATGGTCTAGACCCACGCCCGTGTGTCTATCCACAAGGACAAGAACAAAGCTATATGCTAAGCTCTTCCCACCCCTATAGTACTCATAACATATATTCATTCAACACATCCATAATTAACTCAAATTGAAGTGTAATCTCACATAGATAACTACATCTTTTCAAATAATAGAATAACCAAGAATAATGACATTATACAAAATAAGCTATCCATCTAAAGGCCAACACAACTTAGCCATTTACAACAAAAATTCACTAACTTGTCTAGCCCCTATACATGCCATATACAAAACATTGAGTCTCATGTACCAGAGTGTGCTGATAGTGTGGTCGATCTTCCAATTTATCCTCGTATCTCGATTCAACACTTTTACTCTATAAGACAAGGGAAAAGAAATAGAGTAAGCTTTGGGCTTAGTAAGTTTACACATAAACAATTAAGCATCATAGTATAAGCAAAACAACAATTAGCATTATACTAACATATAATACAAAACTATGCTTACTCTTTCTATCCCTTACCACATTTCCAACACATCATGAGTCATATACTCATAACCATTGAAATGCACCCCTACATTCAATATCACATTTATACAATATACAACACAACATCATTCCTCGATAATTCATCCACACAGCTAATTAACTCAACAATACAACCACACAGCTAATCCACACAGCTAATTTCTTAGTGGTTTCGCACTTAGCCCACCACAATCAATTTATAAGGTAGTATCACACTTAGCCTACCTCAAAAGTAATCATAGTGGTTTCGCACATAGCCCACTAGACGATATACCTAACGATAGCATCGCACATAGCCAGCTCATCGTCAATATGCATTAGGATGGTATCGCACTTAGCCCATGATTTAGCATTATCACTACACATTCTCATATCTACTTACTCAATCATTCATCCATTCACAATATCTACCACATCCATTCCACATAGGTTCTCAAACATGCTACACACTAGCTAGCATTAACAAATTGTAAGTATGAATGCATTGTTTATGCATAGACTTACCTCAGTATTCAAAAGTATAGAAACGTGCAATTTAGTCCACCACTTTGCTCTTGCCTCGATTTAGATCCGGGCTTCGTCTTTCTTGATCTATAATGAATAAATCAGCTTATTCAATATACACATTGACTAAATTGACCGACATATCATACTTTAGCAAAATTACTATTTTGCCCATAAACTTCCTCATATTTACACTTTAGCCCCAAGGCTCGTAAAGTGATTATTATTCAACTTTCTAGCCTTTCATGCTTAGCCGAATCACTTACTCAACTAAAGCATTCATCAATTCTCACTAAATCACACATGTATGACCAAACTTAAGACTTTCACAAACTAGTCCTTACATGCATTTTCCATGGAAATTCATTTAGCAAAAGATGTTTCTACTACATCAAGCTTTCATATTCTTCCATAAAACATCAAATTACATGCATGTCATGCATATGTACATTTATTTGAACATCCATTTTAGCTCATCAAATAGCTAAAAATAGCTTACTCGTGCTATTAGGACTTCAAAAATACGAAGAAAATCAAAAACGGGACTTGGATGCACTCATTAGCAAGCTTGAAAAAATTGAAGAACCCTAACATTGGCTCTTAAAAATTTCGGCAGCCATGGAGAAGAAGATGAGTGAATTTTGTCATCTTTTCTCCTATTTTAATCATTTAATAGCCAAATGACCAAAATGCCCTTTTTGATAAACTTCTTATTTTAACTCATCCATGCCCAATTTTGTCCAAAAACTAAAAATTGGGAAAATTACTCATTAAGGACCTCTAATTAATATTCTAAAGCTATTTCACACAAATAGCTTCTGGAATCTCACATTTTGAAACTTTTGCAATTTAGCCCTTTTAGACAATTTAACCGCAATTTCACAAAATTGCTTCATGAAACTTTCACAGTAGCATGTATACATAGCATAAACCTCAAAAACTCATACATATACCTCAGATTTGTGGTCTCGCACCACTATTCCGACAAGGCCCTAAACCGGGATGTTACAACTCTCCCCCCTTTAGAGATTTTCGCCCTCGAAAATCTTACCAGTAAAGAGGTTTGGATGTTGCTCTCTCATAGCTTCTTCCGTTTCCCACGTAGCCTCTTCCACGCTGTGTTTCTGCCATAACACTTTCACTAGTGCTATGCTCTTATTTCTCAACTGTTTCACTTCTTAAGCCAAGATCTTAATCGGCTCCTCTTCATAAGACATATCCGGTCTTATCTCAATTTCCATCGAAGGAATCACATGTGAATGATCGAAGCGATACAGTCGCAACATCGACACATGGAACACATTATGAATCTTTTCCAACTCTACTGGTAAAGCCAACCGGTACGCTACATGCCCAACTCTATCTGTAATCTCATACGGACCTATGAATCTTGGACTCAATTTCTCTTTTTGTCCAAATCTCATAATCTGTAACACCCCTTACCCGTATCCTATGCCGGAATCGAGTACGAGGCATTACCAGACTTAACAATACATTTTTTCAAATTAATTAACACATATATAAAACGACTTAGTTAAGTCCCTATACATGCCATAACTTAAATCATTTATAAATAAAGATACCCATAGATAGCTTGATAGTGTGAAGCAATCTCCGACGACCTCCAACCCGAGCTTGTTTAGAAGGACTCTGTAACATGGGAAAGGAAAGGGGGTAAGCTTATAAAGCTTAGTAAGTTCACATGTAAAAATAATAAGCATTAGCAATGAATTTTGCTTACTACTAAGCCGTCATAACTTGCATAAATAATGCTAAGTTCTTACTTTCCCAACTTACTCATTTGTAGCCTTATCAAAGCCTCAACATGACAAACCCTCACAACAAGTTCTCAAATTGATACAATCATTAAATCACATGCTTATACCTTATTACTCATGTTCACATTAATCTGTCTACTTGAATCACTGTCACTAAATTATTTATTTCTTGAGCTACAGAGCTCCAAATTTCAAACCGCTAATTTTCCCTAAAAATAGACTCACATATCTTCATACCATAAAATTTATATAATTTTTTGGCTTAGCCAATTAGTACAGTTTATTCATTAAAATTTTCTTTGTTTCACTGTTTGACTATTCTGCCCACTTTTCATTACGAATCAAGTTTCTCCTTGTACAGAATTCAAATGATGTTATACTTTATTTCATTTGAAACTAGACTCATTAAGGAATATAACCATATAAACTATGTCCCAAAATTATTTTTGTACAATTTTTAATGATTTTTCCAAGTTAGAACAGGGGATCTCGAAATCACTCTGAACCAGTCTCACAAAAATCTAAATATCTCAAAATAAAAAATTTCTTTGCTTTCTCTGTTATGTTCATATGAAAATAGACTCAATAATATTTAATTTCATATCTCACTCAACTACTAATTCCATTTCTACCATTTTTGGTGAATTTTCAAAGTTACTCTACTGCTGCTGTCCAAAACTGTTTTATTTCTAAATTTCACTCTTTCATGTTTTCTTTATAGTAAGTTCCATTGGAACACTTACTCCGTATCAATCTTACCAAAGTTCGATCACATATCAAGCACATTGCTCATAAGTTTACACGCATATACTTGCACTTATTCATCACATAATCATATTCAATTACACTTAGTCATTACATAGCCACATTGTATTTTCACTTAGTCAATTTCCCATTGAACTCATCGGAATAATAACAGATACACGATGGCCTGCACATAGTACCACCCTTGTAGCCGAAGCTATCTGGTGCACATAGTAGCCTGCACTTAGTACTACACATGTGACCAAAACCATCACTTACATATAGTGGCCTGCACTTAGAACCACACATGTGATCGAAACTATCGTGTACGCATATTAGCCTGCACTTAGTACTACACATGTGACCTAAAACCATCTCGTAGCTCTCTTGTACACATAGTGGCCTGCACTTAGTACCACACATGTGACCTAGCTACCTCATTCGCATCTTTTCTATTCCAAAGGTTCAACCGGGAACTCTCACTTTTCAATATTTTACCAATTCATCCATTAAAATGTCGAGTCAATATCGAACATTATAATTATATTGGAAAATCAATACTAAAGTATTCATCACTAAAATTTCAATTTAACATTCAAACTTGCATCATTAAATGCTTATTAAACATATGAACTTACCTCGATACCAAAATGGCCATTTTACCAACTTTCCCGATTTTCAATTTTCCTCTCGTTCTAGGTCCAAATTTTGTTTTTCGGGGTCTAAAACATCACATTTCACTTATTTAATTAATGACTATTCAAAACAGACCTTAACTCAACTTTTGCAAAATTACAATTTTGCCCCTAAACTTTTACATATTTACACTTTTTCCCCAATACTCGAAAATTAAACATCAGCCCTTATTCTTATGTTTTATAACATGCTGATCATTTTTCTCTTCAAATTCTCACTCTAACATGTACTTATGAACATTAGGTATTTTTACTGATTATGTCGTTTTACTCGTTTTCATGTAAAATCGCTTAGTAAAAGTTGTTTAACATTATTTCAACCTTCATATTCTATCATAAAACATCAAAATAAACACATTTCACCTATGGGTATTTTTCCATAAAAATATAAATAAAATAAATTTCTCAACATCGGATTTGTGGTCCCGAATCCATTGTTCTGTTTAGGCCTTATTTCGGGATGTTACATAATCTTTTCCCACGGGGACACTTTCAAAAATACTTTGTCACCCACCTCAAACTCAATCTCTTTTCTTTTCAAATCCGCGTACGAATTCTGTCGGTCCAAAGCAGCTTTCAGACTATTACGGATTACTTTTACCTTCTCTTCAGTTTCTTTTACCAAATGAACTCCATGGATTCATTTCTCACCAAGCTCGGTCCAATACAGAGGAGTCCGACACTTACGACCATACAAGGCCTCATACAGAGCCATCTAAATACTCGAGTGATAACTGTTGTTGTAAGTAAATTCGACCAAAGGTAGATATCTCTCCCAACTACCCTCTAATTCTAACACACAGCATCGGAGCATATCCTCAAGAACTTGAATCATTCTTTCAGACTGACCATCAGTTTGCGAATGGAACGCAGTACTGAAATTTAACCTCGTACCCATGGCCTCTTGCAACTTCTTCCAAAACCTTGAAGTAAACCTCGGATCTCTATCCGATATAATAGACATAGGCACACTATGCAATCTCACTATCTCTGCCACATACAACTCAGCTAGCTTATCCAGTGAATAATCAACACGTACTGGGATAAAGTGAGTCGACTTCGTCAGTCTATCCACAACAACCCACACAGCATCTTTCTTTTTCGGAGTCATCGGCAACCCCGTCACAAAATCCATGGTAATTCGATCCCACTTCCATTCGGGTACCATCACTGGCTGAAGCAATCCCAAAGGCACTTGATATTCAGCTTTCACTTGTTAACAAATCAGACACTTTGTCACAAATTCTGAAATATCTCTTTTTATACCTGGCCACCAATATAACTTCTTCAAGTCATTGTACATTTTCGTACTGCCCGAATGTACTGACAAACATCCACTGTGGGCCTCATGCAAAACCTTTCAAATCAACTCCTCATCTTTAGGTACACAAATTCTGTCGTGGTACATTAAACAACCATTCGAACCCACTAGAAAATTAGAACCACTTTCAGATTTGCACTTAGCTCTCTTAGCTAACATCTCACTGTCATTCCTCTGAGCCTCACATATCTATTGAACAAACTGTGGCTTAGCTCTCAACTCTGCCAAAATAGCACCATCATCGGCTAATGCTAAACTCGTGCTCATAACTCTTAGAGCATACAAGGATTTCCTACTTAGGGCATCCGCAACCACATTCGCTTTTCACGGGTGGTAATCAATGACTAACTCATAGTCTTTCAACAACTCAAGCCACCGCCTCTATCTCAAATTCAGATCCTTCTGATCCATCAAATATCTCAAACCCTTGTGATCCGTAAAGATTCGACACTTCTCACCATACAAATAATGTCGCCAAATCTTTAATGCGAAAACAATCGCAGTCAACTCCAAATCATGAGTCAGATAATTCTTCTCATGCGATTTTAATTGCCTCGAGGCGTAGCGACTACCTTACCCTCTTGCATCAACACACAACCGAGACCATTTAACGACGTATCAGTGTAAACCACAAACTCCTTTCCCGATTTTGGTTGAACCAACACCCGTGCATCAGTCAACATTGTTTTCAGTGTCTCAAAGCTCTGTTGACATGTCTCCGTCTATTCAAACTTGACATCCTTGTGCAATAGTTTCGTCATCAGGGTAGCAATCACAGAGAACCCCTTTACGAAATGTCTGTAATATCCTACTAATCCTAAGAAACTTCTGATTTTTGACACGTTCCTCGGTGATTTCCAATCCACAATAGCCAAAATCTTACTCGGGTCAACTCTGACACCATCTCCCGACACAATGTGTCCCAAGAATCCGACCTCTTTGAGCCAAAACTCAGTCTTGCTAAACTTAGCATACAACTGCTTATCTCTTAAAGTTTGCAAGACAATTCCCAAATGCTCTTCATGGTCGTTCTCATCCCGAGAATAGATCAATATGTCGTTAATGAAGACAACTACAAACTTGTCCACATACGGTCTGAAAACACGGTTCATCAGACCTATAAAAATCGCAGGCGTATTTGTCAAACCAAACGGCATAACCAAAAACTCATAATGGCCATACCTTGTTCGAAATGCAATTTTTAACACATCTTGCTCTCTTACTCTGAGCTGATAATAACCAGACCTCAAGTCTAATTTGGAGAACACTGTAGCTCCTTTCAGTTGATCAAAAAGATCATCAATCCTTGGTAAAGGATACTTATTCTTCACAGTCACCTTATTCAATTGTCTGTAGTCTATACACAATCTCATAGACCCATCTTTCTTCTTCACAAATGATACAGGAGCACCCCACGGTGAGTAGCTCAGTCTTACAAAACCCTTATCTGTCAACTCTTGCAACTGAAGCTTCAGTTCTTTCAACTCTAAAGGTGCCATTCTATATGGAGCAATTGAAATCGGTGCCGTTCCTGGAATCAACTCAATCCCAAACTCGACCTCTCTCACTGGAGGTAATCCGGGTAGCTCTTCTGGGAATACATCTGGATACTCACATACTATCGGTACTATTTCAAACTTCACTCCAATCTCTTGAGTAATCAACACAAAAACGAGATAGGACTCACATCCTTTTCTCAAACATTTCTCAGCCACTAGAGAGGAAATCATCACTGGTAGACTATCTGATCCACCTGATTCAACCCGAACAACATCTCTACTCTCACAAATCAACTCAATAAACTTACTACCACAGTTAACTAAGACACTATGGGTAGTCAACCAATTCATGCCTAGGATTAAGTCAAACTCATCAAATGGCAACAACATCAGATTTTCTGAAAAAACAATGACCTCTAATTGTCAAAGGACAACTCTTACACACCTTGTCCACTAACAAATGCTTTCCTAACGGGTTTGACACCTTAACCACAATATCTGTAGACTCAACGGTCATACTCAAACTAGATGCCAATCTCATGCAAATATAAGAGTGAGTAGACCCTTGATCTATTAAAGCAATAACAAAGGTGTCATAGAGAGAAAAAGTACCCGTTATCACATCTGGCGAGGATGCCTCTTCACGAGCGCGAATAGCATACGTCCTCGCAGGTGCCCGACCCTCCGGTCTCACAGCAGAGTCTATGGATGCACCTCTACCACTAACCCCACCTCTTGGGTTTCTTGGTGGTCTACCCCTTGTAGGCACATCACTTGGTCTCATATCTTGCTTCTCTTCCTTATCATCCCTCTCGGGGCAGTTTTGGATAAAATGGTCGGTGGAACGACACTTAACATTTTCGACTATTTCCCCAACATTCTCCAGTGTGATACCTACCACAACTTGGACACTCCGGTTTACTCTTCGTATTGCCCACACTTTCCATTGAGGTAGCTTGGACTCTCGAACCCGAACGAGTATTGCCCAAGTCTCGATGCGAATAACCCACTGGTACTGTCGTCCGAGGATTCACTTTATTGGATTTTTTTGACTGGGCTTGATACGACTTGCCCATCGGCCTCTTTCTTGCATCCCGGGCTTCACTCATAGCCCTGGTTGACAAAGTATGCAAGAACTATCCATTAATGTTTCGAGATATATGTTTTCCTGTTGATCTGATGCTATTACCATTTGATGAATGTGACATAATTTTGGGTTTGGATTGGTTGACATTGCATGATGCTGTTGTAAACTGCAAAAGAAAGACTATTGATTTGAGATGTTCTAATGATGAAATAGTTCGGGTTGAGTCTAATGATTTGACTGGGTTACCTGTTGTAATATCGGTGTTGAAAGCTCAGAGTTATGTGAAAAAGGGTTATGAAGCTTATTTTGCCTATGTAATTGATTCAAAAGTGTCTGAAAAGAAAGTAGAATTAGTGCATGTTGTTTGTGAATTCCCTGACGTATTCCCTAAAGAACTACCGGGATTACCTCATATACATGAGGTTGAATTTGGCATTGATCTGTTGCCTGGTACGACCCCTATTTTGATAGCTCCATATAGAATGGCACCAACAGAATTGAAAGAGTTGAAGTCACAGTTGCAAGAGTTAACTGACAGAGGGTTCGCAAGATCGAGTTTCTCATCTTGGGGTGCTCCCTTTCTGTTTGTGAAAAAAAAAGATGGCACAATGAGAATGTGTATTGATTATCGTCAGTTGAACAAAGTGACAATAAAGAACAAATATATGTTTCCCAGAATCGATGATTTGTTTGATCAGCTTAAAGGAGCTACCGTATTTTCAAAGATAGATCTGAGATTGGGATACTACCAGTTGAGGGTAAAAGATTCAGACATTCCAAAAATTGCTTTTAGAACGATGTATGGGCATTATGAGTTTTTAGTTATGCCTTTCGGACTAACAAATGCTCCTGCTGTGTTTATGGATCTGATGAACAGAATTTTCAGACCATATTTAGATCGATTTGTTGTCATATTCATTGACGACATTTTGATTTATTCACGTGATGAAAATGAGCACGCTGAACATCTGAGAATCGTGTTGCAAACTTTGCGAGAAAAGTAACTGTATGCAAAATTCAGTAAATGTGAGTTCTGGTTACGTGAAGTTAGTTTTCTGGGACATATTGTGTCAGCAAAATTCAGTTGAAAGCCCTTTTGACTGAAGCGCTAGTTTTGGTACAGCCAAAATCTGGCAAAGAGTTCGTGATTTATAGTGATGCTTCATTGAGTGGTCTAGGTTGCGTTCTGATGTAGGAAGGTAATGTAATAGCTTATGCCTCAAGACAACTGAAGACGCATGAAAAGAATTATCCAACACATGATCTTGAGTTAGCTGCGATTGTGTTTAAAGATTTGGTGCCATTATCTTTTCGGTGAAAAATGCCATGTGTTTTCATATCATAAAAGTCTGAAATCTTTGATGACCTAGAAAGACTTGAATCTTCGACAAAGAAGATGGCTAGAGCTGTTGAAAGACTATGAGTTTGTGATTGATTATCACCCAAGTAAAGCAAATGTCGTTGCCGATGCACTGAGTCGGAAATCATCAATTGCATTACGTGCAATGAATGCTCATTTAGACTTGTCTGATGATGGTTCAGTTTTAGCTGAATTAAAAGCAAAATCGTTGTTTTTACAGCAGATACATGATGCTTAGAAAGTTGATAATAAAATGCTAGTGAAACGAGCTCAGTGTGATTTGAACTCTGATTTTGAATTTCGAGTTGATGTTGATGGTTGCTTAAGATTCCGAGATTGATTATGTGTTCCGAAGAACCCAGAATTGATTCGATTGATTTTGAATGAAGCACATAACAGCCGTTTATCTAATCATCCAGGAAGAACAAAGATGTATCATGATCTGAAGCAACATTATTGGTGGTCTGGTATGAAACGAGACATTTCTGACTTTGTTTCGAAATGTTTAGTTTGTCAGCAAGTTAAAGCTGAACATCAGGTTCCATCTGGTTTGTTACAACCAATTCAGATTCCCGAGTGGAAATAGGATAGAGTGACGATGAACGTTGTTTCTGGATTGCCTCTAACTCCGAGAAAGAAAGATGCGATTTGGGTCGTGGTTGATCGATTGACGAAATCTGCCCAATTTATTCTGGTGAGATCTGATTACTCACTTGATAAGTTAGCTGAGCTTTACATTTCTGATATTGTGAAATTGCACGGTGTAACACCCCTTACCCGTATTCTACGCCGGAACCGGGCCCGAGGCCTTACCGAATTAAAACCTCATGTTCGCCACTTAGTCTCATCATGATTACTCTCTTAATTCACCTCAACAACCTCTCTCTCAACATACGAGGCCTCACTCACATACATGAGGGCTCTCGAGACTATCTCAGAACTTTTTCCCAATCTTAAAATTTTTCTCTTTTCTACAGGGCTCACACGCCCGTGCAAGATGAGACACGCCCATGCTCCACAACCATGGTGAATACTGACTATATACACATGGCCTCAAAGCCTAGTCTCACACTCTTGTGGCTAGCCCGTGGACAACATTGACTAAACTCACACGGCCTATGCACACGCCCGTGTGGCTAGTCCGTGGTCCATTCTGACTTAAAGTGTTAACATGTAGGGGACACACGGCCAAGTCACACGTCCGTAGGCTGACCATGTGTCATACATGGTCTAGACACACGCCCATGTGTCTATCTACATGGACAAGTGCAAAGCTATATTCTAAGCTCTTCCCACCCCTATAGTACTCATAACATATATTCATTTAGTACATCAATAATTAACTCAAATTGAAGTGTAATCTCATACAGATAACTTGTAACATCCCGAAATTAGGCCTAGTAGGATTGGGCCGATTGGGCCTTGGGCTTAGGAGTGTTTAAAATCTTCAAGAATATGAGAATGGTGTTTTTGCAAATTAGATTTATTAGTTAAGTGGATTTGGAAGGTTACAAGGTTTCTATGAATTCTCGGGTTTAATTGGGCTTTAGGAAAAATTTGAGTATCATCTTGTTGCTTGTGTTAGTTCGGGTATGATTTTATTATGTGCCTAATATAGTCTTGTGAAGGTTTGGAATTAAATTGGATTTAGAATAATTCTTAGTATGGAGAATTTAGTGAAGTGGATCAAGTGACCCTGATACTTAAGTTAATTTAAGTGTTTAATGTTAGTATAAATGAGCAATTGGTAAAGAGGTTATGGCATTAAGTGATGTACCTTGAGGGAAGAGGTTCAAATCCCATTGTTTGCAAATTTGACTATTATTTTACTAAGGGAAAAACGCAAGTGATTAACTTAAGGAATGAAATCTTAAGCTTTTGGTATGATAAGGGGACATAAGGCATGGATTAAGGGATGAGGTTTGGAAACTTTTTAATGGCATTTTGTCCATGAACATGGACGGTTTTGTGGACTAAGGGAGGAGCCGATTTTGTGGTGAGTTTTGGGAAAAGTTGGTAGCTTGGGAGAAATTTCATTTTGGTCTTTTTGCTCACCCAAAAGCAATAGTGTTTCTCTCATCTTTTCCTCTTGGCCGAATATGCATAGTGAGGTTTGGGCATTCTTTTTGTGCTATTTTGTTATCTAGAAAGCTTGTGTGTTTTTCTTTTGGAAACCGAAATAGGAGATCACTTGTGCACTATTTTCTTTCTTGACCTTAAGCCGAAACCATTTGTGCATCTTCTTCTCTTTTACCTTGCTAAGGCCGAAACTTCTATCTACCAATCCCGCCATTGCCGCAACACCTTAAACCTCTCATCTTTCTCTTCTCTTTTGTTAAAGTCGAATCTATAACCCTTGCTATTCTCTTCTAAAGCCTCACACTATTCTTCTTTTTATTATTTTGTTAAGCCGAATCTACCATCTTTCTTCTCTTCTCTTCTCTTCTTTTCTTTTTGTTACCCAAAACACTATCATTGCCGAATCTCTTTAAACTCCACTTCTTTTCCTTCTTATTTGTTAAGGCCGAATATCTCTTTGGATACCAAAGCTTAAATCGCATCAAATCTCAACCTTTTCTCTTCATAATCTTCGTGACTCGTTAGAAAAATTGAATCGAAGTAATTAAGATTTTTGGGGCAATCAAATGGGTTCGAAAAGAGCGGTTGTGTCGGGAGTCCGAGACTTTCCACCAGGATGTGGACCCTCTACCGGTGAAAATCAATTATTTGAAGCCGTACGTACCCCCGAGCCATTGTTTGTTCGTGGTTCTTCATCGGGTTATGAACCATCAATCGGAGAGAAATCGCATATAGTTGTTGTTCAAGATTCCGAGGGTATCGACGAGCAGGAAAGTATAGTTATCTCTATTATCAGGTGTGTAACCCTACATTGTTTCCTAATAGATTTACGGTATTAATTTACTATATGTGTTAATGAAAATATGAAAGATATGGCTAAAGGTACCATATGATGGTACAGAGTACCCAGGTACGTTCACTTTTAATACTATGTTAATAGTGTTATGAAGATTGAATATGACATATAAGTGAATTCGTTATGAACATGGAATAAGATATATGGCATGATTTTGCATGTTTTGTATGACATATGGGCATAAGGGTGATATGTGAAGGGGAAGTGATCTGGTGGTTTTTTTACCACAATATCTGGTGACTCATGTCACATAATCTGAATGTGGTGACTTATGTCACATATTGTTATCTGGTGACTTTGTCACATAATCTGGTGGCTATGCCACAATTTATAAGGGTGATGTGCAAGTCGTCTGCAGCGACTGCCTTCGATGGTGTGTAGTGGATGGAGGGTCGATTTAGTAATCCCCACGGTGTGATTGGTTGGTACGGGTGATGTGTAGAGGATGGATATTTAGGTTTGGGTTCGAGATTGCATCATTATCTCTATTTGCTATATATATATGTATATTTTGATATGCCTAAATTGGTTGGGATTTTGTGTTGGTTGTTACACATTGAGTCTGTTGACTCACCCCGTTGCGGGATATCTTTTCAGGTGACATTCAGTGAATGGACCGGGTCAGCGGAGACTATGTGGTGGCCCTGTTGAATATTTTCGGGATTTCAAACAGTTGAACTTGCGTTTTCTATTATTTTATTTTCGGGATTTATTTGGTATTTTTCAGTTGTAATAAGGCCATTACTATTAAATTGTTTTTATGCATGCATTTTATTTGATTTCATTATGATATGATTATTATTATTTCAAGTTTTAAAAAAAAACTTTTCTCAAAGATAAATTGAATACTTTTAACTTATTGTTCTCCAGTACTAAAATAAAGTTTTATTAAGATCTAGATTTCAAGAATAACATTGTTTTCAATTTGAAATCAACACAAATCTAATTTTCTTCAAAATCACTAAAATTTTTCCAAAGTAACAAACAAGTTTTTAAAATGTTTTACTCAAGGAACATACCAGATCCGGTTGAGGCTCGTGGGCCGGGTTTGGGGGTGTTTCATAACTACATCTTTTTGTATAATAGAATAGCCAACAACTATGACATTATACAAAATATGCTATTTATCTAAAGGCCAACACAACTTAGCCATTTACAACAAAAATTCGCTAACTTGTCTAGCCCCTATACATGCCATATACAAAACATTGAGTCTCATGTACCAGAGTGTGCTGATAGTGTAGGCTATCTTCTAATTTGTCCTCGTATCTCGATTCAACACTTTTTACTCTATAAGACAAGGGAAAAGAAAGAGAATAAGCTTTGAGCTTAGTAAGTTTACACATAACCAATTAAGCATCATACTAACATATAATACAAAACTATGCTTACTCTTTCTATCCCTTACCACATTTCCAATACATCATGAGTCATATACTCATAACCATTGAAATGCACCCCTACATTCAATATCACATTTATACAATATATAATACAACATCATCCTCGACAATTCATCCACACAGCTAATTAACTTAATAATACAACCACACAACTAATCCACACAGCTAATTAACTCAATAATACAACCACACAACTAATCCACACAGCTAATTAACTCAATAATACAACCAAACAGCTAATCCACACAGCTAGTTTCTCAGTAGTTTTGCACTTAGCCCACCACAATCAATTTATAAGGTAGTATCGCACTTAGTCTACCTTAAAGGTAATCATAGTGGTTTCACACATAGCCCACTAGACAATATACCTAACGATAGCATCGCACATAGCCAGCTCATCGTCAATATGCATTAGGATGGTATCGCACTGAGCCCACCATTTAGCATTGTCACTACACATTCTCATATCTATTTACTCAATCATTAATCCATCCACAATAGCTACCACATTCATTCCATATAGGTTCTCAAACATGCTACACACTAACTACCATTAACAAATTGTAAGTATGAGTGCATTGTTTATGTATAGACTTACCTCGGTACTCAAAAGTATAGAAACGTGCAATTTAGTCCACCACTTTACTCTTGCCTCGGTTTAGATCCAGGCTTCGTCTTTCTTGATCTATAATGAATAAATTAGCTTATTTAATACACACATTGACTAAATTGACCCACATCTCATACTTTAGCAAAATTACTATTTTACCTCTAAACTTCCTCATATTTACACTTTAGCCCCAAGGCTCGTAAAGTGATTTTTATTCAACTTTCTAGCCTTTCATGCTTAGCCGAATCACTTACTCAACTAAAGCATTCATCAATTCTTACTAAATCACACATGTATGACCAAACTTAAGACTTTCACAAATTAGTCCCTACATGCATTTCCATGGAAATTCATTTAGCGAAAGATGTTTCTATTACATCAAGCTTTCATATTCTTCCATAAAACATCAAAATACATGCATGTCATACATGGGTACATTTTTGAACATCCATCATAGCTCATCAAATAGCTAAAAATAGCTTACTCATGCTACTTGGACTTCAAAAATACGAAGAAAAACAAAAACGGGGCTTAGATGCACTTACTAGCAAGCTTGAAAAATTTGAAGAACCCTAACAATGGCTCTTGAAAATTTTGGCAGCCTTGGAGAAGAAGATGAGTGAATTTTGTCATTTTTTCTCCTATTTTAATCATTTAATAGCCAAATGACCAAAATGCCCTTTTTGATAAACTTCCTATTTTAACTCATCCATGCGCAATTTTGTCCAAAAACTAAAAATTGGAAAAATTACTCATTAAGGACCTCTAATTAATATTCTAAAGCTATTTCACACAAATAGCTTCTAGAATCTCACATTTTGCAACTTTTGCAATTTAGTCCTTTTGGACAATTTAACTGCAATTTCACAAAATTGCTTCATGAAACTTTCACACTAGCATGCATACATAGCATAAACCTCAAAAACTCATACATATACCTCGAATTTGTGGTCTCGCACCACTATTCTGACTAGGCCCTAAACCAGGATGTTACACACGGAGTACCATTGTCTATTGTGTCTGATAGAGATTCGATATTTACTTCACGGTTCTGGAAGAAATTGCAAGATGATTTAGGTACGAAATTACACTTTAACACAGCTTTCCATCCATAAACAGATGGTCAATCTAAACGAATCATTCAGATACTTGAGGATATGTTGAGATTTTGCATTCTCGAGTTTGAAGGTACGTGGGAACGATACTTACCTTTGATTGAATTTGCTTATAATAATAGCTTTCAATCTAGTATCAAAATGGCACCTTACAAGGCTTTGCACGGTCGTAAATGTCGTACACCATTATATTGGACTAACCTCAACGAAAATAAGATACACGGGCTCAATTTGATCAGAGAGACTGAACAGAAAGTGAAAGTGATTCGCGATAGTCTGAAAATAGCAGTATCAGATCGTCAAAAATCGTATGCAGACTTGAAAAGAAGAGATATAGAGTTTCAGATTGGAGACAAAGTCTTTTTGAAGGTATCACCGTGGAAGAAAATACTTAGATTCGATCATAAAGGCAAATTGAGTCCTAGATTTATAGGACCGTATGAGATCATTGAGCGAATTGGGCCTGTTGCGTACAGATTGTTGTTGCCACCTGAGCTAGAAAAGATACATAATGTATTTCATGTGTCAACACTCCATAGATACCGATCCGATCCATCACATGTGATTCCCCTGTCTGAGATTGAAATACGATCTGATATTACTTATGAAGAGGAACCGATCTGTATTTTAACTCGTGAAGTGAAAGAATTGCGAAAAAGGAAAATTCTATTAGTTAAAATGCTATGGCATCGACATGGAATAGAAGAGGCTACGTGGGAGACTGAAGATGCAATGAGACAACAAGATCCGAATCTGTCTAACGGTAAGATTTTTGAGGACGAAAATCCCTAAGGGGGGAGAATTGTAACAGTCCGGTTTAGACCCTAGTCAGAACAGTGGTTTCGGGACTACAAATTTGAGATAGAATAATATTTTAATATTATTTTCCGTGCTTATAATATGTGAATTAGTATGTGTGAAAATTTCTGTGAGTTAATTTGTTTGTCTGTGTGCTTAATTTGAGAAAAGGGCTTAATCGCATAGAATGAAAGTTTGATGGTTAAATGTGAAAGTATCAAATTATTGATGTCTTTATAATATGAAGCCCTTAAAAGGCAATTAACCTATTATTATTGATAGTGGATGGTTATGGTCAATAATGACCTTGAAAACTATGTTTTATAATTTTATTATTAAAGGTTAAAATTGTAAAATGAAAATTATGTTATTATATACAAAACATTAATGAATAAAACCATGTTTTCATCTTTTTGGCTACCGAAACAAGGATAGAAAAACTTAGGTTGAAAGCTTGCATATTCGGTCATGGTGGTAGCTTGATTCAAGGTTAGTTATTGTTTAGTTTTTGATAATTTTTATGTTTTTGAGATCGTTGCTTTGAGATGTACAAGACCCATGCTTGAATTTTTTAAATTGATGATGATTTTGTGTTATGCCATTGATGATAATTTGTGATTTTTGTTGTTTGAGGATGAATTATATAAGCTATGTGTTTGATTAACATAGTTTGTCTTTGATTTTTTTATGAATTTGAGTATTTTGGATTTAATTGAGAAAATAGTATTTTGAGGGACTAAATTTTGTAATAAATGAAAGGTATGGACTTATATGAGATACATGAATATTCGGCTAAGCATGAGTATATGGTAATTTTGTGTATTTTTTGATTTTGTGAAATAGGGACTAAAATGTCCAAATGTGAAAATGTGAGGGTTAATTTGTAAATTTCCCTAAATGTGTGTTTTTGGATTGGATTGAATGATTTGGTGAATAAAAGAGTTAAATTTGAATATGTATAGATCAAGAACCGAAGAGAACGAACTTAGATTGCGAAAAGTCAAAAGTTGTCGAATAATCGAATCCGATCGAATATTCGAATCCGAGGTAAGTCGATATACAAATAAATGTGTTTGAATTGAATTATTGTACATATATAAAATTTTAAATTGCTATGAACGTCCATTGAGGTGGAATGTATATGAAATTCGGGTTTATGTATATATATATCGACAACTTATCATTGTCTGAAAAGTCCCGTTTGAACCTAGGGATAGATAGGATAGTATATGTCATGACATAGGTGTCTGAAATGTGATACCATCTAAGACCATGTCTGGGACGTTGGCATTGATTCGAGATTTCATGTAAGACCACGTCTGGGACGTTGGCATCGATATGAGATTTATGTGTAAGACCATGTCTGGGACATTGGCATCGTATTAATTCGTGTAAAACTCTGTCTGGGACAATGGCATCGATATCTGAATACATGTAAGGCCACGTCTGGGATGTTGGCCTTGTACGACTATTCCGAGCATTCTGAGTATCCTATTAGATTACGAATGGTTCAACGGGCAAGTCCAAGAAATGAAAGACTATGTGAGTTGTACACCCGTTTCAGGTATGTCCGAAGTATATGCTTTGAATAAGCATAAGAGGTAAGTTAACATGTACATTGATACTATGAACAAAGTGTTATATGTGTATGTTTGATAATTGAGCAAAAGAGATGCTTGAGATGAAGATGTGTTATTAAGCAATGGCAAACCAATTGAACCAAGAGAAGCTTATGTGTATGGAACGATGATATACTTATGAACTTGAATTGCCATGCTTATAATTGAATATATGTTAAGTTTATTTGTATATGGCTTACTAAGCTTTTGGAAGCTTACTTTGTGTGTTTACTCTGTTTTATAGATCGTCAAAGCTACCGAAGGCTCGGAGACCGTCGAGGATCACCATCACACTACTTAAACTTGTTTTGGTACCCTTTTGAAAAGTGTATATAGCTAAATATGGCATGTATAGGCTAGCTGTTTTGAATGTATGTTTGAGACATGTGTATATAGCCATGTGATATGGCTAGATAAGTGAAAGTGTTATGTATGTGTTGCTATGCTAAGTGATGTGGGTTTTGGTATGATTATATGTCTATGAAAAAGGTCAAAATTGTGGTAGGCAAATTGATGCTATATGAGCACATATGTGTGGTCAATGAAATGGTTATATGTATGGTAAGATGCATGGTAATACATGTGAATTAGTCGTGCAAATTAGTATACAAGTTGGCATCAATAGAAATGAGATTGAATGAGATGATATGTTGTTCTTTTGACATGATTTTGGTTGTCAATTGTGTATGGAATAATGCTTGTTTGAGATTGTTGGAATGACCCAAGTGTGGGTGGCATTTTGGCCTTGAAAATGGCTTATAATTTCCCACACAGTTCAGCACACGGGCGTGTGGCTCGACCGTGTCCCTCGTGGTTGAAAATCAAGGCAAGTCAGGTTTGATCATGGGCAAGACACACGGTGTGTGACTGGCTGTGTGGTGAAGTCAGTAGCGACCATGGGTGACGCACACAGGCGTGTCCGCGGCCGTGTGGACAAGTCAGTATGTATGCCTTATTTTGACACGGCTTAAACACACGGGTGTGTCTGAGGCCGTGGGAGGCACACGGCCTGCCCACACGGGCGTGTAACCTCTGTAACTTAGAAAAGTTTTAAATTTTTGAGAATTTCTGTATGATTTTGGTTTAGTCCCAGCCCTATTCTAAAGCATGCTTAAGGTCAAGTTGACCTAGTAAAGGGACTCTTTGATTGCATTTGATGAGTTAATATGAAATGTCTGTAAAAGATTTTGTTTGTCCGGTAATGCCTCTTAACCCTAATCTGGTGGCGAATACGAGTTACGGGTGTTACAATGAGATTTTCTTACATTTTGTATTAATAATAATCAAGACCATACATCATACATTTCACAAAAACAACGGTTTAGATTCACTTACTTGGATATTCCATTTCGATGGGTTTTTACTTCTCTTTTCGAATACATAAAGTATTCTTGATAAGTGCAATTTTAGTAATACTAATAATTTTAACAAAATGAAACATAGATTCATTTTTGTTTAATCTTAAACCCACACCTGATCATAGATCCAATGTGCAACAACTCTCTAAGAACGCCCACTATTGGATCTAACCGATAGATTACCTATTCAACATCAAATGTCAATATTACGTTTAGATGATTGTTTTTAAAGATGATATGATAAGTTAGTTCTCACCTTTCATTAACACTTACCCTTAGATTAATTGCAATAGCCCATTTTTCAGTGAAACCGGAACAGTGATTTCGAGACCACAAATCCGATTCAAAAATAAGGTTTATTTTTATTTCATTATATAGTCCGTATTATGATAGACATGTCGTGTGAAAATTGTGATACGAAAATTTTATCGATTAAGTGCTTAATTTTGAGAAGGACTAAATCGCATAAAATGTGAAAGTTGAATTCTAGTAGCTATAAGTATTAAATAGCTATGGAATTCAAAACTAGAGGCCCTTATATGGTAATTAGACCATTAAGAAAGGTATGTAGGTTTTCTTGGTGACTCATCCATGGGAATATAAAAAAAGGGCAATGACTAAATTGGAAATTGAAATAATTTAATTAATTAAAAGATGATAAAAAGAAATATCATCTTATTTTCATCATCTTCAACCTAAAAACACATGGAAACCTTAGGAAAGAGAGAAGAAACTTTCAAGGCTTAATTGGGTAAGTTTCCTTGTCCCGTTTTTAGTAATTTTGATATTTTTGGAATCGGGATAGTTTAATATTTCTATTTAGGGGATGAATTTGAAAAGTTATCAAGGTAAGAAATTTGGGTCATGGATGAATATGCTGAAAATTAGAAATTTATGGTAGAAAATGAAAGGTTGTTCATAGATAAAAAAACTTTTACTAAGTAATTTTTGATGAAAACTTGATTTAGGGACTAAAATGAAAAAAATGGTAAAAACCCATGGAAAAATTCTAAAATTTGTGAAATGTATGTGCTGTAAATGTATTATATAAATTTTGGCTAGGCTTGGAAAGAGGTTTAAATTTCATTAATTTCATTTTCCGAGCCTAGGGACGAAAATGGAATTTATGGAAAAGTTAGGGGCAAAATGGTAATTTTGCCTAGGACGTAAATTGAGTCCCAATGAGTATAAAATGTGTGAAATTGACGATTAAAGCTATTTATATAGATCCAGACAACTCAAATTCGAGGTTAGACTGAGGAAAGGAAAAGGTTTCGGATTAGTGGATTTAATACGCGAACAAGTGTCGAGGTAAGTTCGTGTAACTTAATCAGCATGTAAATATGTTTAAATTGAATGTTGTGCTTGTATGGAATGTGACTTAGATTGATGTGCATTACTTGAATGCTATAATGAGAAAATTAATACATGCTTGAAAATGGTGACAAAAAGTTATGTCCCTATTGAATGTTGAATTCCGATAAATATATTTGCTTTCCCGTAATGGATGATTTCCTGCATTTGTTGCTGACAGATTTAGCTCGGACAAGCAATCCTATTGACCTTGTTATAGAAAGGATTTAGCCTGGACGGGTAATCCTAATATAATACCTCTCGAGTATACGTTATGATTAGGGTTTAGCCCGGACTGGTAATCCTAATCGAGCTCCTTTGAGTATACGTTATATAAAGGATTTAGCATGGACTGGTAATCCTGTTATACGATATGTGGCTCGAGCTTGTGTTCCTTGGTTAAGTGCCCTAATGGATACCTCTGAATAAGAATTGACAGATTATCGAATTGTACACCTCTAATGTGCTACTTGAGCATCCATCGGAATTCCAATGATTCAACGAACACAACTCTTAACACGGCATGAGGATTATAATATGAAATGATAATGACTTGAAAGAATATTGCTTGATGAGCTCATCTATGTTTACTTGATTGATATGAAGATTTTGGTGACTAACATGTTTGATTGAATACATGTGATTAGGCAAATTTTGCTAATGGATAGAAAACATGATATTGTATGCTTAGATTTAGTAAACGGGATTGGTAAGTTTAGTTTATGTTATACGAACTTACTAAGCATGTAATGCTTACTCCGTTTTGTTTTCCTTGTTTTATAGTGCTTAGAAGCTCGCGGAGGTTGGAGATCATTGGAGCATTGTTACACTATCAACTAGCTTATTTTGGGTATACTTAGTAAAATCATTTTGGTATAATGGCATGTATAGGATAACTTGGCCATAAGTGGTTTGAATATGATGCTTTGTAACCTAGCCATTGGAATGGCTAGTAATGTGTTATGTTAAGTATATGGGATCAAATGTTGTTATTGTATAAGTTAAACCAAGGTAAGTTTATAAACACATATGCACGTAAAGGCATGCCACGATGAATGATAGAATTTGCTTAAATTAAATGCTTGGAAGGGTTGAATTGTGCTTGGTATGTTTTAGTGTAGGAAAATGGTAAATTTGAGTGACAAATGAGGCTAAGAAATGGCTACATTTTGTCCACACGGGTAGACACATGGGCATGTGTCTAGGTCGTGTGTGATTGATAAATCGTAATATGTACATATTTTAATCCCACATTTGGCATACTTTTGGATGATTTATCCCCTAAATCATGGGATTTGATGCTCCTAATCCTTTAATTTCATGTTTTATACTTAGGAGAGCATCAGAAGATGAAAAGAACAAGAAACGGACCAAAAACGGAGAAAATGGGCCAAAGTAAGAAATCCACATGGCCTGGAGAAATACACACGGCCGTGCCTCTTTAGCAGACCCGAACACAGCCTGAACTCGATTTACACAGGCGTGCCACACGGGCGTGTCCCTGACGTGACCTGTTTTAATTCCACTCGAATTAGGATACTTAGGGGCAAAGATAGACATTCTGAAAGCCTATATAAACACCCTAAGTGTGACCTAAAAGGGGGAGTTCAGGTAGGTCGAGGAGCCAAGCCAGAGAGGCTAAATTGTGGGATTTACTCGAAGACAGCCAGTTGATTCATCTCAAGAAGCCGGAATCATTCTTAAGACAGAAGATCTTCCCTTCAATTTCCTTCAAGGGGTTTTAGGGTTTTTCTTATGTTTTGTTTTATATTTTCTTCTGAGATGTATTCTTTTATAAACATGAATTAAACCCCCCAAATATCTGAGGGGGATGAAACCTAAGACGGATCTTGTTATTGTTTTCTGCACTATATGATAAATACTTGATTTGTTCTTAATTATGTGTTCTTAATTCTTGTTTTGATATTTCAGGATATTGATTCAAGTATTGATGTGCTTAGGCAGTGGAGGAATATTCCCTGTTTAAGAGTAGATCTAGCATAGTTAAGCAGAGTTGATCGTACTCTTAGAGATAGGAAAACGAAAATTTGCCGGATTAGGGTCAAACCTAATATTGGAGTCCATAGATCGAGTTAGTGCAATTCTAGGGGTTTTAATTAGAAAGAGATTTAAATTAATCAACCTAGGGTTAGACATTAGTAGCCTCGAGAGAGGTATTAATATAAATTAGGGAATCCTACGGATCAAGTGAATAAATCGCCTGGTTCAGAGTTAGATAACAAGTGAAGTCTAGGTGGATTCTTCCTCGGGTATTGTCTGAAATCAATTGGTTTTCCCAAAAGTATTTTCCCCAATTCCTTCTCTATGTCTTAGCATCTTTAGCTTAGTAATTAGTTAGTTTTAGATTAAGAAGCAATTCCCTTAATTCTTAGGATAAAAAGATAGTAATTACTAGTACTCTTGGTCCCTGAGGATACGATACTTCTGGTCTTGCCATAGCTATACTACCAAACGATAGGTGTGCTTGCCTCAATTGTTGTCGTAAGTTAGTTCGTTGCCATAGCTTAGTAATTAGTTAGTTTTCGTAAGTTAGTTTTTAGGCTCGATCATTCATTATATAAATATTAAGACTTTTAGACACGATCAACTTTTTGGCGCCGTTGTCGGGGACTAAGATATTAGGAACACTTGATTTTTATTACTTTAGCCATTATTTTTATTTATTTGCAATTTATTTTTATTTTTATTTTTATTTTTCTAATTTTTCTTTTCTTTGCTTTGCTTCTGATAGGTTTTTCTAGTTTATGACTAGAAGGAACCCGTCAGGACCCTTGATTTTTGACAGTGATATAGAAGGTACCGCTCGCAGAAAAAAAAGAGAAATAAGGCGAAGCTTAAAATACATAGAAAAAGAGCAAGAGGACGACACCAATAATACTAAAGAGATGGCTGATAACAATCCGCTACCTCCTGTGGTTGCCACAAATTCGATGGATTTAGAGACACTTTATGATGCATGGGAGAGATACAAAGATCTATTGAGAAGGTGCCCACACCATGGATTACCCTTGTGGCTACAGGTCCAAACTTTTTACAACGGGGTGAACCCCTCAACCAGGCAGTTGATTCATTCAGCCACTGGTGGAACCTTGAACAACAAAACACCTGAGGCTACCTACGAATTCATTAAAGAGATGTCACTGAATAACTATCATTGGCAAGTCACGAGGACAAAGCCAACAAAAGCCACCAATGTTTTCAACCTCGACGCAGTGACCATGCTATCAAACCAGGTAGAATTATTAAGTAAAAAGATTGATGATTTATGTGGTTCTTCGCAGGTACATCCAGTTATGTAGTGCGATACGAATGTAGGAGGGATGAACAACACAGAATATCCGCCTTACAACCTGAACGCTAAAAACGAGCAAACTCACTATATAGGTAACAATTTTAGACCTCAAAATAACCCTTATAGTAATACTTACAATCCAGGTTGGAGATACCACCCCAATTTCTCATGGGGTGGCCAAGGAAACCAAAGACAACAACCCCTCCCAGGCTTTCAACAGTAACCCTACCCACAAGAGAAGAAGTCGAACCTTGAGGAGATGCTAACAAAATTTATAGCGGTGTCAAAAACCCATTTCCAAAACACCGAGACAGCACTCAAAAATCAACAAGCGTCACTTTAAGGGATCGAGAACCAATTAGGGCAACTTGCTAAGCAGTTCTCTAAACGATCACAAGGAAGCCTACCAAGCAACACTGAAACTAACCCAAAGGATCAACTTCAAGCCATAACAGCTCATGTTAGTGAAGGGTTAGATGAGCCCAAATTAAGGTAAAAGAATGTGGTAGAGGATGGTAAGGTTGAGGTAAGCCATTACAAACCAAAACCGGTAATTAAAGAATATCAACCTCGTGTGCCATACCCCAATACGATGAAGAAAGACAACACAGATGAACGATTCGGTAAATTTCTTAAACTTTTATAGAAATTACATATTAACTTACCGTTTCTTGAAGCTCTTTCGCAGATGCCAGATTCAAGGAAATTTTTAAAAGAGCTTTTGACAAACAAACGGAAGTTAGACGAGGTGTCGCATGTGGAACTAAACGCAGTGTGCTCAGCAATGTTGCAAAATAAACTACCCCGAAAATTAAAAGATCCAGGGAGTTTTACAATTCCATGCTTAATTGGTGAACTCATACTCCGTGTAGGTGACGAATCAATCAGTCTTCAAGCTCTTGACTCGTCTAGGACATCAAGCAATCAAGGTAAGAAAATAAATTCTATTAATGACCATTCGGTTAAATCTTCTTTTCAGGAAGCACCACGGAACTACACAACTGAGTCAGATCCTAAACCTCATGCCAACAAGGAAATAACTCATGAGGAACAAAGGCTTCTGATCGATGAACTAGACGAGTGAAAGACGCATTTCAAAGAGAAATTAGGAACATACGAAGCAGAACCAAAGCAAAACCATGTCAAACTTAAGGATAAGCCAAACCAATTTAAGATCGGAGATAAGGTATTGTTGGATAAGACAGACCCTCGAATCTCCACTTCAGACCTTGATACAAATGAAGAAATCCCTTTTGAGGTACTGAATATCTTCCCACACGAAACAGTCGAGGTAACCAATCCCAAGTTTGGCACTTTTAAGGTAAACGCTACTCGACTCGAACTATATAGTAATCGTAGAACCGATAGCAGGGGTGAAGAGTTTCAACTCCTGAAACCACCATGAATGTGCGAATGAGAGGTAAGTCTATCTTAAGACTTTAAATGAGCGCTTCTCGGGAGGCAACCCGAGCACTAACCCCATTAATTTTCATATTTTTATTTTATTGTTTTATTTTCTTTTCATTTTTACTTTCAGCATCGAACTACAAACTAACCATACATATTTCCATACCACATGGCCTTGCACACGGGCGTGGCCGTGGCCGTGTGGACACTACGAATTTCCATACCAGCGCGGCAGAGATAGTACGAAACAGGATGAAAAATATCTCCAAGCCACGGGCTCCAACTAAACACCGCGGTCGTGCGATACAGCCGTGGTAGACACTGTTTTATCAACATGGGCATGGCGACCTATACACGAGCGTGGGAAAAACGAACAAAGCACAACACGGCTGTGTGATACGGCCGTGTGACCCAGCACGCCCATGGTACACGGGCGTGGGAAATCACCAGACCCCAATTTCTATATAAACCCCCTTTTTCACTTTCTCCACCAAACCCCCTTCCTCTCAACCCTAGCCACCAAAATTTTTCTTCCTATTTCACCATCCTTACCACTATCACTCAATGCCCAAAGGCAAGGCCAACACCACTATTCCCATGTCGAAGAAGTGAAAGGGCCCTAACACAGTCTCCCCGTGTGAGACAGATTTACATGAGTTCATGCCGGCTGCTTCATTAATTTGCCGAGCCAAGGACATTTGAGTCCATTTAATTTTTCTTTTTCTTTTCTCTTCTCCTTTATTTTCCTTCCCTTTATCTTTCTTGTCTTTAATTTTTATTCTTACATTTTGTTTTCTTTGATTTAGGTTCTAAAGGCTGTTAGGGAATCACCACACCACGCCCTTAGAAATCACACCCACCTCGCGAACCATCTAACATTAAGGACTTTTCAGTCCATTAATCTTTTCTTTTAACTTTATTTTACTTTTTACACTCTTTATTTTTATCTTTATTTTCTTTAAATGTGTAATTCATATTTTTTGAATTATTCTTATTATTTCCTGGCTAATTCTTCACGAGTTCCCCAATTTCTTCATCTAGCGCAGAGATTGTTGGCGGCCACCATACCACCACAAAGACGTCTCCTCCAACTTATCTTTCACCTCCGAATGAAATTTCTACACTCCCAACTCAAGGAATCCATCCAAAATTCAGGAAGTTTCACTTCTCCCTATCTCTTCTGATTTTATATCTTTGTACATTGAGGGCAATGTACATCTTAAGTGTGGGGGTGAATTTTATTTTGAAAAGTTCCTAACTTTTTGCAGTATTCTCAAATCCGTGAATTATGTCTTGTTCGTAAGTAATTTTCTCATATTACTATTAGAATGAAATTTCCTTTGATTCATGATTTTTATTGATATGTTTTAGGTTAAGTCATTAATAATTGTACAGTGATGATTTAAACTTTAGGAGACTAGAGAATCAAGCATGATGAGTCTATTTTCAAAAATTAAAATTTTGTTAGGTTGTCTACCTAAATCTAATTATTACCTTGAAGTTTGAAATTTACAAAGTTGATATCAAAAACCCATAATTTTTTGTGAGATTTTGAGCCGTTTAGAGCATATATCTTTTCTTGCTCATTTTATTGATTATGAGTGTGTCAACATTGATTTGTTATTCTAGAACTTGCTTCGATTATACATGTTGAGACCACATCATTGATTTGATATTCAAAGATGATAAAAGAACATAGGATTTAACCCATTTACTCCACTAAAAGCCTACTGTAACAGCCCGGTTTAGACCCTAGTCGGAATAGTAGTTTTGAGACCACAAATTCGATATCGAATTAATATTTTAATGTTATCTTTAGTGTTGAATCTATGTGACATAGTCTGTGTGAAATTTCTGTGTGATAATTTTATCGATTGTGTGCCGAATTAAGAGAAAGGACTTAATCGCATAAAGTATAAAAGCTGCGTGTTGATTTATAAGTACCTAATTGTGGCTGTCTTTATAATGAGGAGGACTTATTATGCAATTTGACCACCATTGAGTATAGTGGACGGCATAATGATAACATATATGTTTTTATATGTTAAAATGATAAGTTAAAATTTATATTTTATATTATATTATAAGGTTATAATAAAAACATGAATTAGTGGCATTTCTTTTCATGTTCATCTTTGTTTCCACCAAAAAACAAGAATAAGAAAGGGGTTTTAAGCTTTGTGACATTCGGCCTTGGTGTAATTCAAAATCAGGTATGTGTTTTTTATCGGTTTTTGATAATTTCTATGTTATTGTAATCGTTGTTTCGTGCTCTTGCTAACCCATGTTGTAATTTTACGAATTGATGATGTTTTTGTGATGAGCCATTGATGAATACTTGAGCTATGTGTTAGTTGATAGTGAAATATGAAAACTTGGTGTTGGATTAACATAGTTTGTATTGAGATTTTTAGTGAAATTGAGTATTTTTTGCTTAATTGAGAAAATGAGAAATCGAAGGGTTAAATTGTGAAATAAATGAAATGTATGATCTTGTATTAGCATGGAAAGAATTCGACTAGCATATGTGTTTTGAAATTTTGTGTATTTGATGATTTTGTGAAATAGGGACTAAATTATCGAAATGTGAAAATGTGAGGGTTATTTTGTAAAATGCCCTAAATAAGTGTGTGCGGACTAAATTGAATGAAATTGTGATTAAATGGATTGAATTTGAATGTGTATAGACCAAGGAAAGAGAGGTTCGGATCAAGATCGAGGCAAAGATAAAGTGCTTGATTAATCGACCGTTTTGATAGTTCGACGTTCGAGGTAAGTTTGGATATAGTACATGTTATTAAGATATGTTTTAGTATTATGGAATGAATATGTATATGATTATGAGAATTTAGATGCTATGTGCAAGATTTAATTAGATGGCACTGAGTGTGCAAAATTGAAATCGAAACAGAAATATATAACACTGTGTGTGCAATGTTATGAAAGCTTCGGCTTATAGATTTGGCACTGTGTGTGCGATCCCGAGATAAGTTGGTTGAAAGAACAGACACTAAGTGTGCGATGACAAATATGCTTCAAACATGTATATGGCACTGAGTGTGCGATTAAATTAAAAGAATATCAGAGGATGATCGACATGTAATATCGAACATTGAGTAGCTTGGAAATTGAATAACTATGCGTTAGCTAATGTATGTATTGAACATTTGTGGTTGATGAGTTTATAGATAAAACTATGAATGGATGAATGAGTATATTAGTTATGGATGATATGGTATTAATATGAGAGAATTGATATATGTGATGGTTATTATATACATTGATTTGAATTGATAAGATAATTGTATTGTATTTCGAACTTACTAAGCTTTGGAAAGCTTACTGTGTGATTTGTTTCTCTGCTTTGCAGTGTCAATAAAGCTAGCTCGGATCTGGGGATCGTCAGCATCTCAATCACACTATTGGCAATATATTTTGGGTACTTTTGGAAAGATGTACATAGATGAAATATGGCACGTATAGGCTAGATATTTGAATCATATTTGAGATGTGTAAATAGCTATGTGATATGGCTAGTTATATGATGGCTTTAAGCATGAATGGTTTTGATATATGATACATATTATAGTATGGTTTGTTGGTAATGAGAATGTCTTATGAATGGTAAACTTAGTGATAGTTTGATGCTAGTATGATCTCATGAATTTGAGGATGAATCATGCTTGGGATTGAATGTGTTTAAGTTGTGCAAATTAGTTTATAAGTTGACATGCTTAGTAATGAGATGGTATGTGATGATATGATGATCACTTGACTTGGAATTGGCTGCCAAATTATGTGTGAAATTATGCTTTTATGTGCTTGTAGGTTTGCCCTTGTGTGGGTGGCAAATTGGCCTTGCAAATGGCCTATTTTGTCACACGGTTGTGGCACACGGGTGTGCCTAGTGACCGTGAGGCTAAGTCAGTAGCTGGTTAAGAGTACACGGCCTTGGCACACGGACGTGCTTGGTAGCCATGTGGATTCAACAGGATCGACCACGGCCAACGTACACGGGTATGCTTAGTGGCCGCGGGGCCAAGTCAGAATTGACCACGGCCATGGTACATGGGCGTGCTTGGTGGTTGTGGAGTAAAGTCAGTTTCGACCACGGGAAAGACACACGGGGGTGTCTATCAGCCATGGGAGGCACACGGTCTACCCACACGGGCCTGTAGCCCCTGAAAATTTGAAAAGTTTTAAATTTCTGAGAATTTTCGTATGTGTTCCGGTTTAGTCCCGAGAGGCACACGGTCTACCCACACGGGCCTGTAGCCCCTGAAAATTTGAAAAGTTTTAAATTTCTGAGAATTTTCGTATGTGTTCCGGTTTAGTCCCGACCCTTTTCTAACATGTGTTTAAGGTCTCGAAGACCTCAATAAGGGACTATATAGTTATGATTGAATATGTTTGATTGATGTTTGACTTTGTGTCGTGAAATAGTAATGAAACATTCTGATTGTCTGATAATGCCTCTTAACTCTATTTCAGCGACGGTCTCGGGTTAGGGGTGTTACACCTACCCTCACAATTAACCCCTAGTGAACCCCTTTGATCTTAACAAACCGTTCATTAACTCACCCACTAATATTAACCCAAAACCCATTATGCATTTGTTATCGCCATTTCTCTTAACTACCCTTATATCGAGATTTGGTTTGATCAGTTGCTTAACTACATTCTTTATTTCAATTGTTAAAATCTATTTGTTCTTAAAAAAATCGAAGTATATTCATTATTAGTTCTATGATTTTTGAGCTTATACGTTTAAATCCCACATATTCAGAAGAAGCTCGTTCTATTAGTAATGAAGTTGTAATTGATGTAATTATTCAAGTATTAGTTAAGTAATTTGTCAATTCAATCTCGATTCTAACCCTTTAATTCAGCCTTTATCCACACGTTTAACTGAAGCCCTGTTACAACCCTCAAAAGACCTTTTGATCTATGTATCATTTCATTCTATAGTGGTGGAGATTTGATTTTCATGCAACCCTGTGGGATTAACTTTTCATGTTCGACTTTTGAGTGCTTAATTTTGAACCTTAAACACTTTTAGTGATTTGAGTGAATCTTTAGTGAGGATGTCAACTCTTGTTGATTTTGAATTACAGGTGATTATTTAGGTAAGGGGAAACACCTATGTTTTCGTGCTATAAAAACTATGGCTTTGACTGTTTGAATCTTTAGGACTCTTCTACTTAAATTATCAATGTATAAATTATCCATGAATTATGATGAAACACTATTGATGAATATTATGAATTGAGAAAGCTCATTTTAATTGTGAGTTGAGAATTTTGCTTGAGGACAAGCAAATGCTTAAGTGTGGGAGTATTTGATAAATCGTAATATGTACATATTTTAATCCCACATTTGGCATACTTTTGGATGATTTATCCCCTAAATTGTGGAATTTGATGCTCTTAATCCTTTAATTTCATGTTTTATACTTACGAGAGCATCGGAGGATGAAAAGAACAAGAAACAGGCCAAAAACGGAGAAAATGGGCCACAATAAGAAATCCACACGGCCTGGAGAAATACATACAGTCGTGCCTCTTTAGCAGACCCGAACACGACCTGAACTCGATTTACATGGGCGTGTCCCTGCCGTGGCCTGTTTTAATTCCACTCGGATTAGGATACTTAGGGGCAAAGAAAGACATTTCGAAAGCCTATATAAACACCCTAAGTGTGACCTAAAAGGGGGCGTTCAAGTAGGCCGAGGAGCCAAGCCAGTGAGGCCGAATTGTGGGATTTACTCGAAGGCAGCCAGCTGATTCATCTCAAGAAGTCGGAATCATTCTCAAGACGGAAGATCTTTCCTTCAATTTCCTTCAGGGGGTTTTAGGGTTTTTGTAACACCCCGTACCTGATTCCAAGGCTGAGACCGGATACGAGACATTACTATGCTTGAACTTTCTTAAACATACACTTACGGGCTGTAAAATTTTGTTCCGAATTAAAACTTCTCTTTCTTAGTCTAGTCATACATTTCATGGGCCTACGAGGCCTTAAACACATATCTGGAAACTTTCAGAACTTCATCGAAAACTTTTCCTTAAAACAGGGGTCACACGCTCATGTGGCTTGGGACACTACCGTGTACCTCTAAGACACGCCCATGTCTTCCAACCGTGGTCGACACTGACTTTATTCAACGGCCTTGACACACTCGTGGACTTAGACCATGGTTGACACTGACTATATTCACACGGCCTTGACATGCCCGTGGACTTAGACCGTGGTCTAATCTAACTTAAAGTACTAAGGTGCAGGGGACGCACGACCTAGACACACGCCCGTGTGTCTATTCGTGTGGGCACTTGAAGGCTATTTACCAAGCCAATTACCACCCTGAAATCAAGATCAATCTCATATTCAATCCAACAACTCAAATTACAACATCTTTCATGAACAATACTACATGCTTCATTGATATCGATAAACATACATACTTAGTCAATCTTGGCCAATCACTTAGCCATATACAAAAGAACAATAAACTTGATAGCCCATACTTTTTCCCTTTTTAAGACATATTCTCAAAATGAAATTTTCCTATACATGTCATACTTAATATAAACATCTTGGCTATACCAAAATAGCGAATGATAGTGTGCTCCGATCTCCAAAGACGATGATCCACGAGATTAGCTTGGCAGGACTACATGGAAAGAAAGAATAAAAGACGTAAGCATTTAGCTTAGTAAGTTTGCATATAATTCACATAGCATCATACTTGTTTAACATAAACCATTTGGCATAAACAACGGCATCATAATTTCATCTATTTAAGCTTACTTACTCTTACTGATTCTTACATATCTCATGATACTTACTAGTCTCATGCTCGTGAGGTAAACAAGGTACCTGTATCACTTGATCACATAGATCAGCATACTTTACTATAATAATCATAATCTCTAATTCATCATTCATAACATGAATAATACTCATTTCCAACTTGATAATAGCTTTGCTTACTTAATTTTCTTGCTATCTCATTTAAGCTTTACTCATTTGCCTGATGAATTTCTATGAATAACCGAGGATACTAAATCTCATCCCACATATAACTTGATGCCAAAGCCATATCCTAGATATGGTCTTACATGGGATATCTCATCTTGGTATCGATGCCATATCTTGACATGGACTTACTCAAAGTCTTCCTTGTGTGTTCCCTTAGGAACTTACCATTGCCATGTCTTGACATGGTCTTATTTGGTATCTTTACTCATGAACTGGTCAATGTCGAGCCTTGGCTTGGACTTACTTGAAATCTTCCTTGTTACTCACCAATGCCATGCCTTAGCTTGGACTTACATGGGATCTCTATCTCATGATAGCTTTTCAATGCCAAGACTTGTCTTGGACTTACATGACATCTTTGTTTGGAGACTCACCAATGCCATGCCTTGGCTTGGGCTTACATGGGTCTTCATCTCATAATAACTCTTCAATGCTAAGACTTGTCTTGGACTTACATGATAACTTTGCTTGATTATCGATGACATGCCTTGGCTTGGTATTATACGGACTTTCTTATCTCATGTGGTAGATCGAGTATCCTAAGTAATTCAACTTCAATCGAGACTTTCTCATGCTTAATCTCATTGATCTCTTTATTTAACATAGCATTAAGCATTTCTATGGTAATAATGTACATTATACTAAGCAATTCAATGATAGTAGTCATAAAGCTTAGAAATCATACAAACTTACCTCGATATACAGAATGTATGTAGATATGCAATTTAGTGCTCGACTTTGTTCTTGCCTCTGTTTTGATCCGGGCTTCGTTTTTCTTGATCTATAATAATAGTTTAGATCATTTAATAATCACATTGACTAAATTGACTCTTAACTCATAATTTGGCAAAATTACAAATTTGCCCCTAAACTTTCTCATAATTACACTTTTGCCCCTAGGCTCGTAAAGTGATTTTCATTAAACTTTCTAACTCTTCATGATCAGCCGATTCATTGTCTTAACTATAGAAATAACCAATTCTCACCATTTCTACCATGTATGACAAATTTCATAACTATTACAAACTAGTCCTTACTAGCATTTTTCATAAATTTCATTTAGGAAAAGATGTTTATCTAACATCAAACTCTCATAATCTTTCTTAAAACATCATTTTACAAACATGTCATACATGGGTAGATTTTTGAACATGCATCTTAGCTCATCTTATAGCTAAAATTAACTAATTCATAATACGGGGACTCCAAAAAAACGAAGAATATTAAAAACGGGGCTAAAATTAACTTACTAGCAAGCTTGAAAAATTGAAGAACCCTAGCTATGGCTTCCTTCAAATTTTCGGCACTTGGGGAAGAAGATGAGAATGATTTTTGTCATCTTTTTCCCTTATTAATCATTTAATTGATAAATGACCAAAATGCCTTTCTCTTTACAATTTCACCATTTACTAACTCATGTCCATTTTTGTCCAAAAATTATAATTTGGGCAAATTGCTATTTAAGGACTTCTAATTAATATTATAAAGCTATTTCATATAAAAAGCTTCTAGAAACTCATGTTTTGCAATTTTTCCAATTTAGTCCTAACAGACCCTTAAATGGAAATTTCCATAAAATTTCTACATGAAACTTTCATATCATCATGCAAACATCTCAAATTCATTAAAAACTCATTTTACTAACTTGGATTTGTGGTCTCACACCACTATTCCAGCTAGGCCCTAAATCAGGCTATTACAATTTTTCTTATGTTTTGTTTTATATTTTCTTCTGAGATGTATTCTTTTATAAACATGAACTAAACCCCTCAAATACCTGAGTGGGATGAAACCTAAGACGGATCTTGTTATTATTTTCTGAACTATATGATAAATACTTGATTTGTTCTTAATTCTTGTTTTGATATTTCAGGATATTGATTCAAGTATTGATGTGCTTAGGCAGTGGAGGAATATTCCCTGTTTAAGAGTAGATCTAGCATAGTTAAGCAGAGTTGATCGCACTCTTAGAGATAGGATGACGAAAATCTGCCGGATTAGGGTCAAACCTAATATTGGAGTCCATAGATCGAGTTAATGCAATTCTAGGGGTTTTAATTAGAAAGAGATTTCAATTAATCAACCTAAGGTTAGATGTTAGTAGCCTCGAGAGAGATGTTAATATAAATTAGGGAATCCTACGAATCAAGTCAAGTGAATAAATCGTTTGGTTTAGAGTTAGATAACAAGTGAAATCTAGGTGGATTCTTCCTCGGGTATTGTCTTAAATCAATTGGTTTTCCCAAAAGTATTTTCCCCAATTCCTTCTCTGTGTCTTAGCATCTTTAGCTTAGTAATTAGTTAGTTTTAGATTAAGAAGCAATTCCCTTAATTCTTAGGCTAAATAATAAAAAGATAGTAATTACTAGTACTCTTGGTCCCTAAGGATACGATACTTCCGGTCTTGCCATAGCTATACTACCAAACGATAGGTGCGCTTCCCTCAATCGTTGTCGTAAGTTAGTTTTTAGGCTTGATCATTCATTATATAAATATTAAGACTTTTAGACACGATTAGTAGCACACGACCGAGTACATGAGCGTGTAGTCCGGCCGTGTATCCCCTGCATCTTAAAAAAATGAGAAACAGAATGCTCAGGATTGAGCACACAGGCAGAGACACGGGCATGTGTCTCAGCCATGTAGTTGACACGGCCTTGAACACGGGCGTGTTACACGGCCGTATGAAAACTGCACCTAATTTCGAGAATAAAAATTCACCACACGGCCTAGCACATGGGTGTGTGACTTGGCCGTGTGACTTCAATTTGTTCATGCCTTGCAAGTCAGAGAGTTACACAGGTTAGGGACACAGGCATGTGTGACCAGACGGCCTACCCACACGGGCGTGTGGGCACTGTATGTAAGAAAAATTTTAGAATTTCATGAAAAATTTTCTGAGATCCCGATTTAGTCCTGATTCATTTTTAATGCTTGTATTGGGCCTCGAGGGCCCATTTAAGGGACATTATAAATAATCTCGATTTATAAATAGAAATTTACACGAATTGTTTGCAAAATGCTCTGAAAGTTTCGGTAATGCTCCGTAACCCTATTTTGGAGACGGATACGGGAATGGGGTGTTACATTAATCACTCGGATTAGTGATTTTGATTCCAACATTAATGATCTCCCGAGTTGGTATCGATCGACCTTTCAACGTAACATGACATAAGAGATGTTAATATACAAAAGTAACATGTGTAATGAGCTTCAACAAAATTTGGTCAAGAAGAAAATAAAGAGGAACGAGTGGTTTTCATTCAACCCTTAC
Source organism: Gossypium australe (assembly GCA_005393395.2). Classification (NCBI taxonomy): domain Eukaryota; kingdom Viridiplantae; phylum Streptophyta; class Magnoliopsida; order Malvales; family Malvaceae; genus Gossypium; species Gossypium australe. The sequence continues at coordinate 33,489,294 of CM016615.1, read as the reverse complement.
ACTTACTCTTTCTTGGTTGACAAGGGGATTGATAGATCACATTGATCACGAATCGAAGGGAAAATGAGGATCTATTGAAATGGTCATTTAATTGTAAGTCCATGAAATTAAGTTTTAGAAATGAAAACTAATAGAAGTAGATAGTGCAGAATTTGATCACCAAAAAGAATGATGAAGGTTGAAAAATAAAGAAGAAGGGAGAGGGAAACACAACCGTCGACGGTAGTACTACGACAGTAACGGTGGCGGCAATCTAGTGAAGGAAAAAGAAAGGAGAAGGGTTCAGTCACTTAATAAAAGAAGTAGAAGAGAAGAGAAGAGAAAAAAAAGGAGTTGTGTATGCGATGGCGCACAGTGGTTGTTTCGGTGGTGGAGGGTGGCGCTAAGGGTGGCGATGGAGAAAAAGGAGAAGAGGAGTGGTAGCATAATTGAGGTTCGATGGTGTGGTGTTGGTGATTCGTTTCTAAGAAATGGTGGAGGAGAGGAGAAAATAGAGTAAAAGTGGGTGACTTACGGCAAAACAAAGAGAGAAAAAGAGAGAATAAAGAGGAGCTTAGAGAGGTGTATCAATGGGAGGGAGGAGAATGAAAAGATGGGTGAAAAGGGGGTTCTCAAACAAGTCTAGATTCAATGTATCTCATACATGGCATTGGTGCAAAAAAAGGCAAGTTAGGGGGACAATGGAGCAAAAAGGGGATCATGTTTTCTCAATAAAGAAAGTTGACTAGAAAATAAGGGAAAAGATCTCCCTTAAGTATGGCAAGCATGGGTTGAAAGGAAAGGGAATCTTTGCCACATGGAAAATTCACAAAATTAATTAAAAAGGTAATGATGAGGAGTCTTGAACCTAAAACCTTTAGGATTTAATTAAAGCTCCTAACCACTTGGCCAAATTATTCTTTATGTTTAATTTAACAGAGAATATTTTAAACATGGAATGTGACCTTTGCTAAGGTTCGAAGAAAAATTGCACCACATAGAAAATTAGGCGTGACCACTCTTGGTTCATTAACCCAATTTCTACTAACCTGGTTTTTGTGATGTAATAGGTTCCTTAAACGACTCCTCAGATCTGCAAACTCTACCTTTCTTTTTACTTATATCCTTTTTTTTACCCTACTCCAGGGTGGATTTCTTCTTCCCTCCATTTAACTTTAAAGGGGCTTCTTAGACCTACCCTCTTAATGGCCCTTTTGGAGATGTTCGCCTTGGCGAATATTTCACATCTGTTTAACCCTGGGCGGACTTCTTATCTTACCATAGTCTCACAAGACTTATTTACGTTCCCTTTGTTGGGATAAGCTTATGAAGTCTCTCATCACTCAGGCAGACTAAGTCCCACTTGGTTTAAATCAAGATCAATTTACATTCTTGAAAATTGTTGCATTCATGAAACCTTGCTCTTATGCGTAGCATGCATTTCTGTTATGGTCTGCTTGGCCTACAATACTCAATAGACTATCATCTGTGTGGCTGTCTTAGTTCACGGTTTCTCTTACATGTCGATTCCCTACTAAACTAGCTATTTGGCTGGTATTTTCATACTAGTTGTCCATTAAGAGGAACAATCTTGACAGACATGTTGTCACTAGATGTATCCCTCTGTCGATGGGTTCTAGCTAACCCTTTTTTACCTCATGGACTAATCATTGTGCCCATACGCAATCTCTAACAAATAGTATTTCACGAGGCATCCTCTAATAGCTCTTATTGGCAAATCAATATCTACGATCCTCGATTAAGCCACCTATCGCTCACATGTACACCAGGCCACCACTAGTGCATCAACTTCTATGACTACTTCTTGTTGAATTACCATTCACATGCCCTACTAGATTTCACAACCACTATTCTAACAGTCCTCTTCCACATGTATTTCATTCCCATTCATCAGCAGATTCCTTCGATCAGCTGACTAACTATTTTGTATCCATACTTACATACACCTTCCAATCATTTTTCCTGGTTTGCAAACTTTCCCATGATTACCATCTTTATTGACCACCCATGTTTATTTTCTCATTAGACCACCCTGTGTTTATTGTCCTGGCGAACTCCATTGGATGTCATAACCGAGCTATGCTCTTACACCTCGAACTCCCCATGTTTACTTTCTCGATGAACTATCCCATGTTAGTGTCCCGACAGACTATCCTGTGTTCAGTTTCCTGGTGGACTATGTATGACGTCGTAGCATCTTCCAGCTATGGTCTTACATAATATAAACCCATGTTTACTATCCCGATGGACTACCAAAAGATGCCATAGTATATTTCAGCTATGGTATTAGTCCTAATTACTATTATGGCATTCTTTCATATGATGCCATAACTTCTTTCAATTGCGGTCTTACTCATTTTTATGGTCAGACTAACACACGATGCCATAACATTTTTCAGCTATGGTCTTACCCATTTTAGGCATATAGCCTCCAATCGAACCTATGGCCTAGTCATGATATTTCTTATTTACTTTTCATGTTGCATTCCATCCACTCCTCCATTTCACCAATCCTAACCTTGATGCACGAACACCGTAGTGTCCCCTCTGCAAGGCCTAGAGCTTCACACATCATGGTTTGCACTCAACAATATCTTATGGTGGTATCTAATAGAATCACTCTCTTTTTCTCATTCCTAACTTCGTTTAACCCGTCATTGATCTTCATTTATGTGCTACTATTACAACCATGCAGTATATGCATTTCATAAATGAAATACCATGAAATCATAGTTAATTCATGCTTATTGAACTAACATGACAGATACGATCTTAAACATTCTTAGCATTCCAAGGATGGTGTGCAAAAACTCACCTGATGATTCCCTGCCTCCTCAACTTAGCTTTTCCGAATACCAAAACTTCCATTCTCCTGGCAGTTAAGAATGACAATCAATTCATGGGTTAAACTCAGGATTTTCAGATACATGCAAAATCTCTTAAAATGGTTCTGAGAAACTTTAACTTTGTTTTCTAAATCTTACATACACCAAAGGGCTTAAAACCTTACCACATCATCGGATTTTCTACTTTCCAACTAATTCATCACGATCATCGCCCCATGTAGAGCTTTTCATGACCATTCCTTTCTCAACCAAGGAAGACGAAGAATAGGAAAGAATGAAACAAGATTGAGAAGTCTCCTCAGGAAGTTATTACTCAACTATTTATAACTCCTCTCACATGACCTTCAACCGTATAAAATCCATCCTTTGACAATCATTATGTTTCCCACTAAAGAATTAACTGGTTTGAACCCAACTGAACTCTCCTTAGATTTCATATAAATCTTAAACTGGTTACTATTTCTCCCGATTGTCCAGTAGAGACAACCAACTTTTTGCTTCTTTCAATTTAACCCCTCAATTATTTTTTAAATTTTTTAGTTTAAAGGAATTCGAGTGTGACAACTCTCCCATCTTAAAAAAAATCATCCTCGAAATTTCCTTCAAGTCTCAGTTTAAGAGGTGGACTTAAAGGGACTCTCCCTTATCATTTCCTTTTTGTGACTTATAGAAGAAATTGCCTTTCATCTTGTCAAGAACCTTCAACTTGGCTCTCCTTTCACATTTGCACTTCATACTCGCTCCGCTTGACTCATGGATCTCTTTATGCTTAACGAAATGTAGATACTGAGTCATTAGCAGGCATCTGACCATTCCGACATTAGACTTATTCTAGTCCATAACTTTCCTTAAATCCAAATTCTGGAGAATGCTCTGCAGTGAACACCTCATGTTTGATAGCCTCTTGCCTCAAATTTTGGTAGACAATCCCACGGTTCCTAAATTTATTTATACACTAACCCTGCCTATCTTAATTGGGAAATTCCATTCCTGACACAAGGCAGCTAAGCTCACCTGCGAAGTGTTTTTATTCCTAATCTAGCAAAACACTGGAGCTACTATTCTAATTCCAGAGTTCTACTCCAATAGTAATCATGGTGTACCAATCCTACTCAAATAAGACTATCATTGAATAATCCTATGACTAGTTCTACTTTCATGTACACCGTAGAGGGTGACATTTGGAAGATAGCCCCATCTCAGAAATCTTAAAGGATTCTACCTTCTCCCAATGCCAACAGATGTCCTACCTGTATTGATGTTTTAAACAGTTCCTTAGTTTTCATTAAATCTTTCCATAACTTTCACGCTCTCCTACGATTGTCTAGGGGAACATCACAACCCCTCAAACATTCTACTTGATCATCTTACTTAATATTTGTCACTTTTTTTTTTCCTATCTTTCTTTTTCTTATCAAATTACATTTCTGGTGTGCAATTCCCTTGCTACTTCAACTTTAATATTTCAAAATAATTCCCCTATCCTCTACTTTCCTTACCTGCCTACTAGTTAAATCCTTTATAAAAGGCGCGAACAAGGCAATCATTTCTAGTTTACAAAGACACATCCATCGATTATGACATGGTAGGTTACCCAATATCCCGGGAAATCCATTTTCCCTTCCTTGCTTCTGTTCTTGGGACAAATTAGGGAAAGGGTTGACCAAGCGACACTAATAACTACCTCCTCTTCCCTTGGAGAGCGTGTTTTATCATAGGAGCATATACACTAACTCTATTTTCGGCCAGCCTAGAATATGGAAAAGATCTGTCTCAAAAATCGAGGGAGTCTTTTTCCTCAATCTCCTCGTCCCTCATCGGGACCTTGCTCATTGCAAATCCTTCTGTAACATCATGGAGAGACCACATTAGCATCACTCTTATCTTCGTCTCTCCCCTACTAGGGATTCATCTCCCTTCTTTAACAACCCTGGTGACTTCCTTCCATTATCAGCATGATAGGAAAAATCACTAATTACCCTTCAAAGTGGAAGCAAAGCTAAGCGGGCTATACTACAATGGGCATTCCATTCTTAATTTTAATCGATGATATTTCTCCCAACAAAGTAAAAAAAAATCATGAATTATATATTAAATCTGAAAATGTTATTTTATTATTTTTATTTAAAAAAGATTTTTTTTAAATAATTTTAATATTAATTAGTCATTAGCAAACATCTACTTAAATAATATCGGATTGATACACGCACAAAGTGCCATGATAGAAACATGTCAAACATACAACGAGATTCAATAAACATTTACGTCATAATCCCATTAAAACATAACACATGATTACAAAGGCAGAAAGCACTCAGTAACACAGTTTAGTTAAAATCTATGAAAATAATCGTATATCTATATACACATACTCATGCAAATAGTTAATCACATGCAACAATTAACAACCAGATATTAATAGAGAAATATAAAGAGAACTAAGGTAGCATTCATATTATAAGTCATAAATATATAACTGCACGACATCTTTCCACATAATAAGCAGAATATACAAACATAAAGATAGATATATATTTATTTATTTAGACCTTGTTTAACTTAGAATTTTGTACTTTTTCTGTATGTAGAGATCTTTATGATCTAGGTCAAAGACATACCACTTAACCGTGGATACTAATGTGATTTATTTTTTTAAATAAATTTTATATTTTTGAGAGTTTTTTTTTTTTTTACTTTCGAGATAAATTAATATTCCCACTAAATATTAATATAGTTTTTATTCTATGCAATTTATTCATAAAATCGAAGTCCATGCTAAACAGATCTGAGTTCAAAAATAGCAAAGAAGATTGTTTTGATTGAATGTCAAGGTTTTAGATCACCTAACTCAAAGCATATGTATTAATTTGGTTTGGGCAGATTTTATTTTATTTTTTTTAGTTTTTTGTTGTACAACAAAATCTATTTTTAAACTGAAGTTTTTCAACAATTGATATCAGAGTCAATTTATGTAATATTTATAACATAAACCGGACGCTGAATTTCTCTCTCTCTCAAATTTTGAAAAAGTCGAATGGTCGACACGAGAGCTCGAGGAATCATGCCCTAGTTGGACGTGCAACCAAGCGGTAGCTGGGGCATCAAGCCCAAGTAGGTGTGCGGCACTGTTTGGGCATCGAGCTTAGCCAAGCCGACAACCAGGGCTAGAACAACTGGCCATCGCGCGCAGTTGTGGCAAGGGCACAAAGGGGTACAAGGGCCTCGTGCCCTAGCTACTTGCACAACTTGTAGCAAGTGCCAAGCAGAACCGGGGGAGGTTGGGGTCTCACATTTCAGTCGATTGACTTCTGTACATGTTATCTGACTAAGGGGCCAACAAGAGAACTGGGGCATCACACCCCGGATTACCTAGCGAGCAGTGCTGGGAGTTGCGCACTGTAGGTTTCTACACTGAGCTGACGCAAGAAAATCGACAATAGTCGACAACAGTAGCCAATGAAGATGAAGATTTTGTTCATATTTCATATTTTTTTTGTTCCAAATTTTAGTTTTTGGCTTATAGGTTCCTTTTGGGTAAACTCAAGATGTTTGGCTTTTACCAGAAAGACTCAAAAAATACTTTGAAAAAACATATTATAATTATAATTTTTTTTTCAATGATGAAACTTGGTGGAAATAGTTTTCTTTTTTTTTTTTTGTTAATTTTAATTATGATATGTTAATATTATATGAAATTGAATGTGATTAAATCGAAAATATGTTGATACATATATAATATAAGCATACCATATTTAGGAAAAAAACATTTGTACTTGTCTTCATATTTTAATTATTTATACATAAAAAAACTTAATTTTTAAATATTGAGTGAAGAAATGTCCATAAACAAAATTTACGACGTCCATTAATTGTTTCAATGTGATATATTCAAATATTGATGGAGTATTCTTTTAAATATATAAAAGATTTATATTTGATTATATTAAATTAAAATACTTCAAAAAGTAAAAAGTTAGGTTAACTTGGACTCCAAATAACCAGCAGGTGACCGCCCCCACAAGTCACTCTATTTCCCACACCGTGATTGACGGGCAATCAATCCGACAACGCATTTTTGGAGCAATTTCTTAATAGTTTGATCAAACTCGTAGGACTGTATAATTGATGTACTTTTTATACCCTGATTTTGTATTTTATTTTAGACTTATTTACGTAAAAAAGGCTCATTTCTAAAAGAAATTACGAAAATGGGCTAAATTAAATAATATTTATGGAAAAGGGCCAGTTTTGACAAAACGTGCCTACGTGGCTACTTTTAAGGGGGAAATTTTCAACAAAGCGCGCCTTTGGGGGGAGCGTTTTGTGCCTCGTCAGCAAATCAGGCCTACATGGACATGTTTTGATGACGTGGAACAAAGCGCTCCCCCAGTGGCGCGCTTTACTCCGTGTTTTATATCTAGGGTTATTTGCATGTTTAGTCCTTAGGGTTTTTTAGGGTTTTAGTGTTAAGATTTTTAAGATTTAGGGTTTTAGAGTTTAGAAATTTTATTTAGATTAGGGTTTATGGTATTTAAATAAATTAAGTAAATTAGGGTTTAGGGTTTAAGCTAAATTAAATTAGGATTTTAAATAAATTAAACTAGGTTTTATGTTGTTCAAATTAATTAATTAAATTAGGGTTCTAGGGTTTTAATTAAACCAAATTAGGGTTTTAAATAGGGTTTATGGTTTATGGTGTTTAAATAAATTAGATTTAGGGTTCAGAGTAAATTAAAGTAGGGTTTTAAATAAATTAAACTAAGGTTTATGGTGTTCAAACAAATTAATTAAATTAGGGTTTAGGGTTTTAATTAAATCAAATTAGGGTTTTAAATAGGGTTTAGGGTTTAAAGTGTTTAAATAAGTTAATTAAATTAAGGTTCTAGGGTTTTAAATAAATTAAATTAGGGTTTAAGGTTTAGGGTTAAAATTAATTAAATTAGGGTTTTTTAAAATAACATTGTGATTATTTTTTTTAACAAAATTGACTATTTTGACCCTGAAAAAATAATTTTTTTGAACAAATAGTGTCAAAAACGCTTAGAAAAAGATGCACTGTCAGCAAAATTACAGAAAAAAGCTCCCACGTGGACGCTCTTTTTCTACAGTAGTTCTTGAAAAAATAATTCTGAGGAGACGTTTCTGATCAAATAGTATCAAAAATGCTTCAAGAAGGATGCACTATCAGCAAAATTATAGAAAAAAGCTCCCACGTGGACACTCTTTTTCTACAGTAGTTCATGCTTGGCCTTAGGCTATAAACGAGGCAAATATCATTCTCAGGTTGCATAAGTTACAGCAAGAAAAATTAGAGAGGCTAAGCAGAATAGAAATTGAATATGTATGGTCCCGGAAGGTATTGCAAGAAATTAACAAGGCGAAGGCGCGAGCCAACACCATGCACACAGTGTGTCACGATCGCGACAACCTATGGTTTTGTGTGACGGAGTTTGAAAAACCAAGCCAATGTATTACCGGCGGGCAATATCATGTACACCTAATAAATAGGACTTGCGACTGTGGGACGTTTGACGCACTTCGTTATCCATGCGCTCATGCAATTGAAGCTTGTCAGAATCTCCGTTTGGATCTCATGAGATATGTCGACGAAGTGTACAAAATAAAAAAACATGTACAATGTGTGGAGACGCGTATTCCCACCAGTCCTAGATGAACAACCGTCTGTATCGCTTGCTCCATTTAAGCTGTTACCGGATAGAGAATTGCTTTGCAAACTGAAAGGTCGACCTTGCTCGAGTAGAATACGTAATAATATGGATATCCGAAAGTACGAACCAACAAAATTTGTGTGGATGGTGTAGGAACCCAGGGCATACAATTCGATCATGTCCAAACCGAAATAGTTGATAATTGCTATAATGAAACAATGTTGCATTATTTCTATTACGCCTTATTCAAAAGAACTTATATTTTATTAAAAATATAAAATTAATTACAATTAAAATATTAAAAACAACTTCTTTTTTATTAAATGAAACAATATAGAAACAATGCCTACAAATATATTAAAAAAATCAATGTATATGCCAGTCGGAATCAGTGCCACATGAGGGTGGACGATGTTACACGCTGGATTCCTCCTTAGTTGCCCTAGTGGGGGTTGTGGTTACTCCGGTTGTGGGTGTTGAGAGGATGACCCACCTTGGTAGAATAAAGAATGTGGAGGTGTTTGCATCACCCACGACGGAGGTGTTTGAATCCCATAAGGCAATGGGGAATGGTAATGAGATGATCTCGCCGGCGGTGCCTCGTACGATCCCTCAGTGACGAAGGCCTATAAATCATCGGTTGAGTAGTCGAAGCCATCGGGAAAGGAGATCCACCTGGCCATGCATTCCAACCTACCATAGGACTGGGAAAAGGAAACATATAAGGGTTAGGATACATATAAGGGCTAGGATACGCACCTGGCATAAGCTGAAAGAGTTGTGATGTGGGTGTCGTCGATTGAAGCATTGGACCTAGTGATTGTGTAGGTGCTATTGATTGGCCCGGTGTTGTGTGGCCACTGTTGATGGGCCCGGTGATTGTGTCGCCATTGTTGATGGGCCTAGTGATTTGTCGTCGCTGTTGATGGGCCCGTGCCGTCATCCCATCTCCTTAGATTTAAAGGGCCCCATCGTTCCCTTTCCACACGGATTTGCCGACGCCTCTACTCTTCCAACAGCAAATATGGCTTGCCATGGATCCTAAACCATGGCATGTAATCCGGGGTACAAACTAACTCTGTGACGATGATCAGTTCGCAGTTAGGTATATGATCATACCGGTTTTCCCAAATTTTGATATATTCCGACCAGTATACCGGCCAATTCGTATTCGTTAGCCGTAAATCTATTTTGTGCTTGTAACACCCCTTACCCGTATTCAATGCCGGAATAGGGTACGAGGCATTACCGGAACACATACACTTGTAAACATATTAAACCGAGTCATAAAATTTCATCCAAATTAAAACTTTTCAAATTTTTATCTTTGAGTCTCTAAATAGGGCCTACGAGGCCCAATACATACTTTGGAAGTGGTCCGGGACTAAACCGAGAACTTTGGAAAATATTAGAAAATTTCTTAAAAAAACAGGGGCAAACGCCCGTGACCAAGGCCATGTCCTTCACATAGCCGAGATACACGCCTGTGTGTTAGGCCGTGTGGCATTTCGAATTTTCAAAAATCAAGTGCAGACTTCACACAAGTAAGGCTATTTACCAAGCCCTTTGCCACCCCGAAACACTTATACACTTATACAAATTTGTCATCATACAACATGGTATTATTAAGCATTCAAACATCCACACTAAGACATCCACATACCATTTACAAATCACATTCATCATGCACAACCACACATACAGTTAACTAATCATAGCATATAACTTACTCAACCATTCACATTTAGTATTTGCCACACATAATTATCACACATTCACTCATCCAACCCAAAAAAGCATGCACATCCATGTAATGCTTCATCATAGACTTATAACATAACAAATATTGGCCACATCAAATGGCCTTATACAACAATGACCTTCAATTAGCATAGGCCAATATTCTAGGTTGGCCAACTCATAATAACATGGACACAAATGACCAAGTCCCTATACATGCCATAGACTTAAAAAGCTAGAATAAAAATCATCGATACCAATCCATAGCTTCTTAGCTCTGATGACCTACAACTCGAGCTAGCATCTATGACACTATAGGAAAAAGAAAGAAAAGGGGTAAGCATTATAGCTTAGTAAGTAGGTATGTAAGTAATAAGTGATTTATTAATAGGCTTTTATAAATCTTCACAATATGTTCTGAGTGTAACACCCCTTACCCGTATTCAACGCTGAAATCGGGTACGAGGCATTACCGGACTTATCTCACTTGAACATACAACTTTGGGCTGTAAAATTTCATTTCAACTTAAAACTTTTCATTCACATTCAAAACATCTTTATTATGGGCCTACGAGGTCTTAAACATGCAAACGGAGGGTCTCGAAATCAAACAGGGAACTTTTGTATACTTAGAAAAATTTTACCTTAATAGGGCCACACGCCCGTGTGGATAGGCTGTGTGGTCACACAAACCTATGTCCCTAGCCCATGTGAGATTTATTTTCATTTCAAACCTACAGGGGTTTTCACACGGCCGGACATACGCCCGTGTCCTTGGCCCGTGTTCTCCACACGGCATAGAAACGCCCGTGTCCTCACCCGTGTGTGAAAACCTAGGTATTCTGTTTATGACGTCAACAACCTCATAAGGGGAACACAACCTAAGCACATGCCCGTGTGTCTAGCCCGTGGTTGACACTGACTTGGAACACTAACATACAGGGGACACATGGCCTGGTCACACACCCATAGGACTGACCGTGTGTCACACACGGCCTAGACACACGCCTGTGTGCATACCCGTGTGGACAAGAACGAGGTAATTGCTAAGCTCTTTTTACCACCCTAACTCATACAACAACAATCACATTCAACCATTACTCAATCATCCAGTCATACATCATACACAAACATGAATAACTTCATCTTTTCATATATATAAGGATAATGAGCCATTAAATATGGCCATTTACAAAAGTGTTCATCTTTAAAGGAGCCAACACACTTGGCCAAAACAACAAAACATTTCACTATGTCTAGCCCCTATACAGGCCATACTCAAAATGCTAAGTCTAATATATCGAGATGAGCTGATAGTGTGGATGATCTTCAGATTATCTTTGTATCCCGAACCGGCTCTTTGTCACTATAAAATAAGGAAAAAGAAAGGGAGTATGCTTTAAGCTTAGTAAGTTTACATGTAAACAATATGCATCATAACATATGCTAAACAATTAATAACATTACATACTAAGCAAGAACAATTCACATCTCCATAATGATGCTTACTCATCTCATCTCTTACCACATTACAACCACATAACAATTATATTGCTCACAATTACTTGTACAAATTCCCTGCACTCATCACCACCAAGCAACATGAAACATTTACTTATACAATTTCTCGATGAACCCCTCGAAATGATACTAAGTACCCAGTGGTTTCGCACACGGCCCACTGATAGTTAATAATAGGGTGGTATCTTATTTAGCCCACCAACTAGAATATTTACGGTGGTTTCGCACATTGCCCACCAAATGAGACTATAAATGATGGTATCGCACACAGCCCATCGTGAATAAGTAATAAGGTGGTATCGCACACAGCCCACCAATTAAGTATTACAGACATTTTTCCGCACTAACATATCTATTCCGAGGTTCATACGAGAATTACTCCCTATCTATCAATTTCAAATAATCTCAATCATAACTAATTTCATTCATACATTGCACCAATAAGTAACAACATATGTATTAAAGATGTATCTTTTACACATAAACTTACCTCGGTGCAAAATGTATTATCGACAGTTTAGTCCGTAACCTTGCCTTTTTCCTCAGTCAAGGTTGTTTCCGCACTCTTCTTAATCTATAATAATAAAATTTACTCATTCAATCACTTTATAATTCGTGATACATCAAAATTTCTACTTAGGCAAAAATAACATTTTTGCCCTTATACTTTGGCAAAATTACAATTTGCCCCTAGGCTCGTAAATCATTTTTCATCATATTTTCTCATTAAACAAGCCTATCTGAACATTTATTTCTCTTACAACAACTCACAAAACCAATTATTTCATGCATTTATTACACAACTTCAACCTTTACAATTAAGTCCTATTTAGGTGCTTTCATGATGACACCTTTCACAAAAGTTATTCCTTAACTCACTAACATTCATTTTCTTCCATAAAAACTCATCAAACAACATAAACACTCTCATGGCAAGTACCTAAACTTTCAACCATTTTGCAAATTAGTCCCCTCATTAGCTAGCTTAAGCTTTGGGGGTTCCAAAAGTACAAAAATTATCAAGAAAGACCTCTAAAATCACTTACTTGTAAGAGAAAAGCTTGGCTGAAAGTTTGGACTCCAAAATCCTCTAATTTCCTTTAATTTTCGGTGGTAGAAGAAGCATGAATAATAAAAGATGATATCTTTTTTATTTATCTTATTTTATTCATTTTTTTATCACCTAATTTCACCAAATTTTGACCAAAATTTAATGCTCTGGTCTCTTTGTCTCTATGGCCGACCAACACACCCTTAATGGCCTAATTGCACTTTAAAGTCCTCCAATTTAATATTCAATGGCTATTAGACACCTCTACCTTGTATAATAGAACTTTAGCACTTTATGCGATTTAGTCCTTTTTCACAATTAAGCATACAATTGCTAAGATTAAAAAACCAAAATTTTCATACATCCTTATAAACATGCTATAACATATAAAATAATATCAAAATAATTTTCTTCAACCTCGAATTAGCGGTCCTGAAACCACTGTTCTGACTAGCCTCAAAATCGGTCTGTTACACTGAAGATAATACAATCATAATTGCACATAGTTCCACTATTTATTCATGTTCATCTCAAGCTGTCTACTCGAGTAATAGCCACTAAATTATTTATATCTTGAGCTGCAGAACTCCAAATTAAGATCCAATAATTTTCCCTGAAACTAGGCTCACATAAATTCTTACCATAAAATTTTCAGAATTTTTGGTTTAGCCAATAAGTACAGTTTATTCTTTAAAGTTTCCCTTGTTTTGCTGTCCGACAGTTCCGGCCCCTCTAAACTAAAAATTAATTATCTCATCATACAGAATTTTGATAATGTTTCTGTTTATTTCTCTTGAAATTAGAGTCATTAAGAAATTTAAGCATATATATTATAAACCATAATTATTTTTATACAATTTTTAATGATTTTCCAAAGTTGGAACAGGGGATTCCGAAATCATTCTGACTCTATCTTACAAAAAATTGAATATCACAGGATGTGAAATTCTTTTGTTTAGACCATTTCATTTATGTGAAAATAGACTCATTCAAAATTAATTTCATATCTTATTCAATCTCTAATTCAATTTCCAACATTTTTGGTGATTTTTCAAATTCACACAACTGCTGCTGTCGAAAACTATTTTGTTGCTAAATTTACTCTTTCATAATTTCACTTACTCCATTTCATCTTACCGAAGGTTCGATCAAATATCGAGCACATTGTTCATAAATTTTCTCACTTATACCTGCACTTATTCATCACATAGTCATATTCAATTACACTTAGTCGTTACATGATCACATGTATTTTCACATAGTCAATTTCTCGTTGAACTCATGGGAATAATAACAGATACGCGGTGGCCTGCACATAGTACCACCCTTGTAGCCAAAGCTATCTGGTGCACATAGTAGCCTGCACTTAGTACTACACATGTGACCAAAACCATCACTTACACATAGTGGCCTGCACTTAGTACCACACATGTGATCGAAGCTATCGGGTACGCATAGTAGCCTGCACTTAGTACTACACATGCGACCTATCCGTCTGGTACACGTAGTAGCCTGCACTTAGTACTACACACGTGACCTAAAACCGTCTTGTAGCTCTCTTGTACACATAATGGACTACACTTAGTACCACACATGTGACCTAGCTACCTCATTCGTATCTTTTCTATTCCGAAGGTTCAACCGGGAATTCTCAGTTTTCAACATTTTACCAATCCATCCATAATCAATCACAATTCATAATTTACATCACATAATTACTCCATATTCAACCATATCTTATATAATATAACACAATATTAAAACATAAATAAAAACAATGTATTATTTACATACAAACTTACCTCGGTAGCACAATCGGTGAAAATGACTTATTCGTCAATTTCTCGTTTTTTTCCTAGTTCTAGTTCCAAACCTCGTTTTTCTTGATCTATAATATCACATTTAATTTATTTATTAGTCATATTATTCAATGTGACCCAAAAATTATATTATGAAAAATTATGTTTTTGCCCCTAAAGTTTTACATATTTATAATTTTGCCCCTAGGCTCGTAAAATTGATTTTCATTCAATTTCTTTGTACTTTAAGCCCAGCCGAACCATTTTCATAACTATAATAGCTCACAATTTCCATGAAAACACACTTTTATGACACATTTTATAATTTTTACAAATTAGTCATTTTAGGCATTTTCACCGAAAATCATTTGGTAAAAGTCATTTCTCTAACCATAAACATGCATTTTCTACCATTAAACACAAAAATACACACATATTAATCATGGTTCAAAACCCTACACTTTAACCATATCTCAAATTAGTGGTAGAAATAGATAGATCTTGTTACGAGGATTTTAAAAACGTAAAAATCATTAAAAACGGGGGCTAGAACGGACTTACAATCGAGCTTGGAAGGTTGAAAAACCCTAGCCATGGTTTCCCCTTGTGAAATTCGGCCATGGGGTTGAAGATGGACAAAAATTGGCTTTTAATTTTGTTTTTAATTCATTTTAATTACTAAATGACCAAAATGCCCCTAATTTAAATATTCTATTTCACCTATTTCATGTCAATTTTTGTCCAACAAATTAACCAATGGTCTAATTATCATTTAAGGACCTCAAATTTAAAATTTCATAACAATTGGATACCTCTAACATGTAGAACTCAACTTTTGCACTTTTTACAATTTAGTCCTTTTGACTAAATTGAGTGCCCAAACGTATAAATTTTCGAACGAAATTTTCAAAAATCACTTCATGAAATCATAGACCATAAAAATGTAATAAAAATAAATTTTTCTTGTCGGATTTGTGGTCCAAAAACCACTGTTTCGACTAGGCCCAAAATCGGGCTATTATAGTGCTGTTCATCGAGCACCTTAGGTTCCTCAGAAATCGGTTGTTGGAATCTAAATTGCTGCAACACTCTATCTGTCTGGTGCATCTCGATAATAGCATAGTTGACTAATGGGACCTTAATGTGCCAAATGTTCGGAATGAAAGAATTCTTCCAGAATTACTGCCCGTATTGCTGGATTATCGTATGACGTCCATTGAAACTATATGAACGGGATAAAAATATTAGTTATATACATAATACTAAATACTAAATACTAAATACTAAGTACTAAATATGAAACGACTATTTTATGTATATATATTATTTAATACTTGCTTGCGCTTCTGACCGTTGGTCTAATAGAAGCCGTATATCTTCAAGGGCAATAGGTATCCCAATATAACTCGCCGAATGGTTCCACCTAATTAAATAAATTTTCAGCATAAAATTTTATTTTAAATCTATGGAATAATTGTAAAATCAATTAAAAATTTTACCTCGTTATGAGTGGGAATGTATATGGGTGGTTCACTCGATGACGTAAAAATGGAAAGCAAAATCGAGTCCATGATTGTAGTAGTGATAGACAACCTCCAATTTTAGCTTTATTTGGTTGTGTCGCCCCGCACATCTCCCGGTACAATGTTGGCAACACGGTAGGCCTCCAACTAAGTTCACCAGTTGCTCTAAAATCAACGAATTTCAGCAACCACCTCAGATGTACAAAGTTTCGTGACAAGTCCAACATCAGATAACCTCCAATCATCTCAAGGATGTATGCCCGAGCATATCGTATTCTTTCTAATTCAGTCTAATCATTCCCCGGCTCCAAGAATGTGTCTTGTAACCAGTCCATCTCGATCCGACCTCCGAAAATATTATCCGGAATCACACCCAAAAGATCGTAGCATATGGCTCCCCAATCAGCACATTGAACGGACCTAGTGACTGCAGCTCCATCCACCGGCAATCCTAATTGTAATTGGACGTCCTCCAAAGTTATAGTACACTCTCCGCATGGAAGATGGAATGTGTGTGTCTCCGGTCTCCACCTCTCTATTAACGTGTTGATGAGTTTCGGGTCCAACTTGCACCCCCAACCTATAGTGGCCGCGTGTCAAAAACCCGCTTCCCTCAAGTAATTTTCTATCAACGGTGATGGCTGACCAGACATGTTACAAATATAACATTGTAACACCCGATCTATAGACTGTTATAAAAAAATTATAAAATTAAAATTAATTAAACTTACATAAATGAAAAAAAATATTCAATAATATTCACAAATTAAAATTAATTAAAATTACATAAATGAAAAAATATTAAATAATAATCAAATTTTAAAATAAATCGTTACCATTTTCATTTGTTCGACGGAGATATGTTTATGATCGAGACAAATTAATTCCCCGGTCATTGTTAACACGATCAAATATTTTTGAAATTATAAAAAAATAGTAGTTTTAAAAAATAAAGTAAATAACTAATTATAAAGAGCTTTGAGAAATTTAATGAGAAATTTGAGAGCTTTAAGGAGAAATTGTAGAGATTTTTGAATAATTTTTGAAGAAATTATGTGTGAAATATAAGAAAGGGGGGGTTATAGTTTTTTTTACCGTTGGACCCCCCCAACGGTCAATAAAAATAGTTGTTGGTGCTAGCAAAGCGCACCCCTGGGGGAGTGTTTTATGCCACGCCATCAAAATGCGTCCACGTAGGTGCGATTTGCTGACGTGGCACAAAGCACTCCCCCAAGGGCGTGCTTTGCTAGAAAGTTTCCCCTTAAATGCGGTCACGTAGGCGCATTTTGCCAGAACTGGCCCTTATCCGTAAATATTATTTAATTTGGCCCATTTCCATAATTTCTTTTGGAAATGGGCGTTTTTTGGTAAATAGGTTTTATTTTATGTTATAAATACATTTAGAATATAATTGATTAATTTGTGAACATTTTGATATTCATAACATTGATATTTCTTCGATGTTGTGTATTTATTAATAGTATCCTTTCCCAACATCATCAGATTTAAATCACTTTGGTCTTTGAGGGCACTTGGAAAATAACTATCTAAACCCCACAGGCCACCTTTTCCTTTTGGTCACTCTCAAGATTCAACAAACAACAACTCAATTACAAAAGAAAAAAGTAAATAAGAAAATTCCCAACCCCTTCCCCACCCCGCCAAAAGGAAAAAAAAGTTGAAGTCTCCTCACATTTTTAACATTTCAAATGTATAGGCTCCTTATTTGTTTATTTATAGCCCCTTGAAACTAAGGGCACTGACATTCATATCTTCACTCATACAACCAAATGTGCCATGGACTGGTTTTCTTGGCTCTCAAAAACTGGCCTGGACCCATCCCTTGTCTACGAGTACGCCCTTGCTTTCTCCCACAACGAGCTTGAAGAAGAAGATATAGTTTACTTCAACCATGAGTTTCTTCAAAGCATGGGCATCTCAATAGCTAAACACAGGCTTGAAATTCTCAAGCTCGCTAGGAAAGAGAGAGGGGTGACCCCAAGACCAGTTTCCAGGCTTCTATTGGCAATCAAGAGAACCAAACGGAGCTTAGGCAAGTACATTAGGACATGGGTTCGCCGCCAAGAACACTCGGCTCTTGTTGTGGTTAACCCAAGGAGTCGGTCCGGATATGCTAATAAATGGAAAGGGGCAATGTTGAAGAGAAACAAGAAGCTGATGGTGGGTACACAAGGCAGGCTTTTGCTCACGAACGGGACTCCTTTGCTGGTATCGGGCACTGCTAGAGTTGAGAGCTTTTCAAGTCCTATGGTTTTCGATTACCAGGAGAAAATGGATGGGGAGGATGAAGATGGATATTGGTCAACTGCTGTTGAAGACATCAGGTGGGATACTATGTTTCAGGATTTGAAACCAACTTGAACGAATTATTTCATTTTTAAACTCCTGTTGTTTTCTGTTCAAAGTTCTCCATTATGTTTGATTTCAGTGGTGAGAGATGGGATTTTTTTAGCAGTTCCCACCGGTTTTCTTTTTTTTTTCTTTTTTTTTTTTTTGGTGCTTGTGGTGGGGGAAGATTGATAACTTTTATCCTTATCTTCTTGAGTGGTGTTTCAATCATGAGGTTGTCTCCCCCTGCTTTTTTATCTTTGATAGAAAAAAAGAAAAGAAAAGAAAAAGTAGGAATCAGTCACTTTGGGAAAAAGAAAGACTGAAACAGAGGTATCGAAATAGGCAGAGTAAGAAGCAAGCATTGTATTGTAGTAAATCTTAAAATGATTGTTTTATTGGGTGGTGAAAGTAGAGATACTATACTTTCTAAAATCACCTAAACTTGTACCAGAAAATCTAGAACTAGAATATGACATGCGTTCGTTTCCTTTTTCTTTCTTTTCTTCCAAGTTTTCTTTTATATGACATAGGAAATATTATTACAATTTAAATTATGGGACAGACCATTTTTAAAATGGTAAAGTTAAAAAAGGAGATGTATGGTTAGTGTTTACCATCAAATTTCGCACATATTTTTTCTTAATTTTATATAAAATGATAAAATTATTCTTAAATTAATATTTATTATTTTATTAAAAATATTTTTTTATAATTTAATTGAGTTGAGATTCAATTATAAGTTATATGAATTAAATAAAAAATTATATATATGATAATATAAAAATATAGATAAGAATTCGAATAATAAATAGAAACCATATTTTAAAATAATCGTATAAATCAATTTGATTAAATCATGACTTATTTTCTTCAATTTGGCCTCTTTACAGAATTGAATACTTTTACTACTAAATTATAACTTGGGGATGAATCTCTCAATGTTATTGAACTGTCTTGGGGAAGAGACGGGACAGTATGGTGGAGAATAGTGTTAAAATGTGATGGTTTTTGTATTTGTATAAAAATTTATATTTAATATTTATATTTTAA
The DNA here is from genome assembly GCA_005393395.2 of Gossypium australe. Taxonomy (NCBI): domain Eukaryota; kingdom Viridiplantae; phylum Streptophyta; class Magnoliopsida; order Malvales; family Malvaceae; genus Gossypium; species Gossypium australe. Next base: position 33,469,743 of record CM016615.1, on the reverse strand, counting down.
AAGTTAAAAATTTAGTTAGTGTAGTTTTTTAATTTCAATCGTTTTCATCATTTATAGTTTTTGTTAAAATTTATTTATTTAATATGTTTATATTTCTCAATTATATGACACATCATACGAGGATAATCTAATCAAAATATTAAGTTGATAAATTTTGATAAAAAATACTTGTGATTTTAACAATGGTTAAATATAAAATTAGTACCCAAATTTGTCCTGTAACACCCCTTACCCGTGTTTAATCCCGAAATAGGGTACGAGGCATTACCAGCTCAAACACATGTTAACATATATTTTCGGGTCATATAAGTTCGTTCAAATTTAAAACTTTTCCAACTTCCTCATAACGTCCTTAATATGGGCCTATGAGGCCCAAAACATACTTTAGAAATGGTTCGGTACCATACCAAACACCTTAGAATACTTTGGAAAATGTCACTAAAAACAGGGGCACATGCCCGTGTGGCAAGGGACACGCCCGTATGGGCAAACCGTGTGGTCACACACGCCCATGTCCCTAGCTGTCTGGATTTATTTCTCAATTCGAACCTACAGGGGTTTTCACACGGTCTGGTACACACCCGTGTCCGTGGCCCGTGTCCCTCACACAGCCATGACACGCTCATGTCACCGCCCGTATGTAAAAACCTTGACATTCTATTTCTGACGTCAACAACCTCATATGGTCACACGGCCAAAACACACGCTGATGTCCTTAGACCGTGTGGCGAATTAAATTCCTAAATTCAAGTGCATACTTCACACGGCCTAGGCACATGCCCATGTCCTATGGCCGTGTCTTCCACATGGTTGAGACAAACAACCGTGCCTTAGCCCGTGTGGTTACTACTAGGCATTCTGTTTTGCCAACTTAGGGTACAAGGGAACACACGACTAAACTATACGCCCATGGGGCAGATCGTATGTCACACACGACCTAGATACACGCCCATGTGTCTTCCCGTGTGGACAAAATCATCGCTATTTACCAAGCCATTTTTGCCACCCTTACTTGCACCAACATATGCCACATCAAGCAACCTACCCATTCATGCAATAATATACCAAATACTCAACCATGCAATTTGCACATCCATGAAAAACACCATCATTTTCATATATCAATAACAAATAATAGCCAACATCCATGGCCTTATACAAAATGAATTCATTTTCAAGACAAGCCAACACATTTGGCCAAAACCATATGACACTTAACAAAAACTAAGTCCCTATACATGCCATACCCAAAAAGGATAAATCTAACTATACCAAATGTTCAGTTTGATAGTGTAATCGAGCCTCCGATGTTCTTTGATCCCCTAGTTAGCTTGGCGGCACTATAAGAAAATGGAAAGGAGAAAGAGTAAGCATAAAGCTTAGTAAGTCGCATGTAAATAATTAACAACAAATGCCATGCATTATCATACTTATAACATATTATAGACTCGCACATAATTCTAGAATGAATAAAAACATAACTTACTCGTTTTCACTCTTACTAATCATACAACATAATTCGAGCTTATATCTCATGAATTTCATATAAGTACCTGTATCACTTACAACATGAGCGTAATTTTTCTCACTTTTGGCAGAAGCTCTAAATTACTCGTTGAACCAATTGGAATACCAAAGGATACCCGACAAGTCCCACACAAGAGGGTAAAATACCGATGCCATGTCCCAGACATGGTCTTACACTAGCTTTCATAACGTGGCCGACGCCATGTCCCAAACATGGTCTTACACTAGCACACATATCATCTCCAATGTCATGGCTTGGGTATCCAATTTATTCCTAAAGTTCAACCGGGAGTATATCACATCAACTTTCATCATACATATTCATAGCAATACTCAAACATTTTATGCAATATCAATTGTTTAATGCATAAACACAATATCGCTGCATTATTTACCTACAACTTACCTCGATATACAAAATATGACGACTAATTTGATTTCAGTCCACTAGCTTGGTTTTCCCCCGGTCTAGGTCCGGACTCTATTTTTTTTGATCTATAATGATAAAATTCACTTATTTAATCACCACATTAATCAATACTTTTCAAAATTCCTACTTTGGCAAAATTACCATTTTCCCTAGACTTTCACATAATTACGATTTTGCCCTTAGGCTCGTAAATCGTTTTTCATCAAATTTCCTTATTAACCAAGCCTAGCCGAATCTATTTTAAGCTTATAGCAACTCACAAATCCAATTATTTCACACATTTACCACCTATTTTACAGCCTTTACAAAAAGGTCCTTTTTAGGTGTTTTCATGGAAACTCCTTTCACAAAAGTTGTTTATTTAACAACCAAGTTTCATTCTTCCATAAAAATTCAGCAAACAACACTAATATTCTCATGGAAAAACCCTAGACTCTCAAACATTTTGCAAAGTAGTCCCCTCATTAGCTAGCTTAAGCTACAAGGGTTCCAAAAACACAAAAATTATCAAAGATGACCATTAAAATCACTTACTTGCAAGGGATTAAGTTGCTGAAAAATTCAAGCTTCCTGCTGATATTTTCGGTGGAGAGGATGAAGAGGAAAGGATGATATCATTATTTTTTTCTTTATTCTATTTTATTTCTCCAATTAAGTCACCTAATCCACCAACTTTGACCAATTTTAAAATTTCTTGTCCCCTATGGCCGGCCAACTCTTTTCTAAAGGCCTAACTATTCCAATTTAAGGTTCTATAGCTATTTGACACCTTTAGCCTATAGAACAAAACTTTCGCACTTAATGCGATTTAGTCTTTTTTCCAAAATTAAGCATGCAATCACTAAAATTAAATCACCAAAATTTTCATACACTCATATAATCATGCTATAACACATAAAATAATATTAAAATAATTTTTTTCGACCTTGAAATAGTGGTTTCGAAACCACTGTTCCAACTAGCTCCAAAATCGGGCTGTTACAATTCTCCCCCCTTAGGGATTTTCGTCCCCGAAAATCTTACCAACAAAAGGTTCGGGTATTGGTCTCTCATGGTCTCCTCGGGTTCCCATGTGGCCTCTTCAACCCCATGTCTATGCCATAATACTTTCACTAGTGCTATTCTTTTATTTCTCAATTTCTTGACCTCTCGATATAAAATCTTAACTGGCTCTTCACCATAGATTATGTCTGAACAAATCTCAACCTGTTGGTGAAATCACATGTGATGGGTCATAACGATAACGATGCAACATAGACACATGGAATACGTCGTGGATCTTTTCTAACTTGGATGGAAATGCTAATTGATAGGCTACCGGTCTAATTCTCTCAGTCACCAAATAAGGTCCAATAAAACGTGGACTTAATTTGCCTTTACTACCGAATCTGAGGACTTTCTTCCACGGGGATACTTTCAAAAATACCTTATCACCTACTTGAAACTCAATCTCTTTCCGTTTCAAGTTTGCATAGGATTTCTGTCTATCCAAAGCAGCTTTCAAACAGTCACGAGTCACTTTTACTTCCTCTTCGGTTTCTCTGACTACGCCGACCCCTTGTATCTAATTTTCCTTGAGTTCGGACCAAGACAAAGGCGTTCGACATTTACACCCATATAATGCCTCATAAGGCGCCATTTTCAAACTCGCTTAAAAACTATTATTGTAGGCGAACTCTACCAACGGTAAATATTTTTCCCAACTACCTTAGAACTCAAGAACACATCACCGTAGCATGTCTTCAAGTATCTGGATTACCCTCTCCGATTGGCCGCCGGTTTGTGATCGTGTCCAAACTAACTATGACAACGAATAAGGCAAGTGCACCTATCGTTTTGTAGTATAGTTACGGCAGGACTGGAAATATCGTATCCTCAAGGACCAAGAGTACTAGTAATTACTATCTTTCTATTATTTAGCCTAAGAATTAAGAGAATTGTTGTTTAATCTACAACTAACTAATTACTAAGCTAAAGATGCTAAGACACAGAGAATGAATTGGGGCAATACTTCTGGGAAAACCAATTGATTAAGACAATACCCGAGGAAGAATCCACCTAGACTTCACTCGCTATCTAACTCTGAACCAGACGATTTATTCACTTGACTTGATCCGTAAGATTTCCTAATTTATATTAATACCTCTCTCGAGGCTACTAACGTCTAACCCTAGGTTGATTAATTGAAATCTCTTTCTAATTAAAACCCTTAGAGTTGCATTAACTCGATCTATGGACTCCCATGTTAGGTTTGACCCTAATCCGGCAGATTTTCATCGTCCTATCTCTAGGAGTGCGATCAACTCCGCTTAACTATGCTAGATCTACTCTTAAACAGGGACTTTTGTTCCACTACCTAAGCACATCAATACTTGAATCAATATCCTGAAATATCAAAGCAAGAATTAAGAACACATAATTAAGAACAAATCAAGTATTTATCATATAGTTCAGAAAACAATAACAAGATCTGTCTTAAGTTTCATCCCCCTCAGGTATTTGAGGGGTTTAGTTCGTGTTTATGAAAGAATACATCTCAGAAGAAAGTATAAAGCAAAACATAAGAAAAACCCTAAAACCCCCTGAAGGAAATTGAAGGGAAGATCTTCCCTCTTGAGTATGATTCCGGCTTCTTGAGATGGATCAACTGGCTTTCTTCGAGTAAATCCCACAATTCGGCCCTCTCTGGCTTCGTCCCTCGGCCTCATCCTTTTAGGTTACCCTCTAGGGTGTTTATCTAGGATTTTGGAATGTCTTTCTTTGCCTCTAAGTATCCTTTTCCGAGTGGAATTAAAACAGGTCATGACAGGGACACGCTCGTGTAGCACGCCCGTGTAAATTGAGCCCAGGCCATTTCGGGTCTGCTAAAGTGTTACGATCGTGTGGAAAACTCCAGGCCGTATGGATTTCTTAATTTGGCCCATTTTCTCCGTTTTTGGCCCGCTTCTCGTCCTTTTCATCCTTCGATGCTCTCCTAAGTATAAAACATGAAATTAAAGAATTAGGAGCATCAAATTCCACAATTCAGGGGATAAATCATCCAAAAGTATGCTAAATGTGGGATTAAAATATGTACTTATTACTATTTATCAAATACCCCCACACTTAAGCATTTGCTTGTCCTCAAGCAAAATTCTCAACTCACAATTAAAATGAACTTCCTCAATTCATAATATTCATCAATAGTGTTTCATCATAATTCACAGGTAATTTATACATTGATAATTTAACCAAAAGGGTTCTAAATATTCAAACAATCAAAGTCATAGTTTTTAAAGTACGAAAACATAGGTGTTTCCCCTTACCTAAATAATTACCTTTAATTCAAAATCGACAAGGGTTGACATCCTCACTAGAGATTCACTCAAATCACTCAAAGTGTTTAAGGTTTAAAATTAATCACTAAAAAAGTCGAACATAAAATGTTAATCCCATAGGGTTGCATGAAAATCCAATCTCCACCACTATAGAATGAAATGATACACAGATCAAAAGGTCTTTTAAGGGTTGTAATGGGGCTTTGGTTAAAGGTGTGGATAAAGGCTGAATTAAAAGGGTTAGAATCGAGATTGAATTGACAAATTACCTAACTAGAAGAATAAACTAAAACTCGAATAATTACATCAATTGGAATTTCTTAACACGAGCTTCTTTAAGATTTAGAATTAAACGTATAAGCTCAACTAATACCGAACTAATAATGAGAATACTTCAAATAAATTTTTTTTAGAGCAAATCAAGTAATAATGAAGAATTTAACAACTGAAATGAAAATCATAGTTAAGCTAAGTAATCCGTTCGAATCAGATCTCGACAGAATAGGGGTCAAATTAATTAAAGGGATTTCAACAAAAGGTTTTTAGTTAATATTGAGGGTAAATCAATGAAAGGGTTGTTAGGATCAAAGGGGTTGACTAGGGGTTAATTATAGAGGTAGGCTTTTTGGGAGTAAGTGGGTTAAAACCTAGGTGCCTTTATCATTTCAATATATCAAATCAAAAGTGTGGTCTCAACATGTATAATCGAAGCAAGTTCTAGAATAACAATTCAATGTTGACACACTCATAATAAAAAAAGTGAGCACGAAAGAATGTATGCTTTAAAAGGCTCAAGATCTCACAAAAATGATGGGTTTTTTATATCAACCTTGTAAATTTCAAACTTCAAGGTAATAATTAGATTCAGGTAGACAACCTAACAAAATTTTAATTCTGAAAATAGACTCATCATGCTTGATTCTCTAGTCTCCAAAAGTTTAAAACATCACTGCACAATTACCAATGACTTAATCCAAAACATATCAATAAAAATCATGAATCAAAGGAAATTTTATTCTAATAGTAACATGAGAAAATTATTTAAGAACAAGACATTAATTCAGGGATTTGAGAATAATGCAAAAAGTTAGGAACTTTTCAAAATAAAATTCACCCTCACACTTAAGATGTACATTGCCCTCAATGTACAAAGATATGTATCTAGAGATTAATATCATGAAATCATAAGATATAGGGAGAAGTGAAACTTCCTGAATTTTGGATGGATTCCTTGAGTTGGCAGTGGTCGTGGTGTGGTGATTCCCAAGCAACCTTTAGAACCTAAAATCAAGAAACTAAAATAGAATAGACTAAATTAAGCACAAGAAAAATAAAGAGAAGAGAAATAAAGGAGAAGAGAAAAGAAAAAGAAAAATTAAATGGACTCAAATGTCCATAACTTGTCGGATAAATGAAGTGGTCGGCATGAGCTTATGTAGATCGGTCTTGCACGGGGAGATTTTTGTAGGATTCTTTCGTTTCTTTGACATGAGGATGGTGGTGAGTATGGTGGAGAAGGAAGAAAATTTATGGTGGCTAGGGTTGAGAGAAAATGTTTGGTGGAGAAGATGAATAGTGAAGGGTTTATATAGAAATAGTGGTACACGGGCATGTCGCACGCTCGTGTGACTCTTTTTGAGGCCGTGTGCTTCGAATATTAGGGTTTTGGCACGCCTGGTTTTGCAGCCCACGTCCGTGTGCTATGGACGTGTTGGCCGCACAGCCGTGTCACACGGTCATGCCGAGCTTCATTCGTTTCTCCCACGCCCGTGTCATTATTGCCCACACTCGTGTTAATTCAACAGGTTTGGCCACGGTTTGTAGGCACGGGCGTGTCACACGCCCATGTCATTTTAACAGTATCGACCCTAGTCCAGAAGCACGCCGATGTCATTCTTACCCACGCCCGTGTGCCTTACACAGTTTCAATCATGACCGCATCGCACGATCTCCCCCATGCCGATATGCTTACTCGTGGTGTCCACACGGCCACGGCCACGCCCGTGTGCAAGGCCATGTGGAGGTACAACCTGTTGGAACGCCGGTATCCCATGGTGCAGCAGAATAAAATTAGATCCGGCGATCCAAATCATGGATCCATGTGTGAGGAACGAATCGGGGTGAAATAAAGGTTTCGAAATTACCAAAACTTCAATCTGAGTAGACAGCGACGCCTTGGCAACAAGAGTTTTGATCTACTGTCGAATCAAGCCTCAACCTTTTCCGATGTCGGCCTCTACGTAATCCACCCGGTTTGACTATGAACGGAAGAAATCTCCAAAACTGTTTTGGAGGCTTATTTGCTTGACGGCTGCTAGACCAAACAAGCAATCACTTAGGGTTTTCATCTTTAGTTTTGTCTCCTTTTAATACCTTTTATAATGGGTGCCTTTCTCATTGGGCCTTTTATAATAGGTATCCTCTTAATTGGGCCTTTTATAATTGGTATGTCTTGAATGTATTACAAGATTAAATAAATACAATAAAGTTTTTAACCGAAAATTATAATTACATTAATTATATCTGAAAATTACAATTACATTAATTATAATAAGGATTCCGGTAAACTATATTTATTTAAATTTATATATGAATCAAATTCATATATTAATAAAATTATGTTATCATTATGTGTACAACATCCTTGTACATATAATATGTTCAATATTTGATTGCCCAATTAAATTAATTCTTTAATTAATTTAATTTATGTGACAACCAAGTACAATACCAACTATATTTTATTCCGTTCATTTCAACCATAGGGTGTGACCCTGTAGGTTCTTGCAACGTTAGCAATAATACTGGAACGATTCTATTGTCACAGACAATGAGTGGCATCTAGCAATGCATCATTGCTACCTAAGTTACAAGAAGTCATGATTCGACATAACCTTTCGTGATTAACCTTTCATGCATTAATCCTTAAGTCCTTTATCTCTGGAACGGATACAAGTCATGAGATAGTCACACTTGCATAATCCATCCCATGTTTCTTGATATCTTGAGTAGACTATGATATACAAATTAGTATGACATCTCATATCAACTTATTTGAGCATGGCCATGCATTTCTAGTCTCACTCAATCAAGTGGCCTAAGATATTACTCCTATTATGTAGGAGGGACTTATCCTTTATTGATCAACCATATCCCTCTACATAGATTGTGGTATATCCAACATCAGCCTTTATAGAACAACCTGTTACGGTGTACGTTTGACTGTATCAAAATATACAACTCACGATGCTGGGATAATAATGATCTCAAGTCTGAGGATCATATACATATTAATCACTATGAGTAATGTTGTGACAATTACATAATAATCCAAGAAACATACTCATAGCGGGTCAATCCAATATGTTGTTCTCTAACACACATATTCATGCATTGATTTTGACACTCCATATCAATGACAACTCTTTATCATCAATCAACTACATGTTAGTCTTAATGCATTATTATTGTCCTAGTCAACAATAATACTCGACTAAGGATCTTTTAAGAATAATCATATTATTCTCAGGACATTATTATAAAACAGTTTATCTATACACACAGAAAGAAAAACTGAAATAATAATGACAACGCTTTATATTAATAAACATGGTAAATTAAGTATGTTATTACAACCATCTCATGATTGATCTTTGGGCATACTCTTACACAACCTACACTTAAAACATAAATAAAGGTAAAAGCAAACTAATTAGTATGGTTAGAGCTAAGGTTGCCTCCCAAGAAGCGCTCGTTTAAAGTCTTAAGCTAGACTTACCTCTTATTCGCACATTCATGGTGGTTTGAGGAGTTGAAACTCCTCTCCCCTGCTATCAGTTTTATGACCATTATATAGTTCGAGTTGAGTAGTGTTTACCTTAAAAGTGTCGAATTTAGGATTAGTTACCTTGACTATTCCATATAGGAAGATATTCAGTACCTCAAAAGGGATTTCTTTGTTTGTATCAAGGTTTGAAGTGGCGATCCGAGGGTCTATTTTGTCCAACAATACCTGATCTCTGATCTTAAATTGGTTTGGTTCATCCTTAAGTTTGACATGGTTTTGCTTTGGTTCTGTTTCGTGTGTTCCTAATTTCTCTTTGAAATGCGTCTTGCACTCGTCTAGTTCATCGATCTGAAGCCTTCGTTCTTCATGAGTTATTTCCGTGTTGGCATGAGGTCTAGGATCTAGCTCAGTTGTGTAGTTCCGTGGTGCTTCCTGAAAAGAAGGTTTAATCGAATGGTCATTAATAAAATTTATGTCCTCACATTGATTACTCGATGTCCTAGCCGAATCAAGAGCCTGAAGAGTGATCGTCTCGTCACCTACACAAAGTATGAGTTCACCTGTACCAACATCAATTTTAGTCCTGGCAGTTGCTAAAAAGGGTCTTCCTAAAATTAAAGGAATATTATTGTCCTCATCCATGTCTAAAACGAAAAAGTCTATTGGGAATATGAATTTGTCAATTTTGACTAGTACATTCTCGATTATACCTCTAGGAATTCTAATAGTTTTATCAGCTAATTGAATGCTCATCCTAGTTTGTTTGGGTTTCCCTAGACCTAGTTGTTTAAACATTTTATAAGGCATAGCATTTATGCTTGCACCTAAATCAGCTAAAGCATTATCAACAGATAAACTACCAATTAAGCATGGAATTGTAAAACTCCCTGGATCTTTTAACTTTCGTGGTAGTTTATTTTGCAAAATTGCTGAGCATACTGTGTTTAGTTCCACATGCGACTCCTTGTCTAACTTCTGTTTGGTTGTCAAAAGCTCTTTTAAAAATTTCTTTGAATCTGGCATCTGCGAAAGAGCTTCAAGAAATGGTAAGTTAATATGTAATTTCTTTAGGAGTTTAAGAAATTTACCGAATTGTTCATCTGTGTTGTCTTTCTTCATCACATTGGGGTATGGCACACGAGGTTGGTACTCTTTCATTACCGGTTGTGGCTTATCATGACTTACTTCAACCTTACCTTCCTCTACCACATTCTCTTGCCTCAATTTTGGTTCATCTAACCCTTCACTATCATGAGCGGTTATTGCTTGAAGTTGTTCCTTCAGGTTAGTCTCAGTGTTGCTTGGTAGGCTTCCTTGTGATCGTTCAGAGAATTGCCTAGCAAGTTGCCCTAATTGGTTCTCAATCCCTTGAATCGATGCTTGTTGATTTTTGAGTGTTGTCTCGGTGTTTTGGAAACAGGTTTTTGACACTGGTATAAATTTTTTAGCATCTCCTCAAGGTTCGATTTCTTTTCTTTTGGGTAGGGTTGCTGTTGGAAGCTTGGGAAGGGTTGTTGTCTTTGATTTCCTTGACCACCCCATGAAAAATTGGGGTGGTTCCTCCGACCTGGATTGTAAGTATTACTATAAGGGTTATTTTGAGGTCTAGAATTATTACCCATATAGTGAACTTGATCGTTTTCAGCGCTCGGGTTGTAAGGTGGATATTTTGTATTGCTCATCCGTCCTCCATTCATATCGCACTGCATAACTGGATGTACCTGCGAAGAATCACATAAACCATCAATCGTTTTATGTAACATCTTTACCTGATTTGATAGCATGGTTACTGCGTCGAGGTTGAAAACACTGGCGGCTTTTGTTGGCCTTGTCCATGTGACTTGCCACTGATAGTTATTCAGTGACATCTCTTTAATGAATTCGTAGGCAGCCTCAGGTGTTTTGTTATTCAAGGTTCCGCCGGCGGCTGAATCAATCAACTGCCAAGTTGAGGGGTTTACACCGTTGTAAAAGGTTTGGACTTGTAGCCACAAGGGTAACCCATGGTGTGGGCACCTTCTCAATAGATCCTTGTATCTCTCCCATGCATCATAAAGTGTCTCTAAATCCATCTGTACAAAAGAAGAGATATCATTCCTCAACTTAGCCATTTTAGCTGGTGGAAAATATTTTAACAAAAAATTTTCGGTCATTTGCTCCTATGTAGTGATTGATCCTCATGGTAACAAGTTCAACCACTGTTTAGCTTTGTTCCTCAATGAAAAAGGAAACAACCAAAGACGAATGACATCATCAGAAATGCCATTTATTTTGGAAGTATCACAAAATTCTAGAAAATTTGCCAAGTGATTGTTTGGATCTTCATCCTGCAAACCATCAAACTGAACAAATTGCTGTATCATCTGAATTGTGTTAGGTTTTGGTTCAAAATTATTTGCAGCAATAGCAGACCTAACAATACTTGACTCAGTTCCTGTTAAATTAGGTTTAGCATAATCATACACAGTTCAAGGAGCAGGATTTTGATTCATCGGGTTTGCGGCAACCACAGGAGGTAGCAGATTGTATCAGCCATCTCTGCGGTAGTATTGGTATCGTCCTCTTGCTCTTCTTCTATGTTTTGTAAGCTTCGCCTTATTTCTATTCTATTTCTACGAACGGTACCTTCTATATCGCTGTAAAAAATCAAGGGTCCTGACGGGTTCCTTCTAGTCATAAATTAGAAGAACCTATCAAAAGCAAAGGAAAGAAAAGAAAAATTAGAGAAGTAAAAATAAAAAAATAAATAAAAAATAATAATGGCTAAAGTAATAAAAATCAAGTGTTCTTCATATCTTAGTCCCCGGCAACGGCGCCAAAAACTTGATCGTGTCCAAACTAACTATGACAACGAATAAGGCAAGCGCGCCTATCGTTTGGTAGTATAGCTATGGCAAGACTGGAAATATCACATCTTCAAGGACCAAGAGTACTAGTAATTACTATCTTTCTATTATTTAGCCTAAGAATTAAGAGAATTGTTGTTTAATCTAAAACTAACTAATTACTAAGCTAAAGATGCTAAGACACAGAGAATGAATTGGGGAAATACTTTTGGGCAAACCATTTGATTAAGAAAATACCCGAGGAAGAATCCACCTAGACTTCACTTGTTATCTAACTCTGAACCAGACCATTTATTCACTTGACTTGATCCGTAGGATTCCTTAATTTATATTAATACCTCTCTCGAGGCTACTAACGTCTAACCCTAGGTAGATTAATTGAAATCTCTTTCTAATTAAAACTCCTAGAGTTGCATTAACTCGATCTATGGACTCCCATGTTAGGTTTGACCCTAATCTGGCAGATTTTCGTCGTCCTATCTTTAGGAGTGCGATCAACTCCGCTTAACTATGCTAGATCTGCTCTTAAACAGGGACTTTTGTTCCACTACCTAAGCACATCAATACTTGAATCAATATCCTGAAATATCAAAGCAAGAATTAAGAACAAATCAAGTATTTATCATATAGTTCAGAAAACAATAACAAGATCCGTCTTAAGTTTCATCCCCCTCAGGTATTTGAGGGGTTTAGTTCGTGTTTATGAAAGAATACATCTCAAAAGAAAGTATAAAACAAAACATAAGAAAAACCCTAAAACCCCCTGAAGAAAATTGAAGAGAAGATCTTCCGTCTTGAGTATGATTCCGGCTTCTTGAGATGGATCAACTGGCTTTCTTCGAGTAAATCCCACAATTTGGCCCTCTCTAGCTTTGCCCCTCGGCCTCATCCTTTTAGGTTACCCTCTAGGGTGTTTATCTAGGCTTTTGGAATGTCTTTCTTTTCCTCTAAGTATCCTTTTCCGAGTGGAATTAAAACAGGTCATGGTAGGGACACGCTCGTGTAGCACACCTGTGTAAATTGAGCCCAGGCCGTGTTCGGGTTTGCTAAAGTGGCACGGCCGTGTGGCAAACTCTAGCACGTGTGGATTTCTTAATTTGGCCTATTTTCCCCGTTTTTGGCCTGTTTCTTGGTCTTTTCATCCTCCGATGCTCTCCTAAGTATAAAACATGAAATTAAAGGATTAGGAGCATCAAATTCCACAATTCAGGGGATAAATAATCCAAAAGTATGCTAAATGTGGGATTAAAATATGTATATATTACGGTTTATCAATTTGTTGGTGAAAAGCAGTACTAAAATTCTGTTTCGTCCCCAACGCTTCTTGCAACTTTTTCCAAAACTGTTATGTGAACCTCGTATCTCTATCCGAAATGATCGATACGGGTACCCCGTGAAGTTTCACAATTTCAGAAACATACAAATCGGCCAACTTCTCAACTGGATAATCGGTACACACCGGTATGAAATGAGCCGACTTAGTTAACCTATCAACCACAACCCATAACGCATCCTTCTTTCTTGGCGTCAATGGCAAACCAGACACAAAGTCCATGGTAATACGACCCCATTTCCACTTGAGCACCATCACGGGTTGAAGTAAACCCGAAGGTACTTGGTGTTCGACCTTCACTTGTTGACAAATTAAACACTTAGAGACAAACTCTAAAATGTCTCTTTTCATTCCGACCACTAATACATCTTCTTCAAGTCATTATACATTTTCACACTACCCGGATGGATAGACATACAACTGCTATGTGCCTTATGTAAAATTTTCCAAATAAGCTCTTCGTCTTTGGTACACAAATTCTGTCTCGAAACATTAAACAGCCATCAAAACCAATCCGAAAGTCTGATTTTATGTCCATCTCGCACTGAGTTACTTTAGCTTGCAATCCTTTATCAGCTTTTTGAGCTTTGCAAATCTCTTGCAAAAACATTGGTTTCGCTTTCAGCTCAGCTAAAATTGAATCATCGTCAGTCACAGACAATTGAGTATTCATAGCCCTCAAGGCAAACAATGACTTCCTACTCAAAGTATCGGCGACCACATTCACCTTTCCAGGGTGGTAATCAATTATCAACTCATAATTCTTTATCAGCTCTAACCATCTCTACTGCCGTAGGTTTAACTCCTTTTGAGTCATCAAATACTTTAGACTTTTATGGTTGGTGAATACCCACCATCTCTCACCATACCAATGGTGTCTCCAAATTTTCAGTGCGAACACTATGGCGGCTAACTCTAAGTCGTGAGTCGGATAGTTTTTCTCATGCGACTTCAGTTGTCTCTAAGCATATGCTATTACCTTGCCTTCTTACATGAGCACGCATCCCAATCCATTCAAAGATGCGTCACTATACACTACAAATTCTTTTCCCAGTTCCGGTTGCACTAAAACTGGGGCTTCAGTTAACAATGCTTTTAGTTTCTCAAAACTCTGTTGACACTTCTCTGTCCAATCGAACTTGGCATCTTTCTGTAGTAACCTCGTCATAGGAGTAGCAATCATGGAGAATTCTTTGGCAAACCGTCTGTAGTATCCTGCTAAGCCCAAAAAGCTTCTAATCTCTGACACATTCCTCAGCAGTTTCCACTCAACAATAGCTGAGATCTTACTCGGGTCAACTCTAATTTCATCACCCAACACGATGTCGCCTAAAAATCCAACCTCTTAGAGCCAAAACACACTTTTGCTAAACTTAGCATACAACTTCTTATATCTTAAAGTTTGCAAAACGTTTCTCAAATGCTCTGCGTGCTCACTCTCATCCCGAGAATAAATTAATATGTCATCAATAAAAATAACTACAAACTTATCCAAGTACAGTCGGAAAATACGATTCATTAAGTCCATAAATACGGCAGGAGCATTCGTTAAGCCAAAGGGCATGACTAGGAACTCATAATGGGCATACCTCGTTCGAAATGCAGTTTTGATACGTCTTGCTCCTTAACTCTCAGCTGGTAATAACCGGACCTCAGGTCTATCTTAGAAAACACTGTGGCTCCCTTCAATTGGTCGAACAAATTGTCGATCCTTGGCAAAGGATACTTGTTCTTCATCGTCACCTTGTTGAGCTATCTATAATCTATACATAACCTTATTGAACTGTCATTCTTTTCCACAAAAAGTACGGGATCACCCCACTGAGAATAGCTCGATCTTGCAAAATCCTTATCCGTTAACTCTTGTAGCTGAACCTTCAACTCTTTTAATTCTAACAGTGCCATCCTATATAGGGCAACCGAAATAGGTGCCGTACCAGGACCCAACTCAATACCAAACTCGACTTTCCTAGTGAGAGGCAATCCGGGAAACTCTTCCGAAAACACATCCAAGTACTCACATACCACAGGCACTAACTCAATCTTTACTTCCAACTCTTGGGTATTCAACACAAATGCAAGATAGGACTCATACCCTTTTCTCATGTATTTTTCAACAGTCATAGAAGAAATCAGTACAGGTAAGCCATCCGGTTCACCTGATTCAACCTAAATAATATCCCCATTTTCACTTTTCAATTCAATAAATTTTCTTCCACAATTTACTATCACATCATGAGCAGTTAGCCAATCCATACCAAGAATCCCGTCAAATTCATCAAATGGCAACAACATGAGTTAGCTAGAAAACAATGACCTCTAATTATCAAGGGACAATTTTTATGCACTTGGTCAACTGGCACATGCTTGCCTAATGGATTTGACACTTTTACCACAAATTCGGTAGACTCAACATGCATATTCATGCTAGACACTAATTTCATACAAATATAGGAATGGGTAGACCCCGGGTCAATCAAAGTAACAACAGAGATATCATGAAGAGAAAAAGTACCCGTTATCACATCTGGAGATGATGCCTCTTCACGAGTGCGAATGGCATAAGTCATTGCAGACGCTCGGCTCTTGGACCTCACGGCGGAAATCTCTAGGCGCACCTCTGCTGCTAGCCCCACTTCCTGGGTTCTTTTGTGGTCTACCTTTAGAATGAGCATTACTGGCTCATACATCTTGCTTTCTGTCTTTCTCATCCATCTTAGGACAATTTCAAATGAAGTGGTCTAGTGAACCGCACTTGAAAAAGCCTATTTTGTTTCCTCGGCACTCACTGAAATGTTGTCTACCATACTGCGAACACTCCGGTTTATTTGGTCGAGCATTACCAACAATCGCAATAGAAGTGGTCTGAGCCTTAGAAACCGAGTACTGCTTACTCCTATTTCTATTCGAGAATCCCGCTGAAGCATTTGATCGGGTAGTGAACTCTCTCGGTTTCTTGGACGAGGACTGAAATGATTTTCCCAACTGTCTTTTCTTTGAGTCACAAGACTCGATATCGACTTTCCTTTTCTCCTTAGCCAATTCCTCGGCCTTGCAAGCCCTCTCCACTAGTACAACAAATTCTTTCAGTTCTAAAATACCCACAAACAATCGGATGTCTTCATTCAACCCATCCTCAAACCTCTTACACATGATGGCTTCGGTGGATACACATTCCTAACTGTATTTACTGAGCCTCACGAACTTAAGCTCATACTCGGTTACTGTCATTCGGCCTTGCTTCAATTCTAGAAATTCCTTTCTTTTCTAGTCTATGAACCTCTGACTAATATACTTTTTACGGAACTCTTCTTGAAAGAATTCCCAAGTTATCCTTTCCATTGGTACAACCGACATAAGGGTGTTCCACCATTAGTAGGCCGAGTCTCACAGGAGTGATACCACACACTTCATGCACTCCTCAAGTGTGCAAGACAACTCATCGGATACCTTAATGGTATTTTCTAGCTAGAACTCAACCTTCTCTGGCTCAGCCCCTTCTTTCCAAATCCTATCAACTAGAGGTTTTTCCCTTCTTAACATCTCTACCACTTGGGGAGCTACAGGGGCAGACTGGGGAATTGGAGGGGGTGGAGGAGGTGGACCATTCGGGTTTGCACGAACAAGCTCTGAATACCATACATTCATCATATAGAGGAAGGCTCTGTAGCACCTCTGCCCTGACTTAGTGTCACAGGCCCACCATTGACTGGCGCAGTCCCTTCTACGGGAGCCGGCGCATTACCTTCTACATCATCCGCCACTACTCTGTCGGAATCTATTTACTATATGAAAACACAATTTAAATTGTCAGGAGTCGTCACACTATCATAATTCATATATGGCATGTATAGCTAGACTCTTACACACGCTAGGTTAGTCCAAGAATCGACTAAACCATAATTCTGATATTACTAAATGTAACACCCCTTACCCGTGTTTAATTCCGAAATAGGGTACGAGGCATTACCAACTCAAACACATGTTAACATATATTTCCTGGCCATATCAGTTCGTTCAAATATAAAACTTTTCCAACTTCCTCATGACGTTCTTAATATGGACCTATGAGGCCCAAAACATACTTTAGAAATGGTTTGGTACCATACCAGACACCTTAGAAAACTTTGGAAAATTTCACTAAAAACAGGGGCATACGCCCATGTGGCAAGGGACACACCTGTATGGGCAAACCGTGTGGTCACACACACCCATGTCCCTAGCTATGTGGATTTATTTCTCAATTTGAACATACAGGGGTTTTCACACGGTCTGGTACATGCCCCTGTCCATTGCCCGTGTCCCCCACACGGCCATGACACGCCCGTGTCACCACCCGTATGTAAAAACCTTGACATTCTCTTTCAGACGTCAGCAACCTCATATGGTCAAACGGCCAAAGCACGCGCCCGTGTCCTAAAACCGTATGACAAATTAAATTCCTAAATTTAAGTGCAAACTTCACACGGCCTAGGCACATGCCCATGTCACATGGCCGTCTCTTCCACACGGTTGAGACACACGGCTGTGCCTCAGCCCGTGTAGTTACGACTAGGCATTATGTTTTGCCAACTTAGGGTACAGGGGGACACGCTAAACTACAAGCCAATGGGGCAGACCGTGTGTCACACACGGCCTAGACACATGTCTGTGTGTTTTCCCGTGTGGACAAAATCAATGCTATTTACCAAGCCCTTTTTGCCATCCTTACTTGCACCAACATATGGCACATCAAGCAACTTACTCATTCATGCAATAATATACCAAATACTCAACCATGCAATTTTCACATTCATGAAAAACACCATTATTTTCATATATCAATAAAAAATAATAGCCAACATCCATGACCTTATACAAAATGAATTCATTTTCAAGACAAGACAACACATTTGGCCAAAACCATATGACACTTAACAAAGACTAAGTCCCTATACATGCCATACTCAAAAAGGATAAATCTAACTATACCAAATGTTCAGTTTGATAGTGTGATCGAGCCTGTGATGTTCTTTGATCCCTGAGCTAGCTTAGCGGCACTATAAGAAGATGGAAAGCAGAGAGAGTAAGCATAAAGCTTAGTAAGTCGCATGGAAATAATTAACAACAAATGCCATGCACTATCATACTCATAACATATTATAGACTCGCACATAATTCTAGAATGAATAAAAACATCACTTACTCATTTTCACTCTTACTAATCATACAACATAATTCGAGCTTATATCTCATGAATTTCATATAGATACCTGTATCACTTATAACATGAGCCTAATTTTTCTCACTTTTGGCATAAGCTCTAAATTACCCGTTGAACCAATTGGAATACCAAAGGATACCCGAAAAGCCCCACACAAGAGGGTAAAATGCCGATGTCATGTCCCAGACATAGTCTTACACTGGCTTATATATTGAGGCTGATGCCATGTCCCAGACATGGTCTCACACTAGCTCTCATCTTAATACCGACGCCATGTCCCAGACATGGTCTTACACTAGCTCTCGTATTGTGGCGATGCCATGTCCTAGACATTGTCTTACACTAGCACACATATCATCGTCGATGCCATGTCCCAAACATGGTCTTACACTAGCACACGTATCGTCTCAAATGTCATGGCTTCAGTATCCAATTTATTCCTAAAGTTCAACCGGGAGTATATCACATCAACTTTCATCATATATATTCATAGCAATACTCAAACATTTTATGCAATATCAATTTTTTAATGCATAAACACAATATCGTTGCATTATTTACCTACAACTTACCTCGATATACAAAATATGGCGACTAATTTGATTTTAGTCCACTAGCTTGGTTTTCCCTCGGTCTAGGTTTGGACTCCGTTTTTCTTGATCTATAATGATAAAATTTGCTTATTTAATCACCACATTAATCAATACTTTTCAAAATTCCTACTTTGGCAAAATTACCGTTTTGCCCCAAGACTTTCACATAATTACAATTTTGCCCCTAGGCTCGTAAATCATTTTTCATCAAATTTCCTCATTAACCAAGCCTTGAAGAATCTATTTTAAGCTTATAGCAACTCACAAATCCAATTATTTCACACATTTACCACCTATTTTACAGCCTTTACAAAAAGGTCCTTTTTAGGTGTTTTCATGAAAACTTCTTTCACAAAAGTTGTTTATTTAACAACCAAGTTTCATTTTCTTCCATAAAAATTCAGCAAACAACACTAATATTCTCATGGAAAAACCTTAGACTCTCAACCATTTTGCAAAATAGTCCCCTCATTAGCTAGCTTAAGTTACAAGGGTTCTAAAAACACAAAAATCATTAAAGATGACCATTAAAATCACTTACTTGCCAGGGATTAAGTTGCTGAAAAATTCAAGCTTCCAAAACCCCTATTTTACTGATATTTTCGGTGGAGAGGATGAAGAGGAAAGGATGATATCATCATTTTTTCTTTATTCTATTTTATTTCTCTAATTAAGTCACCTAATCCACCAACTTTGACCAATTTTGAAATTTCTTATCCCCTATGGCCAGCCAACTCTTTCCTAAGGGCCTAATTGCACATTATGGACCTCCAATTTAAGGTTCTATAGCTATTTGAAACCTTTAGCCTATAGAACAAAACTTTCACACTAAATGCGATTTAGTCCTTTTTCCAAAATTAAGCGTGCAATCATTAAAATTAATTCACCAAAATTTTCATGTACTCATATAATCATACTATAAAAATTAAATACTATTAAAATAATTTTCTTCGACCTCAGAAGAGTGGTTCTGAAACCACTATTCCGTCTAGCCCCAAAATTGGGTTGTTACATGTACTTATGTTTTTTTTTGTCCTAGATTGGTACCCGAACTTTTTTCCTGTCAACTAAATCAATATCCGAGTCTAACGGCATTAAATTTGAAGACACATGGCAATGATGATCTCATAATGACATCATCATTGAAAAAATTAAAAATATATTTAAAAATAAAAAGATAAAAAATATTTTTTTTTCTTTTGACTCTTCTCTCATTTTGCACTTTTGATTCTTCTTCTACTATTTTCATTGATTTTAGCAAAAATCCTCAATTTCTTCTTCTTTTTCTTCAACCCAAATTGTTGCCTCCCTTGCCGCTGGTGATTGGCCTCCCTCATCCCAAATCTCAATACTAACTATAGTAAATGACAAGGTTTGAATTTGAAGAATTAGAGAAGAAGAGGCCTCACTTGGATTCTCCTACCATGGCTCGTAATTCCTCCACTTCTCCCAATCACACCAATATGTAATCTCTCTCTCGCACTTCTTTTTTCAAAAAAAAAAAAAAACTTTGTGTTCTCATCTCTCTCCTTATAGTTTTCAAGTCACTGAACCCACACAAAAAATTCACAAATTACAATACCTTTCCCTATTCCATTCATATATAAAAGCAACAACAACAATTCATGTTAATTAACCCATTGCCTTTTTTGTTTATTTTTTTTTAGTCTTAAAATTTGAATTTTCCTTTCAGTGTTTCATTCAAGATTCGCGGGAACAACGTGTGATTTTTATATCTTCTTGTATGGATTGTATTTTTTGGGTTTCAATATTTGATTCAGGTGCGATAATTGTTTCGAAATTAAGGTAAGTGATTGGGTTTTAAATCTAGCTAGGGACTTTGTTTCGATGTGAAAATTAGAGTCTCGATATAGGGAAGGGGGGAAGGAAGATGATAATCAAACAGATGGTTGTCAAAAGATATGCTTTTTTCTTTTATTTTTTATTGGAATAGTTGATCTTCAGGTGATAATTGTCTGCTTTCATATGAGTCTTTTGTTAAGAGATCGTTGATGTTTTATATTTCGTTAAAATTTGATGGTATTGTTGATTCCTTTAGACTTGGCTTTTCTTGTAGATGTGTATTCTTTTTTGGATCCTGAGAAAGTGCAGGAAATAAATCAAAATTTTATATATTTTTTAAATTAAAAGTTAAGGTAAATATGATACTTATAATGTTTATAGTAATTGGGGGGGGGGAAGAAACTTGGGTTGAGGGAAGAAGAAGAAGAGGAATAACAAAAAAATTGGAAGGGGAAAAAGAGTCAAAAGAAAAAAGTTTTTTATTAATATTTTTAGATTATGACATCACCATGATGTCATTTATGCCACGTGTCACAATCTATTTTTACCATGTGTCCTAAACTTAACGGTGTTAGATTCAAGTATCAATTTAGTTCACGAAAAAAAGAGGTCAGGTGCTAATATAGGACAAAAAAAAAAACCATAAGTACCAATCTAGGAAAAGTGAACAAGTTTGGATACTAATTTTGTATTTAACCCTTTTAATAATTGAATTGAGATTAAAAAAGAAGAAGGTAGAACTTAGTTTTTAACTTTTTCAAGTATAGAAAGTAAATATCAAATTTTATCAAAGTAGAAGGATTAACTTCATATTTTAATAGAATATAAATAATGTATCAACCTAGTTCAATACCAATATATCTTCTATCATCTATATATATATTACGAGTTTTCATTCCCTTTGCAATGCATAGACTATTTCTATGCATTAACAAAATATAAGCTTAAAGCTAAATTTGTCTCTTAAACTTTATATATTATTTCAATTTGGTATCTATTTTTTTCCCAGATTAGTACTTAAATTATCATTCTGTTACTAGATTCAACCTTTTATTTGTAACAGTGTTAAAAAAATCTGCTGCCATATGGTGCCCATTAAAATGTGCCACATAGCATATCCAACCATTCAGAATTCGCAACCTGAAAATTAAAATTATTTTAAATAAAAATATTAAATTTAAATTTAAAAATTAGAAAATTATAATATTAAGTATTTAAATATTACAAACACATTTTACTGTGACCATTGTTGACCGATCATTAACCGTCATTGATAACCATTGTTCATGTGGCACTATTAGAATGTGCCACATGTCCTTTTTGTTTTTAAAATTGTATTTATATTATATTGATTAAAAAAAATCATATGTAATATATAAATAATTCAAACAATTTAAGTAATATATTTTTTTTACAAATTTCTAAAATATATAAATATAGATTTTAAAAATTCAAAATAATTAAAAATTATAAAAAATAAAAAAACTATTTAAACTTTCAAAAATTGCAAAAAAAAACCCTTAAATTTTCAAAAATATATATATTCTAGGAAAAACTTAAATTCTTTTGAATTTAGATGTATTGTCTTAAACCTAGATATATTGTTTTAAAATTTTAGAATTCAGAGTTTTTTTTTTAAATTATGAAAATCTTCTAGAAAATACATTTTTGCACTTTTTTAAAATTTAAATACCATTTTGTAATTTTTTTAATTTTTATATATTATTTTGACTTTTTAAAATTGAAATTCATATATTTTATAATTTTATAAAAAGAATATTTTTAATTTTTTTGTATTACTTATATATTAAATATGATTTTTTAACATTTTTAATGAATATTATATATACAATATAAAAAAAGGACATGTGGCGTATTGATCTGCCATAATTTGATAGTTGTTAAATTAACTCTTTTTTTACACTTAAAGAACTTATATTAAGTATTTTTATGATTTATAATAGTTGTTAAATTATTATCTAAGTAGTTAGTTTGTGTATTTTTAGTGTATTTTGTGACCAAAAGGGTAAAACCTTACCTTTTGGTGTCTAACAACTAATTCTACTTTATGCAAGAGGTGACTTAGACCAAAACATGAAACTTTGACATTGCCATTGATGTCGTGACATTAGACCCTTGGTGTCACAACACTGAAGTTGTTCATTAGCTTGGAAGTTGAATTTCAAGAAGTATAACACTGGGTCTTTTGACTCAGTACTCTATAAAGTGATCCAACCTGGTTCGATTTTTCTATTTCCCATAAACTTTAATATTCTATATTAAACAATTTTATCGTCCCTATTTTACCCCGAGAATATTTTTGACGATTTGAACCAGATAAAATTTCAAGAAAATGTTCAATAATTCATAACTCAACATGTTCATTGTGACCGAATGATTTATTTTCATTTTTGGGCTTCAAAACAGCTAAAAAATATAAACTTATTTTTTCGATCATTTTAAGTAATCCATATAAAATTGCAAATGGATCATTTCCATTTTTGGAAACCTACATTCATTTCCAAATGATTCAAATTTTCCATTTCGAAAAAAACCATAATCATTCCTAAATGTTTTCCATTTCTCTTTTCCTATTCATTCTGATCATTTTTATTCAAACTTGTAATTCATTTATGATTTCAACGAGCCAGCGGAGGGATTGGTTGGACATATGTAATTAGGGCTCAAATGATTTATAATTAAATTTTGAATTTTTGCCTATTAATTATTAACTCATTTGGTCACGAAGTCATTCCACTATAGTCTTGTGACTGAGCTCTCCCCAACGACATGCCATTACGAAAGCAACTACTCAGTGCTCGTCTAATGACTTTATCATAAGTGTGTTACCCTCACATGATATCCTTGATCACTTTGGGATAAAAATGATCCTATTTTATCTCATGGTAACCATTACATTTTCCTTCATGAAAAGTCAATTACTATCAAATAGTAATTAAGTCATTCATCACGAAGAAGAAAGACCTATAGCCATGTGTACTTTTCATCAACCATGTAATGCCAATGAGAGGATATCATTTACCCATGTCTCGGGCTATGAATTCTACTATTGTGAATGACGCTACATACTGCAAAAGTCGTACACCCAACTCACTAACTTTCGGTTTCTTATCTATTTGAACTCATGCTTTTACTTACATTAAAGTGTACGGGTCATGCATACATAGTTCGTCATCCACTCAAGATTTAGGTATGCCATCCTATTTATGTCACAAGTGAATAAATCCATAAACAAATTCAAGATCTATTCCGCTTGGGTCCTATCCGATGTACTATCAGTCCAGTTAGTCACATCTATGTCTCTATCTTCTGGGAGTCATCTACTCCGATGCCCAAGACAAGGCATCTCCCCAATTTGGACTTGATAGATGACATATTTTTCTTTCAATCTATTTTCTCATTTTCAATTAGAAAAAGGACATGTTTAGGTTTGTCTACTAATAAAAGTTGTCTTTTCGTATAACAATCCGTCCACGTAATGCCGCTTAGTATTAGTTAAACATTAGACAACCAATGAGCAACATCTGCTTCCATTTTTCTTTGCATGCAAAAACCATTTGAGGAAAATAATACAAAATATATTAATTGAAATCAATGGATTTATTTTATTAATCAATCTGTTCGAAAAAATTTACAAGTGTACTTAGACGAAAATACTACACTTAGGTCAATAAATCCAACAGTCTCCCACTTGCCCTAGTGAAGTAGATCAATCATGTTTTGCATTCTTGTGTCCTTCCATATGTTTCCCAAAGAGCTCCCTAGCTAGTAGAGTCTTGGCAAAACAAATCCCCAGGGTTTGTGTAACAACCCGTTTTCAGTGAAATCAGAATAGTAGTTTTGGGACCACAAATCTGACGAGTAAATTTTAATTTTATTATTTTTTTAATGTCTATGGAATATTAGTAAGGTCGTATAAAAATTTTGTTAAGAAATTTTTGCATTTGCATGCTTAATTAAGTGAAAAGGACTAATCATAAAAGGTGCAAAAGTAGAGTTCTATAATTTAAAGGTATCAATTAGCTATGAAATTCTAAAGTAAGAGGATTTATATGGTAATTAGACCGTTATTATTATTAGTGGACAAAGATGGGCAAGAAATTGATGTTTTAATTATTTTAAACTAAAGGTTAATAAAGTAATTTAATAAATAAATAAAATAAAATAGCCTAAAATGAAGATATCATCTTCTTTAGTTATATGTTCCACCGAAAATAGGTTAAGGAAACTCCATTGAAGGAGCTTGAACATTCGGCCAAGTTCATCTTGTAACAGCTCGTTTTTCAATGGTGTAGGATGGTTTTGGGGTCACAAATCCAATGAGTAAGTTTGTAAATATTATTATTTAATATTTACGAGTCAAAGATGGTTTTAGAAAGGTCTTTTATATGGTAATTTATTTTATATAAATGATTAATTAAGTTCAAGTGGTATGACCCTAATGTCAAATAGTTTTAGAAAATGAGGTATCGGGCCCTTGTTTCTATAAACCGAGCCGTAAATATTTTTATAAATGTCTACAGAGTGTTATTAAGGTTTTATTACAGTTTCGTTGAGAAATTTTAATGTTTCGATAGTTAATTAATTATAAAGGACTAAATCGTAAAGGATGTAAACTTTGATCACTATTTGATTTGAGTGATTAAATGACTTATTGAATAAAGTGAAAGGGACTTAAATGGTAATTAAACCATTTGAAGAGTTAGTGGACAAATATGGACATGAATTTTGTATTTTATTTAATCATTAACCAAGGTTAAAATGGCAATTTGGTATATTAAATTAAAATAAAATAAAAACAAAATGTTAATTTATTATCATCTTTTTGGTCTCTTCTTCAACAACCGAATATCCATGGATTTAGGGATGAAGCTTTCGACCATGGTGAAATTTCATGCATGGTATGTGATTTTTGCCCTGTTTTTATTAATTTTTATGTTTTTGAGATCGTTGCAACTAGATCCTGCTAGCCTGTACCTTCATTTTTGAATCTGTTAAAGATTTTGAATGTTTTCATTGATAAATATTTGTGATTTTAGATGTTAAATGATGAATTTGAAATGTTGTTTGATATTTAAAAGTATTTTGTTAAGTAAATTTGATGAATTTACCGATTAAGGACTAAATTGTTGAAATAGTAAAAATACAAGGATCTGATGTGAAATTATTACAAATGTGGGCTGTTTTGGGTTCCATGAATATTCGGCTGATATGAATTTGCAATGAAAATGGTTAAAATGCATGCTTTAGGCTTAGAGACTAAATTAAATAAAAGCAAAATGTTAGGGATAAATTTATAAAAATGTCAAAAATGATTAAATTGCATAAAACATGTTGTTTTACTATCTAAATTAATAAATTGAATGAAATTATTAATTTACATCAAGATTGAGTGGAAAATCGAGGAGAATGAAAAATTACCAAAAAGCCCCTGTACTTTGATACTTCTGTATTTTAGCCAAGTAAGTTCGTATGAACTAAAATCACTTAAATGTTGATTAAATTGAATGTTTAATACGTGGTTCTATTGTGGTAGAATCAATATATATATGTTGTTATGCAATTTATCATGTAATGAAACGATGGAAATCCAACGACGTTTTGACAACTATCGAGCCCCTTTTGAACCTTAGGAATTCGTAGGATAAAAATGACATGTCATTAGGGTTTCCATGTTTCAGGTGCTGGTCTTGAATGTCCTACCGATGGCTGAGGTCTGGCATGTGTCGTGGATGCTCCACAGCTTGTGTGAGCAGCATCGTGTAGCTTACATTCCGACCCACAGCTCGTGTGAACAAGCCCATTTCATAGCTCGTGTGAGTAACAATGTAAAAGAAAGGAAAGGTTATGATTATATGTTTAGCACACTTTGTGTGAGCTATCCCTTGTATCCGATGATATTCTAAACGATTCAACGGGCATGAGAAAAGAAAGGAAATGTATGTGTTCAATATGAAACAAGACACGTATTTATGAAGTACATTGAAATGGTGAGATACATGAAAAGCATGATATGTTATGATGGATGATAATCCAATTGAATCATGCTCAAGTATAATGGTTATCCATGTTAAATTCATATGAGTTATGTTTAAATGAATGAACATGTGATATTGATGTGCTTAGGCTTGTGCCAAGCTTGTGGTTATGATTGATGTTTATGCTTAGACATGTACTATGCATATTAAATGGGTAAGAAAAAGGGAATGAAATGGTAAGTTCATAATTGGGATGTATTATGATGTTATAAAAGTTTTGATGTGATAAATGATGTACTTATATATGAGATGTCTATTTATACTATGGAAGAATTTACCTATATCATGGATAAATACACTAATTCGTGAAATGATAATGTTGATTTGGCTTATGCTAAGCAGTCGAATTGGAAAGGAAAGTAAGTAAATAGAATGATTCATAATCTATTGAAAAGGTTGATGATTATGTATTACGACTTATAAATCCCAATATGTTATATATGAAAAGTATATGCAACAATAATGAACTTACTCATTTGTGAGTTGATGATTATATAGATTTATGAATCTTATGGCATTGGTATAGGTTTATGTTTATCTATAAGTTTATTATTGAAATGGAATATTATGTTTATGGTTTATACGAGCTTACTAAACATCCATTGCTTACGTAGTTATATTTCTCTTACTTTGCAAATTATCGGAAGCTCGATCGGGTTGAAAGCTCGTCGGATATCTATCACACTATCCACCGATTATATTGGTAGGTTTTGATATTTTGATCAAGATTATAATGGTATGTATAGGTGGACTTATGGCTTATAATAGTTGTTGAGTTTGGCATGTATATGTCATTTTGGTTGATGTAACCTTGGTACTTTTGATGCCTTATTGATGTGTGTCATTTTGACAATGTGTTAATGCATGTTTGAGTGGCCAAAATGCTAATCAATGAATTGACCTCAACATGGTCAAGTTATGGTATGTTTTGGAAAGGTTTTGAATGGATGTACATGATTGAAATATGGTTTGTATATATGTTGGTTGTTGGAACCATTTGGAAATGGCTAGATTTGTGTTATTTAGATGGTTTTGATGCATGTGAGAAATGGTATAAATGGTAAGGTTATTTTGATATGGCATGATTCCAATATGGTATGGTTAAATATGCATGTTTTAAGTATGTTTTAAGGCTTGATTGTATGTGCAAATGGCTTGTAGGTGTGTGCTTGAATTGGGTGAAAGAAATGGCTTGAATTTGGTTTATTTATTGTCCACATAGCCTAAGACACGGGCGTGTGTATCAGCCATGTGTGAGTCACTATAACACCCCTTACCCGTATTTGACACCGAAATAGGGTACGAGGCATTACCGGATTTATTCACAAGCAAACATTCAAAACCGAGACATGAATTTCCACTCAATTTTAAAACTTTTCATATCGTCCCTAAAACGAGCATACGAGGCCTAAAACATGCATCGGTAGTGGTTTGGGACTAAACCGAGAACTTTGGAAACTTTTGAGAAACTTAGAAATTTTTTCATGTAAAAGGGGTCACACGCCCGTGTGGGTTTGGGGCATGCCCGTGTAACCCTAAGACATGCCTGTGCTTCAGGCCGTGTTCAAATTAGGGGGCTTTCTGTTTATTACGTCATCATCAAATTGAGGTCACATGGCCAAGTCACACGCCCGTGTGCTTAGGCCGTGTGATCGATTAAATTTTCATAATTTTTCATAAAATAGGTACAGACTTCACACAGCTAGAGCACACGCTCGTGTAGTACACACGGTTGAGACGCACGCCCGTGTCTCTGCCCGTGTGCTATATTCTGGACATTTTGTTTTACATCAATTAAGGTGCAGAGGACACACGGCCAGAACACATGCCTGTGGGGCTGACCGTGTGTCACAAACGGCCTAGGTACATGCCCGTGTGTCTACCCGTGTGGACAAAAACAAGGCTATTTACTAAGCCATTTTGTCACCCTTCCATACACATTCCTACACAACAAAACATAGCACCAATCCAAACACATACACTCAACCAAATCAGCCATATCATTCATATGCTATTTTCTATCACATACAACATCACCTACTTATCAACTCAAACCATGCAAATTCTCACATTCCATGAAAGACATCATCATATGCATATATAACTAAACCAATATTAGCCAATTCTAATGGCCACTTTCAAAATGAATTATCCACCATACTTAACACTTAAGAAT
The DNA here is from genome assembly GCA_005393395.2 of Gossypium australe. NCBI lineage: Eukaryota > Viridiplantae > Streptophyta > Magnoliopsida > Malvales > Malvaceae > Gossypium > Gossypium australe. Next base: position 33,440,669 of record CM016615.1, on the reverse strand, counting down.
TTGGACATACCTTAGCATCATACATGCACCATTTGAACATCCTTAGCCACTCCAATGGCTAAGTCACAAAATATTACTTACAAGCCTTCAGCTAAACCAAGTAGCTTATACATGACATTATACCAAAATGAATCATTTAGCTATACCAAAAAGGAGATTTGTGGATAGTGTGATCTTGGTCCAACCGAATCCTCCAACCTTTGCGAGCCTTAGGAGCACTATAAAACAAGGAAAAGTAAAACGGGGTAAGCATTTTCATGCTTAGTAAGTTCGCATAATAGAAAGAAACTTACCGGTTATAATTATTCAAATAAGCATATATGTATGCATTCATTCCATCAATATTTTGACAAGTTACCTAAATACATTCACTCATTAAACAAGTTAGTCATCAAAGTCTTCATATTAATCAAGTAAACATAAATGAACTCATCATGCAATATTCTTTCAAGTCATTACCATTTGATCACACAATTTCCATTCCATGTCAAGAGTTCAATGTCCATTGAATTATTAAAATTTCGATGGATGCTCAAGTAGTACACTAAAGGTGTACGATTCATTAATCCCTCAATTCTCATTCAAGGATATCCCTTAGGGCACTTAGTCATGGGATACACCCTCGAGTCACATGTCGTGTAACAGGATTACCAATCTAGGCTAAATGCTCTATATAACGTGTGCTCATAAGAGCTTAAGTAAGGTTACCAGTCCAGGCTAAGCCCAAATCATAACGTTTACTCGAAAGGTTTCATGTCAGGATTACTTATCCGGGCTAAATCCTTTATATGACAAGATCGATAGAATTACTCGTCCGAGCTAAATCTCGTGCACAACAAGTATAGGACCCCATTCATTTTGAGAAAGCACATCCACCCATGGGCATTCAATATTCAATCGGGACTTAACCTCTTTTCACCATTTCAAGCATGTAATTATTTTTTTATGTTGAAATTAATTAATACACATCAATATAAATTACATTACATACAATACAACACTCAACTAACATAATTACCTGCTCGTTTAGGTTACACGAACTTTGCTTGAGAATGGTTCATATTTGGAACTCAACTAATCCGAGACTTTTCGTTTTCCTTGATCTAGTTCTGTAACAGGTTGTTCTGGGTCTATATAAGCAACTTTGACTATCAATTCATCATTTTACACATACATTTACATTAAATTGCATCCTAGACAAAATTACTATTTTGTCCCCAACTTTTTGACATTTTACATTTTAGTCCCTAGGCTCGTAAAATAAAATATGTTCTATTTCTTGGTAACCCAAGCCTAGCCAAACCATTTTCATGCTTATAGCAGTCCATCTTTTCCATTAAATTTGATTTTTACTATCCATTTTATAACTTTTTACAATGAAGTCCTTTTTACGCATTTTTATCAAAAATCACCTAGTAAAAGTTGTTTATCACACACAAAACATGCATAATCTACCATTAAACATCAAAAAACACATATGTCTAACAAGGGTCAAACCCTAGACATCAACCACATCTTAAATTAGTGGTAGAAATAGGTCATTTGGATGATAACGACTTCAAACACGTAAAGAGCATTAAAAACGGGGCTGGGATCTACTTACAATCAAGCTTGAAAGATGAAAAAACCCTAAATATGGTGTTCTCCCAAAATTTCGGCCAAGGCTGAAGAAAGATGAGCAAAATCCCTTATTTTCCCTTTTTATTCTTTTATTTACCGAATGACCAAAATGCCATTCACTTAAAACTTTAAAATTTCATCTCACCATGTCCATTTTTGTCCACTAACTTAACAAATGGTCTAATTACCATCTAAGGACCTTCAATTTAAAATTTCATAGATATTAGACACCGCTAGCATGTAGAACTCAACTTTTGCACTTTTTACAATTTAGTCCTTTTTACTAAATTGAGTGCCCAAACGTCAAAATTTTCGAACGAATTTTTGGCAAAATCATTTTGTAAAACTGTAGACCATAGAAATGCAATAAAAAATGAATTTTACTACGTCAGATTTGTGGTCCTGAACCCATTGTTCTGACTAGGCCCAAAATCGAGCTGTTACATCTCTCCTCTCTTAAGGATTTTCGTTCCTGTAACACCCCAAACCCGGTCTATGCGTTAAGACCAGATTTAGAATGCCACACAAGTCAATCAAACCTCAATTCAGCTAATGATTTTAAGAAAACATAACTTCAAAACCATTTTGAGATGGAGTTTAACAAAAACCGAGTTTAATTTGAAATCCATGATTTTAAAACGTAAGAGTTTATAAATTCATCTTTAGAGAAATAATTGGTTAAAATCTTAAATAATTGGTTGAAATAAATTTATAAAAGAGTTTTCACAAAAATTTTACGAGTAAGCGATATTTAAGAAAAACCCCCTTTTTAGACGCAAGTTTAAGAAAACATTTATAAAAATTAAACAGCCCCAATTAAGTAACTAAAACATATTAAAATCCATCCACGAATAAAAATCCATAAAATAATACCAGAGGCCTTATTACATCGCAATTGAAATAGTACTTAAATAAAAATATTTAAAAGAAGTTCAAAGTTTTTATAACTCATCATTCGTAGTATGGCCTCCACACGAAGTCATCCCCGGCCCAAGCCTCCATCAATTATCATTACCTGAGAAGGGTAAGAAAACGGGGTGAGTTACTTAGAACTCAGTGTGTAACCCACTTACCGTGTCCACTGGGCTAGAATCATTAAGCATATAATTGGGCTTGAGCCCATTTACAAATGTGCAATATATATATATAAATAAAATATAAAATGCATGTGATATGCAATTCCCAACCAAGCCTAATTTCCATCCGCTACACACCACCCGTACCAGCCATCACACCTGTGGGGATCAAGTCAACCCACCCCACCAACACACCAATCGCAGGCATAAAGCCATTTAAAATGTTTGTGGCAGAGCCACCGAACTAGATTGTGACAGAGTCACCGAACTAGATTGTGACAGAGTCACCGAACTAGATTGTGGCAGAGCCACCGAACTAGATTGTGGCAGAGCCACCGAACTGGATTGTGACAGAGTCACCGAACTAGATTGTGGCAGAGCCACCAGCACTTCTCTTCAATTTTATCCCAACCCATGCAATCATGTATATACAATCATAACAAAATCCATATGATGATTTCAACATAAGGCCCATATTACAAGTTGGCCCATTAACAAAATAGCAATGTGGCCCATTAATCGATCTAGCAATTTGGCCCACTATTCGATCTAGCAATCTGGCCCATTATTCAATCTAGCAATTCGGCCCATTATTCACATGAGGCCCAATATTTCACTTTTTAACAATTTAGCCCATTGAGGGCAATTCAGTAATTTCCACGATTTAAAAAAAATACCGATTTCATGCATTTACACAAAAAGTGTTATCATATCGTATTTTTCCAATTTTACCAATTTTACGATTTTTATTCATGTATTTACGGTCATAACATCCAACTCATGTGATAAGTGTGAATTTACACACCTGATTACGGTGAGAACTACACTTTCCCGCTCGTCAATACCCTCGGAATCTCGAATGACAACTATTTGTCGGTTCTCCCCGGTTGACGGTTCACAACCCGATGGGAAATCCCGAACCGCTAATGGCTCCGAACTACGAACAACTTCGAATAATCGATTTTCCTCAGATGAGGGTCCATAACCCGGTGGAAAGTCTTGAATTGCTGAAACAGCCCTTCGCTTGAATCTGGGGGGAATAGCGAAACCGCCCCTCTTCCGATCACTATTAACCACTCTTTTCGACCCTATCTTGTTTGCCTCCATTGATAAAGGATTATTAGTCCTAACAATATATCGGAAATTTTAATACTAATGGCTTAAAAGGGCGAACTCGACTTACCTTAAAATCCCGAGTGATTTCCAAAGGATTCCTATATAAAAACTTTCGGTTATAACAATCCCAATGATAGTCATTGATAAAAACAAGGGTGATCAAGAATCCTTGAAGAGTTCCTTCTTACCTTGATAGATATGATCCGAACTTGAATAACTTCAAGATGACTTTGACAAGATGGTGATTCGGCCCTCCACTATTTCACTAAAATATAACGAAAGGAAACATTTAATAGAATGGACGATTATCGATTTAAAGGCTCTTCCTAGGCCATCCTATAGATTCGGCCAAGGTGACCAAATAACAAAAGAAATCAAAGAAAAAAATAAAAAAATGATTCTTACCAGTTGTCCAAACTTAATGGAAGAAATGATTGAGAATAAGGTCAATGAGGAAAAAGAGATTCGGCTATGATTTAATGGATAGGGAAAATAATTTCGGCTATGGGGATGGTCACAAGCATTCGGCCATGGAAGGAAAATGAAAGAAGAATGTGTTTGAATGATAAGTAAAATGGAGAGGAAAAGAGAATAGGGAGAAGAGAAAAGAGAGGAGTTTAGGAACAAATATGCATTCGGCAATGGGGAAAAAGAAGGAAAAAGAAATGGCTTTTTGTGTTGATAATTTCGGCACTAGGAGAGAAATACAAGATGAAACACTTGAGGGGTTTTGCAAAAATGACCAAATGGTCAAAAAGAATGACCAAAAGATACAATGCAAAGATTGCTTTCTCCTAACACAAGCACATTCGGCCAAGAGAGGAAAGGATGAAAGAAAGATGTTTTTGGGAGAGCAAAAATGACCAAATGAAAATTCTATCAAGCTACCAAACTTTACCCAAAACTTTCCACCAAAATTCGGCTCCCCCTTTAGTCCACAAAGCCGTCCAAGTTCATGGACAAGTAGGCCATTCAAATGTTTCCAAAACATAACCCTTGGAATATGCCTTGTGTCCCCCCTACCTTCCATAAGCTTAGGATTTCTTTCCCCAAATTCTAAGCTTACCTTAACCAATAGTCACCTTGCCATAAAAGAAATAGTCCAACCTTACCATAAGTAAGGCTTGACCGAAACATGCTATATAGGTGCAAAAATAAAAGTCACTAACATGCTATACATGGGATTCGAACCTCTCCCCTCAAGCAACACTCATGGCGCCAACTCCACCTTGCTACTAGCTCATCTTTTGCTAGTTTTTGACACTTAATTACCTTAAGCATCAGGGTCACTTGTTCCACTTCAATAAAATACTCATTACTAAAATTTATTCTAATTCCGAGTAAATCCCGTGCCTTCTCAAGACTATATTAAGCACACAAATTTAATCATTTACAAGCTAAGCACCAAAAACATGCAACATATCGATACTCAAATTTTTAGGATGTTACAGTTCCCAAAAATTTTACCAGAAAATAGGTTTGGGTACTATTTTCACATAGCTTCCTTAGGTTCCCAAGTAGCCTCTTCCAAACCATGTATTTGCCCCAAAACTTTTACTAGGGCTATACTTTTATTTCTCAACTGTTTAACTTTTCGAGCCAAAATCTTGATCGATTCTTCACCATAAGTCATATCCGGTCTAATTTCAACCTCTAAGGGTGAAATCGCATATGAAGGGTCAGATCGATACCGCCATAGACACATGAAACACATCATGGATCTTTTCCAACTCCGTTGGTAAAGCCAACCGATATGCTACTGGTCCGATTCTTTTAATCACCTCATATGGCCCAATAAAACGTGGACTCAACTTGCCTTTCCGGCCAAATCTGAGAACTTTCTTCCATGGAGATACTTTTAAAAACACTTTATCCCCAATTTGAAACTCAATCTTTTCTTTTCAAATCCGCAATGACTTTTGTCTGTTAGAAGCCGCTTTCAAACTATCACGAATTACTTTCACCTTTTCTTCGGTTTCTCTAACTAAGTCAACCCCGTGAATTTGTTTCTCGCTAAGCTCTATCCAATACAGAGGAGTTCAGCACTTACGGCCATACGCTTCATACGGTGCCATCTTTATGCTTGACTGAAAACTGTTGTTGTAGGCAAATTCAACCAACAGTAGATATTTCTCCCAACCACCTTGGAACTCTAGAACAGAACATCGAAGCATGTCCTCAAGAATCTAAATTACCCTTTTGGAATGACTGTCAGTTTGCGGATGGAAAGCAGTACTAAAATTTAACTTCGTACCTAAAGCTTCTTGCAACTTCTTCCAAAATTGCGAAGTGAATCTCGGATCTCCATCCTAAATAATTGATATAGGCACCCTGTGCAATCTTACATTCTCAGCAATTACAATTCAGCTAACTTATCAAGCGAGTAGTCAGTACGTACCAGTATAAAATAAGCCGACTTCGTCAATCTATCAATAACGACCCATACGACATCTTTCTTTTTCAGGGTCAAAGGGAAACCCGTTACAAAGTCCATTTTGATTCTATCCCATTTTCACTCGGAAACCATCACTGGCTGAAGCAGACCTGAAGGTACTTGGTGTTTGGCTTTCACTTGCTGGCAAATCAAACATTTTGAAACAGACTCAGAGACATCTCTTTTCATACCCGACCACTAATACATTTTCTTCAAGTCATTATACATTTTCGTGCTACCCAGATGAATGGATAAACAACCACTGTGTGCCTCTTAAGAATCTTCTGAATAAGTTTGTCACCTTTTGTCATAGAAATCCTATCTCAGAACATCAAACAGTCATCGAATTCGATACGAAAATCTGAGTTATTGCCCGATTCACACAGAGCTCTCTTAGCTTGCAATTCACTATCACACTTCTGGGCTTCGCAAATCTATTGAAGAAACATTGGTCTAGCTCTCAATTCGGCTAGAATCGAACCATGATCCAATAAAGTCAGCCTCGTGTTCATTTCTCTCAAGTTAAACAAGGATTTCCTACTCAGGGCATCTGCGATTACATTCGCCTTACCCGGGTGATAATCAATCACCAACTCATAGTCTTCCAATAACTCAAGCCATCTTCGTTTCTGCAAGTTTAAGTCTTTTCGAGTCATCAAATATTTCAAACTCTTATGATCAGTAAAAACATGGCATTTCTTGTAACAACCTGATTTAGGGGCTAGTCAGAATAGCGATTTCGGAACCACTAATCCGAGGTCGGAGAAATTTTTTTATATAATTGTTTATGTGTTATAGCATGATTATATGCGTGCATGAAAATTTGGTGAAGTAATTTTCGTGATTGCATGCTTAATTTTGAAAAAGGACTAAATCGCATTAAGTGCAAAAGTTTTATTCTAGTAGCCAAAGGTGTCAAATAGCTATAGAATATCAAATTGGAGGTCCCTAATGTGCAATTAGGCCCTTAGTAATGTGATGGTCGGCCATAGTGGACAAGAAATTTCAAAATTGGTCAAAGTTGGTGGTTTAGGTGACTTAATTGGAGAAATAGAATAAAATAAATAGAGAAAGCTTCATCTCTTTCATTCACACTTCTCTCCACCGAAAATATCAGCAAAATAGAGGTTTTGGAAGCTTGAAATTTTCAGCAACTTACACTCCTTGTAAATCAAGAAAACGGAGTCCGGACTTAGACCGGAGGAAAACCAAGATAGTGGACTAAATTGAGATAATCACCCAAATTTTTATATATTGAGGTAAGTTGTATGTGAATAATACAACTCTATTGTTATTATGCTTATAACCATTGATATTGCATAATATGTTTGATTATTGCCATGAATATTGTTGACATCTATTAAGATGATGGAGAGTGAGGAAATCCTTGGATAAACACCATGAATAAGTGATTATTGGTGGGTTGTGTGCGATATCACAATGTTATTCATTTTTAGTGGGTTGTGTGCGATACCACCATATTTATTATTGTTGGTGGCCTGTGTGCGAAACCATCGCGTATCTAGTATTATTCCGAAGTATTCATAGAGAAACTTTAACTAAGTGAATTTACGAGTGATTATGTGATAACAAGTGCAGGGTATGAGTGCATGCAAATGTGAGCAATGTTTATGATATATATTTGAGATGTGGTGAGATTTGAAATGAGCACGGATTATGTGGTATGATTAGTAAGGACGGAAATAAGTAAGTTATGCCTTTGATTATATGAGAAGTATATGCAACTTTATAATATGTTATGAGTATAATGTTGTAAGGTAATTATTGTTAATTATTTACACGCGACTTACTAAGCTTTATGCTTACTCCCTTTCTTTTTCATTTTCTTATAGTGCCACTAAGTTAGCTCGGGGATCTAAGAACGTCGGAGGCTTGATCACACTACCAATCTGAACACTTGATATAGCTAGATTTATCCCTTTTGAGTATGGCGTGTATAGGGACTTAGTCCTTGTTAAGTGTTATTTTGTTTCGGCCAAATGTGTTGGCTTGTTTTGGAATTGATTCATTTTGTATAAGGCTACGGTTGATGGCTATTACTTATTATTGTTATATGAAAATGATGATGAATTTCATAGAAGTGTAAATTGCATGGTTGAGAATTTGGTATATTATTGCATGAATGAGTAGGTTATTGATGTGGTTATTGTGGTGCAAGTAAGGGTGGCAAAGGGCTTGGTAAATAGCCTTATTACTAACCACATGGGTAGACACACGGGCATGTGTCTAGGCCGTGTGCGACACACGGTCTGCCCCATGGGCGTGTAGTTAGGCTGTGTGTCCCCCTGCACCTTAAGTTGGCAAACACAGGCTGAGACACGATCGTGTGTCTCGACCGTGTGGGAGACACGACCATAGGACATGGACATGTGCCCAGGCTGCGAGAAGGCTGCACCTAAATTTAGGAATTTAATTCGCCACATGGTCTAAGGACACGGGCATGTGCCTTGGTCGTGTGACCTTATTAGGTTGATGACGTCAGAAACAGAATGTCAAGGTTTTTGCACACAGGCTAAGACACGGGCGTGTCATGGCCCTGTGAGGGACACTGGCCATGGGCACGGGAGTGCGTCAGGCCGTGTGAAAACCCTTGTAGGTTTGAATTGAGATGATAAATCTACACGAGTGTGGGACACAGGTGTGTCCCTATATGCTTAGGCCGTGTGAATCACACGATCTGTCAACATGGCCATGTTATCAAGTCACATGGGCGTGTCACAATTCCACATGGGTGTGTAACCCTGTTTTTAATGACATTCTCCAAGGTCTTCCGAAGAACTCAATTTGATCTCGAAACATTCTAAGATGTGTTTTGGGCCTCATAGGCCTATATTAAGGATGTTAAGAAGAAGTTTAAAAAGTTTTAATTTGAACGGTCTTTTATGATTCAGAATTGTGTGTATGCATGTGTTTAAGTTAGGTAACGCCTCATACCCTATCCCGGCGTCGAATACGGGTAAGGGGTGTTACATTTCTCACCGTACAAATGATGTCTCCAAATTTTCAAGGCAAAAACTATTGCGGCCAGTTCCAAATCATGCGTCGAGTAATTCTTCTCATGTGGTTTCAACAGTCTCGAGGCCTAAGCTATCACTTTGCCTTCTTGCACCAACACACATCAAAGTCCGTTCAAAGATGCGTCACTATAAATTAAAAATTATTTTCCCGGTTAAGGTTGTACTAAGACTGATGCCTCAGTCAATAAAGCTTTCAATTTCTCAAAAATTTTCTGACATTTTTTGGACCAGTTGAACTTGACATCTTTTTGCAACAATCTTGTTATAGGAGTAGAAATCATCGAAAACCCTTTGATAAACCGGCGGTAGTAACCGACTAACAAAAAGCTTCTAACCTCGGATACATTCTTCGGTGGTTTCCATTAAACTATTGCATAAATCTTACTCGGATCAACTCGAATGCCATCATCTGAAACAATGTGTCCCAAAAAACTAACTTCTCGAAGCCAAAACTCACTTTTATTGAACTTAGCATGTAACTATTTTTCTCTCAAAATCTGTAAAATAATTCTCAAATGTTCAGCGTGCTCAGACTCATCTCGAAAATAAATCAGGATACCATTAATGAACACAACCACAAACCTATATAGGTATGGTTTGAAAATCTGGTTCATCAAGTCCATAAAAACTGCAGGAGCATTCGTCAGTCCGTAAGGCATAACAAGGAATTCATAGTGCCCATACCTTGTTCTAAAAGCAGTCTTTGGTACATCTGATTCCTTAACTCTCAACTGATAATAGCCCAATATCAAATCTATCTTTGAAAATATTGTTGCCCCTTTCAACTGATCAAACAAGTCATCAATTCTTGGTAATGGGTACTTGTTCTTTATGGTCACTTTGTTCAGCTGTCGGTAATCAATGCATAGTCTCATAGAATCGTCTTTCTTCTTTACAAATAATACCGGTGCACCCTAGGGAGAATAACTCGGTCTCACGAATCTTTTATCTGTCAATTCTCGCAACTGAGCTTTCAATTCTTTCAATTCAGTCGGGGCCATCCTATACGAAGCAATTGATATTGGTGAAGTACCAGGGACTAAATCAATACCAAACTCAATTTCTTTAATTGGAGGTAACCCTGGCAATTCCTCTGGAAATACATCTGAATATTCACATACTACCGGCACTAATTCAATTTTCAATTCAGACTCCTTAGTGTTCAACACATAAGAAAGGTAAGCTTCACACCCTTTTCTCATGTATTTCTGAGCTGACATGGAAGAAATCACAACAAGTAGTGTATCTGACTCATCTGGTTCAACCTGAAGAATTTCACCATTTTCACATTTCAATTCAATAATTTTCTATCTACAATTTACTTAGCATCATGTAGTGTCAACCAATCCATACCCAATATAACATCAAACTCATCAAATGGCAACAACATTATGTTAGCTTGAAAACAGTGACCTCGAATTATCGAAGGACAATTCTTGCAAACTCTATCAACTAAATATATTTGCCTAAGGGGTTCGACACTTTAATCACATATTTAGTAGACTCAACAGGTAAATCCTTACTAGATACCAACTTCATGCAAATATAAGAATGGGTTAATCAAGGATCAATCAATGCAACTACATTAGTATCATAGAGAGAAAAAATACCAGTTATAACATCGACCGCCGAGGCCTCTTCCCTTACATGTATGGAATATGTTATTACTGGAGCCCGTGCCTCGAATCTGGCTGTTGAATCTTTTGCAGTACCACGACTACCACTGCTATTCTTGAGGTGTTGTGGAGGTCTACCCCTCAAGGCGAGGTTACTCGATTTAGGAGTCTGTTCGGTATCCTTCTCAGCTCTTCCCGGGCATTCCTTAAGAAAGTGATCGAGGGAACCACACCTGAAACATGCCCCACTTTTCATCCGGCATTCACCATAATGCAATTTATTACATACACTACACCGTGGCTTGGGGTTTCCAACACTCCCTACACGAGCTGTTGTGGGAGATGAAGTCCTCGATTTAGAGCGTTTGGAATTTCTTTCCTTTCTCGAATGTCCTACTGATGATGTAAAACTCTCATGATAACTTCTTGATTTCTTTGAAGCAGAGGGTTGTGACTTACTCATGAATCTTTTACTCGGAAGTCGGGTTTCCCTCTCGGCTTGCTTCTTCTTTATACTTAAATCTTCAGCTTTCTTGGGTCGACCAGCTAGCACGGTAAATTCGCTTATTATGAGAATCCCAATCAGTAGTTTAATGTCTTCGTTCAGGCCTTCCTCAAAGCATTTGCACATCTCAGCTTCGGTTTGAACCCATTCCTTGGCATACTGACTCAACCGAACAAACTTTCATTCATATTCTGACACAGTCCTGCCTCCCTATTTAAACTCTAAAAATTCTTTTCTTCTCTGATCTAAGAACCTTTGGCTAATATACTTCTTTTGGAACTCCTCTTGAACGAATTGCCATGTGACATTTTCCTTTGGTGCAACTGAAGATATAGTTTTCCACCAATAGTATGTTTTGCCTTTCAGTAAAGATATCAAAAATTTCAAACAATCTGCGAGAGTGCATGACAATTCCTTGAAAACCCAAATGGTATTCTCTAGCCAAAAATTTGCTTTTTCTGAATCATCATCGGTAGTAGCTCTGAACTCTTCTGCTCCATGCTTTCTTATTTTATCAACCAGAGCCTTTCTAATCCTTTCGGGCTCAACACCCTGTGGCATCTCATAATCAGGTTGAGGGACATGTGGAGGAGGTCGTGGAACAGCGGGGTGTGTTCTCATATACTTGCTAAACCATTCATCCATCATTTCAAAGAAGGCTGCTTTTGCCTCTTCGCCACCCTCTGACATGGGTCTCCTACTAGTTGCGGTTCATTGCACAGAAGCTTGAGCAGTGCCCTCATCTTCTTCGGGCTCATCTTGAGCTTGATTGGAAGACATTTAGTATATGAAAATACATTTGAAAGTGGTTAGGAGTTATCACACTATCAAAATTTATATAATGAAATGTATAGCTAAACCCATACTTGCTACGTTAGTCTGAGAATAGACTAAACTGTAGCTCTGATACCACTAAATGTAACACCCCTTACCCGTATCTGATGCTAGAATAGGGTACGAAGCATTACCAGACCTATTCACAAGCAAGCATTCAAAACCGATACATAAATTTCCACTCAATTTTAAAAATTTTCATATCGTCCCTAAAACGAGCCTACGAGGCCCAAAACATGCATCGAAAGTGGTTCGAGACTAAACTCAGAAGTTTGGAAACTTTTGGGAAAATTAGAAAATTTTTCATGTAAAAGGGGTCACACGCCCGTGTGGGTTTGAGACACGCCCATGCTTCAGGCAGTGTTCAATTTAGGGGGCTTTATGTTGATGACATCATCATCAAATTGAGGTCACACGGCCAAGTCACATGCCCGTGTGCTTAGGCCGTGTGATCGATTAAATTTTCATAATTTTTCATAAAACAAGGGCAAACTTCACACTGCTAGGGCACATGCCCGTATAGCACACACGGATGAGACACACGCCCGTGTCTCTACCCGTGTGCTATATTCAAGACATTCTGTTTTACATTAATTAAGGTGCAGGGGACACACGGCCAGAACACATGCCTGTGGGGCTGACCGTGTGTAACACAGGCCTAGACACATGCCCGTGTGTCTACCCGTGTGGACAAAAACAAGGCTATTTACCAAGCCATTTTGTCACCCTTCCATACACATACCTACAAAACAAAACATAACACCAATCCAAACACATACACTCAACCAAATCAGCCATATCATTCACATGCTATTTTCTATCACATACAACATCACCTACTTATCAACTCAAACCATGCAAATTCTCACATTCCATGAAAGACATCATCATATGCATATATAACTAAACCAATATTAGCCAATTCCAATGGCCACTTACAAAATGAATTATCCACCATACTTAGCACTTAAGAATTTGGACATACCTTAATATCATACATGCACCATTTAAACATCCTTAGCCACTCCAATGGCTAAGTCACAAAATATTTCTTACAAGCCTTTAGCTAAACCAAGTAGCTTATACATGCCATTATACCAAAATGAATCATTGAGCTATACCAAAAAGGAGATTTGTGGATAGTGTGATCTTGGTCCAACCGAATCCTCCAACCTTCGTGAGCCTTACAAGCACTATAAAAGAAGGAAAAGTAAAACGGGGTAAGCATTTTCATGCATAGTAAGTTCGCGTAATAGAAAGAAACTTACCGGTTATAATTATTTCCATCAATATTTTGACAAGTTACCTAAATACATTCACTCATTAAACAAGTTAGTCATCAAAGTCTTCATATTAATCAAGTAAACATAGATGAGCTCATCATGCAATATTCTTTCAAGCCATTACCATTTGATCACACAATTTCCATACCATGTCAAGAGTTCTATGTCCATTGAATTATTAAAATTCCGATGGATGCTCAAGTAGTACACTCGAGGTGTACGATTCATTAATCCGTCAATTCTCATTCAAGGATACCCCTTAGGGCACTTAGTCATGGGACACACCCTCGAGTCACATGTCGTGTAGCAGTATTACCAGTCCAGGCTAAATGCTCCATATAACGTGTCCTCAAAAGAGCTTAAGTAGGGTTACCAGTCTAGACTAAACCCAAATCATAACGTTTACTCGAAAGATTTCGTTTCAGGATTACCCGTCCGGGTTAAATCTTTTATATGAAAAGATCAATAGAATTACTCGTCCGAGCTAAATCCCGTCCGCAACAAGTGCAAGACCCCGTTCATTTCGAGAAAGAACATCCACCCATCGGCATTCAATATTCAATCGGGACTTAACCTCTTTTCACCATTTCAAGCATGTAATTATTTTTTATGTGGAAATTAAATAATACACATCAATATAAATTAAATTACATACAATACAACACTCAATTAACATAATTACAGGCTCGTTTAAGTTACACGAACTTACCTTGAGAATGGTTTGTACTTGAAACTTTACTTATATAAGACTCTTCGTTTTCCTCGATCTAGTTTCGTAATCGGTTGTTCTAGGTCTATATAAGAAAATTTGACTATCAATTCATCATTTTACAGATACATTTACATTAAATTGCATCCTAGACAAATTACTCTTTTGTCCCTAACTTTTAACATTTTACATTTTAGTCCCTAGGCTCGTAAAATGAAATATGTTCAATTTCTTGGTTACCCAAGCCTAGCCGAACCATTTTCATGCTTATAGCAGTCCACTTTTTCCATTAAATCAGATTTTTACTACCCATATTATAACTTTTTACAATTAAGTCCTTTTTATGCATTTTCATAAAAAATCACCTAGTAAAAGTTGTTTATCACACATCAAACTTGCATAATCTACCATTAAACATCAAAATACCCTAGCTATGGTGTTCTGCCAAAATTTTAGCCTAGGTTGAAGAAAGATGAGCAAAATTTTGGCTTTATTTTCCCCTTTTTTTCTTTTATTTACCAAATGACCAAAATGCCCTTTACTTAAAACTTTGAAATTTTATTCCACCATGTCCATTTTTGTCCACTAACTTAACAATTGGTCTAATTACCATCTAAGGACCTTTAATTTAAAATTTAACAGAAATTAGACACCTCTAGCATGTAGAACTCAACTTTTTCACTTTTTACAATTTAGTCCTTTTTACTAAATTGAGTGTCCAAACATCAAAATTTTTGAACAAATTTTTGGCGAAATCATTTTGTAAAACTGTAAACTGTAGAAATGTAATAAAAAAAGAATTTTACTGTCAGATTTGTGGTCCCGAAACCACTGTTCCAACTAGGCCCAATATTGGGCTGTTACAGACACGGTCATGTGACATGGTCGTGTGTCCCCTATAGGTTTTAAAGGTTGCATTTTGAGAGTTACACGGCCTGGCACATGGGCGTGTGACTTGGACGTGTGACCCAAGTCAGAGAGTAGCTTGGGCACAGACACGGGTTGGGACACTACTGTGTGACCCTACTTTGATTGTCCATACAGCCTGAGACACTGGGTCACACGGCTTGGCCATACGATCGTGTGGCCCTACAGTGTGAAAATTTCTATATTTTTCCTTAAGTTTCCATATGTTTTTTTTTATTTAGTCCCGAATCATTTTTAAAGTGTTTCTAAGGCCTCGAGGGCTCAAATAAGGGCCGATATGCATGTGTTTGAATAGACTATGATATGACTTATGAAACGTTAAGAAATGAATGATTATAAGTTATGTTTTTACGGTAATGCTCCGTAACTTTATTCCAGCAATGGACACGGGTTAGGAGTGTTACATATCTAGTGCATGTAAGTGTTATTTTGTCCTGTTTTAATGATTTTTATGTTTTTAGGATCATTGTAGCTAAATCTAGCTAGCCAGGGACTAATTTGCAAAATTTTTAAAGGTTTAGGGTTTTTCCATGAATGTTCTTGCATGATTCTTGAAGTTTAATTGAAGATTATGAGTCATTGTTGTTAAATAAACAAGTTTTGTAAAGTGATTTTTGATGAAAATGTCATTTAAAGACTTATTTGTAAAAGTGGTAAAATTCCATGGTGAAACTGTGAAATGATTAGTTGTATGATTTAATATAGGTCCCTAGTGTATTCGGCTAGCATGTAATGTGGATGAAATTGCTTAAATTTCAATTTACGAGCTTAAGGACTAATTTGTAAAGAAGTTAAAATATTAGGGGCAAAAGTGTAATTTTGCAAAAGTATGAATTTTGGACTGAATTGAATAGTATACGTATTAAATGGATTGAATTTTCTTATTTAGATCAAGGTAAACCTCGAACAGACTTAGATAAAGGAAAAAGGAAAGCCTCAGATTGATCGACTACATTTTTACACTTTCTTTGTCGAGGTAAGTTCGTATGATTAAATGATGTTTTAACGCTATATTGATATATATATATATATATATATATATATATTCATGTGTTATTTATCATATAATTAAATGATGGAAATCCAATGATGTTACGACGGTTATGAAGCCTCATTTGAACTTGAGGAATACGTAGGATACAAATGACATGTCATTAGGGTTACCATGTTTCGGGTGCTGGTCTTGAATGTCCTACCGATGGCTGAGGCCCGACATTTGTTGCAGATACTCAACATCTTGTGTGAGCAGTATCACATAGTTTACATTTCGACTGTCAGCTTGTGTGAGCAGACACACTTCACAGCTCACGTGAGCAACGATGTAAAGGAAAAGGAAAGGTTACGAGTATATATTTAGAACACTTTGTGTGAGCTTCCCCGTGTATCTGATGTTAATCTAAATGGTTCAACAAGCATGAAAAGGAAAGGAATGGTAAGTGTTCAAATGACTTATGTCATAAATCTATGAAAAGGATTAAAAAGGAAATTTTCAATGAAAGTATATCTAAGTTCATGAAAATGATGATTTCAAGTGATATTGTTCATGTATAATGACTTACCTTATGTTAATTCAAGTGAATTATGAGTTGATGCTGTAACATGTGTCGTTGATGATGCTTAGGCTTGTGCCAAGCTTATGGTTAGATTGTATCATGTTTTATTTTAAGGTTATGCATTGAAATGGTAAGTTATGTTCATGATTTACGAACTTACTAAGCATTATATGCTTACATAGTTTTCTTTCCTATGTTTTATAGTTAATCTGAAGCTCGATCAGTTTAGAAGCTCATCGGAGATCTATCACACTATCCAACGATTATGTTGGTAGTTTTTGATATTTTGGCCAAGGTTATAATGGCATGTATAGGTGGACTTGTGTTTGATGATTAGTTGATATGTTTAGCATGTAAATGTTATTTGGATTGAAGTACTTTTGGTGCTATTAGTACCTAGTTGGTATGTATTAATGTGACTATGTTTGATGCATGTTTGAATGGCCAATATGGTATGTGAGGAAATAGTTTCTAAATAGTTAAGATAGGCTACGCTTTGGAAAGGTATTGAATTAGATATGTATGAATGAAACATGGTCAATTATGCATATGTTTAGGTATGTTAGATTGATTGTGATTAAGGTGCCTTGTTGGCATATTGGTTGGATGGATTTGGTCATTTGAATTTGTCATTTTAGGCATGTTTTTGTATATTTGTGATGCCTTTGTCACAGGTGCAAATAGCTTGTAGGTACATGCTTGTAATGGTGGTGGAAATGGCTTGATTTTGGCCAATCTCATGTCCACACAGCCTAAGACACGGGTGTGTGTCTCAACCGTATGTGACACACGGCCATGCGACACGACCGTTTGTCTCCTGTAGGTTTTAAGGCATGCAAGTTAGGCAGTTGCATGGTCTGGCACACGAGCGTGTGGCTTGGCTATGTGACCCAACTTCGAAAGTTACACGGGCACGAATACTGACTGGGACACGGTTGTGTGTCGTTATTTTGAATGTTACATGGCCTAAGACATGAGCGTGTGTCTCATCCGTGTGAGTCACACGTCCCTGTGACCCCTGCAGTCCAAATTTTCTAGCTTTTTCATGAAATTTTTGATTGATTCCAATTTAGTCCCAAATTGTTTCTAAAGTGTTTTTAGGGCATCGAAGGCTCTATTCAGGGACTATATGCATGTAAATGAATGATTTATGCTATGATATTTTTGATGTATGAGATGTATGTTTTAAAGTTAAGTTTTTACAGTAATGCTTCGTAACCCTAATCAATGATGGATACGGGTTAGGGGTGTTACAGTTTATCCTCATATACGTTCTTTGACTACATCCACTATTTCATCATACACTATCGTCTCCCTTATGATCAATGTGTTTTGTCCTTATATGGTTTCATTGAGCTTTAGCTATGTCTACACTATTATAGTACCATATGTAACCCCCCAAACCCGGCCTAGACCTTATGACCGGATCTGGCATGCCACATAGAAGGGTTTTAAAACTATGCTTTCGTTAAAAAGTTCGTATTCTTTTTGAAAATCCGAGCTTTGTAGTTTGTGGAAAAACCAGGTTTTTGCTTGCAATGATTTTCTAAAAGCGTTGTTATTGTTATTAGTGTTATTACTATTATTACTATCATTATTTCCAAAAACATGTTTAAAACAGAATTCAGATTCAATGAATTTCAGAAGTGTGATATTTTGAAAATGACTTTCGACGTTTAAGAGAACCCAGAGTTTTATCAAGTATAGCTTGTAAACTGTTCGTTATCCTGTTGGGAAAACAATTATTAATGTTTTAGGTAAAAACCCGTTTTGAGCATTTAACAATCAATAATAACCGAATTAAAAATTAAAGCCAAAATAAAATCCCAAAGGCCTTATTACAAAACATAAACACAAATTAAGGTAAAATTTATAGTAAAGTAAAACGGAATTTACTAAAGATTACGATGTATAGCCACCACAGAGTCTGCCTCGGCTCTAAATCCTCAATGCTGGGGATCACCTGAAAAATTAAGCAGAGGGGGTGAGTTACGAGAACTCAATGTGTAATCCCCTATTCGGTCACGAACTGGGCCTGTGCCCATAGAAGCAGACTGGGCCATAGCCCATACAGAAGCAAACTGGGCCATAGCCCATACAGAAACAAACTGGGCCTTAACCCTATTAGGATGGTATAACAGATAATGCATGCAATGTAACCCAGCTCAGCCTAGTATTCCATCCGCTACACACCACCCGCACCAGCCCAACACACCTGTGGGGATTTCTACAATCAACCCTCCATCCGCTACACACCTCGATTGTAACACCCAAAACCCGGTCAAAACGTTACGACCAGATCTGGATTGTTACAGGAAGGGTAGTTTCGAAAAAAATTGAACGGAACATCGTAATTTGAGAAAACATTTTGTTTAGTGATTCTTTGTTTAAGGGCTATTTAAAATTCGGTTAGGTTATAACTTACCAACTTTTTATTAAGGATAACTAGAAGTTAATAACTGGTTTATTTAGAAACCCGAACTTGGAAAATTTTATAAGGTGATAATTAAAAACAATGTTGAGGTACGTGATCTTTTGAACAATAATAGTTGTAGAATTAAGAAAATCCCAGGTTTAATTATTTATTGATTGTGATCCGTATGTTAATATTTTGGAAAGCCGTTAGCTACATTTTTAAAAAACCCCATACTTAATAGTTTATAAAAAAATCAATATCAACAACGAAATAAAACCCAAAATTAAGTTATAGTGGCCTTATTACAAAATAAAATCCCGAATTTAACTAAGTCCAAAATAGAGTAATGAAATTTACAAGAGAAATAGCAACACATGACCACATCGAGTCCGCCTTGCTCCAAGACCCTCGATCTATGGATTACCTGCAAAATTCAGCAGAGGGGTGAGTCACCGAGACTCAGTGTGTAAATCCCCGTAAACGCAAACTGGTCCTAAAGCCCACAGATGCACATTGGGCCTTAGCCCACTCAATATGGCATATATCACATGTATGTAATGCAGCCCAGCCCAATCCACCTATCCATCCAAACACCCGTGGCCTTATGCCACTGTGGTTCTTGACCACCGTGGTCCTAGACCACTCGTGGCAAAGTCACTAAATTATATAATCGTGGGGCCAACCCACTGTGGTCTGAGACCACCGTGACGATCTCTGATAAGCTTATGCATACGTGGGGCCAACCTACTATGGTCTTAGACCACCGAGATAAGTCACTGATATATGTATTCGTGGTTTTAAAGGATCTGGCATGTCACTAAGGAGAGTTTAAAGGATGTCGCAATTTCGGGAAATATTTTTCTTGAGTTTAACCTTTTATTCGGGAAAACTAAATAGGTGAATAATTTGTAAAAGATACACATTTTCTATTAATGCCTTAGTGAATTAGAAACCGAAATTTGATACATGACTTAGCTTAATTAAAACTTAAAATTAAAATCTGAATGTCTAATAACAATAAAAGCCCAAAATCCGGAAATATAATATAAACCTAGTGGCCCATGGCCTTATTACAATGAAATTTATAACCCACTAACTAAAAATGTTAAAAGCAAATAAACTAAGTAAAGTCTTTTGCTGAATCAAAATAATCTCTCGCACGGCCACCTTACGCTCCTCTCCAGCCCGGTCCAATGCACTAGGTACTACCTGAAAGATGTTAAATAATAGGGTGAGTCACGAGACTCAGTGTGCAACTCTCGTGCACCATCAGATTGGGCCTTAGCCCCACAGATAGATGACAAAATATAACATATCAGGAATTATGCAAGGCGCAACCCAATCCTAGGTTTCCATCCGCTACACATCACCCTTACCTGCCAATCACACCATTGGGGATTTTTACAATCAACCCACACCGCTACACACCATCGATGGCAGTCATGCTGCAGTTAGCTGCTCATCGTCAGATCATGGCAATAGCCACTACAACAGATCATGGCAAATAGCCACTACAACAGATCATGGCAAAAGCCACTACAACAGAACACTTCCCCTTTCATCAATCACCCAACCCCATGCATACATAGAAATCGGCATACAAATAAAACATATCATCTCAACAGAAACATTCACTTATGAATGACAGAAATCACTAACCTGGTGATTCGCCTTTACCCTCCTCGGGTTTTCAACTGTTATGCCGGGATCTCGGCATTTAATAGAATATAAACAGATTTATATACACATACGAACAGACAGTCTAAATGATGTGAGAAGTTACACACCTGATAACACGTAGTACTACTCTCTATGTCGATACCCTCACTAATAGATTGAAAGAATAACATATTCGACACTTACCTCTTCAGAAGATTTCAGCTACCCCTTGCAGGAAAATTCGACAAACACTAGAGAAGAGATCTAGGAATTTTGGATTTTAAGAAAATCCCGAAAAAGTATGAACAAGAGAAGGCTGATGCGTTTTCGGCTTTTAGAAAAAGATGAGTGAAGAGTTTCGGTTTCTGACAGAAAAAGAGAAGAAGAAAAGAAAACAAGAAAGAGACTTGGAGATTTCGGCTAGGAAGAAAAAGAATGGAAGGGATTTCGGCTTTTGAAGAAAACAAAAGAAAAGAAACTGCAGAGGAAGACTGAGGATTTCGGCACAAAGAATGAAGAAAAGAGTAGGGTTCAACTGCCGAAATGATGAGATCTCACCCCTATTTATAGAGAATTTCGGCACTTACTTAAAAACCCGAAAGTGTCTTTCCTGATATCTAATAGTTAAGCCAATAGTAGGGGAAATTTCGGCACCCCTTTGCCATATCAAAAACCGATTTCTCCTCCCCTTCAGAGTCAAAATTTTGGCCACCACCTAGCCTTGCAGATAAATCCTATCTTTTCTCCTTATCCTCATCTGAGTACTCATCCACAGTGTCATGGATAACTCCACCTCATCCTTCCTTTATCAGCACATTATCCACATTATTATCACATTAAATAAATTCTTAAATTTAAGCATCATTGCCGAACTCCACTACTGCTCTTATAAATGCTGAAAATATTTAAAATAAAAGGTACCAGGTGACTCGAACCTTGGACCTTTAATTGACGCCAACTCTCTTCCTTCTTAGTGGCGCCATTTTGCCACTGGGCCACAAGCCCATTTGTGTTTTAAAACACAACTAATATCTGTTATGCCCTAACTTAGTAAGCTTTCCACTAAAGTGTTCAAATAAGAATTTTAACTACAGCCTCGGCCCAAACCTGAGCCCAATTTGGACCCCTAATCCTTAAATTAACTCATTACACATATTCACCCATTAAACGTATAGGCCCAAAAATTCAGGATGTTCCAGTTCTACCCCCTTAAAGAAATTTTGTCCTCGAAATTTCCAACTAACTATTGATTGTACTACCCAAGTCTCACCCCTATTCTTTCGCTACGTACTCTAATTCTAAAGCCAAAAGAAACACTTAGTATACTATGGTAGAGTACGCACCGGCATTCACATCTAGAGCGTCATCATCCCCTTGGCGTCGTGCTGCATAGACCAAAGTTGGCTGCCTCGCCTCAGCATAACCTGCACCTCCACGACCATGTCCTGTGCCATTTGCACCATTGACTTGACCACGGCCCCTTGGTGGTTGTTGATCTCCTCTTCTCGGTGGTACATTCTCTTGATCTGTGGGCCCTTCACTGCCTCATTGCTGTGAACAGTTTCTAACTTGGTGGTCTATAGATCCACACCTAAAACACTTCCCAGTGCTTGCCCAACACTCACCGGCATGAAATTTGCCACATCGAGCACACTTCTGTGTCTGACTAGCAGTAGCAGGTCTCTTATCCCGACTCGGCCCGTCTGACCTATGCCTTTTCTGAGTACGCCCAGCTGCCCCTGACGATCCAAAATCCCTCTTACTTCCACCCCTATCTCTATCCCGATTCAGTTTCTCCATTCGCTTAACCTCCTCGGCTATCTTAGCCTTTTCCACAAGCACAGCGAATTCCCTCTCCTGCTGTGGGGCTATCAAAACATGCAAATCATCCCTCAAACCATCTTCGAACCGAACGCAACGTTCATGTTCCTTGGCCACAATCCCTTGGGCATATCGGCTAAGGCGTAAGAATTCAGCTTCATACGCAGCCACTGACCTACTCCCTTGAACCAGATTCAGAAATGCTCTACGCTGCACATCCACATAACTCGATCCAATGTACTTATTCTGAAACACTATTTTGAAGAGATCCCAGGTGATACGGTCAGCCACTGCACCATCCTTAACCGTAAGCCACCATTGATATGCTTCGTCCCGCAGGAGAGATACAACCCCTTTCAACTTCTCCTCCTTCATGAAATCCAAATCATCCATTATGCGTTCCACCGCCTCCAACCAATACTCAGCGGAACTCGGGGCTACACCAGAAATTCCCCTAAACACTTCTGCCCCATTGGCTCTAAGTCGCTCTGGCACAGATTTCCGGGCTCCTGTGCCCATGCCTACCCCAGCAACCCTTTCTAAAACCCTTAACATTGCTTGAGATACCGCGTCATCTCCGGCAGTCTGATCCTGAAATTCCTCCTCCTCAGCTGGTGGCATCTCGTTTCCAGATCCATGGCCAGATCCTATTGGTTCCGATACCGTCGTCCTACCCCTACCACGTCCACGCGACGGACGTCCTCGACCCCTTGCACTCATTCTACCGGTTCGTGTTTATCTGATTAGAAATTTTATGAATTATTAATTTTCTTCCACTGATTAACCATGAACAGTCTTATGAATAGTAGTTTAAGAGTAGTTCTTTCAGATTCGCAATTATATCTACAATTCAGTCTCAAGTCCGCATCTCTTAGTTCTAGGAAGCACATACATTCAATCATCAAACATCAGCATACAAGTAACATCCACGAACTTACATTCATCATGTTGGGGTATCTTCGTCACTTCACTACCTAGGGGTATTTTCGTAATTTATCCTACAGGGGTATTTTCGTAATTTTTCAAAATAGGGTTCCTTGGTGTTTTTGTGAAATAAGGGTATTTTGGTGATTTTGAAATTCAGGGGTATTTTGATGTTGTTGTTGTTGTTTTTTTAAAAAAATAGGGGTACTTTGGAAAATCTAGTTTCGCAATCCGGGTTACTCTCGTAAATATAGGGTTTCGGGTAAATTTGCAAAACATAGGTATTTTATAAAATTACTGTTGTTTTGGAAATTTTCACAAAACAAGTGTATTTCTTTGGAAATTTTACAAAACTTGGGGGTCTTTTTTTTTTTTTGATTGTGAAATAGGGTGGCTGGTCCCTTTCGGATTTTAATTATAAAGTTTGGCCCATCAACAAGTCCTCGTGGCTAAGGTGAACAGTCACTACGCACCAGGTAGGATTCTAGTGAAGAGGAGGTGAGTCAATAGGACTGCTTAAATACCAAGCTCTCCCTGAATCCAATCCTAGACATGCGCATGCCTGTTGCCACACCCTAACCCAGCAACTCGTTCACGGGTTTGTTTAGTTGACTTAAGTCTTATGAGATTTAAGAAGTTGTTTAAGCTAAGCCTAGAGTCCATCAAGTTCTAATTTAAATAGTCTACGTCCCATAAAGCCCCTCAAGCCCACATACATATATAACACACAGTGAGTTCAGAATACTTACCTGGCGGACTTGGGCCGGAGACGCAGGTGCCATGCCGAGAAAACCATCCTGTATCATTTATAAATATACATGTTTCAAAAACCCATTTTTAGAAGACGTTTTTAGCCCAAAACCCCAGAGCCGAGTGTTGAACCGGGCTCTGATACCAATTTGTAACACCCCAAACCCGGCCCAAACACTATGACCGGATCTGGCATGTCACTAAGGAGATTTTAAAGGATGTCGCAATTTCAAGAAATATTTTTCTTGAGTTTAACCTTTTATTCGGGAAAACTAAATAGGTGAATAGTTTGTAAAAGACACATATTTTCTATTAATGCCTTAGTGAATTAGAAACCGAAATTTGATACATGACTTAGCTTAATTAAAATGTAAAATCTAAATGTCTAATAATAATAAAAGCCCAAAATCCGGAAATATAATATAAAGCTAGTGGCCCATGGCCTTATTATAATGAAATTTATAACCCACTAACTAAAAATGTTAAAAGTAAATAAACTAAGTAAAGTCTTTTGCTGAATCAAAATAATCTTTCGCATGGCCACCTTGCGCTCCTCTCTAGCCCGGTCCGATCCACTAGGTGCTACCTGAAAGATGTTAAATAATAGGGTGAGTCACGAGACTTAGTGTGCAACTCTCGTGCACCATCAGATTAGGCCTTAGCCCCATAGAACAGATGACAAAATATAACATATCAGGAATTATGCAAGGCCCAACCCAATCCTAGCTTTCCATCCGCTACACACCACTCTTACCTGCCAATCACACCATTGGGGTTTTCTACAATCAACCCACACCGCTACACACCATCGATGGCAGTCATGCTGCAGTTAGCTGCTCATCGTCAGATCATGGCAATAACCACTACAACAGATCATGGCAAATAGCCACTACAACAGATCATGGCAAAAGCCACTACAACAGAACACTTCCCCTTTCATCAATCACCCAACCCCATGCATACATAGAAATCGGCATATAAATAAAACATATCATCTCAACAGAAACATTCACTTATGAATGAAAGAAATCACTAACCTGGTGATTCACCTTTACCCTCCTCGGGTTTTCAACAGTTATGCCGGGATCTCGGCATTTAACAGAATATAAACAGATTTATATACACATACGAACAGACAGTCTAAATGGTGTGAGAAGTTACACACCTGATAACACGTAGTACTACTCTCTATGTCGATACCCTTACTAATCAGATCTACTGCCCTTTGTCTACAACTTTGCTCAAAAGCCAGAAGAACGCGAAGATAAGGCCTCTCCTATATTCGGCCAAGGGTTAGTGTTTTACCCGAATTATACGTTTAAATTAACAGATCTCCTTACCTTGAAATCTCGAAAGTAATACGATCCGAGTGCTACTGAACTTTGGCTTAAAAATCTAAACAATTAAATCCTCTTCAAATCCTGGATTACCGCAAATGAAAGAAAACACGAGATTAATCCACCATGTAGCCATTCGGCTATGGTTTCTAAAAGCCAGAATAGATTGAAAGAATAACATATTCGACACTTACCTCTTCAGAAGATTTCGGCTACCCCTTGCAGGAAAATTCGGCAAACACCAAAGAAGAGATCTAGGATTTCAGCTTTTAAGAAAATCGCAAAAAAGTATGAACAGGAGAAGGCTGATGCGTTTTCGGCTTTTAGAAAAAGCTGAGTGAAGAGTTTCGATTTCTGACAGAAAAAGAGAAGAAGAAAAGAAAACAAGAAAGAGACTTGGAGATTTCGGCTAGGAAGAAAAAGAATGGAGAGGATTTCGGCTTTTGAAGAAAACAAAAGAAAAGAAATTACAGAGGAAGACTGAGGATTTCGGCACAAAGAATGAAGAAAAGAGTAGGGTTCAACTGCCGGAATTGATGAGATCTCACCCCTATTTATAGAGAATTTTGGCACTTACTTAAAAACCTGAAAGTGCCCTTCCTGATATCTAATAGTTAAGCCAATAGTAGGGGAAATTTCGGCACCCCTTTGCATATCAGAAACCGATTTCTCCTCCCCTTCAGAGTCAAAATTTCGGCCACCACCTAGCCTTGCAGATAAATCCTATCTTTTCTCCTTATCCTCATCTGACTACTCATCCACAGTGTCATGATAACTCCACCTCTTCCTTCCTTTATCAGCACATTATCCACCTTATTATCATATTAAATAAATTCCTAAATTTAAGCATCATTGCCGAACTCCACTACTGCTCTTATAAATGCCAAAAATATTTAAAATAAAAGTTACCAGGCGAATCGAACCTTGGACCTTCAATTGACGCCAACTCCCTTCCCTTTTAGTGACGCCATTTTGCCACTAGGCCACAAGCCCATTTGTGTTTTAAAACACAACTAATATCTGTTATGCCCTAACTTAGCAAGCTTTCCACTAAAGTGTTCAAACAAGAATTTTAACTACTGCCTCGGCCCAAACCTGAGCCCAATTTGGACCCCTAATCCTCAAATTAACTCATTACACATATTCACCCATGAAACGCATAGGCCCAAAAATTCAGGATGTTACAAA
Source organism: Gossypium australe (assembly GCA_005393395.2). NCBI lineage: Eukaryota > Viridiplantae > Streptophyta > Magnoliopsida > Malvales > Malvaceae > Gossypium > Gossypium australe. Next base: position 33,413,863 of record CM016615.1, on the reverse strand, counting down.
GCAGTCTTTGGTACATCTGATTCCTTAACTTTCAACTGATAATAGCCCAATATCAAATCTATCTTTGAAAATACTGTTGCCCCTTTCAATTGATCAAACAAGTCATCAATTCTTGGTAACGGGTACTTGTTCTTTATGGTCACTTTGTTGAGCTATCGGTAATCGATGCATAGTCTCATAGAATCGTCTTTCTTCTTTACAAATAATACCAGTGCACCCCAGGGAGAATAACTCGGTCTCACGAATCTTTTATCTGTCAATTCTCACAACTGAGCTTTCAATTCTTTCAATTCAGTCGGGGCCATCCTGTACGAAGCAATTGATATTGGTGACGTACCAGGGACTAAATCAATACCAAACTCAATTTCTTTAATTGGAGGTAACCCTGGCAATTCCTCTGGAAATACATCTGAGTATTCACATACTACCGGCACTAATTCAATTTTCAATTCAGACTCCTTAGTGTTCAACACATAAGAAAGGTAAGCTTCACACCCTTTTTTCATGTAGTTCTGAGCCGACATGGAAGAAATCACAACAAGTAGTGTATCTGACTCATCTGGTTCAACCCGAAGAATTTCACCATTTTCACATTTCAATTCAATAATTTTCTGTCTACAATTTACTTAGCATCATGTAGTGTCAACCAATCCATACCCAATATAACATCAAACTCATCAAATGGCAACAACATTATGTTAGCTTGAAAACAGTGACCTCGAATTATCAAAAGACAATTCTTGCAAACTCTATCAACTAAATATATTTGCCTAAGGGGTTCGACACTTTAATCACATATTTAGTAGACTCAACAGGTAAATCCTTACTAGATACCAACTTCATGCAAATATAAGAATGGCTTAATCAAGGATCAATCAATGCAACTACATTAGTATCATAGAGAGAAAAAATACCAGTTATAACATCGACCGCCGAGGCCTCTTCCCTTGCATGTATGGAATATGTTCTTGCTGGAGCCCGTGCCTCGGATCTGGCTGTTGAATCTTTTGTAGTACGACGACTACCACTGGCATTCTTGAGGTGTTGTGGAGGTCTACCCCTCAAGGTGAGGTTACTTGACTTAGGAGTCTGTTCGGTATCCTTCTCAGCTCTTCCCGGGCATTCCTTAAGAAAGTGATCGAGGGAACCACACCTAAAACATGCCCCACTTTTCATCCGGCATCCACCATAATGCAATTTATTACATACACTACACCGTGGCTTGGAGTTTCCAACACTCCCTACACGAGCTGTTGTGGGAGATGAAGTCCTCGATTTTGAGCGTTTGGAATTTCTTTCCTTTCTCGAATGTCCTACTGATGATGTAAAACGCTCATGATAACTTCTTGATTTCTTTGAAGCAGAGGGTTGTAACTTACTCATGAATCTTTTACCCGAAAATCGGGTTTCCTTCTTGGCTTGCTTCTTCTCTATACTTAAATCTTCAGCTTTCTTGGCCCGACCGGCTAGCAAGGTAAACTCACTTATTTTGAGAATCCCAATCAGTAGTTTAATGTCTTTGTTCATCCCTTCCTCAAAGCATTTGCACATCTCAGCTTCGGTTTGAACCCATTCCTTGGTATACTGACTCAACCGAACAAACTCTCATTCATATTCTGACACAGTCCTGCCTCCCTATTTATACTCTAAAAATTCTTTTCTTCTCTGATCTAAGAACCTTTGGCTAATATACTTCTTTTGGAACTGTTCTTGAAAGAATTCCCATGTGACATTTTCCTTTGGTACAACTGAAGATATAGTTTTCACCCAATAGTATGTTGTGCCTTTCAGTAAAGATATCAAAAATTTCAAACAATCTGCGAGAGTGCATGACAATTCCTTGAAAACCCAAATGGTATTCTCTAGCCAAAAATTTTCTTTTTCAGAATCATCATCGGTAGTAGCTCTGAACTCTTCTGCTCCATGCTTTCTTATTTTATCAACCAGAGCCTTTCTAATCCTTTCGGGCTCAACACCCTGTGGCATCTCATAATTAGGTTGAGGGACATGTGGAGGAGGTCGTGGAACAGCGGGGTGTGTTCTCATATACTTGCTAAACCATTCATCCATCATTTCAAAGAAAGCTGCTTTTGCCTCTTCGCCACCTTCTAACATGGGTCTCCTACTAGTTGCGGTTCAATGCACAGAAGCTTGAGCAGTGCCCTCAGCTTCTTCGGGCTTATCTTGAGCTTGATTGGAAGACATTTACTATATGAAAATACATTTGAAAGTGGTTAGGAGTTATCACACTATCAAAATTTATATAATGAAATGTATAGCTAAACCCATACTTGCTACGTTAGTTTGAGAATCGACTAAACTGTAGCTCTGATACCACTAAATGTAACACCCCTTACCCGTATCTGATGATGGAATAGGGTACGAAGCATTACCGGACTTATTCACAAGCAAGCATTCAAAACCGAGACATAAATTTCCACTCAATTTTAAAAATTTTCATATCGTTCCTAAAACGAGCCTACGAGGCCCAAAACATGCATCGAAAGTGGTTCGAGACTAAACTGAGAACTTTGGAAACTTTTGGGAAAATTAGAAAATTTTTCATGTAAAAGGGGTCACACGCCCGTGTGGGTTTGAGACACGCCCGTGCTTCATGTCGTGTTCAAATTAGGGGGCTTTAAGTTTATGACATTATCATCAAATTGAGGTCACACGGCCAAGTCACATGCCCGTGTGCTTAGGCCGTGTGATCGATTAAATTTTCATAATTTTTCATAAAATAAGGGCAAACTTCACACTGCTAGGGCACACGCCCGTATAGCACACACGGCTGAGACACACGCCCGTGTCTCTGCCCGTGTGCTATATTCTGGACATTCTGTTTTACATCAATTAAGGTACAGGGGACACACGGCCAGAACACATGCCCATGGGGCTGACCGTGTGTAACACACGACCTAGACAAATGCCCGTGTGGACAAAAACAAGGCTATTTACCAAGCCATTTTGTCACCCTTCCATACACATACCTACAAAACAAAACATAACACCAATCCAAACACATACACTTAACCAAATCAGCCACATCATTCACATGCTATTTTCTATCACATACACCATCACCTACTTATCAACTCAAACCATGCAAATTCTCACATTCCATGAAAGACATCATCATATGCATATATAACTAAACCAATATTAGCCAATTCCAATGGCCACTTACAAAATGGATTATCTACCATACTTAGCACTTAAGAATTTGGACATACCTTAACATCATACATGCACCATTTAAACATCTTGAGCCACTCCAATGGCTAAGTCACAAAATATTACTTACAAGCCTTCAGCTAAACCAAGTAGCTTATACATGCCATTATACCAAAATGAATCATTGAGCTATACCAAAAAGGAGATTTGTGGATAGTGTGATCTTGGTCCAACCGAATCCTCCAACCTTCGTGAGCCTTACAAGCACTATAAAAGAAGGAAGAGTAAAACAAGGTAAGCATTTTCATGCGTAGTAAGTTCGCATAATAGAAAGAAACTTACCGGTTATAATTATTTCCATCAATATTTTGACAAGTTACCTAAATACATTCACTCATTAAACAAGTTAGTCATCAAAGTCTTCATATTAATCAAGTAAACATAGATGAGCTCATCATGCAATATTCTTTCAAGTAATTACCATCTGATCACACAATTTCAATACCATGTCAAGAGTTCTATGTCCATTGAATTATTAAAATTCCGATGGATGCTCAAGTAGTACACTCAAAGTGTACGATTCATTAATCCGTCAATTCTCATTCAAGGATACCCCTTAGGGCACTTAGTCATGGGACACACCCTCGAGTCACATGTCGTGTAGCAGGATTACTAGTCCAGGCTAAATGCTCTATATAACGTGTGCTCAAAAGAGCTTAAGTAGGGTTACCAGTCTAGACTAAACCCAAATCATAACGTTTACTCGAAAGATTTCGTTTCAGGATTACCCGTCTGGGTTAAATCTTTTATATGAAAAGATCAATAGAATTACTCGTCCAAGCTAAATCCCGTCCGCAACAAGTGCAAGACCCCATTCATTTCGAGAAGGAACATCCACCCATCGGCATTCAATATTCAATCGGGACTTAACCTCTTTTCACCATTTCAAGCATGTAATTATTTTTTATGTGGAAATTAAATAATACACATCAATATAAATTACATTACATATAATACAACACTCAATTAACATAATTTCAGGCTCGTTTAGGTTACACGAACTTACCTTGAGAATGGTTTGTATTTGAAACTTCACTTATATAAGACTCTTCGTTTTCCTTGATCTAGTTTCGTAATCAGTTGTTCGGGGTCTATATAAGAAAATTTGACTATCAATTCATCATTTTACACCGACATTTACATTAAATTGCATCCTAGACAAATTACTCTTTTGTCCCTAACTTTTTAACATTTTACATTTTAGTCCCTAGGCTCGTAAAATGAAATATGTTCAATTTCTTGGTAACCTAAGCCTAGTCGAACCATTTTCATGCTTATAGCAGTCCACCTTTTCCATTAAATCAGATTTTTACTACCCATTTTATAACTTTTTACAATTAAGTCCTTTTTATGCATTTTCATAAAAAATCACCTAGTAAAAGTTGTTTATCACACATCAAACTTGCATAATCTACCATTAAACATCAAAATACACATATGCCTAACATGGGTCAAACCCTAAACATCAACCACATCTTAAATTAATGGTAGAAATAGGTAGTTTGGATGAAATGACTTTAAAAACGCAAAGAGCATTAAAAACGGGGCTAGGATGTACTTACAATCATGCTTGAAAGATGAAAAAACCCTAGCTTTGGTGTTCTCCCAAATTTTCAGCCTAGGTTGAAGAAAGATGAGCAAAATTTTGGCTTTATTTTCCCTTTTTTCTTTTATTTACCAAATGACCAAAATGCCCTTCACTTAAAACTTTGGAATTTTATCTCACCATGTCCATTTTTGTCCACTAACTTAACAAATGGTCTAATTACCATCTAAGGACCTTCAATTTAAAATTTAATAGAAATTAGACACCTCTAACATGTAGAACTCAACTTTTTAACTTTTTATAATTTAGTCCTTTTTACTAAATTGAATGCCCAAACATCAAAATTTTTGAACAAATTTTTGGCGAAATCATTTCGTAAAACTGTAAACCGTAGAAATGTAATAAAAAAAAAGAATTTTACTATGTCAGATTTGTGGTCCCGAAACCACTGTTCCGACTAGGCCCAAAATCGGGCTGTTACAGACACGGTCATGTGACATGGTCGTGTGTCCCCTATAGGTTTTAAAGGTTGTATTTTGAGAGCTACACGGCCTGGCACATGGGCGTGTGACTTGGACGTGTGACCCAAGTCAGAGAGTTGCTTGGGCACAGACACGGGTTGGGACACTGCTGTGTGTCCCTACTTTGATTGTCCATACAGCTTGAGACACTGGGTCACACGGCTTGGCCATACGACCGTGTGGCCCCTACAGTGTGAAAATTTCTATATTTTTCCTTAAGTTTCCATATGTTTTTTTATTTAGTCCCGAATCATTTTTAAAGTGTTTCTAAGGCCTCGAGGGCTCAAATAAGGGCCGATATGCATGTGTTTGAATAGACTATGATATGATTTATGAAACGTTAAGAAATGAATGATTATAAGTTATGTTTTTACGGTAATGCTCCGTAACTCTATTCCAGCAATGGACACGGGTTAGGAGTGTTACATATCTAGTGCATGTAAGTGTTATTTTGTCCTGTTTTAATGATTTTTATGTTTTCAGGATCATTGTAGCTAAATCTAGCTAGCTAGGGACTAATTTGCAAAATTTTTTAAAGGTTTAGGGTTTTTCCATGAATGTTCTTGCATGATTCTTGAAGTTTAATTGAAGATTATGAGTCATTGTTGTTAAATAAACAAGTTTTGTAAAGTGATTTTTGATGAAAATGTCATTTAAAGACTTATTTGTAAAAGTGGTAAAATTCCATGGTGAAATTGTGAAATGCTTGGTTGTATGAATTGATATAGGTCCCTAGTGTATTCGGCTAGCATGTAATGTGGATGAAATTGCTTAAATTTCAATTTACGAGCTTAAGGACTAATTTGTAAAGAAGTTAAAATATTAGGGTAAAAGTGTAATTTTGCAAAAGTATGAATTTTGGACTGAATTGAATAGTATATGTATTAAATGGATTGAATTTTCTTATTTAGATCAAGGTAAACCTCGAACAGATTTAGATAAAGGAAAAAGGAAAGCCTCAGATTGATCGACTACATTTTTACACTTTTTTTGTCGAGGTAAGTTCGTATAATTAAATGATGTTTTAACGTTATATTGATATATATATATATATATATATATATATATATTCATGTGTTATTTATCATATAATTAAATGATGGAAATCCAATGATGTTACGACGGTTATGAAGCCTCGTTTGAACCTTAGGAATATGTAGGATACAAATGACATGTCATTAGGGTTACCATGTTTCGGGTGCTGGTCTTGAATGTCCTACCCGTGGCTGAGGCCCGACATTTGTTGCAGATACTCAACATCTTGTGTGAGCAGCATCACATAGTTTACATTTCGACCGTCAGCTTGTGTGAGTAGACATACTTCACAGCTCAAGTGAGCAACGATGTAAAGGAAAAGGAAAGGTTACGAGAATATGTTTAGAACACTTTGTGTGAGCTTCCCCGCGTAGCTGATGTTAATCTAAATGGTTCAACAGGCATGAAAAGGAAAGGAATGGTAAGTGTTCAAATGACTTATGTCATAAATCTATAAAAAGGATTAAAAAGGTTATGCATTGAAATGGTAAGTTATGTTCATGATTTACGAACTTACTAAGCATTATATGCTTACGTAGTTTTCTTTCCTATGTTTTATAGTTAATCTGAAGCTCGATCAGTTTAGAAGCTCATCGGAGATCTATCACACTATCCAACGATTATGTTGGTAGTTTTTGATATTTTGGCCAAGGTTAGAATGGCATGTATATGTGGACTTGTGTTTGATGATTAGTTGATATGTTTAGCATGTAAATGTTATTTGGATTGAAGTACTTTTGGTGCTATTAGTACCTAGTTGGTATGTATTAATGTGACTATGTTTGATGCATGTTTGAATGGCCAATATGGTATGTGAGGAAATAGTTTCTAAATAGTTAAGATAGGCTACGCTTTGGAAAGGTATTGAATTAGATATGTATGAATGAAACATGGTCAATTATGCATATGTTTAGGTATGTTAGATTGATTGCGATTAAGGTGCCTTGTTGGCATATTGGTTGGATGGATTTGGTCATTTGAATTTGTCATTTTATGCATGTTTTTGTATATTTGTGATGCCTTTGTCACAGGTGCAAATAGCTTGTAGGTACATGCTTGTAATGGTGGTGGAAATGGCTTGATTTTGGCCAATCTCATGTCCACACGGCCTAAGACACGGGTGTGTGTCTCAACCGTATGAGACACACGGCCATGTGACACGACCGTTTGTCTCCTGTAGGTTTTAAGCATGCAAGTTAGGCAGTTACACAGTTTGGCACACGAGTGTGTGGCTTGGCTATGTGACCCAACTTCGAAAGTTACATGGGCACGGATACTGATTGGGACACGGTTGTGTGTCGTTATTTTGATTGTTACATGGCCTAAGACACGAGCGTGTGTCTCATCCGTGTGAGTCACACGTCCCTGTGACCCCTGCAGTCCAAATTTTCTAGCTTTTTCATGAAATATTTGATTGATTCCAATTTAGTCCCAAATTGTTTCTAAAGTGTTTTTAGGGCTTCGAAGGCTCTATTCAGGGACTATATGCATGTAAATGAATGGTTTATGCTATGATATTTTTGATGTATGAGATGTATGTTTTAAAGTTAAGTTTTTACAGTAATGCTTCGTAACCCTAATCAATGATGGATACGAGTTAGGGGTGTTACAATTTATCCTCATATATGTTCTTTGACTACATCCACTATTTCATCATACACTATCGTCTCCCTTATGATCAATGTGTTTTGTCCTTATATGGTTTCATTGAGCTTTAGCTATGTCTACACTGTTATAGTACCATATGTAACCCCCCAAACTCGGCCTAGATGTTATGACCGGATCTGGCATGCCACATAGAAGGGTTGTTTAAAACTATGCTTTCGTTAAAAAGTTCGTATTCTTTTTGAAAATCCGAGCTTTGTAGTTTGTGGAAAAACCAGGTTTTTGCTTGCAATGATTTTCTAAAAGCGTTGTTGTTGTTATTAGTGTTATTACTATTATTACTATCATTATTTCCAAAAACATGTTTAAAACAGAATTCAGATTCAATGAATTTCAGAAGTGTGATATTTTGAAAATGACTTTCGACGTTTAAGATAACCCAGAGTTTATCAAGTATAGTTTGTAAACTGTTCGTTATCCTTTTGGGAAAAAAATTATTAATGTCTTAGGTAAAACCCCGTTTTGAGCATTTAACAATCAATAATAACCGAATTAAAAATTAAAACCAAAATAAAATCCCAAAGGCCTTATTACAAAAGATAAACCCAAATTAAGGTAAAATTTATAGTAAAGTAAAATGAAATTTACTAAAGATTACGATGTATAGCCACCACAGAGTTCGCCTCGGCTCCAAATCCTCAATGCTGGGGATCACCTGAAAAATTAAGCAGAGGGGGTGAGTTACGAGAACTCAATGTGTAATCCCCTATTCGGTCACGAACTGGGCCTGAGCCCACAGAAGCAGACTGGGCCTTAGCCCATACAGAAGCAAACTGGGCCATAGCCCATACAGAAACAAACTGGGCCTTAGCCCTATTAGCAGGGTATAACAGATAATGCATGCAATGTAACCCAGCCCAGCCTAGTAATCCATCTGCTACACACCACCAGTAGCAGCCCAACACACCTGTGGGGATTTCTACAATCAACCCTCCACTACACACCTCGATTGTAACACCAAAACTCGGTCAAAACGTTACGACCAGATCTGGATTGTTACAGGAAGGGTAGTTTTGAAAAAAATTGAACGGAACATCGTAACTTGAGAAAACATTTTGTTTAGTGATTATTTGTTTAAGGGCTATTTAAAATTTGGTTAGGTTATAACTTATCAACTTTTTATTAAGGATAACTAGAAGTTAATAACCGGTTTATTTAGAAACCCGAACTTGGAAAATTTTATAAGGTGATAATTGAAAACAATGTTGAGGTACGTGATCTTTTGAACAATAATAGTTGTAGAATTAAGAAAATCCCAGGTTTAATTATTTATTGATTGTGATCCGTATATTAATATTTTGGAAAGCCGTTAGCTACGTTTTTAGGAAACCCCATACTTAACAGTTTATAAAACATTCAATATCAGCAACGAAATAAAACCCAAAATTAAGTTATAGTGGCCTTATTACAAAATAAAATCTTGAATTTAACTAAGTTCAAAATAGAGTAATGAAATTTACAAGAGAAATAGCAACACATGGCCACCTCGAGTCCGCCTGGCTCAAAAACCCGCGATCTACTGATTACCTGTAAAATTCAGCAGAGGGGTGAGTCACCGAGACTCAGTGTGTAAATCCCCGTAAACGAAAACTGGGCCTGAAGCCCACAGATGCACATTGGGCCTTAGCCCACTCAATATGGCATATGTCACATGTATGTAATGCAGCCCAGCCTAATCCACCTATCCATCCAAACACCCGTGGCCTTATGCCACTGTGGTTCTTGACCACCGTGGTCCTAGACCACTCGTGGCAAAGTCACTAAATTGTATAATCGTGGGGCCAACCCACTGTGGTCTTAGACCACCGTGATGATCTCTGATAAGTTTATGCATATGTGGGGCCAACCTACTGTGGTCTTAGACCACCAAGATAAGTCACTGATATACGTATTCGTTGTTTCAACAATTGTGGTTCAGAGACCACCGTGACCATAGTCACTAAATTCACACTTCCCCTTTCTTCAATCCCGAGCCCATGCTCATGTCATCATGCTAAATATGAATGCATCATACCCACAATGTGCAACAGTAATTATTTCATACATGCATATAATCAGAAATATCATCATAACAGAACTTACCCGGTTCCTACCTTACCCACAAGGGTATCTCGACTGTCGATATAGTCATTTCGGCTTTCAGCCAATGTAGTTAATAACATAAATAGTAAAGAAGTGTGTGGATAATACACACCTGATAACGTGTAACACTAAGCTTTCTACGTCGACACTTTCACTAGCAGGGACGACGGCTATTTGCCTATCCCAGGTAGACGTCGGCTCTCTACCACAACCTTACGGATAATCCCGAACTGCCGACACAGCACGCCTCTTAAACTTAAGAGTAGGGATTAGAGATACACTCCCCTTCTTGGTTTGACTTACACTTGCATCCATGGAGAAACTTGATCAGGAGATTGGGTTAAGGCAATTGAGAGAAAACAGAGAATAGGTAAACCAGAATTAAGAGAACTCCCTCTTACCTTGGTCAACAAGTGAACCGAACACGGATAACCTTGGCTAAAGATTCTTGCACAAACAGAAACCGCTTGAAGGGGATCTTCGGAAGACAACTAGCACTGAATCCTTGGGGTTCGGCTAAGTAACCAAAAAGATGGAAAGAACGGGTTACCAAGACTGAGTGGGTGGTCGGTTTTTGTTAGAAATGTAAAGAAATGACAAAAAATGAAAGAAAGTTCATCACCTTAATAAACGAGGAATTTCACCGCCACGGATTCGATTGTAAAACGCTCGGCCTAACAAACGAAAGTCTTGAATAAGGAGAAGCCAAATGAGATTCCAGGAAATTCGGTACCAGCAACAAATACCAAGAAGAGTTTCGACTAACAAAAGAGTAGAGGAGAAAGAGAGTTCCGATTGATGGGAAAGTAAAGAGAAGAAAAAGGGAAGGGGTGAAGATTCGGCTAGAAAAGAAAATAGTAGAGGAGGAAGAGGATTTTGGCCTGGCAAGAGAGGGGATGAGAGTTGAACTAGGTTCGGTTATGGTGTTTAAGAGAAGAACAAAGAAGGAGAAAGAAATTCGGCAAGGGAGGTGTCTCCAATGGATTTCGGCTTGTTAAGAAGATAACAAAAGAACACGAAGCTAAAATGTGAAGGGTGAATGGTAAAGAGATATTCGGCCAAAGGTGGTTTGGTAACCTTCAAGAAAGAAGTGCACAAATGGGGAGGTTTGTACTCAAGAGAAAAAGATGAGAAAAGAGTTGAAACACAAAAATGAAAAGAGAGGAACCCTTACATGAACTTAGGGAATTTCCGCACACAGAAGCTAAGCAACACAAAAAGAAAATAAAAGATTCGGCACACACATACAAAGAGCTCTCGGTTTTGTCAACACACCTCAAGTGCCGTCAGCCCTTAACCCCAACAACACACATAGCCACAACTCCCCTCCCCACTCTCCAACATCCGGCCACCACTACAACCAACACCAACCCACGATTTCCTCCTACTTTCACTCCCCTTCAATTATTCAAATTGGTTTGACCAATTCAAATCCCTTCAAGCATTCTTGTCCATCCATTTGAATATGTTGACCCATTCAACCATCCTCCTTGAAGAGTCCCTGCCGAATCCCACTTCTCCCCATCCAGGTGCCAAAAATAAAGCTTCAAAGTGAGGCTTGTGGGATTCGAACCTCTTCCCTACTGCTACTCCCTTGTGATGCCACTTCCCTGCATCCTAAGTGGCGTCTTCTAGCCACTTTACCACACCTCCTCTTGTGTCAACAAACACAAGTAATTACCTTTAAGGCCTGCCCCAACCAGCTCTCCCCTAAAATGCCTAAAAACAAAATTTCCACCAAGGTTTAAGCTTAACCCCGAGCCTTCCCGGAACCCCTAAACATACCAAGTTAACACAAAAATCATGCCGAACGCACAGAAACATAAAATGTAGAGCCCCTAATTCTAGGATGTTACAGTTCTACCCCCTTTAAAGAAATTTCGGCCTCGAAATTTACCTGGTCAAAAGAGGTGAGGGTATTGCTGTCCCACGTGGCTTCCTCTGAACCGTGATTCCGTCACAACACTTTAACCAACGGAACCGTCTTTCTCTGCAATACGTTGACATCTCAGTCTAAGATCTGAACTGGTTCCTCTTCAAAAGATAAATCAGGTCTTACTTCAATTTCTTCCACCGGCACTATGTGAGATGGATCTGAACGGTAGCGCCTTAACATCGATACGTGGAATACATTATGTATCTGCCTCAACTTCGGAGGTAACTCCAGTTGGTAAGCTACTGGTCCCACATGTTTCAACACACGATAAGGCCCGATGAACCTGGGGCTCAACTTGCCCTTCCGTCCAAACCTTAAAACTTTCTTCCAAGGTGAAACTTTGAAACCTGATCACCCACTGCAAATTCTATATCCTTACGTTTCAGATTCGCATAAGATTTTTGCCTGTCAGTAGCTTCCTTCAATCAAGTCCGAATCAACTTAACCTTTCCCTCTGTCTCCGAAACCAATTCCGAACCCAACTCTGTCTAGCAGGTAGGAGTGCGACACTTCCGACCATACAACGCTGCATATGGTGCCATCTGAATACTGGATTGATAGCTGTTGTTGTATGCGAATTCTACCAACGGTAGAAAATCCTCCCAACTACCCCTAAAATCAATAACACAGCCTCTCAACATGTCCTCCAAGATTTGAATTACTCTCTCAGACTGTCCATCAGTCTGTGGATGAAACACCGTATTGAAATCCAGTCTTGTACCCAACGCCTGATGCAACGCCTTCCAGAACCGTGACGTAAACCTGAGGTCTCTGTCTGATATGATAGACACAGGTACCCCATGCAACCTCACAATCTCTGCCACATATAGCTTGGCTAACTTCTGTAGTGAATAATCAACCCGAACCGGTATGAAGTGAGCGGTCTTCATCAATCGATCGACAATTACCCACACTGAATCTTTCTTCGTGGGCGTAAGGGGTAGCCCACTCACAAAGTCCATTGTTATCCTCTCCTACTTCCAAAGTGGAATCTTTACTAGTTGTAGCAACCCTGAAGACAACTGATGTTCCGCCTTCACCTGCTGGCACGTCAAGCACTTACCCACAAATTCGGTAACTTTCTGCTTCAGACCCGGCCACCAAAACTGTTCTCGCAGATCTCGATACATCTTACTCCCACCATGATGTATAGCGTATGGCCTACTATGCGCTTCCTGAAGAATCTTCTGCTTTAACTCGGAATCCTTCGGCATACAAGCCTTTCCCCGAAAGCACAAAACCCCAACACTGTTCAAACTGAAATCCTCTATCCCACCATCTGCCACTAGCTGAAATTTGGAACTTAGTGATTCATCTGACAACTGCTTCTCTCTGGTCTGGCTGACCCAAGAAGGCTTCACCTGAAGTTTAGCTAGCAAGCTTCCATCACCATACAAGTTGAGATGGGTGAACATTGCCCACAAGTCCAATATTACCTTACGACTCAACGCATCTGCCACTACATTAGCTTTACCTGGGTGGTACTCGATCGAACAGTCATAATCCTTTAACAACTCAATCCATCTCCGCTGCCTTAAATTCAACTCCTTCTGGGTAAGGAGATATTTCAGGCTCTTGTGGTCCGTGTAGATGATCGACTTCTCCCCGTACAGGTAGTGTCCCAAATCTTCAGAGTGAACACCACGACAGCTAACTCCAGGTCATGCGTGGGATAGTTCACCTCATGCAGTCTCAACTGCCGAGACGCATATGCTACCACCTTCCCCTTTTGCATCAACACACATCCTAATCCCGTGTGCGACGCATCGCAGTAGACGACAAACTCCTTTCCAGCCTCAGGCTGAATCAACACTGGTGCCTCAGTCAAAATCCTCTTCAGCTTCTCAAAGCTTTCCTGCAATTTATCTGACCAGACAAACAGTACCCCTTTCTGTAGCAACTTGGTTAACGGTGCAGCTATTAACGAGAACCCCTCAACAAACCTTCTTTAGTACCCAGCCAAACCAAGAAAACTCCGAATTTCTGCCACAGACTTAGGCGGTTTCCAGTCCAACACGATTTCAATTTTCCGAGGATCAACCCTAATTCCCTCAGCAGACACATGTCCCAAAAAGGTAACTTGTCTCAGCCAAAATTCACACTTACTGAATTTGGTGCACAGCTGCTTCTCTCTCAGAATCTGCAGAACCACCCAAAGATGCGAATCATGTTCCTCTTCCGTACTTGAATAAACCAAGATATCGTCTATGAACACCACGATAAATCGATCTAGATAGGGTTGGAATACCCGGTTCATCATGTCCATAAATGCAGCTGGTGCATTCGTCAATCCAAACGGCATCACTAAGAACTCGTAGTGACCATAACGAATTCGAAAAGCTGTCTTATGAATATCTGCCTCCTTAACCTTAAGCTGATGATAGCCTGACCTCAAATCTATCTTTAAGAAGACCAAAGTCCCACGCAACTGATCGAACAGATCGTCTATCCTAGGAAACGGGTACTTGTTCTTGATCGTCAACTTGTTCAATTGCCTATAGTCAATGCACATCCGCATCGACCCGTCCTTCTTCTTAACAACTAACACTGGCACTCTCCAAGGTGACACACTGGGTCGGATAAAACCCCGATCCAACAGTTCCTGAATCTGGGCTTTAAGTTCCACCAGCTCCTTCGGTGCCATTCTATATGGGGCAATGGACATTGGCGCTGTCCCCGAAAGAAGATCGATACCGAACTCCACCTCGCTATTTGGAGGTAACCCTGGAAGCTCTTCTGGAAAAACATCGGAGAACTCCTTCACTGTTCTAACATCCTTTACAGCCAACTCCTAGGCCTCCAGAGCACTGATTAAGGCTAAGAATGCTTCACACCCTTTTTGCACCATCCTTTCAGCCTTTAAGGCAGACACTATATTAGACAAGTAGTTCTTTCTTTTGCCTATCACTAAAACCTCACTACCCTCGAGAGTCCTTAACACCATACGCTTAGCAGCACAATCCAAGTTTACTCGATACTTCACTAACCAGTCCATGCCTAAGATCAAATCGAACTCGCCGAACGGCAGTTCCATCAAATCAGCCGGGAAAACCATCCCTTGTACTTCTAGAGGCACACCCCTAAAAAGTTTGTTCACCACTATAGATTGTCCTAAAGGGCTAAGTACAGTCATCTCCCTAGAAGCAATCTTAGAGTCTATGTTCAGAGTTCCAGACACAGTACTAGCAACATAGGAATACCTTGACCCAATATCAATCAATGCAATAAAGGGCAAACCGAAAATAAGGAACGTACCAGTTATGACGTACGGTGCATCGCCCTCCTCTCAGCGTCTGGCTGTATAGACCAACCCAGGCTGTCTTACATCTGTGCTCCCAGCACCTCTGCCCAGTGCTCCATGTCCTCGACCAAAACCATTTTCTCCTCTGGCCGGACCACGACCTCTCTGTGGTTGCTGACCACCTTTACCAGGCTGAACATAGTTCTCACCTACTGGCCGCGCTCAGTTTGGCTCTTGCGAACAGTCCCTTACCCGATGATACCCCTTGCCCAGCACTCCCCCGAGTGAAACTTCCCACATGTAGCACATTGCTGTGGCCGACCAACAACAACAGGCCTCGCAGCTTGACCCAGCCCATCCAACCGAGGCCTCTTCTGGAAATTCCCAGTAGATCCTGATGATCCAAAACTTCTTTTATTCCTACCCTTGTCCCTATCTTGGTTCTACCTTTCAGATTGCTTCACCTCTTCGGCTATCTTAGCCTACTCCACCAAAACAGCGAATTCCCTTTCCCTTTGCGGAGGTATCAATACTCGCAATATAGCCCTCAGACCATCTTCAAATCAGACACAACGCTCATGATCTATTGACACAATACCCCGGGCATACCGACTTAGACGTAGGAATTTCGCCTCATACTCGACCACCGACTTACTCCCCTGAACCAAGTTAAGGAATGCCTTTTGCTGAGCGCCCACATAGCTCGACCCAATGTATTTCCCCTGGAATGCAGACTTAAAGAAATCCCAGGTAATGCGGTCAGCTGCTGTACCATCCCTCACCATGAGCCACCACTGGTATGCTTCGTCTCGGAGAAGAGACACTACCTCTTTTTAATTTCTCTTCCGCTGTGCAGTCAAGATCATGCATGATGCGCTCAACCGCCTCGAGCCAGTACTCAGCTACGTTAGGAGCTACACCAGAAACGCCCATAAACATTTCAGCTCCATTAGCTCGATGTTGTTCAGACACAGATTTTCGAGCCACTGATCCCGTGCTCGCTCCAGCAACTCTCTCCAACACATGCAGCATAGCCTGAGACACGGCATCGTCTCCACCAGTTTGATCCTGAAATTCTGCTTCCGCAACTGGTGGTGCTGGCACCTCACCTTCCGGCCCATGCCCTGATTCCGAAGGTTCAGCCCCAACTTCTCGGCCTCTACCATGACCTCGCACACCGCGTCCTCGTCCTCTAGCACTCATGATTATCGATTCGACTTAATCTGATTAAAAGTTTTATGAATTATTATTTTCTTCCACTGTTTATTACCGAGCAGTCCTATGAGAATAGCATTAAAAGTCATTCTCGCAAATACCTATACAGCTAAAGGTTTCAGTCTCTAAAGTTGAGTTTCTTAGTACTAGCTATCGCAACACAATATAATCACTTCATGCAAAATAACCAATAGTCAAAAGACTTACTGTGCGGATTTGGTACCGGAGACTCGGGTGCCATGCTTCCAGAAAACATGTGTTCTTCTAAACCATTTTCTAAACCAACTTTTGAAAACATTTTTGAACCTCATACCCACAGCCGAATTTTGAAACCTTGCTCTGATACCACAATTGTAACACCCCAAACCCGGTCAAAACGTTACGACCAGATCTGGATTGTTACAGGAAGGGTAGTTTTGAAAAAAATTGAACGGAACATCGTAATTTGAGAAAACATTTTGTTTAGTGATTCTTTGTTTAAGGGCTATTTAAAATTCGGTTAGGTTATAACTTACCAACTTTTTATTAAGGATAACTAGAAGTTAATAACCGGTTTATTTAGAAACCCGAACTTGGAAAATTTTATAAAGTGATAATTGAGAACAATGTTGAGGTACGTGATCTTCTGAAAAATAATAGTTGTAGAATTAAGAAAATCCCAGGTTTAATTATTTATTGATTGTGATCCGTATGTTAATATTTTGGAAAGCCGTTAGCTACATTTTTAAGAAACCCCATACTTAACAGTTTATAAAACATTTAACATTCACAACGAAATAAAACCCAAATTTAAGTTATAGTGGCCTTATTACAAAATAAAATCCCGAATTTGACTAAGATCAAAATAGAGTAATGAAATTTATGAGAGAAATAGCAACGCATGGCCACCTCGAGTCCGCCTGGCTCCAAACCCCGCGATCTACTGATTACCTGCAAAATTTAGCAGAGGGGTGAGTCACTGAGACTCAATGTGTAAATCCCCGTAAATGCAAACTGGGCCTTAAGCCCACAGATGCACATTGGGCCTTAGCCCACTCAATATGGCATATATCACATGTATGTAATGTAGCCCAGCCCAATCCACCTATCCATCCAAACACCCGTGGCCTTATGCCACTGTGGTTCTTGACCACCGTGGTCCTAGACCACTCATGACAAAGTCACTAAATTATATAATCGTAGGGCCAACCCACTGTGGTCTTAGACCACCGTGACGATCTCTGATAAGTTTATGCATACGTGGGGCCAACCCACTGTGGTCTTAGACCACCGAGATAAGTCACTGATATATGTATTCGTGGTTTCAACCACTGTGGTTCATAGACCACCGTGACCATAGTCACTAAATTCACACTTCCCCTTTCTTCAATCCCGAGCCCATGCTCATGTCATCATGATAAATATGAATGCATCATACCCACAATGTGTAACAGTAATTATTTCATACATGCATATAATTGGAAATATCATCATAATAGAACTTACCCGGTTCCTACCTTACATGCAAGGGTATCTCGATTGTCGATGCAGTCATTTCGGCTTTCAGCCAATGTAGTTAATAACATAAACAGTAAAGAAGTGTGTGGATAATACACACCTGATAACGCGTAACACTAAGCTTTCTACGTCGACACTTTCACTAGCAGGGACGACGGCTATTTGCCTATCCCAGGTAGACGTCGGCTCTCTACCACAACCCGGCGGATAATCTCGAACTGTCGACACAGAATGCCTCTTAAACTTAGGAGTAGGGATTACGGATACACTCCCCTCCTTGGTTTGACTTACACTTGCATCCATGGAGAAACTTGATCAGGAGATTGGGTTAAGGCAATTGAGAGAAAATAGAGAATAGGTAAATCAGAATTAAGAGAACTCCCTCTTACCTTGGTCAACAAGTGAACTGAACACGGATAACCTTGGCTAAAGATTCTTACACAAACAGAAACCGCTTGAAGGGGATCTTCGGAAGACAACTAGCACTGAATCCTTTGGGTTCAGCTAAGTAACCAAAAAGATAGAAAGAACGGGTTACCAAGATCGGGTGGGCGGTCAGTTTTTGTTAGAAAAGTAAAGAAATGACAAAAAATGAAAGAAAGTTCATCACCTTAAGAAACGAGGAATTTCACCGCCACGGATTCGATTGCAAAATGCTCGGCCTAGCAAACGGAAGTCTTGAATAAGGAGAAGCCGAATGAGATTCCAGGCAATTCAGTACCAGCAACAAATACTAAGAAGATTTTCGGCTAACAAAAGAGTAGAGGAGAAAGAGAGTTCCGATTGATGGGAAAGTAAAGAGAAGAAAAAGGGAAGGGGTGAAGATTCGGATAGAAAAGAAAATAGTAGAGGAGGAAGAGGATTTCGGCCTGGCAAGAGAGGGGATGAGAGTTGAACTAGGTTCGATTATGGTGTTTAAAAGAAGAACAAAGAAGGAGACCCCATCCAACCTAGGTCGCAACTGGCATCCCAACTCGAGCTGGCGTATCCAACCTAGGCCTCTTTTGGAAACCCCCAGAAGAACCTGACGTCCGAAAACCTCTCTTAGTCCTATCCCTGTCCTTATCTCGGTTTGCCTCTCAGAACGTTTCACCTCTTCCGCAATCTTGGCTTTTTCTACCAATATAGCAAAATCTCTTTCACACTGCGGGGCTATCAGTACCCTCAACTCGTCCCTCAGACCATCCTCGAATCACACACAGCGCTCATAGTCGGTTGCGACTATACCCCGAGCATAACAACTTAAGCGCAGAAACTCCGCCTCATACTCTGCCACAGATTTATGTCCTTGAACCAAGTTAAGAAATACCTTCCTCTAGGCGTCCACAAAACTCGCCCCGACGTACTTCCCTTGGAACGCTGTTTTAAAGAAACTCCAGTCGATATGATCTGCTTGAGTACCTTCTCTTACCGTGAGCCACCACTAACATGCCTCATCCCGTAGAAGAGACACTGCTCCTTTCAATTTCTCCTCTTCTGTGCGGTCCAGGTCATCCATAATCCGTCCCATAGCCTCCAACCAGTACTCTGCTACATTTGGGGCTACCCTAGAAATGCCCCTAAAAACCTTGGCCCCGTTTGCCCGAAGTCGCTCAGGAATAGATTTCCGGACTACCGACACTGTGCTTGCTCCAGCAACCCATTCCAAGACCCGTAGCATAGCTTGGGACAAAGCATCGTCCCCTCCAGTTCGGTCTTGAGTTCCTACTTCCGCCACTAGCGATGCTGGCACTTCGCCTTCCGGCACATGCCCTGATTCTGAGGATCCAGCCTCAGCACCCCGGCCTCTACCATGGCCGCGTGTACCACGTCCATGTCCTCTGGTACTCATATTACTAAGTCGAGTTAATCTGATTAAGAATGTTTTATTAATCAGTATATGGTTCCAATATTGATTAACAAATATTTTATGGAAAAATAGATATAAGAGTTGTTTTCGCGATTCGAACTTCATACGTCTCATTCTTTACAGTCTTAGCTCCTACAAATAGAAGTTTCTAACATTTTTCGTACTACAGTCATATCATCATCTCAACAACAATCATACAATAAGAGAACTTACGGAGTTGGTGCCGGAGACTCGTGGTGCTATACTTCCCAGAAAGACATGTATTTTTAGACCATGTTTCAAACTAATTTTTGGAAAATGTTTTCGAACCCATTCCACAGCTGAGTTTTGCAATCGAGCTCTGATACCACAAAATGTAACACCCCAAATCCCACCTAGACGTTATAACTGGATCTGGCATGCCACATAGAAGGGTTGTTTAAAACTATGCTTTCGTTAAAAAGTTCGTTTTCTTTTTGAAACTCCGAGCTTTGTAGTTTGTGGAAAAAACCAGGTTTTTGCTTGCAATGATTTTCTAAAAATGTTGTTATTGCTATTAGTGTTATTACTATTATTACTATCATTATTTCCAAAAACATGTTTAAAACAGAACTCAGATTCAATGAATTTCGGAAGTGTGATATTTTGAAAATGACTTTCGACGTTTAAGAGAACCCATAGTTTTATCAAGTATAGTTTGTAAACTGTTCGTTATCCTTTTGGGAAAATAGTTATTAATGTCTTAGGTAAAACCCCGTTTTGAGCATTTAACAATCAATAATAACCAAATTAAAAATTAAAACCAAAATAAAATCCCAAAGGCCTTATTACAAAACATAAACCCAAATTAAGGTAAAATTTATAGTAAAGTGAAACGAAATTTACTAAAGATTACGATGTATGGCCACCACAGAGTCCGCCTCGGCTCCAAATCCTCAATGCTGGGGATCACCTGAAAAGTTAAGCAGAGGGGGTGAGTTACGAGAACTCAGTGTGTAATCCCCTAATCGGTCATGAACTGGGCCTGGGCCCACAGAAGCAGACTGGGCCTTAGCCCATAAAGAAGCAAACTGGGCCTTAGCCCATACAGAAACAAACCGGGCCTTAGCCCTATTAGCATGGTATAACAGATAATGCATGCAATGTAAGCCAGCCCAGCCTAGTAATCCATCCGCTACACACCACCCATACCAGCCCAACACACCTGTGGGGATTTCTACAATCAACCCTTCATCCGCTACAGACCTCGATGGCAGCCACGCTGCTCATCGCCGAAATTGTGGCAAAGCCACCAGATTAATAGAATATACGTGGCATAGCCACCAGACAAAATGTGACAGAGTCACCGAAATATGTGGCAGAGCCATCGGATTACACTTCCCCGATCATCAATATCCCAATGCCATGCATCTTATCATGACATAATAATTTAGTGCATGCATGAACATACCAATATAGCAGATAACAGAATACATAGTCATGCCACATCTACCTGAAAGGTTATAATCGTAAATTTACTCACCTGGCTATTTCCAAACTGACCCGTTAGGTGTATCTCATTAGCTTACCCGTTAAGGGTATTTCGGCTCTCAACCGACACACAGAATAGTACATAGCAAAATGAATAAAGGTGTGAGATTAGAGACCTGATTACGTGGAGAACTAAACACTCCCGCTCAACGTCACCTAGCCAACACATCACACTATTAGCTTACAGCAACCACAATGGAAGATCTATAATCCACGACTAACCGTACGATTTACTAACCCTTACCCTTACTAGCGTAAACAACCACAATTTGCTTATCCAAATCCGATGTCGACTCCCTTCCACAACCCGGCGAAAAATCCCGAATCGCTGACACCCTATGTCATTTAAACTTGGGAGCAGAGGCTACGAGTCCATTCCCCTTAGCCTCCCTTATCGATTCCCCCTTAGACCGGCTATCACTCGCCTCCATGGAGAAAGTCTCGATTAGTAAGGTATCACAGAGAAAGAATGGTGGTTGTCTAACAAGAAGGTTCGGCTCTTACCACGACTTCCCGAAATCCAAATGTTTATAAGCAACGAAGAGAGTTGCTTACTCCTTAACACAATCGGCCTAGCCCAAAATTGAAGATTCGATTATGGCAGAGTAAAACGAAAAGAGAATGGTCGCAAAGAAATCAGAGAGAGAACTCCTTACCTTGATTAATAAGGAACCGCACAGCAACAGATTCGGCTATGGAAATAAACCGGAGTGAACCTTACAAGTTAAAAGAGGAAAGAAGAAATTAACTGAGAACTAAAAGAAAGAGAGATAGCCACTTCGGCTATGTGAAACATAAAAACGAAAAGAAAGGAAGATGAGAAAGAATCACCATTACCTTGTGATTAGAGACAAGTCGTACGAGAGGGAGAGATTCAGCCAACCCCACTTGAGCAAAACCGGCAATGGCAAAAGAAGAGGGAAGCTGATTGAGATATGAAAAGAGAACTTAGTTGTCGAAGAAAGGAGTAGAAGGAACACCAAAGTAGGAAAGGGGGTTTTGTCTATGGTTTTGATGGTGTAGAAGAAGATGCAACTAGGGGAATGATGGGGAATAGGTGTTAAAGAGATTCGGTCACTTGAAGGCAAAGAGATCAAACAGGGATTCGGCTACCAATGTTTGTCAAATATCGAAGGAAAAAAAAATACCTAAAATGAGAAATGAAAAGAAAAGAAGTCACCCCAATGACTACGCTTTTGGCAAAGAAAAATGCACAAAAGTTAAAACCCGAAAGAGAAAAAGAAAAGAATTCACTCACTTGCACAAATGCTAAGAAAAATGCCTAATAATTTTTGGCACACACACATATTTCCCAAACCGAATGCACTCAACAAAAGACCCCTCTCTTGGCCGAAATCCCCCTTGCACTTCCCCAAATTCGGCCAACACCCCCATCTATCCAAATCCCACGATTTTCTCTCTCACTTGCTCCACAATACACTCTCCTCAATCTCCTCTCCACCTTCCATTCAAACGTGTTTGACCAATTCAAATCCTCTTTGATAGAGTCCCACGCCAGCTCCACCTCTTCTCCCTCTTGGCCACAAATTAAAAGCCATATTTTGCGACATGTGGGATTCGAACTCCTTCCTCCTTGCTCTCCCATTGACACCACAACCATCCCACCACATGGCCAACTTATGTTATCAAAACACAACCAGTTATCCTTAAGTCCTGCCTTCGATAGCTCTCCTTACTTAAGTACCTAAAACCAAAATTTTGCCAGAACCTGGGCTTGGATCTGAGCCTCCCCAGGACCCCTAAACACACCCAAATAACAAGCTCATCAGGCACAATACAAGCAATAACCCAAAAACGCCAGACCCCTATTTTTAGGAGTGAGATCTCCTCCGTAGTACACAAGCATATTATCCTACGTTCTTTATAGATACTTGAGTATATGCTTAATTGCTTGCCAATGTTTTAGTCCTAGATTCGCCTGATATTGAATCACCAGCCCCACTGCAAAACATATATCCAGGTGTGTGCGTAACATAACATAGATGAGACTTCATACTGTCGAAGTACAAGGAATCTTTCTCATGTTCTCTCTTTCTTTCGTTGTCTTAGGACAATCCTCTAAGGAGAGATGAAATCCTGATACAAAGGGTTGATTTCCCTTCTTCGAATCGGTCATTGAATAATGCTCTAATATCTTGTCTATGTATGAAGCATGAGATAGTGCATCACTTTGTTCTTTCGATCCCTTAGTATTCAAATGCCTAGAACAAAATTAGCTTCTCGTCCTTCATGCTAAAATATTAGGTTAACCATAGTTTAACCGATAACAATGTCCCTACATCATTGCCAATTAGTAGAATTTAATCGACATATAGAATAAGAAAGACCACCTTTCCATCCCCTAAATGTTTGTAAACACAAGGCTCATCTACATTTTCCTCAATCCAAAAGTCTTAATCGCTTGATCAAATTTTTGATTGCATGAGCGGGATGCTTGCTTAAGTCCATATATTAATCTAAGCAGTTCTCAAGCTTTATGCTCATTTCTTTTCGTTATATATCTGGTAAGTTACATCATATAGATTCTCTTTTCAAGATAGCCGTTCAAAAGCACTGTATTGACATCTATTTGCCAGATCTCGTAACCGAGAGCCATCGTGATGGATAGTAAATGCGGCTTGACTTGAACATGGCACAATTGATACCTTCTTTCGGAGTATAACCTTTTGCAACGAGTCTGGACTTATAAGTTTCCACTTTTCCATTCGTATTTATTTTCCTCTTGTAGATCCACTTACATCCTATGAGTGTTTTCCCTTCTGGTAAGTCTTCAAGTTCCTATACTGAGTTGGAAAACATAGAGTCCATCTCCGCTTTCATAGCTATTTCCCAGAGCTTGCAATCAACATTCTACATCGCTTCATCATATGTGAGTGGGTCATCATCTTCTTGTTCGGCAGACTCAGTGTTAAAAGCACTTTCACAAAATTGGAAGAACTTAAGCTTATAAGAGACCCTTCCAATGCAACAAAGCACCGTATGTTGTTGATCGTTTGCAAGCCTACTATTAGAAGTTGGTTCTAGAACTATTTCAATAGGGTTTTGTATATTTTTCAAAATTTCCTCAAGTACCTCTTTAATCCAGGGTTTAAATTTATTCATGTAACTTTCTTCAAGAGAAGTAGCATGATTTGACACTATTAAATTTTGCTCTTTCAGGTTATAAAACAAGCCACTCTTTATTCCTTTTGGATATCCTATAAACATACAAAATTCTATCCTTGAGTCCAACTTCCTCACATATTTGTCCAATACGTAGGCTTGGCATCCCCAAATCCTAAAATGATTAAGATTCAACTTCCTTCCATGTCACAAGTCGTATGGGGTTTTCAGTGCTGCTTTAGTTGGCATATCATTCAGAATATAGCAAGTCATTTTTATAACATATCCCTACAAAGAGATTAGCAACTTTGAATAACTTAACATCGAACGTACCATGTCTAACAATGTTCGGTTTCTTCTCTCTCCCACGTCATTCTGTTGTGCAGTGCTCAATGTGATTAGCTAGGATAGAATCCCATTCTCTATGAGGTACCCTAAGAACTCATCAGATAAATATTCCCTGGCTCGAGTAGATCAAAGTGCCTTTATAAGTAAACCTAGTTGTTTCTCGACTCCTGCACAAAACTATTTGAATTTACCAAAGGTTTCACTCTTGCGGTGCATTAGGTATACATACCCAAATCTGGAATAGTCATCAATAAAGGTTACATAATACTCATAACCACCTCTTACACTAATGCTCATGGGGACACATACGTCACTGTGCACAAGTTTTAGGGGTTTTCCAGCCCTCGTTCCTTTAGCATTAAAAGATTGCTTAGTTATCTCACCTTCAAAGTAAGATTCACATTATGGAAGATCAACTTCTTGAAATGGGGTGTAAGATGTTGTCTTTCACAAGTCTAGTGATTTTTTCTCGATTAATATAACCAAGTCTCAAATACCAAAGGTACGCCTGATTAGAGTGAGAAGTTTTAAGTCTTTTATTTGATATTTCAGTCTCAAGTAGTGCGTACATAATTGGTTTGATAAAATAGAGATTATTTGGCATCCATCCATTAGAGATAATATTGTGATTTCTAAATATTGCAATTCCATTGTTAAAAGTCATGGTCAAGCCGTCTTTATATAAACATGCAACACAAATTAAGTTTCTTTTGAAACTTGGTACATAGAAAACGTCTCTTAAAATAATCTTCCTAAATTTATCAAAAGAAAGATGTACATCTCCTACTGCTTCAACTACCATGCTTGTCTCGTTCTCGGTCCACAACAATAAGCTCTTATCTCTAAGATCTTTTGTCTCCTCGAACCCTTATAGAGAAACACAAACATGATTAGTAGATCCTTAATCAATAACCCAGTGGTCTATTGAATCATGCACTAAATAAGCTTCTATCATAAAGAGTTCTATACCTTTGTTGATACCTAGGTCTTCTTTCCACTCTTTGCAGTTCGCATTAAGGTGTCCTTTCTTATTGTAGAAGAAGCATTTGGACTTAGATTAATATCTAGGCTTCCTGATTCTCTTCCTTTCCACTGTGGTGGCCCAAAGACCATAGCCTTGCCTTTCTTAGCATGCTTTCCCTTTCTTTTTGAGGAAGAAGGAACGTCTATATTTGCTTCTACTCTTCAGATCGATTGACCACTATTCAACATCAACTCATAGGATTGTAGCTATTTCATGAGTTGTGTAAGTATTAGATTCTTGTTCCCAAGGTTATAACTGGCTCAAAAACCAGCAACATCCCATCTCTGTTTGAGTGTTCTGGTCCAAATTGGCCTTATTGTTCGCGACCTGGATAAAGTAGCCCATATGAGTGATCATATAGCCTTTGATCAGAGTGTCAGGCTTTTGTTGGGCATTCATTAAACTAGTTATGGAAAACTATTGAGCCAGTGCAAGTTGGCCTTTGAACATGTCTTCTACCTCATCTAGAATGCTTTGGCATTGTTACATCTCTCCAGTTTCTTATACAGAGTGCTAGTCACACTTGCCAGCATATAGCAATGAGCTATCTCATCAGACTCTTCCCAGCATTTTCTAGCCTCATCTTGAGTGGCCGAAAGCCACTTAGTATCAAGAACTATTTTAAGTTTCTTATAGTTTAAGACAATTATCAGTTTTTTTCCATTACTTAAAGTTATTTCTATTCAGTTAGTTTTTAATGAATATGTTCAATAAGGGAGTAAGTGCCATATTCGAATTGAAAATAAAATATTAATCTATTAATATCTTTTTATAAGCAAATGTTTGAAAAATTTTACAACATTACGATATGCATTAAGATGATGTATGCGTCTTACATTAAACCTTCGAAGACATTGTGACAATAATTCCCACACCCAGTGAATCAAGTCACCGGTGGGTGATCATGATCAACTAGTAAGAGCATGGATTTCCATCAAATTAGTACATGAACCTAATTCCTTAGGCATTCACATGTACTAATTAATTGTGTAATGTTTGACCATCATTTTAACTTAAGTAGAGCTTCGTGGGGAGTTACATAACTAGAAGATCTTGAGTTTATAACCATTAACTCAACACTTACCGCATTATGCACTACAAATGAGTCATTGTGGGACAATCTCACCGAGTAGCATGCTTTGACTAGTTGTCCTATTTCGAAGATAGAATTTCTTGACCTATCACATGATAATGCCTACCACAAGGGTCGGTCCAATTATCATTTGATTACAAGAGAATTCTTCTTTCTTCTAGGAAATCTCCTCAGTGAAATCTACATTGCAATCCTACCGTAAGGTAGTGCACTTACCATGCCATCATAAGAGACCACTAATGGAGACCATAGGTCTTGTTTAGGGACCTTCTTCCACTCAATATTTTATAAACATGCAAGGCTTTTAATTTTTGTTTTCAATCATGAATGATTAATATATGCATGACAAGTACATGTGACATTCTTTCCTAAACTATACGGCATGCTTATGTCATATATATATGACATGCTATGGAAATTTTATAATTTTCACATTCATTTATTCATAAAATCTACAATTTTGATTCTCCACATTTTTTTGTTTTAAGAGAAAAACCAAAGAAGTGAATGTGAATTGTGTATCGGTAGGGTCCCAAGAAAGGGAGGTGATTCATATTTGACTACTTAAAAACCAAGCCTTTCATAGTCCGAGCCAATCCTAGACATGCACCTCCTGATTAACTCACTTCTCAAGACAATCGAGTAACCTACAGAAGTGAATGCAATAATACAACACATGTATTTTCTTATTGCCACACTTCTTATCTTTAATCAATCAACTGTGGATTATCTCATACATATATATCACAATTATAACTTTAACAATTACTAAAAAAATATATAAGGAGATGAATAATTAAAATAAAATTGCCAGCCAAGGTTTCTATGGTTCTATTTCTAGAAAATAAATGGCAAACCAAAAATTACATAGTTTTTCACCACTAGGCATTCCTCGTGTCTTCAATTGCCATTGTTCCATTTTCTCCTCGTCATGGACTCTTTTTAGGAAAAATTACACTTAAGTCCTATGTTTGATTCCGACTCACAAGAATTCTATATAAAAATATAATCCTATGTGGAGATCATAGTCCACAGTCTATTTCTTAAGAATTACAACCTTGATAAAGAAAACAATTATATAATAAATATGTAATATCACATTCATTCCCATATATTCCCCAAAACATGCAAATAATTACAAGAATGTCATATATTACCAAATATCAATTTAAAAAAAGATGAATGGAGAAATTCAATCTTTGTTTACACTATAAACAAGCATAACCTGGCTCTTAATGTAACCCTTAAACTTGACCTAGACATTATGACTGAATCTCGAAGATCACATTGGCCATGTTGATGGCACAGAAAAACATTTAGCTATTTTCTTTCGACAATTATTATCTTTTAAAATTTGACATTTTTTATTTGCTGAAGAAAACTTAACAGTGCCTATAAACCTTTTATTAGAAAAAGAATTTATCAAAAATTGAATAGCTTAGAAAAAATCGAGTTTCAAATATTTATAGAAACATCATATTTCAAAATTATTGTAGCGAAAAATAGAATATCTAAGTTTCACTTGTTGATTTAAAATCGTAATTTTGGCATGTCTTGTAAAGTACCAATTAAGTGAGCAAATAACCTTGAGTTTTCGAAAATGAAGTCTTCAGTTTGAAATAACAACATTGAGTTGAGTTTTTCATTTGAATTGAAAATTCAATTTTTCTTACCAATTTTACACGCCGCTTAGGTGATAGTTTTAAAACCCAATCATGCAATATCGTCTAAAATCCCAAAATCCAAATAAAAAATTTCATGCCACAGATTTCAATAATAAATTACAGTCCCAAAATACCAAATAAATAAGTATTATAGTTTAATAAAAAACATCTGAGTCCTCCTCCATAAGCTAGGCCCAATGTCCTAACCTCAATTATTATCGAAAAAATTAGAAACTTAATGCGATGAGATTTTAAAGTCCAGTGTGTGTCAATTTGCATAACAAGAAAAATTAAGATAGAATCTGAAAAGAATAACATATCAAATATACATAAATATACAATAACTGAATCACATATATTAGTATGCATATTGAACATGTCGATGCAATGCTTTTTCAGAAACAATGCAAATTTTTAGAAAACATTTCCTACCCATCTCCGCTACACACCATAATGAGTTCCCCATAACTCATCCATCCAATAACACATCAATAATATGGAAAACCCAGTAGATAATGCAGACAAGTTGCTAGATACAAAATATTGTGGTCAAGCCACCAGATAACGCAGTCAAATTGCCAGATACAGAATATTGTACTAAAGCCACCAGATTTGCAGATAAACTGTCAGATAATGTGGTTAAACCACCAAAATATGTAGATTATTCAACTGCTAGAGTCTTCCTCTGTACAATCATATATCAACCCCATGCATGTGATATGGAATACAGAACAAAATTTTTAGTTGGCATGCTTTACATTCGAATTAGAAATATTATAATGGCATGATTAACATGCGACTTAGATTATCAACAAAATAGTGGCATGTTTATTTTTCATGCATATCAAATAACGCCATATGTCATAATACATAAGTGTGAGGAAATCATATAACATCTTATTTAACAGAAAAGCAAACAAGCACATTCATATTAACACAGATTCAAAAGTTCAGAATCACTTACTTGAAAATCCTACATTTTAACAGATTTATCAATCCGATTGAATACATGGTGTATTCGCATATTTACATATTTATCAATCCGATTGAATACAATTATTTTGAATAACATCAATATTATTGATTTTATGTTGTTTAAACCCACACTTGGATTCATACGTCCCAACAACAACGATTTTGTTTCTCGACTCTAAGAGAGTAGATCAACCATCAAATCCTTAGGTTTATAAAATTAATACCATGTTAGTATATTGACATTTTTATAAAGGTTTTCATATTGGTGATTAAATGAGATCATTTACTTAAATGATTGTCCAAATAGCGTACGCTTCTAAAGTATAGAGTATGGATTCAGAATTTTTGATAAATGCTTCATGTATACACAACAATTACCGTTGTTAAAATCATCCAAATTGAAATGAAAAGAAATAATTGAGATCGGAGGATTTTCAATGTAACACCCCTTACCTGTATCCAACGCAAGGACAGGGTACGAGGCATTACCTAACATAAACACATGCATACACATAATTCCAAATCACAAAAATCTGTTCAAATCTATAACGTTTCAAACTTCTTCTTAACATCCTTAATACAGGCCTATAAGGCCCAAAAACACGCCCATTTCCCTTGTCCTTGCGGATATATTTCTCAATTCGATCCTACAGAGGTTTTCACACGGTCTGACACATGTCGGTGTCTACAGCCCATGTCCTTCACACGGCCATGACACTCCCGTGTCTTAGCCTGTGTGTGAAAACCTTGACATTCTGTTTCTGACATCATCATCTACAAAAGGTCAAATGGCCAAGGCAACGTCCGTGTCTTTAGAACATGTGGCGAAGCATATTCCAAATTTCAGGTGGAGACTTCACAATGCCTGAGCACATGCCCATGTCCTAGGGCCGTGTCACCCACATGGATGAGACACACGGCCGCGTCTCAGCCTGTGTGGTTACTACTGGGCATTCTGTTTTGCCAACTTTGAATGCAGGGGGACACACAGCCAAACCACATGCCCATGGGCCAGACCGTGTGGCACACACGGCCTAGACACACGCCGGTGTGTCTACCCCTATGGACAAATACAAGGCTATTTACCAAGCCCCTTTGCCACCCTAAAGCAATACATAGCATGACCATAAAGCACTTCTAATATTCACTACTTCATAATGCATATATAAATTTCACACATTACTCATTCAATTGTATAAACTTACACTTCATGAATTTCATCATCTTTGAATAAATATAGCTTGGCTAGCTTTGGTTGAATTCGATGACCATTTACAAAATGAATAATTAACCTTAAGAGCCAACACTTTGGCTAACCAATATGACATATCACAAAATGACCAAATCCTATACATGTGATAAACCGTAAAAGTAACATATTTTAAACCCACATTTAGTATGCTTTTGGATGATTTATCCCTTGTTTTATATAAAAAGGTGCTTTTAATCCTTTCTTTTCATGTCTTATACCCAGGAAAGCACCCGAGGATGAAAAGAACACAAAACGAGCCTCAAACGGAGTAAATGGGCCTTTACATGAAATCGACATGGCCGGGCCCAAAGCACACACGACCGTGCCTCGACGAACACCTAGAGCACGGCCTCAACTTAGTCACACACGGCTGTGCCTCAAGAGAAATCCGAACACGGTCAGGTCTCGATTCACACAGGCATGTGGCATGGTCGTGCCTCTGACGCTGGAAAGAGCAATTTTAGTCGAAAAAGGATACTTACGGAGAAAAAATCGCGTTCCAAGAGCCTATAAATAAGTCCCAAGTATCACCTATCAAGGGGAGCAAAAGCAAGGAGCCAAGCCGAGAAGGTCAGAATTAGAGAATAAAGCAAGGATAGCCAGTTGATCCATCCCAAGAAGCCAGAATTATACTCAAGACGGCGGAATTCTCCTTCGATTCCTTTAGGGGGTTTTAGGATTATTTCTATGTTTTGTTTCATCTTTTCTCTTGCGACGTTTTGTTTATTCATTATGAACTAAACCCCTCATATACCTGAAGGGGATGAAACCTAGATGGATTTTACTATTTGACTTTTAAGTTATATGATAAAATTACTTAGTTTGTTCTTAATTATGTTTCTTAATCCAAATCTAATGTGCTTAGGTGGAGGAGAAATAGACCCTGCCTAAGATAAGATTTAACATAATCAAGCGGAGTTGATCGAACGCCTAGAGATAGGGTTACGAGATTTTGCCGGATTAGGGTGAAACCTAATATGGGAGTCCATTGATCGATTTACTGCTATCCTAGTGGGTTATTATAAGCGAACGAGAGTTCCACTAATTAACCTAGGATTAGACATTATTCGCCTCGAGAGAGGGTTTAATATAGGTTAGGGAGTCTCACGGATCAAGCTAAGTAAAAGAAATCATATAATTTAGGGTTAATTAATAAGTGAAGTCTAGGTGGATTCCTCCTGAGGGTATCGTCGTAATCAACTGAGTTTTTCCTCAAAGTTATTTTCCTATTCATCTTCCTGTCCTTGTGTCCTTAGTTTAGCTGTCGTCGATTTAGTTAAAAAGTAATCTTCACTCTAACTTTAAGACTAAATAATAAGAAGAAAGTGAGTATTAATACTTTTAGTTCCTTTGGGTTGGATAATCAGTCTTGCCTAAGCTATACTACTGTTCGATAGGTACACTTGCCTTAATATCGTTGTCAGAGTTAGTCTCCAGTTTGATCATTCTTTTATAAATATTTAAAACTCTGATTTTAGAACGATCAAGTTTTTGGCGCCGTTGCCGGGGAACTAAAATATTAAGAAAACTCTATTTTTATTACTTTAGTCCTAATTTTTTTTTATTTTTCGCAATTTATTTTTCTTTTTATTTCTATTTTTTCTCTTTTGTTTTTCTTTTTGCTGAAATTTTTCTCTCTTTCTTTTCCAACGGGTACCTCTAGTTTATGACTAGAAGGAACCCGAGGGGACCTTTGGTATTCGACAACGAAATCGAAGCTACCACTCGTAGGAATCATCGAGAAACCAGGCGAGCCCTAGATTACACGGAGAGAGAGGAAAAAGATAGATCCAATCCTACTGAAGGGATGGACGAAACCAACCCACCACCACGTGATGTGGGGGAGAACAATGCTCCACGCACAATGTTCGATTATGCTAAACCGCATTTAACAGGAGCAGAATCTAGTATTGTTAGGCCTGCTATATCTGCTAACAATTTCGAATTAAAGCCTAACACAATACAAATGATTCAACAGTTTGTCCAATTTGATGGTTTACAGGACAAAGATCCAAACACGCACATAGCTAACTTTCTAGAGTTCTGAGACACCTTCAAAATAAATGGCGTCTCTGATGATGCCATACGTCTTCAGTTATTCCCTTTTCCATTAAAAAATAAAGCTAAACAATGGTTAAACTCGTTACAACGAGGTCAATCACTAAATGGGATCAGATGACCGAAAAGTTTTTGATAAAATATTTCCCACCGGCCAAAACGGCCAAATTACGGAATGATATCTCTTCTTTTGTGCAGATGGATGTAGAGACGCTATACGACGCATGGGAGAGATTCAAAGATCTCTTGAGAAGGTGCCCACACCATGGTCTACCCTTGTGGCTACAAGTCCAAACCTTTTACAATGGTGTAAACCCCTCAACGAGACAACTTATAGATTCAGCCGCTGGTGGAACACTGAACAACAAAACTCCAGAAGCAGCCTATGAGTTCATTGAGGAGATGTCATTAAACAATTATCAGTGGCAAGCTTCAAGGACCAAATCGACAAAATCGGCAAGAGTTTTCAACATCGATGCCATGACCATGCTATCAACACAGCTAGAGATGATGAATAAAAAGCCTGATAATTTGTGTTCATCACAGGTACATCCAGTCATGCAGTGCGATGCAAGTGGAACTGTGGCGAATCCTGAGTACCCACCCTATCAACCAGGAGTAGAAGATGAACAAATGAACTATATAGGTAATAATTTCTGATCTAATAATAATCCTTATAGTAACACTTACAATCCAGGTTGGAGGAACCACCCAAATTTTTCGTGGGGAGGACAATGAAACCAAGGAAATCAAAGGCAACAACCTCCTCAAAACTTCCAAAATCAGCCCTATCCACAAGAAAAGAAATCGTCCTTCGAGGAATATCTTCAAGAAACTGATAGAGCAGTCAAAAGTAACAAGAGACGACTCGATGAAATTGCTAAGTCAGTCAAGGAAGTTAGTAATGCAGTTGAACAACTTGCAAAGCTAATGTCAGAACGACTGCAAGGACGTCTACCAAGTAACACTGAAGTTAATCCTAAGGAGCAAATTCAAGCAATCACAACTCAGGATAGTAAAGGATTAACTGAACCAAATCCAATACCGGAAAAGAAGGTAGACGAAGGTGAAAAAGAGGTATCACAAGAGAAGCCAAATCTAGTAATTAAGGAATATCAACCCCGCATACCTTATCCTAAAGCCTTAAAAAGAAACGATTCAGAGGAACAGTTTGGTAAGTTTCTTAAACTTTTAAAGAAATTACATATTAACTTACCCCTTCTTGAAGCTCTTTCTCAGATGCCAGACTAGAGAAAATTTTTAAGACAGCTCTTGACCAACAAACGAAAAATAGATGAAGAGCATCACATGGAACTGAACGCAACGTGCTCAGCAATGTTATAAAATAGACTACCATAGAAACTAAAAGATCCAGGGAGTTTTAGAATTCCATGTTTAATTGGTAGTTTAAATATTGATAATGCGTTAGCTGATTTAGGGGCAAGCATAAATGTCATGCCTTATACATTGTTTAAACGGCTAGGTCTAGGGAAGCCCAAACAAACTAGGATGAGTATTCAACTAGCTGATAAAACTGTTAGAATTCCTAGGGGCATTATCAAATATGTTCTCGTCAAAATTGATAAATTTATTTTCCCAGTAGGCTTTGTTGTCTTAGACATGGATGAGGATAACTCAATCCCCTTAATTTTAGGAAGACCATTCCTAGCAACTGCCAGGACTAAAATTGATGTTGCTACAGGTGAGCTCATACATCGTATAGGAGATGAATCGATCAATCTTCAAGCACTCGACTCAGCCAGGACAACAGTCGATGAAGGTAAGAAAGCCACTTCAATAGATAACCATGTTATTCAATCTTCATCACAGGAAACAGCACAAGGCCTAAACCCTGAGCCAACTCATATCAAAAAAGTAGAATTACATGAGGAAGAACCGAAATCACACAAAGTAAAACTGGAGGAACCACTAGAAGAGCTCATGAGGATATCAAATCACTTTAAAATAGGAAACCAGGATCTGTTAGATAAAGCCGAGTCTCACATCCTCACAACAGACCTGAAAGCAAAGGTAGAGATCCTTCTCAAGGTACATGATACCTTCCCAAACGGCATAGTCGAGGTAAGCAATACAATACTCAGCACTTCCAAAGAAAACGTTTCTCGACTTCAACATTGTCGAGAAAACGAAACTGTAAGCATGATGGAAGATATTCAAACCTTTAAACCTCCCTAAAAATTTTCAAAACACGAGGAAGTCTAGCTTAGGACTATAAACGAGCGCTTCTCGGGAGGCAACCCGAGCACTAACCTTATTTTTCCTTTGTTTCTTTCTATCTTTTCCTTTTTCTTCTATTTTTCCTTTCTCAACTAACAAAAATATCCAGGTTTTCCAGACCACATGGCCTTTCACATGGTCGTGTCCGTGGCCGTGTGGACCACCCAAACCACCACACTGACAGGGCACAGGCCGTGCTGTCAGCCCAACCACCCTCCCCAACATCACGGATCCAACAAACTCTACACACGGGCACCGATAGATAGGGCACGGCCGCGCCCGAAACAGTGTGAAGCTACTGACTTGGACACCACGGACAAAACACGCCCGTGCTAAAAACCGTGTGAAGCCACTGACTTATCGAACACGGGGGAGACACGCCCATTTAGCACGACCATGCCAAAAGAAAGACTCCACAAGCACGGGCATAGGGGGACACCACCCTCTATAACACGGCCGTGTGAGGTGGCCATGTAAATTGACACACCCTGTGACCACAGTCGTGGGGGAGCATAAAATTTGAAATTCTATTTAAACCCCTCACCCCTTCCCCTTCCCTCCATCTAACTTCTTTATTTTCTCTCCTTCATCTCAGACTCTTCAAAACTCTAAGATCCTTGAGCAAATCAACACCATGCTGAAGAAGCGGAAGAAGCTACGCATAGACGCCTTAACAAAGAATGATCAACAGGAGTTCATGTCGGCAGCTTCGCCTCAACACCAAGCCAAGGGTCTTTGAGACCAATTAGTTTTTATGTTTTCTTTCTCTTTTGCTTCAATTTTCTACTCTTCTCCTTTATTTTCCTAATCTAAGCTTCTCTACTACTATCTTCATCTAATATTATTTTAGTTTCTTAATATCAGGTTCGCCAGGCTGCTAGGGAATCACGCCAACCACCACAACAACCTTAACACTCTCACCACTGCCGCCACATCCCCAATCTTAGCATTGATTCCCACCTTGCGAACCATCCCTTAATAAGGACCTTATAGTCCATTAGGATTTTCTTTTCTTTTCAGTTTTCTTCTTAGTCTCCTTCACTTTAGCTTGCTTTTCTTTAATTTAGTATTTAGTTTTATTTTATTATGTCTTAATAAACCCTGGCTAATCCTTCACGAGTTTCCCAATTTCTTCATAGCGCAGAGCTTGGGAACCAACACCACCACCATACCGACGCTTTCGCCGTATTTGCCACATCCTCCACCATAACCTCCACGACCCCTGCCCTCCTCCAAGGAAACAGTCCACACCTCAGGGAGTATTCTATCCCCTCCTTTTTGATTCTGAATATAAATGCATTATCTATCTTTATACATTGAGGACAATGTACATCTTAAGTGTGGGGGGTAAAAATACCTAACCAATTTCATTATTCTCAAAT
Source organism: Gossypium australe (assembly GCA_005393395.2). Classification (NCBI taxonomy): domain Eukaryota; kingdom Viridiplantae; phylum Streptophyta; class Magnoliopsida; order Malvales; family Malvaceae; genus Gossypium; species Gossypium australe. The sequence continues at coordinate 33,377,376 of CM016615.1, read as the reverse complement.
CCCTGAGGTTAAAAGTGGAATAAAAGAACCTGACTTTTTTCATTATTCTCAAATCCCTGATTTAGCCTTGTTTTTATGCAAAATTGTCATATTACTAATTAAGATGAAATTTCTGATGACTTCTGATGAGTATTAACATGTTTTAGAATAAGTCATAGTTAATTGTACATTGATGATTAAATTTAAAGAATACTATAGAATCAAGCATGATAAGTCTATTTTTTAGGAATTAAAATTTTTTACTAGGTTGTTGATCCAATTTTGAATGCTACCTTGAAATTTAAAAATTCATAAGGATGATGTCAAAACACCCATAATTTTTGTGAGTATTTGAACCTTATAGAGCATACATTCTTTTTCATGCTCATTTTTTTTATTATGAGTGTGTCAACTATGAACTGTTATTCTAGAACTTGCCTCGTTTATACATGTCGAGACCACAGTTATGATTTGATATACCGAGATGATAAAGGCACTTAGGTTTTAACCCACTAATTCCACTAAAAAGCCTACCTTTATAATTATCCCCTAGTAAACCCCGTTGAGCCTAACAACCCTTTTTATTGACTCACCCACTAACTTTAACCAAAAAAACCCTTTGTATTTGTTATCACCAATTTTTCTTTTTTACCCTTTTTGTCGAGATTTGATTTTGAACAAGTTTCCTAACTATGTTCTATATTTCAGTTGTAAAAAAATTCTCCCTTATTATTATCTTAGTTTGTTCTTAAAAAAAAAATAAAGTACTTTTATTATTAGTTCTAGGATTAAGTGAGCTTGCATGTTCAAATTCCAATTCTCAAGGAAAAAGCTCGTTTTATTAGTTTTTAATGTAAGATTAAGTTCATTTTTCTAGTTAGGAAATTTATCAAATCAATCTTGATTCTAACTCTCTAATTTTAGCCTGTAACCACACCTTGTACCCTAACCCCGTTACAACCCTAAACAACGACCTTTTGATCTGTTTGTCATCTCATATTACAGTGGTGGAGATTTGATTTTCAGGCAAACCTATGGGATTAACTTTTTAGGTTCAACTTATGAGCGATCTTCTTCTGAACCTTAAACACTTTAGAGTGATTTGAGTGAACCGTAAGTGAGGATGTCGATCCTTGTCAATTTTGAATTGAAAAGGTAGTTATTTAAAAGAGGGGAGACACCTTTGTTTTCAGAGGTACAAAATTATGACTTATCTCGTTTGAATCTTTAGGATGCTTTGAATCAAATCATCCATGTATGAATTCTCTATGAATTAGGATAAGACATTGTTAATGAAGAATTACAAATCATGGAAAGTTCATTTTAATTGTAAGTTGAGAATTTTGCTTCAGGACAAGCAAAAGCTTAAGTGCGGGGGTATTTGATAAACCGTAAAAGTAACATATTTTAGACCCACATTTAGTATGCTTTTGGATGATTTATCCCTTTTTTATATAAAAAGGTGCTTTTAATCCTTTCTTTTCATGTCTTATACCCAGGAAAGCACCCGAGGATGAAAAAAACACAAAACGGGCCTAAAACGGAGTAAATGGGCCTTTACACGAAATCGACACGGCCTGACCCAAAGCACACACGGCCGTGCCTCGACGAACACCTAGAGCACGGCCTCAACTCAGTCACACACGGCCGTGCCTCAAAGGAAATCCAAACACGGTCAGGTCTCGATTCACACGGACGTGTGGCATGGCCGTGCCTCTGACGCTGGAAAGAGCAATTTTAGTCGAAAAGGATACTTAGGGAGAAAGAATCGCGTTCCAAGAGCCTATAAATAAGTCCCAAGTATCACCTATCAAGGGGAGCGAAAGCGAGGCCAAGGAGCCAAGCTGAGAAGGTCAGAGTTAGAGAATAACGCAAGGATAGCCAGTTGATCCATCCCAAGAAGCCGGGATTATACTTAAGACGGCGGAATTCTCCTTCGATTCCTTCAGGGGGTTTTAGGATTGTTTCTATGTTTTGTTTCATCTTTTCTCTTGCGATGTTTTGTTTATTCATTATGAACTAAACCCCTCAGATACCTGAAGGGGATAAAACCTAGATGGATTTTACTATTTGATTTTTAAGTTATATGATAAAATTACTTAGTTTGTTCTTAATTATGTTTCTTACTCCAAATCTAATGTGCTTAGGTGGAGGAGGAATAGACCCTAACTAAGAGAAGATCTAACATAATTAAGCGGAGTTGATCAAACGCTTAGAGATAGGGTTACGAGATTTTGCCGGATTAGGGTGAAACCTAATATGGGAGTCCATTGATCGATTTACTGCTATCCTAGGGGTTATTATAAGTGAACAAGAGTTCCACTAATTAACCTAGGGTTAGACATTATTCACCTCGAGAGAGGGTTTAATATAGGTTAGGGAGTCTCACGGATCAAGCTAAGTAAAAGAAATCATATAATTTAGGGTTAATTAATAAGTGAAGTGAAACACCCCAAACCTGGCCCACGAGCCGTGACCGGATCTGGTATGTTCCTCGATGTAAACCAATTCAAAACTCATTTATTACTTAGGAAAAACTTGTGTGTAGAGAAAGAAAGTTTGTTTGGGTTGGGCTTGAGTTGAAAATATATTAAATCTCTTTTTCTTTTTCTAATTAAGGTGACAAAACACTTGGAGTTTATTTTTTTAAATAAATTTGTTTGATCCATAAATTATAATTCGTAAACATAATAAATAAAAGTAAAAAGAAATAAAGAAATTCAACTATGGCCTTATGGCCTTATTACATCAAATAATTCCCAAAATAAACTTAAAATACTTAAAATAAAATAAACGTCCAAATCGTAAATTTCTTGCTGTGCATGGCCATCCCTAAGCTTCTGCCGAGCCCGGTCCATTACTGTTCGTCTCCTGAAAATAGTCCCACAAGGGGGTGAGTCCACAGACTCAATGTGTACACAACACTAAGTCCAAATAAATTTAGGCATAACATACATATCATATTCACATAATAATTTACAACAATGATGCAACCCAAAACCCAAACCTAGTTAACCATCCGCTACACTTCCCCCGTACCAACCTGCACACCGTGGGGACTAATAAGTCAACCCTCCATCTGCTACACTCCATCGAAGGCAGTCGCTGCAGTCGACGTGCTCATCGCCCTTATAGTCTCGTGGTCTTAGGTCACCACGTTCAGATATTGTGGTCTTAGGTCACCACATTCAGATATCGCGGTCTTAGGTCACCGCATTCAGATAGCGTTGTCTTAGGTCACCACATTCACTTCCCCTTTTCAATAACCCATATGCCCCATATCATAAATATTATGCATTAACATGCCAAATTTCACATTCTTATCTTTATTCACATGTTACATATAACATATTTCATAATCCTAATAGGAGTAGGAAACGTACCTGAGTACTTTTGTACCATTACATGATACTTAGCCATATTCACATTCTTATAAACATGCACATACTAATTATAGCCATAAATTTTATTAAGAAGAAGTGTGGGTACACACCTGATTTGCTTAGCGGTTCACTTAAATCCCGAGAAACTTGATTTAATGCCTTAGTTCTCAATTCCTACATTCGGCCAACCTTAATATATTAGCATAAAGCCTATTCAGCTATAAAACCAAATCCTAGTAGGATTTGTACACTTAATACCTACCTTGTTGCCTATTGGGACACCAACAAATCCCGAAATCTTTGCTTTATTCCTCCTTGTATTCGGCCAGGCATTGAATCAATTAACTTGGTTAGTTTTTGGCTCTTGAACATTTAAAGAACAGATCTAAATACTAATCTAGGCCTTAGTCGAATATACATAGATGCTTACCTTCCAAATCTTAAATCCCGAAATTGATCTTTGCTTCCTTAATGCTGTCGAAAACCCTATAGACAAATGTTAGAGTTTAACCTAACATTAAAACACTATAGAATGGCCTATGGCCGCATCTTATATTCGCTTACCTTGAATGTTGAAATCCCGGAGAACTCCTTCTCTAATCGACACCACCTAAATCCCGAAATTCCCTTCCATAGTTTCGGCCAAAACGCAATATGAGGGATTAGTCCCTGAATTTCGACAGGCTTAAAAAGGAAAGAAAGGAAACCGAATCTAGATCTTACCCTTATTTGGAGAAATCGGTTGCACCTTTACTTCAACCTTTAGAGATTCGGCTATGGCTAAATGATGCTCTCACAACTTTCGGCTTTTGGAGGGATTAGAAAGAAAAGAGAAGGAAGAATAAAGATGGAGGATTCGGCTAGAACACAAGGTATTTCAGTTTGGCAAAAATAAAAGAAGAAGAAGATTTGGTGAAGAGAATTCGGCAGAGGCTTCCAAAGAACAGAAAATAATGCAGAATGGCCTCTCTTTTCCTTTTATAGCCGAATTTATTAACTTAGAATCCCTTACTTGGCCACCACTCTTCTATTTTGATAGCTTTATCCTTTGAATTATCACTTTATTAAAAGAATAATCCCTTATTATTTCCTTGAAAATAATTTAAGATAAATCATCATTTATCCATCTATTAGCCGAAATTTTAAGAGAATTTAAACTCTTCCCTTGGGTTCCTTAGTGCTGTCCACTTCCCTGCTCTTTGTAGCAAAAATAAAACTCTTTTATTTGCTCCCCAAGTGACTCGAACTCTGGCCCAAATACACAAGCTTGTGGCGTCACCTACCTGGGCCTTAAGTGATATCTTCAGGCCAATTTTCCAAGCCTGATGGTGTGTCAAATTCCTCCTATTAATTTTCTTAAGGCCACCCTGCCTTAGTTTCCTCTTTTTAACCTTTAAAACTTGACATTTCTTTACATTTCCAAGTTTCCAAAAATTTTCGTTTCCCTCTTTAACTTGACATTTCCTTACATTTCCAAGTTTCCAGAAATGTTCACTTTCTTCTTTTGAATCATTTCTAAATCATTTCCTTACATTTCCTAGTTTCCAAAAATGTTCACTTTGAACTTAACATTTCCATACATTTCCAGGTTTCCAAAAATGTTCAAAATACATTCATAAGACATGTCAGTTCGTACAATTAAACCGAAAATGCATAGGCCCTTTTCAGGATGTTACAGTTCTACCCCCTTAAAAATAATTTCGTCCTCGAAATTACTTATTAACGAACAATCGTACGGTCTAACTCACCCCACTACGCTATTGCTGCACACTCTGATCTTAAAGAACTATCATACTTTCTAGGCACATTCTCTAGGTTCACATCCAAGGTTTCAAGCACTTCCCTAGCAATACAAGAATAAGCTAGCCCTATAACAAGCAAAGCAATTAAGGGTATTCCAGAATTAAGGAACGTACCCGTTGTTATATCTGGCACATCTTCCTCCTCGCGACAGCCAACTACATAAACCAACCTTGGTTGCCTCACGTTTGCACCTTCAGCATCTCTGATTGGTGCTCCATGTCCTCGGCCCGAACCATTTCCTCCATGGTTCGGTCCATGACCTTGCTGAGGCTGCTGTCCACCTCTACAGGCCTGATTAACATTCTGAGCTGCTGGCCGTCTCCCTTCCGGTTCCATAGGACAATCCTTAATCATATGGTCCTTTGACCCACACTTAAAGCATCCTCCCGTCTTTTTCCAACATTCTCCTAAGTGCTTCTTTCCACACGATCACAAGGACGATACTACCCTCCTGTTGCAGCTTGCTGCCCTCGCAGCCCATCAACTCTAGGCCTCTTATTCCCCGGTGATCCAGACGATCCAAAACCTCTTTCCGGCCTATTTCGATCAGTGTTCTGCTTGGTAGAATCCTTAATTCCCTCGGCTACCTTGGCCTTTTCTACTAAAGCGGAAAACTCCCGCTCTTGATGTGGTGCTATCAACGACCTCAGATCATCCCTTAGTCCGTCCTCAAAACGGACACAGCGCTCATGCTCAGTTGCCACTACTCCTCGAGCATACCGGCTCAACCTCAGAAATTCAGCTTCATACTCTACCACGGATTTGTTCCCGTGAACCAGCCCCAGAAAAGCCTTCCTTTACTCATCAGTGTATCGTGTGCCAACATATTTCTTCTGATATGCGGCCTTAACATAATCCCAAGTCAGATCCTCAGCTGTGGCACCATCCCGTACAGTTAACCACCATTGATACGCTTTATCGCGTAATAGTGCCACCATTCCTTTTAGCTTCTCCTCAAGAGTCAGATCAAGCTCATCCATAATTCGCTCAGTTGCCTCCAACCAATATTCAGCCGTACTGGGTGCCACACCAGATACTCCACGAAACATTTCAGCTCCATTAGCTCGGAGCCGCTCGGGTACAGATTTCCGAGCTCCCTTATTTCCACCTGCGCCAGCCACCATTTCCAAGACTCGCAGCACAGCCTGCGACACAGCATCATCCCCCGTCTGAGACTGCTGCTCAACACCAACAGCTAGGGGTGGTGGTGGCGGTGGTGGCGGTGGTATCTCATTATCAGACCCATGACCCGATCTAACGAGTTCCGACATGGTCATTCTACCTCTACCGCGTCCACGACGACCACGTCTTCTAGAACTCATTTCTAACGACTGTGCTTTAATCTGATTAAGAAGTTTTATGAATTAGTCCTTGTTTCACTTATTACCCGCGAAGAAGTTTTATGAAAAGAATTTTAGAAGTGGTTCATTCGTATTCATACATGCATACAGTCTTTACATTCATACATTCATCAATCAATTATGAACTTTCGTTCATTCAGAGAAATGTTGTAGTTTTTAATTGTTGCTATTTTTCCACTACGCAGGGGTATTTTCGTAATTTTCCCTACAGGGGTATTTTCGTAAATTTTTTTTTTCAAAAATAGGGTTCCTTGTGGATTTTGTCAATAAGGGTATTTTGGTAATTTTGCATTCCCAGGGTATTTTTGGAAAATTTGAAATTCCAGGGGTATTTCAGTAAATTTTTACAAATCAGGGTAAATTTGTAAAGTTTAATAATTCAGGGGTATTTCAAAATTTATAAAACTTGAGGGTTATTTTTGAGAATTTTGTTTTCCAAATCATTGATGTTGCAAAAATTTTGGAAATCAGGGTCATTTTGGTAATTTTGTAAGTTAGGGGCAATTTCGTAATTTTCTAAAATCAAAGTATTTTGATATTTTGCAAATGAGGGTTTTTGGACTTGTTATAAAGTAATGAATTTTTTTTTTAATAAAAACTGTGGGTATTTTGGAAATTTCATAAACCAAGGGCATTTTTGTAATTTTACCACCAGGGGTATTTTAGTAATTTTGTAAATCAAGAAATATTTCAGAAAAATTTTATGGGATAGCTTGTATAAATCAAAAGGGTAATTTAGTCATTTTAAAACTAGGGTTTCCATAAAAATGTGGCTAATCCCTTTCGGGTTTTAGTTAGGGGTTTAGCCTATGAATAAGTCCTCTTGGTTAGGGTGAACCGAAGCTACGCACCAGGTAGGATTCCTGCGAAGAGGAGGTGAGTCACTAGGACTGCTTAAATACCAGGCTCTTCCGGATCCAATCCTAAACATGCGCACAATGGTTGCCACACCCTAACTCGGTGACTTAGACACAGGTTTGTTTTATTAAGCATTAAGTCTTATGTAATAGTTGGGGTAAACTAGTCCTAGGGTTCAAATACTTATCATGCTAGTCTAGTTCCATTTCATTTCTACCCTTCTACAGTTCACAATAGATATCACACAAAGGTTAGGGGTACTTACCTGGTGGACTTCGGGTCGGAAACTTAGGTGCCATGCCAGAAAAACCCTGCTTATCTTCAAAAACTCATTTGGGCTCGATTTGAAAACGTTTTGGGCCTTAAACCCCAGGCCGAGGGTTTGAAACTGGGCTCTGATACCAAGCTGAAACACCCTAAACCCGGCCCACGAGCCATGACCGGATCTGGTATGTTCCTCGATGTAAACCAATTCAAAACTCTTTTATTACTTAGGAAAAACTTGTGTGTTTAGAAAGAAAGTTTGTTTGGGTTGGGCCTGAGTTGAAAATATATTAAATCTCTTTTTCTTTTTCTAATTAAGGTGACAAAACACTTGGAGTTTATTTTTTTAAATAAATTTGTTTGATCCATAAATTATAATTCGTAAACATAATAAATAAAAGTAAAAAGAAATAAAGAAATTCATCTATGGCCTTATGGCCTTATTACATCAAATAATTCCCAAAATAAACTTAAAATACTTAAAATAAAATAAACATCCAAATCGTAAATTTCTTGCTGTGCATGGCCATCCCTAAGCTTCTGCCGAGCCCGGTCCATTACTATTCGTCTCCTGAAAATAGTCCCACAACGGAGTGAGTCAACAGACTCAATGTGTACACAACACTAAGTCCAAATAAATTTAGGCATAACATACATATCATATTCACATAATAATTTACAACAATGATGCAACCCAAAACCCAAACCTAGTTAACCATCCGCTACACTTCCCCCGTACCAACCTGCACACCGTGGGGACTAATAAGTCAACCCTCCATCTGCTACACTCCATCGAAGGCAGTTGCTGCAGTCGACGTGCTCATCGCCCTTATAGTCTCGTGGTCTTAGGTCACCACGTTCAGATATTGTGGTCTTAGGTCACCACATTCAGATATCGCGGTCTTAGGTCACTGCATTCAGATAGCGTTGTCTTAGGTCACCGCATTCACTTCCCCTTTTCAATAACCCATATGCCCCATATCATAAATATTATGCATTAACATGCCAAATTTCACATTCTTATCTTTATTCACATGTTACATATAACATATTTCATAATCCTAATAGGAGTAGGAAACGTACCTGAGTACTTTTGTACCATTACATGATACTTAGCCATATTCACATTCTTATAAACATGCACATACTAATTATAGCCATAAATTTTATTAAGAAGAAGTGTGGGTACACACCTGATTTTCTTAGCGGTTCACTTAAATCCCGAAAAACTTGATTTAATGCCTTAGATCTCAATTCCTACATTCGGCCAACCTTAATATATTAGCATAAAGCCTATTCGGCTATAAAACCAAATCCTAGTAGGATTTGTACACTTAATACCTACCTTGTTGCCGATTGGGACACCAACAAATCCCGAAATCTTTGCTTTATTCCTCCTTGTATTCAGCCAGGCATTGAATCAATTAACTTGGTTAGTTTTCGGCTCTTGAACATTTAAAGAACAGATCTAAATACTAATCTAGGCCTTAGCCGAATATACATAGATGCTTACCTTCCAAATCTTAAATCCCGAAATTGAACTTTGCTTCCTTAATGCTGTCGAAAACCCTATAGACAAATGTTAGAGTTTAACCTAACATTAAAACACTATAGAATGGCCTATGGCCGCATCTTATATTCGCTTACCTTGAATGTTGAAATCCCGGAGAACTCCTTCTCTAATTGACACCACCTAAATCCCGAAATTCCCTTCCATAGTTTCGGCCAAAACACAATATGAGGGATTAGTCCCTGAATTTCGACAGGCTTAAAAAGGAAAGAAAGGAAACCGAATCTAGATCTTACCCTTATTTGGAGAAATCGATTGCACCTTTACTTCAACCTTTAGAGATTCGGCTATGGCTAAATGATGCTCTCACAACTTTCGGCTTTTGGAGGGATTAGAAAGAAAAGAGAAGGAAGAATAAAGATGGAGGATTCGGCTAGAACACAAGGTATTTCGGTTTGGCAAAAATAAAAGAAGAAGAAGATTTGGTGAAGAGAATTCGGCAGAGGCTTCCAAAGAACAGAAAATAATGAAGAATGGCCTCTCTTTTCCTTTTATAGCCAAATTTACTAACTTAGAATCCCTTACTTGGCCACCACTCTTCTATTTTGATAGCTTTATCCTTTGAATTATCACTTTATTAAAAGAATAATCCCTTATTATCTCCTTGAAAATAATTTAAGATAAATCATCATTTATCCATCTATTAGCCGAAATTTTAAGAGAATTTAAACTCTTCCCTTGGGTTCCTTAGTGCCATCCACTTCCCTGCTCTTTGTAGCAAAAATAAAACTCCTTTATTTGCTCCCCAAGTGACTTGAAATCTGGCCCAAATACACAAGCTTGTGGCGTCACCTACCTGGGCCTTAAGTGATATCTTCAAGCCACTTTTCCAAGCCTGATGGTGTGTCAAATTCCTCCTTTTAATTTTCTTAAGGCCACCCTGCCTTAGTTTCCTCTTTTTAACCTTTAAAACTTGACATTTCTTTACATTTCCAAGTTTCCAAAAATTTTCGTTTTCCTCTTTAAACTTGACATTTCCTTACATTTCCAGGTTTCCGGAAATGTTCACTTTCCTCTTTTGAATCATTTCTAAATCATTTCCTTACATTTCCTAGTTTCCAAAAATGTTCACTTTGAACTTAACATTTCCATACATTTTCAGGTTTCCAAAAATGTTCAAAATACATTCATAAGACATGTCAGTTCGTACAATTAAACCGAAAATGCATAGGCCCTTTTCAGGATGTTACATGAAGTCTAGGTGGATCCTTTTTGAGGGTATCGTCGTAATCAACTAAGTTTTTCCTCAAAGTTATTTTCCTATTCGTCTTCTTGTCTTTGTGTCCTTAGTTTAGCTGTCGTTGATTTAGTTAAAAAGTAATCTTCACTCTAACTTTAAGACTAAATAATAAGAAGAAAGTGAGTATTAATACTTTTAGTTCCTTTGGGTTCGATAACCGATCTTGCCTAAGCTATACTACTGTTCGATAGGTACACTTGCTTTAATATCGTTGTCAGAGTTAGTCTCCAGGTTTGATCATTCTTTTATAAATATTTAAAACTCTGATTTTACAGCGATCAACATGCCATACTCAAAATAATTAAACTTCATTATACCAATAGAATAGGTTGATAGTGTGAAACGAGCTCTGACGTTCTACAATCCCCGAGCTAGTTTGGCAATACTACAAGGAAAGGGAAAAGAGAGGGAGTAAGCATAAAGCTTAGTAAGTTTGCATGAAATAAATAGCAACATAAAGGCTTATGATAACATCCATACGTTTCATTTATTAACAACACAAGTTCTCAATCACATTGCTATAACTTACTCATGCTTACTCTTATCATTCACATATCACATATCGGACACATTTCTCGTAAGATACTCACATGTACCTGTATCACTTCATCACATAACTTTAGCACTTTTACCATCTTGAACATAAATTTTAGCTCTTTACCCCATTGAACCGCTTAGAATAACGAAGGATACCCAAACTCGTCATACACATAATAAGATGCCAATGCCATATCTTATATATGGTCTTACATGGGATTACATGTAGATGCCGATGTCATATCCCAGATACGGTCTTATACGGGATCTCATATTGATGTCGATGCCATATCCCAGATATTGTCTTATACGAGATCGTATATCGATGCCATGTCCCAGACATGGTCTTACACGAAGTCTATCTTCGATGTCGATGCCATATCCCATATATGGTCTTACACGGGATCTCAATTTAGTGTCGAGGCCATGTCCCAGACATGGTCTTATATGGGACCTTATGAATCTCAGGTCTTGACAACGGTATCCTTTCTATTCCGAAGGTCAACCGGGGCTTTCACATCATACATTTTTCATCATACTCTCATTAAACATTATTGATCAATTTTCACAGAAATAATATACATTTCATGTAATCTCAAGCATATCAATGCATAATAACCTGATGTTGAATTATTACACACAAACTTACTTCGGTACCAAAATATGTATATTTGTTCGATTTAGTCCAACACCTTGTTCTTTCCTCAGTTTCGGTCCAGACTTAGTGTTTCTTGATCTAAAATGGAAATTTCACTCATTTAATCACCACATAAATCAAGACATTCTAAAAATTTCTACTTTGGCAAAATTACTATTTTGCCCGTAGACTTTTATAAAAATTACAATTTACCCCTAGCCTCGTAAAATGAAATGTGTTCATTTTTCACACACCCGAGCCTAGCCGATTCATATTCCCTCTTATAGCAACACAATATTTTAATTATTACATATATTTACCATCTATTTTACAACCATTACAAAAAGGTCCTTTTTAGGTGTTTTCATGGAAACTCCTTTCACAAAAGTTCTTTATTTAACAACCAAAACTCATTTTCTTCCATAAAATTTTAGCAAACAACACTAATGCTCTCATGGAAAAACCCTATAATTTCAACCATTTTGCATAATAGTCCCCTCATTAGTTAGCTCAAGCTACAAGGGTATCAAAAGTACAAAAATTGTTAAGAAAGACCACCAAAATCACTTACTTGCTAGGGCGAGAAGTTGCTGAAAATTTTTGGCTTCCAAAACCCCTTTTTGGCTGATATTTTTGGTGGAGAGAAGAAGAAAAATGGGGAAGATGATAGCTTTCCTTTATTTTATGATTAAAAATCAATTTAGTCACCAAATACTACCTAACCATTGACCATGTCTCCCATTTGTCTCCATGGTTGGCCTACCCTTTCTATGGGTCTAATTGCACTTTAAAGACTTCCAATTTAAGGTTCTATGGCTAATTGGTACTTTTAGCTTGTAGAACAAAACTTTGCACTTTATGCGATTTAGTCCTTTTTCGCAATTAAGCATGAAATCGCTAAAATTAATGCATCAAAATTTTCATGCACTCATATAATCATGCTATAACACATAAAATAATATTAAAATAATTTTCTTCAACCTTGGATTAGTGGTCCCAAAATCATTGTTCTAACTAGCCCTAAAATCGGCCTGTTACAATTCTCCCCTTAGGGATTTTCGTCCCCGAAAATCTTACCGGTAAAAAAGTTGGGATTTTGGTTTCTCATAGCCTCCTCAGGCTCCCATGTAGCCTCAAAGCTTGACTTCTCGTGCTAAAATCTTAACTGGCTCTTCACCATAAGTCATGTCCGGTTGAATTTCAACCTCTATGGGCATAATCACATGCGAAGGGTCTGATCGGAAGCGATGCAACATAGACACATGTAATACATCATGAATCTTTTCCAACTCAGATGGCAAAGCCAAACGATAAGCTACCAGCCCTATCCTCTCGGTAATATCATACGGTCCGATAAAGCGCGGACTCAATTTACCTTTCTGGCCAAATCTGAGAACTTTCTTCCATGGTGATACTTTTAGAAACATTTTATCACCGACTTGAAACTCAATCTCTTTTCGTTTCAAATCCGCATAGGACTTTTGTCTATCAGAAGCAGCTTTTAAACACTCACGCATCACTTTTACCTTCTCTTCGATTTCTCTAACCAAATTAACCCCGTGAATCTGATTCTCTCTGAGTTCAGTCCAATACAGGGGAATTTGGCACTTACGCCCATATAATGCCTCATAAGGCGCCCTTCTCAAACTTGACTAGTAACTGATATTATAGGCAAATTCCACTAATGATAAGTACTTTTTCCAATTACCTTGAAATTCTAAAACACAACATCAGAGCATGTCTTCGAGTATTTGTATTACCCTCTCCGACTGTCAGTCGATTTGCGGATGGAAAGCTGTGCTAAAGCTCAATTTTATGCCTAAGGCCTCTTGCAACTTCTTCCAAAATCGTGACGTAAATCTCAGATCTCTATCCGAAATAATCAACAACGGTACTCCATGAAATTTCACAAATTCTAACACATACAAATCCGCCAACTTATCAAGTGAATAGTCAATACGTATCGGTATAAAGTGAGCCGACTTTGTGAGTTTATCAATCACCACCCATACAACATCTTTCTTTTTCAGTGTCAAGGGCAAACCCGCCACAAAGTCCATAGTTATATGGTCCTATTTCCACTTAGGAACCATAATAGGCTGAAATAGACCTGAAGGTACTTGGTGTTCAGCCTTCACTTGCTGACAAATTAAGCATATCAATACAAACTAAGAAATATCTTTCTTTATACTCGACCACCAATACCATTTCTTCAAGTCATTATACATCTTTGTTCTGTCTGGATGTATAGATAAACATCCACTATGTGCTTCGAGTAAAATTTTCTGAATAAGTTTATCATCTCTGGGTACAGAGACCCTATCTCAAAACATTATACTTCTTTAGGAATTAATCCGAAAGTCTGACTCAACACCCGACTCACACTAAACTCTCTTGGCCTGTAAATCGCTGTCGCCTTTCTGAGCTTCACAAATCTCTTCGAGAAACATCGGTCTAGCTCTCAACTCAGCTAGAATAGAACCATCATTTGACAAAGCCATCCGTGTATTCATGGCTCTCAATGCAAACAAGTATTTCTTGCTTAAGGCATCGGTGACCACGTTCGCCTTTCCCGGATGTAGTCAATCACTAGCTCGTAATCCTTTATCAACTCTAACCATCTTCTCTGCCTTAAATTCAAGTCCTTTTGAGTCATCAAGTACTTTAGGCTCTTATGATTAGTGAATATCTGACATTTCTCACCATACAAATGGTGTCTCCATATCTTCAATGCAAATACAATGGCAGCTAATTCCAAATCATGTGCCGGGTAATTCTTCTCATGCAACATTAACTGTCTAGAGGCATATGCTATCACCTTGCCTACTTGCATGAGTACACAACCCAATCCATTCAAGGATGCATCACTGTAGACCACAAATTCCTTTCCCGACTTAGGTTATACTAAAACTAGAGCCTCAGTCAATAATGCCTTTAGTTTCTCAAAACTATGTTGGCATTTTTCTGTCCACTCAAACTTCATATCTTTTTGCAATAGCCTCGTCATCGGAGTAGCTATCATGGAAAATCCCTTGACAAACCATCTGCAATACCCAACTAGGCCCAAAAAACTTCTAACCTCGGATACGTTCCTTGGCGACTTCCAATCCACAATTACTGAAATCTTACTTGGGTCAACTCTAATTATAACAGCCTGATTTAGGGCCTAGCCGGAATAGTGGTGCGAGACCACAAATCCGAGTTACTAAAATGAGTTTTTAAAGTATTTGAGATGTTTGCATGATGATATGAAAGTTTCATGTACAAATCTTATGGAAATTTCCATTTAAGGGTCCATTAGGACTAAATTGCAAAAGTTGCAAAACATGAGTTTCTAGAAGCTTTTTATATGAAATAGCTTTAGAATATTAATTAGAAGTCCTTAAATAGCAATTTGCCCAAATTATAATTTTTGGACAAAAATGGACATGAGTTAGTAAATGGTAAAATTGTAAAGAGAAGGGCATTTTGGTCATTTATCAATTAAATGATTAATAAGGGAAAAAGATGACAAAAATCATTCTCATCTTCTTCCCCAAGTGCCGAAAATTTGAAAGAAGCCATAGCTAGGGTTCTTCAATTTTTCAAGCTTGCTAGTAAGTTCATTTTAGCCCCGTTTTTAATATTCTTCGTATTTTTGGAGTCCTCGTATTATGAATTAGCTAA
Source organism: Gossypium australe (assembly GCA_005393395.2). NCBI lineage: Eukaryota > Viridiplantae > Streptophyta > Magnoliopsida > Malvales > Malvaceae > Gossypium > Gossypium australe. The sequence goes on along the minus strand of CM016615.1, from coordinate 33,362,078 downwards.
TTTTAGCTATAAGATGAGCTAAGATGCATGTTCAAAAATCTACCCATGTATGATATGTTTGTAAAATGATGTTTTAAGAAAGATTATGAGAGTTTGATGTTAGATAAACATCTTTTCCTAAATGAATTTCATGAAAAATGCTAGTAAGGGCTAGTTTGTAATAGTTATGAAATTTGTCATACATGATTGAAATAGTTAGAATTGGTTATTTCTATAGTTAAGACAATGAATCGGCTGAGCATGAAGAGTTATAAAGTTTAATGAAAATACTTTAAGAGCCTAGGGGTAAAAGTGTGATTATGAGAAAGTTTAGGGGCAAAATTGTAATTTTTCCAAAGTATGAGTTAAGAGTCAATTTAGTCAATGTGATTATTAAATGATCTAAACTATTATTATAGATCAAGAAAAATGAAGCCCGGATCGAAACTGAGGCAAGAACAAAGTTGAGGACTGAATTGCATATCTACATATATTCTGTATATCGAGGTATGTTTGTATGATTTCTAAGCTTTATGATTACTATCATTGAATTGCTTAGTATAATGTACATTATTACCATAGAAATGCTTAATGCTATGTTAAATAAGGAAATCAATGAGATTAAGCATGAGAAAGTCCCGATTGAAGTTGAATTACTTAGGATACTCGATCTACCACATGAGATAAGAAAGTCCGTATAAGACCAAGCCAAGGCATGGCATCGTCAATCAAGCAAAGTTATCATGTAAGTCCAAGACAAGTCTTGGCATTGAAGAGTTATTATGAGATGAAGACCCATGTAAGCCCAAGCCAAGGCATGGCATTGGTGAGTCTCCAAGAAAATATGTCATGTAAGTCCAAGACAAGTCTTGGCATTGAAAAGCTATCATGAGATAGAGATCCCATGTAAGTCCAAGCCAAGGCATGGCATCGGTGAGTGACAAGGAAGATTTCAAGTAAGTCCAAGCCAAGGCTCGGCATTGACTAGTTCATGAGTAAAGATACCAAATAAGACCATGTCAAGACATGGCAATGGTAAGTTCCTAAGGGGACACACAAGGAAGACTTTGAGTAAGTCCATGTCAAGACATGGCATCGATACCAAGATGAGAGATCCCATGTAAGACCTTAAACGAGTAAAGCTTAAATGAGATAGCAAGAAAATTAAGTAAGCAAAGCTATTATCAAGTTGGAAATGAGTATTATTCATGTTATGAATGATGAATTAGAGATTATGATTATTCTAGTAAAGTACACTGATCTATGTGATCAAGTGATATAGGTACCTTATTTACCTCATGAGCATGAGACTAGTAAGTATCATGAGATATGTAAGAATCAGTAAGAGTAAGTAAGCTTAAATAACTGAAACTATGATGCCATTGTTTATGCCAAATGGTTTATGTTAAACAAGTATGATACTATGTGAATTATATGCAAACTTACTAAGCTAAATGCTTACGTCTTTTATTCTTTCTTTCCATGTAGTCCCGCCAAGCTAATCTCGTGGATCATCATCATTGGAGCTCGAAGCACACTATCAATCGCTATTTTGGTATAGGCAAGATGTTTATATTAAGTATGTCATGTATAGGAACATTTCATTTTGAGAATATGTCTTAAAAAGGGCAAAAGTATGGGCTCTCAAGTTTATTATTCTTTTGTATATGGCTAACTGATTGGCCAAGATTGACTAAATATGTATGTTTATCGATATCAATGAAGCATGTAGTATTGTTCATGAAAGATGTAGTAATTTGAGCTGTTGAATTGAATATGAGATTGATCTTGATTTCAGGGTGGCAATTGGCTTGGTAAATAGCCTTCAAGTGCCCACACGGATAGACACACGGGCGTGTGTCTAGGCTGTGCGTCCCCTGCACCTTAGTACTTTAAGTTAGATTAGACTATAGGGTAATCCCATGGTCGTTTGTTTAGGCCGTGTGTGACACACGGTCAGAACATGGGCGTGTACCCCAGGCTGTGTGAATATAGTCAGTGTCAACCACGGTTGGGAGACATGTGCATGTCTTAGGGGTACAGGGGCGTGTCCCAAGCCACATGGGCGTGTGACCCCTGTTTTAAGGAAAAGTTTTCGATTAAGTTCTAAAAGTTTCCGGATATGCGTTTAAGGCCTCGTAGGCCCATGAAATGTATGACTAGACTAAGAAAGAGAAGTTTTAATTCGGAACAAAATTTTACAGCCCATAAGTGCATGTTTAAGAAAGTTCAAGAATAGTAATGTCTCGTATCCGGTCTCAACCTTGGACTCAGGTATGGGGTGTTACACTAATTCCATCTCCCGAGACAATGTGCCCTAAAAATTTGACTTCCTTAAGCCAAAATTCACTTTTACTAAACTTGGCATATAATTGTTTATCTCTCAAAGTTTGTAAAATCGTTTTCAAATGCTCAGCATGCTCATTCTCTTCATGAGAGTAAATTAGTATATCATCAATAAAAACAACAACGAACTTATCCAACTATCACCGAAAGATACGGTTCATTAAATCAATGAAAATTACAGGGGCATTTGTTAAACCGAAAGGCATGACTAAAAACTTATAGTGACCATACCTTGTCTAAAATGCTGTTTTCGGCACATCTGAGTCTTTGACTCTCAACTGATAATATCCAAACCTTAAGTTTATCTTGGAAAACACAGTGGCTCCCTTCAATTGGTCAAACAAATCATCGATCCTTGGCAAGGGGTACTTGTTCTTTATGGTTACCTTATTAAGCTACCTATAATATATACATAACCTCATGAAACCATCTTTCTTTTTCACAAATAGAACTGGAGCACCCCACGGAGAATAGCTCGATCTCGCGAAGCCTTTATCCGTTAACTCTTGTAACTGTGCCTTTAATTCTTTCAACTCGGTTAGAGCCATCCTATACGGAGCAATTGAAATAGGATCAGTACCAGGAGCTAACTCAATCCCAAATTCAATCTCTCTAACTGGAGGTAACCCGGGCAATTCTTCTGGAAACACATCTGGGTACTCACATACTATTGGCACTGATTCAATTCTTAACTCAGTCTCTTTGGCATTCATCACAAAGGCAAGAAAAGCTCATATCCTTTTCTTACATATTTCTGAGCAGACATATGAGAAATCACTATAGGCAACTTGTCCTGTTCATCTGATTCAACACGAAGAATATCCTCATTTTCACATTTTAATTCAATAATTTTCCTTCCACAATTTACTATCACATCATGAGTAGTTAACCAATCCATACCAAGGATTACATCAAATTCATCGAACGACAATAACATGAGATTAGCCAAAAAGTAACGACCTCTAATCCTCAAAGGGCAATCTTTGCATACTTTATCAACCAACACACATTTGCCTAGGGAATTCGACACTCTTATCACAAATTCTGTAGACTATATAGGTATGTTCATACTAGATACTAATTTCATGCAAACATATGAGTGGGTAGATCCCGAGTCAATTAAAGCTACAACGTGAGTATTATAGAGAGAAAATGTACCTATGATCACGTTAGGGGAGGACGCCTCTTCGCGAGCACGGATGGCGTAAGTCCTCGCAGACGCTCTACCCTCAGATCTTGCAGTCTGCTCTCTAGATGTATTCTTGCTACTTGTTCCATTTTTGGGATTTCTCTTTGACCTTCCCTTAGCAGTACTTCCCGATCTTGCACTCTGAGATTTCTCTTTCTCGCCCATCTCGGAGCAATCTCTAATAAAATGATTTGGGGATCCATACTTGAAACAAGCTCTCTCATTTGCTCGACACTCAACGGGATGATGTCTGCCACATTGAGGGCATTCTGGTCTACTTGGTCGAGTGTTTCCAACACTAGCAACTGAAGTGGTCTGAGCTTTAGACCTCGAGTACTGTTTACCCTTACTTCTGTTTGAAAATCCAGCTGAAGTGGCTTATCGAGTAGTAAACTCTCTTGATTTCTTGGATGAGGATTGAAATGACTTGCCCAATTGTCTCTTCCTCGAGTCACGAGACTCGATTTCATCCTTTCTTTTCTCTTTAACCAACTCCTCGACCTTACAAGCTCTATCTACCAACACAACAAATTCCTTTAGTTCCAGGATACCTACAAATAAGCTGACATCTTCATTTAACCCGTCCTCGAACCTTTTACACTTAATGGCTTCAGTTGTTACGCATTCCCAATCGTACTTACTAAGCCTTACGAACTCACGCTCATATTTAGTTCCCGTCATTCGACCTTGCTTTGGCTCTAGGAATTCCTTTCTTTTCTGGTCGATGAACCTTTGGCTAATATACTTCTTTCGAAACTCTTCTTGGAAAAATTCCAGTTAATTTTCTCCTTTGGTACAACTGACACAAGGGTGTTCCACCACTGGTAAGCCTAATCTCTTAAAAGAGACACGACACACTTCATACACTCTTTGGGTGTGTAAGATAGTTCATCAACTACCCTGATGGTATTTTCAAGCCAGAATTTTGCTTTTTCTAGATCATCATCTTTATTACCTCTAAATTCCTCAGCTCTTTGTTTCCAGATTATATCAACAGGGGGTTTTTCCCTCCTAACTACCTCTATAACTTGGGGAGCTACAGGGGTAAGTTGAGGAATAGGTGGGGCTGGATGTAACAGCCCAATGTAGGGGCTAGTCGAAACAATGGTTTAGAACCACTAATCCGAGATTAGAGAAAATTATTTTCATGATATTTTATGAGTTAGAGTATGATTATATAAGTACATGAAAATTTTGATGCTTTAATTTTAGCGGTTTCATGCTTAATCGCGAAAAAGGATTAAATCGCATAAAGTGCAAAAGTTAAAAATTTCAAGCTAAGGGTGCCAAATAGCTATGGAATATTAATTGGAGGCCTTTAAAGGGTAATTAAGCCCTTAAATGAAGGTTGGCCGACCATAGGGGGCATAGAGGTCAAAATTTTGTCAAGTAGGTGTGTTAGGTGGACTAAATTGGGATTTTATATTAAAATAAAGAAAGAAAAGATATCATCTTTTCTCCTTCACTTCTCCACCAAAAATTTGCAAAAAAATGGGGGTTTGAAAGCTCAAAAATTTTAGCACACTCTTCTCCTTACAAGTAAATGTGTGAAATGTTGAGTTTTGATCGTAGCCATAAGAGAAATAAATGTTCACCTAGGCTTGTTAAAGAGAGAAATTTGATTAGAATTGATTTCTGAGCCTAAGGGTAAAATGGTCATTTTACCAAAGTCTAAGGGCAAAATAGTAATTTTCCAAAGAATGATTATTGAAATGCATTTATTAATGTAATAATTAAATGAGCTAATTTGCTATTTTAGATCAAGAAGAACCAAGAATTTACCTCGACCGGGGAAAGAACAAAGTATCGGACTAGATCGACAATCTAGCATATTTTGAAATCGAGGTAAGTTTGTATGTGATAAATTCAACATTTATGCTACTATATTTGAGAATGTTTGATATTATAATGATACATGATATTCTATGAAATCGAATATTGGTGTTGAATGAGAAAGATGATAAAAGTTGAGATGTTAAAGTCCCGATTGGACTATAATGAATGTGAGAAAACTATCATCAAGACATGAGATGGATAAGGTCCCGTGTAAGACCATGTCGGGGACATGGCCTCGACACTGAATGGAGATCCCGTATAAGACCATATTTGGGATATGGCTTCGGTATTTAATAAGAGAATCGTATAAGACCATATCCGAGATATGGCATCGATACTTGTTGTGAGATTCCATATAAGACCATATCTGGGATATGGCATCAGCACTCAGAAGTGACCCCATGTAAGACCACATCTGGGATGTGGCATTGGCTTCGTGTTTATGTAATGACGATGAATATGCATCTTTGAATATCCCTAATGATTTAGTGGGATAAATAGATAAGCTTGGAGATAGAAATGAGATTTAGTACTAAAGCCATGTGATTGAGTGAATAATGGTACTTGTGAGTAATTCACGAGGAATGTTTATGATATGTGGCATGATATGTGCTAGATAAGAACAAGTACAAGTAAGTTATGGAAAAGTGCTTAAGACTTTGGATGGTTACCTAATGCCATGGATTGATGTCATCATGAGCTTATTATTACTATTTATTTTCATGCAAACTTACTAAGCTTTATTCTTACCCCTCTCATTTCCCTTTTCCTTGCAGTATTGCCAAGATAACTCGAGGATTGTGGGACATCGGAGTTTGGAAATCACACTATCGACATCTCTTTGGTATAACAAAGTTAGATTTATTTTGAGTATGGCATGTATAGGACTTGGGTATTTTGTTATGTCATATTAGTTAGCCAAAGTGTTGGCTATTTATGTTATCAAATTCATTTTGTCAATGGTCATTGAAATTGGGTCAATGCTTGACAAGTCTATATATATTCATTGATGATGAATCATGAAGTTTATGCTTGTGTGGATGCCTTGATTTGAGTTCTTGGAAGTGGCTTAGAGTCAAGAGTTATGTTGTAATGAGATGATAGAAGTATGGTTGCTATGTAGGGTGGCATTTGGCTTGGAATATAGCCTTTTTAATGTCCACACGGGTATACACACGGGCGTGTGTCTAGGCAGTGTGTGACACACGGTCAGCCTCATGGGCGTGTTGATCAACCGTGTGTCCCCTTGCAAGCTAGGTTTACAAGTCAGTATGCTCAGTAGTAAACACACGGGCAGAGACATGGCCGTGTGGGAGGCACGGCTATGGATATGGGCCTGTGCCCAGGCCGTGTGAAGTCTGCATTTAAAATTTGGAATTTAATTCGACACACAGCCTAAGGACACGAGCATGTGCCCTAGCCGTGTGACCATAGTGAAGTGATGACGTCATAAACAGAATGACATGGTTTTGGCACAGAGCTATGACATAGGCGTGTTGAGGCCGTGTGAGGGACACGGGTCAGGGACACGGGCGTGTGTCCGGCTGTGTGAAAACCCCTGTAGGTTCGAATTAGAAAATAAATTCCACACAGGCTGGGGACATGGGCGTGTGTGACCACACGACCTACCTACATGGGCGTGTCCAACTTCACATGGGCGTGTGGCCCCTGTTTAGGAAAAAAATTAAGTGTACAAAAGTTTCCGGTTTAATTCTGAAACCCTCCGTATGCAAGTTTGAGGCCTTGTAGGCCCATAATAAGGATATTTTGCGTATGAATGAGAAGTTTTAAGTTAGAAATGAAATTTTAAAGCCCAAGGTTGTATGCTCAAGCAAGTTAAGTCTGGTAATGCCTTGTACCCGGTTCCAGGGTAGAATTCGAGTAAGGGGTGTTACAGTGGAGGGGGTTGAGCATTAGGATTTGCTCTAATAAACTCATTATACCAATTACTCATCATATGGAGAAAGGCTTCCCGAGCCTCCTCTCCTTGACCCAAAGTCTCAGGTCTACTTTCTACTGGCGCGGTCCCTTGGCTGGGAGCTGGTGCATTACTAGCAGCATCATCAGCAGTAGCTCGGTCGGGATCCATTTACTATATGAAAACATAATTTAAATCGTCAGGAGTCGTCACACTATCATTATGTAAATACTCATACGTATGGCATGTATAGCTAGACTCATGCATACGCTACGTTAGTCCGAGAATCGACTAAACCGTAGCTCTGATACCACTAAATGTAACACCCCTTACCAGTATCCAACCCCGGGACAAGGTACGAGGCATTACCTAACATAAACACATGCATACACATAATTCCAAATCACAAGAATCTGTTCAAATCTAAAACTTTTCAAACTTGCTCTTAACATCCTTAATATAGGCCTACAAGGCTCAAAAACACAACTTAGGAACATTTCGAGATCAATTCGAGTCTCTTGGAAAATCTTAAAAAAAATTTATTAAAAACAGAACCACATGCCCGTGTGGGCAGGCCGTGTCATTCCACATGCCCATGTCCCTTGTCCGTGCGGATATATTTCTCAATTCGAACCTACAGAGGTTTTCACACGGCCTGACACACGTCCGTGTCTACAACCCATGTCCTTCGTTGTAACATCCCTAACCCGTAACCATCGCCAGTTTAGGGTTAAGAGGCATTACCGGACAATCGAAAACTTTTATGGACATTTCATATTACAGTTCATCCAATGCAATCAAAGCGTCCCTTAAATAGGTGAACAAGACCTTAAGCAAGCTTTCGAATAGGGTCGGGACTAAACCGAACACATACAGAAATTCTTGGAAATTTAAAAACTTTTTAAAGTTACAGAGGTCACACGCCCGTGTGGGTAGGCCGTGTGCCTCCCACGGCCTCAGACACGACCGTGTGTCTAAGTCGTGCCAAAACAGGGCATACATACTGACTTGTCCACACGGCCATGGACACGCCTGTGTGCCTCACCCGTGGTCGCTACTGACTTCACCACGCGGCCAGTCACATGTCCGTGTGTCCAGCCTGTGGTCAAACCTGACTTATTTTGAATTTCAACCACGAGGGACATAGTCGAGCCACACGCCCGTGTGCTCAATCGTGTGGGCAAATATAGACCATTTTTAAGGCCAAATTGCCACCCACACAAGGGTCATCCCTATAAGCTTAAACAAGTAATATCCCATACACAATTGGCAACCAAAATCATGTCATAAGATCAATAAATATCATCCCATTAAATCTCATCTATAATCATGCTAACTTGTATACCAAATTGCACAACTAAAACACATGTATAGCCAAGTATGATACATCCACATCTTACCTTTCATATAACCATTTCATTAATCAAACATACATACTCATATTGCATCCATATGCTTACCATAACCTTGACCATTTCATAGACATGAGATTACACCAAAACCAACATCATATAGCATAGCATCACATACAAAACACAATCACTTATCTAGCCATATCACATGGCTACATATATACATGTCTCAAACATACTCCAAAGCAACTAGCCTATACATGCCATATTTAGCTATTTACACATTCAAAAGTACCAAAGTTGAGTTTGATAGTGTGGTAATGATCCTCGATGATCCCCGAGCCTCTAGTAGCTTTAGCGATCTATAAAACAGAACAAACACACACAAAGTAAGCTTTCCAAAAGCTTAGTAAGCCATATACAAATAAACTTAACATAAATCATTCATAAGCATAGTTATTTGAATTCATTAACATATCTTCATTTCAAGCACAAAAATAATCTCTTTGGCTCACTTGGTTTGCCATTTCTTACCAATTCATCATATCTCAAGTATCTCACTTGCTCATATCTCAAACATACATATATCTCAAATGTTCCTTTGCATCAATGCACATACTTACTCACCTTTCATACTTATACAAAGTATACATATCAACATACCTGAAACGGATGTACAATTCACATAGTCATTCATTTCTCGAACTTGACTGTTGAACCATTCAGAGCAAAATAGGATATTCAGAATGCTCAGAATAGTCGTACAATGCCAACGTCTTAGACGTGGTCTTACATGTAACCAAATATCGATGCAACTGTCCCACACAGGGTCTTACATGAATCAATATGATGCTAATGTCCCAGACATGGTCTTACACGTAAATCTCATATCGATGCTAATGTCACAGACGTGGCTTTACATGAAATCTCGAATCAATGCCAACGTCCCAGACGTGGTCTTACATGATATCAAATATTGGACAGCTATGTCATGACATACGTATTCCTATCTATTCCTAGGTTCATACGGAACTTCTCGGACATCAGTAACTTGTCGATATAATCCTCGAATTTCACATACATCTTATCTCGAGCATAATCATAGCAACGAAATTTCATAGATGCATTAATAACTCAATTCAAACACATTTATTGGTATACCGACTTACCTCGTACAGGAAGAACGGAGATAAATGGCTATTCAATAATTTTCAACTTCCCTCGATCTAAATCCGTTTTCTTCGGTTCTTGATCTATACATATTCAAATTTAATCTATTTATTTATCAACTCATTCAATTCAATCTAAAAACACAAATTTATCAACTGATTCATTCAATTCAAATTAGCCCACATATTTTCACATTTGGACATTTTAATCCCTATTTCACAAAATCACAAAATATACAAAATCTCATGATACCCATGCATAGCTGACTTTTCCCAATACTCATATGACTCCATAAATTTCATTTATTTCACAATTTAGTCCTTCAAAACACTATTTTCTCAATTAAGTTCAAATTACTCAAATTTAACAAAAATCCAAAGACAAAATGTGCTAACCAAACACATATATTCCATATTTCATCCTCAAACATCATAAAACTCATGAATTCATCAATGGCTAATATCAAAATCATCATCAATTCACAAAATTGAGACATGGGTTTTGAAGTATACAAAGCAACGATTACAAAAATGTAGAAATTATCAAAAACCGATCAAAATCCATACCTTAATTGAACTAGATGAGTGTCGAAACCTAAAAATGGTTTTCTTCCTTTCTTTCCTTGCTATATTAGGCCAAATAAGATGAACATTGGCCATATTTTATGTTTATTATACTATAACTTATAATATTAATTTATTTACAAAATTAACCTTATGAATAAATATATAAAACATATAAATATAAGGCCATTAATGTCCTTTAACCATGCACTATCTTTTAAAATGGTTTAATTGCCTTATAAGGCCACTCCATTTAAAAGCCAACTCAAATAAGCACATTAACATATAGTATGTCACTTTTACCTTTTATGCAATTTAATCCTTTTCTCAAATTAAACACACAAATGGACAAATTAATTCATGGAACTTTAACACATGCTTAATCACATATAGCAAATACAGAAAATAATATTAAAATATTTTTCTAACTCGGATTTGTGGTCCCGAAACCACTGTTCTGACTATGGTCTAAACCTGTAACACCCCAAACCCAGCCTAGAAGTTAGGCCCGAATCTGGCGTGTCACATTGAAGAGTTTTTCGAAAACCATGCATTCATTAGAAACCCTTCTTACAACTTAAAACTTTCTGCTATTCAAAACCTCAGATTTCGTTTGCTTATCTTCAAAGTGTGGTTTATTAGAAATCGTTCTTGGAAAACAATATTATCTTTAAAACCTTGTTTTTTGCGGAAAGCTTAATTTAAAACAGTTGCGGAACGTGATATTTTGAAAAACAATAGTTATTTCCGATAAATCATGTTCTACTTCTAGCAATTATAAAACAATCAATAAAATCCCAAAACTTAAAGTTCAGAAATCTTAAGGCCTTATTACAAAATTTATAACCCAACAAATTAAACTCAAATAAAAATAGGATGTGTACTCTAAAGCCAACCGGACGTGTGGTCACCTCCGAGTCCCTCGCAGTTTCGATCCGTCTAAGGCTGATGATTACCTGTACTGTTAAAAACGGGGTGAGTTTATGAAAACTCATTGTGTAATCCCCTCACCAGAGTAACAGTCAGTATACCGAAGCAGAAACCTAAATAGTCTGGCCCAAGCCCTTTCAACAGTCACAGTATAGTACAGATCAGAGCATACGTGGGTCAAAGCCCACTACGAAATTATTTGGGTCATAGCCTATAACAGTATCAATTGGGCCTAGCTCAAACTAATAATAGAACAAGTGGCCTAAGCCCAGTACAGTGACAGATCTTATAAACAGATATGCAATAGTATGAGGATGCATCCCAACCCAGTCCAGCCAACACTCCACACGTGCCAACCCTACACACCAAGAACGCAGCCGAGCTGCTAATATCAATGCAGCAAAGCTGCTAATAATAGTATACGTGGCTGAGCCACTAGAATCAGTATACGTGGCAAAGCCACTAAATCAGTAAAACGTGGCATAGCCACTAGTTCAGTACTTCCTCCAACATACAAATCCCTACCCCATGCAATATGTCGTGTATGTCATGCTCAATCATTACACATGTATGCAAAATATCCATGCTTAGTAACAGTAATCTAAACATATATTAACAGCATATCAGTCACATGACCACAGTGATGCAATCACAGTCAAATCAGTCATATCATAGCACAAGTCAGTCATTTATTCACAAGGGCAAAACAGTCATCTCACCCTATAAAGGTATTTTGGTAATCCTACCCTACAGGGGTAATTCGGTAATTCTACTCATAACTAATCTATGTATGTAGTGCATCTCAAACATAATCAATCATACAATTAACACATACAACACTAGTACTACCCCGTGGGTACAACGGTCATTTAATCGGTTAGGGGTAAAACGGTCATTTCGCCCCGTAATGGCATCTCGATAATTTTACCCGTCGCGGGTAGTTCGGTAACTTTACCCATAGAGGGTATTTTAGTAGTTCCGCAAACCAGGGGTATTTCAGTAATTTTGCAACCCAAGGGTATTTCGGTAATTTTGCAAACTAAGGGTATTTCAGCAATTTCATAAATTGACGGTATTTTGGTAATTTCACAAATTAAGGGTATTTCGATAATTTTGCAAATTGAGGGTATTTCAGTAATTTCATAAATCGGGGATATTTCAGTATTTTTCCAAACTGAGGGGATTTCGGTAATTTTGCAAATTAGGGGTACTTTGGTAATTTTGCAAATCGAGGGTATTTTGGTAATTTTACAAATCGGGGGTACTTCGATAATTTTACAAGTCGAGGGTATTTCAATAATTTTGTAAACCAAGGTATTCTAAACAGAGATAACGAGGCGAATGAGCCTAGGGCCCATTCTCGGCCAAAATGGACCTACACGCTCATGAGTCCCATTTAGCCCAAATCTAACCATAGATATGAGATTCACATAGACCAGTTCAATATCTACTTGACAATCATATAATTTATTCATATGGAACCACGGGCCCATTGGGCCCCTTTCGACCCATCGTGGCCCAAACAGCCTAAACCCACAAGAACACCCATGATGGCCTCAACTATCGCGTCGAAGCCCCTACACATGCGCTCGCATGCTCGTGTGGCTACCATTGCCGTGTGACCGGCATCTCGGCATTTGCCGCTCTACAACTAGAGTAGTGCAAAATACACACCTGATAGGAATTTGGAGTTGATCCGCGCTCCGAACACTCCTATGCCCAAACGCCAATCCAGGTATCCTTACTCTCCTTATAGGTTGCTCTATTTAAAGCCAGCTTCTCACCTTCCCTCTTCCTAGCTTCCCGATGTGGGATCCCCTCTTCAGCAGAGTTTAATTCCAGCACAAACTCTGGTCATCCCAACTTAGCAAAATAAATATCCCTTTTTGCTTGCGATGGAATTCGAACTTAGGCTCCCCTGTAACTTAATCCACGCCGCTAGCCACTAGGCCACATGCTCCTCTTGTGTCTAAAATCATGCACAACTAAATAGAAGTCTATGGGCCAAAGTCTAAGTTCACTTAAAATTTAATCAAAATGAAATGCAAGCGCCAAGACTTGAACCTTAGACCCTTTGCTTCCTTGTGTGATGTCACCTCCTTGTCTCCCATGTGGCGCCATTTTCCACTAAACCACAACTCCGTTTGTGTCATTTTTCTCCACATTTTTTTCTTAAAGCCTACTTACTAACTCCTAAGGTTTTACTCACATAAAACCAAAATTTTTCCTAAAGCTCAGGTTTGATCCCGGGACTTCATGGAAGCCCCCTAACCTTCCAAAATCACTCACCTAATAGGTCCAACTTACATTAGGACCGTTCTCTTGTTCTCAAAAGTTTTAAACGCTTCCATGCCTAAGGCCTAATAGGCCCAATTCTACTAGGCCCAAATTCGGGGCGTTAAAAAATCAGACTGTTACAATCACACGGCCATGATACGCCCGTGTCTTAGCCTGTGTGTGAAAACCTTAACATTCTGTTTCTAACGTCATCATCTCCAAAAGGTCACACGATCAAGGCACACGCCCGTATGTTTACCCGTGTGTACAAATACAAGGCTATTTACCAAGCCCCTTTGCCACCCTGAAACAATACATAGCATGACCATAAAGCACTTCTAATATTCACTACTTCATAATGCATATATAAATTTCACACATTACTCATTCAATTGTATAAACTTGCACTTCATGAATTTCATCATCATTGAATAAATATAGCTTGGCTAGTTTTGGCCGAATTCAATGACCATTTACAAAATGAATAATTAACCTTAATAGCCAACACTTTGGCTACCCAATATGAAATATCACATAATGACCAAATCCTATACATGCCATACTCAAAATAATTAAACTTCACTTTACCAAAAGAATAGCTTGATAGTGTGAACTGAGCTCCGACGTTCTACGATCCCCAAGCTAGTTTGGCGATACTACAAGGAAAGGGAAAAGAGAGGGAGTAAGCATAAAGCTTAGTAAGTTTGCATGAAATAAATAGCAACATAAAGGCTTATGATAACATCCATATGTTTCATTGAGTAACAACACAAGTTCTCAAGCACATTGCTATAACTTACTCATGCTTACTCTTACCATTCACATATCACATATCGGACACATTTCTCGTAAGATACTCACATGTACCTGTATCACTTCATCACATAACTTTAGCACTTTTACCATCTTGAACATAAATTTTAGCTCTTTACCCCGTTGAACCGCTTGGAATAATGAAGGATACCCAAACTCATCATACACATAATAAGATGCCCACGCCATATCCCAGATATAGTCTTACATGGGATCCCATGTCGATGCCGATGCCATATCCCAGATATGGTCTTATACAAGATCTCATATCGATGTCGATGCCATATCCCAGATATGGTCTTATACGAGATCGTACATCGATGCCATGTCCTAGACATGGTCTTACATGAAGTCTATCTTCGATGCCGATACCATATCCCAGATATGGTCTTACACGGGATCTCAATTCAGTGCCAAGGCCATGTCCTAGACATGGTCCTATACGGGACCTTATGAATCTCAAGTCTTGACAATGGTATCCTTTCTATTCCGAAGGTCAACCAGGGCTTTCATATCATACATTTTTCATCATACTCTCATTAAACATCATTGATCAATTTTCACAGAAATAATATACTTTTCATGTAATCTCAAGCATATCAATGCATAATAACCTGATGTTGAATTATTACACAAAAACTTACTTCGATACCAAAATATGTATATTTGTTCGATTTAGTCCAACACCTTCTTCTTTCCTCGGTTTCGGTCTAGACTTCATGTTTCTTGATTGAAAATGACAATTTCACTCATTTAATCACCACATAAATCAAGACATTCTAAAAATTTCTACTTTGGCAAAATTACTATTTTGCCCTTAGACTTTCATAAAAATTACAATTTTACCCCTATGCTCGTAAAATGAAATGTGTTCATTTTTCACACACCCGAGCCTAGCCGATAGCAACTCAAGGTTTCAATTATTACATACATTTACCATCTATTTTACAACCTTTACAAAAAGGTCCTTTTAAGGTGTTTTCATGGAAACTCCTTTTACAAAAGTTGTTTATTTAACAACCAAGACTTATTTTCTTCCATAAAATTTTAGCAAAAAACACTAATGCTCTCATGGAAAAACCCTAGACTTTCAACCATTGTGCATAATAGTCCCCTCATTAGTTAGCTCAAGCTACAAAGGTCTCAAAAGTACAAAAATTATTAAGAAAGATCACCAAAATCACTTGCTAGGGTGAGAAGTTGCTGAAAATTTTTGGCTTCCAAAACCCTTCTTTGGCTGATATTTTCAGTGGAGAGAAGAAAAAAAATGGGAAAGATGATAGCTTTCCTTTATTTTATGATTAAAAATCAATTTAGTCACCAAATGCTACCTAACCATTGACCATGTCTCCCATTTGTCTCCATAGCCGGTCTACCCTTTCTATGGGTTTAATTACACATTAAAGACTTCCAATTTAAGGTTCTATGGCTAATTGGTACTTTTAGCTTGTAGAAAAAAACTTTGCACTTTATATGATTTAGTCTTTTTTCGCAATTAAGCATGAAATCGGTAAAACTAATGCATCAAAATTTTCATGCACTCATATAATCATGCTATAACACATAAATTAATATTAAAATAACTTTCTTCAACCTAGGATTAGTGGTCCCGAAACCACTGTTTCGACTAGCCCCAAAATCGGGCTGTTACATTCAATACTTACATAATGTCAAGAGTAAGGAGGGTTCAACCATTCCTACTGATAGGAGTTGGTTCTAGAACCGTTTCTATAGGGTTTTGTATATTTTCTGAAATTTCCTCAAGTACCTCTTTAATCCAAGGTTTAAATTCATTCATGTAACTTTCTTCAAGGAAAGTAGCATGAGTTGACACTATAACATTTTGCTATTTCAGGTTATAAAACAAGTCACTCTTTATTCCTTTCGGATATCCTATAAACATGCAAAATTCTATCCTCAAGTCCAACTTCCTCACATCTTTATCCAATACATGGGCTGGGCATCCCCAAATCCTAAAATGATTGAGATTCGACTTCCTGCCTTGTCACAAGTCGTATGGGGTTTTCAATGCTCCTTTAGTTGGCACATCATTTAGAATATAGCAAGTTGTTTGTATAGTATATGCCCAACAAGAGATTGGCAACTTCGGATAACTTAACATCAAACGTACCATGTCTAACAACGTTTGATTTCTTCTCTCTACCCTCCACTTCAGGTCGGCGTAAGATTTTTGTCGATCAGCTGCTGCTCTCAATCGATCCTGAGTTAGTTCCACCACATTCTCAGTCTCTTGTACCAAATCTAGACCCAACACGTTCTTTTCGCCCAACTCAATCCAACACAGAGGTGTAAAAAATTTACGACCATTCAGTGCTTTAGAAGGAGCCATCTAAATGCTTGACGAAAACTATTATTATACGCAAAATCACCTAGTGGTAAATGTTCCTCTCAACTACCACTAAAATCAATCACACAACCCCTCAACATGTCTTTTAGGATCTTAATCACTCATTTTGATTGCCCATCAGACAGTGGGTGAAATACTATACTAAAGTTCAACCGAGTACCTAAATGCTCATGTAACTTCTTCCAAAATTGAGATGTAAACTGAGGGTCCTGATAAAAAATGATGGACACCGGTACACTATGAAGTCTCACAATTTCTGGAATATACAACCTCACCAACTTGTGCAGTGAATAATCAGTATAGACAAGCATAAAATGTGCTAACTTGGCCAGCCTATCCATAATTACCCAACTGAATCCTTTTTAGTAGGTTACAAAGGCAACCCATTAACGAAGTCTGTGGTCACACGTTCTCACTTCCACTGAGGAATTTGGATAGGCTGGAATAAACCAAAGGGGAACTAAAGCTCAGCCTGGACTTGCTGGCACGTCAAACACTTACTCACATACTCGGTTAGTTCACATGTAAGTCCTGGCCACAAATATTATTCCCTCAAATCTCGATTCATCTTATTCCCTTAAAGATGCTTAACGTATGGGCTATTATGCACTTCCAAAGAATAGGCTATCTCAAATGTCGATCATCAGGCACACAATATCTCCCATGAAAACACAGAACTCCATTAGAGTTAAGCCTAAAATATGTAGTCTTACCCTTCTCTATCTGTCTGAATCGAGGTGCAAGAGATCGATGATTGTTTGATTGAATCTCATCCTTTAAGGTAGGTCTCACTTGAAACTTCGCAAGCAAACCTTCATCATCAGTCAAACTCAACTTAGCGAACATCACTCTCAAATTATTCATCGACTTCCTCCTCAGTGCATCGGCCACAAGATTCACCTTTCTTGGATGGTACTTAATGGTACATTCATAATCTTTGAGCAACTCTGTCCATATCTTCTACCTCAAGTTTAACTTCTTTTAGGTGAGGAGGTACTTAAGGCTTTTGTGATCTCTGTAAATAACACACTTCTCACTATACAAATAGTTCCTCCAAATCTTGAGGGCGAAGACAACAACCATAAGCTCGAGATCATAGGTTGGATAGTTACGTTTATGAGGCTTAAGTTGTCTTGAGCCGTAGGCCACAACCTTACATCATGCATGAAAACGCAACCAAGACCAGTATGAGACGCATTACTGTATACCAAAAAATCCTTCCCAAACTCAGGTTGGATCAGAATAGGTTCTTGAGTAAACTCAAACTTAAGCTTTTCAAAACTTTTTAGTTGCTCCCCAGTCCACTTGAAAGGTTTACTTTTTCTCAATAGCTTGGTCATAATAGCTAAAATCAAGGAAAACCCTTCCACAAACCTCTTATAATAGTCAGCTAATCCAAGGAAACTCTGAATTTCACTGACATTCGTAGGTTGTTTTTAGTCCAAAATTGCCTCAATTTTTTTTGGTCGACACTGATACCCTTAACTGATACCATGTGTCCAAAAAACATCAATTTATGGAGCCAGAACTCAAACTTACTCAATTTAACATAAATCTATTTCTCACAGAGAATCTGTAAGACAACTCTCAAGTTCTTATCATGTTACATTTCAAACTTAGAGTAGATCAAGATGTTGTCAACGAAGACTACAACAAATTGATCAAGATATGGCTAAAAAACCTGATTCTTTAGGTCCATAAAAGCTATAGGAGCATTTGTTAGACCAAAGGGCATCATTAGGAACTTGTAGTGACCATACCGAGTCCTATATACGGTATTAGGAATGTCTGCCTCCTTCACTTTCAACTGATAGTATCCAGACCTTAGATCAATCTTAGAGAACTAATTCATACCCCTAAACTGGTCAAATAAATCATCAATTCTAGGTAAAGGGTATCAAATTTTTATGATCAACTTGTTCAGTTGTTGATAATCAATGTAGAGTCTCATGGATCCATCCTTCTTTTTTACAAATAGAACATGGGCTCCCCATGGTAACACACTCAGTGTAATGAATCCCTGATCTAGAAGTTCTTATAACTGTGCCTTGATTTCTACAAGCTCTTTGGGTGCCATGCGATATAGGGCAATGGACACTAAAGCTATTACAAACAATAGATCGATCCCAAATTCAACCTTGCGCTCTGAAAGTAATCTAGGTAACTCCTCTAGAAAGACGTCAAGAAAATCCCTCACTGTATGAATGTTCTCCATAGTTGACTCATTGACATTCGTGTTCGGAATATAAGCCAAATAGGCTTCGCATCCTTTGCACACCAACTTTTCAACCACTAGAGCGGAGATCACATTAAATAAGCAGTCTCTATGCTCTCCAACCATTATTATCTCTTTCCTAATGGAAATTTTCAAGGTAACCCTCTTAGAAGTGTAGTCTAAACTGACTTGGTGTTCCACCAACCAGTCTATTCCCAAAGGGTAACTCTAACAAATCTGCTGAAAATACCTCTCCTTAACTTTCTAACGGGCAACTCTTATAGATTTTGTTCACAGAAAAATATTGCCCTAGCAGACTAAGTATAGTTGCATTGCTAACAGTTTCCTCTACTTCAATTCCTAAATTATCAATCATCGAATAATAAACATATGAATGGGTCGAACCAATATCAATCAAAGTGAAGTACGGTGCATAATTAACAGTAAAAGTACTTGGTATGATGTTGGTTATGTCACAGTCCTCTCTCCGTCTAGCTGCATAGACCATTACAGGTTGTCTTATATCAGTTCAGTTAGCACCCTAACCTAGTGCTCTCTATCTCTGACCAACATTACCACCCCTATTCAGACATTGACCTCTCTAAGCCTAGTGTCTAACTCTTTGGTTCTAAGCTCGATTCTGTTCTAGGGCTTGCATCGGCTCATTTCGAAGTGTAAAATCATTGATCTTATGGTTCAAGGATCCACATTTAAGGCATGCACCACTGTGTCACGGTCCACTCTCTGTCTAGCTGCATAGACCAGTGTAGGCTGTCTTACATCGACTCAGTTAGCACCATGACCCAGTGCTCTCTGTCTCTGACCAACATTACCACTCCTATTCGGACCTTGACCTCTTTAAGCCTACTATCCAACTCTTTAGCTCTGAGCTCAATTCTATTCTGAGGCTTGCATATGCTTATTTTGAAGTAGACAATCATTAATCTTATGGTTCAAAGATCGATATCTAAGGCATGCACCCAAGCTCCTCTAGCATTCACCTAGGTGCCTCTTGCCACAAGTAATCCACCATTAGAAATATTAGCAACACAGAGTCTATCATTTTAGGCCCACTTATTCGATTGTATGGCCTAGACAGTAGGACCAACATCTCTCTTAGCAGAGATTCTAGCCTTATCCCTCCTTTCGTGTTCCGCATGCTTCACTTCCTCAACGATTTTGGTTTTCTCCACTAAAGTTTTGAAAACCCTTTCCTAGTGAGGGGCTACTAGCAACATCAATTCATATCTCAATAAGTTTTCAAACCTGATGCATTTATCGATTGTGAGCATTCTCTGAGCATAGGAAATCAGCCTTAAGAATTCGACCTCATACTCGGCCATAGACTTGTCCCTCTGTTTGAGCTCAATGGCCTCTAACCTCCGAGCCTCGACATATCGGGTACCCACATATTTTTTCTAAAAAGCATCTAGAAAATATTCCCATGATAGTCTCTCTGTCTGAGTACCTCTCATTACGGTCTTCCACTAGTTAAGCCTTATCCCTCAGTAACGATACCATACCCTTCAATTTCAGCTTCGGTGTACATTCCATATCATCCTAAAATCTCTCTATAGCCTCTAACCATTATTCTAATACGATGAGGGTCATCCCAGTTTGACAAATTTATATATATGCACTATGTTAGTGACGAAAAAGAATTTACCGATTGAGTCAACTGAGTATATTGTCAAAGTAACGAACCGTTTAGGTTAAAGTGTCATAGTTGATCTAGTTTGCAAATGGTTTCCATTGAAATTTTAGGGCTACGACTTTCCTACTGATTTGATGTGATTGCCTTTTAATGAATTCGATATTATTTTGGGAATGGACTGGTTGACAGTACACGATACAGTACTAAATTGCAGACAAAAACTAATTGATTTGAGATGTCATAGTTGTAAAATGATTACTATTGAATCTAATAGATCTTATTGTGTTTCGAATGTGATATCGACAATGTCTACATAGAAATTAATCAAAAAAGGTTGTGATGCATTTCTAGCTTATTTTCTAGATTCCTGAGGAATTGCGAGATTACCACCAAAATGAGAAGTTGAATTTGCTATAGAGTTAGTTCGTGTTGCCCCAATCTCGATCCCCCATACTTAATGGCTCCAACATAGTTAAAAGAATTAAAAGCTCAATTGAAAGAACTGATTGACAGAGGTTTTATTTGGTTTGGCGTGTAACCTTGGGGCACACTTGTATTATTTCTGAAAAGAAAGATGGGTCGATGAGATTGTGTATAGATTATCGTCAATTGAATAAAGCCATAATAGAGAATAAATATTCATTGCCTCGTTTAGATGATTTATTTAAATAGTTGAAAGGAACTACAGTGTTCTCAAAGATAGATCTCCGATCTTGCTATTACCTGTTGCAAGTTAAAGATGTTGATGTGCCCAAAATAGTTGTAACCCCTCAAATTGGGTCTAGATGTTACGACCCAATCTAAGCGATCACATGGGCCATAGGTATGGCAAAAACTTGAGTTGAAGTAAATTGGTTTAATCTTTGAAAAACACGTACAAGTAATTCTCTTAAATTTGATGCTTTTAATGTAAATTTGAGAGAAACCTTGTTTAATATTTGTAAAAAAACTTGAGGATCTTCAAATTCAAATTCAATAAATTGAGTTTGCGAAAAATGGGTTTTTTAGGAAAAATATCAAATTATTTAATCCACAATAAAAATCCATGCAATTTATCCAACGTCCAAAGTTTAAAAATCCCATGCCACAGCTCAATAGTCTATCACAAAATAAAATCCCAAAAAGAAGTCATAAAGTCCATAAAAGTCCAAAACATAAGAAAAATCCATAATCATAAAAGAAACATTTTCGAGAGCATCACCAATGACTGAATCCGAGTCCTAACCATGAGGATTATTTGAAAACACATAAGTAATATAGGTGAGCTTTGAAAAGCCTAGTGTGAGATCAACACAAGTATATTCACATACTAGCAAAATATATCAATCATGGGATATCAAACATCAAAATATTTATAAATTATAACACTGATATTTACGCATGGACATATCGATGCATATTTTAAAACGATGCACATTTTACAAAATTTCCTACCCATCTCAGCTACACACCAATATCGAGTTCCCCATAACTCGTCCATCTAAACCACCATTTGTGGACAAGCCACCACTGATATGCATATATACTGCCTCTTATAACACTTTGTGGACTAGCCACCACTAATATGCAAATATACTGCCATATACTTCCACCTTTCACAAAACCCTACCCCATGAATGTGACATGGCAATTTTACTTTTAAACACATGTGAACCACTTTTAAAACTTAGGCATGTGGACATGCTCACATAATCACATTTCACTAGTCATCACTTTAACATGTTTAATCATGTTTGTCACATTAGATCATAGGTCTCAATATTCATATACTCATATATATATCACATACTTGAAACACCAAATATATCACATAAGCCATGCAACACATGTCATGAGAACGAGATCTACACATACTTGAACAACCCATTTTTAGTAAAATTGGAATAGTGGTTTTGGGACCACAAATCTGATGAGTAAATTTTTATTTTATTGTTTTAATGTCTATGGGATATTATTATGATCGTATAAAAATGTCATTAAGAAATTTTGACGTTAGCATGATTAATTAAGTGAAAAGGACTAAATCATAAAAAAGTACAAAAGTAGAGTTCTATTACTTAAAGGTGTCAAATAGCTATGAAATTTTAATCTAAGGTACTTGGATGGTAAATAGACCAACTGAGATGATATTGGATATTTATGAAATTGGTTTTGTTGAAATTATGAATGTTTTTAAAAGATAAAATGGTAAATAAGTAATTAAAGTTAAAATAACTTAAAGAAAATGCATCCATCTTCTTCATTTTACACCTCCCTCAACTGAATTCACCATTGAAGACATAGTTGGGGTTCTTCCAAGCTTAACTCACTTGTATGGTATGTAATTTTGTCTTGTTTTAATGATTTTTATGTTTTTGGGATCGTTGTAGCTTAATCTAGCTAGCTCGGGGATCAATTTATAAAATTATTAAAGGTTTAGGGTTATTCCATGAATGCTATTGTTTGATTCTTGATGTTTCATGAAAGATTATGAGTCCTTGTTGATAATGAAACAAGTTTTGTAAAGTGATTTTTGATGAAAATGGCATTTAGGGACTTATTTGTAAAATTAGTAAAAGTTCAAGTTAAATTTATCAAATGATGGTTTGTATGAGTTGATGTAGGTCCCTAATGAAATCATCTAGCTTGAATAGGCGATGAAAATCCTTAGATTTCAGTTTATGAGCTTAAGGACTAAATTGTAAAAAGTTAAAATGATAGGGAAAAATAATAATTCTACAAAAATATGAAATGTGGGCTAAAATGAATGCTAGGGATATTAAATGGATTCAAATTTTCTATTTAGATCAAGATAGACCACGTACGGATCTAGATCAGGGAAAAGCTAAAGCCTCGGATTAGTCAATCTCGTTTCTACGCCCTAGTCGTCAAGGTAAGTTTGTATGTAAGGAATACTATATTTATGTTATGCAATTGTATGTTATTATGTGTTTATAATGCTATAGAATGATGAATATTCAAATTAATGCCATGATGGTTATTGAGTTCCGGTTGAATGGCATGTAGATGTTATAATGGCCATGGTCATAAATTTTGGTAGTTTATGATGTTTTGGCCAAGGTTATAATGGCATGTAGAGGTGGACATATAATGATGCTTAGTTGAATGATTAGATGTTGATTTGGTATGTATAAGTTGTTTGTTTGGTACATTTGATGCCTTACTAGTTTGTGTCAATGTGGTTATGTTGTTGCATGTTTGAATGGCTCAAATGGCATGATTTTGTGATGGAACAGTAATGTTAAATTGTGGCATTTTTGGTAGGTTTTGAAGCTAATAATTGATGAATGAAAAGTGGTAAAGATTGCATGTTTAGGTAAGTTTGGATGTTCGCAATTGAGGTACCTTGTATGGCATATTGGTTTATTGATTTTGGACTATTGAATTGGTCATTACATGTAAGTTTTGATCATGTTTTGATGTCTTGATTATGTGTACAAAAGGCCTTTTGGTGTCTGCATGGTTTGGTGTTGGAAATGGCTTGATTTTGGGAAAATTCATGTCCATATGGTCTGAGACACGGGCGTGTGACTCAACAGCCGTGTGTGACACACGGCCTAGCGCACTTTCGTGTGTCCCCTATAGGTTCTATTGCATGCAAGTCAATTAGTAGCACGCCCTAGCACATGGCCTGGCGCACAGACGGGCGTGTGACACAGCCGTGTGTCCCTAGTTCGAAGGTTACGCAGCCTAAGACACGAGTGTGTGTCTTAGCTGTGTGAGGCACACGGGCGTGTGTCTCAGCCGTGTGAGGCACACAGCCGTGTGACCCTTGTAGTCACATTTTTAAACTTTTTCTTAAACTTTCCAAATGTTTCCAGTTAGGTCCCAAAATGTTTCTAAGGTGTTTCTAATGCCTCGAGGGTTCGATTAAGGGACGATATGTATGTGAATGAATGTATTATAATATGTTTTCAATGATGTATGAAATGCATGTTTTGATGTTCCATTTGTATGGTAATGCTCTGTAACCCTATTTCGGCGACGGATACGGGTTAGGTGTGTTACACATACATCATTATTTATAACAATAATTACATCATATCACATATCTCACGTGTTTCACAAAATGTATTTTGAATAGTCATTTAGTTGGGTCCTTTGTAACGAGTTTTTCAACTCCCCTTTGAATACTTAATATAGTAAAAATTAATTATTTTTAAGTTGTTAATATAACCAAAAATAATTATATAACATACAATAAGCAGAATCGATCCCACACCTTTTATCGAAGATCCTAAATGCCACAACCATAGTATTGATTTCACTTTGATCTAACTTGAAATACGTATCTAACACATGAATAGTGCTTACTAGTTAGGATTCATTTGAAAATAATTTATCACTAATAGATCGGTTACTAATAGCCTCACCAACACTTACCCTACATTTTGGACTCTCAAAAAGATTATTTCAATGCGAAATTAGACGTCTCCCCTATGATTGTCATTTGATCCTTCAAAGATGGTAAGGAACAATATTAGCACGAAAATAAATAAATAATAGTAATAAATAATTATCCCTATAGCCACTATACCATTCGGCCAAGAGATGAAATCACCAAGAGGGAGAGTCTATGATTGAAATAACCTACACTTACAACCTTGATTAAATTGGAATGGACGATGAATCAAAATGAAATGAGATCGGAGAGTTGAGCGATCTAAAAGAATCGTTAGAGAAAATTGAGTATAAGTTTAACCAATATGTGAATGACAAAATAGAGAAGGAAGAAAAGGGAAGAAATTCAACCACTGGCGACGGGGACGACTTGGCAGTGGTCTGGTGACGAGGGAGCAGTGGTTCAACGATGGTTGAAAAAAGGAACTATATGGGTTTCGGTGCAACAAGGTTGGGGAAGAAAATAAAAAGGGAAGACAGTAACGGAAGAGAAAAAAACCCGTGGTGGCGCGCGGCGACGATCATGACGACAATGGGAGGAGAAAAAGAGTATCAGAGGATGTGTGGTGAACAGTGGTGAAGGTTTCAGTCATGGTGGAGGAAAGGAGCAAAAGTTAAAAGCGAAAAGGTGGTGGTTTTTGCCAATAGAGAGAAAATAGAAGGGAAAAGAAGTGGATAAAAAGAGAAATGGGAGAAAGAGGGAGAAGGAGATGGCAAGGAGAGGTAGTGAATGAGAATAGGGTTTGGTCAACATGGACTAGGTTCAATGAACCTCTACTAATGCCTAGAGTGAGAAGGTTTGGCAAGGGAGGGAGACATGGAGTGAAAGGAGGATCATACACCCTCAACTGAAGGTAAGTTTGACTCTTAATGGAGGAAAGGAATCCTCCTAAATATAGTGACTATAGTGTAACATCCTGAATATTTGGGCCTATGCATTTAATGGGTAGATATGTTTAATGTGTTAATCTAAGTGTTAGGGGTCCAAATTGGGCTCAAGCTTAGGTAGAGGCCTTGATTAAAATTATCTGTTTGGGCATTATAGGGTTTAAAAGGTAGTATCTGTGTTTAAAATACCAAAGTGGGCTTGTGGCCCAATATTAGGAGGTGACATCACACAAGGGAGTAAGGGGCCCAAATTTAAGTTTCATGGAGCCCAATTATTTTAATTTAAGTTAGCTAATTTTTGGCATTAGGGTTAGGTGGAGTGGATGGCAATAAGGCTCAAAAATAGGAGGATTTATGTGAATGGGATAATGTAGATATTATAGTTGATAATATGGAAGATAAAAAGAGAAAAGATAGGAGCTATCTGCAAGGCTAGGTGTTGGCCGAAATTCCATCACCTAGAGGAGGGAAGAAATCGGTTTCTTATGGCAAAGGCGTACCGAATTTTCCCTTTTTATTTGCTTAATTTTTAGTTATCAGGAAGGGCACTTTCGGTTTTTCATAGGTAAGTGCCAAAATTTCTATAAATAGGGAGGGTTCTCTTCTTTATTTTTTGGTATTTAGGGTTTCCATCTTTTCTTTCTCTTCTCCTCTGAGTAGAAGCCGAAATTCCTAACCCTATTCCCTTATCTTCACTTTGATTCAAAAGCTGAAACTCCATTTTTCTTTTCTCTTCTTTCTTCTAAAAGCCGAAAACTCCATTATTCTTTTCTCTTCTTTCTTCTAAAAGCTGAAAACTCCATTATTCTTTTCTCTTCTTTCTTCTAACAGCCAAAAATGCATCAGTTCATCTTTTTCGGGATTTCCATAAAAGCCGAAATCCTTAGATCTCATCTCATGTGTTTGCCGAATTCTCTCTGGGGTATCTGCTTGTGCCGAATCTCGAAGGAAACTAAAAGTAAGTATTGATTTGTAAGATTTCAATCTTTTCCGGCTTTTTAGGGACTCTAGCCGAATGGCTATAAGGAACTAATCTTAAGTTTTTCTCTTATTTGCGGCATTCTGGGATTTGAAGGGGAGTCACTCGCTTAGATCTCTAAGATAGAGTTCAGTAACACTCGAATCGTGTTACTTTCGGGATTTCAAGGTAAGGAGATCTATTGATTTTTAATGTATAAATTTGGGTATTTATTAACCCTTGGCCAAATATAGGGGAGCCCAAATCTTCGTATTCTTCCGGCTTTTGAGCAAGGTTTTAGACTAAGGGTTGTAGATCCAGATAGTAAGGATTTGACTAAGGGAGTAAAACTACGCGATATCAAGTGTGTAACACTTCCACACCATTTAGATTGCCTGTTAAAATATGTTATAAATCTGTTATATTCTGATAAATGCCAAAATCCCGGCATCATGTTATAAATCTGTTATATTCTGATAAATGCCGAAATCCCGGCATCATGGTTGAAACCCGAAGAGGGTAAAAGTGAATCACCAGGTTAGTGATCTCTGTCTTTCCTAAGTGAATGTTCCTGTTAAGGTGACATCTGTGATAAGTATGCTGTTTCTGTGATTGCATGGGGTTGGGTTATTGAAAGGGGAAGTGTTCTGTTGTAGCGGCTTCTGCCGTGACCTGTTGTAGCGGCTTTTGCCGTGACCTGTTGTAGTGGCTTTTGCCATGACCTATTGTAGTGGCTACGGCCATGATCTGACGATGAGCAGCATGTCTGCCATCAATGGTGTGTAGCGGTGTGGGTTGATTGTAGAAATCCCCAAATGGTGTGACTGGTAGGTAAGGGTGGCGTGTAGCGGATGGAAACCTAGGATTTGGGTTGGGCTTTGCATATTTTCTAATATATTATAGTCTGTTATATGTTTTGTGGGGTTAAGGCCCAAATCTAATGGTGCACGAGGGTTGCACACTGAGTCTCGCGACTCACCCTATTATTTTCAGGTAGCACCTTGTAACATCCCCAAACCCGGCCCATTCACTACGACCGAATCTGGTTATATTAGTGCGGAAAAGACGGTGGAAAAATCTATTTAACTTAGAAAAATTTAGTAAAACTTGCTACCTTTTGTAAAATCCATGTTTATTCAAACTTATGAGTAAAACTTTGTTATCATATCAGTATTATAAAATGCCCAAAAATAAACTTTAATGAATATATAAGACTAATTCTAAATAAATAAGTTGTCAAAAATAAATTCGTTTCCACTTAGTAATTTAATATAATCCAAACATAAAATAACTAAATAATTCCCAAAGTAAATAAAAATCAAAGGGTCTTATTACATCAATGTTTAAAAGATCTAGTACTTAATATAAATAAACTTAAAATATTTAAACTATTCTTTCTGCATGGGCCACCACGTGTCCTCTCCGATCCCGGTCCACTCTACGCGTCACCTGAAATGGTTAATTAAAAGAGTGAGTCCACTGACTCAGTGCATAATCACAACACATATTTCCATCCGTATGGGCTCGACCCATACCCACACAGCCATCGAAACAAATCACGCAAGAATGCATCTCAGCCCAACCCATTGTCCAACCGAACACCAACCTTAGCAGACTCCCCGCCTAAGGCCGTGGCTAATCCACCGATCACATTGTGATCCATAACATCTTACCTTGGCAAGCTCGCTGCTCAAGGCCGTGGCTGAGCCACCGATCAACCCAAGTGATCCAATATCGTAATCTGTCTACGGTGATGCACATAGCAATCAACCGCCGAGATGGGCACCGAGCCAACACCTCCCTTGAGGTAGCACACAGCAAATCCCCAAGCGCTAATGTAGCCGAAGCTATCATTAGACCACGTACACCTTGTGTACACTTCCTTCCTCATCGAATCAAGCCCAAACCCCATGCAACTATATATATATGCAACATGTTAAGCCATCATATCACATAAGTATATAAATATTTATACATACATAAATACATCACAAATAAACTTACCATCACTAGTTCTCATCACTTATGCCATTATAAACGGCTTCCACACATAATACACATGTAACAAGTCAGCAACCAAAACCACAGAAATAGTGCGATGATTACGCACCTTAATAGCTCAACAATCCAAACCCGAAACGCTACTCTATGCCTCAGCAAATGCTGCCTATACCAATCCCGAAAAGGTCTCCTGCGCTAGTCTCCTCTCCCCCCTACAAACGGCCTTATCATCATAACCTTAGGTTAAACGAATACTAAATACATAGCTTATTAAAACAAAGCCTTACCAAATCGATTGCTATGGAACCCGAAGAAGTCTATGCCAACATTCGGCCAATAACACTACCAAACTGAGGGAAGGAAAATTCGGCAAAGGGTGGTGGTGTAGATTCGGCTATCTATAAAATCAAGAAGTAGGGAATAGTGGTTTCGGCCAAAGAGAAGAGAAAGAAAGATGTGGGGTGTACTTTCGGTTTTGAAGTGAAAAGGAAAGGAAATAGGGAGAGCAAAGGATTTGGCAACTAAGCTTTGGAGAAAAGGGTTTCGGCAACCAAAGAAAATGTGAAGCACAATTTGACAAGGGAGAGAAAACAAATGATGAATGAATAATGAGCACCTCCCCCCCCTATTTATACTAAAAAGCCAAGCTCCAACCCCCCAAAAATAATCCCTAAAAATCTCCTAAAATACCTCCCCACCATCCATTCAAAATAGTTTGAATGGGTCAAACCTTCTAGCCAAAATTTAAAAAAAAGAAGACCAAGTCTTCATCTATTTTTAAGCCTCCAAAACCGTCCAACCTCCTTACCAAAAAAAACAATGCCCATCTGCTGCTCCCGCGAATCGAACATGAGACCCTTCCCCTTGCAAATGGCGTCATACACACAAGGCCTTAGTGGCGCCCATCCTGCCACTCCACCAACTCCTTTCTTGTGACATAAACTCCCAAATAATTCTCTTAAGTCCCCTCTTTGCCAAGCTGCCCCCTTTCAACACTAAAAACCAAAAATTTTCTAAGGCATTGCCCCACCTTCTAGGGTTCTCAGGACCCCTAAAACTCACCCAACCACACACTGAAGTGTGCCAACACCCGAACTAAGCACCAAAAATCTAACCCCTAAAACCAGGGTGTTACAATTCTACCCTCCTTAAAATAATTTCGTCCTCGAAATTACTTGTCTAGACTAACCATCCAATTCCTCCCACTACACTATAGCTACGCACTCTGATCTTTAAAGAGCTAACATACTATTAGGCATGGATTCTAACATACTCAAGGTTCCAACTACTTTACGAGCAACAGATTAAACAATCACCAAAACGAACAAAACCACAAAGAGCATTCCGGACTTAAGGAACTTACCAGTTGACCCATCAGGCACATCATTATCCCCTCTTCGACGAACTGCAAAAACCAGTCCTGGCTGCCTCGCCTCAGTGGCACCATTACCGCGGTCTACTACTCCACGACCTTGGCCGGAACCATTTCCTCCACGGTTCGAACCACGACCTCTCGTCGCTTGCTGACCTTCTCTGCCTGGTTGCACATAACCTTGACTCACTGTCTGAGTCCTATTCGGGTTCTGGGGACAATCCTTAATCAGATGAGTCTTGGACTTACATCTGAAGCACTCCCGAACTCGATTCCAGCACCCGCCAATATGATACCTTCCGCACTGCGCACACGGATGATCTGGATTTCCGGCGACCGGCTTAGCAATATGAACAGGAGTCTCAACCCTTGGTCTTTTCTGGACCCTCTCAACCACTTCTGGCGATCCAACACTTCTCTTATCACGGTTCCTTTCCCGATTGAGCCTCTCAGCCTTCTTGACCTCCTCAGCTATTCGAGCTTTCTCCACTAAAACGGCGAAGTCTCTTTCCCTCTGCGGAGCAATCAAAACTCGCAACTCATCCCGCAGACCATCTTCAAATCTAACGCATCTCTCATAATCCGTTGCCACGATGCCCCGAGCATACCGGCTCAAACGCAGAAACTCAGCTTCGTACTCCGCTATCGACTTGTTTCCTTGCACCAAGTTAAGGAACGCCTTCCTCTGAGCATCAACATAGCTTGCTCCAACATACTTTCCTTCAAACTTGATCTTAAAATAACCCCAGTCCACTCGATCCGCAGGGGTACTTTCCTTAACCGTGAGCCACCACTGGTAGGCCTCATCCCGTAGCAATGAAACAACTCCCTTAAGCTTCTCCTCAGCAGTCAAGTCTAAGTCGTCCATAATCCTTTCAACAGCCTCAAGCCAGTATTCTGCCACGTTCGGAGCTACCCCAGACACTCCTCTGAAAACCTCGGCTCCATTCGCCCTAAGCCTTTCGGGCACTGACTTCCGATTCCTATTGCCCATATTGGCTCCTGCCACTCGTTCGAGCATTCGCAGCACAGCTTGTGACACTGCGTCGTCTCCTCCAGTCTGATCCTGCTGTTCAACCTCAACAGCTGGTGGCGGAGCATCGCTTTCTGACCCATGGCGTGACCCAACCGGTTCCGATACTGACATCCTGCCTCTACCACGTCCACGAGTATTGCGACCACGCCCCCTAGAACTCATATCTAGCGCCTCGATTTAGTCTGTTTAGAAAGTTTTATGGATTAGAAATTCTTGTTTCACTGTTTATCCACGAGCAATTTTATGCAATAAAGTTTCCGAGAGTAGTTCTTTCGAGCAATCAAGTTTCCTTCCTACCCAGGGATAATTTCGTCATTTTTCCTAGAGAGGGGTATTTCGGTAATAACTCAGGGTCAATTTTGAAAATAGTTTTCTAACTTAAAGATATCTCAAAATTTACAAAGTCACAGGGGTTATCTTGAAAAATTTTGTTTCAAATCGGATGTGTTGCAAAATTTTCAGAGGTCAGGGTTATTTCAGTAATTTTGAAAGTCACGGCATTTTTTTGTAAATTCTCCAAATCGGAATATCACAATATTTCACAAAAATAGAATTTTCTGACATTTGATAAAATAGGATTATTTCAGTAAAAGTCGAGAGAAATCTGAGAATTTAGAAACCAAGGGCATTTCGGTAATTTTGTAAACCAGGGGTATTTTCGTAAATTTCCAAAAATCAGAATATCCTAATATTTTGAAAACTCGGATTTTAGTATTTTGCAAAGTAAAGAGCATTTTATCAAAATTTGAGGGTAGTACCGTAATTTTACAATACAGGGGCGTTTTGGTAATTTTGCCACTAAGGGCATTTTGGTAATTTTGTAAATCGAAAGAAAAACGTCCTTCAAAATCAGATTTAAGGTTTCACAAACCAGAGGGGAAAATTTGAAAAATTTTAAAACAGGGAATTTTAGAAAACAGCAAGGCTAATTCCCTTTCGGGTTTTAATAATCGGTTTAGCCTATGAACAAGTCCTCTTGGTTAAGGTGAACCGTGGCTACGCACCAGGTAGGATTCCTGCGAAGAGGAGGTGAGTCACGAGGACTGCTTAAATACCTAGCTCTTCCGGATCCAATCCTAGACATGCGCACCCAGGTTGCCACACCTTAACTCGGCGACTTACTTCACAGGTTTGTTTAATAGCTTTAAGTCTTATGCATGTGTTTGAGTAGACTAATCCTAGGGTCCAATAGCCCTAAAAACTAATCTACGAGCCCAAATAAACCCATAATAATACACATAAACAAAACACTTCAAAAGTCCGAAGTACTTACCTGGCGGACTCGGGCCGGAGACACAGGTGCCATGCCAGAATAACCTGAAAACCTTTTTATAAAAGCCCACATTCCAAAAACCCATTTTGAAAACTATTTCGGGCCCAAAACCCTCAAAGCCGAGTTTTGAACCGGGCTCTGATACCAAACTGTAACATCCCCAAACCCGGCCCATTCACTACGACCGAATCTGGTTATATTAGTGCGGAAAAGACGGTGGAAAAATCTATTTAACTTAGAAAAATTTAGTAAAACTTGCTACCTTTTGTAAAATCCATGTTTATTCAAACTTATGAGTAAAACTTTGTTATCATATCAGTATTATAAAATGCCCAAAAATAAACTTTAATGAATATATAAGACTAATTCTAAATAAATAAGTTGTCAAAAATAAATTCGTTTCCACTTAGTAATTTAATATAATCCAAACATAAAATAACTAAATAATTCCCAAAGTAAATAAAAACCAAAGGGTCTTATTACATCAATGTTTAAAAGATCTAGTACTTAATATAAATAAACTTAAAATATTTAAACTATTCTTTCTGCATGGGCCACCACGTGTCCTCTCCGATCCCGGTCCACTCTACGCGTCACCTGAAATGGTTAATTAAAAGAGTGAGTCCACTGACTCAGTGCATAATCACAACACATATTTCCATCCGTATGGGCTCGACCCATACCCACACAGCCATCGAAACAAATCACGCAAGAATGCATCTCAGCCCAACCCATTGTCCAACCGAACACCAACCTTAGCAAACTCCCCGCCTAAGGCCGTGGCTAATCCACCGATCACATTGTGATCCATAACATCTTACCTTGGCAAGCTCGCTGCTCAAGGCCGTGGCTGAGCCACCGATCAACCCAAGTGATCCAATATCGTAATCTGTCTACGGTGATGCACATAGCAATCAACCGCCGAGATGGGCACCGAGCCAACACCTCCCTTGAGGTAGCACACAGCAAATCCCCAAGCGCTAATGTAGCCGAAGCTATCATTAGACCACGTACACCTTGTGTACACTTCCTTCCTCATCGAATCAAGCCCAAACCCCATGCAACTATATATATATGCAACATGTTAAGCCATCATATCACATAAGTATATAAATATTTATACATACATAAATACATCACAATACACTTACCATCACCAGTTCTCATCACTTATGCCATTATAAACGGCTTCCACACATAATACACATGTAACAAGTCAGCAACCAAAACCACAGAAATAGTGCGATGATTACGCACCTTAATAGCTCAACAATCCAAACCCGAAACGCTACTCTATGCCTCAGCAAATGCTGCCTATACCAATCCCGAAAAGGTCTCCTGCGCTAGTCTCCTCTCCCCCCTACAAACGGCCTTATCATCATAACCTTAGGTTAAACGAATACTAAATACATAGCTTATTAAAACAAAGCCTTACCAAATCGATTGCTATGGAACCCGAAGAAGTCTATGCCAACATTCGGCCAATAACACTACCAAACTGAGGGAAGGAAAATTCGGCAAAGGGTGGTGGTGTAGATTCGGCTATCTATAAAATCAAGAAGTAGGGAATAGTGGTTTCGGCCAAAGAGAAGAGAAAGAAAGATGTGGGGTGTACTTTCGGTTTTGAAGTGAAAAGGAAAGGAAATAGGGAGAGCAAAGGATTTGGCAACTAAGCTTTGGAGAAAAGGGTTTCGGCAACCAAAGAAAATGTGAAGCACAATTTGACAAGGGAGAGAAAACAAATGATGAATGAATAATGAGCACCTCCCCCCCCCTATTTATACTAAAAAGCCAAGCTCCAACCCCCCAAAAATAATCCCTAAAAATCTCCTAAAATACCTCCCCACCATCCATTCAAAATAGTTTGAATGGGTCAAACCTTCTAGCCAAAATTTAAAAAAAAGAAGACCAAGTCTTCATCTATTTTTAAGCCTCCAAAACCGTCCAACCTCCTTACCAAAAAAACAATGCCCATCTGCTGCTCCCGCAAATCGAACATGAGACCCTTCCCCTTGCAAATGGCGTCATACACACAAGGCCTTAGTGGCGCCCATCCTGCCACTCCACCAACTCCTTTCTTGTGACATAAACTCCCAAATAATTCTCTTAAGTCCCCTCTTTGCCAAGCTGCCCCCTTTCAACACTAAAAACCAAAAATTTTCTAAGGCATTGCCCCACCTTCTAGGGTTCTCAGGACCCCTAAAACTCACCCAACCACACACTGAAGTGTGCCAACACCCGAACTAAGCACCAAAAATCTAACCCCTAAAACCAGGGTGTTACACACCTAGTGCATCGGACCGGGCTGGAGAGGAGCGCAAGGTGGCCATGCGTGAGAGTACTTGATCCAACCGAAGATTTTACTTAGAATATTGTTTTTAATCTTTTTGATTAAGGGTTTTAAATTTTGTTGTAATAAGGCCTTGGGCCACTAGACTATTATTTATGTTTTGGTTTTATGTTGGGCTTTTATTACTGGGCATTTACATTTTATGTTAGAATTAAGTTAAGACATGTATAAAATTTCGGTTTTTATTTAAAATTCACCAAGGCATCTTATAAAATATATATCTTATATTAATTACCAAATTATTAAGTTTTCGGTATAAATACTTAAAACCTGATAAATGTTTTTCTAAAGTGCTACGACATGTTTTATAAAAATTTCTTTAGTGACACGCCAGATCCGGTCGAAACGTATGGGCCGGGTTTGGGGTGTTACATATAGGATGGATAGAAACTCTTTAAGCACATGGGAAATATTGTAAAAAAAATTAATTGAAGAGGTGTAAACAATAGGACTTGAACCTTTGACCATTAGGATAGCTAAGGAGTATTAAACCACTAGACCACTCCATTCCTTGTTTTCAAACTTGTGCTAATAATAACAATATGGGATGTGATCACTCTACCTTCCTTTAAAAATAAAATTTATCCTCGAAATTTACCTGATGGAAAAAGGTGAGGATATTGTTACCGTATCGAATCTTCCGGCTCCCAAGTGGCCTCATTAGAGCCATAATTCCTCCACAAAACTTTCACAAGTGGAAACCTGTTCCTCCGCAAAACTTTGACCTCACAATCAAGGGTTTGTATCTGTTCCTCATCAAAAGAAAAATCTGGACAAACCTCAATCTCCTCAATCGGGAATATATGAGAAGGGTGAATTCGTGTATACGATCCAATTCTAGAGGTAACTCTAGTTGATATGCCACTGGTCCCCTACACGCTCATAAAGTATATTAGCTTACCCTTAAGCCTCATTCAGCTCCTAAGGTCAATAAAATACTCAAATTACACACTTTATTGAACTTATCTAAACTTATGGAAATGTAATTAAAAATTAACTAAAATGATTATGTTCAAGCTTCTAAAGTGTGAAAACTAGTTTAATCTGCTATACCAAATTACAACAGATCAAACTCCCCCACATTTAAGTCATTGCTTGTCCTCAAGCAAAACAAACAAAAACAGTAAATGAAAAGACAACCCTTGAGCAAGTATGGTACAAGTGTTAGCTTTGGAGAACATGAATACGCATCCCATATTCATACATAATCTTCGCATGAGATATAGCTGACTTACCACTTTTGATATCAAACACTTAAGTTCAGTGTATTACAAAGCATACAAGCATTAAGGGTCTCAAATGTAAGAACCTATCAATAAAGTATAGAAGTAATTTGATTATCCTAGCAGAATAAAAACAATCATAAATGCAATTATTTCGTATGATTTTGAATTGTGAAAAGGTCTACCTAGATCCCATAGGGCTTTTCAGCTTGTAGCGTTCTGAGGCTTAGGACATGTATGGATTTCAAGAATAGGAAGCACCAAATAGCTTCAAGAATGAAAATAGTTTGGCACATGATATTGTCCCCTATTCTCCCCCTTAGTGACTCTTTCACACTCACCTCCTTATTTCTCCTTCTCTCACATTCCTTTTATCTCCTTATAGGAAATCTCAACATGATATAGTAACTATGGCTAGCTCACAAGTTTTTGTGCAATAATGATCGAGTTTTTCTATAACTATGACTTTGTCACTTTTTCTTTCTTTTTCAAGGTACCTCACTCACAATTGCATTTACTTTTCATGTAATTTTTCTACTCTTTTGATTTTCTTTTTGAAATTTTCCTTTTGCACTTTTAAGCTAACCTATAATCACTGTACTTTACTAATCTTTCCCATCACTCTAGTTTTACAAAACCACCGTAATGTATCTACTTAACCCCCAATATGTATGGCCAGATGTCTATAATCATGCAGTTCAAGACCGAAGAAATGGGTAAGCACAAAGTATCATATTTAGCTTAGGTTTTGTATAGAAGTTCATCAAGAAAGGTTTTCTAGCTCAAAATAGGTACAAAAGATGAATAAATAGGGTTAGATTTTTTACTCTAGGTGTATACCAAACAATGCCATAGGTCATCCTTGGATATCTCAATATTCACAAATTTAGTAAACCAAATAATCACCGATTCAACAATTTATCATTCATACTAGCATGCTTGTTTCCTTATATTCTCAATATTTGATCTGTTGTAATTTGGTGTAGCAAATTAAACTAATTTTTACACTTTAGGAGCTTGAAAACAAGCATTATCATTAGGTTTTAATTATGTTTGTGTTATTTTGATTAAAGTAAATAAAATGTGCAAGTTGAGTTTTCTATTAGACCTTAAGGGTCGAATTAGGCCTAAGGGTGAGCTAATGAACTTTGTAAATGTGAAGGAGACCATTAGGAGGTGTCCTAAATTGATAATAGTCACTATGTTGCAACACGGAGGGTATGATGTTGCAACATGGGGAGTAGAATGGAGAAATTTTGAGACTGCCTTCAATGTCGCAACACATCCTAAGGGTGTCGCAACATCCCTGAAGACATCGCAAGAAGAGTATATTGACTTCTATGTCGCAACACAAGTCCTAATGTGTCATGACATTGACTCTGGACAAGAATTAATATGAGCCAGGGATTGTTTTGGTCCACACAATCAAACTTAAAGCTCAGGAACGTCAAGTAACCTAGGGTTAAGGACGACGACCACCTTAAATCTATAAATAGGCTTATTTGTCTCATATTATAGACACCAATTACTTAACTTAGAATCTCTCTTTTAATTCTAGTTTAGCTTTTATCTTTTCTTAGGTTTTAGATTTATTTTCAATTTGTTCTTTGTTTTATTTCAAGAGATTTGATTTGAGGATACAATCAAATCTTGTGGATTAACTTTTATTGATAATACAAATCAGGCTTTTTCTTAAAGTCTATACTTTCAATTCACTTATCATGTTTACACTTTATATCGACTCTATATTGTTTATGAAAACCATGAGGAACTAATCCCTCTATAGGGGATTAGTGAGTGGAGGTATGATCTATTAATTGTATTGCAGGGTTAGTCAACGGATCAACAGTTTAGGAAATGAAGAACCTAAACCCTAGGGTTGACAACCCTAGGAAGTCATTAAGATGGGAATTAACCCAGAATTGGTATGGCCTATCTATGAACACCTTCAACCCAAGCCGGTCTGGACTATGAGGTTGGAAGATAAGTAGTCCTTGCTGGCTCATTATTCTAGTGGACGTATCAAAAGATCCTACTAGGATATCGATTAGTTGATTGATGAGGAACTCGAAGCGATAGTTAATAAGTATTGTTGAAGTGAGCTAATCACCCATAATCAAATTTCATCAACTCCACTTTTCAATTTCTTGATATTTATTTACTTATCATATTATTTGTCTTATTATAAAAAAAAACCCCAAAAATTCCTTTTGTTTATATGTTCGTAATATAACTTATTTTGAGTACTTATTAGATCTTTTGGTGTTCAGGTTAAAATTGACCTAGTGCTACCCTCCCCTGGGTACGATCTTCGGAGTACTCACCTACTCCATTGTAACTATATTACAACATGATCTATCTACTTGCAGGTATTGCCTCATTTATGTATCTTTTGTTGTACTATTCACACATTGCACGTTAGTACGTTTGGAGGAGGTCAAGTTGCTGGCGTTGTTGCCAGGGAGGCAATGTCACCAGTCGATGTTAATTTTTACTCTTCAATAGGAATAATTAGGAAAATTTTAGGTTTTAGATACGACTTTAATTTTGATTGTTATTAATCTTCTCTTTTTGGGTTTGGTACATGTAGTAAGGGAATACCTATCGAGTAATTCACAGATCCAGAGAGAATAATTCAGAGAAATCATCGACAACAATAAAAGCCACAACAACAGATACAAGATCCACCACCACCTACTGTAGGCAATGTACCACGTGAGAATCCGCTATTCAACAAAACTAACGATAACACTTTAAGAGATCCACCCACACCACCACAAGTACCCACAAATTTACATATGGCACGCAACGAGAGAACCCTAAGAGATTACACATTACCAAGTCTGGACATGGTTCAGGAGGGCATAATGAGGTCAACTATTACAGCTAACAATTTTGAGATCAAACTGGCAATGATTCAGATGATCCAAAATAATCTACAATTTAGGGGCATAATGCCAGAGGATCTGAATAAACATTTAAAATAGTTTCTCCAACATTGTGATTCTTTCAAGTACAACAGGGTCAGTGATGACGCTATTTGTCTTTGGTTGTTTCCCATTTCTTTGATTAATAACGCCTTTTCTTTGTTAGAATCGCAAGCACCAAGATCTATCATGACATGGGATGAGATCGCAAGAAAGTTTTTACAGAAGTTTTTCCCTATTAGCAAAGCGGTTCAACTGAGAAGAGAAATTTTTGTTTTT
The DNA here is from genome assembly GCA_005393395.2 of Gossypium australe. NCBI lineage: Eukaryota > Viridiplantae > Streptophyta > Magnoliopsida > Malvales > Malvaceae > Gossypium > Gossypium australe. Next base: position 33,322,760 of record CM016615.1, on the reverse strand, counting down.
TAGACAATTGGAAGGGGAAAGCTATCACGATGCTTGGGAATATTTTAAGACATGGATCCAGAAATGTCTGCACCACATATTTTGTAAGTTGATGTGATTGTAGGTGTTTTACAACGGGTTGGATGCAAATGCAAGGTCCGGATTAGATGGTGAAATAAGAGGAGCTTTTATGATCAAAACTTACGAGGATGCGTATGAATTAATAGAAAACATGGCGTTCAACTCCTATCAGTGGCATATTGAGCGATTCACACATGGCCAGAAACTAGCTACAGTAAAAGCTATCCAAGAAGTGGACTGGCTTAACCGTATTGAATCTACAAATAGTGCACCATATGTGTATGGAAGAGACAAATCACTCTTCCATTATATCAATAATTCTACTGAGGATGTGAACTACTGTAACACCCCAACCCGTCTCAATCGCTAGATTAGGGTTACAGAGTACAACAAAACAATCAGAAACATTTGAGCATTATATCATTTAATATTAAAATCCCATCATAAACTATTCATGCACATGCATATTGTCCCTAACTCGAGCTCTTATGGCCCTAAAAATAACGTAGAAACAATTTGGGAAGTTTAGGAAAAAGATGCAAATTTTACAAATTAAGGGTCACACGGCCGTGTGGCCAAGTCATGTGCTTCACACGGCTAAGACACAGGCCCGTGTCTCAGGCCATGTAACTTTTGAACTAGGGACACACGGTTGCGTCCTATCCAGTGTCCTCACCCGTGTAAACCGTGTCGTACACCCGTGTGCCAGGCCATGTAACTCTCTAAGTTGCCTCCCACACTCGTGTGCCAGGCCGTGTAACTCACTGACTTGCACCCTAAAGAAATCATCAGATGACACATGGTCGTGTTGCTAGGCTGTGTGCCCCACACGGCCGAGTCACACGCCCGTGTTTTAGGCCGTGTGAACCCAAATTTACCTAAAATCAATCTATTTTTCAAGACCATTTCATGCATGACCTTTCAACCCATTAAAAAAATTTTTAAAATTACCTGAACCTCGCCAAAACACGCATCAATATACCATTTCAAGATCCTAATTCAACTAACCAACATGCCATTCAAAGGCACCTCAAATGCATACAAACATCACCAATCTAAACATGTTAGAATTACCACATTTCGAGTATCCTAGCCTAGATCAACATTTACCAAAACATGCCACATATGGACCATTCTAAATCCATTTAAAGCATACCATAAAGGGCCTTAAAAACATGTATAACAAGGTGACTAAAGTGGTATAATTTGTCAATGCACCAAATGGTACCAAATTAACATAACTTCCAAAGTTTAAAGATGCCAAAGTATCAACAACACATTCATCGAAATATCATTACAAATCATCCTATACATGCCACTATAAACCTTGGCCAAAAATTTCAAAAACTACCGAAAATAGGTGGATAGTGTGCCTTGAGTGCTGATCCGACCGTCCAACCTTCAAAAGTATCTACAAGAATAGAAAATAACGCAAGTAAGCTCATTGAAGCTTAGTAAGTTCGACATAAAAAAATGATAAATCTTATCAAAGTAAATACAATAAACCATTCAATAATAACTCAACTACATTTGTTCCCTGTCGTCCAAAATCTCAGCCAGGTGAATTGCATAATTCCATTCAAAGCTCAAATACATGTTATAACTATCAAAATCACTAAGTAGGTTATGATACAAAGAGTTACGATCTGATGAATGACTTACGGGTATGAGTACATAGATATTCCAACTGAAACATGCCAATCACTTGTAAGAGCTATTCCACCCGATAACACGCCAAATGCTAATAAGAGCTAATCCATCCGATAACACGCCAATTGCTCCAAAGAGCTAGTCCATCCATAAACATGCCAAAACAAGGAATATAACATGAGAGTTCACAAAAAATGCTAAACCTCAGCCTACTCGAGAAAAATGTATATATCATACCACATCAATCTCCACTCCAATTCCCTACATATCACGCCAACATTCAATTATACTCTATCCCGCGTCCAACCGATCCAAGTATTGAAATTCAATAACATTTCTCAAATGACGTTACATCATCTATAATCAAATATATCTATTATATCATATTATATGATCAAACACTTCATATAGACATTAAATTATAAGTCGTACAAACTTACCTGGACTGAATTGTAGTAGTTGTAGCAGTTCAAGGACTAATTCACGATTTTTCCTTTTCCACGTATATCAATAGGGTCTTGATCTAGAATGTAAAATTTCCCAATTATTATCTTCCATTTCACCTTCCAATTCACTTTAAATTTTATACCCTTTTATTTTTTTGAATTTACACAATTACCCTAAAATTTTACAACTTTTTCAATTTAGTCCCTTAACCCGAAAATCATCAAATGAACCATTTTTCTCAAGTCAACATTACATTTGAATATTCTAGGCCCTTAAGCAGTCCGTATTAGACATCAAATTCACTATCAAACCTTGTAATTTTTACATTTTCACAATTTAATCCTTAAATCAAAATCTAACAAAAATCATTTCACAAAACCACCAAATACCACAATCAAAGCTTCAAATACATAGTTCTCATAAAAAAATTCATGATTCATCAATGGAAACTTCTAAAATTTTTAACAGATTCAAAAACGAAGGTACGGGGTAGCTGGGCCTAGTTGCAACGATCTCAAAAACATAAAAATTACAAGAAACGGGTATAGAAATCACTCACATGCAAGGCAATAAGTTTGATCGATTCTCCAAGCTAGGGTTTTGATGTTTTCGACTATGGAGGAAGAAAAATGAAGAAGAAAGACTTATTTCTTTACTTAATTTTGTTTTCATTTTGTTTTAATTACAAAATTACCATTATACTTAATTTATTTTCAATTTTTTCTTTAAAAATTCACTCAAAAACCATTCACTATCAAGAAATAAGGTTTAATTGCCTTATTGGCCCTTCCACATTTATTAGTTAAGCTATTAAATCATCTAAATGCAATAGTTACTAAGTTTTGCACATTTTACAATTTGGTCCTTTTCCTTTAATTAACTATCTAAACGTTAAAATTTCTTAACCAAATTTTAATATGACTCTAAAGACTCCATAAATAATATTTACGAGTCAACACAATGGAAATTTGTGGTCCTGAAACCACTATTCCATCACCACTAAAAATCAAGTTGTTACAATTACATCGAGAATATGGATGGAAAACCTTATTCAAATACCTACAATCCCACTTGGAGAGATCATCCAAACTTGAAATGGGGAGAAAAATCAAGGAGGAGGTAATAATAATTCAAATCAAGTTAAAAACACTAATTACCAACCTCATTATTTGCAAAAACCTCAAGAAAGGGCCAACCCAAATGACCATACTATATGTGGTCAACGTTTGGATCAAATCAAAGGGGAAATGAAATCAATGAGAACAGAAGTAAAGCAGGTGCAATTTGAGTGCACTAATTCATTAAGGACATTGACTAAACTAGAAGACCAAATGAGTCAATTGATGAGTATGATGGGAGATATTAAAAGGAAAATTGGCACGGGCATACTTAGTAATACTAAGAATAATACTCAAAAAGAAGGGAAGGAGTAGGTAAAAGCAATCACGCTTCGATCGGGAAAAATATTGATTAGCCCAACAAACTTGACACGAGAAGATGTAAAAGAGAATGATGAAAACCCTTCAGAGAAAACCCAAGGAGCTGATTAGGAACCAGAATTAGAGGAGATCATTGAACTAGCAACTGAACTAGAGGGGAAAGTAAAAGACACGACTACTGACACACATGTTTCATTTCCTTCCAGATTAGAAGAGAAACAAAAATGAGATGAAGACGAGTTTGCAAGTTTTCTAAACTTGTTCAAAACATTAAATGTTAACCTACCATTAATTCAACTAATTGAGAAAGTATCTAAATATGCCAAATTCTTAAAAGAAATCATGTCTAGGCGTATGAAAGTTAAGGTAGGAGAGAAAGTCAACATAAATGCGTCCTGTAGTGCTATTATTTCTAGATAGGTACATCGGAAAATGAAAGATCTGAGAAGTTTTATGATTCCAATAGAGATTGGGAGCATTTATTTTAAGAAGGCTCTATGTGAGTTAGGAGCTAGTATAAACCTAATGTCTTTATCTATGTATGAAAAAATCGGGGTAGGGGACCTCAAAAACACTCAAATTACATTACAATTACCTGACAGATCTACTGTCCAACCTAAAGTAGTGTCAGAGGATGTGTTAGTTAAGGTGTGTAGCTTTATTATCCACCATTGATGTTGAGAAAATTGAATTTACGATGAAAATTAATGGTGAAACTGAAACTTTCAGATGCTGGTCTAACCAAAGTTGTAACACCCCAAACCCGGCCTAGACGTTACGGTCGAATCTGGTGTGTCACATTGAAGTGTCTTTCGAAAATTTGACTTGTTGGTAAAAATTTGTTTCTATGTTTAAAAACCCTTATTATTATTTTACAAATCATCTAGTCAAACCGTTTGCCTTATTATCTACTCTTGTTATAGGGTTGATTCAAAATCACGGAAGCTTGTGAAAAATCTAACGTTTAAATTTCGTGTCTTTGAAAACAATAATTATTTTGAAAATTCGCCTTCTCCTAAACTAGCAGTTTAAAATAACCAAACAAAGCCCAGTTAAAAAAAATAAACAAACATAAATGGCCTTATTACAAAAACAAAACCCAACATAAACTTTAAATTTAAATAAAAACATGTGTAGAACAGCTGCAGTTGTGTGGCCACCTCCGAGTCCCTCACAGCACCAATCGCCTATGGTTGATAATTACCTGTACAATTAAAAGGAAAGGGTGAGTTTACGAAAACTCAGTGTGTAATCCCCTATCAGTCAGTCAGTATATAACATGCAGTAATAGTCTGGGCCTGAGCCCTATTCAGTAATAGTACAGTGTAGGTCTTAGCCCAATACAGTAACAGTGTGGGCCTTAGCCTAATACCATATCAGTACAGTGCAATAATGCAACTCATCCCAATCCAGCCAACACACCACTCCATACCACCAACACACCATGTGGGGATACAATCAACCCACCAAGCCAACACACCAATATCGCAACAAAGCTGCCAGTAACAGTATATGTGGCAAAGCCACCAACACAATATACTTCTTCTATAACAGTATCCCAACCCCATGCAGTATGTTATGTCATAAATCATACATATATGCAGAATTTCATACTTAGTAACAGTCATATACAAATCATGAACACATCAGTCAACCTTTCCTTAGGGGTATAATGGTCATTTCCATACAATAGGGGTAAAATAGTCATTTCACCCTTTAGGGATATTTTGGTAATTTTACCTACTTTGGGGTCTCTGTGCAGATATCGACCTCTCGAAAGGTTCGCAGTAGCCTCGAGCGACTTCGATAACCTAAATGGTCATAACAGTGTAAATGGGCCCAAGGCCCATTACTTAGCCCAAATGGGCCCACATGCTCATACTGTAACACCCCTATCCTGTGTCCGTTGCCAGATTAGGGTTAGGAGCGTTACCAGACAGATCGAAAACATTCACAGGCAAAATTGCACATTCAATCATCATTCTCAGACATAATGTTCCTTAAACGGGTCATCGAGACCTTAATCATACTTAGAAGTCGAGTTGGGACTAAACTGAAACACATATAAAATTTTCGAAAAATTTAAAACTTTACTAAACTACAGGGGAGGCACGCCCGTGGGAGGAGACCGTCTGCTCTCCACGGCTTCTAGACACCTCCGTGTATCCATCCGTGTTTATATACTGACTATATCAACACCGTCATTAGGCACGCCCGTGTGCCAAGACCGTGTACTTTTAGGTCATACTCTGATTTCCCCACCATGGCCACCAAGCACGCCCGTGTTTTTGGCCGTGTACTTTTATGCTAGCTACTGACTTGCACACCACAGCCAGATGACACGCTCGTGTCGAAGCCGTGTGATACTAAACTGCATCCTACAATTCACCTACGGTCGTTAGGCAAGCCCGTGTGCCACAACCGTGTGACATTATAGGCCATTTACAAGGCCAAATTGCGACCCACTTAGGGTCAAACCTACAACCAACACATACCAAAACATATCATGCACATAAGGCAGCCAAAAACTTTCCAAAATGACCATTAAATCAAAGTATTTAATACCAATTCCAACCATGGCAAACTTATCTCATCACAAGTATAATACATTCAATACCAAACATCATTCCTTCTCAATTTCACTAATTTATGCTAGCATTTGATCAACACAAAGTTACCATTCAATAATCAATTTCTCAACCCCCAAACCAATCCAAAAGATGCATCACATAAACCAAGTTCATTCATGTTAAAACTAGCACATATCTAGCCACATCTCATGGCTACTTACAAACATTAAACATGAACCAAATGACCAACCTATACATGCCATATTCTAACTAGGTACATCATTCCAAAATATCCCAAAATAAATTACCGATAGTGTGACTGAGAAGCTGACGATCCCCTGATCCTAGCTAGCTTTACTGACACTGCTAAGCAGAGAAACAAATCACACAGTAAGCTTTATAAAGATTAGTAAGTTCATAACATAATACATAATACCAACATGGCATCACATAGATTAATTCTTACTACCACAAATATAATACCATTCACAACCAATATGCTCTATAAACTCATCCACACCCATATTCATAGTTTCACCAATCACATAGATTCCGAGCGTACCTTAGCCAACACTTAGTTGTCAAATACTTTTGCTAATCAATAATCACGATTCATTTCGATCCACACTCGTTTCTTCCTCGATTCATTTGCACACTTAGTGGATAATTAATTAGCCGAAGCTTAATTAGCATCGTACACATAGTACATCCATCCCAAACTAATTTTAAATCGACATCGAACACACAGTGCCAACCACCAAGCCGAAGCTTATATTACTCCGCACGCACAGTGCTATAATTTCCGATCACATTTTCTAATACGCATACATAGTGCCATTTAACTCAATCTATCACATATAATTCACAATTCAATAATATCTCACTATTCATTTCATAACATTAAACACAGTTAAATATCGTATTATGTCCGAACTTACCTCGGACATCGAACTATCGATACAGTCGATTAATCAAGCACTTTATCTTTGCCTCGATCTCGATCCGAACCTCTTTTCTCTTGGTCTATACACATTTAAAATTCAATCCATTCAATCATCATTTCATTCAATTTAGTCCACATACACACATTTAAGGCATTTTGCATAATAGTCCTCACATTTTCTCATTTCGACATTTTAGTCCTTAATTCACAAAATCATCAAATTCACCAAATTCCATCTAGTACAAGCTTGGCCGAATTTTACTATTGTCCATACAAACCCACACATTTCACCTGTTTCACATTTTAACCCTTCAATTTACTATTTTCACAATTTAGCCCTAATTAGCTAAATTCATCAAAATTTCAAGAACAACACATGTTCATCTAACTCATATCTTTCATTTAAAACCATAAAACATCACAAAGCTCAACATAGCATCAATGGCATCTCACACAACATCATCAATTCATGAAATTACAACATGGGTTAGCTAAAGAACAAAGCAACGATTACAAAAACGTAAAAATTATCGAAAACCAACTCAAAATCATACCTTAATCAAGCCAAATTCTAGCCAAAATTTTCAAAGCTTTTCTTCCTTCTTTTCTTTTGTATTTTCGACACTAACCAAAGATGATAACATTCATCTTTTCGTTCATTTGTTTCATTAATATTATCATATTAAACATTTTACCACTTTATCCATCCATTAAACATATAAGACAAATTTTATACTAAGGTTATTTAGTCATTCAATCAACCACTATCTCATAAATGGCTTATTTTCCATATAAGGCCTCCACAATATAAAGACATCAACACTTTGATATTTATAAATTAGCACACAGCTTTTACTCTTTACGCGATTTAATCTTTTCTCTTAATTCGACACATAAACGATTAAATTATCACACAGAATTTTCACACAGACGATATCATATAATATTCACACAGAAAATAATACTAAAAAATTTTTTTACGACCTCGGGTTTGTGGTCTCGAAACACTGTTCCGACTAGGGTCTAACCCGGGATGTTACAACTCTCCCCCCTTAGGGATTTTCGTCCCTGAAAATCTTACCAGTGAATAGGTGTGGATATTGCTCTCTCATAACATTCTCAGATTCCCACGTAGCCTCTTCAATCCCGTGTTTGTGCCATAACACTTTCACTAAGGAAATTCTTTTGTTTCTCAACTCTTTAATCTCTTGCGCCAAAATCCGGATCGGTTCTTCACTATACAACAAGTCTGACTGAATTTCAACCTCAGTAGGAGCAATCACATGAGACGGGTCTGATCTGTACCGTCAAAGCATTGTCACATGAAACACATTATGAATCTTTTCTAACTCAGGTGGCAATCTCAATCTATAAGCAACCGGTCCAACTCGTTCAATAATCTCGTACGACCCGATGAACCTCGGACTCAGCTTTCCCTTTCGGCCAAATCGAAGTATTTTCTTCCACGGAGACACTTTCAAAAACACTTTATCACCAACCTCAAACTTGATATCTTTTCGTTTCAAATCTGCATAAGATTTCTGACGATCTAAAGCCCCTCTCAAACTGTCACGAATCACTTTCACTTTCTGTTCAGTCTCTTTTATCATATCAACCCCGTGAATCTTATTCTCACTCAGCTTAGTCCAATATAATGGAGTTCGACACTTTCGACCGTAGAGAGCCTCATATGGTGCCATTTTAATGCTAGATTGCAAACTGTTGTTGTAAGCAAACTCAATCAGCGATATGTGCTTTTCCCAAGTATTGTTGAATTCGAGTATGCAACATCTCAGCATATCTTCAAGAATCTGAATGATTCGCTCTGATTGACCATCCGTTTGCTGATGAAAAGCAGTACTAAAATGCAATTTTGTGCCTAAAGCATCTTGCAATTTCTTCCAAAATCGCGAGGTAAATCTCGGATCTCTGTCAGACACTATCGATAATGGTATTCCGTGCAATCTCACAGTTTCAGCAATATACAATTCAGCTAACTTATCTAAAGAGTAGTCGGTTCTCATCGAAACAAAATGAGCTGATTTCGTCAGTCTGTCTACTATCACCCAAATTGCATCTTTCTTACTCAGAGATAAGGGCAAACCTGACACAAAGTCCATTGTAATTCGCTCCCATTTCCACTCAGGAATCATAATCGGTTGTAACAAACGAGACGGAACTTGATGTTCAGCCTTAACTTGCTGACAAACTAAACACTTCGACACAAAGTCAGAAATATCTCTTTTCATGCCATGCCACCAATAGAGCTATTTCATATCATTATACATTTTCGTACTCCCCGGATGTACAGTCAAATGACTATGGTGAGCTTCATTCAAAATCATTTGAATCAACTCTGAATTTCTTGAAACACAAATCCGATCTCTGAATCTCAAACAATCATCATTATCGATCCAAAATTTCGATATGGCATCCGACTCACACTGAACTCTTTTTACTAACAACTCATTATCACTCTTCCGAACTTCACAAATCTATTGTAAGAACAACGGTTTTACTTTCAGTTCAGCTACCACCGCATTATCATCACACAGATCTATTTACTACTCAAAGCTCGCAAAACATATATCGATTTTCTACTCAAAGCATCAGCTACAACATTAGCTTTACCCGGGTGATAATCTATCACAAGTTCGTAATCTTTCAACAACTCTAACCATCTTCTTTGTCGTAAGTTCAAATATTTCTAAGTCATCAAATACTTTAAACTCTTATGGTCAGTATAAATGTGACATTTTTCCCTAAACAGATAGTGACGCCAAATCTTCAATGCGAATACAATCGCAGCCAGTTCAAGATCATGCGTTGGGTAGTTCTTTTCGTACGACTTTAACTGTCTCGAAGCATATGCAATGACTTTCCCTTCTTGCACCAGCACACAGCCCAAACCATTCAACGACGCATCACTGTAAATTATGAACTCTTTGCCTGACTCAGATTGAATGAACAGTGGTGCTTCCGTTAACAACACTTTCAATTGCTCAAAACTCTGCTGGCACTTTTCTGACCACTCAAATCTAACATCTTTCTGTAACAACTTTGTCAACGGAGTCGCAATCATTGAAAAACCTTTCACAAATCGTCTATAATATCCTGCTAGTCCTAGAAAACTATGGACTTCTGATACACTTCTTGGAGGCTTCCATTCCAAGATAGCAGAGATTTTACCCGGATCAATTCGTATTCCAGCAGCTGATACAACATGTCCCAGAAAACTAACCTCACGCAACCAATATTCACATTTGCTAAACTTTGCATACAACTGATTCTCACGTAGAGTTTGTAGCACCGTTCTCAAATGCTCAGCATGTTGCGTCTCATCACACGAATAAATCAAAATATCATCAATGAATACCACCACAAAGCGATCCAAATACGGTCTAAATATTCGATTCATCAAATCCATAAACACTGCAGGTGCATTTGTTAGCCCGAAAGGCATCACTAAGAATTCATAATGTCCATACCTCGTCCTAAAAGTAGTTTTCGGCACGTCGGATTCTTTAACTCTCAACTGATAGTAGCCTGATCTCAAATCTATCTTTGAAAACGAATATTTGTTCAAACAAATAACAAATCATCGATACGAGGCAACGGATATTTGTTCTTTATCGTCACTTTGTTCAACAGTCGGTAATCAATACACATTCTCATAGTTCTGTCTTTTTTTTTTCACAAATAACACAAGAGCTACCCAGGGTGAGAAACTCGGTCGTGCAAATCCCCTGTCAGTCAACTCTTGCAACTGCGACTTTAACTCTTTCAATTCTGTTGGTGCCATTCTATATGGAGATATAGAAATGGGAGTGGTCTCCAGCACCAATTCAATACCAAATTCCACTTCCCGGATTGGAGGTAATCCCGGCAGCTCTTCAGGAAACACATCTGGAAATTCACATACCACAGGCACTGATTCAACTTTTTTTTCCGACACTTTTGTATCAATCACGTATGCCAAATAAGCTTCACACCCTTTTCTCACAAAATTCATAGTTTTCATCGTAGATACCACGGCTGGTAGTCCTTCATATCACTGGACTCAATTCGAACTAACTCACCATTCTGACTTTTCAACTCAATACTCTTTCCTTTACAATCCACGATAGCATTATGTAGAGTAAGCCAATCCATACCCAGAATTATGTCAAACTCATCAAAGGGAAGCAACATCAAATTGACCGGAAAACATATATCATGAAACATTAATAGGCAATTCTTGCACACCTTATCCACCAAAACACACTTGCCTAAGGGGTTCGATACTCTAATCATGAATTCAGTAGACTCAACAGGTAAAGTCTTATTTAATACTAAATTCATACACACATAGGAATGAGTTGATACTGGATCTATCAATGCAATGACATCAGTATCAAATAAAGTGAAAGTACTGGTGATGATGTCTGGAGATGATGCTTCCTCTCGTGCACGTATAGCATAGGCTCGAGCAGGAGCTCTCGCCTCCGATCTCACGGCTGTATCAGTTGTCCCTCTCTGGCTATCATTCACATTTCTGATATTTCTAGGTGGTCTACTTCTAGCCATCACATTACTCGGTCTTTCATTCTGAACATTTTCCTCTTCGACCATTTTCGAGCAATCTCGAATAAAATGATCTCGGGATCCACACTTATAACAAACTCTATTGTTGTACTTGCCCCAGCACTCTCCCACATGTCGTCTTCCACACTGTCTGCACTCAGGCTTGTTACTCTTAACACTGCCAACACTTTATTCATTCGGAGCTTGAATTCGTGAACCAGTACTCTGCCTTAAACGATCTCTACTTGGATGTCCAAACAAAGCATTTGAACGATTACTTGCATCTCTATATCTCTTAGTAGAAGGTTGAGAGAATTTAATCATTGATCTCTTTCTTTCATCACGAGCTTCTGAATCAGCTTTCTTCTTTTCCTTACTGAGCTCTTTAGCTTTGCACGCTCTTTCAACTAACACAACAAATTCATTTATATCGAGTATCCCAACCAATAACTTGATGTCTTCATTTAATCCTTCTATAAAACGTTTACACATAGTATCTTTGGTCGAGACACATTCTCTCGCGTATTGACTCAATCTTACAAATTCTCGCTCGTAATTAGTAACAGAAACCGGCCCTGTTTCAATTCTAGAAACTCTTTACGTTTCTGATCAATGAAACGCTGACTGATATACTTCTTTCTAAACTCAGTTTGAAAGAAATCCCAAGTGATTCTCTCTCTCGGAACCACAAATATCAATGTTTTCCACCAGTTGTAAGTCGAGTCTCTCACCAAGGAAACTGCACACTTAACGCACTCATCAGGATTTAACGACATCTCATCAAGTACTCTGATTGTATTCTCAAGCCAAAACACGGCTTGCTCAGCATCGTCATCAGAAGTGGCTCTAAATTCTTCGGCCCCAGACTTGTGAATCTTATCCACAAGAGGTTTATTCAATCTATTCGGATCTACAACTTGAGGCACAACAGGTACTTGCGGGGGTGGAGGTTGTGGAGCAGCTGGATTCGTTCAAACGAACTCCATAAACCACTCACTTATCATTCAGAAGAAGGCTTGCTTAGCCTCTCCTCCCTCACTTCTATCATTCGGCCTAGAGGTAGCCGGCGATGTCCCTTGAGCTGGAGCAGGCGCATTACTTTCTACATCGTCAGCAACTGCTCGATCGGGATCTATTACTATATAAAAACACATTTTCAAATGTCAGATTTCATCACACTATCACAATATCAAATATGGCATCTATAGCTAGACTCGTACACGCTACGTTAGTCCGAGAATCGACTAAACCAGCTCTGATACCAACCAAATGTAACACCCCTATCCCGTGCCCGTTGCCAGATTAGGGTTAGGAGCGTTACCAGACAGATCAAAAATATTCACAGGCAAAATTATACATTCAATCATCATTCTCAGACATAATGTCCCTTAAACGGGTCCTCGAGACCTTAATCATACTTAGAAGTCGAGTCGGGACTAAACTGGAACACATATAAAATTTTCAGAAAATTTAAAACTTTACTAATCTACAGGAGAGGCATGCCCGTGGGAGGAGACCGTGTGCTCTCCATGGCTTTTAGACACCTCCTTGTATCCATCTGTGTCTATATACTGACTATATCAACATGGTCATTAGGCACGCCCGTGTGCCATGGCCGTGTACTTTTAGGTCATACTTCCCCACCACGACCACCAAGCACGCCCGTGTTTTTGGCCGTGTACTTTTATGCCAGCTACTGACTTGCACACCAGGGCCAGATGACACGCCCGTGTCGAGGCCGTGTGATACTAAATTGCATCCTACAATTCACCCACGGTCGTTAGGCACGCCCGTGTGCCACAATCGTGTGACATTATAGGCCATTTACAAGGCCAAATTGCTACCCACTTAGGGTCAAACCTACAACCAACACATACCAAAACATATCATGCACATAAGGTAGCCAAAAACTTTCCAAAATGGCCATTAAATCAAAGTATTTAATACCAATTCCAACCATGGCAAACTTATCTCATCACAAGTATAATACATTCAATACCAAACATCATTCCTTCTCAATTTCACTAATTTATGCTAGCATTTGATCAACACAAAGTTACCATTCAATAATCAATTTCTCAACCCACAAACCATACCTAAAGATGCATCACATAAACCAAGTTCATTCATGTTAAAACTAGCACATATCTAGCCACATCTCATGGCTACTTACAAACATTAAACATGAACCAAATGACCAACCTATACATGCCATATTTTAACTAGGTATATCATTCCAAAATACCCCATAATAGATTGCCGATAGTGTGACTGAGAAGCTGACGATACCCTGATCCAAGCTAGCTTTACTGACACTGGAAAGTAGAGAAACAAAACACACAGTAAGCTTTATAAAGCTTAGTAAGTTCATACATAATACATAATACCAACATGGCATCACATAGATTAATGCTTACTACCACAAATATAATACCATTCACAACCAATATGTTCAATAAACTCATCCACACCCACATTCATAGTTTCACCAATCACATAAATTCCGAGCGTACCTTAGCCAACACTTAGTTGTCAAATACTTTTGCTAATCAATAATCACATTTCATTTCGATCCACACTCGTTTCTTCCTCGATTCATTCTCACACTTAGTGCATAATTAATTAGTCGAAGCTTAATTAGCATCGTACACTTAGTACATCCATCCCAAACAGATTTTAGATCGACATCGCACACACAGTGCCAACCACCAAGTCGAAGCTTATATTACTCCGCACACACAGTGCTATAATTTCTGATCACATTTTCTAATACGGACACATAGTGCCATTTAACTCAATCTATCACATAGAATTCACAATTCAATAATATCTCACTATTCATTTCATAACACTAAACACAGTTAAATACTCGTATTATGTCCGAACTTACCTCGGACGTCGAACTATCGATACGGTCGATTAATCGAGCATTTTATCTTTGCCTCGATCTCGATCCGAACCTCTTTTCTCTTGGTCTATACACATTTAAAATTCAATTCATTCAATCATCATTTCATTCAATTTAGTCCACAAACACACATTTAAGGCATTTTGCATAATAGTCCTCACATTTTCACATTTCGACACTTTAGTCCTTAGTTCACAAAATCATCAAGTTCACCAAATTCCATCTAGTACAAGCTTAGCCGAATTTTACTATTGTCCATACAAACCCACACATTTCACCTATTTCACATTTTAACCCTTCAATTTACTATTTTCATAATTTAGCCCTAATTAGCTAAATTCATCAAAATTTCAAGAACAACACATGTTCATCTAACTCATATCTTTCATTTAACACCATAAAACATCACAAAGCTCAACATAACATCAATGGCATCTCACACAACATCATCAATTCATGAAATTACAACATGGGTTAGCTAAAGCACAAAGCAACGATTACAAAAACGTAAAAATTATCGAAAACCGACTCAAAATCATACCTTAATTAAGCCAAATTCTAGCCGAAATTTTCAAAGCTTTTCTTCCTTCTTTTCTTTTGTATTTTCGGCACTAACCAAAGATGATAACATTCATCTTTTGTTTCATTTGTTTCATTAATATTATCATATTAAACATTTTACCACTTTATCCATCCATTAAACATATAAGACAAATTTTATACTAAAGTTATTTAGTCATTCAATCAACCACTATCTCATAAATGGCTTATTTTCCACATAAGGCCTCCACAATATAAAGACATCAACACTTTGATATTTGTAAATCAACACACAGCTTTTACTCTTTACGCGATTTAATCCTGTCTCTTAATTCGACACATAAACGATTAAATTATCACACAGAATTTTCACACAGACGATATCATATAATATTCACACAGAAAATAATATTAAAAAATATTTTTATGACCTCGGGTTTGTGGTCTCGAACCACTATTCCGACTAGGGTCTAAACTGAGATGTTACACATACGGCCCGTTCAGCCCAGATTTCGCCACGGCTATGAGACCTACATAGCCCAGTACAGTATATACCACAAATCGTAGATTTCGTCCGTATGGGGCCCACGAGCCCATTGGGCCCACACTGCCCATTTCGGCCCAATGTGGCCCAATTCGGCCTAAGCCCATGAAAATGCTCATGGAGGCCTCTACAGTCTATCGCCCACGTTTCATGGGTTTGGATTACCACACAAGCGATTGCACGCTGGTGTGGTCTCAAACGTCGTATTTTTGGCTTTTTGGCTTTTACCATTCTACAGTTACAGTGGGATGTTTACACACCTATTTACGCAACCGTTCCAAGTTCCCGAGCACCAAAACCTACATTCATACAAGGCTTTCCATTAGTCACTGAACAATAGGGTTAATCCCCTTCTTTTACACCCCTAACTAAAACTAAAATAACACTTGCCTCGATTGACAAATGTGGCTTAGCCCACTTATACCACCGACGAAGGTTAACTACAGTCTCTTTGACGGATATTTGCATTACAAAAAGATTTTATTAAATAGGATTGTTTATTCATGTGGTTTAAATCCACACATGATAACTTACAGAATCACAGAAAGCATTCGGCTTACACTTTAGAATGCTATCCTACATAATTACCTTTGATCGAGTGATGAGAGAAAGGTTTCGACAACTTTAATCTTACCTAAAACTTTTTCACTCCTCGAGGAATTCAAACTGTCAGAGAATAGCTATCAAGCTGAAAACACAACTGAAGAGATGAAGAGGGAGAGAAACGCAATATTCGACAAACAGTTGACCAAAAAGGGGTGAAGGAAGAAGAGCAAATCAGAAGAAAAAAGTAATATGAAATTACCCAAAAATATTCGGTCAAGGTTTGGGAAAGTAGAAGAAAGGAAAGAAACAGTAAAAAGAGGAGGGGAAGAGAAATGAGGATTCGGCAGGGGAAAAGAAAGAAAAATGCAAAAAGGAAAAAGTGAGCAGAGAAAAAAAATGCCAAAAGAACATATCACATTCGACCAAATAGAAAAAAAAACCCAAGTGAGCAGTATACCTCTCTTGGCTGAATTCTTGAGTGCCAGAGTCCAAATTCGACACAAACTCTCTCCCCTCTCATCTCCTTGATTTTCTCCTAAAATCCCTCTTAAAACCTCTCCATGAGTAGTTCAAACTCAATTCAAATTCTATTCAAACTCCCATTAGTTGTGTTTCAGTCCAACTCCACTACCTACAGAACTCAAGAAGCAAAATAAACACTCTATTGTGCAACCTAGGACTTGAACCTCAGCCCTACCAGTCACACAACACGCCACCTTGCCAGTAGACCACAAGCTCTTTTTGTGTCACAAAACAAGCACTATTATTTATAAAGCCTAAATGCTAGTGTCTAGATTCATATAAGAACAAAACTAAAAATTCTACAAAAGCCAAGACTTGAACCTAGGCTTCTCACACACCCAAATCACTTAGCCATTAAAGCAAACAAGCATATCATGAAAAAATTAAAGACTTAAATTTTTGGGGCGTTACAAAAGTGAGGACAACCAAAGGATACCAGGGGAGCAGTGTCATTATTTTTTTACATTCGAATCTAACTGCCTTGAATCAAGGATATGTTTAATGTGATTAATGCAGGGTCAAAGAGCATGTACAAAGAAAGATATGAGCGAAAAAGGATGGAGGAATATGATAGCCAATGGACAAATGCTGAAAGAGACACAAGTGGGAACATGTCGGTGGAACTGCTGGATGAATCCGGCAGTAAAACATGACGAAACATAAAATGAATTTTCCTATATATTATTGTATATTCAACTAACCATATAGTTTAAATTATAACTTTTAATTGGTGTTTGTTTACTTTAGACTGAGACATCTTAAAGATGGAAATTTGGGCTGAAATAGAGCCAGTATCAGTGGAGAAAACACCTTAATGTCGCGACATGGCACTTTCGCGTCGCGAAAAAAAAAAAGACAATTTCCCCTAGTTTTCCAAACTACAAGGTGTGTCACGACATAGTAATAACTCTTGAAAGGAGTTATATTTCAAGCCTCTAAACTAAAGCAATTGCTTGTAATTAAGAAAATATGTTTGCATTTTAGACTTATTACTAGAGCATTACATACTAAAGCTTAGATTGTGTTTCAAATGTATAATTATGATAATTTTAATTACTAGAAAGAGGTTTGGTAGTTTTTGGTAGTAGGTGCAGGTAGGATGAAAGAGGCAAGAAGAAGGAAAAGAGGAAGATGAAAAAAGAACGAAAGAGGTGAAACATTTCCAAGGAAAATGGTGGGATAGATTGCCAACAAAAATGTCATGGAAATTCCAGGAAGATGGCGCGATGCTCAATCCATGTCACTCTCAGCCAGCTATACGTGTACCAGATAAATCACCCTAAAAAGGAGGAGCAAGATATGTGTGCTGAAAGGGACGGATATACCCTATAAAAGGATAAAAGATAGGAGAAGAAAGGACACGCAAAGATTGTGAGGAGAAAAGAAAAGAAAGAGAGCAATTACTCTCTCTAAAATAGAATTTGGTGGAGCAATTTAGAAAACAAGAAGAAGGGAGCAGCTAAAAAAGGGGAGATCACAGATGTGAAAAAGGGAAGAGAAATCTACCCTGGGTTTTACATAGAATCTTGATAAGAAGTTAAAGTGTAGTGAGAACTAACTGCAGTTTTGCCTTTGTTCTATTTTCTTGGTTTTGAATTTTGTGATTCGTAAAACTTGAAGAATGTTGATGAATAATTTAACGTTGGATTTCATTGCCCAACCCATGAGCTAATTATTTTCGGGTTGGAATTATTTGGGTGAATATTAATTTATCTGTAATGCCTATGATATGGTTTTGATTGCATGTTATGAACTTAGATGGATTTGAATCTAAAAGGATTAAATACATCAAACTATTAATCGACTGATGCACGCAAGTACTTGAAAGAATATTCGCAACACTCTAGACATAGAAGATTTTAATCTATACAGGTGTAGAGCATTACTTAGGTTATCATTTGTGAGTCTTGTAGACATGCACAAACTCCGAATAATAATTAAAGTTTAACTCTCGAAAAAAGTAGACTACAGTAGTAAACCTCTGGGCAGTAGTTTAGTCATAACTTTGCCATTGCATTATTATGTTATGAAAATATTCCCTGAGTTATTCCAACTTTTATCATTCAACAGTAGAATTACTAAAGCATTACATACTAAAGCTTTAAAACCCATTTTAGGCCAATTTTAACCATTTAATCACATATTTTATAACATAAAAGCTCATTATCCACCTATTTAAACACCTCTTAACCACTTAATCATCTCAACCCTTTCAAAATCTCTTAACATTTCTTAAACCCTAAAACTTAATTTTCACTTCTTTTTGTTTACAAAATCCATCTCTCAATCATATTTGGTGCAACAGAAAATAGGAGCACCCAAGGGAACAATAAAAGCTACACGAAACAAGGAATTCAATGAATTCTATGAGGTTAAGGGTTCCTAAACTTAGACTTTTACTGTTTCATTGAATTTCTTTGCCTGATATTTTGTTCTTAGTTTAACGATAATTCCTCCTAGAAACGTTAGACAAACTAATGAAACAGAGTCATGGACAGCTCAAAATCCCTCTAGTTTTGCGAACTCTAATGTTAAAAAATATTTTAATGAACTTCAAGGGAAAACATTCATTCAAGAGAGGGGATTTGATCTGTCAATGATCCTTTGCAAAGAGATATGGCCTCTAGTTAGGTATCATAGGTGGGAACGTTTTTGGAGAATCCCGAAAGATATCACTATGGTCCCGATAGTTCAAAAATATTATGCATATTTGCGAGATCACGAGTCTACAAATACTGACGGTCATATATGGGATATTGTATCTGTGCGAGGCATAAAAGTTAAAGTAACCCCTCGAATTATTTGTGATATTTACAATGCTCCATTTTATTACCAAGATTTTATCAATGAAACCAATTTGGAATACTTTAGGGACATATATATGGACAATGTTATAAATTACTTAACAGAGGGAAGGGGTGAATGGAAATACCACCTAGGTACTAGTATCCCAACCTCCTTCAATCAAGCTATCATATTCCCAAAGGCTAAAATGTGGATTCAATTTGTGTGCACATGAATAGTCCTTACTTTAAATGTATCTAATGTTAATACCTTTTGAGCAATTTTATTTTATGCTATTTTTCAAAAAAAGCAAGTGTGTGTTGGAAAGTTGATCCATCAGAACATGAAGAGATGTATTAGTGGCCAAAAAATAGGAGTTTTCTTCCCCACTTAATGGCAGACTTATGCAAAAGAGTAGGCATTCCCACGGCATCCACTGAGCAGCCATCGCAACCATCTCTAAGTATTACAGGCGATACTTTGTTCCACCGGTACATAGAGCTACGAGCCAAACAAATAAAAGATTGGAACAAACGATAATAAGAAGCAACGGCTACAGTAGCTTCGTCACAAAGGTTGACATGAGCTCAACAGGGAGTTGGGGAGAGTAGTCATCCTAAATTAGACTGGATGATACAGTGGATGCAAGAGTCCGGGTCAACATTTCAAGAATTTTCAAGGCAAAACAATATATATGTCCCCAATTATACGCCAAACATGTTTGGGCCTACGCCATCCGGATAGGAAGAAAAAGAGCATGAAAGTGAAGAGGAATGAGAGGGAGACGGAAGCGCTGAGTGGATGATGAGGAGGATAATTAGAACTTAAATTATTATTTTTTTGGATTTTATGAAACTTAAGGATGATTTTAATTTGTTTTTACGAGTAGGATAGAAGTAAATTTTTAGTTGCTTTGTTTTGTATTTGGTTTTGATTTTGATTTTCTATATAGGAACCCCATAGGACGGAAACACAACAATTTGAGCTATTAATGAGAAGAGGAGGAAGCACCCACCAATATCAGATGGAACAACCACGATCAATCGGGTAACTTCTTTCCTTATATTTTTATGGACTACACATTGAAGATAATGTGTTAACTAAAGTGTGGGGGTAACATAGAAAATTTGTATCAATCTTTATGCTTTTCTTTTAATTTTCTTGTCAATTGTGTGATTGAGCTTGTAGAAATACAAGTGATTGGTTAGGAGCATGTACATAGGTTGCTTGTGTAATACCCTAAAAATTTCTACAGTAAGATATTATCCTTAATCTAGTAAAATAAGGAAATAAAGTGAAAAAAAGGGAAATTTTAAGTTATGACAACATTGAGAAGTATATTATGATATATTAATTCATGAAAGGACTAAATTGAAAAGTGAGAAAAGTTTTGTTGCCTAAGAGTAAATACTCAAAACTTGAGTGGTTAAGGTGTAAATATGAAAAAGTTGAAGGACCAATAGTGCAAATATTTTAAGGGTGGAATGATCTAAAAACTAAGAAAAATGGATGAATTAGGACCAAATTGAATAGGTGAAGCACTATGAGGGACTAAATTGCAATTTTACCAAATTAAGTGATGACTCAAGGATGGAATTTTAAAAGATCATAAAGAGCAAAATGGTCAATTAGAAAGAGAGAGAAATCTAGAAGGTAATAATGATGTTGGTGATATTTTAGATTAATTAAATAAATAATTATTAGTTTATAATTATTTTGATTTGATTTTTAAATGATATATTTTTTTTATTTAGTATATATAAGGAAAGAAAGATGAAGAATCATCATCTTCTTCCCATGCATCCAACATATTAAGTGAAAGGAAAGAAACAAAGTTTTGCTTTCTTTACAATTTGGTCCTTTTACCAAAAAAAATTGACCATTTTCACTTAGAAATCAAAAGAATTTCCATAGCTACCAAGAGAGAAAAATATTAAGGAGACTATGGGGAGCTAGAATATCAAATTAGATTCAAGAAAAAGAAGCTGGAGGAGAGAGAAAGTCAAGTTAAAGGTTGAAATCAATAGGACAAGGTAAGAACATCAAGATTTCAATATATTTTTAAGTTTGATATTATTAAAAAAGCATGGAAATGATGTTAATGTATAATTTTCTTTTGTATAAAGTTCTATGTTCTTGATATGCTAGTGAAGGGAAATAAGAGAAAGTGATGGGGAATATTATAGAGAAAGGGAATAAGGGTGTTATAAACTTGGTAATCAACATTTTGCACTAAAACAGTTTTGGATAGCAGCAGTAGTCTAACTTTGAAAAATCACCACAAATTGTGGAAATTGAATTAGAGGTTGAATAAAATATGAAATTAAATTTTATTGAGTTTAGTTTTTCGTAGAAGAAACGGTGTAAGCTATTGAATTGTAAATTATGAGATATAACAAATTTTGTGAGACAAGGTCAGAATGATTTCGGGTTCCATTGTTCTGACTTTGGAAAATCATCAAGAATTGTAAAAAAAATAAATTAGGGGGTTAAATTTATATTTTTAAATTCTTAATGAGTATATTTTTAAGATAAACAAACGGGAACATCATCCAAATCCCGTACTAAGAGATAATTAATTTTTAGTAAAGAAAGGTCGAAGCTGTAAAATAGCAAAACAGAGATAAATTTGAAGATTTTACTGTACTTATTGGCTAAATTATAAATTCTTAATTTTTATGGTAGAAATATATTTGAGTCTAATTTCAAAAACATCAAGTGGATCTTAATTTGGAATTCTGTAGCTCAAGATATAAATAATTTAGTGACTATGACTCAACTGGACAACTTTGAACGAACATTTTAGTAAATAGTGGAATTATAGATAATGTTACTTATAATGTAACACCCCTTACTCGAGTTCTACGCCGGAACCGGGCCCGAGGAGTTACTGTATTAAAACCTCATGACCGCCACTTAGACTCATCGTGACTACTCTCTTAAGTCACCTCAGTAACCTCTTTCTCGACTTACGTGGCCTCACTCATACACACGAGGGCTCCCAAGACTATTCCGAAACCATTTTGATTCTTAAAATTTTTCTCTTTTGTACGGGGCTCCCACTCCCCTGTAAGATAAGACACGCCCGTGTGTAGTCACACACGCCCATGTCCACAAACCGTGCATAATAATCCAAGCATTCTGCCAATGCCCCACGGCTAGGGTACACGCCCGTGCTCTCCAACCGTGGTGAACATTGACTTCATTTACACGGCCTAGAGTCTAGACACACGCCCGTGTGGCTAGCTCGTGGCCAATTCTAACTTAAAAGATCAACATACAGGGGACACACGGCCTAGTCAATCGCCCATGGGCTGACCGTGTGACACACATGGTCTAGACACACGCCTGTGTGTCTATCCACATGGACAAGAACAAAGCTATATGCCAAGTTCCTTTCACCCTTCTAGCATACATAACATGCACTCATTCAACACATCCATAAGCGACTCAAATTAAAGAGCAATCTCACATAGACAACTACATCTTTTCATATAATATAGAATAGCCAACAACTATTATACAAAATATATCATCCATCTAAAGACCAACACATCTTAACCATTTACAACAAAATCCAGTAACTTGTCTAGCCCCTATACATGCCATATACAAAACATTGAGTCTCATGTACCAGAGTGTGATGATAGTGCGGGCGATCTTCCAATTGATCCACGTATCTCGAATCACCCCTTTTTCTCTATAAGACAAGGAAAAAGAGAGGGAGTAAGCTTTGAGCTTAGTAAGTTTACACATAAACAATTAAGCATCATAGTATAAGCTAAACAACAATTAGCATTGCACTAACATATTATGTACAACTATGCTTACTCTTTCTATCCCTTACCACATTTCCAACACATCATAAGTCACATACTCATAACCATTGAAATGCACCCCCTACATTCAATATTACATTTACACAATATACAACACCACATCATTTCTCAATAATTCATCCACACAGCTAATTAACTCAATAATACAACCACACAGCTAATCCACACAGCTAATTTCTCGGTGGTTTCTCACTTAGCCTACCACAATCAATTAATAAGGTAGTATCGTACTTAGCCTACCACAAAGGTAATCATAGTGATTTCGCACATAGCCCACCAGACGATATACCTAACGATAGCTTCTCACATAGTCAGCTCATCGTCAATATGCATTAGGATGATATCGCACTTAGCCCACCATTTAGCATTCTCACAACACATTCACATATCTACTTACTTAACCATACATCCATTCACAGATTCTACCACATTCATCCCACATAGGTTCTCAATCATTCTCAATCATGCTATACACTAGCTAGCATTAACAAATTGTAAGTATGAATGCATTGTTTATGCATAGACTTACCTCGATACTCAAAAGTATAGAAACGTGCAATTTAGTCCACCACCTTGCTCTTGCCTCGGTTTTGATCTGGGCTTCATTTTTCTTGATCTATAATGATAAATCAACTCATCAATATACACATTGACCAAATTGACCCACATCTCATACTTTGGCAAAATTACTCTTTTGCCCCTAATCTTTCTCATAATTACACTTTTGCCCCAAGGCGCGTAAAGTGATTTTTATTCAAGTTTCTAGCCTTTCATGCTTAGCCGAATCACTTACTCAACTGAAGCATTCATCAATTCTCACTAAATCACACATGTATGACCAAACTTAAGACTTTCACAAACTAGTCCCTACATGCATTTTCATGGAAAATCACTTAACAAAAGATGTTTCTACTACATCAAGCTTTCATAATCTTATATAAAATATCAAAATACATGCATGTCATACATGGCCACATTTATAAACATCCATTATAGCTCATCAAATAGCTAGGAATAACTTACTCATGCTACTAAGACTTCAAAAATACGAAGAATATCAAAAACGGGGCTTGGATGCACTTACTAGCAAGCTTGAAAAATTTGAAGAACCCTAACAATGGCTCTTGAAATTTCGGCAGCCTTGGATAAGAAGATGAATGAATTTTGTCATCTTTTCTCCTATGTTAAATGACCAAAATGCCCTTTTTGATAAACTTTCTATTTTAACTCATCCATGCCCAATTTTGTCCAAAAATTAGAATTTGGGAAAATTGCCATTTAAGGACCTCTAATTAATATTCTAAAGCTATTTCAAACAAATAGCTTCTAGAATCTCACATTTTGCATGTAAAACCCCAAACCCGGTCAAAACGTTACGATCGAATCTGGAATATTACAGGAAAGAAGATTTGGAAATACTAGCGAAACGCTGAGGTTTGGGAACAACTTTTAGTTTTGGTGTTTTCATGCTAAAAACCATACATAATTTAGATAACTTAAAGCTCGTTAAACTCTTGGTAAGGTTAACAAGATGGTAAAAACTGGTAGATCTATATTTTCTTCTAGGAAAAAAAATGAACTTTGAGGATCTTATACTATGACATTTTGAAAACCATTTTGAGGTGCGAGAACTTTAAGAAAATAGTTTTAGTGGTAATGAGAATGATGTCCCATTGATTTTATTTACGACTTATAATACATTTGTTAGTCTTTTGGAAAACTTCCTTTTGTTTTTAAGAAAACCCATTTTCCTTATGAATCTTTACATGTTTAAAATCAGCATATGGTAGAAACCCATAACTAAAATAAAATTTAAAGTGGCCTTATTACAACTTGAAATCCCCAAATAGAAATAAATGTAAATAAAGTTCGAATTTATTGAAAACACTGCAACGCATGGCCACCTCGAGTCTATTTCGGCCCATAATTCGCCATCTACTGATTACCTGCAAAATTAACAAAGGGGTGAGTCACCAAGACTCAATGTGTACATCCTCATGTAGCGCAAATTGGGCCTTAGCCCACACAGTACAACACATGTTATATGCATGCTATGCAGCCCATCCCAGATTAGTTCTCCATCCAAACTCCTGTGGCATTATGCCACTGTGGTTTATAACCACCATGGTCCTAGACCACTCGTGACCGTAGTCACTCGTGACAGAGTCACTGTAATATAATCGTGGGGCCAACCCACCGTGGTCATAGACCACCGTGACGATCGCTAGCAATAATGCATACGTGGGGCCAAACCACTGTGGTCATAAGCCACCGAGATAAGTTACTGTTATAAGCAATCGTGGTATTAGCTACTGTGGTACTTAGACCACTCGTGACCGTAGCCACTCGTGACATTAGTCACTTTTCTTCCTCCTCATATCAACCATTCCCAAGCCCATGCTCTTTCATATCATGCGCATTATGTATGCAACTTATTTCACAGTGAATAACAGATCATTTACATGCATAACACCCGAATTATACGTACATACAGATTAACAATAATAACAGTATCGAGAACTTACCCGGCGTCTCCAACCTTACCCATAAGGGTAGTTAACCTTTCAAATTAGTTATTTCGACTTTTCGCCCTTTTCAGTTAATAACGCAATAACAACTATAATGAAGGTGTGTGAGTAGTACACACCTAATAACGTGTAAGGTAATACCCTCTACGTCAACGCTTTCACTCGCAGGAACGACAGCTATCTGTCTATCCCAAACAGACGCTGGCTCTCTTCTACAGCCCAGTGGAAAGTCTCAAACCGCCGACACATCACCTTTCTTAAACTTAGGAACGGACACTATGGGTACACTCCCCTCCTCAACTCGAGCGTTTCTTGCATCCATGAACAGACTTGATTAGAGGTTAGAGAGATATGTCATTGTCTAATATGAAAACATTGATTAAGGCACTAAAACTAAGAGGGAAAGTTAATCATGGGATGTAATAAGATAATCCCTTACATTGATTACAGATGAATAGCACCAACTGATTCAGCTTGCAGCTTCAAATGCTCCCCTAAACATTCACAAGTTAGAGAATGATGCTTCAAAAATGAAGAAGAAACGGCCAAATGGCCTAAACGGAACATAAAGGAGGGCCTTCCCCTCATTCGGCTATACCCACTTACCAAAGGACTTTTGAAGATCAAAGTCGACAGAAAGATGATCGATAGCAAGGGTGCTTAGATTCGACCTTTCACTAAAATGAAATAAAGTAGCGTTAAACCAACTAGAAATCACCAACGACTAAACCAAGAGAAAAGATTACTTACGACAACACACCACGCCTTCGGCCAACAGAGAAAGGGTTGACAGAAAATAAATGAAAAAAGAATCCCAAAAGAAGCGAACTCACCAAGTTGACTGCTGATTAGAGAAGAAAACGATGGAGCAAGGGATATTTGGCACTTAACAGAAGATTCGAAGAAGAAAAAAAGAAGATAGCAGGGGTTTCGGTTTGTTGCGGAAAAGAGCAAATGAGACAGGGAATAGGAAGGTTCGGCCAAGTGTTAATGGTGTAGAAGAAGATGCAAACAGAGAGTATGAAAAGAGGTGAGTTGAGTTTCGGCTAGCACTCAAGTGGAGAAAAAGAAAGATGAAGGAGAAGAATGCACGAGTGAACAACTTCCAAAGGTTCGGCTAGAGCACAAAAGAGGAGAAAAATGAAGAAACGAGACTAACTACTTGGTTTTGGTAAACAAAAGAGAAATGGGGGTGAGAGTTTCGATTTTGGTTAGAAGAGAAATGAAGAGAAAAAGGTCAAAAATGCAAAAGGGAAGGGAAGTATTTTCTAGAATCGGTTTTGACCCTTAGAAGAAGACGACACCCAAAGATACTCCTAAACCCGATTGAGCCACACCCCAAAACGAAAGACCAAGCCACTAGCCTTAAGAATTCGGCACACACGCCCCCTACAAGTCAAAACCGACTTCTCCCCCTCCTTCCAACATCCAAATTTCGGCCATCACTTTCCACCAACATCCAATCCCATATTTTCCTCCTTAATTCACTCTTGTTCACCCATTCAAATGAGTTTGAATAATTCAAACTCCACCTTTCACTCATGGCCACCCTTTCAAAACATTTGACTCCTTCAACCCCCATCCATGCAGTGCCCTTGCCGAATCCACTACCCAAACTCCTTGGGCACAAAAATAAAGTTTCATGTTGCTGACAATGTGACTCGAACCCCTTCTCCCTGTAGCTTCTCCCTTGTGACGCCACATCAAGCACTCTAAGTGTGGCCTCCTTGCCACCTTACCCCCACTTTACTTGTGTTAACAAAACGCAATTAAATACCCTTAAGGCCTGCCTCAGCTAGCTCTCCCCTAAAGTGCCTAAAATGAAAAATTCCACCAATGCTCAGACTTAACCCCGAGCCTTCCCGGGACCCCCAAACACACCAAATTAACACACAGAGCATAGCATACACACATAACACACATTAACTGCAGAACCCCAAAATCAAGGATATTACATTGCAACTTTTTCAATTTAGTCCTTTTAGACAATTCAACCGTAATTTCACAAAATTGCTTCATGAAACTTTCACACTAACATGCAAACATGGCATAAACCTCAAAAACTCATTCATATACCTCAGGTTTGTGGTCTCGCACCACTATATTGACTAGGCCCTAAACCAGGATGTTACAACTCTCCTCCTTTAGAGATTTTCGCCCTCGAAAATCTTACCAGTAAAGAGGTTTGGATGTTGCTCTCTCATAGCTTCTTCCGTTTCCCACGTAGCCTCTTCCACACCATGTTTCTGCCACAACAATTTCACTAGTGCTATGCTCTTATTTCTCAACTATTTCACTTCTCGAGCCAAGATCTTAATTGGCTCCTCTTCATAAGACATATCTGGTCTTATCTCAATTTTCGTTGAAGGAATCACATGTGAAGGATCAGACCGATACCGTCGCAACATCGACACATGGAATACATTATGAATCTTTTCCAACTCTACCGGCAAAGCCAACCGGTACGCTACAGGCCCAACTCTATCTGTAATCTCATATGACCCTATGAATCTTGGACTCAATTTCCCTTTTCGTCCAAATCTCATAATCTTCTTCCACGGGGACACTTTCAAAAACACTTTGTCACCCACCTCAAACGCAATTTCTTTTCTTTTCAAATCTGCATACGACATCTGTCGGTCTGAAGTAGCTTTCAGACTATTACAGATTACTCTCACTTTCTCTTCGGTTTCTTTTACCAAATCAACTCCATGGATCCGTTTCTCACCAAGCTCGATCCAATATAGAGGAGTCCGACACTTACAACCATACAAAGCCTTATACGATGCCATCTGTATGCTCGACTGATAACTGTTGTTGTAGGGGAATTCGATCGAAGGTAGATATCTCTCCCAACTACCCACGAATTCTAACACAAAGCATCGAAGCATATCTTCAAGAACTTGAATCACTCTTTCAGACTGACCATCAGTTTGCGAATGGAACGCAGTACTAAAATTCAATCTCGTACCCATGGCCTTTTGCAACTTCTTCCAAAACCTTGAAGTAAATCTCGGATCTCTATCCAATATAATAGATATAGGTACACCATGCAATCTCACTATCTCTGCAACATACAACTCAGCTAGCTTATCCAGTGAATAATCAACACATACTGGAATAAAGTGAGCCGACTTTGTTAGTCTATCCACAACAACCCATACATCATCTTTCTTTTTCGGAGTCATCGGCAACCCCGTCACAAAATCCATGGTAACCCGATTCCACTTCCATTTAGGAACCATCACTGGCTGAAGCAATCCTGAAGGCACTTGGTGCTTAGCTTTCACTTGTTGACAAATCAGACATTTTGCCACAAACTCTGAAACATCTCCTTTCATACTCAGCCACCAATACAACTTCCTCAAGTCATTGTACATTTTGTACTGCCCGGATGTACTGGCAAACACCCACTACGGGCCTCATTCAAAACCTTTCGGATTAACTCTTCATCTCTATGTACCCAAATTCTGTCACGGTACAACAAACAACCATTCGAGCCCACTCAAAAATCAGAGTCACTTTTTGATCCGCACTTAGCTCTCTTAGCTTGCATCTCACTGTCATTTCTCTGAGCCTCACATATCTGTTGGAAAAATAGTGGCTTAGCTCTTAATTTTGCCAAAATCGCACCATCATCAGACAATGCTAAACTCATGCTCATAACTCTTAGAGCACACAAGGATTTCCTACTCAGGGCATCCGCAACCACATTTGCTTTTCCCTGGTGGTAGTCAATGACTAACTCATAGTCTTTCAACAACTCAAGCCACCGCCTCTGCTTCAAATTCAGATCCTTCTGATCCATCAAATATCTCAAACTCTTGTGATCCGTAAAGATTCGACACTTCTCACTATACAAGTAATGTCACCAAATCTTTAACGCGAAAACAATCGCAACCAACTCCAAATCATGAGTCGGATAATTCTTCTCGTGCGGTTTTAGCTGTCTCGAGGCGTAAGCGACTACCTTACCTTCTTGCATCAACACGCAACCGAGACCATTAAACAACGCATCACTATAAACCACAAACTCTTTTCCCGATTCTTGTTTGTCCAAAACTGGTGTCTTAGTTAACATTGTTTTCAGTCTCTCGAAACTCTGTTGACATGTCTCAGTCCATTCAAACTTGACATCTTTGTGCAATAGTTCGTCATCGGGGTAGCAATCACAGAGAACCCCTTTACGAAACGTCTATAATATCCCGCTAATCCTAAGAAGCTTCTAACCTCTGACACGTTCCTCGACTGTTTCCAATCCACAATAGCCGAAATCTTACTCGGGTCAACTCTGACACCATCTCCCGACACAATGTGTCCCAAGAATCCGACCTCTCGAAGCCAAAACTCACTCTTGCTAAACTTAGCATACAACTGCTTATCTCTTAAAGTTTGCAAGACAATTCTCAAATTCTCTTCATGATCGTTCTCATTCCGAGAATAGATCAATATGTCGTCAATGAAGACAACCACAAACTTGTCGACATACGGTCTAAAAACACGATTCATCAGATCCATAAAAATTGCAGGAGCATTAGTCACACCAAACGGCATAACCAAAAACTCATAATGGCCATACCTTGTTCGAAACGCGGTCTTCAACACATCTTGCTCTTTCACTCTGAGCTGGTAATAACCAGGCCTCAAATCTATCTTGGAGAATACTGTAGCTCCTTTCAATTGATCAAAAAGATCATCAATCCTTGGTAAAGGATACTTATTCTTCACCGTCACCTTATTGAGTTGCCTATAGTCTATGCATAACCTCATAGACCCATCTTTCTTTTTCACAAACAATACCGGAGCACCCCACAGTGAGTATCTCGGTCTTACAAAACCCTTATCTGTCAACTCTTGCAACTGAACCTTCAGTTCTTTCAATTCTAAAGGTGTCATTCTATATGGAGCCATTGAAATAGGTGCCGTTCCCGGAATCAACTCAATCCCAAACTCAACCTCTCTCACTGGAGGTAATCCGGGTAACTCTTCTGGGAATACATCCGGATACTCGCGTACCACTAACATTGTTTCATACTTTACTCCAACCTCTCGAGTATTCAACACAAAGGCGAGATAGGACTCACACCCTTTTCTCAAACATTTCTTTGCCATAAGGGAAGAAATCATCACTGGTAGACTATCCGATCCACCTGATTCAACCCGAACCACATCTCCATTCTCATATATCAATTCGATGTACTTACTACCATAGTTCACTAAACATTATGGGTTGTCAACCAATCCATGCCTAGGATTAAGTTAAACTCATCAAACGGCAACAACATAAGGTTTTCCAGAAAATAATGATTTTCAATCAATAAAGGACAATTTTTACACACCTTGTCCACTAATACATGCTTTCCTAACGGGTTTGACACCTTAACCACAATATCCGTAGACACAACGGTCATACTCAAACTAGATGCTAATCTCATGCAAATATAAGAATGAGTAGACCCTGGATCTATTAAAGCAATAACAAAGGTGTCAAAGAGAGGAAAAGTACCCGTTATCACATCTGGGGAGGATGCCTCTTCGCGAGCGCGAATAGCATACTTCCTCGCAAGTGCCTGACCCTCTGGTCTCACAGCAGAATCTCTGGACGCACCTCTACTACTATTCCCACCTTTCGGGTTCCTTGGTGGTCTACCTCTTGCAGACACATCACTGGATCTCATCTCTTGCTTCTCTTCCTTATCATCCCTCTCGGGGCAGTTTCGGATAAAATGGTCGGGGGAACCACACTTATAACAGTTTCGACTGTTACCCCAACACTCTCCAGTGTGATATCTACTACAACTTGGACCCTCTGGCTTACTCTTTGGATTGCCTACACTTTCCATCGAGGTGGCTTGGACTCTCGAACCCGAACGGGCATTGCCCAAGTCTCGATGCGAATAACCCACTGGTGCTATCGTCCGAAGATTCCCTTCCTTGGATCTTTTCGACTGGGCTTCATACGACTTGCCTATCGGCCTCTTTCTTGTATCTCGGGCTACACTCACAGCCCTTCTCCTTTCCTTACTCAACTCTTCGGCCTTACTTGCCCTTTCAACCAACACAACAAACTCTTTCAACTCCAGAATACCCATGAAACACCCCACACCCGGCCCACGAGCCTGAACTGGATATGGTATGTTCCTTAAATAAACCGGTTTTCAAGTTCTTTGCTACTTAGAGAAATTTTGTAAAATTTTAGGAAATATTGTTTTGGATTGGGCTTAGATTGAGAAACCCATTTAATCTATTTGAAAATCCAATTTTTATTAAGGTGACAAAATAATTTTTCTTAAGGTTTAAAAAAAATATATATCACTTAAACTTTAGTCATAAATAGTTCGTAACATAATAGTTAAAAGTAAAGCAAAATAAAGAAAATCCACTGGGCCTTATGGCCTTATTACATCAAGTAAAACCTAATAATAAAATTAAAAGGTACTAAAAGAAATAAAGTCCAAATTAAATAAAATCTTCAAATGGAGCATGGCCACCTCAAGGTCTACCGTCCCGGTCCGTCACTGTTCATCACCTGAAAATAGTTCCCACAACGGGGTGAGTCAACAGACTCAATGTGTACACAACATTAACATTCAACAAATCAGGCATACAAGTTCATATCAAGTTCATGTTCATATAAAAATAAATGATGATGCAACCCAACCCAAGCCTAATGGTCCATCCGCTACACACCACCCGTACCTGCCAGTCACACCGTGGGGACTACTAAGTCAACCCTCCATCCGCTACACACTATCGAAGGCAGTTGCTGCAGTCGACGTGCTCATCGCCTATATAATTTGTGTCATTAGACACCATATTCAAATAATGTAACCGAAGTTACCAAATTCAGATAATGTAACCGGAGTTACCATATTCAAATTTTGTGACCGTAGTCACCATATTCCGTTGGTGAGACCGAAGTCAACACCTTCTTCCCCTTTCACATAGATCCCGTATGCCCCATAATTTTTATATCATGCATAACATATTAAATTTCTCATTCATGCTACTAATCATATGTTCAAAATATATCATATTCGTAATCCTATCAGAAGTAGGAAACGTACTGGGTACTCTTACCACATCTGTGGTACTTAGCCACATTCACATTCTTATGCATATTCATATATTAAAATAATTGCCATATGATATATCGAAAGTTAATGTGAGTATACACCTGATTTGCTTAATAGATTCCTTGAAATCCCAAAGAACGATCTACCGATCTAGATCTTTATCTCCTATATTCGGCCAAACATTAAAGCATATTAACAACCTATTTGGCTTAAAAACCCAAATCCTAGTAGGATTTGTATTACTACCTTGTTGCCGAATTGGATGATTGATCAAGTTCCAAAAATTGCTAGTATCCCTTTCCCTTGAAATCGGCTAACACTAGATCATATAACCATGTGAGTTTCCGGCTTTTGAAATAATGCAAAATAATTCCAAGTATCAAAAATAAGCCTTGGCCGAATATCACTTACCATACAAATTCCAAATCTGAAGAGGATTCCTTTATATGCCTGTCGAAATCCCTATAACTTCATGTTAGATTAAATCTAACTTTGAAAACATGAATCAAAACCTTAACCGATTATTCATACATCTTACCTTAGATCTTCAGATTTCCCGAAAGATTCCCCCTTGTATTCGACAGTTGTAAAAAGATCCTGAGAGATCCTTGCAGATTCGGCCATGAACAAGAATAGGGATTAGGCCATTCTCTTTCGGCAAATAGAAAAGAAAGGAACATGAATAATGCTTACCTTTAATGCCTTTAGTCGATTGCTTCGTCCTCTAGAGTCACAGAGTTTCGGCTATGGAGTTTTAATCAGGGATCAAAAAGAAAAGGTTTTGGCTTGACAGATGAAGAAAAGAGAAGAAGAAAAGATGGAGTTCTGCTTTGGAAAAATTTCGGCAGAGAGAAAGAGGGGCTAGGGAAATTTTCGGCACACTTAGGGAAAAGATGAGAGAATAGCCTAAATTCTCCTCCTTTAGCCGAAATTGCTAGGCCAAGAGTCCTTGACTTGGCCACCAATCTTCCTTGTGATAATATTATCTCTTTTATTTAAAAATAAAAGTCTTTAATCCATCAATTATCTCCTCAAATAATCCAATTAAAGAAAATCCTTTATTTATCACTTATTATTCACATATTTATGAAAATAAAACTCTTCCTTTTCTAGAAACCAGTGCCATCCACCTCAGCCTTCTGGAAGCAAAAATAAAACTTATTTATTTGCTTCTCAAGTGACTCGAACTCAGGCCCATTCCCCCTGCATGTGACGCCATTTCCATAGGCCCCAAGTGGCATCTTCAGACCACTTTTCCAAGCCTGGTTGTGTGTAAAAATTCTCCAACTTTTTTCTTTTAAGGCCCTCTTGCCCTTATTTCCTATTTTAAACTTTAAAATTTGACATTTCTGCATCATTTCTAAGTTTCCTAAAATTTTCGATCGGCTCTGTAAACTTGCCATTTTCTTACATTTCCAAGTTTCCAGAAATGTTTACTTTCCATTTTTGGATCATTTCCAAAAATGTTCAGGTTTCCAAAAATGTTTAGGTTTCCCAAAATGTTCAGGTTTCCAAAATGTTCAGGTTTCCAAAATGTTTCATTTCCATTTACATGCATTTCTAGGTTTCCAAAATATTCAAAAATTTATTCATAATACATAAGACTTGTCATTCCGTACAATTAAACTGAAAATGCATCGGCCCTTTTCAGGATGTTACAGTTCTACCCCCCTTAAACAAAATTTCATCCCCGAAATTTCTTAACTAAAATAGTTGAGGGTATTGCTGTCGCATTGTCTCCTCGGGCTCCCATGAAGCTTCTTCTGCTCCATGATTGCGCCATAACACCTTGACTAGAGGAACAGACTTCCTTCGTAGTACTTTCACATCACGTTCCAAGATTCGAATCGGTTCTTCCTCGTAGGATAAGTCTGGCCTTAGCTCCACCTCTTCAACCGGTACTATATGAGATGGATCCGATCGGTAGCGACGTAGCATGGATACATGAAATACGTCGTGCATCTGTCGCAATTCTGGTGGCAACTCTAATTGGTATGCTACTGGCCCAACTCGCTTCAATACTCGATAAGGCCCTATAAACCTTGGGCTTAACTTCCCTTTTCGACCGAACCTAATTACCTTTTTCCAAGGCAAGACTTTCAGGAATACTCGATCTCCCACTTCAAACTCTATTTCCTTCCGCTTAAGGTCTGCGTACGACTTCTGTCTATCAGAGGCTTCCTTCAACCGTGCCCGAATTAACTCAACCTTCTCTTCAGTTTCTTCCACTAACTCTGGACCCAAAACTCAACGTTCTCCTAACTTGGTCCAACAAGTAGGTGTTCTACACTTCCTTCCATACAATGCTTCGTATGGTGCCATCCGAATACTAGCCTGATAGCTGTTGTTGTAAGCAAACTCAGCTAAAGGCAAGTAATTTTCCCAACTTCCTCGAAAATCCATTACACAGCCTCTCAACATATCCTCCAACACTTGTATAACCCGTTCAGACTGCCCGTCTGACTGTGGATGAAAAGCCGTAGTGAAGTCCAACTTAGAGCCTAAAGCTTGATGAAGTGCCTTCCAAAATCGAGACGTAAACCTTGGGTCTCTATCAGAGATGATCGACCTTGGTACTCCATGTAACCTCACAATCTCCGCCACATATAACTTGGCCAACTTCTGAAGAGAATAATCCATCCTTACTGGGATGAAGTGTGCGGATTTGGTCAAATGGTCCACTATCACCCATACTGAGTCCTTCTTAGTAGGCGTAAGGGGAAGCCCACTAACGAAGTCCATGGTAATTCTTTCCCACTTCCATTGGGGAACTTCGATTGGTTGAAGCAAACCTGATGGAACTTGGTGTTCAGCCTTAACTTGCTGACACGTCAAACATTTCCCCACAAATTCAGTCACTTCTTGTTTCAGATCATACCACCAAAATTGTTCCCTTAGATCTCTATACAGCTTGATGCCTCCGGGATGCATAGCATAAGGGCTACCATGCGCTTCCCGAAGAATCCTCTGTCTCAACTCCTTATCCCTCGGCATACAGACCTTTTCCTTGTAGCACAATACTCCTTCATCATTGACGCCATAGTCCTTTAATCCTCCTTGTTGCACTTGCTGTAACTTAGCACTTAAGTCCTTATCCGCCAACTGTCCCTCTTTCACCTCCTTCAGCCATGTGGGCTTGACTTGCAATTCTGCCAACAGGCTTCCATCATCATACAGACTTAAATGGGCGAACAAAGCCCGTAGATCCGACACAACCTTCCTACTCAGGGCATCGGCTACCACATTCGCCTTGCCCGGATGATATTCTATCGAACAATCATAGTCCTTCATCAATTCCACCCACCTTCGCTGCCTCAAGTTTAACTCCTTCTGAGTCAACAAATACTTAAGGCTCTTTTGGTCTGTGTAGATAACCGACCTTTCTCCATAAAGGTAGTGCCTCCAAACCTTAAGGGCGAAAACCACTGCTGCTAGCTCCAAATCATGGGTTGGGTAGTTAACCTCATGCAGCCTTAACTGTCGTGACGCATAGGCGACCACTTTTCCATCTTGCATTAGCACACAGCCTAACCCCGTATGCGAAGCGTCACAGTACACCACAAAATCTTTTCCTGCCTCTGGCTGAATTAACACTGGAGCTTCCGTCAACACCCTTTTAAGCTTTTCAAAGCTCTCCTGCTGCTTATTAGTCCATTCGAAGGGTACTCTCTTCCTTAGCAACTTTGTCAAAGGCGCGGCTATTGACGAGAACCCTTCCACAAACCTTCTGTAATAGCCTGCCAAGCCTAAGAAACTTCGAATTTCAGCCACGGACCTAGGTGGTTTCCAATCCAACACTGCTCCAATCTTCCTAGGATCCACTCATATTCCTTCTGCGGATACCACATGTCCTAAGAATGCCACCTCCTTAAGCGAAAATTTGCACTTGCTGAATTTGGCATAAAGCTCCTTCTCCCTTAATACTTCCAACACAACTCGGAGATGCTTATCATGCTCCTCTTCCGACTTCGAGTACACCAAAATATCGTCGATGAATACAACGACAAACCTATCCAAGTTGGGTTGGAAAACCCGATTCATCATGTCCATGAACGCGGCTGGAGCGTTCGTCAACCCAAATGGCATCACTACAAACTCAAAGTGGCCATATCTTGTCCTAAAAGCGGTCTTATGGATGTCAGCCTCCTTCACCTTCAACTGATGATATCCCGACCTTAAGTCGATCTTTGAAAATACTGCAGCCCCCTTCAGCTGATCGAACAAATCATCGATCCTTGGCAAAGGGTACTTGTTCTTAATGGTCAGCTTATTCAACTGACGGTAGTCTATGCACATACGCATAGTTCCGTCCTTCTTCTTTACAAATAGGACCGGTGCTCCTCATGGAGACACACTGGGTCTGATGAACCCACGATCCAACAGCTCTTGGATTTGAGCCTTGAGCTCCACTAACTCCTTTGGTGCCATTCGGTATGGGGCGATTGACACAGGAGCTGTTCCTGGTAGCAAATCTATCCCAAATTCCACCTCCCTATCTGGGGGTATTCCTGGTAATTCCTCTGGAAATACATCCACGAAGTCCCTTACCGTCCTAACTCCATTAATACCTTCCTCCTTCCCACCTATCGTACTAATGAAGGCTAAGAATGTCTTACACCCCTTCTTAACCATCTTCTCGGCCTTCAGCGCCGAAACTACGTTGGACAAGTAGTTCCTCCTTTCTCCGATCATTGCTACCACTTCATCCTCCGGGGTTCTTAGTTCCATACGTTTAGCCGCACAATCCAACACGGCTCGGTGTTCTACTAACTAATCCATTCCGAGTATAAGTTCAAACTCTCCGAAAGGTAACTCCATTAAGTCTGCCCGGAAGTTCACCCCCTGAATCTCTAAGGGCACATTTCGAAAGATCTTGTCTACCACTACAGTTTGGCCTAATGGGCTTACTACAGTCATCTGTCTATCAGAGAGCTCTGAGTCTAGGCCTAGTGTTTCCACTACACTACATGCAACATAGGAATGGGTCGAGCCCACATCGATCAGAGCAAAATAGGGTTTGTCAAAAATAAAGAACGTACCGGTTATTACATCCGGTGCGTCACCATCCTCCCTCCGGCGAACCGCATAAACCAAACCCGGTTGTCTTGCTTCTGCATTAGTATTAGTAGCACCTCGGCCCTGTGTTCCACGGCCTCTGCCAGTACCACTACCTCGGTTACCCGAACCACGACCCCGTTGAGGCTGCTGTCCGCCTCTACCAGTTTGGCTAGCATTCTGAACTGCCGGTCAGCTCTCATCTGATTGCTTGGGACAATCCTTTAGCATATGGTCCTTGGACCCACACTTGAAACATCCTCCCGTCTTTCTCCAGCACTCTCCCAAGTGCCTCTTTCCACAATGTTCACAAGGGCGATACTGCCAGCCCGTACCAGCTTGTTGATTTCGTGGCCCGTCAACCCTAGGCCTCTTGTGACCCTTTCCAGATGGCCCAAAACCTCTTTTGGGCTTATTCCTATCCACAGTCTGTTTGGTAGCATCCTTAATCCCCTCGGCCACCTTGGCCTTTTCCACCAAAGCAGAGAACTCCCGCTCCTAATGTGGTGCTATCAAAAGTCTCAGATCGCCCCTCAGTCCGTCCTCAAAACGGACACAGCATTCATGCTCAGTTGCCACTACCCCTCGAGCATAGCGGCTCAACCTCAAAAATTCCGCCTCATATTCTGCGACAGACTTACTCCCTTGTACCAACCCTAGAAAAGCCTTCCTTTGTTCATCCGTATACCTGGTTCCTATATACTTCCTCTGAAATGCTTCTTTGACATACTCCCAGGTCAAATTTTCAACCGTGGCACCATCCCGAACAGTTAACCACCACTGATACACCTTATCGCGTAACAACGCCACCATCCCTTTCAACTTTTCCTCAGGAGTCAGATCGAGCTCATCCATGATACGCTCCGTTGCTTCCAACCAGTACTCAGCCGTATTGGGTGCTACTCCAGACACTCCACGAAACATTTTCGCTCGATTAGCTCGGAGCTGTTCAGGTACAGACTTTCGATTTCCCCCATTTCCTCCTGCACCAGCCACCAATTCCAAAACTCGCAGCACAGCCTGCGACACAGCATCTTCCCCCGTCTGAGCTTGCTGCTCAACATTAACAGCTGGGGGTGGTGGTGGCGGTATTTCATTATCAGACCCTTGACCCGATCTGACGGGTTCCGACACGGTCATCCTTCCTCTGCCTCGTCCACGGCGACCACGTCCTCTAGAGCTCATTTTCTAGCGTCGAGATCTGATTAAGGAATTTTATGGATTAGTCATTGTTCCACTTATTTACCCGCGAAGGAGTTTTATGAAAAGGAATTTAGGAGTGGTTCTTTCGTATTCATACAAACACACAGTCTTTTCCAGTCATTCATTCATCCATCAGACAAGTATGAACTTTCGTTCATTCAAAGAAACGTTGTAGTTTTCGTTGTTGTTATTTTCCACTACCTAGGGGTATTTTCGTAATTTTGTCCTATAGGGCATTTCCGTAATTTTTCAGAAGAAAACGTTCCTTGGTGTTTTCGTCAAAAAGTATTTTGAAAATTTTTAAGTCTCGGGTAATTTGGAAAATTTTCAAAATTCGGGGGTATTTCGGTAATTTTATGACCTCAGGGGTATTTTGGAAATTTTTTCACAAATCAGGGTAAATTTGTAAAATTTAATAAGTTAGGGATATTTCAAAAGTTGTAAAACTTTGAGGGTTCTTTTTTTTTTTTTTTGAGAGTTTCCCTTTTCAAATGGTGATGTTTGCAAAAATTTCGAAACTAGGGTCATTTTGGTCATTTTGTAAGTTAGGGGCAATTTTGAAATTTTTTTTATTTTAAAACAAGGTATTTTTGATAGTTTGCAAATTAGGGTTTGTGAACACTTATAAAATAAGGAAATTTTGGCAAAACTGTTAGGTAGGTTCATATTTTGTAAATCAAGGGCATTTTGGTAATTTTGCCACTAGGGGCATTTTTTTTGTAATTTTCACAAATCAGAAATTTTTTCAGAAAATTTTATAAAGATGGTTTTCTCAAATTCGAAAGAAAGTTTTGAGAATTTTAAAACTAGGGTTTGTTGTTTTGTTCTTTTTTTTTTCAAAACGGCTAGTTCCCTTTTTGGGTTTTAGTCATTATGTTTAGCCTATGTCCGAGCCCTCTTTGGTCAGGGTGAACCAAAGCTACGCACCAGGCAGGATTCGAATGGAGAGGAGGTGAGTCACGCGGACTGCTTAAATACCAAGCTCCCATCGAAACCATTCCTAGACATGCACACAGAGGTTGCCACACCACTGAGCCCTCTGAGTTAGGGTGAACCGAAGCTACGCACCAGGTAGGATTCCTGCGAAGAGGAGGTGAGTCACTAGGACTGCTTAAATACCAGGCTCTTCCGGATCCAATCCTAGACATGCGCACAGGGGTTACCACACCCTTAGCCCAGTGACTTAGCCATAGGGTTGTTTAGTGCATTAAGTCTTATGTGGTTTTATGTTTGAGTAATCTATTCCTAGGGTTCATGTTCCTATCATACTACTCTACGTTTCATGCCTGTTCTACCCTTACACAGTTCATAAATCACAGAATCACACATAAAGTTAGGGGTACTTACCTGGTGGACTGCGGGTCGGAGACTTAGGTGCCATGCCATAAAACCTGCTAAAAAAACTCACTTGGCTCGATTTGAAAACATTTTGGGCCTTAGCCCACAGGCCGAGAGTTTTAAAACTGGGCTCTGATACCAAGCTGAAACACCCCACACCCGGCCCACGAGCCTGAACCGGATCTGGTATGTTCCTTAAATAAACTGGTTTTCAAGTTCTTTGTTACTTAGAGACATTTTGTAAAATTTTAGGAAATATTGTTTTGGATTGGGCTTAGATTGAGAAACCCATTTAATCTATTTGAAAATCCAATTTTTATTAAGGTGACAAAATAATTTTTCTTAAGGTTTAAAAAAAATATATATCACTTAAACTTTAGTCATAAATAGTTTGTATCATAATAGTTAAAAGTAAAGCAAAATAAAGAAAATCCATTGGGCCTTATGGCCTTATTACATCAAGTAAAACCCAATAATAAAATTAAAAGGTACTAAAAGAAATAAAGTCCAAATTAAATAAAATCTTCAAATGGAGCATGGCCACCTCAAAGTCTACCGTCCCGGTCCGTCACTGTTCATCACCTGAAAATAGTTCCCACAACGGGGTGAGTCAACAGACTCAATGTGTACACAACATTAACATTCAACAAATCAGGCATACAAGTTCATATCAAGTTCATGTTCATATAAAAATAAATGATGATGCAACCCAACCCAAGCCTAATGGTCCATCCGCTACACACCACCCGTACCTGCCAGTCACACCGTAGGGACTACTAAGTCAACCCTCCATCCGCTACACACCATCAAAGGCAGTCGCTGCAGTCGACGTGCTCATCGCCCATATAATTTGTGTCATTAGACACCATATTCAAATAATGTAACCGAAGTTACCAAATTTAGATAATGTAACCGGAGTTACCATATTCAAATTTTGTGACCGTAGTCACCATATTCCGTTGGTGAGACCGAAGTCAACACCTTCTTCCCCTTTCACATAGATCCCGTATGCCCCATAATTTTTATATCATGCATAACATATTAAATTTCTCATTCATGCTACTAATCATATGTTCAAAATATATCATATTCGTAATCCTATCAGAAGTAGGAAACGTACCTGGGAACTCTTACCACATCTGTGGTACTTAGCCACATTCACATTCTTATGCATATTCATATATTAAAATAATTGCCATATGATATATCGAAAGTTAATGTGAGTACACACCTGATTTGCTTAATAGATTCCTTGAAATCCCGAAGAACGATCTACCGATCTAGATCTTTATCTCCTATATTCGGCCAAACATTAAAGCATATTAACAACCTATTTGGCTTAAAAACCCAAATCCTAGTAGGCTTTGTATTACTACCTTATTGCCGAATTGGATGATTGATCAAGTTCCAAAAATTGCTAGTATCCCTTTCCCTTGAAATCGGCTAACACTAGATCATATAACCATGTGAGTTTCCGGCTTTTGAAATAATGCAAAATAATTCCAAGTATCAAAAATAAGCCTTGGCCGAATATCACTTACCATACAAATTCCAAATCTGAAGAGGATTCCTTTATATGCCTGTCGAAATCCCTATAACTTCATGTTAGATTAAATCTAACTTTGAAAACATGAATCAAAACCTTAACCGATTATTAATACATCTTACCTTGGATCCTCAGATTTCCCGAAAGATTCCCCCTTGTATTCGACAGTTGTAAAAAGATCCTGAGAGATCCTTGCAGATTCGGCCATGAACAAGAATAGGGATTAGGCCATTCTCTTTCAGCAAATAGAAAAGAAAGGAACTTGAATAATGCTTACCTTTAATGCCTTTAGTCGATTGCTTCCTTCTATGGAGTCACAGAGTTTCGGCTATG
This sequence comes from Gossypium australe, assembly GCA_005393395.2. Taxonomy (NCBI): domain Eukaryota; kingdom Viridiplantae; phylum Streptophyta; class Magnoliopsida; order Malvales; family Malvaceae; genus Gossypium; species Gossypium australe. The sequence goes on along the minus strand of CM016615.1, from coordinate 33,280,326 downwards.
GAGTTTTAATCAGGGATCAAAAAGAAAAGGTTTTGGCTTGACAGATGAAGAAAAGAGAAGAAGAAAAGATGGAGTTCTGCTTGGGAAAAATTTCAGCAGAGAGAAAGAGGGGCTAGGGAAATTTTCGGCACACTTAGGGAAAAGATGAGAGAATAGCCTAAATTCTCCTCCTTTAGCCGAAATTGCTAGGCCAAGAGTCCTTGACTTGGCCACCAATCTTCCTTGTGATAATATTATCTCTTTTATTTAAAAATAAAAGTCTTTAATCCATCAATTATCTCCTCAAATAATCCAATTAAAGAAAATCCTTTATTTATCACTTATTATTCACATATTTATGCAAATAAAACTCTTCCTTTTCTAGAAACCAGTGCCGTCCACCTCAGCCTTCTGGAAGCAAAAATAAAACTTATTTATTTGCTTCTCAAGTGACTCGAACTCAGGCCCATTCCCCCTGCATGTGACGCCATTTCCATAGGCCCTAAGTGGCATCTTCAGGCCACTTTTCCAAGCCTGGTTGTGTGTAAAAATTCTCCAACTTTTTTCTTTTAAGGCCCTCTTGCCCTTATTTCCTATTTTAAACTTTAAAATTTGACATTTCTGCATCATTTCTAAGTTTCCTAAAATTTTTGATCGGCTCTGTAAACTTGCCATTTTCTTACATTTCCAAGTTTCCAGAAATGTTTACTTTCCATTTTTGAATCATTTCAAAAAATGTTCAGGTTTCCAAAAATGTTCAGGTTTCCCAAAATGTTCAGGTTTCCAAAATGTTCGGGTTTCCAAAATGTTTCATTTCCATTTCCATGCATTTCTAGGTTTCCAAAATATTCAAAAATTTATTCATAATACTTAAGACTTGTCATTCCGTACAATTAAACTGAAAATGCATAGGCCCTTTTCAGGATGTTACAACCCACTAGGAGTTTGATGTCCTCATTCAGTCCATCTTCAAACCTCTTACACAACATGGTCTCTGTCGACACACATTCTTGAGCGTATTTGCTAAGCCTAACAAACTCACGCTTATACTCTGCTACTGACATTCTTCCTTGCTTCAACTAAAGGAATTCTTTCCTTTTTTGATCAGTAAATCACTGGCTTATATACTTCTTCTGAAATTTTTCCAAAAAGAAGTCCCACGTCACCCGCTCTTTTGGCACCACTGACGTTAGCATCTTCCACCAATGGTATGCCGAATCCCTTAGCAAAGATACGGTACACTTCAAGCTCTCTTCGGGTGTACAAGAGAGTTCATCAAATACTCTCATTGAATTCTCTAACTAGAACTCCGCCCTTTCAGGGTCATCATCTACCTTAACTATAAACTCCTCAGCCCCGTGCTTCCTAATCTTATCCACAAGGGGTTTCGAAATCCTCACTACATCCATACCTTGAGGAGCCACTGGATTTGGCTGAGGTATAGGAGGAGGTGGAGGAGGTTGAGCATTAGGGTTCGCTCGAACATAGTCCGAGTACCAATTACTCATCATCTAGAGACAGGCTTCCCATGCCTCTTCTCCTTGACCCCTAGCCTCGGGTCCACTTTGTACAGGCACGGTTCCTTGCTTAGGAGCCGGCCCATGAGTAGCTGCTTCATCAGCAGTCAATGGATCGGAATCCATATTCTATATAAAATAATATTTAAAATCATCAGAAACCACCACAATATCATTGTACACTTATGAGATATATAGCTAGACTTTTACACCCGTTACGGTAGTCCTAGAACCGACTAAACCATAGCTTTGATACCACTAAATGTAACACCCCTTACCCGGGTTCTACGCTAGAACCGAGCCTGAGGTGTTACCATATTAAAACCTCATGATCGCCACTTAGACTCATCATGACTACTCTCTTAAGTCACCTCAGTAACCTCTTTCTCGACTTACAAGGCCTCACTCATACACACGAGGGCTCTCGAGACTATTCCGGAACCATTTCAATTCTTAAACTTTTTCTCTTTTATACAGGGCTCTCATGCCCGTGTAAGATAAGACACGTCTGTGTGTATTCACACATGCCCATGTTCACAAACCGTGCATAAAAACCCAAGCATTCTGCCAATACCCCACGGCTAGGGTACACGCCTGTGCTCTCCAACTGTGGTGAACACTAACTTCACTTACACGGCCTAGAGTCTAGACACACGCCCGTTGGCTAGCTCATGGCCAATTCTAACTTAAAATATCAACAAGCAGGGGACACACGACCAAGTCACACGCCCATGGGCTGACCGTATGTCACACATGGTCTAGACACACGCCAGTGTGTCTAACCACATGGACAAGAACAAAGCTATATGCCAAGTTCCTTTCACCCTTCTAGCATACATAACATGCACTCATTCAACACATCCATAAGCGACTCAAATTAAAGTGCAATCTCACATAGACAACTACATCTTTTCATATAATATAGAATAGCCAACAAATATGGCATTATACAAAATATATCATCCATCTAAAGACCAACACATCTTAACCATTTACAATAAAATTCAGTAACTTGTCTAGCCCCTATACATGCCATATACAAAACATTGAGTCTCATGTACCAGAGTGTGATGATAGTGTGGGCGATCTTCCAATTGATCCACGTATCTCGAATCACCCCTTTTTCTTTATAAGACAAGGAAAAAGAGAGGCAATAAGCTTTGAGCTTAGTAAGTTTACACATAAACAATTAAGCATCATAGTATAAGCTAAACAACAATTAGCACTGTACTGCCATATTATGTACAACTATGCTTACTCTTTCTATCCCTTACCACATTTCCAACACATCATGACTCACATGCTCATAACCATTGAAATGCACCCCTGCATTCAATATTACATTTACACAATATAAGATATGAATGTAAGAAATGAACACATGCTTGGAAATATTTGAAAAGGTTAAATTTCGTGTGAATATTGGATTTCGATAGAGAAAGTGATTTCCCAAATGGAATGAGGTTCTGCATTTTTTGCAGAATGGATTTAGATCAGATGAGTAATCATATTGACCTCATTATTGAAAGGATTTAGCCCGGATAGGTAATCCTGATACAAGCCTCTCGAGCATATGTTGCAATTAGGATTTACCCTGAACTGGTAATCCTAATGGAGCCTTTTAAGCATATGTTAAAGTCTGGATTTAGCCTGGATTGGTAATCCAGATTAAGCTTTTCAGAGTATTTGTCACAAAAAGGATTTAACCTGGACTGGTAATCCTGACAAAGCTCTTAGAGCATATGTTACAGACAAGATTTAGCTTGGACTGGTAATCTTGTTGTATAATATATGGCTCGGGAGTGTGCTCTCGGAATAAATACCCTAATGGGTACTCTTGAATATGAATTGACGGCTTATTGGTTTGTTTGTGTGTACTACTACAGTATCCATTGAAATTTCAATAATTCAAAGGATATAAACTCTCGAAATGAGAAATATAAGTTTAAATGAATTTATATCTCAAATATTCCTGAAATACATGAAAATGATGATACATGATATATAGAAGTATGAAATAATGCTGTATGAACATGGAATTTGTTTGATGAATATGTTCATCTATGATTATAGATTTGTAAACCTTGAATGTACTACCCGTGTAATCATCAATACTTTAATTGATTTAATGGGTAAAATTCTGATATGAAGCAATATGAATACGAAATGAATTATTACCGTATATGTCTGAAATATATATAATGATTTGTACATGTTATATGGACACGGAGTGTGGAAAGTATATGTACATGGAATTTGATTAATGTTAAGTTCGATATGAACTATTATCGAATAAACATACGTGAAATACATGGAAATTATGGTACATGAAATATTGATATAATGAAATGAATGATATATGTTATTAAAGAATTAGTAAGAGAATGATATGTATCATGACATGTACATATATGATTATCATTGATATGTTGATACAAGGACATTATGTAAGTTAAGACAAGTATTAAAATCAAGTGTGACAAGTCGAGAAAATAAGTATATCAATGTTGAATTTATATGAAATATGTGCAAAGTTGCTTGATGCTTAGACAAGTGTCAAGCTGTTGGTTGAGTGGTAAAATGTTTATTTATATGATACATAGATTTGGTAAGTATTTAAGTGAAAATATGCTAATAATCATGAAAGATTGGTAAGGTTAAATTATGCAATTTCTTATGAAATGACTTATCATGTGATCAATTTGAAAAAGGCTTTGGCTAAATGCACTAGCTTGTGGCCATGGTTGAATGATATGTTTATGACTTGAGTGTCATGCATGTGAAATAAGTGTAGAAAGTAAAAATAAAGAAACTTGGAAGAGTTAAAGTTATATAAAATCCTACTAAGTTTGAGATAATATGTATAAGTGATACTGTGAAATTATTCACCTTGTGAGTTGATGTAGCTTCATGAATATTGTGGAATCAATAATGGATTATTCTTAAAATGTATAAATTTCATATATGAAAAGAAGTATTATGATCAAAGATTATACGATCTTACTTAGCATTCATTGCTTACGTAATTGTTTTCATTTACCTTACAGATTATCGGAAGCTCGAATGGGTTGGAAGCTTGTCGAAGTTATATCACACTATCCATCGGTTTTATTGGTAATTTTGGATAATCTGATTCTTGTTATAATGGCATGTATAGGTTATTTTGATAAAATATTCGCCTATATGTGTTTTGGTATTTTGGTATATGCACAGTTTGCTTTATAATGTTGATGTTCTAAAATGTTTGGTTAGTTTGATGACAAGTTGGGCAAGAAATGAGGCTAAGAAAAATGGCCTATTTCATCCACGCGGGAAAAGCCATGAGCGTATGTCTCAGCCGTGTGAGACACACGGCCAGATGACACGGCCGTGTGACTTATGCAGTGTTAAAAATTTTTAAATATTTTTGGAAAAAAATTTGAGTTTTCGGTTTAATCCTGATATATATTTTGGGCCTCGATGGCACATAAGGGACATTAGGATTAAATTTGATTGATTGCAGGTATGGATGTTATATGAAGTGAAATTTTTGTTATATGATCTATAAATTCTAGTAATGCTCTGAAACTCTGTTCCAGTGACGGATATTGGTTAGGGGTGTTACAGCTTGTGTTTACAAATAAATTTCGCATGATGATAGATGATTTCAAATTTTTTATTCTTAAACTACTAAGTTCTATATGTTACACTAAAAATAGGCTTTAAGCAATCAACTGTACCAAATGATATATAAACTATAAGGAAACGAGCATGCTAGTATGAATGATAAATGGTTGAATTTGAGTTTGGTTGGTTGATTAAATTCGTGCATATTGAGATATTTAAGGGATGACCTAAGGCATTTTTGGAACACATCCAGAGTAAAAAAGTTGACCTGTATTTATTCACCCGTAGTACCTATTTTCCACTTGTAAAATTGATGAACCTTATTACAAGGCCCGAGCCTGAAATGATAATTTATATTTGGCCTCTTTCTTTGGTCCTGAACTCCACGAGTATAGACGTCTGGCCATACGTATTGAGGGTTAAGTAGATACATCTCGATGAATTTTGTAAAAATAGAGTGAAATAGGAAATATTAGTATGATATAGGAACTATAGGTTAGCCTAAATGTAGAACAAAAGAAAATTTCAAAAAGAAAAGCAATACGAGTAGGAAAAGTTCTTGAAAAGAAAAAGCATTTGTGAGTGAGATGAATTGAAAAAGAAAGTGACAAAGTCACAAGAATAAGAAAAATTCGTTCATTAGTGCACAGAAACTCGTAGCCTAGCCGTAGCTACTATATAATGCAATGATTTCCTATGTAGAGAAATAAGGAAGGTGAGAGAAGGAGAAATACAACAGTGTAACAGCCCATTTTCAATGAAATCGGAATAGTGGTTTCGAGACCACAAATCCGAGTAAGAAAGAAAATTTATTTTAATATTATTGCATGAATTGCATTATGATAGTAAAGACGTATGAAAATTTTGATATGAAAATTTTATCGGTTTCATGTTTAATTATAAAAATGACCAAATTGCATAAAATGCAAAAGTTGAATTCTAGTAGCTATAAGGATTAATTAGCTATGGAATTCAAAACTTGAGGTCCTAATATGACAATTAGACCATTAAATGGAGTTAGTAGATATTTTTGATGAATCATCTATGGAAAATTAGAAAAAAAAAAGACTAAATTGAAATGTTGAAAAATTAATGGATGATAATAAATTTAAATAGAAATATCATATTATTATTATCATCATCTTCCCCAAAATACATGGAAACCCTAGGAAAGAGAAAGGAAATCAAACAAGCTTAATTGGGAAAGTAATCATGTCCCATTTTTAATAATTTTTATATTTTCGAGATCGTAGTAACTTAATCTATCTATTTTGGGGATTAATTTGTAAAGATATCAAAGTATAGAAAATTTTCCATGGATGTAAATGCTAAAATTTTGAAATTTATGGTAGAAAAGGAAAGGTTGTTGCTAAATAAACAACTCTTACAAAGAGAATTTTGATGAAATTATGATTTAGGGACTAAATTGAAAAATGGTAACACCCATAGTAAAATTCTGATTTTTGTGAAATTCATGGGTTGTTATTAAAACATGTAAAACTCGGTTAGGCTTGGACTATGGATTAAATTGCATGAATTTTATTTTCCGAGCCTAGGGACAAAATTATCATTTATAAAAAGTATAGGGGCAAAATGGTAATTTTGCCTAGGAAGTGAATTGAGTTCAAAATGTTAGCAGAGTTTTGACTGATTGAAAGCTTTGTTGACTGAAGCACCCGTACTAGTTCAGCCTGAATCAGGTAAAGAATTTATAATGATGCATCGTTGAATGGTTTAGGTTGTGTCTTAATGCAAGAAGGTAAAGTAATAGCTTATACTTCTAGATAGCTAAAACCACATGAAAGAAATTACGTGATACATGATTTGGAGTTAGCAGCTATTGTATTTGCATTGAAAATCTGGAGGCATTACTTGTTTGGTGAAAAATGTCACATATTTACTGATCATAAGAGTTTGAAGTATTTGATGTCGCAAAAAGACTTGAATCTAAGACAACGTAGATGGCTTGAGTTATTAAAAGATTATGATTTGGTTATTGATTATCATCCGGGAAAGGCCAATGTGGTTGCTGATGCTCTTAGTAGGAAATCGTAGCTGATTTAAAAGCTAGACCAATATTCTTGCAACAAATCTGTGAAGCTCAGAAGAGTGATGATAATAACAAGCTAGACGGGTATAGTGCGAGTTGGATTCTGATTCAGAATTTTAGATTCGGTCTGATGGTTGTTTGTTATTCAGAGGTAGGATATGAGTACAGAAGAATTTAGAACTTGTACAGAAGATTTTGCACGAAGCTCATAACGGTACTATGTCTGTTTATCTGGGAAGTAATAAAATGTATAATGATTTGAAAAAGATGTACTGGTGGCTGAGATTGAAACGAGATATTTTTGAATTTGTATCTAAATGCTTGATATGTCAACAAGTCAAAGTTGAACATCAGGTGCCTTCGGGATTATTACAGCTAGTTACAATACCGGAATGAAAATGGGAAAGAGTTACCATGGATGTTGTATCCGGATTACCCTTATCTCTGAAAAAGAAAGATGCTATTTGGGTAATCGTTGACTTTCTAACAAAGTCTGCACACTTTATTCTGGTACGTATGGATTTCTCCTTGGATAGATTGGCCGAATTATATGTTTCTGAGATTGTCAGACTACATGGAGTACCAGTCTCCATTATCTCCAATAGAGATCCCCAGCTTACACTGGGTACACAGTTACATTTCAGTACTACATTTCATCCTCAGACTGAAGGTAAATCAGAACGTGTGATACATATTTTAGAAGATATGCTTCGGTGTTGTGTGTTAGAATTCGAAGGTAATTGGGAAAAGTATTTTCCTTTGGTTGAATTTGCATACAATAATAGTTATCAGTCCAGCATTAAAATGGCACCATATGAGGCTCTGTATGGTCGTAAATGTAAAACTCCGTTGTACTGGAAAGAACTCAGTGAGAAAAAGATACATATGGGTTGATTTAGTCAGTAAGACTGAAGAAAAGGTGAAAATAATTTAGGATAGTTTGAAAACAGTCTCTGATCTTCAAAAGCCTTATGCTGATCTTAAATGAAAAGAGATAGAAATTTAGGTCGGTGACAAGGTATTCTTGAAAGTATCACCTTGGAAGAAAGTTCTCCGGTTTGGCCGTAAAGGGAAACTAAGTCCATGTTTCATCGCGCCATATGAGATTATTGAAAGAATCGGATCTATTGCTTATCGGTTGGCATTACCACCAGAGCTTAACAGAACTCATAATGTTTTTCATGTGTCTATGATTGTAACACCACTTACTCGTATTCAAAGTTGGAACCGAATACGAGGCATAACCTAACTCAACTTGCTTAAGCATGACGATTCGGGCTTCCTCTTAAAAACTTTCCATTCAACCCATAACATACTCATCCTGGGCCTACGAGGCCTTAAACATACTTACGGAAGGTTTCGGGAATTAATCGAAAACTTTTATGCACTTCGAAAAAAATTTGCCTAAACAAGGGCCACACGCCCGTGTGAAATGGGACACGCCCGTGGGGGTAGGCCGTGTGGTCACACACGACCATGTCCTCACTCATGGTTGACACTGACTTATTTCACACAGCCAGACACACGCCCGTGTCCCTGGCCCGTGTCCTTTACACGGCCTCGACACAACCCTGTCTCAGCCCGTGTGCCAAAACCTTGGCATTCTGTTTATGACATCATCATCTAATTAAGGTCACACAGCCAAGGCACACGCCTGTGTCCTTAGCCCGTGTGTCGAATTAAATTCCCAATTTCAGGTGTAGACTTTACAGGGCCTGGGCACACGCCCATGTCCTAGGTCGTGCCTCCCATACGACTAAGACACACAGTCGTTCTACCTGTATGTTTACTACTGAGCATACTGACTTGCAATTCAAGCATGCAAGGGGACACACGGTCGATTAACACGCCCATAGGGCTGACAGTGTGCCACTCAACCTAGACACACGCCCATGTCTTTACCTGTGTGGACAATTAGATGGCTATCTACCAAGCCATTTGCCACCCTATCAAATAATCACACTCATACCAAAACATTTCAATATATAAGATGGCTAAAAGGTACCTCTCTGAACTCAAAAAGAAACAATACACCCACAAAGGCATACACTTCATGAAATTCATCTTCATTAAACATAAGAATTAGCCCAGTATTTGCCCAACTTCAATGACCATTTACAAAATGAATTGGAACATCCTTAGTAGCCAACACATTTGGCTTGCCAATATGACATAACAAAATACTCAAGTCCTATACATGCCATATTCAAAATAAATCTAATTTGGCTATACTAATATGTGGTCGATAGTGTGATCTCCAATTCCGACGTCCGCGAATTCTCGAACTAACTTTGTGATGCTACAAGGAAAAAGGGCAATGAAAAGGGGTAAGCATAAAGCTTAGAAAATTTGCATGGAAATAAATGGCGACATTAAGCTCACAATGTATCCATCCATGGCATTAATTAACCATACACAAGTCATAGGCTTCTTGCCATATTTATACATACTCATACTTGCCCTTATTTAGCACATACCATGCTGCATATTGTAATTGTTTCTTCGTGAATTACTCACGAGTACCTGTGTTAACTCAATCACATAACTTTTAGTAAAATTCTCTTCATGTAACACCCTGGTTTAGGGGCTATGCATGTTGGGTATAATTCATGTTCTAGTAGGTTTTGGGTATGCTTGGATGTGTTTGAGAGGTGTTAAGAATGTTTGGACTCAAGGGGAAGACTTTAGAAAATTTTGGATTTTTAAGTGCAAAGGGGAGCTTGGCGATGGGTGTCTTAAGAGAATTATTTGGGAGTTTATGTCACAAGAATTGGGCTGGTGGAGTGGCAAGGGAGACGCCACTAAGAGCTTGGGGAGGTGACGTCTCAGGTGCAAGGGAAGGGGCCAGTGTTCGAGCTGCGAAGGCAGTACTTTGGCCTTTATTTTTTTTGGCGTCAGAGAGGTAAGAAGTTGGGTGGCTTTTGGATGCTTAAAAGATGGACAAAGACTTGGTCTTTGTTTTTAAATTCGGCTAGGAAGAGGTTTGACTCATTCAAACCTTTTTGAATGAGTGTTAGGGAGGAAAAAGGGGAGAGAAATAAGGGATTTGGTGAGGGGTTGAAGCTTTGGCCGAATGTGGGAGTCTTGGGGGTGGTTTTTCGGTTTTGTGGGATGTGTGTAGGTGTGTGCCGAACCTTAGTCCTATAAATAGGAGGGGCACCCTTTTGAAAATAGTTTTTCTCCTTTTGTTGTTTTTGCCGAAAGTTCATTCTCTCATCTCCCTCTTGTGCCGAATTTTATTTGTTATTCTCTAGTTGTTGTTGCCGAATTTGTAAGCAAGAGAGAACCTCTTCTTTCCCCATTTATTTTGCATAGGCCGAAACTTCTTTTGAGCACCATTGCCGAAACCTCTTAACCCTTTTTTCTTTTAGCCTAAGCCGAATATCCACAGCCTCTTCTCCTTTTCTCTTCTTTATGTTTTAGCCGAATCTCCTCTCACCCTTGTCGAAATATCCTCTTAGTAGCCTAGTGTGGTTGGCCGAATATCAGCAAGGGCGACCTCTCCTAGTTCTGCTCCATTCGGTTTAAGGGAAGGTAATGTGTTCGGCCTTAGAAGTTGATTTGAGTTCTTTGTTTTAATGGCCGAAACCGAAGGATTGGCCTTAGTTTGGTGTGGCCGAATGTTCTCAAGGGCCTCAAGTGTTATGTTTCTAAGTTTTGGGCCAAATCTAATATGGTATTATTATGGGTTGTTTAAGGTGGTGTTTCGACAGAGAGTTAGTCAAGCAGCATTTCGGGATTGGATCGTTTGTGCTATTAAGGTGCGTAATCAACGCACTATTTCTACGATTGTTGGTTTGTTAATATGTTTACATATGCATGATGTGTGGTAGCCAATCATAGTGGAAATACCATGATTTGGGTAATCGAATGCCAGGTGAGATTTTGGTGAAATTATGTATTGTGAAATATATATATGTTATGATGATTAACATGTGATGTCCTCTCTTATGTTATAATATGATCTGACATGTTGCATTTTTACATACATGGGAGGTGGATTGGATTGATGAAGGAACGAGTGTACACATGGTGTACATGGTCTAATGTTGGCTCAGGCTACATTAGCGCTTGATGGTTAGCTTTGTGCTACCTCAAGGGAGATGTTGGCTAGGTGCCCATCTCGGCAGTTGATGGCTATGTGCATCACCGTAGACCGATTAAGATATTGGGATCACTATGGTTGATCGGTGGCTCAGCCACGGCCTTGAGCAGCGAATTGCCAAGGTAAGGGTTATGGATCACGATGTGATCAGTGGTGGGTTAGCCACGGCCTTAGGCAGAGAGTCTGCTAAGGTTGGTGTACGGCTGGATAGTAGGTTGGGCTGAAATGCATTCTTGCATGAATTGTTTCGATGGCTGTGTGGGTATGGGCCAAGCCCATACGTGTGGAAATCTGTGTTGTGATTATGCACTGAGTCAGTGGACTCACTCTATTTTTCTAACCATTTCAGGTGATGCGTAGAATTGGACCGGGATCGGAGAGGACACATGGTGGCCCATGCAGAAAGAGGAATTTAAATGTTTTAAGTTTATTTATATTGAGTACTCGATCTTTTAAATATGGATGTAATAAGGCCCTTTTTATTTTTGGGAACTATTTCATTATTATTTTAAGTTATGGTTGGATTTTATTGAATTACTAAGTGAAGGCAAATTTATTTTAACAACTTATTTATTCAAGTTAGTCTTATATATTCACTAAAGTTTAATTTTGGGCATTGTATAATATTTTTTTTATAATATCAAAGATTTCATTCAAATTTCAAATAAACATGGATTTTTTTTTTCAAAACTTAATTTCTCTCATGGTTTTATTCTAAGACAAAAAGGATTTTCCACCGTCTTTTCCGCAGTGACATAACCAGATTCGGTCGTAGTGAATGGGCCGGGTTGGGGATGTTACAGTTTCGTATCAGAGCCCGGTTCAAAACTCGGCTTTGAGGGTTTTGGGCCCGAAACAGTTTTCAAAATGGGCTTTTCAAAATGTGGGCTTTTATAAAAAGTTTTCAGGTTATTCTGGCATGGCACCTGTGTCTCTGGCCCGAAGTCCATCAGGTAAGTACTTCTAACTCTTGAAGTGTTTTGTTTGTATGATTTATTATGGGCTTAGTTTGGGCTCGTGGATTAGAATATTAGGACTATTGGACCCTAAGGTTAGTTTACTCAAACATATGCATAAAACTTAAAGCTCTTAAACAAACCTGTGAAATGAGTCGCCGAGTTAAGGTGTGGTAACCTGTGTGCGCATGTCTAGGATTGGATCCGGAAGAGCTTGGTACTTAAGCAGTCCACGTGACTCACCTCCTCTTCGCAGGAATCCTACCTGGTGCGTAGCTACGGTTCACCTTAACCAAGAGGACTTGTTCATAGGCTAAACCGGTTATTAAAACCCGAAATGGAATTAGCCTTGCTGTTTTTAAAACCTTCTGTTTTAAAACTTTTCAAACTTACCCCTTTGATTTGTGAAACCCTAAATCTGATTTTGAAAAACGTTCTTCGATTTACAAAATTTCCCAAAATGCCTTTAGTGGCAAAATTACAAAAATGCCCCTGTATTGCAAAATTACCGTACTACCCTCAACTCTTGATAAAATGATTTTTACTTTACAAAATATCAGAATCTCGAGTTTTCAAAATATTAAGATACCCTGGTTTGTGAAAATTTACGAAAATACCCCCGGTTGATGAAATTACCAAAAATGCCCTTATTTTTTTAAATTTTCAGATTTCTCTCGATTTTTATTGAAACATTCCTATTTTACCAAATATCAGAAACTTCTATTTTTGTGAAATAATGTGATATTCCGATTTGGAGAATTTATGAAAATGCCCGTGATTTCCAAAATTACTGAAATAACCCTGACCTCTGAAAATTTTGCAACACATCCGATTTGAAACAAAATTTTTCAAGATAACCCCTGTGACTTTGTAAATTTTGAGATATCTTTAAGTTGGAAAAACTATTTTCAAAATTGACCCAGAGTTATTACCTATATACCCCTATAGGAAAATGACGAAATTACCCCTGGGTAGGGAAGGAAACTTGATTGCTCGAAAGAACTACTCTCGGAAACTTTATTACATAAAATTGCTCGTGGATAATATAGTGAAACAATAATTTCTAATCCATAAAACTTTCTAAACAGACTAAATCGAGGCGCTAGATATGAGTTCTAGGGGGCGTGGTCGCAATACTCGTGGACGTGGTAGAGGCAGGATGTCAGTGTCTGAACCGGTTGGGTCACGCCATGGGTCAGAGAGCGATGCACCACCACCAGCTGTTGAGGTGGAACAGCAGGATCAGACTGGAGGGGACGACGCAGTGTCACAAGCGGTGCTGCGAGTGCTCGAACGAGTGGCAGGAGCCAATGGGGGCAATAGGACTCGGAAGTCAGTGCCCGAAAGGCTTAGGGCGAATGGAGCCGAGGTTTTCAGAGGAGTGTCTCGGGTAGCTCCGAACGTGGCAGAGTACTGGCTGGAGGCAGTTGAAAGGATTATGGATGATCTCGACTTGACTGCTGAGGAAAAGCTTAAGGGTGTTGTTTCGTTGCTGCGGGATGAAGCCTACCAGTGGTGGCTCACTGTTAAGGAAAGTACCCCGGCAGATCGAGTGGACTGGGGTTATTTTAAGATCAAGTTCGAGGAGAAGTATGTCGGAGCAAGCTATGTGGATGCTCAGAGGAAGGCGTTCCTTAGCTTGGTGCAAGGAAACAAGTCGATAGCGGAGTACGAAGCTGAGTTTTTGCGTTTGAGTCGGTATGCTCGGGGCATCGTGGCAACGGATTATGAGAGATGTGTCAGATTTGAAGATGGTCTGCGGAATGAGCTGCGAGTTTTGATTGCTCCGCATCAGGAAAGAGACTTCGCCGTTTTAGTGGAGAAAGCTCGAATAGCTGAGGAGGTCAAGAAGGCTGAGAGGCACAATAGGGAAAGGAACCGTGATAGGAGAAGTGTTGGATCGCCAGAAGTGGTTGAGAGGGTCCAGAAAAGACCGAGGGTTAAGACTCCTGTTCATATTGCTAAGACAACTGAGAGGAATCCAGATCGTCCGTGTGCGCAGTGCGGAAGGTACCATGTTGGCGAGTGCTGGAATCGGGTTCGGGAATGCTTCAGATGCAAGTCCAAGACTCATCTGGTTAAGGATTGTCCCCAGGATCCGAATAGGACTCGGGTAGTGGGTCAAGGTTATGTGCAACCAGGCAGAGGTGGTCAGCAGGTGACGAGAGGTCGTGGTCCGAACCATGGAGGACATGGTTCCGGCCGAGGTCGTGGAGCAGTAGACCGCGATAATGGTGGTACTGAGGCAAGATAGCCAGCTCTGGTTTATGCAGTTCATCGGAGAGAGGATAATGATGTGCCGGATGTGTCAGCGGGTAAGTTTCTTATGTTTGGAATATTCTCTGTTATTTTGTTCGTTTGGGTGGCTGTTTGTATTGTTGCTCGTAAAGTAGTTGGGACTTTGAGTATGAACTTAGAATTTGTGCCTAGAAGTATGATAGCTCTTTAAGATCAGAGTACGCAGCCATAGCGTAGTGGGAGGTATTGAGCTGTTAGTTTAGACAAGTAATTTCGAGGACGAAATTATTTTAAGGAGGGTAGAATTGTAACACCCTGGTTTAGGGGCTATGCATGTTGGGTATAATTCATGTTCTAGTAGGTTTTGGGTATGCTTGGATGTGTTTGAGAGGTGTTAAGAATGTTTGGACTCAAGGGGAAGACTTTAGAAAATTTTGGATTTTTAAGTGCAAAGGGGAGCTTGGCGATGGGTGTCTTAAGAGAATTATTTGGGAGTTTATGTCACAAGAATTGGGCTGGTGGAGTGGCAAGGGAGACGCCACTAAGAGCTTGGGGAGGTGACGTCTCAGGTGCAAGGGAAGGGGCCAGTGTTCGAGCTGCGAAGGCAGCACTTTGGCCTTTAATTTTTTTGGCGTCAGAGAGGTAAGAAGTTGGGTGGCTTTTGGATGCTTAAAAGATGGACAAAGACTTGGTCTTTGTTTTTAAATTAGGCTAGGAAGAGGTTTGACTCATTCAAACCTTTTTGAATGAGTGTTAGGGAGGAAAAAGGGGAGAGAAATAAGGGATTTGGTGAGGGGTTGAAGCTTTGGCCGAATGTGGGAGTCTTGGGGGTGGCTTTTCGGTTTTGTGGGATGTGTGTAGGTGTGTGCCGAACCTTAGTCCTATAAATAGAAGGGGCACCCTTTTGAAAATAGTTTTTCTCCTTTTGTTGTTTTTGCCGAAAGTTCATTCTCTCATCTCCCTCTTGTGCCGAATTTTATTTGTTCTTCTCTAGTTGTTGTTGCCGAATTTGTAAGCAAGAGAGAACCTCTTCTTTCCCCATTTATTTTGCATAGGCCGAAACTTCTTTTGAGCACCATTGCCGAAACCTCTTAACCTTTTTTTCTTTTAGCCTAAGCCGAATATCCACAGCCTCTTCTCCTTTTCTCTTCTTTATGTTTTAGCTGAATCTCCTCTCACCCTTGTCGAAATATCCTCTTAGTAGCCTAGTGTGGTTGGCCGAATATCAGCAAGGGTGACCTCTCCTAGTTCTGCTCCATTCGGTTTAAGGGAAGGTAATGTGTTCGGCCTTAGCAGTTGATTTGAGTTCTTTGTTTTAATGGCCGAAACCGAAGGATTGGCCTTAGTTTGGTGTGGCCGAATGTTCTCAAGGGCCTCAAGTGTTATGTTTCTAAGTTTTGGGCCAAATCTAATATGGTATTATTATGGGTTGTTTAAGGTGGTGTTTCGGCAGAGAGTTAGTCAAGCAGCATTTCGGGATTGGATCATTTGTGCTATTAAGGTGCGTAATCAACGCACTATTTCTGCGATTGTTGGTTTGTTAATATGTTTACATATGCATGATGTGTGGTAGCCAATCATAGTGGAAATACCATGATTTGGGTAATCGAATGCCAGGTGAGATTTTGGTGAAATTATGTATTGTGAAATATATATATGTTATGATGATTAACATATGATGTCCTCTCTTATGTTATAATATGATCTGACATGTTGCATTTTTACATACATGGGAGGTGGATTGGATTGATGAAGGAACGAGTGTACACATGGTGTACATGGTCTAATGTTGGCTCAGGCTACATTAGCGCTTGATGGTTAGCTTTGTGCTACCTCAAGGGAGATGTTGGCTAGGTGCCCATCTCGGCGGTTGATGGCTATGTGCATCACCGTAGACCGATTACGATATTGGGATCACTATGGTTGATCGGTGGCTCAGCCATGGCCTTGAGCAGCGAATTGCCAAGGTAAGGGTTATGGATCACGATGTGATCAGTGGTGGGTTAGCCACGGCCTTAGGCAGGGAGTCTGCTAAGGTTGGTGTACGGCTGGATAGTAGGTTGGGCTGAAATGCATTCTTGCATGAATTGTTTCGATGGCTGTGTGGGTATGGGCCAAGCCCATACGTGTGGAAATCTGTGTTGTGATTATGCACTGAGTCAGTGGACTCACTCTATTTTTCTAACCATTTTAGGTGATGCGTAGAATTGGACCGGGATCGGAGAGGACACATGGTGGCCCATGCAGAAAGAGGAATTTAAATGTTTTAAGTTTATTTATATTGAGTACTTGATCTTTTAAATATGGATGTAATAAGGCCCTTTTTATTTTTGGGAACTATTTCATTATTATTTTAAGTTATGGTTGGATTTTATTGAATTACTAAGTGAAGGCAAATTTATTTTAACAACTTATTTATTCAAGTTAGTCTTATATATTCACTAAAGTTTAATTTTGGGCATTGTATAATATTTTTTTTTATAATATCAAAGATTTAATTCAAATTTCAAATAAACATGGATTTTTTTTTCAAAACTTAATTTCTCTCATGGTTTTATTCTAAGACAAAAAGGATTTTCCACCGTCTTTTCCGCAGTGACATAACCAGATTCGGTCGTAGTGAATGGGCCGGGTTGGAGATGTTACACTTCACTATTTCCAAGCTAATCAATTCATCTCGATAATTCACTAGGGTTACTTAAGGATGTATGTTCATAAACATTAGCATAACAAGAAACCAATGCCACATCCCGTATGTGGTCTTACATGGGGTCATTTCTGAGTGCCGATGCCATATCCCGGATATGGTCTTATACGAAATCTCTAATTAAGCATCGATGCCATATCCCAGATATGGTCTTATACGATTCTCATACTCAATACCGAAGCCATATCCCGGATATGGTCTTATACGGAATCTCAATTCAGCGCCGAGGCCATGTCCCGGACATGGTCTTACACGGGATTCATCTCATAACTTGATGATAGCATTTTCACACTTATTATAGTCCCACCGGGACTTCAACATCTCAACTTTTATCATCCTTCTCATATAACACTAATATTCAATTTCATAGAATGTCATTATAATATCAACCATTCTCAAACATGCTAGCATAAATATTGAATTATCACATACAAACTTACCTCGGTTTCAAAATAAGCTAAATCATCGATCTAGTCCGAGACTTTATTCTTTCCCCGGTCGAGGTGCACTCTTGGTTCTTCTTGCTCTATAATAGCAAATTAGCTCGTTTTAATCATCACATTAATAAATGTATTTCAAAAATCATGCTTTGGAAAAATTATCATTTTGCCCTTAGACTTTGGCAAAATGACCATTTTACCCCTAGGCTCAGAAATTAGTTCTAATCAAATTTCTACCTTTAATGAGCCTTGGTGAACATTTATTTCTCTTATGGCTATCATCAAAATTCAACATTTTGCACATTTACTACAAACTTTATAACCTTTACAAGAAGGTCCAATTAGGTGTTTTCATGGCAACACCTTTCACAAAAGTTGTTCATCTAACAACCAAGACTCTTTTTCTTCCATAAAAATACAGCAAATAACAATGAAAGCTCTCATGGTAAATCTCTAAACTCTTCACCATATCACAAATTAGTCCCCTCTTTAGAAAGCTTAAGCTTTAAGGGTTCCAAAAGTACAATTTTCATTAAGAAAAACCATTAAAATCACTTACTTGTGAGGAGATAAGTTGGCTGAAATTTTTGAGCTTTCTAACCCTTGTTTGCTGCCAATTTTCGGTGGTTATGAAGAGAAGAAAAGATGATACTTTTCTTTCCTTTATTATTCTCTTATTTTATTCATTAATCACCTAACACCACCAAAACTTGCCTAATTTACTCATCTTGTCCCCCTATGGCCGGCTATGTCCTTTAGATTGGTCTAAATATCAATAACCGAATTGATCACATGAGAAAGGATTTTCACCTCTTCAAGCCACCATGATTATGTGAATGAGACGTAAGTCTAGCTCAAGACTTTAAACGAGCGCTTCTCGGGAGGCAACCCGAGCACTAACTCTACTAACTAGTTTCGTTTTATTTCTTTTCGTATTTAGGCGTAGGTTTCCATAATCACACGGTCTTGCACATAGCCGTGGCCGTGGCTGTGTGGGCACCACAAGTAGGTAAAAGGGCGTGGCCATAAACGTGTGGCAACAGGACAAAATTTTTCCCAAAACACGGGCTGCATCTCTATTTAAACCCCCTTCTTATTTTCTCCTTTCCAGTTGTCTTTCTTCTTTCATTTTCCATTACTTACTTTTATTTTTATTTTCTTTATTATTTTCTTCTTATTCTTCGTACCATTTAGATTTAGCTTAGGATACAATAAAATCATGTCGGCTGCTTCGAGGATTCAAATTCAAACGGTTCGAGGCGCTTCCCCATGTTCACCTCCAATCTTATCCGATTTCTTTTCATTGACTTCATCCAAAATTCAGGAAGTTTTACTTCTCCCCCATCTTATGATTTTATGATTATTTTGATATTATCTATCTTTTTACATTGAGGGCAATGTACATCTTAAGTGTGGGGGGGTTGACTATAGTATTATTTGAAAATCCCTGAATTATGCCTTGTTCTGAAGTAAGTTTTTCATATTATGAATAGAATGAAATTTCCCTGATTTATGATCTTTATTTATATGTTTTGGATTACGTCATTGATAATTGTGCATTGATGATTAAATTTGAAGGATACTAAAGAATCAAGCATGATAAGTCTATTTTTCAAAAGTTAAATTTTTTTAAGTTGTCTACCTGAATCTGAGTGTTACCTTGAAGTTTGAAATTTACAAGGTTGATATCAAAACCCATAATTTTTGTGAGATTTTGAGCTTTATAGAGCATATTCTTTTTCATGCTCACTTTATTGATTATGATTGTGTCAACATTGATTTGTTATTTTAGAACTTGTATCGATTATACATGTCGAGACCACACCTTTGATTTGATATACAGAGATGATAAAGGCACCTTGTAACACCCCAAACCCGGTCAATACGCCACGACCGAATTTGGTATGTCACTAAGGAAAATATTTTTTTTGAAAGAATCGAGTTAACAATTAAATTTTTGTGAAAAACTCTTTGAAATTCTTTATTTGTAGAAAATAATTTAAAACTGAAATTTACTTTGAAATTACATAAAACTTTAAAATAAGTAAATAAATCTTAAGTTAGAAAAGGTTATATCATTTTAAGAAAACTCGAAATATTACTTTGAAAATCATTTGCATTTGATTGTAGAAACTTAGTTTTTGAAAACCTTTTAAATTATCGAAAGCACTTAAGTTGTTAAAATTATCAAATGATTTATGTTACCCGATGGTAACGTTTTAAAAACCATCGCGTTGTGTAGTTTAGAAAACTTTGTGCTCAATTTATTATAATAATCATGAAATTTATAAACCATATTTAAACATGTTCAAAACATAAAAATAAATAATCCAAAACATAATTAAACAGGCCTTATTACAAATCCATAAAATATGAAAAACCAAATTAAAATAAAATACCCAAATGGAAGTTCATATAAAACCAACTTTTATTGCATGGCCTCCTCGAGTTCATCCGGCTCCTTATCCGCAATCTCACGAATCACCTGAAAAGATAAGGGAGAAGGTGAGTCACCAAGACTCAGTGCATATTCCCTCTCCCGGGTAAATACCACATACTTACACAAATTATAACAAAGCAACGTATATGTTTAATGCACCCAACCTAGCCATCCATAACTCCTTTTCTACCCCGTGTGGTACCAAACCACTGGTGTCCAAAGACACAATTGTGATACCAAATCACTGGTGACCGTAGTCACAATAATCCATCTGTGGGGCCAACCCACGTGTGATACCAAATCACTGGCGACGATCCCATATCTCAAAAGTGGGGCCAACCCACGGTGGTGTTAACCACAGGGACAAGTCGCTATGAGGTGCCAAACCTCTGGTGTCCGAAGACACGAATGTGATACCAAATCACTGGTGACCGAAGTCACGAATCAATCTTCCCCCTCCTCTCATATTGCCCAAACCAATGCAATAGATAAACAAATTATGTCAATATACTTTGATATGTATCTCATAACAAATATATCATAAATCGTAGATTATGATTTCAATCCACATGTATTAACAACATATAGAAACGGACTTACCCGAATCCTCATTCATACCATCATGGTATCATATCAAAATCTCATCGATTATCCCACTTTCATAATATGATTAGTAAATAATTATTATAAACACATATACATAACCGAGTTATAAAGTGTGTAAGGTACACACCTTTCACCAACGCAAGAACTAACTTCCAAAGATCCGATCTACCGCACTAGATCACCTTGTCCTACAATCGGTCAATACTAAAATTATAAACAGAGGCCATTCGGCCCTACCACTAAATCCAAAGAGTTATCGCTTCGAAATACCAATCTTACCTAAAAGCTTACCCAAAACGAGAGACAAAGGTACGAGGCTTAGATTGATTGCTTCCAACGTCCCGAGGAGCCTAAAAGAAATCGGTTCCTAGAATGGTTAGAACCTTGCGACAAATGCCCATAGGTTCGGCCTTTGACCACAAGAAATAACATAGAGAGGAGAAAAGAAATAATAGGAAAATCGGCCAAGAATACTTACTTATTAACCAAAATCGATTGTAGAAAGTAAAAGAGATTCTATCTTTGAATATTCGGCCAAAACAATTGCGAAAAGAAAGTGGAAAGTTTCGGCAATATGGCTATCAAAGAAGAAAAGTATGTGAGTAGATAAGAGAATAGAAATGAGAGAGAGAATTCGATTTAATCAACAATGGAAGAAAGAAAAGAGAGAGTTTGAAGAAGAGAATGGTTCGGCCAAAATAAAGAGAAAAAAAATGCGATTGAGCAAAAATCAAAAGAAGAAAAAAAGAGAGATGAGAGAAATAAGGTTCGGCCAACACCTATTTTTGCCTAAAAGAAAAGTGTACAAAATTGCACCTAAAGATCAAATGTTGTTCGGTTTCAAAAGGATAAATGAAAGAAAGTAAAAGTAGGATTTGGTTTCCAACAAAATGAGGCTAAAACCAAAAGCTATTTTGCACCAAAAGCATAACACACATTAGGCCAAGGAGAGGAATTTTGGAGAGAAAGAAAAACAATGCAAAAAGATGTTCAAATGACAAAAATTGGCCAACTATTCCCCCCCAAGCTACCTATCACATTCGGCCACCCCCTAGCCATACATGCCGTCCACATTCAACCACTAAAGGCCTAGGAATACTTTCCAAAACATTTTCCTAAAGCCTAGCCTTATGTCTCCCCAACCTTCCATAACCTTAAGATTCTTATCCCCAAATTCATGCTTTCCTTAAACATATATTCAACTTACCAAAATTAATAGTCCAACCTATCATAAATAAGTTTGACCGTCCATCAATGCTAGAATTTGCAAAATAAAATCCTTAAAATGTTTTCCATGCTACTCGAACCATTTCCCTCATGCCACCTTTCAAGCATTTTAACCACCATGCCACTAACTCCCTTATGCTTTAATTTAACACTTAAATAAACTTAAGTGTCAAGCTCACTTAATCCACTTCATTAAATAAACCATACTAAAAAAATTATTCTAGCTTACTAAATAAAATCAAACCTTCACAAGACTATGCTAGCACACAAAATTCATACCTAAGCCAACACAAATAATACTCAAATTTTAGGATGTTACAATACTACCCCCTTAAGAAAATTTCGTCCTTGAAATTACCTGATCAATAGAGTTGAGGATACTGCTGCCTCATCGCATCCTCCGATTCCCACGTAGCTTCTTCTATGCCATGATTCTGCCATAAGACTTTCACTAAAGGAACTGACTTCCTACGCAAAACTTTTACATCTCGATCTAGAATCTGCACAGGTTCTTCTTCTATCGACAAATCTGGACTCACTTCTATTTCCTCTACTGCCACGACATGCGATGGATCAGAACGGTAGCGTCTAAGCATGGAGACATGGAACACATCGTGAATCTGACTCAATTCTGTTGGCAACTCGAGCTGATAAGCTACTGATCCCACTCGCCTCAACACCTTAAACGGTCCAATGAACCTTGGACTTAACTTGCCTTTTTTCCCAAATATTAACACTTTCTTCCATGGCGAGACCTTCAGAAAAACTTTGTCACCCACGGCAAACTCTATATCCCTCCGCTTGAGATCGGCATAAGACTTCTGCCTATCCGAAGCTTCCTTCAGACGAGCCTGAATCAACTTCACCTTATCCTCAGTTTCTGCAACCAACTCTGGTCCTAACATCTGACGCTCACCCAACTCTGTCCAACATGTAGGTGTGCGACATCTCCTACCATACAACGCCTCATATGGTGCCATCTTAATGCTTGCCTGAAAACTATTGTTGTATGCGAACTCAGCTAACGGCAAAAACTCTTCCCAGCTGCCTCGGAAATCCAAAACACATCCTCTCAACATATCCTCTAAAATCTGAATAACTCTTTCCGACTGCCCGTCAGACTGTGGATGAAATGCGGTACTAAAATCCAACCGCGTACCCAAAGCCTGATGTAACGCTCTCCAAAACCTCGACGTAAATCTGGGATCTCTGTCTGAGATGATCGACACTGGCACACCGTGCAACCTCACTATCTCCGCCACATACAACTTAGCTAACCTCTGAAGCGAATAATCCATCCTTATCGGAATGAAATGAGCTGACTTAGTCAGACGATCCATAATCACCCAAACTGAGTCCTTCTTACTAGGCGTAAGAGGTAATCCACTGAAAAAGTCCATAGTGATCCTCTCCCACTTCCACTGTGGAATCTTCACCGGTTGAAGTAATCCAGACGGCAACTGATGTTCAGCCTTGACTTGCTGACACGTCAGACATTTACCTACAAACTCAGTTACCTCCCGCTTCAGACCTGGCCACCAAAACTGCTCTCTTAGATCTCAATACATCTTGCTACCTCCAGGATGCATAGCATATGGGCTGCTATGTGCGTCCCGAAGAATCCTTTGCCTCAACTCTACATCCTTCGGCATACAAGCTCTCCCTTTAAAACACAAAACTCCATCACTGGACAAACTATAATCCTCTAAACCACCATTCTGAACCCGCAACCTCCGATCATTCAAACCATCATTCTCTAACTGTTTCTCCTTGATCTGATCTAACCAAGTCGGCTTGACTTGCAATTCCGCCAAAAGACTCCCATCGTCATATAAGCTAAGACGAGCAAACATTGATCTTAAGTCTGACACAACCTTACGGCTCAACGCGTCTGCCACCACGTTAGCCTTGCCCGGATGATACTCAATGGAACAGTCGTAGTCCTTCAACAACTCGATCCATCTACGCTGCCTCAAGTTCAAATCCTTTTGAGTCAAAAGATACTTAAGACTCTTGTGATCCGTGTAGACTATCGACTTCTCTCCGTACAAATAGTGCCTCCATATCTTCAAAGCGAAAACCACTGCTGCTAATTCCAAGTCATGCGTCGGATAATTAACCTCATGTGGTCTCAACTGCCAAGATGCATAAGCCACTACCTTCCCTTCCTACATCAGCACACGTCCCAAACCAGTATGTGATGCATCACAATAAACCGTGAATTCCTTGCCTGCCTCAGGTTGAATCAAAACCGGAGCTTCAGTCAGAATCTTCTTCAACTTTTCGAAACTTTCTTGCTGCTTCTTGGTCCACACAAATGGAACTCCTTTCCTCAACAACTTGGTCATCGGTGCGGCGATCAAAGAAAATCCCTCTACAAACCTTCGGTAATACCCCGCCAAACCTAGAAAACTCCGAATCTCAGCCACAGACTTAGGCGGCTTCCAATCCAACACTGCTTCGATCTTCCGAGGATCCACTCTAATCCCCTCGGCTGATACAACATGACCCAAGAAAGTCACCTCCCTAAGCCAAAACTCGTACTTACTAAATTTAGCATACAACTGCTTTTCTCTCAGAATCTGCAACACTACTCGCAAATGCGCATCATGATCCTCCTCTGACTTTGAGTATACCAAAATATCGTCTATAAAAACCACAACAAACTGATCCAAAAACTGCTGGAATACCCGATTCATCATGTCCATGAATGCAGCCGGCGCATTCGTCAACCCAAATGGCATCACCAGAAACTCGTAGTGCCCATACCGAGTGCGAAATGTCGTCTTATGGATATCAGCTTCTTTCACCTTCAGCTGATGATATCCAGACCTTAAATCAATCTTGGAGAAAACCGCTGCCCCTTTAAGCTGATCAAACAAGTCATCTATCCTCGGCAAAGGATACTTGTTTTTGATCGTCAGCTTATTCAACTGGCGGTAGTCTATACACATCCGCATCATTCCATCCTTCTTCTTGACAAAAAGTACCGGCGCTCCCCAAGGCGAAACACTTGGTCGAATGAAACCTCGATCCAATAACTCCTGAATCTGAGCCTTCAATTCCATCAATTCCTTTGGTGCCATCCTATACGGAGCTATAGACACTGGCGCCGTTCCGGGTAACAGATCTATACCGAATTCGACTTCACGATCCGGAGGCAGTCCCGGAAGTTCTTCAGGAAATACGTCAGCATATTCCTTTACCGTTCGAACATTCCCTACAGAAGACTCCTTAGCCTCCAAAGCACACACATGGACTACAAACGCCTCACAGCCCTTCCTAACCATCTTCACAGCTTTCAATGCAGATACCACGTTGGATAGATAATCTCTCCTATTACCTATCATGACCACCTCTTCGCCATCAGCTGTCTTCAAAACCATGCGCTTAGCAGCGCAATCCAAACTTGCTTGGTACTTGACCAACCAGTCCATCCCAAGAATCAGATCGAACTCCTCAAACGGCAGTTCCATCAGATCAGCTACGAACACTACCCCTTGGAGTTCTAGGGGTACATCTCTATACAGCTTATCTACTTCTACAGAGTGACCTAGAGGACTAAGTACTGTCATCCTCCTAGAAGCAGTCTCAGAATCTAAACTCATGGTCTCTACAATGCTACTAGCAACATACGAGTGCGTCGAACCCACATCTATCAAAGCAGTATATGGAACACCAAAGATTAAGAACGTACCGGTTATGACATCCGGTGCGTCGCCCTCCTCTCGACGTCTCACTGCATACACCAAACCAGGCTGTCTTGCCTCAGTGTTGCTTGCACCTCTGCCAGATGCTCCGCGGCCTCGACCAGAGCCATTACCTCCTCTACCATTACCACGACCTCTCTGCGGTGCTGGTCCCTTCTTTCTGAACTGAGCACGACCTTGACCTTTAGATTGATTCCTGGCTTGCTTACGTGGACAGTCCCTCACACGATGATCCAGCGAGCCACACTCGAAACATCCTTTCCCTCCGGTCCAACATTCGCCCCAATGAAATTTCCCACATCGGTTACACCGTGCTGGTCCCTGATTAACAGTAACAGGCCTCCCAGACTGATTCGGCCCATTTTGCCTAACCCTCTTCTGAACATTACCGGCTGACCCAGATGATCCATATCCTCTCTTATGCTTATTCCGGTCGTAGCTCTGTCTTCCAGATTCCTTTATTCCTTCGGCTATCTTAGCCTTTTCAACCAAAGCAGCAAACTCTCGCTCCTGATGTGGAGCAATCAACAATCTCAGCTCGTCCTTCAAACCATCTTCAAATCGAACACATCGCTCGTGCTCCAAAGCCACAATACCTCCAGCATACCAGCTCAATCTTAAGAACTCAGTCTCATACTCTGATACGGATTTACTCCCTTGGACCAAACTCAAAAATGCCTTACGCTGCGCATCAACGTAACTAGACCCAATATATTTCTTCTGGTACGCTGCCTTAAAGAAGTCCCAAGTGAGATCTTCCGCCGCAGCACCATTCCGAACCGTGAGCCACCACTGATATGACTCATCACGAAGAAGCGATACAATCCCTTTCAGCTTTTCCTCGGCATTCAGATCCAGATCATCCATGATTCGCTCCGTCGCCTCTAACCAATATTCAGCCGAGCTGGGAGCTACACCCGAAACACCTCGAAATACATCGGCTCCATTGGCTCGGAGTCGCTCAGGTACTAACTTCCGAGCTCCCGCGCCTCCACCTACTCCAGCTACCCTCTCAAGAACTCGCAGCATCGCCTGAGACACTGCGTCATCCCCCGTTTGGTCCTGATGCTCAACTCCAACCGCTGGTGGTGGGGCTGGTGGTACCTCATTCTCAGATCCTTGACCCGACCTCACTGGCTCAGACACAGCCATCCTACCTCGACCACGTCCACGAGTAACACGACCTCGACCACAAGTACTCATGTTTAACGTCTTGACTTATCTGATTTAAAAGTTTTATGCATTAGTCAATATTCCACTTTCTTTAAAGCACAATTTTATGAAAAGTTTTAATAAGAGATTTCGCGAGTACACCAAACCTATAGTTTTGGGTCTCTAAAGTAGTTCCTACTACTATATAGTCATATCAACATCATCATATCATATCATCAAAATCAACAGTTTTGATGTACTTACCAGGGCGGATTGTTACCGGAGACTCGGGGCCATGCCTTTCCAATCATAAAATTTTCAACAATAACATTTTAAAACCATACTTTAAATTATTTTGGGCCTCGAGCCCACAGCCGAGCTTTTGAACTTAGCTCTGATACCAATTTGTAACACCACAAACCCTGTCAATACGCCACTACCGAATTTGGTATGTCACTAAGAAAAATATTTTTTTGAAAGAATCGAATTAACAATTAAATTTTTGTGAAAAACTCTTTGAAATTCTTTATTTGTAGAAAATAAGTTAAAACTGAAATTTACTTTGAAATTACATAAAACTTTAAAATAAGTAAATAAATCTTAAGTTAGAAAAGGTTATATCATTTTAAGAAAACTCGAAATATTACTTTGAAAATCATTTGCATTTGATTGTAGAAACTTAGTTTTTGAAAACCTTTTAAATTATCGAAAGCACTTAAGTTGTTAAAATTATCAAATGATTTATGTTACCCGATGGTAACGTTTTAAAAACCATCGCGTTGTGTAGTTTAGAAAACTTTGTGCTCAATTTATTATAATAATCATGAAATTTATAAACCATATTTAAACATGTTCAAAACATAAAAATAAATAATCCAAAACATAATTAAACAGGCCTTATTACAAATCCATAAAATATGGAAAACCAAATTAAAATAAAATACCCAAATGGAAGTTCATATAAAACCAACTTTTATTGCATGGCCTCCTCGAGTTCATCCGGCTCCTTATCCGCAATCTCGCGAATCACCTGAAAAGATAAGGGAGAAGGTGAGTCACCAAGACTCAGTGCATATTCCCTCTCCCGGGTAAATACCACATACTTACACAAATTATAACAAAGCAACGTATATGTTTAATGCACCCAACCTAGCCATCCATAACTCCTTTTCTACCCCGTGTGGTACCAAACCACTGGTGGTGCCAAACCACTGGTGTCCAAAGACACAATTGTGATACCAAATCACTGGTGACCGTAGTCACAATAATCCATCTGTGGGGCCAACCCACGTGTGATACCAAATCACTGGCGACGATCCCATATCTCAAAAGTGGGGCCAACCCACGGTGGTGTTAACCACAGGGACAAGTCGCTATGAGGTGCCAAACCTCTGGTGTCCGAAGACACGAATGTGATACCAAATCACTGGTGACCGAAGTCACGAATCAATCTTCCCCCTCCTCTCATATTGCCCAAACCAATGCAATAGATAAACAAATTATGTCAATATACTTTGATATGTATCTCATAACAAATATATCATAAATCGTAGATTATGATTTCAATCCACATGTATTAACAACATATAGAAACGGACTTACCCGAATCCTCATTCATACCATCATGGTATCATATCAAAATCTCATCGATTATCCCACTTTCATAATATGATTAGTAAATAATTATTATAAACACATATACATAACCGAGTTATAAAGTGTGTAAGGTACACACCTTTCACCAACGCAAGAACTAACTTCCAAAGATCCGATCTACCGCACTAGATCACCTTGTCCTACAATCGGTCAATACTAAAATTATAAACAGAGGCCATTCGGCCCTACCACTAAATCCAAAGAGTTATCGCTTCGAAATACCAATCTTACCTAAAAGCTTACCCAAAACGAGAGACAAAGGTACGAGGCTTAGATTGATTGCTTCCAACGTCCCGAGGAGCCTAAAAGAAATCGGTTCCTAGAATGGTTAGAACCTTGCGACAAATGCCCATAGGTTCGGCCTTTGACCACAAGAAATAACATAGAGAGGAGAAAAGAAATAATAGGAAAATCGACCAAGAATACTTACTTATTAACCAAAATCGATTGTAGAAAGTAAAAGAGATTCTATCTTTGAATATTCGGCCAAAACAATTGCAAAAAGAAAGTGGAAAGTTTCGGCAATATGGCTATCAAAGAAGAAAATTATGTGAGTAGATAAGAGAATATAAATGAGAGAGAGAATTCGGTTTAATCAACAATGGAAGAAAGAAAAGAGAGAGTTTGAAAAAGAGAATGGTTCGGCCAAAAGAAAGAGAAAGAAAATGTGGTTGAGCAAAAATAAAAAGAAGAAAAGAGAGAGATGGGAGAAATAAGGTTCGGCCAACACCTATTTTTGCCTAAAAGAAAAGTGTACAAAATTGCACCTAAAGATCAAATGTTGTTTCGGTTTCAAAAAGATAAATGAAAGAAAGTAAAAGTAGGATTTGGTTTCCAACAAAATGAGGCTAAAACCAAAAGCTATTTTGCACCAAAAGCATAACACACATTCGGCCAAGGAGAGGAATTTTGGAGAGAAAGAAAAACAATGCAAAAAGATGATCAAATGACAAAAATTGGCCAACTATTCCCCCCAAGCTACCTATCACATTCGGCCACCCCCCTAGCCATACATGCCGTCCACATTCAACCACTAAAGGCCTAGGAATACTTTCCAAAACATTTTCCTAAAGCCTAGCCTTATGTCTCCCCAACCTTCCATAACCTTAAGATTCTTATCCCCAAATTCATGCTTTCGTTAAACATATATTCAACTTACCAAAATTAATAGTCCAACCTATCATAAATAAGTTTGACCGTCCATCAATGCTAGAATGTGCAAAATAAAATCCTTAAAATGTTTTCCATGCTACTCGAACCATTTCCCTCATGCCACCTTTCAAGCATTTTAACCACCATGCCACTAACTCCCTTATGCTTTAATTTAACACTTAAATAAACCTAAGTGTCAAGCTCACTTAATCCACTTCATTAAATAAACCATACTAAAAAAATTATTCTAGCTTACTAAATAAAATCAAACCTTCACAAGACTATGCTAGCACACAAAATTCATACCCAAGCCAACACAAATAATACTCAAATTTTAGGATGTTACACACCTAGGATTTAACCCACTTACACCACTAAAAAGCCTACCTTTACAATTAACCCCTAGTGAACCCCTTTTAATCCTAACAACCCATTTATTGACTCACCCACTTATATTAAACCAAAACCTATCTCGTATTTGTTATCACCATTCCTTTTGACTACCCTTATATCGAGATTTGATTTGATTAGTTACCTATTTAGGTTATTTTAGTAGATGAATTTATCTTGGAATATTTGACTTGTTCTTAAAAAAACAATTATCGAAGTATATTCAGTACTAGTTTCGTAATTATGTAAGCTTATACGCTTAAATTCCACTTATTGAGAAAGAAGCTCAGTTCAGAATATTAGTATTAGTATTAGAAATTTTCAATTGATGTAATTATTTTTCAGTTATTTTATTTTCTAGTTAGGTAACTTATTACTTCAATCTCGATTATAACCTTCTAATCCAGCCTTTATCCACACCTTTAACCCAAGCCCCGCTACAACCCTGTTAAAGACCTTTTGATTTGTGTATCATCTCATATTATAGTGGTTGAGATTTGATTTTCATGCAAGCCTATGGGATTAACTTTTCATTTTTGGCTTTTGAGTGCTTAATTCTAAACCTTAAACACTTTGAGTGATTTGAGTAAATCTTTTGTGAGGATGTCAATTCTTGTCGATTTTGAATCAAAGGTAATTATTTAGATAAGGGGAAACACCTATGTTTTCGTGCTATACATGTATGACTTTGATTGTTTGAATCTTTAGGAATCTTTGAGTTGAATTATCCATGTGTGAATTATCTTTGAATTGTGATGAAACACTATTGATGAATATTATGAATCAAGGAAGTTCATTTTAATTGTGAGTTGAGAATTTTGCTTGAGGACAAGCAAAAGCTTAAGTGTGGGGGTATTTGATAAACCGTAAAAGTAACATATTTTAAGCCCACATTTAGCATGCTTTTGGATGATTTAAGCCTTGAATTATGTAATTTGGTGCTCTTAATCCTTTATTTTCATGTTTTATACCCAAAAAAAGCACCGGAGGATGAAAAGAATAGAAAACGGGCCGAAAATGGAGTAAATGGGCCATATCACGAAATCCACACGGCCTGGGCCCAAGAGCACATGGCCGTGCCTCCCTTCTGACTAGAACACAGTCTGGCCATGACTTGCACGGGCGTGTGCCACAAGCGTGTCCCTGTCGCGGCCAAGAGGAGTTTTACTCGGATTTGGATACTTGGAGGTAAAGAAACACATTCCAAAGCCTATTAAAACACCTTAGTAGGAATTCTACTTGAATTAGGATACTTAGGGGCCAAGTAAGGCATCTCAAAGCCTATATAAACACCCAAGGGGGCAACTTGAAGGGGAGTTCGACAGAAGCCTTCTGCCAGGGCTTTTGTCGGGGGAATCCAAGGCTTTAGTTAGGGGGTGTCCAGCTAGGCCAGAGAGGGTCGATTTGTTGAGATTTACTTGAAGATAGCCAGTTGATCCATCTTAAGAAGCCGGACTTATACTCAAGACGGATGATCTCTCCTTCAATTCCTTCAGGGGGTTTTAGGGATTTCTTATGTTTTGTTTTATCTTTTCTTTTGAGATGTTTTCTTTTATTGTTATGAACTAAACCCTCAGATACCTGAGGGGATGAAACCTAAGATGAATCTTGTTATCGTTTACTGAACTATATGATAAATATTTGACTTGTTCTTAATTATGTGTTCTTAATTCTTGTATTGATATTTCCGAGATATTAATTCAAGTGTGATGTGCTTAGGTGGAGGAGCAAAAGTCCCTGCTTAAGAGTAGATCTAGCATAATTAAGCGGAGTTGATTGGACGCCTAGAGATAGGGTGACGAGATTTTGCCAGATTAGGGTGAAACCTAATATGGGAGTCCATAGATCGAGTTAATGCAATTCTAGGGGGTTTAATTAGAAAGAGAATTCAATTAATCAACCTAGGGTTAGACATTAGTCGCCTCGAGAGAGGGATTAATATAACTTCAGGAATTTTACGGATCAAGTCAAATGAATAAATCGTCTGGTTCAGAGTTAGATCACAAGTGAAGTCTAGGTGGATTCTTCCTTGGGTGTCGTCTTAATCAATTGGTTTTTCCTTAAGATATTTTCACAGTTTCATTCTTCTTTGTCTTAGAGTCTTTAGTTTAGTAGTTAATTAATTTAGATTAGATAAATAAATCCCTTTATTCGTAGGCTAAATAATAAAAAGAGAGTTAGTATTAGTACTTTTGGTTCCTTTGGATTCGACATTTCGGTCTTGCCTAAACTATACTACTATTCGATAGGTGCGCTTGCCTCAAATCGTTGTCAGAGTTAGTTTCCAGGTTCGATCATTCTTTTTATAAATTTTAAGACTCGACAGACACGATCACATGTCGAGCATTTAAGAATAGTGTTACAAACTTTGAGAGATAAATAGTTGTTTGCAAAGTTCAGCAAATGTGAGTTTTGGTTACGAGAGGTTGGTTTTCTAGGACATATAGTTTCAGCTGAGGGTATCCGAGTTGGCCCAAGTAAATTTTCTTCGATTATAGATTGGAAGCCTCCGAGAAATGTATCCGAAGTCCGTAGTTTTTTGGGACTAGCCGGCTATTATAGACGATTTGTGAAAGGTTTCTCAATGATGGCGACTCCGATAACAAGATTGCTTCTAAAAGATGTCAAATTTTAGTGGCCAGAAAAGTGTCAGCAGAGCTTCGAGCAATTGAAAGCATTATTGAAAGAGGTACCAGTGTTAGTTCAGCCTGAGTCGGGTAAAGAAGTCGTAGTTTACAGTGATGCATCGTTAAATGGTCAGGGTTGTGTTTTGATGCAGGAGAGCAAAGTTGTAGCTTATGCCTCGAGACAATTGATGCTGCATGAAAAGAATTATCTGATGCATGATCTAGAGTTAGCCGCAATAGTGTTCGCATTGAAAACTTGGCGTCTTTATTTGTTTGGTGAGAAATGCCATATTTATACTGACCACAAAACCTTGAAATATCTGATGACTCAGAAAGATTTGAATTTGTGACAGCGAAGATGGTTAGAATTGCTAAAATACTATGAATTGTTGATTGACTATCATCTGGGGAAACTGAACGTAGTTGCTGATGCTTTGAGCCAAAAGTCTTTATTTGCTTTTACGTGCTTTGAACACACAATTAGCTTTGTCTGACGACTATTCGATAGTATCCAAGATGAAAGCGAGATAGTTATTAATATAGTAAATTTGTGAGGCTAAAAAAATTGATAATGAATTGCAAGCAAAATGAGCTCAATGTGAGTCGATTTCTGATTCAGAGTTGTGAACAAGGCTTGATGACTGCTTGATGTTTCATGATAGAATATGTGTACCAAGAAATTCTAAGCTCATTCAGAAGATTCTAAACAAAGCACATAGTAGTTGTTTATCAGTGCATCGGGAAGCACGAAAATGTATAATGATTTGAAACAGCTTTACTGGTGGCACGGCATGAAACGAGATATCTCAGAATTTGTTTCAAAATGTTTGATTTGTCAGCAAGTTACAGCTGAGCATCAAGTGTTGTCAAGTTTATTACAGCCTATTATGATTCCTCAGTGGAAGTGGGATAGAGTAATAATGGATTTCGTTTTGGGTTTACCCTTATCTCCGAAAAAGAAAGATGCGATCTGGGTTGTTGTTGATAGATTGACGAAATCAGTTCAATTCATTTCGGTATGTACGGATTACTCACTTGATAAATTGGCTGAGTTGTATATCTCAGAGGTTGTTCGATTGCACGGTGTGCCACTATCTATTATTCCCGATAGAGATCCGAGATTCTGTAATAGCCCGGTTTAGACCCTAATCGAAATAGTGGTTTCGGGACCACAAATCCAAAGTCAGAAAAAAATTTTAATATTATTTTTCATGTTTATAATACGTGATTGAGCATGTGTGAAAATTTTATCGTTTGTGTGTCGAATTATGAAAAAAGACTTAATCGCATAAAATGTAAAAGCTGTGTGCTGATTGTTAAAGTGCTAATTTGTCATGACTTCTTAAATTAAAGGTCGTTATGTTGTTAATAAACCATTTGGTAGTAAATGGATGATAATGGCATGGCATTGGTTGTTATTATTAATATTCATTATGGGCAAAATGGTAAATGGTGCATTAATGTTAATATAATTAAAGTAAAACAAAAAGATGGCTGTTTATAATCTTCTTTGGCCAAAAGTCACAAGAAAAGAAAAGAAAATAAGCTTGTTAGGGTTCGGCACACATCTTGGGTAATTAAGGTATGTTTTGAGTTTGGTTTTTAGTGATTTCTACGTTTTTGTGATCGTTGCTTCGTGTTCTTTCAAACCCATGCTTTAATTTTAGAATTTGATGAAGATTTTGAGATGTTCCATTAATGAATATGTGAAATTTGTGCTGTTAGTTAGTGGAATATGAAAGCTTAGTGTTGGTATAACATAGTTTGTATTTGGATTTTTGATGAAATTGAGTAATTTGGACTAAATTGTGAAAATAATATTTTGAGGGACTAAAATATGAAATAAATGAAATATATGGGCTTGTATTAGCATGAGGAAAATTCGGCTAGGCATAAGTGAAGAGAAATTTTGTGTATTTTGTGATTTTGTGAAATAGGGACTAAAGTGTCGAAATATGAAAATGTGAGGGCTATTTTGTAAAATGCCCTAAATATGTGTGTTTGGATTAAATTGAATGAATTGGTGATTTAATGAGCTAAATTTGAATATATATAGACCAAGAAAGGAGAGATTCAGATTGAGGTCGAGGCAAAGACAAAGTACTCAATCAATCGTCTAGTTTTGATATTTTGACGTCTGAGGTAAGTTCGGATATAATACGTGTTGTTAAATTATGTTTTAGAATTATGAAATGAATATATATGTGATTATGAGATTAGAAATGCTATGTGCGGAATTGAATTAGATGGCGCTAAGTGTGCGAAATTGAAATCGAGACAGAGATGAATAGCACTGTGTGTGCGAAGTTATGGAAGCTTCGGCTTTATTGATTGGCACTATGTGTGCGATATCGAGATGAATTCAGTTTAAAGTAAGGCACTAAGTGTGCAATGATATTTATGCTTCAGTTACGAAATTGGCACTAAATGTGCAGTTAAATCGAATGATTAACAAAGGTTGAACGAGATGTAATATCGAGCAATTGAGTAGCATGAATGGTGATAACTATGTGTTGGCTAAGGTATGTATTGAACCTTTGTGGTTGATGAAGTTATAAAAGGATTTATGAATGATTGAGTGAGTATATTAGCTGTGGATGATATGGTGTGTATATTTGTGAGTTGTCCTATGTGATGGATTAACTTTGTATATTGTATTTGATTTATTGACTTGAATGTATTATATTACGAACTTACTAAGCTTTGAAAGCTTACTGTGTGAATTATTTCTCTGTTTTACAGTGTCAGTAAAGCTAGCTCGGATCTGGGGATCGTCAGCAACTCAATCACACTATCAGCTATCTATTTCGGTACTTTTGAAAGATGTACATATTTGGTATATGGCATGTATAGGCTAGTAAATATGGTGCATTTTGAGGTGTTGGACCTTGCCATGTGACATGGCTTAGATGTTAGATGATTTTGGTTATTATGTGTGACCTATGTAAATGATGGTTAGGCGTGTTACAGATTCACTTCGCAATTTTGGAAGAAATTGCAAGAAGCTTTAGGTACAAAGCTGTATTTTAGCACTGCATTTCACTCGTAAATGGATGGTCAATCCGAACGAGTTATTCAGGTACTTGAGGATATGTTGCGATGTTGCATTCTTGAGTTTGAAGGTAACTGGGAGAAATATCTACCGCTGATTGAATTTGCTTACAATAATAGCTTCCAATCAAGTATAAAGATGGCACCGTACGAAGCTCTATACGGTCGTAAATGTCAAACGCAGTTGTACTGGGCTAAGCTCAACGAAATAAGATTCACGGGGTTAATTTGATCAGAGAAACAGAAGAAAAAGTGAAAGTATTTCGCGATAGTTTGAAAGCAACTTCGGATCGACAAAAATCGTACGCATATTTGAAACGAAAAGATATTGAGTTTCAGAACGAGGATAAAGTGTTTTTGAAAGTGTCGCCGTGGAAAAAGATATTGCGGTTTGGTCGAAAAGGGAAATTGTGTCTGCGATTCAACGAACCGTATGAGATTACTGAACGAGTTGGGCCAGTGGCATATTGACTATCTTTATCGTCTAAGTTAGAAAAGATACATAATGTGTTTCACGTATTGGTGCTACG
Source organism: Gossypium australe (assembly GCA_005393395.2). Classification (NCBI taxonomy): domain Eukaryota; kingdom Viridiplantae; phylum Streptophyta; class Magnoliopsida; order Malvales; family Malvaceae; genus Gossypium; species Gossypium australe. The sequence goes on along the minus strand of CM016615.1, from coordinate 33,244,187 downwards.
AAGATTTCGATCAGACCCTTCGTATATTAATTCCCCGACAGAAGTTGAGATACACTCAGATTTATCATACAGTGATGAACTGATTAAAATTTTAGCTCACGAGATCAAAGAGCTGAGAAATAAGAGAATCGCATTAGTGAAAGTATTATGGCATCGGCACGGGGTTGAAGAAGTTACATGGGAACCCGAGGATGCTATGAGAAAACAATACCCAAACCTATTCATTGGTAAGAGTTTCGGGGACGAAAATCCCTAAGGGGGGAGAATTGTAACAGCCCAGTTTTAGCTAAATTGGAATAGTGGTATCGAGAACCACAAATCCAATGTCAAAAAATTATTTTAATATTATTTTCGATATTTACAGCATGTTATTTGATATGTGTGAAAATTTCGTGAGCTAGTTTTATCGTTTGGATGGTTAATTAAATAAAAAAGACTAAATCGCGTAAGGTGTAAAACTTGTGTTCTATTAGCTAAAAGTGTCTAATAGCTATAGAACCTTAAAGTTAAGGTCCTTATGTTATAAATAGACCATTATAAGGGTGAGTGGAGAAAGATGGACATGATTAAATGAATTTTAATGGTTTTTATTAAATGTTAATACGGTAATTTGTTTATTTTAGGTATAATAATAAAAAAAACATAACTTTAAAGCTTCCATCTTCATCTAGCCAATTTTGAAGAAGAAAAAGACACCATTCTTGTGTTTGAAGGTTCGTCCATGGTACTTTGAGAATGTAAGTCCATTTTTGTTCAGTTTTTTATGATTTCTATGTTTTTGTAATCGTTGCAACTCAATCTAGCTAGCCCGTACCTTAGATTTCAAAACTGTTAAAGATTTAACATGTTGCCATTATTGAATGTTTAAGTAATTTGATGATTGATGATAGATTTGGAAGGTTTAATGTTAGATTAATAGTTTTTGTAAAGTGATTTTTGACAAAAATGTCAAAAAGGGATTTATTTGTGAAAATGTGAAATTATATGGTTAAAAGTGAGAATAAATTGAAAATGTGGGCTGCTAGTAGTATATATGAAATTTAGCTAAGCATGGGCTTGTACTAAATTGCATGAATTTTCAATTTTATATGATATGGACTAAATTGTGAAATTGTGAAAGTTTAGGGGGCTAATGTGTAAAAATGCCCAAATGTGTATTTTTGGATTAATTGACTGAGTAGATTAATAAATAAGTTAATTTTTAATTCATATAGATCAAGAAAGAAAGAATTCAGATTTAGATCAGGGGAAAAGCAAGATTATCGAGTAGTCGACCCGATTCATCAATTCTGAATACGAGGTAAGTTTGTATGTAACGAGCTCTATTATAATTGTATTTAAATGCTTTGATTATGCATAAGTTGTAAATACTAGACTACAGACTTGTTCGACCATGATTTGACAACGATTTGACAGTAATTCAAAATGATTCTACTATGATTTTGTATTGGAAAATCCCTGTTGAACCTTAGGAATAGTCTAGGATATTAATGACATGTCATTAGGGTATTAAGTTGGCTTCGGACCATGATATTGGCACTTTGAGTGCGAGTTATGCCTTGATTTGGCTTCGGGCCATCGTATAGGCACTTTGGGGGAGTTACCTTGATTTGGCTACGGGCCATGGTATAGGTACTTATCGATTGAGATTCCTGAGTATCCAACTTCTATTCCGAATAGTTCAACGGGAAAATGAAAGATGTGAATCAGAATGAGATTGATACGAGTTGGTATAGGTATGTGAGTAATGTTTATAAACATTGAATCTATGAAATGGATGAATTCTTGATAAGCTAGTGAATGAATGATCAAATGACTTGAGATTTAATGTATTTGTGTTATCTTGTATTTATATTGTTTGAATTGGGAATGAATGGTGAAGTTGCTCATTACATTAATACAAACTTACTAAGCTATGAAGCTTATTTTGTGTTATTTTCCTATGTTTTATAGAGAATCAAGGCTAGCTCTGATCCGGGAGTCGTCGAGAACATCATCGCACTATCAAATATCTAAGTTGGTACTTTTGAGTTACACATATAGAATATGGCATGTATAGGCTAGATGTGATATTTGGTTGTGATTATAGCCATGAGAGTTGGCTTGGAAATGATGTTAATATTAATGTGTGTTTGGCCATTTGAAATGGCTTATAAATGTATATGTTTTGGTATGTTTTGGTATGATGTGATTATGGTTTTATAGTTGTTCATATGGTTAATTGATTTGTGGGTATAAAAGCTTTAAAAATGCTTTGATGAAGTATGATTTTAGAAATTGAGTTGACAAGTATTTGATTAGGTAAATGGCATTGAATTGAGCATTGAATTTGGTTGAAATGGATATGGTATGATTGTGTATAGGTTGATGACTTTTGGCTGCATATTTGTGTATTGAAATGGTACCAATTGAGCTTATATAGGTATGTGCAAAAAGGGTGGTGAATTCGCCTTGCAAATGGCCTATTTTTGTCCACACGGGCAGAGACACGGGCGTGTGTCTCAGCTGTGTGTGACACACGATCATGTTACATGGCCGTGTGTCCCCTGATATTGATATTAAATTCAAGCCAGTATGTCCATACGGTCTCACACACGGGCGTGTGACTGGCCGTGTGGTAAAAGTCAGTATACCCCCTAAATGGCACACGATCTAGTATACGGACGCGTGACTTGGCCGTGTTGTATAAGTTAGTATACCTTACAAGTTTGGCACGGCCTGGCACACGGGTGTGTGTGGCCACTTTAAAGGTACACGAGCTAGACACACGGGCGTGTGGTCGGCCGTGTGACCCAAGTTATTATGTATGGCTTGTTTTCACAAGGGCGTGTTTGGGGCCGTGTGAGGCACACGGCTTGTTCACACGGGTGTGTGACCTCTGGATGGAAAAAAAATTTCTAGGTTTTCCAAAACTTTTGTATGTTATCGATTTAGTCTCTGTAACATCCCAAAATTGGGCCTAGGAGAATTGAGCCCAATGGGCCTTAGGCGTAGTAGCGTTTAAATTTTTGGAGAATAAGAGATCGGCTTAAATGCAAGTTAGACCTATTGGATAAGTGATTTTGGAAGGTTAGAGGGCTTCTATGAAGTCCCGGGATCAAATATTGGCTTTGGGGAAATTTTGGTTTTAGGTGAAAAAACCCTGGAAGTTGGCAGATAGGCCTTAAGAATAAAATATGGAGGAAAATGACACAAGTGGAGTGTGTGGTGTAGTGGCAAAGTAACGCCACAAGGAAGGAAGGAAGTCCAAGGTTCAAGTCTTGGCCTTTGCATTTTGGTTTCTTTTTGCTTGGATCTTAGAATTTGGGTCATAGTTTATATTTAGTTGCGCATGGTTTAAGACACAAGAGGAGCTTGTGGCCAAGTGGTTAGCGGCATGGATTATGTTGCAAGGGAGCCTGGGTTCGAATCTCATGAGAAGCAAGGGAGTATTTATTTTGCGGATTGGACGGCAAGAGTTTCAGTTGAATTTAAACTCTACTGACGAAGGGATCCCACATCGAAAAGACATAAAGAATGAAGGGTGAAGAGCTAGCTATATAAGGAGCATCCTAGGAGGAGAGTAAACACATCTTGGACGGCGTTTGGGCACAAGAGTGATCGGAGCGCGGATTAGCCCCAGAGTCCTATCAGGTGTGTAACTCTCTCTACTCTAGTTGTAGAGCGGCAAAATGCCGAAATGCCGGTTACACGGCATTAGTAGCCACACGAGCGTGCGAGCGCACGTGTGGGGCTTCGACGCGATAGTTGAGGCCATCAGTAGTATTCTCGTGGGTTGGGGCTGCTTGGGCCTCGATGGGCCGAAGTGGGCCCAATGGGCCCGTGGGCCCATATGAGTAAATTGTATGATTGGTTAGTATTAGACTAGGTGGAACTTATATACGTGGCTAGATTTGTGCTAGGTGGGCCACACGAGCATGTGGGCCCGGATGGGCCAAAATCGAGTTTTAGGCCCAATCGTCCGGTACGACCGGAAATAGTAGCTGAGTCGCTAGTGGCGACATTAGGCCTTCGAAAAGGCCATTACAGTTGTAAATTACGAAAATACCCTTGGTGGGTAAATTACGAAAATGCCCTTGGTAGGTAAAATTACGGTTATACCCTTAGAGGTTGATTAGAATGATTATGTTGTTTAGTTTTGGCCGATTGTAGGGAAGGCAGAACCTTTTTAGGAGGCGTATGTCAGCATTTGTAGTAGTGATCTACCGAGATTTGGAGACTTGAGACTTTTAGGAGCCACGTGTGATTTCGGGGTTTAGTCAACTGTGCTAATCAGGTGCGTAATTATCGCACTGTTTCTCCTGTTATTTGTGTATTGATGTATATACTTGTGTATGATGTGTGGTAGCTGACAATAAAGGCTAAAGTGGTGGATACCCATGTTTGGGGTAATCGGTTAACAGGTTAGTAAATTGTGATATTAAATTATTTATGGTGCCTGTTTGATATGGTAATGAGCATGTGATTATACTCACTCTATATGTTGATTTGACATGATACATTAACATATGTGCATGGGGATTGGTTTTGATCAAGGAAGGACGGGGTGTACATATTATGTACGTGGTCTAATGTTAGCCTCGTGCTACATTAGCGCTTGATGATTAGCTGTGTGCTTCATCAAGGGAGATGTTGGCTAGGTGCCCATCTCGGCGGTTGATAGCTGAGTGCATCACCGTGGACGGATTACTGTTGGGATCACTTACATGATCGGTGGCTCTGCCACGGCTTTGAGCAGCAAGTCTGCCAAGGTAGGATTTGAGGATCACGATGTGATCGGTGGCTCAGCCACGGCCTTGTGCAGCAGGTCTGCGGAGGTAGGATATGTGGGATCACTCGGTTGTGATCGGTGGATTAGCCACGGCCTTAGGCAGGGAGTCTGCTAAGGTTGGTGTAACGGATGGACTTAGGATTGGGCTGGGATACATTTTGCATATCTATTGGTATGGACTGTGTGGGTATGGGTTAAGCCCATACGTGTGGAAACATGTGTAATGATTATGCACTGAGTCTGTGGACTCACCCAAATTTTCTCAACCATTTCAGGTCATTCATGAGCTTGGACCGGGTTGGAGTGGATACAAGGTGGCCATGCAAAAGAAGAGATTTTGATTATTTTATGCATTTTTGAAATTAAGTATTTTGTTTAAATATTGGGTTGTAATAAGGGCCTTGATGTTATTTTTGGTATTATTTTATTATGGGCTTGATTTAATTAAATTACTATGTGAAGATGATTTTATTTTTAGCCACCTATTTACTCAAAACATATACATTAAAGTTTTAATTTGGACATTTTATAATAACAAAGTTTAAGTATAATTTTAAATGGACATGGTTTTCAAAAGTTAACAAATTTACATGTTTTATTCTAAAGTCAAAAAGATTTTCAACCGTTCTTCCGCAGTAACATACCAGATCCGGTCAGGGCTTGTGGGCCGGGTTTGGGGGTGCTACAGTCTCGAACCATTTCTAAAGCATGACCAAGGCCTTTTAGGCCCTAATAAGGGACTAATAAGGGACAATGTGATTGTGTTGAATGGTATTTGAGTATGAATGCATAAATGTATGAGTTGCGTATGCTTTATGATGTATATTGATCGGTAATGCCTCGTAACCCTACTCTGGCGACGGATACGGGTTAGGGGTGTTACAAGGTAATATTTATACTTCTTGCAGTTTGATTTGAAGTGCCCTTTTCTGTTGAATAAGAAACATTTGATCTTTTTAGGATGCTTCAATGCCTTAGTCTTCTTTCTATCCACATGAGGTTGAACCAAAGACTTAGTCGGTTTCTTCTTTCCCTTAGCTTTTTACTTTCCTTCAGAGGATGAGGGCCCTATAACTAAGTTTGCCTCAAATCTTACCTAAACCTGCTTCCCAATAGTGAACATCAACTCATAGGATTGTAATTCCTTCATGGTTTGAGTAAAGTTATGTGTCTTTTTCCCCATGTTGTAAATAGCCCTAAAGCCAATGAACTCCTTGGTCAAGGATTTGATCACCATTCCAATCTTAGTGTTCACTTCAAGTTCAACTGCATTGTTCATTTCCCACAAATTGACATGGAAAATTAGGCTTTTTCGACTCACTTAAGGAGATTTTTCTTGAGTAAAATAGAGTTTTTACCATAATTTTTCGTTATTTTTTGTTATTGTAATATTTTTGGATAATAAGTGAAAATGTATCAATTTTTTTTAAACCCAAATTGGTTGCTAGTGCCATTTAGAGGCCTAACATGTGTTTGAGTGTTGTATGAGCATGTTGGAGTTCGAAAATGAGTGAGAACGGCACTAAGGGCAAGGGTATCGCACTATCCAACCCTTGTGATCACAATACCCCTGACAGTATAGAAGACCAAGGACTACCTATAGTGGTATCGCGACATACCCTTGGGTATCGCCATATCCACCTCCCAAGAAATACCTCAAGTTTCAACATTGCTCGAGATATTGCAATATCCTCTTCTAAGTACCGCGATATCACCTTCATCAAAGGGAAAAACTTTGACAAAAAGGGCAACATTTGTCTACCCAGCCCACCAATCACACGAGACCCATGTAGAGACATTTTTGGCATTGAAAAGTAGTCAGAATACACTTCAAAATAGCCAAAAATTGCTAAGGAGGAGATAACCACACATTAGCTTAGGTTAGGTTTAGTTTTCTCTACACTTCTTCTATGGTTTTTATTTTTCTCTTCTTTTACTTTAGATTAGAGTTTATTTTTCTTCATTTAACTCTTGTTCTTGTTGATCTTTATTTTAGTTAAGTTACTTAACATTGTAGCTAAGGTTTATTTACATTTCAAGTCTCTGTACTTCTAGTTCAAGACTCTCTATGCCTTAGTTTAATGTATTTTAGTTTATTTTACTTTAAATTTGTCAATTTTTGTTCCTTTTATGTTTATTGCTTTAGATTTCTCTATTAAATGTTTTTAGTTTCATGCTATTTAAGTTTCTCAACCTTTACCTTTATGGTTCTTTTGTTTTCCATTACTATGCTTATTTTCTCCACTTTGAGCATGTGTAGCTAAACATTTAAGGAAGTTCTTTGATGGAAATATTGTGTAACACCCCTTACCCGTATTCAACGCTGAAACAGGGTACGAGGCATTACCGGACTCACCAGAAAAGCATTTACACAATTTCGAATCATAAATTTTCGTCCAAATTAAAACCATTCATATACGATCATAAAGTCCCTAGTACGAGCCTACGAGGCCCAAAACATGCATTGGAAGTGGTTTGGGACTAAACCGAGAACTCATGAAACTTTTACAAAACCTAGAAAAATTTTTGCTAACCGCAGGGCTCACACGCCCATGTAACCTTGGGACACACCCATGCTTTAGACCGTGTTCGATTTAAGGTGCTCTCTGACTTGTGCCACACGGTCGTGCCACGCACCTGTGTGCTAGGCCGTGTAGCACACACGGCTGAGACACATGCCCATGTCTCTGCCCATGTGCTCAATCTTGGACATTCTATTTATCAAAATTAAGGTGCAAGGGACACATGGCCGGAACACATGCCCGTGGGGCAGACCGTTTGTCACACACAGCCTAGTCACACGCCTCTATGTCTACCCATGTGGACAAAATAAAGGCTATTTACCAAGCCATTTGCCACCCTTATTCACACATACACTTCACCAATTGAAAGGCACAAAACATAACATACTTAAGCAACCAAAACATCCACAATTATGACCAACACATGCCAATACAATATCAACATCTATCATACTCACAACATTTATTAAGCCACATTTGACTACTTTTAAGATACATAAATGCACACCACTTTAACATCTCATAATGGACCATATTGCCAAACATTTCACATTCACATCATAAATCACATTTCTATCATTCACCAAGCATACCATGACCATATCACCAAAGACATTGGCACATATATAATTATACTTAGGCTTACAACCATGTTAGCCCAAAATAAGCCAATTTACATGGCCACATATCAAAATAAGCCTTTGACATTTACAAGCTAATATATTGGCTAAAATCATGATGACACATATATCAAAAATGACTAAGTCCCTATACATGCCATACTTTCAAAATACTAATATCGTCAATACCCAAAACAAGAGGGTTTGATAGTGCGATCCGAATCTTCGACGATCTCCGATCCCGAGCTGGCTTGGTAACACTATAAGGGAAAGAAAACGGGTAAGCTATATAACTTAGTAAGTTCATATGCAAATAATACAAAACACTATTCATACATTTGACATATAAATAACTTAACATATATTAACATAAATGTCATTAAAACTTCATAAACACAACTTACTCAATCACATTATTACCAATAGCTCATTATATGAATAACATAACATATATCAACATAAATGTCATTAAACTTCATGAGCATAACTTACTCAATCACATTCCTACCATTAGTTCATCATATATCGAATCCATATCCTTTGAGTTTTTCGTATATACATGTACCAACTAGTAACATAATCAGACACTTTCTCATCGTTGACATGCCCGTTGAACCACTTGGAATACTATCGGATACATGGAAAGATTTTCACATAACTACCACATATGTAGCCAATGCTACCACAAATCTCAGAACACATATAGGCTCGCTCTCAAGCTATCCTCGGGCCTACTCACACAAGTTGTAAGTCAAGACGTAGCTACTCGGTGCTGCTCACACAAGCTGTCAAGTATCCGTAACATATGTCGATATACTCAGCCACCGATAGGACGTACTAGACCAGCACCCAGGACACATGAATCACATAATCACATGGGTTCCTAGTGACATGTCACTTGTATCCTAATCTATTCCTAAGGTTCAACCGAGATTTTCTCGTTTGTCGAAACTTCGTCAATTACATCCATAGAGTCAATCATACATTTTATGCATCATCAAAACATTATAAATATAATTATGATGTTGCATTATTAACATACAAACTTACCTCGATACAAAAATAGCGGAAATGGACCTAATCGTCAAACACTTTGGTTTTCCCCCGATCTAGACTCGGACTTCGTTTTTCTTGATCTATAATACCAAATTCATCTCATTTAATCATCACATTATTCATTTCAGCCCAAAAGTCACATTATGGAAAAATTACATTTTTTCCCCTAAACTTTTGACATTTTACATTTTAGTCCCTAGGCTCGTAAAAAGATTTTCATTCAATTTCATCACACCCAAGCCTAGTCGAAACTATTCTCATACTCATAACCACCCACATTTTCCATTTATTCACATTTTTCTCATTTATAGACTTTTATAAGTAAGTCCTTTTTTACATTTTTGCCAAAAATCACTTAACACAAGTCGTTTAACAAACAAAAAACATGCATTTTCTACCATCAAACATCAAAATACATACATGTTCAACATGGGTCAAACCCTAGACCTTGACCATATCTTAAATTAGTGGTAGAAATGGATAGATCGAGTTACAACAACTTAAAAAATGTAAAGAGCATTAAAAACGGGGTAAGAACAGACTTACAATCGAGCTTGAAAGCTTGGTAAACCCTAGCTATGGTTCTTTTCAAATTTTCTGCCAAAGGAGGAAGAAGATGGCCAAAATTTGATTTTTATTTTACTTATTAATTCATTTAATAACTAGTTTACCAAAATGCCCTTAATGCAAAACTTTGGAAATTTACCTAACCATGTCCACTTTTGTCCATTATGAAGTATAATGGTCTAATTACCATTTAAGGACCTATAATTTGAATCTCATAGCATTTAAACACCTCTCGCTTCTAGAAGACACATTTTGCATTTATTACAATTTAGTCCTTCTAGCTAAATTGAGTGCTCAAACGTCGAAATTTCTGACCAAAAATTTCACAAAATTATTCCATAAAATTATAGACCATAAAATAATAATAAAAATAAATTTTTCTTTGTCGGATTTGTGGTCTCAAAACTATTATTCCGACTAGACCCAAAATCGGGCTGTTACATGTGGAGAAACTAAACTTTTTGGAAAAAGGACTAAATCGTAACAAATTTGACTAATTTGAATAGAACTAAGAACTTAGGTAGTGACGCCCCTAAGGGAATATTAAGATAAAAGGAGACCGAAAGGAAATCTTGTCACGCACCTGTTTATTAGTCCCAAATTAACCAATGATGTCGGAAGATAAGCCGAACCTAATTCCCTAAGTCGCTAAAATTGAGATCAGAAGATAAAATGAAAAATGGAGTCACTTAGTAATTTAATCGATTTATGTCCCGAGTTTACATTTGGTAAACCACATCAAAGTCAACCAATCCCTATTAGTTATTTGTTGGATAGTCCCTTTAGTTTACTTTTCTTGCAATTTAGTCCTTAGGGTAGAATATTTAATTTTCTAGCAAAAATTATCTTTTATGGACAATCGAACTATAAAATCATATTAGTAGCCACTTAGACTTTATTGTGTATGCTAGTTATTACTCAATCACCTCTTCCTTTGGGCTCAATCCTTGGAACACTTCGGTATTTCATTGTAACACTATAAATATTACAACTGACTTGTTCACTCGCAATAAAATCGAGGTTTAAAAATTATTATATAAATTCATTGTTTTAATGCGCACACACACACCCAGTAAAGTTGTTGGCACTGTTTCCAGGGAAAATTGTGTAAGAGTGAGTAATTTTAAATGTACACTTTAAAATAGAGATATGTAGCCAAAATAGGATTTATATATACGACTTTATTTTTAGTTGTTTTTATTTTATTTTTAGATTTAATTAATTTTCTTCAATCTTTCATGCTTGTAGGAACATTGTATGAGTCGAACCAGTAACTATGTCTTACCATTTGAGTCGGAACCAGAACATATAATCACACACGCAAGAAAAGCGCAACATCTGAGAGACATTTCATTTCTACCGAGAGAGTAACCCATTAAAAATCCAAAAGAAGAAATTCAACAACTATCACAACCACCCATGGAGCAAAGAACTTTGCTCGACTATGAAATACCGAACTTAAATGTTGTTTGAGGTAGCATTAATCACCGGGCGATTAATGCTAACAACTTTGAAAGTAAACCGGCACTGATCCAAGTGATACAATCAAACTTTCAATTTTAAAGGTCAATGAATGAGGATCCAAATCAACACCTTAAGTAGTTTCTAACCATTTGTAATACCTTCAAGTATAACGGGATATACAATGGCGTTTTTTAGATTCAATTATTCCTTTTTTCTTTGGCTAACAATGCTTTTATGTGGTTAGATTTGTAGCCAGTAGATTCAATCAACACTTGGGATGAGCTAGCGAGCAAATTTTTGGAAAAATATTTTCTACGAAGCAATACCATGAAACTTCAGATGGACATTACAATTTTTTGACAATTGGAAGGAGAGTCATTATACGAGTCTTGGGAGCGCTTCAAATTGGTGTTGCACAAGTGTTCGTACCATGGTTTACAAGATTGACTGCAACTTCAGTAGCAACCCATTTTTAGTGAAACCAGAACAGTGATTTTGGGACCACAAATTTGATGAGTAAATCATTATTTTATTATTATTTTCATGATTATGGAATGTTAGTAAGGTTGTATTATAATTTTGTTAAGAAATTTTGACTTTTGCATGCTTAATTAAGTGAGAAGAACTAAATTGTAAAAAATTAAAAGTAGAGTTTTATATGTTAAAAGGGCCAAATGGCTATGAAACTAAAAGGAGAGTTGATTTAAATGGTAATTAGACCATTCAATTAGTTAGTGGACTTTTATGGACACAAATAGTGATTCTTAAGTTAAAAGTTAAGGATAAAATAGTAAATTAATAAATAAACTTAAAATTAAAGTAAAGGAAAGATGTATCATCTTATTCATGTTATTTTTCCATCAAAATTTTGAATGGGAAGAATCCATTTTGGGGTTTGAGCATACAATTGGTTATCTCCCTTGCTTGTAAGTGATTTTTTATCTCATTTTTAATGATTTCTATGTTTTTGAAGTTGTTGAAGCTTAACCTAGCTAGCCTGGGTATCAATTTGTAAAACTGTTAAAGATTTAGGGTTTTGCCATAAATTTTATTGCATGGTTCTTGATACTTAATGATAGATTTTGAGTCCTTGTTGATAAATAAACAAGTTTTGTAAAGTGATTTTTGATGAAAATGACATTTAGGGACTTGTTTGTAAAATTAGTAAAAGTTCAAGTTAAATCTATGAAATGTTGGTTTCTATGAGTTGATATAGGTCCCTAGAGAAATCGACTAGCTTGAGAAAAGGATGAAAATGCTTAGATTTCAATTTATGAGCTTAAGGAAAATTATGAAAGGATAAAATGTTAGGGGCAAAATAGTAATTTTGCAAAAATATGAAATATGGACTGAATTAAATAATAGAGATATTAAATGGATTCAATTTGTCTATTTAGATTAAGATAGACCGCGTACAAATTTAGATCAAGGAAAAGCTAAAGTGTAACACCCCTAATCCGTGTCCGTCGCCGGCTTAGGGTTAAGAGGTATTACCGATCAAACACAACAATTTAACTAACATTTCACAACTCAATAAACATTCATTATCGAATAACATTCATTAACATACACAATGTCCCTTAAATAGGTCTATAAGACCTTAAACATGCTTTAGATAAGGTTCGGGACTAAACCGATCACATTTGCAAACTTTAGGAATCACTTAAAATTTTCAAGCATTCAGGGATCACACGCCCGTAGGAATAGGCCATGTGCCTCACACGGCCACTAGACACGCCCATGTCACAGGCCGTGTGAAAATAGGGCAGACATTCTGATTTGTACCACATGAACGAGGACACGCCTGTGTGCCAGGCCGTGTGAAATCTAGAGGGGTTACTGACTTGGGTCACACGGCCAGCTACACCCCCATGTGCCAGCCCATGTGCCACACGGCTAGTAGACACGCCCATGTGTCTAGGCCGTGCCAAACCTGTAAGGTATACTGACTTAATTTGAATGGCTAGCCTAGGGGACACACGGCCGTGTACCAAAGCCTTGTGTCATACACGGTGAAGCCACACTCCTGTGTGCTCGGCCGTGTGGAGTGAAAATAGGCTTGGTTGAAGCCACATTTCTCACCCTTCTCAAGCATACCTAAAACACCACAATTCATGCCATTTCAATACATTAATAAACAACCAAACCATGATATTCCATGCACCAAACTTACAATACCAATTCTATCCATTTCATCATCTCAAATCAATACTATGTGTACATTCAAACACATACCAAACTAACATGATTCATTCCTCATTACTCACCTATTCAATCATATACCAAAGTACATATCATCCTATTTCAGTATGTATTTTTTTACTACCATCAATCACACTCAAAGCTTGACTCCAAAATCATCTATTAGCCATTCACTTATCAAGTCTAAAATCATGCTTTTCATAAATAAATACTCGTTATATACCAAATGACCAAATGATCAACTTGAATCATCACCAACCATACCAAATTATGTCACTACACAAGGCAAATTACACATCAAACATAAATCATTAATAAGCCATATAAAATGGCCAAATACATCACCAAAATCTTTATCAAAAAGACTCAAGCCTATACATGCCATATAACCAATATCACAAAGCTCATAAGTACCAAACCATAGCTAGATAGTGTGATGAAATCTCCTACGACTTCCAACCCGAGCAAGCCTCTAAAACTCTATAAACATAGAAATGAAAACAAAGTACGCTATAAAGCTTAGTAAGCTCGTATCTTAATAAACTTAACATAACAAATAATTGCAATTTAATGTCATAAGTATAATATGCTATCTCACATGCCAAAACATAATTTTTTCTCAAATTTATAACATGTTCTCATATCAAATTACCACCATTCAATAATATAATCACTTACATAGCTAACTTTAGCTTTCACAAGTTTAATCAATTCAATTCTCATATAACATTCAATTCATAACTTCATCTAGCCAAATGAGCACATTTTGAAAAATAACATATTTACACATATCTTTCTTGTATAAATCACATATCATCATTTATATTTATAGTCACCTTTCATTCAAAAGAATCATATAACTTCTTTCATACCTGAATCGGATAACTCATTCACATAGTCATTTGCTTCTCTACATTGCCCGTTGAACCGTTCGAAATTGATAAGGATACTCGGATAGCATGTAAAGCTCATACAATGCCATATCCCAGATATGGTCTTACATGTTATCACATATCGATGCCAATAGCCTAGCTATGGTCTTACACGATTCATATATCGATGCCAATGTCCCAGACATAGTCTTACATGAAATCACATAACGATGCCAATGTCCCAGACATGGTCTTACACGTAACCACTTATCGATGGTGATGTCCCAGACATGGTCTTACACGAAATTATATATCGATGCCATATCCCAGATATGGTCTTACACAAAGTCTCATATATCGATGCCATAGCCCAGCTATGGTCTTATACGAAATCATGTGCTGCCATGGTCCAACCATGGTCTTTTCCGTCGATTCGTCTTTCGTGTTCGATCCTGCATTTTTACTTATTTCAAACATTTAATTTATGTTCCACAATTAAATCAATTATATGAATATATTCATATTATCATTCATCAATTTCATAAATATACATTGAAGTTCGATTATATGAACTTACCTCGACCGCTAAAATGACGGAATGGATCGACTAGTCCAATACTTTGCTTTCTCCCCGTTCTAGATCCAAATCTCATTTTTCTCAATCTATATAATAACAAAATTTTCTTATTTAATCACTAATTCACTCAATTTAACATAATTTACACACTTTGGCAAAATTACACTTTTGCCCATAAAGTTTTACATTTTTCACAATTTAGTCCTTATCACATAAAATTGCAATTTCATGCAATTTAGTATAGCCCATGTATTGTTAAATTTCATACATGCCACAAACAGCCCATATTTTCAATCTATTCATACTTTTAACCACATAATTTCATAATTTCACAAATTAGTCCATAATTTGTATTTTTACTCAGAATCACTTTGTAACATTTGTAAAACTATCATCTAACTTCCATATTTCATCATCAATCATCAAAAAGCATGAATATTCATCAATGGAATCTCACAAAATCTTTAATAGTTTCTAAAATTAGTCCCTAGGCTAGCTAGACTAAGCTGAAACGATCTCAAAAACGTAAAAATTATTAAAAACGAATCAAAATCCATACCTAAATGAGCAAAACAATTTTAGCCGAACCTAGCTCATCCATGGCTACCATTCTTTTTAAATTTCGGTGGAAGGGATGATAAAAATAAGTATTTTGGCTTTTGTTTTATTAATATTAACCTTTATTAACTATTTACTTAATTATCCTTTAAAAATATTAGTAATTACACCAATTTCCACTCCACTATCATCCACTATCACATAAATGAGCTATTTGCCACATAAGGTGTAATATCCCGGGTTAGGGGCTATTTTGTTGTTGCATGTTATTGCATGTGTTTGGTGTGCTGTGTTGCTATTTCGGTGTTTTAGGGGCTTAATTGTAGGCTAGGAGTGTGCCTGAGTGAATGGGAAAATTTTGGTTTTTGGGTGTTAAGTCAGGGGAGCTGTTGGAGCTAGGGTATAAGGGTTTTCTTTGGTATTTTATTGCACAAGTGAAGAGCTGGCAGAGTGGCAAGGGAGGAGCTTGGTGTGGCGTCAACTTCAAGGAGCAGAGGTCTGGTGTTCGAGCTGCAGAGTTCCCTTTTTGGTCACTCATTTTGGACGGCATAGGAGGGAGAAGTTGGTTGGAGTTCAAATTCCCCTTGGACTTGGTCAAGTGATGAGGTGGTGGGAAGAGAGGAAAAAGGGGAGTGTGACTTGGTCCACTCATTTGAAATGAGTGGTGGTGAGTACTTGGGGGGATTTGGCCGAAATTTGGGGGAGTTGGAGGGGAGAAGTGACGGCATAGTGTGGGTGAGGGGAAGGCCGAATGTACCTTGGCACTTTGGTACATTTTCGGTCAAGTTTTTGGTAAGCAAAAATTCCCTTTTTGTTCACTTTGGAAACCGAAAGTCTAAGCATCTCTTTTGACTTATTTTCTTAGTATGTTCGGTCACTTTTTGAGTCAAGAGCAAAAGTTTAGTTAGCCGAAATTCCTTTGGTCTTCACTCATTATTTGGTTTTCTTTGCTTCCTAAAACCGTAAGTCAAAAGGTGTGCTTGCCGAATTTCTTTTGCACTTTGTCTTCTACATTTTGTGTTGTTAGCCGAATGCTCTTCTAGTTTCTTTCTTCTTTTCAGTTGTGTAAACCGAAAGTCATCTCTCAAAATACTTCCATCATTTCTTTTCTTCCCAAAATCTTAAGCCGAACCTCTCTTCTATTGTTGCCGATTTTTCTCTTTTTCTTAAACCATCTTGCCGAAATTCCATTTTCACTCTACTCTCATCTCATATTTGTTTTCTCTCTTCTCTCATTCAGAACCGATCACAGGTGTGTTAAACATCTAAAAGCAAATTCTTTTCTTTTTATTCGAGGTGCTGGCCGAATCTATTCTCCTCTGTTAGTTTTCTTTTTGGCCGAATATCTCCCCTTCTCCTAGTAGTTGTTGTGGCCGAATATCAGTAGAGGGTTGGGATCCTTGCTTCAATCGTGGGTGGTGGTAAGCTTTTGGCCGAATGGCCATTTCTTCTTTTTTCTGTTCTTGATCGTTTGGTTTGGTTAAGAGCCGAATGTGGCCTTGTGGTTGAGAGTTAACCTTTGGTATTGAAATCGATTGCATTATAGGTCATTTGGATTTTGGATACGATCAAGTGGAGCCTTCGTTCTCTGATCAGCCAAGTGGGGTAAGTATTGGTAAGGGCCGGTTCTATTAGTTGATTCCTTTACCTCATTAAGCCAAGATAATTAGGGATTAATGGTTCTTTTCTAGGTGGAGGCCGATTGTCAAAGAGAACCACTACTGGTTCGGGGTTTGGTTGGAAACCAAACCATTCGCAAGTGTAAGGTAATGGCTTAATGTTGATCCCTTGGTTAATGGTTGTTGGTCGAATGCTAGTGATGCCTAACCCCTAATGTTTGGCCGATTGTAGGAGTTAGTAATCGAGGGACTTAGATCATTTTCGTTGGGATTCTAGACTCGTATTTATCAGGTGTGTAACTAACACACTTCTGTTTAGTAATATGATTGATAACCTGTGTGATAATTAATGAAACAGTGATGATTGATAGGATACCCAAATGGGTATGATTCTAGACTCGGGTAAGTCAGTATTATTATTATGAGTTTAATGATGATCTATATGTTACCATGGCTGTGGATATATGTGACATGGGATATGAGATTAGACATATTAGCATGATATGCATGATTGTATGATATGCATGATTACATGAGTATGGTATGTTGATGGGTGATACGAGTGGAGGGAGCAGTGATATTTTGTGCTGACGAGCACCAGTGTTTTGGTAACACAACGTTGTGACTTTGGGTCACCAGAGGTTTGGCACCTCCAGAGGTTTGGTACCTCAGCGTCTCGTCCCTGTGGTTAACACCACCGTGGGTTGGCCCCACTTGTGAGATACGGGATTGACGCCAGTGATTTGGTATCACACGATGGGTTGGCCCCATCACCAGATTTGTGACTACGGTCACCAGTGCTTTGGTAGCACATTGTGTCTTTGGGACACCAGAGGTTTGGCACCTCATTGCGACTTGTCCCTGTGGTTTGACCACCGTGGGTTGGCCCCACTTGAGATATGGGATCGTCTGCTAGTGATTTGGTATCACACGATGGGTTGGCCCCATCATCATTGGATTTGTGACTTCGGTCACCAGTGCTTTGGTAGCACATTGTGTCTTTGGGACACCAGTGGTTTAGTACCACATTGACGGATATTGTGTCTTTGGGACACCAGTGTTTTGGTAACACATTGTGACTATATGTCACCAGTGGTTTGGCACCACCAGTGGTTTGGTACCACACGGGGTAGAAAAGGCGATATGGATGGTTAGGATCGGGTTACATTAATTATGTTGCTATGTATGATGTGTGTTAGCATGTTGTTTTATCGGGAGCGGGATTTACACACTGAGTCATTCGACTCACCCCCTCCTTTAACATTTCAGGTGACTTGTAGACGCGGACATGGAGCCGGGATGGACTCGGGGTGCACATGCCATGCTTTAATAAAAGTTTTGCTCGGACTATAGAAGTTGGGTACTTTAGCTTATTTACTTTCATTTGGGTTTTAAATTGGATTTGTAAAAGGCCTTTAATTTATGTTTTATGATGTTTGATGTTTTAATTAGATTTTAATATGCCTTAACAAAATAAGTTGGTATGAATTTTACTAAAACTTGGAAAGATAATAATTTCAAAATCATAACGCAATGTGTTTTTAAACCATACCATCGGGTATCACACTAAGTCTTTATGATAAACAAATACAAATGGTTTTCAATTCAAACTTGTAGTTCTCCTAAGTTTAAAAGTGTTTTATGTATCACTAAGAAACTAATGAGGTTTTAAATGGTATAAACTCGTTTTAACTACACATTCTGGCTAGGTTTTCAAAATATCCGGGTTTCAAATACACCATTTGATTTCAAACAAGTCTACTCAAATTTGTTTCAAGTACACTATGTTTTCACCCCGCCTTTAAATGAAAAATCTGATCTCTCAAAAACGTTTTCCCCGTAACATACCAGATTCGGACGTGGTGTCTTGTCCGGGTTTAGGGTGTTACAATTGTGGTATCAGAGCCAAGTTCAAAGGCTCGGCTGTGGGCCTGAGGCCCAAAATGTTTTCAAAAGTCTGTTTAAGTGTTTGTTTTGAAAGTATGGTTTGGAAGGCATGGCACCGAGTCTCCGGCACCAGTTCGCCCAGGTAAGTACCCCGTACTATTACTTGTGATTTGATTGGATATGATATGATTTGATGACTAGCAATAGTATACTACTTTAGAGATTGAAACTGATAGCATTTTGTGAACTTGCGAGAACAAATCCTCTTTAATATTCATAAGACTTGCTTAAAAACAGTGGAATAAGTATTGATGCATAAAATTCTTTAATCAGATACGTAGAAAGATTAGTCATGAGCACTCGAGGTGGACGTGGTCGTAATACTCGTGGTAGAGGTAGGGGTAGAATGACAGTTTCTGAGCCCGTAGGATCGGGTCAGGGTTCAGAAAATGAGGTACCGGTTCCGCCACCAGCTGGAGGTGGTGAGTTCCAAGATCAGACTGGAGACGACGCAGTGTCACAGTCGATGCTGCGAGTGTTAGAAAGAGTAGCTGGTGTAGGTGGTGGTGCAGGAGTTAGGAAATCTGTTCCTGAGCGACTCCGGGCTAATGGGGCCGAATTCTTCCGAGGTGTATCAGGTGTTGCTCCTAGCACTGCTGAATATTGGCTGGAGGCTACTGAGCGGATCATGGATGATCTGGACTTGACGGCTGAAGAGAAGCTGAAGGGCATCGTATCGCTTCTCCGGGATGAGTCATATCAGTGGTGGCTCACGGTTCGGGATAGTGTGGCCGCAGAGGATTTGACATGGGATTATTTCAGGGCTGCTTATCAAAAGAAGTACATCG
The DNA here is from genome assembly GCA_005393395.2 of Gossypium australe. Classification (NCBI taxonomy): domain Eukaryota; kingdom Viridiplantae; phylum Streptophyta; class Magnoliopsida; order Malvales; family Malvaceae; genus Gossypium; species Gossypium australe. The sequence continues at coordinate 33,224,624 of CM016615.1, read as the reverse complement.
GGGCTAGTTATATCGACTCCCAGAGAAAGGCATTCCTGTGGCTTGTTCAGGGGAGTAAATCTGTTTCTGAGTACGAGGCTGAGTTCCTGAAGCTGAGTAGGTATGCCAGGGGCATTGTAGCCACTGAGCATGAGAGGTGTGTTCGTTTCGAGGATGGTCTGCGAGACGAGTTGAGGCTGCTGATTGCTCCTCAGCAGGAGCGCGAGTTTGCTGTCTTAGTTGAGAAGGCTAAGGTAGCCGAGGGTGTTAAGGAGTCAGTGAGGCAGGGCATGGACAGGAGTAGGCTTAAGAGGAGTTTTGGGTCTTCTGGATCGTCGAGTAATCCGCAGAAGAGGGCTAGACCGAGTGGGCCGAATCAGTCTGCTAGGTTTGTTGCTGCTAGACAGGGACCGCCGCAGTGTAATCAGTGTGGGAAATCTCATTGGGGTGGTTGCTGGACTGGTGGAAAAGGTTGCTTCGAGTGTGGTTCTCTGGAGCATCGCATTAGGGACTGTCCGCGTAGGATGGCCAGGATTCAGTCTGAGAGTCAGGGCCGTAATCAGTTCAGAGGTAATGGACCGCCACCGCAGAGGGGCCGTGGTAATGGCAGAGGTGGTAATGGTTCTGGTTGGGGCCGTGGAGCACCGGGCAGAGGTGCAGGTAGTTCTGAGGCTAGGCAGCCTGGATTGGTATATGCTGCGAGGCGCCGAGAGGAGGGCGACGCACCGGACGTCATAACCGGTACGTTTTTGATTTTTGGTACTCCTTTTACTGCTTTAATTGATGTGGGTTCTACGCACTCTTATGTTGCCAGTAGTATAGTAGAGACAATGGGTTTAGACTCTGAGATATCTTCTAGGCAGATGACTGTGATTAGCCCTCTAGGTCACTCTGTAGTGGTAGATAAGCTGTTTAGAGAGGTACCCCTAGAACTCTAAGGGGTAGTGTTTGCTGCTGATCTGATGGAACTGCCGTTTGGGGAGTTCGATCTGATTCTTGGGATGGATTGGCTGGTTAAGTACCAGGCGAGGTTGGATTGCGCGGCCAAGCGCATGGTTCTTAAGACGGTTGGTGGTGATGAGGTGGCTATGATAGGTAATAGGAGAGATTACTTATCAAATGTGGTATCTGCTTTGAAAGCGGAGAAGATGGTCAGGAAGGGCTGCGAAGCGTATGTGGTTCATGTGTATGCCTTGGAGGCTAAAGAGTCTGCTGTTGAGAAGGTTCGTACTGTTAAGGAATTTGCTGATGTGTTTCCTGAGGAACTTCCGGGTTTGCCGCCAGATCGAGAGGTAGAGTTCGGGATTGATCTGTTACCTGGAACTGCGCCAGTGTCTATTGCTCCGTATAGGATGGCACCAAAGGAGTTGGTGGAGCTTAAGGCTCAGATCCAGGAGTTATTGGATAGAGGTTTCATCAGGCCAAGTGTTTCGCCATGGGGCGCGCCGGTACTCTTTGTTAAGAAGAAGGATGGCACAATGCGGATGTGTATAGACTACTGCCAGTTGAACAAGCTGACGATTAAAAACAAGTATCCGTTGCCACGGATAGATGACTTGTTTGATCAGCTGAAGGGTGCTGCGGTATTTTCGAAGATCGACTTGAGGTCTGGGTATCACCAGTTGAAGGTTAAGGAGGCGGATATCCATAAAACAGCGTTTCGGACTCGGTATGGGCACTACAAATTCCTGGTAATGCCATTCGGGTTGACTAACGCACCGGCAGCGTTTATGGATATGATGAATAGGGTGTTTTAGCAGTATCTGGATCGGTTTGTGGTGGTTTTCATAGACGACATCTTGGTGTACTCAAGGACAGAGGAAGAGCATGATGCGCATTTGAGGGTGGTGCTGCAGATTCTGAGGGAAAAGCAACTCTATGCTAAGTTTAGTAAGTGCGAGTTCTGGCTTAGAGAAGTGACGTTCTTGGGTCATGTAGTGTCGGCTGAGGGGATTCGAGTAGATCCTCTTAAGATTGAGGCAGTTTTGGATTGGAAGCCGCCTAGGTCAGTGGCGGAGATTCGTAGTTTTCTGGGTTTGGCCGGATACTACCGAAGGTTTGTTGAGGGTTTCTCGCTAATAGCAGCGCCGATGACCAAGTTGTTAAGGAAAGAGGTTCCGTTTGTATGGACTGAGAAACAGCAGGAAAGTTTCGATAAGTTAAAGAAGATCTTGACTGAGGCTCCGGTTTTAATTCAACCTGAGGCTGGTAAGGAATACACGGTCTACTGCGATGCATCACATACGGGTCTGGGTTGTGTGCTGATGCAAGAAGGTAAGGTTGTGGCTTACGCTTCTCGACAGCTGAGGCCACACGAGGTCAACTATCCGACGCACGATTTGGAGCTAGCGGCTGTAGTTTTCGCCTTAAAGATTTGGAGGCACTACTTGTATGGAGAGAGATCAATAGTCTACACCGATCATAAGAGTCTGAAGTATCTCCTGACTCAAAAGGATTTGAATTTGAGGCAGCGTAGATGGGTTGAGTTGCTGAAGGATTATGACTGTTCTATTGAGTATCATCCGGGCAAGGCTAACGTGGTGGCAGACGCGTTAAGCCGTAAGGTTGTTTCGGACTTAAGAGCTATGTTTGCCCATTTGAGCTTGTACGACGACGGAAGTATTTTGGCAGAGCTACAGGTTAAGCCTACTTGGGTTGAGCAGATCAGAGAGAAACAGTTGTTGGATGAGGTTCTGAGTGCGCGAAGGTTGCAGGTACAGATGGTGGTTTGGAGGGTTACAGCTTGTCTAGTGATGAGGTTCTGTGTTTTCAAGGTAAGGCTTGTATGCTTAAAGATGCTGAGCTGAGGCAGAAGATTCTTCAGGATGCACATAGCAGTCCTCATGCTATGCATCCTGGAGGTAGCAAGATGTATAAGGATCTCAGGGAGCAGTTTTGGTGGCCTGGTTTGAAGAAAGAGGTGACAGAGTTTGTTGGGAGGTGTCTGACTTGTCAGCAGGTCAAGGCTGAGCATCAGTTGCCGTCGGGTTTGCTTCAGCCTGTGAAGATTCCTCAGTGGAAGTGGGAAAGGATAACCATGGATTTTGTCAGTGGGTTACCGCTTACGCTAAGCAAGAAGGATTTAGTTTGGGTAGTGGTGGATCGTCTAACTAAATCAGCTCACTTTATCCCGGTGAGGGTTGACTTCTCACTGCAGAAGCTAGCGACGCTGTATGTGACAGAGATAGTGAGGTTGCACGGTGTGCCAGTGTCGATAATCTCGGATAGGGATCCCAGGTTCACGTCAAGGTTCTGGAAAGCATTGCATCAAGCATTGGGTACTCGTTTGGATTTCAGCACGGCTTTTCACCCGCAGTCTGACGGGCAATCAGAAAGGGTTATTCAGATCTTAGAAGATATGCTGAGAGGTTGTGTCCTGGATTTCAGAGGTAGTTGGGAGGAGTTTCTACCATTAGCTGAGTTTGCCTACAACAACAGTTACCAAGCGAGCATCAAGATAGCACCGTACGAGGCGTTGTATGGTAGGAAGTGTCGCTCACCTACGTGTTGGACGGAGTTGGGGGAACGTCAGTTGTTGGGACCCGAGTTGGTTGCTGAGACAGAAGACAAGGTTAAGTTGATTCAGTCTCGCTTGAAGGAAGCTTCGGACTCAAAGTACATATCATCCTATTTCAGTATGTATTTTTTTACTACCATCAATCACACTCAAAGCTTGACTCCAAAATCATCTATTAGCCATTCACTTATCAAGTCTAAAATCATGCTTTTCATAAATAAATACTCGTTATATACCAAATGACCAAATGATCAACTTGAATCATCACCAACCATACCAAATTATGTCACTACACAAGGCAAATTACACATCAAACATAAATCATTAATAAGCCATATAAAATGGCCAAATACATCACCAAAATCTTTATCAGAAAGACTCAAGCCTATACATGCCATATAACCAATATCACAAAGCTCATAAGTAATAATATTTCGGTACCAAAAGAAAGAAAAGCTTGAGAGGAAAAGAAGAAAAAGAGAATACCAATATGGTCAAAGATGATAGCCAAAACAAAACATAATTTTTACCTAATGCCCATGACAAATTCGGCTAAGGAGAAAGATTTTGGAGAAAAGGGAAAAAGATGCACAAAATACCAAAAGTTTGGCCAACTATCTTCCCCCTAATCCCATACAATATTCGGCCAACCCCCCTAGCCCCCTAAGCCGTACATATTCATGGTCAAAATGACCATGAAAAATTTCCAAAACATCACCCATACATCAAGCCTTATGTCCCCTTATCCTTCCATAACACCTTGATTCCATACCTTAACTAATAACTTGCCTTATTCCTTTAGTCTACTATCCATAAATGATAAAGTCCAACCTTATCTTAATTAGAGTTGACTGACACATGCCATACACATGCAAAAATAAAAGTCACCTTATTGCCATCCATGGGATTCGAACCTCTTCCCTCATACAATTACTCATGCGCCAACACCACTTTACTACTTGCTCACTTATGCTAACATTAAACACTTAAATTAACTTAAGTATCAGGGTCATTTGATTCACTTCACTAAATTTTCCCATACTAAAAAAAAATTATTCTAAATCCAAATAATTCCAAGCCTTCACAAGACTATATTAGGCACACAATAAAATCATATCCGAGCTAACACAATCAACAAGATGATACTCAATTTTTTCCTAAAGCCCAATTAAACCCGAGAATTCATAGAAACTTCGTAACCTTCCAAATCTGCTTAACTAATAAATCCAATTTGCAAAAACACCATTCTCATATTCTTGAAGATTTTATACACTCCTAAGCCCAAGGCCCAATCGGCCCAATCCTACTAGGCCCAATTTCGGGATGTTATAATTCTACCCTCCTAAAAAAAAAATCCGTCATCGAAATTTCCAACCCACTACTAACACACTGCTCAAATCACACCACTATGCTTTCGCTGCGCACTCTGCCCTTAAAAACCACAATGTACTTTTTAACATAATCTTGAATCTTTTTTTTGTCAAACAACCAAACATCTCAAGCATCACTTCCAACCAAAACATACCTGATTTGAGAGTGAGGAAACAATCCCGAGCCTTATGCTCCTTAGACCCGCATCTCAAGCATGCTCCTAACCTCCTCCAGCATTCTCCCGGATGACGCCTCTTGTAAAAATCACAAGCCGGATAGTTTGGTCGTGCCTTGACATGATTTACAGAACGAGATTGTGACCCTAGAGAACCGTGATCTCTTTTCTTCTTACAGTCCACAGACCCAACTCGAAGTTCTTCACCGATTCCTTTAACCTCATCCAATACTTCCTTAACTATCTAAGTCAGCTCATCAATCCCAACTCGATCATGAGACCCCGTCTCAGCCACTAACGATGCTAACGCCTCCTTTTCGGAAATATGCCTCGGTGCCGAAGATCTAGCCCTAGCACCTCGGCCTTTACTACATCCACGACGACCACGTCCCCTAGAACTCATGTCTACGATCGCGATCTAAACTGCCTTAAAAAGTTTTATGCATTAGTCTTTGTTCCGCTGATTACCCGCGAAGAAATTTTATGAAAAGAAATTTAGTAGTAGTTATTTCGATCATTTCAGAGTTTTCGTTTCAAGTTTTCTATCCTAATTCAGAGAAAACACATTCATTCGATAGTACCAACTACACACACACATTCACCACTCAAGCATTTTCATTCATTCTAATCCCAGGGGTATTTTCGTAATTTGTCCTATAGGGGTATTTTGGTAATTTTCCAAATCGGGGTATTTTGATATTTTGCAAATTAGGGGTTTTGGTATTTTTGTAAAGTAAGAATATTTTGACAAAAGTCGAGGGTATTATGGTAATTTTATAATCCAAGGGTGTTTTAGTAATTTTTACAAACCAGGGGTATTTGGGTAATTTTGTAAATCGGGAATATTTTGGAAAAATTTTCAAAAATAATTTTCCTACAAATCAAAGAGGTAATTTGGTGAATTTAAAACTAAGGTTTTTATAAAACCGTGTAGCTAGTCCCTTTCGGGTTTTAATTATCGAGTTTAGTCCCGTGAATAAGTCCTATTGGTTAGGGTGAACCGTCACTACGCACCAGGTAGGATTCGAGTGGAGAGGAGGTGAGTCACTAGGACTACTTAAATACCAAGCTCCCACCGAAACCAATCCTAGACATGCGCACAATGGTTGCCACACCCTAACTCGGCGACTCACTCACAGTTTTGTTTAATTAGGCTTTAAAATTTTATGCAATTCCGTATTGGAGTAAGCTAATCCTAGGGTTCAAAATTTTATACCCACATACAAACCATACAATAAGTCATACAACAGTTAGGGGTACTTACCTGGTGGACTTCGGGTCGAAGACTTAGGTGCCATGTCAGAAAACCTGCTCATTTCCAAAATTTTTCACAAAATCTTAATTGGGCTTAATTTTGAAAACGTTGTGGGCTTTAAACCCAAGGCCGAGAGTTTAAAACTGGGCTCTGATACCAAGTTGACCGGATCTGGTATGTTCCTTGAGTAAAACGATTCAAAACTTGTTTGATTCTTTGGAATCAAATTTTGGATGGTTTTGAAGTCTAGACTTGAAGTCTAGATTTTAATAAAACTTTATTTACGAAATATTAAGTCAAAAATATTTTAAGATTTATTCTTAAGAAAAGTTACTTAAAGTTTAATTTGATAAAAATTCGTACCATAATAAAATAATTAAAATGCATGCATAAATAGTTCATACTAGTGGCCTTATTACAACAAAAACAAAACCCAAAAAAATAAATTCAAAGTACTTAAAAATAGAAAGTCTAAATAAAATAAATTTCGTGCTGAGCATTGCCACCACTAAGCTCCTGCCGACCCGGTCCATCACTGAGCGTCACCTGAAAAATATCCCACAACGGGGTGAGTCAAACAAACTAAATGTGTAACAACCAACACTAAGTCTCAACAATTCAGGCATATCAGACCATACAGATACATATAGCAATTAAATATAATGATGCAATCCCGAACCCAAACCTAGAAACCATCCGCTACACATCACCCGTACCAACCATCACACCGTGGGGACTACTAAGTCGACCCTCCATCCACTACACACCATCGAAGGCAGTCGCTGCAGTCGACTGGCACATCGTCCTTATAATTTCGTGGCATAGCCACCAGATAATAATAATTTTGTGACATAAGTCACCACATTCAGATTACGTGACATAAGTCACCACATTCAGATATTGTGGTATAAAACCACCAGATCACTTCCCCTTAATATAATCACCCATATGCCCCATATATCATACATATCATGCAATCTCATGCCATAGGCCTTATTTCACTTTCATAACATTTTCACATTTGTGTCATAACAGATATTCTTATTATTGACATAACTTTAGAGAATAACGTACCTGAGTACTCTGTACCATTTGTATGGTACCTTTGGCCACTTCCATATTATTATTAACATACACATAATATTAGAACCATAAATCTATCAGGAAATAGTGCGGGGTTACACACCTGGTTTACTTAGCGAGTTCACTGAATCCCGAAAATCTACCAAAACTGATTGAACTCCTTCCTAATACCCATAGGTGAAATCGGTTAGGCACTAATACTAAAATATGGCATTGGCCGAATGTTCATATATACTTACCTTATGATTTTAAATCCCGAAAGTAGTTTCTTGGCTATGAAAATGTCGAAATCCCTATAGGTTTATGTTAGATTCCATTCTAACATTTAATCACAAATAAATGGCCCTTTGGCCGAATACCACATAGAGCTTACCTTGGATTCTTGAAATCCCGATGATCTTTCCTTGTAGTCGACTACTTCAAAAATTCCGAGAGATCCTTCAAGGTTTCGGCAATAAGATGACTAAGACGCAATTAATCACTACTTCAAGAAATCGGCAAAAGAGCTTGCAGGAGAAATCGATTCAAAGGGGGTGGCAATGAAGTGAACTTTCGGCTTTTGATGGGCACCAGAGAGTTTCAGCTTTAACAAGGATGAAAAGGAAAAGTATGGGCTTAGAGAGAATCGGCAATTGATGGGATTTGGGAGAGGGATATTCGGTTTTGAAGAAAAAGAATGAAGGGAAAAATGCCTTCAAAAGTAATAATATTTCGGTACCAAAAGAAAGAAAAGCTTGAGAGGAAAAGAAGAAAAAGAGAATACCAATATGGTCAAAGATGATAGCCAAAACAAAACATAATTTTTACCTAATGCCCATGACAAATTCGGCTAAGGAGAAAGATTTTGGAGAAAAGGGAAAAAGATGCACAAAATACCAAAAGTTTGGCCAACTATCTTCCCCTTAATCCCATACAATATTCGGCCAACCCCCCTAGCCCCCTAAGCCGTCCATATTCATGGTCAAAATGACCATGAAAAATTTCCAAAACATCACCCATACATCAAGCGTTATGTCCCCTTATCCTTCCATAACACCTTGATTCCATACCTTAACTAATAACTTGCCTTATTCCCTTAGTCTGCTATCCATAAATGATAAAGTCCAACCTTATCTTAATTAGAGTTGACTGACACATGCCATACACATGCAAAAATAAAAGTCACCTTATTGCCATCCATGGGATTCGAACCTCTTCCCTCATACAATTACTCATGCGCCAACACCACTTTACTACTTGCTCACTTATGCTAACATTAAACACTTAAATTAACTTAACTATCAGGGTCACTTGATTCACTTCACTAAATTTTCCCATACTAAAAAAAAATTATTCTAAATCCAAATAATTCCAAGCCTTCACAAGACTATATTAGGCACACAATAAAATCATATCCGAGCTAACGTAATCAACAAGATGATACTCAAATTTTTCCTAAAGCCCAATGAAACCCGAGAATTCATAGAAACTTCGTAACCTTCCAAATCTACTTAACTAATAAATCCAATTTGCAAAAACACCATTCTCATATTCTTGAAGATTTTAAACACTCCTAAGCCCAAGGCCCAATCGGCCCAATCCTACTAGGCCCAATTTCAGGATGTTACATTAATATGTAAAAACATAAGTAAAAAGGATATATCATTTACATATAAACTTACCTCGATACAAAATATGTCAGTTTGCAATTTAGTCTGAAACCTTGCCTTTTCCTCAGTCAAGGTTGATTCCACGTTCTTCTTGATCAATAATGACATATTTAGCTTATTAATTAACCACATTAATCAAATCACTCCATAAGTTCCTATTTTGGCAAAATTACCATTTTACCCTTAGACTTTCACAAAATTACGATTTTGCCCCTAGGCTCATAAAATGAAATGTGTTCATTTTTCTAACACTCAAGCCTAGTCAATTCATATTCTCTTTTATAGTAACTCACAGTTCCAATTATTTCACACATTTACTATCCACTTTGTAACTTTTACAAAATAGTCCTATTATGTGTTTTCATGAAAAATCCTTTCACAAAAGTTGTTTATTAAACAACCAAGATTCAGTTTCTTCCATAAAATTTTAGCAAACACATGAACACTCACATGGAAAAACCCTATACTCTCAACCATTTTGCAAAAATAGTCCCCTCATTAGCTAGATTATGCTACAAGGGTCCCAAAAGTACAAAAATTATCAAGAATGACCACCAAAATCACTTACTTGCAAGGAGTGTAAGTTGCTAAAAATTTCAAGCTTCCAAACCCCTATTCTTGTTGATATTTTCAGTGGAAGAAGAAGAAGATGTAAATGATGATAGCTTTTCTTTGTTTTTATTTTATTTTATTTTATTCATTTAGTCACCTAATGCCACCAAACCTTGACCAAATTCATTTCTTTGTCCCTATGGTCGGCCATCACCCTAATAAAGAACTATTTTCACATTAAAGACATCTAATTTAAGGTTCTCTAGCTATATGACACTTCAAATTAGTAGAACTCAAAATTTTCCTTTTATGTGATTTAGTCCTTTTTCGAAATTAAGCAAATAATCACTACAATTAATTCGCCAAAATTTTCATGCACTCATATAATCATGATATAACACATAAAATAATATAAAAAATAATTTCTCCGGCTTCGGATTAGTGGTTCCGAAACCACTGTTCTGACTAGCCCCAAAATCGGGCTGTTATAGAAGTTTTCAAATGTGTCAAACCTGATTCTAGGTCTAAGGGAGTGCAACCATCATAAAAGTGTAAGTTTCAAGTAAATGAGAGAAAGGCTTATCATGCTAACAAATTTGCAACTTTCATGGAATGGTGTAATTTTTTAGTTATTCACGGGCCACGTAAAAGAATCAGGAAGCAAATGAGAATAAGGAGAATTTGATTCCTAATAGGCTCTGGTTGTACGCTGAATAAAAGACATATTCGTGTGTCGAGGACACCAATGAAACACCATTTCAGTAGTGTGACTGGCCGCCCGAAGTTGAATTTTTAACTCGTCGTCTGTGGCGAGTGAACAAAAATTTGTAAATAATTAGATGTTTTAAGCATGGAATCCATTTATTTTCTACATTTAGATTAGGATTTTAAATTTTTTTAGTTTAATTTTAGACTAGCTAAGTTGGATTTTTATTATTGAGATGAAAACTTATAACATCCTGAGAATGGGCCTATGCATTTTTGATTTAAGTATACGAAATGGCATGTCTTATGTGTTATGAATGTATTATGAACATTTTTGGAAACTTGGAAATGTAAGGAAATGATTTAGAAATGTTAAGTCTAAAGGAGGCAAACGAACATTTTTGGAAACTTGGAAATGTAAGGAAATGTCTTAGAAATGTAAGGAAATGCTTAAGAAATGTTAAGTTTTAAGTATTAAAAGAGGGAACTGAAGCAAGGTGGTCTTAAGAAAATAAATAGGGGAGTTTTGACATGGAAATGAGCTTGTTAAAGTCGCTTGAAGGCACCACTTAAGGCCTAGGTAAGTGACGCCACAATCAAGGGGGAAGGAGCCTACGTTCGAGTCACATGGGAAGTAAATAACGGAGTTTTATTTTGCTGCAAGGAGCAAGGGAGTTGGACGGCACCAAGGCACTTGAGGAAGAGTTTAATTCTCTTTAAAATTCGACAAATAGATGGATAAATGAGGGATAATTATTGTTATTTTTATTAAGAGATAAGAGATAATTGAGGGATTAATTCTAACATTGAATAAAGTGATAATTAAAAGATAAAATTATCACATAGGAAGAGTGGTGGCCAAGTAGGGGACTCTAGCCTAGTAATTTCGGCTAAGGAAGGAAGAGTAAGGCCATTCTTCATTCATTCTTTTCTCTTCAAGGAAGTCCTTGCCGAAAATCCTCTAGCAAACTCTCTCCTTTTCCTTTTGCTCTTGCTAAAGCTGAAAACTCAAGAAAGCTTAGCCAACTTCTCCATCTTTTCTTCTCTTCAAGGATCACCATTGTCGAATCTTTCTTGTTCCATATTCTTTCACCCTTGTTGAAACCGAAATTCTATTGTGTTCATCAAAAGCCGAAACCTTGAGATCACTATTTAGTCTTCATAGTCGAATCTTTGAGGGACTTCAAACATAGGTGTTGTCGATTTCTCCAAGTAAGGGTAAGATCTAGACTCGGTTTCCATTCTTTTTCTTTTTAAGCCTGTCGAAATTTAGGGACTAATCCCTCATATTGTTCTTTGGCCGAAATATGGAAGGGAGGTTTCGGGATTTAGGTGCTGACGACTACAAAGAGGAATCTTTCGGGACTTCTAAGATCTAAGGTAAGTTATGAATACCATTCGGCCATAAGCTATATTATTATGATTTGATGTTAGATTAGATCTAACTTGGGTATATAGGGATTTCGACATCACTAAAGAGGTAAGGATCCAATTCGAGATTTACGAATCATAAGGGCCAGTCGACAATAATAAACAAGGATTCCGGGATTCAGATCACAAGGTAATATGCATAAATACAATCGGCCAAGGCCTATTTTGGTTTGGATCTATTCTTTATTTTGTTTAAAAAGTCGAAACTAACCAATTAGGAGTTTTGGTGGCTAGCCGATTACAAGGGTGTGCATCATCAAGTTTCGGGACTTGATTTATAAGTCAATCGGCAACAAGGTAGGTTTTAAGTGTACAAATCCTACTGGGATTTGGATTTATAGCCGAATAGGCTTTATGCTAACATATTAAGGTTGGCCGAATGTAGGGACTTGAGATCTAAGGCATTAGATCAAGCTTTTCGGGATTTAAGAGAACTGCTAAGTTAATCAGGTGTGTGTACCCCACACTATCTTTAATAAGATTTATGGCAATATTTAATATGTGCAAGTTTATAAGAATATGAATATGGCTAATGTACCATGCTATGGTACAAAAGTACTCAGGTACGTTTCCTACTTCTACTAGGATTATGAATATATGTTATTTTTAACATGTAAAAAGTTATAAGAATGTGAATTAAGGAATGATATGCATGATATGTATGATAGGGGGCATATGGGATATTATGAAAAGGGGAAGTGAATGTGGTGACCTAAGACCACGATATCTGAATGTGGTGACCTAAGACCACGATATCTGAATATGGTGTCTCTTGACACAAAATATGTATCTGGTGGCTATGCCACGAATTTTATAAGGGCGATGAGCACGTCGACTGCAGTGACTGCCTTCGATGGTGTGTAGCGGATGGAGGGTTGACTTAGTAGTCCCCACGGTGTGCAGGATGGTACGGGTGATGTGTAGCGGATGGCATCTAGGTTTGGGTTCGGGATGCATCATTATTTTCTATCTGTTATATGAAAATGTATGATAATGTATGCCTAATTTATTGAATTTTAGTGTTGGTTACACATTGAGTCTATTTGACTCACCCCGTTGGGGAACTTTTTCTTCCAGGTGACGATCAGTGATGGACCGGGCCGGCAGAAGCTTAGGGATGGCCATGCTCAGCAAGAAATTCAGTTTATTTGGACTATTTTATTTTAAGTACTTTGGTTTTAATTATTTTTGGGATTTATTAATGTAATAAGGCCATAGTTGGATTACTTTATTTTACTTTCATTTAATATGTATAAATTTTTATCGAGTAAAGTTTAAGTAAATTTATTTTAAAACAAAGCCTAAACGTTTTGTCACCTAAAGAAAAGGCTTTTAATAATAAAAGTGAACTCGTTTTCAACTCAAGCCCAACCCAAAAGTAATCTTTCTTTCAAAACACACATGTTTTTCCTAAGTAACAAAAGAATTTTGAACCGGTTTACATCGAGGAACATACCAGATCCGGTCAAGGCTCGTGGGCCGGGTTTGGGGTGTTTCAGCTTGGTATTAGAGCCCAGTTTTAAACTCTCGGCCTGGGGTTTAAAGCCCACAATGTTTGAAAATTAAGGCCCAAATGAATTTTGAGAAAGTTTTAAGCAGGTTTTCTAGCATGGCACCTAAGTCTCCGACCCGAAGTCCACCAGGTAAGTACCCCTATCCTTCGCGTGATTTATAATATGAATTGTACAAGGGTAGTAATGAAACGTAGATTAGAAAATTAAGTACTTGAACCCTAGGACTAGTTTACCCCAACTATTACATAAGACTTAAATGCCTAAGTAAACAAACCTATGGCTAAGTCGACGAGTTAGGGTGTGGCAACCCCTGTGCGCATGTCTAGGATTGGATCCGGAAGAGCCTGGTATTTAAGCAGTCCTAGTGACTCACCTCCTCTTCGCAGGAATCCTACCTGGTGCGTAGCTTCGGTTCACCCTAACCAAGAGGACTCAGTCATAGGCTAAACCCCTAACTAAAACCCGAAAGGGATTAGCCACATTTTTATGGAAACCCTAGTTTTAAAACTTTTAAAAATTATCCTTTTAAATTGCCAACATGATTTTATAAAATTTCCTGAAATATTCTTGACTTACAAAAAATTACTAAATTACCCCTAGTTGTAAAATTACAAAAATGCCCTTGGTTTAGAAAATGTCCAAACTACCCACGGTTTAATTAAAATTTCCTTATTTTATAAAATATTCAAAAACTCTACTTCTGCGAAATATTAAAATACTCCAACTTGGAAAATTTACGAAATTGCCCCTAACTTACAAGATTACCAAAATGACCCTGGTTTTCAAAAATTTTGCAATATCACTGATTTAGAAAACAAATTCTCAAAAAGAACCCTCAAGCTTTGCAAATTTTGAAATACCCTTGATTTAGTAAGATTTACAAAATTTACCCTGATTAATTACCGAAATACCCCTGTGATTTCAAAAATTTCTGAAATACTCCCGGGATCTCAAAAAATTACCAAAATACCCTTATTGACAAAATCCACAAGGAACCTTTTTTTTTAAAAAATTTTTACGAAAATACCCCTGTAGGGCAAATTACGAAAATACCCCTGAGTAGTGGAAAAACAACACCAATGAAAACTACAACATTTCTCGGAATGAACGAAAGTTCATAATTGATTGATGAATGTATGAATGTAAAGACTGTGTGCATGTATGAATACAAAAGAACCACTCCTAAAATTATTTTCATAAAACTTCTTCGCGGGTAATCAGTGAAACAAGGACTAATTCATAAAATTTTCTAAATCAGATTAAAGGGCAATCGTTAGAGATGAGTTCTAGAGGACGTGGTCGTCGTGGATGTGGTAGAGGAAGAATGACCGTGTCGGAACCCGTTAGATCGGGTCAAGGATCTGACAATGAGATACCACCACCACCCCCCAGCTGTTGGTGTTGAGCAGCAAGCTCAGACGAGGGATGATGCTGTGTCGCAGGCCGTGTTGCGAGTTTTGGAAATGGTGGCTGGAGCAGGTGGAAATATGGGAGCTCGAAAATCTGTGCCCGAGCGACTCCGAGCCAATGGGGCTGAGATGTTTCGTGGGGTATCTGGTGTAGCACCCAGTACAGCTGAATATTGGTTGGAAGCAACCGAACGGATTATGGATGAGCTTGATCTGACCCCTGAGGAGAAGTTGAAAGGAATGGTGGCACTGCTACGCGATGAAGCGTATCAGTGGTGGCTCACAGTTCGGGATGGAGCCACAGCTGAGGATCTGACCTGGGAATATGTTAAGGCAGCGTATCAGAGGAAATATGTTGGCACACGGTATACTGATGAGCAAATGAAGGCTTTTCTGGGGCTGGTTCAAGGGAACAAGTCCGTAGCAGAATACGAAGCTGAGTTTCTAAGGTTGAGCCGGTATGCTCGAGGCGTAGTGGCTACTGAGCATGAGCGATGTGTCCGGTTTGAGGACGGATTAAGGGATGACCTAAGGTTGTTAGTCGCTCCACATCAGGAACGGGAATTTTCTGCATTAGTGGAGAAAGCTAAAATAGTGGAAGGGATTAAGGATACGGTGAAGCAGAACACTGATCGAAATCAGCAGAAAAGAGGATTTGGATCTTCTGGGAATACTCAGAAAAGGCCTAGAGTTGATGGGCCGTGAGGTCAGCAAGTTGGTACTGGAGGGCAATATCGTACTTGTGATCAGTGTGGGAAGAAACACTTAGGAGAGTGTTGGAAAAAGACTGGAGGATGCTTTAGATGTGGGTCCAAGGACCATATGATTAAGGACTGTCCAATGAGGCCGGAGGGAAATAAACCGGTAGCTCAAAATGTCAATCAGGCTGGTAGAGGTGGACAGCAGCCTCAGCGAGGTCATGGTCCGAATGGCCGAGGTAATGGCGCTGGTAGAGGACGTGGAACACCTGGCAGTGGTGCTAATAATAATACTGAGGCAAGGCAACCGGGTTTGGTTTATGCAGTTCACCGTAGGGAGGATGGAGACGCGCCGGACGTCATAACCGGTACGTTTTTTATTTTTGGCAAGCCCTATTTTGCTTTGATTGATGTGGGCTCGACCCATTCGTATGTTGCATGTAGAGTAGTTGAGACTCTAGACATAGTTTCTGAACTTTCTGATAGGGAGATGACTGTAGTAAGCCCACTAGGTCAAACTGTAGTGGTGAATAAGATCTTTCGGAAAGTGCCTTTAGAAATTCAAGGAATAGTATTTGCTGCCGATTTAATGGAACTTCCCTTTGGAGAATTCGACCTCATACTTGGTATGGACTGGCTAGTGGAGCATCGGGCTGTGTTGGACTGTGCAGCTAAGCGAATGGAATTAAGGACCCCGGAGGGTGAGGTGGTCATTATGATAGGAGAAAGAAGAAACTACTTGTCTCATGTAGTTTCGGCACTAAAGGCTGATAAGATGGTTCGGAAAGGATGCAAGGCGTTCCTAGCCTTTGTTAGTGCGTTAGATGGAAAGAAAGAAGGTGCTAGTGGAGTTAGAACGGTAAGGGATTTTGAAGATGTGTTTTCAGAGGAATTACCAGGAATACCCCCAGATAGGGAGGTGGAGTTTGGAATTGACTTCTGCCGGGAACAGCTCCTGTGTCAATCGCCCCGTATCGAATGGCACCAAAGGAGTTGGTTGAGCTCAAAGCTCAAATTCAAGAATTGTTGGATCGTGGGTTTATTTGACCTAGTGTGTCTCCATGGGGAGCACCGGTCCTGTTCGTGAAGAAGAAGGACGGAACTATGCGTATGTGCATAGACTATCGTCAGTTGAACAAGCTGACCATCAAGAACAAGTATCCTTTGCCAAGGATTGATGACTTGTTCGATCAGCTTAAGGGGGCAGCAGTATTCTCCAAGATAGATCTAAGGTCTGGATATCATCAACTTAAAGAGAAGGAGGCAGATATCCATAAGATAGCCTTTCGGACAAGGTATGGGCATTTTGAGTTTGTTGTAATGCCGTTTGGATTGACAAACGCCCCAGCTGCGTTCATGGATATGATGAACTGGGTTTTCCAACCTTACTTGGATAGGTTCGTCGTGGTGTTTATTGACGATATCTTGGTGTATTCTAAGTCTAAAAAGGAGCATGATGAGCATCTTCGGATTGTGTTACAAGTGTTAAGGGAGAAGGAGCTCTATGCCAAATTCAGCAAGTGTGAATTTTGGCTTAAGGAGGTTGCATTCTTAGGACATGTGGTGTCTGCAGAAGGAATAAGGGTGGATCCTAGGAAGATTGAGGCAGTGTTGGATTGAAAACCACCTAGGTCAATGGCTGAGATTCGCAGTTTCTTGGGATTGGCAGGCTACTACAGAAGTTTGTGGAAGGGTTTTCGTTGATAGCCGCGCCTTTGACGAAGTTATTGAGGAAGGAAGTACCTTTCGTATGGGGAGATAAGCAACAAGGGAGTTTTGAGAAGCTTAAGAGGGTCTTGACTGAAGCTCCGGTCTTGATTCAGCCGGAGGCAGGGAAGGATTTCGTGGTGTATTGTGACGCTTCTCATACAGGGTTGGGATGCGTATTGATGCAAGATAGGAAGGTGGTCGCATATGCATCTCGACAGTTAAGGCCACACGAGGTTAACTACCCGACTCATGATTTGGAATTAACGGCAGTGGTCTTTACTCTTAAAGTGTGGAGACACTATCTTTACGGAGAAAAGTCAGTGATCTACACAGACCACAAGAGTCTTACGTATCTGTTGACTCAGAAGGAGTTGAACTTGAGACAGCGAAGGTGGGTGGAATTGCTGAAGGATTATGACTGTTCTATAGAGTATCATCCGGGCAAGGCGAACGTAGTGGCTGATGCCCTAAGTCAGAAGGTTGTGTCGGATCTGAGGGCGATGTTCGCACACTTGAGTCTGTATGAGGATGGAAGCCTGTTGGCAGAGTTGCAAGTCAAGCCGACGTGGTTAAATGAAGTGAAAGAGGGACAGTTGGTTGATGATGAATTAAGTGTTAAGCTACAGCAAGTACAGAACGAGGAGTTGGAAGGTTATGGTATTAATGACGAGGGAGTGTTGTGCTTCAAGGGTAAGGTCTGTATGCCTAAGGATCAGGAGTTAAGGCGGAAGATTCTTTAGGAGTCGCATAGTAGCCCCTATGCTATGCATCCTGGAGGAAGTAAGTTGTACCGAGATTTAAGGGAACAGTTTTGGTGGCCGGGACTTAAGAGAGAAGTTACAGAATTTGTTGAAAAATGCTTGACGTGTCAGCAAGTCAAGGCTGAACACCAAGTTCCGTCAGGATTGCTTCAACCGATTAAGATTCCACAATGGAAGTGGGAGAGAATTACCATGGACTTCGTTAGTGGGTTTCCCCTTACGCCTACTAAGAAGGACTCAGTATGGGTGGTAGTGGACCGATTGACTAAGTCCACGCATTTTATTCCGGTAAGGGTTGATTATTCCTTGCAAAAATTGGCCAAACTGTATGTGGCAGAAATTGTAAGGTTGCATGGAGTTCCGGTGTCAATCATTTCAGATAGGGACCCAAGGTTTACCTCTCGATTTTGGAGGGCACTTCATCAAGCTTTAGGCACTAAGTTGGACTTCACTACGGCTTTTCATCCACAGTCTGACGGGTAATCTGAACGGGTAATCCAAGTGTTGGAGGATATGTTGAGAGGCTGTGTGATAGATTTCAGAGGTAGTTGGGAAGAGTATTTGCCGTTAGCGGAATTTGCCTACAACAACAGCTATCAGGCTAGTATTCGGATGGCACCGTATGAAGCGTTGTATGGTCGGAAGTGTCGAACCCCTATGTGTTGGAAGGAATTAGGAGAACATCGGGTTTTGGGTCCAGAGTTAGTGGCAGAATCTGAAGAGAAGGTTGAGATAATTCGTGCACGGTTGAAGGAAGCATCTGATAGACAGAAGTCGTACGCAGATCTTAAACGGAAGGAAATAGAATTTATTGTGGGAGATCAAGTATTCCTTAAGGTTTCGCCTTGGAAGAAGGTGATGAGATTTGGTTGGAAAGGGAAGCTAAGTCCAAGGTTTATAGGACCCTAACGAGTGTTAAAGCGAATTGGACCAGTGGCGTATCAGTTGGAGTTGCCACCAGAGTTGAAGCAGATGCACGACGTATTTCATGTGTCCATGTTACGGCGATATCGATCGGATCCATCTCATGTGGTACCAGTCGAGGAGGTGGAGCTAAGACCAGACTTATCCTACGAGGAAGAGCCGATACAGATTCTAGAACGAGATATGAAAGTGTTACGACAGAAATTAGTGCCTTTAGTCAAAGTACTATGGAGAAATCATGGATCGGAAGAAGCTTCGTGGGAGCCAGAAGAGGCAATGCGACAGCAATACCCTCACCTATTTCAGTCAGGTAATTTCGAGGACGAAATTATTTTAAGGGGGTAGAACTGTAACATCTTGAGAATGGGCCTATGCATTTTTTATTTAAGTATACGAAATGGCATGTCTTATGTGTTATGAATGTATTATGAACATTTTTGGAAACTTGGAAATGTAAGGAAATGATTTAGAAATGTTAAGTCTAAAGGAGGCAAACGAACATTTTTGGAAACTTGGATGTAATATCCTAGATTTAGGGGTTATGCATTCGTGCATAATTCATGAGTTAGTATAGTCTTGAGATGGTTTGGATTTATTTACAAAGCTAGAATAATTCTTAGTATTGTATATTTAATGAAGTGGATTAAGTGAACTTGACACTTAAGTTAATTTAAGTGTTAAATTAAGCACATGATTAGTTAGTGGCAAGGTGGTTAGGATGCTTGAAGGGTTGCTTGAGGTTAGAGGTTCGAGTAGCATGATTAGCATTTTGAAGACTTTATTTTTGTATCCTAGCATTAATGGACGGTCAAACTTTAATTATGATAGGTTGGACTTTTAAATTTTTTCTTTATGGTAAGTTGAATATTGGTTTAGGAAAGTTTGTACTTTGGGAAAGGAATCTTAAGGTTTATGGAAGGATGGGGGACATAAGGCTTGGCTTAAGGGAGTTGTTTTGGAAACTCTCCTATGGCCATTAGTGCATGTATGTGGACGGCATGTGTGGCTAGGGGGTGGCCGAATGTTGATAGGAAGTTAAGGGGGGGAATAGTTGGTAAACTTTAGCATTTTGTGCATCATTTGGTATTTTTCTCTTCCTCTCCAAAAATTCCCTCTTTAGCCGAATGTACTTTAGGCATTTTTGTGCAATTTTGCTTTTGATTTAGCTCTCATTTGTGTTTGAACCAAATTCTAATTTTCTTTCTCTCTTTTCCCTTTTGAAACCGAAACCACATTTTGCATTTTTGTGCACTTTTCATCTTTGGTAAATTAGGTGTTGGTCGAACCTCTTACTCCCATTTTTTCTCTCTTTACTTTCTTTTGATATTGTTCAAAATCACAACATTTCTTTTACTTTCTTCTTAGCCGAATCTCTTTCTTCTCCATTCCTCTTGATTTTTCTTTCATTGGTTGTTAAAGCCGAATCATCCTTCTTCCCTTTTCATTTTTCTTTGCCATACTAATTCTTCATCTCTTTTGAGCCGAATGTCAATTGTTTTCTTCATTCAAAAACCATAGTCGAAACTCTCATATCCTTTTGATTTGATTTGGCCGAATATCATCAAGGGTAGGACTTCATTTGGTTTTCTCCAAATGGTTTTGGAAGATAGGTATGTGTCATGGCCGTTTTTTCTTATTCTTTTTCTCGTTTCTATGGTGTTTCTCTTGAGGACAAAGGCCGAATTTTGGGCAATTGTTACAAGGTTCTAATCATTCTTAGAAACCAATTTCTTTTAGGCTTCTCGGGACTTTGGAAGCAATCGATCTAATCGTATTCTTTAGCAAACGAAGTTGGTAAGTCAAAAGGTAAGGATTTTTGATGGTTTATTATTTTTTAAGAGGATGTGAAATCGAAGGCTAACGAGATTAAGTTATGATATTGGACGAATGGTTATGTTTATAGTTTTATGGTTTGGCCGAATGTAGGACAAGGTGATCTAGTGCGGTAGATCGGATCTTCGGAAGTTAGTATTTGCGTTGGTGAAAGGTGTGTATCTTACACACTTTATAATTTGGTGATATGTATTTATATATATATACTAATCATTTTATTAAAGTGAAAAACTATGAGATATTGATTTGATACCTTGAAGGGTATGTGCAAGGATTCGGGTAAGTCCGTTTCAATATGATGTTAATATATGTTGATTGATATCATGATCTATTATTTAAATATGTTATATGATCAAATATAAGTATGATGGCATGAGTGATATTCTTAATACATTGGTTTGGGAATATGAGTGGAGGGGGAAGGATTTGATATCCGTGTCTTTGGACACCAGAGGTTTGGCACCTCCAGTGATTTGGTATCACATTTGTGTCTTTGGGACACCAGAGGTTTGGCACCTCATAGCGACTCGTCCCTGTGGTCTAGCACCACCGTGAGTTGGCCCCACATTTGAGATATGGGATCGTCGCCAGTGATTTGGTATCACACGTGGGTTGGCCCCACAACTTGATTATTCGTGACTTTGGTCACCAGTGATTTGGTATCACATTTGTGTCTTTGGGACACTAGAGGTTTGGCACCTCATAGCGACTCGTCCCTGTGGTCTAGCACCACCGTGGGTTGGCCCCACTTTTGAGATATGGGATCGTCGCCAGTGATTTGGTATCACACGTGGGTTGGCCCCACAATTTGATTATTCGTGACTTTGGTCACCAGTGATTTGGTATCACATAATTGGATATCATGACTTTGGGTCACCAGTGGTTTGGCACCACCAGTGGTTTGGTACCACACGGGGTAGAAAAGGAGTTATGGATGGCTAGGTTGGGTGCATTATATATATATATATATTGCTTGGTTATAAATTTTGTAAGAATGTTGCATTAACCGGGGGAAGGATTTATGCACTGAGTCTTGGTGACTCACCTTCTCCCTTATCTTTTCAGGTGACTCGTAGATCGCGGATAAGGAGCCGGATGAACTCGAGGTGGCCATGCATTAAATAAATTTGGTTCTACATGAACTTTGGTTTGGGTACTTTACCATATTTAAATTTGGTTTCATATTTATTTTGGGTTTGTAATAAGGCGATTTAAATTATGATTTTGGATTATTTATATGCTTTGGATATGTTTTAAATATGGCTTAGAAATTATATGATTATATATTATTTGAACACAAAGTTTTCTAAACTACAAAACGAAATAGTTTTCAAAATCTCACCATCGGGTAATAATAAAAATCGTTTGATAGTAAAATTTCAACTTAAGTATTTTTCGACAACTTAAATGTTTTACAAATCGAAGTTTCTACTCTCAAATGCAAACAGTTTACAAAGTAATAATTCGGGATTGTCAATTTAGTTTTAAAAGATTTACTTACGGGATTTTAAATGTAATCTATCATGCACCTATTTTTTTGTAAAATTAAATCGGTAACTCAATTTTCTTCAAAACGTTTTCCTTTGTGGCATACCAGATTCGGTCATGGCGCATTGACCGGGTATGGGGTGTTACATTGGAAATGTAAGGAAATGTCTTAGAAATGTAAGGAAATGCTTAAGAAATGTTAAGTTTTAAGTATTAAAAGAGGGAACTGAAGCAAGGTGGTCTTAATAAAATAAATAGGGGAGTTTTGACATGGAAATGAGCTTGTTAAAGTGGCTTGAAGGCACCACTTAAGGCCCAGGTAAGTGACGCCACAATCAAGGGGGAAGGAGCCTAGGTTCGAGTCACATGGGAAGCAAATAAAGGAGTTTTATTTTGCTGCAAGGAGCAAGGGAGTTGGACGGCACCAAGGCACTTGAGGAAGAGTTTAATTCTCTTTAAAATTCGGCAAATAGAAGGATAAATGAGGGATAATTATTGTTATTTTTATTAAGAGATAAGAGATAATTGAGGGATTAATTCTAATATTGAATAAAGTGATAATTAAAAGATAAAATTATCACATAGGAAGAGTGGTGGCCAAGTAGGGGACTCTAGCCTAGTAATTTCGGCTAAGGAAGGAAGAGTAAGGCCATTCTTCATTCATTCTTTTCTCTTCAAGGAAGTCCTTGCCAAAAATCCTCTAGCAAACTCTCTCCTTTTCCTTTTATTCTTGCTAAAGCCGAAAACTCAAGACAGCTTAGCCAACTTCTCCATCTTTTCTTCTCTTCAAGGATCACCATTGCCGAATCTTTCTTGTTCCATATTCTTTCACCCTTGTTGAAACCGAAATTCTATTGTGTTCATCAAAAGCCGAAACCTTGAGATCACTATTTAGTCTTCATAGTCGAATCTTTGAGGGACTTCAAACATAGGTGTTATCGATTTCTCCAAGTAAGGGTAAGATCTAGACTCGGTTTCCATTCTTTTTCTTTTTAAGCCTGTCGAAATTTAGGGACTAATCCTTCATATTGTTCTTTGGCCGAAATATGGAAGGGAGGTTTCGGGATTTAGGTGCTGACGACTACAAAGAGGAATCCTTCGGGACTTCTAGGATCTAAGGTAAGTTATGAATACCATTCGGCCGTAAGCTATATTATTATGATTTGATGTTAGATTAGATCCAACATGGGTATATAAGGATTTCGACATCACTAAAGAAGTAAGGATCCAATTCGAGATTTACGAATCATAAGGGCCAGTCGACAATAATATACAAGGATTCCGGGATTCAGATCACAAGGTAATATGCATAAATACAATCGGCCAAGGCCTATTTTGGTTTGGATATATTCTTTATTTTGTTTAAAAAGCCGCAACTAACCAATTAGGAGTTTTGGTGGCTAGCCGATTACAAGGGTGTGCATCATCAAGTTTCGGGACTTGATTTATAAGTCAATCGGCAACAAGGTAGGTTTTAAGTGTACAAATCCTACTGGGATTTGGATTTATAGCTGAATACGCTTTATTCTAACATATTAAGGTTGGCCGAATGTAGGGACTTGAGATCTAAGGCATTAGATCAAGCTTTTCGGGATTTAAGAGAACTGCTAAGTTAATCAGGTGTGTGTACCCCACACTATCTTTAATAAGATTTATGGCAATATTTAATATGTGCAAGTTTATAAGAATATGAATATGGCTAAGGTACCATGCTATGGTACAAAAGTACTCAGGTACGTTTCCTACTTCTATTAGGATTATGAATATATGTGGTGACCTAAGACCACGATATTTGAATGTGGTGACCTAAGACCACGATATCTAAATATGGTTTCTCTTGACACAAAATATGTATCTAGTGGCTATGCCACGAATTTTATAAGGGCGATGAGCACGTCGACTGCAGCGACTGCCTTCGATGGTGTGTAGCGGATGGAGGGTTGACTTAGTAGTCCCCACGGTGTGCAGGATGGTACGGGTGATGTGTAGCGGATGGCATCTAGGTTTGGGTTCGGGATGCATCATTATTTTCTATCTGTTATGTGAACATGTATGATAATGTATGCCTGATTTATTGAATTTTAGTGTTGGTTACACATTGAGTCTATTTGACTCACCCCGTTGGGGAACTTTTTCTTCCAGGTGATGATCAGTGATGGACCGGGCCGGCAGAAGCTTAGGGATGGCCATGCTCAGCAAGAAATTCAGTTTATTTGGACTATTTTATTTTAAGTACTTTGGTTTTAATTATTTTTGGGATTTATTAATGTAATAAGGCCATAGTTGGTACTTTATTTTACTTTCATTTACTATGTATAAATTTTTATCGAGTAAAGTTTAAGTAAATTTATTTCAAAACAAAGCCTAAACATTTTGTCACCTAAAGAAAAGGCTTTTAATAATAAAAGTAAACTCGTTTTCAACTCAAGCCCAACCCAAAAGCAATCTTTCTTTCAAAACACACATGTTTTTCCTAAGTAACAAAAGAATTTTGAACCGGTTTACATCAAGGAACATACCAGATCCGGTCAAGGCTCGTGGGCCGGGTTTGGGGTGTTTCAAAACTGATGATTTTGTCGACTTTCTGGGATAAGTCCAATGATATCGCGATATCTAAGGGGGGATATCGCGATATCATGGACAATTTTGTAAGGGACCAAGAATTTTTTGGGTTTCTGATCTGTGGTAATTCGTTGTAGCATATTAAACTAATTTCCGCACTTTAAGAGCTTGAAAGCAAGCATTTCCATTAGGTTTTAGTTACGTTTTTTGTAAATTTTCGTTAAGTTAATAAAATGTGCAATTTGATTTTTTTTATTGACTTTAGGGACCGGATAAGGCCTAAGGGTGAGCTAATGAACTTTGTAAGTGTGCAGGAGACCATTAGAAGGCATAATAAACAGATATAACTCGTCGTCTGTGGCGAATGAACAAAAATTTGTAAATAATTAGATGTTTGAAGCATGGAATCCATTTATTTTCTGCATTTAGATTAGGATTTTAAATTTTTTTAGTTTAATTTTAGACTTGCTAAGTTGGATTTTTTATTATTGAGATGAAAACTGATGATTTTGTCGAGTTTCTGGGATAAGTCCAATGATATCGCGATATCTAAGGGGGATATCGCGATATCATGGACAATTTTGTGAGGGACCAAGAATTTTTTGGGTTTCTGATTTATGGTAATTCGTTGTAGCATATTAAACTAATTTCCGCACTTTAAGAGCTTGAAAGCAAGCATTTCCATTAGGTTTTAGTTACGTTTTTTGTAAATCTTCATTAAGTTAATAAAATGTGCAATTTGATTTTTTTTTATTGACTTTAGGGGCAGGATAAGGCCTAAGGGTGAGCTAATGAACTTTGTAAGTGTGCAGGAGACCATTAAAAGGCATAATAAACAGATATTGGTCGTTATATTGCAACATGGAATGTTCAATGTCGCAACATAGAGAGCAAAATAGAGAAATCATGAGACTACCGAAGGATGTCGCAGCATACCCGTGAAGATATCCCAAGAAGATTATACTGACTTCTGTGTCGCGACACAGGTCCAGGTGTGTTGCGACATCGACTTTGGATCGGAATTAAACACGAGCCAGAGGGCATTTTGGTTTCCACAATCAAACTTAAAGCTCGGGAACGTCATCTAACCTGGGTTTAAGGATGACGGCCACCTGAAATCTATAAATAGGCTCATTTGTCACATGGTATAGACACCGATTACTTGGTTTAGTGTTCTGCTTTTAATTTTATTTTAGCTTTTCTTTCTTTTTAGGTTTTTAGATTTATTTTTGAACTGTTCTTTGTTTATCTCAAGAGATCTGATTTGTGGAGGCAATCAAACTTGTGGATTCACTTCATTCTTATTGCAAATCAGGAATTTTTTTTAAACTCTATACTTTGATTCATTTTTCATGTTCTATCTTATTATAGTTTCTATATTGTTTATGAAGACTATGAGGAACTAATCCTTCTATGAGGGATTAACAAGTGAAGGTATGATCCATTAACTGTTTTGTAAGGTTACTCAATGGATCAGCTATTTGGGAAAGCAAGAACCTCAAACCCTAGGCCTGACAACCCTAGGAAGTCATCAAGGTGAGAACTAACCCAAATTTGGTATGGTCTATCCATGAACACCTTCACCCCAAGTCAGTTTGGACTGTGAGGTCGAAAGATAAGTAGTCCTTGCTAACTCGTTATTCGAGTGGAAGACTGAAAGATCCTGCTGGGATAGCGACTAGTTGATTGACGAGGAACCTGAAGCGACAGTTGATGGGGATTACCAACACGAGCTCATCACCCATACTCAAATTTGATTTATTTTACTTTTCGATCTCTTGAATTTTATGTCTTTATGTTATTATAATTTATTATTTTAAAAATCTTAAAAAACCTTTTTTATTTTTACCTTCATACTATAATTGATTTAGAGTACTAATTAGATCTTTCGGTGTTTAGGTTAAAATTGATCTATCGCTCGCCTAATTTGGGTATGATCCTCGGAGTACTCACCTACTCTATTGTAACTATTTTACAACTGGACCTTTATACTTGCGAATACTGCCTCATGTACATATCTTTTATTGCAGTATTCACACTCTGGGCTTTAGTACGTCCAAAGCCAGTCAGTAACACGATACCCTTGGAATTTCAAAAGTCAAATTTTTTTTTTGTTTTACATAGTGGTATCGCGATACCCATCCCTTGGTATTGTGACACCTCAGACAAACTTGAAGGTTGTGGGTCCAAAAATAGGGGATATTACGATATCCAACCCTAAGTATTGTGATATTCAAGTCTGGTCATGCAATACCCAATTTCAGATATCGTGACCTGCATGTTTTAGAGGCTTTTTAAGCCTCCCAAAACCCCCCATTCTTCTCATTTTCCCAAAATCCTTCACCCTAAATCCCTAAAAAATCTCTCCCCCTCTCTATTCTCTCTCAATCTCTCTTTCAAATTCTTCCAACTTTCTTTGGAATCTTTCTTCTTTTTGCTTTATTTTTCTTGTTACTTTTTCTTTTGTAGGTTTTACATTCGATTTGCTTGGGAAACATTAGATTTCATCAACTCAATCAATTCCAATATAACACGATTTAAGTTTCCCATTTCTTTTTTTTATCTTGCATTTTATATTATTGTTTTTTGACCACCTCTGGATGTACTAACACCCAAAGTGTGAGTACTTCAATAAAATATAGAATTATGAGGCGGTATCTATAAGTATACAAGTCTAAATGTAATATAATTTTACAACGGAGTAAGTGAGTACTCCGAGGATCGTACACAAGGGAGGCGAGTGCTAGATCAATCCTAACTTAAGCACTAAAAGATCTAATTAGTTCTTTAGATTTAGTTATAGTATGAAGAATATAAAATAAAAGATTTTTGGAGTTTTTATCATGATAAAAATAAAACAACTTCAAAAGATAAAATTCAAGAGATTAAAAAGGAATAATAAATTAAATCTAATTATGGGTGATTAGCTCGCTTCGGTAATTTCCATCAACTTGTCAATTTGGGTTCCTCGTCAATCAACTAGTCGCTACCCTAGCAGTATCTTCCGATATTCCACTAACATAATGAGTCAACAAGAACTACTTATCTTTCGACCTCACAGTCTAAACTGATTTAGGGTTAAGATGTTCACGAATGGGCAATACCAATTTTGGGTTAATTCCCAACTTGATGACTTCCTGGGGTTGTCAGGCCTAGGGTTTGTTTCACGTTCTCTGTTTCCAAAACAGTTGATTCGTTGAGTAAGCCTACAGAACAATTAACAGATCATACCTCCACTAGCTAATCCCCCATAGAAGGATTAGTTCCTCATGGTTTTCATAAACAATATATAATTGCTGTAAAGAGAAAGCATGCTAATTAAATCGAGAAGATAGAGTAAATGAAAGAGCCTGATTATATTTATATTAAGCGTAAATCGAAAGAGTTGAATGATTCCATAATTTAGACCACTTAAAAGAAAACAACGAACAAATAAACTAACCTCTATAAACCTAAGAAAGAAAACGAAACTAAATATAAATGATGAAACTAGGTTTATTCCCCAATGTATATAACATGTGCCAAAAGAGCTATTTATAGCCTTCAGGTGGCTGTCATCCTTAATCCTAGGTTAGCTGACGTTTCTGATCTTTAAGTTTGATTGTACAGACCAAAACGCCCCTACCTCGTGTTTATTTTCCGTCCTAGAGTCGATGTGGCGACACACCAGGACCCGTTTCGGGACATAGCAAACAATATATTCCTCTATAGCTATCTTCAGGGGTATGTTGTGACACCCTCAGTCTGTGTCGCGACATCGAAGGCAAACTTGAATTTTGTTCCTTATGTTGCGACATCGAACCTCCCATCCTGCGATATACCGTCTGATATCAGCCTAAGTTGCCTTTTAATGGTCTCATGCACACTCACAAAGTATGTTAGCTCTCCCTTAAGCCTAATTCAACCTTTAAGGTCAATAAAAAACTCAATTTTCACATTTTATTGAATGCAAGTAAAACTAAAGAAACTTAACTAAAATGTAATGAAAATGATTGTATTCAAGCTCCTTAAATGTGAAAACTAGTTTAATCTGCTACACTGAATTATGGAAAATCATCTTCGTTATTATTTTATTATTTTATTAAAGTTTTTATGTTAATTGGTTGTGAATATGAGATAGCAATTGCATTATAGCTAGCTTGTGTAAAAATAGATATTTGATAACCATGCCTCTAAGAACGAAGGAATAAGCTAAGTCCTAACCCGAACCACCTCTGTCATCGGAGTATGTCCCTAATAAATTTAAGTCGAAAGAAGTCGAAGCCTGTTTCTCAAACATTCAAGGAAAAACTTTTATCCTTGAAAGGGTTTTGAGGATGTTTGGGATTTAGCCCGTTTTCGTTGTTGGATGAACCTTGCCATGGTGCCCACCACACCAGCTATAATTTCGGTTGTTTTGGAGTTCTACTCAAATTTAAAATTTTCTAAAAATAACAAAGTGTATGTGAGGCACAAAAAGGTCGATATATCCCTTAGAGCCATTAGTGAATATTATGGCTTCCCTTATTATGAAACTGATGATTTACAGGCCATGGATCTGAATAATTTTGAAAATGTTGAAATCGACATCGTTTTATTATTTTTAACTAATGGGAGGGGGGATGAAAATGAGAGGGGTACAATTATTACCCCCTATCTTTTAAGAAAGCTAAAATATTTCCCGTCACTAAGTTTTGGATGCAATTTATTTGCACTCACATATCACCATACTCAACACTAATATTGTTAATGTTTTATGAGTTGCTTTGTTTTATTGTATCTTACCTCAAAAAAGAATTAGACTCAGGAAGTGGGTCAATAAAGATATCCAAAAATGAATATTTGGCATCAGGGTTGATGATAACGGTCCGTCCCGGGTTAGGAGGCGAATCGTAAATGTTGCCCGATCGTAAATTAGACAGTTTCTCGTTCAACTAACAAAAGGGATAATTTTATTGGAAATGATATCTTTGAAATGTAAAGATAGGTGATAGGTTGAAATGGGTACGTATTTGAAACAAGAAAGAACCTTTAATAAAGATTAAAGACCCGAATCTTATAAGTTTCAAATTGATGGAATGAGTTTCGAAACAAAACCGAGACCCACTATCTAGCGAGATAGGAACCAACGGTATGGTATTTCGAAATAAAACCGAGACCCACTATCTAGCGAGATAGGAACCAACGGTATAGGTAGATGAACGCCACACCCGAAAGGATGATAAGTTCAAATAAGGAAAGAACGATGCCACTAGAAAACTAGATAAGTCAATTCAAACCTCGAGAATTTAGGAGAGTGAATACTCACCAAAAGAAAATTTTCTTTCATTCAAATTCAAAGTTCTTCTTTTTTTACAAGAATGTAAATGTGTAATATTTATAGGCCTTATTAATGATGGCTACTTGCAATTAAAAATAAACACTTAAATTATCCTAATTTTAAAATGATGCTTGTGCCGTCCCATTATGCATGCTCTTTTGTGTGTGCCGTCCACTTTCTTAATTACATGGCTTCAATTCCTTGAATGCCTACCAACAAACTCCAATTGCAAAAAAATGTTCCATTTGGCTTTATTAAAATAATATGGCCAATATTTTTTTTTATCTTCCAATGCTCGAATTGCCGTCCCATTAATTTCTAATTGCTCAGGCTTGAATTTCCATTCAATTGTTTAATGCTTTCCTCAAATTAGTGCCGCATTCATCAATTCAATGTTCCATGTGCTTAATAACTTGCTCCAATTTGCCGTGCAAATGCTTTCACACACTTTCACCTTTTATTTGTTTAATCAACAATTTTCTTATGCTTCATTCAAATGAATTGCCGTCCACCTAAGTAATCCATGCATTTGTCTTTGCCGCCCACTTAGCATCAATTGTTTATTCATGATGGTTTTTGCACTCCCAAATTTTATTTATTCATTCCATTCTAAGCCGTCCACCTACACAATTAAACACATATTAAAATAATGACTTTAAAACTCAATTAAACACATGCAACAATTAACACACATTAATAGATACATAAATTAAACTAAACAATTTAATAAAGTCAAGACATATTAAATTCGACTATGACTAACGCAAACACATTAAAATTTTAAAACTAGATAACTTAAAATTTTATTAAAAACATGCAAATAAATTAATTAAAGCTTGGACAAATTAATTTAGACACCAATTTAAATTATTAGGCCGCATTAATTTGTGGTAAGAAATAATTAATTTGAGGATGCAATTTATTTAAAAACATTTACTTTAAAAATCAAACATCTTTAAAACATGTAATAAAATGTGAAAAAAATAATTTAGACTAAGAAAAAGTATTTTAGGCACTAAATAAAATATTTAGACAAATTAATTTGCTGTAGAAAATTAATTAAATAAATGAAATTGTTCAATTTATTTAATTAAATTCAGCAATTTAATTTCCCTGCAAGTTAAGACTCGATTTTATTTAAAGCATAAAAATTAAAAATTTGGAGTCGAGCTTCGTCGACTTGAAAATTCGGTGGGTGCCCGGGCGTGCCCGTATCATCCCCTCCCTCTTCAAGACGATTCGTCCTCGAATCGACCCGTTGGTTGTTCGAATGAAACTCCTTATTCGTCTTCCCTCGATCAAACGGAACGGATGATAAATGCGATACCTGAAAAAGATAACCAAGAATTAGTAAGATTGGCTTCAAACAATCTTGCAAACCAACTATGGACACCATCAAACAAGTAAATCGCATGAGATCGGGCAGTGCCAAATTATCGTACAAAAGAAGTAATGCCTTGTCAAACATTTGCAACCAATTTGAAAAGATCTCAAGGCGTGCATATGATCTTCTTGGAATCCAAAAATTATGCTTATCGTGCGAATGGTAAATTAAATGATATACATAAGCATCACAAGCAAATAGATGACAAAATTCAAATGGAACACAAAATTGAACAACCAAACCTTGCATTGTTCGATATGTGGGCTCTCTCATACACACAAGAATTCTTTTGTCGACCATTAAAACAAATAGATCATTAACAGGTAAAATAGGACAATTAATCATAACATGATCTAAATGTTTGGCAAAAACAAAGTTAGCAACACAAAGCTTATCGTAATCCGAAGAGAGTAACAACGCATCAACAGTTTCAGAAGACTTACCCTTATACTTAGAAAGATAAAGATCAGTCTTACCTTGATTGAGTAATACAAACCTTCTCTCCACGGTCAAATAGTGTAATCGAAGCTTCGCATTCAACTCAACCATTTTCAAATGGAAAGTGGATTTCAAATACAGCCATAAAAATTGTTTAAAGAACGAATAAAAATTAAAAACAAAGTTGACAAAATTTGTTACCTTATTTAAAAACCAAGTATCAAAACAATAGGAATTTTTCACACATATTTGATGATACTTGAGTTCTCCACAAAACAAATTGAAACATATGTCCAATTTATGGGACTTAAGTTCCGAAAAATCAGTCACGTTAGACCAATAAGAATTATGTACGTTCAAGATAAAATGATTAAAACTTTTAACATATTGCAAAATATATTTACAAAAGCTCAAGGATTTCATTTTAGAAAATGAATTAATCTTGTAATATCTACAATTAATCAGATTGGGGTTAGAAGAAAAATCATCTTTATACAAAGAATTTGATGCTTCAAAACACTTACCTTCCTTACCTTTCGACTCGGGAGGTTCAACTTCACCTTCAACTTTACCTCTTTCAATCAAAGAAGTACGTCGTTCTTTCGGGAGGAGTTGAAGTGGTAGGCTCTTGTGCGATACGTCAGGAACCTGAAATGAAGAAGCAAAAGAAGAACATACTCCAAATGAGTTAGTTAAATCAACACTCTCTTCTACTTGCTCATTTCGTTTTCTCGTTTCTTTTTCACGCACTTTGTTATTTTCTCTCTCTTTTTCTCGCTCTTTTTTAGCGATCTTCTCAATTGCTTTTTCAAACTTTCTCAAAACTTGCTCATTGTCTCTCTTTCTTGCCTCTTTTCTTTTTATTTCTTTTTCTTTTTCTTTTTCTTTGTTTTTATTACATGAAGTTACAAAAGAATCAAAATAATAAGAATTTCCGACAGAAGAAAAATTATTTACGGATGAATCACGATAATTGCGTCGGGAAGAATACTCCGTGTAGGATTTATTCGAATCATACGTTGAATGACTCGTGCTTTCTTGTCCATCATCTTGAAGAGAATCGAGTTCGTAATTTTCTTTTCTCCGTTTCGAAAACCGCGTTGAGTAAGAGTCTTGGTAATAATCTCTTCTACAGTAGTCCTTGGTCGGGTATTGCCGTGCTGCTCTTAACTCCGTCCTTTGAGTTAAAGAAGTTCGCCTTCGATGATAGGAAGATGGTAGGTACCGTTTGCGCATCACGTCTTTCATTTCAGACCACGTTAATATTGGATACTCTCCATTTCGTTTTCGACTCTTGGTAAATTGGTCCCACCAAGTAATGGCATAATCGGTGAAACTATTTTCCGCCAGCCTTACTTTCTTGCTTTCCAAATAATCGTGGTACCCAAAAACCTCTTCTACTCGCATTTCCCATTCAAGGTATGCATCCGGTTCAGCTTTACCCTGAAACGGTGGAATGTTTTTGTTACTCTTCTTGACGTCATTAAAACATCCTTGATCTCTAAAACTTCGGTTTCTTTGGTCACGACGCCTTTCGCTTTGGTTGTATAATGGATCGAACCAATCACCATCTACAGTACTTCTTCTTCCGAAATCTAGAGACATGCTATCGTTGCTAGAAGAAAAATTGTTAGTGCTCAAAATAAAACAAAGTTAAATACCTTACCACAAAAACCTCACAAGTCACTCACAAAGAAAATTCGCTCACACTCGTATTTTAACTCGTATTAAGGCTTTTCTTTGATGAATACACTTGTGCCTTTTACCGATATTTCTCACTCTCACAAATTCGTATTTCGTTTTCGAAAGACTTATTTGCTGCTTGAGGACCGGCTTCAAAATTGGTAACAAGGGTTTGATGTCGGGTATAAGGTAGGCTGAACAAAAGAAATTTTTTTTTTTTTTTTTGGATATCGAGTAGGCTAAAACACAAAAAAAATTTCAAGGGTCAACAATTGAGCATGAAGCTGGGAAGCAGTTTAATGTAGAAAAGCCAAGAGATGACCAAGATATGTTGGAGGAGGTAACAATTGCGAGGAAGTCAACTATAGTTGATTTCCAACATCTTATAGAGCTAACTAATTATACAGACAAGGGCTCGTCTCAGTTAGTATACTTTGTAAAACACTGGGAATATAAGCAAACAAATGTCGTTTCTCTTCTGAGAGAAGAACTTGACAATCTAAACAGGCTAAGGTAGGAATTTTTTTTTTAACTCGGAAAAATTTTTTTTTTAACCTCGATATTTTTTTTTGAACCTTTTTTTTTTGTATCTCTTTTTTTTTTTTTTGAACTTCAAATACACTATAAAGAAATACAAGAAACAAAAATTACAACTTGAACATTTTCTTTTTTGAATTTTTTTTTGATCTTTTTTTTTTGAAACTTACTCGGAAATACTCAAGACGATCAAAACGTGCCTAATTTGATTGGCTCTGATACCAGATGATAACGGTCCGTCCCGGGTTAGGAGGCGAATCGTAAATGTTTCCCGATCGTAAATTAGACAGTTTCTCGTTCAACTAACAAAAGGGATAATTTTATTGGAAATGATATCTTTGAAATGTAAAGATAGGTGATAGGTTGAAATGGGTACGTATTTGAAACAAGAAAGAACCTTTAATAAAGATTAAAGACCCGAATCTTATAAGTTTCAAATTGATGGAATGAGTTTCGAAACAAAACCGAGACCCACTATCTAGCGAGATAGGAACCAACGGTATGGTATTTCGAAATAAAACCGAGACCCACTATCTAGCGAGATAGGAACCAACGGTATAGGTAGATGAACGCCACACCCGAAAGGATGATAAGTTCAAATAAGGAAAGAACGACGCCACTAGAAAACTGGATAAGTCAATTCAAACCTCGAGAATTTAGGAGAGTGAATACTCACCAAAAGAAAATTTTCTTTCATTCAAATTCAAAGTTCTTCTTTTTTTACAAGAATGTAAATGTGTAATATTTATAGGCCTTATTAATGATGGCTACTTGCAATTAAAAATAAACACTTAAATTATCCTAATTTTAAGATGATGCTTGTGCCGTCCTATTATGCATGCTCTTTTGTGTGTGCCGTCCACTTTCTTAATTACATGGCTTCAATTCCCTTGAATGCCTTCCAACAAACTCCAATTGCAAAAAAATGTTCCATTTGGCTTTATTAAAATAATATGGCCAATATTTTTTTTTTATCTTCCAATGCTCCAATTGCCGTCCCATTAATTTCTAATTGCTCAGGCTTGAATTTCCATTCAATTGTTTAATGCTTTCCTCAAATTAGTGCCGCATTCATCAATTCAATGTTCCATGTGCTTAATAACTTGCTCCAATTTGCCGTGCAAATGCTTTCACACACTTTCACCTTTTATTTGTTTAATCAACAATTTTCTTATGCTTCATTCAAATGAATTGCCGTCCACCTAAGTAATCCATGCATTTGTCTTTGCCGCCCACTTAGCATCAATTGTTTATTCATGATGGTTTTTGCACTCCCAAATTTTATTTATTCATTCCATTCTAAGCCGTCCACCTACACAATTAAACACATATTAAAATAATGACTTTAAAACTCAATTAAACACATGCAACAATTAACACACATTAATAGATACATAAATTAAACTAAACAATTTAATAAAGTCAAGACATATTAAATTCGACTATGACTAACGCAAACACATTAAAATTTTAAAACTAGATAACTTAAAATTTTATTAAAAACATGCAAATAAATTAATTAAAGCTTGGACAAATTAATTTAGACACCAATTTAAATTATTAGGCCGCATTAATTTGTGGTAAGAAATAATTAATTTGAGGATGCAATTTATTTAAAAACATTTACTTTAAAAATCAAACATCTTTAAAACAAGTAATAAAATGTGAAAAAAATAATTTAGACTAAGAAAAAGTATTTTAGACACTAAATAAAATATTTAGACAAATTAATTTGCTGTAGAAAATTAATTAAATAAATGAAATTGTTCAATTTATTTAATTAAATTCAGCAATTTAATTTCCCTGCAAGTTAAGACTCGATTTTATTTAAAGCATAAAAATTAAAAATTTGGAGTCGAGCTTCGTCGACTTGAAAATTCGGTGGGTGCCCGGGCGTGCCCGTATCAGTTGGGATCTATTTTCCTCACTTGATTATCGATTTGTGCCGACATGCTCGAGTGGTGATGGAGCCTACAGAGCAATTTCATCATCCTACCACGAGTATTACTGGAGGCACCCTTATGCACCAATTCCAAGAGCTTAATAGAAAACAAATACAAGAATGGAATTATCGATGCAAATAGAAAATGGAGATGCCTTTGGCACCCCCAAAGAAATCCATGAATGCGAAGGTGAAAAAGACCGATGAGCCTACAAAATTGAAGCGTGGGCCAAGCCGCGGTGTGCGATATAACATAAGACTCCTAGAAAGGCCCGACAAAGTATAGAATGGCTCGAACGGTCGAGCGACTCGTTCGAGGGTAAAGAAGATATAGATGAGCAATAAGAAGAGGAAGAGGAAGAAATAGATGATGAGGCCACGAAGGATGACACCTTTGCCTCCTATCAGGGAAACTTGAAGAGTGCCTTCGCATCTGTAAGGTAACCAAAAGGGGGACCCATCTTTCGAGAGTCTAGTGACCGATCTTGGATGCAACCATCAAGACCCACTGTGAGAAAAAAAGGGAAAGGAATCGCAATATAGACTAAAGGCTCCAAGATGGATTCATATTAGTTACATTTCCTTGCGTTTTATTTATTTTTAATACGATGTGTAAACTATTCAACACTTTTGGCTTTTATTTTTGGATATTATTATTCTGTGTAACACCCCAAACCCAGTCAAAACGCTACGACCAAATCTGGATTGTTACAGGGAGGGTAATTTTTGAAGAACATTTTAAAAGAACATTGCGACTTAAGAAAAATATTTCGTTTAGTGAATCCATGAGAAGGGCTATTTAAGAACCTTATCAATTTCATATTAAGTTAACTAGGAGTAGACATCAGGTTTATTTCGTAAAACCAAACTTAGAAAAATTTTCACTAAGGTGTCAATTGAAAACAACGTTGAGGAACGTGACCTTTTAAAAAAACAATATTTGTAGTCTTTACGAAACTCCCAAGTTTAATTATTTATTGCTTGTGATCCGTTCGTTAATATTTTGGAAAACCTTTATTTACGTTTTTAAGAAAACCCCGTTTTTCGATAGTTCATAACATATATAAAATCAGCATTTAATCAAAATCCCGAAATAAAGTTAAAGCGGCCTTATTACAGATTACAATCCCGAAATGAAGTTTAGTTCAAAATAAATTACGAGTTTACTAAAGACATCGCAACGCATGGCCACCTCGAGTCTGTCCCGGCTCCAAAACCGGTCATCTACTGATTACCTGCAAAATTAGCAAAGGGGTGAGTCACCGAGACTCAGTGTGTAAATCCCCGAATACGCAAACTGGGCCTTAAGCCCACAGATGCACATTGGGCCTTAGCCCACTCAATATGGCATATAACACATGCATGAAATGCAGCCCAGCCCAATCCTGCCTTCCATCTAAACACCCGTGGCATTATGCCACTGTGGTTCATGACCACTGTAGTCCCAGACCACTCGTGACTGAGTCACTATAATATATAATCGTGGGGCCAACCCACTGTGGTCTTAGACCATTGTGACGATCTTTGATAAATTTATGCATACGTGGGGCCAGCCCACTGTGGTATTAAACCACTGAGACAAGTCACTGATATAAGCATACGTGGTTTCAACCACTGTGGTTCTTAGACCACTGTGACAGTAGTCACTTAGTTCACACTTCCCCTTCCTTTCAATCCCGAGCCCATGCTCATTTCATCATGCTAAATATGAATGCAAGCATAATCACCATCTGTAACAAATAACTATTTCATACATGCATAGCATCGAACATACATACATGCATAATATCGAACTACCATCATAGTAGAACTTACCCGGTATTTCCAACCTTACCCACAAGGGTATCTCGACTGTCGATATAGTCATTTCGGCTTTCAGCCAATGCAGTTATTAACGCAAATAGTAAGAAATGTGTGAGTAATACACATCTGATAACGCGTAACACTAAACTTTCTACGTTGACGCTTTCACTAACAGGGACGACGGCTATTTGCCTATCCCGAACCGCCAACACCACATGCCTTTTAAACATAGGAGCCAAAACTATGGGTTCGCTCCTTCCTTAGATTGGCTAGCACTCGTATCCATGGAGAATCTTTGATCAGTACACAAGGAGAAGCGTAGATTGGCTAATAACAGAATTGGTTAAGGCATATCACCATTGATAGGAATAAATGACCAAGAAATCACAAAATGACTCCTTACCTCAAGAACCCGAATAGAGTGATTCGATTTAGCGAACAAAAACCCTTCGGCTTTGGACTACAAACAATAGGCTAAAGGAGTTTCCCGAAGTAACGTCCCCAAAAAGAGAAAAGAAGAAGGGAAAGAGATTAGTCGCAAGCCATTAGTCAATAACAAATAACCATTTGGCAATGGCTCCCATAAAACTGAAAGGATAGGAGGAATCAGGAGAACCCCCTTACCTTGCGATATTGATGAAGAATAACCAAAATAGATTAGGCAGCAACGAGTAACCCCTTCACGCCTTAAGCTATACGGGCAGCATCGATTCAAGTTGACAAAGAACCAAAGGTTCGGTTAGCGAAGAAGGATACAGAGAACAGAAAAGAAAAGAGAAGAAAGTCGAAAGAAGAGAAAGAAGATTTAGCTTTTAACAAAAGAGAAAGGAAGATCTTACCTTCAACAATCCAGAAGCAGAGTGGAACCGATTCGCTTGGGATAACAGGGACTACTCGGCTAAGAGAAAAACAATAGGGTGTTAATAAGACAGATGCAAGGTTTCAGCTTAAAAGAGAGGAGATGAGAGATGAACTCGGTTGGGTTATAGTGTTTAAGAGAAGAGAAAAGAAGATGAAGAAGATTCGGCAAGGGAGGTGACTTCAAGGGATTCGACTTGTAAAGAAAATAGCAAAAGAAAACGAATTCAAATGTGAAGGGTGAATGGTGAAGAAAGGTTCAGCCAAAGGTGTTTTGGTAACTTTTAAGAAAGAAAAAAGTGCACAAATGGAGAGGTTTGAAATCAATGGAGAAAAGTTGAGAAAACCAAACCAAAAGAAAAAAAGAAAATGAAAGGAGACCTTAGATGCTCTTAGGAAGTTTCAGCACACATCAACTAGGCAACTAAAAAAAACAAAACCAAAGTTCCCACACAAATTAGGCACACCCACCAAACAAGTCAAAACCGATTGTGCTCTTACCAACATCCCCATTTGTTGACCGTAACCCCCTCTCAAGAGACCCCCCACTTTCGGCCACCACTTCACCTACACCGACCCACGATTTTCTCCTACTTTCACTCCCCTTCAACCATTCAAACCTTGTTGACCCGTTCAAACCCCTCAAACTCCCCATGGCCACCCATTCGAAATGTTTGACTCATTCTTCTCCCACTCCCTCAGAGTCTTGGCCGAATCCACTTCTCCCTCATCCAGGTGCCAAAAGAAAATAAAGCTTCAAAGTGAGGCTTATGGGATTCGAACTTCTTCCCTACTGCTGCGCCCTTGTGACGCCACTTCCTTGCACCTTAAGTGGCGTCTCCTTGCCACTTTACCACACCTCTTCTTGTGTTAACAAACACAAGTAATTACCCTTAAGGCCTGTCTCAACTAGCTCTCCCCTAAAGTGCCTAAAAACAAAATTTTTACCAAGGCTCAAGCTTAACCCTGAGCCTTCCCGGGATCCCCCAAACATACCAAATTAATAACCAAATCACACCAAACACACAAAGACATAAAATACAAAGCCCCTAATACTAGGATGTTACAGTTCTACCCCCCATTAAAGAAATTTCGACCTCGAAATTTACCTGGTCAGAAGAGATGAGGGTATTACTATAGCATCACATCCTCTGGCTCCCATGTGGCTTCTTCTGAACCATGATTCCGCCACAACACTTTAAACAATGGAATCGTTTTCCTCCGCAATACTTTAACGTCTCGGTCTAAGATTTGAACTGGTTCCTCTTCAAAAGATAAATCAAGTTTTACTTCAATTTCTTCCACCGGCACTATGTGAGATGGATCCGAATGATAGCGCCTTAACATCAAGACATGAAATACATCATGTATCTGCCTCAATTTCAGAGGTAACTCGAGCTGATAAGCTACTGGTCCTACACGCTTCAACACACGATAAGGGCCGATGAACCTGGGGCTCAACTTGCCCTTCTGTCCAAACCTTAAAACTTTCTTCCACGGTGAAACCTTTAGGAAAATCTGATCACCCACAGAGAACTCTATATCCTTACGCTTCAGATCTGCATAAGATTTCTGCCTGTCAGAAGCTTCCTTCAATCGAGCCCGTATTAACTTAACCTTTTCCTCTGTTTCAGAAACCAATTCTGGACCCAACAACTGTCGCTCACCTAACTCTGTCCAGCAAGTAGGAGTGCGGCACTTCTGACCATACAACGCTTCATAGGGCGCCATCTTTAGAGCATATGTCATAAAAAGGATTTAGCCTGGACTGGTAATCCTGTTGTCTATATATATGTAGCTCGAGAGTGTACTCTCTAAAATAGTACCTTATGGGTACCATTGAATATGAATTGACAGATCCTGATTTGTACACCTCTAGTGTACTACCTTTGTATCCATCAATATTCTGAATAAATTCAATGGGTAAAAATCTTGACATGAGAGAATATGCATAAGACATGAGTTGTTACATGTATTTGTCTGAAATACATGAGAATGATGGTATATGACATTTGATATATGAAAACATGAAAGGATGATATTTGAATAAGGAATTCATTTTATGAATATGTTTATCCTTGAC
The DNA here is from genome assembly GCA_005393395.2 of Gossypium australe. NCBI lineage: Eukaryota > Viridiplantae > Streptophyta > Magnoliopsida > Malvales > Malvaceae > Gossypium > Gossypium australe. Next base: position 33,183,981 of record CM016615.1, on the reverse strand, counting down.
TATAGACTTGTATGCTTTGGGTGTACTATTACTTGTGTGATATTGATATTTTGAGTAATATGAGTAAAATCTGATATGAAATAATCTGAACTTGAGATGAACTATTATGAAATTATACTTGTAATATAAAGAGATGATTTATGCATGTTAAATGAACACATGTTGTGGAATGTATGTGCCTGAAAACTTGATTATTGTTGAGCCCAAACATGTTTTAATGTTATTATGGAATATATGACTAACAAGGGTAATGAGGATATGTGTCGGGCTTGAGGTCAAATTGAATGAATGTGCCTTACATAGTTACCTCAAAATAGAATGAATGGTAAGTTAAGTACCATCTTATACAAATTTTGTAACAACCTTGTTTAGACCCTAGTTAGAATAGTGGTTTCAAGACCACAAATTCGAGGTCAAAAAAATATTTTAATATTATTTTTTATGTTTATAATATGTGATTGAGCCTGTGTGAAAATTTGGTGTGGAAATTTTATTAATTGTGTGCCGAATTATGAAAAAGAATTAAATCGCATAAAATGTAAAAGTTGGGTGCTGATTGTTAAAGTGTCTATTTGTCATGGCTTTCTAAAAGATAAGTCCTTATGTTGTTAATAAACCATTAAAAGGATGGATGGAAAAAAATGGGCTTTAGTTGGTGGAAACTTAAATGAATTAATGAAGGGTAAAATGGTAAATGTGCATTAATGTTAATATAATTAACATAAAACAAAGTTTGATGGCCATTATCATCTTTATCACCACCGAATATTGAAGAAAAGAAAGGGTTTTAAGCTTTGTAAAGTTTGGCCATCAAGTTCTTCGATTCAAGACCAAGAAATGAGAGATTCAGATCGAGATCGAGGCAAAGACAAAGTAATCGATTAATCGACTAGTTTCGGTATTTCGACGTCCGAGGTAAGTTCAGGTATAATACTAGTTGTTAAATTATATCTATGTGATGTGAATTGAATAAATGTATAATTATTGAATTAGAAATGTTAAATATGAGATTGAGAAATGTGGCACTAGGTGTGCGTAATTGAAATTGAGACAGAAATGAATAGCACTGTGTGTGAAAAGTAATAGAAGCTTCGGTTTTACTGATTGGCACTATGTGGCGAAGGTATGTTTGAACCTATGTGGTTGATGACAGTTTTAGTGGTTGAATGCATGGATATTTGAGCGTATGCTGAGGATGATAATGTACCTAATTTTGCATCTATCTATGTGATGATTTAATTATGTATTGATGTTGCATTATTGAGTAGTATGTATTATATTACGAACTTACTAAGCTTTAAAGCTTATTGTGTAATGTGTTTCTTTGTTTTACAATGTCAGTAGAGCTATCTTAGATCTAGGGATTGTCAGCGACTCAATCACACTATCAGCTACCTATTTCGATACTTTTGAAAGATGTACATATTTGGTATATGGCATGTTTAGGCTAGTAAATATGGTGCATTTTGAGGTGTTGGACCTTTCCATGTGATATGGCTTGGATGTTAGATTATTTTGGTTGTTATGTGTGAACTATGTAAATGATGAATGTGGTATGAAATAGTGAGGTTAGAAATGGTGTATTTCATTCTTGAATTAGTTGATGGAAATGGTGTTTTAAGTGTGAATTTGTGGCTTGGCTAAATGATTTTTAGCTTACATGATTTGAGTTGTGAAAATGGTGCTTTGAATAGATTTATTTGAGTAGGAATTGAGTATAAGAATAGATGGTATTGTTGTTGATTAATTGGTGCTTGAAATGGTATGTTTTGGTTGCAATTGAGGCATGAATTGATATTGGTTTAATGCTTATAGGTAATTCCAAAGTGTGGATGGCAATTTGGACTTGAAAATGGCCTATAATTGCCCAAACAGTTGAGCACACGAGCGTGTGGCTCGATCGTGTCTTTCGAGGTTGTGTTTTCAAACAAGTCAGACTCGACCACGGGCAAGACACATGGGCGTGTGGTTGGCCATTCTATATGGGGAAATAGACACGGGTGAGGCACACGGGCATGTCTCAGGTCGTGTGAACAAGTCAGAATGTATGTCCTATTTTGCCATGGCTTGGACACACGGGCGTGTCTGAGGCCGTGTGAGGTAGATGGCCTACCCACGTCCCGACCCTTTTATAAAGCATGTTTAAGGTCTCGTAGACCTACTAAGGGACTATATGAATGAGAATTGTTTTGATTGGATGTGAAATGAAATGAAATGTTTAGAAATGATTAGTAATACCTCTTAACCCTAGTTTGGCGATGACTATGGGTTAGGGGTGTTACATTTAATTGGTACCAGAGCTACGGTTTAGTCGATTCTCGGACTAACATAACGCGTGTGAGTCTAGCTAGACATGCCATATATATATAATTGTGATAGTGTGATGAATCCTAACAGTTAAAAATGTGTTTTCATATAGTAATGGGTCCCGATCGAGTAGTTGCTGATGATGTAGAGAGCAACGTGCCTGCTCTCACTCAAGGGACAGCGCCGGCCACATCTAGGCCGAATGATGGTAGCCAAGAGGGAGAGGCTAAGCAAGCCTTTTTCCGAATGATGAGTGAGTGGCTTTCAGAGTTTGTTCAAACGAATCCGGCTACTCTTGAACCTCCACCTCTACAAGTACGTGTTGTGCCACAAGTTGTAGATCCGATCCGATTGAATGAGCCTCCTGTAGATAAAATTCGAAAGTATGGAGCCGAAGAGTTTAGGGCCACAGCTGATGATGATGCCGAGCGAGCTGAGTTTTGGCTTGAGAATATCATTTGAGTGTTTGATGAGATGTCATTGACTCCTGATGAATATATTAAATGTGTTGTTTCCTTGTTGAGAGATACGACATATAACTGGTGGAAGACATTGATATCTGTGGTTTCGAGAGAGAGAATCACTTGGGATTTCTTTCAAGTTGAATTTCAAAAGAAATATATCAGTCAATGATTCATAGATCAGAAACGTAAAGAGTTTCTAGAGCTAAAACAAAGTGCATGTCCATTACTGAGTACGAACGGGAGTTTGTGAGATTGAGTCAGTATGCACGTGAATATGTTTCGACTGAAGCTAGTATGTGTAAATGTTTCATTGAAGGGCTGAATGAAGACATTAAATTACTGGTTGGAATACTTTACTTGAATGAATTTGTTATGTTAGTTGAAGGAGCCTGCAAAGCCGAGGAGCTTAGCAAAGAAAAGAAGAAAGCAAATTCTGAGGTTAGAGATGAAAGAAAAAGATTGATGAGTAAATCGTCTCAACCTTCGACGAAGAGATTTAGAGATGCAATCAGTCGATCAAATGCTTCGTTTGGACATTCGAGTAGAGACCCTGCTAGACAAAGTGTTGGTCCAAGAACTCAAGCTCCAATTAAATCAAGTGTTGGTAGTGTTAAAAGAAAGAAGCCTGAGTGTAGACAGTGTGGAAGATGACACGTTGGAGAGTGTTGGGGCAAGTACAACAATAGAACTTGTTATAAGTGTGGATCACGAGATCATTTTATTCAAGATTGCCCAGAGTTAGCTGAAAAAGATAATGTTCAGAGTGTGAGACTGAGTAACACAACGGCTAGGGGTAGACCTCCCAGAAACACCGGAAATGTAAGTGGAAGTCAAAGAGGGACTAGGAATACAACTGTGAGATCCGAGGCAAGGGCACCTGCCCGAGCCTATGCTATACGCGTGCGAGAAGAAGCGTCATCTCCAAATGTCATCACTGGTACTTTTATTCTATTTGATACTGATGTGATTGCATTGATAGATCCAGGTTCTACTTATTCTTATGTGTGTGTGAATCTAGTATCACGTAAGACTCTACCTGTTGAGTCTACCAAATTTGTGTTTAGATTGTCAAACCCCTTAGGCAAGTGTGTCTTGATGGATAAAGTGTGCAAGAACTATCCGTTGATGTTTTGAGATATATGCTTTCCGGCTAATCTGATGTTGCTACCTTTTGCTGAATTTGATATTATTCTGGATATGGATTGGCTCACTTTGCATAATGTTATTGTGAATTGTAAACAAAATAGCATTGATTTGAGAAGTCAGAATTTGTTTGATCAATTGAAAGGAGCTACAGTGTTTTCGAAAATAGATTTCAGATCGGGTTATTACCAGTTGAGAGTTAAAGAATCAGATGTACCCAAGACTACTTTCAGAACGAGGTACGGACATTATGAATTCTTAGTTATGTCGTTTGGACTAACGAATGCTCCTGCAGTATTTATGGATTTGATGAACCAGATGTTCAGATCGTATTTAGGTCGTTTTGTTGTGGTGTTTATTAATGACATTCTGATTTACTCATGTGATGAGACGCAACATGTCGAGCATTTGAGAATAGTGTTACAGACTCTGCGTGAGAAGTAATTGTATGCAAAGTTTAGCAAATGTGAGTTCTGGTTGCGTGAGGTTGGTTTTCTGGGGCATATTGTATCAGCTGCGGGAATACAAGTCGATCCGAGTAAGATCCCAGCTATTCTTGAGTGGAAGTCTCCAAAAAATGTGTCTGAAGTCCGTAGTTTTCTGGGACTAGCGAGATATTATAGAAGTTTGTGAAAGGCTTCTCAAGATTGCGACTCCGTTGATGAAGTTGCTACAAAAAGATGTTAAATTCGAGTGATCAGAAAAGTGCCAGCAGAGTTTTGAGCAGTTGAAAGCATTGTTGATACAGGCGCCAGTGTTAGTTCAACATGAATCGGGTAAAGAATTCATAGTTTACAGTGATTCATCATTGAATGGTTTAGGCTGTGTGTTGATGCAAGAAGGCAAAGTCATCGCTTATGCTTCGAGGCAGCTAAAGCCGCATGAAAAGAACTATCCGACGCACGATCTTGAGCTAGCTGCGATTGTGTTCGTATTGAAGATTTGGCGTCACTATTTGTTTGGTGAGAAATGTCATGTTTTTACTGATCACAAGAGCTTGAAGTACTTGATGACTCAGAAAGAATTGAATTTACGACAGAGAAGATGGTTAGAATTGTTGAAAGATTATGAACTTGTGATTGATTATCATTAGGGTAAAGTTAATGTAGTTGCTAATGCTTTGAGTCGAAAGTCTTTATGTGCTCTACAAGCAATGAGTTCTCAGATAGATCTATGTGATGATGGTTCAGTTTTGGCTGAGTTGAAAGTGAGGTCGATGTTCGTAAGTCAGATTTGTGATGCCCAGAAAAGTGATGTTAAATGATGGCTAAACGAGATCAGTGTGGAATGAATGTTGATTCGGAATTTTGAGTTGATAGTGATGATTTTTTGAGATTCAGAGGTCAGATTTGTGTTCCGAGAAATTCAAAGTTAATTCAGTTGATTTTGAATGAAGCTCACAATAGTCGTTTGGCTATTCACCCTGGGAGTACAAAAATGTATAACTATTTGAAACAATTTTATTGGTGGCATGGTATGAAAAGAGATATTTCTGACTTTGTGTCAAAATTTTTAATATGCCAGCAAGTTAAAGTTAAACATCAAGTTCCATTTGGTTTCTTACAACCGATTATGATTCCTGAGTAGAAATGGGAGAGAATCACGATGGACATTGTGTCGAGATTGCCTTTATCTCCGAGAAAGAAATATGCAATCTAGGTGATAGTTGATATATTAACGAAATCAGCTCATTTTGTTCCGGTGAGAACATATTATTCACTTGATAAATTAGTTGAATTATATGTTGTTGAGATTGTGAGATTGCACGGGGTGCCACTATCTATTGTATCTGACAGACATCCAAGATTTACCTCGCGGTTTTGGAAGAAATTGCAATAGGCTTTAGGCACAAAATTTCATTTCAGTATTGCATTTCATCCGCAAACGGATGGACAATCCGAGCGGGTCATTCAAGTTCTTGAGGATATGTTGAGATGTTGCATTCTTGAATTTGAAAGTATGTGGGGAAAGCATTTACCGTCGATTGAATTCGCATACAACAACAGTTTTCAATCTAGTATTAAAATGGCACTGTATGAGGCTCTTTACGATCGAAAATGTCGAACTCCATTGTATTGGACTGAGTTGAGTGAGAATAAGAATCACAGCGTTGATTTAATAAAAGAGACTGAGCAGAAAGTGAAAGTAATCAGTGATAGTTTAAAAGAAGCGTCAGATCGTCAGAAGTCTTATACAGACTTAAAACAAAAAGATATTGAATTTGAGTTTGGTGACAAAGTATTTTTGAAAGTGTCTCTGTGGAAGAAAATACTTTGATAAGTCTAAGATTCATCGGGCCGTATGAGATCATCGAAAGAATTGGGCCAGTTGCTTATAAGTTGTTGTTGCCACCTAAGTTAGAAAAGATTCATAATGTATTTCACGTATCGATGCTTCGACGATATAGATCTGATCCTTCTCATGTGATTACTCCTACTAAGGTTGAAATTCAGTCAGATTTGTTGTATAGTGAAGAACCGATTCAAATTTTAGCACGAGAGATTAAAGAGTTGAGAAACAAAAGAATACCTTTAGTGAAAGTGTTGTGGCACAAACACGAAGTAGAAGAGGCTACGTGGGATCCTGAAGATGTTAGAGAGAGCAATATCCGTACCTATTCACTGGTAAATTTTAGGGGACGAAAATCCCTAAGGGGGGAGAGTTATAACAGCCTGGTTTAGACCCTAGTCAGAGCAGTGGTTTTGAGAACACAAATCTGAGGTCGAAAAAATATTTTAATATTATTTTTTATGTTTATAATATGTGATTGAGCATGTGTGAAAATTTGGTATGAAAATTTCATTGATTGTGTGTCGAATTATGAAAAAGGATTAAATCGCATAAAATGTAAAAGTTGTGTGCTGATTATTAAAGTGTCTATTTGTCATGGCTTTCTAAAAGATAAGTCCTTATGTTGTTAACAAACCATTAAAAGGATGGATGGACAAAAATGGGCTTTAGTTGGTGGAAACTTAAATGAATTAATGAAGGCTAAAATGGTAAATGTGCATTAATGTTAATATAATTAACATAAAACAAAATTTGATGGCCATTATCATCTTTATCACCACCAAATGTTGAAGAAAAGAAAGGATTTTAAGCTTTGTAAAGTTCAGCCTTCAAGTTCTTTGATTCAAGACCAAGAAAGGAGAGACTCGGATTGAGATCGAGGCAAAGACAAAGTACTTGATTAATCGGCTTGTTTCGATATTTCGGCGTCCGAGGTAAGTACAGATATAATACTAGTTGTTAAATTATATCTATGTGATGTGAATTGAATGAATGTATAATTATTGAATTAGAAATGTTAAATATGAGATTGAGAAATGTGGCACTAAGTGTGTGTAATTGAAATCGAGACAGAGATGAATAGCACTGTGTGTGCGAAGTAAGGGAAGCTTCGGCTTTACTGATTGGCACTATGTATGCGATGCCGAATTAAGTTTTGTTTTCTATCTAGGCACTAAGTGTGCGATGTTAATTAAGCTACGGCTATGATTTGGGCACTAAGTGTGCGGTTGAGTTGAATAGATATCAAGCAGTGAATGAGATATGGTATCGAGCATCGAATAGCAAGAACGTTTATTAACAAAGTTTTGGAAAAGATATGTTTGAACCTATGTGGTTGATGATAGTTTTAATGGTTGAATGAATGGATATTTGAGCATATGCTGAGGATGATAATGTACCTAATTGTGCATCTATCTATGTGATGATTTAATTATGTATTGATGTTGCATTATTGAGTAGTATGTATTATATTACGAACTTACTAAGCTTTAAAGCTTATTGTGTAATGTGTTTCTTTGTTTTACAATGTCAGTAGAGCTATCTCGGATCTAGGGATTGTCAGTGACTCAATCATACTATCAGCTACCTATTTCGATACTTTTGAAAGATGTACATATTTGGTATATGGCATGTTTAGGCTAGTAAATATGGTGCATTTTGAGGTGTTGGACCTTTCCATGTGATATGGCTTGGATGTTAGATGATTTTGGTTGTTATGTGTGAACTATGTAAATGATGAATGTGGTATGAAATAGTGAGGTTAGAAATGGTATATTTCATGCTTGAATTAGTTGATGGAAATGGTGTTTTAAGTGTGAATTTGTGGCTTGACTATATGATGTTTAGCTTACATGATTTGAGTTGTGAAAATGGTGCTTTGAATGGATTTATTTGAGTAGGAATTGAGTATAAGAATAGATAGTATTGTTGTTGATTAATTGGTGCTTAAAATGGTATGTGTTGGTTGCAATTGAGGCATGAATTGATATTGGTTTAATGCTTATAGGTAATTCCAAAGTGTGGATGGCAATTTGGACTTGAAAATGGCCTATAATTGCCCACATAGTTGAGCACACAGGCATGTGGCTCGATCGTGTCTTTCGAGGTTGTGTTTTAAAACAAGTCAGACTCGACCACGGGCAAGACACACGGGCGTGTGACTGGCCATGTGGATCAAGTCAGTTTCGACCACTGGTGAGGCACACGGGCATGTCTCAGGTTGTGTGAACAAGTCAGAATGTATGCCCTGTTTTGCCACGGCTTGAACGGACGGCCGTGTCCGAGGCCGTGTGAGGCACACGGCCTACCCACATGGGCGTGCGACCTTTGTAACTTAGAAAAATGTTTAAATTTCAGAAATTTTTTTGTATGAGTTCAGTTTAGTTCCGGCCCTATTATAAAGCATGTTTAAGGTCTCGTAGATCTATCTAAGGGACTATATGAATGAGAATTGTTATGTTTGGATGTGAAATGATATGAAATGTTTAGAAATGGTTAGTAATACCTCTTAACCCTAGTCTGGCGATGACTACGGGTTAGGGGTGTTACAAACTTACTAAGCATTTTATGCTTACTTAGTTTTATTTCCTTGTTTTATAGTAAATCGAAAGCTCATTGGATTGGAAGCTTGGCGGAGATCACTCATACTATCCATCGCTCCATTTTGGTACATATGGTAAATCAACTATGGTTATAATGGCATGTATAGGTTATATTGGCCATATTGGCATGTAAATGTAAATGATTACTTTAATCTAGCCATTGGAATGACTAGTGATGATTATGTTTTGGTACATGTATATATATGTGTTTAAGTTTATCTTATGGAGATAACATAAGATTAAAAGCATGAATACATGTAACAATACATCATGTTAGATGTTACAAGTTGCTTGAATTCAATTCTTGAAATGGTTGGTATTTGGATGTAAGTTTGGTGCAGGATTTTGGTATGATTTTGGGTGAGAAATGAAGCTAGAAATGGCCTTTTTTTTGTCCATGCGAACATGTGTGACACACGACCGGGTACATGGGCATGTAATTAGGTCGTGTGTCCCCTGCACCTTAATTTTGAGAAACAGAATGCTCAAAATTAAGCACACGGGTAGAGACACAGGCGTGTGTCTCAGCAGTGTGGGAGACATAGCCTTGAACACGGGCATGTGCCTTGGCCGTGTGAAACCTGCAGCTAATTTCGAAAGGAATTAAGTAACCACACGGCCTAGCACACGGGCGTGTGGAATGGCCGTGTGAACAAGTCAAAGAGTTACACGGGGTCGAACACGGCCTATAGCACGGGCGTGTCCCTCAGACCACACGGGCGTGTGAGCCCTGCAACTTGGAAATTTTTTTTAATTTTGTGAAAAACTCTTAGAGTTTCTGATTTAGTTCCGACTCGATTCTAATGCTCGTATTGGGCCTCGAGGGTCCATTTAAGGGATGTTACGAATGACCTCGATTAATGAATAGTGATTGAGATGATTTATCTGAAAATGTTCTGAAAAATTTTGGTAATGCTCCGTAACCCTGTTCCAGCGGCGGATATGGGTTAGGGGTGTTACAAGAATATTATGAAGGTTTAGTGAAGAGAGGTCGAGTTAGCTCTTAATTCATCCTTTCTAGAAATAAAGCTTAAAAAGAACAGAAAATTTTGAAAGAAATAAAAGTGAAGATCAAAAGCATTGTGAGAGAAAAGAACAAACAAAGTATAAAAATGCTGAAAATCACAGTGCACAAACGAGTTAATATCGACCATTCTCATCTACATTATTGAAGAAGTAAGGAAGGTGAGAAAAGGAGAAATAAGGTGGTGAGATGTAACAATCATATTTAGGGGGATTTGGGAACAATGTCGTGAGTTATACTATTCATAGTGCTTGAATCATTTTGAGATGAGCTTCCTTTGAATCAGTACCAACCTCAGCCTCAAAACGTTACAAGCCTAAAAGACCTTTGAGACCCGAATAAGTCACTGACACATTAACATGCGTATAGTTTGCATTTGTAAGAACGAACATGAACAATTATTTTCAAATATCTATGAGCAATCTGTATAATTTATTTTGACGGATAGCATTTGTACATATATTCATTTAGATTCCCTCTACCTCTATTGACACTTGAGCTTCTTGAACTAATCATGTTTACATTAGGAGTAGGTAAATTAGCTAAGATATCATTCTTAAATTGCATGTGAAGTAATTCTTGTAAAAATTTGATGTTCTACGGCTATATCACTTAATTACCAGATTTAGTCTAAGGGTCGTCCTTTTTGCATGTTTTGTGTATTTACTTAAGGAAAAGCAAAGACTTAAGTTTAGGGGAGTTGATCTGCCACAAATTGACGTGGCAATTTAGACTTTTTTCAACGCACTTAAGGAGCTTTTTCTTGAGCAAAATAGAGCTTTTAACATATTTTTGTTATTTTCATATTTTTGGATAATAAGTGAAAATGTCTCAATTTTGTATATTTTTCTACCCAATGTGGCCACTAGTGTCATTTGGAGGCCTGACATGTGTTTGAGTATTTTAGCGAGAATGGCACTGGGGGCAAGGGTATCGCGATATCTAACCCTTGGGATCGCGATACCTATGACAGTGTAGAATACCAAGGACTACCTCCAGTGGTATCACGACATCCACTTGGGTATCACAATATCCACCTCCCTAGGAAGACCCCAAGTTTCAACACTGCCCGAGATATCGTGATATCCTCTTCTAGGTATCTTGATATCTCCTTCGTCAGCGGGACAAAGTTGGACAAAAAGGGCAACCTTTGTCTACCCAACCCACCAATAACACTAGGTTCATGTAAAGGTATTTTTGGATTAAAAAAGTCATCAGAATACACTTCAAAATAGCCAAAAATGGCCAAGGAGGAGAGAGCGACACATTAACTTAGTTTGGGTTTTGTTTTATCTAGGTTTTCTTTAGTTTTCTCTACACTTCTTCTAGGGTTTTTATTTTTCTCTTCTTCTACTTTAGATTAGAGTTTTTTTCTGCATTTAACTCTTGTTCTTGTTGTTTTCTATGTTGGTTAACATTGTAGCTAAATTTTATTTACATTTCCAATCCCTGTACTTCTTTTTTTCAAGACTCTCTATGCTTTAGTTTAATGAATTTCAGTTTATTTTACTTTAAATCTATCAATGCTTGTTCCTCTTATGTTTTATTGCTTTAGATTTCTCTGTTAAATGTTTTTGGTTTCATGCTATTTAAGTTTTCTTGCATCAAAATCTCAACTTTTATATTTTTCTCAAGCTCTATCTTCATCGTTGCTTTGTTTTACATTACTATGTTTACTTTCTTCACTTTGAGCATGTGTAGCTAAACTGTTAAGGAGGTTGGTTGATGGAGATGTGGAAAAACTAAACTCTTTGGACAAAAGACTAAATCATAACAAATTGGACTAATTTCAATAGAACTAAGAATTTAGGTAGTGACGCCCTCTAAGGATATATTAAGATAAACTGAGATTGGAACGTAACCTTGTTACATACCCATTTGTTAGTCCTGAATTAATCGGTGAGGTCAGAAGATAAGTTAGACCTAATTCATCTAAGTCGGTAAAATTGAGATCAAAAGATAAAATGGAGTCATTTAGTAATTTAAGTGATTTATGTCTTGAGTCCAACATTGGGTGAACCACATCGAAGTCAACCAATCCTCGTTAGTTATTTGTTGGAGAGTCCCTTTGTAACACCCTAAACTCGGCCTAGAAGTTAGGCCCGAATCTGGCGTGTCACATTGAAGTGTTTTTCGAAAACCATGTTTTCATTGAAAACCCTTCTTGTTTAAAAGCTTAAGTAAAATCCCAGTTACGTTAGTTTTATTCCCAAAACATTTTTTTCAGTTACGGAAGCTAATTTTAAAAGTAATTGATTTACGAAAAGATTAAGTCGTAAAACCATTTAAAAAAAATGTTGCGAAAATGTAGTGTTGTTTTAAAATAGTTAACATTTCGAAAAACTACGAGTTACTTCTAACAGATATAAGTTAAAATAAAACCAATCTAAAATTTAAAGTGCGAAAACTTTAAAAGGCCTTATTACAACCCAAATCAAAATATTTCAAAGTAGATAATCAAAACGGAAAACATAAGCAATGTGTGGTTTTCTCCGAGTCCCTCACAGCTCCGAACCGTCTAAGGCTGGGGATTACCTACACAGTTAAAAACGGGGTGAGTTTATGAAAACTCAGTGTGTAATCCCCTTTCTAGAGTAACAGTCAGTATACAAAAACAGAACCCGAAGTAGTCTGGGCCAAAGCCCTTTAACAGTAACAGTACAGTACGGATTAGAGCATACGTGGGCCAGGCCCACTACAATAACATTTGGGTCACAACCCATAACAAAATCAATTGGGCCTAGCCCAAACCAATAACAGATATGCAATAGTATGATGATGCATCCTATCCCAAATCCAACCCTGCACTCCATTTCCCTTCCAACCCTACACTCCTGTTGGGATATGAATATCAACCCACCCATCCCTACACTCTAAAGGTAGCACCAACAGCGGCACGACTCAAACATTGCAGCAAGGCTGCTAAGCATATATATACGGCTCTAAGCCTTCAGTAGCGGTATTACAATTGGCACAAAGCCATCAGTAACTGTATTATGTTTGGCACATAGCCATCAGCGACGGTAATGTAATCGGCACACAGCCTTGGGTAAATATGATCAACACAGAGTCATTGATATATATGTTAGGCACATATCCACAGGTAAATACGATTGGCACAGAGCCATATTCAGATTACGTGGCTTTAAGTCATCCGTTGGTCCACAGTCGTCGTGTGACCTTAACAAATAAATACTGGATCCACAATAGTCATGCGACCTGTGCGACCGTATCAGAACTTCTTCAGTATCAATGTCCCAACCCCATGCAATATGTCGTGTATGTCATGCTCAATCATTACACGTGTATGCAAAATGGCCATGCTCAGTAACAGTCATTTCAACACATATTAACAGCATATCAGCCATACGCCCACAGTCAAGTCAGTAAAAACACAGTCATACGATCACAGTCAAATCAGTCATTTACCCATAAGGACAAAACAGTCATTTACCCTACAAAGGTATTTCGATAATCCTACCCTTCAAGGGTATTTCGGTAATTCTACCCTACAGGGGTATTTCGGTAATTCTACCCTATAGGGGTATTTCAGTAATTCTACCTTATAGGGGTATTTCAATAATTTTGCAAATTGGGGGTATTTCGGTAATTTTGCAAATCGAAGGTATTTTAGTAATTTCACAAATCGAGGGTATTTTGATAATTTTGCAAATCGAAGGGTATTTCGATAATTTCACAAATCGAGGGTATTTCAATAATATCGTAAATCGAGGGTATTTCGATAATTTCTCAAATCGAGGGTATTTCGATAATTTCACAAATCGAGGGTATTTCAGTAATTTTGCAAACCTAGGGTATTTCGATAATTTCACAAATCGAGGGTATTTTGATAATTTTGTAAACCGAGGGTATTTCGGTAATTTTGCAAATTAGGGGTACTTTGGTAATTTCACAAACTAAGGGTATTTCGATAATTTTCCAAACTGAGGGTATTTTGGTAATTTTCTAAATTGAGGGTATTTCAGTAATTTCACAAATCAGGGGTATTTCGGTAATTTTACAATTCGAGGGTATTTCGGTAATTTCACAAATCAAGGGTATTTTTGTAATTTCACAAAACAGGGGTATTTCAGTAATTTCACAAAATAGGAGTATTTCAGTAATTTTACAAACCAAGGGTATTTCAGTAATTCTGTAAACCAATGGTATTCTAAACAGAGATAATGATGCGAATGGGCCTAAGGCCCATTCTCAGCCCAAGTGGGCCGACACGCTTGTGTGGCCCATTTAGCCCAAATCTAGCCACAGATAAAAGATTCACATAGACCGTCCAATATCTACTACACAATCATACAATTTATTCATATGGGCCCACGGGCCTATTGGCCCTATATGGCCCATCGAGGCCTAAACAGCCTAACCCACAAGAACACTCATGATGGCCTCAACTATCGTGTCGAAGCCCCCACACGTGCGCTCGCACGCTAGTGTGGCTACCATTCCCGTGTGACCGGCATTTCGGCATTTGCCGCTCTACAGCTAGAGTAGTGCGAAATAGACACCTGATAGGAATCTGGAGTTGCTAATCCACGCTCCGAGCACCTCCTATGCCCAAACGACCACCAAGGTCTCCTTACTCTCCTCATAGATTGCTCTATTTAAAGCCAGCTTCTCACCTTCCTTCATGCTAGCTTTCTGATGTGGGATCCTACCTTCAGTAGAGTTTAATTCCATCTCAAACACTTGTCGCCCCATCTTAGCAAAATAAATATCCCCTTTTTGCTTGCAATGAGATTTGAACTCAGGCTCCTTTGTAACATAATCCACGCCGCTAGCAACTTTACCAACTAGCTTCTTGTTGTCTTAAAACATGTGCAACTAAATATAAGTCTATGGCCAAAGTCTAAGTTCCTTTAAAAAAAGAAATCAAAATGAAATGCAAGCGCCAAGACTTGAACCTTGGACCCCTTGCTTCCTTGTGTGGCATCACTCCCGTGTCTCCCATGTGGCACTATTTGCCACTAGACCACAACTCCTTTTATGTCATTTTTCTCTACATTTTATTCTTAAAGCCTACTTCCTAACTCCCAGGGCTTTACTCACCTAAAACCAAAATTTTCCTAAAGCCTAAGTTTGATCTCGGGACTTCATAGAAGCCCCCTAACCTTCCAAAATCACTCACCTAATAGGTCCAACTTGCATTAGTGTCGTTCTCTCGTTCTCAAAAAATTTAAACGCTCCCACGCCTAAGGCCCAATGGGCCCAATTCTACTAGGCCCAAATTCGGGGCGTTACACCCTTTAGTTTACATTTTTTTCAATTTAGTACTTAGGGTAAAATATTTAATTTTCTTGCAAAAATCATCTTTTATGGACTATCGTACTATAAAATCATATTAGTAGCCACTAAGACCCTATTGTGTATGCTAGTTATCACTCAATCACTTCTTTCTTTGGGTTCAATCCTTGGAATACTTTAGTGTTTTATATCTCAGCAGACTCTCTATGATGCCTTAGTCGAGCTATGGGCTTACACAATATAACCCAAGTTTAAAGTCCTGACGGACTCTACTGGTTGTTGTAACCGTACTATGGTCTTACATCTTGTAATTCTCCATGTTTAGTGTCCTGGAAGACTATCCTGTGTTTAATGTCCTGTCAAACAATCTATGATGTCTATAACACCCTAAACCCAGCCTAGACGTTATGGTCGGATCTAGCATGTCACGTCAAAAGGTTATTTAAAAACTACGTCTTCATTTAAAATCGTTCCTCAATTTAAAACTTTCTACCATTAAAACAAGATTTGCTCAAAGTTATTTTCTTGCAGAAATATTATTATTTTCAAAAACTTTGTTTGTTGCCGAAGTTTGCATTAAATAGTTGCGAAAATGTGATATTTTGAAAACAGTAGTTATTGTTTTAAAAACCCAAAATTTAATAGATTTAGCAGTTTGTAATCAAAAGAAATGCCAAATAAAAGTTAAAAAGGAAATCCCAATGGCCTTATTACATAAATTATTAACTCATTAACTAAAATAAAATATTACTAAAATAAACTCACTAAATTCAACCCAAAACATATTGGACGAGTGGCCACCTCCGAGTTCCTCGCAGCTCCAAATCCACTACGACTGGATTACCTGCAGAGTTAAGGAGAAGGGTGAGTTACGAGAACTCAGTGTGTAATCCCCTATTACGGTCACCGTCTGGGCCCAAGCCCATGCAGTAACAGTCTGGGCCTAAGCCCTACTCGGCAACAATCTAGCCTAAGCCCTATGTCATAATAATGCGATGAACATGCAACCCAACCCAATCCAGCCAAACTCTCCACCCGTACCAACCATTTATCCATGTGGGGACCAAGTCAAGCCACCCAACCAATTATCTAGTATTGTAGCCAAGATGCTAAAAACGGTATATGTGGCTGAGCCACTTAAATAAGAATATGTGGCGGTGCCACTAATACGGTATGTGGCGATGCCACTAGAACGGTACTTCCTCCAATCAGCAAACCCAACCTAATGCATTCTGTTATGAATGCAGTATATTACGATCATATGCATATATATATATATATATATATATCGCATAAATGATATTTAAACAATCACTAAGTGTATAACGGTCATGTAGGGGTAAAATGGTAATTTCGCCCCTCAGGGGTATTTCGGTAATTTACCCCTCAAGAGCAATTCGATAATTTTACCCACCAAGGGTAATTCGGTAATTTACCCACGAAGGGTATTTCGGTAATCTAGCCACCAAAGGTATTTCAGTAATCTACCCACCAAGGGTATTTCGGTAATTTATCATCCAACGGCCTTTCCGGAGGCCCATTGTCGCCTTGAGCAACACAGGTTCCCTTTTTGGTCATTACAATGTAATTGGGACTAAATCTAGATACGGCCCAAATGGGCCCACACGCTCGTGTGACCCATTCAGCTCATTTTTAGTCTCAGTTCTCCGGACTTCGCGGTCGCATCAGTCATCTGACACTTTCCATCGATTTTGCTCATGTGGGCCTGTTAACCCGTTGGGCCCACTTTGCCCACTTCGGCTCCACAAGGCCTATTTTGGCCTCAGTTCCACGAGAGAGTTCGTGACACTCCCAACGGTTTATCACCATCACTAGTGGCTCGGTTTATCTCTACGAGCGCTCGCACGCTCGAGTTATCTCAGTTGTCAATACTCCGGCTTTTCGGTATTCCGGCATTTGGCCGATTCACAGAGTATCTATTAACAGAACAAACAATGGTGTGAGGTTACACACCTGTTTTGGTTTGCTCCTTGAGACTAGTCCCCAAGGTACCTATGATTACAAAGATCATTAGTTAGTCTCAACGCCCTTGAAGATTCATACTATTGAAGCACCCTACTCATCCAACATCACTTACCATGAGACGCAATCCCCTACAAAGTAACAGTAATCGGCCTTGTTCCTTGGCTAATGCTAACGGGTCCCTAGAAATATTTGATGCACAAAGAGGGTTAGCCACCATCCAACATTTGGCCCCCATAGAGAAATAAGAGAGAGACCGAAATTTACCAAGCAGTCACAAAAATTTTCACTAGAACGAAATAAGAGTGTTTGTATTACTCTACCCTTACCAATCACCAATGAACAACGACAACCGTCAATTGCCTGACAACAGGATTCAGCCCCAACCACCGTGAACAAAAGATTCCAAAGGAAAGGAGTATGCAGATTCAGCTTACAAGGTTCGGCCAGCAAAAGGAGAACCCACACTTCAAGAAGAAAGTATTCGGCCTAAGGAGAAATCAAAAAGTGAGAAGTATGGCTACGGCTTAGAGGTAAAGAAAAGAGATGAACAATTTGGAAGAAGAGAAATGAGAAGAAGGAAAGAAAGAAGATGAGAGTAAAGGCTTACCAATTCGACACTTAATCAGGAAAAATGAAGGAGAAAGAAAAATAAGAGCAAGGTGAAATTGGCAGAGGTCAAAGATGAAAGAAAATGACCCGAAATGTTAGCGAAAGAAAATACCCAAAATGCAAAAACTCTCAACGGAAAATTCAGAGAAAATTCGGCACACTCTCCCCTCTCCAAACTGAATATGCACTTCCAATTGACCACCCTTGCCCGAAATTCCCACTTAGCCACACTCCCACTGATAAACCATAAAAGTAACATATTTTAAGCCCACATTTAGCATGCTTTTGGATGATTTAAGCCTTGAATTACGTAATTTGGTGCTCTTAATCCTTTGTTTTCATGTTTTATACTCAGAAAAGAACCAGATGATTAAAAGAACGAAAAACGAGCCCAAAATGGAGTAAATGGGCCATATCACAAAATCCACACGGCCTGGGCCCAAGACCACACGGTCGTGCCCAAGACCCCTGTGCCATAGGCATGTCCTTGCCATGACAAAGAGAAATTTCACTCAGATTAAGATACTTAGGGGCAAAGAAACACATTCTGAAGCCTATATAAACACCCTAAGTATAACCTAAAGAGGGAGAACCCAAGGCTTTAGTCAGGGGGCGTCCAACCAGGCCAAAGAGGGCAGAGTTGTGGGAATTTACGCGAAGATAGCCAGTTGATTCATCTCAAGAAGCCAGAATTATTCTCAAGACAGAGGATCTCTCCTTCAATTCTTTCAGGGGGTTTTAGGGATTTCTTATGTTTTGTTTTATCTTTTCTTCTGAGATGTTTTCTTTTAGGGTACGTTTGGTTCATTGTAATGGAATAGGGCTGTAATTGAATAGAGCTGTAATGAAATAGAGGTGTAATGGAATAGAGCTGTAATAAGTAATTGAACTGTTTGGTTGAATGGAATGGAATAGAGCTGTAATAGAATTCTTGTGTTTGGTTGAATGGAATGATGTTGTAATAGCATAAGGAAAAGAACTAAAATGACCAGAATTCCCTTAGTAGAATTTTTTAGGTAGATGATTATTGTTATTGTTATTAAATTTTAATAAGATTATTATTGAAAATAATTTAATAAAAATAATAAATAATTTAATCATATTTTAACATAATTATTACTAAATATAATTTAATTAAAAAATAATTTAATAACATTCTTAATATAATTATTATATGAATTAAAAAATCAAAATATATAATACTATAAAAATATATAATCTACTTTATTATTTTTAAACTGTAATACATATTTAATGTGCTAAAATATCATTATTGAAACAAATAATTTAATTTTTCTACAATAAAAAAATATTAGAAGTAATAAATAACTTGAGAATTATATTTTGCATAAGCATAATATTCATATATTAACAAAAGGTTACATGATTTCATTAGTTTATATGTCATAATCCATCTGTTACAACATCAAAAAGTTATGTAACATCCTTAAATCGGGGTTCTGCATTTTGCATGTGTTTGCATGTGTTGGTAAGCCTACTATGTTCGTTTGGTATGTTTTAGGGTCTAGGCATGATCTCGAGTTAGTCTTGTCTCATGGCCAGAATTTTTGTTTTAATGCTTAAGAAAAGAGAGCTATAAGAATTAGGGGTTAAAGGAATTTATTTGAGGATTTTAGCACAAGAAAAGGCTAGGCAAAGTGGCAAGGAGGCGCCACTTAAAGCCTTGTGTTTGACGCCACAGGCAGATGGGGAGGGCCTGTGTTCGAGTTACAGGAATAGCACTCCCTGCTATTTCTTTTTGACGCCAAGGAGGGGGAGGAGTTGTATGCCGCTCAAACTCTGACAGGTAAAGGTAGACTCAGTCAAATAATTCAAATGAGAGGTAAGGAGGAAATTTAGGAGTTTTGTTGAGTTCAAACTCATTTGAATGTATGGATGAGAGAATTCAAGGGGAAAGGAGGAGGGGACGGCAAGTGTGTGTGCTTAGCCGAATGTCTTTTGGATTTTGGGGTGGGAGCATTCGGGTTTGAAGCTTGAGAAGGGGGATGTATCGTTTGATAAGGGAGTGAGCTATAGGTGCCGATTGGATGTGAGCCTCACTCTCATTTTCGGCAATTTGAGTTCTTTTTCTTTCTCTTGTGGTTAGTCGAACCCTCTCACTTGAACCATTCTTTTCTCCTTTTGATTATAGCAAGAAACCGAAACCTGAATTGCACTCTCTTTCTCTTTTTCGGCATCCCCATTCTAGCTTCTTTCCTTTTCCTCTCAAGCACCTTGTGCTGAAATCTCCTCTCATTCACTCTACCGAATTCTTCTTTCTCCATTTTTATTTGTTATTTTCTTCTTCACCTTGATTATTTTTGCAAGCCGAGACCAACCCTCCTTCTCTGTCGACATCTTTTTCTTCTCTCAATCCCCATTGTGTCGAAATCCCTCTTTATTATTTCATCCATCTCTTCCATCTCCCTATTCTAGAAAGAGCCGAAACCGTGGAAGTCCTTATTGCTTCCTTACATTGTTGTTAGCTGAATCTATTACTCACTACACCTTGTCGAAATTCCCTTTTTCTTTCTCTTGTGGTGCTTTGGTCGAATATCAAGTAAGGGCAGATCTACCTTGGTTTTCTCTAGTCGATTTAAAGGGGTAAGTGTTCTTGGTTCTTAGTTACTCTACTCTCTATCGTTCCTCTTTAAAGTAGAAGCCGATTGTGGTATTGATCAGTAAGGTCTCTAATCACCTTTGAAAACCGACTTCTCTTAGGTACTCCGGGATTTTGGAGCAATCGATCCAAACCCTCTTTTCCCTAACAAGCAGTTTCGGTAAGTCAGTGGTAAGGGTCTATAGTGATTTAATTACTCTCCTAGTTTTTTGATTAAGCCGAAGGCTATGGGAAACTAAGTTGTGATGTTGGCCGACTGTAGGGGAAGATCGGTCTCACTTATCCTGTTTGTGATTAGCGTTCGTAAGGCAAAGGGTAAGGTTTAAGTGCCATGCGTTATCTCAATCCTTTAGGATTTAATGGTGTGGCCGAATGGCCTTGTTAATGACCCTATGGTTTTGCCGAATGTAGGGTCAAGGGATCTAGTGCTATAGATCGGGACTTCGGGATCTAGTATTTGCGTTAATAACAGGTGTGTAAACTCTTACACATTTTGTTAGTTTAAACATTACTTATTATGTTACTGTGTAACCGTTGTGTCAGCGATTTAGCCTTGTGGGCTTAAGGTTGGATTTCAGGTAAGTCCCCTGTTACGTGCTTTACGATCTATGTTGTATATGCCATCATATGCTGTTAAATGCTATGCTATACATAAATGCATGATATATGGGATTATGATACTTAATATATAAGCATGATGATGGTGGGATTGATGAGAGGAGGGGGATGATCTATTTGGACTGTCACCAGTGGTTTTGACCATACTATTGATACGATTTGTGACTAGTCCCAGTGGTTTTGACCACCAGTGGTTTTGACCACACTTGTGATATTTGTGACTATGGTCACCAGTGGTTTTGACCACATATGGATATTGTGACTCGTCCCAGTGGTTTAGTACCACAGTGGGTTGGCCCCACATGATATTTTACGGGATTGTCATCAGTGGTTTTGGCCACACGATGGGTTGGCCCCATCACTCGATATTTGTGACTACGGTCACCAGTGGTTTTGACCACACCGATATATTTGTGACTTCGGTCACCAGTGGTTTTGACCACACGGGGTAGTTAATGGTGTTTGGATGGCTAGGTTATGGGTTGCATAATCTGCATGTTTGACTGATGATCTGTGTAGATGGATGAATTATCGGGTTGGGGATTTATACACTGAGTCTCGGTGACTCACCCCTTCCCTTATATTTTGCAGATGAGGCATAGATCGCGGGTATGGAGCCGGGGAGGACTCGAGGTGGCCATACAAATTTGTTTTCGGGTTTTCGGCTATAACTTATTACTTTGGTTTATTTGATTTTTCTTAAAGTTGATTTTGGTTTTGTAATAAGGCCGCTAAGTTTATTTTGGGTTTTTATTACTTGTTTAATTCTGCTTACAATATATACATTGGATTTACGGATTTGATAAAGATTAACCGGTAAAAAGGCTACGTTTTCAAAATTATAACTCTTCGGATTTTAAAGACGTTACCATCGGGTAGCAAGGCTCATAAAATAATTAGGTAACTTGAATGCTTTTATAATTTAAAACTTTCCGACAACTTCAAAAGCAAACGGGTTTCTAACTTGGTTATACTTGGCACATGCAGTTTTAGTAAATAGCAAATATTCTTTTTCTTTCAAGTGAATTTTTCTAACATGGGTTCAAAACAACCTAAACACGATTTCAACATCACTTAAATATTTTTTTAAGAAACAACGAATTTCTAGGGAAACCTTCCCGATACACTTGTGATTTCAAACTGTTTTCACTCCGTAGCATGCCAGATTCGGTCGTGGTGTGTTGTCCAGGTTTGGGGTGTTACAATTATGGTATCAGAGCCGAGTTCAACAACTCGGCTGTGGGCCCGAGGCCCAAAAATGTTTTAAAAAAGATTATGAAAGGCTTTTTATGAGAAAAAGTATAGGGATGAAAGCATGGCACCGAGTCTCCGGCACTAATTCTCCCAGGTAAGTACCCCAAACTATTGCTTGTGATGATATGATGATATGGTTATGATGATGGCATGATTAGGTAGTAGTAGAAACTACTTTAGAGACATGAACTGTAGGATGTTGTGTACTCGCGAAAACAACCCCTTATTAAACTTTTCATAAGACTGTGCTTTAAAAGACAGTGGAATAAAAGTCTAACGCATAAAATTTTTAATAACAGCTCGTGTATCGGTAGACATGAGTGCACGTGGGCGTGGGCGAAATATTCGTGGACCAGGTAGGGATAGGATGACGGTCTCGGAACCGGCAGGATCTGGTCATGGATCGGAAAACGAGGTACCACCGCCGCCAGCTGTGGGTGCGGAGTATCAGGATCAGACGGGTGGTAATGATGCCGTGTCACAGGCGATACTGCGGGTATTAGAAAGGGTTGCTAGTGCAGGCGTTGTAACTGGAGCTCGGAAATCTGTGGCCGAGCGACTTAAGGCTAATGGTGCAGAAGTATTTAGGGGTGTGTCAAGGGTGGCACCTAGTGCAGCTGGTACTGGTTGGAAGCGACGGAACGTATCATGGACGACCTGGATTTCTCAGCTGAGGAAAAGCTGAAGGGCATAGTGTCGCTGCTGCGAAATGAGTCATACCAGTGGTGGCTCACGGTTAGGGATGGAGCCAGAGCGGATGATCTTACGTGGGAATTCTTCCGAACAGTCTATCAGAGGAAGTACATAGGGACTAGCTATGTCGATGCGCAGCGCAGGGCGTTTTTAAACTTGGTTCAGGGTAATAGGACTGTAGCAGAGTATGAGGCAGAATTCCTCCGGTTGAGTCGGTATGCTCGGGGTATGGTGAGTACAGAGCATGAGCGCTGTGTCAGATTCGAGGATGGGCCGAGGGACGAGCTGAGGATGATGATAGCCCCATAGCAGGAGCGGGAGTTTGCTGTCCTAGTGGATAAAGCTAAGGTGGCTGAAGGGGTAAGACAGTCTGTGAGGCGAAATCAGGATAGGGGTTGGAACAAGAGGAGCTCTGGATCATCTGGATTTTCTGGGAACCAACAGAAAAGGGTTAGGTATAGTGGGCCGAATTCAGTTGCTAGGCCTGCTGCTACTAATACTCAGTGGCCGCCGCGGTGTGCTCGGTGTGGAAAGTCTCACACGGGGGAATGCTGGACTGGGAACAGGGGTTGCTTTGAGTGTGGATCGATGGGACATCGAGTTAGGGATTGTCCACAGAGATCAGCTAGACTGCAGTCTGAGGATCATAATCGTGCACAGTATAGGAGGGATAATCGGCAGCCACAGAGGGGCCGAGGTTCAAGCAGCGGGGGTAATGGCTCTGGTAGGGGCCGTGGAGCACCAGGCAGAGGTGCAGGTGGTTCAGAGGCGAGACAGCCGGGGTTGGTCTACGCTGCGAGGCGTCGGGAGGAGGGCGACGCACCGGACGTCATAACCGGTACGTTCTTAATTTTTAGAGTACCTTATAATGCTTTAATTGATATGGGTTCGACGCACTCATATGTTGCTAGTAGCATAGTGGAAACTCTAAACTTAGGCTCTGAGACTACTTCTACGAAAATGACTGTGATAAGCCCTCTAGGTCACTCTGTAGAAGTAAATACATTGTATAGGAATGTACCCCTAGAACTCCAGGGGGTTGTGTTCTTGGCTGATTTGATGGAACTACCGTTTGGGGAGTTCGATCTGATTCTCGGGATGGATTGGCTAGTAAAGTATCAGGCTAGCTTGGACTGCGCGGCTAAGCGCATGGTAGTGAAGACTGTGGAGGGTAAGGAGGTGGTAATGATAGGTAGTAGGAGATATTACTTATCTAATGTGGTCTCTGCACTGAAGGCTGAGAAATTGGTTAAAAAGGGTTGTGAGGCATTCATAGTGCATGTTTGTGCATTGGAAGCGGAGGAGGCAGCTGTGAACAATGTCCGAACTGTAGGGGAGTTTGCTGATGTATTTCCGGGGGAACTTCCAGGTATACCTCCTGATCGCGAGGTAGAATTTGGTATAGACTTGTTACCGGGAACTGCGACAGTATCTATTGCTCCATATATGATGGCGCCGAAAGAATTGGTGGAGCTGAAGGCTCAAATTCAGGAATTGTTGGATAGGGGTTTCATCCAACCAAGTGTATCACCATGGGGAGCTCCAGTGCTTTTTGTTAAGAAGAAGGATGGTACGA
Organism: Gossypium australe; assembly: GCA_005393395.2. Taxonomy (NCBI): domain Eukaryota; kingdom Viridiplantae; phylum Streptophyta; class Magnoliopsida; order Malvales; family Malvaceae; genus Gossypium; species Gossypium australe. The sequence continues at coordinate 33,159,536 of CM016615.1, read as the reverse complement.
TGCGGATGTGTATAGACTATCGCCAGCTAAACAAGTTGACAATTAAGAACAAGTACCCGTTGCCTAGGATTGACGACTTGTTTGATCAACTCAAGGGTGCATCGGTTTTCTCTAAGATTGACCTTAGGTCGGGGTATCATTAGCTCAAAGTGAAGGAGGCTGATATTCATAAGACGGCATTCCGTACTCGGTATGGGCACTACGAGTTTCTGGTAATGCCTTTTGGTTTGACCAACGTACCGGCAGCATTCATGGACATGATGAATCGGGTGTTTCAGCCATATCTAGACCAATTTGTCGTAGTGTTCATAGACGACATTTTGGTGTACTCAAAATCTGAGGAGGATCATGACGCGCATCTTCGAGTGGTTCTGTAGGTGCTAAGGGAAAAACAGTTATACGCCAAATTTAGTAAGTGCGAGTTCTGGCTTAAGGAGGTGACTTTCTTGGGTCATGTTGTATCGGCTGAGGGAATTAGGGTGGATCCTCGTAAGATTGAGGCGGTATTGGATTGGAAACCACCTAAGTCGGTGGCGAAGATTCAGAGTTTTCTAGGTTTGGCAGGATACTACAGGAGATTCGTAGAAGGGTTTTCTTTAATCAAAGCGCCGTTGACTAAGCTGTTGAGAAAAGGGGTTCCGTTTGTGTGGACTGAGAAACAACAAGAGAGTTTCGACAAGTTGAATAAGATTCTGACTGAAGCTCCAGTCTTGATTCAGCCTGAGGCAGGAAAGGAATTCACTGTTTATTGTGATGCATCGTGTAATATCCCGAAATAGGGGTTGCGAGTTTGGTAAATAACTCGAGTTTAATGAGCCTCAAGAGTGATTTTAATGTGTTATTAGAGTTCCTAAAGCCCGAGGATAAAATGGGAGCATTTTGGAAATTTTGAAAATTTTGGGCTAAAAATGGAATTTTGGCTGAAGAGGCCTTAATAATAAATTTTGTGAAGTTATGGACATGAAAGTCCAGGTAGCATAGTGGCTTCCCTGTGCCACTTAAGGTTTGGCGCCAAGCATGGTCAAGGGTTCGGGTCTTAGGCGCAGCAAAAGCATTTTTATTTTTTGAAAAATAGCGCTGCTTTGAAGGAGGGTTTAAAACAAATTATTGGCGCGTTATTAGCATGAATTAAACACTGGCCGAGTGGTTAAAACGCTTGCAGCAAGGAGGCCATCGCGAGGACTCGCATTCGAGTCCCATTAGGGGCGCGGATGTTTTTATTTTTCGGCTCCTAGCTTAAAATGAGGAAGCCAGCGAAGTGAGGCTTAAAAGAATTTTCAATGCGTCAAATAGCATGAAATTCAAAGTAGCCGAGCGGTTAAGGACTGGGCTTGAGAACTGCGTCAAAGAGGACTCGCGTTCGAGTCCTGGAGTTCGCACTTAAAGGATTCTATTTTGCTTTTAGCGCTCAGACCTGGGAACTGGCAAGGTAAGGCTTTAAAAGAAAATGGGGCAGAGTTATGTCACAAAAAGGGCGCCTGGCAGAGTGGCTAAGAGCGCAAGGAGGCTTCAAGAGGTCATGCGTTCGAGTCACGATTGTAGCGCATGAGCATCCTATTTTTGCTTCTAGCGCTAAATCATAAAAAGGCCTGCGAGTATGGTTTAAAAGAATTTTTGAAGCAAAATTGGCAAGAAAGTCACATTAGCAGAATTGGCAGGACGCATGGGCTTGATGCTTCAGGTCTTGGGTTCGAGACCCTGGGGCGCAGCATGGTTCTGATTATTTTTGCTAACGTGAAAGGGTTGCATGGGCATTAAAGGCAGCAGGCACGCATGAAGCAAAGGATTCTCTTCTTTTTATTTTATTTGTTTTGGAAAGTATGGGGGCTTAAACCACTATTTTATTTTTATTTGTTTGCTTAGGATAATGGGATAATTTATATATAATAATAATATTATTATTATTATTATTATTTTGAATATGAAAGGATGAGTAAGTTTAATTCATTATTGATAAATGATGGTTATTATAATATTATGTATATTAGGTGATGAAATATGAAATAATCAATTTTTTAAAGGGTATGGGTCTTGGCTTTGGGGGAAGGAAGCATGTGTGGCTTGGGAAATTCAAACATATGGCCGGCCTTGGTTTTGGGAGCATGAGAATTTTAACATTTTATTGTTTTATTATCTTATTAAAGGATGGCTAAGGTAATGGGTTTTATTTTACTATTATATTATGTATAGGAAAGGATGTAGCATGGGGTTTATTTTAAACAATGTTTCCTCTCTTTTCTAAGAGAATGGACGGCTTTGAGAGTGTCAAAGCATGGCCGGTTTTGGTTGCAAAAACTTGGCCAAAATATTGATTTTGCTTTTGGCTACCTTTGCATTTTGTGTTTGGCCGGAAATAGTCTTCCTAGGGGCTTTCTTTTCGGTCTTGGAAGCTAGAAAATAGAGACCTAAGACTTGAGTTTGATTTTTTTTTAGTAGGAGCTAGGAAGCTCTCGACTAGCTATGTGTTTGCATGGGTTCCTTTCCCTGTTGCTAGCCAAACACGATAGGCACTATTGCCGAATCCTTATTGAAGAAGGTGACTTCGACTACATCCTTTTAATCTCTCTAAACAAAAGTTGGTAAGCACCCCTATTAAGTAGTAGGTTCTTCTCCTTTTCCTTTTGCATGCCGAAATCAAGGCTAGATTTCGATTCTAAAAATAGCCGAACATGCTAAAGACTATATTGATATGTTTCTATTGTGCTAGTGTTAAGGAGCTTTTAAAAGAGCTTACGGGTTTCGGCTATTCAAGGGATTTAGTATCTACAAGAGCAAGCAAACAATGTGAGACTTGGACAAAAGCTAGGTAAGCATTATGCATATTTCGGCCGAGGGCCTTTGTTTATGTATTAGCAGAATCTTTGTTTTGAAGGTTTTGAAGAGTGTTAAGATGTGGTAGCCGAAACCTTAATCTGGTTTACTTGTGGCCGAACCTTCAATAACTATGTTGGTATGCTCTTTTGTGTAGTTGAAGGAAGGAATCTTTAAGGGAGCCCTCGGATTTTTTGTACATCAAGGCAAATAGTATTTCGGGATCGAAATAAGTTAGGGGCTAAACAATAAAAGAAACAGAAGCTTTCGAGGCTTTAGTTGATAGTAGAATCGATAAATCAGAAACTCGCTATAGTCAGGTGCGTAGTTATCGCACTGTACTCTTGTTTGTCATTCATGATATGTGATGTTTTATGTAAACGAATATGTTATGCATGTTAGCCAAAATAAAGGCTAAGAGTAAGGATACCAAGGTAAGTGATCGATAAATCAAGTTAATAGTTATGATATTAACTTTTTGGTGATGTGCAATTATAAATGATTATCGATGAGTGTAAAATAAAGTGATGACATGTTATGTATATCGTTTTGAGTAATATGTGACCATGGTATAAAATATATATATTTGTTTCGTATAAAATGTTGCTATGGTACATATAAGTACGCATGAGACTTGTGAAGTGACTATTGAAAAAAAAAAGATGTACACTATGTGAGTGTTCTAATGCTAGCCTCGTGCTACATTCGTGATTGTTGATTTGTGAACCGTTTGATATGTGAGATTTCTATGGGATCGGTGGCTTAGCCACGACTTTAAGAAATAATGTGCAAAAGAAAGATATGTGGATCACTTGTGGATTGGATTTCGAAATTGGATATTGTAATTATATTCATAATATTGTGTATTCATAATTGCATATTTATAATTGTACGTTATATATGTATGGGTTGTGTGGATATGGGCCAAGCCCAAATGTGAGGACATGTGTATTAACTATGCACTGAGTCTTGGTGACTCACTCTATTATTATTAAACCTTTCAGGTGGCGCGAAATGCTTGGACCGGGTTTGGAGCGGGTACAAAGGTGGCCATGCAAAAGTGGATTTTCATGCAAAGGAATCTCTTGGTTAATGAATTAAATAATTATATTTTCCGCATTTTGATTAAGTGTGTATTGTAATAAGGCCCACTAAAGTGTTTCAGTTCATTCGTTAAGTATCGTTACTATTATGCCCTATTATGGAAGGATGATTAAAGATTGATTTCAAATGGTTTTATTTTCTCGATGAAGCTTGAAACCGATATGCTTAAAACAAACTCCGATTTTTACTTAGAATATTATAAGTCACGAAAATGTTTTACCAAACTCGACAAGATTTTAAACGGTTTACCTCTTAAGTAAGAATGTTTTTCGAAAGTGTTTCGCAGTGACATTCCAAATTCGGTCGGATTTAATGGGCCGGGTTTGGGGTGTTACACATCGCATACTGGTTTAGGGTGTGTGCTGATGCAAGATGGAAAGGTGGTCGCTTATGCGTCTCGACAATTGAGGCCTCATGAAGGTCATTATCCGACACATGACTTGGAATTGGCTGCGGTGGTCTTTGCCTTGAAGATTTGGAGGCACTACTTGTATGGAGAGAAGTCAGTAGTGTATACGGATCATAAGAGTCTGAAGTATCTCTTAACTCAGAAGGATTTAAATTTGAAGCAACGAAGATGGGTCGAATTGTTGAAAGATTACGACTGTTCGATTGAGTACCATCCGGGTAAGGCTAACGTGGTAGCTGATGCGTTGAGCCGTAAGGTGGTAGCGGATTTGCGAGCGATGTTTGCTCACCTAAGTCTTTGTGGTGATGGGAGTCTTTTGGCAGAACTGCAAGTAAAGCCGTCTTGGATTGATCAGGTTAAGGAGAAACAACTGACAGATGAGGTTTTAAGTGCACGAAGGTTGCAAGTGCAGAATGGTGAATCCGAAGGTTTCAGCTTGGGTAGTGATGGAATACTATGTTTTCAGGGAAAGGTGTCCATGCCTAAAGATGATGAGTTGAGGCAGCAGATCCTGCAGGAATCTCATAGCAGCCATTAACTATGCATCCTGGAGGCAGTAAGATGTACCGTGACTTGAGAGAGCAGTTCTGGTGGCCGGGACTTAAGCGTGAAGTAACTGAGTTTGTAGGTAAGTGTTTGACATGTCAGCAAGTTAAGGCTGAACACCAGTTGCCATCAGGACTGTTGCAGCCGATAAAGATCTCACAGTGGAAGTGGGAAAGGATTACAATGGATTTCGTCAGTGGGCTTCCCTTTACACCTAGTAAGAAGGACTCAGTCTGGGTTATAGTGGATCGTTTGACTAAATCGGCTCATTTCATACCGGTAAGGGTGGATTATTCGCTTCAGAAATTAGCCAAGTTGTATGTGGCAGAGATAGTGCGATTGCACGGGGTGCCAGTGTCCATTATCTCAGATAGGGATCCCAGGTTCACGTCCAGATTTTGGAAAGCGTTGCATCAGGCTTTGGGTACCCGGTTGGATTTTAGCACGGCTTTTCATCCGCAGACTGATGGACAATCTGAGAGGGTGATTCAGATTCTGGAAGACATGTTAAGAGGCTATGTTCTGGATTTCAGTGGTAGTTGGGAGGAGTATCTTCCATTGGCAGAGTTCGCTTATAACAATATTTATCAAGCGAGCATTCAGATGGCACCATATGAGGCGCTATATGGTCGTAAATGTCGCACTCCGACGTGTTGGATAGAACTGGGTGAACGTCAGATGTTGGGTCCTGAGTTAGTGGCAGAAATCGAAGATAAGGTTAAGGTGATTCGAGCTCGTCTTAAGGAAGCGTCAGACAGGCAGAAGTCTTACGCCGATCTTAAACGCAGGGATATTGAGTATGCAGTGGGTGATAAGGTCTTCATGAAGGTATCGCCTTGGAAGAAGGTGTTAAGGTTTGGTCGGAAGGGCAAGCTAAGCCCTAGGTTCATCGGGCCATATACAGTGTTGAGACGAGTGGGGCCGGTAGCTTATCAGCTTGAGTTACCAGCAGAGTTAAGCAAGATTCACGACGTCTTTCACGTTTCAATGCTTAGACGATATCGATCGGATCCGTCACATGTTGTACCAGTTGAGGAGATAGAGGTGGGCCCTAATTTGTCTTTCGAGGAGGAACCAGTGCGGATTTTGGATCAGAATGTCAAGGTTCTACGACGGAAGTCAGTGCCCTTGGTGAAAGTATTATGGCGAAACCATGGTACGGAGGAGGCCACGTGGGAGCCAGAGGATGTGATGCGGCAGCAACACCCTCAACTCTTCTGACCAGGTAATTTCGAGGCCGAAATTATTTTTTTTAGGGGGTAGAACTGTAACATCCTTAAATCAGGGTTCTGCATTTTGCATGTGTTTGCATGTGTTGGTAAGCCTACTGTGTTCGTTTGGTATGTTTTAGGGTCTAGGCATGATCTCGAGTTAGTCTTGTCTCATGGCCAGAATTTTTGTTTTAATGCTTAAGAAGAGAGAGCTATAAGAATTAGGGGTTAAAGGAATTTATTTGAGGATTTTAGCACAAGAAAAGGCTAGGCAAAGTGGCAAGGAGGCGCCACTTAAAGCCTTGTGTTTGACGCCACAGGCAGATGGGGAGGGCCTGTGTTCGAGTTACAGAAATAGCACTCCCTGCTATTTCTTTTTGACGCCAAGGAGGGGGAGGAGTTGTGTGCCGCTCAAACTCTGACAGGTAAAGGTAGACTCAGTCAAATAATTCAAATGAGAGGTAAGAAGGAAATTTAGGAGTTTTGTTGAGTTCAAACTCATTTGAATGTATGGATGAGAGAATTCAAGGGGAAAGGAGGAGTGGACGGCAAGTGTGTGTGCTTAGCCGAATGTCTTTTGGATTTTGGGGTGGGAGCATTCGGGTTTGAAGCTTGAGAAGGGGGTGTATCGTTTGATAAGGGAGTGAGCTATAGGTGCCGATTGGATGTGAGCCTCACTCTCATTTTCGGCAATTTGAGTTCTTTTTCTTTCTCTTGTGGTTAGCCGAACCCTCCCACTTGAACCATTCTTTTCTCCTTTTGATTATAGCAAGAAACCGAAACCTGAATTGCAGTCTCTTTCTCTTTTTCGGCATCCCCATTCTAGCTTCCTTCCTTTTCCTCTCAAGCACCTTGTGCCGAAATCTCCTCTCATTCACTCTACCGAATTCTTCTTTCTCCATTTTTATTTGTTATTTTCTTCTTCACCTTGATTATTTTTGCAAGCCGAGACCAACCCTCCTTCTCTGTCGACATCTTTTTCTTCTCTCAATCCCCATTGTGTCGAAATCCCTCTTTACTATTTCATCCATCTCTTCCATCTCCCCATTCTAGAAAGAGCCGAAACCGTGGAAGTCCTTATTGCTTCCTTACATTGTTGTTAGCCAAATCTATTACTCACTACACCTTGTCGAAATTCCCTTTTTCTTTCTCTTGTGGTGCTTTGGCCGAATATCAAGTAAGGGCAGATCTACCTTGGTTTTCTCTAGTCGATTTAAAGGGGTAAGTGTTCTTGGTTCTTAGTTACTCTACTCTCTGTCGTTCCTCTTTAAAGTAGAATCCGATTGCGGCATTGATCAGTAAGGTCTCTAATCACCTTTGAAAATCGACTTCTCTTAGGTACTCCGGGATTTTGGAGCAATCGATCCAAACCCTCTTTTCCCTAACAAGCGGTTTCGGTAACTAAGTGGTAAGGGTCTATAGTGATTTAATTACTCTCCTAGTTTTTTGATTAAGCCGAAGGCTATGGGAAACTAAGTTGTGATGTTGGCCGACTGTAGGGGAAGATCGGTCTCACTTATCCTGTTTGTGATTAGCGTTCGTAAGGCAAAGGGTAAGGTTTAAGTGCCATGCGTTATCTCAATCCTTCGGGATTTAATGGTGTGGCCGAATGGCCTTGTTAATGACCCTATGGTTTGGCCGAATGTAGGGTCAAGGGATCTAGTGCTGTAGATCGGGACTTCGGGATCTAGTATTTGCGTTAATAACAGGTGTGTAAACTCTTACACATTTTGTTAGTTTAAACATTGCTTATTATGTTACTGTGTAACCGTTGTGTCAGCGATTTAGCCTTGTGGGCTTAAGGTTGGATTTCAGGTAAGTCCCCTGTTACGTGCTTTACGATCTATGTTGTATATGCCATCATATGCTGTTAAATGCTATGCTATACATAAATGCATGATATATGAGATTATGATACTTAATATATAAGCATGATGATGGTGGGATTGATGAGAGGAGGGGGATGATCTATTTGGACTGTCACCAGTGGTTTTGACCACACTATTGATACGATTTGTGACTAGTCCCAGTGGTTTTGACCACCAGTGGTTTTGACCGCACTTGTGATATTTGTGACTACGGTCACCAGTGGTTTTGACCACATATGGATATTGTGACTCGTCCCAGTGGTTTATTACCACAGTGGGTTGGCCCCACATGATATATTACGGGATTGTCATCAGTGGTTTTGACCACACGATGGGTTGGCCCCATCACTCGATATTTGTGACTACGGTCACCAGTGGTTTTGACCACACCGATATATTTGTGACTTCGGTCACCAGTGGTTTTGACCACACGGGGTAGTTAATGGTTTGGATGGCTAGGTTATGGGTTGCATAATCTGCATGTTTGACTGATGATCTGTGTAGGTGGATGAATTATCGGGTTGGGGATTTATACACTGAGTCTCGGTGACTCACCCCTTCCCTTATATTTTGCAGATGAGGCATAGATCGCGGATATGGAGCCGGGGAGGACTCGAGGTGGCCATGCAAATTTGTTTTCGGGTTTTCGGCTATAACTTATTACTTTGGTTTATTTGATTTTTCTTAAAGTTGGTTTTGGTTTTGTAATAAGGCCGCTAAGTTTATTTTGGGTTTTTATTACTTGTTTAATTCTGCTTACAATATATACATTGGATTTACGGATTTAATAAAGATTAACCGGTAAATAGGCTACGTTTTCAAAATTATAACTCTTCGAATTTTAAAGACGTTACCATCGGGTAGCAAGGCTCATAAAATAATTAGGTAACTTGAATGCTTTTATAACTTAAAACTTTCTGACAACTTCAAAAGCAAACGGGTTTCTAACTTGGTTATACTTGGCACATGCAGTTTTAGTAAATAGCAAATGTTCTTTTTCTTTCAAGTGAATTTTTCTAACATGGGTTCAAAACAACCTAAACACGATTTCAACATCACTTAAATATATTTTTTTTAAGAAACAACGAATTTCTAGGGAAACCTTCCCGATACACTTGTGATTTCAAACTGTTTTCACTCCGTAGCATGCCAGATTCGGTCGTGGTGTGTTGACTGGGTTTGGGGTGTTACAAGTTAGAACATTGTAATGACATATATCATGTCATTATATCGTCCCAAATATTACAAACACAAAAAGTTACCAAAATATCATCAATACAACTATGATTTTTAATGGTTAGCAAGAAATCTTTTGACCCATTCCAATCGTACAGAAGAAGGTAAACTAAAGAAAATGAGCATTTGCGTTGGATGATCTGGAATTTTGCTTAATGCTCGAAAACGCTCATCCACAGTTAAACCTTCTATTTCACATAATGTTGGATATAAATTTATAGCTTTTTCTTGGATGATCTGAAATTCTTCTGACTTTTGTTGAATTACCGCATCGGATGCAATACTCCTACTGATTTGTTCGCCAATGGCCCACATGTTTTCCGCCAATAAAGTGGTAGCATCATGAAATGAAGAAGAAACATGATCACTTGAATCATAATTCTTTTTTTTTCTTCTTTGAAGATGTGGAACCCCCTTGGTTTCTAGCTGGTTACGATTCTATAGCTGAAACATCCATGTCATCTAAAGAGATATTAGCTCCACATCCATAGAAATCGTTTCTTTCTTCATGAATAGTTGCAGTAGCTACATCCTCAACATTTATTTCTTCAATGATATCAGCGGTTGTTTGAGCATCTTTCCCAGTGGCTCGATCTTTTGTGTAGATGGCAGTAAGTTGGTCGTAATAAGGGAAACTACGATGTTTGAATTGACCTGCTTCTTTATGACTCTATAAAAAAGAGGAATTCATATTAGTTATAAGTTTGGTGAAACTAAGATAATAAAGACTTGAAATAATTCTTACATTTATATATGAGTTCCACACCGCATCTTCAGCAACAACGAGCTGCCTATGCTCATCCCAACTAAAACCGCTATTGTTTTTTCCATTAAGCATGTCATAAATGATTGACCAATCCCCTTTCAGTAGTCTAATCCTCGATTCAATATTAGGTTTAGCCTTCAACATTGCATTGGGTAAAACTTTTTCTAATTTTTTTTCCAACTCATTTAAATAACCGGCTTTAAATCCCGTATCAGCATTAAAGGTTCCAACATTGTGCAAGTCGACCATACAAGAAACCAACGCAGCATCTTCTTCTGGAACCCATTTCCTTTTGGTTCCTCGAGAACTTTGGGAAGAAACCTTTGATTCTAAAAAACCTGACATAATTGTCTTAAGAAAAAAGACAAATTAACATTTGACAGCATTAAGACATTATAGGTAGCTAGATTCTATAATAATTGTAATTGGAAGAGAGAATGAAGCAGGCGGTGTGTAAAAGCTAGAGATAAATCGAAAACCAGAATGGTTCAATCAAAACTGAGTTCCCATCATTGGGAAAAATAAAAAAGTAACTCAATGAAACCCAAGGAAATTATCTAAAACCCAAAGCACATTGATTACAAAGGATTTAATCAAGCTATAAATACCATCCCTTAAGTTATAACAAACAAAAAAGCTGTAATTAAAAAAAAAGAAAAAACTCAGATTTCATTAGTATTTGAATTCAATTGTAGTGATTCTTATGACTTATTAAAAAAACAATATGTATCTTCAGAGATGATAGGAAACAAAATAGCAAACAAAAGAACTACCCCATGTAACAACTCATCATTCGTCATATGTCAGAGGCAGAGCCTTTGAAATTCACCTAAACATATAATAATAAGATAGTAACAAAACCAATGACAGATTGAGTAGCTAGCTTCAGTAGAACCAAAATGAACAATAAGGATTACCATATAACATACCATATTTAATGTATTAGCAGATAACAAACATGGAAAGTACTGGTTCAGGTTACACAAAAAAAGAGTGACTCTCAAACAACTTTTTCAATGCTTCAAAGTATTCAAGAAAAAGGAAGATGCTATAATTGATGAAATGGACACATGAAGGTCAAGGGTAAGGTCATTCCCTTGAAAAGTTGTTAACATAAAATCTTTGTCACAAGAAATGAGGGTTGAACTGAACTTAATGCAATTGATGGTACGTTTGTATATAGTAGCTTATGCATTGGGAAGTTAATTTGCTATTATTATTATTGAGCAAGTTGATCCATTTAAAAAATAAAAACAATTTAATCCTCTAAAAAGTCAATAAATCTAGCTTTATCATTTACATATTTACACAAATGTTGCGGGCTAAATTTGTTAAATCATGAATGTGTAAATTTTGAGGTATAAAATAATTATTATTCCAAATAAAATTATGTACTATTGATGGAATACATTACAATATGATTAATTATTCTTAAATACTCACTTTTAAAATTAATAAAATTTTATTTTCTAACATAATTTAAAATCATACTACAACAGATATTGATAAGCAATCTACAACAGACTCATTTGTACACCACAATTTGCTGCACTTTTACACTTCAATTTACATCATTTGAGCACCTTAATTTACAATAATTAAACACTTCAATTTACACCATTTAAACACCTCAACTTACAACACTTTAACATCCCAATTAACAACATTTATACAACTCAAATACAGCCATAAACATCTAAATTTCCAGCAACTAAACAATTCAATTTGCAGTACTTAAAACAATTCAATTTGCAGTAGTCTTACACTTCAATTCACAGTATTTAAATACTTCAATTTGCAGCACTTTTACACTTCAATTTACAGCATTTAAGCATTTCATTTTGCATCACTTTAACATCTCAATTAACAACATTTATACACCTTAATTTACAGCAATTAAACATTTCAATTTACACCATTTAAACACCTTAACTTTCAACACTTTAACATCCCAATTAACAACATTTATACAATTCAAATATAGCCATAAACATCTAAATTTCCAGCAACTAAATAGTTCAATTTGCAGTACTTAAAACAATTCAATTTGCAGCAGTCTTACACTTCAATTCACAGTATTTAAATACTTCAATTTGCTGCACTTTTACACTTCAATTTACAGCATTTAAACATTTCATTTTGCATCAATTTAACATCTCAATTAACAACATTTATACACCTCAATCACAGCAATAAAACATCTTCAATTTACACCATTTAAACACCTCAACTTACAACCCTTTAACATCCCAATTAACAACATCTATACAACTCAAATACAGCCATAAACATCTAAATTTCCAGCAACTAAACAATTCAATTTGCAGTACTTAAAACAATTCAATTTGCAGTAGTCTTACACTTCAATTCACAGTATTTAAATACTTCAATTTGCAGCACTTTTACACTTCAATTTACAGCATTTAAACATTTCATTTTGCATCACTTTAACATCTCAATTAACAACATTTATACACCTTAATTTACAGCAATTAAACATTTCAATTTACACAATTTAAACACCTTAACTTTCAACACTTTAACATCCCAATTAACAACATTTATACAATTCAAATATAGCCATAAACATCTAAATTTCCAGCAACTAAACAGTTCAATTTGTAGTACTTAAAACAATTCAATTTGCAGCAGTCTTACACTTCAATTCACAGTATTTAAATACTTCAATTTGCTGCACTTTTACACTTCAATTTACAACATTTAAACATTTCATTTTGCATCAATTTAACATCTCAATTAACAACATTTATACACCTCAATCACAGCAATAAAACATCTTCAATTTACACCATTTAAACACCTTAACTTACAACACTTTAACATCCCAATTAACAACATTTATACAACTCAAATACAGCCATAAACATATAAATTTCCAGCAACTAAACAGTTCAATTTGCAGTACTTAAAACAATTCAATTTACAGCAGTCTTACACTTCAATTCACAATATCTAAATACTTCAATTTGCAGCACTTTTACACTTCAATTTACAGCATTTAAATAATTCATTTTGCATCACTTTAACATCTCAATTAACAACATTTATACACCTCAATCACAGCAATAAAACATCTTCAATTTACACCATTTAAACACCTCAACTTACAACACTTTAACATCCCAATTAGCAACATTTATACAACTCAAATACAACCATAAACATCTAAATTTCTAGCAACTAAACAATTCAATTTGCAGTACTTAAAACAATTCAATTTGCAGCAGTTTTACACTTCAATTCACAGAATTTAAATACTTCAAGTTGCAGCACTTTTACACTTCAATTTACAGCATTTAAACACTTCATTTTGCATCACTTTAACATCTCAATTAACAATATTTATACACCTCAACCACAGTAATAAAACATCTCAATTTCCAGTAACTAAACACTCGCTTTGGATTTCACTTGATAATATACTGTAATTGGCATATTATAACGAGTCACTGGTTAGCCATTTCAAGCTTCAAGAATTCAATATTGTCTGGGACATTTTGTCGAACAATTAATGAGTGTCCAAATATCTAGAAGCACTGAAAGACAAAGGAAGCGGGAAAGTACTATAAATGGAAAGGACAGAAAGCAATAGAGAAAAAAATCAATGCCCTTTGAAACTCTTTGAATTTTGTTTACAGGACCTTATCTTCAGACAAACCGTCGGCAAATGACAAATGCATATCTGCTAATTTAACTATAAATTGATTAACCTAAAACCTAATTAAATCAATGCCAGGTACAAATCCTAAGAAACTTGGCAAGGATACAAGTACGAAAATAGGATCAAGGCATTATTCACAGCAACAATGTTATTAGATTTAACCATCTAACTTCAGATAGGTCTGTCTATATAAAGCAAGAAATGCTAAATTAAGATAATTAAATCAGAGGTAGTGTGTCAGGAAAGTTCAACTTAGAAAGAAACATCATATTGAAGATCCATGGAACACATAACAAGGACAAAAAACTTGGCTATGTAAGTACAGATCAGTAGTCAGCCTCTTCCACATGGCTTCCCATCATCTTTCAAATATTGAAATATAATGTCAATGAATAATGAAACCACTTGTAATTATGTAGGTAGCTGGAATATGTTGACAGCTGAGTAACTTTGCAGAAAAAAAAGACAGCAGAGATGTAGACTTACACCAAAACAAACTGCAGAACTGCAGATGGTTCTATGTACAAGGTATAAAACTGCAGATAGTAGCCATGATTTTTGTATTCAAATACCACGCGTGTTTTGAAAGAAAGAACTGCGAAAATAATACCTACTTTGGAAAGGGTATTGTATCGTCTTCTCCTCAGTTTCAGCCTTGGAGCTTCTAGGGAAGTTGGAGGAGTGGGTAGCTAAAAGAAAGGAGCCGCTTGAAAAAGAGGGGAAGATCTGAAGGAAATGGGAAAAAGAAAGAAAAAAAGAAGGGATTCATACGACAGAGGATGGAGAAGGGTATTGTTGAAACTTTACGAACGTTGAAAACGCTGAATGGCTATTCTTTGCTTAGAGTGCTGAATGGTAATCGGTGATTTTGCCCTGAATAATGCTGTATGGAATAGGGTTGTAATAGCCATTACAACCAACCAAACTATGGAATAGGGATGGGCCACTGAATAAGGAGGGAATGGAATAGCCATTCCTTCCAACCAAACATAGTGTTATTGTTATGAACTAAACCCTCAGATACCTGAGGGGGATGAAACCTAAGATGAATCTTGTTATTGTTTGTTGAACTAAATGATAAATATTTGACTTGTTCTTAATTATGTGTTCTTAATTCTCGTGTTGATATTTTCGGGATATTAATTCAAGTGTGATGTGCTTAGGTGGAGGAGCAAAAGTCCCTGCCTAAGAGTAGATCTAGAATAATTAAGCGGAGTTGATCGCACGCCTAGAGATAGGGTGACGAGATTTTGCCGGATTAGGGTGAAACCTAATATGGGAGTCCATAGATCAAGTTAATGCAATTCTAGGGGTTTTAATTAGAAAGAGATTTCAATTAATCAACCTAGGGTTAGACGTTAATCGCCCCAAAAGAGGGATTAATATACGTTAGGGAATCCTACGGATCAAGTCAAATGAATAATTCGTCTGGTTCAGAGTTAGGTAACAAGTGAAGTCTAGGTGGATTCTTCCTTGGGAATCGTCTTAATCAATTGGTTTTGCCTAAAGTTATTTTCCCCAATTCATTCTCTTTGTCTTTGCATCTTTAGATTAGTTGATTAGTTAATTTTAGATTAGATAAACAATTCTCTTAATTTCCAGGCTAGATAATAAAAAGAGAGTTAGTATTAGTACATTTAGTTCCTTTGGGTTCGACAATCCGGTCTTGCCTTAACTATACTATTCTTCGATAGGTGCACTTGCCTCACATCGTTGTCATAGTTAGTTTCTAGGTTCAATCATTCTTTATATAAATTTTAAGACTTTGACATCGCATAAAACAACGATCAAGTTTTTGGCGCCGTTGCCAGGGAAGTAAAATATTAAGAAAGCTTAATTTTTATTACTTTAGCCATTTTTATTTTTTACAATTTTTTTTTATTTTTAACTTTGCTAATTTTCTTTCTTTGGTTCCTTTCAGGCACCTATAGTTTATGACTAGAAGGAACCTGACAGGACCCCTACTTTACGACAGTGAGATTGAAGGCACCGTTCGCAGAAATCACAGAGAAATAAGGCGAAGCTTAAACTACATAGAAGAAGAGCAAGAAGCTGAAATCCATACCACCGAAGAGATTGCTGAGAATAATCCGCTACCTCCGGAGATGGCCGAAAATCATGCTCCTCGAACTATGTGATTATGCTAAACCTAGTTTAACAGGAATTGAGTCAAGTACTGTTAGGCCTACTATTGCTGCAAATAATTTTGAACTGAAACCTAACACTATACAGATGATACAACAGTTTGTTCAGTTTGATGGTTTGCAGGATGAGGATCCTAACATACACATAGCGAATTTCCTAGAATTTTGCGACAGTTTCAAGATAAATGGCGTTACTGATGATGCCATCCGACTTCGGTTATTTCCCTTTTCTTTGAGAAATAAAGCCAAACAGTGGTTGCATTCTCTTCCACGAGGGTCAATCACTACATGGGATCAAATAACCGAAAAAATTTTATTAAAATATTTTCCACCGGCCAAAACGGCCAAGTTGAGGAATGATATCTTTTCTTTTGTGTAGATGGATTTAGAGACACTTTATGATGCATGGGAGAGATACAAAGACTTGTTGAGGAGGTGCCCACACCACAAATTACCTTTGTGGCTACAGGTCCAAACTTTCTACAACGGTGTGAACCCTTCAACAAGGAAATTAATCGATTCAGCAGTCGGCAGAACCCTGAACAACAAAACTCCTGAAGCAGCCTACGAGTTTATAGAGGAGATGTCATTGAATAACTATTAGTGGCAAGTTACAAGGACAAGGCCAACCAAAGTAGCCGGAGTTTTCAACCTCGACGCAGTAACCCTACTTCAAATCAGGTAGAGATGTTACATAAAAAATTTGATGGTGTATACGGTTCTTCGCAGGCACATCCAATTATGCAATGCGACACAAGTGGAGGAGTGGTGAATCCTGAGTACCCACCCTACGGACAGGGCATGGAGAGCGAACAAATGAACTATATGGGTAACAATTCCGATCTAATAATAACCCTTATAGTAATACTTATACTCCAGGTTGGAAGAACCACCCCAATTTCTCATGGGGTAGTCAAGGAAATCAAAGGCAACAACCATCCCAAAACTTCCAACAACAGCCCTATCCACAGGAAAAGAAGCCGAACCTTGAAGAGATGCTAACAAAATTCATAACAGCCTTAGAAACACGATTCCAAAATATAGAAACAAAACTTGAAGCATCGACACAGGAGCTCAAGGATCAAATTGGGCAACTTATTAAGATAGTTTCTGAAATATGATCAGAAAGCTTACCTAAGGAAAAAGAGTAGGTAAAGGCAGTGACGCTAAGAAGTGGAAGGGAGTTAGTCGAAACGAAGAAAAAGATACCAAATGAAACCGATAAGGCAAAGGCAACCCCGAACCTTGAGAAAATTAAACCAATGATCCCATATTCAGTGAAGTTGAAGAAAGACTGCTTAGACGCAAAATATGGTAAATTTCTTGAACTTTTCAAATAGCTACATATTAACTTACCTTTTGTTGAAGCTATTTCGTAGATGCCAACATATGCAAAATTTTTAAAGGAGCTTCTAACAAATAAGAGGAAGTTTGAGGAAATTTCAACAGTGGAACTTAATGAAGAATGCTCAGCTATCATCCAAAACAATCTGCCAACCAAATTGAAAGATCTAGGAAGTTTCACTATTCCCTGTTTAATTGGTAGTTTGAACATAGAGAAAGCACTAGCTGATTTAGGTGCCAGTATTAATCTAATGCCTTATAGAATGTTTAATCAACTTCGTCTCAGGGAACCAAAACCCACTAGGACGAGTATTCAGTTAGCCAACAGATCTGTTAAGTATCCTAGGGGAATTATAGAAGATTTTCTGGTAAAAGTAGATAAATTTATATTTCCTGTTGATTTTGTTGTGCTTGACATGAATGAGGATGTAGAGGTACCTTTAATTTTGGGATGACCCTTTCTAGCTAGTGCTAGGGCTGTCATTAATGTTGGTGATGGTAAACTTGCACTAAGGGTAGGCGATGAGGAAATTATTTTACAAAATTATGATGCCATGCGATATTCTAGAGAACAAGATGATTCTTGTTACTTTGTTGATGCCACTGATCACATTTTTCAAGAGTCTTTTGCAGGAAATCATGCACAATGACACGATAGAACTGTGTCTTTCACAAGGAGAGGAGATAGATGATAATATCGACGAATTGAATCCTAATACATCATCCTCTAGACAGACAAAAATAGAGGGTATTGAAATCAATGATAAACTAAAATAGAAACCCTCTATTGATGAACCGCCCAAATTAGAATTAAAACAATTTATCCTAGATGAGGTAATTAAACCCCAATATGAAAGAAGTTGTCAAAGATGAGGTAATTAAACTTCTAGATATAGGAATAATTTATCCTATTTCTGACAGTACTTGGGTAAGTCTTGTGCAGGTAGTTCCAAAGAAAGGAGGCATGACTGTTGTAACCAACGAAAAGAATGAATTGATTCCTAGAAGATCAGTCACAGGTTGGAGAGTCTGTATTGACTATAGGAAGCTGAACGACACCACCAGAAAAGATCACTTCCCTTTCCCTTTTATTGATCAGATGTTAGAAAGATTATCTGGGCATATGTACTACTGCTTCTTGGACGGACTCTCCGGCTACTTCCAAATCCTAATAGCTCCTGAGGATCAAGAAAAGACAACATTTACATGTCCATACGGTACGTTTGCTTATCGTAGAATGCCTTTTGGATTATGTAATGCTCCTGCTACTTTTCAGCGCTGCATGTTGGCCATCTTTGATGAACTCGTGGAAGACATTATGGAGGTATTTATAGACGACTTCTCAGTATTCGGTAATTCTTTCCACCTTTGGCTTAAAATTTTAGAACAAGTTCTAATAAGATGTGAGGAAATGAATCTTGTCTTAAATTGGGAAAAATGTCACTTTATGGTTAGAGAGGGGATTGTGTTAGAACATGAGATTTCTAGTAAAGGGATCGAGGTAGATAAAGCAAAGATTGAAACCATAGAAAAATTACCTCCCCCTAGTTCAGTTAAGGCTATTAGATGCATTTAATATCCTTAAAAATAAACTAATAAATGCCCCGATTATAATTGCACCTGATTGGAATCTACCCTTTGAACTAATGTGTGATGCGAGTGATTTTGCAGTAGGTGCAGTTTTGGGACAGCGAAGAAACAAGCATTTTCAGCCAATTTATTAAGCTAGCAGAACATTGATACCTGCACCAGAAAACTACACCACTACAGAGAAAGAATTGCCAGATGTAGTTTTTGCATTTCACAAATTTAGACAGTATCTGATAATATCTAAAGTTGTCGTTTACACTGACCATTCAGCTCTTCGTTCTCTTTTAACTAAACCCTGATGCAAAACCTCGACTCATACGGTTGATCTTACTTTTACAGGAATTTGATTTGGAAACTCAGGATAAGATGGGGGGCTGAAAATCTTGCAGCAGATCACCTCTCCAGGCTTGAGAACCCACATATCGAAAAGTTCGATGAGAGTGAGATAAACGACTCGTTCCCTGAGGAACAACTCTTTTCTATAACCAACTCCGAGGTACCATCATTTGCAGATATTACAAATTATTTAGCTGCTAACATCCTAATAAAAAGGTTAACACATCATCAAAAGAAGCGATTCTTTGCTGATGCGAAAAGCTATTTTTGGGAGGACCCCTTTCTTTTCCGCATATGTGCAGATCAAGTAATTCGGAGATGCGTTACAAAGGCAGAAGCAAGCAGAATCCTAGAACATTGCCATTCAGGACCTTCTGGAGGACATTACTGCGGGATTAAGACAGCACACAAAACGCTCCAATTAGGATTTTATTGGCCAACTCTGTTTAAAGACGCCAACAGGTATGTCCCTTCGTGTGATAAATGCCAAAGAACAGGTAATATCTCTAAACGCGATGAAATGCCTCAAACATATATGTTATCATGTGAGATATTCAATGTTTGGGGTATTGACTTTATGGGTCCGTTCCCTAGTTCATTCGGAAATAAATTCATCTTAGTAGCAGTAGATTACATGTCAAAATGGGTGGAAGCCCAAGCTTTACCTACTAACAATGCTAGAGCTGTAGTAAAGTTTCTTAAGAAACTCTTCTCTCGTTTTGGAACACCCAGAGCGATTATCAGTGATAGGGGTACTCACTTTTGCAATACTCAATTTGATAAAGTTCTAAAAAAATATGGAGTACACCACAAAACAGCTACCCCTTATCATCCTCAAACCAGTGGGCAAGTGGAAGTGGCAAATCGAGAGCTTCAGCGAATCCTAGAGAAAATAGTTGAATCAAACAGGAATTGGGCAGTAAAAGTAGATGATGCCTTATGGGCCTATAGAACAGCATTTAAAACCCCTTTGGGAACATCCCCATACAAACTTGTTTACAGAAAAAATTGTCATCTACCATTTGAGTTAGAGCACAAAGCGTACTGGGCTATAAAATTCTTGAATTACGATCTTAAAACCGCAGGTGAGAAGAGGATGATGCAATTGAACAAACTAGATGAATGGCGAGCTGAGGCCTACGAGAACTCACGACTATATAAGGAGGCAACAAAACGACGCCATGATGCTTGTCTAAAACAATCAAAGCAATTCAAAGTAGGAGACTTGGTCCTGCTGTATAATTCAAGACTCAAACTATTTTCTGGAAAGCTGAAATCAAGATGGTCAGGCCCATTTTTAATTAAAACTATTTTTCCATATGGCACAGTCGAGGTAACCCATCCAACTCAGGGAACATTCAAGGTAAATGGCCATCAACTGAAACGTTATAATGGTGAAGATTTCAAGGAATTGAGAGAGGAGTTCAGCTCCGTGAACCTTCATTTAGAAATGAAAACAGGGTGAGTCTAGCTTAAGACTTTAAACGAGCGCTTCTCAGAAGGCAACCCGAGCACTGACTTCACTAACATTATATTTCTGATTTTTAGCATCTAACCCCAAACTAACCAATTCAGTGAAGCGCGGGTTTCCCTACCACACGGCCTTAAACACGGGCCTGCCCGTGGCCGTGTGGACACCATGGGATGAAAAACAGGTATACCGGTAGACGTGCGAGATGAAGAAGAAATTTTTTTTAACATGGGTTGTGATAATAAGACCACGGCCGTGCGATGCAACTGTGGTATATTCTGAGTAAACCAGCACAGGCATGAGCCACGCCCATGTCTACCAACTTTGTGAAACACTGACTACATGGACACGAGCGTGGAAATCTTAGCACGAGCGTGGGAGAAGCAAACAAAGCAAAACACGACTGTGTGATACGGGCTTGTGACTTACACGCCCATGGTACACGAGCGTGGGGACGTACTAGACCTGACAATTCTATTTAACCCCCTATTTTCTTCTTACCTACTCCCCATCTCCTTTCTCCCATCCCATCCTTCAGATATCCCCCTCCCCATACTTTTCTTCTTTAGTTATTACCCAAACCTTTGAGCTACACCACATATATGTTAAAGAAGCGGAAGGACCCTGGAGCAGTCTCCCTTTGTGAGATCGATCTACATAAGTTCATGCTGACCGCTTCATCCACTCGGCAAGCCGAGGGTCTTTGAGGCAATTTAATTCTTCTTCTTCTTTACTTTTCTCCTTTATTTTCCTTCTCTTTGACTCTCTTATGCTTAAATTAGTTTATTTTATTTTAGTTTCTTGATTTTAGGTTCTAAAGGCTGCTAGGGAATCACCATGACCACGACCATAGCCACCCCACCGCAGCCTTAGAAGTCACACCCACCTCGCGAACCATCTAACAATAAGAACTCTTCAGTCCATTCATCTTTTATTTTAATTTTATTTTACTTTCTATTTTCATTCTCTTTATCTTTCTTGTCTTTAAAAATATATTTAGTATATTTTGAATTAGTATTATTATTTCCTGGCTAATTCTCTACGAGCCTCCCAATTTCTTCATCTAGCGCAGAGCTCGGTAGCAGCCACCACACCTCGGGCCTCCCAACTCAAGGAAACCATCCAAATTCAGGAAGTTTCACCTCTCCCTTTCTCTTAAATTTCATATACATCTTTGTACATTGAGGGCAATGTACATCTTAAGTGTGGGGGGTGAATATTTATTTCGAGAAAGTTCCTAACTTTCTTCATTATTCTCAAATCCCTGAATTAGGCCATGAATGATGCCTTGTTCTAAAGTCAGTTTCTCGTATTATGATTAGAATGAAATTTCCCTGATTTATGATGTTTGTTGATATGTTTTGGATTAAGTCATAGTTAATTGTGCATTGATGATTAAATTTGAAGGATACTAGAGAATCAAGCATGATAAGTCTATTTTTCAAGAATTAAAAAATTTTCTAGGTTGTCTACCTAAATCTGAATGTTACTTTGAAGTTTGAAATTTAAAAGGTTGATATCAAATAACCATAATTTGTGTGAGATTTTTAGCCTTATAGAGCATATATTTTTTTTCGTGCTCACTTTTAATATGAGGATGTCAACATTGATTTGTTATTCTAGAACTTGCATCGATTATACATGTCAAGACCACACCTTTGATTTGATATACAGAGGCACCTAGGTTTTAACCCACTCACTCCACTAAAAGCCTACCTTCACAATTAACCCCTAGTGAACCCCGTTTAATCCTAACAACCTTTTTATTGACTCACCTACTAATATTAACTCAAAACCCTTTGTATTTGTTATCACCATTCCTTGACTACCCTTTCTGTCGAGATTTGATTTGATCGGTTGCCTATTTATTTTATTTCAGTATTTGAATTTATCTTTTATTATGTATTTAACTTATTCTTAAAAAAAATCGAAGAATATTCACTATTAGTTTTGTGATTAGGCAAGCTTATACCTTAAATTCCAATTATTGAAGAAGAAGCTCATATCAGAATATTATTTATGTAATTATTATCAATTTGATATCTCTAGTTAGGTGATTTGTCAAGTCAATCTCGATTCTAACCTACTAATTCAGCCTTTATCCACACCTTAAACACTTTGAGTGATTTGAGTGGATCTTTAGTGAGGATGTCAACCCTTGTCAATTTTGAATCAAATGTAATTAATTAGGCAAGGGGAAAACCTAACGTTTTCAGGCTATAAATGTATGACTTTGATTGTTTGAATCTTTAGGACCCTTTGAGTTGAATTATCCATGTATAAATTATCTTTGAATTATGACGAAACATTATTAATGAATATTATGAATCGGGGAAGTTTTGTTATAATGGTGACTTGAGAATTTTGCTTGAGGACAAGCAAAAGCTTAAGTGTGGGGGTATTTGATAAACCGTAAAAGTAACATATTTTAAGCCCACATTTAGCATGCTTTTGGATGATTTAAGCCTTAAATTATGTAATTTGGTGTTCTTAATTCTTTGTTTTCATGTTTTATACTCAAAAGAGCACCGGGTGATGAAAAGAACAGAAAACGGGCCCAAAATGAAGTAAATGGGCCATATCATGAAATCCACACGGCCTGGGCCCAAGACCACACGGTCGTGCCTCACTCAACAGTCTCGAACACGGCTTGGCCACGATTTACACGGGCGTGTGCCATGGGCGTGTTCCTGCCGTGACAAAGAGAAATTTCACTCCGATTAGGATACTTAGAGGCGAAGAAACACATTCTGAAGCCTATATAAACACCCTAAGTATAACCCAAAGAGGGGGAACCCAAGGCTTTAGTCAGGGGGCGTCCAACCAGACCAAAGAGGGAAGAGTTGTGGGAATTTACGCGAAGAAAGCCAGTTGATTCATCTCAAGAAGCCGAAATTATACTCAAGAAGGAGGATCTCTCCTTCAATTCCTTCAGGGGGTTTTAGGGATTTCTTATGTTTTGTTTTATCTTTTCTTCTAAGATGTTTTCTTTTATTGTTATGAACTAAACCCTCAGAAACCTGAGGGGGATGAAACCTAAGATGAATCTTGTTATCGTTTGCTGAACTATATGATAAATATTTGACTTGTTCTTAATTATGTGTTCTTAATTCTTGTGTTGATATTTCCGGGATATTAATTCAAGTATGATGTGCTTAGGTGGAGGAGCAAAAATCCTTGCCTAAGAGTAGATCTAGCATAATTAAGCGGAGTTGATCGCACGCCTAGAGATAGGGTGACGAGATTTTGCTGGATTAGGGTGAAACCTAATATGGGAGTCCATAGATCAAGTTAATGCAATTCTAGGGGTTTTAATTAGAAAGAGATTTCAATTAATCAACCTAGGGTTAGACGTTAGTCGCCTCGAGAGAGGGATTAATATACGTTTGGGAATCCTACGGATCAAGTCAAATGAATAAACCGTCTGGTTCAGAGTTAGGTAACAAGTGAAGTCTAGGTGGATTCTTCCTTGGGTATCGTCTTAATCAATTGGTTTTTCCTATAGTTATTTTCCCCAATTCATTTTCTTTGTCTTTGCATCTTTAGATTAGTTGATTAGTTAATTTTAGATTATATAAACAATTCTCTTAATTCTTAGGCTAGATAATAAAAAGAGAGTTAGTATTAGTACTTTTAGTTCCTTTGGGTTCGACAATCTGGTCTTGCCTTAACTATACTATTGTTCGATAGGTGCGCTTGCCTCACATCGTTGTCATAGTTAGTTTCCAGGTTCGATCATTCTTTATATAAATTTTAAGACTTTGAAATCGTATAAAACAACGATCATCCACTCACGACCAACACTTCCACACATCTCACTTCCTTGATTTCCTCCCTTTTTTCCTCCAACTATTGCTCTCTCCATCCATTTATTTGACCAAGTCTCCACTCCCCTTGAAGAGTTTGATCCGAACTCTGCTTCCTCTAGTCTTAAGCCACAAAATAAAAGCCTCCATTTGCAATCTATGGGATTCAAACCCCTCCCCTCCTTACTCTCCACTTGACGCCACACCACTACACCACATGCTCAACTTGTGACTCCTAAATGCACACGAATTTATTTAAGTCCTACAACTACAAACCCTCTTCAATTTAGGGTCAAAACCAAAATTTTTCCATGGCTCAGACTCGAACCCAGGCCTCCTTAGGACCCCTTAACACACTCAAACGACCAGCTAAGCAAGCACAACATAAAATTAAGCAAAAAAAAAAATACAGCCTCTAATTTTTGGGATGTTACAACTTTACCCCCTTTAAAGAAATTTCAGCCTCGAAATTTACCTGATCAAAAGAGATGAAGGTACTGCTGTCGCATCGTCTCCTCAGGCTCCCACTTGGCTTCCTCTGAACCGAGATTACGCCACAACACCTTGACTAACGGAAGAAATTTCCTTCTCAGCACCTTAACATCACGATCCAAAATCTGCACCGGTTCTTCTTCAAATGTCAGATCAGGTCTTACCTCGATCTCCTCCATCGGCACTATATGAGAAGGACTAGAACGGTAGCGCCTTAGCATAGAAATGTGGAATACATTATGTATACAATTTAACTCAGGAGGCAGTTTCAGCTGATAGGCGACCCGTCCCATACACTTTTCTATCCAGTAAGGTCCGATAAATCTAGGGCTCAGCTTGCCCTTCCGCCCAAACCTCAGAATCTTCTTCCAAGGTGAGACTTTCTAGAAGACAAAATCTCCCACCGAGTACTCAATCCCATTACACTTTAAATCAGCATATGACTTCTACCTGTTAGATGCTTCTTTTAACCAACCCCGGATCAATTTTACTTTCTCCTCGGTTTCAGAAACTAGCTCTAACGTCGAGCAGCGTAAACCAACCCTGGCTGTCTCGCCTCTATATTACAACACCTCTGCACGGTGCTTCACGACCTCGTCCTAACCCATTTCCCCCTCTGGGTGGACCCGACCTCTCGGTGGCTGCTGACCACCTCTCCCTGGCTGCACATAGCTCTAACCTACAGCTTGCATCTGAATGGGCCTTCGAGGACAGTCTCTGAATAGATGATCCTTGGACCCACATCTAAAACACCCTCGGTTCTTTTCTAGCACTCTCTCGAATGAGGTCTCCCACACTCAACGCAAGGCTGCTGTCGTCTAGCAACAACTGCAACCCCAACTCGGGCTGGCCAATCAAACTTAGGCCTCTTCTTAGGCCCACCAGAAGAACTTGAGGGCCCAAAATCCCTCTTATTTTTGCCCCTTTCCTTCTCACAGTTTTGACGCTCGGAGAGCTTCACATCCTCAACAATCTTTGTCTTCTCAATCAGGACAGCAAAGTCCCTTTCCTTCTGTGGGGCTATCAGTACCCGCAACTCATCCCGAAGACCATCCTCAAACCGCACGCAACACTCGTACTCAGTTACGACTATGCCTCGAGCATACCGGCTTAACCGCAGAAACTCTGCCGCATACTCCGCTACAGACCTATTCCCCTGAACCAGATTCAGAAATTCCTTTCTCTGGGCGTCCATATAACTTGCCCCGACATACTTCCCTTGGAAGGCTGCCTTAAAGAAATCCCATGTCACACGGTCGACCTGCGTGCCTTCCCTCACAGTAAGCCACCATTGATATGCCTCATCTATCAGTAAAGACACTACTCCTTTCAGCTTTTGGTCCGCTGTGCAATCAAGGTCATCCATGATTCGCTTAACCGCCTCCAACCAATATTCTGCTACGTTCAGGGCTACACCAGAGATGCCCCTGAAGATTTCCGTCCCGTTTGACCGGAGTCACACAGAATTTGACCCTCGGGCCACTGACCTAGTACTCCCTCCAACAACCCTTTCGAGAACTTGCAACATCGCGTGGGATAGAGCATCATCCCCATCGACTCGATCATGAGACCCCTTTTCAGTCACTGGTGATGCCAGCACTTTCCTTTCAGGCATATGTCCTGATGCTGAGGACCCAGCCCTAGCACCTCAACCTCTACCACGGCCACGTGTACCCCTTCCGCGACCTCTTGTGCACATATCGATGTAGCATTTTTTTCTAATTAAAAAGTTTTATGAATTAGCTTATAGTTCTCGTAATTATTAACAAGTGTTTTATGAAAAGCAGTAATTAGAGTTGTTCTCGGAGATCGCATTTACTACAGTTTCAGTCTCCTATAGTCTCGGTTTCTACAACTAAGGAGTTTCAGTATACTACTACTATCCCTAGTATTTCCGTAGTACAGTCATATCAGCATATAACAAAGTAATAAGTCAAGAAACTTACGAATTTGGTGCTGGAGACTCGGTGTGCCACACTTCCAGTAACACTATCACTTTCCAAGTTAAAAATTTAAGCAGATTAGAAAAATTTTCAAAACCCATTCCACAGTCGAGTTTTGCAACCTGGCTCTGATACCATAAATGTAACACCCTAAACCCAGTCTAGACGTTATGGCTGGATCTAGCATGTCACGTCAAAAGGTTATTTAAAAACTACGTGTTCATTTAAAACCCTTCCTCAATTTAAAACTTTCTACCATTAAAACAAGATTTGCTCAAAGTTATTTTCTTGCAAAAATATTATTATTTTCAAAAACTTTATTTGTTGCCGAAGTTTGCATTAAATAGTTACGGAAACGTGATACTTTGAAAATAGTAGTTATTGTTTTAAAAACCCAAAATTTAATAGATTTAGTAGTTTGTAATCAAAAGAAATACCAAAAAAGGTTAAAAAGGAAATCTCAATGGCCATATTACATAAATTATTAACCCATTAACTAAAATAAAATATTACTAAAATAAAGTCGCTAAATTCAACCCAAAACATATTGGACGAGTGGCCACCTCCGAGTCCCTCGCAGCTCCAAATCCACTACGGCTGGGAATTACCTGTACAGTTAAGGAGAATGGTGAGTTACGAGAACTCAGTGTGTAATCCCCTATTACGGTCACCGTCTGGGCCCGAGCCTATGCGGTAACAGTCTGGGCCTAAGCCCTACTCGGCAACAATCTGGCCTAAGCCCTATGTCATAATAATGCGATGAACATGCAACCCAACCCAATCCAGCCAAACTCTCCACCCGTACCAACCATCTATCCATGTGGGGACCAAGTCAACCCACCCAACCAACTATCCAGTATTGCAACCAAGCTGCTAAAAACGGTATATGTGGCTGAGCCACTTAAATAAGAATATGTGGTGATGCCACTAATACGGTATGTGGCGATGCCACTAGAACGGTACTTCCTCCAATCAGCAAACCCAACCCAATGCATTATGTTATGAATGCAGTGTATTACGATCATATGCATATATATATAAAATCACATAAACGATTTTTAAACAATCACTAAGTGTATAACGATCATGTAGGGGTCAAACGGTAATTTCACCCCTCGGGAGTATTTCGGTAATTTACCCCTCAAGAGAAATTCGGTAATTTTACCCACCAAGGGTATTTCGGTAATCTACCCACCAAGGGTATTTTGGTAATTTATCATCCAATGGCCTTTTCGGAGGCCCACTGTCGCCTTGAGCGACAGAGGTTCCCTTTTTGGTCATTACAATGTAATTGGGACGAAATCCAGCTATGGCTATAACACCCCTTACCTATATCCTATGCCGGAACCGAGTCCGAGGCATTACCAGACTTAACAATACATTTGGTCAAATTAATTAACACAAATACAAAATGACTTAGTCAAGCCCCTATACATGCCATAACTTAAATCATTTATAAATAAAGATACCCATAGATAGCTTGATAGTGTGAAGCGATCTCCGATGACCTCCAACCCGAGCTTGTTTAGTAGGACTCTATAACATGGGAAAGAAAAGGGGGTAAGCTTCTAAAGCTTAGTAAGTCCACATGAAAAAAAAAATAAGCATTAGCAATGAATTTATCTTACTACTAAGCTGTCATAACTTGCACAAATAATGCTAAGTTCTTACTTTCCCAACTTATTTGTAGCCTTATCAAAGCCTCAACATGACAAATCCTCACAACAAGTTCTCAAATTGATACAATCATTAAATCACATGCTTATACCTTATTACTCATGTTCACGTTAATCTGTCTACTTGAGTTGCTGTCACTAAATTATTTATTTCTTGAGCTACAGAGCTCAGAATTTCAAACCGCTAATTTTTCCTAAAAATAGACTCCCATATCTTCATACCACAAAATTTTTAGAATTTTTGTCTTAGCCAATTAGTACAGTTTATTCATTAAAGTTTCCTTTATTTCACTGTTCAACTATTCTGACCGCTTTTCACTACGAATCAATTTTCTCCTTGTACAAAATTCAAATAATGTTATAATTTGTTTTATTTGAAACTAGACTCATTAAGGATTTCAAGAATATAACTTATATCCCATAATTATGTTTTTTCAAATTTTAATGATTTTTCCAAGGCAAAACAGGGGATCATGTAATCATTCTGAACCAATCTCACAAGAATTTAAATATCTCAAAATATAAAAATCCTTTATTTGTTCCGTTTCTTTTATATTAAAATAGACTCAATAAGCTCTAAATAAATATCTCATCCAACTTGTAATTCAATTTGTACTATTTTTACTAAATTTTCAAATTCACGTCACTGCTACTGTCCAGAGCAGTTCTATTGTAAATTTTTGCTCTCTTTCACTTTAGTTGTGTTCATCACTTGCTTATACCAATCTTTCCAATTTCCGATTACATATCGAGCATATTGCTCATACGTTACACATGCATATACCTAAACTTATCACTACAAGCCACACATAATTTCACTTAGCATATTGCTCATACGTTACACATGCATATACCTACACTTATCACTACAAGCCGCACGTAATTTCACTTAATCGATTTTCCCGATGAACTCATCGGTAACCTTACCAAAGGCTCAGAATACAAAGGGCACCTTACTTAATAGCTTGCTTACATACCTGCAACATTTTCACTTAACACATGAGTACTCATTCATAATATAGGCATATTGCCAATCATGTCATAAAGTGTTACAAGCATAACTGAAAACTCATCACTTACTTAATACTTGATAATCTCAATTACTTACAATCTCAATATTAAATAAGCCTTAAATGCATACCTGTACTCTTTCTTCATGTTCTCACCTTGTCATTTCTTTGACTTGCTCTCTGGACTGCTCGTGAACCTTTTCCGTTTTGAACTTACCATTGCCATGTCTTGACATGGTCTTACGTGGTATCATTGCCTTATGAACTCACCAATGCCATGCCTTGGCATGGTTTTACATGGGACCTTTGCCTTATAGTAACTCATCAATGCCATGTCTTGACATGGTCTTACATGATTTCCTTGCCTTATAGAACTTATCAATGCCATGCCTTGGCATGGTCTTACATGATATCCTTATCTTATAGAACTTATCAATGCCATGCCTTGGCATGGTCTTACATGATATCCTTATCTTACCAAATGCCATGTTCCAAACATGGTCTTACATGGTATCCTTGTCTTAGTGCCAATGCCACATCTTGATGTGGTCTTACATGGAGTCCTTAATCAATGTCGATGCCATGTCTTGACATGGTCTTACACGGGATCCTTGCCTTACCAATGCCATGTCTTGACATGGTCTTACATGGTATCCTTAACCGTCAATTCCTCCTTAGATGCCATGTTATGAACATGGACTTTGAGATATCAATTCCTTGTTAAGTCATATCTGAAACATACTTGCTCAAATTCTCAAGGTTGTCACATAACTCAACAATAACATTACTAAAAACAATAATTGCATAAAAATAAAATACTACTCAACTTACATACTTACATTCTAAATCTCATCATGTCATCAACTTAACTTATTCCCCTCAAACTACGCTAGTCAATACTTTCTTATTATCATACAAAGCCATAATACAAAATATGATCTAACATATAAATTATACAAGTTCTCTTTCCAATATCGAATTATTATCGACATTAATCATTATATCTGAAACTCAATACTAAAGTATTTATGGCCAAAATATCAATTTATCATTCAAATATGCATAATTAAATGCTTATTAAACATATGAACTTACCTCGAATGTCGAAACAACCATTTTACCAACTTTCCCAATTTTCGATTTTCCTCCAGTTCTAGGTCCAAATCTCATCTTTCGGGGTCAAAACATCACATTTTACTTATTTAATTAATGTACTACTCAAAACAGTCCCTAACTCAAACTTTGGAAAAATTATAATTTTACCCCTAAACTTTTGCATAATTACAATTTTGCCCTTAGGCTCGAAAATTAAACTTTATTCCTTTTTCTTATGTTTTATGACATCCTGAACATTTTTCCCTTCTATAGAAACTTCAAATTCTTACTATAACACATACTTATAAACAATAACAACTTTTACCGATTAACTCGTTTTACTCGTTTTCATCAAAAATCACTTAGTAAAAATCGTTCATCTACTCATGGACATGCATAATCCACCATTAATCATCAAAATACACACTTAATCAACCATGGCAAAATTCACAAACTTCAACAGTTTTGAAAATGAAGGTTCGGGATAGCTAAATCAAGTTACCACAACTCCGAAAACGTATAATTCATTAAAAACGAGACAAAAACCACTCACCTATTAAGCTCCTTAGCTTGGCCGAATATGGCTTTCTCCATGGCTGC
The DNA here is from genome assembly GCA_005393395.2 of Gossypium australe. NCBI lineage: Eukaryota > Viridiplantae > Streptophyta > Magnoliopsida > Malvales > Malvaceae > Gossypium > Gossypium australe. The sequence goes on along the minus strand of CM016615.1, from coordinate 33,128,396 downwards.
CATTTTTTCTTCTCACATTCGGCTGGAGAAGAAGAGAAGAAGGGTGTTTTATTTTTTTATTATTCTTTTACTATTTTTGTCTTATTATACCATTTAACTTAACTTCCAAATTTGCCCTTTTTCTTTTCAACTAACTTCAAAAATACCAAACAAATATCTTCCATCAACTTATAAGTGGACTAATTTCTTCATAAGGACCTTCACTTTAAAAACCCATCACAATTACACCCTTTATCATCTGAAACACACACTTCGCACTTATAACAATTTAATCCTACTAATCAAATTAAACACTTTTTCGATAAAATTTCTCAACGAAATTTTCACACAACAATTTAATCACATTATAGACCTCAAATTGATAATCCAAGCTATTTCATACTTAAATCTTTTAGGACCTCATATTTTGCATCTTATTTAATTTAGTCCAAAAGTCAAATTGGACACTTTATGCCTAAAATTTCTTCATGAAATTTTTACACATGCATACGAACATATCATAAACCCCATAACAGTCATAAAATAATTATTTCTACTTCAGATTCGTGGTCTCAAACCACTATTCTGACTAGGCCCTAATTCGGGATGTTACAATGGCCCAAACAGACCCACACGCTCATGTGGCCCATTCAGCTCATTTTCGGTCTCGATTCTGTGGACTTCGCGGTCGCATCAGTCATCCGGCACTTTCCATCGATTTCGCTTATGTGGGCCCTTTAACCCGTTGGGCCCACTTAGCCCGCTTTGACTCCACAATGCCAATTTCAGCCTCAGTTCCACGAGAGAGTTCCTGACACTCCCAACGGTCTATCGCCATCACTAGTGGCTCAGTTTATCTCTACGAGCGCTTGCACGATTGAGTGATTTCAGTTGCCGATACTCTGACTTTTCGGTATTCTGACTTTTGGCCGATTCACAGAGTATCGTATTAACAGAACAAACAATGGTGTGAGATTACACACCTGCTTTGGTTTGCTTCTTAAGGCTACTCCCCAAGGCACCTATGATTACAAAGATCATTAGTTAGTCTCAACGCCCTTGAAGATTCATACTATTGAAGTACCCAACTCATCCAACATCACTTACCATAAGACACAATCCCCTACAGAGTAACAGTAATCGGCCTTGTTCCTTGGCTAATGCTAACGGGTCCCTAGAAATACTTGATGCACAAAGAGGGTTAGCCACCATCCAACATTCGGCCCCCCACAGAGAAAGGAGAGAGAGACCAAAATTTACCCAAGCAGTCACAAAAATTTTCACTAGAATGAAATAAGAGAGTGTTTGTATTACTCTATCCTTACCAATCACTAATGAACAATGACAACCGTCAATTGCCTGACAATAGGATTCAGCCCCAACCACCAAGAACAAAAGATTCCAAAGGAAATGAGTATGCAGATTCGGCTTACAAGGTTCAGCTAGCAAAAGGAGAACCCACACTTCAAGAAGAAAGTATTCGGCCTAGGGAGAAATCAAAAAGTGAGAAGTGTGGCTACGGCTTAGAAGTAAAGAAAAAAGATGAACGATTTGGAAGAAGATAAATGAGAAGAAGGAAGGAAAGAAGATGAGAGTAAAGGCTTACCAATTTGGCACTTAATCAGGAAAAATGAAGGAGAAAGAAAAATAAGAGCAAGGTGAAATCGACAGAGGTCAAAGATGAAAGAAAATGACACGAAATGTTAGTGGAAAAAAAATACCCAAAATGCAAAGACTCTCAAAGGAAAATTCAGAGAAAATTCGGCACACTCTCCCCTCTCCAAACCGAATATGCACTTCCAACTGACCACCATTGGCCAAAATTCCCACATAGCCACACTCTCACTCAGGGCCAACACTTCTACACACCTCACTTCCTTGATTTCCTCCCTTTTTTCCTCCTACTATTGCTCTCATCCATCCATTTGAATTATTTGACCAAGTCTCCACTCTCCTTGAAGAGTTTGATCCGAACTCTACTTCCTCCACTCTCAAGCCACAAATAAAACCCTTCATTTGCAATATGTGGGATTCGAACCCCTCCCCTCCTTGCTCTCCACTTGACGCCACACTACGACACCACATGCTCAACTTGTGGCTCCTAAATGCACGCGAATTTATTTAAGTCCTACAATTGCCAACCCTCTTTAATTTAGGGTCAAAAATGAAAATTTTTCCAAGGCTCAGACTCGATCCCTGGCCTTCTTTGGACCCCCTAACACACTCAAACTATCAGCTAAGCAAGCACAACATGAACTTAAGCAAAACAAAAAACACAACCCGTAATTTTTGGGACGTTACAATGTCATAACATCTTTCAGCTATGGTCTTACATAATTTAACCTGTATTTACTGTCTCGGCAGACTATTAAGATGCAATAGCGTCTTTCAGCTACTGTCTTAGTCATGTTTACCATGATGCCATAATGTCTTTCAGCCATGGTCTTACTAATTTATATCATGATTCCATAGCATCTTTCAGTTATGGTTTTACTTGTTTATATCATGAAGCCATAGCATCTTTCAGCTATAATCTTACTCATTTTAAGCACATAACCTCCAATTGGCCCCATGGCCTAGCCATTATCTTTTACTTACATTCCTCCATTCATCATCTTATACCTTGATGCTCGAACACCACAGTGTCCCTTCCGCAATGCCCAAAGCTTTGTACATCATGATGTGCACTCAGTAAGACTGTATGGTGGTATCTAACAGGGTCCCCCTTTTTTCCATTCCTAACTTCGTCTAGCCCAATGTTAATCCCCTTTTCACACTACCACCATACACATACATCTCATCTATTTTCTTACATAAAATATCATGGGTTATGCTGACTGAACTAAAAAAACGGATACTTATAGACTCATGCAGACTTCCACCATAATTAGCATTTCAAAGTTGGAGAGTAGAAACTCACTTGATACACCTATGTCTCACTACCTTAGCTTTTCCAAAAACCAGAACTTCCATTCTCCATTTTTCCAACTTAAACCTCATTATCATTGCTCTATGAAGAAATTTCTTTAATCATTGTTTCCTTGAAGGGACCAAGGAAGAAGATGAAGAATGAAATAGATTGTAGAAGAAGTCTCTCCAGCTATATATATAGCCCTTCTCGCATAGCCTTCAACCGTATAAAATCCACTAGTTTTCACTCATTTCGTCCCCCACCAAGGGATTGACTAGTTCTAATCCAACCAAACCAGAATTATATTTCAACCTTATACAACTTTAGTTACTATATTTTCCTAATTTTTCAGTAGAGATGATGAGTTTTATGACGTGAAAGTTCATGCAATTATTGGAGTAAAATGTGAAATGTATGAATGATAAATAGTGATTCTTCATAGTGTATTATTGATATACTACGTGTTGCTTGTGTTGATATATGTGTGTTTATGTTTTAGGGTGGCAATTGGCTTGGAAAATAGCCTTCTAATTGTCCACACGGGTAGACACAAGGGCGTGTGTCTAGGCCGTGTATGACACACGATCAACCCCTAAGGGTTGATAGGTCGTGTGTACCCTGTATCCAATTGTGAGAATTCAATGTCACGAGGGCCGGTACACGGGCGTGTGCCTAGGTCTTGTGCCCTTAAGAGGTTGCTGACATCATAAATAGAATACCCAGGTTTTTCACACACGGGTGAGGACACGGGCGTGTCTAGGCAGTGTGGTGGACACGGGCTACTGACACGGGCGTGTGTCCGGCCGTGTGAAAACCCCTATAGGTTTGAAATGAAAAATAAATTCCACAAGGGCTAGAAACATGGGCGTGTGTGATCACACGGCCTGCCCACATGGGCGTGCTCCATTTCACACAGGCGTGTGGCCCTATTTAGGTAAAAAAAAAATTCTAAGTGCGCAAAAGTTTTTAGTTTATTTCTAAAACCTTCCAGATGTTTGTTTAAGGCCTCGTAGGCCGATAATAAGGATGTTATGAATATGAATGAAAAGTTTTAAGTTTGACATGAAATTTTATAGCCTGATAATGTATGTTCAAGCAAGTTAAGTCTGGTAATGCCTCGTATCCTGTCCTGGCATCAAACACAGATAAGGGGTGTTACATTTAGTGGTATCAGAGCTATGGTTTAGTCAATTCTTGGACTAACGTAGCCTATGCATGAGTCTAGCTATACATGCCATACATATGGCTACTTACATTATGATAGTGTGACGACTCTTGACGATTTAAATTGTGTTATCATATAGTAAATGGATCCCGATAGAGTTGTGACGAATGATGTAGAAAGTAACGCGCCGGCTCCCACTAAAGGGACGGTGCCGAATGAAAATGAGAATAAACCAATGACCGTGAGTTAGAGAGGAGGAGAAGAGGCTAGGGAAGCCTTCCTCCACATAATGAATGCATGGTATATGGAGTTCATTCATGTAAACCCGAATGCACAACCCCATCCACCCCTACCTATTCCCCAACCTACCCCAGTAGCTCCCTAAGTGGTAGAAGTTGTAAGAAGAGAAAAGCTTTGGGTTGATAGAATTCAGAAGCAAAGAGCCGAGGAATTCCAGGCTAGTAAAGATGACGGTCCGAAAAGAGCAGAATTCTGGCTTGAAAATACCATCAGGGTATTTGATGAATTATCCTGCACACTTGAAGAGTGCATGAAATGTGCAGTGTCTCTTTTGAGCGATTCTGCTTATCAGTGGTGGAACACCCTTGTGTCGGTTGTACCAAGGGAAAGGATCACATGGGAATTTTTCCAAAAAGAGTTCTGGAAGAAGTACATTAGCCAAAGGTTTATCGACCAGAAAAGAAAGGAATTCCTCGAACTGAAACAAGGTAAGATGACAGTAACTGAGTATGAGCATGAATTTGTAAGGCTCAAAAAATATGCTCGAGAGTGTGTATCCACTGAAGCCATTATGTGTAAACGATTTGAGGACAGATTAAATGAAGATATCTGATTATTTGTTGGTGTCCTAGAATTGAAGGAATTTTTTTTGCTAGTGGACAGGGCTCGTAAAGTCGAGGAGTTGGTTAAAGAGGAAAGAAAAGCTGAGATGGAGTCTCGTGACTCAAGAAAGAGACAAATGAACAAGCCGTTTCAATCTTCATCTAAGAAGTCAAGAGACTTCCCTACCCAATCAGCTACTTCAATTGGGTTTTCAAACAGAAGTAAGAGTAAACAGTACTCGGGGATTAAAGCTCAAACTACCTCAGTCGCTAGTGTTGGGAACACTCGACTTAATAGTCCGGAATGTCCATAGTGTGGCAGACGTCACCCCGGTGAGTGTCGAGCGCATGAGAGAGCCTGTTTTAAGTGTGGTTCCCAAGATCATTTTATTAGAGAATGTCCCGAGATGGTTGAAAAATAGAAAACTCAGAGTGCAAGATCAGGATGCACTACTAAAGGGAGACAACAGAGAAACCCGAGAAGTGGAAGGAGTAGTAAGAGTACACCCAGATAGTAGGCTGCGAGATCTGAGGGTAGGGCACTTGCGAGGACTTATGCCATTCGCGCTCGCGAAGAGGCTTCATCCCCTGATTTAATTACGGGTACATTTTCTCTCTATGATACTAATGTTGTTGCTTTAGTTGATCCAGGATATACCCACTCATATATTTGCATGAAATTAGTATCTAATATGAGCATGCGTGTAGAGTCTACAAAGTTTGTGATATAAGTGTCCAATCTATTAGGAAAAAGTGTATTAGTTGATAAGGTATGGAAGGATTGCCCATTGATGATTAGAGGTCATTATTTTAAGGGAAATCTCATACTATTGCCATTTGATGAATTCGATATAATTCTTGGTATGGACTGTTTAACCACTCATGATGTGACAGTAAATTATGGAAAGAAATACATTGAATTGAGATGTGAAAATGGGGACACTCTTAGTGTTGAATCAGATGAACAGGACAGATCGCCTGTAGTGATTTTGTAACACCCATAACCCATATCCGTCACAGGATTAGGGTTAAAGGCGTTACCAGACAAATCGGAGACTTTTATAGACATTTCATAAAACAATTCCTCGATCGAAATCAAAGTGTCCCTTTTATGGGTCAACTAGACCTTAATCATACTTTAGAATAGGGTCGGGACTAAACCGAACACGTATGAAATTTTTGGAAAATTTAAAACTTTTCTAAGTTACATAGGCCACACACCAGTGTGGTCAGGCCGTGTGCCTTCCACGGCTACTAGACACACCCATGTGTCCTGGCCGTGCCAAAACAGAGCATGTATATTGACTTATCCACACGGCCACCAGCCACGCCCGTGTGCCATGGCCGTGTAAATTTAGGCTAGCTACTGACTTATTCACACGGTCACCAGGCACACCCGTGTGCCATGGCCATGTAGGCAAAACAGGCCATTTGCAAGGCCAAAATGCCACCCACACTAGGGTAAACCCTACAAGCAAAATACCAATTCATTTCATGCACATTTAACAGTCAAAAACATGTCAAATTAATCAACAAATCTATGCATTCAATCTTATTTCCAATCATGCCAATTTGGCCAACTAAAACACTTATACATACAAACATGATTCTTCCATATTTACCTTTCATATAATCATTCCTTTGCTCAAACATTCATACTCATAATGCATTCATATGCTTACCATAGCCTTAACCATTCCATTTGCTATTAAACCATGCCAAAACATATATCATGCTTCATATACACTCATGCATATTACCAACATTTATCAAGCCACATCTCATGGCTATTTTTACACATTTCAAACATAATTCAAAATGACTAGCCTATACATGCCATATTTAGCTATATACATATTTCAAGGTACCAAAATGAGTTTATGTAGTGTGATGACGATCCTCGACGGTTCACGAGCCTTTGGTAGCTTTGACGATCTATAAAACAGAGCAAACACACACACAGAGTAAGCTTTCAAAAGCTTAGTAAGCCATAACTTAGCATAAAATACACATAACCATATTGATCAAGACATTCATAGTTCTCATAGTAAATTCACCACATATTCTTTGGCTCATATACTTAGCCATATCTTACCACATTCTTCAACTCAAATATCACATATACATATAGCTCATTTAAGCATAACTTCACATATCATTCCATCATTTTATTGCACACACATATCTTAGTAAGTTCATAAAGACACTTACCTTTCATACACACTTAGTGTACATAACAAGCGTACCTGAAATAGATATACAAATCACATAGTCGTTCGTATCTCGGACTTGCCTGTTGAACTGTTCGGAATCTAATAGGATACTCAAAGTGCTCAGAGTAGTCGTACAATGCCAACGTCCCAGACGTGGTCTTACATGTAATCAGATATCGATGCCACTGTCCCAGACAGGGTCTTACACGAATGAATATGATGCCAATATCCCGGACATGGTCTTACACGTAAATCTCATATCGATTCCAACGTCCAAGATATGGTCTTAAACAGAATCTTGAATCAATGCCAACGTCCCAGACATGGTCTTACATGATATCATATAATGGACACCTATGTCATGCATGTACTATCCTATCTATCCCTAGGTTCAAACGAGACTTGTCGAACACTAATAACTTGTCGATATAAGCACAAACTGAATTTCATATACAATCCATCTCAATGGATGTTCATAATATGTTACATTTCACATAAGTACGAATAATTCAATCCAAATACATTTATTTGTATATCGACTTACCTCGAGTTTAACAGAAACATGCGACTATTCAATGATTTTCGACTTCCCCCGATTTAAGTCCAATTTCTTCGGTTCTTGATCTATACATATTCAAATTTAACCCTTTCAATCATCAACTTATTCAATGCAATCCAAAAACATACATTTAGGGCTATTTGCAACTTAGCCCTCACATTTGCACATTTTATCAATTCAGTCCATTTTTCTCAAAACATCAAATATACACATAATTTCAAGTTACCCATGCCTAGCAAAATGTTCATGTATCTCATACAAATCCATACATTTCATTTATTCATAATTTAGTCCTCCAAAATAACCATTTTCTCAATTATCACCAAATTACTCAAAATCAACAAAACTCCAAAGACAAAATATGCTAATCAAACACATATATTCCATATTTCATCACCAAATGTTCCAAAGCTCATATGTTCATCAAAAACACATTTCAAAACCATCATCTATTCTTAAAATTAAGACATCGGTTTTGAAGTAGATGAAGCAACGATTACGAAAATGTAGAAATTATCAAAAATCAATTGAAAACATACCTTGAATTTGAACCCAAAACTAGCCGAACCTAACTTCTTTCTCCTTTTTCTTTGTTGATTTCAGCCAAAATAAGATGAACATATGACTTGTTTTCATGTTATTGTTTTATCTTATTAAACATAATTATCAATGTACAAAATTAACCTTTTACTAAACATATATACATATAAACATTAAGGGCATTAATGTCCTTTATCCATCCACTAACTTAATAGTGGTCTAATTGCCTCATACGACCTCCACCTTTAAAAGCCACAACACATAGGTGCCTTAACAAATAGCATACAAATTTTGCATTTAATGCACTTTAACCCTTTTCTCAAATTAAACACACAAATGATCAAATTTCATACGAGGCCTTCACACATGCTTAGTCACATATCAAACACACAGAAAATAATATTAAAATGTTTTACTGACTCAAAATTGTGGTCCCGAAACCACTGTTTCGACTAGTGTCTAAACCGGACTGTTACAATTCTCCCCTTAGGGATTTTCGTCCCCGAAAATCTTACCATTAAACAGATTCGGATATTGCTGTCTCATTGAATCTTCAGGCTCCCACATAGCCTCTTCATTTCCGTGTCGATACCACAACACTTTCACTAACAGAATTTTCTTGTTTCTCAACTCTTTTACTTCACGAGCTAGGATACGGATTGGTTCTTCCTTATAAGTCATATCAGATCGGATTTCAATTTCAGACGGTGTAATCACATATGATGGATCAGAACAGTATCTACGGAGCATCGAAACATGAAATACATTGTGTATCTTTTCTAGTTCAGGTGGCAACAACAATCTACACGCAACTAGCCCAATTCGTTCTAATAATTTCATGCGGCCCGACGAATCTTGGACTCAATTACCTTTATGTCGAAATCTGAGTATTTTCTTCCACGGAGACACTTTCAAAAACACTTTATCGCCAATTTCAAATTCAATATCTTTACATTTCAAGTCCGAATAGGATTTCTGACGATCAGATGCTGCTTTCAAACTATCTTAGGTCACTTTCACTTTCTATTCTGTATCTTTTATCAAATCGACCCCGTGTAACTTACTTTCACTAAGCTCAGTCCAATACAAAGTTTTTCGACACTTGCGTCCGTACAAAGCTTCATAGGGTGCCATTTTGATACTCGACTAAAAACTATTATTATAAGCAAATTCAATCAGTGATAAGTACGATTCCCATATACCGTTGAACTCAAGAATGCAACACCTCAACATATCCTCAAGAATCTGAATAATCCGTTCAGACTGACCGTCTGTTTGCGGATGAAAAGCGATACTGAAATGCAATTTAGTACCTAAAACTTCTTGTAATTTCTTCTAGAATCGTGATGTAAACCTCGGATCCCTATCTGACACAATGGATAGTGGCACCCTGTGCAATCTCACAATCTTAGAAATATAAAGCTCAGCTAATCTATCAAGTGAGTAATCAGATCGTACCAGAATAAAATGGGCAGATTTCGTCAATCAATCAACTACTACCCAAATTGTATCTTTCTTTCTCGGAGTTAGGGGAAATCTAGAAGAAAATTCCATCGTTACTCTATCCCATTTCCACTCGAGAATCAGAATCGGTTGTAACAAACTAGATGGGACCTGATGTTCAGCCTTAACCTGCTGACAGATTAAACATTTTGACACAAATTTAGATATATCTCGTTTCATACCAGACCAACAATAGTGTAGCTTTAGATCATGATACATCTTCGTACTATCCGGATGAGCAGATAATCAACTGTTGTGTGCTTCATTCAAAATCAACTGAATCAACTCTGAGTTTCTCTGAACACAAATTCGATCTCGAAATCTCAAGCAATTACCATCACCCACTCGAAATTCAGAATCAAAGTTTGAATCACACTGAGCTCGTTTCGCTAGCAATTCACTATCAACTTTCTAAGCATCACATATCTGTTGTAAAAACAACGATTTTGCTTTTAATTCAGCTAACATTGAACTATTATTAGACAGATCTAATTGAGTACTCAAAGCACGTAGTGCAAATAATGATGTAACATCCGGGATTTGGGGTCTTGCATTTACTTCGTATCTATGTGTTGGTATGCTTGCATGATTGTTTGTGTGGGTTTGGGGCTTCGGGAAACCTTGAGGTTAAGTCTGAGCCTTAGTGAAAATTTTTGGCTTTAAGTTTTTAGGGTAGAGTTAGTGGAGCCAGGCTTTAAAGGATTAAATTTTGGGGTTGTTGACACAAGAAAAGAGTTGGCGTAGTGGCAAAGAGACTCCACCTTGTGTACATTGGAAGTGGCGTCAAAGGGAGTTGCAAGGGGGAAGGAGTTCGAGCTGCGTGGACAATATTTTGGAGTGTTATTTTGCGCCTGGAGGGGTAGGTGGTGGATTCGGCAAGGGCACTTGAGGGGGGGAGTGTTGTTTGGGTCAAACGTTTTGAATGGTTGGTGGAGAGGGTTTTTAGGAGTTTGAATCATTCAAACTTGTTTGAATGGGTGAAGGAGAGGGAATTAAGGAGAGAAAGAAGGGATTTGAAGGGGGGAGTGGTTGGCCGAATGTAGGGTTCTAGAGGTGGGATTTTCGGTCATGTAAGAGGGGTGTGAGGGGGTGTTTCGGTTTAAGAGTGTTGGTGCCGAGTTTGGGAGAGGCTAGTTAGGAGTAGTGTGTTCTCTTTTTTCATTTGATGCAAATTAGTTCTTGGAGGTGCCGAATTCTCTCACTCATTTCTCCTTTTCAGCATAGTGCTTGTAGGGCCGAAAGTTAGAAGGCACTCCTCTCTTTTCTTTGGTTTCTTTCTTTTCTCCTCAGGTTTTTCCCTCTTGCCGAATTCTTTAGCATCCATTGGTTATTTTCTTTTCTTTGTTTCTTCCCTCATTCTCTGAAGCTGAATTACACTATTCACTTTCTCTCATAGCCGAAACCTTTCAACCTCAACATCATTCCAATCGTTCCTTCCCTAACTATTCATCATAGCCGAAAACATCTCTTTGAAACCTCTCTTCTATTTTATCACTAAAGCTGAAGCATTCTCTTCTTCTCCTTTTCGGTTCTTTATTTTATTTGCTTACTTTTCAAACTCCATCTCTTGACCGAATTCTCTCAGAAGGTTGCCGTCATTTCTCCTCTCAATCTTTCAATCGGTTTCTCTTAAGTTGTGGTAAGCGTTCCCCTTTCTTTTCATTTCTCTTTTCTCTTTTGATTGGCCGAATCAAAAGATGTTAATCCGGTTTTTAGGATTTTGGCCGTACATATGAAGGGCCTTGACTTCGTGTCTCTTTTGTTTTTAGCCAGCGTGAAGGGGTATTAGGGATCTTTCGATTTTCGATCAACCAAGGTAAGTGGGTTATAGCATTCGTTCCGCCGAAGGCCACTTTTTTGTCCACAAGGTTGTAAGGCCGAATCTAATATGGGTTATGTAGGGACTTCGGCGATCTTTTAGTTCAAGTGTAGATCTCTGGGTTCTATCGACCTTGGTAAGGGTTTATTTGATCGAAACATTCATTTAGTTTTCACTATTATGTTATTCAACGCTTTAACCGGGTCTCCTGACCAAGACTATATTGTATGGATTCGGGTACCAGTCAAGTAAAGGAAGGGGTTGGACACGTAGTCCCTACCCTTAAATTCAAGAAGTGAGCAGTTTCAGCGGTTCGGGATTGGCCACTGGGTTGTGGGCCAGCGTCTGAAAAAGATAAGCAGATCGCTGTGATCTCTTCGAGTGAGGACGTTTGGGAGATCGATAGCTTAGTTCTTCAAGTTTACAGGTGTGTAGTTATCACACTATTTCCCTTAATTTTTATAAATATACATGTTATGCTTAGAAGCCGAAAATAGCGGCAGTGATGGGTGTATTACCTGTGTTGGGTAAGCGGTAAACAAGGTTAGTATACTACCTACTTTAATGATCGTGGATAAGCTATTGTGGATGCATGTGAGCATGGTATAGATATACATATATATATATATGCCTATGTTTTATCATGTTGCCTATCTGCCATATTATATTGCATGTGCATGGGTATTAGGATATAAATGATGAAAAGGGGAAGTGTATATATATGTGGGTGACTTTGTCACGATTAATAATGGCCTTGAGCCTCATTGTGGATATGGTGATTTAATCACATGTGGATTCAGTGGCTAGACCACTTATGTGGACTTTGAGCAGTGTGTCTGTCAGCATGACTGCCAAAGAGGTGTGTAGCGGATGAAGGGTTGATTGTAGAAATCCCCAGGTGTGTATGAGGATGGATGTGCGGAGTGGAGTGTAGAGGATGGATAATAGGTTGGGTTGGGCTATCATTTGAATATTTGTGCATGGTATGTTGATTTGGGGCCCAAGCCCACTTGTGGAATGGGATAGTATAATTACACACTGAGTCTGGTGACTCACCCTGTTTTCTTAACACATCGCAGGTAGCTCGTGACTCTTTGGACTGGGTTGGAACGGACTCGAGGTGGCCATGCAGGAGTTAATTTAGTAAACTTTATCTTAAACTATTAATTGTTATTTTCTTTTGGGATATTTGGAATATGTAATAAGGTCACTATAAATTTGGTAAACTTTGGATTTTAAAGTAGGTGTTATTATTGAATTTTTATTTAAGTTATGACATCATTAAACTTTAACATGAACGAGAAAAAGGAATAAATTTTTCAAAACGTGGGTACATAAAACAACCGATTTTTCCCCAAGTATCAACCAGGATAGTAAATAGAATTTAACTAAATTCAGAAATTTCCTTAAACCACAAATCACGGATTTCAAAGCATCACCTAAGGTGAAAGGTTTTTCAAGCTTACGGTATTTTCCCTACGTTCAAAATTAAATTCGTTTTTACACCTTTTCCTAGTAGCATTCCAGATCCGATCGTGGTGTTTGGGCTGGGTTTAGGGTGTTACAATTTGGTATCAGAGCCAGGTTCTAAACTCGGCCTTGGGTTTTGGGGGTCACAATGTTTTCAAATTATGTATTCAAGTTGGTTTAAAAAGAAACTTTTCATGAAACGGTTTTGTGAAAGAATGGCACTCGAGTTCCCGGCCCAGGTCCACCAGGTAAGCTTTCTGACTGCTAAATAGATTGTATGAGGTGGTTATATGATGCATTGTTGTAGATATTGGAATTTAGAATGCTTACTGTAGGGATAGAAACCTTTAGGAATGTATGTGCTTTACGAAGGAACAACTTAGATTTCTATGTCATAAAACTGTGCGTTAATAAACAAGTGGAAAGATATGCTGACTCATAAAATTTATAATCAGAGTAAGGGCGGAACGTTAGCTATGAGTACTAGGTGACGTGGACGTAATGCGCGCAGACGTGGTAGAGGCAGGATGGCTGTGTCGGAACCAGTGGGGTCTGGTCTTGGATCAGGGAACAAGATGTTGCCGCCGCCAGCCGCGGAAGCGAAGTTCCAAGATCAAACGGGTGGAGAAGATGCCATGTCTCAAGCAATGCTGTGGGTTTTGGAGAGAGTTGAAGGGGCAGGCTTGGGTACTGGGGCCCGAAAATCTGTGTCTGAGCGACTCGAGCGAATGGAGCCAAAATATTTAAGGGTGTCTCTGGGGTAGCTCCAAACGTGGCTGAGTATTGGTTGGAGGCGGTCGAAAGGATTATGGATGACTTGGACTGCATAGTTGAAGAGAAGCTGAAGGGCGCGGACCGTTAGAGATGAGGCCTACCAGTGGTGGCTCACTGTTAGAGAGGGTACTCCTACAGACCGAGTAGATTGGCATTTCTTCAAGATGAAGTTCCAAGGGAAGTATGTTAGGGCCAGTTATGTGGATGCTTAGAGGAAGGCATTTCTGAATTTAGTTCAAGGAGGTAAGACGGTAGCTGAGTACGAGGCAGAATTTTTGCGGCTAAGTCGGTACGCCCGAGGGATTGTTGCAACCGACTATAAGCGCTGTGTGAGATTTGAAGATAGGCTGCGAGATGAGCTGCGAGTGTTGATAGCCCCTCAGCGGGAGAGAGACTTTGCTATTTTGGTGGAAAAAGCTAAGATAGCTGAGGAGGTTAAGCGAACTGAGAGGCAAAATAAGGATAGGGATAGAGGCAAGAATAAGAGGAGTTATGGACCGTCAGGATCATCGAGAGGCTTTCAGAAAAGGCCTAAGATTGAGGGACCTATTCGCGTTACTACGCCGACTACTATAGGGCAATTCCGTCAGTGTGCTCATTGTGGGAGGTCACATACAGGGGAGTGCTGGGGAAGAAATAAGGAGTGTTTCAAGCGTGGGTCAAAGGATCATTTGATTAAGAATTGTTCGCAAGATATAACCAGGGCTCAGATTGTAGGTCAGGGTATGTGCAGCCAGGAAGGGGTGGTCAACAGTTGCCGAGAGGTCGTGGTCTGAACCGAGGAGGGAATGGTTTTGGCCGAGGTCGTGGGGCACCGGGTAGAGGAACAGGGGGTACTGAGGCAAGGCAGCCTGGGTTAGTTTACGCAGCCAGACATCGTGAAGAGGGGGATGCACCAGACGTGATAACGGGTACATTTCTCATTTTTGGGTTACCCTTTACTGCACTAATTGATGTTGGGTCGACTCACTCATATATTGCTAGTATGGTGTCTGGAACCTTGAGTATGAATCTTGAAACTGCCTCTAGGGAGATGACATACTTAGTCCTTTAGGGCAATCGGTAGTGGTAAATAAACTCTTTAGAAGTGTGCCTTTAGAGGTTCAAGGGTCAGTTTTCCCGGCTGACTTGATGGAACTACCATTTGGGGAATTTGACTTGATTTTAGGCATGGATTGGTTAGTAAGCTATCGTGCAAACTTGGACTGTGCTGCTAAGCGCATGATGTTAAAGACTCCTGAGGATGATGAAGTCTTGGTGATAGGTGAGAGGAGAGACTACTTGTCTAATGTAGTGTCTGCTCTTAAGGCGGAAAGAATGGTGAAGAAAGGGTGCATGGCTTTCTTAATGTTTGTTAGTGCCTTGGGTGCAAAGGAAGCGACCGTGGGGGAGGTTAGAACAGTAAGGTAATTTGTAGATGTTTTTCCGGAAGAGCTTACAGGGTTGCCTCTAGATCGCGAGGTGGAGTTTGAAATCGAGCTTCTATCAAGTACAGCTCCGGTGTCCATCGCCCCTTATAGGATGGCACCGAAGGAGCTGGTTGAACTTAAAGCTCAAATTCAGGAGTTGTTAGATCGCGATTTTATTCGACCCAGTGTGTCTCCATGGGGAGCACCGGTGTTGTTTGTAAAGAAGAAAGACGGATCTATGCGCATGTGCGTTGATTACCGCCAGTTGAATAAGCTGACGATCAAAAACAAGTACTCGCTGCCGAGGATAGACGACCTGTTTGATCAGCTCAAAGGGGCTTCGGTCTTTTCGAAGATAGATTTGAGGTCAGGATATCATCAGTTTAGGGTAAAGGAAGCAGATATTCATAAGACGACTTTCCGGACTCGCTATGGGCACTATGAATTTTTAGTAATGCTGTTTGGGTTAACAAACGCACCAGCCGCGTTCATGGATATGATGAATCGGGTTTTTCAACCCTATTTGGACCAGTTCGTAGTAGTATTCATAGACGAATTTTTAGTATACTCCAAGACAGAAGAAGAGCATGATTCGTATCTTCGGGTAGTTCTACAGATTTTAAGGGAGAAGAAATTGTACGCCAAATTTAGTAAGTGCGAATTTTGGTTAAGAGAAGTTACTTTTCTGGGTCATGTAGTATCTGCAGAGGGGATAAGAGTTGATCCTTGGAAGATCGAGGTGGTGCTGGATTGGAAACCACCTAAGTCTGTTGCGTAGATTCGAAGTTTCTTGGGATTAGCGGGTTATTACAGAAGGTTTGTCGAAGGTTTTTCCTCAATTGCGGCACCCCTGACTAAGTTGTTAAGAAAGGAGGTACCTTTTGTGTGGACGGACAAGCAGCAAGAGAGTTTCGAGAAGCTAAAAAGGATTTTGACTGAGGTTACGGTCTTAATTTAGCCTGAGGCTGGGAAAGATTTTGTAGTGTATTGTGATACTTCTCATACGGGGTTAGGTTGTGTGCTGATGCAGGAGGGGAAGGTAGTTGCCTATGCGTCTCGGCAGTTAAGACCGCAGGAGATTAACTATCCCACGCATGATCTGGAATTGGCTGCGGTGGTTTTCACTTTGAAAGTGTGGAGACATTATTTGTATGGAGAGAAGTCTGCTATCTACACCGACCATAAGAGTTTAAAGTATCTGTTGATTCAGAAGAAGCTGAACTTGAGGCAGCGAAGGTGGGTAGAGCTGTTAAAGGATTATGACTGCTCAATTGAATACCATTCGGGTAAGGCGAATGTGGTGGCAAATGCGTTAAGCCGAAAGGTAATATCAGATTTGAGAGTGATGTTCGCTCATCTTAGTTTATACGACGACGAGAGTTTATTAGCTGAGCTACAAGTGAAGCTGACATGGGTAAGTCAGATTAAAGAGAAACAGTTATCGGATGATGTTCTGAGTGCTCGACTTCTGCAAGTATATGATGGTGGAATAGAGGATTACAGTTTGAACAACGACGGGGTTTTGTGTTTTCGTGGAAGGATTTGCATGCCGAAGGATGTGGAATTAAGGTAAATGATTCTTCAGGAAGCGCATAGTAGCCCATACGCTATGCATCCTGGAGGAAGTAAGATGTATCAGGATCTGAGGGAACAATTTTGGTGTCCTGGATTAAAGCGAGAAGTTATGGAGTTTGTGGGAAAGTGTTTAATGTGTCAGCAAGTCAAAGCCGAACACCAGTTACCTTCGGGGTTGTTACAGCCGGTGAAGATTCTACAGTGGAAGTGGGAGAGAATCACGATGGACTTTGTTAGTGGGCTACCTCTTACGCCTACTAAGAAGGACTCAGTATGGGTGATCGTGGATCGGTTGACAAAATCTGCTCATTTCATACTGGTGCGTGTTGACTATTCTCTTCAGAGGTTGGCTAAGCTGTATGTGGCGGAAATTGTGAGGCTGCATGGGGTACCAGTGTCAATTATATCAGATAGGGATCCTAGATTTACGTCACGGTTTTGGAGGGCGTTGCACCAGACTTTGGGCACTAAGTTGGATTTTAGCACGGCATTCCATCCGCAGACAGATGGCCAGTCTGAAAGGGTAATTCAGGTGTTGGAGGACATGTTAAGGGGGTGTGTCATAGATTTCAGAGGTAGTTGGGAGGAATTTTTACCGTTGGCAGAGTTCGCATACAACAACAATTACCAAGCTAGTATTCAGATGGCGCCGTATGAAGCATTGTAAGGGCGGAAGTGTCGCACTCCTACCTGTTGGACGGAATTGGGTGAACGCCATATCTTGGGTCCGAAAATGGTTGCAGAATCAGAGGAGAAGGTTAAGGTAATTCGAACTCGATTGAAGGAGGCGTCAGACAGACAAAAATCGTATGCGGATCTTAAGCGGAAAGAGATAGAGTTTGCAGTAGGTGGCCGAGTCTTCTTGAAAGTTTCGCCGTGGAAGAAGGTGATGAGATTTGGACGTAAGGGTAAGTTAAGTCCCAGATTTATAGGGCCTTATCGGGTTTTGAAACGAGTGGGACCGGTAGCGTACCAGTTGGAGTTGCCATCAGAGTTGAAGCAGATGCATGATGTGTTTCACGTCCCGATGCTAAGATGTTACTGTTCGGATCTGTCTCACGTGGTGCCAGTCGAGGAAGTTGAAATAAGGCCAAACTTGTCTTACGAGGAGGAACCAATCCAGATTTTGGAGCGAGACGTTAAGGTGCTGCGAAAGAAATCAGTTCCTTTAGTCAAAGAATTGTGGCGGAACCATGGTTTGGAAGAAGTGTCGTGGGAGCCAGAGGAGGCAATGCGTCAGCAATACCCTCATCTCTTTTGATCAGGCAATTTTGAGGTCGAAATTTCTTTAAGGGGGTAGAACTGTAACATCTGGGATTTGGGGGTCTTGCATTTACTTTGCATCTATGTGTTGGTATGCTTGCATGATTGTTTGTGTAGGTTTGGGGCTTCGGGAAACCTTGAGGTTAAGTCTGAGCCTTAGTGAAAATTTTTGGTTTTAAGTTTTTAGGGGAGAGTTAGTGGAGCCAGGCTTTAAAGGATTAAATTTTGAGGTTGTTGACACAAGAAAAGAGTTGGCGTAGTGGCAAGGAGACGCAACCTAGTGTACATTGGAAGTGGCGTCAAAGGGAGTTGCAAGGGGGAAGGAGTTTGAGCTACGTGGACAACATTTTGGAGTGTTATTTTGCGCCTGGAGGGGTAGGTGGTGGATTCGGCAAGGGCACTTGAGGGGGGGAGTGTTGATTGGGTCAAACGTTTTGAATGGTTGGTGGAGAGGGTTTTTAGGAGTTTGAATCATTCAAACTTGTTTGAATCATTCAAACTTGTTTGAATGGGTGAAGGAGAGGGAATTAAGGAGAGAAAGAAGGGATTTGGAGAGGGGGGAGTGGTTGGCCGAATGTGGGGTTCTAGAGGTGGGATTTTCGGTCATGTAAGAGGGGTGTGAGGGGTGTTTCGGTTTAGGAGTGTTGGGCCGAGTTTGGGAGAGGCTAGTTAGGAGTAGTGTGTTCTCTTTTGTCATTTGATGCAAATTGGTTCTTGGAGGTGCCGAATTCTCTCACTCATTTCTCTTTTTCAGCATAGTGCTTGTAGGGCCGAAAGTTAGAAGGCACTCCTCTCTTTCTGTGGTTTCTTTCTTTTCTCCTCAGGCTTTTCCCTCTTGCCGAATTCTTTAGCATCCATTGGTTCTTTTCTTTTCTGTGTTTCTTCCCTCATTCTTTGAAGTTGAATTACACTCTTCACTTTCTCTCATAGCCGAAACCTTTCAACCTCAACATCATTCCAATCGTTCCTTCCCTAACTATTCATCATAGCTGAACACATCTCTTTGAAACCTCTCTTCTATTTTATCACTAAAGCAGAAGCATTCTCTTCTTCTCCTTTTCTGTTCTTTATTTTATTTGTTTACTTTTCAAACTCCATCTCTTGACCGAATTCTCTAAGAAGGTTGCCGTCATTTCTCCTCTCAATCTTTCCAATCGATTTCTCTTAAGTTGTGGTAAGCATTCCCCTTTCTTTTCATTTCTCTTTTCTCTTTTGATTGGCCGAATCAAAAGAAGTTAATCCGGTTTCTGGGATTTTGGCCGTACATATGAAGGGCCTTGACTTCGTGCCTCTTTTGTTTTTAGCCAGCGTGAAGGGGTATTAGGGATCTTTCGGTTTTCGATCAACCAAGGTAAGTGGGTTATAGCATTCGTTCAGCCGAAGGCCACTACTTTTGTCCACAAGGTTGTAAGTCCGAATCTAATATGGGTTATGTAGGGACTTCGGCGATCTTTTAGTTCAAGTGTAGATCTTCCGGGTTCTGTCGACTTTGGTAAGGGTTTATTTCATCGAAGCATTCATTTTGTTTTAACTATTATTTTATTCAACGTTTTAATCGAGTCTCCTGACCAAGACCATATTGTATGGATTCGGGTACCAGTCAAGTAAAGGAAGGGGTTGGACACGTAGTCCCTACCCCTAAATTCAGGAAGCGAGCAGTTTCAGTGGTTCGGGATTGGCCACCGGGTTGTGGGCCAGCATCTGAAAAAGATAAGCAGATCGATGTGATCTCTTCAAGTGAGGATGTTAGGGAGACCGATAGCTTAGTTCTTCAAGTTTACAGATGTGTAGTTATCACACTATTTCCCTTAATTTTTATAAATATACGTGTTATGCTTAGAAGCCGAAAATAGCGGCAGTGATGGGTGTATTACCTGTGTTGGGTAAACGGTAAACAAGGTTAGTATACTACCTACTTTAATGATCATGGATAAGCTGTTGTGGATGCATGTGAGCATGGTATAGATATACATATATATATGCCTATGTTTTATCATGTTACCTATCTGCCATATTATGTTGCATGTGCATGGGTATTGGGATATAAATGATGAAAAGGGGAAGTGTATATATATGTGGGTGACTTTGTCACGATTAATGATGGCCTCGAGCCTCATTGTGGATATGGTGATTTAATCACATGTGGATTCAGTGGCTAGACCACTTATGTGGACTTTGAGCAGTGTGTCTGTCAGCATGACTGCCAAAGAGGTGTGTAGCGGATGGAGGATTGATTGTAGAAATCCCCAGGTCTGTATGACGATGGATGTACTGAGTGGAGTGTAGAGGATGGATAATAGGTTGGGTTGGGCTATCATTTGAATATTTGTGCATGGTATGTTGATTTGGGGCCCAAGCCCACTTGTGGAATGGGATAGTATAATTGCACACTGAGTCTGGTGACTCACCCTGTTTTCTTAACACATCGCAGGTAGCTCGTGACTCTTTGGACTGGGTTGGAATGGACTCGAGGTGGCCATGCAGGAGTTAATTTAGTAAACTTTATTTTAAACTATTAATTACTATTTTCTTTTGGGATATTTGGAATATGTAATAAGGTCACTATAAATTTGGTAAACTTTGGATTTTAAAGTAGGTGTTATTATTGAATTTTTATTTAAGTTATGACATCATTAAACTTTAACATGAACGAGAAAAAGGAATAAAGTTTTCAAAACGTGGGTACATAAAACAACCGATTTTTCCCCAAGTATCAACCAGGATAGTAAATAGAATTTAACTAAATTCAGAAATTTCCTTCAACCACAAATCACGGATTTCAAAGCATTACCTAAGGTGAAAGGTTTTTCAAGCTTACGGTATTTTCCCTACGTTCAAAATTAAATTCGTTTTTACACCTTTTCCTAGTAGCATTCCAGATTCGGTCGTGGTGTTTGGGTCGGGTTTGGGGTGTTACAAATGATTTCTGACTCAAAGCATCAGCAACAACATTTGCTTTACCCGGGTGATAATCTATCACAGGATCGTATTCTTTCAACAGCTCTAACCATCTTCTTTGACGTAGATTCAAGTTTTTCTAAGTCATCAGATATTTCAGACTTTTATGATTTGAAAACACGTGGCATTTTTCACCAAATAATGCGAATACAATTGCAGCTAGCTCAAGGTCATGTGTCGAATAATTCTTTTCATGCGGCTTTAGTTGTCTCGAGGCATAAGTTATAACTTTGCTTTCTTGCATCAGTATGCATCCCAGACCATTCAACGAAGCATCACTGTAAATTACAAACTTTTCTGACATTTATCGGACCATTCAAATCTCACATCTTTCTGAAGCAATCTAGTTAACAAAGTAGCTATCATCGAGAATCCTTTTACAAACCGACGATAATAACCAGGGAGTCCAAGAAAACTGCGGACTTAAGATACATTCTTTGGAGGTTTCCATTCTAGAATAGCAGAAATCTTGCTCAGATCAACTCGTATCCCAGAAGCTGATACAATATGTCCCAGAAAACTAACTCCACGTAACCAGAATTCACATTTACTGAATTTCGCATACAATTGCTTTTCTCGTAAAGTTTGCAACACTATTCTCAGATATTCGGCATGTTCAGTTTCATCCCTGAATAAATTAAAATGTCGTCAATAAATACAACAACAAATCAATCTAGGTACGGTCTAAAAATTCTGTTCATTAGATCCATTAAGATAGTAGGAGAATTCGTTAGTCCAAAAGTCAAAACTAAGAACTCATAATGTCCGTACCACGTTCTGAAAGCAGTTTTCGGAATGTCTGAATCTTTCACTCTCAACAGATAGTATCCCGATCTTAGATCAATCTTTGAAAATACGGTGGCTCATTTTAGATGATAGAACAAATCATCAATTCTGGGCAATGGATATTTGTTCTTTATGGTCACTTTATTCAACTAACGATAGTCAATGCACATTCTCATCGTGCCGTCTTTCTTTTTCACAAACAGAACAGGAGCACCCCAAGGTGAGAAACTCGGTCTAGCGAACCCTCTGTCAGTCAACTCTTGCAACAGTGACTTTAACTCTTTCAACTCTGTTGGTGCCATTCTATACGGAACAATCGAAATAGGTGTCGTACCAGGTAACAGATCAATACCAAATTCAACTTCACGTATCGGAGGCAATCCCAGCAATTCTTCAGGGCACACATCAGAAAAGTCACAAACAAATGGCACTAGTTCAACTTTCTTTTCAAACACTTTCGAATCAATCACATAAGATTAATAGGCATCATAATCCTTTTTCACAAATCTCTGAGCTTTCAATACAGATATCACAGCAGGCAATCCATTTAAATCATTTGACTCTACCCGAACTATTTCATCATTCGGACATCTCAAATCAATAGTCTTTCTTTTACAGTTCACAACAGCACCATTCAATGTCAACCAGTCCATTCCCAAAATAATATCAAACTCATCAAATAGTACTAGCATCAGATCAGCAGGAAAACAGATATCTCGAAACATTAACGGATAGTTCTTGCATACTTTATCAACCAGGACACTTTTACCTAAGGGGTTTGATACTTTTATTACAAACTCAGTAGACTCTACAGGCAAAGTCTTACTCGATACTAAGTTCATGCATATATACGAATGTGTAGAACCAGGGTCTATCAATGCAATCACAGAAGTATCATAAAGTGTGAATGTACCCGTTCTAACATCTGGAGATGAAGTTTTCTCCCTAGCTTGGATAGCATACGCTCTGGTAGGCACTCTAGCTTTGGATCTCCCAACAGTATCTCTCATAGTTCTCTGACTACCACTGACATTTCTTACATTTCGAGAAAGTCTACCTCTAGCTAAAACATTCTCAGATCTCGGATTCTGAATAGTCTCCAGCTCAACAGACTCTGGGCAATCACGGATAAAATGATCTAATGATCCACATCTGAAACAAGCTCGGTCATTCAATCTACAACTTCTCGGATGTCTTTTACCACAGTGCTTACACTCGGGTCGCTCGGATCAAACATTTCCAACACTCGCCATCGATGTTACCAGAGCTTTAGAGCTTGATTGTGTTTTAGCTCGATCTCTATTCGAAAGTCCCATATTAATCATTGAACAGCTTTGTTCATCTGAATTTCTTTGAAGCAGACTGAAATGATTTACCCGAAAATCTCTTTCTCACATCTCTAGCTTCGGACTCAGCTTTTCTTTTATCTTTCCCAAGTGCTTCGACTTTACATTCTCAGTTAACAAGGACCACAAACTCTTTTATTTCCAGAATTCCTACTAACAAACGGATGTCTTCATTTAACCCATCTTTAAATCTCTTACATTATCGCTTCTGTTGATATGCATTGCGAAGCATACTGACTTAATCTCACGAATTCTCGTTCATATTCAGTGACTGACATACGGCCCTGTTTCAATTCCAGAAATTTCTTTTCGTTTCTGATAAATGAATCTCTGACTAATGTATTGCTTTCGGAACTCAGACTGGAAGAAATCCCAAGTGACCCGCTCTTTCGGAACAACAGAAATTAAAGTCTTCCACCACTGATAAGCTGCATCTCATAGTAGTGAAACAACACATTTAATACTTTCTTCCGAAGTTAAAGACATCTCATCAAATACCTGGATAGTGATTTCTAACCAAAACTCGGCTCTCTCAGCATCATCATCACTGGTAGCCCTGAACTCTTCAGCCACATACTTGTGGATTTTGTCTATCGGAGGCTTATTCAACAGATTCAGATTTGTAGTAGGAGGTATAGCAGATGTCTGAGGGGGATTAAGCGGGGGCGGAGGTTGTGAAACAGTCAGATTATTTCTTACGAACTGAGTGAACCAATCACTCATCATTTGAAAGAAAGCTTGTTTAGCTTCTCTCTCTTGACTGCTTGTAGCCGGTCTCGAATCAGATGGCACTGTCTCTTGCGTGGGAGCAGGCGCATTACTTTCTACATTGTCAGCTACGGCTCTTTTGGGATCCATTACTATACTAAAATCACATTTTTCACGTCAGAATTCATCACACTATCACAGTTCAGATATATGGCATGTATACACACTACGTTAGTCCGAGAATCGACTAAACTGTAACTCTAATACCAATCAAATGTAACACCCCTAACCCGTATCCATCACCGAATTAGGGTTAAAGGTGTTACCGGACAGATTGGAGACTTTTATAGACATTTCATAAAATAATTCCTCAATCGAAATTAAAGTGTCCCTTTTATGGGTCAACGAGACCTTAATCATACTTTAGAATAAGGTCAGGACTAAACTGAACACGTATGAAATTTCTCAAAAAATTTCAAACTTTTCTAAGTTACATAGGCCACACGCCCGTGTGGGCAGACTGTGTGCCTTCTATGGCTACTAGACACATCCATGTGTTCTGGCCGTGCCAAAACAGAGCATCTATACTGACTTATCCACATGGCCACTAGCCACGCCCGTGTGCCATGGCCGTTTAAAATTAGGCTAGCGACTGACTTATTCACACGGTCACCAGGCACGTCCGTGTGCCATGGCCGTGTAGGCAAAACAGGCCATTTGCAAGGCCAAAATGCCACCTACACTAGGGTCAACCCTACAAGCAAAATACCAATTCATTTCATGCACATTTAACAGCCAAAAACATGTCAAACTAATCAACAAATCTATGCATTCAATCTCATTTCCAATCAAGCCAATTTGCCCAACTAAAACACTTATACATACAAACATGATTCTTCCACATTTACGTTTCAAATAATCATTCCTTTGCTCAAACATACATACTCATAATGTATTCATATGCTTACCATAGCCTTGACCATTTCATTTGCTATCAAACCATGCCAAAACATATATCATGCATCATATACACTCATGCATGTTACCAACATTTATCAAGCCATATCTCATGGTTATTTATGCACATTTCAAACATAATTCAAAATCACTAGCCTATAAAATAGATCAAGGTACCAAAATGAGTTTATGTAGTGTGATGACGATCCTCGACGGTTCCCGAGCCTTCGGTAGCTTTAACGATCTATAAAACAGAGCAAACACACACACAGAGTAAGCTTTCAAAAGCTTAGTAAGCCATAACTTAGCATAAAATACACATAACCATATTGATCAAGACATTCATAGTTCTCATAGTAAATTCACCACATGTAACACCCCAAACCCGGCCTAAACGCTTCGACCGAATCTGGTATGTCACAGGGTTAAGTGAAAACGAATTTTCCGACCACTTTGGAAGAAGAAGAAAAAATCATAGTTTTGAAAACCTTTTGATTAAGCGATGTCTCGAAAACCAAATTTTGTTAGCTTAGGAAAAATCCCATATTCAAATCAACCAATCATTTATTTGACTAGGTGCGATTTTGAAAAAAAACCCGGTATTTAGTGAACTCGCATATTTGAAACCCCATTTAAAATTCGTGACTAAGTTTTTGCATAGTGTCAGGCATAAATACTAAATCAAACCAGATATAAATTTAAAAGGCCTTATTACCACAAAAGTCCCCAAATTAAAAATTTAACTCTAGGTAGTAAATAGTTTATGGAAAGAAAAGTCTCTATGGCCTCCATGGGTCCGCCTCGGCTTCCCAAATCCACGATCTAGTGATTACCTGAAATGTTAGGGAAAAGGGTGAGTCACAGAGACTCAGTGTGTAAAACCATCATAACACATCACACGGCCCACGGCCCACTATCTCAAATTTAGCTCATATATGATATCATACAATTACATGCAAATGCATTAAGCCCGGTCCAACCTAGTATTTTCCATCCTCTACACACCATCCCGTACCAACCATCACACCGTGGGGATTTCTACAATCAACCCTCCATCCGTTACACGCGGTCTTGACAGTCATGCTGTCAGAAAATGTGGCAGAGCCACCGATCACCACATGACCTTATGAACAATGTGGCAGAGCCACTGATCACTGTGTGACCTTATTTCCCTTTATCATCATTCCCATATCCCATGCACAACATTTATATCATAACGGATGTATCATGCTATTAACAAGGCAATAAATCATCACATACAACCAAACTCATATCAGGTAATTACAGATATGTACCTGGCACTCCTTGCCCTTCCCACAAGGGTATTTCGATTGTATTCACAGCCTTTTCCGGCTTTTCAGCCCATACAATTAATAATACAATTATGTAAAGTGTGTTAGGGTTTACACACCTGGTAACATGCAAAACAATACCCTCTACGTCGACACTATCGATAGCAAAAACAACTGCTATCTGCCTACGACTCTGTTCTGAAGCCGGTCCACAACCCAGTGGTCAATCTCGGACTACTGACACCGCTCGCTTCTTAAACTTAGAGGCTGGGTTTACGGGTCCAACCTCCTCCTTTGCCTGATCGGTATTGGATTCCATCAAAAGATCTTGTCAGATGCTACTATAAGGAAATATGGTTGTTAAACCACCACATAGGGTTAAGGTAACGAATACGATAACGAACCTAAACAAAAATCTAAAGAGAACACCCTTACCTCGAAATCCCGAAAAGAGAGATAGGGTGCTGAGATTAACGGTTTCTGGCTTAGGGATTTAGATGATTCGATCTACTTCAATTCCCGAAATGTCACCCCAAAGAGAACACAAGAAACAATAAAATCAATAATCCAAACGATGGCCAAACCTAGCCAATTAGCCATTCTGCTTTGGCTTACAAAAACCGAAAGAGAAGATAAAGAGATATGAGAAGTCGCCACTTACTTTAACAGAGGAGATTCGGCTAACACCTAAGAGAATATTTGGCAATGGCAGGGAAGAAGATGGAAGAGCCGAAAAATAAAGTAAAAGAACTGCAAATGGAAATTAGGGGTTTTCGACTTTAAAAGAGATCAAAAGAAAAGATGTAAAAGAGAAAGCTATGAAGATTCGGCTTGTAGAAGAAATCAGAAAAGAGAACAATGGACAAGGGACATTCAGCTATAGCATAGAAATGGAGATGAGAATGGGGTTAGGGGTTTCGACTTTTGAGAAAGAAACAATTGAGAGGTAAAGAAGAATTTTTAGCAAGACCTAGGTAGGTTCGGCTTTAGCAGAAAATGAAGAAGAGAATGAATGTGGATGAGAGTTTCAGCTCACACTTAGAAAAGGGTTCAAGAAAAAAATGAAAGAAAACCTCAAATGCCGAAAATGGGAAGAGAACTCTCACTGACTATTCAAAATTTCAACACTTACTAACCCAAAAGCCGAAAATGCACTATTTTGAGAACGAAAAGCCTATGCTTCCCCAAGTAGAAGTTCGGCACACCTTAGCCAAGCAAAAACTGATCCCCCCACTACTATGAGTTTGAAATTCGGCCAACACCAAGCTCAAATTCCCATCCCTTTCTTCTCTCCTCAAATTTCTCCTGATCACCCGTTTGAAATATTTTGAACACTTCAAACTCCCCCTTTTCCTCTTTGCCATTCATTCAAATTATTTGACTCAGTCCGCTCCCCTATCCTAAAGTGTCCCAGTCAAATTCTACCTCTGCTCTCCTTGATGCCAAAAAAAAAAAACTCCCAAAATGAGCTCCTTGTGACTTGAACCTGCTCCCTCTCCTACTCTCTGTGGCGTCACTTACCAGCATCTTAAGTAGCGCCTCCTTGCCACTCTGCCACTCCTTTTCTTGTGTCAACCAAACACTAACATTATCCCTTAGGTCCTATTCCAATTAGCTCCTCCACTAAAGTGCCTAAAAAGAAAATTTTAACTAGGGCTCCGGCTTTTCCCCGGGCCTTTCCTAGACTCCCATACACCCTAAAACAACACATTAAACAAAGCATACACACCAAACACATCAAATGCATAGCCCCAAAATCAGGATGTTACAGTTCTACCCCCTTAAGAAAATTTCGACCCCGAAATTACCTGGTCAAAAGAGATGAGGGTATTGCTGTCGCATCGCTTCTTCTGATTCCCACGTCGCTTCCTCAGAACAGTGGTTACGCCACAGAATCTTAACTAACGGCACTGTCTACTTGTGTAGCACTTTGACATTACGATCCAAAATCTAAATTGGTTCCTCTTCAAAAGGATAGATCAGACCTTACTTCGATTTCTTCTACTGGCACCACGTGAGATGGATCCGAACAATAGCGTCTTAGCATCAAAACGTGGAACACATCATGAATCTGACTTAACTCTGCAGGTAACTCGAGTTGATAAGCTACTGGTCCCACAAGCTTCAATATACGATAAGGCCCAATGAACCTGGGGCTTAGCTTACCCTTCTGTCCAAACCTTAGCACCTTTTTCCACGGTGAAACCTTTAAGAACACCTGATCACCTACCTCAAATTCTATATCCTTGCGCTTCAGATCAGCATAGGATTTCTGCCTGTCCGACACTTCCTTTAAATGAGTCTGAATTAACTTAACCTTATATTCTGTTTCCGAAACCAATTCTGGACCCAACAACTGATGCTCGCCCAACTCTGTCCAACACGTAAGAGTACGACACTTTCGACCATATAACGCCTTATATGGTGCCATCTGTATACTCGATTGGTAGCTATTGTTATACGCAAATTTTGCTAACGGTAGAAATTCTTCCCAACTACCTCTGAAGTCTAAGACATAGCCCCTCAACATGTCTTCTAAGATCTGAATTACCCTCTCTGATTGTCCATCAGATTGTGGATGAAATGCTATACTGAAATCTAATTTTGTCCCCAACGCTTGATGCAATTCCTTCCAAAACTTTGACGTGAATCTCGGGTCTCTATCTAAGATGATAGACACTGGTACTCTATGCAACCTCACGATCTCTGCTACATACAACTTAGCCAATTTCTGAAGGGAGTAATCAACGCAAATTGGTATGAAATGAGTAGACTTCGTCAATCAGTCCACAATTACCCATACCGAATCCTTTTTAGTAGGCGTAAGGGGTAGCCCACTAACAAAATCCATCGTGATCCTCTTCCACTTCCACTGCGGAATCTTTAACGGGTGCAACAAACCCAAAGGCAACTGATGTTCTGCTTTTACCTGCTGGCATGTCAAACACTTACTTACAAATTTCGTTACTTCTCGCTTCAGACCCAGCCACCAAAACTGTTCTCGCAATTCTCTATACATCTTACTCCCGCCAGGATGCATAGCATATGGGCTACTATGCGCTTCCTGAAGTATCAATTGTCTTAACTCCACATCTTTCGGCATGGAAACTTTCTTACGAAAACACAGAGCCCCATCACTGTTCAAACTGAAATCCTCTACCCCATCATTCTGTACTTGAAGTAGTCAAGCACTCAAGACATCATCCAACAGTTGCTTTTCTTTAATCTGACTAATCCAGGAAGGTGTCACTTGCAGTTCAGCTAGCAGACTTCCATCATCATATAAGCTGAGATGAGCAAACATTGCTCTCAAATTCGAGATCACCCTACGACTTAATGCATCTGCTACCACGTTAGCTTTACCCGAATGATACTCAATCGAGCAATCGTAATCCTTCAACAGCTCAATCCACTGTCGCTGCCTTAAATTCAATTCCTTCTGGGAAAGAAGATACCTTAGACTCTTATGATCCGTATAAATAACAGACTTCTCGCCATATAGATAATGCCTCCAACTTTTCAAAGCGAACACTACCGCCGCCAATTCCAAATCATGCGAGGGATAGTTTAACTCATGCGGTCTTAACTGCCGAGACGCGTAGGCAACCACCTTTCTATCTTGCATTAACACACATCCTAATCCCGTGTACGAAGCATCACAGTAAACCACGAACTCCTTCCCAGCCTCCGGCTGAATCAACACCAGAGCCTTCGTCAAAATCCTCTTTAGCCTTTCAAAACTCTCCTGTTGTTTATCAGACCAAACAAACGGAACCCCTTTTCGTAGCAACTTGGTCAATGGTGCCGCAATCAAAGAAAACCCTTCAACTAACCTTCTATA
The DNA here is from genome assembly GCA_005393395.2 of Gossypium australe. Taxonomy (NCBI): domain Eukaryota; kingdom Viridiplantae; phylum Streptophyta; class Magnoliopsida; order Malvales; family Malvaceae; genus Gossypium; species Gossypium australe. The sequence continues at coordinate 33,098,486 of CM016615.1, read as the reverse complement.
ATACCCAGCCAGACCAAGAAAACTTCTGATCTCTGCCACAGTCTTAGGCGGCTTCCAATCTAAGACAGCTTCAATTTTTCGAGGATCAACTTTAATCCCCTCTGCCGACACATGGCCCAGAAAAGTAACTTCGCTTAGCCAAAATTTGCACTTACTAAATTTGGAGAACATTTGCTTCTCCCTCAAGATTTTCAAAACCACTCGAAGATGTAAATCGTGCTCCTCCTCTGACCTTTAATAAACCAAAATATCGTCTATAAACACTACGACAAATCGGTCCAGATAGGGTTGGAAAACCCAATTCATAATATCCATAAACGCTGCTGGTGTATTGGTTAACCCAAACGGCATCACCAAAAATTCGTAATGTCCATAGCGAGTACGAAACGCCGTCTTATGGATATCCGCTTCCTCAACCTTGAGTTGATGATACCCTGACCTCAAATCTATCTTTGAAAAGACTGAAGCCCCCTTCAACTGATCGAACAAGTCGTTAATCCGCGGCAACGGGTATTTGTTCTTGATTGTCAATTTGTTCAGGTGGCGATAGTCAATGCACATACGCATTGATCCATCCTTCTTCTTAACGAATAACACCGGCGCTCCCCATGGTGATACACTCGATCGAATAAAACCTCGATCTAAAAGTTCCTGAATCTGAGCTTTCAGTTCTGCTAACTCCTTCGGCGCCATTCGATAAGGTGCGATAGATACAGACGATGTCCCTGGAAGAAGATCAATTCTGAATTCCACCTCGCGATCCGGGGGTAATCCTGGAAGCTCTTCTGGAAAAACATCAGAAAACTCCTTCACTGTCCTCACATCCCCCATAGACAATTCCTTACCCTCCAAAGCGCAAACCAAGGCTATGAACGCCTCGCATCCTTTCCTCATGATTCTTTCAGCTTTCAAGGCGGACACCACATTGGACAAATAGTTCTTCCTTTCTCCTATTACCACCACCTCCTTATCTTCAGGAGTACGGACCACCATGCGCTTAGCAGCACAATCCAGGTTTGCTCGATACTTTACCAACCAGCCCATCCCTAGGATCAAATCGAACTCCCCGAACGGCAGTTCCATCAAATCAGCCGGAAAAACTACCCCTTGAACTTCTAAAGGTACATTCCTATAAAGTCTGTTCACCACTACCGATTGTCCTAACAGGCTAATTACTGTCATCCCTAGAAGCAATCTCAGAGTCTAAACTTAAAGTTCCAGATACCACACTAGCAACATATGAATGCATCGACCCAATGTCAATCAATGCAGAAAAAGGTAATCCAAAGATTAAGAACGTACCAGTTATGATGTCCGGTGCATCACCCTTCTCTCTGCGTCTAGCTGCATAGACCAACCACGGCTGTCTCGCATCAGTGTTTCTTACACCTCTGCCTGGCGTTCCACGACCCCGACCAAAACCATTACCTCCTCTGGCCGGACCACGACCTCTCTGTGGTTGCTGACCTCCTCTACCCTGCTGAGTATAACCCTGATTCCCTGGCCTCGCACCGTCTTACTCCTGTGGATAGTCTCTAATCTGGTGACCAGCCGATCCACACCTGTAACATCTTCTGTTACTTGACCAACACTCTCCAAAATGGAATTTACCACACCGAGCACACTTCTGGGGCTGTCTACCAGCAACAGGTCTCACAACCTGACTTGGCTCATTCGTCCTAGGTCTCTTTTGAAAACGCCCAGCTGACCCTGCCGATCCAAAATTCCTTTTATTACCACCTCTATCTTTATCCCTATTCTGTTTTTCTAACCTCTTTACTTCCTCAGCTATCTTAGCCTTTTCCACTAAAACGGCGAATTCCCTTTCTCGCTGTGGGGCTATCAACACCCGTAGATCATCCCTCAGACCATCTTCAAACCGAACACAATGCTCATGGTCTGTGGCCATTATCCCTCGAGCATAACGACTAAGGCGTAAGAATTCTGCCTCATACTCAGCCAGCAATTTACTTCCTTGAACCAGGTTCAGAAATGCCCTACGCTATGCATCCACATAACTCGATCCGATGTACTTACTCTGAAATGTCGATTTGAAGAAATCTCAGGAGATATGGTCAGCCACTGAACTATCCCTAATCGTAAGCCACCATTGATACGCTTCGTCCTGAAGAAAAGATACAACCCCTTTCAACTTTTCCTCTTCCGTAAAGTCGAGATCATCCATAATACGCTCAACCGCCTCCAACCAATACTCAGCTGCATTGGGAGCTACACCAGATATACCCCTGAACACTTCCGCTCCATTAGCTCGAAGTCGTTCTGACACAGATTTCCGGGCTCCTGTACCCATGCCTGCCCCAGCTACTCTCTCCAGAACCCGCAACATTGCCTGAGATACCGCATCATCTCCGGCCGTCCAGTCTTGAAATTCTGCTTCCGCCGCTGGCGGTATTGGCATCTCATTTCCTGACCCATGACCAGATCCCACTGGTTCTGACACAGCAATTCTGCCTCTACCACGGCCACGCATACTACGACCATGCCCCCTAGTGCTCATGACTAATGTTTGCGACTTAATCTGATTAAAAGTTTTATGAGTTAGTATCTCTTTCACTGTTTAACATCGAGTAGTTCTATGGATAATAGTCTTAAGGAGTAGTTTTTGCAAGACACATCAAACAGTCTCAGTCTCTAAAGTTCGGGTATCTTAAAGCAAACAACATACTCATTCATGCTATCAATCATTTCAGGCATACATCACCAAATAGTTAGAATCACTTACCCGGGTGGATTGGGTGCCGACGGACTTGGATGCCATATTTCGCTCAAAAACAGTTTTCTCCAATTCTCATTGATTTTATAAAATATTGTTGAACCCATTTCACAGCCCGAGTGTTTGTAACCTAGGCTCTGATACCAAATTGTAACACCCCAAACCCGGCCTAAACGCTTCGATCGAATCTGGTATGTCACAGGGTTAAGTGAAAACAAATTTTCTGACCACTTTGGAAAAAGAAAAAAAAAATCATAGTTTTGAAAACCTTTTGATTAAGCGATGTCTCGAAAACCAAGTTTTGATAGCTTAGGAAAAATCCCAAATTCAAATCAACCAATCATTTATTAGACTAGGTCCGATTTTGAAAAAAAAAAAACCAGGTATTTAGTGAACTCGCATATTTGAAATCCCATTTAAAATTCGTGACTAAGTTTTTGCATAGTGTTAGGCATAAATACTAAATCAAACCAGATATAAATTTAAAAGGCCTTATTACAACAAAAGTCCCCAAATTAAAAATTTAACTCTAGGTAGTAAATAGTTTATGGAAAGAAAAGTCTCTATGTCCTCCATGGGTCCGCCTTGATTCCCCAAATCCACGATCTAGTGATTACCTAAAATGTTAGGGAAAAGGTTGAGTCATAGAGATTCAGTATGTAAAACCATCATAACACATCACACGGCCCACGGCCCACTATCTCATATTTAGCTCATATATGATATCATACAATTACATGCAAATGCATTAAGCCCGGCCCAACCTAGTATTTTCCATCCTCTACACGCCATCCCATACCAACCATCACACCGTAGGGATTTCTACAATCAACCCTCCATTCGTTACATGCCGTCTTGACAGTCATGCTGTCAGAAAATGTGGCAGATCCACCGATCACTACGTGACCTTAAAATCAACTGTGGCATAGCCACCGATCATAATGTGACCTCATAAACAGATGTGGCAGCGCCACCGATCACTAAGTGACCTTAAATAATGTGGGAGAGCCACCGATCACCACGTGACCTTATGAACAATGTGGCAGAGCCACCAATCACTATGTGACCTTATCACTTCCCATTTATCATCATTCCCATATCCAGTGCACAACATTTATATCATAACGGATGTATCATGCTATTAACAAGGCAATAAATCATCACTTACAACCAAACTCATATCAGGTAATTACATATACGTACCTGACACTCCCTGCCCTTCCCACAAGGGTATTTCGACTGTATTCACAGCCTTTTCTGGCTTTTCAGCCCATCTAATTTATAATACAATTAAGTAAAGTGTGTTAGGGTTTACATACCTGGTAACACGCAAAACAATACCCTCTACGTCGACACTATCGATAGCAGAAACAACTGCTATCTGCCTACGACTCTGTTTTAAAGCCGGTCCACAGCCCGGTGGCCAATCTCGGACTGCTGACACCGCTCACTTCTTAAACTTAGGGGCTGGGTTTATAGGTCCAACCCCCTCATTTGCCTGATCGGTATTGGATTCCATCAAAAGATCTTGTTAGATGCTACTATAAGGAAATATGGTTGTTAAACCACCACATAGGGTTAAGGTAACGAATACGATAACGAACCTAAACAAAAATCTAAAGAGCACACCCTTACCTCAAAATCCCAAAAAGAGAGATAGGGTTTCAAGATTAACGGTTTCCAGCTTAGGGATTTAGATGATTCGATCTACTTCGATTCCCGAAATGTCGCCCCAAAGAGAACACAAGAAACAATAAAATCAATAATCCAAACGATGGCCTTACCAAGCCAATTAGCCATTCGGCTTTGGCTTCCAAAAAACGAAAGAGAAGATAAAGAGATAGGAGAAGTCGCCACTTACCTTAACACAGGAGATTCAGCTAACACCTAAGAGAATATTCGGCAATGGCAGGGAAGAAGATGGAAGAGCCGAAAAATAAAGTACAAGAACTGCAAATGGAACTTAGGGGTTTTCGGCTTTAAAAGAGATCAAAAGAAAAGATGTAAAAGAGAAAGCTATGAAGATTCGGCTTGTAGAAGAAATCAGAAAAGAGAACAATGGACAAGGGACATTTCGCTATAGCATAGAAATGGAGATGAGAATGGGGTTAGGGGTTTCGGCTTTTGAGAAAGAAACAATTGAGAGAAGAAAAATGAAATGAAAAAGAAGTGGTAAGAATGGTAAAGAAGAAGAATTTTTGGCAAGACCTAGGTAGGTTCGGCTTTAGCAGAAAATGAAGAAGAGAATGAATGTGGATGAGAGTTTCGGGTCACACTTAGAAAAGGGTTCAAGAAGAAAATGAAAGAAAACCTCAAATGCCGAAAATGGGAAGAGAACTCTCACCTGACTATTCAAAATTTCAGCACTTACTAACCCAAAAGCCGAAAATGCACTATTTTGAGAACGAAAAGCCTATTGTTTCCCCAAGTAGAAGTTCGGCACACCCTAGCTAAGCAAAAACTGATCCCCCTCTACTATGAGTTTGAAATTCGGCCAACACCAAGCTCAAATGCCCATCCCTTTCTTCTCTCCTCAAATTTCTCCTGATCACCCGTTTGAAATATTTTGAACACTTCATGTTGGAACGCCAGTACCCCATGGCGCAGCAGAATAAAATTAGATCCGGCGATCCAAATCATGGATCCATGTGTAAGGAACGAATCGGGGTGAAATAAAGGTTTCGAAATTACCAAAACTTCAATCTGAGTAGACAGCGACGCCTTGGCAACAAGAGTTTTGATCTACTGTCGAATCAAGCCTCAACCTTTTCCGATGTCGGGCTCAACGTAATCCACCCGGTTTGACTATGAACAGAAGAAATCTCCAAAACTGTTTTGGAGGCTTATTTGCTTGACGGCTGCTAGACCAAACAAGCAATCACTTAGGGTTTTCATCTTTAGTTTTGTCTCCTTTTAATACCTTTTATAATGGGTGCCTTTCTCATTGGGCCTTTTATAATAGGTATCCTCTTAATTGGGCCTTTTATAATTGGTATGTCTTGAATGTATTACAAGATTAAATAAATACAATAAAGTTTTTAACCGAAAATTATAATTACATTAATTATATCTGAAAATTACAATTACATTAATTATAATAAGGATTCCGGTAAACTATATTTATTTAAATTTATATATGAATCAAATTCATATATTAATAAAATTATGTTATCATTATGTGTACAACATCCTTGTACATATAATATGTTCAATATTTGATTGCCCAATTAAATTAATTCTTTAATTAATTTAATTTATGTGACAACCAAGCACAATACCAACTATATTTTATTCCATTCATTTCAACCATAAGGTGTGACCCTGTAGGTTCTTGCAACGTTAGCAGTAATACTAGAACGATTCTATTGTCACAGACAATGAGTGGCATCTAGCAATGCATCATTGCTACCTAAGTTACAAGAAGTCATGATTCGACATAACCTTTCGTGATTAACCTTTCATGCATTAATCCTTAAGTCCTTTATCTCTGGAACGGATACAAGTCATGGGATAGTCACACTTGCATAATCCATCCCATGTTTCTTGATATCTTGAGTAGACTATGATATACAAATTAGTATGACATCTCATATCAACTTATTTGAGCATGGCCATGCATTTCTAGTCTCACTCAATCAAGTGGCCTAAGATATTACTCCTATTATGTAGGAGGGACTTATCTTTTATTGATCAACCATATCCCTCTACATAGATTGTGGTATATCCAACATCAGCCTTTATAGAACAACCTGTTACGGTGTACGTTTGACTGTATCAAAATATACAACTCACGATGCTGGGATAATAATGATCTCAAGTCTGAGGATTATATACATATTAATCACTATGAGTAATGTTGTGACAATTACATAATAATCCAAGAAACATACTCATAGCGGGTCAATCCAATATGTTGTTCTCTAACACACATATTCATGCATTGATTTTGACACTCCATATCAATGACAACTCTTTATCATCAATCAACTGCATGTTAGTCTTAATGCATTATTATTGTCCTAGTCAACAATAATACTCGACTAAGGATCTTTTAAGAATAATCATATTATTCTCAGGACATTATTATAAAACAGTTTATCTATACACACAGAAAGAAAAACTGAAATAATAATGACAACGCTTTATATTAATAAACATGGTAAATTAAGTATGTTATTACAACCATCTCATGATTGATCTTTGGGCATACTCTTACAATCTCCCACTAGCACTAAGACCAATCACTCATATATCTAATACCAAGTGACTTAGTGTGACGATCATGCTTCTGCTGTGTCAGATGCTTGGTCAGGGGATCAGCGATGTTATCATCTGAAGGTACTCTGCATATCTCTACATCCCCTCGATCGATAATCTCTCGAATAAGATGGTAGCGTCTAAGTATATGTTTGGATCGCTGGTGAGATCTGGGTTCTTTAGCTTGTGCAATAGCTCCATTGTTATCACATCGGAGTTCTATAGCATCTGATATGCTAGGCACAACCCCTAGTCCAGTAATGAACTTCTTGATCCAAACTGCTTCTTTTGCTGCCTCACTGGCTGCAATATACTCGGCCTCTGTTGTAGAATCGGCTACTGTACTTTGCTTTGAACTCTTCCAGCTCACAGCACCACCATTAAGGCAAAACACAAAACCTGATTGCGATCGAGAATCATCCTTGTCGGTTTGGAAGCTGGCATCAGTGTAACCTTTTACACTTAACTCTTCCTCACCTCCATATAATAGAAACGTATCCTTAGTTCTTCTTAAGTACTTAAGGATACTCTTGACTGTGGTCCAGTGACCTTCACCGGGATCTACTTGATACCTGCTCGTCATACTTAAGGCATACGAGACATCTGGACAGGTACATAACATAGCATACATGATAGATCCAATAGCGGAAGCATATGGAATTTTACTCATACGTTCTCTCTCTTGTGGAGTTGAAGGACACATTTCCTTCGAGAGTGAAATACCATGTCTCATAGGTAGGAATCCTCTTTTAGATTCTTCCATACTGAACCTTTTCAGTACTTTATCTATGTATGTACTTTGGCTTAGACCTAGTAGTCGTCTTGATCTATCTCTATAGATCTTGACTCCTAAGATATAAGTGGCTTCGCCCAAGGCCTTCATAGAAAAACAACTTCTTAACCAAGTCTTAATAGACTGCAAGGTAGGTATGTCATTTCCCATGATAAGTATGTCATCCACATATAGTACCAAGAATGTGATAGTGCTCCCACTAACTTTCTTGTAAACACATGGTTCATCTTCATTTTTGATAAAACCAAACTCTTTGATTGCATCGTTAAAACGAATATTCCAACTTCGAGAAGCTTGCTTTAATCCATAAATGGATCTTTGTAGCTTACATATCTTTCTAGCATCCTTTGGATTTACAAAACCTTCAGGTTGTGTCATATACACATCCTCTTCAAGTTTCCCATTAAGGAAAGCTGTTTTGACGTCCATCTGCCAGATTTCATAATCATGAAATGCAGCTATGGCGAGCAAGATCCTGATGGATTTAAACATAGCTACAGGAGAAAAGGTTTCATCATAGTCAACACCATGAATTTGGCGAAAACCTTTAGCGACTAATCGCCCTTTGTATGTTTGTACATTACCATCCATGTCTATTTTCTTTTTGAAAACCCATTTGCACCCTATAGGTTTAACCCCTTCGGGTGGGTCAATCAAAGTCTATACTTGGTTTTCATACATGGAATCCATCTCAGATCTCATGGCCTCAAGCCATTTCTCAGAGTCTGGGCTCGTCACCGCTTCTTGATAAGTCCTAGGCTCATCTTGATCTATAAGAAGAACGTCACCATGCGTTGTAATGAGAAATCCATATCTCTCAGGTGCACGGCGTTCTCTTAAAGATCTACGCGGTGGTTGTGTTTCTATAGCAGTTGTTTGTTCCTCAATTTCTTGTGGAATTTGGTTTTGTTCAATCTATGGTTCAGTGTTATCTTGTGATTCTTGAATTTCTTCAAATTCAATCTTTCTCCCACTTCCTTTTCTAGAAGTATATTCTTTCTCTCAGAAGACACCAGTCCGAGCAACAAAAATTTTGTTCTCAGTGGGATTAAAAAAATAATATCCTTTGGTTTCTTTTGGATACCCCACAAAAATACACCTTTCAGATTTGGGTTCAAGCTTAGTAGACGTCTGACGTTTAACATAAGCTTCACAACCCCAAATTTTCATAAAGGACATACTAGGACGTTTCCCAGTCCACATCTCATATGGCGTCTTTTGAACCGATTTAGATGGAACACGATTTAGTGTGAAGGCAGCAGTCTCAAGTGCATGTCCCCAAAAGGAAGTCGGTAGATCAGCATGACTCATCATGGATCGAACCATGTCTAACAAAGTTTGATTTCTTCTCTCAGATACTCCATTCCATTGAGGATCCTAGGAGGAGTAAGTTGTGAGACAATCCCACATTCTTTCAAAAGATCATCAAACTCTAGGCTCAAATACTCTCCACCTCGATCAGATCGAAGTGACTTGATAGTTTTGCCTAGTTGGTTTTGTACTTCATTTTTAAATTCCTTGAACTTTTCAAGGGACTCAGACTTATGGCGCATGAGATAAACATACCCATATCTACTGAAATCATCAGTGAAAGTAATGAAGTAGCGAAATCCACCTCTGGCCTGTGTATTTATTAGTCCACATACATCAGAATGTATTAGGCCCAATAAATCACTAGCTCGTTCACCTTTTCCAGAAAAAGGAGATTTAGTCATTTTTCCCAATAAGCAAGATTCACATACTTCAAATTGTTCAAAAACAAATGAATTCAAGAGACCATCTCTATGGAGTTTGGATATGCGTTTCTCACTTATGTGGCCCAAATGACAATGCCAAAGATAAGTTTGATTTGAGTCATTTATTTTAGATCTTTTAGTATTTATGTTGTAAATGGGATTCGTTTGATCTAAAATATAGAGGCCATTAATCAATTGCGTCGAACCATAGAAAACATTATTGAGATAAAATGAACAACAATTATTCTTAATAATTATCTCAAAACCAATTTTGTCTAAACAAGAAATTGAAATAATGTTTTTAGTCAAACTGGGCACAAAATAACAATCCTCTAAACATAAATCAAGTCCACTAGGCAAAGATAAAGTATATGTTCCCACAGCTAATGCAGCAACTTTTGCTCCATTTCCAACTCGTAGGTCACATCTCCTCTAGCCAAAGTCCTACTCCTTTGTAGTCCCTGTACAGAAGTACAAATATGAGAACCACAACCAGTATCTAATACCCAAGAAGTAGTAGTTGATAAATTAATATCAATAACATAAATACCTGAAGCAGACATTCCGCTTGCTTTAGCGTTCTTGACTTCTTCAAGATAGGCAGGGCAGTTCCGTTTCCAATGTCCAGTCACACCACAATGAAAACAGTTTCCTTCCTTAGACACCCCACCTTTAGTTTTCAGTGCAGCCTTTCCTTTTCCAAATTTGGGCTTACCTTTGCCCTTGGGCTTTGTTTGAACTTTGGCCTTTCCCTTGCCCTTGTTATTACGGACCATCAGTATGGGCTTGGGTCCAACCTTTTTCAAGTTGCCTTCAGCAGTTCGTAACATACTGAGCAATTGTGGTAGAGTCTTGTCAATTTCATTCATATTGAAATTGAGGACAAACTGGCTGTAGCTATCCGGCAACGATTGTAAAATAACATCAGTGGCCAACTCTTGGCTCAATGGAAACCCAAGCTTAGACAGGCTTCAATATAGCCAATCATCTTAAGGACATGAGGTCCTACTGGGCTTCCTTCAGCCAACTTACATTGGAATAAGGCCTTAGAGATATCAAACCTCTCTTGCCGTGCTTGTCCCTGATAAAGTTCTTTCAGGTGCTCGATCATATCATAAGCAACCATGTCCTCATGTTGCTTCTGAAGTTCAGGATTCATAGTGGCAAGCATAAGACATCCAACATCTATCATGTCATCGAGATACTTCTTGTAAGCATCTCTATCAGTCCTCGAGGCATTAGCGGGTGGTTCATTAGGAAGTGGTTGTTCAATGACATATAATTTCCGTTCTTGTTTAAGGACAATCCTCAAGTTACGGAACCAATCAAGAAAATTCAAACCATTCAATTTGTCCTTCTCAAGGACCGATCGCAATGAGAGTGTGCTAGTGTTTGCAGCCATAATATATCTACAACAATTAAATATGCATGTGAGTAAATTTACCAAGTTTATATCAATCATTAAAAAGACTTTATTAAATGATATTCCCACTATTTTATTTCAAAATTAATAACCCTCGTATATTAATTTCGGAAAAACTTTCTCAAAAGTATTTCTAGTAGGTTAAGGATCCATATTTCACCACCTCTTAAGTCAGCTTTGGCTTTACTCTTAAGATTATGGTTATTTAGGTAAGCAACATTTGCTAATTACATCATATGTAACTCCTAATATTTGGTGAACAACTCTTGTTCTAATCATCTTATGATTTATCCAATTTACTTGCCTCTAGGTTTCTAATCCTATTAGAGTAACCTAGTTAAGTCATTAACCAATTTTTAACCAGCGAATATCACTTGTTTATTCTTCGCGTTTAACCAAGATAAATACTAGTACTTCGCTTTGGCAGAACCTACATAGTATTGATCGAGGCCTTAACGAGGGCAAAATTGGAAGGCCATGTTGACTTAATATTTTAATAGAGGGATTTTATTAAGGTTGTTGCATCTCACCAATTATGGTCTACTTTAGCCCATTTAGTCTTCTAATTGATCTCATCAATTAATAGGGTTTATTATCAACAAGGTTTATTATCATCCATAGCATCTCATACATGAATAAATAAAGCAATAAATAAATGCAATAGTTATAGCCCATAAACTAAAGTGGTTCAACCCAAGCCAATGGGAAAACCAAAAGGAAACCTAAAGGTGTAAGCCCTTTCACAAGCTATCATTCACAATCATTGTCCCACCTTCCTTCTTGTTTGGCCCACAGCAACTTTTGCAAATTACAATATGCAGAAACTCGTTTTACATACGAGGGAATAAGATGAGAAGAGAAATACAAGAGAATAGTAGCAAGGCACGACACGCAGGCCGTATTTTAAAAAAAATACAACCTTTTATCAAATGGGTCATTGGGCTATAACTATGCATTTCAAACACCGTGCATGTCAAAAATAGCATACATAATTCAATGTTTTTTTTTTTTTTTTGCTAAGGTGAATTATAAAATATCCTTTCAACCTTTTTGTGGCCCATCAAGTTTATAAATTTCTTTTATTAACAAATTTTTTGCGGGGGTCTGAGGATGTCAGAGGAAGCGGGCCGAAGGCCCGCGACCGGAGCCATCCTCAGATCCCTATCCCGGGGGGGTGCGGGGGCGGAGCCCCTGCGATATGGACCAGGGGTGCGGGGGCGGAGCCCCCGCGGCGCGAATCGCATACCCCAGTCAAATGAAGCCTCACGATTTGATAAATTTTTATCAACAAAATCGTGTTTTTAGGATTTTAATCCTTGAGGTTTCATATCGGAACAACCCTTGTTCCACTAGCCAGTTAACACTTACTGGAAACTATAAATACCACCGCCGCTACAGATTTGTTAATAGTTAACAGTAATAACATAAAATCGAATAGGCCACAACACCATGATTAACATTTAATCAATTACCGAAAGGAACAATTATCAGATTATGCTTAAACGATTTAAACAATCGAAAATATAATAAGATCAAAACATGTATCTCATACAATTGCATCACCCAAGTATTTAAACCCGAGTTCGTATCACACAAGTGGCTCTGATACCACTGTTGGAACGCCGGTACCCCATGGCGCAGCAGAATAAAATTAGATCCGGCGATCCAAATCATGGATCCATGTGTGAGGAACGAATCGGGGTGAAATAAAGGTTTCGAAATTACCAAAACTTCAATCTGAGTAGACAGCGACACCTTGGCAACAAGAGTTTTGATCTACTGTCGAATCAAGCCTCAACCTTTTCCGATGTCGGGCTCTACGTAATCCACCCGGTTTGACTATGAACGGAAGAAATCTCCAAAATTGTTTTGGAGGCTTATTTGCTTGACGGCTGCTAGACCAAACAAGCAATCACTTAGGGTTTTCATCTTTAGTTTTGTCTCCTTTTAATACCTTTTATAATGGGTGCCTTTCTCATTGGGCCTTTTATAATAGGTATCCTCTTAATTGGGCCTTTTATAATTGGTATGTCTTGAATGTATTACAAGATCAAATAAATACAATAAAGTTTTTAACCGAAAATTATAATTACATTAATTATATCTGAAAATTACAATTACATTAATTATAATAAGGATTCCGGTAAACTATATTTATTTAAATTTATATATGAATCAAATTCATATATTAATAAAATTATGTTATCATTATGTGTACAACATCCTTGTACATATAATATGTTCAATATTTGATTGCCCAATTAAATTAATTCTTTAATTAATTTAATTTATGTGACAACCAAGCACAATACCAACTATATTTTATTCCGTTCATTTCAACCATAGGGTGTGACCCTGTAGGTTCTTGCAACGTTAGCAGTAATACTAGAACGATTCTATTGTCACAGACAATGAGTGGCATCTAGCAATGCATCATTGCTACCTAAGTTACAAGAAGTCATGATTCGACATAACCTTTCGTGATTAACCTTTCATGCATTAATCCTTAAGTCCTTTATCTCTGGAACGGATACAAGTCATGGGATAGTCACACTTGCATAATCCATCCCATGTTTCTTGATATCTTGAGTAGACTATGATATACAAATTAGTATGACATCTCATATCAACTTATTTGAGCATGGCCATGCATTTCTAGTCTCACTCAATCAAGTGGCCTAAGATATTACTCCTATTATGTAGGAGGGACTTATCCTTTATTGATCAACCATATCCCTCTACATAGATTGTGGTATATCCAACATCAGCCTTTATAGAACAACCTGTTACGGTGTACGTTTGACTGTATCAAAATATACAACTCACGATGTTGGGATAATAATGATTTCAAGTCTGAGGATCATATACATATTAATCACTATGAGTAATGTTGTGACAATTACATAATAATCCAAGAAACATACTCATAGCGGGTCATCCAATATGTTGTTCTCTAACACACATATTCATGCATTGATTTTGACACTACATATCAATGACAACTCTTTATCATCAATCAACTACATGTTAGTCTTAATGCATTATTATTGTCCTAGTCAACAATAATACTCGACTAAGGATCTTTTAAGAATAATCATATTATTCTCAGGACATTATTATAAAACAGTTTATCTATACACACAGAAAGAAAAACTGAAATAATAATGACAACGCTTTATATTAATAAACATGGTAAATTAAGTATGTTATTACAACCATCTCATGATTGATCTTTGGGCATACTCTTACACTTCAAACTCCCATTTTTCCTCTCTGCCATTCATTCAAATTATTTGACTCAGTCCACTCCCCTATCCTGAAGTGTCCCAGTCAAATTCTACCTCTGCTCTCCTTGACGCCAAAAAAAAACTACCAAAATGAGCTCCTTGTGACTTGAACCTGTTCCCTCTCCTACTCTGTGTGGCGTCACTTACCAGCATCTTAAGAATCGCCTCCTTGCCACTCTGCCACTCCTTTTCTTGTGTCAACCAAACACTAACATTATCCCTTAGGTCCTATTCCAGCTAGCTCCTCCACTAAAGTGCCTAAAAAGAAAATTTTAACCAGGGCTCCGGCTTTTCCCCGGGCCTTTCCTAGACTCCCATACACCCTAAAACAACACATTAAACAAAGCATACACACAAAACACATCAAATGCATAGCCCCAGAATCAGGATGTTACACCACATATTCTTTGGCTCATATACTTAGCCATATCTTACCACATTCTTCAATTCAAATATCACATATACATATAGCTCATTTAAGCATAACTTCACGTATCACTCCATCATTTTATTGCACACACTTATCTTAGTAAGTTCATAAAGACACTTACCTTTCATACACACTTAGTGTACATAACAAGCATACCTGAAACGGATATACAAATCACATAGTCGTTCGTATCTCGAACTTGCCCATTGAATCGTTCGGAATCTAATAGGATACCCAGAGTGCTCGGAGTAGTCGTAGAATGCCAATGTCCCAGACATGGTCTTACATGTAATCATATATCAATGCCACTGTCCCAAACAGGGTCTTACACGAATCAATACGATGCCAATGTCCCAGACATGGTCTTACACGTAAATCTCATATCGATGCCAACGTCCCAGGCGTGGTCTTACACGAAATCTTGAATCAATGCCAACATCCCAGATGTGGTCTTACATGATATCACATAACAGACACCTATGTCATGACATGTACTATCCAATCTATTCCTAGGTTCAAGCGGGACTTGTCCGACACTAATAACTTGTCGATATAAGGAGAAGTCGAATTTCATATACAATCCATCTCAATGGATATTCATAGTAAGTTACATTTCACATAAGTACAAATAATTCTATCCGAATACATTTATTTGTATATCGACTTACCTCGAGTTCAGTTTAACAGAAACGTGCGGCTATTCAATAATTTTCGACTTCCCCCGAGCAAAGTCCATTTTCTTCAGTTCTGGATCTATACATATTCAAATTTAACCCTTTCAATCATCAACTTATTCAATTCAATCCAAAAACATACATTTAGGGCTATTTGCAACTTAGCCCTCACATTTGCACATTTTATCAATTTAGTCCATTTTTCTCAAAGCATCAAATATACACATAATTTCAAGTTACCCATGCCCAGCCAAATGTTCATGTATCTCATACAAATCCATACATTTCATTTATTCACAATTTAGTCCTCAAAATAACCATTTTATCAATTATCACCAAATTACTCAAAATCAACAGAACTCCAAAGACAAAATATGCTAATCAAACACATATATTCCATATTTCATCACCAAATGTTCCAAAGCTCATATGTTCATCAAAAATACATTTCAAAATCATCATCTATTCTTAAAATTAAGACTTGGGTTTTGAAGTAGACGAAGCAACGATTACGAAAACGTAGAAATTATCAAAAACCGATTAAAAACATACCTTGAATTTGAACCAAAAACTAGCAGAACCTAACTTCTTTCTCCTTTCTTTTTCTTTGCTAATTTCAGCCAAAATAATATGAACATATGACTTGTTTTCATGTTATTGTTTTATCTTATTAAACATAATTATCAATGTACAAAATTAACCTTTTACTAAACATATATACATATAAACATTAAGGGCATTAATGTCCTTTATCCATCCACTAACTTAATAGTGGTCTAATTGCCTCATAAGGCCTCCACCTTTAACAGCCACAACACATAGGTGCCTTAACAAATAGCATACAAATTTTGCATTTAATGCACTTTAACCCTTTTTTTTCTCAAATTAAACACACAAATGATCAAATTTTCATACGAGGCCTTCAGACATGCTTAGTGACATATCAAAGACACAGAAAATAATATTAAAATATTTTATTGACTTGGATTTGTGGTCTCAAAACCACTATTCCGACTAGGGTCTAAACGGGACTGTTATAGATTTCTCATATGACTGCCCAAAAACATGTAAGAAAAGGGTATGAAGCCTATCTTGCCTTTTTGATGAATGCCAACGAAACTGAGTTAAAGATCGAATCAGTGCCGATAGTGTGTAAGTACCCAGATGTATTCCCAGAAGAATTGCCAGGGTTGCCTCCGGTTAGAGAGGTTAAATTTAGCATTGAGTTAACTCCTAGTACTGCACCTATATCAATTGCTCCAGACAGAATGGCTCCAACTGAGTTGAAGGAATTGAAGGCACAGTTGCAAGAGTTGACGGACAAAGGTTTTGCAAGACCAAGTTATTCTCCGTGGGGTGCTCCAGTATTATTTGTAAAAAAAGAAAGATGGTTCCATGAAATTATATATAGATTATCGACAGCTTAATAAGGTAACTGTGAAGAACAAGTACCCATTGCCAAGGATCGACAATTTGTTTGATCAATTGAAGGGAGCCATTATGTTTTCCAAGATAGATTTGAGGTCGGGATATTACTAGTTGAGAGTGAAAGATTCAGACGAGCCGAAAATTGCATTTCAGACAAGGTATGGGCATTATGAATTATTAGTCATGCCTTTCGGTTTAACAAATGCTCTTGTTGTGTTTATGGATTTAATGAACCGCATCTTTCGGCCATACTTGGATAAGCTTGTTGTGGTATTTATTGATGACATATTGATATATTCTCGTAATGGGAATATGCATGCCGAGCACTTGAGAACGGTATTGCAAATTTTACGAGATAATCAGTTGTATGCCAAGTTTAGCAAAAGTGAATTTTGGCTTAAAGAAGTTGGATTTTTGGGGCACATTGTCTCGGGAGATGGAATCCGAGTTGACCCTAGCAAAATTTCGGCCATTGTTGATTGGAAACCGCCAAGAAATGTATTACAAGTTAGAAGTTTTTTGTGCCTAACTGGCTATTACAGCCGGGTTGTTAAGGAATTTTCCATGATAGCGACTCCAATGACAAGCTTATTACAAAAAGATGTCGGATATTCGCTGATCATAAGAGCCTAAAGTACTTGATGACTCAAAAAGAATTGAACTTGAGGCAACGAAGATGGCTAGAGTTGATAAAGGATTATGAGTTAGTGATTGACTACCACCCGAGAGAGGCGAATGTAGTCGTAGATGCTTTGAGTAAAAAATCCCTATTTGCATTGAGGGCTATGGATACACGAGTGACTTTGTCAGACGATGGTTCCATTCTAGTTGAGTTGAGGGCTAGACCGATGTTCCTTCAAGAGATTTATGAGGCTCAAAAAGATAACAGTGACTTGCAAGCCAAAATAGTTCAGCGCGAGTCAGGTGTTGAGTCTGACTTTCAGATTAATTCTGATGGATGTTTGATGTTCAGAGATAGAGTCTGTGTACCAAGGAATGATGAGCTTATACGAAAGATTTTACACGAGGCACATAGGGGATGTCTATCTGTACATCCGGGCAGCACAAAAATGTATAATGATTTGAAGAAATGGTATTGGTGGCCGAGTATGAAGAAAGATATTTCTAAGTATGTATCAAAATGTTTGATTTGTCAGCAAGTGAAAGCTGAACACCAAGTACCTTCGGATTTGCTTCAACCTACTATGGTTCCCAAGTGGAAATGGGACCGTGTTACTATGGACTTTGTAACGGGTTTGCCGTTGACTCCGAGCAAGAAAGATACCGTATGGGTTGTGGTTGATAGACTTACGAAGTCAACCCATTTCATACCTGTACGCGTTGATTATTCACTAGATAAGTTGGCAGACATGGAGTGCCTTTGTCGATTATATCGGATAGAGAACCGAGGTTCACATCCCGATTTTGGAAAAAGTTGCAAGAAGCTTTGGGCACAAAGCTGAGTTTTAGTACGGCTTTTCACCCATAAACTGTCAAACAATGGGAGAGATTAATACAAATACTTGAGGATACGCTCCGGTGTTGTGTTCTTGAGTTTCAGGGCAGCTGGGAAAAATATTTACCATTGGTAGAGTTTACCTATAATAACAATTTTCAGTCGAGTTTGAGAATGGCGCCTTATGAGGCTTTGTATGTTCATAAGTGTTGAACGCCTTTATATTGGACTGAACTAAAGGAAAATCAGATTCACGGGGTCGATCTGGTTAGAGAAATTGAAGATAAGGTAAAGATAATTCGTGATTGTTTAAAAGCTGATTCTGATAGACAAAAGTCCTACTCGGACTTGAAACGAAAAGAGATCGAGTTTCAAGTTGGAGATAAGGTATTCTTAAAAGTGTCACCATTGAAGAAAGTTCTCAGATTTGGCCAGAAAGGCAAATTGAGTCCGCGTACTATCGACCATATGAGATCACTGAGAGGATAGGGCCAATAGCCTATCGTTTGGCTTTATCGTCTGAATTGGAGAAGATTCATGATGTGTTCCATGTATCGATGTTACGTTGTTACTGATTCGATCCTTCGCATGTGATTACTCTGATAGAGGTTGAAATTCAACCCAACATGACTTATGGCGAAGAACCGATTAAGATTTTGGCATGAGAAGTCAAACAGTTAAGGAATAAGAGTATAGTCCTTGTGAAAGTACTATGGCAAAGACATGGGGTAGAAAAGGCTACATAGGAGCCCGAAGAGGCTATGAGAAACTAGTACCCAAACCTTTTTACCGGTAAGATTTTTGGGGATGAAAATCCCTAAGGGGGAGAATTGTAATAGCCCAATTTAAGACTTAGTCGGAATAGTGGTTGCAAGACTACAAATCCAAAGTAGAAATATGTGTTTTATGATTTTTATGAGGCTTATGATGTTTTTGCATGATTATGTAAAAATTTCATGTGGAAATTTTATTTATTAGAGATTAAATTGTCCATTAGGACTAAATTGCAAAGATTAGAAAATATGAGATTCTAGAATATTTAAGTATGAAATAGAGTTATAAAAATTACTAGAGGTCCTTATTTAGCAATTAGACCATTACATGTTAAGATGGACAAAAAATGGGCATGGGAAGGAAAAATCTTAAGAAAGAAGCCTTAAGGGTAATTTTGTCATTTGGTAAATAAAAGATTAAAAAGGGAAAACAAAGTCAAAATTGTGTTCATCTTCTTCTTCCATGGCCGAAAATCACTAAGGAAGACATAACTAGGGTTTGTTCTTCTTTCAAGCTTGATTTTAAGTACTTCCTAGCCCCGTTTTTTATGTTCTTCGTATTTTTGAGATCCTCGTAACTCGATTTAGCTATTTCTAGCTATATTTTGAGCTAGGGTTTATGTTAAAAAATTTACCTATGTATGACATGCATGTATTTTGATGTTTTATGGAAGAGTATGAAAGTTTGATGTATGATAAACATCTTTTTCTAAGTGATTTTCATGAAAAATGCATAAAAGGACCAAATTGTAAAAGTTATAAAAATGGTCATACATGAGTGAAATAGTGGAAATTTGGGGCTGTTGTGGTTAAGAAAATAATTCGGCTAGGCTTAAAATACAAGAAAGTTAAATAAAAATCATTTTACGAGCCTAGGGGCAAAAGTTTAATTATGTAAAAGTTAAGGGGAAAAATCATAATTTTGCCAAAGTATGATTCATGAGTTAATTTAGCCAATGTGAGTATTAAACAAGTGAAATTGTTATTATAGATCAAAAAACACGAAGCTCGGACTGAAACTGAGGCAAGAACAAAGTGTTGAACTAAATCGAACATCTACACACATTTTGAGTACCGAGGTAAGTTTGTGTGAAATTAAAGTTTCATACTGTTTTTATATTTTAAATTGCTTGATCTTATGATAATGAATATCATTTCATGAAAATATACTAATGAAGCCTCGATGAGAAAATGATGAGATTATATTAAGTTGAAGTCCCGGTTGAGGATTCAGAATAACGAGGATGCCTATGTCACGACATTAGATAAGGAAGGTCCTATATAAGACCATGTCTGGGACATGGCATCGGCACCAAAAAAGGAAGGTCCCGTGTAAGACCATGTCTGGGACATGGCCTCGGCACTCTCATGTAAGACCATGTCTGGGACATGGTATCGACATCTATATACGATCTCGTATAAGACAATTGGGACATGGCATCGACATCGAGTTAAGAGATCCCGTGTAAGACCATATCTGGGATATGGCATCGGCATCATGAGGTGATCCCATGTAAGACCATATCTGGGATATGGCACTGGCATCGTGTTACATGTTGATGAGATTGAGTATCCTTTAATATTCCGAGTATTTCAACGGCCAAAAGAGCTAAGTATGCAAAGATGACAAAGAGCTAAGCTATACCAAGAAGACAAAGAGTTACATTTAAGTTAAAGATGATAATATGTTAAGTTTATGTTCAAGATAGCATAAGTACTAAACTATGTGATGAAGTGATACAGGTACCCCATGAGTAAAATGCGATTTATGAAACTGTAATGTGATATGTAATGGATAAGAGTAAGTATGAGTAAGTATGTCAAAGCACTTGAAAAATTGTGTTGTTCTTGCTCAATGATATGAATGGATTTTATTATGAGCCCTTATGTTGCTATTTTAATTCATGCAAACTTACTAAGCTATATGCTTACCCCTCTCTTTTCCCTTTTCCTTGTAGTATCGCCAAGTTAGCTCAGGGATCATAAAACTTCAAAGCTCGGATCACACTATCAATCTTTCTTTTGGTATAGTAAAGTTGATTTATTTTGGGTATGGCATGTATAGGAACTTGGTCATTTTGAGTTATGTCATATTTGAAAGCCAAAGTGTTGGTTACTAATGTTACACACTCACTTTGTAAATAGCCATTGAGAATTGGTCAATATTTGTCAAGTTTCATATTTTTAATGATGATGAGTTTTATGAAGTGAAAGTTCATGTAATTATTGGAGTAAAATGTGAAATGTATGAAAGATAAATAGTGATTCTTCATAGTGTATTATTGATATGCTATGTGTTGCTTGTGTTGATATATGTGTGTCTATGTTTCAGGGTGGCAATTGGCTTGGAAAATAGCCTTCTAATTGTCCACACGGGTAGACACACGGGCGTGTCTCTAGGTTGTGTGTGACACACGGTCAACCCCTAAGGGTGTGTTGATAGGTTGTGTGTGACCTGTATCCAATTACGAGAATTCGATTCGTCACACGGGCCAGCACACAAGCATGTGCCTAGGCCGTGTGCCCTTAAGAGGTTGCTGACATCATAAACAGAATACCCAGGTTTTTCACACAAGGGTGAGGACACGGGTGTGTCTAGGCCGTGTGATGGACACGGGCTACTGACACGGGTGTGTGTCTGGCCGTGTGAAAACCCCTGTAGGTTTGAAATGAAAAATAAATTCAACACGGGCTAGAAACATGGGCGTGTGTGATCACACGGCCTGCCCACATGGGCATGTTTCATTTCACACGGGCGTGTTTCATTTCACACGGGCGTGTGGCCCTATTTAGGTAAAAAAAATTCTAAGTGCGCAAAATTTTCTGGTTTAATTTCAAAACATTCTGAATGTATGTTTAAGGCCTCGTAGGCCCATAATAAGGATGTTATGAATATGATTGAAAAGTTTTGAGTTTGAAATGAAATTTTATAGCCTGATAATGTTTGCTCAAGTAAGTTAAGTCTGGTAATGCCTCGTATCCTGTCCCAGCGTCGGTCACGGGTAAGGGGTGTTACAATACACCCACACATATACGCCAAAATAATCATTTGGGCAGTTAATGATACACTAGACCAACTATTTACAACTTTATGCCAAAACCTTTGACTCTTTAGATCTGGGGCGTTATAGAATACCCATTCTCCATTGTCAATTCTTAGAGCAATAATCCTATTATATTTCCTCCTCTGAAGTGTACGGCAATAAAAGAATTTGGTATTCCAATCACCCAAGAAAATCCAACCACACCTTGCTTTTTGTCTCAAGAGAAGTTCCTCATGATGAAGAGCACTCTCCAAGTCCTATCATATCTCTATTTCTAGTTGGCCCAAGAAATCAAAATCTAACCACTCTATCTTCCTTTGAATATTAGAAAGTTTTTGTAATAGCTTTCTTTAATGATTACCAACCATAGATTGACTTGTCCCAATTTTTAATATTGAAAGTAAATTGAGAAAGGGAGGCAATCATGTCCCCATTATAGTTCTAATTACCTTTAATAAACTCTAAGAAATTTGGATGTTCAACCCATCTAGCTAAAAATCTAAACAGTTTTCTTTTAGTTAAGTTAGCCTCAGGTCTTATAAGGAGTAGAGGCCTATGATCAGACTCGATTCACGAGAGATAGGTCACCAAACTATGAGGAAACACTGTAAGCCACATCTTCTTACTAATAGCCCTGTCAAGTCATCCGTTGACCCACCTCTATGCCATGTAAAAGTGGGACTACGAAAACCCAAATCATTAAGATAAGTTAAATCTACAAAATCTCGAAAAAAAGAACACCTCTTTCTAAGATGTCGTCCACCTATCTTTTCACAAGAAGAAAAAATAATGTTAAAATCTATGATTTCCATCCAGGAAAAAGAAACATCAGGAATTACCAACTTTAAATCCTCCCAAAGAATCCTTCTTCTTTGCCTATCTGGACTCTCCTAAACAAAGGTGATAAAAATAGGATGAGATATAGGGTTAGCAAAGACCCAAGCCAAGATAAATTGAGGATGATTCTGAGTAATCTCAACTTGTACTGAATCCTTCCAACAAACCCAAATACCTCCGAAAAAACTAATTGCCTTCACACGATATGAGAACTGGAAAACCAACTTAGCAATAATCAAGTCTGCTTTACTTCAACTAACTCTAGTTCCTAATAAACCCTCAAAATCTGACTTGTAATCTTGGTTATAGTCATGAAAAATGTGAGGGAACTTACTACTCGCACACCCTTGACAATTCCAAGAAAAAACTAATAAATTCATAAAATTAGAAGGAATAGGGTAGAAAGCATACCTATACTTCTTAGGGTTATCTAGTTCTTTCTGGATATCCTAACAGTATACAGAGCATTTGTACCAGAACTGATCTCAAGTTGGTCATTAATCATATAACCCCCTAAACTTGGACTAGAACTTATGGCCAAATCTTGAAGGTCAAATTGGCCATGATGATGGTATAGAATATCATTTAGCTACTTTCTCTCGTCAATCATCATTATTTAAAATCGTCATTTTGATTTGCTTAAGAAAAGCCAAGTAGTGTCTATAAATTTTCTTTTGGAAAGAAATTGTCAAAATCGATTATCTTTAGAAAAGCTCAATGATAAACCGTAAAAGTAACATATTTTAATCCCACATTTAGTATGCTTTTGGATGATTTAAGCCTCGATTTATGTAAAAAGGTGCTTTTAATCTTTTCTTTTCATGTCTTATACCCAGGAAAGCACCCGAGGATGAAAAGAACATAAAACGGGCCCAAAACGGAGTAAATGGGCCACATCACGAAATCCACACGGCCTGGACTCAATCCCACACGACCATGCTGCATTGATCATCTAGAACACGGCCTTACCCCCGATTCACAAGGTCGTGCCTCATTAAAGAAGTCCGAACACAGCTTGAAGACTAGTCACACGGGCGTGTGACATGGCCGTGTCCCTGTCGTGGCAAAGAGAAATTTCATTCGGATTTGGATACTTTGGGGCGAAGAAACACATTCCAAGAACCTATATAAACCCCCTAAGAGTTACCTGAAAGGGGGTGGTTAGCTAGGCCAAGGAGCCAAGCCGAAAAGGTTAGAGTTGTGGGAATCATTCAAAGATAGCCAGTTGATCCATCTCAAGAAGCCGAAATCCTACTCAAGACGGCGGATCTCTCCTTCAATTCCTTCAAGGAGTTTTAGGGATTTCTTATGTTGTTGTGTTTTATCTTTTCTTCTGAGATGTTTTCTTTATTTGTTATGAACTAAACCCTTTAGATACCTGAAGGGGATGAAACTTAGATGAATCTTGTTATTGTTTTCTGAACTATAAGATAAATACTTGATTTGTTCTTAATTATGTGCACTTAATTCTTGTGTTAATGTTTCCGGGATATTGATTCAAGTCAGATGTTCTTAGGTGGAGGAGCAAAAGTCCCTGCTTAAGAATAGATCTAGCATAATTAAAGCGGAGTCATTCGCACGCCTAGAGATAGGGTGACGAGATTTTGCCGGATTAGGGTGAAACCTAATATGGGAATCCATAGATCGATTTACTACTATTCTAGGGGGTTATTAATTAGAAAGAGATTTCACTTAATTAACCTAAGGTTAGACGTTATTCGCCTCGAGAGAGGTTTAATATAAATCAAGGAATCCTACGGATCAAGTCAAGTGAATAAATCGTATGGTTCAGGGTTAAATAACAAGTGAAGTCTAGGTGGATTCTTCCTGAGGGTATCGTCTTAAATCAACCGAGTCTTTCTTCAAGTTATTTCCCAATTCATTCTTTTTGTCTTTGCATCTTTAGCTTAGTAGTAGTTAGATTAGATTTAAACAACTTCACTTATTTTAGGCTAGATAATAAAAAGAAGGTTAGTATTAGTACTTTTAGTTCCTTTGGGTTCGACAATCCGGTCTTGCCTAAGCTATAATACTGTTCGATAGGTACACTTGCCTTTAATCGTTGTCACAGTTAGTTTGCAGGTTCGATCATTCTTTTTATAAATTTTAAGACTCTGATTCCAGCGATCAAGTTTTTGGCGCCGTTGCCGGGGAACTAAAATATTAAGAAAGCTCTATTTTATTACTTTAGCCATTATTTTTATTTTTCGCAATTTACTTTTATTTTAGGTTAAAATTTGATTTTGCTAAATTCTCTTTCTTTCTTCTCCTAGCAGGTACCTCTAGTTTATGACTAGAAGGAACCCGAGAGGACCTTTAGTATACGACAGTGATATTGAAGCTACTGCTCGAAGAAATAGCAGAGAAATCAGGCGAGCCCTAAATTACACAGAGGAAAATCGAGAAGGCAGATCCAATCCTACTGAAGGGATGGACGAGAATAATCCACAACCACATGATGTGGGAGAAAACAATGCTCCATGTACTATGTTTGATTATGTTAAACAGCATTTAACAGGAGCAGAATCGAGTATTGTTAGGCCTGCTATAGCTGCTAATAATTTTGAATTAAAGCATAACACAATACAAATGATTCAACAATTTGTTCAATTTGATGGTTTACAGGACGAAGACCCAAACACTCATATAGCTAATTTTTTAGAGTTCTGTGATACCTTCAAAATAAATGGCGTTTCTGATGATGCCATACGTCTTCGGCTATTTCCCTTTTCATTAAGAAATAAAGCCAAATAGTGGTTAAACTCGTTACCACGAGGGTCAATCACTACATGGGAACAAATGACCGAAAAATTTCTATTAAAATATATCCCACCGGCCAAAATAGCCAAATTACGAAATGATATCTCTTGTTTTGTGCAGATGGATTTAGAGACATTATACGATGCATGGGAGAGATACAAGGTGTAAGAGTAAGCCCAAAGATCAATCATGAGATGGTTGTAATAACATACTTGATTTACCATGTTTATTAATATAAAGCGTTGTCATTATTATTTCAGTTTTTCCTTCTGTGTGTACAAATAAACTATTTTATAATAATGTCCCGAGAATAATATGATTATTCTTAAAAGATCCTTAGTCAAGGATTATTGTTGACTAGGACAACAATAATGCATTAAGACTAACATGTCTTTGATTGATGATAAAGAGTTGTCATTGATATGGAGTGTCAAAATCAATGCATGAATATGTGTGTTAGAGAACAACATATTGGACTGACCCGCTATGAGTATGTTTCTTGGATTATTATGTAATTGTCACAACATTACTCATAGTGATTAATATGTATATGATCCTCAGACTTGAGATAATCATTATCCCAACATCGTGAGTCGTATATTTTGATACAGTCAAACGTACACCGTAACTGGTTGTTCTATAAAGGCTAATGTTGGATATACCACAATCTATGTAGAGGGATATTGTTGATCAATATACGATAAGTCCCTCCCACATAATGGGAGTAATATCTTAGGCCACTTGATTGAGTGAGACTAGAAATGCATGGCCATGCTCAAATAAGTTGACATGAGATGTCATACTAATTTGTAGATCATAGTCTACTCAAGATATCAAGAAACATGGGATGGACTATACTAGTGTGACTATTCCATGACTTGTGTCCATTCCAGAGATAAAGGACTTAAGGATTAATGCATGAGAGGTTAATCACAAAAAGTTATGTCGAATCATGACTTCTTGTAACTTAGGTAGCAATGATGCATTGCTAGATGCCACTCATTGTTTGTGACATTAGAATCGTTCTAGTATTACTACTAACGTTACAAGAACCTACAGGGTCACACCCTATGGTTGAAATGAACGGAATAAAACATAGTTGGTATTGTGTTTGATTGTCACATGAATTAAATTAATTAAAGAATTAATTGGGCAATCAAATATTGAATATATTATATGTACAAGGATGTTGTACACATAATGAGAATTAATATATGAATTTAGTTCGTATATAAATTTAAATAAATATAGTTTACCAGAATCCATGTTATAATTAATGTAACTATAACTTTTTGGGTATAATTAATGTAATTATAATTTTCGGTTAAAACATTATTATATTTATTTAATTTTATAATTCATTAAAGAGATACCGTTTATAAAAGGTAATAAGTGATACAAAACTGATTAAGAAAAAACCCTAAGAATTTGCTTGAAAAGTCTAGCAGCCGTCAAGCAAATAAAAAACCTTTAAAACAGTTTTAGAGATTTCTACCGTTCATAGTCAAACCGGGTGGATTACGTAGAGGCCGACATCGTAAAGGTTACGGCTCGGTTCAACAGTAGATCAGAACTCTTGTTACCGAGGCGTCGCTGTCTACTCAGATTGAAATTTCGATAACTTCGAAACCTTTATTTCACCCCTATTCGTTCCTCACACATGGATTCATGCTTTGGATTGCCGGATTAATTTTATTTTGCTGCGCCATGGGGGTGCCGGCGTTCCAACACAAGGATCTCTTGAGAAGGTGTCCGCACCATGGTTTACCGTTATGGCTACAAGTCCAAACCTTCTATAACAGTGTAAACCCCTCAACGAGGCAATTAATTGATTCAGCTGCCGGTGGAACCCTAAACAACAGAACTCCTGAAGCAGCCTACGAGTTCATTGAAGAGATGTCACTGAATAATTATCAATGGCAATTCATGAGGACAGAGCCAACAAAAGCAGCCGATATCTACAACCTCGAACCAGTACATCCAGTTATGCAGTACGAACCAAGTAGAGGCGTGGCGAATTCTGAGTACCCACCCTACGGATATGGCATGGAGGACGAACAAGTCCACTATATGGGTAACTATGCTAGACTTCAAAATAATTTTTATGGTAACACATATAATGCAGGTTGGAGGTACCATCCCAATTTCTTGTGGGATGATCAAAATAGCCAAAGACAAGAACTTCCTCCAAATTTTCAACAACCACCTTACCAACAGGAAGAGGAGTCAAACTTGGAAAAGATGCTGGCAAAATTCATAGCAGCCACAGAAACCCGTCCCCAAAAAACTGAGACAACGTTCGATAATCAACAAGCATCTATCAAAGAGATCAAGAACCAAGTTAAGGAAATTACTAAGTTAGTTGGACAACTTGCAAAGTTAATGTCAGAAAGACCGCAAGGGCGTCTACCAAGCAACACAGATATTAACCCAAAGGAGCAAATCCAAGCTATAACAGCTCAAGAGAGTATAGGGTTAGATTAACCCAATTCAATACAAGAAAACAAGGTAGACGAAGGTAAAGTTGAGGTAACACAAGAAAAGCCAAAACCAGTAATCAAAGAGTACCAGCCCCGCATACCTTATCCCGAAGCGATGAAGAAAGACGATACAGAGGAACAGTCCGGTGACGAATCAATCAGTCTACAAGCTCTTGACTCGGCCAGGACATCACGTGATGAAGGTGAGAAAGTAAATTCAGTTCATAATCAAATTGTTCAACTTTCACCACAGGAAACACCACAAGGCTACAAACCTAAGCCGAATCATGGGCCCCATGCCGACAAAGAAGAATTATATGGAGGAACGAAGCCTTGAGGTCGACAAATTAGAAGAGTGGACGACACACTTTAAAGAGGAACCGGAACCACATGAAGTAAAAACGAAGGAACCCCCAGACGAGCTGATAGGAACAATAAATCATTTCAAAATAGGGGATCAGGTATTGATGAATAAGGAAGACCCTCGAATCACCACTTCAGACATCAAAACAAACGAAGAAATCACCTTTAAAGTACTTAATGTCTTCCTATACGGGACAGTCGAGGTAAGCAATCCTAAATTAAGCACTTTTGAGGCAAACACTACTCGACTTAAACTTTATATCAAAAACCAAGTTGATCGCATGAGAAATGATTTTCATCTCCTCAAACCACCATGGCCATACGAATGAAAGGTAAAGTCTAGCTTAAGACTATAAACGAGCGCTTCTCAGGAGGCAACCCGAGCACTAACCCTATTTACTTTCGTATTTATTTCCAGTTTCTTTTCTTTTCTTCTCTTAGTTTTGAAAATTTAGCTTTCAACTAACACAACAGTGAAGATCTCCAAGCCACATGGCCTTGCACACGGCCGTGGCCGTGGCCGTGTGGACTACCAAAATCTCCATACTGACATAGCAGAAGCGGTACGAATCAGTCCCAACCAATTTTTGAATTCACGGACTCAACCACTCCCCCACGGGCACTGACAAAGTGGCACGACTGTGCCCTACGATATTGTGAAGCTACTGACTTGCAAACCATGGGCAGAACACGCCCGTGCCTTAAAACAGTGCCAACATACTGACTTGTCACCAACAGGCGTGGCTGGTTGAAAAACGGGCATGAAGAATCAACACGCCTAGACACACGGTCGTGCAAAGTGGTCGTGTGCATCGACACGCCCTCGGTCCACGGGAGTGGGAGAATGTCAGAATTGAGCCTCTATTTAAATCTCCCTTCCCCATTCTTCTCATCCATTTTCCACTACTTTTCTGATTCTCTTTTCTTCCTTTTCTCCCCTCTCCATAACAAAGTCTTCAGACTCTTGAGCCACAAATATCAATGTCGAAGAAGCGGACGAAGGCAAGCGTAGTCTCCTTAGGGAGACCGACATTCATAAGCTCATGCCGGCCGCTTCATCCAAACAACAAGCCAAGGGTCTTTGAGACCATTTAGTTTTTATTTTTCTTTTCTCTTTTGCTTCAATTTCCTTCTCTTTGACAATTTTATGCTTAATTTAGTTTAATATATTTTAGTTTCTTAGTGTCAAGTTCGTCAGGCTGCTAGGGAATCACTCCTTGGGAATCACGACCACCACCACCGCAGCCCGAGGAGTTCTAAAGGCTGCTTGGGAATCACACCACTTCCACCACCGCCAGCACCTCAACAACCCTAGAGTTCACACCCACCTCGCGAACCATCCATCAATAAGGACTCTTCGATCCATCCACCTTTTCTTTTAACTTTACTTTACTTTTTATTTTTATGTTCTTTAGTTTTCTTATCTTTAAATATATATTTCGTTTATTTTAAATGTGTCTTAATAAATCCTGGCTAACTCTCTACGAGCTCCCCAATTTCTTCATCTAGCGTAGAGCTCGGCAGCAGCCACCACCCCTATCGACTTCCAACTCCGAGAAACCATCCAATTTCAGGAAGTTTCACTTCTCCCTTTCTCTTAAATTTTATATACATCTTTGTACATTGAGGGCAATGTACATCTTAAGTGTGGGGGTGAATATTTATTTGAAGAAAGGGCCTAACTTTTTTGCATTATTCTCAAATCCGGCCTAACTTTCTTCATTATTCTCAAATCCCTGAATTTAGTCTTGTTTTTAAGTAATTTCCTCATATTACTAATTAGGATGAAATTTCTGATGGTTTATGATTTTTATTGATATGTTTTAGATTAAGTCATAGTTAATTGTGCATTGATGATTAAATTAGAAGAATATTAGAGAATCAAGCATGATAAGTCTATTTTTCAGAATTAAAAACTTTGCTAGGTTGTTGAGCTAAATCTGAATACTATTTGGAAGTTTGAAATTTACAAGGTTGATGTCAAAACACCCATAATTTTTGTAAGATTTTGAGCCTATTAGAGCATATATTCTTTTTCATGCTCACTTTATTGATTATGAGTGTGTCAACTATGAACTGTTATTCTAGAACTTGCCTTGATTATACATGTTAAGACCACATTTACGATTTGATATACCGAGATGATAAAGGCACCTAGGAATTAACCCACTTACTCCACTAAAAAGCTTACCTTCATAATTAACCCCTAGTGAACCTCGTTGATCCTAACAACCCTTTTTATTGACTCATCAGCTAATATTAACCCAAAACCCCTTTGTATTTTTATCACCATTCCTTTTGACTACCCTTGATCGAGATATGATTTGATTAAGTTACCTAATTAGATTAGTTCAGTAGTTGAATTCATCTTTTATTATTGTTCTTAAAAAAATCGAAATATATTCAGTATTAGTGGTGAGCTTATACAGTTAAAGTCTATTTTTCGAAAGAAAAGCTCGTGTTAGTAGGATTATTACTTTTCAGTTAATGTAAATATTATCTCAGTATTTTCTAGGTAGGAACTTGTCAATTCAATCTCGATTCTAACCTTCAAATTCAGCCTTATTCCACACCTTTAACCCTAGCCCCGTTACAACCCTGATAAAGACCTTTTGATCTGTTTATCATCTCATTTTACAGTGGTGGAAATTTGATTTTCAGGCAAGCCTATGGGATTAACTTTTCAGGTTCGACTTATGAGTGCTCTTTTCATGAACCTTAAACACTTTGAGTGATTTGAGTGAATCTTTAGTGAGGATATCATTCCTTGTCGATTTTGAATCAAAGGTAATTATTTAGATAAGGGGAGACACCTACGTTTTTATGCTACAAATGTATGGCTTTGACTATTTGAATCTTTAGGACTCTTCGAGTTAGATCATCCATGTATAAATTATCTATGAATTATGATGAGACATTGTTGATAGGAATTATGAATCATGGAAAGTTTGTTTTAATTGTAAGTTGAGAATTTTGCTTGAGGACAAGCAAAAGCTTAAGTGTGGGGGTATTTGATAAACCGTAAACGTAACATATTTTAATCCCACATTTAGTATGCTTTTGGATGATTTAAGCCTCGATTTATGTAAAAAGGTGCTCTTAATCCTTTCTTTTCATGTCTTATACCCACGAAAGCACCCGAGGATGAAAAGAACATAAAACGGGCCCAAAATGGAGTAAATGGGCCACATCACAAAATCCACACGGCCTGGACTTAAGCCCACACGGCCGTGCTGCATTGATCATCTAGAACACGGCCTTACCCCCAATTCACACGGTCGTGCCTCATTAAAGAAGTCTGAACACGGCTTGAAGACTAGTCACACGGGCATGTGACAT
This sequence comes from Gossypium australe, assembly GCA_005393395.2. NCBI lineage: Eukaryota > Viridiplantae > Streptophyta > Magnoliopsida > Malvales > Malvaceae > Gossypium > Gossypium australe. The sequence continues at coordinate 33,066,672 of CM016615.1, read as the reverse complement.
GACCGTGTCTCTGTCGTGGCAAAGAGCAATTTCATTCGGATTTGGATACTTTGGGGCGAAGAAACACATTCCAAAAGCCTATATAAACCCCCTAAATGTTACCTAAAAGGGGGCGGTTAGCTAGGCCAAGGAGCCAAACCAAAAAGGTCAGAGTTGTGGGAATCACTCGAAGATAGCCAGTTGATCCATCTCAAGAAGCCGGAATCCTACTCAAGACGGCGGATCTCTCCTTCAATTCCTTCAAGGAGTTTTAAGGATTTCTTATGTTGTGTTTTATCTTTTCTTCTGAGATATTTTTTTTATTTGTTATGAACTAAACCCTTCAGATACCTGAAGGGGATGAAACTTAGATGAATCTTGTTATTGTTTTCTAAACTATAAGATAAATACTTGATTTGTTCTTAATTAGGTGCGTTTAATTCTTGTGTTAATGTTTCCGGGATATTGATTCAAGTCAGATGTTCTTAGGTGGAGGAGCAAAAGTCTCTGCTTAAGAATAGATCTAGCATAATTAAAGCGGAGTCGTTCGCACGCCTAGAGATAGGGTGACGAGATTTTACCGGATTAGGGTGAAACCTAATATGGGAATCCGTAGATCGATTTACTACTATTCTAAGGGGTTATTAATTAGAAAGAGATTTCAATTAATTAACCTAGGGTTAGACGTTATTCGCCTCGAGAGAAGGTTTAATATAAATCAAGGAATCCTACAGATCAAGTCAAGTGAATAAATCGTATGGTTCAGGGTTAAATAAAAAGTGAAGTCTAGGTGGATTCTTCCTGAGGGTATCGTCTTAAATCAACCGAGTCTTTCTTCAAGTTATTTCCCAATTCATTCTTTTTGTCTTTGCATCTTTAGCTTAGTAGTAGTTAGATTAGATTTAAACAACTTCACTTATTTTATGCTAGATAATAAAAAGAAGGTTAGTATTAGTACTTTTAGTTCCTTTGGGTTCGACAATCCGGTCTTGCCTAAGCTACACTATTGTTCGATAGGTACACTTGCCTTTAATTGTTGTCAGAGTTAGTTTGCAGGTTCGATCATTCTTTTTATAAATTTTAAGAATCTGATTCCAGCGATCACTCAAGTTTTGAATGTTTACAGAAAGCATCATATTTCAAAAGAAATGTCGCAGAAAAAAATAACTAAATTTCACTTATCGATTAGAAATCATAACCTTGACATGTTTTGTAAAATCTCAAATAAATGAGCAGATAGTGTTGAGTTTCAAAAAAAATGAAGTCTTGAGTTTGAAATAAACATCTTTGAGTTAAGTTTGTCATTAGGTTGAAAATTCTAGTTTTTCTTGCCATATCTATAAACAGTCTTAAAATTTAGTTTAAAAAAATCATGCAAAACTTCCAAAATTCAAAAATAGTGTCCCATGCAACAGTCCGCAGAAAATAAACAGATTCTCCCAAAATTCCAAAACATATAGTTTATCAATTTATTCAAATAGATATCCGAGAGCACCTCCGTAAGTTTAACCCATGTCCTAAGCTTGATTATTATCTGAAAAATCAAAATTTAAAGGGGTGGGATTTAAAATCCTAGTATGGGTCAATTTTTATAGCAATATAACAGATCACATATACATAAATATATAGTCACAGAATCACATTTATCAATAAGCATAGCGATGATGTCGATGCACCACTTTTTCAAAAATAGTGCAGATTTTCAGAAAACATTTCCTACCCATCTCCATTACACACCATAAAGAGTTCCCCAAAAATCATCCATCTAATAACACACCAATAATATGGACAAGCCACCAGTTAATGCAGTCAATCTTCCAGATACAAAATATTGTGGTCAAGCCACCAAATAATGCAGATATACTGCCAGATAATATGGTTAAACTACCAGAATTACACAGATTATTAAATTGTCAGAATCTTCTTCCGTACAATCATATCCCAACCCCATGCATGTGATATGGCATACAGAACATAATTTTAGTAGGCATGCTTTACATGCGATATAGAATCATTATAATTCCATACTTAACATGCGAATCAGAATCAATATAGTGCCATGCTTAACATGCAAACCAGAATAAGTAATAATGGAATGCTTAACATGCGAATTAGAATATCAACAGAAACAGTGGCATGATTACATGCGAATTAGAATATCAACAGAAACAGTGGCATGATTAGTTTTCATGCATATCCAATAATGCCATAAGTCACAATATATGAGTATCAGGAAATCATATAACATCACATTTAACAAAAAATTCCACAAACACACACTTACTTGGGGTCCTTTTTTTTAACGAATTTTAGTCCATTTGAATACATAATGTATTCCGGTGGTATCAACTCTTTATCTAACGCTAATGGAGAAGATCGGTCCTTGAATCCTTAGTTTTTAACAAACTTTTGTATCATATCAAAATAATGATATTTTGATGAATATCTCTCATTTAAGTGATTAAGTAAAATACTTATTTAGTCAGTTACCCAAAACACATGCTTCCAAAATATGGAGTATAGATCCGAGATTTACGAATATCACTTCGCGAATGCACAGTAAAACTTAATGTTAGAATGTCTTAATCGAGAATAAAAGTAAAAGAATTAATCGTGATCAGAGGATCGTAAATACTTACACAATATCTAAAGTAATGAGCCTCAATTATTCCTACGATGATTCGTTTAGAGAAGAGGATCCTCTACTAACAAATAAAATTAAGATGAAGAATTAGAAAGGTTACCAATAAATCATTTCAAAAAAAATTAAAATATAATATTTGTACATATGGAAAAAAATTACGAGATAGAGGAGGAGAAGAGGATGAAAAACGGAGAAGAAAAGTGAAGGATGACGACGAACGGCGCGGTGATGACTATGGTGGTGTGGTGGTGAAATGGTGGTTCAGTTGGCTAAAAATGGTGAATGGGTGGAAGAAATATGAAGAAAATGGGTGATTTATGTGGTAAAATGTAAGAAAAATGAGAGAAAGGGGAGGAGCAAGGAGGAAGGGCAAAAAAAGAAAGGATAAGAGTAAAATGAACAAAAAAGAAATAAAAGTGTTTCACGTGTCTAGGTGCATTGGATGGTTAAGGTATGGTAAGGGAGGTAAAATGGCATGTTGAGGGGACAATGGCATGGAAAATGGATCATGGAAGTGAAAAGGGGGCTATTGAGGGAAAGTTGACCATGTAAATAAGGGAAGAATCTTCCCAAGCATGGCAACAATGGGTGGGACCGTAAGGGGGTTGACCAACCCCTTTTTAAATGCCAAAAATTCTATAAAATTAATGTGAGTAAGGGGAATTGAATCTAAGATCTCTAGGGATTTAATTAGGCACTTAACCACTTGACTACTCATTAGCTTATTTATGAATTGACAAATTAATAAATAAAATATAGGGTGTGACAATTCTAACCCCCTTAAAATAAATTTCATCCTCGAAATTTACCTGGTTTAGAAATATGGGGAAATTGACATCACATCGAATCTTCAAGTTCCCAAGTGGCTTCCTTAGCTGCATGGTCCAAAATTTGAACAGCCTCTTTCTCGTAAGATAAATAAGGCCTCACCTCGACCTTATCAATTGGAATCACGTAAGATAAATCAGAATGATATTTCCTCAACATAGAAACATGGAACACATCATGAATGTGGTCCAATTCTGGAAGTAACTCTAACTGGTAAGCCACTAGTCTAACCCTCTTAAGTATCCTGTAAGGTCCAATGAACCTCGGGCTTAGCTAGCCCTTGTGTCCAAACCTCAGTACCTTCTTCCATGGTGATACCATAAGGAAAACTCGATCCCCACACAGAACCCTATATCCCTCCGCCTCAAGTTGGGGTAAGATTTTTATCAATTAAATGATACTCCCAATCGATCCTGAATTAGTTTCACCACATTCTTAGTCTCTCGTACCAAATTCGGACCCAATACCATGTTTTCCCCCAACTCAGTCCAACAAAAAGGTGTACAACATTTCTGACCATATAGTGTTTCATAAGGAGCCATTTGTTGACTAAAAACTATTGTTATACGCAAACTTTGCTAATGGAAAATGCTCTTACCAACTGCCACTAAAGTCGATCACACAACCCTTCAACATGTCCTCAAGAATTTAAATGGCTCACTCAGACTACCCCTTAGACTGTGGGTGAAAAGATGTGCTAAAGTTCAATCGAGTCCCAAGAGACTAATGTAACTTCTTCCAGAATCGTGATACAAACTGATGATCCCAATCAAAAATGATGGACAACGGTACACTATGAAGTCTCACAATTTCTAAAATATACAACCTCGCCAACTTATGTAGTGAATAATCAGTACGGACAAGCAAAAAATGTGCTGACTTGGTCAATCTATCCATAATTACCCAGATGGAATCCTTTTTAATAAGCATCAAAGGCAACCCACTAACGAAGTCCATGGTCACACATTCCCACTTCTACTAAGAAATCTGAATAGGTTGCAATTAACCAGAGAGGAACTGATTTTCAACCTTAACTTGCTGGCACGTCAAACACTTACTTTCATACTCAGTTACATCACGCTTAAGCCTTGGCCACCAATATTGTTCCATCAAATATCGACACATATTATTCCCTCCAAGATGCATAGCGTATAGCTACCATGCATTTTCGAAGTATAGTCTATCTTAATCTCGATCATCGGGCACATAGTACCTCCCATGAAAACATAAAAACCCATCAGAACTAAGCCTAAAATTGGTAGTCTTACCTTCATCAATTTGTCTGAATCGAGGTGCAAGAGATGCATCAACAGACTACTTCAATAGAATCTCATCCACTAAGGTAGGTCTTACTTGCAACTCCACAAGCTCAACTTAGTGAACATCACTCTCAAATCATTCATCGGTTTCCTACTCAGTGCATCGGCCACAACATTCAATTTTCTCGAGTGGTACTTAATGGTACAATCGTAATCTTTGAGCAACTCAATCCATCTCATTTGCCTCAAGTTTAAATCACTTTGGGTGAGGAGGTACTTAAGGCTCTTGTGATCTGTGTAAATAATACACTTCTCACCATAAAAATAATGCTTTCAAATATTGAGGGCGACAACAACAGCAACAAGCTTAAGATCATAGGTTGGATAGTTATGCTCATAAGGCTTAAATTGTCTCGAGGCATAAGCTTTCCTTCTTGCATCAAAATGCAACCAAGACCGGTATGAGATGTATCACTGTATACCACATCATCCTTCCTAAACTCTGGTTGGATCAAAACGGGCACTTGAGTCAGCACATACTTAAGCTTTTCAAAACTATCCTACTGCTCCTTAGTCCACTTGAAAGTTGTACTCTTTCTTAACAACTTGGTCATAAGAGCTGCAATCAAGGAAAAACCTTCCTCATACCTCCTATAATAGCAAGCTAATCCAAGAAAATTCTGAATTTTACTAATGTTCCTAGGCTATTTCAAGTCCAAAATAGCCTCGGTGTTCTTTTTGGATCGACAATGATACCCTCACCTGATACCACGTACCCCAAAAAATCACTTTGTGGAGCCAGAATTCACATTTACTCAATTTAGCATAAAACTATTTCTCATGTAGAATCTGTAAGACAACTCTCAAGTGTTCTTCATGTTCTATTTCAGACTTGGAGTAGGTCAAGATGTTGTCAATGAAAACTTCAACATCTTGATCAAGACAGGGCTGAAAAACCCAATTCATTAGGTCCATAAAATTTGTTGAAGCATTAGTGAGACTAAATGGCATCACATGGAACTTGTAGTGACCATACCGAGTCCTAAATGTAATCTTAGAAACATCTCCCTCCTTAACTTTCAACTGATAGTATCCAGACCTTAGGTCAATCTTAGAGAACACTTTTGCACTCACAAACTGATCGAATAAGTCATATATCCTCGATAATTGATATCTGTTCTTTATGTTCAACTTGTTCAATTGCCAATAATTGCTACAAAGTCACATGATCCATCCTTCCTCTTTACAAATACAATAGGGGCTCCACATGGTGACACACTAGGTCTAATGAATCCATAATCTAGAAGTTCCTATAATTGTGCCTTAAGTTCCACCAACTCTTTAAATGCCATGCGATAAGGGGCAATGGACATTGGAGCTGTTCCAGGCAATAAATTAATGCCAAATTCAACCTCGCGCTACGGAGGTAATCCAGGTAACTCTTCTAGGAAGACGTCGGGAAAATCTCTCACTATAGGAATATTCTCTACTGTAATGCCCTGATTTATTAAATCATATTTTTACAAATTTTGTCATAAATAAGTATCTGCTTCATTGGTTAATTGGTTGGTGTGTGTGCCTTAAATCTTGAGTTCCAGTCCTGACGTGAGCAAAATGGCCTTATTTTTGCTCCTTTTACTATAAGCTACTTAATGGTAGAGTTTAGGGTAAATTTGAATTCTGATGAATGGGTTAGTTGTAGAATTTTGTTCAGTAGAATCTTTTATTTTTATTTGACTTTATATTTTTCTTTTTTCTCCAAAAATATCCCTATTTTACTTCACGTTTCTTTCCCCAAAAAAACCCACTATTCATGTTTTTTTTCCCATGTGCTAGTTTCTTTATTCTTTGATTTCTTAGTTTTTGTTCCTTATCTTTCTTCAATTTTTGTTTGTCTTTCTATTTTGAATCTTGATTTCGTTGCTTGGATTTTTCTATTACAATTGTTGGTGGTAGTTATTGCTATTGAATCGTCGGGTAAGTGGTGATGTTTTGGAAGTTTGGGTTCTTATTTTCATTTGGTTAGAATGTTGTGATCTTGTAGTGAAATTGAGGCATGAGTCATTTAACCTAATCATTTGCACGCTATTAGGTAGGGATCGAGAGTAGTTGGTTTGTTCTTCCAGCGCCTTAGGATTGGTGTGGTAGCGGTTTGTTCAACAGCAAGTGCAAGCATGTGTTTTTGTAGGGCTGTTCTAATTTGAATGTGGTTGATTATTTGTTAAATTTTGTGAATTACTACTAAAATTAATGGTGTTAATTGCTATTTTAGGTGTGGGATTGTTCGTTTTTGGGATCGTTTTCTAAAAATACAAGGTGTGTAACGAGAAACTCGAAAAATGACTATCAGTGAAAGCCAAAATTGGGGTCTATTGATGACGCGAGACCGTGTAGTAGGTCGTGTGGGCCACAAGGGTATGTGGGTCTAAATTTTAGAATTTTTCTCCAGGGCCATACATGTCGTGCCGATCGACAGTGAGCTTTCTGTGGGGTCGGTATGTGCTTGGTTAAGCCTTAAAGCATGAAATCTGATAATCTGGTTGTATGAATTTGATGTAGATAACGTCTAAATACATGTAATGTAATGCGAAATGTATGATCTACTATGTATATGCATGTTTATTATCTGTTATACGAGCATGCTTAATATAATAATTTCGATATCTGATAACTCTGTTATATCTGGTATTCTATTTGTATCTGACTATAGGCGGCATATGTAATATGTGGAGTAAGTGTTCTGTGTAAGGCAATATCTAGCCATTATAATGGCTGCATAGCTGCAATTATTCTGAAAAGTGACGTATAGACACTATGCAGTGTGTAGGGCTGGGTGGGTGCTTTATACCCAACGTGGTGTGTTGGATGGTCGGAGTTGGTGTGTAGAGGATGGGGGTAGGACTATGCATATCTGTATCTGTACGACTCTGTTATGAATTTGATTCTATAAAATACTAATGTTTGTATCTATTTTGCTATGTAATTAAATTTGAATTTATGCTTAAGTATGTGTTACACACTAAGTTATCAAAACTCACTCTCTGATTATCTGTTACTTTCAGGTAACCCTTAGGCTTAGGCGGGTCGATGTGACGAGGGCTCGATTGTGTCCACAACATCATAAAACTGTTTTTACTTTAATTTAGCTTACTTAAATTTTGATTTTTGAGAGTTTTGTATAATTTGGACTCTCAGGACTTTTGGGATTATTTTTGGTTTTGAATTTTTATTTTGGTTTACCAGCATAATGTTTGATAAAAATGTTTTTACGAAAATGACAATTTTTCTGATTCAAGGGAACAACTCGATTTACCAAAATATAACGTTTTAAGAAACTCCACTGCGAAATATTTGATTTAATTAAAGACGTAAACAAACAACTATTTTAAATTAAATAAGTATATCCACACGTTTTCCAAACAAATTGGGCTTATAGAGTAACAATGGTTTACAATCATTTCAAATAAAAAGAAAGTCGGATTTATAATGTTTCTTCATAACACTTTCAGATTTAGCCATAACATCTAGGCCGGGTTTGGGGTGTTACATTTAGTGGTATCAAATCCACATTGTAAAACTCAGGCTGTCAAATTTTGGGTTCAAATTTTTTTTTTAAATATAGTTTTTTGAAGTAAATTTATTTTGAAATCTGAAAAGTCAGTTTGTGTTATACCGAGTCTTTGACGTCGATCCTGTAAGTACTTCTAACTTAGATATACTTTATTTAGAAAACTCTGAAACGATTAAAACTGCACTGAGTTAGTTAGAGACTGAAAACTTCTGAAATTTTTGAAACTTCTGATAATTATTTGAAGCATAAAATACTTGCTAATAAACACTGAAACTGATACATAAAACTTTATATTGTAGATAAAACTGTGAATACGATGAGTGCTCATGGAACACATGGTTGTGGTACTTGTGGGCAAGGCGGGCGCCGTAAAAGGACTCGAGTTGAGTCATCCTCGATGGGCAGTACTCCTAATTTGGATATGAGTGAGACACCTACTACACCTACTGCTGAGACTTGGTCTCAAAGCCGCTCGACTGGGGATTACGCATTGTCCCAAGCCATGATTAGAGTATTGGAAAAGGTTACTGGGCCCCATTTTGGTTCTGAGAGCCGTGGGTCGATAATTGAATGACTCCGTTCTAATAATGTTATGCTATTTAGGGGCATCACTAGAGTCACCCCGATTGTGGTTGAATACTGGTTGGAGGCCATCGGGAGGATAATAAAGGATATGAGCAGAAATTGAAGGGTGAAGTATATCTATTTCACGATGAGGCGTATCAATGGTGGTTAACAGATGCGGGGGTACTCAGTTGGATCAGATTAATTGGGAATATTTTAAGACTACCTTCCAAAGTAAATATGTGGGGGTGAGTTATGTGGATGCTCGTAGACACGAGTTCATGAATCTCACTCAAGGAGATAGGACTGTGGCCGAATATGAGGCCAAATTTCTGAGATTGAGCCATTACACTCGTGGGATGGTGGTGTTTGAGTATGAGGAATGTGTTCATTTTGAGGATGTTCTAAGAGATAATCTGAGAGTCCTGATAGCTCCTCAGAGGGTGCGAGAGTATGCCATTTTGGTGGACAAGGCGAAGATTGCCGAAGAGGTTAAGCGCGCTGAGTGTCAAAACAGAGACCGAGAGAGAGGTAAGAATAAGAGGGATTTGGAACTTTCTAGTTCTATTCAGAGGCCTAAGAAATGGTCCAGATCTGATGGGCCTTCTAGAGTTGCAGTTCCAGTTTCTCCTAATGTGGCCCAATCGTGTAGTAATTGTGGTATACTCCACCGGGCGAGTGTTGGAGGAGGTTGGAAGCATGTCTACGATGTGGGTCGATGGAGCACCGTAATATAGATTTCCCACAGTATTCTGATCAGATGCAAGCTCCAGCTCAGTATATATTTCAACCTCAACGAGCATTTCAGCAGCCGCCTAGGGGTTGTGTTCTGGCCAAGGGTGGTAATGGTATAGGTAGGGCCAGAGGGCACCGGGCAGAGGTGCTAATCAAATTGAGGCAAGGTAGCCTATGTTGGTTTATGCTGCTCGACATTATCGGGACAGAGGCACCACTGATGTGATTATGTGTACGTTTCTTATTTATGGTGTCCCTTATTTTATACTGATAGACATAGGGTCAACACACTCATATGTAGCTAGCTCTATTTCTATAAACTTAGGGGTTTCTGTTTAGAGCACTTTTGGAGAAATTACTGTACTAAGTCCGTTGGGTCAATCTATTTTGCTGAATAGACTGTATAGGAATGTACCGTTGGAGGTACAAGGGGTTGTGTTTCCGGCTAATCTGATGAAGCTACTATTCGGAGAATTTGATTTTATTCTAGGAACGGACTAGCTCATGAATCATCGAATCAGTTTGGATTGTGCTACTAAGGTAGTTCTGAGATCTGAGAGTGATGTGAAGTTGATTATGTTCGGTGAGCTTTAGGATTACTTATCCAATGTGATCTCCACTCTTGTGGCCGAAAAATTGGTTCAGAAAGGATGTGAAGTGTATTTGGCTTTTGTAAGTGATTCAGTTTCTATGGACTCTTCTCTTGGGAACATCTGAACAGTTAAGGAATTTCGGGATGTTTTCCCCAAGGAATTACTGAGTTTTCCTCTAAATTAGAAAGTTGAGTTCGGTATTGAGCTTTTGCTGAGGGCAGCTCCGGTGTCCATCACTCCTTACCGTATGGCACCGAATGAGCTTATAGAGTTAAAGGCTCAGCTTCAGGAACTCTTTGATCATGGGTTCATTTGTCTTAGTGTGTCCTTGTGGGGGGCATCGGTTTTGTTTGTAAAGAAAAAGGATGGTACCGTGACAATGTGTATCAACTACCAACAGTTGAATAAGCTAACTGTGAAGTGCAAGTGCCCACTTCCTAGAATCGATGATCTATTCGACCAGTTTCGTGGGGCTTCTATATTTTCCAAGATAGATCTCCATTATGGGTACCATCAGCTTAAGGTTAAAGAGGTTGACATCCATAACACTGCTTTTAGGACTCGTTACGAGCACTACGAGTTCCTAGTCATACCTTTTAGTTTGACGAATGCTCTTGCTACATTCATGGATCTGATGAACTGGGTTTTCCAACCATATTTGGATCAGTTTGTTGTAGTCTTCATCAACGACATTCTGGTATACTCAAAGACTGAAGATGATCATGATAAGCATCTTAATGTAATTCTTCAGAAACTTCGAGAGAAATAGCTCTACACTAAGTTGAGCAAGGGTGAATTCTAGTTAAGGGAAGCAACATTTCTGGGGCATGTGGTTTCTGTAGAGGGGATCCGAGTTTATCCTAGAAAGATTGAGGCTGTACTTGATTGAAAATAGCCTAGGAATGTTTCTGAGATCTGCAGTTTTCTAGGTCTTGCAGGCTATTACTAAATATTTGTCGTGGGGTTCTCGTTATTGCGTAAGAATGCCCCTTTTGTTTGGACTAATGTGCAGTAATCAAGCTTTGAGAAGCTCAAATTTATTTTGACTTAGGCTCCTGTTCTGATACAACCTGAATCTGGTAAGGAGTTCGTGGTATATAGTGATGCGTCGTATCTCGGTTTGGGATATGTTCTGATGCAAGATGGTAAGGTTGTTGCTTATGCATCCCGACAGCTTCAGTCAAACAAGGGGAATTATTCGACACATGATCTCGAGTTAGTTGTTGTTGTCTTTACCTTAAAGATTTGGAGGCACTATCTGTATGGTGAGAGGTGTATCATCTACACCGACCACAAGAGCCTTAAGCATCTCATTACCCAAAAGGAGTTAAACCTTAGGCAGCGTAGATGGATTGAACTGCTCAAGGATTACGATTGCACTGTAGAGTATCATCTCAGTAAGGCCAAGTGCTCGTAGAGCAATGTCGAATTTGAGGGCGACATTTACTCACCTAAGTTTATTTGATGATGGGAGTCTGATAGCCGAGTTGGAAGTTGATACGACTTGGATTGATCAGATTCGAGATAAACAGTTAGGGGGTGGTTCTCTGGTTCTAGGTTTCAGTCAGGTAGAGGATGGTAGTACGTCTAATTTTGGGCTGAATAGTTATGGGGTTATGTGTTTCTAAGGACAAGTTTGTGTATCGAATGACTCTGATTTGGGACAGTCTATCCTGAGGGAAGTGCATAGTAGCCCATATGCTATACATCTTGGTGGAAATAAGATGTATCGGGATCTTCGTGAATTGTATTGGTGGTCGGGTTTGAAACGAGAGGTAACAGATCTTTCTCATTGTCTGACATGTCAAGAAGTTAAGGCTGAGCATCATTTGCCTTCGGGTTTGCTTCAACCCGTTAAGATTCCCATGTGGAAATGGGAACGTGTGACTAAAGACTTAGTTAGTAGGTTGCCCTTAACACCTACTAAGAAGGATTTTGTATGGATCATCGTGGATCGTTTAACCAAGTCGGCCCACTTCATACCTGTTCAGACAGATTATTCTCTTTAGATGTTGGCCAAGTTATGCATTTTTGAGATTGTGAGATTTCATGGGGTCCCAGTTTCAATTATTTCGAATAGAGATTCTCGCTTTACTTCTCGGTTTTTGAAAAAACTTCATGAGGCTCTGGGTTCGAGATTGGATTTTAGTATTGCGATCCATCCTCAGACAGATGCTCAATCTGAGAGGGTGATTCAGATACTGGAGGATATCCTTCAGAGTTCTATGATCAATTTTCGAGGTAGTTGGGAGGATTTTCTGCCATTAGACGAGTTCGCCTACAATTATAGTTTCCAGTCCAGTATTCAGATGGCACCTTACGAGGCTTTGTACGGTCGTAAGTGTCGTACTCCGTTATGTTGGACTGAGTTGGGTGAGCGATGGGTTTTAGGCCCATAGTTGGGTGAGCAAGGATGTGTTTCTGTAGGACTGCTCTAGTTCGAATGTGGTTGATTATTTGTTAAATTTCGTGAATTACTAATGAAATTAGTGGTGTTAATTGTTGTTTTAAGTGTGAGATTGTTCCTGTTCGGGATCATTTTCTAAAAATACAAGGTGTGTAATGAGAAACTCGAAAAACTACGACCGCGAAAGCCAAAATTGGGGCATGTCAACGCCACACGGTCGTGTGACAAGCCGTGTATCAGGCCAACCATTTAGGTCGTGTGGACCACACGGGCGTGGGTGGGCCGTGTGGGCCACACGGGCGTGGGTGGGCCGTGTGGGCCACACGGGCGTGGGTGGGCCATGTGGGCCACACGGGCTAGGCCATTTTGGGCGTGCGGACCCCAATTTTAGAATTTTTTCCTAGGGTCATACATGTCATCCTGATCGACGATGGGCCTTCTCTGGGGTTGGTATGTGTTTGGTTAAGCCTTAAAGCATGATATACGATAATCTGGTTGTATGAATTTGGCATAGATAACGTCTAAATGCATGTAATGTAATGCGAAATGTATGATCTACTATGTATATGCATGTTTATTATCTGTTATACGAGCATGCTTAATATAATAATTCTGGTATCTGATAACTCTGTTATATCTGGTATTCTATTTGTATCTGACTATAGGGCGGCATCTGTAATATGTGGAGTAAGTGTTATATGTAAGGCGATATCCCGCCATTATACTGGCAGCATAGCTACAATTATTCTGAAAAGAGTCTTACAGACACTATACAGTGTGTAGGGTTGGGTGGGTGTTTCATACCCCACGTGGTGTGTTGGGATGATCGGAGTTGGTGTGTGGAGGATGGGGTTATGACTATGCATATCTGTATCTAAACGACTCTGTTATGAATCTGATTCTGTAAAATACTTATGTTTGTATCTGCTTTGATATGTGATTAAATCTGAATTTATGCTTAAGTATGTGTTACACACTGAGTTATCAAAACTCGCTCTCTAATTGTCTGTTACTTTCAAGTAACCCTCAGGCTTAGATGGGTCGGTGTGACGGGAGCTCGGTTGTGTCCACGATGTCGTAAAACTATTTTTACTTTAATTTAGCTTACTTAAATTTAGGTTTTGAGAGTTTTGTATAATTTAGAATCTCTGGACTTTTGGGACTGTTTTTGGTTTCGGATTTTTATTTTGGTTTTCCAGCATAATGTTTGGTAAAATAGTTTTTACGAAAATGACAATTTTTCTGGAAATAACGATTTTTAAGGAAACAACTCAATTTACCAAAATATAACGTTTTAAGAAACTCCACTACAAAATATTTGATTTAATTAAAGACGTAAAAAATAACGATTTTAAATTAAAAAATTATATCCACACTTTTTCCAAGCAAATAGGGCTTACTAAGTAACAACGGATTACGATCATTTCAAATAAAAAGAAAGTCAAATCTATAATGCTTCTTCATAACACTTTCGGATTCGGCAGTAACGTCTAGGCCAGATTTGGGGTGTTACATTTAATGGTATTAGAGCCATGTAGCAAAACTCGAGCTGTCAAATTTTAGGTTTAAATTTTTTTTTGTAAAAAAAAGTTTCTCGAAGTAAAATTTATTATGAAATCTGAAAAGTAAGTTTGTGATTAAATCTGAATTTATGCTTAAGTATGCATTACACACAGAGTTATCAAAACTCACTCTCTGATTGTTTGTTACTTTCAGGTAACACTCAGGCTTAGGCGGGTCGGTGCAATGGGAGCTCGGTTGTGTCCACGACGCAGTAAAACTATTTTTACTTTAATTTAGCTTACTTAAATTTTGGTTTTGAGAGTTTTGTATAATTTGGACCTTCCGGACTTTTGGGATTCTTTTTGGTTTTGGATATTTATTTTGGTTTTCCAGTATAATGTTTGATAAAACAGTTTTTACGAAAACGATAATTTTTTTTGAAAATAACAGTTTTCAAGGAATCAACTCGATTTACCAAAATATAACATTTTATGAAACTTCGCTGCGAAATATTCGATTTAATTGAAAGACGTCAACAAACAACGATTTTAAATTAAATAAGTTTATCCACACATTTTCCTAACAAATCAGGCTTACTAAGTAACAACAGTTTACGATGATTTCAAATAAAAAGGAAGTCGGATTTATTGTAACACCCCTTACCCATGTTCAACGCCGGAACCGGATATGAGGCATTATCGAACTTAACTGACTCGAACATACAACATTAGGCTATAAAATTTCGTCCCCACTTAAAACTTTTTCGTTCATGAACATAACTTCCATATTACGGGTATACGAGGCCCTAAACATACAATTGGAATAGTTCAGAACCAAACTAGAAACTTTAAAGCACTTAGAAAATTCTTACTTAAAATAGGGCCACACGCCCGTGTGGAAGAAAGGACACGCCCGTGTGACATATCACACGCCCGTGTTCCTTACCCGTGGTTGACACTGACTTGCATCACACGGCCTATCACACGCCCGTGTGTCTGGCCCGTGGTCAACACTGACTTGCATCACACGGCTAGTCACACGCCTGTGTCCTCTGATCGTGTGGCAAATTAAATTCCAAATTTAGGTGCAGACTTGGCACGGCCTGGGCACACACCCATGTCCATGGTCGTGCCTCCCACACGGCTGAAAAACACGGCTGTGTCCCTGCCCGTGTGTTTACTACTAAGCAACTGACTTGTAAACCTAGCATGCATGGGGACTGATCGTTATGTCAGAGTCTTAAAAATTTATAAAAAGAAGGATCGAGCCTAAAAACTAACTATGACAGTGATTGAGGCAAGCGCACCTATCGAACAGTAGTATAGCTAGTGGCAAGACCGGATTGTCGAACCCAAAGGAACTAGAAGTACTAATACTAACTTTCTTTTTATTATTTAGCCTAAGAATAAAAGTGAATTATTAATTAACTAACAACTAAGCTAAAGATGCAAAGATAAAGATGATGAATTTGGGAAAATACTTGTGGGAAAAGCCAATTAATTAAGACAATACCCGAGGATGAATCCACCTAGACTTCACTTGTTATTTAACGCAGAACCAGATGATTTGTTCACTTGACTAGATCTGTAGGATTCCATATTAATACCTCTTTCGAGGCTACTAACGTCTAACCCTAGGTTGATTAATTGAAATCTTTTTCTAATTAAAACCCCTAGAATTGCATTAACTCGATCTATGGACTCCCATATTAGGTTTGACCCTAATCCGACAGATTTTCGTCATCCTATTTCCAGGGTTGCGTTCAACTCCGCTTAATTATGTTAGATATACTCTTAAACAGAGACTTTTGCTCCACTGCCTAAGCACATCAATACTTGAATCAATATCCTGAAATATCAAAACAAGAATTAAGAGCACATAATTAAGAACAAATCAAGTATTTATCATATAGTTCAGAAAACAATAACAAGATCCGTCTTAGCTTTCATCCCCCTCAGGTATTTAAGGGGTTTAGTTCATAATGATAAAAGAATACATCTCAAAAGAAAATATAAAACAAAACATAAGAAAAACCCTAAAACTCCCTGAAGGAATTTGAAGAGAAGATCCTCCGTCTTGAGTATAACTACGGCTTCTTGAGATGAATCAACTGGCTTTCTTCGAATAAAACCCACAATTCTGGCCCCTCTGGCTCGGCTCTTTGACCTAACTTGGACACTTAACTGGACTCTCCCTGAAGGTTGGCCCCTAGGGTGTTTATATAGGCTTTTGGAATGGCTTTCTCTGCCTCTAAGTACCCTAATCCGAATGAAACTCTTCTTTGTCACGACAGGGACACGCCCATGGCACACGCCCGTGTGAATCGTGGCCTGGCCGTGTTCGGGTCTGTTAATGAGGCACGGTCGTGTGGTCTTGGGCCCAGGCCGTGTCAATTTCGTGCTTTGGCCCATTTACTCCGTTTTAGGCCCGTTTTTTGTTCTTTTCATCCTTCGGTGCTTTCCTCAGTATGAAACATGAAATTAAAGGATTAGGAGCACCAAATTCCACAATTCAAGGCCTAAATCATCCAAAAGTATGCTAAATATGGGATTAAAATATGTATATATTACGGTTTATCAAATACCCCCACACTTAAGCATTTGCTTGTTCTCAAGCAAAATTCTCGACTCACAATTAAAATGAACTTCCTTGATTCATAATATTCATCAATAGTGTTCCATCATAATTCAAAGATAATTCATACATTGATAATTTTAGTAAAAGAGTCCTAAAGATTCAAACAATCAAAGTCATAGTTTTCGTAGCACGAAAAATATAGGCGTTTTCCCTTACCTAAATAATCACCTTTAATTCAAAATCGACAAGAGTTGACATCCTCACTAAAGATTCACTCAAATCACTCAAAGTGTTTAAGGTTCAAAATTAAGCACTCAAAAGTTGAACATGAAAAGTTAATCCCATAAGCTTGCCTGAAAATCAAATCTACACCATTGTAAAATGAGATGATACAAAAATCAAAAGGTCTTTAAAAAGGGTTGTAATGGGGCTCGGGTTAAAGGTGTGGATAAAGGCTAAATTAGAGGGTTAGAATCGAGATTGAATTGACAATTTACCTAACTAGAGAAATAAATTACTCCTGAATAATTATATCAATGAAAAACTTGTAATACTAATAATACGAGCTTTTTCTTCAAGATATGGAATTTAAACATGTAAGCTCACTCAATTATAGAACTAATAATGAATATACTTCGAATTTTTTTTAAGAACAAATCAAGTCAATAATGAGAAAGAACTTTAACAACTGAAATATAGATCATAGTAGGGAAACTGTTCAGAATCAAATCTCGATATAAGGGTGGTCAAGAGGAATGGTGATAACAAATACAGATCGAGTTTTGAGTTAATATTAGTAGGTGAGTCAAAAAAAAGGGTTGTTAGGATCAAAGGGGTTCACTAGAGGTTAATTGTGAGGGTAAGCTTTTTAGTGGAGTGAGTGAGTTAAATCCTAAGTGCCTTTATCATTTCTGTATATCAAATCAATAATGTGGTCTTGACATGTATAATCGCAGCAAGTTCTAGAATAACAGCTCAAAGTTGACACACTCATAATCACAAGGTAAGCACGAAAGAATGTATGCTCTAAAAGGCTCAAGATCTCACAAAAATTATGGGTTTTTGATATCAACTCTGTAAATTTCAAATTTCAAGGTAATAATTAGATTCAGGTAGACAACCTAACAAAATTTTATTTTTTTGAAAATGGACTTATCATGCTTGATTCTGAAGTCTCCTAAAGTTTAAATCATCACTGCACAATTACTAATAACTTAATCCAAAACATATCAAAGAAAATCATAAATCACAGGAAATTTCATTCTAATTAGTAATATGAGAAAATTACTTAAAGACAAGATATCATTCAGGGATTTGAGAATAATGCAGAAAGTTAGGCACTTTCTCGAAATAATTATTCACCCCTCCCCACACTTAAGATGTACATTGCCCTCAATGTACAAAGATATATATGAAATTTAAGAGAAAGGGAGAGGTGAAACTTCCTGAATTCGGATGGCTTCCTTGAGTTGGGAGTGCCGTGGTATGGTACCCGCCGACAATCTCTACGCTAGATGAAGAAATTGGGAAGCTCGTAGAGAATTAGCCAGGAAATGATGATAATATTTCAAAATATACTAAATATATATTTAAAGAAAATAAAGAGAAATAGAAAGAAAATAGAAAGTAAAATTAAATTAAAAGAAAAGATAAATGGACCGAAGAGTCCTTATTGTTAGATGGTTCGCGAGGTGGGTGAGATTTCTAAGGCTGTGGTGGGGTGGCTATGGTCGTGGTCGTGGTGATTCCCTAATAGCCTTTAGAACCTAAATCAAAGAAAACAAAATAGAATAGATTAAACTAAGTAAAATAAAAATAAAGAAAAGGAAAATAAATGAGAAGTGAAAATGAAAAGAGAAATGAAATGGACTCAGAGGTCCTTTTCCTGTCGAGTTAATGAAGCGGCTGGCATGAACTTATGTAGATCGGTCTCAAAAAGGGAGACTATGCTAGGATCCTTCCGTTTCTTCGACATGGATGATTGTTAGAACAAGAGTTAGGAGAGTGGAGGAAGCAATGAAAATAGAGAGGGGATGTAAAGGAGAAAGAAGGATGGAGAGTAGGTAAGAAGGGGAGAGGGGTGGTTTAAATAGAAATTTCAAGTCTGGTATGTTCCCATGCTCGTTACCGTGGGTGTGTCGAGTCACACGGTCGTGTCGCACGGCCGTGTTATGCTTCGTTCGTTTCTCCCACGCCCATGTGCAGGTCGCCATGCCCGTGTTGCTAAAACAGTGTCGGCCACAGCCGCATCGCACGGCCGTGGGGTTCAGTTGGGTCACGTGGCTTGATGATATTTTTTGTCCTGTGTCGTACTATCCTTACCATGTCAGTACGTACATCCGTAGCCTCCACACAACCACGGCCACGGTCCTGTGCAAGGCCGTGCGGTGCACTTAGTTAGTTTATAGTTAGGTGCTAAAAAGGAAAAGTAAAAGTAAAAATAAAAATGTGAAAATTAATGGGGTTAGTGCTCGGGTTGCCTCCTAAGAAGCGCTTGTTTATAGGCTTAAGCTAGACTTACCTCTCATTCGCACATTCATGGAAGTTTGAGCAGTTGAAATTCCTTCCTCATACTATCAATCCTATTATCAGTATATAGTTTAAGTCGAGTAGCGTTTACTTTAAAAGTGTCGAATATAGGGTTACTTACCTCGACTGTTCCGTATGGGAAAACATTGAGTACACTAAAAGTGATTTCTTTGTTTGTATTAGGGTCAAGAGGAGGTATTCGAAGGTTTGCTTTATCTAACAATACTTTATCTCTGATCTTAAATTTGTTTGTCCCAGAGAATGGTGCTGGTTCTACTTCGTGTATCCCTAATTTCTCTTTGAAGTGTGACTTCCACTCGTCTAGCTCATCGATCTAAAGCCTTCATTCCTCATGAGTTATTTCCTTGTTGGTATGAGGTCTAGGGTCTGGCTCTGTTGTGTTGTTCCGTGGTGCTTCCTAAAAAGAAGGTTTAACCGAATGGTCATTAATAAGATTAATTTTCTCACCTTGATTACTCAATGTCCTAGCTGAGTCAAGTGCCTGGAGACTGATTGATTCGTCACCTACACAAAGTATGAGTTCACCTGCACTGACATCAATTCTAGTCCTGGCAGTTGCTAAAAAGGGTCTTCCTAAAATTAAGGGGATACTATTGTCCTCATCCATGTCTAAAATGAAAAAGTCTACTGGGAATATGAATTTATCAATTTTCACAAGAACATCTTCAATTATACCCTAGGAATTCTAACAGTTTTATCAGCTAATTGAATGATCATCCTAGTTTGTTTGGGTTTCCCTAGACCTAGTTGTTTAAACAATTTATAAGGCATAACATTGATGCTAGCCCCTAAGTCAGCTAAATCATTATCAATAGATAAACTACCAATTAAGCATGGAATTGTAAAACTCCCTAGATCTTTTAATTTTCGTGGTAGTTTGTTTTGCAACATTGCTGACCACACTGCGTTTAGCTCCACATGTGATTCTTCATCTAACTTTCGTTTGTTTGTTAAAAGATCTTTTAAAAATTTCCTTGAATCTGGTATCTGCGAAAGAGCTTCAAAAAACAGTAAGTTAATATGTAAATTCTTTAAGAGTTTAAGGAATTTACCGAACTGTTCGTTTGTGTTGTCCTTCTTCATCGCATCGGGGTACGGTATACGTGGTTGGTACTCTTTAATTACCAGTTTTGGCTTATCATGGTTTACCTCATCTTTACCTTCCTTTACCACATTCTCTTGGCTTACCATAGGCTCATCTAACCCTACACTATCTTGAGCTGTTATTGCTTGAAGTTGCTCCTTTGGGTTAGTTTCAGTGTTGCTTGGCAAGCTGCCTTGTGGTCATTCAGAGATCAGCTTAGCGAGTTGCCCTAATTGGTTCTCAATCCCTTGAATCGATGCTTGTTTATTTTTTAGTGTTGTCTTGGTGTTTTGAAAACGTGTTTCTAACACCGCTATGAATTTTGTCAGCATCTTGATAAACCGTAATTGTAACATATTTTAATCCCACATTTAGCTTACTTTTGGATGATTTATCCTTCAACTTATGTAAAAAGGTGCTCTTAATCCTTTCTTTTCATGTCTTATACCCAAGAAAGCACCCGAGGATGAAAAAGACATAAAACGGGCCCAAAACGGAGTAAATGGGCCATATCACGAAATCGACACGGCCTGGCCCAAAGTCCACACGGCCGTGCCTTGTCAAGCCTCCAGAACACAGCCTCAACCCCGATTTACATAGCCATGCATCAACTTAGAAATCTGAACACGGCCTGAAGTCGAAGCCACACGGGCGTGTGACATGGCCGTGTCCCTGTCATGGCAATGAACAATTTTATTCGGATTTGGATACTTTAGGGTAAAGAAACACATTCCAAGAGCCAATAAATATCCCCTAAGTGCCACCTTTGAACGGACGTCAAAGCTAGGCCAAAGAGCCAAGTCGGAAAGGTCAGAGTTAAGGGAATCACTCGAAGATAGCCAGTTGACCCATCCCAAGAAGCCGGAGTTATACTCAAGACGGCGGATTTCTCCTTCAATTCCTTCATGGAGTTTTAGGGATTTCTTATGTTTTGTTTTATCTTTTCTCTTGAGATGTTTTCTTTATTTGTCATGAACTAAATCCCTCAGATACCTGAAGGGGATGAAACCTAGATGAATTTTGTTATTTGATTTCTGAATTATATGATAATTGCTTAGTTTATTCTTAATTATGTTGCTTAATCTAAATCTGATGTGCTTAGGTGGAGGAGGAATAGACCCTGTCTAATAGTAGATCTAACATAATTAAGCAGAGTTGACCGAACGCCTAGAGATAGGTTACGAGATTTTTCCGGATTAGGGTGAAACCTAATATGGGAGTCCATTGATCGATTTACTGCTGTTCTAGGGGGTTGTTATAAGCTAACGAGAGTTCCACTAATTAACCTAGGGTTAGACATTATTCGCCTCGAGAGAGGGTTTAATATACGTTAGGGAGTCTTACAGATCAAGCTAAGTAAAGAAATCATATGGTTCAGGGTTAGATAACAAGAGAAGTCTAGGTGGATTCTTCCTGAGGGTATCGTCGTAATCAACTAAGTTTTTTTCAAGTTATTTTCCAATTCGTTCTTTTTGTCTTGTGTCTTTAAGCTTAGTAGTCGTTAATTTAGATTAAAGCAACTTCACTTTGTTTTTAAGGCTAATTAATAAAAAGAAAGTTAGTATTAGTACTTTTAGTTCCTTTGGGTTCGACAATCCGGTCTTACCTAAGCTATACTATTGTTCGATAGGTACACTTGCCTTTAATCGTTGTCAGAGTTAGTTTCCAGGTTCGATCACATTCATTATAAATTTTAAAGCTCTGATTTCAGCGATCACATCTCTTCAAGGTTCAGCTTCTTTTCCTGTGGGTAGGGCTGTTGTTGGAAGTTTGGAGGGGGATGTTTTTTCTGATTTCCTTGACCACCCCATGAAAAATTGGGGTGGTTCCTCCAACCTGGATTATAAGTATTACTATAATGGTTATTTTGAGATTTAAAATTGTTACCCATATAGAGAACTTGCTCGTTCTCAGCGCTCGGGTTGTAAGGTGATATTATGTATTGCTCATCCCTCCTCTATTTGTATCGCACTGCATGACTGGATGTACCTGCAAAGAATCACATACGCCATCAATCTTTTTATTTAACAGTTCTACCTGGTTTGATAGCATGGTTACTGTGTCGAGGTTGAAAACACTAGCTGCTTTTGTTAGCTTGGTCCTTGTGACTTGCCACTGATAGTTATTCAGTGACATCTCTTCAATGAACTCGTAAGCAGCCTCAGGTGTTTTGTTATTTAAGGTTCCGCCGACGGCTGAATCAATTAATTGCTTGGTTGAAGGGTTTACACCATTATAAAAAGTTTGGACCTATAGCCACAAGGGTAATCCATGGTGTGGGCACCTTCTTAATAGATCTTTGTATCTCTCCCATGCATCGTAAAGTGTTTCTAAATCCATCTGCACAAAAGAAGAGATATCATTCCTCAACTTGGCCGTTTTAGCCGGCGGAAAATATTTTAATAAATTTTTTTCGGTCATTTGTTCCCATGTAGTAATTGACCCTCGTGGAAGAGAATGCAACCACTGTTTGGCTTTATTCCTCAAAGAAAAGGGAAATAACCGAAGATGAATGGCATCATCAGAAACGCCATTTATTTTGAAGGTATCACAAAATTCTAGGAAATTTGCCAAGTGATTGTTTAGATCTTCATCCTGCAAACCATCAAACTGAACAAATTGTTGTATCATCTAAATAGTGTTAGGTTTCAGTTCAAAATTATTTGCAGCAATAGCAGGCCTAACAATACTTGACTCAGTTCCTGTTAAATTAGGTTTAGCATAATCATACATAGTTCGAGGAGCATGATCTTCGGCCACCTCTAGAGGTAACGGATTATTCTCAACCATCTCTTCGGTGGTATTAATTTCGACTTCTTGCTCTTCTTCTATGTAATTTAAGCTTTGCCTTATTTCTCTACGATTTCTGCGAACAATACCTTCAATATCATTGTCGTAAATTAGGGGTCCCGTCGGGTTCCTTCTAGTCATAAACTAGAGGTATATCAAGAACAAATAAAAGAAGAAAAAAGAAATTAGTAAAGTTAAAAGCAAAATAAAAATAAAAGTACATTGCAAAAATAAAAATGGCTGAAGTAATAAAAATTGAGCGTTCTTAATATTTTAATTCCCCGGCAACGGTGCCAAAAACTTGATCATTATGTCAGAGTCTTAAAAATTTATAAAAAGAAGGATCGAGCCTAAAAACTAACTATGACAATGATTGAGGCAAGCGCACCTATCGAACAGTAGTATAGTTAGCGGCAAGACCAGATTGTCGAACCCAAAGGAACTAAAAGTACTAATACTAACTTTCTTTTTATTATTTAGCCTAAGAATAAAAGTGAATTATTAATTAACTAACAACTAAGCTAAAGATGCAAAGACAAAGAGGATGAATTTGGGAAAATACTTGCCGAAAAAACCAATTGATTAAGACAATACCCGAGGAAGAATCCACCTAGACTTCACTTGTTATTTAACGCTGCACCAGACGATTTATTCACTTGACTTGATCCGTAGGATTCCCTAATTTATATTAACACCTCTTTCGAGGCTACTAATGTCTAACCCTAGGTTGATTAATTGAAATCTCTTTCTAATTAAAACCCCTAGAATTGCATTAACTCGATATATGGACTCCCATATTAGGTTTAACCCTAATCTGGCAAATTTTCGTCATCCTATTTCTAGGGTTGCGATCAACTCCGCTTAATTATATTAGATCTACACTTAAATAAGGACTTTTTCTCCATTGCCTAAGCACATCAATACTTGAATCAATATCCTGAAATATCAAAACAAGAATTAAGAGCACATAATTAAGAACAAATCAAGTATTTATCATATAGTTCAGAAAACAATAACAAGATCCGTCTTAGGTTTCATCCCCCTCAAGTATTTAAGGGGTTTAGTTCATAATGATAAAAGAATACATCTCAAAAGAAAATATAAAACAAAATATAAGAAAAACCCTAAAACTCCCTGAAGAAATTTGAAGGGAAGATCCTCCGTCATGAGTATAACTCCGGCTTCTTGAGATGAATCAACTGGTTTTCTTCGAATAAATACCACAATTCTGGCCTATCTGGCTCAGCTCTTCGACCTAACTTGGACACCTAACTGGACTCTTCCTGAAGGTTGGCCTCTAGGGTGTTTATATAGGCTTTTGGAATGGCTTTCTTTGCCTCTAAGTACCCTAATCTGAATGAAACTCTTCTTTGTCACGACAGGGACACGCCCATGGCACACACCCATATGAATCGTGGCCTAGTCGTGTTTGGGCCTGTTAATGAGGCATGGCCGTGTGGTCTTGGGCCTAGGCCGTTTCGATTTCGTGCTTTGGCCCATTTACTTCGTTTTAGGCCCGTTTCTCGTTCTTTTCATCCTCCGGTGCTTTCCTAAGTATGAAACATGAAATTAAAGGATTAGGAGCACCAAATTCCATAATTCAAGGCTTAACTCATCCAAAGGAATGCTAATGTGGGATTAAATATGTATATATTACGGTTTACCAGGGACACATGACCAATCAACACACCCATGGGGTTGACCGTGTGTCACACACGGCCTAGACACACGCCCGTGTGTCTACCTATGTGGACATTTGAAAGGCTATCTACCAAGCCAATTGCCACCATATACAGCCACCATACTTACACCAATTCAATCCAACATATATCAGAACTAAAAAGCACTTCTAAAAACTCAAAATCAAGACATCCACACAAGCATACACTTAATGAATTCCATCATCAATGAAGATATATAAACTTGTCAAGTATAGGCCCAATTTCAATGACCACTTACAAAATAAATTTGATAACATAAATAGCCAACATTTTGGCTAATAAATATGACATATCAAAATGACCAAGTCCTATATATGGCATACTCAAAATGAATTTAACTTTGCTATACCACAGAATAGTCGATAGTGTGATTTTCGAATTATGACGTTCCATGAATTCTCAATCTCACTTGGTAATGCTATAAGGAAAAGGGAAATGAGAGGGGTAAGCATAAATCTTAGTAAGTTTGCATGAAAATAAATAGCAACATAAAGCTCATTTTCATCCATGGCATTAGATAAAAACACAAAGTCTTAAGCACTTTGCCATAACTTTCTTGTACTTGCTCTTATCAGATTCATACCATATCACATATCGTAAACATTTCTCGTGAATTACTCACGGGTACCTGTATTCACTCAATAGCATAGCTTTAGCACTAATCACATTTTTATTTCAAGCTTAACTATTTATCCCACTAAGTCACTTGGGATACTCAAAGGTACATGTTCATCATCATTCACATAAATATAAGCCAATGCCACATCCCAGATGTGGTCTTACATGGGGTCACCTCTACGTGCCGACGCCACATCCTAGATATGGTCTTATACTGGATCTCATATTGATTGTCGATGCCATATCCCAGATATGGTCTTATAGGGATCTCATATCGATTGTTGATGCCATATCTCAAATATGGTCTTTTGTGATTCTCATAATCAATGCCGGTGCCATATCCCAGATATGGTCTTATACGTGATTTCAATTTGGTGCCGAGGCCATGTCCCGGACATGGTCTTATACGGGACCTTACACATCTCAAGTCTCAATGATATTGTTCTCTCATTTATTTAAGTCCAACCGAGACTTCAACATCACAATTATCATCGTTTTCTAATACAACACCATTATTCAAATTCATAGTCATATCTTATATCTTCACAAACATCAAACATTTAAAATCATACTAACATGGCGTTGAACTTATTACACTCAAACTTACCTCGATTTCAAAATAGGCTAGATTGTCCTTCTAGTCTGATACTTTCCCCTTTCCTCGGTCGAGGTTAATCCTTAGCTCTTCTTGATCTATAATAACAATTTAACTAATTTAGTTGCTACATTATTAAACACATTTCAATAATCACATTTTGGAAAAATTACCATTTTGACCTTAAGCTTTCTCAAAATGACCATTTTACCCTTAGGCTCAGAAATCAATTCTAATCAAATTTCTTTCTTTAACGAGCCTAGGTGAACATTTATTACTCTTATGGCAGCCCTCAATACTCATTATTTCACACATTTACCATACATTTTACAACCTTTACAAAAAGGTCCCTTTTAGGTGTTTTCGTGATAACACATTTCACAAAAGTTGTTTATCTAACAACTAAGACCCATTTTCTTCCATAAAAATGCAGCAAACAACTTAAAATCTCACATGGAAAAACTCTAAACTTTCAACCATTTTGCAAGATAGTCCCCTCTTTAGCTAGCTTAAGCTTTAGGGGTTTCAAAAGTACAATTATTATCAAGAAATGATCACTAAAACACTTGCTTGCAAGGAGAAGAGTTTGCTAAAATTTTTGAGCTTTACAAGCCCTATTTTTCTTTTATTTTTTGGTCAAGAAGATGGAGTGAAAAGATGATATCTTTTCTTTCTTTATTTTATTATATTTCATCAATTTAATCCACCTACTACACCAACTTTGACTAATTTTGACTTCTTTGTCCTCCTATTGCCGGCCATGACCTTTAGAAAGGTCTAATTACACATTAAAGGCCTCTAATTAAAATTCTATGGCTATTAGGCACCTTTAGCTCATAAAATAGAACTTTCGCACTTTATGCGATTTAGTCCTTTTTCGCAATTAAGCATGCAATCGCTAAAATTAAAGCACTAAAATTTTCTTACACGTATATAATCATGCTATAGCTCATAAAATAACATCAAAATAATTTTCTCCAACCTCAGATTAGTGGTCCCGAGACCACTATTCTGGCTAGCCCCTAAATCAGGCTATTACATTTATAATGTTTCTTCATAAGTCTTCCAAATTCGATCGTAACGTCTAGGCCGAATTTGAGGTGTTACATCTACAGTTGAACCACTAACATTCGTATCCAAAATATAAGCCAAATAGGCTTCACATCCTTTACGCACCAACCTTTCGACCATTAGAGCAGAAATCACATTAGATAAGTAATCTCCACGCTCTCCAACCATCACTATCTCCTTCCCAACGAGAGTTACGTTCTTTAAAAAGCAATCCAAACTGACTTGGTGTTCCACCAACCAAACCATTCCCAAAATAAGAACAAATTAAATGAAAGGTAATTCCACCAAATTTGCTGAAAAATACCTCTCCTTAAATTTCTAACATGCACCTCTTATAGATCTTGTTCACAGAAATAGACTGTCCTAGGGGACTAAGTGTAGTTACATTGCTAACAGTTTCCTCTACTTTAATTCCCAAATTATCAACCATCAAACAAGAAACATACGAATTGGTCGAACCAATATCAATCAAAGCGAAGTACGATACAAAATTAATGGTAAAAGTATCTGTTATGACATCAGGTACGTCATGGTCTTCTCTGCGAATAGCTATATAGACCAGTGCAGGTTACCTTTCATTGATTCTATTAGCACCCTAACCCTGTGTTCTCTATCTCTGACCAGTATTACCACCCCCATTTAGACCTTGACCTTTCTGAAGCTGTTGTCCAACTCTCTGGTTCTGATCTTCATTCTGTTCTGGAGCTTGCATCTACTCATTACGAAGTGGACAATCATTGATCTTATGGTCCAAGGATCCACGTCTAATACATGCACTTAAGCTCCTCCAGCATTCACCGGGATGCCTCTTACCACAAGTAGCACAATTTTGGGCTCTCCCAACATCAACAATCGTGGCAACATTCTATCGCGGTCTGTCATATCAGGCCCGCTTATTAGGTCGTAGGGCCTGGATAGTAGGACCAACATCTCTCTTAGATGAGACTCTAGGTTTTTCACTACTTTCGCATTCTAAACGCTTCACTTCCTCAACAATTTTGGTTTTCTCCACTAAAGTTTCACAAACTCTTTCCTGCTGAGGGGCTACCAATACAATCAGCTCATATCTTAGTCCGTTATTTTTGCAATCATTCCCTGAGCGTAACGACTCATCCTTAAAAGTTCATCCTCATATTCACCCACAAAAATATGTCCCTCTGTTTAAGCTCAATGAACCCCAGTCTACGAGCCTCGACATACCGGGTACCCATATATTTATTTTGGAAAGCATTCAGAAAATATTCCCATGTCAGTGTCTTAGCCTGAGTACCTCTTTTAATGACCTGCTACCAGTGGTAAACCTCATCCCTCAATAGTGATATTGTACCCTTTAATTTCTGCTCGGAGGTCTATTCCATATGATCCAAAATTCTCTCAGTAGCCTCTAACCAATATTATGCTACGGTGGGGGTCATTCTAGCAATGCCCCTAAACAACTCAGCTTCACTTGATCGAAGCCTCTCAGCGATAGCCTTTCGACTTCCAAATCTATTTTAGGTTTTCACTACACGCTGTAGCACCCCTAAACATGACCTGTGACACAGCATCGTCAGTAGGCTCCTAATGCTCCTCCTCAACAGTGTGTGTGTGCTCGACCTGATCAGTTACTAACTCAAGTTCAACCATAGGTTTGGGACTGCGCACCTGTGACGTAGAAGAATCAATTTGGTTTCCCTAACCTCGCTATCCATGAGCTCTTACACCCCAAGTTTGAACACCTTGAGTATTCATCTTCTTATTGGATTTCTTAAGTTTTATGAAGTTTATATGATAATTTAGAAATGAGTTTTCGTAATTATTTCTGAATATTTTCAGTTTAAAAGTTTCATCACAGTTTCACTATAGTTTCAAAATCTATAGTTTTTAGAATCTTAAAGTTTTCACAGTCTATAGTTTCAAAATCTAAAGTTTCAGTACATAAGGAATACTTATCTTAGGCCAGCTTCAAGATCTCAATTTTTTAATAGAATCACATTTTTATATCAAAATAAGTATTTAGTTGTGGCATAGACTTTTACAAAAATACCCCCATTATCAGATATGCATGAAAATTTCAAAAACAAACCACAACCCAAGTTTTGAATCTGACTATGATACCACTAAGGGTGCGTTTGTTTACAGGAAAACATTTTTCGAAAAATATTTTCCCAGTTTTCTAGTGTTTGTTTGGCTGAAAACATTTTCCATTTGGAAATTGTTTTCCATTACACGGGTAAAATGGCTTACATTTTAGGGAAAATGTCTTACGGATTTAATTTCTGAAAGATATTTTTCGGTTCCTCCTTCATCCATGTAGGTCTTTCTCTGTAATGCCCCAAAATTTTGGTTTTTATTATTATGAATGTGTGACACACAAATATCTATCAGCTTCAGTGGTTATGTGTTCTGGGAGTGTTTGGACTGCACTGCTAAGCGTATGGTGTTGAAGTCTTCTGAGGATGAGGAGGTGGTTGTGTTAGGGGAGCGAAAAGATTATCTGTCTAATGTAATCTCAGCATTAAAGGCTGAGAAACTAATTCACAAGGGTTGCGAGACGTTTTTAGCTTATGTCAGTAGTTCTGATTCTAAGGGTCCTTCTGTTGGAGATGTCAAAACTGTTCAAGAGTTTCCGAATGTATTTCCTGAAGAGCTTCCTGGGTTGCCCCCAGACCGTGAGGTCTAATTCGGTATCGAGCTCCTACCGGGAATAGCTCCGGTGTCCATCGCCCCTTATAGAATGGCACCGAAAGAGCTGGTGGAGTTAAAGGCTCAAATTCAAGAGCTACTGGACCAAAGGTTCATTTGGCCGAGTTTGTCTCTATGGGGAGCACCAGTGTTATTCGTGAAGAAGAAAGATGGATACATGCGCATGTGCATCGATTACCATCAACTGAACAAACTGACTATTAAGAACAAGTACCTTTTACAGAGGATAGATGATATGTTTGACTAGCTGCGAGGAGCTTCAGTTTTCTCCAAGATAGATCTCCGATCTGGGTACCATCAGCTAAAGGTTAAGGAGGCAGATGTGTATAAGACTGCGTTTAGCACTCGTTATAGTCATTACGAGTTTCTAGTAATACCGTTTGGGTTGACGGATGCACCAGCTGCTTTCATGGATATGATGAACCGAGTATTCCAGCCTTATTTGGATCGATTCATAATGGTGTTTATAGACAACATCCTGATGTATTCCAGAACCGAGGAGGATCATGACGCACATCTTAGAATTGTTTTGCAAATTTTGAGGGAAAAGCACCTATACGCAAAGTTCAGCAAATGTGAGTTCTGGTTGCGAGAAGTGACATTTCTAGGTCACGTGGTGTCTGCCGAAGGGATTAGGGTTGATCCTCGAAAAATTGAAGCTGTATTAGATTGGAAACCACTAAAGACTGTATCTGAGATTCGAAGCTTTTTAGGTCTGGCTGGATATTACAGACATTTTGTTGAGGGGTTTTCACTGATTGCTGCACCTCTGACTAAGTTACTGCATAAAGGGGTACCGTTTAATTAGACCGATAAGCAGTAAGGGAGTTTTGAGAAACTAAAGAAAGTTCTGAATGAAGCCCCTGTGTTAATACAGCCAGAGTCTGGGAAGGAATTCATTGTCTATAGTGATGCGTCGCACACTAGATTAGGTTGTGTGTTGATGCAAGAGGGTAAGGTGGTTGCATACGCTTCTCGTCAGCTTAAGCTTCATGAGGTGAACTACCCCACTCACGACTTGGAGTTAGCTGTGGTGGTATTCGCACTGAAGATTTGGAGGATTACTTATACGATGAGAGGTCTATTATTTACACAGACCATAAAAGCCTCAAGTACCTCCTTACTCAGAAGAAGTTAAATCTTAGGCAACGAAGATGGATAGAGTTTTTTAAGGATTATGATTGCTCGATTGAGTACCATCCTGGTAAAGCTAACGTAGTAGCCGATGCACTGAGCCATAGGGTTGTATCTGATTTGAGAGCAATGTTTACTCATC
The DNA here is from genome assembly GCA_005393395.2 of Gossypium australe. Taxonomy (NCBI): domain Eukaryota; kingdom Viridiplantae; phylum Streptophyta; class Magnoliopsida; order Malvales; family Malvaceae; genus Gossypium; species Gossypium australe. The sequence continues at coordinate 33,035,622 of CM016615.1, read as the reverse complement.
TCAGCCTGTTTGAAGATGGTAGTTTGTTGGCTGAACTCCAAGTGAGACCGACCTGGATTGATCAAATTAAGGAGAAACAATTGATGGATGAATCGTTGGTTCCTCGTTTTCGATTGGTCAAGAATGGGGAGACTACAGATTTTGGTCTGAATAGTGACGGAGTACTATGTTTCCGTAGGAGAGTTTGTATACCGAAAGATTCTGAGCTGAGGTAGTCTATCCTACAGGAGGCACATAGTAGTCCTTATGCTATGCATCTTGGTGGAAACAAGTTGTATCAAGTCTACGTGAACTGTACTGGTGGTAAGGGCTTAAGCGCGAGGTTACTGATTTCGTAGACAAGTGTCTGACATGCCAGCAAATTAAAGCTGAGCACCAGCTACCTTCTGGGTTACTGCAGCCAATAAAGATTCCACTCTCGAAGTGGGAGAGGGTAACCATGGACTTTGTAAGTGGGCTACCCTTAACGCCAACTAAGAAGGACTTGGTATGGGTTATTGTTGATCGACTGACTAAATCTGCCCACTTCATACCGGTCTGTACTGATTATTCACTGCAGAAGTTGGCTAAGTTATGCGTGGCTAAGATTGTGAGACTGCATGGGGTACCAGTGTCTATCATTTTGGACAGAGACCCTAGATTCACATCTCGATTCTAGAAAAAGTTACACGAGGCTTTGGGTACAAGGTTGGATTTCAGTACAGCATTTCATCCTCAGACTGACGGTCAGTAGGAAAGGGTGATCCAGATATTGGAGGACATGTTAAGAAGCTGTGTAATTGATTTCAAAGGTAGTTGGGAAGACTACTTGCCATTAGCAGAGTTCGCATATAACAACAACTACCAAGCCAGTATTCAGATGGCACCGTACAAGGCGTTATATGGTCGTAGGTGTCGCACCCTTACCTGTTGGACAGTACTTAACTTGGTGAGCAGTGAGTTTTGGGGCTAGAGTTAGTTTCGAAAACCGAAGAAAAAAGTAAAGTTGATCTGAGATCGGTTAAAGGAAGTATCTGATAGGCAGAAATCGTATGCAGATTTAAAGCGTAAAGAGATAGAGTACTCTGTGAGGGATCATGTCTTTTTGAAGGTCTCACCATGGAAAGGCAAACTGAGCCCTAGATTCATCGGACCTTACCAAATATTAAAGCGAGTGGGTCCGTCGCCTATCAGCTTGAGCTACCTCCTGAGTTAAATCGAATACATGATGTGTTCCACGTCTCTATGTTGAGGCGATACCGCTCTAACTTTTGAGGAAGAACCGATGCAAATACTGGATCGTGATGTTAAGGTATTACGGAGGAAATCTTTTCATTTGGTCAAGGTGCTTTGGCGTAATCACGGTACTGAGGAAGCCACATGGGAGCCTAAGGAAGCAATGCAACAACAATATCCTCACCTTTTCTGACCAGGTAAATTTTGAGGCCGAAATTTCTTTTTAGGGGGTAGAATTGTAACGCCCTAAAATATAGGGTCTTTAATTTTTCATGTTCTAACCAAATTGCTTGTTTGCTTCAATTGCTAAGTGTTTTGGGTATGTTTTGGGGATTTTAGGAAGCCTGGGTTCAAGTATGGCCTTTGGCAAAATTTTGATTTTTGCTCCTTTGGAACCTGGATGTTAGCTTAAAGGACATATATATTAAGTGTGCTTGACATGTGACACAAAGAGTCTACTGGTGGAGGTGGCAAGTGGCAAGTGGCATGTGGAGTGTTCTAGTGGTCTGAGGTTCAAATCCTATGGCATGTAATAAGGAGGTTTTATTTTATGTCTCTGTGGTGTGAGAGGTAGAGTTTGATTCAAACTCCGCAAAGGTGGTCGGAGACTTGGTCATCAAGTTTGAATAAGTTTGAATGGGGGGTGTGGAGTGAATCAAGGAGCAATCAGTGGAGATTTTTAAGGAATTTGAATGAGAAGGGAGTCATGGTCAAATGGGGGAGCTTGAGTAGGGGATTTTAGCTAAGGGGAATCTCATTTGTGCATTTTCGGCAACTTTGTGAGAGGGTAGAAACTGAAAATCCTCTTTGCCATTTCGGGATTTCTTTTTGTGCATTTCGGGATTTACTTCTTTTGTGGCATCTCGTGCAACATTTTTTACCATTCGGGTCTTTTCCCTTTCATTGTTATTTCTCAATTGTTGCCCACTCTTTGTCGAATCATCTTTTTCTCCTCTTGGTTTTCTCCTTTGGCCGAACTCAACTTCTTCTTTTCCCTCTCATTGTTTCTTTTCTTTTCAAGATAGCCGAATATTTCTCTCTCAAAACCTATGTTCTTCTTGTGTTGACCGAATCTGTTAAGGCCTAAACACCTTCTTGTCTTCGTTCCTAATCGTTTCTTAATCTCTTCGAGTTATTGGTAAGTGGTGACTCTAGCCGAATCTTGGTTGGCTTCTTTCTCCATGCTCGGTTTTGTATCTCTTGGGCCGAAAGGCTATTTCCCCCTTGTTTGCCGTGGAGATAAGTTTATCTAACACCTTCTTTTTCGTTCGAATGTTGCTAGGGACTCGTTTTCCTTAACCAAGGGGTAGGCCGATTACTTTCCCCTACAAGAGATCTTTTGATTCGTGGTAAGTGCTTTAAGCATAGTATAAATATATTCCTATGGGATTGTAGATTTTTATGAATCAGTTAACGGTTCTTGTGAAGGTGATAGCATTGAAAATAATACGTGGTTTAGAACTAGAGGAGATTGCGGTTGTTGATTGGTAAGTAGCGTTAGTTTGATTAAAGCGTTTTCAATATTATGGTGATGGATTAACAAGGGTTTGAGACTAATTGATGGGGTTGTTGTTATCATAGGTGTTTAATCTTGGAAGCGCTTCAACTACAACCCATAACAGGTATGCAATCGTACACCCAATGTTGTTTCTGTGAAAACGACAGATGAAGGTGTGTATTCACACCCATGTTTAATTGTGAATCGGCAAAAGTCGAAAAGCCAAAACTTCGGCATCTGAGGGCTCACAAGCGTGCGAACGCTCATAGGGATAAATCGAGCCACAATCATTGGCGATAAACCGTAGAGGCCGCCACGAATGTTCTCATGGGCTTAGGTCGTAATGGGCCTCGTAGGGGGGCCCCATAGAGACGAAACCTACGGTAAGTGACTAATAAGGGATTGGGCTACGAGGTTTGCGTAGCCGTGACGGAATATAGGCTGAACGGGCCACACGAGCGTAAGTCATAAGTCACAATACATGAGTATCAAGAAACCATATAACATCACATTTAACAGAAAATTGCACAAACACATACTTATTATCACATATCCGAAAGCTCAGAATCACTTACTTTGGATCCTCCTTTTTAATGGATTTTTAATCCATTTGAATACATCATGTATTCCTCATTTTCGCCTTACATAATATCTTAAGAAAATATTTAATATTATCTCATTTATTTAATTAACAACAATTTCAGACATTTTATGATAAATAAATCTCCACACCTAATTTTGCGAATTCCAATGGTATCAACCTCCTTATCCCACTCTAAGGGAGGAGATCGATCCTTGAATCCTTAGTTTTTGACAAAATTTCATATCATATCAGAATAATGATATTTTGATGAATATCTCTCATTTAAGTGATTAAGTACAATACCTACTTAATCGGCTGCCTAAAACGCACTCTTCCAAAATATGGAGTATAGATTCGAGATTTACGAATATCACTTCTCAAATGCACAATAAACTTAATGTTAGAATTGTCATAATCAAGAATAAAAGTAAAAGAATTAATCATGATCAGAGGATCTTCAATACTTGCACAATATCGAGGGTAAGGAGGCTCAGTGATTCCTACAACGATTCATTTAGAGAGCAGGGTCCTCTACATTAAAATAAAATAAAGATGAAGAATTATAAAGGTTACAGATAAATCCTTTCAAAAAAAATCAAAATATAATGTTTGTACATATGGAAAAATAATTACTAAATAGAGAAGGAGAAGATGATGAAAAATGAAGAAGAAAGGTGAAGGATGACGGTGGTGCGGTGGCGGCGGTTCGGCGGTGGTGGTGTGGTGGTGAGATGGTGGTTCAATTGGCTAAAAGTGGTGAATAAGTGGAAGAAATATGAAGAAAAGAGGTGATTTAAGTGGTGAAATGGGAGAAAATGAAAGAAAGGGGAGAAGCAAGGAGGAGGGGTGGAAAAAAGAGATGAGGAGAATAAAATAAACAAAAAAATAAGTGTTTTATGTGTCTAGGTGCATTGGACGGTTAATGTAACAGCCCGATTTTGGGGCTAGTCGGAACAATGGTTTCGAGACCGCTAATTCGAGATTGAGAAAAATTATTTTGATATTACTTTATATGTTATGACATTAATATATGGCTATATGAAAATTTTGGTGCTTTAACTTTAGCAATTGTATGTGAAATTGTGAAAAAGGACTAAATCGCAAAAGTGCAAAAGTTCCATTATAAGTGGGAGAGGTGTCTAATAGCCAAAGAATATCAAATTGGAGGTCCTTAAAGTGAAATTAGGCCAGTGGATATGTGATGGTCGGCCATATAGAGGCTAGGGAGACAAGACATTAAATTTTGGTCAAATTTGGTGGAAATTAGGTGATAAAAATGAGTAAAATAAGATGAATAAAAGATGTTGTCATCTTTTACTATTCCTTCTTCTTCTACCACCGAAAATTTAGAGGAATAAGGGTTCTTGGAGTTCAAAATTTTCAGCAAAACAAATATCTTGCACGTAAGTGATTTTGGTGGTTTTATTTGACAATTTTTTGTACTTTTGGAGTCTCCAAAGCTTAAGCTAGCTAATGAGGGGACTAATTTGTGATACGGTTAAAAGTCTAGGGACTTTTCATGAGAGTGTTTATGTTGTTAGCTGAGTTTTTATGGAAGAAAATGAATGTTAGGGAGATGAGAAACAACTTTTGTGAAAGGTGTTAACATGAAAACACCTAAATAGGACTTGAATGCAAAGATTAAAAATGTGTAATAAATGCATGAAATAGTTAGATTTGTAAGTAGTTGTAAATGTTCAGCTAGGCTTGTTTGATGAGAAAATGTGTTGAAAAATGATTTACGAACCTAGGAGCAAAATCATAATTTTGCCAAAGTGTAAGGGCAAAATGGTCATTTTTGCCTAAGTATAGATTTTGATGCATTATGATCATAAAATATTTTAAATGAGTGAATTTTGTTGTTATAGACAAAGAAGAGCGTGGAATCAACCTTGACCGAGGTAAAGGTAAGGTTATGGAATAGACCGTTAATTAACGCATTTTGCACCAAAGTAAGTTTATGTGTAAACGATGCATCTTATATACACATGTTGTTACTTATTGGTGCGTTGTATGATTGGGAACATGTATGATTCAAGTGGATTGAATTTGGTAGATATTGAATAATTTTCGTCTGAATGACGAAATAGATATGTAAATGTGAAATAACATCCGTAGTAATAAATGGTGGGCTGTGTGCGATACCTCCTTAATAATTCTTGATGGTGGGCTAAGTGCTATACCCCCTTATTACTTATTCGCGATGGGCTATGTACGATACCATCGTTTATATTATTTGGTGGGCTAAGTGCGTTACCACCGTAAATATTCTTGTTGGTGGGCTACGTGCGATACCACCCTGTTAAAGATTGATGGTGGGCTAAGTGCGAAACCACCGAGTGATTGGTAGTATTATGAATGGTTTATTTGGAAAATTATGATGTGTTGTTTCATGTGATCATGTGGTGATAAGTGCAGGGATGTATGTTAAATAATGTGTGGCTTGTGATATGGTTGGAATGTAGTAAGAGATGAAATGAGTAAGCATGATCATGGAATGTGGATTGTTCTTGCTTAGTATGTAATGGTATTTATTGTTTAGCACATACTATGATGTTATTTATTTACATGTAAACTTACTAAGCTTAAAGCTTACTCCCCTTTTCTTTTTCCTTATTTTATAGAGTCAAAGAGTCGGGTCGGGATACGAAGATAATTGGAAGATCACCCACACTATCAACTCCTCTCGGTATATCTAGACTTAGTGTTTTGAGTATGGCATGTATAGGGGCTAGACTAGGTAAATGGTTTTGTTATTTTGGCCAAGAGTGTGTTGGCTCCTTTAGAGGTGAACTCTTTTGTATATAGCCATAGTTGATGGCATATAATTATATATGAAAAGATGAAGAAGTTATTCATGGAAGTGTATATTGCAAATCTGAGTTGTTTAGTGATTTGTTGAATGGATTTATGCTGTGTGATTTAGGGTGGTGAAAAGAGCTTAGCAAATAGCCTTGTTCTTATCCACACAGGTAGGCACACGGGCGTGTGTCTAGGCCGTGTGTGACACACGGTCAGTCCCATGGGTGTGTGACCAGGTCGTGTGTCCCCTGCGAGTTAGTTTTACAAGTCAGTAAGCTTTGTAGTAAGCACACGGGTAGAGACACGGCTATGTGTCTCAGCCGTGTGGTAGGCACGGCTACGAACATGGGTGTGTGCCCAGGCCGTGTGAAGTCTGCACCTTGAAATTGGAATTTAATTCGACACACGGTCTAAGGACACGGGCGTGTGCCTTGGCCGTGTGACCTTAGTGAGATGATGACGTCATAAAAAGAATGCCAAGGTTTTGGCACACGGGCTAAGACACGGGTGTGTCGATGTTGTGTGAGGGACACGGGCCAAGGACACGGGCGTGTGTCCAACCGTGTAAAAACCCCTGTAGGTTTGAAATGAAAATAAATCCCACCCGGGGTAGGGACATGAGCGTGTGTGACCACACGGCCTACCCACACGGGCGTGTCCCATTTCACACGGGCGTGTGGCCCCTGTTTAGGTGAAAATTTTTAAATGTACAAAAGTTTCCGGTTGGGTTCCAAAACCCTCTGTATGCATGTTTAAGGCCTCGTAGGTCCTTAATGAGAATGTTTTGATGGTGAAAGAGATATTTTAAGTTGTATGACCAAGTGAGTTAAGTCCGGTAATGCCTCGTGCCCGGTCCAGCGTAAGATACAGGTAAGGGGTGTTACAGTTAAGGTATGGTAAGGGAGGTAAAATAGCATAGAAAGGGGAGCATGGGAGTGAAAAGGAGGTTATTGAGGGAAAGTTCACCATGTAAACAAAGGAAGATTCTTCCCAGGCATGGCAACAATGGGTTGGAAGGCAAGGGGGTTGACCAACCCCTTTTTAAATGCCAAAAATTCTATAAAAAAAAGATATGAGTAAAAGGAATTGAACTTAAGATCTTTAGGAGTTAAATTAGGCACTTAACCACTAAACTACTCACTAGCTTATTTATGGATTGCCAAATTAATAAATAAAAATATAGGGTGTGACAATTTAGTTTGACCATAGAATTCATCGTATCTAATTGAGGAACCCGAGAATTGCCAGCAACTTTGAAATGACCACCACGACCCCTGATGATTCTGTTCTTCCACTCTGGACAAAAACCCCTTTGTATCCCGAACCTCGACCATTAAAGCTCAAATATCCTTCTCCCAATTCACCAAGACCACTACCCTCCAATCGATTTTTAATTTTCAAATCTGAATTTCTTTAAAAATGAAAGCAGAATGCTTAACGAGATCCTACATTCCGTCATTAATTGGCACTACAATTTCAACCAAACCCTTGTAAGAATGATTAATATGTGAAGTTGTGATTGAGCGCGAACTAAATGGGAGATTCAAAACCTTACCAATCTCCATCATGGAACCAATATTGGGAGAATTTAAAAAAATATTAACAACAATTTCGGCATCCAAATGAATTTTATTATTCTAACCTGAATTAGGGAAATTATTATACACCATCTTAGAGGTAGATTGGCCTTCCTGATGAAGCATAGAATCTCCCAAAACAAGCCCAAGCTCTACCCCAGCAGTAGAGCCACCCAAACTTGAAGTGGCAACAACACCCTCCAACCCCGGCCCATGCTTAACATATCAGTTTCTCTTATTCTTTTATTCTTCCCAGAAATGCTATCCTGCCTAACTAGCCCACTCTCCAAGCCTTTTTTTGTCATTAAAATCTGCCTTACACTTGTTTCTAATGAAACCCTCTTTTTGAAATTTGAAACCCTAAAAATCTATCAAAATATCAACATCCAACTCTCCTCTTTCTAGAATATTAAATCTAGATCCAAAAATATCTATTTCCTGATTTTTTTTCTTTTATATTTCATTTCTCGTTGGGAGCTCTCCATGATTTCTGATTCACCACCATCCATGGCCCAAACGCCTCCTCTTCTTTCCCCTCGATGTTACCATCCGACAATAAGTCTTTTTCCCTTAGGTGATCCAGATTATCAACAGAATGAGGACATAGAGCCTTCATATGGCCATACCTGCCACAACCAAAACAAATCAATGGTAAGGCCTCATATTGAACCTGTTGAACTGTTCCATTTACCAGAATCTAAGGGATCAGTGGTTTGTCAAGGTTAACATAAACAGCCATTTGAGCAAATCTAGCACTCGACCTACTATTTGTATTGTAGTCGAGTTTCACCAGTCTACCAATGAAATTGCCAATCTCTTCTAAAATCTTTCTATTATATAGAAACCCCAGCAAACCCGGCAATCTAATCCACGCCATAACAACATCTGGCATCCCTGGTTGAACAGTTAAATATTGTCTGAACACAACACATGGCTCTTATGTAAGCACTTATTCAGAATCATCGTTGCTTTGGAATTTCACCAAAAACGTTGGCTCAGGAGACATATCTATGATCATATCAACGCCTACCTCCCCATCTGTTCCCTTAAAGCACATTTTTTTGGTGGCCCGATCTTCCGACGAGCGAAACCCAACACTTTCTTCTATTGACATTCTCAAAAGTTAAATGTAAGTGTTTATTGAAACTTATCATATGTTTTTATTTCCAAAACCAATAAGTTTTCTCAATTGAACTTAATACAAAGCAAACATTTAAGTAGCATTTTAATGGAGGGCTGTTTTGTTCATATGTATTTAATTTACTTATTTTTCCAATAAAAAGATTAAAATGCAATCTAAAATATCTGTAAAGGTGCACATAAAACAAGTGTGCATGCAGACTTAACGTATTCCTGTACGCTTTGATATGGATATGAATGTAGAAATTTAATTCTTCAAAAGCTCTCAAATATTAAAAAGTGGTATGAAATGTCAGATATTGAGTAAAGTAACATAGTGCGAGTTCCCTTTTTTCTTTTGAAGGTTTCTTAGTTTTTTTTTTTTTTTTTTTTTTTTGGACAAAGATAAGGCCACACAGGCCACAAAATCAAATTAACTTGCATTAAGAATTACAAGGTTAAGGATTTCACCAAGATAATCTATATCAAAATCCAAGTTACAACAATTTTTAAGTGACGAATTCCAAAGAAAATCAGCCACTCTATTACAGCACCTACCCATCCATCTAATATCAACCTCACTAAAAGAATCAAGCATGCTATGAGCCTCCTTAATCCTGTGCCCAAAAATTATGATTTTAGCCCATTCCTTTCAAACCCTATTGACAATACTTATGCAATCCATCTCCAAATTAATCTTGTTGAGATTAAGGCATCGAGCAAGGCTAATACCTTCGAATAGTGCGTCCAACTCAGCCCATTCTGAGTTAACTACTCTTTCTTTAAAAATACTTCTACCCTTTAAGACAAAACCATCCTAGTCTCTAATAATAATGCCCAGCCCCGTCCCAAAATTATTCACAGCAGCATCGACATTGATTTTAAAGAAACCCTCCAGCGGTTTTTCCCACTTGCAAACACGAGGGATACGAGGGAGAAGATAAATTGTGGATACGAAAATCATTTCTTAGCTGACAAGCTCTATCCCAAAAAGTGCGAGCCTCCTCTTTTTTACCTCTAACATGTGAAGAGATCTTTAAGATCTTTTTTATCCAAGGTGCGCATGGAATCCTTAAGCCAATCAATGCAGGAATTAAACTGTTTCACCAAAAGCCTATTGTCAAAACCCCCAACAACAAGGACTTCCCGCGCTCTTGGGCAATCTCTCAAAGCATGGAGCACAGTTTCATTCTCAACCTTACAGCGGGGGCACCTGCAGCTAACATCTCTTTTAATGGATGATATTTTCACATTAGTGAGGATAAGCTCATGCCTAATTTTCCAGGCAAAGACGGATTTTTGGAAGAATTTTTAGTTTCCAATTTAATCTCCAGAAAGAGCGATGTGGCCCGAACCCAACATTCTTGAGCAGGAGTAAGCAGACTTTGTCGAATAAAGCCCATGAGTATTGTGGAACCAGACAAAATAGTCATCTGGGTCGTTTGGAAGAACTGGAATTTTACAAGTTAAATCACCCACGTAGTCTCCATACAACTCACGCACACAATCCCCATTCCAACCTTCTTGACTAGGAAGCCAAACATCACAAACCAAAATTTCCTGAATAGAAGCACCAGGAAAACGCAACGCCTCGCCATCCAGACCCTCGAAGCCCCACCTATCCGTGCCTATTCGAGCGCCACAACCATTACCAATTCGCATTCTGAAACCCTTATCCAGTGTTTTCATCACAGTCAGACTACTAGACCATGTAAAAGAAGACTTATCGCATTGCTTTGGGTGAAAAAGATCACCGTCCGGGAAATACTTCAAACAAAGGACCTGCAAACACAGGGTATTCTTATTTGTAAAGAGCCTCCAAACTTGTTGACCCAGCAGCGCCAAATTAAAAAGCCGCAAATCTCTAAAACCGATCCCTCCCATCCCTTTCAGAAAGCATAAATTTTCCCAAGCAATCATGGCCCAACCCCGGCCTTATTCCTTGCTTGCCCACCACCATCTGCGCGTTTTAGAAATTATTTCATCCAGCATCCCCCTGGGAGCAAGGAAAACAGAAAAGGCATAAGTAGGTAATGATTGTAAAATAGATTTGATAAAAATTCCTTTACCAACCAATGACAATAAACGCTTAGACCAACTATTGATCCTTTTGGAGAAATGATCCAGGATATGTTTACAGGCCTCCGTCTTCTGCTTTCCAACCAACAACGACAATCCAAGATAATGATCCAAAGAACCAACCACTCTCATCCCTAAACGGTCTCCAAAAAATTAATGTTGATTTCTCGGCGCCTTTGGGCTAAACCAAACCATGGACTTGAGATGATTAATTTTTGCCCCGAAGCACCTTCAAAAAGTCTAAGGATCTCCAGAATCGTATCAATCTCCTTCTCCTTATTTCTAACAAAAAGTAAGGCATCATCAGTGGAAACAGGTGGTTGACTCTAGGCCCATTCTGATTGGCTGTAATGCCACGAACACTACCATCAGCCTAAGCATCACAGAGTAACCGAGAAAAAGCCTCCAGAGAAACAGGTAAGTAGATAACGGGTCCCCCTAATGCAAACCACGTTCCAGCACGAATTCATCAGTGAGAGTCATATTATATTTAATGACATATTTAACGGATCGAATGCACTTCATAACCAATGTGAATCAATTATCCACGAAACCCATTTTACGCAGGACTGATTTGAGGAAATCCCACTCGACCCTGTCGAACGCGTTGCTCATATCAAGTTTAATAACCAAACCCTTATTCGGCCTTTCTTGAAACTTTTGAGATAGTGCATAAGTTCGTAAGCAATTATAACATTATCATGTATCATACGCCCTGGGACAAAAGCACTCTGATTCTGACTAATGCAGCAATGAAGCACCATTTTCAGTCTATTAGCCAAAACTTTGGATATGATATTAAAGAGAACCCAACATGAAATTCAGCTTTAATTAGATACATGGCCAAACCAAGTAAGTTACACTAGCATGCAGTTAAATGGATATTCATATATTTACGAGGTACTTCTAACATGTGCTTAAAATTCGATAGAAGCCAAAAAAGCTTAGTAAGATATGTTGATTCAGATTATGTAGGAGACTTCTTCTAACACCCATAGCTCGTCTCTGTCGTCGGATTAGGGTTACGGAGCATTATCATACAAATCAAAACAATTAACTTCAAAACATATCAATAATGTCATTTAATATTAATTAGATAAAATTCATTACAAACCTAGCAAACATGCACACTTAGGCCTTCAATCGAGCCTTCAAGGCCCTAAAAACAGTTCAGGATCAATCCTAGACTAATTTAAAACAATTTACAAAATTTGGAAAAAATAAAGTTGAAAATTTTGAAAATAGGGATCACATGGCCGTATGGCCAGGCCGTGTGATATAGCCCAAACCGTGTGAGTATTCAAACAATGGGATATGTAACCGTATCCCAGCCCGTGTCTCAAACCGTGTAACTCATTGACTTGGGTCACACGGCCATGTCGTAAGCCGTGTGCCAGACCGTGTATAGCCTGCACCTAAAATAAAAAAGTGACACAAGGCCATGTAGCCAAGCCGTGTGACAGCCTGTGTCCTAGGCCGGGTGCTCCATAATTTGTAACACCCCTTACCCGTGTTCAACGCCGGAACCAAACTCAAGGTGTCACCTTAATAAAGTCCTCATAATCACCACTTAGACCTATCATGACTACTTTCTCTAGTCGCCTTAACAACCTCATTCTCGACTTACGAGACCTCAATCATACACACGAAGACTCTTGGGACTATACTGGAACTTTTTCAACCTTTGCGAATTTTCTTCTTTTGTTTTTTACAGGGATCACACGCCCGTGTAAAAGAGACACACCCGTGTGTAGACACACACGCCCATACTCCACAACCGTGGTGAATACTGACTTCACACACACGGTCTCAAAGCCTAATCACACGCCCGTGTTCGAACCCCGTGGGCGACACTGACTTGGGTCACACAACCTGGACACACGCCCATATGGCTGGTTCGTGGTCGCCTCTGACTATTTCCCCACGGCCTAGGCACTCCCGTGTGATTCAACCGTGTGACGATTCAAATTCCAATTTTAAGATGCAGACTTCACAAGGTCTGGACACACGCCCATGGCTCGATCGTATGTCACACACGGCCTAGACACACGTCCGTGTGCCTACCCATGTGGACAAGAACAGGGTTGTTTGCCAAGCTCTTTGCACCCCTATAGCTTACACTACATGAACCCATTCAACATACTAATAAACATCTCATAACTTCAACATGAACTCCCATAGATACCTTTGTAATTTCATAAATGGTAAGGTGAGCCATCATTCATGGCAATTTACAAAATTAATGTCTTAACAAGAGCCAATACACCTTTGGCCAAAATAACAAAATATTCTAACTAGTCTAGCCCCTATACATGCCATTTACAAAATCATTAAGTCTAGGCATACCGAGAATAACTGATAGTGTGGGCGGTCTCCTGGATTATCGGCGCATTCCGGCTCGGCTCTTAAGCTCTATAAAACAAGGGAAAGAAAGGGGAGTAAGCTTTAAGCTTAGTAAGTTTACGTGTAAACAATATAAGCATTTTAACATGTATTAAACAATTTCATAACATAATATACTAAGCAAGAAACAATCTACATTCATGATCATGCTTACTCATTTTCTCCATTCACACATTCCAACCACATCATAAGCATAATGCATACATTCATTAACGGTTCCCCTGCACTTAGCATCACAAGGTCACATAATACAACACATCACTATATTTAAATCCAATACTCATAGTCAAATTACTCGGTGGTTTCGCACTTTGCCCACCATCAGTCTTTATTAGGGTGGTATCGCACATAGCCCACCAAAATATTAGTTACGGTGGTATCGCACACAGCCCACCAAAAGATTAGTTACGGTGGTATCGCACACAGCCCACCATTAAGTGTCGTCATTACACATTCACATGATTATTTCATCATCCATACGGTAATTATTCAATGCCTACAACATTCAATCTACTAGTACCATATATGTTCTCAATCATGCCATACTCTAATTAGCAACATAATGTTTACAAAAATATACATTGCTTACACATAAACTTACCTCGGTACAAAAAGTGTTAACCAACGACTTAATCTGTCGCATTGCCTTTTCCACGGCCAAGGTTGATTCCACGCTCTTCTTGGTCTATAACAAGGAAGTTCAACTCGTTTAGATCATTCTATGATCATAATGCATTAAAATCTACACTTGGGCAAAAATGATCATTTTGCCCTTGTATTTTGGCAAAATTATGATTTTGCCCCTAGGCTCGTAATTCATTTTTCATCACATTTTCTTAACAAACAAGCCTAGCTGAACATTTATTTCTCTTACAACTACTCACCATTCTCACCATTTCATGCATTTATGACACAAATTCTTTTTTTGCATTTAAGTCCTATTTAGGTGTTTTCATGATAACACCTTTCACAAAAGTTGTTTCTCATCTTCCTAGCATTCATTTTCTTCCATAAAAACTCAGCTATCAACATAATTTCTCTCATGGTAAGTCCCTAGACTTTCAACCATATCACAACTTAGTCCCCTCAATAGCTAGCTTAAGCTTTGGGGACTCCTAAAGTACAAAAATCATTAAAAAAAACCTCAAAAAGTACTTACTTGCAAGGATGAGATGTGGCTGAAATTTTCAAGCTTTCAAACCCTCAAACTTGCTAAAATTTTTGGTAGTAGAGGGGGAGATGAATAGTGAAAGATGATAGCTTCCTTTAGTCATCTTATTTTATTAATTCCTATCACCTAATTCCCACCAAATTTGACCAACATTAAAATTTTGTCTCCCTAGCTCCTATATGGCCGACCATCACTAGATAAATGGCCTATTTGCACTTTAAAATCCTCCAATTTACATTCTACAGCTATTAGGTACCTCTACCTTATAAAATAGAACTTTCGTACTTTATGCGATTTAGTCCTTTTTCGAAATTAAGCATGCTATCACTCAAATTAGAACACCAAAATTTTTATGCATCCATATAATTATGTTATAACACATAAAATAACATCAAAATAATTTTCCTTGACCTCGATTTAGTGGTCTCGTAACCACTATTCTGACTAGCCCCAAAACCGGACTGTTACAAAGAAACTCATAATGGCCATACCTCATCCGAAATGCAGTTTTCGGAACATCTTGCTCCTTAACCCTCAACTAGTAATAGCCAGACCATAGGTCTATCTTAGAGAACACCATAGCTCCCTTCAGTTGGTCAAATAAATCATCTATCCTTGGCAAAGGATACTTATTCATCACAATCACTTTGTTGAGCTATCTGTAGTCTATGCACAATCTCATCGATCCATCTTTCTTCTTCACAAAAAAATACTGGAGCACCCCACGGTGAATAACTCGGTTTTGCAAAACCCTTGTCCGTTAACTCTTGCAACTGAACTTTCAGTTCTTTCAGTTCCAATGGTGCCATCCTATATGGAGCAACCGAAATAGGTGCCGTTCTCGAAACTAACTCAATCGCAAACTCGACCTCTTTAACTGGAGGTAATCTAGGTAACTCTTCCAGGAACACATCTGGATATTTGTATACAATTGGCACTAATTCAATCTTTACCTCTAACTCTTGGGTATTCAGCACAAAGGCGAGATAGGACTCGTATCCTTTCCTCAAGTATTTCTCGGCTACCATAGTTGAAATTATCATAGGTAAATTATCCAATCTACTTGATTCAACCAGAATGACATCTCCATTTTCACATTTCAATTCAATAAACTTGCTACCACAGTTCATTAAAACATTATGAGCCGTCAATTGATCCATACCAAGAATCAAGTCATATTCATCAAACGGCAACAGCATAAGATTTGCCAGAAAACAATGACCTCTAATTATCAAAGGATAATTTCTACACACCTTGTCAACTAGCACATGTTTACCTAACAGGTTTGACACCTTTACTACAAATTCCATAGACTCAAGAATCATACTCATATTAGATGCCAATTTCATGCAAATATAAGAATGGGTAGACCCCAGATCAATCAAAGCAATAACAGAGGTTTCATGAAGAGAAAAAGTACCCATTATCACATCTGGAGATGATGCCTCTTCGCGAGCGCAAATGGCATAAGTCCTTGCAGGTGCCCGACCCTCCAGTCTCACAGTAGAGTCTCGAGGCGTACCTCTACTACTGGTCCCACCTTCCGAGTTCTTTTGTGATCTACCCCTCGAAGATACATTGCTTGATCTCACTTCTTGCTTTCTTTCTTTCTCCTCCCTCTTTGGACAATTCCGGATAAAATGGCCGGGTGAACCGCACTTGTAACAATTTCGATTGTTCCCCCAACACTCCCCAGTGTGTTGTCTACCAAAACTTGGACACTCTGGTTTGGACTTTGGATTGCCCACACTTACCATCGAGGTGGCTTGAACTCTTGAGTTCAAGTATGTGTTACATCGAACTCGATGTGAAACCCAACTGATGCAGTCGTCCGAGGGCTCAACTCCTTGGACCTCTTCGATTGAGCTTGGTATGATTTACTCATTGGCATTTTTCTTGTATCTCGAGCCTCATTCACGGCTTTTCTCTTTTCCTTATTCAGTTCCTCGGCCTTACATGCCCTATCCACCAACACCACAAATTCTTTTAGCTCCAAAATCCCAACTAAAAGTTTGATATCCTCATTCAACCCATCTTCAAACCTTTTGCACAAGATAGCTTCTGTAGACACACATTCTTGTGCGTACTTGCTGAGCCTAACAAATTCATGCTCACATTCTGCCACAGTCATTTTTCCCTGCTTTAACTCAAGGAATTCTTTCCGTTTCTTGTCAACAAATCGCTAGCTTATATACTTCTTTCGGAACTCTTCCAAAAAGAAGTCCCACGTCACTCTCTCCCTTGGAACCACTACGTCAACGTTTTCCACCAATGGTGTGACGAGTCCCTTAGCAAAGACACGGTGCATTTTAAGCTCTCCTCAGGTGTGCAGGAGAGTTCATCAAATACTCTCATTGAGTTCTCAAGCCAAAACTCCACCCTCTCAAGGTCATCGTCTATTTAGCTCTGAATTCCTCGGCCCCTTGCTTCTGAATCTTATCTATCGGGGGCTTGGTTATTCTCACTAAATATATACCTTGAGAAGCCACAGGAACTGGCTGAGGTATAGGAAGGGATGGAGGAGGTTGAGCATTAAGTTTCGCTCGTACATACTCCGTGTACCAATTACTCATCATTTGGAGAAAAGCTTCCCGGGCCTCTTCTACTTGTCCCATAGTCTCGGGTCCACTTTCTACAGGCACGGTCCCTTGCGCGAGAGCCGGTGTGTTACTAGCTGCGTCATTAGCAGCCGCTCGATCGGGATCCATTTACTATATAAAAACAAAGTTTAGAATTGTCAGAAGCCACCACACTATCAATATACGCTTATGGCATGTATAGCTAGACTCTTACACATGCTACGGTAGTCCGAGAACTGACTAAATCATAGCTCTGATACCACTAAATATAACACCCCTTACTCGTATCCTATGTCGAAATCGGGCACGAGGCATTATCGGACTTAACTCACTTGGTCATACAACTTTAGTCTATAAAATTTCATTCCAACTTAAAATATCTCTTTCACCATCAAAACATTCTCAGTAAGGACCTACGAGGCCTTAAACATGCATACGGAGGGTTTCGAAACCCAAGTGGAAACTTTTGTGCACTTAAAATTTTTTACCTAGACAAGGGCCACACGTCCGTGTGAAATGGGACACGTCCGTATAGACAGGTCGTGTGGTCACACACGCCCATGTCCCTAACCCGTGTGGGATTTATTTTCATTTCGAACCTATAGGGGTTTTCACACGGTCGGACACACGCCCGTGTTCTTGGCCCGTGGACTCCACACGACCTAGACACGCCCGTGTCCTCGCCCGTGTGTAAAAACTTGGGTATTCTGTTTGTGACGTCAGCAACCTCATATGGGACACACGGGCTAGGCACACGCCCGTGTGGCTAGCCCGTGGTCGACACTGACTTGTAACACTAACATGCAGGGGACACAGGCCTGGTCACACACCCATGGGACTGACCGTGTGTCACACACGGCCTAGACACACGCCCGTGTACCTATCCGTGTGGACAAGAACAAGGCTATTTCCCAAGCTCTTTTCACCACCCTAGTTCACACAACATAATTCCATTCAACAAATCACTAAGCAACTCATATTTGCAATATGTACTTCCATGAATAACTTCATCTTTTCATAAATTAGTAATAATGAGCCATCAACTATGGCTATATACAAAATAGTTCATCTTTAAAAGAGCCAACACACTCTTTGCCAAAATAAGAAAACAATTCACCTAGTCTAGCCCCTATACATGCCATACTCAAAACATTAAGTCTAGATATACCGAGACGAGCTAATAGTGTGGGTGATCTTCTAATTATCTTCGTATCCCGACCCGGCTCTTTGACACTATAAAACAAGGGAAAAGAAAGGGAGTAAGCTTTAAGCTTAGTAAGTTTACATGTAAACAAATAACATCATAGTATGTGCTAAACAATAAATAGCATTACATACAAAGCAAGAGCAATCCACATTCCATGATCATGCTTACTCATTTCATCTCTTACCATATTCCAACCATATCACAAGCCAAATGCTCACATTATTTAACATACATCCCTGCACTTATCACCACATGATTACATGAAACAACACGTAACAATTTCACAATAAGTCATTCCTAGTAATACCAAACACTCGGTGGTTTCGCACTTAGCCCACCATTAATCTTTAACAAGGTGGTATTGCACATAGCCCACCAACAAGAATATTTACGGTGGTATCGCATATAGCCCACCAAATGATATTATAAACGATGGTATCGCACACAACCCATCGTGGTTAAGTAATAGGGTGGTATCGCACATAGCCCACCAAACGATATTATAAACGATGGTATCGCACACAGCCCATCATGATTAGGTAATAAGGTGGTATCGCACATAGCCCACCAACAAGAATAATTAAGGTGGTATCACACACAGCCCACCATTAATTATTACCGATAATATTCCACATTTACATGTCTATTTCAACGATCATACGAAAATTATTTATTATCTACCGAATTCAATCCATTTAAATCATAAATATTCTCAATCATACAAAACACCAATAAGTAACAACATGTGTATTTAAGATGCACCGTTTACACATAAACTTACCTCTGTGCAAAATGTGTTAAGTTGCGGTTTAATCCAAAACTTTACCTTTTCCCTCGTCAAGGTTAATTTCGCGCTCTTCTTGATCTATAATAACAAAATTCACTCATTCAATCATTTTATAATTATAATACATCATAATCTCTACTTAGGCAACAATGACCATTTTGCCCTTGTACTATGGCAAAATTACAATTTTGCCTCTAGGCTCGTAAATCATTTTTCATCACATTTTCTCATTAAACAAGTCTAGCTGAAAATTTATTCATCTTTCAACTACTCACAAATCCAACAATTTCATGCATTTATTACTAAATCACAACATTTACAACTTGGTCTCATTTAGGTGTTTTCATGATAACACCTTTCACAAAAGTTGTTTCTCATCTCATTAACATTCATTTTCTTCCATAAAAACTCAGCAAACAACATAAACACTCTCATGGAAAGTCCCTAAACTTTCAACCATATTACAAATTAGTCCCCTCATTAGCTAGCTTAAGCTTTGGGGTCCCAAAAATACAAAAATCATCACGAAAGACCTCTAAAATTACTTACTTACAAGGAGATAGCTTCGCTGAAAGTTTGAACTCCAAAAACCTCTATTTTCTCTTCAATTTTCGGTGGAAGAAGAAGGGTGAATAGTGAAAGATGATAGCTTCTTTTATTCATCTTATTTTATTCATTTTTATCACCTAATTTCACCAAATGTTGACCAGAAATAAATTTTCTTGTCTCCCTTGTCTATATGGCCAGCCAACGCACTTATAATGGCCTTATTGCACTTTAAGGACCTTCAATTTCATATTCTATGGCTATCAGACACCTCTACCTTGAAAAATAGAACTTTTGCCCTTTATGCGATTTAGTCCTTTTTCCCAATTAAGCATGAAATCACCGAAATTAATGCACCAAAATTTTTTTATACATCCATATAATTATGCTACAACACATATGAAAATAATTTTCCTCAACCTTAGATTAGTGGTCTCGAAACCACTATTCCGCATAGCCCCAAAATCGGGCTGTTACAGACCCGACCGGTCCAGTCTAGCCACAGGTTGGACCATTGGCCCGATTTCACATGCCAGACCCGATTTGACCAATTATTGGGTCTTGGTCTTGGTTTCGGGCTCCCGGGCCCAATTTACAATCTCAGGTCCAATTTTCAAGTTCAAATACTCATTAGGCAAATTGTCTAACTTGAAACTTAACTTCTAAAAATATCATATTAATTTTAATTGATTTGATTAATTTAATTTTACTTGATCAAAATTAATTTTTTTCAAAAATCACTTAATTTTCCAAATTATTTTTTCAAGAGAATTTTTTAATCAAATTCTCTAGTTGAACAATTCTTACGACCACCTAATTTAATTCCACATTAAACAAATCGACTCAATTCAACTATTCCCAAAGTCGTATAATTTTCTTCTGATTCAAATGCAGTCCGATCGAGCTTTTGTTGAGCAAACGGAGGCACCAATCAAACATATACAATTAGGCTTTAGTGATTGCAACTATATTTAGAAGCATGGTTCTGGTAATTCAGAATTACTTAATCATGGAGTCAGTCCACAAGAAGTATCATGATTGAAAACTGTAACACCCCATACCCGTATCCGATGCTGGGACAAGATATGAGGTGTTACCTAACTTAAACACATACATACACACAATTCCAAATCATAAAAATCCGTTCAAAGTTTCAAACTTTTCAAACTTTCCAAAACACATCTTAGAAACATTTCAAGATCAAATCGAGTTCCTTGGAAAACTTTAAAAAAAAATGTTATCAAAACAGGGCCACACGCCCGTGTGGAAAGCAACACGCCCATGTGGGCAGGCCGTGTTATCACACACACCCATCTCCCTTGTCTGTGCGAATTTATTTCTCAGTTCAAACCTACAGCGGTTTTCACACGGCCTGACACACGCCCGTGTCCACAGCCCGTGTCCTTCACACGGCAAAGACACGCCCATTTTTTAGCCCGTGTGTGAAAACCCTGACATTCTATTTCTGATGTCATCATCTCCCTAAGGTCACACGGCCAAGGCACACGCCCATGTCCTTAGACCGTGTGGCTAATTAAATTCCTAATTCAAGTGCAGACTTCACACAGCCTGAGCACATGCCCATGTCCTAGTGCCGTGCCATCCACACGGTTGAGACATACGGCCGTGTCTTAGCCCGTGTGATTACTACTGGGCATTCTGTTTTGCCAACTTAGAATGCAGGGGGACACACAGCCAAACCACATGCCCATGGGGCAGACCGTGTGTCACACACGGCCTAGACACACAACCGTGTGTCTGCCAGTGTGGACAAGAACAAGGCTATTTACCAAACCCTTTTTGCCACCTTTATGTGCACCAACATAAGCCACATCAAACAACCTACTCATTTATGCAATAATATACTCGATACTCAACTATGCAATTTGCACATCCATGAAAAACATCATCATTTTCATATAACAATAATGAGTAATAGCCATCAATCGTGGCCTTATACAAAATGAATTGAGTAACATTAATTGACAACGTCTTGGCTAACCAATATGACATATAACAAATAACCAAGTTCCTATACATGACATACCCAAAATAATCAACTTTACTATACCAAAAGGATAGTTTGATGGTCTAAACCGAGCTCTGACGTTCTACGATCCCTGAGCTAGCTTGGCGATACAACAAGGAAAAGGGAAAAGAGAGGGAGTAAGCATAAAGCTTAGTAAGTTAGCATGCAATGAATAGCAACATAAAGGCTTATGATAACATCCATTCATCACACTAAATAACAACACAAGTTCTCAAGCACATTGGCATAACTTACTCATGCTTACTCTTTCCAAATCACACATCACATTTTGCATTCATTTCTTGTAAGTTACTCATGGGTACTTGTATCACTTTATCACATAACTTTAGCACTTTTACTCTCTTGAACATAGACTTAGCTCTTTATTCCGTTGAACCACTTAGAATATCGAAAGATACTCAAATTCGTCATAGACGTAATACGATGCCAACGCCATATCCCAGATATGGTCTTACATGGGATCACATCTCGATGCCGATGACATATCCTAGATATGGTCTTATACGGAATCTCATATTGATGTCGATGCCATATCCCAGATACGGTCTTATACGAGATCATATATCGATGCCATGTCCCAGACATGGTCTTATACGATTTTCATATTCGATGCCGATGCCATATCCCAGATATGGTCTTATACGGGATCTTAATTCGGTGCTAAGGCCATGTCCCAAACATGGTCTTATATGGCACCTTACAAATCTCATGTCTTGATGATGGTATCCTCTCACTTCCTAGGGTTCAATCGGAACTTCAACATCATAATTTTCATCATATTCTCATCGAAACATCATTGATAAATTTTATAGAAATGATATACATCTTCACGAAATGTCAAGCATTTTAAAACATAATAACATGATGTTGAATTATTACACACAAACTTACCTCGGTACCAAAATGTGTTGATTTGCAATTCTAACTTGAAACCTTGCCTTTTCCTCGGTCAAGGTTAATTCCACGTTCTTCTTGATCTACAATAACAAATTTACTCATTTAATCACTACATTGATCAAGACATTTCAAAAGTCATACTTTGGCAAAATTACCGTTTTACGCTTAGACTTTCACAAAATTATGATTTTGCCCCTAAGCTCCTAAATTGATTCTAATCAAATTTCCTCCTTTAAAAAGCCTAGCTGAACATTTATTACTCTTATAGCAACTCACAATACCAATTATTTCACACGTTTACCACCTATTTTACAACCTTTACAAAAAGGTCATTTTAGGTGTTTTCATGGAGACTCCTTTCATATAAGTTGTTTATTTAACAACTAAGATTCATTTTCTTCCATAAAATTTTAGAAATCAACATGAATACTCACATGGAAAAACCCTAGACTCTTAACCATTTTGCAAAATAGTCCCCTCATTAGCTAGACTAAGCTTTAAGGGTTCTAAAAACATAAAAATCATCAAAAATGATCATCAAAATGACTTACTTGCAAGGATGAGAAGTTGCTGAAAATTTTAATCTTTAAACCCCTCTTTGGTTGATATTTTCGGTAGAAGAAGATGGAGATGAAATGTGATATCATCTTTCTCTTTATTTTATTTATTTCCTTCAATTAAGCCACCTAATTCACCTACTTTGACCAATTTTTGACATTTCTTGTCCCCTATGGCCGGCCACCCCTTTTCTAAGGGTCTAATTGCACTTTAAAGACTTCCAATTTAAGGTTCTATAGCTATTTGGCACTTTTAGCTTGTAGAACAAAACTTTGCACTTTATGCGATTTAGTCTTTTTTCGTAATTAAGCATGAAATTGCTAAAATTAATGCACCAAAATTTTCATGCACTCATATAATCATGCTATACACATAAAATAATATTAAAACTAATTTCTCCAACCTCGAATTAGTGGTTCCGAAACCACTCTTTCGACTAGCCCCAAAATCAAGCTATTACAATTCTCCCCACTTAGGGATTTTCGTTCCCGAAATCTTACCGGTAAAAAGGTTGGGATATTGGTTTCTCATAGCCTCCTCGGGCTCCCATGTAACCTTTCCTACCCCATGTCTTTTCCATAATACTTTCACAAGAGCTATACTTTTATTTCTTAACTATTTAACTTCTCGTGCCAAAATCTTAACTGGCTCTTCGCCATAAGTCATGTCAGGTTGAATTTCTACCTCTGTTGGTACAATCACATGCGAAGGGTCTGATCGGTAGCGACGTAAGATAGACACGTGTAACAAATCATGAATATTTTCCAACTCAGATGGCAATGCCAAACGATAGGCTACCGGTCCTATCCTCTCGGTAATCTCATACGGTCCGATGAAGCGCGGACTCAACTTGCCTTTCCGGCCAAATCTAAGAACTTTCTTCCATGGTGACACTTTCAAAAATACTTTATCACCAACTTGAAACTCAATCTCTTTCTGTTTCAAATCAGCGCAGGACTTTTGTCTATCTGAGGTAGCTTTTAGACAATCACGAATCACTTTTACTTTCTCTTCAGTTTCTCTGACCAAATCGACCTCGTGAACCTAATTTTCTTTGAGTTCGGTCCAATACAATGGCGTTCGGCACTTACGCCCATACAATGCCTCATAAGGCGTCATTTTCAGACTCGACTGAAAGTTGTTATTGTAGGCAAATTCCACTAATGGTAAGTATTTTTCCCAATTACCTTGGAATTCCAAAACACACATCGAATCATGTCTTCAAGTACCCTCTCTGACTGCCCGTCAGCTTGCGGATGGAAAGCTGTACTAAAACTCAACTTCGTGCCCAAGGCCTCTTGTAACTTTTTCAAAAATCATGATGTAAATCTCGGATCTCTATCTGATATGATCGACAACGGTACCCTGTGTAATCTCACAATTTCTGACACATATAAATCCGTCAACTTATCAAGTGAATAGTCAATGCGTACCGGTATAAAGTAAGCCGACTTTGTAAGTCTATCAACTACAACCCATACGGCATTCTTCTTTTTCGGTGTCAGGGGCAAACCCGTCACAAAATCCATAGCAATACGGTCCCATTTCCACTCGGGAACCATAATAGGCTGAAGTAAACCTGAAGGTACTTGGTGTTCAGCTTTCACTTGCTGAAAAATCAAGCATCTTGATACAAACTCGGAAATATCTTTCTTCATACCCGGCCACCAATACCATTTCTTCAAGTCATTATACATTTTTGTGCTGCTTGGATGTACAGATAAACATCCACTATGTGCTTCATGCAAAATTTTCTGAATAAGCTCATCATCTATATGTACATAAACCCTATCTCGAAACATCAAACATCCTTCAGAATTAATTCGAAAGTCTGACTCAACACCCAACTCACACCGCACTCTCTTGGCCTGTAAGTCACTGTCGCCTTTCTGAGCTTCACAAATCTCTTGGAGAGACATCGGTCTAGCTCTAAACTCGGCTAGAATAGAACCATCATCTGACTAAGCCATCAGTGTATTAATGGCTCTCAATGCAAACAAGGATTTCCTACTCAAGGCATCAGCGACGACATTCACCTTTCCAGGATGGTAATCACTAGCTTGTAATCCTTTATCAACTCTAACCATCTTCGTTGCCTTAGGTTCAACTCCTTTTGAGTCATCAGGTACTTTAGGCTTTTATGATCAGTAAACACCCGACATTCCTCACCATACAAATGGTGTCTCCAAATCTTCAACGCAAAAACGATGACGACTAACTCCAAATCATGGGTCAAGTAATTCTTCTCGTGTGACTTTAACTGTCTAGAGGCATAAGCTATTACTTTGCCTTCTTGCATGAGTACACAACCTAATCCATTCAAGGATGCATCACTATAGACCACAAATTCTTTTCCTGGTTCGAGTTGTATTAAAACTGGAGCATCAGTCAACAATGCCTTCAATTTCTCAAAACTCTGTTGGCACTTTTCTGTCCACTCAAACTTCACATCTTTTTGTAGTAGCTTCGTCATCGGGGTAGCTATCATGGAAAATCCTTTGACAAATCGTCGATAATAACCAACTAGGCCTAGAAAACTTCTAACCTCAATTATGTTCCTTGGCGGTTTCCATTCAACAATTGTTGTAATCTTACTCGAGTCCACTCGAATTCCATCTCTCGAAACAATGTGCCCCAAAAATCCAACTTCCTTAAGCCAAAATTCACTTTCACTAAACTTGGCATATAACTGTTTACCTCTCAAAGTTTGCAAAACCGTTCTCAAGTGCTCAGCATGCTCATTCTCATCATAAAAGTAAATTAGTATATCATCAGTAAAAACAACAATGAATTTATCCAAATATGGCCGAAAGATGCAGTTCATTAAATCCATGAAAATTGCAAGGGCATTTGTTAAACCGAAAGGCATGACTAAAAATTCATAGTGACCATACCTTGTCCGAAATGCGGTTTTCGACACATCTGAGTCTTTGATTCTCAACTGATAATATCCAAACCTTAAGTCTATCTTGAAATACACAGTGGCTCCCTTCAATTGGTCAAACAAATTATTGATCCTTGGCAAGGGGTACTTGTTCTTTATGGTTACCTTATTAAGTTGCCGATAATCTATACATAACCTCATGGAACCATCTTTCTTTTTCATAAATAATACGGGAGCACCCCACGGAGGATAACTTGGTCTTACGAAACCTTTATCCGTCAACTCTTGTAACTGTGTCTTTAATTCTTTCAACTCAATTGGAACCATCTTATACGGAGCAATTGAAATAGGAGCAGTACTAGGGGCTAACTCAATACTAAATTCTATCTCTCTAACCGGAGGTAACCCTGGTAATTCTTCTGAAAATACATCTGGATACTCACATACTACCGGCACTAATTCAATTCTTAGCTCAGTCTCTTTGGCATTCATCACAAAAGCAAGATAAGCTTCATATCCCTTTCTTACATATTTCTGAGCAGACATATAAGAAATCACTATAGGCAATCTGTCATGTTCATCTGATTCAACACGAAGAATATCCCCGTTTTCACATTTCAATTCAATATATTTCTTTCCACAATTTACTATCACATCATGAGCAGTTAACCAATCCATCCCGAGAATGACATCGAATTCATCAAATGGCAATAACATAAGATTAGCCAGAAAGTAATGACCTCTAATCATCAAAGGGCAATTTTTGCATACTCTATCAACTAACACATATTTGCCTAGGGGATTTGACACTTTTATCACAAATTTTGTAGACTCTACAGGCATGTTCATACTAGATACTAATTTCATGCAAACATATGAGTGGGTAGATCCCGGATCAATTAAAGCAACAACATGAGTATCATAGAGAGAAAATGTACCCGTGATCACACCAGGGGATTACGCCTCTTCGCGAGCGCAAATAGCATAAGTCCTTGCAGGTGCTCTACCCTCAGATCTTGCAGTCTGCTCTCTAAGTGTATTCTTACTACTCGTTCCATTTCCTGGATTTCTCTTTGACCTTCCTCTACCAGTACTCCCGATCTTTCACTCTGAGATTTCTCTTTCTCACCCATCTCGGGGCAATCTCTAATAAAATGATCTGGGGATCCACACTTGAAACAAGCTATCTCATTTGCTCGACACTCACCAGGATGACGTCTGCCACACTGTGGACATTTCGGTCTACTTCGTCGAGCATTACCAACACTAGCAACCGAAGTGGTCTGAGCTTTAAACCCCAAGTATTCTTTACCCTTACTTATGTTTGAAAACCCAGCTGAAGTGGCTAATCGAGTAGTAAACTCTCTTGATTTCTTGGATGAGGATTGAAATGACTTGCTCAAATTTCTTTTCCTCGAGTCACGAGACTCAATTTCAGTCTATCTTTTCTCTTTGGCCAACTCCTCGGCCTTGCAAGCCCTATCTACTAACACAACAAACTCCTTTAATTCTAGGAAACCAACAAACAATAGGATATCCTCCTTTAACACGTCCTCAAACCTTTTGCACATAATGGCTTCAGTGGATACACATTCTCGAGCGTATTTACTGAGCCTTACGAACTCACGCTCATATTCGGTTATCGTCATTCGACCTTGCTTTAGCTCAAAGAATTCCTTTCTTTTCTAGTCGATGAATCTTTGACTAATATACTTATTTCGGAACTCTTCTTGGAAAAATTACCAATTAACTTTCTCCCTTGGTACAACCGACACAAGAGTGTTCCATCACTAATAGGCCGAATCTCTTAAGAGAGACACGACACATTTCATGCACTCTTCAAATGTGCAAGACAACTCATCGAATACCCTAATGGTATTTTCTAACCAGAACTTTGCCTTCTCCGGGTCATCATCTTTATTAGCTCAAAATTTCTCAGCTCATTGCTTCCGAATTCTATCAACAGGGGGCTTTTCCCTTCTTACCACTTCTACAACTTGGGGAGCTACAGGGGTGGGCTAAGGAATATGTGGGGGTGGAGGGGTTGAGCATTAGGATTTGCTTGAACAAACTCATTATACCAGTTACTCATCATGTGGAAAAAGGCTTCCTGAGCCTCCTCTCCCTGACCCAAAATCTCAAGTCTACTTTCTACTAGCGCGGTCCCTTGCACGGAAGCTGGCGTATTACTAGCAGCATCCTTGGTAATAGCTCGGTCAGGATCCATTTACTATATGAAAACATGATTTAAATCATCAAGAGTCGTCACACTATCATTATGTAAATACTTGTACGTATGGCATGTATAGCTAGACTCATGCATACGCTACGTTAGTCCGGGAATCGACTAAACCATAACTCTGATACCATTAAATGTTACACCTCTTAGCCGTATCTGACGCTGGGACAGGATACGAGGCGTTACATAACTTAAACACATACATACACACAATTCCAAATCATAAAAATCCGTTCAAATTTTAAAACTTTTCAAACTTCCTCTTAACATCCTTAATATAGGCCTACGAGGCCCAAAGCAAATTTTAGAAACATTTCGAGATCAAATCGAGTTCCTGGGAAAACTTTAGAAAAAAATGTTATAAAAACAGGGTCACACGCCTGTGTGGAAAGGAACACGTCCGTGTGGGCAGGTCGTGTTATCACACATGCATATGTCCCTTTTTCGTGCAGATTTATTTCTCAATTCGAACCTACAGGGGTTTTCACACGGCCTGACACACGCCCGTGTCCACGGCCCGTGTCCTTCACACGGCCAGGACACGCTCGTGTCTTAGCCCGTGTGTGAAAACATTGACATTCTGTTTCTGACATCATCATCTCCCTAAGGTCACACGGCCGAGGTACACGCCCGTGTCCTTAGACCATGTGGCGAATTAAATTCCTAATTCAAGTGCAGACTTCACACGGCCTGAGCACATGCCCATGTCCTAGTGCCGTGCCATCCACATGGTTGAGACACACGACCCTGTCTCAACCCATGTGATTACTAATGGGCATTCTGTTTTGCCAACTTAGAATGCAAGGGGACACACGGCCAAACCACACGCCCATGAGGCAGATCGTGTGTCACACACGGCCTAGACACACACCTGTGTGTCTGCCTGTATGGAAAAGAATAAGGCTATTTACCAAGCCCTTTTTGCCACCTTTATGTGCACCAACATAAGTAACATCAAACAACCTGCTCATTCATGCAATAATATACTCGATACTCAACTATGCAATTTGCACATCCATGAAAAACATCATCATTTTCGTATAACAATAATGAGTAATAGCCATCAATCGTGGTCTTATACAAAATGAATTGAGTAAAATTAATAGCCAACATCTTGGCTAACCAATATGACATATAACAAATAACCAAGTTCCTATACATGCCATACCCAAAATAATCAACTTTACTATACCAAAAGGATAGCTTGATAGTGTGAACCGAGCTCCAAGTTCTACGATCCCCGAGCTAGCTTGGTGATACTACAAGGAAAAGGGAAAAAGATGGAGTAAGCTTAAAGCTTAGTAAGTTTGCATGCAATGAATAGCAACATAAAGGCTTATGATAACATCCATTCATCACACTAAATAATAACACAAGTTTTCAAGCACATTGGCATAACTTACTCATGCTTACTCTTACCAAATCACACATCACATTTTGCATTCATTTCTCGTAAGTTACTCATGGGTACCTGTATCACTTCATCACATAACTTTAGCACTTTTACTCTCTTGAACATAGACTTAGCTCTTTATTCCGTTAAACCACTTAGAATATCGAAGGATACTTAAATTCGTCATACACGTAATACAATACCAACGCCATATCCCAGATATAGTCTGACATGGGATCACATCTAGATGCCAATGCCATATCCCAGATATGGTCTTATACAGAATCTCATATCGATGTCAATGCCATATCCTAGATATGGTCTTATACAAGATCGTATATCGATGCCATGTCCGGGACATGGTCTTACACGATTTTCATATTTAATGCTGATGCCATATCCCAGATATGGTCTTATACAGGATCTTAATTCGGTGCCGAGGCCATGTCCTAGACATGGTATTATATGGGACCTTACAAATCTATGTCTTGACGATGGTATCCTCTCACTTCCTAAGGTTCAACCGAAACTTCAACATCATAATTTTTATTATATTCTAATCGAAACATCATTGATAAACTTTATAGAAATAATATACATCTTCACGAAATGTCAATCATTTTAAAACATAATAACATGATGTTGAATTATTACAACAAACTTACCTCAGTACCAAAATGTGCCGATTTGCAATTCTAATATGAAACATTGCATTTTCCTCGGTCAATGTTAATTCCATGTTCTTCTTGATCTATAATAACAAATTTACTCATTTAATCACTACATTGATCAAGACATTTCAAAAGTCATACTTTGGCAAAATTACCGTTTTGCCCATAAACTTTCATAAAATTACAGTTTTACCCTTAGGATCGTAAATTGATTCTAATCAAATTTCTTCCTTTAACAAGCCTAGCTGAACATTTATTACTCTTATAGCAATTCACAATACCAATTATTTTACACATTTACCACCTATTTTACAACCTTTACAAAAAGGTCCTTTTATATGTTTTCATAGAGACTCCTTTCATATAAGTTGTTTATTTAACAACTAAGATTCATTTTCTTCGATAAAATTTTAGAAATCAACATGAATACTCACATGGCAAAACCCTAAACTCTTAACCATTTTTCAAAATAGTCCCCTCATTAGCTAGACTAACCTTTAAAGGTTCCAAAAACACAAAAATCATCGAAAATGATCATCAAAATGACTTACTTGCAAGGATGAGAAGTTGCTGAAAATTTTAAGCTTTCAAACCCCTCTTTGGCTGATATTTTTGGTGGAAGAAGATGGAGATGAAATGTGATATCATCTTTCTCTTTATTTTATTTATTTCCTTCAATTAAGCCACCTAATTCACCTACTTTGACCAATTTTTGACATTTCTTGTCCCCTATGGCCTGTCACCCCTTTTCTAAGGGTCTAATTGCACTTTAAAGACCTCCAATTTAAGGTTGTAGAACAAAACTTTACACTTTATGTGATTTAGTCCTTTTTCGCAATTAAGCATGAAATTACTAAAATTAATGCACCAAAATTTTCATGCACTCATATAATCATGCTATAACACATAAAATAATATTAAAACTAATTTCTCCAACCTCGGGTTAGTGGTTCCTAAACCACTATTCCGACTAGCCCCAAAATCAGGCTGTTACAAAAACTCCTTATTGTATACTCTTTACGAAAGTAATTCATCCAACTGCTTTGTCCAATGACATCATCATATGTGTGTTACCCTCATATGATATCCTTGATTCCTTTGAGTTAAATCTGTTTGCTCAATACAATCCTATTTTATCTCATTGTCACCATTATGTCATCTTAATGATTAATGTGATCACCGTCAAGAAATGACTGTGAGAAATTATTCGTTCGAGAACAAGCAACCCGTGGCCACATTCCATGTTTATCAATCTGCATAATGCCAATGAGAGGATATCATTAACTCTTTAATTGAGCTATGAATCCCACTGTTGCTAGTAAAGCCATGCCATACACAAGTCATGTACCCAACATACTGGCTATGGACTCGATCATCTTTAGAGCATAAGCCTCCACTTAAATCAAAGCACATGAGTCACATACGCATGGTTAGTGACTAACTCAGGATTTAGGTAAATCACATCATGGACGTCACAAGTGAATTAATTCACAAACGAATTCAAAATTAATTCATCTTGGGTTCAGTCCGATGTATCATTCTACCAATGAATACATCTATGTCTCTACTCGTGGAGTCAATTGCTCCAATAGCCAAAACTAGTCATCTCCCAATTGGAATTGTAGACGACATAATAATCCTTCTTAGTATTTGAATCAAATGCTCTCTTTGATTGTTTTATAGGATTACAGACTCATTTAGATTATCTACTGAAGTAAGTTGTCTTTCTCGCAATGTAAACGTTCTTTATAATGCCACTTATCTTTAGTTTAAACTTTAGACAATCAATGAGCTAATATTTGCTTGTTACAATTTCGCTATGCATGCAAAATATAAAATACAGAAAATACAAAAGACATAATAATGAAATGTGAAATTAACTTTATTTATTTATTCATCATTAAAATAAATAAAAAATAGTTACATGTTTACTACAATATGGAAACATTTCCCAACAAAGGTGACAACAATGATAAGCAACCTTTGAAACTTTTCCTTTTTTTTCCCTGCTTTGTTGTTCACGAAATGGAGAAGTGAACTCAAATTAATGTTTTGTTTCTCTTTCCGCTAACTTATACGTATATTAACTTTATTTCATTTTTTTAATTTTATATATCAATGGCCATAATTAAATCTTAATATTCTTAGTGAAAATTTATGGTGGTTAAGCTAATTCACTAACTTTATTAGTGGTTTAATTATCTAATAAAGCCTTCTCAAATTGTTACTTAAGTCCTCCATTTATGTCATCAATTCTTGATTTCTTCAATTTAATCTTTGTACTATTTAATATTCTATTTAATTAATTACTAAATAATTCTATTTTCTATTTCCATACTTGTCTCATTGATGTTCAACTAAAAATTTTCGAACAAATTCGGTTTAATAAATTTTGGTCTCAAAACCGAATTTTTTTGACATCGACGAAAATCAAGTCGTTACATTTATTCCTTCAACTAAACAAATAAAATAAAAAATAGGTTTTTTAAAGAAAAATTAAAATTAAAACTATGAATTGAAGAAATATAAATTGAAAACTAGCAAAGAAATCAATAGTTAAAATTTGGGAAAATTAATAAGATGAAACTTTAGTCAAAGCGAAATCTTCATTTGATTCAAGGGTTTGACCATTGATGCAAAGATGATTTTCAATTCTCTTTAATAAATTGGTTATAGTTGTCGACAATCGCCTAGCAACCTAATATCTTCTTACCTTCTCGAAAATCAAGACAATCACCATTAAATACTACGCTTATAGACAAACAACCCTATAATGGTTGTTTAGGATTTAATCTATCAATAACATTAAGAACGAAAAAGACTCAATTGTAACCAATAAACACATAATTAGAGTTTATTTAAGTTAAATCTGTAACAGCCGCGTTTTAACTCGGGGCTAGGTACAGTGATGGATCGGGTCAAGAATTAGTGCAAAATTTTTGAAATGTAATTGTAGGGCCCAAAATTTGCCCGGGCCCATTAGCCAAACAAAACATTAACCAAAACAAAAACACAAAAACAAAAAAATAAAAAACCAATTAAAATGTCCAATGTTCATTACACAAAACCAAATATTTCAGCCCAATTATTTTTAAATAAACCTAAACCCGAGGCCCAAAAACAGACCCAAAATCAGCAGGCCTGAATGGCCCAAATGCCTTAACATATTCAGAAACATCTAGGGTTTCTAAAACCACCAGCGCCGCAAGCAGTTTCCCCTTAGCGCCGCAACCCCAGCCAAGCGTTTGGACTGCCTCGGTCCTCACACGCGTACCAAGCACACGTAGCCACGTCCGCGTACAGCCTCCACCGGCTCGCCTCCATACACTCCTCAAGCGCGTCACGCCTCTCCGCGTACGGCTTCCGTGCAGCCACGCACTTTGTACCTGCAAATCAAACCACGCCAACAGCAGAGAGAAACAAGAAAACAAAAAAAAAGTTGTATTCTAATTTTATTTTCATTTTATTTTTATTTTGATTTCGGCCTTTAAAAGGATCGAAACCAACCACTGTAAGGCTTCTTCACATTTTAACAGATATACAACGCAATACAAAAAAAACAGAGAATAGTTTCAAAGGTGACTTCTTTGATATCGGTGTTTTCAGTAACTGGTCTTCCCTTTTTATTTTTTTCCGACGTTAAAAAAGGGAATATACAAAAAGAAAACGAAGGGTTCTTACCCGTTGTGGGTGTCGATCTAGCCGAGGTTGTCTTCTTCAGTCTAAAAGTTGATGGATCCTTGTGGATCTAGTCGAAATCGCGGCAGTGGCGGAGGTGCTAGGCACCAGTGAAGCCCATGCGTCGACTGAGGGGACGGAGAGCTGAAACGTTTTAGAAAAGGGGGTGAGGATATTTCGTTTTTTTTTAATCTATTTTAAGAGTGTTCTAGGTTTTTTAACAGAGAAAGGGAGAAAATAAAGTTTTAGAAAAAAATTTTGATTCTTATATCAATTAAAATGACAGCATTTTTGTCAAGGGCCTTTTTTATACAAAACGGCGTCGTTTTAATGGCGTCCCACGTGCGTGTGACCCGATCCGGGAAGGATCTGCGCATTTTGCTACTTTGGGGTAATTTATGCCTTTAGTCCCTCTGTTTTGAGTTAAGATTTGATTAAGCTTCCTTTTATTTCTTTTGTTTCTTAATTTTGCCCAAATATTTGCGCGTCTTTTTTAAATTAGTCCAATCTGTGTGCTGCGTTTTGATTACGGAATATTTTTTGGTTTAATCATCGCTCATTTATGCGCATTTTATTCAAGTCCTTGATTCTGTTTTTATTGGTTTAAAAATCATTCTTTTGATTTTGCTTTTATTTCAATTGAGTCTGTTTTAATTTTATGTTTTTGTTCCTTATAATTTATTTATTTATTTATTTATTTATTTTAAAATAAATACTATTAACATAGTACTTGGAAATATTTTATTAATTTTACATTGTTTTAATTTGTTGTTTTTATATATCCATTTGTGTATTTTTATTCATCCTATTATAATTTATTTGTAAATCTTTTTTACTTCGCTTTAAAAATAAATTATTATTTATTAGGTTTATTAGGTTTTTATTCCACATATTTTATTTATGTAGATTAACATATATTATTATTTGTTGTATATTTCACTATGATTTTCTCCTTGTATAATATTTCATTTTAGAATCCACTTATCTCATTATTGTATGTAATAGTTATTTTCATCCTTTTTTTTTTACCTATTTCAAGCTCTATCATGTGTATTACCTCTTTTAATTTGTGTTTATAGATTATTTGTGATTCATCATTGTAATATGTGATGTTGACTTTGTATATTATTATTCCATTGCATATTATGAAAAATGTTATGTTTAATGTCACTTTAGTTTTAAAGATCATTTTTTTATTATTTAAAATTTTTTTGAAATAAGGCAATGCTCGTGTTTAGGGGTTTTGAGACAATCGTGCCCTAACTTACTGGGTTCCGATTTTCCTCGTTAAAACCTAACAACCGAGTACCCTTTTTTCTCTTAAATCCAAATGCACAATATTTCAAATAAAAAACTTATTCTCGGGAATTTGAGACATTGCGCCCTAACTTACAGGGTGTGATATTTTATCGTCTCGAGATAAGAATTTCAAAAGAATGAGGTGATGCTCGTGTTTGAGGGGTTTTGAGACAATCGTGCCCTAACTTACTGGGTTCCGATTTTTCCTCGTTAAAACCTAACAACCGAGTATCCCTTTTTCTCTTAAATCCAAATGAACAATATTTCAAATAAAAACTTATTCTCGAGAATTTGAGACATTGCGCCCTAACTTACTGGGTGTGATATTTTATCATCTAGAGATAAGAATTTCAAAACAATAAAGGCAATATTCCATATTCGGGAATTATGAGAAATAGTGCCCTAACTTACTAGGCTTCGACTTTTCATTAGACCCAAATAATGGAGTATCCTTCTTGATTTTAAATGTACGAGTATTGAATGTCGAAAGATAAGCATATTTTCGAAGTCACGAAATGTTGTTTCCTAACTCACTGGGTATGATACTTTGTTCCTTCAAAATAAGCAGGTCTCGGCATCAGGTTTAATTTCTTCAAGTTTTCCCTAACAAAAAGGATTGTATTTTAAAATCTTTTCAAATTTTCGACGTCAGGACATTAATTAATCAATTTGGTACCAATTTTGGGCGTTGCAATGGTGCTAAACCTTCCTCGTGCGTAACCGACTCCCAAACATGTTTTTTTAGATTTCTTAGACCAAAATTATTGTTTTAATAAAAATGTTTTATTAAAATAGTCCATCTCAAGGTGATCTGGTCACACCTTGAATAAAAGATCGGTGGCGACTCCATTTCCATATTTTTTAAAGTCGATCCCCGTTTTTTTAAACCCGATAAAAAAATGGTTTCGACAGCTTGGCGACTCCACTGGGGACCGAAAGAGAGTCAAGCCATAAAATTGATTAATTTCTGTCCTTTTGTCGAAAATTAAAAATTTGATTTGAAAAAGTATGATCCTTTTATTTGCATTCGCTTGTGTCATCTCATTTGATTGTTATGGTTCAAGTCTTGTAAAATAATTTTGCATCATATTGCATGATCGTCGGGTCATACCCTTTTAAGTGGGAGTGAGAAGCTACTCCTTCGTGAGGTTTTCACCTCCGTGCAGGATAGTGAATCGCTTTCGGGATACATCCGTACCTATGTTTTCGTGAGATTTTCATCTCTGTGCAGCCATAGGGAAATGTATTCCCCTGAACCGAACTCGATCTATATGAACCTATAATGGGTGAGGATTGAGGAATCTGCTGGTTCAAGTACCCCCTCTTTAGAACCAAACCACATATAGAGAGACCTAGGAGCCCACCTTAAGTAGAGCCGCGCCAAACCCTAGTGGTAACTCATTTAGGTAATCTATTTTGGTTATTTATGTTTCTTGTGCTAATGTTTTTTGTGTTGTTTATATTTGCATTGCATTTCATGCATGTGCATTAAATCATTTGCATTACACTATTTTCATTACATTGCATCAATTGCATTAGTTTTTACAAAATGACCCTGATTAGGTGAAATATTTTCAGTTAACCTAAAAGATATCGAACAAAGGTTGGAGAGATTAGAGTAAAGGCAAATACTAATGCAAGAGCAGTTGGCCAAAATTCAACGGGATATGCGAGATCAGATGAATATGATGCGCCAGTTAACCCAATTACTAGTCGGGGGGCTTGGAAAAAAGAGTTGCGCCGTGGTCAGCAGTGTGGATGATGATGATGACATCGTTTATTCCCCGATAAGTATCCAGACTCAATTAGACACACATTCACATGGGGTACCCGTCATTTTTGGACCCCAATGTCAGACTGATGCTTCCACCCTGTTCAACTTCCCGATAGGTTCAGGTTTTAACCCAGAGGATGATCGAGCCAAACTGGTTATACTGATAGAAACAAAGGAAAGGGGAGAGTGGACTTCAAAGGCCCCGAAGAGGAAAGACAGGGATATGAATAATACGAGTGGGTATAGCAAGGACCATTCGAAGCTGTTTATAGTAAACCAGCCAAAGAAGGCAGTTACCAGTTGTCTGGTCTTCCCAAGAGAAAAACCCAATTCAAGGCCGAACTCAGAGAAACCCCAGTTCACACCTATTCCAACGACGTATAGGGAGTTATACCAGAGCTTATTTGAAATGCATGCTGTAGCTCCTCATTACCTGACACCATTGCAGCCCCCGTACCCTAAATGGTACGATGTGAACGTCTAATGCGAATACCATGCAGGAATTACGGGGCACTTGATAGAAAACTGCACTGCTTTCAAAAAATTAGTCGAAAGATTCATCAAAATAGGAGTTATAAGATTCGATGATCCCTCTGGTGCAGAAAATTCGTTACTCAACCATGCTGTTAAAAGGATAACTATTGTGAACACCATGATGAATGGGGGCATGAGATCAGGAGTATGTCAAGTTCAGGGCTCTAGTGCAAAATCTGATACTGACGAATTTGAACATTAATGACATATCTGAAGAGTGAGCCGGGGAGTAGACTTTTCCAAGCTTTTGCCTTTACGTACTTGGGATGTTTTAAACAATGGAACTGTGGAAAAGATCCTTGTATTTTTAGAGCTAATCTAGAGCAATATTCAAAGCATGCTTGCTGCTTTAAGCCTAGAAGCAACAAGAATCTTTTTGTGAAATAGGCTTGTGTCCAGAATTTTTATTTCAATAAAATACATCTTTTTAAGTAAATATTTTTCTTTACATCTCATACTATACATTCTTTGGTTTTTAGAATATTCTTTCATTCTATATTCATGACCATACCATAATAATTTATTGTTTGGAATTTGCCTTCGTACCTACAATAGGTACCTAGATATCAAGACATAAGCAACGCTGTTACAAACTCCCTTTTTAAATGAGACATGGGCCTAAAGGATCAAAGGACTTTGAGGATGACAGAGATCATAGCCTATCTTTTGATTTGTTAAGAATGGTAGAGCAAGATAAGAACAGACTCTACCTTGCAAAAGGTCAGTGGACTTTGCGAGATTAAGAAAGTGCAAATATCGAAGCTTAATTCACCACAAGACGAGACATCATTAAGCTATTTGCAAGAATTCAAAATGTTTTCGCACGCTAGGCTATTGAAACGTGGGTATGCTGTTAAGATTGGTGTTTAAAGAACCCATGCTAATGGTTTTATAATAGTCAGGCTAATCATGAGGTTTGGGTACTACTGGTCTACCCAGAAAGGGAAATTGCATCAAACGCCAAATCGAGGAAGATAGGACTTATATACCTCCTCCATTTTTTCTACATGTGAGGAATAGATGTTATGAGACCAGTCTCATCAAAAGCTTCTTGCCACCATCGATTTATTTTTGTGGAAGTCGATTACTTCACTAAGATGGTAAAAGTCGCTTCATATGCCAATATTACAAAGTCGATAGTCATCAAAAAAGAGAAGAAAGAAAGAAAAAAAGAATACCGACATAAAAAAAATCACATTTAACCGCACAATGTCAAAAGTCTACGGTCTGTTCAAAGATCAG
The DNA here is from genome assembly GCA_005393395.2 of Gossypium australe. Classification (NCBI taxonomy): domain Eukaryota; kingdom Viridiplantae; phylum Streptophyta; class Magnoliopsida; order Malvales; family Malvaceae; genus Gossypium; species Gossypium australe. The sequence continues at coordinate 32,996,837 of CM016615.1, read as the reverse complement.
GGCCACATATCAGTGCAGCAAAAGCAACTAAAAAGAAAAACAAAAGATAATAAAAAGACCGAGACTTGTAAGGATTGGCATACAAGAATTACTATTTACCCTCTATGCTTATCAAACGTTGGCCAGGACTGTCAGTGGGGCAACACATTTCTCATTGGTTTCGCCCATTGAAGTTGAAATTCCTTTTTCTGAGTTTTATCAGAACTGAAGTTGGATGAGGCAGAATGGATCCAGTTCCGATGTGATCAATCAAATTTGTGAGGAAAAGTTAATAGCTATTCGTTACAATTGGAAGACGCAGGTTTGCGACAAAGAGGTTCATCTTAGGAAATTCCCAAAAAAGGGACCTGACATTGAAGAAGATCCTTCATATGCAAAAGGATTTCAGAGGAAAATGGAGACCAAATTAGAAAAGACTTTATGTAGTAGAAAAAGTCTGTTCTGGAAGCATTGACCAAAATGGATGGTAGGGATATGCCCAATCTTCAAAAAAAAAACTTCAGTCGAAAGAAAGAAGAAGGAAAGGCCAAGGCGAAAACCCGCAAAGGGCGCTTTGAGACCAAAGGGGATTTAAGTTGAAAACCAGAAAAGGGCGACTCAAATTTTGATCGAAACCGGGGCATACAACAGTCTTGCTATGCCTGAATTAACAATGAGGAAGTATGCTATGTCTTAGGGCATCGACAAAGTACTCCAGATCCTCTAAACACATATTGAGCTTAAAATGGTCCTCAAGAAGTTTGAACAAAGAAGCTCAGGCTGCGATATCTAGGGCACCTAGTTTCCATTTTCCCCATTTTAAAGTTGTTATTTGGATTATCTTATTCTTTTCAAAAAATGCTCCCAATAAAATTTCTTTGCATTTGCAATCTTGACTTAACTTATTAGTTTCTAGATATACTCTCAATTAATTTCTTTCTTGTCCATGGTTATGATCTTTTTCAGGCATTTTGCATAGAAATAACGATTAGTGGACTAATAATATTTTCATAAAAGGAGTTTCGCATATTACTTTGGAAGCTTTTGAATAATACAAGGAACTGAAACAAGAATATTGTTTAAAACTCACCAAGTGTGAGGGATGGAAATATTGGTGGAAGAGGAGTCTAAACTGAGACTATCTCTCCTTGGATTTTCCGACAAAAATGGTTGGTGATACAACCTTAACGGAAAATGGGCAATGTTAACGCAAGGGTAAAAGGGGAATCATTCGCGAGAAAAATGATATTCTGCATCCATGCAAATATCATGCATACACATTTGGTTGGGTCACCCAAGGAGTGATCAGTTGATAGAACAAGCCACAGACCCTATACCCCCGAGTTATGGTGGGATAAATGGAAGCCGGTACAGATCCTATACCCTTGAATAGTAATGTGATGGATTGAAGAAGAAACAAATCCCACATTCTGAAACCACAGTAGGATGGTTGGGAAAAGATTCAGATCCTATACCCCTAAGTCATAATGAGATGAACCCTGAAGTTATAGCGGGGCAAATCTGTTGAACAGTTATAATTGTTTCCTCGAGTTTTGGGGTCAAATTACCAGCCAAACAAGGACAGCATGATGAGAGCAAGGATGCCCTTAAACATTTGAAAAGGATCATTCTCATGTCATAAGACTCATCTATTTAGGGGCATTTGATTCATTCCAATCATTGCATCCTAATCTTTGTAAAAAGATCATCCTTATGACATTCTGTATTCATGCAAATGTCGTCCATACTACATTTGGTTATGAGCATTAGATTCATTCTGATCATTGCGTCCTAACCGTTTTGCATAAGCATAAACACAAAACTGATTTTACAGCACAAGTCCCCTAGAGGACGTTGTCGCAACATCGATGAATTCAAAGATCTTGCCTTTCTGAGTGGGGCGGATCGAAGACTGCAGATCTGGCAATCCTGAAGTTGCAGGAGCAGATCGAAACCGTACATATCTTACTTCCTCGAAGTCCCAGTGGAGCTGGTCGAAGTTACAAATCCTTCCTCCCTGAGTGTATTGAGGATAAACCTTTATCTCCGAGAAGTTTCAGTGAGAAGATCGAAACTACAAATCTCTTCTCTCTGGATTCTTATCACCTCGAAATCCCAGTGGAGTAGGTCGAAGTTACAAATCCCTCCTTCCTGAGTGTATTGAGGATCAACCTTTATTTCCGAGAAGTTTCAGTGAGAAGATCAAAACTACGAATCTCTTCTCTCTGGATTCTTATCACCTCGAAGTCCCAGTGGAGCAGGTCGAAGCTACAAATCACTCCTCCCTGAGTGTATTGAGGATCAACATTTATTTCTGAGAAGTTTCAGTGAGAAGATCGAAACTACAAATCTCTTCTCTCTGGATTCTTATCACCTCGAAGTCCTAGTGGAGCAGGTCAAAGTTACAAATCCCTCCTCCCTGAGTGTATTGAGGATCAACCTTTATTTCTGAAAAGTTTCAGTGAGAAGATCGAAGCTACAAATCTCTTCTCTCTGGATTCTAATCACCTCGAAGTCCCAGACTCCCTGAGTGTATTGAGGATTTTGCTTTTATTTCAATTGAGTCTGTTTTAATTTTATGTTTTTGTTCCTTATAATTTATTTATTTATTTTAAAATAAATACTGTTAACATAGTACTTGGAAATATTTTATTAATTTTACATTGTTTTGATTTGTTGTTTTTATATATCCATTTGTGTATTTTTATTCATCTTATTATAATTTATTTGTAAATCTTTTTACTTCGCTTTAAAAATAAATTATTATTTATTAGGTTTATTAAGTTTATATAAATTATTTATTAGGTTTTTATTCCACATATTTTATTTATGTAGATTAACATATATTATTATTTGTTGTATATTTCACTATGATTTTCTCCTTGTATAATATTTCATTTTAAAATCCACTTATCTCATTATTGTATGTAATAGTTATTTTCATCCTTTTTTTACCTATTTCAAGCTCTATCATGTGTATTACCTCTTTCAATTTGTGTTTATAGATTATTTGTGATTCATCATTGTAATATGTGAAGTTGACTTTGTATATTATTATTCCATTGCATATTATGAAAAATGTTATGTTTAATGTCACTTTAGTTTTAAAGATCATTTTTTATTATTTAAAGTTTTTTTGAAATAAGACAATGCTCGTGTTTTGGGGTTTTGAGACAATCGTGCCCTAACTTACTGAGTTCCGATTTTCCTCGTTAAAACCTAACAACCGAGTACCCTTTTTTCTCTTAAATCCAAATGCACAATATTTCAAATAAAAAACTTATTCTCGGGAATTTGAGACCTTGCGCCCTAACTTACTGGGTGTGATATTTTATCGTCTCGAGATAAGAATTTCAAAAGAATGAGGTGATGCTCGTGTTTGAGGGGTTTTGAGACAATCGTGCCCTAACTTACTGGGTTCCGATTTTTCCTCGTTAAAACCTAACAACCGAGTATCCCTTTTTCTCTTAAATCCAAATAAACAATATTTCAAATAAAAACTTATTCTCGAGAATTTGAGACATTGCGCCCTAACTTACTGGGTGTGATATTTTATCATCTCGAGATAAGAATTTCAAAACAATAAAGGCAATATTCCGTATTCGGGAATTATGAGAAATAGTGCCCTAACTTACTAGGCTTCGACTTTTCATTAGACCCAAATAATGGAGTATCCTTCTTGATTTTAAATGTACAAGTATTGAATGTCGAAAGATAAGCATATTTTCAAGGTCACGAAATGTTGTATCCTAACTCACTGGGTATGATACTTTGTTCATTCGAAATAAGCAGGTCTCGACATCAGGTTTAATTTCTTCAAGTTTTCCCTAACAAAAAGGATCGTATTTTAAAATCTTTTTAAATTTTCGACGTCGGGACATTAATTAATCAATTTGGTACCAATTTTGGGCGTTGCGAGGGTGCTAATCCTTCCTCGTGCGTAACCGACTCCCGAACCTGTTTTCTTAGATTTCGTAGACCAAAATTATTGTTTTAATAAAAATGTTTATTAAAATAATCCATCTCAAGGTGATCTGATCACACCTTGAATAAAAGATCGGTGGCGACTCCATTTCCATATTTTTTAAAGTCGATCCCCATTTTTTTCAAACCTAATAAAAAATGGTTTCGATAATAATAAATGGGAATTTTTAGTATTAAATAAGGAAGTATTTAGATCCAATAATAAATTAGAAAAGACTCCTTAGATAGGAAAATTTTAAATAGATACATTGACTTAATTGAAAGAATAGAGAATTTATTATGGCCAAAGTAGGAAAAGTAATAAGTTAAGAGATACATAGTAGTAGAGGAAAGGAAGGAAGGATCAAGAAGAAATTTAACCAAACTGTTGTATGAGTCATCGTAGGAAATATGAAAGATGAGGAAGGACAAAGTGGAAATTAACCAAGTAGATATTGTTAGGTGTAATGATGATGGGTAAAAGTGTAAAGATGGATGGCTTAAGGACTTATTAACAATTTGACCATTTTAATTAAAAAGGTGAGATATTTTAGTGGAATGGTGTAGAAATTGGGAGAAAAGATGAAAATATATCATCTTTTCACCAACCCAAACTGTCACTCACCCCTCTAGTTTTCATCAAACTTTTTTTTTTATTTCCCTTCGTGTCCTTCCTCCATTTTTGAACCATTCAAGCTTCAAACCTTTTTTTTTCTTTGAAATTTCTTTAGTAAAAACTAAAGAGAAGACTTGTGAACATCTTAATCTCATGAAAAAACTTCCACGGATGGATTAAAAGAGAGAAAAGCATGAGTTAGGGTTTTGGGTTTTCAAAGAGCTAAGGTAAGAGATGATGAAATTATCATGTCATACATGTTTATTTTCATTAACTAGCATAGAAAAGTTATATGATTTTAGTTTTAACTTATAAATGATATATGATTTATATGAAATTGAAGAGAAAGAAAAGAAGAGAGGATAAAATTGAAGGAAAAGGAAAGGAGAAGGCCAATGAGTGAAGGAAGAAGAAAATACATCATCTCAATCTTTTTGTTGTAAGTATTACAAGATTTTTAAATTATTTTTATTTTAATGCTTATACTGTAATATGGAATTACTTAGAATAGAAATGTAGAATATATATTTATATTTGTAAATAGATAATAAAAAAGGGATTAGATTATGAAATTATGAAATTTGTAAAGAAAATTATAGGTGGAGAATATGAAATGGTATATTTTTTTGAGCACTAAGTAATGATGTTGTGGTAAAAGAATATGTGTGAAAAAGGTGTGATATTTGTGATTTGTGAAATGGGGACTAAATTGTAGATGATGGAGAAATGTGAAATCTTTTCTAAAATACTTATGTAAAGTATTTAAATGTATGAAATTCAACTTTTACGCCCAAGTAGACAAAATTAGAACTACTAGGATATTAGTGGCATGTCACTAGCGCGTGCTCTGATCATTAGCACATTAGTGCTTTCCGTTTATCACATTCATGCTCTCTGTTCAATAGTGCATAATAATGCACCTCTATATTTGTTCTGTATATCCGGTGTGTTCTATAAAGTCTACTATGGGCTAAGAATATGAATTGTGAACAGAAGTGAATCATCAATGTGTTGAAGTAAGTTTAATAACTTACAAAGGTAAGTTAAATTTTATTAAAGGTATAGTTGTAGAAATTTGTATGTGTGTAAGTATGTATTAATTGAATAAGTTTAAAACACTATGTTATTATTCATTTACTTATTTATTCTTGTAGTGCTTACTAAGCATTCACCGGCTTAACGCGTTTATTTTAATGCGTATGTACAGTTAGACTTGAAAAGCTAAATTCGAGCTAAGAGATCTCTCATCTCATCACATCCTCAAGATCTCCAAGAGTAGGTACTATATTTTGAGTTAGAATGACAAGTACATAGGTAGACCAAATGTGTTCCCATGTGTTAGGGACTAAAATGAAAACTCTTGAAACTATGTCTATTTTGGTTTTACTTGAAGTATTTTGGTTTTATATGAAATGAATTATTGAAACTATAAGTATGTTTGCAAGTGTAGTTTGCTAATATGATGATTATGATTGGTTTGGAGTGGTTTTTAAGTAGTTTTAATACATTTTGAATTGGTCTTAAGTGTTGAGAAGAATCTAATATATTGCAGGGGGTTTAGCAAACTTTTAAACTAATTTTTGCCAAAATTTACCTCAGGTATTGATACCAAGGGTATAGGTATCAATATCTGGGCTTTGAAATACAAATTTTCCAAAACAGAATGTGATTTTGGTATCGTTTTTGTCATTGGTATCGATATCGGAGGCTAGGTATCGATACCTAGGCCTAAGGTATCGATAGCTTCATCAAAATTTGAATTTCCAGAGTTCCAAAATGTTATTTTGGTATTGATTTTATGCAATGGTATAGATACTTTTTTAAAAGGTATTGATACCTTTAGTTTTGGTATCGATGCTTTTCCCCTATTTTGAGTAAAAACAATGTTAAAATCATTTCCAAACATAATCTAACATCCAATAATGAACCCACACATTTATATTAATAATTTTTGAGTTAAATAAGTTAATATATGATGGGTAAATATTTAAATTATATAGTGTATAATCAAAATCACTTTGGCACCAAATGTGATAGTCCTATACCGGGTACATACGGTTAGACCGGGTATAGGGGTGTTAAAAAATCGCATGCTCACACTACATAATCATAAACTACAACATAAACAATTATGTTGTTTGTCATAAATATTATAAATCAATCAATCGACTAAATCTCTAACTGACTAACAAAGCAATCATTCTAAGTTATCAAATACAGGTCTAATATTTAACAAACATGAATAATTGCAATTAAACCAGAAGACATGCAAATACTAAATAACGAAGAAGAAAAAAAAATTAAGAACAATTCAATCTCACAAACATTATAGAATCAAACTTCAAGTATTACTTTTACTAAAAAAAGAGTTTAACAAACCATGGAATAAGAAAAACACTAAGTCAAAATAAAACTAAGAGTGGCTATCTCTTTCTCTCTTCTAAAAGATCCTATTTATAGAGTTTGTTGACCTAAAATTAGGGTTACAATACTTGCTTAGACTTAAATATTCAAAAAGACAAAATTAGCCTCACATCTTGGGTTAAAACAACAATCAATCTCACATAACATCAACAGTGGTGCCACAGGTCCACAGAACGACGCAAAGGTGGGAGGGCACATGGCGCGATTGGCTAGGTTGGACCCATGCCATGGCACTACTATATGAGGCCGCAACCTACTTGTCTTTATTCAGACCTCATTTTCAGTCGTCCTTTTTTGTTCCCAATGACTCACAATATGCATCACAAGCTCGTACGTACCTAATTCAAGTTACGTAAACACTAAAAATAATCAATTGTAATTAGCCAACATAAAATAAAAGTAAAAACATAGAAAATAATAATGCATGCAAAAAAAAAAACTAAATGCACAAACAAAGCTAAAATATGATATTCCACTCAAAGAACAATAAAAGGTAAAGCAACAAGGGCCCAAAATATACGAATTATGAGTAATAGTCACATTTTTTTAAGATTATTATAAAATATTTATTTTTATATTAAATGAAACTTTTTTAATACTTTCTCCTAAATACCAAATGTTATTAGTTACTTGAAAAAAGTTTTAAAAAAAATTCGGAAATTCGTGATAAGAATATCAGAACCATTTTTTTGTTTGAAAAACGGGCCGACTTTAAAAGGAAAATGGAGTCGCCACCAATCTTTTTTTTGAAGTGCGATTGGGCCACTTTTGAAAACGTTTTGGTCTACGAATTTTAAGAAAACGGATCCGGGAGTCGGTTACGCACGAGGAAGGATTAGCACCCTCGCAACGCCCAAAATTGGTACCTTATTGATTGATTAATGTCCTAATATTGAAAATTGAAAAAGATTTTTAAAAAAAAATATGAGTCCTTTAAAAAATGTTTGGATAATTCGAATTGGATATCGAAATTCTCTTGTTCCGAAAAGATGAAATACCACATCCAGCACGATAGGACACGATGTTTCAAACCCTCGATACCAGGATCACTTCATGATTTCCAAAATTCATGCATTGCACTTTTAAAAGGGTATTCTACTATTTGGTCAAACTAAAAATCGAAACCCAGCATGATTGGGCACGATTCCTCAAATTCCCCAAATATGAAATATTGCCTTTATTTAAGAAAACCCGGTCAAAATCTCTGAAGGATATTTGATCATTTGGACGAACAGAAAATCGAAACCCAGCACGATTGGGCACGATCTCCTGAACTTCCAAACAAGAAACATTACCTTATTGAAGAAAACACGATCAAAATCTTTAAAGGATATTTAGTCATCTAGACGAATGAGAAATCGAAACCCAGCACGATTGGGCACGATTTCTCGAATTTCCAAACACGAAATATTACTTTTGCGAAACCCTTTTTACGAATTTTGAAAAAAGTAAAAATAAAAAAATATGGAAATGTAAACACGATAATAATAATGGATAATAATAATAAATACAAAAATGGGGGGAAAATAAACAATAATATTATAATAGTAAAAATAATATGTGACAAATAAAACAAATAGTAATAATAACAATAATACTAATGAAACTAATGAATATAGTAAAAAGGTAAATGTAATACTAAAATAATAAATAGAATAATAACAACAATAAGCAAAAATAAAAATATTAATAAAAAAATAATAGTAATAATATTAGAATAAGAGTACTAATAAAAAATAGTAGTAGTAAAAAAATAAAGGTATATTGATAATAAAAATATAGATATAATAATATACAATAAAAATTTATCAAAGTAAGTAAAATAATATATATAATTATAGTAAATATAATAGAAAGAATATGATTATATTAATAATACTAGTAAAATAAAATAGTATTAATAATAAAATAATTACAGTAATGAAAGTAAAAATAATATAAATGGTAAATAATAGTATAATAACGTTAATAATATTAATGATAGCAAAATAATAGATACAATAACCATAATAGGACATATGATAATAATAATAATAATGGTACATAGGTAATAAAAATAATAAAATAGTAAAGTCAATCAATTTAATAATATAAATAAAGAATAAAACAAAATGGGACTAAATTGCACACGAAACAGAAATTCAGGGGCCAAATAGGTAATAAACCCCCTAGGACACGCGTCCCATGGATCAGCGCGCCAGGGACCAAATTGGAACGCCCAACAAATTGTTGTGGCCGAATTAGAAAACAATAAAAGGTAACAAATGTACCAAATTGAAGCAGTTTGAAAAATGGAAGGACTAGAGTAGAAAATAGCCCAATTAGCAAAAACACGCGGATCCTCCTTGCGGGTCGAGCCGCGCAGGCTGGATATAAGCAAAACAGCGCCGTTTAACAATAAAGCCCTAGCACCGAAACGGTGCCGTATTAAGCAGGGTATATATTTACCCTTTTCAACAAAAACATGTGGCCATTCATTTTTTTTAAAAAAAAAACTTTCTTTCATTCTTTCTCTCCAAGAGAAGTCCCTCGATGCAGCCCCTAGTCCAGCAGTCCCCTGCCGTAGCTCCCGCTGCCGGCGCCGACCACCGCACGCGGTGGTCGAAATTTTAAAAAACAAGGTATATTTTTTTGTTTAAATATATATGCAGTTCTTTTAAAATAAAAAAATATAAAAAATGAAAAACCCCCAAAACAGAGATCGAAAACAAAAAATAAAAAGAAGAATATAAACCTTCTTTGCGCTTTTGTTAAGATTTTTCTGTAAGATTCCGAGTATTGCTTTTCTAAAAAAAATCCCTGTTACAACTGTATCTTTCTAAAACAAAAAAAAAAAAACCCATTCACCTATTTTCTATTCGGCCTTTATAGCCCTTTTAAGAAAAATGGAAAACTAAAACTCCTAGTTCGTTAGATTTGTTGGGCTGTCTTTCCCTTTTCTTTTGCAGGTACAACAACGTGGAGGCGCAAAACGCGGAGAGGAGCCGTGCGGCGTGGGGGCATGGCCTTGCTGGCGAGACGTGCGGCGCGAGGGCTCTCCTCTGATTTCTGTTTGCTTTATTGGGCTAGGATTTAGGTGTTTTGGACTGGTTTTATTGGGCTTCGGGCTACTGTATTTTGGACTGTTTTAACAGCCTTTTTATTTTTCTGATTTTGGTATTGGTATTGGGCTCCGAGCTTTAAATTGGGCCTTACAACAACGTGCTAAAAAGATGATGTTACAAATACAAGATGTGGAGTATGCAATTTAAGTCCTTAAAAAATATCTTTGAAAGAGTACGTACTACAAATATTTCTAACATTTATATTTATGTACTCAGTGGTATGTCATTGGATATTACACTTTGAAGGTCAATGGATTGTCAAATAGATGATGGCATTTGGCATTCTTAAAATGATTATGTAATTGTTGTTTTTACTTTTTTTTAAAGAAATTTAATAGCATGTAATACATATACTATATGTATATTATAACATTTAAATATAAATTATATTTAATTATCTTTCATATATATTGTCTATATAATTATATAGGACAACACAATTTATTATCTACACCAACCACTAAAATGTAAACAAATTAAACCTTTTCGAAACTTTTACAATTATAAATAAGTATTATAAATGTTTTACATTTTTTTTTCAAATTTTCTTCTTTATTTATTACTTTTACAATTAGTAATAAATATGAAAGATTCATATTTTCCAACTTCATTTTCCAAAAATAATTTACCTCTTAATGATGCACTTTTTAAGAATAAAAGACACATTTTGACATTCTTGAATTTAATTAAGATAGTTACTGATAGATAAGAAATTATATACTATATTTTAAAATTTAATAATTATTTAATACTTTTTTTAAAAAGCTACATTAAATTTATTACTACCATACAACAGATTAGGAAATATGCATGGTGCAATTATATTAGAAGTTGACACTTCATTTGGATGGTAGTACCTATCATGTCATACTCATAGAAAAAAGGTTGCACAAGTTAATGCCAGTTATAGTTGTATAGAATGCATAGATGCAGGTCCGAATGAGCACCAATGGGGGTAAAGGTCTCATATGATCGTGATGTTAAATGCATCATGACAAATTGAGTGATTCGACGAAAGAACTACAGTTTGAGGCATGAGTACCTTGTTCAATAGAAAGGACTTCCGACAGTGATGCTAGTTGGGAACCTACCAAGACTCTATAGCAGTTCTAAGAGAAAATAGACCAGTTCCGTTTTGAAGACAAGACAAAGGTGTCGCTAGAATAGGTGGGGGAGAATGCACACAATTTAGATCGTTTATGTTCACTTGGGGTCATTCGACCCGACAAAACTAGGCCATTTCTTACAAGAGACTCAAGGCACATCTACTTGGATCCTGGTTAAAACATAAAACTCTAGTAACTTGTATTTTTACCAGGATAATTATTGTAAACCCTAAAGAATAAGAATATATAAAGCTTAAATCCCTTAGGACTCTCATCTTATAGATAGGCACTAAATCAGCCATTGATGTAATTCAATCTGTCCCGTTGGATCCGGGGGAGCTCTACTATAAATAGAGTCATCCCTATTTATTTGTAATCACTTCATTCTTGAGAATATAACATATTTGAGAGCATTTACTCAAACAACTTGTGTACATTGCTTTCTTGTATTTTTTTTCCGTTTGATTTGAGTTCCTTTATCTTTTGAGTAGCTTTCGCTTTATTTCGGTGCCTTAGAGAATTTTTAAAAGAATTCTCATCTCTCGGGATTTAGGTTGACTTAAGCATATTTGAAACGAAAGAAAAGCCTAAAGCCGTACGATTTGCCAAACTAAAGTTCTAGTCCCATTACACATTCACACAATATGATCACATAATAATTTATTACATGCACCAATATATGTTATACTTATTACACATATATTATTTATCACATGCATTTTATAAGATCGCTAAATAATTTATGATGTTAGCCGGATATGGAGTGAAGAATCCGTGTGCAACTATAGTGATTTTTACTTGAAAGAAAGTCTTCACGCCTAACATTTATAATTGAGTTAGTTACATTGTTTAAGTCTCTCAGTGATAATTAAGGCTTCCATGGTTTCAGATCCATGGGTTAAACTATTCTTAAATTATTGTATAAAAATTTGGTTGGATCTGAAATCGAAATTTTATAAAGTTATAAAGATAAGGCATTTTGTAGAAACTATCTTAAAAAATAATTTATTTTCCCTCTATCGTGCAGGACAATATAAAAACACTATTATCAGGATATAATGCAATTATATCGAGTTAGAACAAGTGATTGCACTCGAATTGTTCTAACAATTCAGAAGAATACAAAGAACACTCAAAAAATAAATTCTTTTCAAAAAATTTTATGAGAATAGACTCATTTAAGCCTCCAATCTAAAGGTCTATTTATAGCATATGAATAAGCTCTTAAGTCACTCTTTATGAACTTTCACCACACTATTAAGCCAAATAATTATAATATTTCGCGATAATTGTTTTTTAAATTTCAAATAATTCTATTGAAATCGATTCTTTTCTGTTTTTTAATATTAGTTTTATTATAAATGCTTATCATATAATACCATTTTTGATATAATGACTAAAACTATTTATAACCCCTCCTCAACCAGTGGAGGAGGGGGTGCAGGGCTAAAATGGAAAATTTTTAATTTAGGCTCTTTATAGTTTATAAAATTTTAAATTAATAGTGGTAAAATTACACTTTGACCCCCTAAAAATAATAAAAATTTGATTTAATCTTTTAAAAACTATAAAGATATAAATTATTAAAATGATGAAATTACATAAATACAATTTAATTCTGACTCCCACACAAATTATTTTTTTTTGTCTACACCAGTGTCCTCAACCCTTAACATAGGAGCCAATCTAGTTAAACTCAATCTGGATGTATACATAAAATCATAATAATATATTTTTTATTTGAAAAATACTTTATATTATATATATCATCGAAGCAGCCTTAGTGCATTCTGGCTTTTCTCCACAGAATATAATCAGAAACAGACACCTAATTCGGGGGTTTGTATTCTATGATTATGGTCGGGCACTCTCCCTGCGTACATACCGGGCTTATTTAAATGAAATTGCCCGATTAGGAACGAGGGATACCAGGCCTTTCCAACGGATTCTCAATGGGATCCGGAACTTTGATATTTTTCTTTAAAGAGGTGTTAGGCCCCGTTCGTTGCTCCATCAGTGATGGGCTTTTGGCCAAAAAAGGACTTTTCAGTGAAACAGAATAAAGAACAAGGGCCAGTTGCCAAATTATTTTAACGCTGGAGATGAACTTCTTTACAGATGAAAAAGCCAAAATTTCCAGCTTTTCTGAGAGGAAAATCACTTTTGGCTTGTCTTTTACCTTGTTATCCTTATTATTTCTTCTTCCTTTAGACGTCCAAATACACTTCTCTCTTTTTTTCCCTTTTCTCCTTTCTCTGATTTTTCCTCTGGTTCCTCTGGTTATAATCATTTTTCCTCGTAGATTCCTTGGGAGAACAAGCTTCTGTCAATTGCTGGCCACACAAATGATCCTTCTGAAACCATCCAGAGTACTTGTTTCTGCCCCTTATATCTACAAATTGAGGATTCCACTATTCTTGTTTCTTTTGATGTTTTATTCTATTGTTCTGTATTTTTATGGCAGTTAAGGCATTTGATCTGCAAACTGGTACTTGGTCAGTATTGAAGACTCTATGGCAAAGCACTGGTATATGTTCTTTCTTTTTAACTACCTCTCTTTTAGCGGGTTCCTGGTAGTTGCAGCTAGTGGCTGGTGGGATTAGCCTTTCTTGCTCGGTTGAATATGATATCTAAAAAACTGAAATCCAAATGCTTAGCAGTGTTGATTGCTGGCCAGTGCTTTGCAGAAATTTTATCAGCATTTCAGTACCATTGAACAAAGGCTGTAAATAGAATATGTGAAGCAAAAATGTTGATTGCTCGGTTCCTTGCCTTTCTCCCTTTATCACTGATTCAATTCATGGGTTTGATATTTATCGGACATGTCGTTAAACATTATTTTTTTTCCCTCTGTAATTGTCTTGTCTTTAGTTCCAAACCAAACCAAAATAAAAGATATTTTTCAGTTTCTGTCTCACCTTTTTTCACTAAATAATAACAAAAACAAAACAAGCTCTATTTTTTTTTTCGTTTTCGGGCAAAACCAACAGTCATGAATGCTGAATAGTATGCTTCATGATCAGTGATCTGATTTATATTATTTTCGTTTTAGTTTGTTCACACTTGAATAGAATCTTTCCTTGTTTATTTGCTTTATTTTTGTACAAGGGATGCAAACCATATAAAAACGTGGAGGTGTTATTTATAACTATAAAATTAACAATAACTATAAAATGGCAATGAGAAAATTAATAAATAGAAGATATGAAGGTTTTATTTATATATATATATATATATATATATATAAATGTTATTTATAACATAAATCCCATCTCTCTTCTTCTAGATATAAAACTGTGCTACTTGTTATTATTTTACTTATGTCAATAAAGTTTTGTTTTTTTTTTTTACAAAACATTATTTTATTGTATACTGTAATTTGAATTATCAGTGAGATTGGTTCAATAAAAAATCTATTGAAAAATTTGTTCAAATAGTATATATGTGATAATAAGTAGGATATGAAAGGAATGGTATATATGTGATAATAAGTAAATATTTGAATTGATTTAACTAAAAATTTTAACACAAAGATTTTGTCAGAACAATAACTATAAATTAAATATATAAAATAATTTAAAATTGTTTTTATGTAAACTGTAACATAACTTCAATTTGTTGAATAACATGAACTGCCAAATCTCTCGTACTCCAGCAATTAATTGCCTAGAAGCTAAAGATGATATTCTAGTTTATATTCCTAAACCAACCTCCATTTCACATTGTTCATTGATTTTGCTTGATGGGGTTTTTTTTTTTTTTGAGAGAGAGAGGGACTTGAAGAAATTGTATCCATGCAATTCTTAAAAGCTTATTTCTATAGAAGAGAGACAGTAGGATGATGGGAGATTTCTAATTTCCATTACTTTTGCTCTTCCTTGACTTCTTCTTTCTTCTCCTCGTTTTTCTCTTCTTTTTTTTCCTCTTTCTTTTCTTTCTTTTTCTCTTCTTTTACAGGTCCTACTGATACTAAACAAGAAACAGGCAGACCTGATCAGCATTTGCAGTCTCAACCTCGCATGGCGGATGAGAAGGTAAGGAAGATGAGAGATCAATTAGCTGCTGTCAATTAGCATTTGAGTCTGAATTTTATGAATAAACTGTCAATTAGAAGATTTCATAGTTAAAATTAAGATTTCATAGCTTTTGTATCATGAATAAAATGTAAGTTTTTATGTGACATTTTATTTTCTTGATTGCTTGGCTGAAACGAATCTATTTGTAAACACAATAGATGAGTACATCTGCGATTGAAGTTAGTGGTGAAAAAGTGAAAGCAAGGTGGGATAAGAGATTGACAGATATATTTTGTGATATTTGTATTAAAGAGATATTGAAAGGCAATAGGCCTGGTACTCATTTCACAAAAGATGGATGGTTGAAAATAATGACCAACTTTGAGAAAGAAACGTGCAAGGGTTTTTCACAAAGACAACTTAAAAATAGGTGGGACGCCCTAAAAAAAGAATGGAAAGCTTGGAAAAAACTTAAAGGCGAAGATACTGGTCTAGGGTGGAATCCTATAAAAAGAACCGTTGACGCATCGGATGATTGGTGGGAGAATAGGCTAAAGGTACATTAATAATTCTGAATATTTTTTTTTTCTTTTCAATGAGGTTATTGATAATTACTGTTATTAAACTATCATTTTATATGTAGGTTGTGCCTGAAGCTCAAAAATTTAAAACATCGGGTATTGATCCTGAATTCGAAGGGAAGTTGGACCAAATGTTCATGGGGATAGTTGCAACAGGTGATAAAGCATGGGCACCTTCTTCTGGTACACTCCGTACTGATTTTTTTGAGGATGTTAACAATGAAATACCTGAAGAGAATGAAGAAGAGAATGTGAGAAACGATGTTCGCATTTTAAATGATGTTCAGATTTCAAATGATGTTCAAATTGATGGAAACGGGCAAAAAAGAAAAAATCTTGAGATATCAAGTTCACATTTTAAACCTGGAAAAAAGAAATCCTCAAAGCAAATTGGAGGGGCTGCAAGATTGTCCAATCAAATAGAAAAATTATGCAATGCAGCTAACAATATGAGTCAAGCCACAGCTAGTTTGACTCCTGTTATGGATCCATATGGTATTCCAGAAGCAATCAAAGTGCTCGACAGCATGTCGGAAGAAGTGGCAGAAGCTAGTCCGCTATACTTTTTCGCACTTAGATTATTGCTCAATAAGGACAAGCGAATTATGTTTTTATCAATTAATCCTAAGATTAGAGCTCTGTGGCTTAAGACGAAAATAGAGTATAGTTGAAAATTTCCTGATCTTATAGTGTTTAGAGATATCTATTATGTTACTAAAAAAAATGCTAAACTAGTTTTATCAATAGTTAGTTATGTTTGGTTTTTGGATATTGAATTTATGTTTTATCAATGGCTGTTTATGTTTGGTTTTTGGATATTTAATTTATGTTCTACTTGTTTATGTGTAATCTACTTTTATTAATAGTTGTCTATATTTGGTCTTTGAATATTGAATTTATGTTCTACTTATTTATACTAAATTAGTTTTATCAATAGTTGTTTATATATGATTTTGGATGTTCAATTTTTTTCACAGGTGATGAGTATAGTTAAAATTACAGCAGTGATGAAAGTGATGATGAACGGGAAAAGAAAGGGATTTTACAACGCGTGGAATGTTTTAACCACTTATTTGTTGTTGCATCTTCTTCCGTGCAATTATATCACGAGAAGTATATATTGAAGCAACCATGCATGAATTCAAAACAGTCAGGTGAGACATGGATCCGAGAGATCCTTGACGGTCACGAATCACGTTGTATGATTAATTTTAGGATGTCTAAAATGGTATTCACAAGTTTGTTGAGAGTTTTGGAGACAAGATACAACTTGCAAATTTCAAGAAACATATCTTCTACTGAAATGTTGGGAATTTTTTTATACATCTTGGGTACCGGTGTAAAAGTTTCCCAATGTCGAGAAAGATTTCAAAGGTCTGGATCAACAATAAGTCGATACTTTGCAATTGTGCTTGAGAAAGTTTCAAGGATGGCAACTGATCTAATTGCACCCGAAGATCCTTTTTTTAGCTCAATACCTGAACAAATACGTAATGATTCTATATATATGCCGCATTTTAAGGTTAAAATTTAATTTTATCTTTTTATGTTTTTAATATTTTTGGTCGACTAAAAATATGCACGAGACTAATATGATTATTTGTTCAGGATTGCATCGGTGCAATTGATGGTACTCATATTGCCGCTATTCTTCCACCAAGTGAACAAATTCCTTATATTGGAAGAAAAGGTATCCCTACTCAAAATGTTATGGCAGTATGTGATTTTAATATGTGTTTCACCTTTGTCATGGCTGGATGGGAAGGATCGGCACATGACACTAGAATATTTCTTGATGCAATTCGAGATCCAAAATACAAATTTCCGCACCCACCAAATGGTTAGATATTTTTTTTATTTGTTATTTTTTAAAAAAAATAAAGTATAAGCTCTTTAATTGATAATTTTTATTAAAAAAATTATTGAACTAATTGTTTGTTATATTATGACATGTAGGAAAATATTATCTTATTGATTTTGGATATCCTCAAATGAAAGGTTATCTTGGACCATATAGAGGTCAGCGATATCATTTACCTGACTTTCGTAGAGGTAGACCAATATCTGGTAAAGAAGAGATATTTAATCATTCACATTCATCTTTACGTAGTGTGATTGAACGAACTTTTGGTGTTTTGAAAAAAAAATGGGCCATTTTAAGGGATATGCCAAGTTATAGTTTTCAAAAGCAAACGATGATTGTTGTTGCTACAATGACGATACACAATTTTATCAGAAAACATGTTGGTCGAAATGATGCAGATTTTATGGAATACGAAGATATTAACTGGGCATATGAGAATACTATTGATTCAGAAAATGCGCATGGTCGAGAAAGTGATGATGATGACGATGACGATGATGGTGGTGATGATAACGGTGAATCAAGCAATTTAAGTGGTTCTGAAATGGAATTAACAAGAGATGCTATAGCTTCTAGTTTGATGAATTCACTTTAAATTGTAAATATTATCCCTTTTTGAAGCTTTAATAAAAAAATATGTAATATTTTAATTTGTTACGTTTATATTTTCTATGTTATGTTAATATCTAATATGAGTTTTACAAATGTGTTAAAAGCATTAAAAATAAAAAAATAATTTTTAAAATAATACAATTGTATCAATATCTAATTATAAATATTTAATTATTATACCTAAATATTTAAATATAGTTTATATATTCTAATTAAATTTAATACATAATTAATATTAATTACTTAAAAAATTTAAAAATAATATTATTTATTAAAATATTAAAAATAAATTATAATAAATTATTTTTAATATTTTTGCTAAAATATCATAATATTAACTAATTTGAACATTATTTAAATACATATTTGTTACTTTATAATATCATGTCTAAAATAGACATTTTACTTCTCAAAACACTTTTTGACAGCAATGCCAAACACTTAAATTTTTCAAAAGCACACTTCTCAAAAGCATTGCCAAACTAGCCCTTAGTGACGTATCAGATAAGGCCATTTAAAAAAAATTGTAAAAAATAAAAATAAAAATTTTATGGACTTAAATATGAAAGGTTTTTTTTTTTTTTTTTTAACTATGGTAAGAGGGCGGCTAAGCGTGGCAAGGGAGAGTGCGGCGCACCCTTGCAGAAGAGAAGATCGAGAAGCGAGTGCTTGTTTAAGAGGGTTGGTATCAAAGGGAGTAAGGAATTCATCATTCAAACATTAAATTAAATGACCTTCGTCACTGCCTTTCCCTATCCTTTCGCTACAATCTATCTCGACGGTTAGTTTACAATCTTCCTTTTCAGTTTTCAAATCAATAGCTCAAGTTAAGTTTGCCGGGATTGTTTATTTATTTCAGTGTATATATATATTTGCTTGTTCTCAGATTCCTCCAGAAAAAAGCGTCTTCCAGATCCGCGTTTGTTTCTCTCTTGACTCAATGTTTCAAAAACTGGGGTTTTCGGAAAAGCTTCAGCTAGGCAAGCAACGTTATTGTAAACTTGTTTGTTAATTAAAAGGTTTTATTACGAATCTGAAAGCGTGATGTTGTACGACCCTTCGCTTATTTTAGCCCAAATTGTTTGCCTTCAATGTTTATACTACCTTACAGTTAGAGCTTTCTCGTCCTTTCTTGTGGGCTCTCGAGCATCTCGTATGAGTTTGGTCTATCTCTTTGACTTTGTTACTGTTACTGCCTCTACCGTTACCGGCTGGTGTGCCATTGCTGCCTTTTTTCTCACCTCTATTGTGGGGTCTGAATTTAATTCCCATCTTCCTTTTTCCCAATGCTTATCTGCTTCTTCTACCTATCATCTACTTCTTAATTTCTTGTATTGTACGCAACAAATGCTTGGTTTCCATGCCCTGCTTATATAGTATAGATGCATGATCTATAGTACAGGGATCCATTAAGTTTAAGTAGTTTGGCCAGTAATGAACCCACCTTGTTGGTTGACTTTAATATAGTAGCTATTAGATATTCTTGAATATTTTCATAGAAAGAATGATAGTGTTAAAACCAAGTCTTATTTTGGTCGACTATCGCCTATTCTGTGTATTGGAAAATCAATAAGTTTACTACTGTTTGCTCACCAATGTAGTAGCTATTAGATTTTCTTGAAGTAAAATGTACCAAGTGGTTTAGAGATAGCAACAGTAGTATGCATTTTTCTAAACTTAGCTCATTTTAACTTTCGATTTTGCTTTATTTGGATCCCATGCAGATCTGTCTACATGCTTTATTTGATTGTAAGGGCAAAGAAATGCTTAGATTTTGCAGCCACCCTCTATATTATCCATCTTTCTATATGCACCATATATGGAGGTTGGCCCTCCTCGGTAACATGGTGGGTTGTCAATGTTACTGGATTTGCAGTGATGGCTTTGCTGGGTGAATATTTATGCATTAGACGGGAAATGAGAGAGATTCCCATAACACGATATGGTTGAGGAAATCAAAAGAGCTTGGATAATAAACATGATGGAAAGCAAGTGTTTCGGAGTTCTGCACATGATGGAAAGCAGCCATAAAGCTTGGGATGTTGGTGCTTAAAAGTAAATCATAAATGCAGCTGAGCTCACAAGGTAAGGTATTTGTAGAGGAAGATCTAAATATATAATTGAAAGTTACAAAGTTGATAGTGTGTCTGATACTATTCTCTGACTTTATCTGCATAGTTTTGATTGATTTTTCATTCTTTAATGATATTGTTTGATTGATTCTTCTTGGTCTGAAATTTTGGGTTAATCTAGAACTTTTAGCAAATACTGCACACTGAATACAAGCTTATGCTTTAGCACAATGTGTTGTCAGTAAGGGGACGAACTTAACTTTGATTTATCCATTAAACCAAAAACATAATGTTTAATTGATTTGTATTCCTTGATAACTAAAAAAAGGGTAAATTAAAAGAAAAGAAAAAAAAACACATATTCTTTTGCCCCTTCATTCATGGCTGAGGCTTCCATGAAGCTGAAACGTCTGCCACAGCTTCCCCAACAGTGAGAAACAATGAATTCGTTCCCAGGATATTTGATCGATGCATCTTCTCCATCACACTTCCCACAGGATTTACCAAAACAAGCTTCATTAGTGGAGGATTTAGTGTTAGTCTCAAAAGCGAAAACAAAGATTGAAAAAATTTATAGGGTGTCGGATGATATATACCTCTAGTGATCTTTTGTCCAGCATCTTCTTTAGTTCACTTACCATGTCGATTCCACTTGTATCTATGGCTGTCACAGCTGTCAAAATTGTACCACTGTTAGCTCACGCACTCTTTTTCTGGTCGAGACTTGCGAATTTTTTTATTTTTCCATCCTTGTCTAACAAGTGTTTAGGAGAAAAAGCCTACCAGAATCAGAGTTAGGCAAAAAGGAGTAACTTACAAGTCATGTCAATAATGATGCATTTCAAAGTGCTTTCATGGTTTGCCTTAATACGTTCTTCCTCCTCTCGAACCCATCTTAACAGCCTTTAATAAACAAACAAATGTAGCGTTCAGTGACATAATATAATAATATGTTGAAATTGCAGAGATAAGTTACCTTTCTTGCAGATAAGTTGAATTTGCAAAGTAAATTGGGGATTCAATGGCGAGTATGAGAAATGAAGGAACCCTTGAAGCTTCTTTGTATCGGTTGAGGCTTTGGTAGATTTGTGTTGCAGGAATGTTCCCCAACACTAGAGTGTTTGGCCTGGTTACATGCAACAGGATCTTGAATACTGACACTCCCACCTGCATTTTTCCAACCAAAAACAAACCTCATCATATTTCATTCCATATTACACCACCACAGGATCACTAACGAATCACACTTACTGCAATGCCCAGTCCCAGAGGAACCGAAATGAAAAGAACACCAAAGAAGGAACAAATACAAGCCAAGAAATCCAGTTTGTCAACTTTCCACAGCTTGTAAGCTGCCTTATAATCAATAACCCCTATCACTGCCGTTATGATGATGGCTGCTAATATCACATTCGGGGTGTAATAAAACAGTGGCATCAGAAACAGCAATGTCACCAGCACCGTCCCCGCTAATACAATGTTCGACACCGCCGTTTGTGCCCCCGCATTGTAATTTACTGCTGATCGAGAAAATGATCCTGAAAATTGAAAATCAATTAGGTTAATATCTATGTCACTTTTGTGTTTTCAGAGGGATGTGAAAGAGTGGTCACCTGTTGTTACACAACATGAAGTGCAAGAACTAGCCATGTTCATGAGACCGATAGCCATCATTTCTTTGTTTCCATCCACTTGGTAGTTCTTTAGAGATGCAAATGTCCTTCCCACTGCAATCCCTTCCTACAACATGTTAGGTATGAATAATTAGGTATGAATAAGATATGAATGTGAATGATGGTTGAAGAAAAGCTTACAGTGAGGGATAGGATCCCAGTGACAATGCCAGTTTTGATGGCTAAAGCCAGATATTGGCCATTAAAGTACAACATGTTGGTTGAAGTTGGATTCAAACCCTTCTGCAAGTGCCCAATCTGTGAAAGAGGAAAGCAGACACAAAACTTAGATATGGTTTTTTTTTTTTTTTCCAAAAGATTGTTAATTTTAAAGATATAAAAGGAAGAATAATAGTATAAGTTCATACAACTGAGATTCCATGAACTTTGGATTTAATGAGGAAGACCAAAAGAGTTGAGAGAATCACTGATGTTAATGGGGCGGCTGCTGATATCCAAAAAAGCTTTGGCTTCTTCATGCTCTGCATCAAATATTTCAAACACCATAATTTTAAATAATTAAGCTACAATCTGCAATTTGGAAAAAAAAAATTGGGATTAATGTACAGTATTGGATTACTTTTTAAAATTTTTAAAAAAATATATTTTGTATAATATTTTTAAAAGTTTTTTCAAATTTTTATTTTTATATTATAGAAAATTTTGCAAACTCAGTTCTACTCATAAAAAAATACTGTTTTTAATTTGCAATTAAAAATCGAATATTATAAGGTAATTGTTTGATACACTTGGAGATACTTACAATATGCCTTGTGGTCAAGAGTAATAAGAGGAAGCTGAATCCCATCACAATAGTTTCCCAAGACCACTGCATATGAATTCAACCCATATTACTACACTGTAACATGATTCTAAACTACCCATGTGAACTGGCCTTACCTCTTTTGTATGATGAAATACAGAGGTCAAAACGGGAATCAATTGCATTTTGGTAGTGAAATGAACGATTCCCAGCAATCCCTTGAGCTGCTGTAATGATACAATGATTGCAGCACCAGCCATGAATCCAACAAGGGTTGCCTTGGACAGAAAATCTATCACAAACCCTAACCTGTAAAGCCATTAACATACCACAAACCATGTTTAATTTGTTTCAAGTAACTCCGGAGTAGTTGAAAAATAAATACCTTAGAAAGCCCAAAGATGCCTGAAATAAACCAGCGAAGAAGGTGGCAGTGAAGGCCAATTTAAGGTAAAGAGTAGGGTGTTGAACAGGGGACACCTTTTCACTTAACATTGTACCCATCACTAAGGAAGCAATGGACACTGGACCCACTGCAAGGTGTCTAGAACTCCCCAGCAATGAATACATCAATGGAGGAACAAAGCTTGAATCTGCATGAAATTAATGGGATAATCAAAATGTTGATTTTATTTTATTTCATTTATCAACTACATCAAAAGTCAAAACCGATACTGACATATTCCAATAATAGGAGGCAAATTCGCTAATTGTGCATAACTGATTCCCTGCGCTCCAACAAGAAACACCATCAAAATAAGGACCAATTTTCTTCTTTTCTTTTCTCACTTGAATGCAACTCATTTACCACAAAAGGACATTGAATTTCACATGAGGATTTGACTATTTGAGAAAAACTAACGTATTATTTGTAGAATATGACAAAAACCATATATTTCTTTTATTATTAAAAAGCATAAAAACAAAATTCCAGTTCATACAAGTCACGGTTACTCATTTCACATAAAATTGTTTAAAAAATAGCCACTCTGATGATCCAAAAGAAGATGGAATGCATTCAGAAAACTCATGAAAAAAGTGGGAAGAAGGAAAATATTGTGATATTGGGATCATGAATTACTTACCTGTGGGATGGCAAGGCTAGCAATGGTGAGACCCGAAACGACATCAGACTTAAAGAGGTTGAGATCATAGTGAGAGCCCCACTGTAATATTGGGAACAGAAACTGAAGTCCCAAAACCAGTTTCTTACACCATGTTTGGTCCTTGAATCTGTAGAGAGGATCATCAGGGAAAAATATCTCGGATAACCTGTGTTTTAGCTTCTGGAAAGTGGATTCCTTTGGCGGCAGGCAAACGCTGTGTATCTCCATTGTCACCTCTGCTGCTATTGACACATTTACACTACTTCTTGTTGTTCCATTTCCACCATACCTACACACATATTCAACCGTGTCTGAGGTTACACCCATTTTTTTTTCTTTGTTTTAGTGAAGAATGAAGCGTTTGAATTTATAGGCAAAGTTAAAATTGGAAGCTTGGTATTTGCTTTGCTTGAATGAGGGCAATCCTGTCTTTTTCGTCTTTCCTCACTAAAACTAAATGATCTCCTTAACATAATTTATTAATATTATTAGGTTATCTTGATGAAAAAAAATTATGTATAATAATAAAAATTTTATTAAAAAATTAAGGTTAAAATATGTTGTTAATCTTTATACTTTAATAAAATTTAACATTTAGTTATTGTAATTAAAAATTTTAAATTTAAGTCCTGCTTTTTTAATTAAAATTCTAAACCCAATCATTAACTTTGTTAAAATTTGTCAACTTGGCATACAATTGCCACAAAATAAACATGTTCATCAATAAATTCTAACATAAATAACCAAAAATAATAATGATTGGACTACGATTTTTAAATTTAAAATGTAAGAGTATTGAATTTTTAACTTTTAGAAGATAGAAATATAGGGACTAATGGCTGATTTTAACCAAAAATCAAATGTGACTTTAGTTGAAATGATAAAATTAAAGTTTTAATATTCAATGTTCTTCAAGTTCAAGTCCAATAACGTACAGTTATTCTTTTAGATTTATTTAATATAAAAAGAAAAAAAAATACGCTCATAACTATATTTATTACTTTGTAGGGTTAAATCTAAAAATTATACATAAATTTTAGTTTAATGTGTAGTTTTGTACATGAAATTTTGATTTAATCTAATTCTCACAAATTATTAACACTTATTAATGTAGCATTGTTTTATGTTTATATGTTGCATACAAAAATATTTATATTTATCCAATAATTAAAATTTCATTTATATTTTTGAATCACAATCAAAATTTCATGTGCATCATTGCACCAAATTAAAATTTATATATTAAATTGCACATTTAATCAAAGTTCATATATAATTTTAAAATTTATTCTTTAATTTATAAAAAGAATAAACGCATTAATCATTTTTTAACTAAATTGATGACTCACTTATTTGTGATACTAACTTAATCTTATAGAGATTGAATATTTTTCTTTATATTGCCAAAAAAAAAAAAGATTGAGGTTGAGATAATTAAAAAATTTTAAGTAATGAAAATAAAGCATGTGATAGTTAAGACACAAAGGGTGTACACTATTTGGATTTGTTTTCGTGATTAGAATACGTTAGGGGTCATTATGAACAACATTTATGAGATATACATACTTTTTTCCGCACCATTTTATAATTTAATTTATAGGTTTATTTTAATATAATTTTATAATTAGGTTAACCTAATCATGAGACATATGATAGATTTTTAAAAAAATAATTATTTTAAGTGAGTTGGAAACCTGGCTTAGTTCGAAAGCCTGCCAAAAAAGTATGAAGGTTTGATTAAAAATATAGGTCTAAAAATGGGGTATAAATAAAAAATAATGCTCGTTTAGAAAACGGGTCGGGACTTAGGTTAGGTTTTTTAGCCCGACCTGAATTTATAAAAAAAAAAAGTCATTTTGTTTTCCCACTGTTTTGCTACCATTTCTCTATTATGGTGCTATCATTTTGTTGTTACTAATTGAATATTGTATAACTGTTAAATTTGCTACTATTTTAAAGGCATTTGTTTGTTAAGTTGCACCTATCTTAATGTTATTTAAGTATAAAGACTTTTTTTTTTGAAACATTTATTTTTTTAGTGCATTTAATGTATTATATTTTTTAAAAAATTTATATAAAAAATAAAATAATTTTTTTAATACGGACAGGCTGGGTTGTATCCAAATTTTAGCATTTTTATCTGGGTTGGATTTGTGTAAAAATTTAAGCTAATTTTTCGAGCCTAAAATTTTATTAGGGATCGACTTATGAACAGCTCTAATTAGACATTTTTCAAATAAGTAGTATTTTAGGAAAATATATTTCTTAAATTCATTTGTTTAAAATTGTTTTTTAAAATTCTAAAAAGAATAATTTAAGAGCAAAATATTAAATTTCACAATATTAATATGTTGAAGCATACATATTAAGATAGAGTAAAAAACATATACATATTAAAGTGAATGTTAGTCTTTTAAGGAGTATCTCATCTCATATATATATATATACTTACACATTGTAAAAATTAAATTAGTTTTGCACATTTTTATAATTATTTCTATAATTAATATTTTAGCGATTTAATGGTTATATGTCAAGATTTATTTATATAGATCATGCATATTAAATTTGATGTAAATTTCAAATTTCTAACAATTTGTTTTATATAAAAAAATTTTGGTATATTCCTAATGGAGGTTTTAGACTCCACAAGCACAGTTAAAAGGTAAACAAGTGTCTTATAAGGTAAAATATTAAAAAAATATATATTTAAAAAAACACATATCAAATTTTGAAACACGGCTAGTGTAACAAATATAAATCTAAAATTTCATAATTGTTGCATTGATTTGAAGGTTAGTTAATTTTGAATTCAATATTTTGTTTTTCTAAATTAGAATAGTTAACATTATCAAATTAGGACATTTTATGACAAAACTTAGCTTGTAGTATACAATTACTTTCAATTTCATCCACTTATTTCTCTTAAATACTATTTACTAATGATCGTTTTAAAATTGTGTCAGCGTTGTTTCCTAGTACGACTAAAGACACAAACTACCATAAACCGTTACAAGAGAAGTCCCCATAATTTTGCAAAGTTAGTCCTCATATTTCTCAAATTTAAGGCTCAAGCATTCTATACAAACTTACATTATTATACCATAAATTCAATTAAACATTTTCATAGCAGTAAAACATAATAATCTCTATCTACATGTGTATTTTACGTCATATTATTTTTCCTTTTAATCACCTAGATTTTTCAACTTTTGCATTAGGGGTGGGGGCCAAAATTAAATTGTATATTTTTATAATAGTAAAAATAAAAAATTTAAATAAAAATAATTTTAAGGAAACCGGATAGCCTATATAAATGTTTCTTTATATCATGTAATATTAGAAGAAGAAAAGTAAAAAAAGGAGGAGGATTGTAGGTATCATCATATTATGTTTGTAACAGCCGGATTTTGGGCCTAGTCGGAACAGTGGTTTCGGGACCACAAATTCAACAGGAAAAAAAATTATTTTTATTACATTTTTATGGTCTACAATTTCACAAAGTGATTTCGTGAAAATTTCGTTCGAAAATTTCGACGTTTGGGCACTCAATTTAGTCAAAAGGACTAAATTGTAAAAAATACAAAAGTTGAGTTCTACATGTTAGAGGTGTCTAATTGTTATGAAATTTTAAATTTGAGGTCCTTAAATGATAGTTAGACCATTGGTTAATTTGTTGGACAAAAATGAACATGAAATAGGTGAAATAGAATATTTTTAAGTTAGGGGCATTTTGATCATTTAGTAATTAAAATGAATTAAAAATAAAATTAAAAGCCAATTTTTGCCCATCTTCAACCCCATGCCCGAATTTCACAAGGGGAAAACATGGCTAGGGTTTTTCAAACTTCCAAGCTCGATTATCAAAGAAAACAAGATTCGGACTTAGAACGGGGAAAAACAAAGAATATGACGAATATGTCATTTTCACCGATTGTGCTACCGAGGTAAGTTTGTATGTAAATAATACATCGTTTTTTATTTATGTTTTAATATTTTGTTATATTATATGAGATATGGTTGAATATGGAGTAATTATTTGATGTAAATTATGAATTGTGATTGATTATGGATGAATTGGTAAAATGTTGAAAAGTGAGAATTCCCGGTTGAACCTTCGGAATAGAAAAGATACAAATGAGGTAGCTAGGTCACATGTGTGGTACTAAGTGTAGGCCACTATATGTACAAGAGAGCTACGAGATGGTTTTAGGTCACATGTGTAGTACTAAGTGTGGGCTACTACGTGTACCAAATGGATAGGTCGCATGTGTAGTACTAAATGCAAGCTATTATGCGTACCCGATAGCTTCGATCACATGTGTGGTACTAAGTGCAGGCCACTATGTGTAAGTGATGGTTTTGGTCATATGTGTAGTACTATGTGCAGACCACTGTGTATATGTTATTATTCCGATGAATTCAATGGGAAATTGACTAAGGAAAAATATATGTGATCATGTAATGACTAAGTGTAATTGAATATGACTATGTGATGAATAAGTGCAGGTATAAGTGTGAAAATGAACAATGTGCTCGATATTTGATCGAACCTTCGGTAAGATGAAATGGAGTAAGTGAAATTATGAAAGAGTAAATTTAGCAACAAAACAGTTTTGGACAGCAGCAGTTATGTGATTTTGAAAACTCACCAAAAATGGTGGAAATTGAATTATAGGTTGAATAAGATATGAAATTAAAGCTGAATGAGTCTTTTTCACATAAAAGAAACGGTGTAAACAAAATAAATTCATATTCTGTGATATTCGAATTTTTGTGAGAAAGGGTCAGAGTGATTTCAGAATCCCCTGTTCCAACTTTAGAAAATCATTAAAAATTGTATAAAAATAATTATGGTTTATAATTTATATGATTAAATTTATTAATGAGTATAATTTTAAGAGAAACAAATGGGAACATTATCCAAATTCCGTACAAAGAGATAATTAATTTTTAGTGAAGAAGGGTCGAAACTGTTAGACAGCAGAACATGGGAGACTTTAAAGAATAAACTGTACTTATTTGCTAAACCAAAAATTCTGAAAATTTTATGGTAATAAGATATTTGAGTCTAGTTTTAGGAAAAATTATCAGATCTTAATTTGGAGTTCCGTAGCTCAAGATATAAGTAATTTAGTGACTGTGACTTGAGTAGACAGCTTAACATGAACATGAGTAAATAGTGGAACTATGTACAACAATGATTGTATTATCTTGAGAACATATTGTGAGGATTGGTAAAAACATATTAATTAATTGCTTATTATTTACATGCTAACTTACTAAGCTATATAGCTTACCCCCTTCCTTTCCTTTTTCCTATAGTGTCACAGATGCTAGCTCGAGTTGGAGGTCGTCGGAGATTCTATCACACTAACAAGTTATTGATGTAACAGCCCGATTTTGGGGCTAGTCGGAACAGTGATTTTGGGACCGCTAATCCGAGGTTGAATGAAATTATTTTAATATTATTTTATGTATTATAGCATGTTTATAAGGATGTATGAAAATTTTGATGCATTAATTTTGGTGATTTCATGCTTAATTGTGAAAAATGACTAAATCGCATAAAGTGTGAAAGTTCTATTATACAACGTAGAGGTGTCGAATAGCCATAGAATATTAAATTGGAGGTCCTTAAAGTGCAATTAGGCTATTAAGGGTGTGTTGGCCGGCCATAGAGACAAGGAGACAAGAGCATTAAATTTTTGGTCAAAATTTGGTGAAATTAGGTGATAAAAAAATGAATAAAAGAGATATCATCTTTTACTATTCATGCTTCTTCTACCACCTAAAATTGAAGGGAAATTAGAGTTCTTGAAGTTCAAATTTTCAACAAAACAAATGTCTTGCAAGTAAGTGATTTTAGAGGTATTTCTTGATAATTTTTGTACTTTTGGAACCCCCAAAGCTTAAGCAAGCTAATGAGGGGACTATTTTGCAAAATGGTTGGAAGTTTAGCGACTTGCCATGAGAGTGTTTGTGTTGTTTGCTGAGTTTTTATGAAAGAAAATGAATGTTAGTGGGTTAAGGAACAACTTTTTTGAAAGGTGTTACCATGAAAACACCTAAATGAAACCTATTTGTAAAGGTTAAATTTGTGTAATGAATGTATGAAATGATGGGTTTTGTAAATTGTTGTAAGAGAAATAAATGTTTAGCTAGGCTTTTTTAATGTGAAAATGTGATGAAAAATGATTTATAAGCCTAGGGGCAAAATCATAATTTTGCCAAAGTATAAGGGCAAAATGGTCATTTTTGCCTAAGTAGAAATTTTGATGTATCATGAGTTATAGGGTGATTGAATGAGTAAATTTTATTATTATAGATCAAGAAGAGCGCGGAAATAACCTTGACCAAGGGAAATGCAAGGTTACGGACTGAATCGTCGATTAATACGTTTTGCACCGAGGTAAGTTTATGTGTAAACGATACATCTTTAATATATATATATATATTGTTACTTATTGGTACGTTGTATGATTGAGATTGATTGAAATTGATAGATAGTGAGTAATGCTCGTATGAACCTCGGAATAGATATGTAAGTGCGAAAAAATGTCCGTAATAATTATTTGGTGGGTTGTGTGCGATACCACCATATTTCTTATTCACGATGGGCTGTGTGCGATACCATCGTTTATATTACCATTTGGTGGGCTATGTGCGAAACCACCGTAAATATTCTTGTTGGTGGGCTATGTGCGATACCACTCTATTATTGATTAATGGTGGGTTGTATGCAAAACCACCAGGTACTTAGTATTATTCCGAGGGATTCATCGAGAAATGGTATAAGTAAATGTTTCATGTTGCTTTGTGGTGATGAGTGCAGGGAATGTGTACAAGAAAATGTGAGCAATATGTATGTATATGGTTGGAATGTGGTAAGAAATGAGATGTGTAAGCTTGATTATGAAAATGTGAATTGTTCTTATACAATATACAATGATTGTGGTTGCTTTACATATGGTATGATGTTTATTGTTTACATGTAAACTTACTAGGCTTAAAGCTTACTTCCTTTCTTTTCCCTTGTTTTATAGTGTCAAAGAGCCGGTTCGGGATACGAAGATAATCAGAAGATCATCCACACTATCAGCACATCTCGGTATAGTTAGACTTAGCATTTAAGTATGGCATGTATAGGGGCTAGACTTAGTGAAATGTCTTGTTGTTTTGGCCAAGTGTGTTGGCTCCTTTTAAAGATGAACTCTTTTGTATATTGCCATAGTTGATTGCTCATTATTACTAATTTATGAAAAGATGAGATTATTCAAGAAGGTGTATGTTGCATGATTAAGTTGCTTGGTAAATGGTTGAATGGGATTTATGTTGGGTGAGTTAGGGTGATAAAAAGAGCTTGGCAAATAGCCTTATTCTTGTCCACACGAGTACGCACACGGGCGTGTGTCTACGCCGTGTGTGACACACGGTCAGTCCCATGGGCATGTGGCTAGGCCGTGTGTCCCCTACATGTTAATGTTGCAAGTCAATGTCGACCACGGGCTAGACACACGGGGCATGTGCCTAGGCCGTGTGCCCCTTATGAGGTTGTTGACGTCATAAACAGAATACCCAGGTTTTCACACACGGGTGAGGACACGGGCGTGTGTCCAGCCGTGTGAAAACCCATGTAGGTTCGAAATGAAAAATAAATCTCACACGGGCTAGGGGCATGGGCGTGTGTGACCATACGGTCTACTCACACGGGCGTGTCCCATTTCACACGGGCGTGTGGCCCTGTTAAGGCCCATAATGAGTTCTCGATTTGATTCCGAGACCCTCCGTTTGTATGTTTAAGGCCTCGTAGGCCCATAACGAGGATGTTTTGAATGTGAATGGGAAGTTTTAAGTTGGAATGAAATTTTATAGCCCAAAGTTGTATGTTCAAGTGCGTTAAGTCCAGTAATGCCTCGTACCCGGTTCCGGCGTTGAATATGGGTAAGGGGTGTTACAATTGGTTGGTATTGTATCAACGATTTTCAAGTATTTTTAAGTCTATGGCATGTATAGGGACTTGATTATGTGTGTATATGTTAATATGAGTTGGCCTATGTTATTAGAAGGTTATTATTGTATAAGGCCGTTTAATGTGGCTAATAATTGTTATGTTATAAGTCAGTGATGATGCATTTCAAGGATGTGTATGCTTGCATGTGTTGGATGAGTAAATGTGTGATAATTATGAGTGGTAAATGTGATTGGTTGTGTAAGTTGCATGATGTGAATGGTTAAGTGTGTGTGTGTGATTATGCATGATGAATGTGGTTTGTAAATGGTATGTGGATGTCTTAGTGTGGATGTTGAATGCTTAATAATACCATGTTATGTGATGATAAATTTGTATAATTGTATTGGTGTTTTGGGGTGGCAAAGGGCTTGGTAAATAGCCTTACTTGTGGCCACACGGGCAGCCACACGGCTATGTGCCCAGGGTGTGTGAAGTCTGCACTTGGTTTTTGGAAATTTGAAAAGCCACACAGCCTAACACACGGGCGTGCATCTCGGCTGTGTGGAGGACATGGCCTTGGACACGGGCGTGTGCCCCTGTTTTTCAAGAAATTTTTCAGTGCTTTCATAAGTTCTCGGTTTAGTCCTGGATCACTTCCAAGGTATGTATTGGGCCTCGTAGGACTTATTTAGGGACTCAAAGATAAAAAAATTTGAAAATTTTTAATTTGGATGAAATTTTATGACTCGGGTGAATACGTTTACAAGTGTATGTGTTTCGGTAATGCCTCGTACCCTATTTCGGCGTCAGATACGGGTAAGGGGTGTTACAATGTTCACAAGTCATATAGATTAAATTATATTAATACGCGTACATAATTGTATAGCAAGTAGAGACTGCATAAAGTGACAAAGGAACCATATGTCTTGATATTTAACATTTGAAATTCTATTTTTAATAGATATATCATACTTTAATAAAGACACAATATTAGCCCTTGACAAAAAAATTATATTATATTTTAAACTTAAGTATATTTTTTAAGTTGTTCATATTTTAAATATTATTTTCTCACTAATTTTATAAAATACAAGAGTAATTTGTGCATCGCACGGTATAAAAAACTAGTTTAAATAATAAATATTTAAAAATTAATATGGTTTTCATAAGCTCTTTGACCCCTAGTCGGCGCAACTTTTGTTTCACCCAAGGCTTCAACCTATCTTTGAATCAGTAAAATATCTCTTTGTCACTCAAATTAGGGATTTGGAGCAACAACTTAGTGAACTCCCGAACATACTCACGAATTGTACCTTATTGCCTAGGTCGACGCAACTTACCTTGAGCTTCTTCCTCAGCATACTCGGGGTAAAACTGCTTCCTAAATTCATTCTAGATCTCCACCCAAGTCCTAATAGTAGTACCAACTCGTCTCTCATCCGTAGACCTATGATTCACCATAAAAGAGCAACATCAGTAAAATAAATAGGAGCAGTGCTTACCTTAGTGACATCATCCTTAATGCCCATCGCACGGAAGTCCTGTTCCATCCCCCAAAGAAAATTGTCTGCATCCCTCGCGGACCTCGTGTAACACCTGATTATTCTAAATTGACCCAGAATTAAAGAAAGTTAAGATTAAATTGAAAGGATTAGTGAATTTTTGGGCTCCATTGGGAAATTCAAAATATTAACGGCTGAATTGTGATTAATTGGATCTCAATTCTGGTTAGTTACTGTTTGAAAATCGAGTTTGGAAAATGCAGCAGAAAATAAATTTAGGGAAAAACAGAGTTTTAAAAAACTTTTCCAAAACAAGAACTTGGTTGTGATATCTAAAGTAATAAACACTTGATCAAAATTGTACCTTTCCGATTCATCTAGGATGAACGCTTTAACCAAGTAGCTTTCTCCGCTATCCTCAAGCTCACGTCTGCCGAGTGTGGGCTTACTTCGAATCAAAAAAATTTCACAAAAATTATCAGTGAGGTAATTTTGCAATTTCTCTAAAATTTTGAGCCAAGTTATAAATAAGAAAAATATCTCTAGAAATTTTTTGAAATAATTTCTTCAAATATTTTTCTCTACAATTTTCTCTTGAATTCAAGTGTGGGTAAATAATGACCCAATACTCTCTTTATATATGGAGAGTTTAGAGAGTTTAACTACGATTAAACTTAACCACTTTAATATTAAATTAATATAATATTTATGGACTGACTCCATAATTAAGTAATTGTGAATTATCAGAATGATGCTTCTGGACATAATTACAATTACTAGAGCCTAATTATACATGTTCGATTGGTCCCTCTGCTAGCTCAATAAAAGCTTGATCAAATTGTATTTGAATTAGAAAGAAATTCTACGAGTTTGAAAATAATTTAATTGAGTCGATTTATTCTATGTGGAATTAAATTGGGCAATAGTAAGAATTGTTCAACTAAAGAATTTGATTAAAGAATTTTCTTGAAAAATTAATTTGAAAAATCTAAGTGATTTTTGGAAAAATTAATTTTGATAAGTAAAATTAAATTAGTCAAATTAATTAAAATTAATATGATATTTTTGGAAATTAATTTTCAAGTTAGAAAATTGGCTCAATGGGTAATTAAACTTGAAAATTAGACCTGAGATCATAAATTGGGCCTGGGAGCTCAAAACTAGACCAAAACCCAAAATATGGTCGAACTGGGCCTAGTGTGTGAAACCGGGTCGATAGACCAACTTGTGGCTAGATCGGATCAGTCAGGCCATCACTAGCCTGAACCGAGTTGGTAGAAACCAAACCAATTCGGGGTGTCGACGGCTACAAAGGCGGCATTCCGGTGGCCAAAAAATGGTCAATAGCGGTGGGTCTTCGGTGGTTTAGTAGTGGGAGAATTTGACTCTTATTGGGACTCTACCAAAGAATTTGATTTCAGATTAACTATTCCAAAAATAATATTATTTTAATAGATTTAATATTAAATTTAATTTAATACTTATCTTAATAGTATTTCATTAATTTAATATTAATATTAATTTTAAATTTAATTTAATGTTTTATCTTGTAGATAAATATTCTATTAATTTAATAAGATTTAATATTAAATTTAATCTAATGATAAATATTATATTAATTTAATATTTAAGTGATTAAGTTTTATATAAAGAGAGTTTTCGGTCATTACTTACACACACTTGAATTCAAGAAAAAGTTATAGAGAGAAAATTCTCTACAGAAATTATTTCATAAAAATTCTAAAGGTATTTTTCTTTTTTATAACTTGGCCCAAAGTTTAGAAAATTTGTGAAATTACCTCACTGGTAATTTTTGTGAAAAAATTTCTGATTCAAAACAAACTCACAATCGACAAATGTGAGCTTGAGGATAGCGGAGAAGACTACTTGGTTGAAGTGCTCATTCTAGACGAATCGTAAAGGTAAAATTTTAATTGATTAAGTGTTTATTACTTCAGATATCACAACCAAATTCTTAATTTGAAATTTTCTTTTAAAACTTTGGTTTTTCCCTAAATTTATTTTTCGTTGTGTTTTCCAAACCCGTTTTTTCAACAAGACCGTCGGTTCAGTTTCACATACCAAGCCCGGTTCGAATAATTTTTAGGTCTTGGTCTCGATTTTGGGCTCTCGAACCCAATTTACGATCTCAGGTCCAATTTTCAAGTCCAATTACCCATTAGGTCAATTGTCTGACTTGAAAATTAATTTTCATAAAGAATCAGTTCCTCCCCTTCATCCTCCAAATTCAGGTTCATAAGTTTTGCCTCCATTAACGATCAACTCCTTATTTAGAACTTCACACTTTGTTCGAAACATCCAAGCCCTAGAATATGCGGCTTTGAACTTTAACAAATGAAAGAAATAAAGATGTGCTAAAAAACCTTAGCATATGAAATAACTTTAATAAATCATCATTTTTTTAAAAATGTATTATAACAACTAAAGAAAAAAATACCTATAAAACTGAAAAAAAAAAAGATACCTAGAACAAACTAAAAAAAGAAAAGCGAAGTGGAAGAAAGCAATTAAGAAATTATAATAGAAAGAAAAAGAAGAACAAGAAAAAAAATTCAAGGTATTCTTTAAATATTTTGACTTGCTTTCTTTATTTCTTTTATAGTTTTATAGTTCTATATTATCTATAAGTACCTAAAATAAAATAAAAATTCAAAATTTAAGGTTTAGGGTTTGTAATTTTATTAGGATTTTATTTAATTTTTTATATGTTTTAGCTTCATTTTTTATATATGAACATGTAAAGCTAAGTGTATTTCTTAATTATTTTAGTAGATATATATAGCATTTGGTATTTTCTTAATTAAATAATCATTGTTTCCACTAAAAATGAATGATTGCACTGCAATTAGCTATTTAGCTATATAGTTTTTAATTTTAATATAATTTTTAATTATAATATTTATTATATGAACTTCAGGTTGATTGATTTGGATTGTTTTAATGAAGAATCAAACAATTGATTCTTTTTTCAAAAAATAAAAAGTAAAAGGAGCTCTTCAATTGATACATCTACTCCATCAAACTTAATTGAGCCGTCAATAGTAGACGATGAAAATTTTGTACATGGAGAGGAACGCTCAATTAAAGCCCCCTGGATATTGAATGAAAAAAAGATATAATTTCTTTGGAACGTGACCTTGGGAAGCGTCCACCAATTTGGAGTTATTCAGTACACCAACAAGATGAGATTCGTCATGCTTAGATCAAAGTTGGGTCATTTCAACATATAATGTCAAAATATCCTATTGATGAGAAAACTCATCGTCGATTCCAAACTTCATGGTTTAAATTATTCCCTGAATGGTTAAAATACTCTCCAAGCAAAGATGTTACCTTTTGTCTTCCTTGTTACTTACTTAATAAGCTAAGTGGGCGTGCTGGATCATGATAATTTATAATTGATGGGTTTCGATCATGGAAAAAAAGTTAATGATGGGGAAAATTATGTTTTATTGTCCCATATTGGAAAGGATCCTAACTCTTTGCATAAGAAAGCTATTATGCAATCTCGTGATCTAATAAACCAAGCACAACATATTCTACACATTATAGAGAAACAAACTTCTCAACAAGTTGCCAACAACAGATTGATATTAAAGACTTCAATAGATGTTAGATGCCTCACATTCCAAACATGCAGTTTAAGAGGCCACAATAAACACACAGGTTCAACAAATTGAGGTAACTTTCTTGAATTGATAAAGTTGCTAGCATCTTATAATGAACGTGTGGCATCTGTTGTATTAGATAATGCTCCTCAGAATGCATCTTACACTTCACATAGTGTTCAGAAAGAGATATTGCATATTTTTGCCAAGAAAATTAGATGTTTCATTCGCGAGGAAATTGGTGAATTAAAATTTTGCATTATTGTTAACGTAGCAAGGGATGAATCTAAAAGGGAACAAATGGCCATTATTTTAAGGTTGTGGATAAAGTTGGATTTGTAAAGGAATATTTTTTTGATCTTGTTCATGTTTCTAACACAACTTCATTAACTTCGAAAAAGACAATATTTGATATTTTTCTTCGACACAATCTTAATGTATAAGATATTCGTAGTCAGGGATATGATGGGGCTAGTAACATGCGTGGAGAATGGTCTGGGTTGCAAGCTCTTGTCTCTAATAAGTGTCCATATGTTTATTACAAAAATTGTTCTGCCCATCATCTTCAATTGACTTTAATAGTAGCATATCGAGAGGCTATTCCAGTCCATCAATATTGTAACGCCCCGATTTTCTTTAATTTCGACTTTTTTAATTTTGAAACACAAATGTGTATCTGTTTTAGTGGTTATGTGTTCTGGGTGTGTGTGAGAGGTTCCAAGTTCAAGCCTTGACTTGGGCAAATTTTGGCATTTTTATGAATAAAGCCCTATCTCTGGTTAGTAGGCTTATAAGTAAAGTGTGTAAGTAATTAACAGAATGGGCCTGTTGGTCTGGTGGTTAAGTAGTGTGTTATTGTGGTGGAGGTATTGTGTTTGAATCCCTGCGTAAACGAGGGAGTAATTCTTTTTGGCATGGGGCGTGTGGAGTGGTTGAGTTTGATTGGGATTGTAAGTCTGCGAAGTTGGATAATAGTGGGAGTTGGAAAAAATCTGATAGGATTTGATTTTTGTTTCCCAAACTTGTGCAGCCGTTTTTCTTTCCCCAAATCCCCACCTTTCTGCCGATTTTTTTCTCTTTTACCAGCCAAAATCCTCATTTCTCTTTACTCGTCTTTTGCTTCTTTTTGGATGGCAACTGTGCTTCCTTTCCCAATTGTGGCATTCTTGGAGTAATTGCGATAAGTGGTCTCTTGTGATTATGAATTAAGATTCTAAGTTTTAATTGGGGTTTTTATGTTGATGTTTGGCAGCTTCACACTTTGGAATCGAGACTCTTCTTGAACTACTTCGTAGGCAAACCAATTTTGAAACATTAGGAGTAAGTCCCAATCGCTCATTAGTTGAGTAATTCATATGGGTTAGTTTTAATTCTTCGATTAAGTGAATAATTGGGTGAATTACTGGTCAATTATATGTGCTGGTGATCTTGGGATTGCATTAAGAGCGAAAACGAACCAGGTGTGTACTCGGAAACACAGAAAACGAAGTTTCAGCAAAAGCCAAAAACCTCTCTGTCGACGCCAAACGGGCGTCTGGTCGCCCGTGTGCAAGACTGTAAGTCACCACACGGCCGTGTGATCGACGAACCAGGCCGTGTGCGAGTGACACTGCCGTGTGATGGCCGAGCGAGGCCATGTGCGAGACACGGGCTCGACCAATTGGGCCGTGTGGGCCACAAGGGCGTGTAGGCCCACACAGGTGAACCACACGGGCGTGTGGAATTGTGGGTCAGGCCGTGTGATCCATACGGGCAAGGCCAATTTGGGTCGTGTGGGCCACACGGGAGTGTGGGCCCACACAGGCAGGCAATATGGGCGTGTGAGCCCATTTTCATGAAATGTTTTGAAAGGTTGCACAGGTCACCCAAGTCGACTATGAACCTAATAAAGGGTCGGTAAGCAGTACTTACACCCGTAACTCTGTGATTTGATTATGTGAAATCTGTACCGAACATGTATACTGATTTGAATGTATGGACTGTTATTTGCATAAAAGCATGTTATATTATGTATGTTGCATTGCATCGGGGTGGGTTGATGATATCTAGAGGAAGTATTTGAAAGGCTCTTAAGCCTGTTATCTGGCAGCTCAGCTGCAACTTTCTGATTATGTGCTGCATTTGGTACACCATGGTGTGTAGGGATGGGTGGGTTGATTTTATCCCCACATGGTGTGTAGGATTGGACGGAGTTGGTGTGTAGAGGCTGGTGGGTAGGACTCTGCTATTTTGTTCTAATATGCATATTATGTTTGAAATGGGCTAAGGCCCTAGAACATATCTGATTCTGTATCTGAGTGGGCTAAGGTCCACACCATATTTGAAATAGGGCTCAGACCCGAACTGTGAAATTATGTCTATTCTCTATATTATTGTGTGCATGTTTTTTATGGGGATTACACACTGAGTTTGCGAAAACTTACCCTTTTCTGTTTAATCTGTTCAGGTAATCCCCAGCAGTAAACGGATCAGTGCAGCGGAGGACTCGACGGTGACAACGGTTCTGGACCTTTACAATTTTTACTTTTATTTATGGTTTTGATTATATTTGGGGAGTTTTATGTAATATGGCCTTTACAGATTTTTGTTTAAAATTTGGGATTTTTTTTATAAACTGCTAGCAGTATGATAATACGCGAGTTTTCAAAATAAACAAATGTTTTATCAAAGTATACAAGAATTCGCAAATTCTTTTAAAAGCTTCCGTAACGTATAATGTTTTGAAAATGTATAATGAATGAATAAATGACACGTTTTGACAATAACCTAAGATATCGAAAATGGCTTTATTGTAATTACGTTTTCTAAAGCACTGTCATGTGACATCACCAGATTCGGCCATAATGTCTAGGTCGAGTTTGGGGTGTTACAAATATTTTTTTTCAAATTTAACTGTTGTTGTCAATATAGTTGGTTCTTCTTGCAAATGACATGATCAGTTACAAGCTAGTCAAGCAGCTAAAATTGAAAGGCTTTTTTCCATTGATGAATTTAAAACTAGTAAAGGATTGAACCAAATAGGCACTTTAAAACGAGCTCGGGATACTAGGTGGAGTTCCCATTTGAGCTCTTTTCAATAGTTTGAGGATTATGTTTGAAACTACTTATTCATTTTTAAAAAACATAATCTTTGATGGAGCAACCTATGCTTAACGAAGAGATGCAGATGCAGATGCAGCTTATAATGCAATTACATCATTTGAATTTGTGTTCATTTTACACCTTATGATTGATATCATGGAAATTACTTATGATCTTTGTCAAGCTTTGCAACATAAGTCTCAAGATATTGTGAATGTTATGCATCTTGTTTCTACAACAAAAACTTTGATTCAAAGATTGAAAAAAGATGGATGGGATCTTTTGTTTGAAAAAGTGAAACCTTTTTGTGAGAAGCATCGAATAGATGTTCTTGATATAAATGCTCCTTAAACTAAGGTCGAGATCGATCTCTTCTTCAAAAGGATCCAATCACAATGGAGCATTACTTTCATGGAGATATATTTTATGCTACAATTGACTCTCAATTGCAAGAATTGAATGAGAAGTTTAAAAGAGATATGGTGGAATTGCTTATGCTTTGTTCAGCTTTGGATCCTCGGGATGACAACAAATCTTTCAATATTGATAATATTTGTAAGCTTGTAAATAGATTCTATCCTGAAGAAATAGCCCAGTTTAGACCCTAGTCGGAACAGTGGTTTTGAGACCACAAATCTGAGTCAAAAAATATTTTAATATTATTTTATTTGTTTACAGCATGATATGTGATATGTGTGAAAATTTCGTGTGAAAAATTTATCGATTGGGTAGTTAATTTGATAAAAAGGACTAAATTGCATAAAATGTAAAAGTGGCTTTCTAATTGTTAAAAGTGTTTAATGGCTATTAAATGGAAGTGTGGAGCACTTGCATGTCAAATATACCATTTATAATAGTGGTGGACAATATTGGACAAGGTTAGGTGAATTTTAATGTTATTTCATTAAGGTTAAAATGGTAAATAGTTTATTAATATGTAATTAAATAAACAAAACATGAAAATGGTCATGCAGTTCATCTTTTTGGCCGAAACTTGAGAAAGAAAAAGAGCTCTTGAACTTTTGTGTATTCGGCACCTTGGAAGCTTGAATTAGGTATGTGTTTTGCTCGGTTTTTGATAATTTTTACATTTTTGAGATCGTTGCTTCGAATACTAGCTAACCCATGCTTAAATTTTTGTATTGGTTGTGGATTTTGTGATTTTCCATTGTTGATAGCTTGAGATTTTTGTTGTTTGATGATGAAAAATAAATCCTTGGTGATAGATTATTATGTTTAACGAAGTGATTTTTGGTAAAAATGTGTATTAAGGATTTAATTGTGAAATTTAAAAATTTAGGGGTCAAAATATGAAATAAATGAAAGATATGGGCTTATATGAACTATATGAATATTCGGCCAAGCATGGGAAATATGAAATTTTGTGTATTTTGTGATTTTATTAAATAGGGACTAAAATGTTAAAAATGTGAATTTTAGGGGCTAAAGTGCAAAATGCCCTAATTATGTGTTTGTGGTTTGAATTGAATGAAATGTGTTATTAAATAGCCAAATTTGAATTTATATAGATCAAGAACAAAAGAAAACGGAATTAGATCGGGGGAAGTCGAAAGTGGTCGAGTAATCGATTCCATCCGTTCGTTTTTGTACGAGGTAAGTTCATAAGTAAATAATTATTGTTAAATTTATATGAAAATGTATTTAATTGTGCCAAATTGAATTTTAGTAACTATATATGTGTATGCCGAATTAATATAAGTATGGGAGAAGTAACTACGAGCTTGAAACGATTGAATTACGACATCCGAAAGCCCCTACGAACCATAGGAATAGTTAGGATACATATGTCATGACATAGGATTCCAATATGTGGTTTTGTGTAAGACCACATCTAGGATGTTGGCATCGATTTGAGATTTACATGTAAGACCATGTCTGGGACATTGGCATCGTATATGATTTCGTGTAAGACCTTGTATGGGACAGTGGCATCGATATTTGATTACATGTAAGACCTCGTCTGAGACGTTGGCATTGTATGAGCTTTTCAAGCTATCCGAGCATCCTTATTGATTCCGAATGGTTCAACGGGCAATGTTGAGTTAAGATCGAATGTGAAATCGAGCTAAATAGTTCAGGTACGTGCGAAGTTAAATGTTCATGAAAATAAGGTAAGTATAGTACTTGAGATGTTGATATGAACTATGCATGTTAAAGGTGTGATCATTATGTATATGAGATTGTTCACATTCGGCCAAGTTGAAATAATAATTCTAATGTTCATTTGATTATTTATTTGCTTATGACTTACTAAGCTATTTAAGCTTACTCTGCGTGTGTGTTTGTGTAACACCCCTAACCCCGAACCATCGTCGGAACAGGGTTACGAGGCATTACCGGACATATCAGACAATTTACAAATATAAATTTTGTTTAATATAAATTTCGGCAACATTTCTGCTTATTATTATATAAAACCCCCTGTAAATTAAACCATATTCATTTCAATCATAACCAATTCATCCCATATATTTATTTTCTATTCTAAATACCTTCTAATCAAACTCAATCAATATAATATCAACTTAAATTTATCAAAATATTAGTTAGATTAAAATAAATATACTTCATTCATTATAATTCTTAAACTTGTAATACTAACATTTTTAACCATTTACATTCAAAACATAATAACCTTTATACACAACCTACGTACATGCCACATTATGAAAAGGAAATATACATCACCAAAAGTTTGCTGAAGTCGGGTCTGGCTTCGAATGCTGGTTCAGTATTTGACTTCTACAACCTGCGCACGGAAACAACCGTACGCTGAGTATACATATACTTAGTGGTATTACCATAATTCAAATTATAAACATAATAATCATATCATTAATTCATATAACTTTAATTTAACTAAACCGATTCAAACATAACTTTCATATAAGTTTGTCCTTCTCAATATATTCATACAATTCAATTTTAGCTATTCAACAATTGAAATAATACACAATCATGTTGAGCCACTATCCATTTCTTGAACCAATGGTTCATACTTTCTATTTTCATACTCATATTCCAATCACATTTTTCAGTTCATGTTCTATTTTCGCATTTCTTCCAATGGCTCAACCATTTCATTTTATTCAATTTAACCTTTTCTTTATTTTCCCCCTATTAACAGACTCGGACTTTAACGGATACACGGATTCCAACCCAAACACACCAGTACGGCACATTGTGCCTAAAACGGTACATAGTACCTGATCAGTATACGACACATAAGTGCCTGAAACGACACACGAGGTGCCTGATACGACACACGAGGTGCCTAAAATACGACACATAAAGTGCCTGATTTACGACACATAAAGTGCCTGATCGGCAAAGCCGATAAATCCCGTACTCTTCCAAATCCTATGGCATGCCAATTATATCTGACTCAGCCCGACTAGTTAATAGGGTATTTCAGTTCTCAATTTCATTTTCATTTTCATAACAAATTCAATTTCAATATCAATTACACTTTTCCATTTCAAACCACATACAATTCAATTTCAATACATATTCATCATTCAACTCAATTTCCATTCAATTCAATAAAAACACTTACCTTATAATTTACTTACCATATTCATAAATTAATCTAACATTTAATGAATAAATAAATAGTTTGAATTATAGTAATACAAACCCGAATTTGCTTGATTATTCCTCGGTAACCTTCTCCTTTCCTTTGTGAGTTGATGTCTCGAGTTCCTTGTTAGCTACGAAAATAATAATAATTTACATTATTAATTACAACATTAAATTACAATAAATAATTGAATTTTATTCAATTTCTACTCTTCCTCTTCATTCCACATCCTTTATACACAATTCTATTATTTACTTATAAGTTCTTTCAAAGCTGTCTACCTGAATCATTGTCACTAAATTATCTATATCTTGAATTACAGAATTCCAAATTAAGATCTGTAAATTTTATATGAAACTAGACTCTCATATCTTCTTGACATAAAATTTTCAGAATTTTTTATTTATCCAATAAGTAAGTTTATTCTTTGAAATCACCCCTATTCTGTTGTCTGACAGCTCCGACCACTCTTTGCTAAAATTTAATTATCTTTTTATACAGAATTCAAATGATGTTCTAGTTTGTTTCTTATAAAAATAGACTCATTAAGGAATCTAACCATATAAATTATGTCCCAAAATTATTTTTTACAATTTTTAATGATTTTTCCAATTCAGAACAGGGGATCTCGAAATCACCCTGAACCAGTTTCACTAAAATTTAAATATCTCATAATACAGAACTTATTTGCTTTCTCTGTTTCTTTCATATGAAAATAGACTCATTAAGCTTTAATTTCATATCTCACTCAACTTCTAATTCCACTTCTACGATTTTTGGTGAATTTTCAAAGTTACTCTACTGCTGCTGTCCCAAAACTGTTTTCTTATAACTTATTTTGCAATTAAATCCTAATTAAGTTTACTTATTTCTTAACTTAATTCATGCTTTGATTCTACTTAAATTCCTTCCATATTCAACTTGATTATATAATTTTCATAATAAAACCCTAATTCATAATTTCTTCCAAATTAATCCCTATAGTAGAAAACTTATAGCTTACCTTGCAATTTAATCCTTTTACTAATTCTAACTTAGATTTCATCTAATTTAATCCATAATTCATCTTTTTCTTCAACATAAACTATATTTAAAAACCTAAAAACTCTCAAAATACCAACTTAGTTTCATCAAAATCTTGCTTTAAAGCTTCTAAAACATCAAAATTAAGAGAAAATGACTAAATTGACTTACCTTTTAAAACTTCAAACCTTAAATCTTTAGTTTTTCCTTTTTCCTTCTTTTTCTTCTTCTTTCCTGCTTGTTTCGAATGTTTCTCTG
The DNA here is from genome assembly GCA_005393395.2 of Gossypium australe. Classification (NCBI taxonomy): domain Eukaryota; kingdom Viridiplantae; phylum Streptophyta; class Magnoliopsida; order Malvales; family Malvaceae; genus Gossypium; species Gossypium australe. The sequence continues at coordinate 32,951,910 of CM016615.1, read as the reverse complement.
TTCTCTCCCTGTTTCTTTTCCTATTTCTTTTATACTATTTACTTTATTATATAATATAATATTATATTAATATAATTATTTAATAATATTAATAATATATTTTAACACATAAAATCTCAGATTTTTTTAAGCTTATGCCGCCTCAACTTATGCTAAATGGCATAATTGCCATTTTGGTCCTTTACAATTTCTTTTAATCTATAATTAAACTTTTACTCCTTATTCAATTTGATCCTTTTTCCTAATTACTTTAAATTAAGCTAAATTCACTATATAAAAATCTAATTAAACACACTACTAGACTCATAATTACTCCTAATGATTATTTACTAACTCGATTTACTAAGACGGAGGCCCGATAACACACATTTTTTTTTCTAGTGCCCACGGATTTCGGGTCGTTACAGTTTGTTCGTTGTTTTATATATTTTGGAAAGCTAGTTACGAGCTTGGGGATTGTCAAGGAAGTCCGTCACACAATCGATCGTTATTTTTGTATTTTAAAAGCTTGAATTATGAACTTATGGCATGTATAGGCTAGCATATGTTTTGGTTGGTTTTGAAATTGTAAATATAAAGCCATGCGAAAATGGTTAGAAATGATGCTTATGTTTATGCAGTTTTGATCATGATATAAGTTCATGTTGGGATTTATGTTTCATGGTACTTATGTGTGGTGTGCTTGATATATAAACCGGTTTGAGTAATGTCAATGCAATTGATGAATGTGTTTTCGGTTGTGGCTTAATTGGATAAGCTAAGTTATAAATATATCATTGATTGTGTAATTGGATTTGTTGGCGTGGTTTATGGAGACAAAGAATGTTCATAAATTATGGTTGATTTGTTGGTTATTGAGTCAAGTATAATGTGTTTAGTTAATATGACTATTTGGTTATGAAATTGATATAATTTTTTTTTAGTTAATTTGCTAGCCGAATAGATGAAAAACAAATTGATTATGTAAATGACATTTTGGCATGATGCGTAGCATATGAAATTAACATGTTTTGATTCGGCAATGGTACTTAGAAAATGACTAATGTTAGTCAAGTGAGTGGTGCATGAATTAGTTATTAATACGATTGAAATTCGGTCTCATGGTAATGCATGATTATGCTTATATTATTTTGTCTACTAAGCCGCGTGGGATAACTTGATTTAGATTAATACACAAATGTGCATAATATGTGAATTGGTATAGTCATTAATTAGTAAATGGAATAGGATAGTATTAATTCGGTAATTGTGCATAGAAATGGCTTTTGTTTTTAAGGTAATGTGTGCACAATAGGATAGCATCAAAAGTATGTTCGGCTATGCTGTAATGTTACTATGCCGCATATGTGAATGCATATTAAGTAGTGTAATATGATTTGATTAATTTTAATATGCGCATGTGCAAAAGTTGTAATGATATATATATGCTTGAATGTATTAATGTATGCACATGGAATTGTAATATAATAAGCTTTCTTATAATTTGATAAGTCGAATGCCATGAGTGAGATGTATGTATGGTTTGAATAGTGGAGTTATAAAGTATGTGTAACATGACTTGTGGTAGGCTAGTTGATTCGAATATGTGATTAAAAAGTTGATATTAAAATGATTTAATTTTTGGAGCATAATTTGATTATGTGAAAGAGTTAAATAAGCATGTTTTGATTTTGTTGGTTATGTGTTTAATATGACTGAATGTGATTTATATGATTAATTTGATGGTTACTATTTGAAGTTAAAATTTATTGTAAATGAGTTATTATAACTTTGTGCATGATTTGAATTGAATGACCATATTAAGTTATGTTTTGATTGGTAATGCCTCGTAACCCTAATCCGGCGACAGATACAGGTTAAGAGTGTTACATTTGAGCAAGAGAAGTTGCATTTGAGATGCCAACTAGAACACTTTGAGCTTGATATTCGCCAACATACAACTTTGTAGAATTTGTCCTCAATTCCTAAATTATGCCAAGAGTTGACAAAGATAGGAAAGTCAATCATTTACTCGCTTGTTGATAAATTAATTTGACTTGTGTTGACTCTTCCTATTCCAACAGCTACTATTGAGCGTGCATTTTCTGCTATGAAGATTGTGAAGACAAAACTTCGAAATAAAATGGAAGATGACTATTTAGGGAGTTACTTGATCACATACATTAAAAAAGAAATTGCACAGACCTTTGATGATGATTCAATTATTGATGATTTTTGTGATATTAAAGAAAGGAGATTACAATTTAAAATGCTCAACTTGATCAAATAGGTGAGTGATTTCTCTATTTTATTTTTTGTATTTTAGTTTGTATGATTTTTATATGCAAAAATTATATTTTAATTTTTCTATTTTGGTTTCTTTTTTCGCAAATGGTAGAAGATCATACTAGTTTTTTTTTTTTTTTTTTTGATATGTTGGTATTACTTTTTAGAAATTGGAAGCATGCATTATTAATGTTAAAAGGTTAAACTTTAATTTTATTCATATTTCAAATCATATATATATATATATATATATACTTTAATTATTGAATAATTGTACATGAGAATTAATAGTAAAAAAATATGTAGTCAACAATGCTAATATAAATTTGCCCCTAAATTCTATTTATGGATTCGCCATTGTATATCAACGTGTCATTATTGCACTCTTTTATGTTTGTTTTGTATTTAGTGTTTTTATAAAATATTTTAACATTATAACATTTCATTTTAAATAAATAATAATATTATTATTAATTTATAATTAAAATTAATCTTTTTTCCACTTTAAGTATCTAAATTAATTTTTTTAATCAAAAATGATATCTAAACTTTAACTTTATTACTAATTTTGGTCCAAGCCATTAATTTCGATAAAAATATTCTCATAACCGTGTGACACATGAAAATTTTAATTAAATAAAAAAATTAATTCGATATTAAATAAAATTTTCCTTCTCTCAATTATCCCACGTTTCATAACAGTGGCGAGAAGCAAGTGTAAGGGAAAGGGGAAATATGAGATTTCTCTTTATATGTGGTTTATAAGGGAAGAGCAAACCAATCAATGGGATTTCTTTCTCCTCATTTTTTTCACAACACAAGCAGTAAAGTGTAAGGCTAATGCCGCATAGCTTCTCCCATGCATTTTGTTTCTCTTTCCCGCTTTAATTTTGTTTATTATTATAAAACACAAATCCTCAACTTGCCCATGAATGATGAACACTAAAATTATGAACTTCTGTTTATGTTTATAGTTCATATTTTATAAATTTTAAGATTTTTAATCTTATTTTTATTAAATCTTTTTCAAAAGAGTGTGAACAAGAGTATTCACACCATACATGATTGCTTTTCCTCTTTTTGCCAAGGTCTATAAAATCTCGAATAAACACCACAATCTTTCCCCTTTCCCTCAAATCTATAAAATCTCGAATAAACACCACAATCTTTCCCCTCTCCCTCAAACCTGTTCCTTGCCTCCGTTAAGAAAGAGGGACGAAGAATATGAAATGTGGGATAGGGGAAAGATATTGAATTTTAATTTTTTATTTAATTAAAAATTACCAAATGTCGCACTTCCATTGGTTACGAGGGTTTTTTTAACGAAATTAAAATTTATTTTTAACCAACTTAAATGAGAGAAGTGATTGGAGACCAATTTTTTTATTTAAACCTATATATAATGATATATCATCATAATATTTGTTTACTTCAATAACTATAAATTAATTATGATGGCCCCACAAATTTTTAACCTTTACTTCTTCCTCATCCACGATTCCCTAGTTTCCTTATTCCCTATGCCCCTTTTCGTTTCTCCACACTTTTTTCTCATTTTCTTCCTCGTTATCGTTTTCTTAGCTTTTTTTTTTAAATAACCTTAAAATTTTGATTAAATAACTCATTTTTTTATTGAACTCGTAAATTATTTAAAATTTATAGTAAAAATTAGTAGAGCTAAAAAATTTGACGCCACTAACATGCCACGACAGTATTTAAGATAAAAAATTCATCTTTTTAGTAGAATTATATAGAATAGCACCACCCGTATAAATATCAAAAAAATACTCTTATGTTTGAAAAATTAAGAGCTTTAAAAAAATAACCATTTTTTTGTGGAGCTAAATAATTTAGCGCTACCAATTTCCAATGCTACCTTTCTTTTCTTTTTTTTTTTAAAATTATTTATATGTTTTCTTAAGATGAATAGATTTAATTTATATCCCAAACCTTGTAACCTTAAGAATTTTGAAATATTATCCCTCTATTTTTAATTCAAATTAGATAGCTCTGTCAATAAACTTTCATTAAATTTAAATATCTTTCATTCTAATTTAAAAATTAAAAATTTAATAAATAACATATATTTAAATTTAATGAAAACTAAGTATTAATAATGGTTTTATGGCACATATAGGTGAAAAAATATTTATTAAAAATATATTAAGATTAATTAATATTTCGGTTACAATAATAAAATTAACTGTTTATTATGGATGGTGTTTTGGGTTCAAACCTCATTATAATCAAATTTTTATTGATTTATCATACAAAAAGATAAAAATAAATTTATAAAAATTTAATTTAATTTTATACAAATTAAATAATTTGTACAAATAAGTTGGATACAAATTAAATTTTATTAAATAATTTTATAAAATTATTAAATAATAAAATTTTAATTTAATTTGTATTTTAATAATTTTATAAATAAGTTGGATTAAATCAATATACAAATTAAATTTTATTAAAATACTCTCTTATATACCAAATAAAATATTTTTAAAAAATTTTAAATATAAAAAATATATTTTAAAAAAGTGTTTAAAATATACCTGTAAAATATTATAAAACAAATAATAAATAACAAAAACAGGACACAAAAGCATAAATTGGAAACTGGTGGCGCCAAATTATTTGGCTCCGCCAGGAAAAGGAAAATTTTTTTAAAGCCCCCATTTTTTCAAAAATTGTTATATTTCCCTAGTACTTATACAAGTGGCACCATTCTACATTGTTCCACTAAAAAATTAATTTTTTATCCCTGTTGCTGACGTGACATGTTGGTGGCGTCAAACTCTTTGGCTCCACCAGCTATCATTGTAGATTTTAGGTCATTTACGTGTTTGATTAAAAAAAGGTCATTTACGTAATTAATAAAAAATTTTGGGTTAGTTTTATAAAAAAGGCTCATTTTTCTTCTCTCTTTTGGATTTTTTTTCCCGTTTCTGTAATATGTTTTTAGGCAAAAAAAAAAAAAACATTATACCCATGTCCAGCAGTGTATCTTTTATATGTCTTGACTATATCCAATTTGAATTTTTTTTGGTGTGTCTGGCATGTATTCGGACGTATCGTACACTGATACAAGGAGATTTCCTCGTATCATTGATTCATGGTGTCTTTACTAACTGTTACATTTTAGTACTTTATATAAGTTGATGTTTCTTTTTCCTTTGAGCCACATTAGCACATTGGTGAAATTTTTATTGTGAAGATAAACTTCAAATGTCTTAAGTTTCAACCTTTTATTTTATCAAAATTTTAATTTGATTTGTTTAGACTTAAAAGGAAATTTTTAATTCCAAAAGTATAATATATTTGTTCTTTTTTAGTCTCTAAAAAACATTTTTCTTGTACTCAAGGTATCCACCAACCGTCGTGGTTAATTCTCTCGTCGTGAGTGCTTTCTAAAAAAGCATACGATTAATTATGAAATGTGCTTCATTCTCATGAGCCATGGTTAATTGAGCAAGTATTGATCTCAATTTGATTAATGATTTACAACTCAAGGCATCAGCTACCATATTAGCTTTTCCAAGATTATAATTAATTACACAATCATAATCTTTCAACAATTCAATCCAGCATCATTGTCTCAAATTCAACTCCTTTTGGGTGAGAAGATACTTGAGACTTTTACGACCTCTATAGATATAACACTTTTTACCATACAGATAATGTCTCCAGATTTTTTGAGTAAACACCACAATGACTTACTCTAAATCATGCGTCGGGTAATTGCGCTCATACGATTTTCAATTTCTTGAAGCTCTCTTGGCACTGATCATTCTATACAAATGTCACATTCTTTTGCAGAATTTTCATTACAGGCAATGCTATTTTGGAAAATCCATTTACGAATCTTTTGTAATACTCAGCTAAACACAGGAAGCTTTGAACTTTTGTCACATTTCTTAATGATATCCATTGCAAAATAACTTTAATTTTCTTGAGATCCACATAGTTTCCTTCGCTTAATATAACATGTCCCAAAAAGACAACCTCCAACAACCAAAATTCACATTTCTTGAGCTTGCCATAAAGTTATATTTCCTGCAACACTTGCAACATAATTTTCATTTGCTTATCATGCTCTTTTTCGAATTTCGAGTATATCAAGAAATCATCAATAAAAACTACACCAAATTGATCCAAATACGTTTGAAAATTGCAGTTCATGAGATCTATGAACGCTATAGGAGCATTCACCAGCCCAAATGGCATCACCAGGATTTCATAGTGATCATATAGGGTACGGAACACTATTTTTGGAACATCACTATCTTTTACTTTCAACTGATCAAAAAAATTGTTGATACGTTGCAACGAATATTTGTTCTTGATTGTTAACTTATTCAACTGTCTATAATCAACACAAAGTTGTATCAATCCATCTTTCTTTTTGACAAATAACATTGGAGCTCCCTAAGGCAATATACTAGGATGTATAAAGCCTTGGTACAGAAGATCTTGCAATTGAACATTTATTTCTTTGAGCTCCATTGGTGCCATTTGATAAGGAGAAATAGACATTGGAGTAGTACTAAGGTAAATTTCAATTGCAAATTCAACCTCATGATTCGAAAGTAATCTTGGCAACTCTTTTGGAAATACATTCAAAAACTTGCATACTGTTCAGATCTTTTCTAACTTGCTTTCATCTGAATCTGAGTTAATTACATAGGCCAAATACGTCTCACAGCCTTGATTCAAAAGCTTATCAGCTCAAACCGATGAAAGTGGGATTACTTGATTTCATGCCTTTAACTTCAATAATCTCACCTTCTTTATTCTAAATAGAGAACTTTTTACGATAATTTGACCTAACGTCAAATGTAGTAGTAATCTCGGTATATTTTCACATTCAAGGAGCTTATTTTCTAGCCATTTTAGTATCAATTACTGCATTTTCAGTACTTAGTAGTTTAGTATTAAAAGTTAATAAAACACGTGTTTTTAATTGTCACATCCCAAAAACCGGGTTGGTAGAAAATAGGTTAATGAACCGAGAGTGGTTATGATAACGGTCCGTCTCGGGTTAGGAGGCGAATCGTAAATGTTGCCCGATCGTAAATTAGGTAGTTTCTCATTTAATTAACAAAAGGATAATTTTATTGGAAATAAAATCTCTGAAAGGTAAAGATAGGTGATAGGTTGAGATGGATACGTATTTGAAACAAGAAAGAACCTTTAACAAAAATTAAAGACCCGAATCTTATAAGTTTCAAATTGATGGAATGAGTTTTGAGATAAAACCGAGACCCACTATCTAGCGAGATAGGAACCAACGGTATAGGTAAATGAACGCCACACCCGTTAGGATGATAAGTTCAAAACAAGGAAAGAACGACGCCACTAGAAAACTAGATAAGTCAATTCAAACCTTGAGAATAAGGAGAGTGAATACTCACCAAAAGAAATACTTTTTTTCATTAAAATTCAAGTTCTTCTGACTACAAAATGAAATTGCAAAGTATTTATAGACTCTTTCAAATGATAGCCGAATAGGAGAAGCAATTAAAATAAAACACTTGAATTTATGTGGCCGTTCAACCTAAACTCCACCAAAGTTTGCTGCCACTTTCATTTGCCATAAGTAGCATTCGGCCAAGAGAAAGGCTAAATTCCTCCTAAGCTTGTTGCCGTATGTCACTATCATTTGCCATAGGTCGACTAAAATAATTTTCCACAATGCATGTTTTCCTTTGTGTTTGCTGTCCCTTGGTTGACCTCTCAAATTACTTAATAACAATTTTCTTTGTTTAATCTCTCATGCTTCATTTACAGGCACGCCCGGGGCACCCACCGAATTTTTCAAGTCGACAAAGCTCGATGCCAAATTTTAATTTTTTTTATTGCTTCAAATAAAATCGAGTCTCTGAATTTCGTGAAAATTAAATTGCTAAATTTTAATTAAATGAATTAAAACATCTTAATTCGTTTAATTGATTTTCTATAGCAAATTAATTTGTCAAAATATTTTATTGTGCCTAAGTTAATTTTGGTTTCCTTAGATTAATTTAATTTGTGGCTGTTGCATTTAAAAGTATTTGTGGCTACCAAAATTATTGTAATCCAAGCTGATTAATTGTGGTTTTAATGTGCAGCAATTTTCGGCTATGAAAGAAGCAAGCATGCCACGTTTGATGCAAGTAGATTGAAGAATGAAGAATGATTTGTCTTGGCCGAATTAAGGAAATAATGTGGAGCATGAATAGCCAAGCAATAAATTAAATCAAACGAAGTGGAATGTTGTGGATGATAAAACATTCAGCCGAATATTTAAATGGTAAGAGGAAAGGCACAAAAACAAGGCACCCATGTCCACGTGAAGATGAAGCATAGCTGAATGAATTTCAATTTCTTCAAAAGACATGGACGGCACTAGAAAGCAAGTTGAGACTAAATTATTTGATGATGAGTGGGCTGAGGCTTGATAGAACATTATTTTAATGGGGTTGGCGTCCAAGGTGTTGCTTCAATTTTTTTTAAACCCACTCACACACATGTTGTTATTGCTCTCTCTCCACTTTACCGTCCATGCTCCTAAGGAATGAAAGCTTGAAGTTCGTTCACCATATTAACTTATCCATCATGCATTGTCCTTATAATTTTGCTTAAAGTATTCCTTCTTTAATCTCCATGTGCTTTGTTCATGCATCAAACTTTTAAAATAATTTATTCAAGGTTCCACCCAAGGTAAACCGTTCATGCCTATATGTTCCACTAAGCACTTCTATCATGCCGTCCAACACCTCCATTAATCCCACCTTGTGCCGCATGCTCTAATCAAGTGCCATTGTTTATTCAAAATGTCCATGCTTTGTTATTTTATTGCCATCCATGCTTAGCCCATCATTATTCCTTTATGGCTTCCCACGCATCATGCCTTTCATCCAATTGATGTATGCCTTGTTACCGTCCAAGCTTGAAGAATAAAATAACTTCCCTGGGTGTTCCACACATCAAGCTTCCAACAAAAATTAAATTTCCAGCTCCCATTAAAGTAATGTTCTATCAAGCCTCAGCCCACTCATCATCAAATAATTTAGTCTCAACTTGCTTTCTAGTGCCGTCCATGTCTTTTGAAGAAATTGAAATTCATTCAGCTATGCTTCATCTTCACGTGGACATGGGTGCCTTGTTTTTGTGCCTTTCCTCTTACCATTTAAATATTCGGCTGAATGTTTTATCATCCACAACATTCCACTTCGTTTGATTTAATTTATTGCTTGGCTATTCATGCTCCACATTATTTCCTTAATTCGGCCAAGACAAATCATTCTTCATTCTTCAATTTACTTGCATCAAACGTGGCATGCTTGCTTCTTTCATAGCTGAAAATTGTTGCACATTAAAACCACAATTAATCAGCTTGGATTACAATAATTTTGGTAGCCACAAATACTTTTAAATGCAACAGCCACAAATTAAATTAATCTAAGGAAACCAAAATTAACTTAGGCACAATAAAATATTTTGACAAATTAATTTGCTATAGAAAATTAATTAAACGAATTAAGATGTTTTAATTCATTTAATTAAAATTTAGCAATTTAATTTTCACGAAATTCAGAGACTCGATTTTATTTGAAGCAATAAAAAAATTAAAATTTGGCGTCGAGCTTTGTCGACTTGAAAAATTCGGTGGGTGCCCCGGGCGTGCCCGTATCATCCCCTCCCTCTTCAAGACGATTCGTCCTCGAATCGACCCATTGGTTATTCGAACAGAACTCCTTGTTCGTCTTTCCTCGATCAAATGGGAAGGATGATAATAGCAATATCTGAAAAGAAAATTCAAGAATTAGCAAGCAATGTTTTAAACATACTTGCAACCCGAATAAAATCAACACCAAAAAAATAAATCGCATGCGGTCAGGCATAAGCACTTTATCATACAAAAGGATCAATGCCTTGTCAAAATTTTGGAACAAAAGCAGATAAGCTTCAAAGCATGCATACGATCTAATTAGATTCCACAAGACAAAATAATCATGCGAATAACACATCAATTGATAGATATAATCGTCAAAAGCAAGTAATGAAGAAAAGACATATGGAACTTGAAATTGAACATTTAAACCTTGCTTTGATTTCGCACATGAATAAAAATTATCAAACACAAAATTCTTTTTGTCTTCTTGTAAAATAAATAGATCATAAAGAATCAAAACAGGGCATTCAAATAATTCATGATCTAAATGTTTTACAAAATGGCAATCATCATTATTAGCTTTTTCAACATCTAAAATGAACAAAAATGCTTCAACAAATGCTTCATGACACTTATCGAAAACAATTATCTTTTTGACAAGAACCAAAACAGATAGTTCATTATCAGACAAGATAGAACAATGAAGAGCATCATGTTTTAAAGATTTTATAAGAATGGATTCAGCAACGTGATTCTTGTCAACATCCGAAGAAAACAAAATGGGTTCATAGGTTTCAAGTGTCTTACCTTTGGGTGTTGAAAGAAAGAATTCGACCTTACCTCTACGTGCGGTATGACAAAAGTCATTCTTACCTTGCTTGTCTTCACAAGCTGAAACTCGAAGTTCGAATTTATCTTGCTTGATCAAGACGAACTTTCTCTCCTCGGGCATGTAATGTAGCCGATGTTTTATGCGCGAATCAACATTTTTCAAACAAAATGGGAAATCCATGTACACGAATTGCATATATAAATATAAAATTTGCTTAAGAAACGAATAAAAATTGAAAACAAGGTTGACAAAATTTGTTATCTTATTCAAAAACCAAGTATCAACACAATAGGAATTTTTCACACATATTTGGTGATACTTGCTTTTTCCACAAAACAAATCGAAACATATGTCCGATTTATGGGACTTAGGTTCCGAAAAATCAATCATGTTAGACCAATAAGAATTATGTACGTTCAAGATAAAGCGATCAAAACTCTTAACATATTTCAAAATGTATTTACAAATACTCAATGATTTTATGTTAGACAATGAATTAATCTCGTAATATCTACAATCAAACAAATTGGGGTTAGAAGAAAAATCATATTTATACAAAGAATCTGATGCTTCAAAACGCTTACCTTCCTTATGCTTCAAAACGCTTACCTTCCTTACCTTTCGACTCGGGAGGTTCAACTTCACCTTCAACTTTACCTCTTTCAATCAAAGAAATACGTCGCTCTTTCGGGAGGAGTTGAAGTGGTAGGCTCTTGTGCGATACGTCAGGAACCTGAAATGAAGAAGCAAAAGAAGAACATACTCCAAATGAGTTAGTTAAATCAACACTCTCTTCTACTTTCTCATCTCGTTTTCTCGTTTCTTTTTCACGCACTTTTTTTATTTTCTCTCTCTTTTTCTCGCTCTTTTTTAGCGATCTTCTCAATGGCCTTTTCAAGCCTTCTCAAAATTTGCTCATCGTCTCTCTTTCTTGCCTCTTTTCTTTTTATTTCATTTTCATTTTCATTTTCTTTGTTTTTATTACATGAAGTTACAAAAGAATCACAATAATAAGAATTTCTAAAAGAAGAAAAATTATTTACGGATGAATCACGATAATTTCTTCGGGAAGAGCACTCCAAAGACGTTTTCTTGGAAGTTTCTGAATGAATATATCGATCAACTTGCGTGTTTTCTTGGAGGGAATAAGAATCATAATATGTATCACTTCGAGAATAATCTTTCGTGGACAAATACCGTTTCGAACTTCTTGAAGAATTTTGATCACAGTCTTTTCTTGAATATTCTTCTAAAGTGTGTCTTCGGGATGATCTTGATTCCGTCCTTCGACTTGAAGAAAGTCGATCTTGTTGGTCTCGTTCCTCGATTCGATCCAAGTGCTTTTCCAACTTGTTTATGGCTTTTCGCATTTCGTTCAACAAGTATGGGTAATCATTGGATGAGAACTCTTCTTGAGACATATTTGTTGCTGAAAAAGAACTATTATAACAAAGGGAAATAAACCGACAAAATTAAAATACCTTACCACAAAAAAAAAAATCTCACAAGTCACTCACAAAGAAATTTCGCTCACACTCGTGTTTCACTAGTATAAGTTTTTTTTTTTTTATGAATACACTCGTGCCTTTTACCGCTCGAATTCACTCTTCTAGATTCTAGAAGGTTGTCTTCGACTTACTAGTAACTCGGAGGTCGTTTCAAGAGTTAAAAAGGTAAGATTGGTTTCGGAAATGGGTAGGCTTAGAAAGGATAGAAAGGTGCGAATCAAGCTAATTGAGCATGAAGCTGGGAAGCAGTTTAATGTAGATAAGCCAAGAGATGACCAAGATATGTTGGAGGAGGTAACAATTGCGGGGAAGTCAACTATAGTTGATTCCCAAAATCTTATAGAGCTAACTAACTATACAGAAAAGGGCTCGTCTCAGTTAGTATACTTTGTAAAACACTGGGAATATAAGCAAGCAAATGTCGTTCGTCTTCTTAGAGAAGAACTTGACAATCTAAACATACCAAGGTAGGAAGAGATGTTTTTTTTTTTTTAACCTCGATTTTTTTTGAACTTTTTTTTTTGTATCTCTTTTTTTTATTTGAACCTTTTTTTTATCTCATTTTTTTTAAACTTCAAATACAATATATGCTAGATACAATGAAAATAAAATACAGTTTTTTTTGGATTTTTTTTCTGAAACTTACTCGAAAAAACTCAAGACGATCAAAACGTGCCTAATTTGATTGGCTCTTATACCAGATGATAACGGTCCGTCTCGGGTTAGGAGGCGAATCGTAAATGTTGCCCGATCGTAAATTAGGTAGTTTCTCGTTTAATTAACAAAAGGATAATTTTATTGGAAATAAAATCTCTGAAAGGTAAATATAGGTGATAGGTTGAGATGGATACGTATTTGAAACAAGAAAGAACCTTTAACAAAAATTAAAGACCCGAATCTTATAAGTTTCAAATTGATGGAATGAGTTTTGAGATAAAATCGAGACCCACTATCTAGCGAGATAGGAACCAACGGTATAGGTAAATGAACGCCACACCCGTTAGGATGATAAGTTCAAAACAAGGAAAGAACGACGCCACTAGAAAACTAGATAAGTCAATTCAAACCTTGAGAATAAGGAGAGTGAATACTCACCAAAAGAAATACTTCTTTTCATTAAAATTCAAGTTCTTCTGACTACAAAATGAAATTGCAAAGTATTTATAGACTCTTTCAAATGATAGCCGAATAGGAGAAGCAATTAAAATAAAACACTTGAATTTATGTGGCCGTTCAACCTAAACTCCACCAAAGTTTGCTGCCACTTTCATTTGCCATAAGTAGCATTCGGCCAAGAGAAAGGCTAAATTCCTCCTAAGCTTGTTGCCGTATGTCACTATCATTTGCCACAGGTCGACTAAAATAATTTTCCACAATGCATGTTTTCCTTTGTGTTTGCTGTCCCTTGGTTGACCTCTCAAATTACTTAATGACAATTTTCTTTGTTTAATCTCTCATGGTTCATTTTAATGGGGTTGGCGTCCAAGGTGTTGCTTCAATTTTTTTTAAACCCACTCACACACATGTTGTTATTGCTCTCTCTCCACTTTACCATCCATGCTCCTAAGGAATGAAAGCTTGAAGTTCGTTCACCATATTAACTTATCCATCATGCATTGTCCTTATAATTTTGCTTAAATTATTCCTTCTTTAATCTCCATGTGCTTTGTTCATGCATCAAACTTTTAAAATAATTTATTCAAGGTTCCACCCAAGGTAAATCGTTCATGCCTATATGTTCCACTAAGCACTTCTATTATGCCGTCCAACACCTCCATTAATCCCACCTTGTGCCGCATGCTCTAATCAAGTGCCATTGTTTATTCAAAATGTCCATGCTTTGTTATTTTATTGCCATCCATGCTTAGCCCATCATTATTCCTTTATGGCTTCCCACGCATCATGCCTTTCATCCAATTGATGTATGTCTTGTTACCGTCCAAGCTTGAAGAATAAAATAACTTCCCTGGGTGTTCCACACATCAAGCTTCCAACAAAAATTAAATTTCCAGCTCCCATTAAAATAATGTTCTATCAAGCCTCAGCCCACTCATCATCAAATAATTTAGTCTCAACTTGCTTTCTAGTGCCGTCCATGTCTTTTGAAGAAATTGAAATTCATTCAGCTATGCTTCATCTTCACGTGGACATGGGTGCCTTGTTTTTGTGCCTTTCCTCTTACCATTTAAATATTCGGCTGAATGTTTTATCATCCACAACATTCCACTTCGTTTGATTTAATTTATTGCTTGGCTATTCATGCTCCACATTATTTCCTTAATTCGGCCAAGACAAATCATTTTTCATTCTTCAATCTACTTGCATCAAACGTGGCATGCTTGTTTCTTTCATAGCCGAAAATTGCTGCACATTAAAACCACAATTAATCAGCTTGGATTACAATAATTTTGGTAGCCACAAATACTTTTAAATGCAACAGCCACAAATTAAATTAATCTAAGGAAACCAAAATTAACTTAGGCACAATAAAATATTTTGACAAATTAATTTGCTATAGAAAATCAATTAAACGAATTAAGATGTTTTAATTCATTTAATTAAAATTTAGCAATTTAATTTTCACGAAATTCAGAGACTCGATTTTATTTGAAGCAATAAAAAAATTAAAATTTGGCGTCGAGCTTTGTCGACTTGAAAAATTCGGTGGGTGCCCCGGGCGTGCCCGTATCAGGTTACGTCCGAAATTTTTTTAGTGATTGAGTAATGGTGGAACTGTCCTTGATAATTAGTATTTGAATCCCTTCCCTCTCATTGTTTTTTCTATGTGGTGCAATTTTGCTTCCAACCTTAGAAAAGGTCACATCCCATGTTTTAATTATTTTTTTGCTAAAATAAAAATAAAGAGGTGAATGGTAGAGTGGTTAAGAGCTTTAATTATTTTTTCTAGGTCCTAGGTTCAAGTTTTCTCACTAACACATTTTTATTTAATTTTTTTGATTTTTCCCATGTGCTTAAAGCCCTTTGTCGACCAACCTTTCTTACCATAGTGGGAGGAGATTCTTTGTTTTTCTTTTGGTCAACATACCTTATTTTTGGAGACCATGGTCCCCTTTTCACTTCTTTGTCTCCCTAACTTACCATTCTCTCCATTTTTTCCATATGAATGATTCATTGAACCTAGACTTTTTAACCACAACTCTCTCTATCCATCCTATCACTCTCCTCATCTCATTGCCACACCTCTCTAAAGCTCCTCCCCATTCTCTCATTTTCTTTATTTTGTTTAGCCATCAACCACCTATTTTCTCTCTAATTCCTCCTCTTCTCCACCGTTCTTTGGTTTTGAACCACCTTCACCACCACCAAACCTCTATTGCACTACCACTTTTCTTCTTCTTTTTCTTCCATCACTGCCTTTAACGCCACCCTTCACCACCGTGACAACCACCGTGTGCCACCGCGAAACATCACCATTTTTTTTTACTTTTTTTCTTTTCTCATTTCTCCTTCTTTAATATAGTGACCAACATCCTCCTCCTTTCTTTCTCCTCCATCGGATTGCCACCTTTGTCGCCGGCCGCCGTCACCACCGTAGCACCACTGCCGACAGCTGTGTTTCCTCCTATTTTCTTCATCATTTTTCAACCTATATCATTTGTTTTAGTAAATAAAATTCTGCACTATTTATTTCACTTATTTTCTTAAATTATAATTCTTTATTTTGTAAACTTACTCTTAATCAATCCCCTCTTTCAATCGTTCAATTTTCTCTGATCGAAATGAAGACGATCCACCGATCTCTCCTTTTCAACCAAGATAGAGTAAGTACAAGGGTTGAATGAGAACCACTCCCCCTTACAATTTCTCTCTTGACCGAATATTCGTAAGAGTTATGGTGAATTTTTCCCTCGTTTATTAACTTTTAATTATGATGTCTTTTTGAAGGGTCGACCGACATCAACACGAAAAATTGTCAAACTTGTGAAAGGAATCACGATTCTTAATTCATAAGGGTAAGTTTCAAATGGGAGATTCATTTAATAAACTCATCTCTTATGATGATCATGGTAAACTGTAACGAAGAACTACCGTTTGTATGACTAGGTAATCTATTGGATAGATCCAAGTATAGACGTGTTAGAGAGTTGTAATACATTGAATCTACAATCAGGTTTGGATTTTAACATTAAACAAAAACAAACCTATGTTTGATGAGAATACTTTATATATCCATTAACAGAGATAAAACCCATCGTTATGGACTATGTCAAGTAAGTGATTCGAAATCATTGATTTTGGTGATATGTATTATGTGTGATTTGTTGATTATTAATGATATAAAAACTATGAAAATCTCATTCTCATGTTCTGTGGTCTTATGGCATATTTGATTTTCGTGTGATTTATAAAATGTGAAATTTTGGTACCATGTGTACATTTATGATTTGCTTGTTAAGCATGCCTATGCGATTTTAACTGAAAAGTGATATAATGAGCATGTCTCATATGCCAATGTGAAAAATGATTTTTAATTGAAAAAGTGATTTTGGCCATATCACATGCATGGGGTGGGATATGTAAAAGGTGGAAGTATGTGGCAGTTTATTTGCATTAATATGACACTGTTCACGATTTTGATTATGTGGCAGTATATCTATTATTTTGGTGGCTTGTACACGATATTGATTATTGGCAGTTTATCTGCAATTTTGGTGACACTGTTCACAATTTTGTGTCTTGGATGGACGAGTTTTGGGGAGCTCAATTTTGGTGTGTAATGGAGATGGTAGGACTGTTTTCATAAAATCTTCATTGTTTTACGAAATGTGCATTGACATTATCATGCATAGTATAAGTGTGAAATATTGAGTTATATGAAATTGATATGATTATTATGATTGTATAATGTACATGTTTATATGTATGTGATTGTGTTTATGTTAATCTCACACTGAGTTTTATAGCTCACCTCCTTTTAATTTTCTGATTTTACAGATAACCCCGAGGTTAGGACTCGATTACAACATTTGGAGGAGTTTCTCAAAAGTTTTTTTAAATTAAAGTAATTGAATTTTATTTTGATATGTTGATATTTTGGGTTTGTAATAAGTTTAAATATGGACTATGGCATCAGACTTTTTTTTTTGGGGATTTTTCATTCTAATTTGCATAAATTGCTTGCATGACATTAAGTTTTAAAAACTGCATAAATTAATATTTGATAAAATTTCACTTGAAACTTGGTTTTTAAAATAGAATTTGTCAATAACACATTTTTCTGCTGCATTTATGATAAATGAGTTTTTTTTTTTAAAATAAAATTAGACTTAGTTTTCAAAATTATTAATGTTTACAAATGAGTTTTCTAAAGACATTTGATTTATGAAGTTAATATATTTTATTTCTGAAATAATGACGAATAACCAAGTTCTCCAATTTTAAATAAAAAGACAAATGATTTAGAAGAATGATTGAAAATCCAAAATAGTTTTGAATAAATGATTGAATGTTTACAATTGAGATATTATTTATTTCGATTCCTGAAATTTGCACGATTTTTATGAAATTAAAATAAACGCTTTATTTCATTTTGTTTTGAATTGATAAGCCAATAGTTTTAAAATATTTTTTTTCAAAATTCCAAAAGTTTATTTCAGTCATTTTCATGGACAAATGGTTTTTGAAATGGGATTGAAAATAAAGTTGACATTCAATTTTACTAGTTTTGAACAAACTGTGCAAATGGTTTAAAATAAAATAAAATAAAAAAGTACATTTGAAATCAAGAAAGTTTTTTTGGGCCATTCCGTGGCCAATGTAGCTTTTCGAATTCGGCCATAATGACTGGGCTAGGTTTGGGGTGTTATATTAACACATTTTGTGAGTGTTAGTGACCTATTAGGTCGATACAGGACTTAGGTAGTTCTAATTTGTGTAATTGAGTGCGTAGGATGCTTAATTAACCTTCAACGTTTGTACATTTTGTCAATTTAGTCCAAATTCAAAAAAATTATAATTTTAAAAACTTGAAAAATATGAATTTTGTTTATGTAATATTGATTTGAATTTTTTGAATTTGGACTAAATTGACAAAATGTGAAAACATTGAGGGTTAAATTTGTTGATTTTTTTAATTAGAACCAACTTGACAATATGTTAAAGTGTTAAGAGCTAAATTTGTTACTATACCAACCACAAGACTGTCACATCAGCATTTCTTTCAGTGATTAAGGCATTTTAATTGTGGAGTGACTAAAAATGACAATTAATCTAACGAAAGTGACTAAATTAACAAAAAGAATCTGTAACCAAAATAGGAACGCATTAAAACTTGGGTGACTATATGAGTAGCTTACCCTTTAATATTTTAGAATTATTATTTAGAAAAAATTTAAAAGTATCAAATTGATATTTTAGTTATAGTTCAGGGGCTAAATTGGCTATTAACCTTTTAAATTAATGTGCCATGTCTTCCTTTTAATAGAAGTTAACGGATGAGTGATCAAAATGTAACATTTCGATAACTTCAGTGGCAATTATGTAACTTTTGAAAGTTAGGTGACTGAAATGTAATGGTAATCAAAATTTAGGGATAATTGGTGTAGTTTACCCATAATTTTTTTAAATAATGTTTTTATATAGTATTCAATTTTGTTTTTAAATTTTGTAATAGTATTTATAAAAAAAAAATACATATAAATATTTGAAAAATTACTAATTAAATAATATTTAGTTTAGTTTTTAAAAGTTTTTTAGTAATATTTGTTTATTTTTTAAAATTTTGTATAATTTTTAAATTTTTTAATAAATTTTTAAACTTTATCATATTTTATTTTTTTAGAATTATGAAATCTTATAAAATATAAGATTTCATTCTGGTATTTTTTAAACACTATTAATTTTTTTATTAACTAATTCAACAATATTTATTTTTTGAAATTTTCTTTATACATGCTATTTTTAATTTTTTAGCACTATTTGAAATTTTAAAAGGAGTTTTTTAAAGGATAAATTATTTTGAATTATATTTATTAAAATTTTAATGATATATTTCTAGTTTCATTTTATTATAAAAAATTAATGGATAATTAAAACTAAAAAAATAAATATAAAAAACAAGAGAGCACCACTTGTCGTAAATTATATTAGTTTTTATCTCGTGCAGTGCACAAGTTGCTAATATGTTTTATAAAATTGTTATTTTTTAAAAATGATATATTAATTAAAATTATTGATGAAACAACATTTAAATAATAAATAAATTAAAAATAAACTTAATTTTTTGAAAGATAATATATTTGTAATATTATGAATATAGTTTATCTTAAATTATGTGGAAGAAAATTTGAAAGATAAAACCGTTTTAATAAATTTTAAATAATGATTATTTTTTTAATATTTAATTTTAGAAATCATATATCTAATACTTTTTAATTTTAGAAATAAAGTTTTAAAGTTTCAAATTGTGTAAAAACATATATTTGACTTATTAAAAATAAAAAAATAGTTCATGTTATAAAATAAATAGACAAAGAGTAAAGAATAAAGAGAATGAGAGAGCAAATACAGAGTGTATTTTATTGATCAATAGGAATATTTACAAAGCTTCTCTATAGTCTCTGTTTATAGGCATAAAAAATATAAATGAAGTAGAGATCTAATTCTAATGACTATTAGAATTTAAAGTGCATCAAAACTTATCTTGATCTTGATGGACATCAACTTAATAAGATATTCATAATACTCCCCCTTGAATGTCCATTTATAGATAATGTGACTCGTTAAAACCTTACTAAGATAAAAACCTTATGGGAAAAAATTTTCTAGTGAAAGAAAAATATTACTCATATCTATAAGACGCATAATATGCTGCCTCATTAAAAATCTTACCAGTAAAACTCAATAAGATAAAACCTCGATTAAGGGAAAATGAGTACAATGCGTATTTATTCCCCCCTCATAAAAACATCACATAATATCTCATATTCTATGTATTTAATCTTGAATACTAGCTTTTCAAATGACCATTTGAACAAATTTGCTAAGCATTTATATCAACATTCTTTTGAAAGTCATGAGTGAGGGAAAATTTTGGGGAAATATATATTGATCTCTTTAGGAGTTTCAACAACAATCATAACAACCTTTAATCATGATCCCTCTATAAAAATATAAATAGATATTTTGGATCATTCTATGATCATCGTTCAACTACTATTGACTAAGTCAAATTTACCATATATGTTCAATTATTTCAATTCATATAAATGAACAATTTCTCGATAATTTCACTATGCTTCTGGCATTCTAAATCCTTTAAGAATTTCAATATAAACTTTACTACATAGTGATTCATAAAAGGTTGTAACAACAACCATTAGACGTAAGTTAAATCTTTTATGAACTGTTAGTCTAATAATATATTTAAAGGTTATTGCATCCACCACAAAAGAATATTATATCTTTTCATAATCAATGCTAAGACTTAGTAAAAACTTCATTTTTTTTTCATTTTGCAAAACCACTTCATTTGCACCCTCACTGGCTTTATACCTTTAGATATTTAGACTACTAGTCCAAAAACTCTACGAATTTAATTGTACTTGAGTTGCGTCTTTCTATTTTGATCAATTTATTCCATATCTATATTTCTCAATAGATTTATTCAGGATCCTCCTTTTATTTCATTATTTCAATAATAATATTGTATGCAAAATCATTGTCGACCATTATTCGGTTCCACATTTTCTCGAATTGACATAACTTATCGAGATATTTTATTTTCATTATTTTAATATTTAGTGTCAAGTACCTGAATCTCTTCTGAAGTTTTACTTATTAGTTATTTCTTGGGTCTCTTCTGGAGCACCCACCTCCACTATATGACCATCTAGATTTATAATTTTCTTTTTATGAGAATTTTCATATTTGGAACTTGTAATGAGTTATCCTTGTTGAACTTCTGGTTCAAATTACTCTCCCCTCTAACTCATTGCAAGTTATTGTTTCTCTCCCCCTAATGTCGGGAAAACTATCAAATCAAAATAGTAATTACAAATCATGTCATAATTGAATCTCCAATACATTTAAAACATATAATAAGACAAGAAGACTCGTAATTAATATATACTCCCAACTTTCTTTGAGTATTCACTCATCTTTGTTGTGGTGGAGCAATTGGAGCATATACGCACATACAAAAATTCAAAGATGAGAAATCTTTAGCTCTTGACCAAAAATCAATTGTAATGGGGAGTATTTATAACTTTTTGGCTTGATGCATACAACACGTAAATCAACATAATCTCATGTTGAAATAGAAAGTTTAGTTATCATAAGTAATGATTTAGACATTAACCAGAGGCGTTCAATCAATAATTTCTCTAAACCATTATGCGCATAAATAACAAACTTTTACAAAAGTTTTTCAAACTCAATCAATAAAAGACTGAGATATAAACTCATTAGTATTAGCAAGATGAATTGTCTTAATTGCATGATCTGAAATTAATTATTCAACAAGTAATTTTGCAAACGGCAAGTTGCAAGTTGGTAACACATATGTGATTATTTTGTAGATACATCTACCAAAATCATATAATATCACAACCATCCACATAGTGGATGAATGAACCCAGATTCATTTTAGAAATGCAAGACATTAAATCTCAAGTTTAGCTAGTGAGTTTCTAACAATCAATTTTTATTAAAAACATGCAACAAATGAGAATTCTTTAAATTAAAGAATCTTCTAGTTCTTTAATGAATGTCCATATGAATTTCCAATTAATTTTCACATCATATATGATCCAGGATGGTCTAACTGGTCATGCCAAGTAGTAAATGCATTTGTACAAGTAAACTTTTGGTTTACTTTAACACGCGTTTCAATTGTACTAAATTGTAACAAAATTAATAATTTTACTATCATTCTTTTTACTTTGTATCCACATATAAATACTATTGTGACATTTACTACTGGAAATTTCTAAAACAATGTGAAGTCTGTAACGCCACTAAGTTAATAAATATAATTTTCAAATAATTATATGCGATATTTGCTTCAAGGAATATGCCGAAATCTTCAAATGTTGGGCATTTGGTCTAGTGGTATGATTCTCGCTTCGGATGCGAGAAGTCCCGAGTTCGATTCAAAATACTTTTAAAACCTTTTTAACAAGAGTTTTGCATAATCAGTTAACTACCAAGAATATCTGCCTAAGCCATGTATAGAAATAAGCCTATACTAAATATATCAATAACCGAATCCTCTTTTGCTTCATATGAAATATAATCTTTTATTCATTCACAATCCCAATATGATATACATTATAATGAATATCTTTTCTTCTAGAGCTTTCAACTAATTATTACTAACAAATATTGGAATATTATTTGTTTGTTTCAGTACCAAATAAGATAAATATTTTCTATCTGTAATGATAGAATTCATTACTACACTCTTATATCAAAGAATATTAACAGAAAAAAAAATATTTGGGCATATGCCACATATGTAGTCAATAATCTTTCATATCACATTGATAACATATGTTATCTTTACCCTTTGAAGAGTTATCTTGAGAACTCTCATTGTTCTCTTATTTATTACTATGTTCCCACTTTTAGTGGTCCATGATTATATCTTTTATTTTCTTTATGTTTGCATTCACTTCAGGGAATGCAACAAATCTAGTAGGATAGACTTCTAAACGCCTCCATTGATTCTTTATTTCATAATCACCATCACAAAACATGCATGAATTTCAAATCAAAATCTATCTATTTATGTTTTCATGATTAGTCTCCAATAATAATAAACATGATATAATAAATAAATCTGTGACACCCCAAACTCGACCAAAACAGACCGACCCGAATCCGAAGCAACACATTAGCCACCGAAGTGACTCTCCAGCACAAAACCACCCCAAAACACACCACAACATTGTAACACCTCAATTTTAACGAATAACTGTCTAATATCATTGCGAAAGTGATTTGTGAACCATTTTAAAACTATTTTTAAGGATTTAAACTTAAGGGTATTTTAGTCATTTTACCACTAAAAACTAAACGATCCCGATTTTAATTCTAAATGATTACCAACTTCCTTTTAATCAATTTTAGGAAACCCCTAAAATTCATTTTAATTAACCATTTTTCCTTAATCCATTTACTAATTAAGGCTATATTAGCTAAGTTTTATTACTTTAATCGTATATATACAATTTTAATTAATCTAATTGCAACTAATAAACAACAAGTATTCTTAATTTAAACATTCAAAATCATGTTTAGGAAACAACAATTAAATCATACAATGGACTTATCTTAGCCACAAAGTTATCCACTCCTTGACAAGCTATAATTAAAATGTATTAGTGAAAAATTCATGCTCCAATCATCATGTTTTCAATCACCATGATATCGCCATAATCCACACAACATTTAACCATAAAATGAATCATTAAAAAAAAAAAACAAGTATAACATCTCAAAATTAAAATCCAAATAAAAGTCTCAAATGTCCATTACGAGTATATCAAATTATCTCAATTGAGTGCCACAATGTCCTTTAATATTTCTAAAGAAGAGTCCTTAATTTATACTACCAAATAGCCTTAAACTTGGACCAGCCTTGCCCTTGCTCCTCAACTCCCCAAAGCTGGAAAAAAAAAACTCTGCACAAAGCTATGAGGGTGTGAGCTGAAAAAGCTCAGTGAGTGGCCATAAATTCAATAAGTAAATCACACCAAAAACATATTTAAACCAAGGCAAATCATGTATCAAATTTTGAGTATATGAATCATAGTTTCAATTATATTTTCATGCTCAATCATAGCATTCAAATGACTGAAATTTTCAGCAACAATGCAACATCATAACATCATAATTCCATATGTTATTCCACGAGTAAAAATCACATTTATTATGACATATAGAAACATAATTTAATTAAAAAACAAACACTTATATTGGAAAATGACATCCATGGCAAAATATAAACATGTAACAATGCATTGGATAAACGGATTTCTGATCTCCCAAATATCGAATACAATACTCTGGTTGAGTGGGGCGTAGCCACACGCTCCCTTATATCTCCTCGAAATCGCCAATAATTGAGTGGAGAAAAAGGCTCAACACTCTCTTATCCACTCCAACAAAATCAATACTCCTAGAGCTATATGCTCACAAATAACACATATAGTGGTGAGTACTCACTAATCCTATTGCATGCCATCTATATCCAATGGATCCACCATGAAATGTTGCCAAACCAGTCATATAGGGCATAAAAACTTATATTTATGCACTTAATTCATGATATAAAAATTAAATTTAAATCATGTCACTTAGCAATTTTAGTACCAACATAGATAAGCACAATAAGTGTCTTTGTCCATGGATCTAAAACCAATCATAAAACCATCATCAAGTGATCTAATACACAGTAATCCATGCTCCAATTATTATTCAATACAATCTAAATCAATCATACCAAACACAAAATTCACAATTTCCATAAATCATTTACAAATATGCTTATATAAAATTAAAATCCATTTTAACAATCTAAACCATTTGAGATACAATTGAATCATTAGAAACACAATTCAAAACCTCAATTTAGAATGTCAATAGGCATGTTTACCAATTGCCTTTTAAAACCACCTACCTTCACACTTTGCTTCTCAAGCCAAAGTGTATCAAGTAGTTGTGTTTGGACCTTGATTCTGATTAACAATGGCCTCTCCTCGTTGTGGAGATTAAGAAGAGATAAAATACATGTTACAAACTATCATAAACAATAAGAAAATCGAAAGAAATCATGAACTACATGGATCTAAAACGTCTCTCCAGTCTACCTTACCGACAACTCATAGTATAGCTGAAACACAAATTTCAGCCCTTAAATGACCTTCTTTGCACCAAAAACCATCTCTAAACATCATTTCTAATCTATCAACACAAAACCTAAGAATCAATTTCATCAAACAAATCGTTTCATAATTTTCCAGAAAATCAACTCATATTCTTAGTCAAAAACATATTTGTAAAAAATTAATCAATCAAACGAGTTTAATCTTTTGTTTTCAAATAAAAAAACATCTTAATAAACATGATTTGAAGTTAAATATCCATTTAAACTTGGATTTGAACACAAAACCATGAATTCACCATAGATGAATTTTATGTTCAAGAGAGAAGATATCAAGATTTGAAAAACCATTTTAATCGATTTAAATAAAAAATAATGATTAAAAACAACTTTAAAATGAATTTAGAGTTGAGAAATTACCTTCAATTTATATAGAATCATCAATATTGAAGATTGGATCAAGATCTTTGAAGAACTCGGATGAGTTTTTTTTCCCAACTTTGAAAATATTTTCTAGAGACTTTTTAGAGAATTTGGAGAAAATAAAAGATGAGATCTAATCTTTGATATGTGGTGTAACGCCCTGAATTATTTATCTTTGTTTCTATGAATTCTATCATAAATATGTATCTGTTTCCGTGGTTAAGTGATTTGAAGGTGTGTTTGAGGTCTTGGGTTCAAGCCTCACTTTGGGCAATATATGTTATTTTTGGTCCTATCCTTAATCATATTAGAATGAGCCTGCTAGTTTGAGTGGTAAGGTGTTAGCTTGCTTTGAGGTCCTGTGTTCGAGTTCCTGTGTGAACAGGAATGTTAATTTTTGCTTCAGTTGTGAGATAGAAGTTCGGTGGTAGTGAAATTCTGAGTTAGTTGGGTTGTTAAAGGAGTAGTGGGGGAGGTTGGAATTATGTGGTAAAATTCTAATTTAATTTAATTTTTTTATTTTTTCTCTCTTCCCCAAAAACTTTCCCCTTTTCGACGTTCTCCTGTTCTTCTTCCATCAATTCTTTTTTCTTTTTTCTTCTCACTGTTTTTGTCAAAATCTTCCTTTCAAAATCGCAGTGTTTCAAACTTCTAATCTCTTTGTGCGTCTAGGTAAGTGAAGGTGGTGAGTTTTTGCTCAGATTAGGGGCAATTGTTAAAGCTAATCTAAATCGGTATTGCTTTTCGTTAGTATTAATTTGTGGGTTTTTGGTAGCAGTGAATCGTGAGGAATGGAACTCTCCTCCTGCAGAATTGTAACCGGGATTATTCGGGAAGTTGGGTAAGTAACGAACACTTGAGTTTCACTGTAGTCAATCTCTTTGTTTCGGTTTAATTGAGGATTAAGGACTGATTTTGAGACATGTATTGTCGATTTTTAGGTTCTAGTGGTCTCGGGATTGTTTTCCCATAAGAACGGATCAAGTGTGTAACAAAAACACAGAAAATTGAAGTTCGGAGAAAGCCAATAAAGTAGCCTGTCAATGCCACATGGGAGTGTGTGACACACGGCCATGTGACGGGCGAGTGTGTGGCTGTGAGAATCACACGGGCTAGGCCGATTTGGGCGTGTGGGCCCACACAGGCGTGTAGGTCGTGGGCCAGGTCGTGTGGGCCACATAGGCGTGTGGGTCGTGGGCCAAGCTGTGTGGGCCACACAGTCAAGGCCAATTTGGGCATGTGGGCCAAGAGGGCAAGCCATCCTGGCATGTGGGCCCAAAATTATGAAATTTTCCCTAGGGCCGTACGTGTCATTCCGATTAACTGTGGGCATTTCGTAGGGTCGGTAAGGGCAAAACAAACCCTAATGCATGAGATCTGTTATTCTGATAGACTAATCTGAGTTTAGGAAAACTAATATGTACGTCTGATTGTGTTGTATAAGCATGTATGATATCTGTATACAAGCATGCGGGTCATGTTAAATCTGTTAATTCTGTATATCTGTATTTTGTATCTGTATATGGGGTGAGTTCTGTTTGTTGGAGGAAGTGTTCTGTGAGGTGATAATTCACCGTTATTCTGGCAGCACAACTGCAAATTATTCTGATAAGTCTCGTACAGACACTATGTGGTGTGTAGGGCTAGGTGAGTGTTTTATTCTCCACTTGGAGTGTTGGGATGATCGGAGATGATGTGTAGAGGATGGGAGTAGGATTGCATATCTATATGTATCTGATAATCTGATTCTAGTAAGGACTTATGTCCGCTTCTATTATGATATACTGAAATTCTGAATTTGATGCATGTATGTTTCCGTTGAGTTACACGTTGAGTTTATGAAAACTCACATCTGTTGTCTATTCTGTTCAGGTAATCCTCAGACATAGGCGGGTCAGTGCGACAGAGTATCAGCGGTGACCACTAGTTCTCGAACTGTTTTAATTAACAATTTTTATTTAAAATCTGTATTATTTTTTAGAGTTTTGTAATTTTGGGACTCTCTGGATTGTTTGTTTTAATTTTGGTTTTGGATATGTTTTTTACTTTTATACTGCGAGGTTTGACAAAATCACAGTTTTATGCAAGTAAATGTTTTTCTGAAAACACAAACTCTGTTTTCAACTTTAACAATATCAAACTTCTACTGCAAAATAAGTTTTCTGAAAGAGAAAATTAACAATGTTTTCCTTAACAAAAATAATAATAAGATTGATTTCAAAACCCTTCTTCGTAACACTCCCAGGTTAGGCCATAACGTTTAGGCCGGGTTTGGGGTATTACATTTAGTGATATCAGAGCCAGGTTACAAAACTCGGGCTGAGAATTTTTGGTTCAAAATTGAATTTGTAAAAGAAACCATTTTCAAACAAAGTTTGTTTCCAATGTGTAAAGTATGTGGTACACCAAGTCTCTGGCGCCGATCCTGTACGTACTTCTGGACTTAAAAATACTGTAGTTAGAACTATTTGAAACTATACTGAGTTAGCTAGAAACTGTGATTTCTGAAAGATTTCTAAACATCTTTTAGATATTTGAAGCATAAAATATTTGCTAATAAATGTAACACCTCTTACCCGTATTTAACTCCTGAACCGGGTATGAAGCATTACCATACTTAACTTGCTCAATTATACAATATCGATCCATAAAGACTTCATTTCAAATTAAAACTTTTCATTCGCGACCATAATGAACTTATTATAGGCCTAAGATACCCTAAACTTGCACTCGGAATGATTCGGGACCAAACCGGAAACTTTTGAACACTTAGAAAAATTTGATTCAAAACAGGGCCACACGCCCGTGTGAAGGATGGGACACGCCCGTATGGCATATCACATGCCTGTGTTCCACACCCGTGTGGATTTATTTTTCAATTCGAACCTACAGGGGTTTCCACATGGCCTGACACATGCCCGTGTGAAGGATGGGACACGCCCGTATGGCATATCACATGCCTATGTTCCACACCCGTGTGGATTTATTTTTCAATTCGAACCTACAGGGGTTTTCACATGGCCTGACACACGCCCGTGCCCATAGCCCATGTCCCTCACACGGCCATGACACGCCTGTGTCTTCGCCCGTGTGTGAAAACCTTGACATTCTGTTTATGACATCATCATCTCAATAAGGTCACACGGCCAAGGCATACGCCCGTGTCCTTAGACCATGTGTCGAATTAAATTCCTAATTTCAGGTGCAGACTTTACACGGCCTGGGCACATGCTCGTGTCTTAGGCCGTGTCTCCCACACAGTTGAGATACACGGCCGTGTCTCAGCCCGTGTGTTTACTACTAGGTATTCAGACTTGTTGACCTAGCATGCATGGGGACACAAGGCCTCTCAACACGCCCATTGGGCTAACCGTGTGTCTACCCGTGTGGAAAATTGTAAGGCTATCTACCAAGCCATTTGCCACCCTACAAAGCAACCACACTTATACCAAATCAATTCAACATACATCATGACCATAAGGCACTTCCAAGAACCCAAAATCAAGATATCCACACAAACATGCACTTCATGAATTTCATCATGATTTATAAATATGAACTTGTCAAGTATTGGTCAATTTCCAATGACCATTTACAAAATGAATTGAACAACATTAATAGCCAATACCTTGGCTAACAAATATGACATAACAAAATGATCAAGTCCTATACATGCCATACTCAAAATAAATCTAACTTTGCTATACCAAAGAGCAGTTGATAGTGCGATTTCGAACGCCAAAGTTGTACAATCCCCGAGTTAGCTTGGCGATACTACAAGGAAAAGGGAAATGAGAGGGGTAAGCATAAATCTTAGTAAGTTTGCGTGAAATAAATAGCAACATAAAGGCTCATAGTGCCATCCATCCATTGCATTGAATAATAACACAAAGTCTCAAGCACATTGCTATAAATTACTCATACTTACTCTTACCAATTACATGTCATGTCACGTATCGTAAACATTTCTCGTGAATTACTCACATGTACCTGTATCACTTCATCACATAGATTTAGCACTAATTTTATCTCTATTACAAACTTAACTATTTATCTTGATGACTCACTTGAATTACCCGAGGATACACAATCCTCATCATACACATAAACACGACGCCATTGCCACATCCCAAATATGGTCTTACATGGGGTCACATCTCGATGCCAATGCCATATCCCGGATATGGTCTTATACGGGATCTCATATCGATGTCGATGCTATATCCGAGATATGGTCTTATACGATTTTCATATTCGATGCCGATGCCGATGCCGTATCCTAGATATGGTCTTACACGGGATCTCAATTTGGTACCGAGGCCATGTCCCAGACATGGTATTATACGGGACCTTACCAATCTCACGTCCCGATGATGATATCCTCTCACTTTTTAAAGTCCAACCGGGACTTCAACATCATAAAGTTTCATCATTTTCTCATTCAAAATCATTACTCAATTTCATAGAAATAATATACAACATCACTAATTTCAAACATTTAAAAACTTAATAACATGATGTTGAATTTATTACACACAAACTTACCTCGGCACCAACATATATGTGGAATCTTTCAAATTAGTCCACCATATTGTTCTTGCCTCAGTTTCGATCCGAGCTTCATGTTTCTTGGTCTATAATAAAAAATTCACTCATTTTAATTACCACATTAATCAATGCATTTCAAAAATTATACTTTGGCAAAATTACCATTTTGCCCTTAGACTTTCACAAAATGACTATTTTACCCCTAGGCTCGTAAATCAATTCTAATCAAATTTCTTCCTTTAACGAGCCTAGGTGAACATTTATTTCTCTTATAACAACTCTCAATACTCATTATTTCACACATTTAACACCTATTTTACAACCTTTGCGAATAGGTCCTCTTAGGTGTTTTCATGGAAACACTTTTCACAAAAGTTGTTTATCTAACAACTAATACTCATTTTCATCCATAAACAACATAAATGCTCACATGGAAAAACCCTAAACTTTCTACCTCTTTGCAAAATAGTCCCCTCTTTAGCTAGCTTAAGCTTTAGGGGTTCCAAAAGTACACAAATTAACAAAGAATGACCATTAAAGCACTTACTTGCAAGGAGAAAAGCTTGCTGAGATTTCTGAGCTCTCAAACCCCCTATTTTGCTGCTAATTTTTAGTGGAGAAGAAGAGAAGAAAAGATGATATCTTTCCTTTCTTTATTTTATTATAAAACATCAATTTAGTCCACCTACTTTCAACAACTTTGACCAATTTTGGCATGGTATGTCCCCTATGGCTGGCCACCCTATATCTAAGGGTCTAATTGCACATTAAGGCCCTCTAATTAATATTCTATGGCTTTTAAACACCTTTAGCTTGTAAAATAGAACTTTCGCACTTTATGCGATTTAGTCCTTTTTCGCAATTAAGCATGCAATCGCTAAAATTAAAGCACCAGAATTTTCATTCACCTATATAATCATGCTATAACTCATAAAATAACATTAAAATAATTCTCTTTGACCTCGGATTAGTGGTTCTGAAACCACTATTCCGACTAGCCCCTAAATTGGGTTGTTACAATTCTCCCCCTTAAGGATTTTCATCCCCGAAAATCTTACATGTGAAAAGGTTGGGATATTGGTTTCTCATAGTCTCTTCGGGCTCCCATGTAGCCTCTTCTACCCCATGTCTTTGCCATAGTACTTTCACAAGGGCTATGCTTTTCTTTCTCAACTGTTTGACTTATCGTGCCAAAATCTTAACCGGCTCTTCGCCATAAGTCATGTCCGGTCGAATTTCTACCTC
Organism: Gossypium australe; assembly: GCA_005393395.2. Taxonomy (NCBI): domain Eukaryota; kingdom Viridiplantae; phylum Streptophyta; class Magnoliopsida; order Malvales; family Malvaceae; genus Gossypium; species Gossypium australe. The sequence continues at coordinate 32,920,585 of CM016615.1, read as the reverse complement.
CGATGGTACAATCACATGCGAAGGGTCTGAACGGTATCGACGTAACATAGACACGTGGAAGACATTATGAATCTTTTCCAACTCAAGTGGCAAAGCCAAACGATAAGCTACCGGCTTTATCCTCTCGGTAATATCATATGGTCCGATAAAGCGCGGACTCAATTTACCTTTCCGGCCAAATCTGAGGACTTTTCTCTATGGTGATACTTTCAGAAATACTTTATCACTTATTTGAAACTCAGTCTCTTTCCTTTTCAAATTTGAATAGGACTTTTGTCTATCTGAGGCAGCTTTCAGACATTCCCGTATCACTTTTACCTTCTCTTCGGTTTCTCTGACTAAATCGACCCCGTGAATTTGATTCTCTCTGAGTTCGGTCCAATACAAGGGCGTTCGACACTTACGCCCATACAATGCCTCATAAGGCGCCATATTCAAACTCTACTGAAAGCTATTATTGTAGGTAAATTCCACCAACGGTAAGTATTGAAGTCTCACAATCTCAGAAATATACAATTCAGCCAATTTATCAAGCAAATAATCAATCCGTACTGGTATGAAATGGGCTGACTTCGTAAGACTATCAACCACTACCCATATGGCGTCCTTCTTTTTCAGTGTCAACAGCAAACCCATCACGAGGTCCATAGTAATACAGTCTCATTTCCACTCGGGAACCATAATAGGCTGAAGTAAACCCGAGGGTACTTGATGTTCAGCCTTCACTTGCTGACAAATTAGACATCTCGATACAAACTCGGAAACATCTTTCTTCATACTCGGCCACCAATATTATTTCTTCAAATCGTTATACATCTTCTTGCTGCCTGGATGTACAGACAAGCATCCACTATGTACTTCATGCAGAATCTTCCGGATAAGTTCATCTTTTTTGGGTACACAGACCTTATCTCGGAACATCAAACATCCATCAGGACTTATCCGAAAGTCCGACTCAACATTTGACTCACATTAAACTCTTTTAGCTTGTAAATTATTGTCGTCTTTCTGAGCTTCACGAATCTCTTGAAGAAATATTGGTCTAGCCCTCAACTCGGCTAGAATAGAACCATCATCTGACAAATCTATCCGTGTATTCATGGCTCTCAGCGCAAACAGGGATTTCCTACTTAAGGCATTAGCAACCACGTTCGCCTTTCCCGGATGGTAGTCTATTACTAACTCGTAATCCTTTATCAACTCTAACCATCTCTGTTGCCTAAGGTTGAACTCCTTTTGAGCCATCAAGTACTTTAAGCTTTTATAATCGATGAACACCCGACATTTCTCACCATACAAATGGTGTCTCCAAAACTTTAGTGCAAATACAATTGTGGCTAACTCCAAATCGTTGGTCAAGTAATTCTTCTCGTGTGGCTTTAATTGTCTAGAGGTATATGCATGAGTATACAACTTAATCCATTCAGGGATGCATCACTGTAAACCATAAATTCTTTTCCCGGCTCAGGTTGCACTATAACAGGAGCCTCAGTCAACAACACCTTTAGTTTCTCAAAACTTTGTTGGCACTTTTCTGTCCATTCAAACTTTACCTCTTTTTGAAGCAACCTCGTCATCGGAATAGCTATCATGAAAAATCCCTTGACAAAACGTCTATAGTAGCCAGCTAGGGCTAGAAAACTCCTAACCTTGGTTACATTCCTTGGTGGCTTCCAATCCATAATTGCTGAGATCTTACTTGAGTCAACTCTAATTCCATCTCCCGAGACAATGTGCCCCAAAAATCCAACTTCCTTAAGTCAAAATTCACTTTTACTAAACTTGGCATATAATTGTTTATCTCTCAAAATTTGCAGAATTGTTCTCAAATGCTCGGCAAGCTCGTTCTCATCCTGAGAGTAGATCAATATATCATCTATAAAGACTACAACAAATTTATCTAAATATGGCTAAAATATGCGATTCATCAAATCCATGAAAACTGCAGGCGTATTTGTTAAACCGAAAGGCATGACCAAAAATTTATAGTGACCATACCTTGTCCGAAATGCGGTTTTTGGCACATCCGAGTCTTTGACTCTCAACTAATAATATCCAGACCTCAATTCTATCTTGGAAAACATTGTGGTTCCCTTCAATTGATCAAACAAATCATCTATTCTTGGCAATGAGTACTTGTTCTTCACAGTTACCTTATTGAGCTGCCGATAATCTATACATAACCTCATGGAACCATCTTTCTTTTTCACAAATAAAACGGGAGCACCCCACAGAGAATAACTCAGTCTTGTAAAGCCTTTGTCTGTTAACTCTTGTAACTGTGCCTTCAGTTCTTTTAGCTCGGTTGGAGCCATTTTGTATGGAGCAATAGAAATGGGGGCAGTACCAGGAGCTAACTCAATCCCAAATTCGATCTCTCTAACCGGAGGTACCCCTGGCAATTCCTCTGGGAAAACATCTGGATACTCACATATTATGGGCACTGATTCAATTCTTAACTCAATCTCTCTAGCATTCATCACAAAGGCAAGGTAAGCTTCGTACCCCTTTCTTAGATATTTTTGAGTCAACAAGGAAGATATCACTACTGTCAATCTGTCTTGTTCATCTGATTCAACACGAATAAGATCCCCACTTTCACATTTCAACTCAATAAACTTTCTTCCACAATTCACTATCATATCATGAGTAGTTAACCAATCCATCCCAAGAATGACATCGAATTCATCAAACGGTAATGACATGAGATTAGCCAGAAAGTAACGACCTCTAATCATCAAAAGACAATCTTTGTATACTCTATCGACTAACACACATTTTCCTAAGGGATTGGACATTCTTATTACAAATTCAGTAGATTCTACAGGCATGTTCATGCTAGAGACTAATTTCATGCAAATATACGAGTGGGTAGATCCCAGATCAATTAAAGCTATAACATGAGTATCATAAAGAGAAAATGTACCCGTAATTACGTCGGGGGATGACGCCTCTTCGCGAGTGCGAATGGCATATGTTCTCGCCGGTGCTCTACCCTCAGATCTTGCAGTCTGCTCTCTAAGTGTATTCTTACTACTCATTTCATTTCCTGGGTTTCTCTGTGGCCTTTCTCTAGCAGTACCTCCTGATCTTGCACTCTGAGGTTTCTCTTTCAAACCCACCTTGGGGCAATCTTTGATAAAATCGTCTAGGGATCCACACTTGAAACAACCTCTCATTTGCTTGACACTCCCTAGGATGACGTATGCCACACTACGGGCATTCCGATCTACTCGGTCGAGTGTTGCCAACACTAGCAACCGAAGTAGTCTGAGCTTTAAACCCCGAGTACTGTCTACCCTTACTTCTACTTGAAATTCCAACTAATGTGGCTGATCGAAAAGTGAGATCTCTTGACTTCTTGGATGAGGATTGGAATGACTTGCCTAACTGTCTCTTCTTCGAGTCACGAGACTCAATTTCAGCCTTCATTTTCTCTTTGACCAGTTCCTCGGCCTTACAGGCTCTATCTACTAGCACCACAAATTCTTTTAGTTCTAGGACACCAACAAATAAACGAATATTCTCATTTACCCTGTCCTCGAACCTTTTGCACATAATGGTTTCTGTCGATACGCACTCTCGAGCGTATTTCCTATGGCCTTACGAACTCACACTCATATTCAGTCACCGTCATTCGACCTTATTTTAGCTCCAAGAATTCCTTTCTTTTCTGGTCAATGAATCTTTGACTAATATACTTCTTCCGGAACGCCTCTTGGAAGAATTCCCAATTAACTCTCTCATTCGGTACAATCGACACAAGAGTGTTCCACCATTGATAAGCCGAATCTCTCAAGAGAGATGCCACACACTTCATACACACTTTAGGCGTACATGACAACTCATCGAATACCCTGATGGTATTCTCAAACCAGAATTCCGCCCTCTCCGAATCATTATCTTTATTAGCTCGAAATTCCTCATCTCCTTATTTCGGGATCTTATCGACCGGAGGCCTTCCTCTTCTTACTACCTTTACCACTTGGGGAGCTACAGGAGTGGGCTGAGGAATAGGTAGGGGTGGAAGGGGTTGAGCATAGGATTTGCTCGTATATACTCAGTATACCATTTGCTCATCATATGGAGAAAGGCTTCTCGAGCCACTTCTCCCTGACCCAAAATCTCGGGTCTACTTTCTATTGGTGCAGTCCCTTGCGCTGGAGCCGACGCATTGCTTGCAGCATCATCGGCTGCAGCTCAATTGGGATCCATTTACTATATAAAAACACAATTCAAATAGTCAAGAGTCGTCAGACTATCATTATGTAAATACTCATACTTACACTACGTTAGTCCGAGAATCGACTAAACCGTAGCTCTGATACCACTAAATGTAACACCTCTTACCCGTATTTAACTTCTGAACCGGGTATGAAGCATTACCGTACTTAACTTGCTCAATCATACAATATCGATCCATGAAAACTTCATTTTAAATTAAAACTTTTCATTCGCCACCATAATGAGCTTATTATAGGCCTACGAGACCCTAAACTTGCACTCGGAATGATTCGGGACCAAACTGAAAACTTTTGAACACTTAGAAAAATTTGACTCAAAATAGGGCCACACGCCCATGTGAAGGATGGGACACGCCCTTGTGGCATATCACATGCCTGTGTTCCACACCCGTGTGGATTTATTTTTCAATTCGAACCTACAAGGGTTTTCACACAGCCTGACACACGCCCTTGTCCATAGCCCGTGTCCCTTACATGGCCATGACACGCCCGTGTCTTCGCTCGTGTGTGAAAACCTTGACATTCTATTTATGATGTCATCATCTCAATAAGGTCACACGGCCAAGGCACATGCCCGTGTCCTTAGACCATGTGTCGAATCAAATTCCTAATTTTAGGTGTAGACTTCACACGGCCTGGGCATATGCCCGTGCCTTAGATCGTGTCTCCCACACGGTTGAGACACACGGCCGTGTATCAGCCCGTGTGTTTACTACTAGGTATTCTGACTTGTCAACCTAACATGCATGGGGACACACGGCCTCTCAACACGCCCATGGGGCTGACCGTGTGTCACACATGGCCAAGACACACTCCCGTGTGTCTACCCGTGTGGACAATTGTAAGGCTATGTACCAAGCCATTTGCCACCCTACAAAGCAACCACACTTATACCAAATCAATTCAACATACATCATGACCATAAGGCACTTCCAAAAACCCAAAATCAAGACATTCACACAAACATGCACTTCATGATTTTCAACATCATTTATAAATATGAACTTGTCAAGTATTGGCCAATTTTTAATGACCATTTACAAAATGAATTGAACATCATTAATAGGCAACACCTTGGCTAACAAATATGACATAACAAAATGACCAAGTACTATACATGCCATACTCAAAATAAGTCTAACTTTGCTATACCAAAGAGCAGTTGTTAGTGCGATTCCGAACTCCAACGTCGTACGATCCCCGAGTTAGCTTGGCGATACAATAAGGAAAAGGGAAATGAGAGGGGTAAACAGAAAGCTTAGTAAGTTTGCATGAAATAAATAGCAACATAAAGGTTCATAATGCCATCCATCCATTGCATTGAATAAGAATACAAAGTCTTTAGCACATTGCTATAACTTACTTATGCTTACTCTTACTTATTACATGTCATGTCACGTATCGTAAACATTTCTCGTGAATTACTCACATGTACATATATCACTTCATCACATAGCTTTAGCACTACTTTCATCTCTATTACAAACTTAACTATTTATCTCGATGACTCACTTGAATTACCCGAGGATACACAATCCTCATCATACACATAAACACGACGGCATTGCTACATCCCAGATATGGTTTTACATGGGGTCACATCTCGATGCCAATGCCATATCCCGGATATGGTCTTATACGGGATCTTATATCGATGTCGATGCCATATCCCAGATATGGTCTTATATGATTTTCATATTTGATGCCGATGCCGTATCCCAGATATGATCTTACGTGGGATCTCAATTAAGTGCCGAGGCCATGTCCCAGACATGGTATTATACGGGACCTTACCAATCTCACGTCTTGATGATGATATCCTCTCTCTTCTTAAAGTCCAATCGGGATTTCAACATCATAAAGTTTCATCATTTTCTCATTCAAAATCATTACTCAATTTCATAGAAATAATATACAACATCACTAATTTCAAACATTTGAAAACTTAATAACATGATGTTGAATTTATTACACACAAACTTACCTTGGCACCAAAATATATGTGGAATCTTTCAAATTAGTCCACGACCTTGTTCTTGCCTCGGTTTCGGTCCAGGCTTCGTGTTTCTTGATCTATAATAACAAATTCACTCATTTTATACCATATTAATCAATGCATTTCAAAAATCATACTTTGGCAAAATTACCATGTTGCCCTTAGACTTTCACAAAATGATTATTTTACCCCTAGGCTCGTAAATCAATTCTAAAAGTTGTTTATCTAACAACTAAGACTCATTTTCATCCATAAAAATGCAGCAAACATCATAAATGCTCAAATGGAAAACCCCTAAACTTTCTACCTCTTTGCAAAATAGTCACCTCTTTGCAAAATAGTCACCTCTTTAGCTAGCTTAAGCTTTAGGGGTTCTAAAAGTACAAAAATTAACATAGAATGGCCATTAAAGCACTTACATGCAAGGAGAAAGCTTGCTAAAATTTTTGAGCTCTCAAACACCCTATTTTGTTACTAATTTTTGGTGGAGAAGAAGAGAAGAAAACATGATATCTTTCTTTTCTTTATTTTGTTATAAAACATCAATTTAGTCAACCTAATTTCAACAACTTTGACAAATTTTGACATGGTTTGTCCCCTATGGCCGGTCACCCTATATCTAAGGGTCTAATTACACATTAAGGGCCTCCAATTAATATTATATGGCCTTTAAACACCTTTAGCTTGTAAAATAAAACATTTGCACTTTATGCGTGTAACACCCCTAACCCGAAACCGTCGCCGGAATAGGGTTAAGAGGCATTACTGAACAATTGGAACATTTCACGGCACAAAGTCAATCATCAGTCAAACATATTCAAATATAAACATTTAATCCCTTATTGAGGTCTACAAGACCTTAATCACGTGTTAGAAAGAGGTCGGAACTAAACCGAACACATGTGAAAATTTTCAGAAATTTAAACACTTTTTCAAAACTACAGATGTCACACGCCCGTGTGGGCAGGCCGTGTGCCTCCCCCGGCCTCAGACACGCCCGTGTGTCTAAGCTATGTCAAAACAGGGCATACATACTTACTTGCAGCACACGGCTAGTCACATGCCTGTGGTCGAGCCTGACCTATTTCACTTGGCAAACTTATACAACACGGTCAAGCCACACGCCCGTGTGCTCAACCGTGTGGGCAATTATAGGCCATATTCAAGGCCAAACTTGCCACCCACACATAGGTATACCTACAAGCTTCAAAGAAATACTAATTCATGCCTCAAAATGCATCCAAACATACCATTTCATGTACCAATTAATCACCAACTATACCATTTATACTAATAACCAATTTTATCTCACATTGGTTCAACCAAAGTACCAAAATTCACATCTCAAACATATAGACTAAACATCATATAAACCTTACCACCATTCACATTTAGACCACAATTTTCATCAACCATTTAAGCATGAAACATACCATATTCATTATTTACAAAGCTCACATTTAAAACCTACATCATTCCACTTCCAAGCCAAATCACATGGCAAGGATTAAACATTTCATACCCTATACATGCCATATACCAACAATATACATCTTTCAAAAGTACCCAAATTAGATAGCCGATAGTGTGATAGAGATGTTGAAGATTCCCGGGTCCGAGCTAGCTTTACTGACACTGTAAAACAAAGAAACAAATCACACAGTAAGCTTTCAAAGCTTAGTAAGTTCGTAATATAATACATGTAACTCAACAATTCAAGTCAATATACAAAATAAGCCATCACTTAGATTAATTTACCAATGATACACAAGCTCAACTATATCCAATACTCATATAACATTCCATTCATCTACTTTCAAATTCACCAACCACATAGGTATCATACATACCTTAGCCAACACATAGTTACTCACCAACCATGCTACTCAATTGCTCGACTTTACAATTCGATCAACCTTTGTTATTCTTTTGATTTGTTCGCACACTTAGTGCCAATTTCGTAGTCGAAACATAATTTTCATCGCACACTTAGTGCCAATACATTAAACCAAACTTATATCAGTATCGCACACACAGTGCCAAATCAATAAGCTGAAGCTTCTATCGTTTCGCACACACAGTGCTAATCAACTCTGTCTCAATTCAATTACGCACACTTAGTGCCTCGTTACTCAATTTCATTCATTACATTTCTAATTCAATATCTATCATCCAAATCACATCACATAGAAAATAAATTAATAACTTGGATCATATCCAAACTTACCTCGAACGTCGAAATACTCAAACGGTCGATTAATCGAGCATTTTGTCTTTGCCTCGATCTCGATCCGAACTTCTCCTTTCTTGGTCTATACACATTTAAATTTAACTCATTCAATCACCAAATCATTCAATTTAGTCCACACACACATATTTAGGGCACTTTGCAAAATAGCCCTCACATTTTCACATTTCAACACTTTAGTCCCTAATTCATAAAATCATCAAATACACACAATTTCAAATCACATATGCTTAGCCGAATTCTTCCCATGCTAATACAAGTCCACACATTTCATTTATTTCACATTTTAATCCTCCAATTTCTTATTTTAACAATTTAGCCCAATTTACTCAAATTCACCAACAATTCCAAGACAAAATATGTTTATCTTTCTCCTATCTTTTATAATTCACCAACTATCAACACAAAGCTCACATATTCATCAATGGCATATTTCAAAATCACCATCAATTTCTAAAATTAAAGCATGGGTTTGGTAGAGCACAAAGCAACGATTACAAAAACTTAGAAATTATCAAAAATCGAACAAAAACTAACCTTGAATCAAGCCTAACCCTAGCCGAATATTCAAAGCTTTTCTTCCTCCTTTTTCTTTTCTATTTTCAGCACCAAGAAGATGAACATGGCTTCATCTTTCTTTTTGTTTTATTTAATTATACATTAAAGCACCAATTACCATTTTGCCCTTAATGAAAATTAATAATAACAACAAAACCATGCTATCATCTTCCACTAACTCCAAATTATAAAGACAAAAACAATTAGGTACTTAACAATCAACACACAGCTTTTGCCTTTATGCGATTAAGTCTTTTTGCATAATTCGACACACAATCGCTAAAATTTTCACACAGAACTTTCACACAGGCTATATCACATATAATAAAAACCAAAAATAATATTAAAATATTATTTTTTTGACCTCAAATTTGTGGTCTCAAAACCGGGCTGTTACACTGCGATTTAGTCCTTTTTCGTAATTAAGCATGCAATCGCTAAAATTAAAGCACCAAAATTTTCATGCACCTATATAATCATGCTATAACTCAAAAAACAACATTAAAATAATTCTCTTTAACCTCGGATTAGTGGTTTCGAAACCACTGTTCTGACTAGCCCTTAAATTGGGCTGTTACAATAAACACTGAAACTGATGCATAAAATTTCATAATGTAGATAAAATTTTGAAACAATGAGCGCTCGTGAAACTCACGGTCTTGGTATTTGTCGGTGCGATGGGCACCATAGGGGACTCAAGTTGAGTCTTCCTCTTTGGGCAGTATGCCAAATCTGGATACGAGCGAGACTCCAGCTACACCTACTGTTGAGACCAGGTCTCAAAGCCGCTTAGCTGGAGACGACATACTATCCCAAGCCATGTTGAGAGCTTTGGAGAAGGTCGCTGGACCCCATTCTGGATCTGGGGGTCATGGGTCGGTAATTAAACGACATCGGTCCAATGGAGCTGAATTGTTTAGGGGCGTCACTAGAGTCGCCCCTACCGTGGCCGAATACTGGTTAGAGGCCACCGAGAGGATAGTGAACGACATTGACTTCACTCCTGAGCAGAAATTGAAGGGTGTAGTTTCTTTTCTTCGTGACGAGGCATATCAGTGGTGGTTATCGGTTGAGGATGGTACTCAAACAGATCGTCTTAATTGAGATTACTTCAAGATCGCCTTCCAAAGGAAGTATGTGGGTTCAAACTATGTAGATGCTCGTAGGTGTGTGTTCATGAATCTAACGCAAGGTGATAAGACTGTGGCTGAGTATGGGGCCAAACTTCTGAGACTAAGCTGCTACGCGCAAAGCATAGTGGCATCTGAGTATGAAAAGTGTGTTCGTTTTGAGGATAGTTTAAGAGAGATTCTAAAGGTTTTGATTACTCTGTAGAGGGAGTGAGAGTTCGCCGTTCTAGTGGACAAGGCAAAGATCACCGAGGAGGTTAAGCGCGTTGAGCGCCAAAACAGGGATCGTGAGAGAGGTAAGACTAAGAAGGAATCGGAGCCCTGTAGTTCAATTTAGAGGCCTAAGAAATAGGTCAGGCCTGATGGGCCTATCAGAGTGAGGGTTCTCGCTGCTTTTACAGGGTTCAGCCATGCGGTGATTATGGTAGGCATAATCCAGGTGAGTGTTGGAGGAGATTAGGGGTTTGTTTGCATTGTAGATCGATAGATCACCGGATTAGAGAGTGCCCACAGTGTTCTAATCAGATGCAATCTCCGAGTCCGAGTTTTGTTCAGCTTCAAAGGGTAGTACTATAACACCTCTTACCCGTATTCAACGTCAGAATAGGGTACGAGGCATTACCGGACTTACAACACGAACATTCACACAATTCTGAGCCATAAATTTTGCATCCAAATTAAAACCATTCATATTCAATCATAAAGTCCCTAATACGAGCCTACAAAGCCCAAAACATACTTTAGAAGTGGTTCGGGACTAAACCGAGAACTCAGGGAATTTTTGCAAAACTTAGAAAATTTTTGCTAACTACAGGGCTCATACGCCCGTGTAGTCCAAGGGACACCCCCGTGTGACCCTGGGCCACGCCCGTGCTTCAGTTTGTGTTCAATTTAGGGTGCTCTCTGACTTGTGCCACACGCCCGTGTGCTAGACCGTGTGCTTATTCAATTTAATTCAAATTAAGTGCAGGTTTCACACGACCAAGACACACGCCCGTGTTTTAGGCCGTGTAGCACACACGGTTGAGATACACACCCGTGTCTCTGCCCATGTGTTATATTCTAGACATTCTGTTTTTCAAAATTAAGGTGTAGGGGAAACACGGCCAATACAAACGCCCATGGGGCAAGCCGTGTGTCGCACATAGCCTAGACATATGCCCGTGTGCTAGACCGTGTGCTTATTCAATTTAATTCGAATTAAGTGCAGGTTTCACACGACCAAGACACACGCCCGTGTTTTAGGCCATGTAGCACACACGGTTGAGATACACACCCGTGTCTCTGCCCATGTGTTATATTCTAGACATTCTGTTTTTCAAAATTAAGGTGTAGGGGAAACACGGCCAATACAAACGCCCATGGGGCAAGCCGTGTGTCGCACACAGCCTAGACATATGCCCGTGTGTGTGCCCATGTAGACAAAATAAGGCTATTTACCAAGCCATTTGCCACCCCTTTCATGCACACACCTACATAACATAACATAGCACCAATTCAAGCTTATACATACAACCAAATCATCCACAACCAAGACATCAACACATCATTCACATGCTAACATCTATTATACATAAACATCACATAACTTATAAACTCAAATCATGCAAGTGTCCACATTCATGAAAGGCATCATCATATGAATACTTATACCAATATTAGCCAATTTCAAAGGGCCTTATACAAAATGAACTTCTGACCAACATAAGCCAACACATTTGGCCAAATCAATTATGACACATAACAAAGTGACCAAGTCCCCTATACATGCCATAACTCAAAATGTTGAATTCATTATACCAAAATAATTGTTAATAGTTTGTATGGATCTCCGACGATCTTGGAACCCCGATCTAGCTTGGTGACACTATAAGACAAGGAAAAGAAAATGGGAGTAAGCTATATAGCTTAGTAAGTTTCTATACAAATAATAAGCATCATAACCACATATTTAACATATAATTAACATGATAAAAATTAGCATGAATGTTATTAAAATCTTATAATCATAACTTACTCAATCACCACCTTACCAAGGGTTCATCATATATCGAGCTCATTACTTATGAGTTTTACGTACATACCTGTACCAACTCGCATCATAGCCATATCCTTTCACAACTTTGACATTCCCATTGAACACTCGGAATATTAATGGATACTCAGAAATCTTGCACATAAGTGCCATATATGTAGCTAAAGCTACCTCATATCTCATAATACATATAGGCTCACTTTCAAGCGATTCACGGGCCTGCTCACACAAGCTGTCAGTCAGGACGTAGCTACACAGTGCTGCTCACACAAGCTGTCAGGTATCCGCAACACAAGCCGGACTACCTAGCCACTGGTAGGACGTACAACACATAATCGTATATACACATGGGTTCCTAGTGACATGTCACTCGTATCCTATTTCATTCCTAAGGTTCAACTGGGATTTCTCGTTTGTCGAAACTTTGTTGAATGTCTAAAGAGTCAATCACAATTCATACAATATTAAAGCATTTAAAACATAAATATAATAATGCATTATTTACATACGAACTTACCTCGGTACAAAAATAGTAGAATTGGACCTAATCGTCAAACACTTTGTTTTTCCCCCGATCTAGGTTCGAACCTCGTTTTTCTTGATCTATAATAACAAATTTAACTCATTTAATACTCACATTATTCAATTTAGCCCAAAAATCATACTATGGAAAAATTACATTTTTGCTCTTAAGGTTTCACATTTTTACAATTTAGTCCCTAGGCTCGTAAATTGAAATGTATTCTATTTCTTCAAAACCCAAGCCTATCTGAACCATTTTCATACTCATACCAGCCCACATTTTCCATTTAATCACACTTTTACTACTCATTTTATAACTTTTACAAATAAGTCCTTTTTAACATTTTCATTAAAAATCACCTAGTAAATGTTGTTTATCTAACACCAAGCATACATTTTCTACCATTAGACATCAAAATACACAACTATCTATCTTGGGTAAAATTTTAGACCTTAACAATACTTCAAAATAGTCCTTGGAAAAGCTAGATTAGGTTACAAGGATCTAAAAAATATAAAAATCATTAAAAACAGGGCTAGAACGGACTTACAATCGAGCTTGAAAGTGGCCAAAACCCTAGCTATGTCTTCTCTTGCAATATTCATCCATGGGGGTCTAAATTGATGAAGATGAAGACTTTTATTTAGTTATTTTGGCTTTATTACTAGAATACAAAAATGCCCTTCATCTAAACTTTGAAATTTTTCACTAACCATGCTCATTTTTGTCCATACTAAAGCATAATGGTCTACTTACCATCTAAGAACCTTCAATTTAAAATTTCATAACAAATAGACACCTCTAGCTTCTAGAACACACATTTTGCACCAATTGCAATTTAGTCCTTTTAACTGTAGACCATAAAAATATAATAAAAACAAATCTTTCTACGTCGGATTCGTGGTCTCAAAACCACTATTCCAATTAGACCCAAAATCGGGCTGTTACAAATACAGCAGCCACCTAGGGGCCATAGTTCGGCCAAGAGTGTAATGGTTTGGGCAAAGGACAGAGAGCACCAGGCAGAGGTGCTAATCAGACTGAGGCGAGACAGCCTGCACTAGTATATGCTACTCGATGCCGAGAGGACACAGACAGCCCTAATGTGATTTCAGGTACGTTCTTTATTTTTGATGCCCCTTATACTACTTTGATAGATATAGGGTTGACACACTCGTATGTAGCTAGTACTGTATCTGGAAACTTAGGGATTATTGTTGAGAGTAATTCTAGTGAGATATATGTACTGAGTTCGTTGGGTCAATTTGTTCGGGTTATAGAGTATATAGGAATGTACCGCTGGAAGTTCAAGGGGTTGTGTTTCCAGAAAATCTGATAGAGCTACCGTTTGGAGAGTTCGACTTGATTCTGGCTATGGGCTGGTTAGTAGAGGACCAAGTCAGTTTGGATTGCGCGACTAAGAGGGTCGTTTTAAGAATCGAGGATGATGTGGAAGTGGTTATGATCAGCGAGCATCGAGATTACTTATCCAATGTGATCTTCGCTGTTGTAGCCAAAAAAATGATTCGAAAAGGGTGTGAAGCATATTTGGCCTTCGTAAGTGTTTCTGTTTCTGGGGACTCTTCTGCCGGAAACATCAAAATAGTGAGGGAATTTCTGGATGTATTTCCTGATGAGTTACCTAGTTTACCTTCGAATTATGAAGTTGAGTTTGGCATTGAGTTTATACTGAGTACAGCTCCAGTGTCTATCGCTACATACCGAATGGCACCGAAAGAGCTTATGGAGCTAAAGGCTCAGCTTCAGGAGCTTTTGGATCCTAGATTTATCCGTCCTAGTGTGTCTTTGTGGGGGGCACCAGTTTTTTTCATAAAGAAAAAGGACATTACCATGAAGATGTGTATCGATTACCAACAGTTGAATAAGCTGTCTGTGAAGAATAAGTACCCACTTCCGAGGATCGACGATTTGTTTAATTAGTTTCGTGAGGCTTCATTATTCTCTAAGATACATCTCTGTTCTGAGTATCATCAACCTAGGGTTAAGGAAGCTGATATCTTTAAGACGACTTTTAGGACTCGTTATAGGCAATACGAGTTCCTGGTCATGCCCTTTGGTTTGACGAATGCTCTAGTTGCAATCATGGATCTGATGAATCAGGTTTCCTAGTCGTATTTGGATCAGTTTGTCGTAGTCTTTATCGATGATATTCTGGTGTACTCTAAGACCGAGGATGGGCATGATGAGCATCTTAGAGTAGTGCTTCAGATACTTCGAGAGAAACAACTCTACGCTAAGTAAAGCAAGTGTGAATTCTGGTTACAAAAAGTAACTTTTCTAGGGCACGTGGTTTTTACTGAGGGGATCCGAGTTGATCTTCAAAAGATTGAGGTTGTACTTGATTAGAAACAGCCTAAGAATGTTTCTGAGATCCGCAGTTTTCTAGGTCTTGTGGGTTATTATCGACGGTTTGTTGAGGGGTTCTCATTGATTGCAGCTCCTCTAACTAAGCTTCTGCGTAAGAATGATCCTTTTGTCTGGACTAATGCACAACAATCAAGCTTTGAGAAGCTCAAGTCTATTCTGACTCAGGCTCTTGTTCTAATACAACTTGAGTCTAGTAAAGAGTTTGTGGTTTACAGTGATACGTCACACATCGGTTTGGGATCTGTATTGATGCAAGATGGTAAGGTTGTGGCTCACACTAGGTAAATTATTCGACGCATAATCTCGAGTTAGCTTTCGTGGTGTTTGCTTTAGAGGCACTATCTGTATGGTGAGAGGTGTATCATCTACACCACTCACAAGAGCCTCAAGTACCTCATTACTCAAAAAGAGTTGAATCTTAGGCAACGTAAATGGATTGAGCTGCTCAAGGATTATGACTGTGTGATAGAGTATCATCCCGGTAAGGCCAATGTGGTGGCTGATGCTCTCAGTCGAAGAGCAATATTTGTTTTGAGAGCGATGTTCACTCGTCTCAGTTTGTTTGATGATGGAAGTTTGTTAGCCTAGTTGCAAGTTAAGCTGACCTGGATTGAGCAAATTTGGGATAAGCAGTTGAGGGATGATTCTCTGGTTCTACGGTTCCGTCAGGTTGAGAGTGGTAGTGCATCTGATTTTGGGTTGAATAATGATGGGCAACTGTGTTTTCGAGGACGGGTTTGTGTACCGAATGACTCCGATTTGAACATCCCAATGGAAATAAGATGTATCGGGATCTCCGTGAACTGTACTGGTGGCCAGGTTTGAAACGAGAGGTAACAGATTTTCTTTCTCGTTGTCTGACGTGCCAACAAGTTTGGGCGTGTGTCAGACGAGTGTGTGGCCGTGTGAGTCACACGGGCTAGGCCGATTTGGGCGTGTGGGCCCACACAGGCATGCTACACAAGCGTGTAGGCCGTGGGCCAGGCCGTGTGGGCCACACAAGCAAGGCCAAATTGAGCATGTAGGCCACACGGGCAAGCCATCCGGGCATGTGGGCCCAAAATTATGAAATTTTCCCTAGGGTTGCACGTGTCGTTCTGATCGACTGTGGGCATTCCATAGGGTCGGTAAGGGCAAAACAAACCCTAATGCATGAGATCTGTTATTAGGAAAACTAATATGTATGTCTGATTGTGTTATATAAGCATGTATGATATTTGTATACAAGCATGCGAGTCATGTTAAATCTGTTAATTATGTATATCTTTATATAAGGTGGGTTCTGTTTGTTGGAGGAAGTGTTCTGTGAGGCGATAATTCATTGTTATTCTGGCAGCATAGCTGCAAATTATTCTTCTCGTACAGACAATATGTGGTGTGTAGGGCTATGTGGGTGTTTTATTTCCCACGTGGTGTGTTAGGATGGTCGGAGATGGTGTGTAGAGGATGGGTGGGTGTCAGACTTTGCATATTTGTATGTATCTGATAATCTAATTCTGGTAAGGACTTAGGTCTGCTTCTATTCTGATATACTGAAATTCTGAATTTGATGCATGTATGTTTCCATTGAGTTACACACTGAGTTTATGAAAACTCACATCCGTTATCTATTCTGTTCAGGTAATCCTCAAATATAGGCGGGTCGGTGAGATGGAGTTTCATCAGTGACCACTAGTTCGCGAACTGTTTTGATTAATGATTTTTATTTAAAATCTGGATTATTTTTTAGAGTTTTGTAATTTTGGGACTCTCTAGACTGTTTGTTTTAATTTTGGTTTTGGATGTGTTTTTTACTTTTATACTACGAGGTTTGAAAAAATCATGATTTTACACAAGCAAATGTTTTTCATACAACACAAACTTGGTTTTCAAGTCTAACAATATCAAACTTCTACTGCAAAATAAGTTTTCTGAAAGAGAAAATTAACAATGTTTTCCTTAACGAAAATAATAATAAAATTGATTTCAAAACCCTTCTTCGTAACACTCCCAGATTCAACAATAATGTCTAGGCCGAGTTTGGGGTGTTACATGTGGACTTAGAAAATGAAAATGAAAAACAAGGGAAAACGCTTAGAAATCGAGTGAAAATTGTGTGTGAAGTGAAGAGGTTGCAATGTTTTTTAGGTAAAGAACCCCACCTAATTTTCAAAAATTGGGGAAATTATCATTAGGCCACTCCCACAATTCCCTTGTTTTACAAAGTAATTATTTCCCTCCAAAATTCTAAAAAAATGGGTAATTTTCCATAAAACCACTCAAAACTTTCCCTTGTTTTGCAAAATGGTCATGTGTAATTAATATTTTAAATTCTCTCAATTAAACCCCATTTTAATTTATTTTTCAATTATAATTTGACCCAAAATATTTATTTTACCCAAAAAATATTTAAAACTAGAAAATTAATTTTTTAAATTATTTTTATTTTTTGAAATATTATTTTTTGATTTTTTTAAATGATATTAAGCTAACCAAACTAAGAGAAAAATTACTAAGAACCCCGATTAACTCCTAATTTTTCACTCGGAACCTAGTAAACTTACCTGAAACTACTAGACCTATTTTTAGGGCCTTACAACAATCCCCTCTTAAAAGAAATTTTATCCCTGAAATTTACCTAAACTGAACAAATACGGATACTGACGCCTCATGATATTTTCCAACTCTCAAGTGGCATCCTCAGTCTTGTGGTTGCGCCACAAAGCTTTCACTAGTGGAATCGTCTTACTATGCAGCACCTTGACCTCGCGGTCTAAGACCGCAACCAGTGCCTCGTCATATGAAAGGTCAGATCGAACCTCAATCTCCTCAACAGGAACAACATGGGAAGGATCCGATCTATTCTTCCGAAGCATAGAAACATGGAATACATTGTGAATGTGCTCAAGCTCAGGCAGTAACTGAAGACGATAAGCAACTGATCCATTCCACTTAATCAATTCGTAAGGGCCAATGAACCTCGGACTAAGTTTACCTTTCTGTTCGAACCTCAAAACCTTCTTACAAGGTGAGACCTTCAGAAACACCTTATCACCAACCTGATACTCGATATCTCGACATCTCAAGTCATCGTAAGATTTCTGCCTGTCTCATAAGTTTCACCTTGTCCTCGATCTCACGGACCAAATCTGGACCTAAATTCCTCTTCTCCTCCATGTTAAACCAACATAGTGGAGTCATACAATTCATACCAGAAAGTGCCTCAAACGGAGCCATCTGAATACTCCTTTGATAATTGTTGTTGTACCAGCCAATGACAAATGTTGCTTCCAACTGCCACCAAAATCAATAGCACAACTCTGAAGCATATCCTTGAGAATATGGATCACCCTCTTAGACTGACCATATGACTACAAATGATACACTGTACTTAAGTGAAGCTTCAAACTTAAAGCCTTATGCAATGTCTTCTAGAACCTTAACGTGAACTGTGGATCTCTGTCTGATATGATAGAAGCTGGAACTCCATGTAATCAGACAATCTCCCTGATGTAAAGCTCGGCTAACTACTGAAAACTAAAAGTTGTACATACATGCAAGAAATGCGCACACTTCGTAAATCGATCCATTATCACCCAAACTGAATCCTTTCGAGATAGAGTCAATGACAAACCAGAAACAAAATTCATCGTGATACGCTCTCATTTCCACTCTAGAATTCTGATCAACTGAAGTAACCTAGACGGAAGTTGACGCTTAGCTTTAACCCTCTAGTAAACTAAACATCTACCAAAAAAATTAACTACGTCCTTCCCCAACCCTGGCCACTAATATAAAACCTGAAGATCTTGATTCATCTTGTTCCTACCGGGATGCATAACATATGAACTACTATGAGCATCGGTGAGAATCATATGTCTCAGATCCCTATCTATTGGAACATACATCCAACCTTTAAAGCAAAAGACACCATCGACATTGAGACCAAAATCTCTAAGAACACCCAACTCAGCCTGATAGATACGACACACCAAACTCTCGTCGAATGGCTGTCTCTTTTGAATTCGCTGTGCAAGGGTTGGCTTCACCTAAAGCTCAGCCAACAAACCACCATCCTCAGAAACTAACAACTTTATGAACATCATCCACAAGTCAATCAAGGACTTCCGACTCAAGGTATCAACAACAAAATTCGCCTTTCCCAGATGATACTCAATTACACAATCGTAGTCCTTCAGCAGCTCAATCCAACGCCTCTGTCTCAAATTCAACTCCTTCTGGGTAAGGAGATACTTAAGACTCTTGTGATCAGTGTAGATTACACACCTCTCATGATACAAATAATGATGCCAAATCTTGAGTGTAAAGACTATGGTAACCAACTCCAGATCATGGGTTAGATAGTTACGCTCATGCGATTTCAACTGCATCGACGTATAAGCAACTACGTTTCCCTCTGCATCACCACACAACCCAATCCCATGTAAGAAGCATCATTGAAAACAACATACTCCTTACCAGACTCTGGTTGCGTCAATACAGGTGTTTCAGTCAGAACCGACTTTTACTTCTCAAAACTCCTTTGCCTCTCAACAGTTCACTCGAAGGTAGTATTCTTCTGAAGCAACTTCGTCAATGGAGCAGCAATACACGAAAACCTCTCGACAAAATGACAATAATAACCAGCTAAGCCCAAGAAACTCTTGACCTCAAACACAGACCTTTGCAGCTTCTAATCCAAGATCGCATCAACCTTCTTCGGATCAACCCGAATACCCTCAGCCAAAATGACATGTCCAAGAAAAACCACCTCTCGAAGCCAAAACTCACACTTGCTAAGCTTGGTATACAGTTGCTTCTCCCTCAAAATCTAAAGAACCACTCAAAAATGCTTGTTATGCTCATCTTCCGATCGAGTATACACTAATATATCATCTATAAAAAACCACAATGAATCGATCTAGATAGGAATGGATTACACAGTTCATCATGTCCATAAATGAGGTAGGTACATTTGTTAATTTGAATGGCATGACAAGAAACTCAAAATGCCCATAACGAGTCCTAAATGTCATCTTCATAACATCCTCATCCTTTACCTTCAATTGATAATACCCAGATCTCAAATCAATATTTGAAAAAACTAAAGCTCCCTAAAACTGGTCAAACAAATCATCGATCCTCAAAAGTGTGTACTTATTCTTTATGGTCAACTTATTCAGCTGGCGATAATCAATGCACAACCTCAAAGTCTCATATTTCTTCTTTACAAACAAAATCAGCGCTTCCTACGACGAATGATCCAACAACTCCTTCAACTCCTTAGGTGTCATACGGTAAGGCGCAATTGACACCGAAGCTGTACCAAGACAGAGCTCAATACCAAACTCAACTTCTCTATCCGACGGAATACCAAACAACTCTTCAAGAAAAATATCTGAAAAATCACAAACTTCACGAATCCCATCCAACCTTAACTCCCTATTATAAGCATTCAAGACATAGGTTAGATAAGCTTCGTAATCTTTCCAAACTAACTTCTCGGCTCTAAGTGCAGAAACCACATTGGAGAGCGACTCAGACCTCTCTCCAACAATAATAATCCCAGGGTCATCAGCACAACATAGAGTCACCAACTTTACCTCATAGTAAACCTTCGCCCGATACTCGGTCCACCAGTCCATCCCAAGGATAACATCAAATCCATAGAATGAAAACTCTAAAAGATCTACAGGAAACACTTGTCCCTGAACCATCAGAGGATAATGTCGATAAACCTAACCAACTACTACACTATTTCCCAACAAACTCCTCATAGTAACACCCAACCTAGATGACTCTACAGAAATCCCCAACTCTCTAGCTACATCTTATAGAATAAACGATCTCGTAGCACCAGAATCTATTAAAGCTGGAAGAGAAAAAGACTATAGTGTGAATGTACCTGCAATGACGTCCGTGGCCTCTCTAGTCTGGGGATTTCTAACTGCATAAACTCTAGCTGGACCTCCAGTCTCAACTCGAGCAACTCCTTTCTATCCAAACCCTCTACATCATCACCTCTGCCATGACCCTTCCCTCGAGCTGGAGTAGGTGCATCAGTAACAACAGCAACAGCAACAGGCTAGTCTCTAGCCATGACTACCCTCCTAAGGCAATTTCTAATATGGTGCTCCATCAATCCGTAATCAATACAGACACCAGTCACCCTCCAACACTCACCAAGATGCCTACGGTTACAATGCCTACACAACGGCATCGTAGCACGTCCTTGATCACCTACGTTAGTCATAACTCTTGCGATCTGTTTAACCGCAAAACATGCGTGGATTTAAATCAAAATCTATCTATTCATATTGTCATGATTAGTCTCCAATTATAATAAACATGATATAATAAATAAATCATAGTAAAATATACCTAAGATTCTTTAACATCATTGTTACCACCTTGGCTATTATCACAAGCACTATTACAAGTACTAAAACAATTTTGTTTTCATAATAACATTTATAATCAAATAGTAAAAAATAATTTAATAAATAAAATCAAAATTTTCGTGTACGATGCTTGAAAGTTATTCGATACACATTGTACCAAATTTCAATACCACATATATGATATAAAATTTTATGATGCTCTAATCAAATATTTCTAAATTCAAATTAAAAGATATAATACAATAATTTCAAGCATATTTAATAACAATAATTTTATCATAAAAAATTTTAATCATCCAAATATCATACATAATATAATTTAATAAAAGAATCTTAGTTTAAAAGAAACTTTAAAGTGATAATATTTTTCATAAAATAATTTTACCAAAAATCAATCAACAAAGGAGAAAAACATACCACGTAAGGATTATATAATTTCTTTTACATAATGATTCCCTATAATGCGCATGCCTCAATTGAAGACTGAAATAACAGTAGCTCTAGAAGGGAATCGACAACAGGTTTAGTAGCAAATTTGAGTGACCGACTATTGCATTGGTTGTTGCTTGAAAGGGGTAAGGCTTGGTAAAAGGGAAAAACTTTTGTGACTTATGGAGAAAAACAATTAAAAGAGAATTGTGCTAATAACATGTTATAAAATAAATAGATAGAGAGTAAATAACAAAGAGAATGAGAGAGAAAAGAGAGAGTGTATTTTATTGATCAATTGGAAAATTTACAAAGCTTCTCCACAGTCTCTGTTTATAGGTATAAAAAGTATAAGTGAAGTAGAGATCTAATTCTAATGACTATTAGAATTTCAAGTGCATCAAAACTTATCTTAATATTGATGGACATCCGCTTAATAAGATATTCATAACACTCCCCCTTGGATGTCCATTTGTAGATAATGTGACTCGTTAAAACCTTACTAAGATAAAAACCTTGTAGGAAAAAAATTCCTAATGAAGGAAAAAGAGTACACATATCTATAATACGCATAATATGCTGCCTCATTAAAAAATTTACCAGAAAAACTCAATGGGACAAAACCTCGATTAAGGGAAAAAGAGTACAACGAGTATTTACTCCCCCTCATTAAAACATTGTAACAGTCTAGTTTAGACCCTAGTCGGAACAGTCATTTCGGGACAAAAAATTTGAGTTATAAAAATATTTTAATATTATTTTTCCATGCCTACGATACATAATTATGCATGTGTGAAATTTCTGCGAATTAATTTGTCCGTCTGTATGCTTAATTTGAGCAAAGGATCAAATCGCATAAAGCGTAAAAGTAGCTTTCTATTTGGTTAATGGCTACATTGATGTGGCTTTTAAATGAGGAGGCCTTATGAGGTAATTAAGCCATTATTTAGTGAGTGGTTGGTTAAATGACAAAATAACCTTATTTTACATATATATATATGTTTTATATGTTAAATGAAAGGTTCATCTAGTAAATGAATAAATAATGTATTTATTATTAAACAAAACCAATTGAAAGCCATGTTCATCTTTTGTTTTATGATCGAAAATAAGAAAAAGAAAGCAAGGTTTTTGAGCTTTGCATATTCGGCTACTTTAAAGCTTAATTCAAGGTATGTTTCACTTCAGTTTTTGATAATTTCTACGTTTTTTTAATCGTTACTTCGTATACTTCAAAACCCATGCCTCAATATTGTGAATTGATGATGTTTTTTAAATGAGCCATTGATGAATTCATGAGTTTTATGATGTTTGAGGATGAAAAATGAAAGATATGTGTTTGATTAACATAGTTTGTCTTTGGAGTTTTGATGATTTTGAGTAATTTGGACTAAATTGAGAAAATGAAATTTTGAATGACTAAATTGTGTAATAAATGAAATGTGTGGACTCATATGAGAATGAGTAAAATTCGACTATGCATGGGTAACTTGAAATTATGTGTATTTTGTAGTTTTGTGAAATAGGGACTAAAATGTCAAAATGTGAAAATGTGAGGGCTAATTTGCAAATTGCCCTAAATATGTGTTTTTGGATTGAATTGAATGTTTTGGTGAATAAAAGGGTTAAATTTGAATATGTATAGATCAAGAACCGAAGAAAACGGACTTAGATCGTGGGAAAGCAAAAATAGTTGAATAGCCATCCATTTGCGTTCCTCCTATACGAGGTAAGTCGATATACAAATAAATGTGTTGAATTGAGTTATTTATGTACCTATGAAATTTAGATTGCTATGAATTATACTCGAGATGTTATGTCTATGAAATATAAGAATGTGTCGACAAGGTATCAATGTTCGAGAAGTCCTGTCTGAACCTAGGAATAGATAGGATTGCATATGTCATGACATAGGTGTCTGATATGTGATATCATGTAAGACCACGTCTGGGACGTTGGCATTAATTCGCGATTTTGTGTAAGACCACGTCCGGAACGTTGGCATCGATATGAGATTTACGTGTAAGACCCTGTCTGGTACAGTGGCATCGATATTTGGTTACATGTACGACCACGTCTAGGATGTTGGCATTGTACAACTATTCTGAGCATTTTGAGTAGCCTATTTAGTTTCAAACGATTCAACAGGCAAGTCCGAGAAATGAATGACTATGGGAGTTGTACATCTGTTTCAGGTACGTTGATATGTATGCTTTGTATAAGCATGAAAGGTGAGTAAGTATGTGCATTGATGCAAAGGAACATTTGAGAAATATGTATGTTTGAGATATGAGTAAATGAGATGTTTGAGATATGATGAATTGGTAAGCAATGGCAAACCAAGTGAGCCAAAGAGATATCCATGTGTTTTGAAATGAAGATATGTTAATGAATCTAAATTTCTATGTTTATGAATCATTTTGTGATAAGTTTATTTGTATATGGCTTACTAAGCTTTTGAAAGCTTACTTTGTGTGTGTTTACTCTGTTTTATAGATCATTAAGGCTACTGAAGGCTCGGGGACCGTCGAGGATCATCACCACACTATCGAACTCAACTTTGGTACTTTTGAATGTGTATATAGCTAAATATGGCATGTATAGGCTAGTTGTTTTGGAACATGTTTGAGATGTTTAAATAGCCATGTGATGTGGCTAGATAAATGTTGGTAATATGCATGAGTGATTATGGTATATGAAGTATGTTTTGGTATGGCTTGATGGCAATGAAATGGTCTTAAGAATGGTAAGTTTATTGATGGATTGATGCCATAGTGATTTAGTGAAATTGTGGATGAATCATGCTTGGTTTTACATGTGATTTAGTTGTACTATTTGGCATACAAGTTGGCATGTTTAGAAATGTATTTGAATGGGATGATAGGTTGAACATTTGACATGATTTTGGTAGCCAAATGTGTATGGGATGTTGCTTGTTTGAACTTGTAGGGATGACCCTAGTGTGGGTGGTATTTTGGCCTTGAAAATGGCCTATAAATGCCCACATGAGTGAAATTCAAGGCAAGTCAGGTTTGACCATGGTCAAGACACACAGGCGTGTGACTGGTTGTGTGGTGCAAGTCAGTAGCGACCACAGGTGAGGCACACGGGCGTGTCCACGGCCCTGTGAACAAGTCAGTATGTATGCCCTGTTTTGACACAGCTTAGACACATGGGCGTGTCTGAGGCCGTGGAAGGCACACGGCCTACCCACACTGGCGTGTGACCTCTGTAACTTAGAAAAAAAATTTAAATTTCTGAGAATTTTTGTATGTGTTTGGTTTAGTCCTGCCCTTATTCTAGAGCATGCTTAAGGTCTTGTTGACCTATTTAAGGGACGCTTTGGTTGCATTGGATGAATTATATTATGAAATGTCCGTAAAAGATTTCTTTTGTCTGGTAATGCTTCTTAACCCTAATCCAGCGACAGATACGGGTTAGGGGTGTTACATTTGATTGGTACCAGAGCTACGGTTTAGCCGATTCTCGGACTAACGTAGCTTGTAAGAGTCTAGCTATACATGCCATATATCTGAACTGTGATAGTGTGATGAATCCTGATGTGTAAAATGTGATTTTCGTATAGTAATGGATCCCGAAAGAGTTGTAGCTGACGATGTTGAAAGTAATGCACCTGCTCCCGCCCAAGGGACAGCGCCCTCTGATTCGAGACCGGCTATGAGCGGTTAAGAGGGAGAAGCTAAACAAGTTTTCTTCAAAATGATGAGTGAGTGGTTCACTCAGTTCGTGAGAAATAATCTGGCTGTTTCACAACCTCCGCCCCCTCCTAATCCCCTCAGACCTCAGTTGTGCCTTCGGTAATGGGTATAAATCTGTTGAACAAGCCTCCGGTCGACAAAATCTGTAAATATGGGCTGAAGAGTTCAGGGTTACTAGTGATGACGATGCTGAGAAAGTCGAATTCTGGTTAGAAAACACAATACGAGTATTTGATGAAATGTCATTGACTCCCGAAGAGTGTATAAAATGTGTTATATTTTTGTTACGGGATGTAGCCTATCAATGGTGGAAGACCTTGATTTTCGTTATTCTGAAAGAACGAGTTACTTAGGACTTCTTTCAATCTGAGTTCTGAAAGAAATATATCAGTCAGAGATTCATTGATCAGAAACGAAAGGAATTCCTGGATTTGAAATAAGGCTGCATGCCTGTTACTAAATACGAACGAGAGTTCGTGAGGCTAAGCCAATATGCTCAAGAATGTGCATCAACAGAAGCAATTATGTGTAAGAGATTTGAAGACGGCCTTAACGAAGATATCCGTTTGTTAGTTGGGATTCTAGAGATAAAAGAGTTTGTGGTGCTTGCTGATCGAGCGTGCAAAGCTGAAGCACTCAGGAAAGATAAAAGGAAAGGTGAGTCTGACACTATAGATGTGAGAAAGAGATTTCCGAGAAAATCATTTCAGTCTGCTTCGAAGAAATTCAGAGATGAGCACAGCCGTTCAAGGGCTAATGTAGGACAATTGAGTAGAGATCGAGCTAGATCACAGTCGAATATCAAGGCTCCAGCAACTTCGATGGCAAGTGTTGGAAATGTTTGATCCGAGCGACCTGAATGTAAGCATTATGGTAAAAGACATCCGGGAAGTTGTAGATTGAATAATCGAGCTTGTTTCAGATGTGGATCATTGGATCATTTCATCCGTTATTGCCCAGAGTCTGTTGAGCAAGGATTGTACAAAATCTGAGATCTGATAATGTTCCAGTGAGGGGTAGACCTTCTCAAAATACAAGAAATGTTAGTGGTAGTCAGAGAACTACGAGAGACACTGTAGCGAGATCTGAAGCTAGGACGCCTTCCAGAGTATATGCCATCCGAGCTCGTGAGGAAGCTTCATCTCCAGATATTATAATGGGTACATTTACTCTTTATGATACTTCTGTGATTGCATTGATAGACCCTGGTTATACTCACTCATATGTATGCATGAACTTAGTATCCGGTAAGACTTTACATGTAGAGTTTACTGAGTTTGTTATAAAAGTATCGAACCCCTTAGGTAAAAGTCTCCTGGTTGACAAAGTATGCACGAACTATCCGTTGATATTTCGAGATATCTGTTTTCCTGCTGATCTGATATTATTACCATTTGATGAGTTTGATATAATTTAGGGTATGGACTGGTTGACATTTCATGATGCGTTTGTGAATTTCAAAAGAAAGAATATTGATTTGAAAGGTCAGAGTGATGAAATAGTTCGGATTGAGTCTAGTGAATTGAACGGGTTGCCTGCTGTAATATCAGTAGTGAAAGCTCAGAACTTTAGGAAAAAGGGTTATGAATCTTACTTAGCCTATGTGATTAACTCAAAAGTATCTGAAAAGAAAGTTGAATCAGTGTCTGTTGTCTGTGAATTCCCTGATGTATTCCCTGAAGACCTACCGGGATTGCCTCCGATATGCGAAGTTAAATTTGGTATTGAACTGTTGCCTGGTACGACTCCTATCTCGATAACTCAGTACAGAGTGGCACCAACGGAGTTGAAAGAGTTAAAGTCGCAATTGCAAGAGTTGACTGACAGAGGATTCGTAAGACTGAGTTTCTCACCTTGGGGTGCTCCCGTTCTATTTGTGAAAAAGAAAGATGGCACGATGAGAATGTGCATTGAATACCATCAGTTAAACAAAGTGACTATAAAGAACAAATATCCGTTGCCCAGGATTGACGATTTGTTTAATCAGCTAAAAGGAGCCACTGTGTTTTCAAAGATAGATCTGAGATCGGGATACTACCAGTTGAGAGTGAATGATTCAGACATTCCGAAAACTGCTTTCAGAATGAGGTACGCTCATTATGAGTTTTTAGTTATGCCTTTCGGACTAACGAATGCTTCTGCTGTTTTTATGGATCTGATGAATAGAATTTTCAAATCGTACCTAGATCGATTTGTTGTTGTATTCATTGAAGACATTTTGATTTATTCACGAGATGAAATTGAACATGCTGAACATCTGAGAATTGTGTTGCAAACTCTGCGAGAAAAGCAATTGTATGCGAAATTCAGCAAATGTGAATTTTGGTTGAGTGAAGTCAGTTTTCTGGGACATATTGTATTGGCCTCTGGAATACGAGTTTATCCGAGTAAGATTTCTGATATTTTGGAATGGAAGCCTCCGAAGAGTGTGTCTGAAGTTTTCTGGGACTTGCTGGTTATTATCGAAGGTTCGTAAAAGGCTTTTTGACGATAGCTACTCCGTTGACTAGATTGCTTCAGAAAGATGTGAGATTCGAATGGTCTGATAAACGTCAGAAAAGCTTTGATCAGTTGAAAGCCCTTTTGACTGAAGCTCCAATTTTAATACAACCAGAATCGGGTAAAGAATTCGTGATATACAGCAATGCTTCGTTGAATGGTCTGGGATGTGTTCTGATGTAGGAAGGGAAAGTAATAGCTTATGTCTCGAGACAACTAAAGTCTCATGAAAAGAATTATCCGACACACGATCTTGAGCTAGTTGCGATTGTGTTCGCATTAAAGATTTGGCGCCATTATCTGTTCGATGAAAAATTCCATGTTTTTTCAGATCATAAAAGTTTGAAATATTTGATGACTCAGAGAGATTTAAACCTGTGACAAAGAAGATGGCTAGAGCTGTTGAAAGACTACAAGCTTGTCATAAATTATCATCCGGGCAAAGCAAATGTTGTTGCTGATGCTTTAAGTCAAAAATCACTGTTTGCATTATGTGCTATGAATGCTCATTTAGATCTGTCTGATGATGGTTCAGTGTTAGCTGAATTGAAAGCGAAATCGTTGCTTTTACAACAGTTATGTGATGCTTAAAAAGTTGATAATGAAATGATAACAAAACGAGCTCAGTGTGATTTAAACTCTGATTCTGAATTTTGAATTGACGTTGATGGTTGTTTGAGATTTTGAGATCAAATTTGTGTTCCGAGGAATTCTGAGTTATTACAATTGATTTTGAATGAATCTCATAATAGCCGCCTATATGTTCATCCGGGTAGTACAAAGATGTACCATGATTTGAAACAATGCTATTAGTGGACTGGTATGAAACGAGACATATTTGACTTTGTGTCGAAATGTTTAGTCTGTCAGCAAGTTAAAGCTGAACATCAAGTTCCATCTGGTTTGTTACAACCAATTTTGATTCTCGAGTGGAAATGGGATAGAGTGATGATGGATTTTGTTTCTGAACTGCCTTTGACTCCGAGAAAGAAAGATGCAATTTGGCTGGTAGTTGACGGATTGAAAAAATCAGCCCATTTTATTCTAGTAGATCTGATTACTCACTTGATAGATTAGCTGAGCTTTCTATTTCTGATATTGTAAGATTGCACGGGGTGCCATTATTGTGTCTGATAGAGATCCGAGATTTACATCACGATTCTGGAAGAAATTGCAAGAAGCTTTAGGTACGAAATTGCATTTCAGTACGGCTTTTCACCCGCAAATGGATGGTCAATCTGAGCGGATCATTCAGATACTCGTAGACATGTTGAGATGTTGCATCCTAGAGTTTGTTGGTACATGGGAACAATATCTGTCATTGATTGAATTTGCATATAATAATAGTTTTCAATCGAACATCAAAATGGCACCTTATGAAGCTCTGTACGGACGCAAATGTCGAACACCTCTATATTAGACTGAGCTCGGTGAAAATAAGATACATGGGGTCGATTTGATAAAAGACACTGAACAAAAGGTTAAAATAATTCGTGAGAGTTTGAAAGCAGTGTCTAATCGTCAAAAGTCCTATGCAGACTTGAAAAGAAAAGATATTGAATTTGAAATTAGTGATAAAGTATTTTTAAAAGTATCCCCGTGGAAGAAAGTACTCAGATTCGGACGTAAAGGCAAATTAAGTCCGAGGTTCATCGGACCATATGAAATCATCGAACGAGTTGGACCAGTTTCTTATAAGTTGTTGTTGCCACCACAATTAAAAAAGATTCATAATGTGTTTCATGTGTCAATGCTACTTCGATACAGATCTGATCCATCACATGTAATCCCTTCGTCTGAAATTGAAATCTGATCCGATATGACTTATGAAGAAGAACCGATCTGTATCTTAGCTCGTGAAGCAAAAGAATTGCGAAATGAGAAAATTTCGTTAGTTAAAGTATTGTGGCATCGACACAGAGTGTAAGAGGCTACATGGGAGCCTGAAGATACAATGAGACAACAATATCTGAATCTGTTTAACGATAAGATTTTCGGGGACAAAAATCCCTAACGGGGGAGAATTGTAACAGTCCGGTTTAGACCCTAGTCGGAACAGTGGTTTCGAGATCACAAATTCGAGTTAGAAAATTATTCTAATATTATTTTCCGTGCCTACGATACATGATTATGCATGTGTGAAATTTCTGTGAATTAATTTGTCCGTCTGTGTGCTTAATTTGAGCAAAGGATCAAATCGCATAAAGCATAAAAGTAGCTTTCTATTTGGTTAATGGCTAAATTGATATGGCTTTTAAATGAGGAGGCCTTAGGAGGCAATTAAGCCATTATTTAGTGAGTGGTTGGTTAAATGACAAAATAACCTTATTTTATATATATATATATATATATATATATATGTTTTATATGTTAAATGAAAGGTTATTCTAGTAAATGAATAAATAATGTATTTATTATTAAACAAAACCAATTGAAAGCCATGTTCATCTTTTGCTTTATGATAGAAAATAAGGAAAAGAAAGCAAGGATTTTGAGCTTTGCATATTCGGCTACTTTAAAGCTTAATTCAAGGTATGTTTCACTTCGGTTTTTGATAATTTCTACGTTTTTTTAATCGTTGCTTCGTATACTTCAAAACCCATGCCTCAATTTTGTGAATTGATGATGTTTTTTAAATGAGCCATTGATGAATTCATGAGTTTTATGATGTTTGAGGATGAAATATGAAAGATATGTGTTTGATTAACATAGTTTGTCTTTGGAGTTTTGATGATTTTGAGTAATTTGGACTAAATTGAGAAAATGAAATTTTGAATGACTAAATTGTGTAATAAATGAAATGTGTGGACTCATATGAGAATGAGTAAAATTCGACTATGCATGGGTAACTTGAAATTATGTGTATTTTGTAGTTTTGTGAAATAGGGACTAAAATGTCAAAATGTGAAAATGTGAGGGCTAATTTGCAAATTTCCCTAAATATGTGTTTTTGGATTGAATTGAATGTTTTGGTGAATAAAAGGGTTAAATTTGAATATGTATAGATCAAGAACCGAAGAAAACGGACTTAGATCGTTGGAAATCAAAAATAGTTGAATAGTCGTCCATTTCCGCTCCTCCTATACGAGGTAAGTCAATATACAAATAAATGTGTTGAATTGAGTTATTTATGTACCTATGAAATTTAGATTACTATGAATTATACTCGAGATGTTATGTCTATGAAATCTGAGAATGTGTCGATAAGGTATCAATGTTCGAGAAGTCCCGTCTGAACCTAGGAATAGATAGGATTGCATATGTCATGACATAGGTGTCCGATATGTGATATCATGTAAGACCACATCTAGGACATTGGCTTTGATTCAAGATTTCGTGTAAGACCATGTCCGGGACGTTGGCATCGATATGAGATTTACGTGTAAGACCATGTCTGGAACATTGGCATCGTATTGATTCGTGTAAGACCCTGCCTGGTACAGTGGCATCGATATTTGGTTACATGTAAGACCACGTCTGGGACGTTGGCATTGTACGACTATTCCGAGCACTTTGAGTATCCTATTTAGTTCCGAACGGTTCAACGGGCAAGTCCGAGAAATGAATGACTATGTGAGTTATACATCTGTTTCAGGTACGTTGATATGTATGCTTTGTATAAGCATGAAAGGTGAGTAAGTATGTGCATTGATGCAAAGGAACATTTGAGAAATATGTATGTTTGAGATATGAGCAAATGAGATGTTTGAGATATGATGAATTAGTAAGCAATGGCAAACCAAGTGAACCAAAGAGATATCCATGTGTTTTGAAATGAAGATATGTTAATGAATCTAAATTGCTATGTTTATGAATGATTTTGTGATAAGTTTATTTGTATATGTCTTACTAAGCTTTTGAAAGCTTACTTTGTATGTGTTTACTCTGTTTTATAGATCGTCAAGACTATTGAAGGCTCGAGAACCGTCGAGGATCATCACCACACTATCGAACTCAACTTTGGTACTTTTGAATGTGTATATAGCTAAATATGGCATATATAGGCTAGTTGTTTTGGAACATGTTTGAGATGTGTAAATAGCCATGTGATGTGGCTAGATAAATGTTGGTAATATGCATGAGTGATTATGGTATATGAAGTATGTTTTGGTATGGCTTGATGGCAATGAAATGGTCTTAAGAATGGTAAGTTTATTGATGGATTGATGCCATAGTGATTTAGTGAAATTGTGGATGAATCATGCTTGGTTTTACATGTGATTTAGTTGTACTATTTGGCATACAAGTTGGCATGTTTAGAAATGTATTTGAATGGGATGATAGGCTGATCATTTGACATGATTTTGGTTGCCAAATGTGTATGGGATGCTACTTGTTTGAACTTGTAGGGATGACCCTAGTGTGGGTGGCATTTTGGCCTTGAAAATGGCCTATAAATGCCCACACAGTTGAGCACATGGGCGTGTGGCTCGACCGTGTCCCTCGTGGTTGAAATTGAAGGCAAGTCAGGTTCGACCACGGGCAAGACACATAGGTGTGTGACTGGCCGTGTGGTGCAAGTCAGTAGCGACCACAGGTGAGGCACACGGGCGTGTCCACAGCCATGTGGACAAGTCAGTATGTATGCCCTGTTTTGGCACGGCTTAGACACATGGGCGTGTCTGAGGCCGTGGGAGGCACACGGCTTGCCCATACGGGCGTGTGACCTATGTAACTTAGAAAAAAAATTTAATTTCTGAGAATTTCCGTATGTGTCCGGTTTAGTCCCGGCCTTATTCTAGAGTATGCTTAAGGTCTCATTGACCTATTTAAGGGATGATTTGGTTGCATTGGATGAATTATATTATGAAATGTCTGTAAAAGATTTTGTTTGTCCGGTAATGCTTCTTAACCCTAATCTGGCGACGGATACAGGTTAGGGTGTTACAAACATCACATAATATCTCTTATGTATTCAATCTTGAATACTAGCTTTCCAAATGACCATTTGAACATATTTGCTAAGCATTTATATCAAAATTTTTTTGAAAGTCATGAGTGAGCGAAAAATTTTTGGGAAATATATTTTGATCTCTTCAGGAATTTCAACAACAATTATAACAAACTTTAATCATGATCCCTCTATAAAAATAAAAATAGGTATTTTGGATCATTTTATGATTATCTTTCAACTACTATTACCTAAGTCAAATTTACCACATATGTTTCAATTATTTCAATTCATATAAATGAATAATTTCTCAATAATTTCAATATGCTTCTGGCATTCTAAATCTTTTAAGGATTTTAATATAAACTTTACTATATTGTGATTCATAAAAGGTTGTAACAACAACCATTAGAAGCAAGTTAAATCTTTTATAAACTGTTAGTTTAATAATATATTTAAAGGTTATTGCATCCACCACAAAAGAATACTATATCTTTTCATTATTAATACCAAGGCTTAGTAAAAACTTCATATATTTTTTTTCGTTTTGTAAAATTGCTTCATTTGCACCCTTACTGGCTTTATACCTTTAGATATTTGGACTATTGGTCCAAAAACTCAACAAATTTAATTATACTTGAGTTGTGTCTTTCTATTTTGATCAATTTATTCCATATCTATATATCTCCTGCATAGCCTCCTCGTAAGTGAGTGGGTCATCATCCTTATGATTGAGATCCGTATTATAAATACTACCATCATAGATGAAGAAGTCCGGTTTCTTAGAAACTCACCCACTAAGACAGATTCCCCTATGCAGTTGATCGTTTGTAGGTTTTTCTACAACTTTCTCAAGATTTGAACTTGGTGATTGTTCTACCATTCCCGAAAGTTCCTCGAGTACCACTTTACTTCGAGTCTTAAATTTATCCATGTAGCTTTCCTCGAGGAAAGTAGCATGAGTAGAAACTTTAATCGTACTATCTTTCGGATTGTAGAATAATCCTCCATTTGTTCCTTTTGGATATCCTACAAACATGCACAATTCTATCTCTGCATCCAACTTCTTTACATCCTTATCCAAAACGTGTGCTTGGCAACCCCATATTCTAAAATAATTTAAAACGGGTTTCTTTCCATGCCACAGTTCATAAGGTGTCTTACAAGAAGACTTTGTTGACACATCATTTAGAATATAGCAAGTCGTTTGTATCGCAAATCCCTAGAAGGAAGTACGAAGTTGTGAATAGCTTAACATTGAACGAACCATGTCAAGCAAGGTTCTATTCCTTCTCTCAACTACGCCATTCTGTTGTAGAGTGCCTAGCGCAATCAATTGGGATAAAATCTCATTCTCTATAAGACATCCTAAGAACTCATCAAACAAATATTCTCCACCTTAGTCAGACCAAAGATTCTTTATGGATAAACCTAATTACTTTTCCACTTCCCCATGAAACTCTCGAAAATTATCCAAGGTTTCGCTTTTGCAGTGCATTAGATACACATATTCACATCGAGAATAGTCGTCGATAAAAGTCACGTAATAATTATAACTTCCTTGGGCACTGATGCTCATGAGACCACATACATCAGTGTGCAAAAGTTCTAAAGGTTGGTTGACCCTTGTACCTTTCACATTAAAAGACCTCTTAGTCATTTTACCTTCCAAGGAAGATTCAAATTGTGGAAGACTAACTTCCTTAAGCATACTTAAGGGACCATCTTTCACAAGTCTAGCGATTCTTTCTTGGTTAATATGATCAAGTCTTAAATGCCATAGGTACCCCTCATTAGAGTGAGAAGTTTTAAGTTTTTTATTCATTATTTCAATTTCAAGCATCGAGTAGTTATATGGTTTGATAAAGAAGATATTGTTTTCCATCCATCCATTATAGATTAAAGAACAATTTCTGTGAATAACAATCTCTTTATTGAATGTCACGGTATAACTGACATAAAATAAACATGCTACAGAAATTAAATTCCTCTTAAAATGAGGTACATAATACACGTTCTTTAAAACAATCTTCCTAAAATTATCAAAGTGTAAAATAACTTCTCACACTGATTTGGCTGAAACATAGCTCCCATCTTCGATCCGTAACGAGAGGCTCCTATCACACAGACTTCTCATTTCACTGAACCCTTGTAAAAAAACACATAAGAAGTGTGGTAATGAGAAAATACATGTGTTGTATTATTCTATTCACTTCTTTTGGTTATTCGATAACTGTGAGAAGTGTGGTAATGAGAAGGTGCATGTCTAGGATAGGCTCTAGCTAGAAAAGGCTTGGTTTTTAAGCGGTCAAATTTGACTCACCTCACTTTCCTAGGACCCTACCCGATGCACGGTTCACATTCACTTCTTCGTTTTTCCCTTAAAAGAAAAACTGTGGAGAATCAAAATTATTTGTTTTTAAGATTAATTGATTCTTGTGAATGGATATTATTGCTATAGCATGCCATGCATATATTGGAAGCATGTCATTTAGATTAAGTAAGAATGCCACTAGGACTATTGTATGATCATTCTTGAAATTTGGGATAAAAAACCTTCCATGTTTTTAAAATATTGAGTGGGAGAAGGTCCTTGAACAAGACCTACGACCTCTAGTGATGGTCCCTAAGTGATATCATGATAAAGTTTCGAGCTGGTTCTTA
This sequence comes from Gossypium australe, assembly GCA_005393395.2. Classification (NCBI taxonomy): domain Eukaryota; kingdom Viridiplantae; phylum Streptophyta; class Magnoliopsida; order Malvales; family Malvaceae; genus Gossypium; species Gossypium australe. The sequence continues at coordinate 32,884,881 of CM016615.1, read as the reverse complement.
CTCTAGCCACACCCCAAGGTAAACTTTGTCATGTGAGTTCACTAGATGAGATTTTCTTTTAAGGACAATTAGTCATGCATAACTTTCAGAGAGATTGTCCCAAGATGACTCACAAATGAAAGCATGTTCATGATGGGTGTTGAGTTAATGGTTACACACTTAAGATCATATCTTATTAAATAGTTTCCTAAGAAAAGATATTTAAGCTAGAGATGATGACCAAATGTTAAACGATCATTAGTTCGTGTGGAGTCTTGAGAATTAAGATTCATGAACTGATTCGATGTAATCCATGTTCTTGCTAGTTAATCATGGGACCCCAATGTGACATGGTTGATGGGTGTGAGAATGATCGTAGCAACAAATTTTTTTTTCAAGGTTTTAATACAAGACGCATGCATCATACTGCATTCTTAATATGTTGCTAAAATGAAAAATATTTGTTTAATACAAAGATAGTAATTAATGAAATCTTTATTTTTTTCAGTTCAAATATGTCTCCTACTTCTCTTATTAGTATTCTTACTAAGAATAAATTAAATGGGGATAACTTTTTAGAATGGAAATGGAACTTGTTGATAGTTCTCAGTTGAGAGAAACACAAATTTGTTCTTGACGAAACCTGCCTATTGAAGCTCAGTCCAAAATGAGAAATCACTGGAGAGATTTTGACTTGACTGCTCGATGTTATACGTTAGCGAGCATGAGTAGTGTATTGCAAAAGTAACATGAGAATTTTCGTACTACCAAAGAGATCATGGAAAATTTGGAGGATTTGCTCGGAGGCCAAGTCGCATTGGCTCGACAATCCACTATTACAAATTTGATGAATTCTCAATAGAAAGTTGGCACTCCGGTCAAAGAACATATGTTTATGCTTATGGGATTCTTTGCGAAGTGGATGACAATGGGGATAAACTAGATGTGAACACGTAAATTGAAATAGTGTTCAAATTCTTAACCAAGAAGTTTGTTAGTTTTAGGGCCACTTACAACTTAAGGAACAAGGCGCTTACCTTGACTTAGCTCATGAAGGAATTACAATTCTATGAGTTGATGTTGAATTGTGGTAAGTCGGTTCAAGAGAAACATGAGGCAAACTTAGTTGTGGGCCCCTCATCCTCTAAGGGGAAATAGAAAGATAAGGGAAAGAAAAAATCGACTAAGTATTCAGTTCCACCTCATATGGATAGGAAGAATGCTAACATGTCAAAAGACCCTAAAAAGATCAAATGTTTCTTCTGCAACAGAAAAAGGCATTTCAAAACAAACTGCAAGGAATATTTGGATTATCTAGCCGAAAAGGGCAAAGGTATGGAACTCTTTGTGGTTGAAGCTTGCTTAGTGGAAGAATCAATTGAAAACTAGGTTGTTAATTCTAGAGCCACTAACTATGTATTAACTGCGGATCATCTCATACATATATCACAATTATAAAATTACATAATATAAATATTATAAACAATTATACAACAGATATATAATGAGATAGGTAATTAAAATAAAATTTCTAGCCAAGGTTTCCATGGTTCTATTTCTAGAAAATAAATGAAAAAATAAAATTACATAAATTTTCACCACAATGCATTCCTTAAGTCTTCAACCGCCATTGCATCTTTTCCTCGTCATAGACTCTTTTTGGAAAAATTACATTTAAGTCCTATGTCTATTTCCGGCTCACAAGAATTTTATGAATTTTTTAAAAAACAACCCTACATGAAGATAATAGTCCACGATCTGTTTCTTAAGAACCACAACCTCGACAAAAAACAGTTATATAACGAATATATAATATCACATCCATTCTCATATATAACTCACAACAACCACAACCTCGGCAAAAAACAATTATATAAAAAATATATAATATCATATCCATTCTCATATATAACTCACAACATGTATAAGACCTAAAAAATGTCACTTTCTATGTAATCAATCATTCAAGAAGAATAGAAATTTATTTTGATTATCTGTTTATACTTATAGATAGAACACAACTTGCCTCGTTATACCAATCGTTGGGAAAAATGGGTTTGAAAAACGTAGCGGAAAATAAAATTAGGGGAAAACCAGAATTTTAATTTTTTTTCCAAAACAAGATCTTGGTTGTGAGGTGTGATTGGGTCACCTTGTAATTTAATAGTTTTAATTTTAAAATTTTAATTTTAAAATTAGGGAGTCGCCACCAATCTCGTTTTTTATGAGGTGTGATTGGGTCACCTTGTAATTTAATAGTTTTAATAAACAGTTTGATTTACTAAAAAAGATTTTTGGTCTACGAAATTCAGGAAAACGGGTTCGAGATTCGATTACGCACGAGGAAGGATTAGCACCCTCGTGACGCCCAAAATTGGTACCTAATTGATTAATTAAATTCTTGATGTAAAAAATTGAATATTTTAAAATATTTTAAAATACGATCCTTCTTTGTATTAATATTAATTTTACTAAAATTTATTAAATAAATTGAGAAGTATGTTAAAGACCCTCTCATCTCGAGGCAACAAAATGTCACATTCCGTAAGTTAGGACATGACACTTCGAATACTCGAGAATGAATTTGCCTTTATATTTTTTATTTGAAATCTCACGTATTTTAAAAGGATATTCGGTTATTTAGACCCAACGAGAAAAATCGAAACCCCGTAAGTTAGGGCACGACTTTCTCGAGTTTCCAAATACAGGACATTGCTTTATTTTGAGAAAACTTTCCTTTTTGAATAATATCAAATGCAATATTTAAACGATGCATATTTTTTATTAGGGATATAATATAAAACGACCTATTCTGGATAAATACATTCAAACGCGATATTTTAATGTAATTTTAACGAAACGAGATAAAATAATGATGTAGAAAACGGTACAATGATATATGAATGAATGTCGCATCAAATATGAACATAAAAACAATTTACGAGGACCACATAACACACACTATCTTAAAATTAATATGAAAGATCAAAAGATAAATAGAATAAATAATGATAATAACAACAAAGTAATACACATAAAAGACAATGCCAATGAAAAATAATAAAGGCAAAGAAATAAATAAATACAATAAATATGAGGGAAAATAGTTTATAAAATATTGAAAATGAAGAACCAAATTAAAACATAAATGAAATTAAAAGTACAATTTGTAATAACATGTATAAATAAATAACAATAACAACACTAGATAAAATAATAATAATAATAATAATAATAATATTAATGGTGAAAAAAGAAAAAAAACATAAAATAAAAAAAACATATGTATAAATATAAATAAATAAATAAATAAATACAAAGAAAAATAAAGTATAAACGGTTAAAAGTAAAGGGCTAAAAGCAAAAGGCAGGGACCAACTGAGAAATTATTCCCATGCCCACAAAATGCGTCATTTCAATTTGGACGAAATGGAAAGAAAACCAAAATTATGCTGATAAATTTAAAAAGTAAAAAAATAAAAATAGGACTACATTAAAACTAAATAAAAGAAGGAACGGTTAACTGCGCAAATATCCCTTTTAAATCAAAACACACGGATCCTTCAGGCGGGTCGGGTTGACCTGAAACGACACCGTTTCAGGTGTCCGTCTTCCCAAATGGTCTAAGGACCAAATTGAATCAAACATAAAAATGAATGGCTAAATTGAAAAACAATAAAAAGAGATAGGACCCAATCGAATTAAGCTTCAAAAGCGAAAGGGCCCATCATGCAAATAGACCCTTCCGCAAAAAGACGCGGATCCTAGGTCGAGTCAAGTCAAAGCGCGGGTTAAAGGCGAAGAAACGAAGTCTTTTAGGGCTTCAGAAGCCTTCCCTAAATCACATCGTATGGGGGCAGTATAAATGCAAAAAAAACCTAACAAATCATCATTTAGCCGCAGTTTTAAAAAAAACAACAACAAAAAAGTTATTTTGTTCTCTGTTCTCTCTCTCCCTCTCAAAATCCGACCAAGGCTCCAACCATAACTCCGGCCCTCGATCCTTCGTGGCCACAGATCATCGACGACAGCGATCGTCGCCTCCAGTGGTCGGAGTTCTAAAAAAGCCCCCTTTTTTCTTCTTTTTCACTCTAGATTTCGGATCTAGGGGAAAATATTAAAAAGAAAGAAAATTTTACCTACAGTTCCCTTTTTGCCTCCTGACCCCTCGTATTCTCTTTAAACGAAGCCCCAATTAAGAACCTGAAAGAGTCCCATGGCTTTCACAGACGAAGAGGAGCCCGGACGGTCGTGAAGTACGGGAAAAAGTAAGTTTCAAGCCCTTTTCTTTATTTTATGTTTTATTTACTAAAAATAAAAATAAAAATAGAAAATGAATCACCTTTTGTTTTTACTTTGATTAATCTTGTATTTTTTTTTTTGTATTCGATTTGTGTGTGTCTATTACATTGATGAATCTGGCTTTTATAGCCATTTACAAAACTTATTATTTCTATTGTTTCGTTTCTGCCTTTTTCTGCTTTGCACCTTTTTTGCTTGTTTGCAGGCGTTGACGGTGGCGAAGAAGAAATTTTTCCATTTCAGTTCAAGCTCGCAGATGATCATCGGGACGAGGCGTAGGCGATGTGGCTGAGGAGAAATGGCGCTAGAAACCCTAGGGTTTCTAGCTTTCTAAAAAAAATTTAAAATTGTTGGGCCTGTCGAGCCTTGCAAATGTTGGGCTATATTTGGGCTTGTAACGAACTTGAACTGTAAATTATTTTTTATTTCGATTTTTTTTCATTTGGTTTTGGGTCAGGGAAAATTGGGCCTATTACAGCTGCCCCTCTTTACTCGTTGTCATGTAACAAAAATGGAGCAAAGACTTTTAAGAATGACCAAATTTGCCCGGCCTCGCCGAATCTTGACCTCTTGGAGCTCATTTTCTTTAAGTAGCCTCTTTCTAACCTACTACAACTTCAGAGGTATAGAATTTGTCGTTTTAATCTACTCCACTGCAACTTCAGGGAGATAAGATTTGCTATCTTCGATCTACTCCACTACAACTTCAAGGAGATAAGATCTGTAACTTCAATCTACTCCACTGCAACTTCAGGAAGATAAGATTCGTAATTTGTAGCTTTAATCTACTCTACTGCAATTTCAGAAAGATAAGATTTTCTATCTTCAATCTACTCCACTGCAACTTCAGGGAGATAAGATTTGTAATTTGTAGCTTTAATCTGTTCTACTGCAATTTCAGAGAGATACTCCGCTATCTGTAGTCTGCTTTACTGTAACTTCAGGGAGATAAGACTTGTAACTTCAACCTGCCCCACTACAACTTCAGGGAGATAAGGTTTATAGCTTTAATCTGCTCTACTGCAACTTTAGGGAGATAAGATTTGCCATGATGACTATAATTTATCCCATTACAACTTTAGGGGTATAAGATTTGTGATTTCATTGATCTGTTACACCGTTCTCTGGGAAACATAACCTGTAGAATCCATTTCATGGGCCGATTTATGCCTAGTGATTAGGATGTCATGATCAGGATGAATTAAATGCTCCTAACTAGATGTGTATGAATGATATTTGCATGAATGAAGAATGTCATTTTTCGAGAATGATCCCTTTTTAATGCTTAGGTTGTCATTACTCGCTATTTATCATGGTTCTATCATTGATGTGTTACCATGCCTTCTTGTTCAGCTGGTATCTTTAACAGAAAATCCAAAGAAATAGTCACAATTTAGACTATTTTTTCAAATGTTTCCAACCCCTAAGTCTGGTTAGTTCTGAATAGTGGTCATGTTTTCAGGTCCTTGTACTATTTTAGAAAACCTTTCATAGCAATATGCAAAACTCCCTTTATTGAATATTATTAGTCCATTAATTGTTATTTCAATGCAAAAATGCTTGAGAAAGATTGTAGTAATGGAAGAGATCGAAGTTTATTAGGAGCAATGCTCGAAATGAATAGATTAACCAAACTAGCAAATTTGCTTAAATACAACGTGAATAAGATGAAAACAGGTGCCCCAGATATCATAGCATGAGCTTCTCCACACAAACTCCTTGAGAACCCTTTGAACTTGATATGTGTTTAGAAGACCTAGAATATTTTGTTGATGCTCTAAGACGTAGCATCTCTCTTTCTTATTCATTCAGGGATAATAAGACTACCACATGCCCCATCTTTGATTAAGATTTGAATTTCCCTTTTCCTGGTTTTTCAATTCAAAACCCCTTTGGTCTCAAGGCGCCCTTTGCGAGTTTTCACCTTAGCCTTTTCCCCTTTTTTTTAGGTGAAGTACTTCTGGACTGAGTCTAAATTCACAGGATTGGGAAAGCTTTTGCCATCCGTCTCAATCAAAATCAATGCCCCTCCAGAAAAGGCCTTCTTTACCACATAAGGTCCTTCCCAGTTTGGCATCCACTTTCCTCTGGAATCCTTTTGTATGGGCAGGATCTTTTTCAATACTAGGTCCCACTCATGGAATTCTTTGGGACGAACCATTTTTGTTGTAAGCTCGCATCATTCGCTTTTGGTACATCTGACCATAACGGATGGCTTTCAACCTTTTCTCTTCAATCAAGTTTAGCTGATCATATCGAGATTGGATCCATTCTGCTTCATCCAACTTCAATTCTGCCAAAACTCAAAGAAAAGGAATCTCGACTTCAATGGGTAAAACCGCTTCCATTCCATTAACCAAAGAGAAAGGCGTCGCCCCGGTTAAGGTCCTGACAAATGTTCGATAAGCATAGAGGGCAAATGGTAACTTCTCATGCCAATCTTTATAAGTCTCAGTCATTTTCCCCACTATTTTCTTAATGTTTTTATTGGCTGCCTCCACTGCACCATTCATTTTTGGGCGATATGGTGATAAGTTGTGCTATTTGATCTTGAACTGACTACAGACTTCTGATATCGTGTTGTTGTTCAAATTTAGTGCATTGTCAGATATGATCCTTTCTAGCATTCTATATCGACATATGATTTCCTTCTTTAAGAACTTGCTAACTGCCGACTTCATGACATTGGCATATGTAGCAGCTTCTACCCATTTTGTAAAGTAATCGATGACCACAAAGATGAATCGATGCCTGTTAGAAGCTTTGGGTGAAATTGGCCCAATGACATCCATGCCCTACATAGAGAAAGGCCACGGAGAAATCATAACATGAAGAGGTGAAGAAGGTACATGAATTTTATCTCCATAAATTTGACGCTTGTGGCATTTCTTGGCGTAATTGATGCAATCTCCTTCCATGGTGGACCAATAATACCCGAATCTCATGATTTACCTGGCCATTGTAAAACAATTGGCATGTGTTCTGAAAACACCCTCGTAGACTTATTCTAAGATTTTCTTAGCCTCGACAACGTCTACACATCTTAGTAGCACCTGATCCTTTCTCCCTTTATATAGGATCTCCCCATCTAAGACATAGTCATTGGCCAATCTTCTCAACTTCATTTTATCATTCTCAGTTGCTTGGTCAGGGTATTCACAGTTCTTCACATATTGCAGGATATCGTTGTACCAAGGGTGGTCGTCCTCTTCTTTTTCTTCTTAGATGTTGTAACAATGAGCCAGAGTCTCATAAATACTCATCTGGATAGGCTTTACATCCTCTTGTTTATTCGCTTTGACCATCGAAGCCAAAGTAGCCAAGGCATCCGCCATCTAATTTCTATCTCGTGGGAGATAATAGAAGGTGATGTCATCAAACTCCTCAATTAACTCAAGAACCAACCTTCGATAGTTGATTAACTTGGGATCTCTTGTCTCCCATTCTCCCTTGAGTTGATAGATCACTAGTGTAGAATCCCCATATACCTCCAGCACTTTGATCTTACGTTCTATGGCTGCACGGATACCCATGATGCATGCTTCATATTCTGTCATATTGTTCGTGCAATCAAAATCCAATTTGCTAGCGAAAGGATAATGATCTTCGTTTGGAGATACCAGGACTGCCCCAATTCTGTTACCAACAGCATTTGAGGCTCCGTTGAAGTTTAGCTTCCAAGGATGACCCTCTTAAGAGTCTTCTTCAGTGGTTGCAACATACATTAGATATTCATTCGGAAAATCAAAGTTCAAAGGCTCATAATCTTTTAGAGCTCTACTGGCCAGAAAATCTGCTATTGCGCTCCCTTTTATAGCCTTTTGATTTACATAGACTATATCAAATTCAGAGAGCAGAATTTGCCACCGGGCCATTCTTCCATTCAAAGTAGTCAACTCCATCATGTACTTTAGAAGATCGAGTTTTGAGATAAGCCAAGTCATGTGGTATAGCATGTACTGTCTCAGTCTTCGGGTTGTCTAGATCAAGGCGTAACATAACTTCTCAATTAGCGAGTACCTTGTCTCACATTCGGTGAATTTCTTACTGAGATAGTATATCGCTCTATCTTTTCTTCCTGACTCATTATGTTGACCAAGCACGCATCCCATGGAATTCCCGAATACTACCAAGTACAGTATCAACGACCTATCTGGACTGGGAGGCATTAGTATTGGGTATTAGACAGGTAATGTTTGACCTTTTTGAAAGTTTTCTAACACTCTTCATCCCAAACACCTGGATTGTGTTTCTTAAGGAGACAGAATATGGGGTTGCATTTCTCAATCAGTTGTGAAATGAACCGGGCGGTGTAATTTAGTTTTCAAAGGAAACCTTGAACTTCTTTTTGAGTGCGTGGCGGAGGTAACTCCTGTATAGCCTTAACTTTATCTGGGTCAATCTTGATCCCCTTTTCACTGACTACAAATCCTAGCAATTTTCCCGACTTAGCCTCGAAAGTACATTTTGCTGAATTGAGCTTCAGTTGGAATTTTCTCAATATCAAAAACAATTTCCTTAAGACTTGTACGTGCTCCTTCTCTGTTCGGGACTTTGCGATCATATCGTCTACGAAAACCTCGATTTTTTTGTGCATCATATCATGAAACAAAGTTACCATGGCTCTTTGATACATTGCTCCCGCATTTTTCAATCCAAATGGCATCACCTTATAGCAAAATGTTCCCCACATGGTCATGAATGTGGTCTTCTCCATGTCTTCAGGATGCATCTTTATTTGGTTGTATCCTGAGAAGCCATCCATGAAGGAAAACAGTGAGTAACCTGCCGTGTTGTCCACTAAAGTGTCGATATGTGGCAATAGGAAATTGTCTTTCGGGCTGGCTTTGTTCAAGTCCCTGTAGTCTACGCCCATTCGTACTTTCCCATCTTTTTTAGGGACGGACACGATATTGGCTACCCATTCTGAGTATTTAACCACTCATAAGAAACCAACATCAAATTGTTTCTTGACTTCCTCTTTTATTTTCAGTAAAACATCGGGCCTTATCCTTCAGAGCCTCTGTTGAACCGTTATGGGGAGCCGATGTACCACGATATCAGTACTTAACCCGAGCATGTATTGATATGACCATGCGAAGACATCCTTAAATTCTTGGAGTAATTCAATGAGGTCTTGCTTCGTTTCTGCGGTAATGTAAGCTCCTATCTTCACATTTTTTTCCTCTCTTAGGCTCACAATTTCCACTGACTCTTTATAAGGCAAGATTTGTTTCTCATCTTGCTCTACCATCCTCAACAAATCAGGAGATAGGTTATAGTCTCGATCATCTTCAAAGTCTTGAGAATCCTCTGTGCACATCTCTTACTCAAAAGGAGATTCTGAGTCAGTAGTAGCGTCGCTCATATCATTGATATCTGGAGACCTGTTATAGGGATGAAGAAAAATCCAAAGAACAAAAGAATCTAAGAATAATTATTTGTATGGTATGATTATGAATGAAATGAAAAGAATAAAATAATATTTGCTCAAGATAGTACGCAAAGATGCACTTTATTGAAATAAGGATTTTGGACATAAGCCTATTTCATAAAGGATTCTTATTGCTCCTAGGCTTGGAGTAATCAGCGTGTTTTGAACATTACTCTGAATTGGCTCTAAAAACTACAGGAATCTCTTCCGTAATCCAGTTGTTCAGAACACTTCCAGGTACATAGGTACATAAGTACATACGGAGGTGAAGACCTCAAGAAGGAATAGTTTCTCACTCCCACTTAAAAGGGTATAATCGACCAGTTATGAAATGCAATATGCGAAAACATCCCAAAGACTCAGACCAATAAAGCAACAATATCAAAATGATGTAGACCATAAAAATGAAATGCAACGAAAGGATCGTAAATTTAAACCAAACTATCAATTTTCGACTAAAAGACAAGAAATAATCAAATCGTGGCTTGACTCTCTTATTTTATTCCAAAACAAGATCTTGGCTGTGATATCTAAAGTAATAAACATTTAATCAAAATTGTACCTTTTCGATTCGTCAAAGATGAGCGCTTTGACCGAGTAGTCTTCTATGCTATCCTCAAGCTTACATCTGTCGAGTGTGGACTTGCTTTGAATCAGAACTTTTTTCACAAAAATTACCAGTGGGGTAATTTTGTGATTGTCGAAACCATTTTTTTGAAATCGATATTTATTTTGAAAATGAAAATGGGAGTCGCCACCAATCCCTTTTTTTATGAGGTGTGATCGGGTCACCTTGTAATTTAATAGTTTCAATAAACGGTTTGATTTACTAAAACAAAGATTTTTGGTCTACGAAATTCAGGAAAACGGGTTCGGGAGTCGGTTATGCACGAGGAAGGGTTAGCACCCTCGTGACGCCCAAAATTGGTACCTAATTGATTAATTAAAGTCTTGATGTTGAAATTTGAATATTTGAAAATAGTTTAAAATACGATCCCTCTTTGTATTAATATTAATTTTACTAAAATTTATTAAATAAATCGAGAAGTATGTTAAAGACCCTCTCATCTCGAGGCAACAAAATGTCACATCCCGTAAGTTAGGACATGACACTTCGAATACTTGAGAATGAATTTGCCTTTATATTTTTTATTTGAAATCTCAAGTATTTTTAAAATGATATTCGGTTATTTAGACCCAACGAGAAAAATCGAAACCCCGTAAGTTAGGGCACGACTTTCTCGAGTTTCCAAATACAGGACATTGCTTTATTTTGAGAAAACTTTCCTTTTTGAATAATATCAAATGTAATATTTAAACGATGCATATTTTTTATTAGGGATATAATATAAAACGACCTATTATGGATAAATACATTCAAACACGATTTTTTAACGTAATTTTAACGAAACGAGATAAAATAATGATGTAGAAAACGGTACAATGATATATGAATGAATGTCGCATCAAATATGAACATAAAAACAATTTACGAGGACCACATAACACACACTATCTTAACATTAATATGAAAGATCAAAAGGTAAATAGAATAAATAATGATAATAACAACAAAGTAATGCACATAAAAGACAATGCCAATGAAAAATAATAAAGGAAAAGAAATAAATAAATACAATAAATATGAGGGAAAATAGTTTATAAAATATTGAAAATGAAGAACCAAATTAAAACATAAATGATATTAAAAGTACAATTTGTAATAACATGTATAAATAAATAATAATAACAATAATAGATAAAATAATAATAATAATGGTGAAAAATGAAAAAAAAATAAAATAACAAAAACATATGTATAAATATAAATAAATACAAAGAAAAATAAAGTATAAAAGGTTAAAAGTAAGGGGCTAAAATTAGATGCGCAGGAAAGGGCAGGGACCAACTGAGAAATTATTCCTAGGCCCACAAAACACATCGTTTCAATTTGGACGAAATGGAAAGAAAACCAAAATTATGTGGATAAATTTAAAAAGTAAAAAAAATAAAAATAGGACTACATTAAAACTAAATAAAAGAAGGAAGGGTTAACTGCGCAAATATCCCTTTTAAATCAAAACACACGGATCCTTCAGGCGGGTCGGGTTGACCCGAAACGACACTGTTTCAGGTGTCCTTCTTCCCAAATGGTCTGAGGACCAAATTGAATCAAACATAAAAATGAATGGCTAAATTAAAAAATAATAATAATAAGGGATAGGACCCAATCGAATTAAGCTTCAAAAGCGGAAGGGCTCATCGCGCAAATAGACCCTTCTGCAAAGACACGCAGATCATAGGCCGGGTCGGGTCAAAGAGCGAGTTAAAGGCGAAGAAACGACGTCGTTTTAGGGCTTCAAAAGCCTGCCCTAAACGACGTCGTATGGAGGCAGTATAAATGCAAAAAAAAACCTCACAAATCATCATTTAGCCGCAGTTTTAAAAAAAACAACAACAAAAAAAAGTTATTTTGTTCTCTGTTCTCTCTCTCCCTTTTAAAATCCGCCCAAGGCTCCGGCCATAATTCCGGTCGTCGATCCGTCGTGGCCACCGGTCATCGACAACGGCGACCGTCGCCTCCGGTGGCCCGAGTTCTGAAAAAGCCCTATTTTTTCTTCTTTTTTATTCTAGATTTTGGGTCTAGGGGAAAATATAAAAAAATGAGAAAATTTTAACTACCGCTCCCTTTTTGCCTCCCGACCTCTCGTATTCTCTTTAAACGAAGCCTGAACTGAGACCCCGAAGGAGTCCCATGGCTTTCGCAAACGAAGAGGAACCCCGACGGTCATGAGGTACGAGAAAAAGTAAGTTTTAAGCCTTTTTTTTGTTTTATGTTTTATTTACCAAAAATAAAATAACAAAAAATAACAAAAAAACAAATCACCTTTTGTTTTTATTTTGATTAATCTTGTATTTTTCTTTTTGTATTCGATTTGTGTGTGTCTATTACATTGACGAATCTGGCTTTTATAGCCATTTACAAAACTTATTATTTCTATTGTTTCGTTTCTTCCTTTTTCTGCTTTGCCCCTTTTTTTGCTTGTTTGCAGGCGTTGACGGAAGCGAAGAAGAAATTTTTCCATTTCGGTGCAAGCTCGTAGACGGTCCTCGGGACGAGGTGTGGGCGACGTGGCCGAGGAGAAACGGCGCTAGAAACCCTAGGGTTTCTGGCTTTCTAAAAAAAATTTAAAATTGTTAGGCCTGTCGAGCCTTGTAAATGTTGGGCTATATTTGGGCTTGTAACAAACTTGGACTGTTAATTATTTTTTATTTCGGTTTTTTTTCATTTGGTTTTGGGTCCAGGCAAATTGGGCTTATTACAACGATTTCTCAAAACTTTTAGGTCAAGTTGTAAATAAGAAAAATATCTCTGGAAATTTTCTGGAATAATCTCTTTAAAGAATTTTCCCTCTGCAACTTTCTCTTTAATTCAAGTGTGTGTAAATAAGTGTACCAAATGTTCTCTTTATATAGAGAGAGATTAGAGAGTTCAATTATGATTAATCTTAATCACTTTAATATTAAATTTAATGTAATATTAGATTAAATTTAATATTAAATCTTATTAAAATAATAGAATGTTTATCTATGAGATAAAAATTAAATTAAATTAAATATTAAGATAATCACTTTAATATTAAATTCATAAAATACTATTAAGATAAGTATTAATTTAAATTTAATATTAAATTATTACAATAATATCATTTTTAAAATAATTAATTTGAAATCAAATTCTCTGATAGAGTCCTAGTAGGAGTGGAACTCTTCCACTGCTCAACCACCGATAACCAATCGCAGACGGTCATCGAGACGTTTTTGTTGCAGCCACCGGCACCATCGTATCCGATGATGCAGGTGCGACACCCTTACGACACCCCGAGCCGGTTCGGTCTAGGTCAATGACGACCCGACCGGTACGATCTAGACACCGATCAGACCCTCGGCCCAGTTTCACATATCGAGCCCGGTTCGACCAGTTTTTGGGTCTTGGTCTCAATTTTGAGCTCACAGGCCCAATTTACGATCTCATGTCCAATTTTCAAGTTCAATTACCCATTGGGCCATTTATTTGACTTGAAAATTAACTTCCAAAAATATCATATTAATTTTAATTGATTTGATTTATTTTATTTTATCAAAATTAATTTTTTCCAAAAATCATTTAGATTTCCAAATTATTTTTTGAAGAAAATTCTTTAATCAAATTCTCTAGTTGAACAATTTTTACGACCACTTAATTTAATTCCACATCGAATAAATCGGCTCAATTAAATTATTCCCAAAGTCGTAGAATTTTCTTCTGATTCAAATGCAGTCCGGTCGAGCTTTTGTTGAGCTAGCGGAGGGACCAATCGGGCATATACAATTAGGCTCTAATGATTGCAATTATGTCCAGAAGCATCGTTTCGATAATTCGCAATTACTTAATCATGGAGTCAATCCACAAGAAGTACCATGATTGAAAACTCCTTATTGTATACTTTTTACGAAAGCAATTCATCCAACTGCTTTGTCCAATGACCTCGTCATGTGTGTGTTACCCTCATATGATATCTTTGATTCCTTTAAGCTAAATTCATTCACTCAATACAATCCTATTTTATCTCATTGTCAGCATTGTGTCTTCTTAATGATTAACATGATCATTGTCAACAAATTATTGTGATAAATTGCTCGTTCGAGAACTAACAACTCGTGGCCACATTCCATATTTATCAATCCACACAATGTCAATGAGAAAATATCATTAACTCTTTAATTGAACTATGAATTTCACTATTTCTAGTAAAGCCATGCCATACACAAGTCATGTGCCCAACATACCGGCTATGGGCTCGATTATCTTTAAAGCATAAGCCTCCACTTATATCAAAGCACATGAGTTGCATACGCATGGTCAGTGACTAATTCAGGATTAGGTAAATCACACCATGAACGTCACAAGTGAATTAATTTACAAACGGATTCAGAATTAATTCATCTTGGGCCCAATCCAATGTATCATTCAACCAATAAATACATCTATGTCTCTACTTGTGGAGTAAATTGCTTCGATAGCCAAGACTAGCCATCTCCCAAATTGGAATTGTAAACGACATAATAATCCTTCTCAGTATTTGAATCAAATGCTCACTTTGATTCTTTTATAGAATTACAGACTCATTTAGATTATCTATGAAGTAAGTTGTCTTTCTCGTAATGTAAACGTTCTTTTTAATGCCACTTATCTTCAGTTTGAAATTTAGACAATTAACGAGCTAATATTTGCTTGTCACAATTTCACTATGCATGTAAAATATAAAAGACATAAATACAAAAGACATAATAGTGAAATGTGAAATTAACTTTATTTATTTATTCATCGTTCAAATAAATAGAAAACAATTACATATTTACTACAATATTGACACATTTCCCAACATCTTCATAGGCAATTTTTTATTGGTTTTCTTACCTTATAATAGTATAACTTATATTAAATATGAAAAGATTAATTAGTAATTTAACCTATTGAGTCATTTAACTCGTGATACTAAACTTAATAAAGCACTTAATATTAGTAGACATAAATATCCGAGTTTAAAATTAGTCGTTGTCATAATTATTTTGTAGCTTAAAATATGCCATAAGTCATTGTAATCTTTAAAATTTTAGAATTTAGTCTCTATACTTCTATTTTTAGAAATATAGTCCTCAACTTTTTAAATTTTAAAATTCAGGTCTAATAGTAAACAGTGTTAAATTATTTTAGTTAAATTTGTTGGTGTGATATATTGAAATTAAAAAAAAAAACTCATTTTGTAGCCATGTAATTAAAAATTAAGATTGTAATGAACTTGAATTTAACAAAAGAAAATTAAAAACTTGAATTCTTGAATTTTGAAATTTAAAAAGTATAAGATTAAATTTATTGAAAATAAAAGTGTAAGAATTAAATTCTAAAATTTTAAAAAGTACAGGGATCTATAGCATATTTTAACATTATTATTATTATTGTTATTCACAAACATACAAGAGCTCTCTTTATTATAGTCCAGCAATCAAAACCATTCTCTTCTGTATCAAAACCGCGATCTCAGTCCAGAGCTTTTTTAATTTAATATCGTAAAAAATGGTGAGTTTATTATGTTGATCTTTTTCTTATTGCGCAGTGCATCTCCTTCTCCTTTCATATTCACTTTATTCTCAATCCTGTTTAATTTATGGAATCGGTAAGTGGAAGTTTTTGGCATTGCGTTTGATTCGAGTTTTACTGGCTTCGGAACGTTGCTGTTCTTTTGTCACCGTGAACTTGGTTGCAGCAGAGCGGGAGAGTACGGATTTGAATGTAGTCGGCATCTGGCGCGTGTTTATCTTTTTCTTTTCCCTGTTTTCTTTCTTCGAGTCTTTGGATATGAATGCGGCAATTTTGAATTGTCATTTCATCCCCGTCTTACTGAATGAGTTTGGCTTAAGGTGTATTGTTTGGTTTTGAGTCTTTTGACTAGTTTGTTGGTTTTTGTTTTTGTTGAACAGCCACTCAGATTTGAAATTAAGGTATTTGTTAATTTGACGTGTCGATTAGATCTTGTTATTCTGGTATGAGTGTTTGTCAAATTGTGAGTAATATTGTTAATTATGATGTTTGGATCAGAGGAAACTTTCTCAAAGATCAGAGAGAGTAAAATCCGTAGATCTCCATCCAACAGAACCATGGTAATTTCTACCCCATTTTTTTCAGTTTCCCGTTTATATTTGAATTTGATCATTGAAGGCTAAATGTGTTCTGTTGTAATTGTTATTGCAGGATTCTAGCAAGTTTGTATTCTGGAACTCTGTGTATCTGGAACTACCAGTCACAGGTATGGGAGTTTTATTGATTGTATCATTGGCTGTCAAAACTAGAAGTTCTGCTGTGTTCCCTGTTGGTGAAATGCCTGAATACTGAAGAATGGGTGAATAAGTGGATATATTTATTGTTATAATTCATGTCTAAATTGAGTTAAATAGCTGTTCTATTATACTTCTTTTAACACTTTTTCCTATATTATCTTTAAAGAAGTGATGAAAAGTATCTCTCTGTTATTCTTCAAAGCATTGTACCCACCATCATGGTTAACTTCCTGGGGTGCTCAATTCTATGTGAAAATATGTTGAAATATTTATACTATTATTTCCCTTTTGCAACTAGATTAGCTTAAGTAAGCTTTAATCCAGACTAGTCCGTTCTGCTTGGTGCAAGGCTTGATTCATTTGCAAGATGCAGAGGTATTTCATTCTTAGTATCTTGTTAGCAAAAGGGCAAGATATCTTAGTTATTGCACCAAAAAATGTGAACTCCCTGCCCTCCAAGAAAAAAAAAAAAATAGCTACCTCTACCTCTCTGCTTGGATGGGAAGTTTTTTTTATATCAGAGCAACCTGAGACCTTTTCTGCTTATCTGAAATAAAACAAAGGATTACTTTATTTCACTTTGTCTTTAATAGGAGTGATTTCCTTTCTTATTCCAGCAATTCTTTTATTATCATCTGTTATCTTCATTTCAGTCTGACCCATCTTGTTGATGTATTGTCATCTGCCATTCATCAATGAACATCGTAAACAGTTTCTGTTATTGTGACTTTTTGACTTGGTACTGGTAGTATCTTACAGTTGTGAATTGTAAAACATCTTCTAGTACCTCTCCATTCATTTAATTCTTTGATGAAACGGCACTTTGAGTCTTCCGTAGGAGTTGAACTCTGAGCCGCATTGATGAAACAAAACAAAGGATTACTTTATTTCACTTTGTCTTTAATAGGAGTGATTTCCTTTCTTATTCCAGCAATTCTTTTATTATCATCTGTTATCTTAATTTCAGTCTGACCCATCTTGTTGATGTATTGTCATCTGCCATTCATCAATGAACATTGTAAACAGTATCTGTTATTGTGACTTTTTGACTTGGTACTGGTAGTATCTTACAGTTGTGAATTGTAAAACATCTAGTACCTCTCCATTCATTTAATTCTTTGATGAAACGGATCACTTTGAGTCTTCCGTAGGAGTTGAACTCTGAGCCTCATTGATGAAACATATCACTTCTACAAACTTCTTAACCATTATTTTGGACTCCATTGTTACTGTTTCTATGTCAAAATTTAATTGAATGCACTACATATAGTGATCCTTAACTCAATCTTTAGGCTATTTAGTTTCCATCTAGTTCTATTTTATGATTACTTAGATGTCTATAAGTGCTATAGTATATGCAGCAACTGCTATCATAAAACTCTGCTAGAACCTAGGGAACACAGGAATATTAATCTTTTCATGCATATGGCTTGGCATTAACTGTGGATCTTTTCTTGTTTCTTTTTGTTTCTATCACGAAGAATGCATTTTCCATTTGCATTTTGACATAGTTATTCCATGATATAAGGCTATGGAAATTGCTAGTAGTTTGATGGTATTTGATTTGTATAAGATTTTAAGTGCTTAACATGTGATTCAAGTAGTATTAGATCTTATTTTTGAACTTTTGAAGTCATGATATGTTGAATTGATTTGTTTGGATCTTCACTATTGTTTACTGTTAACCATAACTATCCTGTTGCACAGACCATGGCTAAGTCGTTTGAGGTCACTGAGTTGCCAGGTACTTTTTCATCTCTTTCTGTGATGCACTTATCTTGGTTTGATCATACTGCTTTTTTTTCCTTCTATTTTCATCTTGATGAAGTCATTACCATTCTCTGAAGTCAACATCTTTCATCTGCAATTAGGTCGGCCAAGTTTGTTGTTCGCAAACAATGGGTTGCTGCTGGAGCTGATGACATGTTTATTCGTGTATATAATTACAACACTATGGATAAGGTCAAAGTTTTTGAGGCACATACTGATTACATTAGATGTGTGGCTGTCCATCCTACTCTTCCATATATATTCTCATCATCTGATCATATGCTCATAAAACTCTGGGACTGGGAGAAGGGTTGGGTGTGTACTCAGATATTTGAGGGCCACTCTCATTATGTTATGCAAGTGACTTTTAATCCCAAAGACACTAACACTTTTGCCAGTGCATCTCTAGACCGTACCATAAAGGTATAAACAAGCTTTCTCTTTGTAACTTTTCATGTTACTACTTCATTTTGGCGTAACCATGCTAAATTTGCCTGGGCACTGTGAATTTCTAGATTTGGAATCTTTGCTCCCCCGACCCAAACTTTACTTTGGATGCCCATCAGAAAGGTGTAAATTGTGTTGATTACTTTAGTGGTGGTGATAAGCCCTATCTAATCACCAGTTCTGATGATAACACTGCTAAGGTTTGCCCTACTATTCATATCCTGCTATCTTTTGATCATAAATAAGTATTGAGGAACTATTCAAATTCCCTGGATGTAGGTATGGGACTACCAAACCAAGAGTTGTGTTCAGACATTGGAAGGTCACACACACAATGTTTCTGCAGTTTGTTTCCATCCTGAACTTCCAATTATCATTACTGGTTCTGAGGACGGGACAGTTCGTATCTGGCATGCTACCACTTATAGGTAATTCTTCAGATAGAAAGTACCCCTTTCAAGTTTCAGTGCCCATTTGTTTTGTTGTGAGGCTGATGTTATATGTTCTTTTCTTCATAAAAACTCAAGTTTGCCCTTCATTTCTCAACTTCTTGTCTTGGTCTTGTGTTGGTAAAGTGTGTGCTTTTTTATTGTAAAAATATTGGCTCGAGCATCTTGAGATAGATGTAGAAATTTATGGTCTGGAGCCATGTTGGTGTGTCACATTAATATCTATACCATGAACAATATTTTGGATTGAGTTTGGTTTCTCAAGTTAAGTGACATCGACTCAGTTCGATAAAATTACCAAAATTGAAGTAATACATTAATAAAAAATCAAAATTTTGATTTATAATTTTTAATAAAACACTATCTTTCCCAAGAAAATACCCATTTCTACATAAAAATTACCCCTACCCTACACTTTTAAGAAAGACTGCTCATATAACTTCTTTATTTAAAGAAAAAAGAATAAAACATTATGTAAGGTGTGTACCAATTTTGATCTTAATAATCTTTGATGTATGCAATGATATATTTGAATTCTTCAGCATTTTGACTTTTTAACAAATTCATTTGTTTTCAGGCTTGAAAATACACTGAATTATGGCCTTGAAAGAGTTTGGGCACTTGGATCTATGAAAGGTTCAAGGAGGTCCTATCTGTTGGTTAAATAATGCAACAATTGTGTTCATTTCTTTTTCCAGTTTCAACTTTTTCCGGGTTGTTTATTTTTATTTAAGTCTTATAATAATTTTTCGTCATTAAATGCTATTACACTGTATTTCATTTAGTTTAGAGTATGTCTGTTTTGTTCAAAGAATGAGAGAAATGAATTAAAATTGCCATTCTTTTAGGATGCTTGAGCATCTTTAGTTGTAGGTTTCTTTTTGCAAGCAAATTAATGATTAGGCCTAATCAAGAGCTAGACTACCTCCCTAATATTGGGGAGGACTTTGATAAAAATATTAGACCTGAAACTTGGGCAAAAAAAATAAGGCTTGTTAAAATGATGATCCAGGACTTCACTCCATCACTCAAGGCCCGAGCTTGGCCCGTTTCTAGTTATGTAACTTATTATTTTATTTATATATTATGTTATGTTATATAAATATTAAATATGTAAAGTTGTAGTCTAAACATTAACAAGTATATTAAGTTGTCCATGTTCAAGCACTGGATAAAGAAAAACAATTTACTAAAGATTAAATAAGAAATAACAAGTTATTTAAATTGTTTTCAGAAAAGATAGTATGGGTGAGTTTGAACTGGCTTGTGTTACCAATTTACAAATATGGACATGCTTGAGTAGAAAATGGGGCCCGTATTTTGGGCTGGGTATATGTCCGGACCAACCCATGAACACCTTTATTTAGATTTCTGATTTAAGTTCTTACTAAGCTACGGCTAAAACCAACATGCTGCTTCTATCATACAGGATTGTGACTGGGTATGACGAAGGAACTATTATGGTGAAAATTGGTCGTGAAGTACCTGTATTAAGTATGGACGACAGTGGAAAAATCATATGGGCTAAGCACAATGAAATTCAAACTGTGAATATTAAGAGTGTAGGGACAAATATTGAGGTAGTGCTATTTCTCTTTCTGCATTCATGGCATGATTCTCAATATTGGATTTTTCACCTTAAGGTAATGATGCAAGCTTTTTGCTGTGGTTTTTAGGTTACTGATGGAGAAAGGTTGCCCTTGGCTGTTAAGGAATTGGGGGCTTGTGATCTATACCCTCAAGTAAGTTGATGCTTTTGAGCCTCTTTCAAGTGAATTTATGTATAAGATTACGGGTCTCTCCTAAAATATGTTGATCCCTTTTCCCTTTTCTTTTGTAAGTTGTGTTTATGTTTGTATTTGTGTATAATCTTTTGACCTTTTGCACTATCTTGTTTTTCTCAGAGCTTAAAGCATAATCCAAATGGGAGGTTTGTTGTTGTCTGTGGAGATGGTGAGTATATCATATATACAGCTTTGGCTTGGAGAAATAGGTCATTTGGTTCAGCATTGGAATTCATTTGGTCACCTGATGGAGAGTATGCTGTTAGAGAGAGCACATCTAAGATTAAGATTTCCAGCAAAAATTTCCAGGTTTTTGCTAGTTTGTCATTTAGATGGTTTCTTATCTTCAAAGGTATTTTTCTTCATATAAAAGAGCTCAAGGAGTAGATGTAAGACACTCTCAACGCTACTATAGAAAAGATGCTGAGGGCTCTCAGCTCCATTGTGGATAAGCTAACTTAGAGGGATAGTGCTTTCGTAGCCGTGGTGAAGGCTTTGAAGAAACAGGTAGAACAACTCAAGGAGGAGTTTGTTCTATGCAAAGCAGTCGTGGGTAATGAGGTGTTAGTTATGACACCCAAATACAAGATTGATACCTCTGAGCCGAAAGAGTTTAAGAGGACAAGGTCTGCAAGGGACGTAGACAACTTTTTGTGGGGAATGACACAATATTTCTGTGTTGTGGGCATTGAGGATGATGATACTAAGGTGATATCTATTTAGATGTATTTAATTGATGTCACTCTTTTGTAGTGGCATCATAGGTGCACAGATGAAAAGCTTGATGACACTAGTATTGGTTATAAATAATGAATAATGATTGGTCATGAATATTTGGTATTTATGTTTATTTACGAATTGTTTTATATTTTTGTTGAATTTCTTAATTGTCGTAATACTCCATAACCCTAATCCAATGACGAAGACGGGTTACGAATGTTACACAACCAACTCATCAATCAACCAACAAAATGATTTAGCACATGATAAATCTTAACAACTAAATAAACATTTCATTGAACAATTGGTATGCAAAATATAAAAGTAAAGGTAAGAAATTCTCATTTAGATGTGGAACCAATGGAATCCAAAGCTTGATACATCTTCATTTACAGAGTCTTTAACAAGAAAGAAGAAATAAAAAAAATAAAATTATTCTAAAAAGAAAAGAGAAAAGAAAACATAATCTAAAAATGAAAAGAAGAGGAGAAGAGAAAAGAAAACTTGTCTAATGTCTAGCCTAATTTTCTACTTTAAGAATCTAAATGTAAAATGAATTAAAAAAATGTTATTTATACTCTCACAAAGTTTGACCTATAAAGGACAAATTTTCCCTCACTTAAACTTTGACCTAAGGCTTGATGGACTTAAAATTGTCTTTCAGCATTTTAGCCTCGTCGGTGTTGTTGTCATGACATCCACACCTAGGTGTTGCGAAATTGATGACAGTTTACTCTAAGGGTGCTTTTGGGCTTCAGTGTCACGACATCAACCCTCTGGTGTCATAACGTCGTCCTCAAGCAACTCGACTTCTTCAACTTTGGAGACTGTGGTTGGTGTTGGGACCTCAATAGTTCAGAGTTGTGACCCCATAGGTCGATTTCACGACATTGCATCCTTGGTGTCATGACTTCAAAGACAGTCCACTCATGTGTGCAACTTGGTGGAGTCTAACTCCTCAGTTGATGGTGGAGGCACTAGTGTCACAACACTAACACATTAGTGTCAGGACCTAGGCCCTAGTGTAGGCTCCTCTTCTCATTTTCACCTCAACCAAGAGCTTGAAACAAGCTTAACTCAAAGATTAAGTTTCTAATGGCAGATACTTGCCATTTTATTCATATAAGCATTAAAACGTGATAAAAACTAAAATTAAGTCTGAAATCTATAATGTACAGAAATATAACAAAAAACACTATAAACTACTAGAGAATAGGCTCTTTAAGTGTTTAAAGAGCTTAATTTGGTTTAAATAAATATGATAGATCAATGGGCTCTTGAGAGAGAATAATAAAGCTAGATAGAGAAAGCTTTGAAGAGGTAGGAACTGGTGTTTTCCATCTCTTTTAATTTAATATTTGAGATTGATGTTGTGAGAAAGCTTAGAAAGCTCAATTTTTTTTTTTTTTGTCTAAACAAATGAGGAAATGTTGAGAAATGGAATTTCCAAGATAGTGTGAGGATGGATTCAAGTGTTAAAAGTTTGAGGCTATGTTAAAAATTTGAAAACTTGTTGACATGAGATGAAAAGTGTTTAAATGTCATAATTGAATAAAAATTGTAAATTCGATACAGCAAAACAAAATAGTGGTAAATGTGGAAAATTATTCAATGAAGTGAAAAATATGTTTTGCAATATCCTAAAGTTGATAACATACAATGTTTATAAGTGAGTAGTAAAAATGAATATGTACATAATAGGTGTCACCTGTAATATTTTCAAGTGATGCCTAGAAAGACTTATTGAGAAAAAGGTCAATACAATTATAAATGTGCATAGGTTTTTCAATATGTTTTGATGATAAATCACCAAAGTTGTGAATTAATAAGAAGTGCATGAAATGACAATGGAGCCCTTGAAAAGTGATAATGGTAACAAAGAGTAATAAGGGATTGTTAAAGTGAAATGTGTTCCTAAATGTGGCATTTTAAAGTAATTATAAATTCTTAAATATTTTCTTAGCTTATGAAGTGAATTACCCTTGTAAACATAGTGAAATAGGTAAGGTTCAATTAGCATACCGCTAGGGATTAGTGTGTGTGCATTGTGTTAGAAAAAAAAATTTATGCCTTGTTTATAGTGAGGACCCTAGTCTTTGGTGCGACGACTGGATTGCACTTTTAGTGCAATAAGTGTATGGTGTTCGGTTGAAATCTTGAGTATTCGAGTCTTATTTTGCTAGCGCTTGCTAAGGGCTAAGTGTTTATATTAATAATAATTAGACTTATAAATTGCAATATATGTTTCAAATGAGCATGGATAAAGTGGCAGAACTTAAAGAAAAAGTGATGTTACTAATAAGTGAAATTGGTAAAATAAAAACTTAACATTGAAGTGCTCTATGATTAACAAGTGAAATGAAATTAAATGAAAGTTTATAAAGTTCTGTAGTAAGAGCAAACCGATTGAGAGACTAATATGTTGTCTATCAAGTCCAATTAGGGAGATGCTTTGTCTTGGGCATCGGAGTAGATAACTCTCAGAAGATAGAGTCATAGATGTGACTAACTGGACTAATAGTACATCGGACTGGACCCAAGAAGAATAGATCTTGAATCCATTCATGAATTTATTCACTTGTGACATTCATAGTGTGGCATACCTAAGTCCTGAGTGGATGACAGACTATGTACGCGTGACTCATACACTTTGATGTAAGTAAAAGTTTGAGTTCAAATAGATAAGAAACCGAAAGCTGGTGTGACGGGTGTACGACTTCTGTAGTATATAGTGTCATTCACAACAGTGAAATTCACAGCCCAAAACATGGGTAATGATATTCTCTCATTAGCATTACATGGTTGATGAAGAGCAAACATGGCCATGGGTCTTTCGTTTTTGTGATGAATGACTTAATTACTATTCGATAGTAATTGACTTTTTATGAAGGAAGATGTAATGGTTACTATGAGATAAAATAGGACCATATTAAGAGAAGGGATATTACCCCAAAGAGATCAATGGTATCCTATAAGGGCAACACACTTATAACAAGGTTATTGGACGACAGTTGATCATCGGTGGTTGAGCAATAGAAGAGTTACACTCCTACTGGGACTCTACAAGAATTTGATTTCAGATTAATTATTTCAAAAATAATATTATTTTAATAGTTTAATATTAAGTTTAATTTAATACTTATCCTAATAGTATTTTATTAATTTAATATTAAATTTGATTATCTTAATATTAAATTTAATTTAATATTTATTTTTTAGATAAACATTCTATTATTTTACTAAGATTTAATATTAAATTAATATAATATTTATCAAGATAAAGATTATATTAATTTAATATTAAAATGATTAAATTTAATTATAGTTGGACTCTCTAAACTCTCTCTATATAAAGAGAGCCTTAGGTCATTATTTACATACACTTGAATTTAAGAGAAAGTTGTAGAGAGAAAATTCTCTAAAGAGATTATTTTAGAAAATTTCTACAGATATTTTTTCAACTTAACCCAGAAGTTTAGAGAAATTGCAAAATTACCCCACTGGTAATTTTTGTGAAAAATTTTCTGATTCGAAGCGAGCCCACACTCGACAGGCATGAGCTTGAGGATAGCGAAGAAGACTACTCGGTCAAAGCGCTCATCCTAGACGAATAAAAAAAGTACAATTTTGATTAAGTGCTATTACTTTAGATCTCACAACCAAAATCTTGTTTTGGAAAAAATTTTAAAACTCTGGTTTTTCCCTAAATTTATTTTTCGTTGCGTTTTTCAAACCTGCTTTTCCAACAAGATGCACCACGAATTTCCCAGAACTCGTCTACCGAAATCCAAACAGTGCGAGCAAAATCTCGATGTGGATAAACCATCAATATTAGTAATGCAATTAAACTGTCAGTAATGGTGCGGAAAAGATTCTAGTAATGCGACAAGCCACCAATATCAGTAATGCAGATAAACTGTCAATAACGCTACAGACAAGCTGCTAGTAATGTGATTGAATCGCCCAATCTCCTCGGTACTCTAAGTGAAGTATACTGACTCAATATGCAGAATTTAAATGCCGCTGGTACTCCACGAAACTCCTCTATCAACCACAAATACCCACCCTACGCAAATGCAATATGTCATAATCAATGAGCAGGTCATGCTTAACATTACAGTTTCAATATTACAACATGCTTAACATGTGTTTTAGTAAACATAATTAGTGTATGCTTTGCATACTTTTCATTTAACAGTAACAGTGGCATGCATACATGCTTTCCATACAGTCATTTTCACATATGGTATGTAATTTAAATACGTACAAGCTCAATGCCATTAATGACATATTACATGCATATCAATTAGTGTTTAAAAATTCAGCATGCTATACATGCATACAGTACATACATTTTCACTAGGACTTAGCAATCAGAGATTTGACACCAATGTACTGTCAACCAATTACAGCACAAAGTTATACATCATATACAGCTCATACACAATTCATTTGGTTCCAATAATGCCTTTAACAATCGGGCTATCTATTTAAATACGTACCTCGCTCAGCACCTCATCTACTAGTAGTTAGGCCATTCAACCATGTCAAAACCAGCAAGTAAATTTACCATTTAAACACGTATTAGGTTTTTAGACTAATTTAGCAAAGCGAAAGATCCACACCTTAATTTGCAAGTCCACAACACTAATCTGTAAAGTTCGCGCTTCCACACTTAAGCCTTAGATGTGCCTAAATCCAAATTAGAGCACTTGACATATTAAATTACGGTTAAAACCAGATTTGAAACACCCTTTAAGGGTTCGGCCAAATCAGTGCTACACTAACGATTTTTTAGATCAATTCGACAAGATAACTTACATTGATTTGATGCGAAACGAGGGTGCAAATGAAATTCGACTTCACTGCTGATCTGGGACATCAAAATCAGTTCCTAACTTGGAAATAACACACAAAAATCAATAAGTAAAAGTTAACCTAATGCCTTGAGCATTCGGCCAAAACAGTAACCATTAACGAAATCAAATGACACAAGATCTTGCATAAATTCGCACTTACACTACCCGATAACCAGATCTGAGATGTCGAATGAACGTGTTCAAATACCCTATTTATTTGGAATGTTAAAGGCTATTTTAAATAGATAAAAATCAAAGAACACATTGTTGTAAAGGGTGACAAATGAAGAGAAAATAGCAGCTCAAACCATTGGTGTTCTAAGGGTGGAAACACCACAAAAAATGACAGAAAAAGAGGCTGACTTAGGCGGCACAAAGAGAGATCTTTGGGCAGCAGAGGGGGTGGTTTTTAGGGCTGAAATAACAGTGAAGTGGCTGTGAAAACAACAGAAAAATTAGCAATCAAAGGTTAAGAAAAAAGAAGGAAAAATGAAACTAATTGGTACCACGACAAGTGGAGGAGAGAGGCGGCAATGGACAACAAAGGGAGGCTGATTTAGGGATTAAAAATGGAAATAATGTGGCTGGAAAAATGGCAGAAAAATTATAAACAAAGAGGCGGCACAACAATGGTGAATTTCACTGTGTTTGGAATGGCACAAGGGGAAAAAGAAAAAAAAATAGAAGAATGGGAGAAGGAGATGAGAGGGACATCAAGAGAAGAGCAAGAATAGAGGAAAGATAGAAATAACATGTATACCTAGGGTTTAGCTAGGTTGGGTGGCACAAAACTAGGGGAGTGGGAACAAAAATAGGAAAATTAATTTATTTGCTCGGGAAGGGATTCAAACTTGAGTCTCTAAGCTAATTACACGATCCAATAGTTTATTATTGAAATAATTTTACGAACTTTACACTAAAAATTTGGGATGGTATAGATTGTTACTCTACCGAAAAATAGAGAAAATTTATTCTCAACTATCAAATATATTTTTTTCCAGAATAACAATTTTACCAATTTCTATTAAGAAGAGAGAATTTTTGTTTTCACCCTAAATAAAAGAGAGAACTTTTTCTAGTTTTATGTTTTGATTTGATTGGTTCAAACCTACACTCGAAGCAGTTCCTGGTACGAGAATAGTGAAAATGATTATTTGGTTGAAAGCTGGGAACAACGAACATCCACTAAGCCAAAAACACAAGTATGAATTCGGTTAGGGTTTATTTCTATAAATATCACAAATTGGGTCGATTTCAAATTTTTAATTTTTCGCTGTGCAAGAAAACTGTTTTCAAATCGAAAATTTTCCAATAGTGCCTACATATTTTCGTGAGGATTTGGGGATCCAAATCAAGGTAAGTCAAAATGAGGTGATCAAGATGAACAATGTGGTAAAACATATCAAATTAAATGGCAACATAAGTACAAGTCTAGAGGACTACCTGACAAAAAGGCTAGTTGGGAATCAATCGAAGCATTGTGGCAATTTTAAGATGAGATAAACTAGTACCATTATAAAGACACGATTCAGGCGTTGCTAGAATTGGTAGGGGGAAATGTCATGGCTCATGCACAAAGTGTTAGAAAATTTGGTTATGAAAAACAACTTTGTTACACAATGAAATTTTAAAAGTTTTCATAAAAACTAGACCTAGGTTGTGTTATTAACAATAATAAATTTCACCAAGTTCAATACCTATGTTTCTAAGTTAGGGAAATATGTCAAATCTTGGATCTAGTGTCTAAATCCTTCTAGCTTTCAATGGAATGATCTTCTTCGCTATTCTCAAACCCTCACATGTTTAGAGAGTAGGCTCTATTTAAAAAATCATACCCAAGATGAAAATCGAGACTTTCCAGTGGGGAAAGTTGACTTTCTCTACGGGAAATCCAAAACAAAAAAAAAAAGTCTCCCAAATTTGAATTATAATTTCTAAGGAGAATGCAATTTTAACCTCACAAGTAATCACAAAAAAAGAATTTATTTGAGTTCAAATAACTCAAATAAATTTTTCACTAAAATTCGACATAGTATCCTCATATATATTTTCTTTATGATTTTTGACAACCCCGAGTCCCTATATATAAGGAGGAATAACAAGAGTTCTACTAGAGTGGAAAGAGGGGGGAAATAATATTTTAATAGAAAACTAGAGTTCAACTAGAACTCATAGGGGTAGGTGGCACATATTGGGCATCCCATCTCAATGTGTTGCATACTTACGCAAATACTAGGCTCCTTAGGCCTTTCATGGATTGGGTACAATTATATGTTCATTTTAGCTTTAAATTAAAATTATCTAACTCAATAACAATATTTCTATTTCCAAAATATTATTTATTTAATTAAAAATAATTAATCCAACTAAATTATTTTCTTAACCCAATTTTAATTCCATCAAAGTCGTGATAACTTTACCATATTAAAATCTCTGAGTAAAAAAATTAATTGTCCTATTTAGTAAAACTATAATATGACTAATTAATTTGTTTTTCACTTTGGATTTAATTATTTAATTACATTCAATTAAATGATAATCTAAAGAAATTAAATTAATTTTTAAGTCATCTCCTGTTGTTTCAAGAAAATGCATTTACCACGAATATTAATTCATGCAATTTATTTCTCAGATATCATTTTCATCCATTTATCATAATAGTTCTTATGTGCATTCCATATAGAGTTGTATTGAGCTAGCAGAGGAATCGATCAGACATATATAATTAAGGTTTAAATAATTTGTAATTAAGTTCCGACTCTTCAACTATTAATCACAAATTATTTAGTCATTAGTCAATCCACTAAAAATACCATGATTGATCTCCCCATTATATGCCATTACCAAAGAAACTTAGATTTTATGCTTTTGTCCAATGATCTTGTCATTTATGTGTTACCCTCATAGGATATCCTTGATCCCTTTAATTTAAAATCTGTTCACTCAATGCAATATTATTTTATCTGATAGTCACCAATGCATCTTCCAAATGAAAAAGATCAGTGATAACAAGTAGTAATGATAATCATTCATCCTAGATGAATGACCCGTTACCACGTTCCATTTTCATAATTCATGTTATGTTAGTCAGAGGATACCATTTACTCTTTAATCGAGTTATGAATTCCACTATTATAAGTGAAGTCATGCAATACATAAGTCATGCACCCAATATATCAACTTTTGACTTCGATACCAATGGAACATAGACTTTCAATATATCGAAGTACATGAGTTAAGTACACATGGTCAACAATTTACTAAGGATTGAGGTAAGTTACATTATGAACGTCACAAGTGGATAAATCTATAAACGGATCCAGGATAAATTTTATTTGGGTCTTGTCTGATGTATTGTCAGTCTAAATAATCACACCTATACCTCTATTTTCGGGAGTCAACTACTCTGTTACCCAAGGCAAGGTAACACCTCAATTGAACTTATAGACAACATAATTGTAACACCCCAAACCCGGCCTAGACGTTATGGTCCGAAAGTGTCACAAGGTAGAGGTTTTGAAAATGGAATCGACTCAATAAACCATTAACATATCATAATTCGAATGCATTTATAAATTAACGGAAACATTAATTAATTAGTTCACTTTCCAAAAACTTATTAAAGAGGAAGCCTGTACCGTTATAGTTTGAAAACGCCATCGTGTTTTTAGGAAAACCTCTGTTTGTGTAAAAATCGTCGTTTTAATAAAACAATTTTACCAGAGCAATCAAATTGACATGCAATCCAAAAATAAACAGTTAAAAACCAAACGGTCCAGAGAGTCCCAAAAATTACAACTCTCAAATAAGTCCAAAGTTTAAAATAAACCAAAAGTACTAAGTTTAGCTGTTTTACGATATAGCGGTCATCGATGTGTCTCCGCCGCACCGATCCGCCTAAGTCTGTGGATTACCTGACAGAATAGACAAACATATGTGAGTTTACGTAAACTTAGTATGTAACCCAGCAGATTTAGACAAGCAAACAAACAGAAACATTTCAGACAAACAGATACAAAATCGGGCTTATGCCCATCTCAGATACAGTTACAGAAATAGATGTGCAGATCAGATAACAGATTTAGATATGCAAAGTCCTACCCCCATCCTCTACACATCAACTCCGACCATCCCATCACACCATGTGGGGTTAAAAAAACCCATCCGTCCCTACACACCACATTGTGTCGTTATGACACATATCAGATATAGTGCAGCCAAGCTGCCAAAATTTAGGCGATGATCGCCATTCAGAACACTTCCTCCACATATATATATATATATATATATATATATATAAAACCCATCCCAAAACAAATGCAGACATTAGATACATATTTATCAGTCTAAACATGTTCAACATGCTTCACACACAAATAACAGATACACATATATCGGTATTATACCAAGCATGCATTAGTATCCTAATCAAATCAATCTAACAGAGTTTCATAGCATACAGATAGAGGTTTAATTAGCCCTTACCGACCCTACGGTAGGTCCACAGTCGAACGGAATGACCCGCGTGACCCAAGGGAATATTTCAGAATTATGGGCCCATATGCCTGTGTGGGCCCACACACCTAGATTGACCTTGCCTATGTGGCCTACACTGCCTGGCCTAATAATCCACACGCCCATGTGGCCTGCACACCCAACTCGGCCTAGCTCGTGTGGCCCACAAGGCCATACTTGAGCCACCACACAGCCTTTTCTTGCGCACGACCATGCTTACGTCGATCACACAGCCGTGTTCTCGTACACGGCCTACCATACGGGTGACCAGACGCCCGTGTGGCGTCAACAGAATAGTTTTTCAGCTTTTGCCGAAACCTCATTTTCTGCGATTCGGGTACACACCTGATATCAATTCGCTGCAAAAGCAATCCTGAGCCTTCCAAAGCCTAAAAACAAAGTAGCCAATATTATCGAATTCGATAACAAGAAATTGGTACAAAACTAACTTACCACCAACGCCAACAATTGCTAACGATTTCTAAACTGTTGAAGTGTGATTCTATGCTCCACAATCTGTTCTTAAACACGAAATACCACCCTTCAATCACCACAGATTGCTTTCACTAATAAAGAAAATCCCAAACCAAATTGACGACAATAGAAATCTACTTACCACATCAAAGGCACCAATCCAAAAAATCAAATAGTACAACCGAACCACAAATTTGGGAAACGAATGAAAAAGAAGTAACACAACAGGTTGTAGAGGTGGGGAAAAGAAACGACAGGAAGGGGAAAACAAGAAGAATTAACGTCAAATTTCTTGAAGGAAAGATAAATTTTCAAAACAAAAATAAAATCAGCTAAAATACAAAATGTGGATATCTCAAATCCCTTAAATTTCTCCCCACTAACCCACTAACAACCACTTCTCAGAAACCCAACTCTACTGAAACTGTACCAGATAACAGAGCAAAAATAATATCTACGCTCGCGCAGGGTTTCGAACACAGGTCTTCCTTCGCACCAACTTCTTTACCACTAGAACCGGCAGGCTCATTTTGATATGGATTTACCAGAAAATCAATATAAGTTCACTAAACAAAGATAAGGCTTAATTCCAAAAATACCAAAATTTGCCAAATGTAAGACTTGAACCCAAGACCTCTCACACACATCCAGGACACTTAACCACTAAAGCAGATACACAGTTGTGTTAAAATTATACAGAATTAGAAATAAGAAAATTAGGGCGTTATAACTCTACCCCCTAATAGAAATTTCGACCCCAAAATTACCTAATTAGAATAGATGGGGATACTGCTGATGCATCAAGTCCTTGGGTTCCCACGTGGCTTCTTCAGTTCTATGATTCCGCTATAGAACCTTCACTAACGGAATGGACTTCCTCCTCAAAACCTTAACATCACGATCCAGAACCTAAACCGCTCCTCCTTGAAAGTCAAGTATGGTCTAACCTCGATCTCCTCAATAGAGACTACGTAGGATGGATTCGACCAGTATCGTCTCAACATCAAAACATGGAAAACATCATCGATATAGTCCAGCTCTGGAGGTAGCTCCAACCGATAAGCGACTGGTTCCACACGCTTCAGAATCTGATACGGCCCAATAAACCTAGGGTTTAGCTTGCCCTTACGACCAAATCTCAGAACCTTCTTCCACGGGGAACCTTAAGAAAGACGAAGTCCCCCATAGAGTACTCAATATCACACCTCTTCAGATCCGTATAAGACTTCTGCCTATCAGAAGCCACCTTTAGTCGATCCCGAATAGCCTATCCTTGTATTCGGTCTCAGAAACCAGCTCAGGACCCAAAACCCGACGTTCACCCAACTCAGTCCAACATAGCGGAGTACAATACTTACGACCATATAGAGCCTCGTAAGGTGTCATATGAATGTTAGACAGGAAACTGTTATTATAAGCAAACTCTTCTAACGACAGATAATCCTCCCAACTACCTCAAAAATTAATCACGCAACTCCGAAGCATGTCCTTCAGTATCTGAATCACCCTCTCCGATTGACCATCTGTTTGAGGGTAAAACGCAGTACTGAAGTCCAACCTCGAACCCAAAGCCTCATGCAACTTTTTCCAAAATCGAGAGGTAAAGCAAGGATCCCTATCAGAAATAATCGACACAAGAACCCCATGTAGTCTAACTATCTCAGAGATATAGAGCTTTGCTAACTTCTGCAGAGAGTAGTCCGTAAGAACTGGAATGAAATGAGCGGACTTGGTCAATCGATCCACGATGACCCAAACAGAATTCTTCTTAGTGGGTGTTTAGGGCAACTCACTAACGAAGTCTATCGTCACTCGTTCCCATTTCTATAAGGGAATCTTAACTGGCTGAAGCAAACCCGAAGGCAACTGATGCTCAGCCTTAACTTGCTGGCACGTCAGATAACGAGTAACAAAATCAGTAACTTCACGTTTCAAACCCGGCCACCAGTACAACACACGGAGATTGCGGTACATCTTATTCCACCGGGATTTATAGCATAAGAGCTATTATACGCCTCCCTCGGAATCACCTGTCTCAAATATGAATTATTCGACATACAAATATAACCTTGAAAGCATAGCACACCATCATTATTTAGCCCAAAATCAGAAGTAGTACCACTCTCAACCTGACGGAACCGCACACCTAGAGTCTCATCCACTAACTTTTTACGTCGAATCTGATCAATCCAAGTCGGCTTAAACTGCAACTCGGCTAACAAACTTCCATCATCAAACAGACTAAGGTGAGCAAACATCGCACTCAAATCAGACATCGCTCTTCCACTGAGAGCATCGGCCACCACATTGGCCTTACTAGGATGGTACTCTATAGTGCAGTCATAATATTTGAGCAGTTCAATCCAACGGCGCTACCTAAGGTTCAACTCCTTCTAAGTAAGGAGATATTTGATGCTCTTGTGATCAGTGTAGATGATACACCTCTCACCATACAGATAATGCCTCCAGATTTTCAATGCAAAGACCACCGTCGCCAACTCCAAATCATGCGTCGAATAATTCCCCTTATGTGTCTTAAGCTGCCGAGACGCATAAGCCACCACCTCACCCTCTTGCATCAACACACATCCCAAACC
Source organism: Gossypium australe (assembly GCA_005393395.2). NCBI lineage: Eukaryota > Viridiplantae > Streptophyta > Magnoliopsida > Malvales > Malvaceae > Gossypium > Gossypium australe. The sequence continues at coordinate 32,850,672 of CM016615.1, read as the reverse complement.
AACGTGCAACGCATCACTGTAGACTACAAACTCTTTACCGGATTCAAGTTGTATCAGAACAGGACCCTGAGTCAGTATAGACTTGAGCTTCTCAAAGCTCGATTACTGTGAATCAGTCCAGACAAATGACACACCCATACGCAGAAGCTTAGTCAAGGGAGCTGCAATCAGAGAGAATCCCTCAACAAAATGACAATAATAACCCGTCAAACCCAAAAAGCTACAGATTTCAAAGACATTCTTAGGCTGTTTCCAGTCCAGTACAGCCTCAATCTTCCTCGAATCTACATGAATCCCCTTAGCAGACACCACATGTCCTCAAAAGGTTACCTCTCGCAACCAGAACTCGTACTTACTCAACTTAATGTAGAGCTGCTTTTCTTAGAGAATCTGAAGCCCTACACTAAGCTGCTCATCATACTCATCCTCGGTCTTAGAGTAAACAAAAATGTCATCACTAAAGACCACGATAAACTGATCTAGGTAAGGCTAAAATACTCGGTTCATCAGATCCATAAATGCAGTCGGAGCATTCGTCAGAACAAAAGGCATAACTAGGAACTCGTAATGTCCATAACGAGTCCTAAATGTAGTCTTATGAACATCAGCTTCTTTAACCCTCAACAGATAATACCCAGATCGAAGATCAATCTTAGAGAACACTGAAGCTCCTCGAAACTGATCACACAAGTCGTCGATCATCAGAAACGAATACTTATTCTTCACAGTTAACTTATTCAACTACCGATAGTCAATACACATCCTCATGGTCCCATCATTTTTCTTAATGAATAGAACTGGTGCCCCCCACGGAGACACACAAGGACGAATGAAATCACGATCCAGAAGTTCTTACAGCTAAGCCTTAAGTTCTGTAAGCTCCTTCGGTACCATTCAATAAAGAGCAATAGACACCAGAACTGTACCCGAAAGAAGCTCAATCCCAAACTCGACCTCTCGACTAGGAGGTAAACCGGTAACTTCTCAGGAAAGACATCTGAAAAATCCCTTATAGTTCTGATATTCCCAACAAAAGAGTCCTTAAAAACTGACACACTAACGTAAGCCAAGTACGCCTCACACCCTTTTCGGACCAGTTTCTCAGCCACAAGAGCGGAGATCATATTGGACAGATAATCTCGACGCTCGCCGATTACGACCACTTCCCTATCATCCTCAATCCTCAGAATGACCCCCTTAGTCGCGTAGTCCAAACTAACTCGGTGCTTAACCAACCAATCCATGCCTAGAATTAAGTCGAACTCCCCAAACGGAAGCTCCATTAGATCTGCCAGAAAAACAATCCCTTGCACCTCTAACGGAACATCCCTATAGAGTTTACTTACCCGAAAAGACTACCTCAATAGACTCAATACAGTAACCTCACTAGAAGTGATCTAATAGAAATCCCTAGAGTTTCAGATACAATACTAACTACGTAGGAGTGTGTGGATCCTATGTCTATCAGAGCAATATAAGGTACACCATAAATTAAGAACATACAGGTGATAACGTATAGAGCATCTCTGTCCTCTCAGCGTCGAGCAGCATAAACAAGTGCAGGTTACCTTGGCTCTATCTGATTAGCACCTCTACTCAGTGCTCTCTGTCCCCAGCCCAAACCATTATCACCGTTAGCCGCACCACGGCCTTTAGATGGCTGCTGAATTGCCCTCTGAGGCTGTACAGAACCCAGAGCTGAAGCTTGCATCTAATCCTCCTCCAACACTCGCTTAGATGGCGCATACCACAGTCACTGCACGGCTGAATCCCAATAGGAGCAACAGGAACCCCTACTCTAACTGGCCCATCAGATTTGGCCTTCTTCTTAGGTCTCGGAACATAACTAGAGGGCTCCGAATCCCTCTTATTCTTGCCTCTTTCACGGTTTCTGTTGTGGCACTCCACACGCTTAACATCTTCGGCGATCTTCGTATTCTCAACCAGGACAGTAAACTCTCACTCCCTGTTAGGAGCAATTAGTACCCTTAAACTGTCTCTTAAGCCATCTTTAAACCGAACACACCTCTCATACTCAGACGCCACCATGCCTCGAGCGTAGCGACTCAATCTCAAAAATTTGGCCTCATACTCGGCCATAGATTTATCACTTTGCGTGTAATTCATTAAAACTCATTCCTACGAGCATCAACATAGGTCGCCCCCACGTACTTACTCTGAAAGGTGCTTTTAAAGAAATCCCAAGTCAGACGATCAGGCTGAGTATCCTCCTCAACCGTCAACCACCACTGATAAGCCTCATTGTAAAGCAGAGAGACTGCACCCTTCAGTTTCTGCTCAAAAGTGCGGTCCAGATCATTTATAATTCTCCTGGTGGCCTCTAAACAATACTCGCCACATTAGGGGTGACTTTAGTGACACCCCTAAACAACTCAGCACCATTAGACCGAAGTTATTCAGTTACCGACCCTCGGCCCCCAGAACCAGAATGGGGTCCAGCGACCCTCTCCAAGATTCTCAGCATAGCATAGGACAATGCGTCGTCCCCAGCCGAACGGCTCTGAAACCCAGTCTCAGTAGCAGACGAAATTGGTGTCTCACTCGTATCTAGATGTGGCACACTACCAAATGAGGAAGACTCAGCTCGAGCCCCCTACGGCCTCTTCCACGGCCATGAGTACCACGTCCGTGAGTTCTACATGCACTCATTGTCTATTTCGAGTCTTATCTACATTAAAAATTTTATGCATCAGATTCAGTATTTATTAGCAGATGTTTTATGCATAAATTATCAGAAGTTCATTTTGTTTCCAAAAGTTTCAGTCTCTAACTATTTAGTTTAGTTTTAGAGACTACTAACTACAGTATTTTTAGAGTTTTCTATCAAAATTTTATAAATACTTACTGGATCAGCGCCGGAGACTCAATGAACCACATACTCTTCCAATTATTCAAGAATTTTAGAAACCAATTCTTTTAAAGCACAATTTTAGAACCTAAAATTTACAGTCAAGTTTTGCAACCTAACTCTGATACCACTAAATGTAACACCCCAAACCCAGCCTATACGTTATGGCCCGAATCTGAAAGTGTCACAAGGTAGAGGTTTTGAAAACGAAATCGACTTGATAAACCATTAACATATCATAATTCGCATGCATTTATAAATTAATGGAAACATTAATTAATTAGTTCATTTGCCAAAAACTTATTAAAGTGTTATAGTTTGAAAACGCCATTGTGTTTTTAGGAAAACCTCTGTTTGCGTAAAAATCATCATTTCAATAAAATAATTTTACCAAAGCAATCAAATTGACATGCAATCAAAAAATAAACAGTTAAAACCAAACGGTCCAGAGAATCCCCAAAAATTACAACTCTCAAATAAGTCCAAAGTTTAAAATAAACAAAAAGTACTAAGTTTAGTTGTTTTACGATATAGTGGTCACCGTTGTGTCTCCGCCGCACCGATCCGCCTAAGTCTATGGATTACCTGACAGAACAGACAAACAGATGTGAGTTTACGTAAACTCGGTGTGTAACTCAGCAGATTTAGACAAGCAAACAAACAGAAACATTTCAGACAAACAGATACAGAATCGGGCTTATGCCCATCTCAGATACAGTTACAGAAATAGACGTGCAGATTAGATAACAGATTCAGATATGCAAAGTCCTACCCCCATCCTCTACACACCAACTACGACCATCCCATCACAACATGTGGGGTTAAAAACACCCATCCGTCCCTACAAACCACATTGTGCCGTTATGACACGTATCAGATATAGTGCAGCCAAGCTGCCAGAATTTAGGCGATGATCGCCATTCAGAACACTTCCTCCACATATATATATAAAATCCACCCAAAAACAAATGCAGACATCAGATACAGATTTATCATTCTAAACATGCTCAACATGCTTCACACACAAATAATAAATACACATATATCGGTATTATACCAGGCATGCATTAGTATCCTAATCAGATCAATCTAATAGAGTTTCATAGCATACAGATATGGGTTTAATTAGCCCTTACCGACCCTACGGTAGGTCTACAGTTGAATGGAATGACCCGCGTGACCCAAGGGAATAATTCAAAATTATAGGCCCATATGCATGTGTGGCCCACACGCCCAGATTGTCCTTGCCGGAATGGCCCACACGGCATGGCCCAAGAATCCACACGCCAGTGTGTCATGCCCGTATGGGCCCACACGCACGTGTGGCCTACACACCTAACTCGTTTAGCCCGTGTGGCCCACAAGGCCACACTCGAGCAACCACATGGCCATGTCTTGCGCACGGCCATGTCTACGTCGATCACACGGTTGTGTTCTCACACACAGTCTACTACACAAGTGACCAGACGCCAGTGTGGCGTCAACAGGACAGTTTTTTGGCTTTTGTCGAAACCTTGTTTTCTGCTATTCTAGTACACACCTGATATCGATTCACTTCAAAAGCAATTCCGAGCCTTCCAAAGCCCCACACACACCCAAAACACTTAACCACTGAAGCAGATACACAGTTGTGTTAAAATTATACAAAACCAGAAATAAGAAAATTAGGGCATTACAATAATAGTCCTTATGAATCAATTGCTCATTTTGATTCTAAGGACTATAAACAATTTAGATCCTTACCAATATAAGTTGTTTTCTCGCATCATTATCCTTCCATATGATGCAACTTAATATTAGTTAAACCCTTAGGTAATTAATGAAAAAATATTTGCTTTTGTTTTCATGAAAAACTCATTAAAGATAATCGTCCAAAGATATAATAAATTAGTTATGGAATTTTATTTATCCAATTAGTTCAAAAAATTACATGTGATGAAATCACTATAATAAGGGCACAAAATCCTAACACAAAGGGTTCGGAAAACGCAATGGAAAATAGGTTTAAGGGAAAACCAAAGTTTTAATTTTTTTTTCCATAAACAAGAACTTTGTTGTGTTATCTAAAGTAAAAAATACTTCATCAAAATCGTACCTTTATGATTCGTCTAAGATGAACGCTTCGACCAAGTAATCTTTTTCGCTATCCTTAAGCTCATGTCTGCTGAGTGTTGGTTCATTTCGAATTAGAAAATTTTTCACAGAATTACTAGTGGGGCAATTTCATAATTTCTCTAAACTTCTAGGATCAAGTTTTAAATAACAAGAATATCTCTAGAAATTTTCTGAAATGATTTATTCAGATAATTTTCTCTCTACAACTTTTCTTGAATTCAAGTGGAAGAGAATAATGACTCATGCTCTCTTTATATAGGGAGAATTTAGAGAGAGTTCAACTAGGATCAGAATTAATCACATTAATATTAAATTAATAAAATATTATCCAGAGAACTATTAAATTAAATGTAATATCTCATATTAATATCTAAATAAATATGAAATTTAATTTAATATTAAATTCGTTAAAACAATATTATCTCTGGAAAAGTTAATTTAAAATCAAGTTAACTGCTAGAGTCTCACTAGGAGTGTAATTTTTCCACTGCCCTACCACCGAAAAACTACCGCAATCGACCATTGTCGCTTGCAGGATTATCGTTGTCGCAATCGTCGTGCCCAGCAATGCCATCACCAGCGACTCCCACGACATCATGAACCATTGTCATTTTACCCGAATAGACCTGGCCGGTTTGGCTGCTGCCAGTTCATTCCGAGCCAATAACGACTCGACCGGTCTGATCTAGCCACTGGTTGGACCGTCGGTTCAGTTTCATACACAGGGCCTAGTTCAACTAGTTTTTGGGTTTTGGTCTCGGGTTTTGGTATTCGGGTTTAATTTTCGATCTCGAATCCCACTTTCAAGATCAGTTACCCATCGGGCCAATTATCTAACTTGAAAATTAATTTCCAAAAATATCATATTTATTTTAATTAATTTGATTAATTTAATTTTTCTTTATCAAAATTAAATTTCCCAAAAATCATTGAGATTGTCAAAATTAAATTTTCAAGAAAATTCTTTAATCAAATTCTCAAATTAAACAATTCACATGACCACCTAATTTAATTCTGCATCAAATAAATCTACTCAATTAAATTATTTCCAAAGTCGTAGAATTTTCTTCTAATTCAAATGCAGTCTGATAAAGCTTTTGTTGAGCTAGCGGAGGGATAATCAGACATATACAATTAGGCTCGAGTAATTGCAATTATGTCCAGAAGCATCGTTCTAATAATTCACAATTTGCTTAATTATGGAATCAGTCCACAAGAAGTACAATGATTGAAAACTCCTTATTGTGTACTCTTTATGAAAGCAATTCATCCAACTATTTTGTCCAATGACCTCGTCATGTGTGTGTTACCCTCATATGATATTATTGATTCCTTTGAGTTAAATCCATTCACTCAATACAGTCATTTTTATCTCATTGTCACCATTGTGTCTTCTTTATGATTAATATGATCATTGTCAACTAATAACTGTGACAAATTGCTCGTTCGAGAACAAGCAACACGTAACCACGTTTCATATTTATCAATTCTCACAATGTCAATGAAAGGATATCGTTAGCTCTTTCATCGAGTTATAAATTCCATTGTTGCTAGTAAAGTCATGTCATACACAAATCATGTACCCAACATACCAGCTATTGGCTCGATCATATTTAGAGCATAAGCCTCCACTTATATCAAAGCATATGTGTTATATACACATGGTTAGTGACTAACTTAGGATTTAGGTAAGTCACACCATGAATGTCACAGGTGAATTAATTCACAAATAGATTTAGAACTAATTCAACTTGGATCATGTCCAATGTATTATTCTTCCAATGAGTACATTTATGTCTCTACTCGTGGAGTCAATTGCTATCATAGCCAAGACTAGTCATCTCCCTAATTGGAATTGTAGATGACATATAATCCTTCTATGTATTTGAATCAAATGCTCACTTTGATTCTTTTAAGGGATTACAGACTCATTTAGATTATCTATTGAAGTAAGTTGTCTTTCTTGCAATGTAAATGTTCTTACAGTTCCACTTATCATCAGTTCGAACTTACACAATCAATGAACTAATATTTTCTTGTCATAATTTTTCTATGTATGCAAAATATGAAAGACAAAAATACAAAAGATAGAATAGTGAAATGTGAAATTAACTTTATTCATTTATTCATCATTCAAATACATAGAAAACAGTTACATGTTTACTACAATATAAGCACATTTCCCAACAAAAGGATCGTGACTAAGGTTTGAAAAACAACAAACAAGGTTTGCAGAATAACCCAAGGCAATCATTCCCAATTCTTAGAACAATATGGAAAGCCTATCTACTTGAATTCTAGTGTCATAGTAAAACACTTCAGTAAATTGTAGTTACTAAGGTAAATTTGTGATCCTAAGGATAATATTATTGTTTGTTTAAATACGTTAGGACTCTATTTTGTAGATAGGCTTGAATCTAGGTCGTTGATGTAATTTAATCTATATTGTTGGATGTATGGGAGCTTAACTATAAATAGAGATATTTTTTCACCTCATTTGTAATCATTCAATCTTGTAATCAATACAGAGAGCATTTACTCTAAAAGTCTTCTTATGCTTTCTTTCTTGTCGCCTTGCTTGTTTCATTTGATTTCTTTTTAGCATTAATGCCTTAGAGACCTCTCTTTGATATTCTCAATTTTCGAGGGCTTAGGGTGACTTAGGTAGTGTTTGGAAAGTCACCAAATAATTGGTTTAGGTGTAATTGCTTGTAATTGCACAAAAGTGGCATGTTTGGGTACCATTGTAATTAGTGGGTCTCACTGAATTCAGTGTTTACACTTTCCAATTCTTAAGGGGAGGGTGAGAATTGAAGTTACTACACAGGTAATTACACTCAAATCAATTTACTCAATGGCATAAATGATTTAACTTTAAATTTTTTTATACAATTTTTAAAAATTATATTATAGTTAAAAGATTTTAAACTTATATTATAAATTCTAAAAACTTATATTATAAAAATAATTTATGTGTATTCATAAAATTTTAACAAAAAATTATAATATTTAAATCTTAAAAATTCTAAAATTATGACAAAAAAGTATATTACAAAAAATAATTTACATGGTATAAAATTGTTATAATATAATTATTTAAAAAGTTGTGGCAAAAAAGTATAGACATAATTTATTACATGTTCATGCTATATATTTTAAAAAATAATACTTATTTATAATAAAAAAAAGTGTTATACATTTTTGCTTATATTATTTAAAAGAAGTGCTATGAAAGTTATTGGACACTTTACAAAACTTTCTTTGTAAAGGTTATATATTATAAAATTATATTATTTGTAACCTAATTTACATATTATAGAAAAATAGTTATAACCTAGTATAAGTCTTTCTTTAAATTAAGTTTATATAAGTTTTAATAATTAAAGTTATAAACTATTTGTATCGTGAGCCCAAGTATTATGTGGTAAATGTTAGTTACACAAATAAAAAAGGTTTTGTTGCACCATATTGTAGGGAACAATACCATTTGGGAGAATAAAGTTAAATACAAGCACTAAAGATGGCTCATGAACTTTTTAATTTGAGACATTCAAAGGTTTGAAATGTGGTTGAGAGAGGACATTTGGTTTTCTAGAAAATTTCTCATATTAACATCATCACCTCAATATAGCATTAAAAAGAAGGTTAGATTGTACTAGCATGTTGCATACTTTATAACTTCATTCGCAAGTGGAATTGAGTTGTTCCATACTTTGAAGAGTACATGAAAGAAGGAGAATTTGATAATCTTACAAATTTAGATTTAGATGATGAACTTGGTTAAGAACAATAAATGAAGATGAGGAGTATATGTTAAATGTTAAGAAGGGAATAGCCCTATAGATATAGAATGCTAAAGCAATTAGATAAAATTGCATATGATGTTTATTTTTCTTGTTATTTTTATTAGTAATCGTATGATTAGCTACTTTCTTGGACTAACATATTACATATGATAATTTGGTTTTAATTTTTGTTACTTGTTTAGAATTTTTTTATCAAACTGATAATTTTTTATAGTAATTAAAAATTGTACTACCAAATATGATATTTGTAGAAATGAAACACCATTGTTGAAGGAGTAAAATTAGAGCAATTTGTGGGTAAAAAAGAACTACAAACTTTGGTGAATGCATTGCATTGTAAGTATTGATATTGAATTTCTATATTGATCTACATATTTGTTCTTAGTTCTTTATATTTTAAAAATACTCTCTAAATATTAATATCTAAATAAGTAATAATTATAAATAAATTCTCGTTTTAATCATTCAATTAAAAATAATAATTTGATGACCAAAGTTTTCAAAAAAAGAAAATTTGTCACTTGATTGTTAAGTGTTAAAAGGAAGACATTCTTTTAATTGATTTAATAACAAGTTTAGTCCTCACATTTTATATCTTCTATAAGTTTGATCCTAAAATTATAAAAGAATCAAAATTAAATTTTAAAAATAATAAAAAATCTAAATATATATAAAAAAGTTTTGAGAATGAGGAGTCAAGTGTTGTAAAGACTGCTCCTCTATGATGAAATTGTAAGATTGCTTGCATAACTCAATAAAAAAACTGGTTGAATCAACCATGTTCGCCTTATCAACATTAGCTTTGAAGCTCTAAATTGAACAACTTCAAATATGTAAAAAAAGGCTTCCTTTTTACTTAATCTTAAAATGCAAGCTTCGTACATTGCTTTCACCGCTATTTAGATACAAAATCAACCTCTTTCCAGACTTCTCACCATCCTTGAACAGCAAAAGGCTTCCAATTTTGCACCACCAATTCAATGAAAAAAGGGAGAAAATTTGACTTAAAGAACAAAGAAACTGACAAAGATTTAAGCAAAATTTTTATTTTTAACTTCTATTTATGCTACCTTAGAAGGTTAATTTTATCTCGCTCAAAAGTCAATTAGGCATTGAGCACAATTAGAAACTCATCTGAGAACTAGAAATATCCATCACAATCTCACTGGAAGTATGGGGTGCATCAAAGTAGCGAGCGACTGAGATGTTGTTAAGGAGAGCAAAGAATTTGGGCAAGAGGTTATTCACAGGGAAGGTCTGGGAAGAGAAATAGGACAAGCCAGTGGAAGAAGAAAAACTAGATGCGATGGAGAGTGAGACGGAGGGGAAGGGAAGAGGGGGAAAGGAAAACTAGATGCGATGGTGAATTAAAATAACAGGGCAAAACTCGAACAACAAACATGACTCGAACCAAGACCACACCTGAGACAGAGAACACCCTTGACCATCAAGCCATCACATGGGGTTCTAATTGAAAGAACACTTTCGTTAGCACTTATGACATATTGTTGTATAAGAAAATGTAAAAAAATAAATCAAGACATATTTTTAGAATTCGAAATTCGAAATACTTTTTTGAAGTATGGTACAATTATGATAGGAATCGAAATGCTTTTTATATAAAGTAACGTGTACAACCCAACATCTAGTTACTTTTGATAAATCCTTAAAACAAATGCAAAATGCTAACGATTAATACAAAGCTATAGAAATTACATAAATATTTTTAAATCGTTGGATGTGGTGCTGAAATTGTGATATCTAAAAATAATATTTTTTTCATTACAACTAGTTAGTTTAGTTACAATAAAGGAGTTCTCTTTTAGGAAACCACAAACTAAAAAAATCTCTATTGACGACCTAATTAAATAGAAAGGATAATTAAATAAAAAAATGATACAATAAATACTAAAGATTCCTTTTGAACCTTAAAATTGCTATTTCAACGCGTTTTTATTTATCAATAAAAATTAAATGCTTCCTAACAAATTTGACATGTAACACCCCTTACCCGTATTCGACGCTGGAATAGGGTACGAGGCATTATCGGACTCACATCACAAGTAATCACACAATTTCGAGTCATAAAATTTGCGTCCAAATCAAAATCATTCATATTCAATCATAAAGTCCCTAACACGAGCCTACGAGGCTCAAAACATGCATTGGAAGTGGTTCGGGACTAAACCGAGAGCTCAGGAAACTTTCACAAAACTTAGAAAATTTTGCTAGAAGCAAGGCTCACATAGCCGTGTGGTCCAAGGGACATGCCCGTGCTTCAGACTGTGTTCAAATTAGGGTGCTCTCTGACTTGTGCCACACGGCCGTGCCACACGGCCGTGTGCTAAGGTTGTGTAGCACACACGGCTGAGACACACGCCCGTGTCTCTGCCCGTGTACTTAATTTTGGACATTCTGTTTTGCAACAATTAAGGTGCAGAGGACACATGCCGAAACACATACCCGTAGGGCAGACCGTGTGTCACACACGGCCTAGACACATGCCCGTGTGTCTACCCGTGTGGACAAAAACAAGGCTATTTACCAAGCCATTTTGCCACCCTCACTTGCACACATCTACACAACATCTCATGGCACAAAATCAAGCATGTGAGAGTAACCAAATAACCACAAGCAAGAAAAAAACATGTCATTCTCATGCCATTATTTTTCATCCTTAAAACGTCATATTTAGCCCGTTTAAAACATACTAATTTCACATTCACAAGAGGGCATTAACATATGAATAAACTTATAATCAGCATAAGCCATCATTCATGGCTATATATAAGATGAAACATTAACAATTACAAACCAACACATATGGCCAACTTAATAATGACACATACAACAAATTGACCTAGTCTCTATACATGCCATAGACTTAAAATGCTTGAATTCATTTATACCCAAAGTGATAGCTTGATAATGTGATAGAATCTCCGATGACCTCCAACCCGAGCTGGCTCGTTGTCACTACAAAACATGGGAAAGGAAGGGGGTAAGCTATATTATACAACTTAGTAAGTTCGTACGAAAATAATAAGCAACTCTTACCAATCTTTTATCAAGTCCAACAATTTAAACATAAGATAATACAAATTACTATAAATCTCACAGTTATAATTCTTATTCAATCATAATATTTACTCTATCAACTTATAAGCATAATTTAACATATCTTGGCATTAGCCTAACAACCATAATCTCTCATTTGTAACATATTATAGCAAATAACAAATCATTTCAAACCTCATAGTAAACATGCACATTAATTATGAGTATTTACATTTCAAGCATATACTTTAACATCTTTCAATTGCCTAGGTTCTTATCTTCCCATTTTCTCATATCCAATAAATCACAATTTGCATGAATAAAACATGCTATATCATAACTCAAGTTGACCCAAAAGCCAATCACATAATCGTCAACCGAATTTATCATGAATTTCATACATCACAAGTATAGACTAATAATCATAAGGTTTTCACAAAATCATTCTCGTGGAAATCATGAACTCACAATTTCATGAAGTTCATGCTTATATATTATGTACACACCTGTACCGATTCGTAATTACTTACATACTATTTCTCTTCTTTGACATACTAGTTTAATTTCTCATTAAACCACTTGGAATACTATCGGATACACGGAAAACTTTGGACATACGTGCCACATATGTAGCCAATTCTATCACAATTCTCATAACACATATAAGCTCGCTCTTGAGCAAATCCACGGGCCTGCTCACACAAGCTGTCAGTCAAGACGTAGCTACGCAGTGCTGCTCACACAAGCTGTCAGGTATCCGCAACATATGCAGGTATACCCAGCCACCGGTAGGACGTACAGGACCAACACCCGGGACACATAAATCACATAACCACATGGGTTCCTAGTGACATGTCACTTATATCCTAATCTATTCCTAAGGTTCAACCGGGATTTCTCTCTTGTCGGAACTTCGTCAAATATACTCATAGAATCAATCATACATTTCATGCAATATCAAAACATTAAAATACAAATATAACATTTCATTACTTACATACGAACTTACCTCAGCATAAAAATGGCAAAAAGGACTAAATCGTCAAAAACTCGTTTTCCCCCGTTCTAACTACGAACCTTATTTTTCTAGATCTATAATATCACATTTAACTTATTAATCAATACATTATTCATTTCAATCCAAAAGTCACATTTTTCCCCTAATTTTTTTCCATTTTACATTTTTGTCCATAGGCTCGAAAAATGATTTTCATTCAATTTCTTAAAAACCCAAACCTAGCTGAACCATTTTCATACTCATAATAGCCCACATTTCTCATTTATTCACACTTTTACTACTCATTTTACAACATTTACAAACAAGTCCTTTTAGGCATTTTTACCGAAAATCACTTAGCAAAAGTCATTTAACAAACGACAACACATGCATTTTCTACCATCAACCATCAAAATACATACTTGTGGTAAAATTTTAGACTTTGACATCTCTTCAAATTGGTGGTAGAAATAGATAGATCATGTTACAAGGATTTCAAAAACATAAAAATCATTAAAAACGGGGCTAGAACGGACATACAATCAAGCTTGGAAGCTTGAAAAACCCTAGTCATGGTTTTCCCTTGTGAATTTCGGTCATGGGAAAAAGATGGACAAAAATTGGCTTTTAATTTGGCTTTTTAATTCATTTTAATAACCAAATTACTAAAATGCCTTTAATGAAAAACTTTTGAAACATACCAAACCATGTCCATTTTTGTCCACCAACTTAACCAATGGTCTAATTACCATTTAACGACCTCCAATTTAAAATTTCATAGCAATTGGAAACCTTAAACATATAAAATTTAAGTTTTGCACTTTTTGCAATTTAGTCCTTTTAACTAAATTGAGTGCCCAAATGTCAAAATTTCCGAACGAAATTTTCATGAAATCGTTCCATAAAACTGTAGACCATAAAAATATAATAAAAAAAATTATTGCGTCAGATTTGTGGTCCCGAAATCACTGTTCCGACTAGACCTAAAATCTGGCTGTTACATGACATTTTATATTGAATTGATCCATTCACCTTCAATCTCGATGATTGAGTAAAAAATATGTTATTATGATTTCAACCAAGTCACTAAATTGAAATCGATAGACACGATGCTCCTAGGAAGTAGTGTTAGAGCATTTCAATTCTAGTCTGAGTAGTTGATATAAGAGCTCAGTTGTAGATGTCTTGAGTCATATGTGTTGCCCAATCATGAATTTGAGTAAGAGTTTGTTCATTTGAAAGAAAAATGAAAAAAAAAGGATAGAAAATAGGCTCAAACAAAGGGTTTAAGATGGTTTAGGGAAGTGGATAGATAAAATCGGCTAAGGCCAAAGAAAGAACCAACAATAAAAAAAATTGTTGACCCGAATCTTAATAAGACACTTAGATGATTTTGGTTTAGGAAACGGTAGTTAAACCTTGACTCGCTATCAAATGTAATAGGAACCAAAGGTATATGAACACCACACCAAATGTGATAAGTTCGGTTTAGCAAAGGAAAGAATGATGCCACAAGACAACTTAATAAGTCAATTCAGTCCCGAAAAGAACAAAGAGAATTGGAAATCTCACAAGTTTCAAATTAAGCATAAAATTGGCGAAAGTCCGAAATACATGAAAATAACTAAGTATTTATAGTGATAAACCTAAGCTAGCCGAATGGTCAATGAGGCAGCTAAATGGACACTTGTGTACAGCTTTAATGAGCTGAAAATTCTATGAAGTTTCTAAGCAGCTTCCTTGAAGTTTCCTTGTACATGGAGGACGACAATGGACAGCTTCTAGATGCCTTGTTTCAGCTGAAAATTAATTGAGGTGTTTGGGGACTCAAGTAGGTTTGGCCATGGTGCTTGAATGGCTTTAATTGTGCTGCTTTGATCAGCTGAATAGACTTGGGATTTAATGAGCATCTTAGGGAAGAATAATCAGCACACTTCTTTGCTCTTGGTGTTTCACGAAAAGACACATAGAGAAGCTAAAGGCAACAGCTAGAGTTTTAATTTAGCTCATTGTCCATTGAGTTCCACGAATAGTCACATAAAAAAGAGGAATCATCAGCTCCATCAATGTCGTTCCATGCATGTAGCTGCACATTTAATTCAACAAATTAAAACAGCTTAAGACACATTAAATCGGCAGCAGCTAAGACACATTAAAAACATGTTTGAGCTAAGACACAGTAATACCTACACATTAATTCGGCTAAAACATATTAAAAATATGTAATAGACTAAGGCACCTTAAAATCATGTACTAACTATGGCATACTTAGCATTAAAAGTAAACACATTTTACACTAAATTAAATTAATTAAATAACTTAAACTAAATTAACTATAATTTATTCCAACAACTAAATGAGCTAAAATGAGCTAAGTGAGCTAGAGTTCAGCTTGCAATAAGCTGCAAGGGACGCCTATTGAGCTGATCTAAGCATGATCAATGGATTCGGCTACTTGCTCTCCCCAAGCTCGATCGACATAGCTTGCTAACACATCTTGGAACCTCTTAGCACGAGACCGAGTTATAGGTCCTTGTGGCAGCTCAATGGGTTCGGCGGTAGCTTCCCGAGCTAGGGTCGCATCATCCCCCCTCTTCGAGGCGATTTGTCCCCAAATCGTCACCTACATCAAAAGGGGATAAATCAGAAATGTTAAAAGTAGCACTAACCCCATACTTACTAGGTAAGTGTAGCTTATAGGCGTTATCGTTAATCCTTTCCAAGATTTGAAAAGGACCGTCTCCCCTTGGCAAGAGTTTGGACTGTGTTTGAGTTGGGAACTCTCCTTGCGCATGTGAATCCAAACCCAGTCACCGGGTTCGAACGTCACTTGTTTACGTCCCTTGTTGACTTTACGAGCATATTGCTTGGTTCTTCGTTCAATATTATCCTTAACTCATTGATGCAATTATTTCACAAATTTTGCCTTTTTCTTTCCATCTACATGCACCAACTGATCAGAAGGTAAAGGCAACAAATCCAAAGGAGTTAAGGGATTAAAACCATACATTACCTCAAATGGGGAATACTTGGTAGCCGAGTGCACCGATCGATTATACGCAAAGTCGATGTGGGGTAGACACTCCTCCAAAGTCTTTAGGTTCTTTTGAATAATTTCCCGCAGTAATGTTGACAAAACCCAATTAACGACCTCCGTTTAGCCGTCGGTTTGGGGATGGCACGTTGTTGAAAATAATAGCTTGGTGCCAAGCTTGCCCCATAAGGTCCTCCAAAAATGGCTGAGGAACTTGGTGTCTCGGTCCAAAACGATGGTCCTCGGAACGCCATGTAGACGCACGATCTCCCTAAAAAATAGATTAGCAACATTTAATGTATCACCAGTTTTATTACACGCAATAAAATGAGCCATTTTTGAAAATCTATCGACTACAACAAACACAGAGTCTTTGCCATTCTTTGTTCTAGGAAGCCCCAGAATGAAATCTATAGAAATATCCATCCATAGTGCTTCCAAATTCAGCAACGGAGTGTAAAGTCCATGTGGTTGGATCCTTGATTTCGCCTTTTTGCAAGCAATACAGTGCTCGCACACTTTAGCCACATTTCGTTTCATCTTCAACCAATAAAAGTGTTCTTGAAGTACAGCCGAAGTCTTAGCTATACCGAAGTGACCCATTAAACCCCCATTATGCGCTTCATGAATCAACACGTCTCTAGTTGATCCTTGGGGTATGCACAACTTGTTTTCCCGAAAAAGGAATTCGTTTTGCCGAAAATACCTACCATATGCACCTTGCACACATAACTTGTAAATCTCTCCAAAATAAGAGTCATTAGCATATAAATCCTTCAAATAAGCGAAAACAAGCAATTTAACATCCAAACAGTTTATAAGAGCATACCTACGCGATAGTGCATCCGCAACGATATTTTCCTTACCTTGCTTATATTTAATCACATATGGGAAAGATTCTAAGAATTGGACCCATTTGGCATGAGGTTTGTTGAGCTTGGTCTGCCCTCTCAAGTGCTTCAAGGCTTCGTGGTCCGTGTGTATAACGAACTCTTTCGGCCAAAAGTAGTGCTGCCAAGTTTCTAATGCACGAATCAAAGCGTACATTTCCTTGTCATAGGTGGGGTAGTTGAGCGTAACCTCGTTAAGCTTCTCGTTGAAATAAGCCACCGAACGCCCATCTTGTGTTAGAATCGCACCAATACCCATACCAGAGGCATCACATTCCACTTTGAAGGTTTTGTTAAAATCAAGTAAACACAAAAGTGGAGCATTAGTTAAGCAATCTTTAATTTTAAAAAAAAAAACAAATTCTTGTTCATTAGACCAAATAAAAGGAGAATTCTTTTTGATAATACCAGTTAATGGGCAGCAAGGGTGTTGAATTTCAGCACAAACCTCCTATAGAAGCTTGTAAGGCCATGAAGACTTCTAACTTGGTTGATGTTAGTTGGACGAGGCCATTTTTGGATCACCTTAATCTTGTCTTGATCCACCTCGAGACCACCCGCGCTCACAACGAAACCTAGAAAAATAATTTTGTCAGTACAAAAGCTACATTTCTTAAGGTTTGCATACAATACTTCCTTTCGCAAAACCTCTAAAACAGCACGTAAATGTTCAAGATGATCAAATAAGGATTTGCTATAAATTAGAATGTCATCAAAATAAACTACAAAAAAACGACCAATGAAAGACCTCAAAACGTGGTTCATCAATCTCATGAAGGTACTTGGGGCATTGGTGAGGCCGAATGGCATCAGTAGCCACTTATACAAACCATATTTGGTTTTGAACGCTGTCTTCCACTTCTCACCCTCCCGCATGCGAATTTGATGATAATCGCTTTTTTAAATCGATCTCAGAGAACAGTTTAGCATCACCGAATTCATCTAACATATCGTCGAGTCTAGAGATAAGTGACGGTACTTAACGGTAATTTTGTTGATGGCTCAGCAATCTACGCACATCCTCCACGAACCATCTTTTTTAGGCAACAACAAAATGGGCACCGCGCATGGACTTAAACTCTCCCGGATGTATCCTTTCTCCATTAAGTCTGCTACTTGTCGTTGCAACTCCTTAGATTCCTCGATGTTGCTTTGGTAAGCCGGTCAATTCAGAATTGTAGCCCCAAGAACGAAGTCTATTTGGTGTCCGATGCCTCAGAGAGAGGCCAACCCACTAGGCACTTCTTCTTGGAAAACGTCCTCAAATTCTTGAAGCAACAAAACAACAGAAGACGGCAAAGAGTTATCAAGTTCGTTAGCATCAAATAAACATTCTTTGTACATAAGTACAAGCACGGGCTGGCGCATCAACAAAGACTTCCTTACTTCTCTTTTCCTCGCAAATACGTTCATTTTACCACTCTCGGTTTCTTTTCGACTTTCTTTTTTCTCTCGTGCTTTTACCTCCACTCTTTCGCTTCTTCCTTTCTTTTTCTTATTTTTCTTTTCTTTTTCTTTTTCAATCTTTTTTTCTTGTTCTTTTGCTTTTGCTTTTTCCATAGATTCTTTCAATTTCAATTGATCATAGTACACTTGTTTTGGAGTAAGTGGGGCTAAGGTTACATTTTTGCCTAGGTGCTTAAACGTATATCGATTAGTGTAGCTGTCATGGATCACGCGCCTATCGAACTGCCATGGACGCCCCAAAAGGAGATGTTCCGCGTACATGGGAACTACATCGCACATCACTTCGTCTTGGTAGTTCCCGATGGAAAACGCTACCATGGCTTTCTTTGTCACTTTAAGCTCACCTCCGTCATTCAACCATTGCAACTTATACGGATTTGGGTGTTTGGTCGTAGCCAATCTGAGCTTTTCCACCATCATGCTACTTGCGACATTAGTGCAACTTCCACCGTCAATGATCATTCTACACACCTTACCTTGGATGTGGCATCGGATGTGGAAAATATTTTCCTGTTGCTGTTTGGTTTCAGCACTTTGGATGTTGAGACTTTCGTTCAACACAATGATTTCTCCTTCAACCGGATACTCCAAATTTTTGTCTTCGTCGGTTGGCTCTTCAGGTTCATTTTCAATTTCCTTCTCGGATTTGATTTCGTCGTTGGCCCTTACCACAATAACTCACTGATTGGGACATTGGCTAGCTATGTGCCCCTGGCCTTGACACTTGAAACATTTGATGTCTCTCGTGCGATTTGGCACTGGCTCGTTTTTATTCCGACTTGACTCGCCAATGGGCTGATTAGATTTAGCCGCTACAACCGTCTCCTTTGTTCGAACAGGGTTTTTTTACTCATTGGCTCCATTTGTTGGTGGAGGGATTGGTGTAAGATCGACTAAATCCTTTTCGTTTGAGTTGTTTTTCAACTTTTATCGCCATGTGGACCATGTCCATCACTTTAACATAGTGTTGTAATTTAACTATGTTGGCGATGTCACGGTTTAGGCCCGCAAGGAATCTGGCCATAATCACCTCTCGATTCTCCTCGATGTCAGCCCGAATCATTACTATCTCCATTTCTTTATAATAGTCTTCAACACTTCTATTGCCTTGGGTAAGGCTTTGGAGTCATTGATAAAGATCTCGATGGTAGTACGAAAGGATAAATCGTTTCCGCATGACCGACTTCATTTTAACCCAAGTAGAGATGGGTCTCTCACCATTTTGTCTTCGGCTCGTCACGAACTGGTCCCACCATACAATGGCATAATCCGAGAACTCGATCGCTGAGAGCTTCACCTTTTTGCTCTCCGAATAATTGTGGCATTCGAAGACTAGCTCTATCTTCTTTTCCCACTCCAAGTAAGCTTCGGGGTCGTTCTTACCTTGGAACGGGGGTATAGCCATTTTAATATTTTTAAGGTTGTCATCAACATGATTTCTTTCTCGATGGCTTCAGTTTTTATGGCCTTGTTGTCGACCACTTTGAACAGAAGAATGGTCACTCTCGTTGTCACTAGGCTCGTATGAATCGTCTCGATTTTGCCTAGGAAGTCCGCACCCTTGCCTTTGATTTTGGGGGGTCCTCTCGCGTTGGACTTGCTCGTCTAGATACTCTAAATGCTTGTGTATCGGTTCTATTGCTTCTCGGAGCATCCTTTGGAATTCACGCATCATGGCTTGCTACTCCAAATCGGGAGCTCCACCACCTCGAGCTACGTTTCAAATTGGTCGAATGCCATCATCTTCGTTTCAATTTCTTTCCGGACTATGTGACATTTTAAGTACTCATACAAAACCCTCACGAATTCTCTCACAAGAAAATCACACACACTTGGCTTTTTCTACACTCGAATAAGCTTACAACTCTCGTGCCTTTTTCCTCTGAACCGCCTCTCTAAGTTCTTTAAGGGGACTATTTAGACTTAAAAATAGTCTAATGTGGGTCGGTTTGCAAAAAAGTTGACGATTTAGGGTAGGATTGATGTTAGGACCAGTAGCTAGGCTAGAAACAAAATAAGTTGGTTTAGGTATGGCCAAATAGTAGAAGGAAACAATAAGACTAATTCGGGCAACAAACAGAGCTTTTAAAACTTAGCAACAAAGAACTTAAACACTTTCTCTTCTTTTTTTTTTAATTCTGAATTTCTTCTTCTTCTTTTTTAAATTACAAAATGCTAATTTCAATAAGTACTTTGTATTCACGAATTTTTTTTTTATTTTTTTGATCGAATTACAATACTGTAGTGCCGAGAATGTCAATTCTTACTCCAATTTCACTAGCCCTGATACCAAATGATACGAGCTCGGTTGTAGATGTCTTGAATCGTATGTGTTGCCCAATCGTGAATTTGAGTAAGAGTTTGTTCGTTTGAAAGAAAACTGAAAAAAAAAAGGATAGAAAATAGGCTCAAACAAAGGGTTTATGATGGTTTAGGGAAGTGGATAGATAAAATCGGCTAAGGCCAAAGAAAGAACCAACAATAAAAAGAATTGTTGACCCGAATCTTAATAAGACACTTAGATGATTTCGGTTTAGGAAACAGTAGTTGAACCTTGACCTGCTATCAAATGTGATAGGAACCAAAGGTATATGGACACCACACCAAAGGTGATAAGTTCAGTTTAGCAAAGGAAAGAATGACCCCACAAGACAACTTGATAAGTCAATTCAGTCCCGAAAAGAAAAGGAGAATTGGAAATCTCACAAGTTTCAAATTAAGCGTAAAATTGGAAAAAGTCTGAAATACATGAAAATAACTAAGTATTTATAGTGATAAACCTAAGCTAGTCGAATGGTCAATGAGGCAACTAAATGGACACTTGTGTGCAGCTTTAATGAGCTGAAAATTCCATGAAGTTTCCAAGCAGCTTCCTTAAAGTTTCCTTGTGCATGGAGGACATTAATGGACAGCTTCTAGATGCCTTGTTTCAGCTGAAAATTAATTGAGGTGTTTGGGAGCTGAATTGGCTCAAGTAGGTTCGGCCATGGTGCTTGAATGGCTTTAATTGTGCTACTTTGATCAGCTGAATGGACTTGGGATTTAATGAGCAGCTTAGGGAAAAATAATCAGCACACTTCTTGGCTCTTGGTGTTTCACGAAAAGACACATAGAAAAGCTAAAGGCAGCAGCTAGAGTTTTAATTCAGCTCATTGTCCATTGAGCTCCACGAATAGTCACATGAAAAAGAGGAATCATCAGCTCCATCAATGTCGTTCCATGCATGTAGCTGCACATTTAATTCAACAAATTAAAATAGCTTAAGACACATTAAATCGGCAGCAGCTAGGACACATTAAAAACATGTTTGAGCTAAGACGCAGTAATACCTGCACATTTATTCGGCTAAAACATATTAAAAATATGTAATAGACTAAGACACATTAAAATCATATACTAACTACGACATACTTAAAACATGCATTAAAATTAAACACATTTAACACTAAATTAAATAACTTAAACTAAATTAACTATAATTTATTCCAGCAACTAAATAAGCTAAAATGAGCTAAGTGAGCTAGAGTTCAGCTTGCAATAAGCTGCAAGGGACGCCTATTGAGCTGGTCCAAGCATGATCAATGGATTCGGCTACTTGCTCTCCCCAAGCTCGATTGACATAGCTTGCTAACGTATCTTGGAACCTCTTAGCACGAGACCGAGTTATAAGTCCTTGTGGCAGCTCAATGGGTTCGGCGGTAGCTTCCCGAGCTAGGGTCGCATCATTGGTGGCATAGTATCTTCTAAAAGAGATAGAATAAGTCCTATAATGAAACGGAATTTTATTCCTGATTTCCATTCCATAAAATCTAGAAACCCTCGTTTGTTTTCATAATTTTTATGATTTTTTCAACTTTAGAGCATATATTAACTCATATATCTTTTTCAGTCATTTCAGTTGTAATTACAATTCATTTTTTAACCTTATTCTTATTAGTAGGTGAAGTCGTAGGACTATATGATTCATCAGAAAAGGGCATAATAGTCACATTTTTCTGTATAACAGGATTATTAGTCACTCATTGGATTTATTCTGGACATTTTTGATTAAGTGATTTATATGAATCATTAATCTTTCTTTCATGGGGTTTCTCCCTTATTCATATGGTTTCCTATTCAAAATTTAAAAAGCGAAAAAATAATTTAAGTGCAATAACCGCACCAAGTGTTATTTTTACCCAAGGCTTTGCCACTTCGGGTCTTTTAACCAAAATGCATCAATCTGCAATATTAACACATGCTCTCCAATCCTAGTGGTTAATGATGCACGTATGTATGATAGTATTAGGCTATGCAACTCTTTTATGTGGATCATTATTATCAGTAGCTCTTCTAGTCATTACATTTTGAAAGGCCATAAAGATTATTGGTGAAAACAATAATTTTTCATTTTAATTTGGGAAAATCCAATACATGAATAAAAGAAGCAATGTTTTACTAAACACTTATTTTCTTTCTTCTAAAAATTATTACAGATATCAATTGACTCAACAATTGGATCGTTGAAATTATCGTATTATTAGTCTCGGGTTCATCTTTTTAACCATAGGAGTTCTTTTGAGAGCCATATGGGCTAATGAGGTGTGGGGATCATATTGGAGTTAGGACCCAAAGGAAACTTGGGCGTTTATTACTTGGACTGTATTCGCAATTTATTTCCATACCTGAACAAATACAAATTTGGAAGGTGCAAATTTCGCACTTGTGGCTTCCATGGAGTTTATTATAGTTTGGATATGCTATTTTGGGGTCAAAGATAAATTTAATGCTTTTACCTTTTTTTACTTAAACTTAAAAGAGAAGGAAAAAAACTTCTTTTTTTTCTTTTTCATTGTACAGCAAACACTTTTAAAAACCATAGGATTACTTTTTGATTTTTTTTATTCATGAAAATTACCTATAAAAGTAATTATATAGAATAGTTTCAACATTCTCGCATGATAATAAGAGGACAAATTTCAGATAAATACCAATACCTATTACTGGTAAAAAGATAAAGATCGAAACAAATAATTCTCGTGGTCCATAATAAAAAAAAAAAAAAGAACTTGGAGCATTAAATAGCTTGTATCCATAGAACATTTGATATGACATAGATAATGAATAAATAGGAGTTAATATCATTCCATTTGCCATTATGAAAGTAATTAGTATTTTTGGCATTGAAAAATATTTTTGGCTCGTAATTATTCCAAAAAAGACTATCAATTCTGCAACAAAACCACTCATGCTCGATAATGCAAGAAAAGCCATGAATAAGTTACTGAACATCGTAAATATTTTGGGAATCGAAATGGTCATTCTGCCCATTTCATCAAGATAAACAAAACGCATTCTATCATAACTCGTTCTTGCCAAGAAAAAAAGGTTGAGTGATCAACATGTACACTTTTGAAAACGTTGGTGACCAAATTGTTATATTCTTTTAGTTGAATGACCAAAACAAAAGTTTATCCATAATTAGGTGACTAATATTGTAGTTTACCCAATAACAGACAATAACTAAATGAAGAGAGCTAAATGTTTCAAGCAAACCCTAACGTAAGATAAAGCCTCGGAATTATCATTTTGAAAAAAAAAATCCATAAAGAATTTTTTAGAATGTTTTGAATATTTTATATATTGTGAGTTTGTTTTAATTTTTATAGATTTTGAAAAAAAATTCAAGATTATTTTGATTTTTTTATAAATTTTTTTTAGAAAATTTTAATCTATTCATTTTCAAAACTAAAAACTTAAAAGAAATATATCTACACAAATTTATCAATTTATTTTTCGGATACTCGAGTTGTGCAAAGAAATGTTATATTGATACAATAATTTAAATAACTCTAAATTTATTTGAGTAGACGCTTACATAAATAGGTTGTCTACTCAACTTCTTAATTTTCAAATTTAATTCGATATTTAATCTAAAACATGAATTTTAATTTTTTATAATTATATACATTAAATTTTGAATTTATTTTAAATACATATTAAAATTTTTATTTTAATTTAATTATACATTTTAAAAAATAAATACATTAATATATTTTATATTAAATACATTTAAATATGTATAAAATAATATTTTATTAATTATAATATCAATCATTACATATAAAATTACAAAAATAATATATAGGATTATGTATTCAACAAAGATTATATAGATTTGAACTAATGGCCTGATGGTCAAGAGTGTCCATATACCTTAAGTGCGGCCTGAGTTTAAATCACGTTAATTATATTTATTGTGTTTAGACTTTACCTTATTATTGTAATTAAAAAAATTATATAGAATTATCATTTTCAAAAGAAGCCAAAAGTAAATTAAACTGTGGGAGGGGTGCCTGCGATTTCCATATCCAAGCCCATTAATGATTAACCTCAATATATAATACAAAAAAGACACCCTTCCTTTTTTAACATTCATTTGGATCTCTCTCCTCTCCTCTCGTCTCTCTATCACTAGGGTTTTGCGTCTGCTCATTTGTAAGTAAGTCTCCATCCGTTAGCTCTTCTTTACTATCTAACTCTATAATCTTAATCTCTTTTACGTTTATACTCTACTCTTTTTCTTCTTTTTTGTAATATATATCTTTCTTAATTTCCTCTTTTTTCTAACTTTACATAATGAGGTTTGCATAGGGTTTTTTGGGTCCCCTTTTCTCGGTTTTTTTTTTCATTTTTTTCTTGAATATCCATATCCTACCAATCGTCAGGTTCCTGCTTCGCTAGCTTTCTGAACGCGAGAACGTTAATTCATTTTAGTTCTATTTTGTCTCTGCTTTATCTCAAACAGCTCATTTTAATAGTGGGTATTGATGTTTAAACAGAGAAAAAAAAAAGAGAGAGAGTTTCTTGATTTTAAGTTTATATATAGTTATGGCAAAACCCTTGGTTCTGGGCTTTACACATGCACATATTGTCATAGCTGTGCTAGTTGGCCAACTTTTGCTTTCAAAGAGCAGCTTTCATTTTTTTGATTCTTATCTTTTAAGGTGCCCCCTTTGATTATTATATCATATGGATTCCATCCTGTTGTCTTTTCCATTTTATTTTATTATATTGTCGGGTGTTTTTAAAGATACTAAGTAGTTGGAGGCAAAATGTAATTCTTACCTCTAAGCTAAGGAAGAAGAAGAAGAAACATGCATAGAAAATGTCATCTGTTGTGGGTATTTTCTAATAAGTTGAAAAGAAGACTGCTTGATGAACCTGAACCTAGAATTTTTTTTTTTATTTTTTTTTTCCTTTTTTATTTTATTTTATTTTATTTTTTTGTTTATGTATGCATGTAAGTGAAGAAAGGCTGCTTAGCTATTTTTTTAGGTAAGTTGACTTGGCTATTAATTTGGAGATTACTTCTTTTTTCATAAGAGTTTCTTGTGCTGACAGTTTCATTAGTCTGGTAATGGGGAAAGATGCAATTCGATATTAAAATGGGAATTCAAGTTTTAGCAAACATCTTTCTCTTTCCTTTATTTTCTTTTTAATTTCTCGCTTTCATTGTCTTATTATGGTACCTTCTTAATTTCTGGTTCATGTTGAAGTCAGCTTGCACAGTTTTTTGCTGTCACTGATGTGTATTTGATTGCATGATGTTAAGAAAAAAACCATTCTACTTAGGCAACTTGCCTGCAAATTGAGATTAAGTTGTAGAAAGAATGTACTAGCTATATTTGAATCTATGCTCAAGTGTCCTTCCCTTCAGGAATGACATTGGTTTTAATTGCACTAATCAGCCTGCCTTACAAGTAAATCTTATAACCTCTTTTCCAAGTTAATATAGTTGAAACTCTACTAATGAGTATCCATTGGGTTTACAGGTTATTTGACTAGTATACTATTAGTCCTTCTCTTCTTCATTGTCTGTGGACAATAATGCTTCTGCATGTTTAATATGATCAAGTAGGATACTTACAGTTATATTTGTATTTACTTAGTAACTTTTTCCAATCCAAACATTTATTGGATTGATGCAGGCTCTTCTACTTTTACTCTACGCCCACTAAGTTTATGGAGCTGTTCTCATGTATATTTCCCATAGCACAGTCATTTGCTCGTTATAATTTGAAGACGAGTTGTTAATTAGCTGAATGCCTGAACATATCCTTTCCGTTTGATTGGTGACTGTTCCATTAATAATAACATTTTTGGTGGTTACTGTGAATGTATATTTGTCTTAATGTGCTATTTTCCAATTGGGCAATGTTTAATAAGATTTTTTAATTAAAATCTGGGCATGGTGTTTGTTGGTAAATAACTGTTTCTGTCACACAAGTTTAGGTGACTAGTGTCTGCCTCTTGGGCATCAATTTTTTTGTTTATATATTGTGTTCTTGCTACTATTCCTACACACATTTTCGCTGTTTAGCTTAGTGGTCTAGTGAGAAACTATAATTTGTCTTCTGATAATTTCTTTTAATTTACACTTCTGTTAATAGGCAGATATCCTAGTTTTCACAAAAAGAGAAAAAAACTCAAAAGAGTTATTGTTTCTTGGCTTCTTGCTGCAATGGGAGATGCAGAAAATGCCCTTCCACCTTCAAAGAAGAGGGCTGCTGTAAGAGAAATTTCTCGGGATAACCCTGGACTCGATGATGAGGAAGATTCTTCTGAACAAGAGACTGGAACTTTTAAGAGGGCTAGTGAAGAAGTGTTGGCAAACAGAAGAATTGTCAAAGTTCGGAGAAATCAAACCACTTCAACTGCCTCAGCAAATCCCTTCTCTGGGATTCGCTTGGTCCCCCCTACTGAACCAACTGCTACTCCTGCTGCCCCTAGTTCAGCCCCTGAATCTGGCACAATCACCACTCAGGTTACAGCTGATGCACCAATTTCTAGTGAGAAAGAAGTTTCAGAAGATGGGAAAAATAATGTTAACAAATTTGAAAAGAGTGAGGAAGGAAATGACCGGGAGCCAGAGAAAAATAATGATGAAACTGAGCCTGATAATGCAAAGAGTGAAAGTGAGAATATTAAGCAGTCTGAAAGTAAGAAGGATGAGCCAGTTTCTGATGCTGTTGCTGATAAGGAAAGTGCTGAGGATGAGAGCAGTGTTGCTGTAAATGAAGAAACTCAGAAGGAGGCCAATGATGAAAAACTGGCGGGAGTGGAGGCCAAGGATGAAGATAAGAAAGGTGACGAGACTGCAAATGCTGATAACAAAGATAAGAGTAGTGAAAATGCCGATTCAACTGCAGAAGGTGCATCATTGAGTTCATTCCAACAGCTTTCAAGTAGCCAGAATGCCTTCACAGGACTCGCTGGCACTGGATTTTCTACTACTTCTTTCTCCTTTGGATCTACCACAAAGGATGGTCCTACGGGTGCTTTTGGTTTTGGTCTTTCAACAAATGGAAATTCATCCCTCTTCAACACATCAGGGACTTCAATTGTTTCTAAGAGTGAGGGAAGTGGTTTTCCTGCCATGCAGGAGGTTCCAGTTGAGACAGGAGAAGAGAACGAGAAAATTATATTCTCTGCTGATTCTGTGCTGTTTGAATTCATAGATGGGGGTTGGAAAGAGCGTGGGAAGGGAGAACTTAAGGTGAATGTCTCAACAGCTGGAGCTGAAAGAGCCAGGTTGCTCATGAGAGCTAGAGGAAATTACAGGTTGATTCTGAACGCAAGTCTTTACCCAGATATGAAGCTGACAAATATGGACAAGAGAGGCATCACTTTTGCCTGCATGAATAGTACTGGTGAAGACAAAGAGGGTCTGTCTACATTCGCTTTGAAGTTCAAGGACGCTTCCATAGTTGAAGAGTTCCGTGTTGCTGTAATGGCACACAAAGGTAACACAGCTACTGTTCTGAAGACGCCTGAAAATTCCCCTTAAGCTGCAGAAGCTTGAAAAGGTATCTCCGTTAGATCTGATCTGTCCTGAACTTGCCATTACCAGTAGTCCTCTTTCGTTATTGAGGAAGTATCGTTGCTTGGGCATATGCTTTTATAATACCTATGCTCTTATATGTAGCAGAGTCCGAGTCAACCGAGACCAGTTCAATCTGTTTTTGATTGTTATAAATCGTGTATGTAGGAGAGTCAGTCAATAGAGACCAATCAAATCTTTTATCGGTTGTTATAAACTATGTAGCCTGCGGGAGAATGTTTCAACCTCTCTTGTTTTTCATGGTTCCCGTCATGGAATTAAACAACTTCATGAGCTGCCAAGCTATCAAGATATGCAATGTTTACTGTTTACATAGCTGTGCCATTGGTATGAGATTAATATGTGGAATTTCAGTGTCATTTATTTGGGGGGTGGGAGGTTTATAGTATGATAGGATTAAGTATAGTTATGTTGCTATGATGATATTTCAATTTTTTCGACTCATTCGGGCATTGGTTTCGGTGTGTGACCGAGTGTATGAAAAAAGAGAACTTAAAAATTTTGAACAAACCCGTATACTGATATTTTATCTTTATTAAGCTTTGAATGTAACGGAGTGGCTGGAACAAGTGTGGAAGTGGAAATGACAAATCCGAACAAGGCTTGCTTTGTTTGTGATTAGATATTAGAGGTGAAGAGGAGATTGACGTATTTGAAACTTGATCGAGTAGTTTGGGAGTGTAATTTAGTTTTTGAATTTTTACTCGATTTCGAGTAGAAATAATCTAACTTATTGCTTTAAAGTTGAAATTGAGATTAATTCTTTTTCATTGGACACATTAGTTTAATCAAACAAGCTGTTGGACGTTTAAGGTGAAAATTAGTCAAATTTGTAACTAAGGGTTTATGAGAAGATTGTAATTGATTGATTAAGTTATGAGAAGATTGTAATTGATTGATTAAGTCACATAAAAAACCATAAAGAAATTATGTTGATCTTTTGAAAGTGAATTTACGTTTTTAATTCAAATCTTACAAAATAAATTCATTTTTCTCAATTCAAATCTTAACATAACATAATTAATGGGAATTAATTTTTTTTCAAGGTAAAGTATACCAACAGTTATTTAACTTTTAATTTAATCACTCAACTTTCAAAAAATAGTAAATCAATTTTACTAACAATTTTTAGTTAATGACATTACAGACTCTTTGTTGTCATTTAACCGGCCAATTGGAGGGTTTGTTGTTATTTAAACAGTCTCATTTAAGAACCTTAGCTGGGCAGTAGAAGAAGAGAAAAAGAAAGAAAAGAAGAAATGGAGACGTTGACCGTGATTCCGGTGTGCTATTGTGGAAACCCAGCCAATTTAAAGACTTTTTGGTCCAATGACAATCTAGGTAGGAGGTTTTTTAGGTGTAAGAAGTATGAGAGTGGATTTCGAAATCCATGTCGTTTTTTCGCCTAATTTGATCCACCATTGATGATTCACGAATTTTGTTGTTGAGTGTTTTAAAACAAGTTAGAACATTGAAGAATGGAAGGAGGAGGGAGAGAAAAACATGGTGTTTGGTGCTATTATTTGTAATATTGTTGTTGTTGTTTAAATGAAAAACCAACTTATATGATAGCTGGTATTGTTATTGTTGTTGAAATGAAAAACCAGCTTATGTGACTGCTGGTATTGAGGTTGTTGAAATGGAAAATAATATTATGGTGTTGTTAATTGGTTTTGGGTTTTAGATTAAATTCTTTACATTTTCTCTAATGAAATTGATTAGATAAGAGTTGCATAAATAGAGCAAGTTTTTACAACAAGAGAAAAAAACAAAAGGCCAAACAAAGCAAGTGTTTATATACTAACCAAGGCAAGAGCAAATGTATAACAATATGTTTATATGTATGTATGTATGCATGCGGGCGCGTGTGTGTGTGAATGTGAAGAACCATAAAAATGAACTTTGCATCATTTGGGAGATTATATTTCATGGTGAGTAGAAGCTTACAGACCTAAATGTCATGGGCTGGAAAGGGTATCAACTTGCTTGTATGTTTTAGATGAGACTTGAAAGTTGAAAGACTAATGTCAATCTCATATATTTGTATTTTATTTCATTTGATTTTCTGAATACCTTATGGGATGTTTAATCTTCTTTCAAGGCTTGAAAGAGTATTTGGTTATTGTTTTTCATTTTCTTACTTGCATGGATCAATGCTCCCTTTTATTGAATCCTCAACCGTAGATAACAATTTTCATCATCTTTTTGTAGACTTTGTCTCGAATGGTAGAAAAGACAAAACAGATGAAAGAAAAAGCATAAAATATTGGTCGAAATTATACTTTATTCATTAATTAAGGCCAAATTGTTTACAAAAAGGAAGGGCAAACTATTGCCAAATTTGCCTACAATTTAGTACAATTCAACTCATTTAATTGTAGACAAATTAAAAAAAAATATTCAATAACTATTTGCCTAAGTTAAAATACTTGTGGCAATAATAGGCAAATTTACAAAAAATAATTTGCCTAAGTTAAGAAATCAATAGCAGTAGTAGGCAACTTTGCACAATAAGCTCAAAAAGTTCACAAAATAAACTTTCGGTTCACATTGTCATCGATGGGTCTGAGATAGATGACGCTTGAGTAGAAGGCATCCATCTAACAGTGGTTGATTCTCCGGTTGGTTTCCTCTTGAATTGAAGCTTTTCTCTTAAGACAACTTTTTGGTAAGTTGGGGCAGCTTGTTGATGAGTTGGGGCTATTTTTTGGTAAGTTGGTGTAACACCCCTAACTTGTCTCCGTTGCTGGAATAGGGTCACAGGATATTATGACGATTAACACATTCTATAATATTTAAACACACTTCAAAAATCAATGTAAAAATCATAAATCAATGTCCAATCAATAATAATAGCATTCATACAAAAACGGAACTTAAATCGGGCCTTTAGAACTTAAAAATCAATTTAGAAACAAGGAAGGACTAATCTGAAACAAAACAGAAAAATGTGAAAAATAAAATAAACAGGGGTCACATGGCCATGTAGCCAGACCGTGTAAACATTCGAAGTCGGGACACACAGATCGTGTCCCGGCCCGTGTGTCCGGTTGTGTGGGTATTCGAAATAGGGCCACACGGCCGTGTTGCAGGCCATGTAACATACTAACTTGAAACACATAGCCGTGTGGGGTGACCGTGTGTGGCACACGGCCATGTGACAATCCGTGTCCTAGGCTATGTGCAACATAATTTGCCTTAAAACAAGCCAAAACATTAACCTTTTCTTGCACAACAAACCATACCATTTCCAAACATTTTCATATGATCAAAACACTTTAAATCATAACAAAAACATATCAAATCAACCATCCTATGAACCTAACTAATATGCCACCAAAAGACACCACAATGCATACACCAAATCAATCCAACCAACATCTCAAGTTCATTAATTAAGCACATATCAAACATACCAAAACAATTTCAAACATACATGTCATTCAACCATGGTTTACCTATCATCACAAGGCATGCATAAGTATTTAACAACATATCAATTTATATCATTATTTACAATCCATTAACTATAAACATTAAGGCATACATAAGCTTGGCACCACTCAAAACATGCCAAATTGCCAAACTACAATCAGGCCCTATTACATGCCAAAATACACATGTCATTTAATCTAAATGTCTATCTAATGTACCCTCATTGGTACCACAAGTTAACATCCAAATCAACTCAAACTCAATGCCATAAATTCATACTTTAAACTTACATCACACACCTACCATTTAACCATTTCATTCACACTTCAATGAACCAAATGCCATCTAAATCACAAGGCATTCACAAGTGAACAAAACTCATACTTACATATATACATTTATAGGCCAACATCAAGGCATATAGGCAAATAAACTTAAACCATATCTCATTGCCAAATAGCATAAAATAAACTCCTATTACATATCATTTATAACTGTTAACCAAAACAATTAAAACTACCAATATGACGAATGGATAGTGTGATGGTGCTCTGACGAGATTCTAACCGATCGAGCTTTTCGATGATCTACAGGAAAAGAAAACAACTAAAGTAAGAAATAATGCCTAGTAAGCTTGTATAAGTCTTAAATGTAAACTTACCAAATAGGCTCAATTTATGTATTTCATAAATAGTTTCTTTGACATGCTTAAGAGATTATCCATTTCCTATTACAACACCAATCTCACAAGTTAATAAGTTCAATAATAAACATCAAACATCCATCCATATCAAGGAACATATACTAAAAGCAAATCCATATACATAATATTCATTACATCTTTAATATGTAACATTCATACCTTCAAAGCTCTTATGCCAAAACATTTCATTCCATGTATTATAGTTTCTTAACATTTTATATAATTAAGTTCATTCGTTTAAGCCTTTATTACATGTTGAATCAAATGAAACAAAGTAGGATACCCAGGAACCATGCTCAAACAAAGAGTGCATGTACATGTAAGCTGTGGGTCAGGATATTGAGCTACACGATGCTGCTCGCACGAGCTGTGAAAAATCCGCAACAAATGCAGGACCTTAGCCATCATTAGGACATCCAAGACCAGCACCCGGAATTGTATAACCCCTAATGACATGTCATTTGTATCCTAGGTCTTCACAAGGTTCAAACAGGACACATTACATCCTTTGATTCCTTTTTCGACATAACATTTCATATACATATTCATGAAATTTACATTTTTCCACAATTCGTCAATTGATCACCATAATCATTTAATCTTATTAAGCATATAACACATAATAATCATTTTAGTATAACTAACATAATTATTCATTAACATTTAAACAAATTTATAAATAACGAATTAACCATTATACGAACTTACCTCGACAAAAACAGTTGTAAAAACGAAGCTGATGACTAACTCGACACATTAGCTTTTCCTCATTTTAGATCCGTATGATTCGTTTCTTGATCTAAATGATAATTTTCATTCAATTAAACTAGTCAAATAACTTAATATAATTAATACAATATTTAACCCTTATCAATGGGAAATTTACAAAATTACCCCTAATGTTTTACCTTTTATGCAATTTAGTCCCTAAACCCAAAAATTGCAATTTAACCACTTGTAATTAAAATTCATGCTAGCCGGTTTTCCCTTAGTCTTATAACAGCCCATGTTTTTCCTCATTTCACATAATTTACATGAATTTTACTATTTCAACAATTTAATCCCTAAACATTAAAATCATAAAAAATAACTTAATAAAATACTTATATTTAACACCAAGCTTAATAATCTATCAATTAAATTCACAAACACACTTAAAACATTCATGGAAAGTCCCTAAAATTTTAACAGTTTTACAAATTGACCCCCCAGGTTAGCTAGATTAAGCTAAAACGATTACAAAAACATAAAAATTACTAAAAACGGGAGCTAAAGTTACTCACATGCAAGTTAGAATATGAACCAAAATTCTCCAGCTTTTGCTTCCATGGTGATTCGGCCAATTAAGGTGAAAATGGGGAAGATGAGCACTTAATTGTTTTTTTTATGTTATCTTATTTACTATTTTACTATTTTACCCTTACAATATTAGTCAAAACTTCAACCAAACCTTGTCCATAATTTCCACTAACCATATATATGGTATAATTACCATATAAGTCCTCCCTCATTTAATAATTAAGCCATCTCATCATTATAGTTCAATCGTGATTAGATTTTACATCTTTTACAATTTAGCCCTTTTAATTAATTAACTGTTTAAACATTAAAATTTCTTAACCAAATTTTAATATGAACCTAATAATACTCCTTAAATATTTAATCACTTTGACTTTACTGAAACGAGGTCCCGATACCTCCTTTTTTAAAACCACTTGATTTTAGAGATATACCACTTAAATCTAATTATTCATTTAATTAAAAAAACTATTAAACCAAAATTTCAATAATATTATACTTGACTCATAAATATTAATAATAATATTTTCGAACTCTCATGTCGGATTTGTGGTCTCGAAACCACTATTTCTGACATTACTGAAAATAGACTGTTACAGTTGGGGTAGCTTCTTGATGAGTTAGGGCAACCACTTGTTTATGAAAGCCAACTTTGCGTCTTGTGACCTACAAAAACAAGTGAAATCCATCAAACATATTGCATATGTAAGTAAACTAATGAAGCCAAGGTAGATGACTTACTGGAATGTTTTGGACGACTTCTCCTCTGCAACTCCTCTTATCGTGGCCTAATTTCTTGCATTTACTCCACTTCATTTCCACCCCTTTTTAGCTAGCTTTGTTGTTGTTTGTGGTTCATCAGGTTCTTTCCTTCTCACCTTAGTAGGGTTTCCAGGTGGCTTTCTTAATGTAAGAGGTAGCATTGGTAGCATGTCCGGCACAGATTCTCATTATTTAGGACTCCTTACTAGCCTGATGAAGTTGGAGTAAATAGCAAGTTGGGTTTGCTTGGTGTACCAAGTTTGTACATAAGTTTCAGGGTATTCATCTTTTAGATGAATGACAACCACCACATGCATTCAAGGAATGCTAGTGAGATACCATTTCTTGTAGGAGCAGGAATTCTTAACTAGGCCCACCACATGCTGACTGGCTGGACCATATTCAACATGATACCTGTCCCCACCAGTATGTGGTGGAACACACCTAAAAACAATCACTAAAACATATCATACTTAAGTAAAGGCAACATATGATGAGCCCCACCAACATGTGATGGTAGAATAAAGGCATACATATATTTGAAAATGATCTATTTACCTTAATGAATCTTTCATATTGACATCCAGTTTTTTCTTGATCTTTAGACACAAGTGTCCTTAAAATTTTTCAGCTTCTTCTTTCTTCTTAACAATCAACAGCATAATCTTGGTCCTAATTGTTTCCATTTGTTGGGAAATGTGCCCATATTTTAGTAAACATGTACTTGTTTTCTATATCTTTGAACAACGAATAAATAAATAAAGTTAATTTCACATTTCACTGTTATATCTTTTGTGTTTCTGTCTTTTATATTTTTCATGCATAGCGAAATTGTGACAAGAAAATATTAGCTCATTGTTTATCTAAAGTTCAAACTGAAGATAAGTTGCATTGTAAAGAATGTTTACATTGCAAGAAAGACAACGTACTTCAGTATATAATCTAAATGAGTCCGAAATCTCGTAAAAAAATCAAAGTGAGCATTTGATTCAAATACTGAGAAGGATTATTATGTCATCTACAATTCTAATTAGGGATATTGCTAGTATTGGCTATCGGAGTAGTTAACTCCACGAGTAGAAACATAGATTTACATTGCAATAAAAACAACTTACTTCGGTAGCTAATCTAAACGAGTATGTAATCCCATAAAAGAATCAAAGTGTTCATTTGATTCAAATACTTAGAAAGATTATCATGTCATCTACAATTCTAATTGGGAAGATGACTAGTCTTAGCTATTGGAGCAATTAACTCCACAGGTAGAAACATAGATGTATTCAAAGGGTGAGCAAAATTCGATTCGATTCGAAATAATCGAAAAAAAATTCAAATTTCGAGTTAATCGAATTATTTGAGTCAACTCGAATAAGAATTTCGGATTTCGAGTTCGAGTCGAGTTGAATTTTTACAATTCGAATAACTCGAATAATTCGAATAATAGATTAGCATAAATACCCTTTTGGTCCCTATCAATTTTGAAAATGAGTAAATTGGTCTCTCTCTTAACAAAATTACAAAATAATCAAAATAATTTCAAAAATTGAAAATAATTTTTAAAATTCAAAATATTTATAAAAATTCTAAAATTTATATTTTAAAAAAATTATATATTTTTTAAAATCTAATATATATATATATATATATATATATTTTAAAAATTTTATAAAACAATAATTTTGGAATCTAAATAAGTTATTAATGATTCAAGTTTGTCATACTAAAATATCTTATTGTTATTATTATTATGCTTTAATTTTTTTTTCAAATATATATGGTTTCAAATTTATGTGCTCTAACATAGAAATAGTTATATTGTAACAAGATTTTAATTTGACATTATTAATTTTTCTAATTTAACTCGAATAATTTCACTCGATTCGATCGAACATTTAATTCGAGTTATTCGAAAATCCAAATAAGAAAAGGCAAAACTATGTCGTTTTGATAAATATTTACCTTATTTAAGTTAAAAGTCAAAACTATCAAGTTAAAAGGTAAAACTACGTTGTTTTGATAATTGTTTACCCAATAGTCTTATGTTCCTTCCCAAATCGCCCCACTTTCCCTTTTTCCTTTACTCAAAATTAATCTAAAAGCTTGTACTTTGTCTACTAGTTAAATAAGATGTCCATGTAAATGCAACATTAAGTATAAATAATTAGATTCGTTAACTCGACTCGACTTGAAATTTTTTGACTCAACTAAAAAAAAAATTCAAATTGAGTTCAGTTGCTAAAATAGGATTCTTCAACTCGACTAACTCGAAATTTCTTGACTCGATTTGACTCAACTCGATCGAATACTCACCCCTAATGTATTCATTAGAAAAATGATATATTGGACTGGACCCAATATGAATAAATTATGAACTTGCTTGTGAATTAATTCACTTGTGATGTTTATGGTGTGATTTACCTAAATCCTGAGTGAGTCACTGACCATGCATATGCAACTCATATGCTTTGATATAAGTGGAGGCTTATGTTCTAAAGATAATCGAGCTCATAGCCGGTATGTTGGGTATATGACTTGTGTATGGCATGACTTTACTAGCAACAATGGAATTCATACATTGATTAAAGAGTTAATGATATCCTCTCATTGGCATTGTGTAGATTGATAAATATTGAACATGACCACGGGTTGTTTGTTCTCGAATGAGCAATTTATCACAGTCATTTGTTGACAGTGATCATTGTAATCATTAAGAAGACACAATGGTGACAATGAGATAAAATAGGATTATATTGAGTGAGCGGATTTAACTCAAAGGAATCAAGAATATCATATGAGGGTAGCACACATATGACGAGGTCATTAGACAAAGTAGTTGGATGAATTGCTTTCGTAAAAAGTATACAATAAGGAGTTTTCAACCATGTTACTTCTTGTGAGCTGACTCCATGATTAAGTAAATTGTAAATTATCGGAACAATACTTCTGGACATAATTGCAATTACTCGAGCCTAATTGTATATATCCAATTGGTCCTTTCGCTGGCTCAATAAAAGCTCGATCAGACTGCATTTGAATAAGAAGGAAGTTCTACAACTTTGGAAATAATTTAATTGAGTCAATTTATTCGATGTGAAATTAAATTAAGCAGTCGTAAGAATTGTTCAACTAGAAAATTTAATTAAAAAATTTTCTTGAAAAATTAATTTGGAAAATCTGAATGATTTTTGGGAAAATTAATTTTGATTAAGAAAAATTAAACTAATCAAATTAATTAAAATAAATATGATATTTTTAGAAATTAATTTTCAAGTTAGACAATTGGCCCAATGGATAATTGAACTTGAGATCGAAAATTGGGCCTGAGAACCAAAAATTGGTCGAACCAGATCTGGCATGTGAAATCTGGTCGACCGGCTGGACCGGACCTGTTGGGCTATCATTAGCCTGGATCGAACCAGTAATAGCCGAATCGATTCGGGGTGTCGTGAGGGTGTCGCACCTACGATGGCATCACCGGACACGACGGTGCTGATGACGACGATGGCGGCATTCCGATGGTCGACGGGTGGTTTTTCGGTGGTTGAGTAGTGGAGGAAGCACACTACTTCTGGAACTCTACCGGATAATTTGATTTCAAATTAACCATTCCAAAATAATATTATTTTAATAAATTTAATATTAAATTAAATTTAATACTTATCTTGCTAATATTTTATTAATTTAATATTAAAGTGATTATCTTAATATTAAATTTAATTTAATATTTATCTTAAATAAGTATTATATTAATTTAATATTAAAGTGATTAAGTTTAATCATTGTTGAACTCTCAAAACTTTCCCTATATAAAGAGAGCCATGAGTTATTATTTTTCACATTTGAATTCAAGAGAAAGTTGTAGAGAGAAAATTCTCTGAAGAAATTATTTTAGAAAATTTCTAGAGATATTTTTTTATTTACAACTTGACCCAAAAGTTTAGAGAAATTGTGAAATTACCCCACTGGTAATTTTTGTGATAAAATTTCTAATTCGAAGCGAGCCCACACTCAACAGACGTGAGCTTGAAGATAGCGGAGAAGACTACTCGGTCAAAGCGTTCATCCTAGACAAATAAAAGGGTACAATTTTGATTAAGTGTTTATTACTTTAGATAACACAACCAAGTTCTTCTTTTGGAAAATTTTTAAAACTCTTATTTTCCCTGAAACATATTTTCTGCTGCGTTTTCCAAAGCCGATTTTCCAACAATCATCATTGTCAGAATAGGCTTCCTTCTTTCTTCCAATATTACCTACTAGTATGTAACATAAATGATTATGAAACTTGCTCCTTAATGAACTACATATAGAAAATAAATAGGGGTATACCTTGTTAAAGCATTCACAAAGATTATTCACCAATATGTCAGACTGGCTCCTCAATGAGAAGTGGGACCTTGACCAGTGACCAGGGTTCTTTCCCTTCAACCAATCATAAGCATGTTGATTGGTATTCTTCGGTTTAGCCATGACATCTTGAAAATCCCTTAGAGTGCTTGCTTTAGCAGCTTTCCAAAGAAAATCTTTCAATTCTTTTGTTTTGAAACCAACTTTCTTGAACATGTAGGTGTCTAACATAGTGTCTTGTTTCTGCATTAGGAAACAACATGTATATTGCTTCTACAAGTCCCTACAAACAGAAGAGAAACAATTTAATTCTTTAGCATACATCCTAAACAGAAAAAGCATAAAACAAAGCAAATAAATGGAGTTTTACCTTCTGATTGTCAAAAATGTAATATATCTAATAGGAGCTCAAAATTTCTAAGTCCAATGCGAGCAACTCCAAGAATTAGCACAATGATGCTTAGTTTTCACTTTCAACAGCAGTATATGCAATAGGATAGATGTCGTTATTTGCATCTATCCCAACAGCTTCCAGTAGGTAGCCACCAAAGTAGCCATTCAAGAAACATCGATCTAAACCTATTATCCTCCTACAACCAGCCTTATACCCATATTTGCATGCTTGCAAACAGACATACATACTTTGATACAACATGTTATCCAGATAATAGATTGTTGTTATTCCAACATTTTGGGCCCTAACATCCAATAGATACTCATATATCTTCTCATATTGTGCCTCATAACCCTTTCAAGTAATTCCACTGCCCTAAGTTTAGCCCTCCTACATTTGGTTAGTGAGACAAGGTAAAATAAATCTCCTTTAACATCTTGTTGCAATGATGTCAAAGAATAATTAGGATCAACAATGAACTTGTCTTTATAATGTTGAGCTAGCCAAACTGAGGTTATATTTTTATTTTTATAGGCTTTAGATCAAGTATGGTTAGGGTTTAAACTCCTAATTTGCTAATTCTGGTTAGTAGGGTTATTAGGGTGTAGTCTAGAGGCCCATATGTACCAAGAACAATTTGAACTGCAAATTGCCTTTAATCTATTTTGATCATTTTTTAGGAACTTAATAAAATAACTATTCAACCTACCATACTCCCTGGTAGCTTATTTTAGACTATCTTTGGTCGAAAATAACATTCCAACCTCAAGTTTTGGATTATTCATGTCACTGTCTGAGTTGAACTTAGGCCAATTTTGGTCATCTCAAATTCATGTGCACTATTTAACCTCTCAGAATCATCACTATCAGATAGTTCCCCTACTTTTGTATCATCCATGTTTAAGCCATCTAAATTAACCCTAATCTTATTAGACACATCAAATTCAAACAGTTCTTCTTCACTCTCATTAAATTCATCATCAAGTTAACCTGCCAAACAAATTTAACATCAATAAAGACAGTGGCAGACAATAACCAATACAAGAAACAATTTAATACAAACAAATTCATTTTTGTCATGCACATGTCATTCACTTTAGTACAAATAAATCCATTTCTGTCATGTACAATAACCAAAAAATTTAATACAAATAAATTCATTTCTGTCATGCACATGCCATACATTTAATATAAAGAAATCCATTTTTGTCAAGTACAATAACCAAACAATTTAATACAAACAAATTCATTTTTTTCAAGTACATGGCAGGCAATAAAATACAAAGAAATCCATTTATGTCATGTACAACAACCAAACAATTTAATACAAACAAATTCATTTTTGTCAAGTACATGGCAGGCAATAAAATACAAAGAAATCCATTTATGTCATGTACAATAACCGAACAATTTAATACAAACAAATTCGTTTCTATCATGCATATGGCAGACAATAACCAAAGAAATTTAAACCTGCCATACACTTTGATACAAACAATAATCATATTTGAATCAACACTTTAAAAATGTTCTTAACAACTAGGAACTGATTTGTCATATTTGATTCATATTTAAATCATATTTGAGTCATATGTGAATCCAAAGAAGCCTAATACTAATAGTCATAAAAATAGGAACTGGTTTGTCTCTTTCCTAAGGCTATTTGTATGCACATGGAAGACAATAACCAAAGAAATCTAAACCTACCATACACTTTGATAAAAACAATAACCATATTTGAATCAACATTTAGAAAAGGCATAATTGCAAAAAATACCCTCAACATTTATGGGTTTTGGGGTTTGAGCCATTGACATTTTTTTATTGACACCTTCAACGTTACAAATTTTCCATAAATCAACCCAACTTTAATAGAAGACGTTAGTTGACCGTCAGTCAAATTGCAACGAACATAAGCTCTAAAAAAACAGAGCCATCTCCCCTTTTTTTTCAAAAATTTTCTTCTAAATTCATAACTTCCCCTCAACACTGTAACAACCCAATTTCGGTGAAATCGGAATAGTGGTTTTAGGACCACAAATTTAAGCCGAAAATAAAATTTATTTTTATTTTATTATATGGATCGTATTATGTTAGAAAAGTCATGTGAAAATTTTGATACTAAATTTTTCCCATTATGTGTTTAATTACGGGAAGGACTAAATCGCATAAAATGCAAAAGTTGAATTCTAGTAGCTATAAGGATTAAATAGCCATGGAATTTAAAACTAGATGTCCTTATATGGTAATTAGACCATTAAAGAGAAGTGTGTAGATATTTTGGTATGACTCATCCATGGAAAAATAAAAAAAGGCTAAGGACTAAATTGGAAAGATGAAAAGTTATTAAATGACAATTTAATTAAATGAAAAAGAAAAAAATTTCATATCATCTTCCCCAAATATTTCCATTGAAACCCTAGGAGAGAGGAAGAAGACTTATCAAGCTTATTTGGGTAAGTGATCAAGCCTCGCTTTTAATAATTTTGATATTTTTGAAACCGAGATAGCTTAATCTATCTATTTGGGGGATCAATTTGTAAAGTTATCAAAGTATGGAAAATGGGTTATGGATGTGTATGCTGAAAATTAGAAATTTATGGTAGAAAATAAAAGGTTGTTGATAGATAAACAACTTTTACAAAGTGATTTTTGATGAAAACATGATTTAGGGACTAAAATGTAAAGTTGTAAAATTGAAGAAAAATGCTGAATTTTTATGAATACATGTGCTGTAAATTTTGTCATGGATTTTGGTTAGGCTTGGAATAGGGAGTAAATTGCACAAGTTTCATTTTTCGAGCCTAAGGACTAAATAGGAATTTATGGAAAAATTAGGGGCAAAATGGTAATTTTGCCTAAGATGAAAATTGAGTCCACTTGAATATGAAATATGATAAATTGATGTTAAATTTACTCGTATGACCAAATTCAGAGTTAGAACAAGGAAAAAAGGAAAATGTCGAATTAGTAGATGTTTGTACACGAACCTTTGTCGAGGTAAGTTCGTGTAACTAAATTGTGTTTATTTACATGCTAGCATTGATTGTGTTTATGTAAATTGTATAAATGTCATGAATATGTGAAATGATTACATATTCGATCAAGCTCGATAAATAAAAATATTTAAATTAAATTATACTGCCCGATAGATAATAAAGGATAAACGATGAAAATGTTAATTTTATGCTTAGAATGTGATCATTTGAATTATATGGATGTTATAGATGTATGAAATAATCACATATCGAAAAATGCTTGAAAATGTTAAATCCCATTTGAATAAATGAAAATCGATGGATAAATGTAATTGCCGAAACGAATGAGGTCCTGCATTTGTTGCAGAATGGATTAGGCTCGAACAGCAATCCTAATGAATTCATTACAGAAAGGATTTAGCCCGGACGGGTAATCCAGG
The DNA here is from genome assembly GCA_005393395.2 of Gossypium australe. NCBI lineage: Eukaryota > Viridiplantae > Streptophyta > Magnoliopsida > Malvales > Malvaceae > Gossypium > Gossypium australe. The sequence continues at coordinate 32,808,196 of CM016615.1, read as the reverse complement.
TCAAGCTCTCTAGAGCATATGTCATAAAAAGGATTTAGCCTGGACTGGTAATCTTGTTGTATACATGTGTGGCTCGGGAGTGTACTCTCTGAAATTGTACCTTATGGGTACTATTGGACATGAATTGACGGATTCTGATTTGTACACCTTGAGCGTACTACCTTGTATCCATCGATATTTCAGATAAATTCAATGAGTAAAAGTTCTTTATAGGAGAAGATATAACGAGTTATTTCACATATCAACCTGAAATACATGAAATTGACGATACGTGATAACTGATATATGGAAATATGAAATGATAATATTGTACATGGAATTTATTTGATGAGTATGTACATCCTTGATCATAGACTTGTACACCTTAAGTGTATTAATCGTAACCTTGATATTCCGAGTAATATGGGTAAAGTTCTGATATAAAATGATATGAACTCGAGATGAACTATTATGAAATTATACTTGTAATATAAAGAGATGATTTATACATGTCAAATGAATACATGTTATGGAAAGCATATATGCATGGAAACTTGATTGTTGTTGAGCCCATATATGTATTGATGTTATTATGAAGTATATGACTAACAAGGGCAATGAGGACATGTGTAGGGCTTGAGGTCAAATTGATTGAATATGCCTTACATAGTTACCTCAAAATAAAATGAATGGTAAGTTAAGTACCATGTTATACGAACTTACTAAGCCTTTTATGCTTACTTAGTTTTATTTCCTTGTTTTAGAGTAAATCAGAAGCTCGTTGGATTAGAAGCTCAGCGGAGATCACTCACACTATCCATCGGCCCATGTCGGTACAATATGGTAAATCAATTATGGTTGTAATGGCATGTATAGGTTATGTTGGCCATATTGGCATGTAAATGTAGATGATGCTTGTAATCTAGCCATTGGAATGGCTAGTAATGGTTTGTTTTGATATATTTGTAATGTCATACTATGGTAGCTACATATGTGTTAAGTAGTTGATCAAATTATGCCTAACATATGGACTAAACCAAGGCAAGATTATGAACATGTATACATGTAATGGTATGCTATGTTGAATGATAGAGTTTGCTTAACTTGAATGCTTGAAATGGTTGGCATGTGGATGTGAGTTTAAGTGCAGGTCATTGGTGTGATTTTGGGTTAGAAATGAAGCTAGAAATAGCTTTATTTTGTCCACACGGGCAGACACACGGCCTGATACGTGGGCGTGTGGTTAGGCCGTGTGCCCCCTGCACCTTAAATTCGAGAAAAACAGATTGCTCAGAATTGAGCACACGGGCAGAAACACGGCGGGCGTGTGTCTCAGCCGTGTGGGAGACACGGGCGTGTGTCTTGCCCATGTGAAACTTGTACCTAATTTTATGAAAATTTAATTAACCATACGGCCTAGCACATGGGCGTGTGGCATGGCCGTGTGCACAAGTCAGAGAGTTACACGGGGTCGAACACGGCCTGAAGCACGAGCTTGTCCCAAGGTCACACGGGGGTGTCCCTTGGACCACACGGGCGTGTGAGCCCTATAACTTGAAATTTTTTTGAAATGTTGTTAAAAATTCTTAAAGTTTCTGATTAAGTCCCGACTCGATTCCAAAGCTCATATTGGGCCTCGAGGGTCCATTTAAGGGGCGTTATGAATAATCTCGGTAAATGAATAGTAGTTGATGTAAATTATTTGAAAATATTCTGAAAGTTTCGGTAATACTTTGTAACCCTGTTCTGGTGACGGAGACGAGTTAGGGGTGTTACAAACATTCTACTAAAAAAACCTCCAGAATTTGCTTCATCAAATAAATAAAAAAACCAACACCTTCAACACCCGTTTTGGATTTGCTCGCTGCATAATCGAAGTAAAAAAAAAGCTCGCTCTCTCTATTTTAGGATGGGGTCAAAGATCATGAATTCGAATCCGGTTCTTTTTGATAGATTCTTTATTTATTAGTTGTTGAATTTAGTTTCTAGATTCTAACTTTGTTCTTTCTATTTTTTTGAAACTTGACTTTATTCCAATTTGGGTTGCTTGATTTTGAAAGTTTTTGTGTTTTTAGATAGAGAGAGCGAGTGACAATTAGGTCATTGTGACATGGAAGCTTCACCAAAAATTGGCTTCCATTGTCGCTTCTTGAACTCAAAATCAAGCTTGTCCTTTTCTCAACCTTCCAATCTTGCACATCTTGTTAGGTTCACCACTATTTTCAACAACAACCATTGATAAAATATATACTTTAAACAACCACTGAAAATCGCTCGCTCTCTCTATCTAAAAACACAAAAACTTTTAATTAATTGCTTCAATGGCAGACTAGTCGTCTTCATTACCTTCTAGTTCACCTTCTTTAACTATTTATTTACCTTCTTCGTCTTCTTTGAATGCTTCTTTTCCTTCTTCGAGAATGGTTTTCCCTTTCGCTTTCGATGCAACTCAGAATCCGATTTACTTTCCTCATTCGATGTTTCAGTTGTTGTCAACACCAAATGACTTAATTTAGTCCCTAACAACAGCACCAACAGCACCACCAACAACATGGTTTTGTTTACCGGCTATTTTTCGCTGGAGAATCATCATCTATGATGCCATCTATGATTTCGTGCTTATATGGCACGCCATTGGGAAAAGCTCTGCATCTAGTTGTATTTTGATTTCACCATGTTCTTCCTTGAGGAAAAATCGTCTTCCTTTACAAACTCTTTGAAGCTCCATGCTTGTTGTTGCTCCTGCAAATTGGGAAAAAAAACTCAATCAAAATCCTTTCCTTTATATTTTCAAAAATCAAGGATAATACTTTGAGTTGAATTACACAGTCTCATTTGTGTTGGTTGATGATTGAAAGGTTTGGAAAGAGAAATCAGTGTAACTTTTGTCTTCTCGTTTGAAGTTTTGCTGGTTATTACCAGAACGGGGTTTCCAATTGAAAGCTTGAGCTGGAAATGTTCCAGTTGTAAGAGATGGCAAATCCTGTACGTAAAAAAGAAAACACCCATCGTCGGGAAACGATAATCCACCACTGCGTTTACCATGGTTGACAACGGAAGAAGGTTATCATCGTCAGTAGTGTTGGAAAAGAGAAGATCAACGTAAACCAGATGAAAATGGAAGCCCAAAGGGAAGAAGAAAGTATAATCAATGTAACAACCTATTTATCTATGGTGTCGGGATAGTGGTTTCAAGGTCACAAATTCGACGTGTGGGTCCGTAAATATTTACTATTTAATATTTACGAGTCAAATATATAGTGTAATAATGAAATTTGATTTAATGATTTTTGCTAAAGGAAAGAATAATTAGGTTCAAGTGGTATGTTCCTAAAGTTAAGTGGTTTTAGAAAATGAGGTATCGAGACCTCGTTTCTATAAATTGAGCAGAAAATATTTTATTAAATATTTATGGAGTGTTATTAAGGTCATAGTAAAATTTGGTTAAGAAATTTTAATGTTTAGATAGTTAATTGAGGAAAAATTACTAAATCATAAATGATGCAAAAGTCAATCGCTATTAGCTTAATTGTATTAAATGACTAAAGAACCATGAATTAAGGGTTTAAAAGGTAAATATACCTTATTCATTAAAATGGACGGTTTCAAGGTGAAAATTTAAGCATTTCTAGTTAAATTATAAAGGTTATAATGGTAATTTAATAAATAAATTAAAACAAACAAAATACTAAAAAGAAAAAGAAGCTATCATCTTCTCAAATTGGTTTTGCTCTAGCCAAAATACCCCAGAAGTAAGCTTGGAAGATTTGATTCTTAATCTTGCTTGCATGTGAGTGATTTTAATGTTGTTTTTAGTAATTTTTATGTTTTTGTTATCTTATTAGCTTAATCTAGCTAGTGTGGGGGTCAATTTGTAAATTTGTTAAAAGTCTAGGAACTTGCCATGGATGAAATTGAAGTGTTCTTGAAATTTTATGATAGATTATTAAGCTTGATTTTTAAATATAAGTATTTTATTAAGTAATTTTTGATGATTTTCAAGTTTAGGGACTTATTTATGAAAATGGTAAAAATCATGGAAAATATTGCAAATTGTGGATAAATATGGGTTGTTATAAGATTGGGTAAAAACTAGCTAGCATGATTTATGGTTAAAAATGGTGAATTTGCAAGTTTCGGGTTTAGGGGCTAAATTGCACAAAAGTTAAAATATTAGGGATAATTTTTTAATTTCACAATAGTATGGATTATAAGCTTGAATTAAATGTTTTAAGTAATTGAATGGTTTAATTGATTGAAAATTTACTATTGAGATCAAGAAACGCTACAATTGAAGTTAAATAGAGGAAAAACTCAAGTTTCGAATTAGTTGTCGACTCCGTTTTAACAACAGTTCTAGTCGAGGTAAGTTCGTATAAAGATTAAGTTATTATAGTTTATTTTGTATGTCATGTTTATAATTACTATGTTGTAAATAATTAGATTTACAATTTTACAATATTCTAGTAATATAGACCAAAATATGATGTTAATTGAATTGAATGACATAGTGCTTTGGTTTGGATAAAATAATAAAAAGGGGAATTATGGTAAAGGAATTGTATATTGGAAAAAAAGAATCATAGAAAGCAAGAATTATGGTAAATGGATTTTGGATGGATTATTATGTATAACATGGATGATGGTATTGTTTTTAATAATTAAAGTGAGTTATGATGAATTTATGGGCATGTAAATTTCATGAATGGTTATATGAGAATGAAGGTTAGAGATAAGGATATGGAAAGAGAACCGTTTAGCCTAGAGAATACTTAGGATATAAATGATATTTCATTAGGAAGTATATGTATTGGGTGCTGGTCCTGGAGATCCTACCGATGGTTGAGATCCAGCATGTGTTGCGGATTCTCCACAGCTCGTGTAAGCAGCATCGTGTAGCTACCGTCCCGACTTACAGCTCATGTGAGCAGGCCCACTTCACAGCTCGTGTGAGCTCTATTGAAAAGGAAAGGGAAATGTTACATTTACATGAAAAGGTATTCCGTGTATATGATGTTATTCGAAAAGGTTCAACGGATGAGAAAAGGTCAATGGAAAGGTATTTATAAAGACTTAATATTCATATGATATAAATAGATGAATATGCATATACAAAATGAAAATGGATGATAATTTAGCAAGTGATGGATGAAATAGGCATGGAATCCATTTCTTAATATATGTTATGTTATATAGATGTATTGTTTATTTATTATTTATTAACCATATGATTTCAATGGAAAGTATGTGTAAAGGATATATGTGTATGGGTGATGGGTCATGAATAAAGCCTAACAGCATGTTTGGTTGGGGGGAATAGGAATGCATTCCCCCCAATTCGGTGGGCCCACCACCAAACATTAGTTTGGTTGGCTCTAATGGCATTACAGCCTGAATCCATTCAGGCCCTATTACACCCATCGGTTGTAATAGCCATTCATTGCCTTCAGCGCTGATTAGGGATTCCATCTGCGGTTTCTGATTTTATTTTTCCTATTTTCTATTTTCTGCCCCCAGCTTCATCTTCTCCTACGTTTCCCTTTTTTTCCATTGATTGCAGAGGTAATTTTTTTTCTTCTTTATGATTTTTCCTTCTTACATTTGGGTACTTAGAAACTGAAGCAAAGGCTTTTCTGCCCTCAGCTTCATCTTCTCCTACGTTTCTTTTCTTCATTTTATCATGAATGAAAAAATGTTTTTTAACTCTTTGCTTAAAACCCATTTCTTGGGTTAGGGCAGGGAAGATCATTTTTTCTTTTCTTTCTACTCTTAACTCCACAGCAGCTTGACAGGTCATTACCAGTTTCACTCTTTAGCAGGTCGCACTTTTTCCTTGTTTATTTTACAGGTTAGTTTTGCTTCACCTCTAATTTGGAATATTTGTCATATTATTCACCAAAATAAACATCATCCACTTACCTTGTCTTCATTTGAATCTTTTGTTCTCCTAATTTTGATTCTTTTTAAAGTATTTCATTTTTAGTTCAAGATATATGATTTCCATTGGGCTTTTCTTTGACTGATTCTATTACATGTTCGATTGAGTAGATGAAAAGTTTTTCAAGGTGGTTCTCTTCTTGTTCTTTGATTATTTTCTGAATGGCTTGTGATTTCGACTAGTTGAGTTCTCTTTATTTGCATTTCTTGAATTTTTTTTAATGATAAAATTGTGGGTTTTAATATTAAGAGGATGTTAACATGGAGTTTATGTTTTGGTTTCTGTATTGAATTAATTTGATGTTTTTCTTTAGAGAAGATTGATTAGTTAGGTGAGAGTCTATATTTAGGATTTAATCACGAATTCTGCCTGGTAGTATGTGTGGATGCGGATCTGAGAATTGCCCTCGTTTGTTCCAATTCAAACAAGCAGATATCCATGCAGAAACTTATTCTCATAGAAACCTGTTGAATGTTAAGAGTGATTGCATAGATCAATAGTATTGAATTCATATTCTTGAAAGGTAAACTGTTGTTCTTAAGGCTGTTCTACAAAGTAGAAACAAAAAACCCATAATCAAAACCGATAACTTATTTCTTACAACAGATATGTCTTAAATTTACAAGTCAAATTAGGATGAAACTGACCAAGTCTATAGGCAGAGCACAAAAACCATATTGGAGCATCCATCTAGTCTTAAAATTTTGTTATTTATTCGATAGCTGTTGGAGCTTTTATTATTGTTGAAATGCTGTATAGTTCAAGTCTTCTCGCCATTGTCGGAGCTGGTGAACAAGTGCTTCACAAATATGATCTTTTTTGTTAATGGTATTTTTGTTCTGATTTTTTTTATTATAATTTTAGCAATCAAGTTTGTAGATGATAATGAATTACTATTGCTGCAGATAAAAGGACTTTAAAGCTCCACAGTGCACCTATTTGGGATATTTTAGTGCAGATTCTTCTGTCTATTTATGTATGATTTTGTCTAGATGTAACTCAGTGCACCCATTTCATAGGTTTTGCCAAGATCAATTGCTTGACATAGAATAGTTAAGAAAGCAATAAGATATATGCTTTAAGGATCATTTAGTCTTGTGTTTCTATGCTATATTTGCTAGATTAATTGCTTGTGTGATGCTTTCTCCATTTTTGCAAGAGCTGGTGGAAATTATTATGATTGGTGTTTATTCTGTTAACACATTTAAGCAATCTTTAGTGTGTTCAATGTTGGTAAGATGTTAAAATTTGACAAAAAGGGTCTGAAGACTGCTATGTTATGGCTGGTGCGTAAGTGAAATATATTAGAAGAAATTCTAGAGGGTGCACAACTCAATGAGGGCCTGAGGAGGTCAAGAAATAGGTTCTTGTTTTTGTGCCATCGATCTGATTTGAGCTTATTTATGACCATATAAAATTAAATAGTATGTGAATAATAGGATAAAGTTCAGTGATGCCGAGACTTTGTTTTATACTGTTAATGGGTTGACATGATCAAGATGTAAAAGAATAGGTGAAAGGATAAAGTATATCAGATAAAATACATCATTACAAGGAACAGGATTAATCTATATATGATAATCTTTAATTCTTTAACCTATCCTTCTACATCCTCATAATGTAAACCCATTACTAGTATAAATAGAACAATCTTGTCACATGTTGATATATTATGTCTAGGTAGCTCTAGAGAGTCTTTGCTGTGAAATGCTATTCTCTAGTATACTTTAACAATAGTGTGAATAGAGTGTATTTAAGTTTGCAAATGAAAATGCAAGTTTCTGTGGAAATTAGGTTATACATATCTCAGAATGGGCAAAAAGTCTCATTTCAAAAAGACTCTTTGATAATTTAATTCCATTTTCATTTGGTTGTTCTCACATGTTTCTGTTTTCTATGTTTCCTACATTGAGTCAGCCTTTTATGCGTTATGCTATTATTGTGATTTCAGTTTTGAGTTTTGACTTATTTTTAGTCATAGTTAAATGCTCTGAGGTTTGCACATTAGTATCTGGCATCATATTAGATCTACATTACTCCATTGAATATGATTATCTCCTTTTTTTTAATGAATGCTTAATTTGTGTAATTACAGGCTTGTTGTGTTTTTGCAAGATAAATGTTATCATTTGGAGCTTTAATATTTTAACACAAGTGATGTCAATTTCTTGTCTTGATAACATCTTTATTATTTACTGATGCAGGTGGACAGATAAGTATCAGGTAATGGACATAAACAAATATCTCCACTGCTATGATGATACCATTACTCTTTTCTAGTAATACGGTGAAGACAATATATACATGTTAAACTACATTTACATTTCGGATTTGATCTTTTTACTTTAAACAGAACATTTTAGTTATATTTTATTTTCGATATGTTTTTATTTTTGACATGTTTCGTTTAAAACTATTTTAATCTTTTAATATATTATCAAACTATTTTTATTTTCGATATCTTTAATTTATGTTATATTTAATTTTGGTCTTCAAACAATGTTTTATATTACTTATATTGTCTGATTAAAAATTATAATTAAACAATGTTTTATATTACTTATATTGTTTGATTAAAAATTATAATTAACACTAAAAAAATTATCTCAACAAACTAAACAAAAAAAAAGAAAGTAAAATGCTACAAACAAATTATGTTTTTTTAAAAAAAAAATCCTCATTTGTGCGGAAGGTTTCTCAAGATTAATTAAGCTAGCTAAGAACGAAGGGAGGCTTTCAGGGACAAGAGTGGGAAGAGGAAATGTCTCGGTATCGCATCTATTTTTTGCGCACGATAGTGTGCTGTTTGGTGAGGCGTCAGGGGAAGGGGCAACTAATATGAAATGTGTGATTCAAGAGTATGAAAAGACATTGGGTCAATTGGTAAACTTCGACAAATCGCTTATCTACTTCAGTGGCAATGTTGATTCGGAAACACAAGCACAGGTGGGAAGAATATTGGGAGTGAGAATTTCTAATAACCCAGAAAAATATTTGGGGCTGCCAACTATGGTTGGTCGTCAAAAAAAGCACGCATTTGTGGAGATCAAAGAACGCTGTGTGAAACTACTGAATAATTGGAGCATGCGGTTTTTGTCAACAAGGGGAAAAGAGGTGTTTTTAAAATCTGTTTTACAAGCAATTCCAATCTATGCCATGCAATGCTTTAAGCTACCATTTCGTTTTGTCAAGAAATTGAGAATCTTATGAGCAAATTTTGGTGGCGAAATTCTAAAACGAATAAGGGTATTCATTGGTGTAAATGGAGTGAAATGTGTATCCCCAAAGCGAAGGGGGGGTTAGGATTTAAAGATTTGACAAAGTTTAACTTGGCCCTACTAGCGAAGCAGGGATGGAAAATGATCATGCAACTAGATTGTTTGTTTGCGCGCGTTATGAAAGCTAAGTACTTTCCAATAGGGGATTTTATGAGTGCTAGGTTAGGTTCTTACCCTTCATATACCTGGCGAAGTATCTGGGGAGCCAGGCAACTTCTTGAAGAGGGGATGGGATGGCAAATTGGAAATGGAGATTTAGTCAATATCTGGAATGACAGTTGGCTTCTGGGACCTGGCAGTGGCAGAGTAACATGTCAGAATATGAATATAAGGTTTACTCAGGTTTCAGATTTAATTGATAAGGAAACAAATACCTGGAAGCAAGATATCATTCGATCGTTAATCGGAGAGGAGCAGATGGAACGCATTCTCACAATCCCTTTTGCAAGCAGTAGACCACGAGATGAACTTGTATGGCGAGGGGATAATACAGGGGTATATACAGCAAAGAGTGGCCACAAATGGCTTATTATAGAGGGGGTACTAGAATATAGAATGAAATTCCTACTAATTTCTTTACAAAATTATGGGAACTTCAAGTGCCTAGTAAAATTTGCATTCTCATGTGGAAAATTGCCAATAAATATTTACCTACGTTACATAATCTTAAAGTGCGTCAACTGACAGTCAATCCTTTATGCCCGGTATGTCAATCTGAAGAAGAATCGGTGGAACATCTTTTCAGGGACTGTCCCTTCACACATAAGGTTTTGCGAGGATTAGGAATGCCATTATCAACATACAACAGAGAAACCAGTTGGAAAAATTGGTTAGCGAATGAATTTGAAAATCAGAATATTGAAGCATGCAAAGTCAGATCCATCACCTACTGGGCTATCTGGTATAACCGCAACAAACTCTATCATGAAGGAGTACGAGAGCATGTGAATGAAGTTGTTGGGTTCATCAAGGCTACTATGCAGAGAATTCTGGTATTGGGGAGAGATTGAAGAATGCAAATGAATCTACATGCTCAGGTTGGAAGCCATCGGACAATGAAACCATAAAAATTAATTTTGATGCCTCTTTTAATAGACTCACGAGATGTTCTAATTCGGGAATCATTGCAAGAAACAAAAAAGGCTTGACAATGGCTGCATGTACCTTTCCTTGGGAAAATATTTCAGACCCAATTATGGCTGAAGCTAGAGCGTGTCTACAAGCTATTGTCATGGCAGAAGAGATGGGCTTCCAGGACATTTGCATTGAAGGAGATGCGCTGTCATACGAAAACTAAAGTCTGCAGAAGAGGATAGATCGTGTATTAGCAGTCTGATTAAAGAAATAAAGGGGAAAGTTTCCAACTTTAGAAGAGTGAGTTTCAAGTACGTATCAAGAGAAGCCAATAAAGTAGCTCACGTAATGGCGCAGGAAGGAGCTAGATACGAGCACCCCCGATATTGGATTGAGGAGGTGCCGCAAGCGATGGAGGTTCTGGTGAATCAAGAGAAAAGCAGCGGATTTCATGGTAGATAAATGGAGAGATAGAGTCTGGGCTATGTGTTCTTGGATGCCCGAAGAACTCGTGAATTAGACAGAGACTGAGGATCTAGAAATGTTTGATTTTGGGGGAAAATAGGTCTCTTCGATGGTTGATACAAGGAGGGTTAGTTTCCAAACGCCGGAGAAGATGTGTTACAATGGCTGAGTTTTCATTTCTGCCGTTTCATTTTTTTATTAGCAATCAATGTTAAACAGCTTTAATTAGGTTTCTTTTGGCATTTTCAAAGCACCGTTTTGGTGGCCAATTATTCTTTGACAGTTTTTTTCCTTCTTTTAAGGCCTGTAACACACTTATTATTTTTTCAAAGCAATAACAGTATCAGCCATTACTTCAAAAAAAAAAAGGAATATATTTAACACTCTATATTTAATCAAATGGGTATTTTTTTAAAAAAATAATTATTAAATGTCAGTCATCAATTAATCAAATCTACAAAAACACATTCTTTTCTTTTTTTTTTCTTTTTTGGGTGATTGATAAAGAAATGAATTTCAAGTTGCAAAATATAACTCTCAAGTTATTTATTACTTCTAATATTTTTTTTATTGTAGAATAATTAAATTATTTGTTTCACTAATGATATTTTAGCACATTAAATATGTATTGCAGTTTAAAAATAATAAAGTAGATTATATATTATTTTTATAGTATTATATATTATGATTTTAGTAAATTCATATAAGAATAATTATATTAAGAATTTTATTAAATTATATATTATTTTATTAAATTATATTAATAATAATTATGCTAAAATATGATTAAATTATTTATTATTTATATTAACAATCTTATTAAAATTTAATAACAATAACAATAATCATCTACCTAAAAAAATTTCTACTAAGGGTATTCTAGTCATTTTAGTTTTTTTTCCTTATGCTATTACAACATCATTCCATTCAACCAAACACAAGAATACTATTACAGTTCTATTCCATTCCATTCCATTCAACCAAACAATTGAATTACTATTACAGTTCTATTCCATTAGAGCTCTATTCCATTACAGCTCTATTCAATTACAGCTCTATTCCATTATAGCGAACCAAACATGACCTAAATGTTTATCATGTATATGCCATGAGTTATTTGGGATTTATACGTAATGATATATATTTACTAACCTTATGAGGTGATGTGTATAGGAAAGGAAGCTTGGCATATGACATGATGAGAGTAGGTTTGGATATTTAATTTAATATATTTGGTAAGTTTAAGTTTCACTTATACGAATTTACTAAGCATTAAATGCTTACGTAATCGTTTCCTCTATTTTGTAGATTATCGGAAAGCTCAGCCTGTTGGAATCTTGTCAGAGTATCATCACACTATCTGTTCATCATTTTGGTATTTATGGTTATTTTGGTTAATGGTTATAAATGGCATGTAATAGGGTTATAAGTGTAGTTTTGGTAATTGGTTCGTTTTTAAATGGTGCCAAGTTCATTCATTTTCATATCTTTCAATGAAAGCTTAAATGATGTGTATTCATATGAGATATTAGTAACTATGCATGCCCTCATGTGAGTAGAAAGAAGATGATTGTGTGATATGTCTGATATGGTTATTTGGCATGTATAGGACTTTGTGTATTGGTAGTTTTCAGATATGTTAATGGTCAATTTAGTATATATTTGCTTTTGATGTTCATGTTTGGTTTAATGGACTTTTAATGCCTTGTCAAGTTAGGTCATTTTTGGCCTCTTTTCGGTACTTGAAATATAAGGTCATTTTTGGTATGTTTGGAATGGCTTGTAATTGGTCATATGTGATATCCTTTGGTAGGTAATTGAACTAAGTTTTTATGCTTGAAATATGACAATATTGGCATGTTTTGGTTGATGATATTTTGGTACAATTGTGGTGCATTTTAATGGCATATTGGTTAGATGAATTAAGATGTTTGAAATTGTATGCTAGGTGTGTGTGAATGATATTTTAAATTCCTTGAATGTATGCTCAAATGGTATGGATGGTTAAGTATGATTTGGTCTTGAAATGGCTTGAATTTAGGGTCAAATTATGGATCACACGGCCTAGGACACAAGCTGTCACACGGCCTGGCGACACGTCCATGTGTCATTTGAAAGTTCTTTGTGTTTTAAGTCAGTGAGTTACACAGCCTGGCACACGGGTGTGTGACATGGCCGTGTGTGTAACACCCCTTACTCGAAACCCTTGCCGGAATCGAGTATGTGGCATTACTAGACTTGATTATTAACTCGGGGTGTAAGATTTTAAAGCTGTCCAACTGCGTCATGCTGACTAAATCGACCATAACTCGAGTTTCAAAACTCGAAATTTAGATCCGTAAATTTTCCTTGAAACTAGACTCATATAAATTTTCACCATAATTTTTCCAGAATTTTTCATGTGGCCAATTAGTACAGTTTATTCATCAAAATTACCCTTATTACACTGCTTGACAATTCTGACCTGTCTCTACAAAAATACAGTTATCTCATTACACAAATTTCTTATAATGTTCTTGTTTATACCAATGAAAAATAGACTCATTAAGGGTTCTACACATATAAACCATGCTTCTTAATTATTTTTGTACAATTTTTGACAATATTTCTAAAACAGAACAGTGACTCCCGAATTCATTCAGGGCAGGTCTCACTAAAACTTAATTATCTCATAATATATAAATCTTTTGCCTACCCTGTTTCTTTCATGTAAAAATAGACACAATGAAGTTTAATTTCATATCTCATTCACCTTCTAATTCAATATACCCTATTTTTGGTGATTTTTCTAACTCACATCACTGCTGCTACTACAAGCTGTTTTGTTGCATTTTGTGAAAGACTAGCTTCTAACCGAACCTACCTACATCCCTAATTCAAGGATTCATTTCGTATACAAACATTTCCTTAACAAAAACGATTTAACTTTGATTAAGAATGCATAACATTGCCATCATGAACCAACATACATATCAAGACACAACAGCGTACTTAACTAAAAATTTAGCCATATTCGCATGGCTATTATATACAAGGTCAAACATCATATGTTTCTAAAACTTCATCTAGCCTATACATGCCTTCTAATTCGTAACCAAAATTCAAAATACCAAAGGAAGGCGATAGTGTGGTTGACTTCTTGAAGATCCTTTACGAGCCCACAACGTGACCAAAATCTATAAAACAAAGGAGAACATTTCACATAATTAAGCTTACTAGCTTAGTAAGTCCTAACCCATGATAATAAAACATTTAATTATTTACGAAATGAAAGCAATCAACTTATGGTATTTCACATAGGCAATTAAGTAAATTATTTATACAAAGCCAGATACTAGTAATTCATTAACCCAAGTAAATTAGGAATCATTTCCTTCAACCTACATTTCTTTGTAGTTCATATAAGCATATCGCATGAAAATCTCCTTTCTTAACATTTAAACTTGAAAACCAATTGTTCCATAATAGCACATTCTAAGCTCGAATTCCATCATATTACATCCATCAATATTAACTTCGAACACATATAACACAATTCTCATAATATTAATTTGACCCAAGTAATATTAAGCATAGCATACCTTACATGCTTACCTGAACCGTATACTCAATAAATTAGCTTTAAGTTGTCTTGAACAAAGATTTAATTTCTCTTTTATAAATTACATCACCGGCATCAAGCCTGCTAGGCGTAAAAGCCTGAAAAGTAACACCGGCACAAGGCCTGCTAGGCGTAAAGCCCGATAAATAACACCGGCACAAGGCCTGCTAGGCATAAAAGCCTGAAAAGTAACACCGGCACAAGGCCTGCTAGGCATAAAGCCCGATTTTGTCACCGGCACGAGGCCTGCTAGGCTCGAAGCCCGAATGTCAGAATAATTTTACATGCTTTTCACATTTCACTATCACATATCGAACCATATGCATTTATTCACATTGCATAAAATGTATTCGAAATCAATCCAATCCATCATCATCACATTCGGCCAACTCATGGTTTTACACCAAACTTATACAAATTCTATCATTCATTAGATTTGTAATTAACCTTTAAACATAAGGTAGCTCAAGAACTTACTTATACACCTTGCATTAGCCAAAATAAATTCACTTCAATACTATACATTCACATTCGGCTATATCATGAATTTATACTCTAAATTTCCACAATTCATCATTCACTAAGTTCATAATTAATTTATTGACATATTTTAGCTAAAGGACTTACCTCGGTTGTCGATAGTCCGTGCGAATCGGCTATTCGAGAACCTTCGTCTTCCCCTGTCTAATTCCGTTTTTCTTTGCTCTTGATCTAAAACACATTAGAATTTAGCTCATTTAATCGCATTTCATCTCAATTTAGTCCCAAAACACACAAATGGGCAATTTACTATTTTGCCCCTAATGTTTCCTATTTTTACAAATTGGTCCAATTTACACAAAACTCAAATATGCAAAATTTTCTAACACCATGGCTAGGCCGAATCTTCCCCATAACCATGGGTGTTCATGCATTTCATCTATTTAACATTTTAATTTTTCACAAATTTATTCTTTTCAATTTAGCCCTATATACTCAAAATCACCAAAAACTCCAATACAAAACTTGTAAATCCTTAACATACCTTTAATCTAGAACCATTAAACATCAAAACTATCTAAACATGTTAATGGCCGAATCTTATATACATGGTATTTTCAAAAATTTAGACATGGGTCGGATAATATACGAAGCAACGATCTCAAAAACGTAAAAATTATCAAAAACCAAAAACCGACCATACCTCAATCAAGCTCCTTATCTTGCCGAAAATCAAGCTTCAACAATGGAGTTTCTACTTTCTACATTCGGCCAAGAAGAAGAGAACAAGGTATGTTCTCTTTCTCCCCACTTGTTTTTATTATTTAATGATAAAACAAACACATATTATTAACATTATTTAACACATTAATATAACTATATAATAAACTAAATTAACATATAATTTGGACTTATAAAGGCCCATTGCCGTCCCTTAATATGGTTAATGGGTTAATTGCCCTTTTGGTACACCCACTTAAAAAGCCACAATCAATTTAGTACTCCTCACTTTAGCATGCAACTTTTGCACTTTTCTCGATTAAATCCTTTTTATCAAATTGAGCACTTAAACGACTAAATTTTTCTACGAAACTTTCACACTCACTAAATCACATATAATAAACACAAAATATAATATTAAAATATTTCTCAGGCTCGGATTCGTGGTCCCGAAACCACCATTCCGATTTGGGTCAAAATTGGTCTGTTACAGTGTGACCCTACTCAGTGACTTACATGGGTGAGGACATGGGCTGGGACACGGCCGTGTGTCTCCTATTCGAAAGTTACACGGCCTAGGCTGATGTCACATGGCCTGTGATACGAACTCACCTAAGAAGCCTATGACGGAAGTCAACCGAGACACAATCGAGCTACCTAATGGACCAATTACGCATGCTCGTGCTAAACGATTTAAATATGCCACGTCAGCTTTGGTGGCACAAATTTGGAATACCGAAAGAAAAGAGTCCAAGAACATGCTGAACTCTTCCAATTTATTTGAAGTTGAATATACTAGCTAGTTCGACTGCTAGTTTATTTAACACTTTATTATGCATACTTAATTTATCTTCAGTCATTTATTAGTTTGCTGCATTTTTTTTTATTTCATGTTAATTTATTTAGATAGTACGAGTTTTTTTTTAATATGTCTTTTGTCAAAGCTGAATATTAGTGTGTCTTGTTAACCTTTGTTTTTACCTAGTGTTTAAATAAAGTGTTTAAATTTTGTGTTAACTATGTTCAGCTGAATTTTACTGATGATAGTTCATGTGTTTATAGTTGCCGTCCAATGTGGAATACTTTAAGCAAGATTATGCACGGTTGAAGGGACAATGCATGGTGGCTAAATTAATTTGGTGGACATGTTTCATGCATTTTAAATTTCTTTAAGAATGGGACTGCACAAAGCCAAGGCCTCCACTTATGTTGCCCAAGTGAAGCCATTGACATCCTTCTTGGCCGAATATTTAAATGGTGAACAAGTCTTCATGCTTTCATGAATTTTAAATTCTTGAAGGGCATGGGACGGCACAAAGACAAGGCATCCACCTATGTTGCCCACGTGAAGCCATTGACACCCACTTCCCCTCTTGACCGAATATTTAATTAGGTGGACAAGACTTATGCTTTCATGAACTTATTTTATTCTTCAAAGCATGGGACGACAGAAGCTTAAATGGAGCATGTTGAATGAATTTTAAATTGCTAGAAATTAAACAAATGGACAGCACATGCAAGACATGGGACGGCATAGGGCATTAAAAGTTGAAGGGCATTTGCAATCCTTTGAAGAAAATACGGCATCCACTTATCCTATAAATAGATGGACCTTTGTCATTTGTAGGCAGACTTGAATTTTATGAATGAATATTTTTTTTGGTGAGTTTAATTCACTCTCCTAATTCTTCAAGGTTCGAATTGACTTATCTAGTTCCTAGTGGCGTCAATCTAACTTTGTTTCAAACTTATCATCCTTTTGGGTGTGGCGTTCATTTTCTATACCGTTGGATCCTATCTTGCTAGATAGTGGGTCTCGATTTTATTCAAACTCCTTTCATCTATTTGAAGCTTATAAGATTCGGGTCTTTAATATTTATTAAAGGTTCTTTGTTGTTTCAAATTCGTATCCATCTCAACCACTTAATTATTATTATTTTTTAAGCCATTACCATTAAATTATCCCTTTGTTCATCCTTAACGAAAAACTACCTAATTTACGATCGGGCAACATCTACGACTCACTTTCAAAACCTGAGGCGATTCGTATCAGTTGGTATCAGAGCCAATTAAATTAGGCACATTTTGATAATCTCGAGTTTTCCGAGTAAGTTTAAAAAAAGTTCTCAAAAAAAATTTAAATTGTTTGTCGTGATATCTGTATTTTCGACTCCCCATAATTCATCACCTTTACTACTGAGTCTTACTTTCCGACGCCACCTACCAACCTTTCTACCCTTTTAAAGCATACTTTTACCGAAACAAATTTACTTTTAACTCCTTGAAACGACCTACAAGTTGCTAATAAGTTGAAGGCAACCTTCTGGAATTTAGAGAAGTGAATTAGAGTGGAAAAAGGCAAGAGAGATTTCATTAAAAGAAAAAGCCGGAAATTGAGTTAAAAAAAAATGAGCGTGAGTGTTCAATATTTATTTTCTTTGTGAGTGATCAAGTGAGGATTGTAGTGAGGTTTCATCTTGTTTAATATGTCTAGAAGTCCCGAACGACGAGTAGTGAGCGATGAAGCGTCAGATGCCGTTGGTGGTGGAAGAGGATTGCAACCCCGAAGGAATGATCCTGAAGGTAGAGATCCTGATTTGTAAGTGCAAGCCGTAATGCGAGAAATCACACGTTTGTTCTAATCTATCAACGAGTGTTTGGACCGAAGAGATGAATGGAGACAACGAGTGAACACCCCTCCAATTCTGAGAAGGGGACAAGAACGACCTTGGCTGCATGACAACGACATATACGAACCAAGTGAAGCTGACAGCAATCCAGCTTTCGAACAAAATGAACGAAGAAGAGGTCCACGAGCCAGTGATCGAAGAGATCGAGAGTGGGTTGATGATGACTTGAAAAATATTAAAATGGCGATTCCTGCTTTCCAAGGGCGGTCCGATCCAGAAGCCTACCTTGAGTGGGAGAAGAAGGTGGAGTTAATCTTCGAATGCCATAACTACTCAGAGAATAAGAAGGTGAAACTTGCTGCCATCGAGTTTTCTGATTATGCCATTATTTGGTGGGATCAATTAACAACGAGCCGAAGACGGAACGGTGAACGTCCAATATCTACATGGGCGGAAATGAAGGCACTAATGCGGAAAAGATTCATCCCAACTTACTATCACCGCGAGTTGCATCAAAAGTTACAAAGCCTAACTCAGGGTCATCGTAGTGTGGAGGATTACTACAAGAAAATGGAAGTGGCCATGATCCGAGCCAATGTGGATGAAGAACAAGAAGCCACAATGGCACGCTTTAGTGCTGGCCTTAATCGAGATATCGCAAATGTTGTAGAACTACACCATTACATCGATATCATCGATATGGTTCACATGGCAATAAAGGTCGAAAAGCAGCTAAAACGAAAAGTTACGTCTCGAGCAATTCCTAATAATGCTTCAACATCTAAGTGGGGGCAAGTGACTAACAAACGGGACATACCGAGCCAAACCAAAGAAGCAAGTGGTGCAACTAAGTTTAACAAGCCAAGTGGTGAGGCGAGCAAGGGTAAAATAGAAGCTATTCCGAATCGAACTCGAGACATTAAGTGTTTCAAATGTTTGGGTCGAGGCCACATTGCAAGTCAATGTCCAAACCGAAATACTATGTTTATTCGAGATAATGGCAAGATTGAATCTGAAAGTGAAAGGGAAGATGATGCCAGTGAGATGTCCCAAGACGAGGAAGAAGTAGAACAAGTCGAAAAGGGAGAGATCTTAGTGGTAAAAAGGAGTCTTAGCTTACAAGGCGTCGAAAATGAGCAACAACGCGAAAACATCTTCCATACGCGTTGCCAAGTACAAGGGAAGATTTGTTGCGTCATTATTGACGGAGGAAGCTGTACTAATGTGGCCAGCACCCTATTGGTGGAGAAACTCGGATTGACTACCACCAAACATCCCCATCCGTATAAACTGCAATGGCTTAACGACGGGGGAGAACTTAAGGTCACAAAACAAGTTTTGGTCTCCTTTGCAATAGAGAAGTATCAAGATGAGGTCTTGTGCGATGTGGTACCGATACAAGCGGGACATCTCCTGCTTGGGCGACCTTGGTAATTCGACAAGTGAGTGATCCATGATGGCTACACCAATCGATACACCTTCAAGTACTTGGGCCGGAACGTGACATTAGCTCCGCTAACACCCAAGCAAGTTTATGACGATCAATTGAAGATGAATGTTGCTAAAACAGCCTCTGTTGGTATTTATTTACAAGGAAAGTCTCTTCGAAACTAACAATTTTGATAACCAGTTACCTTCCCCTGTTTTGTCTTTGTTACAGGAATTCCGAGACATATTCCCGGAAGAGATTCCAAGTGGATTGCCTCCTATTCGTGGAATAAAACATCAGATAGACTTCGTGTCGGGAGCCGCAATTCCAAATAGACTAGCTTACCGAAGCAATCCAGAAGAGACGAAGGAACTTCAAAGACAAGTGAATGAACTTCTTGAAAAGGGCTATGTACGCGAGAGCTTAAGCCCTTGTGCTGTGCCAGTCTTGTTAGTTCCCAAGAAAGATGAAACATGGAGGTTGTGCGTAGATTGCCGAGCCATCAACAAGATCACGATCAAGTACCGACACCCTATTCCGCGATTGGATGACATGCTCGACGAATTGAGCGGAGCGAGTTTATTTTCAAAAATCGACCTTAAAAGCAGATATCATCAAATACGTATGAAAGAGGGTGATGAGTGGAAGACTGCTTTCAAGACGAAGCAAGGACTCTATGAATGGCTCGTTATGCCATTCGAGCTAACAAATGCCCCAAGCACGTTCATGCGACTCATGAACCACATGTTGCGATCATTCATCAGTAGATATTGTGTCGTATACTTTGACGACATACTTGTCTATAGTAAAACTTTAGATGAGCACGTGAAACATTTAAAGTCTGTTCTAGAAGTTTTGCGAAAAGAGACCTTATATGCAAATTTGCAGAAATGTGATTTTTGTACTAACAAAATTGTGTTTTTAGGATTTGTTGTCAGTTCGGAAGGCCTTGAAGTTGATCAAGAGAAGGTTAAAGCAATCCAAGAATGGCCCCGTCCGACAAATATTTCCCAAGTTCGAAGCTTTCATAGACTGGCTAGTTTTTATCGACGGTTCGTACCGAACTTCAGCACGTTGGCCGCACCATTAACCGGTGTAATCCGTAAGAATTCTAACTTTGTTTGGGAAGAAGAACAAGAGAAAGCATTTTTGAAAATTAAAGACTGTTTGACTCAGGCACCATTATTAGCTTTACCAAACTTTGACAAAACTTTCAAGTTAGAATGTGATGCCTCAGGGTTAGGTATTGGCGCCGTACTCATGCAAGACGGACGCCCCATTGCATACTTCAGCGAGAAACTCAACGGTGCTGTCTTAAACTACCCGACATATGGCAAGGAATTGTATGCTCTAATTCAAGCCTTGGAAACATGGCAGCACTACCTACTGCCCAAAGAATTGTATGCTCTAATTCAAGCCTTGGAAACATGGCAGCACTACCTACTGCCCAAAGAACTCGTGATTCATACCGACCATGAGTCATTGAAGTATTTAAGGGGGCAGCATAAACTCAACAAGCGACACGCTAAGTGGGTAGAATTTCTTGAATCATTTCCTTATGTCATTAAATACAAAAAAGGTAAGGAAAATGTAGTAGCTGATGCACTATCTCGAAGGTATGCCTTGTTAAATGTGCTGGATTCTAAATTGATGGGGTTTGTATTTCTTAAGGACCTATATGCAAATGATACTGACTTTGGTGAATTTTTCAAGTTATGTGAAAGGGGAGCCTACGAGAAATACTACCGCCATGACGGATATCTATTTCGAGAAAGCAAACTTTGCATTCCGCAAGGATCTGTGCGAGAGATATTAATAGACGAGGCTCATAGTGGCGGATTGATGGGACATTTTGGTGTTGCTAAAACTTTAGCCACCCTCCAAGAACATTTCTTTTGGCCTAAGATGCGACGAGATGTAAAACGATATTGCGGAAGATGTGTTACCTGTAAGAAAGCTAAATCTCGAATTAAGCCACACGGTTTGTATAAGCCTTTACCCATTTTTAAAACTCCATGGACTGATGTTTCTATGGATTTTGTACTCGGCTTGCCAAGAAGCAAAAATGGTCGAGATTCGATATTTGTGGTTGTGGACAGATTCTCTAAAATGGCTCACTTTATAGCTTGCCATAAAACTGATGATGCTGTGAATATTGCTAATCTTTTTTTAAAGAAGTGGTCAGGTTGCATGGCATGCCTAAGACAATCGTGTCTGATCGGGACGCGAAATTTCTTAGCCATTTTTGGAGGACATTGTGGGGACGATTAGGAACCAAGTTACTGTTCTCTACCACCTACCACCCACAAACGGACGGTCAAACCGAAGTGGTAAATCGAATTCTTTCAACATTGCTACGAGCAATCATTCGGAAGAACTTAAAGACGTGGGAAGATTGCCTACCACACGTGGAGTTTGCTTACAATCGCTCTATACACTCTGCTACTAAGTTTTCCCCATTTGAAGTTGGTGTATGGTTTTAATCCATTAACACCGCTTGATCTAATACCTTTGTCTTCTAATCAACTTGTGCATGTAGATGGAAAACGCAAGGCTGAATATATAAAACAGTTGCACCAAAAGGTTAGGAACAACATAGAGGCAAAAACTAAAGAGTACGAGCAACGAGCCAACAAAGGCCGTAGGCGCATTCTCTTTGAACCGGGGGACTGGGTTTGGGTTCATATGCACAAAGAAAGGTTTCCCACGCAAAGACGATCCAAACTTCTTCCGAGGGGAGATGGTCCATTTCAAGTCCTTGAGCGAATAAACGACAACTCTTATAAATTAGACTTACCAGGTGAATATAATGTGAGTGCAAGTTTTAATGTCTCTGATCTGTCTCCTTTTGATGTAGGTGATGATTCGAGGACGAATCAACTTAAAGAGGGAGGGGATGATATGAACTCACCTAAGAAGCCTATGACGGAAGTCAATCGAGACACAATCGAGCTACCTAATGGACCAATTACGCGTGCCCATGCTAAACGATTTAAAGATGCCACGTCAGCTTTGGTGGCACAAATTTGGAATACCGAAAGAAAAGAGTCTAAGAACATGCTGAACTCCTACAATTTATTTGAAGTTGAATATACTAGCTAGTTCGACTACTAGTTTATTTAACACTCTATTATGCATACTTAATTTATCTTCAATCATTTATAGTTTGCTGCATTTTTTTTATTTCATGTTAATTTATTTAGATAGTACGAGTTTTTTTTTAATATGTCTTTTGTCAAAGCTGAATATTAGTGTGTCTTGTTAACCTTTGTTTTTACCTGGTGTTTAAATAAAATGTTTAAATTTTGTGTTAACTATGTTCAGCTGAATTTTACTGATGATAGTTCATGTGTTTATAGTTGCCGCCCAATATGGAATACTTTAAGCAAGATTATGCACGGTTGAAGGGACAATGCATGGTGGCTAAATTAATTTGGTGGACATGTTTCATGCATTTTAAATTTCTTTAAGAATGGGACTGCACAAAGCCAAGGCCTCCACTTATGTTGCCCACGTGAAGCCATTGACATCCTTCTTGGCCGAATATTTAAATGGTGAACAAGTCTTCATGCTTTCATGAATTTTAAATTCTTGAAGGGCATGGGACGGCACAAAGACAAGGCATCCACCTATGTTGCCCACGTGAAGCCATTAACACCCACTTCCCCTCTTGACCGAATATTTAATTAGGTGGACAAGACTTATGCTTTCATGAACTTATTTTATTCTTCAAAGCATGGGACGACACAAGCTTAAATGGAGCATGTTGAATGAATTTTAAATTGCTAGAAATTAAACAAATGGACAGCACATGCAAGACATGGGACGACAAAGGGCATTAAAAGTTGAAGGGCATTTGCAATCCTTTGAAGAAAATACGGCATCCACTTATCCTATAAATAGATGGACCTTTGTCATTTGTAGGCAGACTTGAATTTTATGAATGAATATTTTTTTTGGTGAGTTTAATTCACTCTCCTAATTCTTCAAGGTTCGAATTGACTTATCTAGTTCCTAGTGGCGTCAATCTAACTTTGTTTCGAACTTATCATCCTTTTGGGTGTGGCGTTCATTTTATATACCGTTGGTTCCTATCTTGCTAGATAATGGGTCTCGGTTTTATTCAAACTCCTTTCATCCATTTGAAGCTTATAAGATTCGGGTCTTTAATATTTATTAAAGGTTCTTTGTTGTTTCAAATTCGTATCTATCTCAACCACTTAATTTTTTTTAAGCCATTACCATTAAATTATCCCTTTGTTCATCCTTAACGAAAAACTACCTAATTTACAATCGGGCAACATCTACGACTCGCTTTCAAAACTCGAGGCGATTCGTATCAGCCTGGCCACACGACCGCGTGGCTCCTATTTTCCAATTTTTACAATTTTTTCTTAAAACTTCTGTTTTGTTTCAAATTAGTCTCGAATTGCTTCTAAGCTATTTTTAGGGCCTCGAAGGCTCAATTTAGGGACAAAATACATGTGAATGAATGATTTTATGATATGTTTAAGATATTTAATGTTATGAAGGTAAATGTTTTTTGTTTTTACGGTAATGTTTCGTAACCCTAATCTGGTGACAGAGACGGGTTTGGGGTGTTACAGTCGATAGTGATTCTTCCAACTTAGGATAATTCGTTTACCAGTTGATTGAAGGTCAACTAACGTTTCCTGTTAAAATTGGACTGATTTGTGGAAAAATCGTTATGTTGAGGGCCTCAATAATAAAAAAAGGTCAAGGACACAAAACCAAAAACACCTCAACGTTGAGGGTATTTTTTTTTACAATTTATGCTTTTAAAAAATATTCTTGACAACTAGGAACTGATTTGTCATATTTGAATCATATGTAACCTCAATAAAAACTTCAAATAATTTAATGACATACACAATTTTGAATCATATGTAACTTAAACTTTTGAAGTGATTTGTCAAACAGGAACTGATTTGTCTCTTTCCTAAGGCTATCTGTATGCACATGGTAGAACATAACTTTAGAAATATCCAAACCTGTCGTACACTTTAATAACCAGAGAAATCAAAATCTGGCATACACTTTAATACAAACAATAAACATACACAGTGCATAAACCCTATGCGAATGCAACATTTTTCAGCAAAGAAATCTAGAAAACCTTAAACCCAAATCCCTCTAAATCCAAAAAATCATAAACTAAATATAGAAACTTACCCGTTACAGTGGATGCTACAACATTGTCTGCTTCTCTTCTATAAACGATTGTGGCCCTAAACCCTACCCATTGATATCTTTTGTTGTCTTCTTTTCTCCCTAAACTTGAAACCCAAAATATTAATCCTTCAACCTTAAATTGTTCAATCTTACCCTTACCCTAAAAGTTTTAATCATCCAACACTAAACCCTAAAATATTAATCCCAATCAATTTTCTTTTTTTCTCCTTAATCCCAATTGATCTCTTTTTTCTTTTCCTTAATCCCTAATTCATCTTTTCTTTCCCCTAAATCGATCTAAACCTTAGATCCTTTGACTCCTCATCCAATGTAGCAAGTTAACTGGCCATATCAGCTGGTTAACTGGCCATGTCACTTGTCCCGTTAGGCTTGTAACGGAAAATGTTAATGGGTGACTAATTTGTTACTTTCAATAACATTAGTGGCTGATTTGTTATTTCTTGAAAGTTGAATGACTGTTGATGTACTTTACTTTCTTTTTTTTTTAATTTTATTTAAAAAAATCCCAAACTTGCTTAATTTTCGGTTTGAATTTAACTTGACTTGGATTAGAGAGCATTGGTTGTTAGGGTTGAACTCGTAACCAAAACGCCGAAATCTGTATTCTCAAATACGCTATGACCATGGTAATTTATTATTACAACAATATACAGTAATTTTCCTGGAGGGGTAGTTATTGACACTTGCTGCCAACTTAGAAACAGAGTAGATAACTCAATTTCATGTGCAAACGTGGCAAAACCCCATTGGTTCCAAATCATCAATCTTCCTTTTAACAAACACCTCACGTCCGTATCAGAATCCAACTCCAATCTTACCACTCACTTTTAATTAATTTCCTAAAATGTCCCTGCCAGTACCTTCCCCTAACCCAAAAATTAGAAAAAAAAGTTCATTAATTCAAAGCAAACTCCTTGCTCCATTCAATTTTATTATGCAAAAATCCCCATATTTTACAACAACAATAATAATAATATATAGCTATCTAGGGTTTTTCTTCTTCCTAAATACCGCTAGTCCTATCCCATGAAAATAAATAACCCTAATATTTTTTCCCTTCAATTTCAAGGCTCCAGGGTTTTGATTCTCTTCTATTTTTTAGACGATTGGCTTTGAATTGTTTTTTTTTTGCTTCGTTGCAAAGATTGCTTCTTCTTTTTTGGATATTTTTGAAGTTTTAGCGACTTGGTCTTTGTTTTCCGATAAAGTGATGGCTACTACGGGAGTAGAGGAGGTGGAATACGAGAGTGATCCTGAGGAGGTGAAGCGTTCTCTGGCAATGCGGAGGAGGGACGCGGCCAGTGACGATGAGGAAGGAGAAAGGGAAGAAGAGAATAATGCTGAGGCGAGGATGGATCGAAGGGCTGTGATTCGTTCCGATGAATCCGACGGTCAGGGCGGTGCTGCAGATTACGATGATGACGAAGAAGAATTGGACTTAGAAGAAGTCGAAGAAGAAGTTTATGATGAATACGAGGAAGAGGAAGAAGAAATTGATGAAGAGGAGATAGATGAAGTTGGTAAAGTAGAAGTGCGAGGCAATGTGAAGATAACTGGAGAAGATGTGAAGGAAGCGGTTGTGGAGAATGGGAATGGGGATGTGGATGAAGGACTGGGCATTGATAATAATCACATTGGAGAGGAACATGGAGAGGAAAAGAAGGAGAATGAGCCCTTTGCTGTGCCCACTGCTGGGGTGTTTTATATGCACGATGATAGATTTCGAGACAACGTTGGCGGTCGTCATAGGTATTAAACTTCA
The DNA here is from genome assembly GCA_005393395.2 of Gossypium australe. NCBI lineage: Eukaryota > Viridiplantae > Streptophyta > Magnoliopsida > Malvales > Malvaceae > Gossypium > Gossypium australe. The sequence goes on along the minus strand of CM016615.1, from coordinate 32,781,626 downwards.
TTTTTTCTCTTTATGGGTTCCAATTTTCTTTGTTTTTTTATATCAGTTTAACTAATTAAGTAGTAAATATCAGTTTACGGAAAGGTATATGGTGAATTTTCTACGTGGATTGTCTGTTATGCCTATTGTAGCTTCTTCTGTTTAATAATTGAAATTGGAATGCTTACTTGCCCTACCTTCCCTATGCGGATAATCGAAATTAAAATTTTTATACTCTTGAACTAGTGTTACATTTTGATAACTAATGTGCTAATATTAGGTTTTTGACACCTATGATGTTTATGCTCTTATGCTGCTTTTCTTATGTTCTGTTATCTTGAATTTTGATTTGGTCTATGATTAGTCAGGTTTAAGAAAATCGAAGGTTGTAACCTGTATGGGAGCTGCTGCTTACCTGCACTTCTAAGCATGCATGAATGGTGATAAAACTTTAGTTTGTAGTTTTAACATTTGGGTTGAGGAGTGAGGACTTGAAATGTCACAATCTAGATGCCCTTGAACCTTTTTTTTTTTTGCTTTAATTGTTCATTCACTTTAAGAGCTTAAAAGGTACCTGTTTTGATCTGGGAATGGGGTAGTTGATCAGGACCTCTGTTATAAAAAACTGAGCAGCCCAATATTATAGCAAATATAACATTATGTGGTCAAAACTTAGGCTCATATTGTTACCTTGTTATTTGATGACATTATAACTTATGACTGCTTATGACTACTATATGAAGTTGCTAGTAATTCTGAACATATATTTTTCTTTTTCTATATTGTCAGTACTATGACAACTATATGAGGTTTTAAGAACATAAGCTTTTTATGGTCTAAATCTGTATTTATATCCATTTTTCTAATTTGTTTACCATTGATATATTTGGGTGTGAGCGTAAAGGCTGACTGCATGCATAGTCTATGTGCATATTTTGTAAAGACTTGGCGTATAATTTAACTGTTGGCCTTGTTAATGGGACCGTTAGTATTGGTACATATAAATGCTGCTTTATTTCAGGTTTTCCAATGTTATTTAATATTTTTAATAAAATATATAAACATACAAATACATTTCCATTACATGCATCTATATGTTTATATGCAGAAATAGATTTTAAAAATGATAAACATTTAACATCAGAAAATTTCAAACCTCAAATAAATATAAAAAATTAGTAATTATTGTGATCTAATGAACATGTATTATTTTAGGATGAAATTATGAAAATAATAGAACTGAACATGAAAGGGAAAGCATTAGGAGTTGATAAAAAGAATACAATAAGAGAAAAGATTAAAAGAAAATTTAAAAGAAAAATCTTGTATCAATCAGTATGAGCAGTACAGGTCGGTACTAATAGTGGAAAGGTACATAGATTTAGGACTCTGCTTTCATTGCTCAATACGTATTATGGTATATCTTTAAGCGTCAAGGTTTGTATTACCATGTCCTGTCCTGCCCATTTCATTCAAGTTGCTATAAATGTTAATAAAGTTGTATATCAATTTGATTTGTCCAATTTAGGCGAACACGTGGTGGAAGGAATTTGTGGGAATCCAAAGATGATAGGAAATGGGGACATGACAAGTTTGAGGAGATGACTTTGCAAGAAAAGCATTATGAAGGGGTAATGGTTTAGTAGATTTGTAGATAATCTACTTGCCTTGATTGGTGTTTCTTTTCCTTCTTAATCTCGTTTAATCTTATTTTTTCCCTTACTGACATGTTTTTTCTTCTGCACTCAGGGAAGATCTTCTAGAGGTAGGTATCGAGCTCAGAGTAAAAATCGTGGACCAGATCGTGGTTATCGTAGAGGAAGTGGGTCCAAAGCATTTGGGAAAAACAACCAGAACATGGCTCCAAAGGTGATGAGAGGGAGAGGACCTAGGAGGTATGAACCTAATATAAAAATCAGCGGACCTCCAATACAGGGTAGACTGTGAGTATTCATAATCATATGCTCTTTCACCCCTTCAATTTTCCATCTCTTCCTACCATGACAGGTTTGAATGACGTTGAATGAGTTAAATGTTTCAGGTCTGGAAAGCCTCTTGAGAAAACATCACAAGCCAATTCAGGTAGAGCTTCCACCCTTGCAACAAATGCCGATACTGTATCAGATCCTAATCCGAAACATATATTTGCGTCAAGCTTGAGTTCTGCTTCCCCACCTTTTTATCCAGCGGGGTCTTCCAACAAAGACACTGCTTTAACTCAGAAGAAAGATGTGCATGCTGAAAGTGTGAGCAGGAATCTTTGCCCTTCTGTTACAGATGAGAATTTTTCTGCTTCACAATCTAATTCATTACGAGGGAAGAATGTGCTTGATTCTCTCAGCATGGCAAAGCTTTATATTGATGATCCCAGCTTGTCAGCTTCTGCGAAGCCTTTGACCAATATGCAGATGGTACCTTCTGGATCTTCATTGGGTAATACTAGCCAACCCACTCAGTCCAGGGTACAGGGTAGAGGTGTAGCTAGCCCAGGATTGAAGGCTTATCAGCCAGCTCCTCATCAGAGCCAAGTCAATAGAGTTTCTCCACCAACACAGATCATTGCTGTTCAGAGAAATCCTGTTCAAGGTAGGGCTCAGTACTCTGTGCAAGGAGCTGCTCGGCAGCTGGGCCAGCATACTGGTATGCCCCAAGCTTCGTCTCCACCCAAAACAGCTATGTCAGTCAATTCCTATGAATCTGTAGAGGTTGAATCTTCAGAAACAAGTAAACCCTTGGTGAGCAAGGGAAAAAGCAGTGTTCAAGGGGCTGGAAGAGGCTCTTTTCTGTACAGTGGAGCTCAGGTTATGGGGCCGACAGGGACTATGGCTGTCGGCCATGGTGAAAAAAACTTTCCTGCCTTTTTGCCAGGTAAAGCTTTTCATATCTTTAGCTTTTTAATTTATCTGGATAAACTAATCTACTGTAATAGGTAAATTGTAATATGGGGAAATTGTCGTACTTGGAAAAGTGCATACTAAATCCTGGGCACCCTTTTTCTTGAATTTTTGTAAGGATTAAATAAAATGCTTTAGTAAATATCAGAGCAGTTTTCATCCCATTATTTTTAATGGCCTTTTGGCTAAATAACAAATGAACTTTTACCTCCTGATCATAGTTTGTTTTGGTTAGGGATTTCTGGGTTTGTGAGAGGTTGGAGTTTGTTTGACTTCATTTGTCTTCACTGTTAATTTATGGGGTGGGTGCTAGACAATAGCTTTTATCTACTGAGTTGATTAGATTTAATTCTATTATTTTATATTTTCTCTTGGCTATGCTTTCGTAGTTCCTTGTATTCAATTTTTTATAAGCTGAACTTCTCAATGTTTATTGTTTCTTCTTCTAAATCATTGTTATGCAGTTATGCAATTTGGGGGTCAGCACCCTGGTGGCCTCAGTGTTCCTGCTGTTGGCATGGCATTTCCTGGATATGTTGCCCAGCCACAACTTGGTTTGGGAAATTCAGAAATGACGTGGTACAATAACACTCTAGCCCTGTATATATATATTCTCTGTGTGTATGTGTGTGTGTGGATTACATCTGGTTTTCTTTGAGAAATGAGGTGTTGGTTAATTCAGTATCTGGCCAATTTACCTCTCCATAATGAAACATTACTTACACATTGTAAGGCTGCTTTTACACTCACCACATTTCATGTAAAGCCTTTTGCGGCTATAATGATTTTGACTAGTGAAAGGGTAAGGTTGGAATTGGTTTGACCATGGACATAATACCAAAGCAGCGCTATCTCTCTCTCTCTCTCTCAATTGGTTGCTTTCATTCTTGTAATTCTTATATATTTATCTGTTTATCTAAAAGCAATAACTATGCTTGTATTCTTGTTTAGGTTACCAGTACTTACAAGTGCCGCTGGGGCTTTAGGGGCAACATATTGTTCACCTTATATCACTGTTGATGGGGCTTATCATGCTCGTACCTCTGGACAGACATCTTCAACAGGATCCTCAAGGTTAGTAGTATGATTTTGGTTTTCCCCAGCTTGATTTTAATAGCCTTGACTGTTATGTTTTCCTCGGGTTGCCAGAATGGGAGGGAAATATTAAGTATCCTAATTAGTATTGGGATCTAGGAGCATTGAACATTTTCCTTTTTGTTGTCAGTGTTGAATGGGAGGGAAATATTAGGTATCCTATTTAGTATTGGGATCTAGTAGGAATGTCTTTGCAGGAAACCCCTTTATTAGGATTAAGACATGATTAAGTTGAGTTGAATTTGTATGGTTCTGTATATTAAATCTTGATTGTATCATTGCACCATCGGCTTTTTTTACATAGATTAACTGCAAAACAGAAAATAATTTTTGAAAGATGTCTAAAAGAGTCTGTTGGCTTGATGTTCATATTATTTTATCTCTTTAATGGCCTACTGATGTATTTACCTTTATTTTGTTATGTTTTATGGTATATTTGATGATAAATGTATCACATTTTCTACATGATTGGGGGGAGGGTTTGAGGGAGTTGAGGTGACAGACAGTATTGCTTTATTGTGTTTTATTCTATTAACAAGTCACATGTGGTTATTCTTGTTGCTTACGGACTGTTTTGATAATATTTAATCTCCTTTTGCAGCAAAGAAGAAAATTCTAACAAACCAAATAGTGAATGGAAGCCATCACAAAGACCTGGTAAGCAGCCCTCTTTTCTTTATCTTAGGTTTGCTGGATCTTTTAACATTTTCTTTTGCAGTTCCTTATTTTAGTGGTTAATCAAGAATGTCTCTTATGCAGAGGCTGTGAGTGATGAATTTGGGCAACGACAAAATAACCCAAATAAGCAGCCTCGCAGGCAAGTTGAAACTCTTAAGCTTTTACCGTGTATTGGTGAAAAACAATTTCACTCTGTTTCTATCTTCTAATATATAAACGTTTTAATGTCTTACCCTTCATTTACATGCAGATACTCCGAGATGAGCTTTAGCAAGTGATTTACTCATTTAAGATGGAGCCTGTCGCAATAAACTGATAAAGGTTAAAAATTTTGTGATTAAAGTCTTTTATTATCTTTGTGGATGTTTGGAATTTCTTATTTGTGAATTACTTGGTGGGCAGGCCTTTCTTTCGGGCCCTTTGTGATCTCCAGCTTTTGACCTGGACCACTTTGGGCCACAATTTGTTCCAGGATATTGTAGGTAATCAGACTTCATCCCTAGTTAGTGCTGCTTATTCTGTTTTGGATTTAAAAGTTCATTTTCTTTAGAAGAAAGTCATTAGTTCATAAATAGGCATGTGGCAATTGAAATAGCAGAAATTTTTAAAATCAATGAAAAAGTCAAGTTGAAGTAGCCAAAAGAGGGAAGGCTAACATTTATTGTTGGACACTGTTGCTAGCATGTGGCAAGTTGTAATAATTCTTCCATTATTCCAACTAGACCTTTTATAAAACAAATTAAGTTATAGAACAACTTAATGGTTGTTCCTTTTGGACTTTTTTAATTAATTTAAAATTTTACAGTTGTAATTACAGAAAAATAAAAGATTTATAATCTTATGTTCACATTAAAAAGATTGGAGGCTTAATTCCATTTGTTATTGAAGTTGAGGGTGTATTTGGTTATTAAGCCTTAAAAAGAGAGCATATCTTTGGTAATTGGCAAAGGTCAAGGTCTTAAGCAATAAAGACAATCTATGGATATGTTGGTGGCATTTTAGAGAACTTGGCCTTGATTACATGGCCCATTGTTTTCAGGCACTTTGGACGTTTTTTCTAGGCATTTGATCTTAAAGTAGTTCCAATTCAGTATGTTATTATTCACAATATTTATTTTTCACCCATTGATTGTAGATGTCCTTGTTCAGTGATTCTAATAAGCTAAAATCTCACACTCTTGCAATTCCTTTCTGGCAGTTATATATGACAAACGCCTGGTCATGCTACATTCAGTTTAAGAATCTAATTGTGGCTTGACGGGTAGCATTCCCTTGTTTATATGTGCGGTATGAATATATATGATATATTAGTAAAAAAAAATGTATTTTTCTGCTCTTAGTTACAGTGCAAATATTACTAAAATTGCCGTTAATGTTTCTCAACAGGTTTTTCTTGTGGCTTGATTTTTCTAGTGAAGCTTGTGAGAAATTTAGGCTGGCTTCTCCATAAAAGTATGAAAAAGAGTTGTTGTGCAGCAGCTGTTTGGTTGGCGAATTTTAGATTATTATTATTAGTATTTGCATAGATGGTGTTGATATTTGTGTTTGGTGAAGCTGACTTGGCTGCTTGTTGATGAGTTAAGTCTGGTGTTGGTGGAGCACAGATGGTTTTGGTAGTTGTGTTTCTTACTTTTTATTATTTGAGCAGTGGATTCTTTAATTTAATCAGTTCAATGGGGGTGCTAAGCTGGTTTTGAAGCATTATTTTCAAAGCTCCTTGTTTGTTGTTTTTCTGTATTGAGTTTGGTTGTACATACGTAACAGGGCAAGCTTAGCTGATCATATCTCTTGGATGTTGTGAAATGTGATTAGCATTATAGCATAAATATATATGTATAGCTTTAGATTGAGTCATAAAGTGGTTGATGAGTGAGTCACCTGATCTCTTGTGCTCTCCCTCCTGTGTTGGATTTGCTTTAAGTAATCGCCTTTTTTCAAACTTGTTTAAAATAATTTTAAAATATAGAAATGGTTTCTGTTGACGTTTTGTTCTATTAAATTATGTCCGTCGGTTAGCTGGAATGTTGATTCCATTGTATCTACATTTTATTAGAGGGGTTGGTAGTTATTTTCATTTTTATTGATAATATTAGATGACATAAATCGATTATTTTATTTCTCATTATAAAAGTTGTTACATTTTAAATTATACGAATCTAATTTTCACTTTTTTCATTTTTATACAACATTATAAAACATCAAAGAAATCTAAATAAAAATTTAATCATGGGACCGAAAGAGGGAGGAAAAAGCGTAATTGTTGCCACCCAAGTTAGAACATCTCTTTTTATCAAACGCTCTCCTAAAATTGCCTTTAAATAAATCTAATCTGACGATGCAGAACACATAGGAGCATGCAGCTGTTTACACTAGAACCATCCCCATCCTACCCGCCAACGGCCAATCTTCAAAAGTTTTTGTTTACAAAGCCCGTTTTTTAAAAATTAAAAAAAAATTCCTACCATTTTCACTTTTCCACTCTCTAATATTTTCTTTAATGCAAGCTGAGATCAATCAAGAACCGAGATCAAAACCCAGAAAAAAGAAAGGATAATCTCTGCATTATCTTTGAATCTTGTATCGTAAGCATGCTTTATTTGTTTTACGTTTATGTTTAAGAGATGTGATCGTTAGCTATAGTGCTCTGTTTTTGCTGTTCTTAATCTCCTATCACAGTTAAAAGTTTGATGAGTTGGTTTCTTGATTTTGCTTTCCTAGTTTTTTTTTTTTTTTTTTTTTTTTTTTTTTTTTTTTTTAACACTAAGTTCGTTACATGTGTTTGGTTGTCAAGAAGATGTGAACGTAATGCAATTTGAAGACCTTTCTTTTTTCTTCGGTTTTTGCATTTCTTTTGTTTCCTAAGAACTGTTTGGTTGCTGAGTAAACATATGAAATATTCTGATCATCCAAAGAATGTAGTCTTGTGATCTTCTTTGGTTGTACTCTTTGGTTGTATCCAAACTTGAGGTTTCCTTCGAATCTGAGGGTATTTTTGAAAGTTTTAACGTGGCTTTTTTTAGTTTAATTGTTTAGTTGTTGATAAATGCTGAGGAAAAGAAAAAAAAATAATTCAAACGAACCCAAATTTTGCTTTCCAATCTTCTGGTAGTATTAATTAACTGTAGTCTCGGACGGCTTTAATTTGCTAAACTAATCCCAGGCTGTTGGTTTATGTATCCTTTTCCTTTCTGTTTTTTTTTACCTACCTATTCATTGCTTAGATTCTTCGTTATTTTTGAAAGGGTACCTATGTGTAACGTATATACGGACATCGGATATAAGCCTTTATAGATCTTCCGTATAATAGAACTTCAGAAAAAAATTGAACATACTGGTTTCGGATATATACCCTATTCGATGCTCTTAGAGTAAAATTGATGCAACCATATTTTTTACTTTTCACGCGTTATTAGATGTTGATGCTGTTGTCTGAAGAATATCAAACCTGGAGCTTATTCATTAATGCAGGTTTGAGTTTAGAAAGTTGTAGAAGAAGGTGCTTTGAGCATTTGGAGCTAGAAGGACAGTATTGGCCTTTAGGTGCTGTGTGTTTTTGGTATTAGCTAATAGTTGAAGAATGTTGATTCACCTTCTCAGCAATTTACTATTGTCGTAAGCTCATGGAGGAAAGTGTCAGCAAGGGAGCATCGTCATTAAGGCAAGGTGGTTTTAAGTCCAATTTATCAGGAAGATCAACCCCAAGGAATTTTCCTACATTTCGGAGATTGATTTCAAGCTGGACTCCAAGAAAAGAAGCTAGAAATGGTACTGGTGGCATTCAGTGGTTTAGGAGCAACCGCTCAGTGTATTTGCTGCTTTTGATTGCCTTTTGGGCTTATCTTGGGTTTTATGTCCAATCCTGGTGGGCTCACGGTCATAACAAAGAGGAATTTTTGGGTTTCAGTGGTGGTCCAAGAAATAAGCTTGTGGATGCTGAACTGAACACACGACGAGATTTGCTTGCTGATGACAGTTTGGTAGCAGTGAGAAATGGAACTAATAAACCTCAAGTCTATAGTGACAGAAAGTTTGATGTGATTTTGGCAAAGGGAAATGACATTTCATCTAGGAAGAAAAGGAGTCAAAGAGCAAGATTTAGTTTGCACAAGATGCATGGTAAACCAAAGGCAACAATGAACATGGAAAATGGTGACGCCGAGGGGCAAGAACAGGCGTTTCTGCTGAAAAATTCTACTTATGGATCATTTGTTGGTCCATTTGGGTCATTGGAGGACAGGATTTTGGAGAGGAGCCCTGAAAAGCGGTTTGGAACATGTGATAGGAAGGGGGGCTTTGCTCGCCTTGTTAGGTCTAGAAGATTAGTGTTGGTATTTCACGAACTATCCATGACCGGGGCTCCCATTTCAATGATGGAGCTGGCAACAGAGCTTTTGAGCTGTGGAGCCACTATATCTGCTGTGGTTCTAAGTAAGAAGGGAGGACTGATGTCTGAACTTGCAAGGAGAAGGATCAAAGTCATTGAAGATAGAGCAGATCTTAGCTTCAAAACTGCTATGAAGGCAGACCTTGTGATTGCAGGATCAGCAGTATGTGCTTCATGGATTGGTGAGAGTTATTTATTGGAAAATTGTTTATGTTTTTCCTTCAAAACCGAGTAATTGCTTCTGCGGATATGAAGATCAGCTATTATTGATTACAAGGTTGCATCATTTTACTTTTTAGCTGCATAGTGCCTTCTCATTTAGCAAGAAAGTTGACATTATTATGCCATATCTTGTGTGTAACAATGCTTCCATTATGATTAATGATTCATCTTTATACTAAATTTGCATATGATAACATGATCCAAAAGGAAAATCGATTTCTGTTTCAATAATTTTGCAATATTGCTGTTTATTATCGATAGCCATATGCCTTGCTCAGGCCTTCCTAGACCTATTTCTTAGAAAATATAGTAAACAATACGCATGCCTTTAGTTAGATGATCCGGTATGCCATGTTTCTAAGGCTTGAGATGATACTCTTCCATGGACTTTTTCATTGGTTTTTGCCGGTCTCTTGAACTTATGTTTCATTGTCATTTTCCTTATACCTAAGAGTGGTGTAATGTAGATGCAATGTGTTGGTTTCAGATCAATATATAGCTCATTTCCCAGCTGGAGGAAGTCAAATCGCTTGGTGGATTATGGAAAACAGAAGGGAATACTTTGACCGGTCAAAGCATGTTCTACACCGGGTGAAAATGCTTATGTTCTTATCTGAATTGCAGAGTAAACAGTGGCTTAACTGGTGTCAAGCAGAAAATATCAAGTTGAGATCTCAGCCTTCCATTGTTCCACTTGCTGTTAATGATGAGCTGGCTTTTGTTGCTGGAATCCCTTGTTCTCTAAACACTCCATTGGCTAGCCCAGAAAAGATGATTGAGAAAAGGCGGTTATTACGAGATGCAGTAAGAAAAGAGATGGGTTTGAAAGATAGTGATATGCTTGTGATGTCTCTAAGTAGCATAAATGCTGGAAAGGGCCAACTCTTGCTTCTTGAGTCAGTAAACCTTATGATGGATCAGGATCCTCTGGGAACTGGTTCTCAAGTTAAAAAAACATTGGATATAAGGCTAGATGAGTCAGCCTTGGCTAGAAAACATCATTTAAGAGGTTTGGTTAAAAAATCATGCAATGCTGATGCATCTTGTACAAATTTGGTGTTTGACAGCAGAAGAAAACAGGAACAAGCTGTAAAAATCCTCATCGGTTCTGTTGGATCTAAAAGCAACAAGGTACCTTATGTTGAAGCAATTCTACGGTTCTTGTCTCAGCATCCAAAGTTGTCAGAGTCCGTACTCTGGACTCCGGCAACTACAAGTGTCTCATCACTATATGCAGCAGCAGATGTTTACGTGATGAACTCCCAGGTTGATAGCTTGTTGATGGATGTTTTAGTGTTGGAAGTAAATTAGTATAGATGTGCGCTCAATTCTTGTTATGTTAATAATGTGCAGGGAGTAGGAGAAACATTTGGCAGAGTGACTGTTGAAGCAATGGCATTTGGTGTTCCGGTAAGACAATAATGTCTGATTTCGTTGTTTATTTTAGGGGACAAATTGAAACACATGGTATTAATTTATGGGAACAGGTGTTAGGCACGGATGGTGGGGGCACAAAAGAGATAGTGGAGCAGAACGTGAGTGGGCTATTTCACCCAATGGGCCGTGCAGGGAACTGGGTCCTTGCTGAAAATCTGAGGTATATGCTGAAAAACCCGACAGCAAGGAAGCAAATGGGGAAGGACGGACGTAAACAGGTAGGAAAACAGTATCTGAAGCGGCATATGTACGGGAGATTGGTAGAGGTCTTAACCAGGTGTATGAGACGCCAAGTTGCTTCCTCTCGTTCTTTAATTGGTTTTTGAATCAATGCAAAATACTGAAGATTCCCCAATCTAATTCATTTGATTGATTTCTCTAATTTCTCCCTTTTTGTATTAGAACTGAAAATGGTTTCATTCAACCAGGATTCATTTTAATATAGTTTTAAAGTGGAAGAGTAAAAAATAACATTATTTTTAATGTAATTTTTGTGAAAACTTTCGGTTTGTTAAGTGTTTCCAATAGATGTTTTAATAGATGTTGCAACATAAGTTAAACGGGAAGAAATAGATCAAGACTCAATATTTGTTAACGCATTTAAGATACAATAATCGTACTTTGTGGAACCTTACGTGAATAATTTTATTCAACAATTGGTCTATATAACTTATTAGGTAAAACTCAACTTAACCTTACAACCATGAATAATTGTAGCCAATAATGAGCTTAATTGTTACATCATTCACTTAAAAATCCTCACTTACAAATAATATAAATTAAGAAACGTCTAACACAAGTGCAAAAATACAAAACAAAGATAGGTAAATACTTGACTTAAAGCACTCAACAAGCACACAACATAGTGCGATAGAGTAGCCGAAACTGACTTTATCTACAAAAAGATCTCCTTTTTAATTTTCAAAATCTAGCTTCAACACCAAGGAATTTTAAACTAATTCAAAACTTTATGGATAAGGATAATATTTTAAACCATTTAAAATTGCTCATTCACTCTCAAAAATTCGACTAAAGGATAAGAATAAATCACCAAATGTAAGGGTTACTTTGTTACACGAACTATCAATCACTTGTTGTTTAGATACCATTCAAAAAAATCGTGCAAGTCACAAATGCCAACAAACATAGACACACTTTATTTTTCCCAAACTGCTATTCTATTTGATGTTTAAACAAATAATGAAACATGGGATAGCAGATTAAAGTTCCTAACAATCTCTCCTTTTGACATTTTGACAAATCCCTTCAGCAAATGGTTATCATAAAACCATTGCAAAGTTATCATGGTACAAAACTAATAAATGTCTCCTCCCTAATCATACCACCATGCTTCAAATAGAAACTCCCCCATTCAACATGCATACTTTGAGTATCACGTTATCACGAAAGTCTTCATATTATCATAAGCATGGAGTATAAAGCTTTGAAGCGCAAACTGAATTCATAAATAAATGATCAATCTCATCCACCAAAGCAAGAAAAAGAGTGTTTGAAATATCAACATGACAAAATAAATTAAAACTACGAAAGAAATAAAAAATCAACAACCATCATCATCATGTAGCAACAACCATCAAATAATCAAGTGGGCTACCCTTACTAAGGCGTCTTATATTAATATGCTTAGTTTGTGAATGCAACGCTAGATTTTAAGAAATGTTGATTGGTTTGGTATTGTCACAATATACTGTCAGAACATTAGTTGGAACACCAAAATTAGACAACATTCGTTTCATCCAAAGTAGTTGTGCGCAACAGCTTCCGAGTGTGATTGTTGAAAAAATATACTACTGCAAAATAAACTCATTAGCAGTGACTAAAAAATAAACCAGGATTAAATGAATAAAGTATTACTGTGCCATTGAAGAACCACTGCCTTAGAAATGAATTCGCCCTGTTTGGTGTAATCGTATAGTGGACGTCGTCCCCCAAGGTTAATACAGTTCTTCAATATTCGTACACCGAATAAGGAAAGTAGAACTCAATTGATATTGCTCTTCTGAAATAATTTGAAAATAAAATTAATCAAAGAAACCACACTAGGATCAATTCCTAGGAAAGTTTGGAGGGGTCACAGGCGGTCCCGCTTAAAACTTAAACTGCTAGACATAATTTCCTCTAATGCAATTTAAGAAAAATTCTAAAGTTTTAGAAAGAATGAGATAAAGTCGAGAGAGAGTAGAAAAAACTTTGTTTTTTAGTTGTATATCAACTAAAGGAAAAATGCCTCCTATTTATACGATTTTGGAAGGGGCAAAAACGTAATTTAGAAAGGGCAAAATAATAATATTTCCATGTAACAGTCAGAAAAATATTTAATATTTTTGTAATAGTAAAAAACGATTTGTGACTGTTGGAAATAATGGTTTGTAACTGTTGAAAATAAATTTACATTACTAACATTCCCCCATTAATGCAAAATAATTAGAAACTTTGTAAACACAAAAAAATATATGAGAAAAGCAACAACAAAATTAGCTGCTTAAGCACTAGTATATTGTGGATTTGAACTAGTACATAGTAAAATATGTGATTCTTCTCTTTAACAAGTGAATGAATCTTGAACTTGTTAACATATGGGTTAACTCATAACACATAATTAATCTCAAATCCAATTAATGTTCCGCAATAGATCAACAAGTTTTAGCTAATACACCTCGGGATGCTGGTAAGTGCTTTAGAAAGATTGCCCAATGTCTTTCATAGAAGGTGACTAGTTCTTCACGCTTACCTAGGTGATTTCAACAAGTCTATTTGAATATAGACCATTTCACTCGGGACTATGAAATCATTAAGAACATTTATGAAGCTCATCCTCTCAAATTTAAATTTGGTGAATTCATAAAGTCCATCTCACTAGGACCACCCAAACTCTGGGATATGAACTCATTAAGAGTAATAAACTCAACCTCACATGTTGGTGAATTCATCAAGTCCGTCTTAATAGGACCACCCAAACCCTGCGCTCTGAATCTATTAAGAGTAAGAACTCAACTTTATGCATGTACATCGTTCACTATAGGGATAGATAAAATGTACACTATGAGTCTTCCCATCGTTTTGTTTGACCTCATTGAACTTAGAGAACTAATTTGGGTATCCACTATGAATTCCTCAACCATTGGGCTTAAGACCCATTCCCCTCGACGAATCAAAAACCATTTTCTACTTAATCCTTTGGTTAGTGGATCAACTAGGTTCCATTTCGACCTCATATATTCCATACAAAATACTCCATTCTTTATTAAATGTCTCACAGCTTCATGTTTTATGCGAATATGCCTCTTCTTACCATCGTAAGCTTGGCTTTTAGCAACGTAAATTGTGGCTTGTAAGTCACATAATAGAAATACAGGAGGAGTCGATTTTTCCCATAAAGGAATCTATAAGTAGATTCCTAAGCCACTCGGCCTCTTGCCCGACTAAGTCAAGAGCTATAAACTCTGACTCCATCGTGGAGCGAGTAATACAAGTTTGTTTAGCAGACTTCCAAGAAAGAGTTGCTCCCCCAAAGCAAAAACATACCAACTTGTAGAGCTCACTTCATCATTATTAGTTACCCATGTTGCATCAAAATATCCTTTTAGGACTACAGGGCATCCGATAAAATCCAACTTCTAAGTTATTATAGCTTTAAGATACTTAAGTAACCGCTTTAGAGCATTCCAATGCTCATTGCTAGGATTATGGGTATATCTACTTAGTCTACTGACTGCATGAGCAATATTAGATCGGGTGTAGTTCATCAAGATCATAAGACTTTTAATAATTTTAGCATACTCTAATTGAGGAACACTATTTCCTTTATTTTTTAACAGTTGTATACTAGAATCATAAAGAGTTCTCACAGGGATTTAAATCAAAGCTATCAAATTTTTTAGCACTTTCACCATATAGTGAGATTGGTTTAAAGTAAATCCCTTTTCTGATTTAGTAACCTTAACACCTAAGATTACATCTACTTCTCCCCAAATCAGTCATTTCAAATTTGGTAGATAAGAATTTTTTGGTTTTATTTAATGACTTCTATATTGGAACTGAAAATTAACATGTCATCTACATACAAACTTATGATGACACAATTAGAACCAAACATATTAGAATACACACATGCATCTGCACCATTAACGATAAAACCAAAACTGAGAATAGTCTTATGAAATTTCTCATACCATTGTTTTGGAGCTTGTTTGAGACCATACAAAGATTTTCTAAGTTTGCATGTAACGACCCAAAATCCGTGGGCACCGGAAAAAGTGTATTATCAGGCCTCCGCCTTAGTAAATCGAGTTAGTAAATAATTATTAGGAGTAATTATGAGTCTAATAGTGTGATTAATTAGATTTTTATTTAGTGAATTTAGCTTAATTTAAAGTAATTAGGAAAAAGAATCAAACTGAATAAAGAGTGAAAGTCCAAATATAGATTAAAAGAAAGCAAAAAGGGCTAAAATGGCAATTAAGCCATTTAGAATAAGTTGAGGCGCCAAATGATGATAAAAATCTAAGATTTTTATTGTTTTATTTTATTAAATTATAATGTATATCATTATTGTATAGTTTTATATTAGATATATATTATATTATTTTAATCAAAAGTAGATAAGAACTAAAAAGAAGTAAAAGCAAAAGCTAAAAAAAAAAAAAGAAAGAAGAAAGTAACAGAAGCTTTCGACACAGAGAAGAGAAAGAAGAAAAGAAAAATAACAAGGGAGAAATAGGGATTTTAAAGCTTGAAGTTTAATTAGGTAAGTCAATTAAGTCCTATTTTCTTAATTTTTGATGTTTTAGAAGCTTTTAAGCAAGACTTTGATGAAACTAAGTTGATATTTTGAGAGTTTATAGGTTTTTAAGTATAGCTGATGTTGAAGAAAAAAAAAGATGAATTAGAGGTTAAATTGAATGAACTTTAAGTTAGAATTAGTAAAAGGATTAAATTGTAAAGAAAGCTAAAAGTTTTGTATTACAGGGATTAATTTGGAAGAAATTATAACTTAGGGTTTTATTAAGAATATTAGACAGTCATGTTGAATATGGAAGGAATTTAAGTAGAAACAAAGCATGAATTAAGTTAAGAAAATAAGTAAACTTAATTAGGATTTAATTGCAAAATAAGCTATAAGAAAACAATTTTGGGACAGCAGCAGAAGAGTAACTTTGAAAAATGTAGAAATGGAAGTAGAAGTTGAGTGAGATATGAAATTAAATCTTAATGAGTCTATTTTCATATGAAAGAAACAGAGAAAGCAAAGAAATTCTATATTTTGAGATATTTAGATTTTTGTGAGACTGGTTCAGAGTGATTTCGAGATCCCCTGTTCTGAATTGGAAAAATCATTAAAAATTATAAAAAAATAATTGTGGGACATAATTTATATGGTTAGATTCTTTATTGAGTCTATTTGTAGAAGAAACAAACTAGAACATCATTTGAATTCTGTAAAAAAAGATAATTAAATTTTAGCAAAGAGTGGTGAAACTATTAGACAACAGAATAAGGGTGATTTCAAAGAATAAACTGTACTTATTGGCTAAATAAAAAATTCTGGAAATTTTATGCAAGAAGGTATATGAGTCTAGTTTCATATAAAATTTATGGATCTTAATTTGGAATTCTGTAACTCAAGATATAGATAATTTAGTGACAATGACTCAGGTTGACAGCTTTGAAAGAACTTATAAGTAAATAATAGAATTGTGTATAAAGAATGTGGAATGAAGAGCAAGAGTAGGAATTGAATAAAATTCAATTATTTGTTGTAATTTAATGCTGTAATTAATAATATAAATTGTTATTATTATTTTCGTAGCTAACAAGGAAAACGAGGCATCGGCATCCAAGGGAAAAGAAAAGATCGTGGAGGAGTAAACTCGTATTTCGGGTTTGTATTACTATAATTCAAACCACTATTTAGTTAATATTATATTTAAATTCATATGTATGGTAAGTAAATTATAAGGTAAGTAATACTATTGACATGAATGAAACTGAGATGAAGTGTAAATATGTTTGAGTATTTAAATTGTTTAGTGATTAGAAAGTCGAAAATGTATTAAATTGAAAGGTGTGTTTTGAATTGAATTAAAATTGAATTGAGAAATGATTTGAATACCCTATTAACTTGTCAGACTAGATTTGATACAAATGGCATGCCATTGGATTTGTGATGTGATGAGGAGATTTGTTGTAACATCCTGAATTTTTGGGCATATGCGTTTAATAGGTAGATATGTTTAATGTGTTAATTTAAGTGTTAGGGGTCCAAATTGGGCTCAGGCTTAGGCAGAGGCCTTGATTAAAATTATCTGTTTGGGCATTATAGGGTTTAAAAGGTAGTATCTATGTTTAAAATACCAAAGTGGGCTTGTGGCCCAATCTTAGGAGGTGACGCCACACAAGGGAGTAAGGGGCCCAAATTTAAGTTTCATGGAGCCTAATTCTTTTAATTTAAGTTAGCTAAATTTTGGGCATTAGGATTAGGTGGAAGGATGGCAACAAGGCTAAAATTTAGGTGTTTTAATGTTTAAAATATGTGGATAATAAGCAGATAAAGGCTATTATTTAGGAATTTATTTTATGTGGATAATAAGCAGATAAAGGCTAAAATTTAGGGATTTTAATGATTAAAATATGTGGATAATATGCTGATAAAGGAGGGAGGAGTTAGAGATAATTAAGTCTCTTTTAGATGAGCTAGTAGATTAAGATAAAGGAGAAAAGATAAGATTTATCTGCAAGGTTAGGTAAGTGCCGAAATTTCTATAAATAGGGGGAATATTTCTTCAATTTTGGCATTTGGGTTTTTCTCTCATTCTTTTCTCTTCTTCTCTGAGTAAAAGCCGAAAACTCCTAAAGTTCCATCTTTCTCTTCATTCTCTGCAAAAGCCGAAATCTCTAAGCCAATTCCCTCATCTTCACTTTGATTCAAAAGCCGAAACTCTTTCCATTCTTTTTCTTCCTAGCCGAAATCTTCAAGTCTCTTCCTTGTTTTCTTTCCTTCTTCTCTTTTCCTGTCAGAAACCGAAACTCTTCACTCAAGTATTTTAAAAGCCAAAGACACATCAGCCTTCTCTTGTTCATACTTTTTTAGGGATTTTCCTAAAAGCCAAAATCCCTAGATCTCATCTCCTGTGATTGCCGAATTACTTCTGTGGTGCCTATTTGTGCCGAAATCTGAAGGGAACTTTAGTGGAGTCAATCGTATAGATCTCTGAGTTATAGATCGGTAGCACTCGAATCGTGTTACTTTCGAGATTTCAAGGTAAGAAGATCTATTAGTTTCAATGTGTAAATTCAGGATTTACTAACCCTTGGCCGAATATAGGAGAGACCCTATTTTCACATCTTTCCGGCTTTTTGAGCAAAGTTGTAGATCGGTCTAGCAAGGGTATCGACATTAATCAGGTGTGTAACTTCTCACACTATTAGATTGAATGCTATTATGTATATATATATATATATATATATATAAGTATAAATCTGCTATACTCTGTTAAATGCCGAAATCCCGGCATAACGTTTGAAAACCCGAGAAGGGTAAAGGCTAAATATCAGGTTAGTGTTTTCTGCCATTCTTCAGTGAATGTTTCTGTTAAAAAGATATGTTTTGCATGTCGATTCCTATGTATGCTTGGGGTTGGGTGATTGATGAAAAGGGGAAGTGATCTGTTCTGGTGGCTTATGCCATTTCAGCCCGGTGACTCTATCACAATTCTGTTTCTGGTGGCTTATGCCATTTCAGCCTGGTGACTCTGTCACAACTCTGTTTCTGGTGGCTTTTGCCATTTCAGCCTGGTGACTCTGTCACAACTTTGACGATGAGCAGCATGACTGCCATCAATGGCGTGTAGCGGTGTGGGTTGATTGTAGAAATCCCCAATGGTGTGACTGGCAGGTAAGGGTGGCGTGTAGCGGATGGAAACCTAGGATTGGGTTGGGTTTTATGTATGTTATCTTTTATATTATGTTTTATATTCTGATTTGTGGGTTAAGGCCCAAATCTAATGGTGCATGGGGGTTGCACACTGAGTCTCGCGACTCACCCTATTATTTAACAATTTCAGGTAGCACCTAGTGCATCAGACCGGGCTGGAGAGGAGCGCGAGGTGGCCATGCGAGAGAGTATTCTATTCCAGCAGAAGACTTTATTCAGAATATTGTTTTTAATATTTTCAATTAATGGGTTTTAAATTTCCTTGTAATAAGGCCATGGGCCACTAGACTATTATTTATGTTTTGGTTTTATGTTGGGCTTTTATTACTGGGCTTTTAAGTTTTATGTTTTAAATTAAGTTAAGACATGTATGAAATTATAGTTTTTGTTTAAAATTCACCAAGGTAATTTATAACTTTATATTTTATATGATTTTATGAATTATTAAGTTTTCGGTATAAATGTTTAAACCTAGTAATTTTTTTCCAAAATGCGACATGTTTTGTAAAATCCCTTAAGTGACATACCAGATCCGGTTGTAGCGTTTGGGCCGGGTTTGGGGTGTTACATTTGTAGCTCGGCGGAGAAGATGATTCTGTTATTATATGCTTCGGTTTATCCGAAGAGGCATTTAATGCCTTATTGGTGTGTTTGGGAGGATATAACATATTGGTGTGTTTGGGAGGTTATATTATACTGGTGTGCTATGGAGGATTTATATTATTCCAGGTGTGATTGGGTTGGATATTCTGGTGTGTTTGGGTGGGATCCGCGTATCTGTCAGAGCCCGAGCCTTGTTAATAGGGTAAATAATTGAAATGGAACTTTGAAAATGAGATTGATTGATTTGGCTCTATTGAAAGGTATGTGAAAGAATGTACGTGTTAAATTATGAATTGAATTAGTATGTGTTAAATGAAATGTGAATTTAAGATTTATGAAGTGATATATAATTATGTATAATTAGTTTTAATAATTCATAAAGTTTATGGTGATGTTTGTAATTTATTAATGTTAAATAATTTTGATTTATAGCAATACCACTGAGTATGAAATACTCAGCGTACGGTTGTTTCCGTGTGCAGGTCATTAGAGTTTTGGGTCCGGTCCAGCATCCAAACAAACCCGACTCCAACAAGAAGATTTTGGTGATGAATTTCTTCCTTTTGTTAAGTGGCATGTACTAGATAGTTTTATGAATTATAAATATATATACTTAAGTTAAATGAGTTTGGTTGCATATACATGATTATAATGCTTTGGATAAGGAAGATGATATAAAGTTATTAAATGACAAATTTGGTATTGGTTGTTTTGGTTTCCATTTGCAGATGGATTTAGGTAAGCAGAAATGCTGCCGAAATTTTTATAGGAAAAAAAAATTCTAAAATGCTGGAATAAATTCCATCCTACTTTTAATATATGTTTTGGGCTTCGAGAGTCCAATATAGGATTATTAATTATTAAATTATACTATGAATGTTATTTTATTTATGTATAATTAATAAATTGTCAGATATGTCTGGTAATACCTTGTAACCCTGTTCCGGCGACGGTTTAGGGTTAGGGGGTGTTACATTGCAAACTTTATCTTCCATACCAGGTGCCACAAACCTTGGAGGTTGCTCCATGTAGGTCTCCTCATCCAAATCCCCATTTAAGAAAGTTGTCTTCACATCCATCTGATGTACCAGCAAATTGTGAATGGAAGCTAAGGAAAACAAAACATGAATAGTTGAGATCTTAGTAACATGAGAGTATGTATCAGAATAATCTATTCCAATTTTTCGAGTGAATCCTTTAACAACTAGTCTTGCCTTATACTTTTGAATTGACCCATCTGGTCTAAGTTTCTTTATAAAGACCCTTTCGTTACTAATAGGTTTAAAACCTTTAGGCAAGTCTACTAGTTCCCAAGTATGATTAGACATAATAGATTCTAGCTCATTATTAATAGCATTTCTTCAAAAAAGCACATCTATTGAATTTCTGTATGTGTTCGGTTTAGTCCCGGCCCTATTCTAAAGCATGTTTAAGGTCTCGAAGACCTATTTAAGGGACACTTTGATGTGATTTGTTGAATTATGTTTTGAAATGTCTGTAAAAGTTTCTGATTGTCCAGTAATGCCTCTTAACCCTAGATCGGCGACGGTTACGGGTTAGGGGTGTTACAGAACATGGTAAAAATGTGTGATGCTAAGTATGCTTATTGAATGAATTGCTTATTGCTCATATGTTTTTATTCATTCAATGAAGTATATTTTTGCATATTTGTTTCTCCTTCTTATGCTCTTCATAACTGGTATCATTGTAGCTTTGATGAGCTTTTGATATCCACATTGTTGATGCCATTATGTTTTTTCATGCCTTATTTTGTTTAATAACAATTGGTATCTAGAAAAAAGGAGAAAATGATTAAGATATGCATCAACTAAGAGGGCGTATTAGGAATAAGAATTGCTTGTGATTTTATTGAATTATCCTTAGCATGCAATTCTTTTATTTTTAATTTATGCCTTGTTCACATTTCTTGTTAACAATTGGTATCTTTGTTTAAATATCAATTGGTATCTTTCATTAGACATGAATTTAGGTGAACTTTTATGCAATTAGGACTTATTTGTATGATACTTAGAATTTTTGTAAAAAAAATGTTCTTTATAAATGGATTTCAAGTATACTTCTTTTTCATATAATTGCTTCTTGAATTTAATTGTTTACTTGTGAGAATACAATTGACATGATCTTTATATGAATATATTATGACTTATTGTGTTTGTAACAACCCGATTATCAGTGGTGTTGGAAAAACGATTTTAGAACCCATTTTCGTAAACTGAGTCTGTAAATATTAAATATATATGTTTTCAGAGTTGGTATAAAATAATATTGATGTTTGGCCCATCAATTTTGTCTATTAATTACTTAATTAGGGTATAGGGACAAAATTATAAAAGTCTAATCGCTATAAGTTTTTAATTGACCAAAGGCTTGAGGGCTTAAATGGCAATTAACCAAAGGTTCAAAATAATAATTAAATCATTTTATAACATAATATAGTGGAAGATGAAAAAATGTTCATTAAGCATTTTAATGATTAGTTAATTAAGCTAAACATAATTATTTATTTAATTAAGTTTTAATTAACATATACATAATTAAATTAGTGAAAGGAAAAAGAAATCCTCATCTTTTTCATCCTTCCATGGCCGAAACTTCATAAGAACGAAAAGAGAAAAACATTTCAAAGCTTTTAACATTGAACCCTTAATTGGTAAACAAATTTAAGTTATTTTCTTGTAATTTTTATGTTTTTGATGCATGAGAACTTGATTTAGCTAGCCCATGTACCAATTTGTAAAACTTTTAAAGTTTTTGAAAGTTGTCATCGTTGATTTCTTATAAAATTAGGTTTGAAATTGATAGATTTTTAGCTTAGATTTAATTGTTAGTTTTGTACCTAGGAACTAAAGTGAATAAAATTTTAAGTACTTGGATTGTAATTAATGAGAAAATCAATTTTGGTGAGACAAGGTCAAGATGATTTTAAACTCTCTTATTTCAACTTTGAAAAATCATTAAAAGTTGTACAAAAAGAATTAGGATATGAAATTTATAGTTATAAAAAGCTTATTGAGTCTAGTTTCTAGCAAAAAAAAAAAAATGGAAATGTCATATGAATTATGTATTAAAGATAAATATTTTTAAGTGAAGAATGGCCAAAACTACCTGAAATCTAGGGGTGTTCAAACGATCGGTTCGGTTATTAACTAAACCGAATTATCCAAAATGAAAAAATCTTTAACCGTTAACCGAACTGAAATATTTCGGTTAATTCGGTTGCTTAACCAAATTAATCGAAATTTGTAACGTCCCAAAAATTAGGGGTTGTAATTTTTGCATAATTTCATGTTGTGCTTGCCCAGCTGGCTATTTGAGTGTATTTGGGGGTTCTAGGGAGGCCTGAGTTTGAGTTTGAGCCTTGGGAAAATTTTAGTTTTTGGCCCTTTAGTTGAGAGGGCTGTTGGAAGTAGGACTTAAGTAAAATAGTGCGCGTTAAGATGACACAAGATGAGCTTGTAGCTCAGTGGCAGTGGCGTCTTTGGGAAAGCTTGGAGAGTGGGGTTCGAATCCTACAAGTTGCAAATAGAGGCTTTTATTTTGTGACTTGAGAGGGGAGGAAGCAGAGTTCGGATCAAACTCTTCAAGGGGAGTGGAGACTTGGTCAAATAATTCAAATGGATGGAGGAGAGCTATAGTAGGAGGAAAAAATGGAGAAAATCAAGGAGGTGATGTGTGTGGGAGTGTTGGCCGAAAGTGGGAGTCTAGCTAAGTGAGAATTTCGGTTGAAGAGGGGTCATTGGTATCATTTTCGGTCATTTGGAGTAAGTGTAGAAACCGAAACCTCTTTTTGTTTTTGAAGTGTTCCTTTCAGGTTTCTTTTTGGGGTGACATTTCGGGTTTATTTTGGTTGCTTCTTCTCATCTTTTGACCTTTGCCAAAATTATTTCTTTCCCCAATCTTCTATTTTTCTTCATTTTTTTGACCATTGTTGATCGGTTAAGCCTCTCCTCTCCCACCTTCTTTTCTTCTTTTCCATCTTTATCTCGCAGTTGCTGCCCTTTTTCTGCCGGGATCTTTTTCTTCTTTCGGTTCTTCTGTGGCCGAACTCATAACTATTCTTTCATCTCAATCTTCTCTTTACCTTGCGTAACTAGCCAACTTTAAGCCTTGATCCCTGGGTAGGCCGAATCTTTGAGGGCCGAATATTCTTTTCTTCCCGTTCGTTCAGCCTTCGAATCTCGAAAAGTGGTTGGTAAGTGTGACTATAGCCGAATCTGGGGTTGGTGTTCTTTTTGTTTCGTTGTGTTTTCTTTGGCCAAAAAGGCTTTCATCCCTGTTACCATGGAGATATTTATTGCTAACACCTTCTTTTTCATCGAATGTTCTAAGGACTCATCATTCTTAGCCAAAGTTTTGGGCCGATTATCCCTCCCTTGCAGGAGATCTCTTGTTTGGTGGTAAGTATTGTAGATTGATTTAACGATTTCAATTTTATGGAGATGTCTTAGTAAGGGTTGAGGCTAATTGATTGGAACTGTTGTTTTCATAGGTGCTCAATCTTGGGAGCTTCAACCTACAACCCATAACAGGTGTGTAATCTCACACCACTGTTCATCCGATATGCTACATTCTGTGAATCGGCTAAAAGCTGAAATACCAAAAAATCTGGAGTATCGGCAACTGAGATCTCCCGAGCGTGTGAGCGCTCGTAGAGATAAACCGAGTCAATAGTTTTGGTGATAGACTGTTGGGAGTGTCTCAACTCTCTTATGGGACTGAGGCTGTAATGGGCCTTGTTGAGCCGAAATGGGCTAAGTGGGCCTAATGGGTTAATAGGCCCACAGGGGCGAAATCCGTGGTAAGTACCGGATGATTGATGCAGCTGCGAAGTCTGTAGAACCGAGACCAAAAATGGGTTGTTTGGGCCACACAAGCGTGTGGGCCCGTTTGGGCCGCAATGGGATTTTAGGCCCAATTGTACCGTTTTGACCAGAAATGGAACATGTGTCGCTCGAGGCGACAGTAGGCCTTCGGAAAGGCCGTTATAGGGGTAAATTACCAAATTACCCTTGGTGGGTAAAATTATCGAATTACCCTTGATGGGTAAGTTACCGAAATGCCCTCCACGGGTAAAAATTACCTAACTACCCTTGATGGGTACATTATCGAAATACCCCCGAGGGGTGAAATTACCGTTTTACCCTTGAATGACCGTTATACATTTAGTGATAGTTAGATGATGTATGTATGATGTTTTATAATTGTGTATGATTGCGATACACTGCATTCATAACATAGTGCATTGGGTTGGGATTTTCTGATTGGAGGAAGTATCGTTATAGTGGCATCGCCACGTGTTCTGATTCTAGTGGCTCAGCCACGATTACTGTTATTAGTAGCTTGGCTGCATTACTGGATAGTTGGTTGGGTGGGTTGACTTGGTCCCCACATGGATAGATGGTTGGTACGGGTGGAGAGTTTGGCTTAATTGGGTTGGGTTGCATGTTCATCGCATTGATATGATATAGGGCTTAGGCCCAGATTGTTACCGAGTAGGGCTTAGGCCCAGACTGATACCGCATGGGCTCGGGCCCAGACGGTGACCGTAATAGGGGATTACACACTGAGTTCTTGTAACTCACCCTTTCTTTTAACCGTGCAGGTGATCCCCAGTCGTAGAGGATTTGGAGCTGCGGGGACTCAGAGGTGGCCACACGACCGACATGTTTGAAAATTGAACTTAGTAATTTTATCTTTATTTTATTTCAATTATTGGGTTAAAATTTTTCTAACAAGGCCTTTGGAATTTTCTTTTTAACTTTTATTTGGTATGCCTTTTAGTTACAAACTACTAATTTATTAAACACGGGTTTCCTTTAAAACAATTTTCCATTGTTTTCAAAATAACACGTTTCCGCAACGGTTTCAAATAAACTTCTGCAATAAACAAGGTTTTAACAACGGTAATAATTTTTGTAAAGGAAGGACTTTGAGCAAATTTGTTTTGTCAATTAACAACGTAAATCAGGATTTTTAAAGAGTGGAAAGTTGGATCCGTAAAAGGGTTTTTCCAATGAACTTATGGTTTTCGAACATCACTTTGATGTGGCATGTTAGATCCGGTCATAACGTCTAGGCCGGGTATAGGGTGTTACAAAATTTATATGTTTTTGTCTTTTGGTTAAAATAAGTATAAAAGATATAAAAAATACATTGTTAATGATCTTTTTCTTTTTTTTAATAGTTAAAAAATATATTATATATACAATATATTATTTATTTCGATTAATATAAAAAATAATAGTTCAAAAAACACATTGCTAATATAAAAAATACATTATATATAATATATTATCTATTTCGGGTCCGACTCGACCAGAAAAATGGGCCTAAAATTTTACTCAAGGTTGGTCCGGATGAGAAAGTGCAACTTAACAAGCAAATGCCTCTAAAATAGTAGTAAAATTAATAATAGAGTAAGAGTTATACAATATCCAAATAACAACAACAAAATAGTAGAAACATAATATCGAAATGGCAACAAAATAGTGAGAAAACAATAGGAAAATAATATTTTTTTTCTTTTTGTAAATTTGAGCTGGGCTAGGCCCGAGTCAAAAAAGTCTTACATGAGGCCCGACCTATTTTCTAAACGGGCCTTATTTTTTTGCCTAAGCCCATGTTTCGAACCTATATATATTTTTTAAAAAGAGACAGATGTCAATTTTTTAAAGCTACTTATAGAAAAAATATATATTACCAGTGTATCAAATACTCATCCATAATATAATATAGGATATTACTTTTAAGATATGTTTGATAAAAAATTAAAAATTTTCATTGCATTTGGAAAAAATATAATTTATTAATGTTTTAAATGTGTTTGTCAACATATTAAAATTTTATTTTATACTAGCGTTTTAACAAAAAAGTATAAGATAAATAGATAGATACTTACCATTAAAAAAATTATTTGATATAAATTATCTTCTCATTTTTGTGAAGAAAATTTTTTGTACTTTTTTATATTTAAATTTTATTAAAAAATTCAAAATTATTGGGAAATAAATCGTGTATGCAACAAATAAGGAAATGGAGTAAAATCAAAAAGATCAAACACGAAAATTTTACGTGGAAAAACTCCTCAAAAGAGAATAGAAAACCACAGACAAAAGGAGATTACAATATAATAAAATGATAGTACAAAAGATGGAGAAAATCAAAAGAAAACCCAAAACCATGAAATAAAAACCCTTAAAAAAAATAACAAAATTCTCTCAATCTCAATATTTCTGCTATATAAACCTAGAGTAACTAAGGCCTAGTTTTAGGCTAAAATTTGTAGCATGTATGACTAAAATAACCCTGGGTTAATAAGAGTTTAAGTGGGAAATTAAAACAAAATTTAACTAAGAGAATAAAACCGAGAAAATTGAGAAAGGCGTTGTCACATTGTGACGTGACATTCACTTCGTCGGGACGAAAGCTCTCTTCACGCCGTGACGTCAATTGTTCGTCAAGAGGAAGAGCACTTTCTCGTTGTGACGTCACACATCGTTTGGTTTGAAATTGCGAGGCATAACTCCACAAATCTTCACATTGACTCATATTTGACTTAACTCCCTTGCCAAGCCCTATTACAAGCCTAACTGAATCTTCGTCGGATACTCACCAAGTCCAAGCAATGCTTGAACTTTGAAACTGGAAGACTCTTTGTCAACATGTTGACCGGATTGTGTTCTATGCCAATTTTATGAATTTGAACATCCTTTTGAATGATCACCTCTCGAAAAAAGTGATAACAAATGTCAATGTTTGGCACTTTGATTATAACAATATACGACAGTTACCATTTTTTCACTTACCAGTTCACTAAATAGACCCTTTAACCAAATTTCTTCTTTTATCGCTTTAGTAATTTCCACGTATTTCGCTTCATTAGTTGATAAAGCCACTGTAGCTTGAAGTGTAGCTTTCCAACTAATGGCATAATTCCCAAAAGCAAATAGGTAACCTGTGATAGACCTCCTTCGACGTGTAACAACTCAATTTTAGTGGTGTCGAAAACTGTGATTTCAGGACCACAATTTCGATGAGTGAATATTTTAATGTTTATTTAATGTCTATAGGGTTAATTTAAGGTAGTATTAAAATTTTTGTTAAGAAATTTGAAGTTTAAATGGTTAATTAGGTAAAAATGACTAAATTGAAAAAGGTGCAAAAGTTGAGTTCTATTAGTTAAGTGGATTAAATAGCTTTAACAAGGTGAGTTAATGGACTTAGATTGTATTTATATTGTAACACCCCTAACCCGTATCCATTGTCAAAACAGGGTTACGGAGCATTACCGGAGATTTCAGAACAATAACAGATAATTGTGATATTTACTGTTCATAACAAAACTGTCCACTTGAGGCATAGTCACTAAATTATTTATATCTTGAGCTGCAGAATTCTAAATTAAGACCTGCTTGATTTTTCCAAAACTAAACTCAAATATCTTTCTACCATAAAATTTTTAGAATTTATGGTTTATTCAATAAGTACAGTTAATTCTTCAAATTCATCCCTGTTCTGCTATTTGACAGTTTCGACATTTCTTCACTAAAAATTAATTATCTCTTAGTAAGAGATTCGGATGATGTTCCCGTTTGTTTCTCTTAAAATTAGATTCATTAAGAAATTAAACATATAAATTTAAACCCCCAAGTATTTTATACAATTTTTAATGATTTTCCAAAGTTAGAACAGGGGAACCCTAAATCATTCTGACCTTGCCTCACAAAAATTCAAATATCTCATAAAATGAATTTCTTTTGCTTACACCATTTCTTCTATGTAAAACTAGACTCAATAGGATTTAATTTCATATTTTATTCAACCTAGAATTAAATTTCCAAAATTTTTGGTGATTTTTCAAAGTTATACTACTGCTGCAATCCAAAACTGTTTTAATGCTAATTTTACTCTTTCATGATTTCTTTGTATTAACTTTAATTTAGACATACATAACACCAAAGCATATCCATAACTAGCCATTCCAATAGCTAGTCATTATCAAATATTTACATGCCATTCATTGGCCAATTTAACCTATACATCAACAATAAAGACTTAAACATATCATTTCCTTACCTTCATATACATGCTCATAACATCATACTTTATCAAGTCCACACATACCCAATCACATTCAACATAACAACTTCCCACATGTATCATCTAGTCTAATTTCATTAACATACCATTATAAACCACATCACAATTACATTGGCATAGGCATATGAGTAATTAATATGTTTGCAACCCATTAGCCAATATAAGCCAATTTATATGGCTACATACCAAATCAAATCCTTAATCATTACAAGCCAATACATTTGTCCATATCATAATGACACATACAAAAAATGAATAAGCCCCTATATATGCCATAGACTCAAAGGTTTGCGTTCGTTTACCCAACATGATAGCTTGATGGTGTGATAGCATCTCCGACGATCTCCAACCCGAGCTAATTTGGTGACACTATGAGGCATAGGAAAGGAAGGGGAGTAAGCTATATAGCTTAGTAAGTTCACATGAAAATAAATAGCAACTTAATCATGAATATCATACAATTAACATAACATAGTTTACATATATGCCATAATAGTTTCATAGGCATAACTTACTCATTTTCAATCTTACCAAAAGTTCATCACATATCGAGCTCATTCATATGAATTTTTCGTACATGTACCAACTCGTAACATATCATAGTCTTTCTCATCTTTGGCATAACATTTGAATTACCCATTGAACCACTTGGAATACTAAAGGATACTCGGGAATCTCATACACAATGTACCATACTAACGCCATATCCTAGACATGGTCTTACATGGAAATCTCATATCGATGCCAATAGCCCAACTATGGTTTTACACGAAGTCCCATATCGACGCCATATCCCAGATATGGTCTTATACGAAATCTCATAACGATGCCATATCCCAGATATGGTCTTATACGTAATCTCAGTGACCCTAATGTCATGACATTTGTATCCTATTTATTCCTAAGGTTCAAACGGGATTTTCTCATTTGTCATATCATCGTCGATTGTATCCACATTGTCATTTATACAATTCATATATTAATAAAACATTTAAAATACAATTGTAACATTGCATTATTTACACATGAACTTACCTCAACATAAGAATGACGAAATGGGCCTAATCGTCACATACTTTGTTTTTCCCCCATTCTAGGTTTGAACCTCGATTTTATTGATCTATAATATCACATTTGACTTATTTAATCATTTTACAGTTCAATTTAGCCCAAAATCACATTTTGGAAAAATTTACATTTTGCCCCTAAACTTTGTCATATTTACATTTTAGTCGATAGGCTCGTAAAATGATTTTCATTCAATTTCTTTGTACTTTAAGCCTAGCCGAACCATTTTCATGCTTATAGTAGCCCACATTTTCTATTAAAATAGATTTTTACAACACTTTTTATACTATTTTACAAATAGGTCATTTTTATGCATTTTCATCAAAAATCACTTAACAAAAGTTGTTTATCTAACATTAAACTTGCATAATCTACCATTAAACATCAAAATACACAAGTTTGTAACATGGGTCAAACCCTAGACCTTCATCATATCTCAAATTAATGGTAGAAATAGATAGATCATATTACAAGGATTTCAAAAACATGAAAATCATTAAAAATAGGGCTAGAACGGACTTATAATCGAGCTTGAAAAACCCTAGCCATGGTTTCCTCTTGCAAATTTCGGCCAAAGAGGAAGATGGAAAATTTTTTGGGTTTTTATTTTGTTTATTAAATCATTTAATTACTAAATGTCCAAAATGCCCGTAACTTAAAAATATTCTATTTCACTTATTTCATGTCCATTTTTGTCCAAAAAAATTATCCAATGGTCTAATTACCTTTTAAGGACCTCTAATTTAAAATTTCATAGCAATTAGACACCTATAGCCTCTAGAACTCAAGTTTTGTACTTTTTACGATTTAGTCATTTTGACTAAATTGAGTGCC
The DNA here is from genome assembly GCA_005393395.2 of Gossypium australe. NCBI lineage: Eukaryota > Viridiplantae > Streptophyta > Magnoliopsida > Malvales > Malvaceae > Gossypium > Gossypium australe. The sequence continues at coordinate 32,751,358 of CM016615.1, read as the reverse complement.
CAAACGTCAAAATTTTTGAACGAATTTTTCAAAAAATAATTCCGTAAAATTGTAGATCATAAAAATATAAGAATATTAAATTTTTTCTCGTCGAATTTGCGGCCTCGAAACCACTGTTTCGACTAGACCCAAAATCGGACTGTTAATGGACATTTATGGGTTTAATTTTATCATTTTATAAACTAATAAACTAAGGGTAAATTAGTAAATAAATAAATAAATCTTAAACTAAATTAAACAAATAGTGTCATCTTCCTAAAATTCTTCTCTTTCACCTAATTTGAGGAAATAGAACACCATTTTCTTAGCTTTAAGGTTCTGCCAACATAGGAGCATGGTAAGGTTTTGTGACTTGTTTTTAGTGATTTTTATGTTTTTGTTTACTTAGTTCGGGGGTTAATTTGCAAAATTTTTTAAGGTTGAGGGATTTTCCATGATTGATTTTGAATGTGTTTTGATGTTAATTGATAGATTATTAAACTTGGTTGTTAAACAAACTTGTTTTGTTAAGTGATTTTTATGAATCTAGGGTTAATGATTAATTTGTTAAAAGTATAAAATTCCTTGCGGTTACTGTGAAATTTTGGTACATATGGACTGTTTAAGACCCCTAGTAAAATCGAATAGCATGTTTTGGTTAGAGAAATAGTGAATTTACAAGTTAAGAGTTTAGGGACTAAATTCTAAGAAAGTTAAAGTATTGGGGGTAAATTTGTAAATTGATGATGGGGGGTTTAATTGCATAAAACTACTTTTTATAATGCTGGAATTATATTAATTGAGTTAAATTATTATTTAGATTAAGAAAAGAATCAATCAGACTTGAATTACGGAAAGGTAAAAGTCTTAGATTAGCTTTCAACTTAGTTGTAACAACTGTGGTGATTGAGGTAAGTTCATACAGTGATTAAATTTTCCATTTGATGTTTTGAATGAGTTATTATAAATAATTATATGATTTTAATCTTGATTTGTATTTTATTCGATAATCGATATGGTGGATTAATTTGTAACATTAGTATACTTAAAGTTGGTATTTGAGAGATGTATATTTCATGAAACATGTGTGGAACGGTACAATATAATGAAATTAAAGGATTCAGATATATGCAAAGGTCCTGTTTGAACTTTAAGAATTCTTCGGATACAATTGACATGTCATTAGTTATTACATGATTTGGGTGCTGGTCTTGAATGTCTTACGAATGGCTGAGGTTCTACGTTTGTTGCAGATTCTCCACAGCTCGTGTGAGCAACATATGTAGCTAAAATTTTGACCCATAGGTCGTGTGAGCAGGCCCATTTCACAGCTTGTGTAAGCACTATTGAAAAGGAAAATTTACGGTTATATGCAAAGGCACACTATGTGTGAGCATTCTTGGGTATCCTGTGTAATTCTAGATGGTTCAACAGGTAAGTAAAAGGAAATGAAAAAGGTTTGTATGCAACGAATGAAAAGACTATTGAATATTCATATGAGAAAGGTAAATGGATGCAATTTACTTTATGGTATTTGTTGTGTTTTATGATTATATATGGTTAATTCTTCTACTAATGGTGTGGATTATATTGAATAGGAATATCAAGTAGTTATATGAACTACTAAGCATGATTGAATGTTTAAATGTGGAGAAATACAAAGTCTAAGTTTCTCTTTTACGAGCTTACTAAGCACTAGTTGCTTACGTAGTTATTTTTTCCTCTGTTTCGTAGATCGTTGGAGGCTCAACCGATTGGAAGCTTGTCGGAGTTCTATCACACTATCTAGCAATCACTTTGGTAGATTTTGAGTTATTTTGGCTAAGTTTATAAGTGGCATGTATAAGGCTTTTGTGTAATGGTAGTTCATGTTTATGCTAATTGACTATTATGGTATGGTTGTGTTTTGGTATATAAAGTTGTTTGAACCTATAATGTTAAGCAAGTGTGTATCTTTTAGTCACTTTTAAGTATATGATAATTATATGACTTGTTCTATGTTTATTTGAAGTTAAGATTGAATGAATGTCAAATATATGATGTAGGTTTTAAGCTCTAATCCATGACAATTTGATGAACTTTTTGGATGTATATTTTGTGGTATCAATGAGGGTACATTGGTTAAATAATGAAAATGTGTTGTATATATGATGAATTTAGCATGTTTTGGTCTTGTTGAAGTGCACTTAAGGCTTTTGAGTGTGTGTAAAATTGGTGTAGCTTATTAGACAAGATTTGATCTTAAAATGGCTTGTTTTAGGGGCTAATTATGTAATATCCAGGTTTTGGGGCTAGTCAGAACAGTGGTTACGAGACCACTAAACCGAGGTCGAGAAAAATTATTTTGATGTTATTTTATGTGTTGTAGCTTAATTATATGGATGCATAAAAATTTTGGTGTTCTAATCTGAGTGATAGCATGCTTAATTTCGAAAAAGGACTAAATTGCATAAAGTGCAAAAGTTCTATTTTATAAGATAGATGTACCTAATAGCTGTAGAATGTAAATTGAAGGATTTTAAAGTGCAAATAGGCCATTTATCTAGTGATGGCCGGCCATATAGGAGCTAGGGAGACAAAATTTTAATGTTGGTCAAATTTGGTGGGAATTAGGTGATAGGAATGAATAAAATAAGATGACTAAAGGAAGCTATCATCTTTCACTATTCATCTCCCCCTCTACTACCGAAAATTTCAGCAACTTTGAGGGTTTGAAAGCTTGAAAATTTCAGCCACATCTCATCCTTGCAAGTAAGTACTTTTTGAGGTTTTTCTTAATGATTTTTGTACTTTAGGAGTCCCCAAAGCTTAATGATTTTTGAGGTTTTTAGAATTTGTGTCATAAATGCATGAAATGGTGAGAATGGTGAGTAGTTGTAAGAGAAATAAATGTTCAGCTAGGCTTGTTTGTTAAGAAAATATGATGAAAAATGAATTACGAGCCTAGGGGCAAAATCGTAATTTTGCCAAAATACAAGGGCAAAATGGTCATTTTTGTCCAAGTGTAGATTTTAATGCACTATGATCATAGAATGATCTAAACGAGTTGAATTTCCTTGTTATAGACCAAGAAGAGCGTGGAATCAACCTTGACCGTGGAAAAGGTAAGGTGACAGATTAGGTCGTTGGTTAACACTTTTTGCACCGAGGTAAGTTTATGTGTAAGCAATGTATATTTTTGTAAACATTATGTTGCTAATTAGAGTATGGCATGATTGAGAACATATGTCGTACTAGTAGATTGAATGTGGTAGGCATTGAATAATTACCGTATGAATGATGAAATAATCATGTGAATGTGTAATGACGACAGTTAATGGTCGGCTGTGTGCGATACCACCGTAACTAATCTTTTGGTGGGCTGTGTGCGATACCATCGTAACTAATCTTTTGGTGGGCTGTGTGCGATACCACCGTAACTAATCTTTTGGTGGACTGTGTGCGATACCACCGTAACTAATATTTTGGTGGGCTATGTGCGATACCACCCTAATAAAGACTGATGGTGGGCTAAGTGCGAAACCACCGAGTAATTTGACTATGAGTATTGGATTTAAATATAGTGATGTGTTGTATTATGTGACCTTGTGATGCTAAGTGCAGGGGAACCGTTAATGAATGTATGCATTATGCTTATGATGTGGTTGGAATGTGTGAATGGAGAAAATGAGTAAGCATGATCATGAATGTAGATTGTTTCTTGCTTAGTATATAATGTTATGAAATTGTTTAATACATGTTAAAATGCTTATATTGTTTACACGTAAACTTACTAAGCTTAAAGCTTACTCCCCTTTCTTTCCCTTGTTTTATAGAGCTTAAGAGCCGAGCCGGAATACACCGATAATCCAGGAGACCGCCCACACTATCAGTTCTTCTCGGTATACCTAGACTTAATGATTTTGTAAATGGCATGTATAGGGGCTAGACTAGTTAGATTTTTTTGTTATTTTGGCCAAAGGTGTATTGGCTCTTGTTAAGACATTAATTTTGTAAATTGCCATGAATGATGGCTCACCTTACCATTTATGAAATTACAAAGGTATCTATGGGAGTTCATGTTGAAGTTATGAGATGTTTATTAGTATGTTGAATGGGTTCATGTAGTGTAAGCTATAGGGGTGCAAAGAGCTTGGCAAACAGCCCCGTTCTTGTCCACATGGGTAGGCACACGGGCGTGTGTCTAGGCCATGTGTGACATACGATCGAGCCATGGGCGTGTGTCCAGACCGTGTGAAGTCTGCATCTTGAAATTGAAATTTGAATCGTCACAGGGTTGAAGCATATGAGCGTGCCCAGGCCGTGGGGAAATAGTCAGAGGCGACCACGGACCAGCCATATGGGCGTGTGTCTAGGTCGTGTGACCCAAGTCAGTGTCGCCCACGGGGTTCGAACACGGGCGTGTGACTAGGCTTTGAGACTGTGTGTGTGAAGTCAGTATTCACCACGGTTGTGGAGCATGGGCGTGTGTGTCTACACACGGGCGTGTCTCTTTTACACGGGTGTGTGATCCCTATAAAAAAAGAAGAAAATTCGCAAAGGTTGAAAAAGAAGAAAATTTGCAAAGGTTGATGAACTCTCCTGTACACCTGAGGAGAGCTTGAAATGCGCTGTATCTTTGTTGAGGGACTCGACATACCATTGGTGGAAAACGTTGACATCAATGGTCCCTAAAGAGTGGGTAACGTGGGACTTCTTCTTGGAAGAGTTCCGAAAGAAGTATATAAGTAAACAGTTTGTAGACCAGAAACGAAAAGAATTCTTTGAGTTAAAGTAAGGAAAAATGACTGTGGCGGAATATGAGCGCGAATTTGTTAGGCTCAGCAAGTATGCACAAGAATGTGTATCCACGGAAGCTATCTTATGCAAGAGATTTGAAGATGGGTTGAATGAAGATGTCAGACTCTTAGTCGGGATTTTAGAGCTAAAAGAATTTGTAGTATTGGTGGATAGCGCTAGTAAGGTCGAAGAATTGAATAAGGAAAAGAGGAAAGCCCTGAGTGAGGGTCGGGATGCAAGGAAGAGGCCGATGAGTAAATCATATCAAACTCAATCGAAGAGGTCTAGGGAAGTGAACCCTCAGATGACTACATCAGTCGGGTATTCGCAAAGAGAGCGAGGCAACACGTATTCGGGTTCAAGAGTTCAGGCCATGTCAATGGAAAGTGTGGGCCACCCAAAGTCCAAACCAGAGTGCCCAAGTTGTGGCAGACATCACACTGGGGAGTGTTGGGGAAGCAATCGAAATTGCTATAAGTGTGGATCCCCCGACCATCTTATCCGAAACTGTCCTGAAAGGGTTGACAAGGAGAAGAAGCAAGAGATAAGACCAAGCAGTGCATCCTTTAGAGGTAGGCCACAAAAGAACCTGGGAGGTGGGACTAGTGGTAGAGGTATATCACGAGACACTACTGTGAGGTCAGAGGGTCGGGCACCAGCAAGAACTTATGCTATTCGTGCTCGAGAAAAGGCGTCATCACCAGATGTAATAACGGGTACATTTTCTCTCTATGACACCTCTGTTATTACTTTAATTGACCCGGGATCAACTCATTCTTATATTTGTATGAGATTGGGATCTAGTTTGAATATGACTGTTGAGTCTACTAAATTTATTGTAAAAGTGTCAAACCCATTAGGTAAATAGGCGTTAGTTGACAAGGTGTGTAGGAACTGTCCTTTGATAATTAGGGGTCATTGTTTCCCGGGAAACCTTATGTTGTTGCTGTTTGAAGAATTTGATTTGATTCTTGGTATGGATTGGTTGACTACCCATAGTGTTTTAGTGAATTGTGGTAGTAAATTTATTGAATTGAAATGTGAAAAAGGGGATGTTATTCGGGTTGAATCATGTGAGTCAGATAGTTTACCGGTGATGATTTCTTCCATGATAGCTGAGAAATATTTGAGAAAAGGGTACGAATCTTATCTCGCTTTCGTACTAAACACTCAAGAGTCTGAAGTGAAGATTGAAATAGTACCAGTTGTATGTGAGTATCCGCATGTATTTCCGGAAGAGCTGCCTGGATTACCCCCAGTTAGAGAGGTCGAGTTTGGAATTGAGTTAATTCCGGGAACAGCATCCATTTCGATTGCTCCGTATAGGATGGTCCCACTAGAGTTGAAAGAACTGAAAGTTCAGTTGCAAGAGTTGACGGATAAGGGTTTTGTAAGACCTAGTTATTCACCGTGGGGTGCCCCAGTACTCTTTGTAAAGAAGAAAGATGGGTCGATGAGATTATGCATAGACTACAGGTAGCTCAACAAAGTAACTGTGAAGAACAAGTATTCTTTACCGAGAATAGATGATCTATTTGATCAACTGAAAGGAGCTACGGTGTTCTCCAAGATTGACATGAGGTCCGATTATTACCAGTTGAGGGTTAAGGAACAAGATGTGCCAAAAACAACATTCAGGACGAGGTATGGCCATTATGAGTTTTTGGTCATGCCGTTCGGTTTAACGAATGCCCATGCGATTTTTATGGACTTAATGAACCGTGTCTTCCGACTGTATTTGGACAAGTTCGTGGTTGTCTTTATTGATGACATATTGGTTTACTCTCGAGATGAGAGTGATCATGCGGAGCATATGAGGTTTGTCTTACAGATTTTGAGAGACAAGCAGTTATATGCTAAATTTAGTAAGAGTGAGTTTTGGCTTTGAGAGGTTGGATTCTTAGGACACATTGTGTCGGGTGAGGGTATTAGAGTTGATCCTAGAAAGGTCTCGGCTATTGTGGGGTGGAAACCGTCGAGGAACGTGTCGGGAGTCAGAAGCTTTTTGGGTTTAGCGGGGTACTATAAGTGGTTCGTGAAGGGATTCTCTATGATTGCTACTCCGATGACGAAACTATTGGACAAGGATGTTAAGTTTGAATGGACTGAAAAATGCCAACAGAGTTTCGAAAGATTGAAAACATTGTTGACAGAGGCACCGGTTTTGGTACAACCTGAGTCAGCAAAAGAGTTTGTGGTCTACAGTGACGCGTCGTTAAATGGTCTCGGTTGTGTGTTGATGCAAGAGGGTAAGGTAGTCGCTTATGCCTCGAGGCAGCTAAAACCACATGAGAAGAATTATCCGACTCATGACCTGGAGTTGGCCACAATTGTTTTCGCGTTAAAGATCTGGCGACATTACTTATATGGTGGGAAGTGCCGAATCTTCACGGATCATAAGAGTTTGAAGTACTTGATGAATCAAAAGGAGTTAAATTTACGGCAACGACGGTGGCTAGAATTATTGAAGGACTAGGAGCTAGTATTGATTATCACCTGGGGAAAGCGAATGTAGTTGCGGATGCTTCAAGTAGAAAATCCTTGTATACTTTGAGAGCTATGATCACGAGTTTGTCATTGTCTGATGATGGTGCTATACTGGCCGAGTTGAGAACTAGACCACTATTTGCTCAACGAATATGGGAGGCTCAAAGGAATGATAGCGAAATACTAGCTAAAAGAGCTAAGTGTGAATCAGGAACTAATTCTGAATTCCGAGTGAGTTCAGATGGTTGCTTAATGTTCCATGATAGAATTTGTGTACCCAAATATGACAAGTTGATCCGAGAAATTTTACAAGAAGCACATAGTAGTTATTGGTCAGTACACCCGGGCAGTACGAAAATGTACAATAATCTGAAGAAATTCTATTAGTGGCTGGGAATGAAAAGAGACATCTTGGAGTATGTAACAAGATTTCTGATTTGTCAACAAGTGAAAGCTGAGCATCAAGCGCCTTCGGGATTACTTCAGCCAGTGATGGTTCCCGAGTGGAAGTGGGATCGGATTACTATGGATTTTGTTACGGGCTTGCCTATGACTCCGAAGAAGAGAGATGCAGTGTGGGTTATTGTTGATAGATTAACGAAGTCGACCCACTTTATACCTGTGCGTATTGATTATTCACTAGAGAAGTTAGCTGAGTTGGATATTACAGAGGTAGTAAGATTACATGGAGTGCCTGTATCTATTATCTTGGACAGAGACCCGAGATTTACTTCGAGGTTTTGGAAGAAGTTATAGGAGGCCTTGGGTACGAGGTTGAATTTTAGTACTGCATTCCATCCTCAAACTGATGGTCAGTCAGAGAGAGTAATCCAAGTTCTTGAGGATATGCTCCGATGCTGTGTGTTAGAGTTCGAAGGTAGTTAGGAAAGATACCTACCCTTGGTCGAATTCGCTTACAACAATAGTTATCAGTCGAGCATACGGATGGCAAATTCGCTTACAACAATAGTTATAATGCAAGGCGTTATAGCTCCGATCCTTCGCATGTGATTCCCCCAACAGAAATTGAAATACGACCGGATATGACATATTAAGAAGAACCAATTAAAATCTTGGCTCGAGAAGTGAAACAGTTGAGGAATAAGGACATAGCCTTAGTAAAAGTGTTGTGGCAAAAACACGGTGTAGAAGAGGCTACGTGGGAACCGGAGGAAGCCATGAGAGAGCAATATCCAAACCTCTTTACCGGTAAGATTTTTGAGGGTAAAAATCTCTAAAGGGGGGAGAGTTGTAACAGCCCGATTTTGGGGCTAGTCGAAATAGTGGTTAGGAGACCACTAAACTGAGGTCGAGGAAAATTATTTTGATGTTATTTTATGTGTTGTAGCATAATTATATGGATGCATAATAATTTTGGTGTTCTAATTTGAGTGATAACATGCTTAATTTCGAAAAAGGACTAAATCGCATAAAGTACGAAAGTTCTATTTGATAAGGTAGAGGTACCTAATAGCTGTAGAATGTAAATTGGAGGATTTTAAAGTGCAAATAGGCCATTTATCTAGTGATGGCCGGCCATATAGGAGCTAGGGAGACAAAATTTTAATGCTGGTCAAATTTGGTGGGAATTGAGTGATAGGAATGAATAAAATAAGATGACTAAAGGAAGCTATCATCTTTCACTATTCATCTCCCCCTCTACTGCCAAAAATTTTAGCAAGTTTGAGGGTTTGAAAGCTTAAAAATTTCAGCCACATCTCATCCTTGCAAGTAAGTACTTTTTGAGGTTTTTCTTAATGATTTTTGTACTTCAGGAGTCCCCAAAGCTTAATGATTTTTGAGGTTTTTAGAATTTGTGTCATAAATGCATGAAATGGTGTGAGTAGTTGTAAGAGAAATAAATGTTCAGCTAGGCTTGTTTGTTAAGAAAATATGATGAAAAATGAATTACGAGCCTAGGGGCAAAATCGTAATTTTGCCAAAATACAAGGGCAAAATGGTCATTTTTTCCCAAGTGTAGATTTTAATGCATTATGATCATAGAATGATATAAACGAGTTGAATTTCCTTGTTATAGACCAAGAAGAGCGTGGAATCAACCTTTACTGTGGAAAAGGCAAGGTGACGGATTAAGTCGTTGGTTAACACTTTTTGCACCGAGGTAAGTTTATGTGTAAGCAATGTATATTTTTGTAAACATTATGTTGCTAATTAGAGTATGGCATGATTGAGAACATATGTCGTACTAGTAGATTGAATGTGGTAGGCATTGAATAATTACCGTATGAATGATGAAATAATCATGTGAATGTGTAATGACGACAGTTAATGGTGGGTTGTGTGCGATACCACCGTAACTAATCTTTTGGTGGGCTGTGTGCGATACCATCGTAACTAATCTTTTGGTGGGCTGTGTGCGATACCACCGTAACTAATCTTTTGGTGGGCTATGTGCTACCACCCTAATAAAGACTGATGGTGGGCTAAGTGCGAAACCACCGAGTAATTTGACTATGAGTATTGGATTTAAATATAGTGATGTGTTGTATTATGTGACCTTGTGATGCTAAGTGCAGGGGAACCGTTAATGAATGTATGCATTATGCTTATGATGTGGTTGGAATGTGTGAATGGAGAAAATGAGTAAGCATGATCATGAATGTAGATTGTTTCTTGCTTAGTATATAATGTTATGAAATTGTTTAATACATGTTAAAATGCTTATATTGTTTACACGTAAACATACTAAGCTTAAAGCATACTCCCCTTTCTTTCCCTTGTTTTATAGAGCTTAAGAGCCAAGCCGGAATATGCTGATAATCCAGGAGACCGCCCACACTATCAGTTCTTCTCAGTATACCTAGACTTAATGATTTTGTAAATGGCATGTATAGGGGCTAGACTAGTTAGATTATTTTGTTATTTTGGCCAAAGGTGTATTGGCTCTTGTTAAGACATTAATTTTGTAAATTGCCATGAATGATGGCTCACCTTACCATTTATGAAATTACAAAGGTATCTATGGGAGTTCATGTTGAAGTTATGAGATGTTTATTAGTATGTTGAATGGATTCATGTAGTGTATGCTATAGGGGTGCAAAGAGCTTGGCAAACAGCCCCGTTCTTGTCCACATGGGTAGGCACACGGGTTTATGTCTAGGCCGTGTGTAACATATGATTGAGCCATGGGCGTGTGTCCAGACCGTGTGAAGTCTGCATCTTGAAATTGAAATTTGAATCGTCACACGGTTGAAGCACACGGGCGTGCCCAGGCCATGGGGAAATAGTCAGAGGCGACCACGGACCAGCCATATGGGTGTGTGTCCAGGTCATGTGACCCAAGTTAGTGTCACCCACGGGGTTCGAACACGGGAGTGTGAGTAGGCTTTGAGACCGTGTGTGTGTAGTCATTATTCACCACGGTTGTGGAGCATGGGCGTGTGTGTCTACACACAGGCGTGTCTCTTTTACACGGGCGTGTGATCCCTGTAAAAAAAAGAAAATTCGCAAAGGTTAAAAAAGTTCCTGTATAGTCCAGAGAGTCTTCGTGTGTATAAGTGATGTCTCTTAAGTCGAGAATGAGGTTGTTAAGGCGACTAGAGAGAGTATTCATGATGGGTCTAAGTGGCGATTATGAGGACTTTATTAAGGTGACACCTTGAGTCTGGTTCCGACGTTGAACACGGGTAAGGGGTGTTACATTCTTGTCATGCCATTCGGTTTAACGAATGCTCTTGCGATTTTTATAGATTTAATGAACCGTGTCTTCTGACCATATTTGGATAAATTTATGGTTGTTTTTATTGACGACATATTAATTTATTCTCGGGATGAGAGTGACCATGTAGAGCACCTGAGAATTATTTTGCATGCTTTAAGAGACAAGCAGTTGTATGCTAAATTTAGCAAGAGTGAGTTTTGGCTCTGAGAGGTCGGATTACTAGGACACATTGTGTCGGGTGATGGTATTAGAGTTGATCCGAGTAAGATCTTGGCTATTGTGGAGTGGAAACCGCCAAGAAATGTGTCGAAAGTCAGATGATTTTTGGGATTAGCGAGGTACTACAGACGGTTCGTAAAGGGGTTTTCCATGATTGCTACCCCGATGACGAAACTATTGCATAAGGATGTCAAGCTTGAATGGACTGAGAAATATCATCAAAGTTTTGAGAGATTGAAAATATTGTTGATTGAGGCACCAGTTTTAGTACAACCTGAGTCGGGGAAAGAGTTTGTGGTCTACAGTGATGCGTCATTAAATGGTCTCGGTTGTGTGTTGATGCAAGAGGGTAAGGTAGTAGCTTACGCCTCGAGATAGCTAAAACCGCATGAGAAGAATTATCCGACTCATGATTTGGAGTTGGCTGCGATTATTTTCGCATTAAAGATCCGGCGTCATTATTTATATGGTGAGAAGTGCCGAATCTTCACCGATCATAAGAGTTTGAAGTACTTAATAGACTAAAAGGATTTGAATTTGCGACAACGGCGGTGGCTCGAATTATTGAAGGACTATGACCTAGTAATTGATTATCATCCGGGGAAAGCGAATGTAGTTGCGGATGTCTTGAGCAGAAAATCTCTGTATGCTTTGAAAGCTATGAGTACGAGCTTAGCGTTGTTTGAGGATGGTGCTATATTAGCCGAGTTGAAGGCTAGACCATTATTTATTCAACAGATACGTGAGGCTCAGAAGAATGATAATGAGATGCAAGCTAAGAGAGCTAAGTGTGAATTGGGAAATGATTCTGATTTTCGGGTGAGTTCAAATGGTTGTTTGATGTTTCACGACAGGATTTGTGTACCTAAAGATGATGAGTTTGCTTATAACAATAGTTATCAGTCGAGTATACGGATGGCACCGTACGAAGCTTTATACGGTCGCAAGTGTCGAACTCCCTTATATTGGACTGAGCTTTGTGAAAAGCAAATTCATGGGGACGATCTAGTTAAAGAGACCGAGGAGAAAGTGGAAGTGATTTGTGATAGTCTGAAAGCTGCTTCGGACCGACAAAAGTCGTATGCAGATTTAAAAAGGAAAGAAATCGAGTTTCAAGTGGGCGACAAAGTATTTCTGAAAGCATCCCCGTGGAAGAAAATATTGAGATTTGGTAAAAAGGGCAAATTGAGCCCACGATTCATAGGGTCGTATGAGGTTACCGAAAGGATTGGGCCAGTGGCATACCGATTGGCTTTTCCGGTAGAGTTAGAGAAAATACACAATGTGTTTCATGTATCGATGTTGCGGCGATATCGTTCCAATCCTTCGCATGTGATCCCTCCATTGGAAATTAGGATACGGTCGGACATGACTTATGAAAAGGAGCTAATTAAGATATTGGCTCGGGAGGTTAAATAGTTGAGGAATAAGAGCATAGCTTTAGCAAAAGTGTTATGGAAAAAACACGACGTGGAAGAAGCTACATGGGAACCGGAAGAAGCCATGAGAGAACAATATCCAAACCTTTTTACAGGTAAGATTTTCGGGGACGAAAAATCTCTAAAGGAGGGGAGAGTTGTAACAACCCGATTTTGGGGCTATTCTGAACAATGGTTTTGAGACCACTAATCCGAGGTTGAGAAAAATTATTTTCATATTATTTTATGTGTTGTAGCATAATTATATGGATGTATAAAAAAATTTTGGTGCATTAATATCGGTGATTTCATGCTTAATTGGAAAAAAGGACTAAATCGCATAAAGTGTGAAAGTTTTATTTTTCAAGGTAGAGGTGTATAATAGCCATAGAATATGAAATTGGAGGTCCTTCAAGTGCAATAACGCCATTATAAGTGTGTTGGCTGGCCATGTAGACAAAGGAGACAAGAACATTTATCTTCGGTCAACATTTGGTGAAATTAGGTGATAAAAATGAATAAAATAAGATGAATAAAAGAAGCTATCATATTTCACTATTCACCCTTCTTCTTCCACCGAAAATTGAAGAGAAAATATAGGTTTTTGGAGTTGCAAACTTTCAGCCAAGCTATCTCCTTGCAAGTAAGCGATTTTAGAGGTCTTTCTTGATGATTTTTGTATTTTTGGGACCCCCAAAGCTTAAGCTAGCTAATGAGGGGACTAATTTGTAATATGGTTGAAAGTTTAAGGACTTTCATGAGAGTTTTTATGTTGTATTCTGATTTTTTATGGAAGAAAATGAATGTTAATGAGATGAGAAACAACTTTTGTGAAAGGTGTTATCATGAAAACACCTAAATGGGACCAAGTTGTAAATGTTGTGATTTAGTAATAAATCCATGAAATAGTTGGATTTGTGAGTATTTTTAAGAGGAATAAAAGTTCAGCTAGGCTTGTTTAATGACAAAATGTGATGAAAAATGATTTACGAGCCTAAGGGTAAAATTGTAATTTTGCCATAGTAGAGATTATGATGTATTATAATTATAAAATGATTGAATGAGTGAATTTTGTTATTATAGATCAAGAAGAGCATGAAATTAACCTTGACTAGGGAAAAGGTAAGGTTTCGGATTAAATCGTAACTTAACACATTTTGTACCGAGGTAAGTTTATGTGTAAACGGTGCATCTTAAATACACATGTTGTTACTTATTGGTGTATTGTATGATTGAGAATATTTATGATTTAAATGGATTGAATTCGGTAAATAATGAATAATTTTCGTATGAACGTTGAAATAGACATGTAAATGTGGAATATTATCAGTAATAATTAATGGTGGGCTGTGTACGATACCACCTTAATTATTTGGTGGGCTATGTACGATACCACCTTATTACTTAATCATGATGGGTTGTGTGCGATACCATCGTTTATAATATCATTTGGTGGGCTATGTGGGATACCACCCTATTACTTAATCACGATGGGCTGTGTGATACCATCGTTTATAATATCATTTGGTGGGCTATGTACGATACCACCGTAAATATTCTTGTTGGTGGGATATGTGCGATACCACCCTGTTAAAGATTAATGGTGGGCTAAGTGCGAAACCACCTAGTGTTTGGTATTACTAGGAATGGCTTATTGTGAAATTGTTATATGTTGTTTCATGTGGTCATGTGGTGATAAGTGTAGGGATGTATGTTAAATAATGTGAGCAGTTGGCTTGTGATATGGTTGGAATGTGGTAAGAGATGAAATGAGTAAGCACGATCATGGAATGTGGATTGTTCTTGCTTAGTATGTAATACTATTTATTGTTTAGCACATACTATGATGTTATTTGTTTACATGTAAACTTACTAAGCTTAAAGCTTACTCCCTTTCTTTTCCCTTGTTTTATAGTGTCAAAGAGCCGGGTCGGGATACGAAGATAATTGGAAGATCACCCACACTATAAGCTAGTCTCGGTATATCTAGACTTAGTGTTTTGAGTATGGCATGTATAGGGGCTAGACTAGGTGAATTGTTTTGTTATTTTGGCCAAGAGTGTGTTGGCTCCTTTAATGATGAACTATTTTGTATATAGCCATAGTTGATGGCTCATTATTACTAATTTATGAAAAGATGAAGTTATTCATGGAAGTGTATGTTGCAAATATGAGTTGCTTAGTGATTTGTTGAATGGAATTATGTTGTGTGAACTAGGGTGGTGAAAAGAGCTTGGGAAATAGCTTTATTCTTGTCCACACTGGTAGGTACACGGGCATGTGTCTAGGCCGTGTGTGACACACTGTTAGTCCCATGGGTGTGTGACCAGGCCGTGTGTCCCCTGCATGCTAGTGTTACAAGTCAGTGTCGACCATGGGCTAGCTACACGGGTGTGTGCCTAGGCCGTGTGTACCATATGAGGTTGTTGACACAACAAACAGAATACCCAGGTTTTTACACACGGGCGAGGACACGGGCATGTCTAGGCCGTGTGCGGTCCAAGAACACGGGCGTGTGTCCGGCCGTGTGAAAACCCCTATAGGTTTGAAATGAAAATAAATCCCACACAGGTTAGGGATATGGGCGTGTGTGACCACACGGCCTGCCCACACGGGCGTGTCCCATTTCACACGGACGTGTGGCCCTTGTTTAGGTAAAAAATTTTAGGTGCACAAAAGTTGCTGGTTGGATTCCGAAACCCTTCGTATGCATGTTTAGGGCCTCGTAGGTCCTTAATGAGAATGTTTTGATGGTGAAAGAGATATTTTAAGTTGGAATGAAATTTTATAGACTAAAGTTGTATGACCAAGTGAGTTAAGTCCGGTAATGCCTCGTGCCCGGTTTCGGTACGGGTAAGGGGTGTTATAGGGTCGTCATTGACTTGGATCGAACTAGCTTAGGTTGCCGTAAGGGTTTTGTAACATCCCATACCGAGTCCAAAGCTGGGACTGGATACGAGACATTACCATACTTGAAACATACATAAACATGTACTTACAGGCTATAAAATTTCGTTTTGATTTAAACACTTTTCTTTCTTAGTCATAACATGCATTACAAGGGCCTACGTGGCCTTAAACTCACATCTAGAAACTTTTACGAACTTAGAAAACTTTTCATCGAAACAGGACTCACACGCCCGTGTGAATGGGACACGTCCGTGGGGTCAGGTCGTGTGGTCACAGACGCCCATGTCCCTACCCCGTGTATAATAACTTGGATATTCTGCTTGTGTTACACGGCCTAGGATTACGCCCGTATTCTCTACCCGTGGTGAACACTGGCCATCTCACACGGCCTAGGCACACGCCTGTGTGACTAGCTCATGGTCTATTCTAACTTAGAACACTAACATGCAGGGGACACACGGTCTATTAACACCCCATGTGGGCTATCCGTGTATCACACACGGCCTAGTCACATGCCCGTGTGACTATCCATATGGACACTTAAAGGCTATTTTCCAAGCCATTTGTCACCATGAAATCAAGATCATTCATATACCAAATTCAACAACTCAATACTTCTTCAAAACATGAACATTAATGCATAATTCATCAACATCGATATATATAACCTTAATAAAATATTGACCAAACTCCTTTAGCCATATACAAAAAGAATAATAACTTAATAACCAACACTATGGCTCTTCTTAAGACAAAACTCATAATGAAATGATTCCTATACATGCCATACTTAATATAAACAACTTGGCTGTACCAAAATAGTGATTGATAGTGTGTTCCGAGCTCCGACGTCAATGATCCACGAGTTAGCTTGGCTAGAATACAAGGAAAGAAGGGGATAAAGAGGTAAGCATTTAGCTTAGTGAGTTTGCATGTAATGCATATAACAATATGACTACTTAACATAACTCATCCATCATAAAACAATAGCTTCACAATTCTCAAGAGCTAGAGCTTACTTACTCTTACTCATTTCATGTTACTTACTCGTCTCATGCTTGTAATGTAAACAAGATACCTGTATCACTTAATCATATAGATTAGTATACTTTGCTAATGTAAGCATAAACTCAAACTTCATCTTTCTTAACTTGAATAATACTCCTATTCAAGTTTGACTTGATAATGGCTTTACATGCTTTACTTTCTTGTTATCTCATTCATTCTTTGTTATTTTGCCCATTGAATTTACCAAAATAATGGAGGATACTAAATCTATCATACATGTGTCTTGATGCCAATGCCATATCCTAGATATGGCCTTACAAGGGATCTCTTAACTTGGTGTCGATGCCATGTCTTGACATGGGCTTATACGAAGTCTTCCTTGGGCGTTTCCTTCGAAACTTACCATTGCCATGTCTTGACATGGGCTTACGTGGTATCCTTGCTTAATGAAACTTGTCAATGCCATGCCTTGGCTTGGACTTAAATGAAATCTTCCTTGGGTACTCACCAATGCCATGTCTTGGCTTGGACTTACATGAAATCTTCCTTGGGTACTCACCAATGCCATGCCTTGGCTTGGACTTACATGGGATCTTTATCTCATGATAACTTTTCAATGCCATGACTTTTCACGGGCTTACATGATATCTTTTCTTTATTGCCGATGCCATGTCTTGACATGGTTTTATACGGCTTTCCTGTCTCATGTAGTAGATTAAGCATCCTCGGTAATCCACTTCAATCGAGACTTTCATGTACTTAATTTCCTTAATGTCCTTGTTTAAACATATTTAATCAACTTCATGGAAATATTGTACAATAAAAACATATATAAGTAATTCAATGAAAATACTCATGAAACTTAAAAATCATACAAACTTACCTCGGTTTACAAAATGTATGAAGATAGTCAATTTAGTCCACAACTTTGTTCTTACCTTGGTTTCGATCTGGGCTTCGTTTTTCTTGATCTATAATAATAACTTAACTCATTTAATAATTGCATTGACTGAATTGACTCATAACTCATACTTTGGTAAAATTAATATTTTGCCCCTAAACTTTCTCATATTTACACTTTTGCCCCAAGGCTCATAAAGTGATTTTTATTCAAATTTCTTGTATTTCATGCATAGATGATTCATTTTCTCAACTATAGCAATATTAAATTCTCACTATTTCTCTCATGTATGACCAATTTCATAACTTTTACAAAATAGTCCTTACTAGCATTTTTCATGAAATTCACTTAGAAAAAGATGTTTATTCTACATCAAACTCTTATAATCTTTCATAAAACATCAAAATACATGCATGTCATACATGGGTATGTTTTTGAACATGGATCCTAGCTCAAACTATAGCTAAAAATAGCTAAATCATGCTACGAGGACTTCGAAAATACGAAGAATATTAAAAACGGGGCTAGGATGCACTTACTAGGAGCTTGAAAAATTGAACAAACCCTAGCTATGGAGTTCTTCAAAATTTCGGCTAAGCTTGAAGAAGATGAACATGAATTTTGACTTATTTCAGCCTTTTTAATCATTAATTAGCCAAATGACCAAAATACCCTTTTTACTAAACTTTCAAAAAAATTACTAACTCATGTCCATTTTTGTCCAAAAATTATAATTGGGATTGCTATTTAACGACCTCTAATGAAGAATCCAAAGCTATTTGATACTAAAAGCTTCTAGAATTTCATGTTTTACAACTTTTGCAGTTTAATCCTAATAGACCATTCAATCACAATTTAATAGAATTTCTTCATGAAACTTTAATACTATCATGTAAACACCTCATAAACCTTAAAATTCACATTTCTACTTTGGATTTGTGGTCTCGCACCACTATTCCGACTAAGCCCTAAATCAGGCTGTTACAGGTTTCGCACCTACATCACGGGAGACGGTGGTGCCAGTGACTATGATGGCGGCGTCTCGGTGGCCAGCGGTGGTTGGTCGTCAGTGGTTGAGTAGTGGACGAGTTACATTCCTACTGGAATTCCACCAAAGAAATTGATTTTAGATTAATTATTCCAAAAATAATATTATTTTAATAGTTTAATATTAAATTTAATTTAACACTTATCTAAATAGCATTTTATTAATTTAATATTAAAGTGATTAAGTTTAATCATAGTTGAATTCTCTAAACTCTCCCTATATAATGAGAGCCTTGGGTCATTATTTATACACTTGAATTCAAGAGAAAGTTGTAGAGAGAAAATTCTCTGCAGAGATTATTCCAGAAATTTTTTTGATTTACAACTTAACCCAAAATTTTAGAGAAATTACAAAAATACACCATTGGCAATTTTTGTGAAAAAATTTCTGATTCGAAACGAGCCCACACTCGACAGATGTGAGCTTGAGGATAGAGGAGAAGACTACTCGGTCGAAGCGCTCATCCTAGACAAATCGAAAAGGTACAATTTTGATTAAGTGTTTATTACTTTAGATATCACAACCAAGATCCTGTTTTGAAAAAAAATTAAAACTCTAGTTTTTAAATTTATTTTTCGTTGCATTTTCCAAATCCGTTTTTTCCAACACCTTAGTGTACTTTTAACTATTCATAATAACTTAAGGTAGCCATACCTTAGATAATGAAATTGATGACGTTTTGGTTAATTTTATCATTATTGAAACTTTAGAAAACTTAGATTTTAAGAGTTTGGATTCATGCATATTTGGTGTAGAATAAATCATGGTAAAATCATGTTATAATGTGGTAGAAAGTATTGAATCAAGCATGACTTAATTTGGTGGATATAGTCATAGTGAATGAAAGCTTAGAATCATGAAAATTTTAGTTAATAAGTTTAGATTAAGTGAAATATAGGTTGAGCTAAAGTTTAATTAAGTGATTGGTAAGGAAATTGTTGAGTTATTAAGGACCTAATTGTAAGATATTAAAACTTGGGGTTTCTTGGTAAATAATGGTAGTTTGAGATTCCTAGAGTACAATTACAAAGTCAGATTTAGATTTGATAAGGTAAATTGTAAAATATTTAGTGAAATACGCACCCAATTGAAAAGTGTATATATATATAATGAGTTTAATTTGAATGCTTATATATTTTAATATGAGAATCTAATAATGTTTGAATACTTGGTTAATTAAACAAGGCTAAAAACGATTTCAAATCATCAAGGGACAACTAAAAGACGAGAATAGACAACGAGTAATGAATTTGGTTTGTGCTAGTAATAAAATACTCATGATCAAACAATGTATAACGAAAAGGCCACCAAACATTAGAGTGCACTAGATCAAAAGGACTTAAACTTCGACTCTTTTTAGAAAGAAAAGACGCTTTGTGATGTTTTCCTAATAGACATGCATCAAAGTTTATTAAAGAAATAAATTAAAAAAAATGTACTTTTTTAGCTTGGAAAAACCAGGATGACCTAAATGACAATACCAATCACAAGGAAACACACCACCAGCAGCAACAACAACTGAAGAATTAAGATAGTAAACTCCTCGTGATTTAGAGTCGTGTCCAATCAATGTATTTGTCTAGAGATCCTGAAAAATGCAATGAGTAGGAAAGAATGTTATAGAACAATTTAAAGATGTTTTTATTTGATTCACTGAGAGAAGATTAAATGATAATTTGGGAACATGTAAGACTTGATTAAGTGTAAGATAAGGGGTATTAATAGTACCAAAACCAGATATAGTGGAAACAGACCCATCAGCAATAGTAATTGGTGACAGAGATTGACAAGGAGTAAATTTATCAAATTGGCACTGGTCACTAGTCATGTGATTTGATGCACTAGAATCTATTAACCAAGAATTACTAGAAAGAGTTGCAAGTGCAGCGGTACCTATTTGAAGAGTATGAGAGGCAATAAAATTAGGTTGTGAGTGAATTAACCTGTTATAACTAACGTCATAATGATAATATAGAATGATCACAAAATAAAAGAAAAGAAAAATAAAACACACAGATTTTACGTGGAAACCCTTTCGGGATGACTGCATCTATTTAAAGGTTGAAAAATCTTATTCTAATCAATGCCAAATAGAATGAGTGTAGTTCTATATGAATTCTACTTGTGCTGCATGGTCCGTACACAGATCCCATTGCTTTGTCACTTTATTTTCTTTAACAAGGATTCGGGCTACACAACTATAACATAACCGTTCATACTCCACTTTAGAAATTTGAATAACATCCTCAAGTCTAATTGAAGAAACAGATCCATTAAAAGTTATAGTAACAGCGATTGCTTTAAAAGTGTTGTGCCTTTTGGTACATTCGGTAGTCCAGTCAAGTTTACCATGTTTTTCCTAACTTGCATCTTTAATATGATTTGTTTAGCCACAAAAATCACATTTTCCATCACGTCTTTCACTTTTACCATTGTTGTACCCATGTCCTTGTGCAACTATAGTAGAATTGTAACAGCCCGTTTTTGGTCAAATCGGAATAGTGGTTTCGGGACCATTAAATTTTAGGTCAAAATATTTATTTTATTATTATTTTAATGTTTACAACATGATTGAATGATTTTGTAAAAATTTCGTTAAGAAATTTTATTGTTTGAATGGTCAATTTGATACAAAAGGACTAAATTGCGTAAAACGCAAAAGTACTATTCTATTAGCTACAGGTGTTAAATAGCTATGGAACCTTAAATTTAAGGTCCTTATATTGTAATTAGACCCTGATTAGTGTGAGTGGACATACATGGACTTGAATAAATGAATTTAAATGATTTATAACTAAGGTTATTTTAGTAAACTAGTTAATAATAAGTTAATTAAAATAAAACAAAAACCAAATTAGCCTACATTCATCATCCTAGCCAAAAATTAGGGCTTAGAAAAGCCATGAAATTTGTTTGAAGGTTCGGTCACTTGAAGCTTAATTTGATCAAGAAAAGAGGAATTTAGACTTAGACCGGGGAAAAAGCAAAGTAATTGAATAGTCGATCCGTTTCGTCATTTTCGTATACGAGGTAAGTTCGTATAATTGAACTTAAATGTGTATCTATTTATTTGATGAATGAAATTGAGACAGTATTTATTCTATTAGTTAAATGTGGAGATATTATATTAAATGTACGATTTGAGTAAGGCGAGTTGCTAAATAAGACCATAGCTGGGCTATGGTAATAAGATAATAAGACCATAACCGGGTTATGGCATGTGAATGTAAGACCACGGCAAGACCTTGGCAATGTATGTGTAAGACCATAGTTGGAGTATGGCATCAGAAAAATCGATGAATTTGTATCATAAACATTTATAAGCCAGAGAGGTTTGATAAGAGAATTGTTGATAAATAGATAATTATCAGTATAGGTATGTACGAAAAACTTCTCATGTAACGTGTTAGAAGAAGTTGAGGACTTATGAGTTATGATGTGGTTAAACCATATGTTAACTCATTGATTAATGCTTTAAATGCTAGTTATGTTATTCATTTTGAAATGCTAATAAATGTTGAGATTATCTCATATTTACTTACGAACTTACTAAGCTTTATAGCTTACTTTGTTTATTTTCTTCTATGTTTTATAGTATATCGAAGCTAGCTCGGAACTGGGGATCGTCAGAGACTTCATCGCACTATCGAACATCTATTTTGGTACTTTTGAAGAGTGTATATATGGTATATGGCATATATAGGTTTGAGTCATTTTGATATGTTTGATGAACATGTATTTTGGCCCTTTTGAGTTGGCTTATGATGATGAATTTGATAACGTATATAGATATGTCAATGGTATTGTTTTGGTTGTGGTATATGACTTATATTGTGTGTTTGAAGTTGGGTTTATGGTGCTAACTGATATTAGGTAATTTGTTTGGTAAAGGATTGATATTTGAGAAGTTTTATGCTTGTGAATTGGTACATGATAATGCATGTTTGTAATGGTTAGTAATGAAATGGTATGAATTGAATATTGGTTGATGATATTTGGCTGCTTATTGTATCTTGAAATGGTACCATTTGAGTTATGTAGGTACATGCAAATTTGGGTGGCAAATTGGCTTAGTAAATAACCTATTTTTGTCCACAAGGGTTGAGACACGTGCTTGTGTCTCAACTGTGTGTGACACACGGTTATGTTACATGACCGTGTGTCCCCTGGTGTTGAAGTTAAAATGAAGTCGATATGCTCCACACGGTCTCACACACGAGCGTGTGATCGACCGTGTGGCACAAGTCAGTATACCTCTCTAATTGGCACACGACCTAGCACACGGGTGTGTGACTTGGCCGTGTTGCAGAAGTCAGTATACCTTACAAGTTTGGCACACACGGCCTGGCACACGGGCGTGTGTGGCCACTTCGAAGGGCACATGGGCTAGACACACGAGCGTGTGGTTGGCCGTGTGACCCAAGTCAATATGTACCCCCTATTTTCACACAACCTGTGACACGGGCATGTCTGGTGGCTGTGTGAAACACATGGCCTGGCCACACGGGCGTGTGTCCTATGATGTGAAGAAAAATTTGCTAAGGGTTGAAAATTTCCTGAGTTATGGGTCCGAACCACTCCCAAAGCGTGTTGATAAACCGTAAAAGTAACATATTTTAATCCCACATTTAGTATGCTTTTGGAGGATTTAATCCTCGATTTATGTAAAAAAGTGCTCTTAATCCTTTGTTTTCATGTTTTATACCTAGGAAAGCACCCGAGGATGAAAAGAACATGACACGGCTGTGCCATGTCAATCTACTAGAACTTGGCCTGATCTCGATTCACATGGCCGTGCCTCATTAAAGAAGTCCGAACACGGCTTGAAGACTAGTCACACGGGCGTGTGACATGGCCGTGTCCCTGTTGTGGCAAAGAGAAATTTCATTCGAATTTGGATACTTAGGGGCGAAGAAACACATTCCAAGAGCCTATATAAACCCCCTAAGTGTTACCTAAAAGGGGGCGATTAGCTAGGCCAAGGAGCCGAGCCAGAAAGACCAGATTTGTGGAGAATCACTTGAAGATAGCCAGTTGATCCATCTCAAGAAGCCAAAATTCTACTCAAGACGGCAGATCTCTCCTTCAATTCCTTCAGGGAGTTTTAGAGATTTCTTATGTTTTGTTTTATCTTTTCTTCTGAGATGTTTTCTTTATTTGATATGAACTAAACCCTCAGATACCTGAGGGGGATGAAACCTAAGACAGATCTTGTTATTATTTTCTAAACTATATGATAAATATTTGACTTGTTCTTAATTATGTGTTCTTAATTCTTGTGTTGATATTTCTGGGATATTGATTCAAGTATGATGTGCTTAGGTGGTGGAGCAAAAGTCCTTGCTTAAGAGTAGATCTAGTATAATTAAGCGGAGTTGATCGCACGCCTAGAGATAGGGTGACGAGATTTTGCCGGATTAGGGTGAAACCTAATATGGGGGTCCATAGATTGAGTTAATACAATTCTAGGGGTTTTAATTAGAAAGAGATTTCAATTAATCAACCTAGGGTTAGACGTTATTCGCTTCGAGAGAGGGTTTAATATAACTTAGGGAATCTTACAGATCAAGTCATATGAATAAATCGTCTGGTTCAGTGTTAGATAACAAGTGAAGTCTAGGTGGATTCTTCCTTGGGTGTCGTCTTAATCAACTGAGTTTTCCCAAAAGTATTTTCCCCAATTCATTCATTTTGTCTTTGCGTCTTTAGTTTAGTTGATAGTTAAATTTAGATTAGATAACCATTCACTTAATTCTTAGGCTAAATAATAGAAAGAGAGTTAGTGTTAGTACTTTTGGTTCCTTTGGGATTCGATATTCTGGTCTTGCCTAAACTATACTACTGTTCGATAGGTGCGCTTGCCTTAAAATCGTTGTTAGAGTTAGTTTCTAGGTTCGATCATTCTCTTTATAGTTTTAAGACTCTGATTCCAGCGAACAAGTTTTTGGCGCTGTTGCCGGGGAACTAAAATATTAAGAAAGTTTAATTTTTATTACTTTAGCCATTATTTTATTTTTCGCAATTTACTTTTATTTTTAGGTTACATTTTAATTTTGGTAAATTTTCTTTCTTTCTTTTGTCCCTTTCAGGTACCTCTAGTTTATGACTAGAAGGAACCCGACAGGACCTCTACTTTACGGCAGTGATATTGAAGGTACCGTTCGTAGAGAGATAAGGCGAAGCCTAAAGTACATAGACGAAGAGCAAGAAGCTGAACTAAATACCACAGAAGAGATGGCTGAAAATAATCCGCCACCTCCAGAGATGGCCGAACATCATGCTCCACATACTATGTATGATTATGCTAAACCTAGTTTGATAGGAACTGAGTCTAATATTGTTAGGCCTACTATCGCTGCAAATAATTTTGAACTGAAACCTAACACCATACAGATTGTAACATCCTGAAATTCAGGATTTTATATTTTGCATTATACCATGCGTTAGGCTAGCTAAGAGTGTCAGTTGTGTATGTTTAGGGACCCTAAGAAGGCTTGGGGTTGAGTTGGGCCTTAGTAGAATTTTTGTGTTTAAGCACTTAAGGGGGGAGAAGGTAAGTGACGTCAAGACTTAAAAGAATAAGTGTGTATTTTGCTAACACAAGTGGAGCTAGTAGCAGAGTGGTGTGGCATCACATGAAGGAGCTAAAGGGGTGGAGTTCGAATCTCACCTATTGCAAATTTTGGATTAAATTTTTTTGTGCTAATCAGGTGGAAGATGGTAAGTGTCAACCATGGCTCTAAAGAAGGAAATGAAGACTTTCAAATGATGGAAAGAAGACTAAGGAAAAGAGTAAGGAGGAGATCAAGGGAAAAATAAGAAAATAAGTAAAAGAAAGAGATAAGGGGGAGGGGATATGTTGGCCGAATCTTAGGGAGGTGCATGGGGAAAGAAATTTGGTCAACTAAAATCTTTTTGGTCAAGGGGCATACAGTTTTGGTAGGGGAATTTTGGGAGCCGAATTTTCTATGGCCATTTTGCAAGTGTTGTGCATGCAAAATTTTTCTTCTTTTTCAACATTTTGTGCCTTCTTTTCCAACCTTTTTCTCTTGTCTTGCCGAAACACTCAAGCCATTTTGCTCATCTTTTCCTTGGTGTTGGCCAAAACTCTCTGACACCTCTTTTTCCATCTCCTCTTTTCTTTTTCACCATTTCTTCAACCCTTCTCTCTTTTTCTCTAGTCAATATTTTTGATGGCCGAATCTTGCTTGTTCTTTTCTCTCTAAATAGCCGAACCTTTAAACACTTTATTTCTTCTTCTTTCTTGTGTATTGGGCATTTCTTCCTTGATCGAATCGGGTAAGTGATTTCATTCTCTTCTTTTCATCTTCTTTTCTTCATGGCCGATTATGTGCCCCTTATCATTCAAATGGTTCTCTAAACCGAAACATCACTCTCTCTTACTCCCTCACATCGTGTTCTCCATCTTTTTGTAGCATTTTTGTGGGTAGGCCAAATCTCATATCTTTGCAGACTCATCCGTAGTCATAAGCCCAAATCGGTGGGAGTTAGATCTATCATCGATTAAGGTAAGGGGTCTCTTCTTGGTCCATTCGATATCGCTACTTGGTTATTTTGCTAAAACGGGTCGATAGATTTGACTAATCGATTATTATAGGGACTACATCACTCGTTCTTCTCTACTCGTTGAAACTTCAGAAGTAGTGGTAAGCCGAAACCCTCTCCTTAGATAACTACTTTCTCTCATTGTAGTATAATTCTGATCGAGACTCTTTCAATGGAGGCAAGTGGTAGCATTATTAAAGGAAAATCGATAGGAGGGCAAAAAGGGAGTGGACTTGCAATCTTTACTCCCAAGTTCAAACGTAGGGCGGTATCGGTAGTTCAGGATTTTCCACCAGGTTGTGGACCATCTTCTGGTGAGAGTAGGCAAATCGTGGTCGTTCACGATACTAAGGGTAAGCATTTCTTTAGATTGTTTGATTTAGATTTGGAGTAAGACACTATCTTTTGTTAGTTAATCGAGTGTTATGGTGACATAGGTGTCGATGATCAAGAAGGTTTAGTCCTTACCGTAATCAGGTGTGTAATCTCACACCGAAATTCTGTAGATTCATGATTCACCATCATGTTGGAAAAAAAGATCATTGTTGCTTACGAATCTAATAACCATAATATGGCATGAATCGAGTAACTTGCTTAAACAACATTAATTCTAAAGATCTGTCAAAATCGATATTAATTGCTAAATTACAAAAATGCCCTTATGGGCCGAATTACTAAAAAGCTCTAATGACTGTTTTATGAAAATGCCCCTATGGGTCGATTTACCAAAATGCTCTAACGGGCCGATTTGCTAGAAGGCCTTAGTGGGCCGAATTACCAAAGTGCTTTAATGGGCTGATTCACCGAAATATTTCGTTAGATTAATGGTTGTTATATATGTGGATATATTTTTATTATGTTGCATCTTTACATATGGCATGGGGTGGGAAAAATTGTATGGAGAGCCGTGTAGCCTGGTGGCATAGCCACAATTTGCTTATTATTGTGCTTAATTATGATTTCGATGGCATGGCCACAAAAAAAAATATACTTTATCAGCTTGACTGCAAATTGGCGTGAGCGACAAGGTGGGTTGACTTGATCCCCACAGGTGTGATTGGCTGGTCGGGGGTGTGATGGATGGATGGGTTGGGTTGCATACATTTCATTTAAATACTGTTATGTAAAAGGGGCCTTAGGCCCAAGATGTTGCTATACGGGTTCAGGCCCAGTGGATGACGGTAAAGGGGATTATACACTGAGTTCTTGTAACTCACCCCTTTTTCTTAATCCTTGCAGGTAATGCTCAGTAATGAGGACTTGGGGCCATGGATGAATCGGTGGAGGCCATAATTTAGAAATGATGTTTTCGAACATTAGTAAACTTCTTTTCCGCTTTATTTCGTTACTTTCACTATTTTGGGTTTAAAGTTGTAATAAGGCCTCTGGGATATGTTTTAATTTGCTTTATGCTTTGACGTACTTATTATCTTTCTTAAATTGTTCTAAACGGGGATTTTCTGAAATCATAAACAACGGTTTATCCAAATTGATTAACAAACAGATTTCATAACAAATATGTATAAATAATTTTAACCTGGATTTTTCTTCGAATTATTGTCATTTTCAAAAGTCACGGTTTTAAAGTTCATTATTTCGATTTTCAATTTACCAATCAACCTCTCGAGATTAGTAGTATTTTTATCGAATATATATATATATAACCAAACTTATTTTCTTAGCTATAACCAAATAATGTCAAATTTAATAAGAATCACAAGTTCTTTACACACTTTCTTCATGTGACATGCCAGATCCGGTCATACCGCATGGGCCGGGTTTGGGGTGTTACACAGATGATACAACAGTTTGTTCAGTTTGATAGTTTGCAGGATAAGGATCCTAACACACACTTAGCAAATTTCCTAGAATTTTGCGACACCTTCAAGATAAATAGTGTTTCTGATGATGCCATCCGTCTTCAGTTATTTCCCTTTTCCCTGAGAAATAAAGCCAAACAGTGGTTGCATTCTCTTCCACGAGGCTCAATCACTACATGGGATCAAATGACCGAAATTTTTTTATTAAAATACTTTCCACCGGCCAAAACGGCCAAGCTAAGGAATAATATCTCTTCTTTTGTGCAGATGGATTTAGAGACACTTTATGATGCATGGGAGAGATACAAAGATTTGTTGAGAAGGTGCCCACACCACGGACTACCTTTGTGGCTTCAGGTCCAAAATTTTTACAATGGTGTGAACCCTTCAACAAGGCAGCTAATCGATTCAGCCACTGGTGGAACCCTGAACAACAAAACTCCTGAAGCAGCCTACGAGTTCATGAAGAGATGTCACTGAATAACTATCAGTGGCAAGTTACAAGGACAAGGCCAGCCAAATCAGCCGGATGCAAGTGAAAGAGTGGTGAATCCTGAGTACCCACCCTACGGACAGGGCATGGAGAGCGAACAGCTGAACTATATGGGTAATAATTTCTGATCTAACAATAACCCTTATAGCAATACTTATAATCCAGGTTGGAAGAACCACCCCAATTTCTCATGGGGCGGTCAAAGAAATCAAAGATCACAACCATCCCAAAACTTCCAACAACAGCCCTACCCACAGGAAAAGAAGCCGAACCTTGAGGAGGTCCTGACAAATTTCATAACAGCTTCAGAAACACGGTTCCAAAAGGTAGAAACAAAGATTGAAGCATTGTTACAGGAATTCAAGGATCAATTTGGGCAACTTGCCAAATAACTTTCTGAGAGACCACAGGGGAGACTACCAAGCAACACCGAGACTAACCCAAGGAAGCAAGTTCAAGCCATAACAGCTCAAGATAGTGAAGGGTTAGACACGCCTAATTCAAAACAAATGAAGGAGGTAGAAAAAGGTAAAGTGGAGGTAACACAGGAAAAGCCAAAATCGGTAATCAAAGAGTACCAACTTCACATTCCTTATTCCGAAGCAATGAAGAGAGATAATACAGATGAATAGTTTGGTAATTTTCTTAAACTTTTGAAGTAATTACATATCAACTTACCTCTTCTTGAAGCTCTTTTTCAGATGCCAGATGTAAGGAAATTTTTAAAACAGCTCTTGACGAACAAGCGCAAATTAGATGAAGAGCCACACGTGGAATTAAACGCAGTATGCTCAGCAATGTTACAGAATAGACTACCACGGAAACAAAAAGATCCAGGGAGTTTTACAATTCCATGTTTAATTGGTAGACTAACTGTTGATAATGCATTAGCTGATTTAGGGGCAAATATAAATGTCATGCCTTATAAAATGTTTAAACAACTAGGTCTAGGGAAACCCAAATAGACTAGGATGAGCATTCAATTAGCTGATAAAACTGTTAGAATTCCTAGGGGTATTATCGAAGATGTTCTTGTAAAAATTGATAAATTCGTTTTCCCCGTAGATTTTGTTGTCTTAGACATGGATGAGGATAATACGATTCCTTTAATTTTAGGAAGACCCTTTTTAGCAACTGCCAGGACTAAAATTGATGTTAGCACAGGGGAACTCATACTTCAGGTAGGTGACGAATCGATCAGTTTACAAGCTCTCGACTCGGCCAAGACAACAATTGATGAAGGTGAGAAAGTAAATTCAGTTGATAACCAGATTGTTCCAGCTTCATCACAGGAAACGCCACAAGATTACAAACCTGAGCCAAATCATGGACCTCATGCCATCAAAGACGAATTACACAAGGAACGAAGCCTTAGGGTCGATAAACTAGAAAAGTGGACGACATCCTTCAAAGAAGAATAGGAACCGTGCGAAGTAAAGCCGAAAGAGTCTCCAGAAGATCTCATAGGAACATCAAATCACTTCAAAATAGGAGACTAGGTACTGTTAGATAAATCAAATCCTTGAATCACCATGTCATACCTGAAAGCAAATGAAGAAATCCTCTTTGAGGTGCACAATATCTTCCCATACGGAACAGTCGAGGTAAGCAATCCTATATTCGGCACTTTTAAGGTACACACTTCTCGACTCAAATTTCATCAAGAAAATAGAACTGTAAGTATGAGGGAAGATATTCAAACCTTTAAACCTCCCTGATTTTTCAAATACAAGGAAAGTCTAGCTTAAGACTATAAACGAGTGCTCCTCGGGAGACAATCCGAGTACTAACACAATTTATTTTCACATTTTGTTTTCAATTTATTTTCTTTTCTTCTTTTCTTTCTGAATACTTAATTGTAAACTAACCAAGGGTGCAGATTTCCAGGCCACACAGTCTTGCACACGGCCGTGGTCGTGTGTACCTTAAGAATCTTTGTACTAACATGGCAGAGGCGGTACAAATCAAATCCCAACTAATTTTCAAAATCACGGACCCAACCACTCCAACACGGGCACCGACAAAAGCCCACGGCTGTGCGAGGTGGCCGTGGACAACACTGACTTCTCAGAAACGGGCGTGGCTGGCTGGAAAACGGGTATGGAGAATCAACACGCCCAGACACATGGCCGTGCGAGGCGGCCATCTAAAACGACACGCCCTCAGCCCAAGGGCATGGGAAAGTACCAGAATTGAGCCTGTATTTAAACACCAACCCCCTCTCCATTCTTCTTATCCACTTTCCACCTCTTTTCATATTCCCTTTTCTCCAAATCCCCTCTCCATAACAAAGTCTCCAGACTCTTGAGCCACAAATATCTGTCAAAGAAGCGGAAGAAGGAAAGCGTAGTTTCCTTAGGGAGATCGATATACATAAGCTCATGCCGGCCGCTTCATCCAAACAACAAGCCAAGGGTCTTTGAGACCATTTATCTTTTCTTTTTCTTTTCTCTTTTGCTTCAATTTCCTTCTCTTTGACAATCTTATGCTTAATTTAGTTTAATATATTTTAGTTTCTTAGTGTTAGGTTCTTCAGGCTGCTAGGGAATCGCACCTTGGGAATCACGATCACCACCACCGTAGCCTGAGAAGTTCAAAAGGCTGCTTGGGAATCACGCCACTTCTGCCACCGCCAGCACCTCCGTTGCCTTAGAAGTCACACCCACCTCACGAACCATCTACCAGTAAGGATTCTCAAGCCCTTTTATCTTCTAGTCTTAGTTTATTTTCCTTCTTAGTCTCTTTTTCTTTATCTTTCTTATCTTTATTTATATATTTAGTTTATTTTAAATGTGTCTTAATAACTTCTGGCTAATTTTCTACGAGCTCCCTAATTTCTTCATCTAGCACAGAGCTCGGTAGCAGCCACTACCCTTATTGACTTCAAACTCCTGGAAACCATCCAAATTCAGGAAGTCTCACCTCCCTCTCTCTCTTAAATTACATATCTATGTTTGTACATTGAGGCCAATGTACATCTTAAGTGTGGGGGTGAATATTTATTTGAAGAAAGTGCCTAACTTTTTGCATTATTCTCATATTCGGCCTAACTTTCTTAATTATTCTCAAAACCTGAATTTAGTCTTGTTTTTAAGTAATTTCCTCATATTACTAATTAGGATGGAATTTCTGATGATTTATGATTTTGATTGACATTTTTTGAGTAAGTCATAGTCAATTGTGCATTGATGATTGAAATTTGAAGATATTAGAGAATCAAGCATGATAAGTCTATTTTTCAGAATTAAAATCTTTGCTAGGTTGTTGAGCTGAATCTGAATATTATCTTAAAGTTTGAAATTTACAAGGTTGATGTCAAAACACCCATAATTTTTGTGAGATTTTGAGCCTTATAGAGCATATATTCTTTTTCATGCTCACTTTATTGATTATGAGTGTGTCAACTTTGAACTGTTATTCTATAACTTGCCTCGATTATACATGTTGAGATCACACCTATGATTTGATATACCGAGATGATAAAGGCACTTAGATTTTAACCCACTCACTCCATTAAAAAAAAGCCTACCTCCACAATTAATCCCTAGTGAACCTCGTTGATCCTAACAACCCTTTTTATTGACTCACCCATTAATAACCCAAAACCCTTTGTATTTGTTATCACCATTCTTTTTGACTACCCTTATATCGAGATCTGATTTGATTTGTTGCCTAGTTATTATCTTTATTTTAAGTAATAGATTCATTCCTTATTATGTAATATTTGACTTGTTCTTAAAAAAAATCAATCGAAGTATATTCAGTATTAGTATTATGAAAAGTGAGCTTACAGTTAAAATTTAGTTATCAAAAGAAAAAGCTCGTATTATTAAGGTTATTATTTCTAGTTGATGTAATTATTTATTATCGTCTCAATATTCCTAGTTTGGCAATCTGTCAGGTCAGTCTCGATTCTAACCTTCTAATTCAGCCTATATCCATACCCTTAACCGAAGCCTTGTTACAACCCTGATAAAAGACCTTTTGATTTGTGTATCATCTCATATCACAGTGGTGAAGATTTGATTTTCAGGCAAGCCTATGGGATTAACTTTTCAGTTCGACTTATGAGTGGTTAATTTTGAACCTTAAAAACTTTGAGTGATTTGAGTGAATCTTTAGTGAGGATGTCAATCCTTGTCATTTTGAATCAAAGGTAATTATTTAGATAAGGGGAGATGCCTACGTTTTTGTGCTACAAATGTATGACTTTGATTGTTTGAATCTCTAGGACTCTTCGAGTTAGATCATCCATGTATAAATTATCTATGAATTATGATGAGACATTGTTGATAGGAGTTATGAATTATGAAAAGTTCGTTTTAATTGTAAGTTTAGAATTTTGCTTGAGGACAAGCAAAAGCTTAAATGTGGGGGTATTTGATAAACCGTAAAAGTAACATATTTTAATCCCACATTTAGTATGCTTTTGGAGGATTTAAGCCTCGATTTATGTAAAAAGGTGCTCTTAATCCTTTGTTTTCATGTTTTATACCTAGGAAAGCACCCGAGGATGAAAAGAACGAGAAACGGGCCCAAAATGGAGTAAATGGGCCATATTACGAAATCCACACAGCCTGGGCCCAAGACCACACGGCCATGCCATGTCAATCTACTAGAACATGGCCTAATCTCGATTCAACTGCCGTGCCTCATTAAAGAAGTCCGAACACGGCTTGAAGACTAGTCACACGGGCGTGTGACATGGCCATGTCCCTGTCGTGGCAAAGAGAAATTTCATTCGGATTTGGATACTTAGGGGTGAAGAAACACATTCCAAGAGCCTATATAAACCCCCTAAGTGTTACCTAAAAGGGGGCTGTTAGCTAGGCCAAGGAGCCGAGCTAGAAAGACCAGATTTGTGGAGAATCACTCGAAGATAGCCAGTTGATCCATCTCAAGAAGCCAGAATTCTACTCAAGACGGCAGATCTCTCCTTCAATTCCTTTAGGGAGTTTTTGGGATTTCTTATGTTTTGTTTTATCTTTTCTTCTGAGATGTTTTCTTTATTTGATATGAACTAAACCCTCAAATACCTGAGGGGGATGAAACCTAAGACAGATCTTGTTATTGTTTTCTGAACTATATGATAAATATTTGCCTTGTTCTTAATTATGTGTTCTTAATTCTTGTGTTGATATTTCCGGGATATTGATTCAAGTATGATGTGCTTAGGTGGAGGAGCAAAAGTCCCTGCTTAAGAGTAGATCTAGCATAATTAAGCGGAGTTGATCGCACGCCTAGAGATAGGGTGACGAGATTTTGCCGGATTAGGGTGAAACCTAGTAAGGGAGTCCATAGATCGAGTTAATGCGATTCTAGGGGTTTTAATTAGAAAGAGATTTCAATTAATCAACCTAGGGTTAGACGTTATTCGCTTCGAGAGAGGGTTTAATATAACTTAGGGAATCTTACGGATCAAGTCAAATGAATAAATTGTCTGGTTCAGTGTTAGATAACAAGTGAAGTCTAGGTGGATTCTTCCTTGGGTGTCTTCTTAATCAACTGAGTTTTCCCAACAGTATTTTCCCCAATTCATTTCTTTTTGTCTTTGCGTCTTTAGTTTAGTTGATAGTTAAATTTAGATTAGATAACCATTCACTTAATTCTTAGGCTAAATAATAGAAAGAGAGTTAGTGTTAGTACTTTTGGTTCCTTTGGGATTTGATATTCCGGTCTTGCCTAAACTATACTACTGTTCGATAGGTGCGCTTGCCTTAAAATCATTGTCAGAGTTAGTTTCTTGGTTCGATCATTCTTTTTATAATTTTAAGACTCTGATTCCAGCGATCACGTGTTTAAGGCCTCGTAAGCTCTTAATAGTGACAAATTGATTTAGATTGAATGATGAATGATTGAATTAAACAATTGTATGTTAAATAGTTGTTTAATTTTTTCGTAAGTCTGGTAATGCTCTGTAACCCTATTTTGGCATTGAATATGTGTGAG
Organism: Gossypium australe; assembly: GCA_005393395.2. Lineage (NCBI taxonomy): Eukaryota > Viridiplantae > Streptophyta > Magnoliopsida > Malvales > Malvaceae > Gossypium > Gossypium australe. Next base: position 32,717,099 of record CM016615.1, on the reverse strand, counting down.
GGGTGTTACATTTATTGGTATCAGAGCTATGATTTAGTCGATTCTAGGACTAACATAGCATGTTGAGAGTCTAGCTATACATGCCGTATAACCTGTGATAGTGTGATGAATCCTGACATTATAAACTATATTTTCGTATAATAATAGATCCCGAACGAGCTGTAGCAAATGATGTTGAGAGTAATGCGCCATCTCCCACTCAAAGGATAACGCTTTCCAAATATAGACCCGTGTTGAGTAGTCACGGAGGTGAGGCTAAAGAAGCCTTTTTCCAGATGATGAACGAGTGGTTCACTCAATATGTTTGGAAAAATCTGACTGGTCAACAACCTCCATCCTTGTCAAATCCTCAACCAACCCTCGTAGTTCCTCAAGCTATTGATCCAATACAATTGAACAAGCCGCCAGTCGATAAAATTCGTAAGCATGGGGTTGAAGAGTTCTGGGCTAATGTTGATGATGATCCTGAGAGAGCCGAGTTTTGGCTTGAAAATACGATCTGAGTGTTTGATGAACTTTCCTACACACCGGTTGTATGTTTAAAATGTGCTATATCTCTTTTGAGAGACACTGAATATCAGTGGTGAAATACATTAATATCTGTGGTGTCGAGAAAGAGAGTCACTTGGGAGTTCTTTCAGACTGAGTTTTGAAAAAAGTACATAAGTTAATGATTTCTGGATCAAAAGCATAAAGAGTTTTTAGAACTAAAAGAAGGTCGCATGACTGTAACTGAGTACGTGAGAGAATTTGTACGGTTAAGTTAATATGCTCGAAGGTATGTTTGAACTGAAAAGATAATGTGTAAGCGGTTTGTTGATGGGTTGAACGAAGATATTAAACTTCTGGTCGAGATATTAGATTTAAAAGAATTCGTTGTGTTAGTTGAGCGTGCTTGCAAAGCTGAAGAACTGGGCAAAGAAAAAAAGAAAGGCTGATTCTGAAGTTAGAGATTCGAGAAAGAGATTGATGAATAAACCCTATCACACTTCATCAAAGAAATCCCGTGATTCGTATAGTCGATCAAATGCACCAGTGGAGTACTGTAATAGAGATTGTGGGAAGCAATTTACGGGTTCAAAAACTCCAGCTATGTCAGTGGCAAGTATGGGTAATGTTAGACCGAACAAACCTGAATGTGGACGATGTGGAAAACAACATTTTGGAGAGTGTGGACTGAATGATAAAGCTTGTTATAGATGTGGCTCACTCGAACATTTCATTCGAGATTGTACTGAGTTAGATGAGAAAGATAAATCTCAGAACGTAAGATCAGGCAACCTAACTGTGAGAGGAAGACCATCCCGTAATGTTGGAAATCTGAATGTGGTAGAGGTGCGACACGAGATACTCTGTGAGATTAGAGGTTAGAGCAGCTGCTAGAACTTATGCTATTCGCACTCGTGAAGAAGAATCATCTCCAGATGTTATAACCGGTTCATTCTTTCTTTATGACACTGATGTAGTTGCATTGATAGATCATGGATCAACTCATTCATATATATGTATGAACTTAGTGTCTAGTAAAAACTTACTTGTTGATTCTACTGAGTTTGTTATAAAAGTGTCGAACCCCTTAGGCAAATATGTCCTGGTTGAAAAAGTTTGCAAGAATTTTTCGTTAATGACTCGGGGTTATTGTTTTATGGCCGATTTGATGTTGTTGCCGTTTGATGAGTTTGATGTTTTTCTTGGTATGGACTGGTTGACGTTGCATGATGTAGTAGTAAATTATAGACAAAAGACAATTGCGTTGAAACGCCAGAATAATGAAACTCTCCGAATCAAATCAATTGATTTGAAGGGTTTATCAGCTGTAATTTCGTCGATGTTAGCTCAGAAATATGTGAAAAAAGGATGCAATGCATATCGTCCATATGTGCTTGATACAAAAGTGTCAGAAACAAAGATTGAATTAATACCAGTTGTTTACGTGTATTCAGATGTGTTTCCAGAAGAGTTACCAGGATTGCCATCGATCAGAGAGGTTGAATTTGGTATTGAATTAGTACCGAGAACAACATCGATATCGATAGCTCCGTACAGAATGGCTCTAACAGAATTAAAAGAGTTGAAAGCTCAGTTGCAAGAATTGACAGAGGTTTTGCACAACCGAGTTATTCGCCCTGAGGTGCACTGATATTGTTTGTAAAGAAGAAAGACGACACAATGAGAATGTGTATCGATTATATACAGTTGAATAAAGTGACTATAAAGAAAAAATACCCTCTACTTCAGATTGATGATTTATTTGATCAGTTGAAAAGGTGCAACAGTGTTTTCAAAGATTAATTTGAGATTGGGTTATTATCAGTTGTGAGTTAAGGACTCAGATGTGCCAAAAACAGTGTTTAGAACGAGGTATGGACATTATGAATTCCTTATTATGCCTTTCGGATTAACTAATGCTCCTGCAGTTTTTATGGACTTGATAAACCGGATATTCAGACCGTATTTAGATAGATTCGTTGTTGTATTCATTGATGACATTCTGATCTTTTCGCGAGATGAATCTGAACATACTGAGCACTTGAGAATTGTGTTACAAACTTTACGTGATAAGCAAGTGTTTGCAAAGTTCAGTCAATGTGAGTTCTGGATCTAGGAAGTTGGATTTTTGGGGCATATCGTTTCAGCCGGAGGTATTAGAGTTGACCCGAGCAAGATATCTGCTGTTGTTGACTGGAAATCACCTAAAAATGTATATGAAGTCAGAAGCTTTCTGGAACTGGCTGGTTATTATCAACGTTTTTTGAAAAGATTTTCTATGATTGCAACATCGATGACTCGATTACTTCAGAAAGATGTAAAGTTTGAATGGTCTGAGAAGTGTCAACAAAGTTTCGAACAATTGAAAGCATTATTGACAGAAGCACCAGTGTTAGTACAACCTGAGTCCGGTAAAGAATTCGTAATTTTTAGTGATGAGTCGTTGAATGGTCTGGGTCGTGTATTGATGCAGGAAGGCAAAGTAATAACTTATACTTCTAGATAGTTAAAACCACATGAAAAGAATTACCCGACGCACGATTTAGAGTTGGCTGCTATTGTGTTTGCATTAAAGATTTGGCAACATCACTTGTTTGGTGAGAAATGCCACATTTATACAGATCACGAGACTTTAAAGTATTTAATGACTCAGAAAGACTTGAATTTGCGACAACGAAGATGGCTTGAATTATTGAAAGATTATGAGCTAGTAATTGATTATCATCCTGGAAAAGCGAACGTGGTTGCTGATGCTTTGAGTAGAAAGTCATTATTTGCTTTGTGTGCGATGAATTCACAATTAGCTTTGTCTGATGACGGTTTGATTGTAGCTAAGTTGAAAGCGAAACCGTTATTTCTTCAACAAATCGGTGAAGCCCAGAAATGTGATAAAGAATTGCAAGTTAAACGAGTTCAGTGTGAGTCGACTTCTGATTCAGAGTTCCAAATTGGATCTGATGATTGTTTGATGTTCCAAGGTAGAATTTGCGTACCGAGAAATCCCGAGCTTATTAAGAAGATTTTAAACGAAGCACATAGTGGTTGTTTATTCATACATCCAGGAAGCACTAAAATGTACAACGATTTGAAATAGTTGTATTGGTGTTCGGGTATGAAACGAAACATTTCTGAATATGTAGTGAGATGTTTAGTGTGTCAGCAAGTTAAAGCTGAACATCAGGTACCTTCGGGTTTACTTCAACCGATGATGATACCAGAATGGAAATGGGACAGAGTTACGATGGATTTCGTATTGAGATTACCTTTGTCTTCGAGAAAGAAAGATACAATTTAGGTTGTCGTTGATAGATTAATGAAATTAGCATATTTCATCCCAGTACATACTAATTATTCACTCAATAGATTAGCTAAATTGTACATTTCTGAGATCATTAGATTGCACGGGGTGCCAATTTCGATTATTTTGGATAGAGATCCGAGGTTTACGTCGCGGTTTTAGAAGAAATTGCAAGAGACTCTGGGTACGAAATTGAATTTCAGTACTGCCTTTCATCCTCAGACTGACGGTTTGACCGAGAGAGTTATTTAGATTCTCGAAGATATGCTCCGATGTTGTGTTTTAGAGTTCGAGGGCAACAGGCAGAAATATTTGCCGCTGGTTGAATTTGCGTATAATAACAGTTTTCAATTGAGCAGAAAGAGGGCACCGTATGAAGCATTGTATGGTCGTAAATGCCAAACTCCATTGTACTAGACTGAACTTAGCGAGAAACAGATTCACGGTGCCAATTTGATTAGAGAAACCAAAGAGAAAATAAAAGTAATTCGCGACTGTTTGAAAGTAGCTTCAGATCGCCAGAAGTCGTACGTGGATTTAAAACGGAATGATATTGAATTTCAGATCAGTGACAAAGTGTTCTTGAAAGTATCTCCATGGAAGAAAATCCTTAGATTTGGTCAGAAAGGCAAGTTGAGTCCGCATTTCATCGGACCATACGAAATCATTGAAAGAATATGGCAAGTGGCATATCGACTAGCTTTACCATCAGAGTTAGAAAAGATCCATAATGTGTTTCACGTATCAATGTTGCGTTGATTTCAATCAGATCATTCACATGTGATTTCTCCGTCAAAGATTGAGATTCAACCTGATATGATGTACAATGAAGAACCAATCAGAATTATAGCTCAAGAGATCAAAGAATTGAGAAATAAACTCATAACTTTAGTGAAAGTCTTATGGCAACGTCACGGAGTCGAAGAGGCTATGTGGGAGCCTGAGGAAGCTATGAGAAAACAATACCCTAACTTATTCACTGGTAAGATTTTCGGGGATGAAAATCCCTAAGGGGAGGAAGTTGTAACAGCCTGTTTTTGGTCAAATCAAAATAGTGGTTTTGGGACAACAAATTTGAGGTCAAAATATTTATTTTATTATTATTCTAATGTTTACATAATGATTGAATGATTTTGTAAAAATTTCGTTAAGAAATTTTATAGTTTGAATGGTCAATTTGATAAAAAAGACTAAATCGCGTAAAACACAAAAGTACTGTTCTATTAGCTACAGGTGTTAAATAGCTATTGAACCTTAAATTTAAGGTTCTTATGTTGTAATTAGACCCTGATTAGTGTGAGCAGACATACATGGACATGAATAAATGAAATTAAATGATTTCTAACTAAGTTTATTTTAATAAACTAGTTAAGAATAAGTTAATTAAAATAAAACAAAAACCAAATTAGCCTACATTCATCTTCCTAGCCGAAAATTAGGGCTTAGAAAAGCCATGAAATTTGTTTGAAGGTTCGGTCACTTGAAGCTTAATTTGATCAAGAAAAGAGGAATTTAGACTTAGACCGGGGAAAAAGCAAAGTAATTGAATAGTCGATCCGTTTCGTCATTTTCGTATACGAGGTAAGTTCGTTTTGTAATGGTTAGTAATGAAATGGTACGAACTGAATATTGGTTGATGATATTTGGCTGCTTATTGTATCTTGAAATGGTACCATTTGAGTTATGTAGGTACATGCAAATTTGGGTGGCAAATTGGCTTAGTAAATAGCCTATTTGTTTCCACACGGGTTGAGACACGGGCATGTGTCTCAGCCGTATGTGACACACGGTTATGTTACACGGTCGTGTGTCCCTTGGTGTTGAAATTGAAATAAAGTCAGTATGCTCCACATGGTCTCACACACGGGCGTGTGATCGACCGTGTGGCACAAGTCAGTATACCCCTCTAATTGGCACACGGCCTAGCACACGGGTATCTGACTTGGTCGTGTTGCATAAGTTAGTATACCCTACAGGTTTGGCATGGCCTAACACATGGCCTGGGAAACGGGCGTGTGTGGCCACTTCGAAGGGCACACGGGCTAGGCACACGGGCGTGTGGTTGGCTGTGTGACCCAGGTCAGTATGTACCCCCTGTTTTCACACGGCCTGTGACACAGGCTTGTCTAGTGGCCGTGTGAGACACACGGCCTGGCCACACGAGCGTGTGTCCTCTGATTTGAAGAAAAAGTTGCTAAGGGTTGAAAATTTCCTGAGTTATCAGTTTTGTCCCGAACCACTCCCAAACCATTTTTAAGGCCTCGTAGGCTCTTAATTGGGACAAATTGATTTAGATTGAATGATGAATTATTGAATTGAACAATTGTATGTTAAATAGTTGTTTAATTGTTTTGTAAGTCTGGTAATGCTCCGTAACCCTATTCCGTCGTTGAATATGAGTGAGGGGTGTTACAAGAATGTTCAAGAGTAATATGTGGAGATCACTTACTAAATCTAACTATTTTTTAGAGTAATCAATTTATGTTTTTTGTAACACACTTTACTCGTCCCAACATATAGCATGAGTGGGAGGTGCTATCGGAGCATTTTCATACTTAAATAAAACATTTTCTTTAATAAAAATACTCATTTTGCAATACATTAATATTCTTAGAATCAATTTGATCAAGTATAAACTAATTTAAATTTATATTAAATTAATTAGGTTCATTGGTTACTAATAGGAGCACATCTAAATCTCTAAACAATTGTTCAAAGCCCATCTGCTTAAAACAAAGTTAATCGAATTGAGAGAAATAGGAGTTTAAAAGCTTCAATAAATTTAAATAAAATGATAAAAATAATAAAAAACTATTTTAAAGGTGTTAAAATCATTTAAAAATGTTTTTCAGATGATTAGAGGTGCTTGGGGTCAAATATGAGCCTTGAAGAGCTCAAAACGGCCAAAACAATACAATGGCCCTGTTCAGGGGCCTACATATTGGTACCTAGGGTCTAGGTATTGGTACCTAGGTCCTTGTACTATTGATTTTAGCATTCTTCCAAGTTTGTGTAACACCTCATATCCGACCCGATTGTTGGGTTCGAGCTACAGTGTGCCACATCTGTTGCCAAGGCAAGTACAATTAATTTATATACGAATACAAATTACAATTCATATAACTTACTTATATGAATATAATAACACTATTAACTAAATTCAATAAATACTAATTTTATAATAAAGTTCATATAAACATAAAGATATACTAATAGTGACTCAACTAAATGGGTACATGCCAAACTATTCAAAAACGCAAATACACCAACATTGCTAAGTCCGGGATCTTTTTTGGATGCTGAAGCCGAAATTAAGGATTTTGAATAAAACCTAATATGTGCATGGAAAACAAATCGTATGCTGAGTAATCAACTCAGTGGTATTTCTACAAATTTAATTTCAACCTAAATAAATTAATGAAAATACTCATTAATTACCAAATCTATAGTACTTATACGAGTGTGTGGGTAGCCCATGTGACAATCAGGAACCGTGTGGATTCAATGATTCCTAATTTCTAGTGGACAGACGACCGTGTCACCAGCCTGTGTGTGACACACGGTCGTGTGGTACAAAATATGTCATTATATGCCTATCTCGTGTAAGACAAACCAAAGGCTCAAATGATACATATAAAGCCATTCAATCCTACACAAAAACATTCCAAAACATGTCTAAATAATCATTCAACCAATATGTCAAAATTGGTACCTCAAACACAAAGATTACATAAAACTTTACAAGTCTTCCACATCATTCAAACAAAACATTCTAATAGCCAAAATGTTAATATACCAATTCCTTTGTGACTTTCATGTCACCGTAACTCAACAACCAAAGTTATCATTGGCCTTTATGCATACTTATGTACCTTTAATTTCAAAGTATGAAACATCCAATATGCTAGAACAAGTTAGATCCAAACATCACCATTCAAATGAATTTAAACATTTAACAAAACTTATACATCTATCATATAATCATCAAGCATAAGTATTATGTCCACATCATAACCATTAACATCAAAATGCACTTATACATACTAAGATTTCTATGACATGAACCATTCAACCAATCTAAATTCCAAGTCATTCATAAGTTCAAGTCTAACCTTTGAGCCTTCAAAACTTTGTCATTCATATTGATGTTTATATATGCTTCGCATTATGCCCAAAACACATAAGACTCTTATCCCTTCATGTAATAAAGGCATTGATCATTTAAACTAATTAGCATATTTACCAAACTACTAAATCCAATCACTATTATAACATTTCATACCATATTCGAGCCTATTTATAATTTACTTATACTTAACCAAATACACACAAATTCATATCACATGAACCATTTCAAAACCTTTTTATTCTATTCAATTTAGTCCAAGTCTCAATATTCACTTCCACTCTTAGCATTTTTCACTCAATATCTATTACACCACATTTTGTTTGTTGTAATAGCCATTCCATTACTGATCAATTCAGTAATTCCTTTGTTTGGTTCACTGAATTATTCATTCCACAGAATCCTCATTCATCTCTTATTATAACTTCTCCTGCAATAAGCATTCCTCATCGTAACCAAAGAATAGAAACTCTACAGAATAGACTCACTGAGGAATAAAGGGGAAAAACCCTAACTTGCCATTATTTCCCTTTTATCACTCTCAGCCTCACTGACACCTCAAGCCACCACACCTCCAAAGTAATCGATAGAGTTGATCCTGGAAGCTTCCCCAAAGTTGGTAAGGTTATTAATCCCCTCATTAATCCCCTCTATTATAATCTTGAAGCAGATGAAGGCTAGAAAGCTAATGTAACTTACCCAATTTTTATTTTTGGATATTTTGTTCTATGCCATCGACTTGAATTTGTGGTTCAAAAAAATGTTCTTAATTGAGTTGTATTCATAAAATTTGAAAATTTTTAAAGGATCTTTCTCAGCTTTTCTGGATGGAAATTTTAAATGTTCCTAGAGATATTGTTTCTTTTTCTCTTTTTTCGAGGAAGGATGGAAATCGGGAAAGGATTCTTCTTTTTAAATTTAAATTGCAAAAATTTTTTTATTTAACAAAAATTTTAACTCTACTGCTTGAATTTGTTGCTTGAACTTTTGTTTCGCTTGTGAGAATTTATTTGTTTGCATATTGACTGTGCTGCTTGTGAGAATTTGTTATTGCTATCAGTGCGTTTGGTGTTTAATCATGTGTTAGGATGGAAATTTTTTATTTGCTTGTGAGGTTTAACTTTCATGTGAGGCTGAACTTTCATGCCTTGAAAGAGGTTTAACTTGAATATCTATTTATTTCATGTTGCTTCCATTTCCTTTTTTTATTACCCATAGCTTCAATTTGATCACCTATTTTTGCTTGGAGAAGTGGAAGATGGAAACTTCATGATGAGAAAAGTAACAAGGAGAGGAAAGAATATCGGGAAAATTAAGATGAGAAGATAAATGAGGGAGGGGGCATAAACAAAAATGATCTGTATAAAGAGTTTGGGGGGGAGTTATTATAAATCTAACAATGGAAGGTAGAGAGAATATATCGGGGTCATTGGTTTTAACCAAGATAAGAGTGTAATAGCCCATTTTTCAGTGGTGTCAAAAATAATGGTTTCAGGGTCACAAATCCGATGAGTAAGTCCGTAAATATTATTACTTAATATTTACAAGTCAAATATAGTGTAATAATAAATTTTGATTTAATGATTTATATTAAATGAAAGAATAATTAGGTTCAAGTGGTATATCTCTAAAGTCAAGTGGTTTTAGAAAATGAGGTATCGGGACCTAGTTTCTATAAATTGAGTCATAAATATTTTATTAAATATTTAAAGAGTGTTATTAAGTTCGTAATAAAATTTGGTTAAGAAATTTTAATGTTTAGATAGTTAATTAAGGAAAAAGGACTAAATTGTAAAAGATGCAAAAGTTAATCGCTATTGATTATTATGTGTTAATTGAACATAGAAACATATTTGAATGTCTTTATAAGATAATTTATCCATAATTTTTAGGTAGTGGATAGTTTAGGTGATATGTTTTATGAAATTTTATTAAATAGAAAAGAGCAAACTTGTAATTGTCTATAAATAAATGAAATTAAAACATAACTAAAAGATGAACAAAGCCATTTTTTTGTCATCTCTTTTTGGGGAGAAGGCTGAAACTCTATGGAAGCTTAGACCAAGCTTTCGGCCAAGATTTATTTCACATGTTGTATGTATTTTTACTCGTTTTTAATGATTTTGTGTTTTTAGGCTCGTATTAGCTTAATCTAGCGAACCTGGGGGTCAATTTGTTAAATTGTTAAATGTTTAAAATTTTACCATGGATGAATTTGTGATGTTCTTAAAATTTTATAATAGATTATTAAGCTTGGTTGTTAAATATAAGTATTTTGTTAAGTAATTTTTGATGATTTTCAAGTTTAGGGACTTATTTATGAAAATAGTAAAATTCAAGAAAAATATTGTAAATTGTGGATATATATGGGCTGTTATAAGATTAGGTAAAAATCGGCTAGCATGATTTATGGTTAACAATAGTGAAATTTCAAGTTTTAGGTTTAGGGACTAAATTGCATAAAAGGTAAAGTTTGATGAAAATTTTGTAAATCTCTATTATGAAGGGTTATATGTTAAATTAATTATTTTAAATGTTGGAACAAGATTAACTGAATAAAAATATTTATCTAAATCAAGAAATGAATCAAACGAACACTAATCGCGAGAAAGCCAATATGGCGAATTAGTCGTTGGATCACGTTAGGGCATCGTTTTAGTACAGGTAAGTCGTATAGAGATTAAACTTGTTATTTGATGTTTTGGATGAGTTGCTATGTATAATTATGTGAATTATAATCTTGATTTGATAATAGATATTATGGATATAGTTGGAAGGTTAGTTGTCTTAAAGTTGTAAGTTATAAATGTGAAATTCATGATGGTATATAGAAATGTTATAATGCGGTTGAAATAAAGGATTTGATATGTAAAAGTCCCATTTGAACCTTGTGAATACTTAGGATATGAATGACATGTCACTAGGGTTATATGGTTTCGGTGCTGGTCTTGAATGTTCTACCGATGGCTGAGGTCCTGCATTTGTTGCGTATACTCCATAGCTCGTGTGAGCAGCATCGTGTAGCTAACATTTTGACCCACAGCTCGTGTCAGTAGGCCCATTTCACAGCTAATGTGAGCACTAATGAAGGAAAGGTTACGATTACATGAAAAGGCACACTATGTGTGAGCATCCCTGAGTATCCAATGCTATTATATACGGTTCAACGGGTAAGTAAAGGTTAATGGAAAGGCATGTATAAAAATTTAATGTTACTAATGTTCATATGGCAAAAAAAGGTGAATATGCATATACAATATGAGAATGGTTGATAATTTATCGAGTGATGGATGAAATATGCATGAAATCTATTTCTTAATATATGTTACGTTTTATAGATGTATTGTTTACTTAATATCTATTAACCATATGATTTCAATGGAAAGTATAAGTGATATATGTATAGGTGATGGATTATGAATGAAGCCTAAATGTTTATCATGTCTATGCCATGAGTTACTTGAGATTTATATGTAATGATATTGTAATACCCCAAACCCGGCCTAGAAGTTACGACTAAATCCGGATGTATCACAAAGAATGGGTTTTGATAACGAAATCTACACGTTAAAACCATTTCAGCTTTTTCAACTCATTTTTGCTTTTGTCCATTGTCAAAAGTTTATTCAAATCAATTTGCCTTATATCGTGTTTTATAGCGGAAAATTATGAAAAACGATGTATTTAAGAAAAGCAGTTCTTATTTTTAGAAAACCTTTGTTCTAGTAAAAACCATAGTGTTTAGATAGCAGCCGCAAATTAAGTACTAAAACAAAAATCCAAATCCAAATGAAAAATCAGCCAAAAAGTTCGGAGAGTCCAACTATTACAGGAATCCATAAATAACCCTTAAAATAAAAACAATAAACCTAATCAGTTTACAAACTCGTGGTCACCGAGAGGCTCTGTTGCACCAATCCGTGTAAGTCTATGGATTACTTGAATAGAAACAGACAAACAGAGGTGAGTTTACGTAAACTCAGTGTATAACCCAACAGAAATAGACAAGCAATACATACAGAATCATATGCACAGTTAGATACATATACAAATTCAGTTTCAGATAACAGATTCAGATAAGCAAAATCCTACCCCCGTCCTCTACACACCAACTCCGACCATCCCATCACACCATGTGGGGTTAAAAATACCCACCTATCCCTAGTATCACGTTGTACCATGACACACATATCAGATAATATGCAGCCAAGATGCCAGAACAAAGGCGAATAACGCCGAACATAATACTTCCTCCTCATATACAAATCTCACCCCAATAACAGATACAGAAAATTTAAATATAGATATAACAGATTAAACATGCTCAACATACTTTATCCAAATAACAGATACACAGATATCGGAATAGTCAGGCATACCTTTAGTAACCTACTCAGATCAGTCTATCAGAATAGCATAGCATGCAATACAATGTTTAACTAGCCCTTACTGACCCTAAAGTAGGCCCATAGTCGATTGGAGCGGCCCATACGACCCTAGGGAAAATTTCAGATTCACAGGCCCACATGCTCGTGTGGGCCCACATGCTCGTGTGGGCCCACATGCTCGTGTGGGCCCACATGCTCGTGTGGGCCCACATGCTCGTGTGGGACCACATGCTCGTATGGGCCCACACGCCCAGATTGGCATTGCCTGTGTAGCCCAAAATCCACACGCCCGTGTGACATACCCGTGTGGGCCCACATGCCTAACTTGGCTTAGCCTGTGTGGCCCACACGGCCACACTCCGACCACTACACGATTTTGTCTTGCACATGGCCATGCCTTCGTTGACCACATGGCCGTGTCTCGCACACGGCCAACCACACGGGTGACCACATGCCCATGTGGCGTCGACAGTGGGGTTTTTCGGCTTTCGTCGAAGCTCATTTTTCTGCGTTTCAGGTGCACACCTGGTACATTTTTTATGCAAAAACACTCCTGAGACCACCAGCACCTAAAATCAGAATATCCAACACTTTTAGCGACTAAAATAGAGTTAAGAAAACTAAATTGATTGATGCCCAAAAACTCACCACCGCAGAAAATGACCATATGTGATAAACTAAACCGTTGAAATGACAACCCTTGCCTCACCACCTTCTCCTACGCCACAGAATCCATCAATTACAACCATTAATTAGCCATCAATAAGATTGTCCCAAAATTCCAAAACCCAACTTCACTTACCAAGCCAATTAACGAACACAGTGAATCGCAATACGAATTCTGGAAGAACAGATGAGGACACAGATTGAAGAGGAAAAACAAAGAAGGAAAGAATAGAGAAAGAAGCAAAAATCACGTCATAATTTTGGGGAAAGAAACCGAAATTATAAAAAAGAAAAATAATAAAAAGGAAAAAGAATAAAAGATATGATAACATATCCCTTAATTTTCTCCCACTAACCCACTAACTCACAACCTCCTCAGACTTTTAACTCCACTGAAACACCATCAAACAATCGAGTAAAAACATATCATCCACGCTCATGCAAGGATTTGAACACAGGACCCCTAACACAAAAACCCCCTTACCACTCAAACCAGCAAGCTCATTTTGATATGAATTTACAAGCAATTTAATATAAGCCCACTCAACAAGGGTAAGGCTTGATCCCAAAAATAACAAAAATTTGCTAAAGGTAGGGCTTGAACTTGGGACCTCACACACACACCCAAAACACTTAACCACTGAAGCAGATACACAGTTGTGTTAGATATTTACAGAAACAAAAACAAATTTATCAGGGCATTACAACTCTACCCCTTAAAGAAATTTAGACCTTGAAATTTACCTGATCAGAACATATGAGGATACTGCTGACGCATCGAGTCCTCAGGTTCCCACGTGGCTTCTTCAGTACCATGATTCAGCCACAAAACCTTCACTAATAGGATGGACTTCCTCCTCAGAACCTTAACATCTCAATCCAGAATCTGAACCGGCTCCTCCTTAAAGGTCAAGTTTGGTCTAACCTCAATCTCCTCAACAGAGACAATATGAGATGGATCCGATCGATACTGCCTCAACATCAAAGCATGGAAGACATCGTGGATACGGTCTAACTCTGGAGATATCTTCAACTAATAAGCGACTGGTCCCACGCGCTTCAAAATCCGATACGGTCCAATGAACCTACGGCTCAACTTGCCCTTACGACCGAATCTCAGAACCTTTTTCCATGGAGAAACCTTAAGAAACACAAAGTCCCCCACAGAGTACTCGATATCACACCTCTTTAGATCTGCATAAGATATCTGTCTATCAGAAGCTGCCTTCAGACGATCTCGAATCAGTCTAACCTTGTCTTCGGTCTTAGAAACCAACTAGGACCCAAAACCCGATGTTCACCCAACTCAATCCAACCTAGCGGAGTACGACACTTACGACCATATAAAGCCTCCTAAGGTGCCATCTGAATGCTAACCTGGAAACTGTTATTATAGGTGAATTTATCTAGCGACAGATAATCCTCCCAACTACCCCAAAAATCAATCATGCAACTCCGAAGTCTATCCTCTAGTATCTAAATCACCCTCTCAGACTGACCATCGGTCTGAGGATGGAATGCAGTACTGAAGTCCAATCTCGAGCCCAGAGCCTCATGCAATTTCTTCCACAACCGAGAAGTGAAACGAGGATCTCTATCAGAAATAATCGAGACAGGAACCCCATGCAGTCTTACGATCTCAGAAATGTAGAGCTTCGCTAACTTCTACAGAGAATAGTTCGTCTGAACCGGAAGAAAATGAGCTGGCTTGGTCAATCGATCCACGATGACCCAAACAAAATCCTTCTTAGTGGGTGTCAAAGGCAACCCACTAACGAAGTCCATCGTCACTCGTTCCCATTTCCATAAGGGAATATTAACCGACTGCAACAAACCGGAAGGCAACTGGTGCTCAGCCTTAACCTACTGGCACGTCAGATATCGAGCCACAAAATTCGTAACCTCACGCCTCAAACCCAGCCACCAGTATAACTCAAGAAGATCGCGATATATCTTATTACCACCGGGATGCATAGCATAAAGGCTACTATGTGCCTCCTTCAAAATTGACTGCCTCAAATCAGAATCATTTGGTACATAGATCAGTCCTTGAAAACATAGCACACCATCATTATTCAACCCAAAATTTGAAGTACTGCCACTCTCAACCTGACGAAACTGCAAGCCAGAGACTTATCCCCCAACTACTTATCTCGAATCTGATCAATCCAAGTTGACTTAACTTGCAACTCAGCTAACAGACTCCCATCATCAAACAAACTAAGGAGAGCGAACATCGCCCTTAGATCAGTCATCTCTCTACAACTTAGGGCATCAGCCACCACATTGGCCTTACCAGGATGATACTCTATCGTGTAGTCATAATCCTTGAGCAATTTAATCCATCGACACTACCTAAGATTCAACTCATTTTTAGTAAGGAGGTACTTGAGTCTCTTGTGATCGGTGTAGATGATACACCTCTCACCATAAAGATAGTGCCTCTAGATTTTCAATGCAAAGACCACAGTAGCCAACTCGAGATCATGCGTCGGATAGTTCCCTTCGTGTTTCTTAAGTTGACGGGACACATAAGCCACAACCTTTCCCTCTTTCATCAATACACATCCCAACCTGACGTGCGATGCATCACTGTAGACCACAAACTTCTTACCAAATTCAGGCTGTATCAGAAAAGGATTCTGAGTTAGAACAGACTTGAGCTTCTTAAAGCTCGACTGTTGCGCATCAGTCCAGATAAAAGGAACACCCTTGTGCAGAAGTTTAGTCAACGGAGCCGAAATCAAAGAGAGCCCCTTGAAAAACCGTCGATAATATCCCACCAAACCCAGAAAGCTACGAATTTCAGATACGTTCTTAGGTTGTTTCCAATCCACCACAACCTCTATCTTCCTCGGATCAACACGGATCCCCTCAGCAGAAACCACATTCCCCAGAAAAGTCACTTCACGCAACCAGAACTCACACTTGCTAAACTTAGTGTAGAGCTATTTCTCACGTAGAATCTGAAGCACTACTCTAAGATGCTCATCATGTTCATCCTCAGTCTTAGGGTATACCAGAATATCATCGATAAAGATCACGACAAATTGATCTAGATATGGTTGAAACAATCGATTCATTAAATCCATGAATGTTGTCAGAACATTCGTCAAACCAAAAGGCATCACTAGGAACTCGTAATGTCCATAACGAGTCCTAAATACAGTCTTATGAACATCCACCTCCTTAACTCTCAACTGATGATAGCCAGAACGAAGATCAATCTTTGAAAACATCGAAGCCCCTCGAAACTGATCAAACAAGTCATTGATCCTCGAAAGTGGATACTTATTCTTTACAATCAACTTGTTCAACTGCCGATAATCGATACACATCCTCATGGTCCCATCCTTCTTCTTAACAAACAAAGCTAGTGCTCCCCATGAGGACACACTAGGACAGATGAAACCACGATCCAGAAGTTCTTGTAGTTGAGCCTTAAGCTCTGTAATGTCCTTCGGTGCCATTCAGTATGGAACGATAGACACCGGAGCTATACCCTATAGAAGCTCAATTCCAAACTCAACTTCCCGATTCGAAGGTAAACCTAGTAACTCCTCAGGAAAGACATCCTGTTCTGGTATCCCCAACAGAAGAGTCCCCAGAATCAGAAACACTAACGTAAGCCAAGTACGCCTGACACCCTTTTCGAACCTGTTTTTCAACCATAAAAGCGAAGATCACATTGGAAAAATAATCTTGACGCTCACCAATCACAACCACATCCATATCATCCTCGGTCCTCAAAACGACCCTCTTAGATGCACAGTCTAAACTGACTCGGTGCTCAACCAACCAGTCTATACCCAGAATTAAATTGAACTCCCCAAACAGAAGCTCCATCAGATTTGCCAAAAAGACAACCCCTTGTACCATTAACGAAATATCTTTATAGAGTTTACTAACCCCAAGAGATTGCCCCAACGGACTTAGTACAGTAATCTCACTAGAAGTGCTCTCAACAGGAACCCCCAGGTTTTCAGATACAGTGCTAGCTACATAGGAGTGAGTAGAACCTATGTCTATCAAAGCAGTATAAGGCACATCAAATATAAGGAACGTACCGGTGATGACATCAAGAGCATCTCTATCCTCTCAGCGTCGTGTAACATAAACCAGTGCAGGCTGCCTCGCCTCAGTCTGACTAGCACTCTGCTCGGTGCTCTCTGCCCACGACCCATACCATTACCACCCCTAGCCTGTCCACGAAATGTAACACCCCTATCCCGTAACCATCGTCGGAATAGGTAAGGGGCATTAGCGAACTAGTAACACAGTTTGAAACAGTAAAATTTTAACTTTTATTAAACATCATCTCAATTCAATAATATCAAGCATTCATATTCATAGCATGCTTAAAATGAGCATATAAAATTCTAATTACACAACGGGGAATAATTTAATAACATATAAAAGATATAGGAAAACTTACGAAATTGGGTCACACGGTCAAGTCATACGCTCGTGTGCTCTGACCGTGTGGCACAAAACAGGCTTGGTTTAAGCCATTTTCACAGCTCTTATGACATGTACCTACAAGCATCATTTGCATAAAATGTTCAAGTATATATATCATCTATACCAAAATGGCAATTAACAAAACTATACAAGATGAATACATCATATAATACTTCTATATCAAATCAACCATTTTCACTCAAGCCATACCACATAGCTTGATCAAAATACAACAGATCATATCTCATTCATATACACAAGTGACCATATAATTCAACTTATTAACTAGCCTATACATGCCATATTATCCCACATCAAAGAGTTTAGAAATACCAATTACCCCCTAGATAGTGTGATGAAATCTTCGATGGCTTCCAACCCAAGTGAGCATTTGAATCACTATAAAATACAGAGAATAAACAGAGTAAGCTAATAAGCTTAGTAAGCTCGTATAATTAACAACACTATATAAAAGATTTAACAATTAGCTTGTCATTTTAAACAATTTGATTGCTTTTGAACCAGCCTTATTTAATTCAATATTTACTTCCTTAATAGTCATGTAATTCATGAGTAATTTATCACATCTACTCACGTATCACATGAATTTATCAATGTCACTTACTTGTCGAGTATTACACATATACTTGTACTGATTCCTATCCTCATTTCTATTTTCACATCGTCATCTTTTCAGTCAAATCAATGAAACTATCATTGAATACTCAGTATCTTGCTCATTAGGAACCATATACTTGGTAGCCATCTATACTTATACCATATAAATATTACCTATTCATATTTCATCAAAACATCATGAGTAAAAAAAGTAAGCATTTAAATTCACATAATATTCATATCAATTTATTTCCATTCAAATGACCTGTAACACATTCATATAACTGATAGCAAAAATATACCGTATAACATCAATTCATTAGTAAGAACAATAGTTCATCCATTCACAAGGAAGAAACCAAACTTATAATGTCTATTTAATATCTAATTCATCTCTCATTTCATTTATACCCATCAAATATCTTATATAAGATTTCATCTGTAACTTATATAATTCATGTAACACATCATCTTTATAATTCATCTACTCGTGTAGCAGTCAATTCATGTAAATCATGTAACCTGTATAACATATATTCATGTAAATCATATAACTCTTGTAGCAATATAATATCCATGTAATTCGTATCGCATGTATTCTTATAAATCATGTAATTCCTGTAACATATAAATCATGTATACCAAGTATTATGTATCATGTACACATATAATTGTAACATATAATCCATGTAACTTATATTTCATTTAGCATGTAATCTCATATAAATTACGTAACATATATCATGTACTTCTTATATCTCTTATAACATTTACTTTATATATTACAAATCGGTAAATTACCCGTTGATCCATTCGGGATTGGATAGGATACATGGATAATCACACATATCGTACAATGCCAATGTCCCAGACGTGGTATTACATGCAATCACATATCGATGCCATATCGGCATAAAGTTTGCTAGGCATAAAGCTTATAATAATTCACCGGCATAAAGCCTGCTAGGCACAAGCCTGTATCACACACCGGCACAAGGCCTGCTAGGCTTAAAGCCTGATTTAATACACCGGCATAAAGCCTGCTAGGCACAAAGCCTGATTTAATTCACCAACGCAAGGCTTGCTAGGCTCAAAGCCCGAATATCACTGTTATAAACTCATCTTATACATAATTCATATATTGAAAATTCTAGCTATTCCATAAAGTTTATACAGACTTTCAAATGTCGTAACTCAGTCGAATTAAACTCAAATATATTATTTCCATGCATAATCATATTCAACTATCTCAATTATAACTCTATAAAATTCAAAACAACATATTAAACTAATTTAAATTCAAAATTAACGATATTTAATATAACAATTTCTCAATTCATATATTTTCAATTCAATTAAGACATATATATTCAAATGCTCAGTTTGCATAAGCTATGTTTATTATCTAGCCGAATTCCTGTACATATATAACATCTATAACATTTTTTTTATTCAAGTACCAATTCATCCCATATCTCATTCACTCATATAGTTCTTGTACCATATAATATATTTAATCATATAATCATGTATCAGGAAACATGTATTCAGATACTTGTAACATATAATTTTTGTATCAATTAATCATATAATTCGGTGGCAGCAACATATTCATAGAGCCAATAATTCTAGTAAATTATTCATTACGCATACGTATATATATATTCAATTTAAATAATTACACATATCTAATAGTTCGATTTTTAGCTATACGAACTTACCTCGTAATCTGTCGACTATTCGTCTACTTTCCGTTTTCCTCGATCTAATTCCGATAATTGTTTCTCTTGATCTATATTAATTCAAATTCAACCCATTTAATCACCAACACATTCAATTTAATCCATAAACATATAATTTGACCTATTTATAAAATAACCCTTATACTATCACATTTTAACACTTTAGTCCATGATACATAAATATGCAAAATTACACAAAATATTCATATACCCATTCATAACCGAATTTTCTATAGCATCAAAACAGCCCATATTTTTATTTTATTCACATTTCTAGCCACAAAAATTCTATCTTTTTCAATTTAATCCCAAATACTCAATTTTGTCAAAAATCACTTTATAAAACTTGTATATCTATAAACAACCATCAATAATTTATCAAGAAACATCAAAATACATAAGTATTCAACAATGGCACATTTTAAAAACATCATCAATTTCAGAAATTAGGGCATGGGCTTTGTAGATTACAAAGCAACGATCTCAAAAACGTAAAAATTATCAAAAACTGAGTTTAATACATACTTAATCAAGCATCAATATAGCCGAACCTTAAAAATGTGAAGAAGAATTCTTTTCTTTCTTATAATCGGCGATGCATGAAGAAAATAAAGACATTTTTCTATTTTATTTTACTAATATAACATATATTAACGAATTTACAAATTTAACCTTATTAATAAAACATAAAGCCATGCAAACTTAAGCCCACTACCGTCCATTCAAAAAGGCAATGGTATAATTGCCATGCAAGGACTCCCACTAAGACAACCAATGTCATTTAAGCCATTTATGCAATAGTACTCATAATTATCGCTTTACGCGATTTAGTCCTTTTTACCGAATTAACTATTTAATCGATAAAATTTCTTTATGAAACTTTTATACCGTAATACTATCATGCTAAAAATACTAATAGAATAATAAAATAAATGTTTTGACTCGGTTAGGTGGTCCCGAAACCACTCGTTTTGATCAGACTCAAAATTGGGCTGTTACAATAAATCTTGAAATGAATTTTATTTACTTTTAATTTGGAAAAAAAAGCAAATAAAATCTGTTAAATGACGGGAAAATCCTAGAAACAAATTTTATAAGTTTTAATATTCATTTGGAAATAAAAAACAAAAAATAGAGGAAAAAGAAATCTGTTGAACGACCGGAAAATCCCGAAATATATTTATTTTTATTTAAAAAAATTGATTTTTGAATAATATTTTTTTCGCCTTGGTGTCTCATTTGTCTCGGATTAGAAAATTGCAAAAAAAATCATGTTTACCTTAAGATTGTTAGACAAAAACACGTTAATGAACATATAATTAATTATAAATAAACATATATAAAATAAAATATATATAGAATTATTTATAATTAATTTTTCAAATACGAAATCAAACAAAACCTTAACAAAAGTTGAAATGAAAAGGAAGGATAGAAATTTTACGAAATGTTGAGGCTTGTGAAACACAATTTCCTTAAGATAGATTCGGCCGCTCCTCTAGTACTTGGAGAAACGTTGGTCGAATGTCTTCCAAGATATAACAACAACAGTGATCAAAGAAGTAACACCTCTACATTGATCACTAACGAACTTTGCCTTTTTCTATCACCGAAATGTTTTAAAAATACGGAGAGGCAAAAGAAGAATTTTGAAATTAACAAAATTTTGATATAAGAAATTATTAGAATGTAGGTTTAATCCCATAGAAAACACAGCCTTTTATAGGTATGTAGGATGGTGGAAATTTTTGAAATAACAACAAAATCTGCCATTAAGGAGGCAAAAAAATCAATTTGATTTAAAAATTAGATCAAATTGATTAGAATCAGATACTGTCCATATATAAATAGATTATGTCTGCTGAGGAAAAATAAATTTATGTTGGACTAAAATATTCGCAGGCCCATTTTGGCCAGACATTTTCACATCGCCTAAGTCGTGTAGGTGCGCCCCAACCTCATCGTGTTTGGACCTGCACCCCCTGCGCGCGAGGCAAGGTTACAAGCTTAGTCATTCAATTACACTTTAAGAGAGTTCACATATATAAACACATCACACACTTGGTATTTAATCAATGTGGGATCTAAGCCTTTACTTTTCCTCAATAATATTTCCAAGTAGCTTACTTTGAGCCTCAATTTCTCATTCATCACTCAACCATTTTGAACATATGATATGCTATTGTAAAGGTCTCATGGAGTAGAATATGAAACCATAATTGTATGATTCAACTCTTCACCTTTACCTATTGAGAATATGCCACAAAGTTCCCATAAAATGCAATTTTTCCAACAATGTTTAGGTCAATTGAATGTGTGCACAAATGGGAAGGATGGTTAGATGTGTTTTGGCCTTGAAATGTCATGTTTTTAGGGTCTAAATCTGGATCACACGGCTTAGGACACGGGCTGTCACATGGTTGTATGACACACAAAGGTTGCCTACACAGCCGTGTGACAATTGTAAATTCTTAGTGTATTAAGTCAGGGAGTTAAACGACCTAGTACATGATCTGTGACATGGCCGTGTGTTACAAGTCAAAGAGTTACAAGATCTGGTACATGGCCTACGACACGACTGTGTGACCCAATGTAGTGAGTTACACAGGTGGAGACATGGGCTGGGATATGGCGGTGTATCCCTTTGTTCAATTGTTACATGGCGTGAGCTATGTTGATACGACCATGCCCCGAGTCACACCTAGCTCGAGCAAGGAGCCTTTGGAGCTGCCTTAAGGTCCTATCACCCGAGCACGAGCCAAGCACTTCAAAGAGGCTATCTCGGCCTTAGTAGATCAAGTGTGGGATGAGACCTTGGCTGGACACATCGAGAGACCTTGAGCCAGCCCTACAAGTTTATCTTGCAACCTTTTGCAAGCTAAAATCAGCTCAAACTTATCTCAATGAGCTTAATTCAGCTCAATCCTAGCTCGTTGAGCTCAAATCTATTTATTTCATTTATGCATTTAAGGCTGGAATAAATTAATGTCCTTAGTTAAGATTAGTTAATTAGTTTCAGCTTATAAATATGTTCTTGTTTTAATATACGTTTTAAATGTGTCTTAGCTTAAATACATGTTATTAATATGTCTTAGCTTAAAACATGCTTTTAATGTGTCCTAGCTACTACCAAATTAATATGTCTTAAGCTAAATTAATTTGTTGAATTAAATGGTGCAGTTACATACATGGACAGCTTAAATGCAAGTGATCTGATGGTTTAGCTCTTCCAAGCATCCCTTCGTGATCACCAAGGGCTAAGTGAGCTGATGTTTTCTTTCTCCCAAGCTGACCTTCTAGTTCTCCAAAGCAGTTATGAACGCTTTTACATTACTGGAAATTCTGTTCACATGGAATGACCATTCAGTTATGTGCCTTCACACACAAGGGGCTTCTCAAATTCGGTTTTCACACTTACATTCCCGTTGAAGTGCTCCAAGCTGCCATTAAGCTCATTGACTCTTCAAATAACCAAGACAACTTAATTAAAGCTAATTCAATCATAATGGCTAAATTTTTCCAGCCATTTCAGCTCACCATCCACTTCATTAAAATCAAGTTACTTGAAGACATCAAAGGGCTGCCCATTAGCGTCTCCAAAGCTGAAGGAAGCTTCAAGGAAGCTGCTAAGAAATTTCCAAGAAGTTTCAGCTCATTTAAGCTGAACTCAAATGTATATTTAGTTACCTTAATGCCTATTCGGCTAGCCTAGGAATGTAGCTATAAATATGAACCAATTGAGTTGTATTTCAGACTTTTGCTACTTGAATGAATTCTGAGTTATTTGTGAGTATTTCAACTCTCAAATTTCGTTCAAGACTCAACTTGACTTATCTACATAGCTAGTGGTGTCAAACTGTTTCTTCTATTCAAACTTATCACTTTCAAAGTTGGCATTTACCCAAATTGATACCTCTGGTTCCTATCTTCTTTGATAGCAGGTCAAGGTCTTATTTTTATTCCTAACCCACCTTAAGAGTCTTATAAGTCTCGGGTCAACACTCTCCTTTAGTGTTGGTTCATTCTTAACCCTTAAGTCCTATTTCCATCCTATCACCACATCACTTTATTTCTTTTGTTTTCTTTGTTAACCGAACTATCCTTTTTTTTATTTACTTTTCCATTTTGAACCTACTTTGTTAAACTAAAGTCTCTACTTAGCGGAATTCACCTTTTTGTTTCTAATAGAATGGTACTTCTCATTTTAACGATCGGGCAACTACACGACTCGAACACCTCAACGAGGCCGTGGTCATATTATTTGGTATTAGAGCTAGTTAAAAAGAGGAGTACGAACGTTTCCGACTATCCCGAAGTAAGTTGAAAAAAAATTAAAAAAATAAAAAAATTATGTACAAAGAAGCATTCATTTGTATTCAACGTTTTGTAATTTATTAAATGAAAAAGAAATTCGAAGTATAAATATATATATATATACATATATGCCTAATAGAAAAGTGTTTGGAAGTGACCAACTTGTACCCGATCATCAAAGTTCTCTCCTACTATCATCAAATACCATTTCGCCACACTTTAGAACCAAACTTATTTCCTTCTAGCCTACCTTGCACCCATCTCATCTACTACCTTACAAACCCCCTTTGTAGCCGACCCCTAGACTAAAAGTAAGTCTAAAAGAGTCTTCCATGAAATCATGAGAGGAGAAACGAGTTGAAAAAGGCCCGAGTGTAGTGAGAACATTAGAGAGAAGAAAAAGCCATTAAAGAGTGTGATAAACCGTAATATGAACATATTTTAATCCCACATTTAGCATACTTATGGATGATTTATTCCCTGAATTGTGGAATTTGGTGCTCCTAATCCTTTAAATTCATGTTTTATACTTAGGAGAGCACCGGAGGATGAAAAGAACAAGAAACGGGCTAAAAACAGAGAAAATGGGCCAAAGTATGAAATCGACACGGCCTGGGCCCAAGCCACACGGTCGTGCCTCTTTAGCAGACCCGAACACGGCCTAGACCTCGACTTACACGGGCGTGTCCTTGCCGCGACCTGTTTTAATTTCACTCGGATTAGGATACTTACGGGGCGAAGAAAGACATTCCGAAAGCCTATATAAACACCCTAAGTATGCCCTAAAAGGAGGGCGTCCAGTTAGGCCGAAGAGCCAAGCCAGAGAGGCATGAATTGTAGGATTTACTCGAAGAAACCCTATCGATTCATCCCAAGAAGCTGGAGTCATACTCAAGATGGAAGATCTTCCCTTCAATTTCCTTCAGGGAGTTTTAGGGTTTTTGTTATGTTTTGTTTTATATTTTCTTCTGAGATGTATTTTTTTTTATTATTATGAACTAAACCCTCAAATACCTGAGGGGGATGAAACCTAAGACGGATCTTGTTATTGTTTTCTGAACCATATGATAAATACTTGATTTGTTGTTAATTATGTGTTCTTAGTTCTTGCTTTGATATTTCAGGATATTGATTCAAGTATTGATGTGCTTAGGCAGTGGAGCAAAAGTCCCTGTTTAAGATTAAATCTAGCATAATTAAGCGGAGTTGATTGCAACCCTAGAAATAGGATGACGAAAATCTACTGGATTAGGGTCAAACCTAATATGGGAGTGCATAGATCGAGTTAATGCAATCCTAGAGGTTTTAATTAGAAAGAGATTTCAATTAATCAACCTAGGGTTAGACGTTAGTAGCCTCGAAAGAGGTATTAATATAAATTAGGGAATCCTACGGATCAAGTCAAGTGAATAAATCGTCTGGTTCAGAGTTAAATAACAAGTGAAGTCTAGGTGGATTCTTCCTCGGGTATTGTCTTAATCAATTGGTTTTTCCCACAAGTATTTCCCCCAATTCATTCTCTTTGTCTAGATTAATTAATAACTCCCTTAATTCTTAGGCTAAATAATAAAAAGAAAGTTAGTATTAGTACTTTTGGTTCCTTTGGGTTCGACAATCCGGTCTTGCCACTAAACTATACTACTGTTCGATAGGTGTGCTTGCCTCAATCGTTGTCATAGTTAGTTTCTAGGCTCGATCATTCTTTTTATAAATTTTTAAGACTCTGACACACGATCAAGTTTTTGGCGACGTTGCCGTGGAACTAAAATATTAAGAACGCTCAATTTTTATTACTTTAACCATTTTTATTTTTGCAATTTACTTTTGTTTTTTATTTTGCTTTTAACTTTTCTAATTGTCCTTCTTTTATTTGTTCTTAGAAGGTACCTCTAGTTTATGACTAGAAGGAACCCACAGGACCCTTAATTTACGACAGTGATATCGGAGGTACTGTTCGTAGAAATCATAGAGAAATAAGGCGAAGCTTAAATTACATAGAGGAAGAGCAAGAAAACGAAACCAATACTATCGAAGAGATGGCTGATAACAATCCGCTGCCTCCTGTAGTTGCTGCAAACCCGATGGATCAAAATCCTGCTCCTCATACTATGTATGATTATGCTAGGCCTAGTTTAGTTGGTACTGAATCAAGTATTGTTAGACCTACTATTACTGCAAATAATTTCGAACTGAAACCTAACACTATACGGATGATACAATAGTTTGTTCAGTTTGATGGCTTGCAAGATGAGGATCCTAACACACACTTAGCGAATTTTCTAGAATTCTGTGATACCTTCAAAATAAATGGCATTTCTGATGATGCCATTCGTCTTCGGTTATTTCCCTTTTCTTTGAGTAATAAAGCCAAACAGTGGTTGAATTCTCTTTCACGAGGGTCAATCACTACATGGGAACAAATGATCGAAATATTTTTATTGAAATATTTTCCGCCAGCTAAAACGGCTAAGTTGAGGAATGATATCTCTTCTTTTGTGCAGATGGATTTAGAAACACTTTACGATGCATGGGAGAGATATAAGGATCTATGGAGAAGGTGCCCTCACCACGATTTACCCTCTTGGTTACAAGTCCAAACCTTTTACAATAGTGTAAACCCCTCAACCAGGCAGTTAATTGATTCAGCCGCTGGAGGAACCTTGAATAAGAAAACACCTGAGGCTGCGTATGAATTCATTGAAGAGATGTCACTAAATAACTATCAGTGGCAAGTCACAAGGACAAGGCCAACAAAAGCCGCCAGTGTTTTTAACCTCGACGCAGTAACCATGCTATCAAATCAGGTAGAGATGTTAAATAAAAAGATTGATAGTTTTTGTGGTTTTTTACAGGTTCATCCAGTTATGCAGTGCGATATGAATGGAGGAGGGATGAGCAATACGGAATATCCACCTTACAACTCGAGCGCTGATAACGAGCAAGTTCACTATATGGGTAACAATTTTAAACCTCAAAATAACCCTTATAGTAATACTTATAATCCAGGTTGGAGGAACCACCCCAATTTTTCATGGGTGGTCAAGGAAATCAGAGACAACAACCCCCTCTAAACTTCCAACAACAGCCCTACCCACAGGAAAAGAAGCCGAACCTTGAGGAGATGCTGACAAAATTCATAGCGGTGTCAGAAACTCGTTTCTAAAACACCGAGACAACACTTAAAAATCAACAAGCATCGATTCAAGGGATCGAGAACCAATTAGGGCAACTTGCTAAGCTGATCTCTGAACGACCAAAAGGCAGCTTGCCAAGCAACACTGAAACTAACCCAAAGGAGCAAATTCAAGCCATAACAGCTCATGATAGTGTAGGGCTAGATGAAACAAAATTGAGGCAGGAGAAGATAGTAGAGGGAGGTAAGGTCGAGGTAAGTCATGAGAAGCCAAAATCGGTAATTAAAGAGTACCAACCTTGTATACCATACCCCAATGCGATGAAGAAAGACAACACAGATGAACAATTCGGTAAATTTCTTAAACTTTTAAAGAAATTACATATTAACTTACCATTTCTTGAAGCTCTTTCGCAAATGCTAGATTCAAGGAAATTTTTAAAAGAGCTTCTGACAAACAAACGGAAGTTAGACGAAGAATCGCATGTGGAACTAAACGCATTGTGCTTAGCAATGTTGCAAAATAAACTACCACAGAAATTAAAAGATCCAGGGAGTTTTACAATTTCATGCTTAATTGGTAGTTTATCTGTTGATAATGCTTTAGCTGATTTAGGGGCAAGCATAAATGTTATGCCTTATAAAATGTTTAAACAACTAGGTCTAGGGAAACCCAAACAAACTAGGATGAGCATTCAATTAGCTGATAAAACTATTAGATTTCCTAAGGGTATAATCAAAGATATTCTTGTGAAAATTGATAAATTCGTATTCCCAGTAGACTTTGTAGTTTTAGACATGGATGAGGACAATCATATTCCTTTAATTTTAGGAAGACCCTTCTTAGCAACTGCCAGGACTAAAATTGATGTCGACGCAGGTGAACTCATACTCTGTGTAGGTGACGAAACAATCACTCTTCAGGCCCTTGATTCAGCTAGGACATCGAGTAATCAAGGTGAGAACATAAATTCTATTAATGACCATTCTGTTAAACCTTCTTTTCAAGAAGCACCATGAAACTACACAATTGAGCCAGATCCTAGACCTCATGCCACCAAGGAAATAACTCATGAGGAACGAAGGCTTCAGATCAATGAACTAGACAAGTGGAAGACACATTTCAAAGAGAAATTAGGAATACACAAAGCAGAACCAACGCCATTTTGTGAGACAAACAAATTTAAGGTCAGAGATTAGGTATTGTTAGATAAGACAGACCCTCGAATATCTCCTACTGACCTTAATACAAACGAAGAAATCCCTTTTAAAGTACTCAATGTCTTGCCATACGGAACAGTCGAGGTAAGTAATCCTATATTCGGCACTT
This sequence comes from Gossypium australe, assembly GCA_005393395.2. NCBI lineage: Eukaryota > Viridiplantae > Streptophyta > Magnoliopsida > Malvales > Malvaceae > Gossypium > Gossypium australe. The sequence goes on along the minus strand of CM016615.1, from coordinate 32,688,534 downwards.
TTAAAGAAAACGCTACCCGACTCGAGCTATATATTGATAATAGAACTGATAGCATGAGAAAGGATTTTCAACTCCTCAAACCACCATAATTATAAGAATGAGAGGTAAGTCTAGCTTAAGACTTTAAACGAGCGCTTCTCGAGAGGCAACCCGAGCACTAACACCATTAATTTTTACATTTTTATTTTTACGTTTATTTTTCCTTTTCAGTACCTAACTATAAACTAACCAAAGTGCATATTTCCATACCACACGGCCTTGCACATGGCCGTGGCCGTGTGGATACTACAAATTCTCGTACTGACATGGCAGAGATAGTACGAAACAGAACAAAAAATATCTTCAAGCCACGGGCCCCGACTAAACACCACGACCGTGCGACGCGGCCGTGGCTGACACTGTTTTATCAACACGGGCGTGGCGACCTGCACATGGGCATGGGAGAAACAAACGAAGCATAACACGACTGTCAAACACGCCCGTGTGACTTGACACGCCCATAGTACACGAGCGTGGGGATGTACCAGACTAGAAATCTCTATTTAAAACACCCCTCTCCCCTTCTCACCTACTCCCAACTCCTCTTTCACACTGTAACACCCCAAACCAGGTCTATACGTTAAGACGAGATTTGGTTTGTCATACAGATCAAACATCCATTTAATCCTTTAATGATTTAGGTAAACAGTTCTACAGAACCTTTTGAAAATGAAGTTTAGTAAAAATTAAGAAAATGATTTAAATCAATGATTTTAAGAAATACTAGTTTGAAATCTTATCATTTAGTATTTAATTGTCAAAAACCATAAAGTAGTTTTTAAAGAGTTCAAAAGAATTTGAAAACAAGAATAGTTAAAGAATCTCAAATATTTAAAACAAAATTTTAAATGAAACCTTATAGAATTAACAATAGCCCATATTAAGTGTCTTAAAACCAAATTAAATCAATCCACACATAAAAATCCATAAAAATATTAATAAAGGCCTTATTACATCATACCCAAAATAGTAATTAAGAGAAATCACTTAATAAAAGTTCATAGTTTATAAAACCCATATCCGCAGTATGGTTTCCACGAAGTCATCCTCGGCCCAAGCCTCCGTCAATTGCCATTACCTGAGATGGATAATTAAATAGAGTGAGTTACTCAGAACTCAGTGTGTAACTCACTTACCGTATTCATTGGGCCAGATCATTAAGACATTATTTTGGGCTTGAGCCCATTTACGCATTTAGCAAAATAATAAATGAAATGCATGTAAAATGAAATTTCCCAACCAAACCTAATTTCCATCCGCTACACACCTCCCGTACCAACCAACACACCTGTGGGGATCAAGTCAACCCACCCCGCCAACACACCAAACGTAGGCATAAAGCCATTTTAAATAATATTGTGGTGCACCACTGAACTAGATTATGACAAAGTCACCGAACTAGAGGCATTAAGCCATAAAAATTTGTGGCAGAGCCACCGAACTAGATTTTTGGCAACAGGCCTTTCGTCTCTTCATCAATTATCCCAACCCATGCAAACATGTATGCATAACAATCTATATCCATATGATAATTTAACAGAAAGACCATAATACATGTGAGTCTATATTTCAAGTTTTCATTTTGGCCCATAAGACAAAATAGCATTTAGCTCATTTAGCAATCTAGCAGTTTTTCGACCCATTTAACGATCTAGCAGTTTTTCAGCCCATTTAACGATCTAGCAGTTTTTCGTAAATTTCACGACTTTAACTATTTTCATGTATTTACACAAAAGTGTTAATTACTACGTATTTTCCGATTTTGCCATCTTACGATTTTATCCCAATACTTACGGTATAGTATCTAACCTGAGATAAGTGTGAAGTTACACACCTGGTTACTGTGAGAATTAGAATTTCCCGCTCGTCGATACCTAAACGCATCACGATAAATTAGAACACTATAATTTATTTACAAATCGAATCTTAGAAATAACGATCTAGACTTTTACCCTCAGAATTTTGAACCACTTCTATTTGCGGTTTCTCCCCGATTGTTGGTTCGTTATCCGATGAAAATCCACGAACAAACAAAGGTTCAGGAGTACGAACGACTTCAAACAACTGATTCTCCTCGGATGAGCGTCCATAACCCGGTGGAAAATCTCGGATTCCCGAAACAGCCCTTCGCTTAAACTTAGGGGAATAGCGGAACCACCCCTCTTCTGAACACTATTCACTGCCCGTTTCGTCCCTATCTTGATTGTCTCCATTGAAAAAAGATCATTAATCTGACTAATAATATACCGAATTTATGACGAACAGTTTTAAAGGTGAAATTGGCTTACCACAAATATCCTTGTTCCACAATATGTAAATCGAGCGATAACGTCCCCTTAACACTTTAGATCGATTCCAACGATTCACGATGCTTATGAACACTTGAGTTTCGGCCCTCCAATATCACACTAAAATATAACGAAAGGAAACTTTTAAGAGAATGAATGATGATTTCGATCAAAGAGATTCTCCCTATCATCATTAAGATTCGGCCAAAGCAACTAATAACCAACATAAACTAAAAAGAAACTCTTACCTATTGTCCACGGTTGAAAAAGAAATGATTGAGAAGAATACTTATGTATAATGGAAGATTCGGCTATGAATAAACAAAGAATAGGAAAATGGTTCAGCAATGGAGTAATCTAGCATTCGGCCATGAGAGAAAAATTAATGAAGAAAGTTTAGTTGAGAAGAAAATAAAAGGATGAAAGAAGGAGATGATGATGATGATTCGGTTTTCAAGAGAGAAAAGAGAAAGAAAAGAGTTGAGTTTAGGAGAAATGTGCATTCGGCAATGAGGGAGGAGAAGGAAAAAGAATGGCCTTTTTGTCTTGGTAGTTTCGGCACTAGGAGAAAGACACTAGAATGATTAGCAAAGAAATGACCAAATGGTCAAAAAGATGGCCAAAAGAAATAAAGCAAAAGTTGTTTTCTTCTACCAATACATTCGGCCAAAGGAAGGAAAAGATGAATGGAGGAAAATGTCTTCAAACAAAACAAAAATGACCAAAAGAATTCTAACAAGCTACCATCCTACCCCATGCTAACCACCAAATTTCGGCTCCTCCCTTTTGTCCATAATGTCGTCCAAGTTCATGGTCAAAATGGCCATGAAATAGTTTCTAAAACATCCACCTTGATACATGCCTTGTAATCCTCCACTTTCCCAAAGTTTAAAAAATCCTATCCCCAAAATCAAGCAATTCTATCCCTTAATTCATGCTTACCATAACCTTAAGTCTCCTTACCATAAAAAAATTTAGTCCATCTTATCCATAATTGATGCTTGGCCGACACATGCTAGGAAAAAGCAAAAATAAAAGCTCCCAATTTGCATGCTAGGAGTTTCGAACCTCTCCCTTCAAGTCCAACTTATGGCGCCATCACCACTTTGCCAATTGCTTATCTTGTGCCATCTTTTATCGCTTAATTAACTTAACCTTCAAGGTCACCTGATTCCTCTACATTAAAGTACTCTTTACTAAAATTTATTCTAATTCCAAATAAACTTGAGTCTTCTCAAGACTATATTAAGCACACAATAAAATCATACTCGAGCTAACACCAAAGACAAACAACATATTAATACTCAAATTTTTAGGATGTTACAAACACTCTTTACATTCCCCTTCTTTTTTTCATTCTCATTTTTCTTCATTCCCCCTAAATCTAGATCTAACCATATCCATGCCGAAGAAGCGGAAGGATCCTAGCACAGTCTCCCTTTTTAAGACCGATCTACATAAGTTCATGTCGGACGCTTCATTAACTCGACAGGAAAAGGACCTTTGAATCCATTTAACTTTTCTTTTTATTTTCCCTTCTCCTTTATTTTACTTTTCTTTAGTTTTTTTTTACTTAGTTTAATCTATTTTATTTCGTTTTCTTTGATTTAGGTTCTAAAGGCTACTTGGGAATCAAACACCACGGCTTTAGAAATTACACCAACCTCATTAACCATCTAACAATAATGACTCTTAGGTCCATTAATCTTTTCTTTTAATTTTATTTTGCTTTCTATTTTCTTTCTTTTTATCTTTCTTTTTATCTTTCTTTTCTTTAGATATATATTTAGTATATTTTGAATTATTCTTATTATTTCCTGGCTAATTCTTCATGAGCTTCCCAATTTCTTCATCTAGTGCAGAGATTGTCAGCGGCCACCACACCACGATCACTCCCAACTCAAGGAAACCATCCAAACTCAGGAAGTTTCACCTCTCCCTATCTCTTAAATTTCATATATATCTTTGTACATTGAAGGCAATGTACATCTTAAGTGTGGGGGGTGAATATTTATTTCGAGAAAGTTCCTAACTTTCTGCATTATTCTCAAATCCCGGAATGATGTTTTGTCTTTAAGTAATTCTCATGTTACTTATTAGAATGAAATTCCCTGCGAATCATAATTTTTATTGATATGTTTTTGATTAAGTCATTGATAATTATGCAGTGATGATTTAAACTCTAGGAGACTAGAGAATCAAGCATGATACATTTTCAAAAATTAAAATTTTGATTAGGTTGTCTACCTAAATCTAATTATTACTTTGAAGTTTGAAACTTCCAAGGTTGATATCAAAAACTGATAATTTTTGTGAGATCTTGAGCCTTTTAGAGCATACATTCTTTTGTGCTCACTTTTTGATTATGAGTGTGTCAACATTGATTTGTTATTCTAGAACTTGCTTCGATTATACAAGTCGAGACCACACCTTTGATTTGATATACAGAGATAATAAGGGCACTTAGGATTTAACCCACTTACTCCACTAAAACCCTACCTTCATAATTGACCCCTAGTGAACCCCTTTGATCCTAACAACCCATTTATTGACTCACCTACTAATATTAACCCACAACCCATCTTGTATTTGTTATCACCATTCCTTGACTCCCTTTTTGTCGAGATTTGATTGTGAACAGTTTTCTAACTATGTTCTATATTTCAGTTGTTTCTTATCATTGTAAATATTGTTCTTAACTAAAAAACAACTAAAAAAATCGAAGTATATTCATTATTAGTTCTATAATTAAGTGAGCTTATACGTTTAAATTCCACATATTGTAGAAGAAGCTCGTATTATTAGTGTTTCAAGTTTTCAATTGATGTAATTATTCAGGATTAGTTCATTTTTCTAGTTAGGTAAATTTTCAATTCAATCTCGATTCTAACCCTTTAATTCAGCCTTTATCCACACCTTTAACCAAGCACCATTACAACCCGCAAAAGACCTTTTGATCTGTGTATCATTTCATTTTATAGTGGTGGAGATTTGATTTTCATGCAAGCTTATGGGATTAACTTTTCATGTTCGACTTATGAGTGCTTAATTTTGAACCTTAAACACTTTGAGTGATTTGAGTGAATCCTTAGTGAGGATGTCAACTCTTGTCGATTTTGAATTAAAGGTAATTATTTAGGTAAGGGGAAACACCTACATTTTCGTGCTATAAAAACTATAACTTTGATTGTTTGAATCTTTAGGACCCTTCTACTTAAATTATCAATGTATGAATTACCTTTGAATTATGATGAAACACTATTGATGAATATTATGAATCGAGGAAGTTCGTTTTAATTGTGAGTTGAGAATTTTGCTTGAGGACAAACAAATGCTTAAATGTGGGGGTATTTGATAAACCGTAATATGAACATATTTTAATCCCACATTTAGCATATTTTTGGATGATTTATTCCCTGAATTGTGGAATTTGGTCTCCTAATCCTTTAATTTCATGTTTTATACTTTGGAGAGCACCGTAGGATGAAAAGAACGAGAAACGGGCCAAAAACGGAGAAAATGGGCCAAAGTATGAAATTGACACGGCCTGGGCCCAAGCAACATGGCCGTGTCTCTTTAGCAGACCCGAACACGGTCTGGACCTCGACTTACACGGGCGTGTGCCACGGGCATGTCCCTGCCGCAACTTATTTTAATTTCACTCGGATTAGGATACTTAGGGGCGAAGAAAGACATTCCGGAAGCCTATATAAACACCCTATGTATGAACTAAAAGGGGGTGTCCAGTTAAGTCGAAGAGCCAAGCCAGAAAGGCCAGAATTGTGGGATTTACTCGAAGAAAGCCAGTTGATTCATCTCAAGAAGCCGGAGTCATACTCAAGACGGAAGATCTTCCCTTCAATTTCCTTCAGGGAGTTTTAGGGTTTTTCTTATGTTTTGTTTTATATTTTCTTCTGAGATGTATTCTTTTATTATTATGAACTAAACCCTCAAATACCTGAGGGGGATGAAACCTAAGACGGATCTTGTTATTGTTTTCTGAACCATATGATAAATACTTGATTTGTTCTTAATTATGTGTTCTTAATTCTTGCTTTGATATTTCAGGATATTGATTCAAGTATTGATGTGCTTAGGCAGTAGAGCAAAAGTCCCTGTTTAAGAGTAGATCTATCATAATTAAGCGGAGTTGATGATCACAACCCTAGAAATAGGATGACGAAAATCTGTCGGATTAGGGTCAAACCTAATATGGGAGTCCATAGATCGAGTTAATGCAATCCTGGGGGTTTTAATTAGAAAGAGATTTCAATTAATCAACACAGGGTTAGACGTTAGTAGCCTCGAAAGAGGTATTAATATAAATTAGGGAATCCTACGGATCAAGTCAAGTGAATAAATCGTCTGGTTCAGAGTTAAATAACAAGTGAAGTCTAGGTGGATTTTTCCTCGGGTATTGTCTTAATCAATTGGTTTTTCCCACAAGTATTTCCCCCAAATCATTCTCTTTGTCTTAGCATCTTTAGCTTAAGAGTTAGTTACTTCTAGATTAATAGATAACTCCCTTAATTCTTAGGCTAAATAATAAAAAGAAAGTTAGTATTAGTACTTTTGGTTCCTTTGGGTTCAACAATCCGGTCTTGCCACTAAACTATACTACTGTTCTATAGGTGCGCTTGCCTCAATCGTTGTCATAGTTAGTTTCTAGGCTCGATCATTCTTTTTATAAATTTTTAAGACTCTGACACACGATCAGAGTGCAAACACGAGTGGAAGCGCCATCAACTTTTCTTTTCGAGTGAAGCGTGAGGATTTGCTGTGAGGTTCATTTTACATGTCTATAAGTACTGAACGTAATATGGCGGAAGGAGGCGGACGTCAACCGATAAGAAACGTTGCACCTGGAGGAGTTGGAGTACCGAACTTGGCTCAACAAGCCCTTTTTTGAAAGTTCCAACGCATGCTCTGGAATGGTTGGAATCAATAAATGAGCGCTTGGAACGAGTTGAGGAGAGGGGCCAACAAGAATGGACTCTTCAAAGTCCACAAAGAGATCGAGGCTGCCCGGAAATCAACCAAGATGACCTCTATGACCCAAGTGAAGTCGAAAGTGACCAAAATTCAAACCAAATTGAAAGGCAGAGAGGTCCAAGGAACCGAGGCTTTAGAGAACAAGGGCGACTGGACGATGAGTTGAAAAATATTAAACTCTCCATTCCCCCCTTTTAAGGCAAATCTGATCCGAAAGCTTACTTAGAGTGGGAGAAGAAGATTGAATTGGTGTTTGAATACCATAATTATTCCAAGACCAAGAAGGTGAAGTTGGGAGCATTTGAGTTTTCTGACTACGCCATGATTTGGTGAGACCAACTAACCACAAGTCAGAGAAGGAACAGAGAACGACCAATATCTACTTGGGCCGAGATGAAAAAGGTGATGCGAAGGTAATTTATTCCATCTTACTACCATTGAGAACTCTAATAAAAACTCCAAAACCTTACCCAAGATATGAGGAGTGTTAAAGACTATGTCAAAGAGATGGAAATTGCAATGATCCATGCGAATGTACAAGAAGACCATGAGGCAACAATGGCGTGTTTCTGTAACACCCCAAACCCGGTCAATACACCACGACCGAATCTGGTATGTTACGGGAAAAACGTTTTTGAGAGGATAGGTTTTCCGTTTAAAAGTTTGATAAAACCCTTTGATAAAAATTTTTATTACTTGCAGAAATCTTGGGCATGATTGTTTGAAAACTGATGTTTTGTTTAAAACTCAGAAATTTCGAAAACTTAATTGGTTATGAAGTTAAAACAAAACTATCTCATTTAGAAACTCAAGTTGTTTCTTATTGTTACTAAAACATTTTGACTTAATAGAAAATCGAGTTTAAGTTAGGAGAAAAACATTTGAGTTCCCTTTGTCTCAAATCATAGTGTGATACCCGATGGTATAGTTTAAAACATATCGCTTTGCGGTTTTGAAATCGTTGTCTTTCCAAGTTTTAGCAAATCTTAACCCAATTGATTTGTTAAGACATATTAAAAATCTAATTTAAGCATAACATAGGAAAACATAATTTTAAAGGCCATTTACAACCCAAATAAAACCAAATAGTAAGAAATAAGCTAAAGTACCAAATTTTATAAAGTTTGAGCAAATCTTTATTTAAGCATGGCATGAGCACCTCGAGTCCATCCCGGCTCCAAGTCCGCGTCTAAGTGTCACCTGAAATGTCAAAGGAGAAGGTGAGTCGCATGACTCAGTGCATAAATCCTCCTCCCCAAAAATGCATCATGCTAACACACATCATATCATAGCAACATAATTAATGCACCCTGGTCCTAACCATCCATATCACCTTTCTACCCCGTGTGGTACCAAACCACTGGTGGTGCCAAACCACTGGTGACCCAAAGTCACGATATCCATAAGTGTGGTGCCAAACCACTGGTGACCCAAAGTCACAAATAATCCAATGATGGGGCCAACCCATCGTGTGATACCAAATCAGTAGCGACAATCCCGTATCTCTCAAGTGGGGCCAAGCCACGGTGGTGTCAAACCACAGGGACGAGTCGCAATGAGGTGCCAAACCTCTGGTGTCCCAAAGACACAAATGTGGTACCAAACCACTGGTGACCGAAGTCACGAATCCGATGATGGGGCCAACCCATCGTGTGATACCAAATCACTGGCGTCAATCCCGTATAATCAACTGTGGGGCCAACCCACCGCGGTGCTAAGCCACTGGGACGAGACGCTGAGGTGCCAAACCTCTGGTGACCCAGAGTCACAAACATCATCTGTGGTACCAAACCACTGGAGGTGCCAAACCTCTGGTGTCCCAAAGACACAGTGTCCCAAAGACACGGATATCATAATCCCCCTCCTCTCATATCACCCATACATGTCATACTAATGCAAATGATATAAAACATGCAATCATGCTAACATGCTCAACATGGCATCTCGTAATATTTACATCATAAACATGATATCACATATACCACTACAGACTCGTAATGAAACGGACTTACCCGTATCCGTGCTTATACCCTATCGGGTACCAAATCCATCCATCATATTGTTTCACTTTAATAAGTACACAGGTTATTAATCACATTACTAAACAGAAGTGTGTTAGTTTACACACCTGGTAGATCACAAGTTTAGCCCCCAAAGAACTCGACTAAATCCCTCGATCACCTCGACAATCTTGATCCTAAAACAATCGGCCACAACATAGATTAGCCTTCTACACCATTCGGCTAAGACCAAATAACCAAAGGGTTTATCACTTAACCCTTACCTTGAAGATGATTTGGTTTCCTACCAAACCCCGAACCAAACAGTGGTTCTCCTTTAACAATCGTCACACCCTATTAAGAAAAAACATAGTTACTCTTTTAATAACTTGACTTAACAAAACCAGCCGAATAGGCTAGAAGAATCCACCCTTACCACCACTTACCAGTCGATCCCTGACAGGTAAAGGCCTCACTTGATTCCCACCACAATCCAAAGACCCTACAATGGAATCAGTTCACACAAAACAGGAGATTAACTTCTTTCACCAATCCCACAATCGGTTCTTAGCCAGACCAATATCAACAAAGAACAAGGGAGAAAGAAATACCCTTCGGCTATGGACTTACCTTCCTCGACGATTAAAAGAAACAAACGAGATCAACACTACACCAATATTTGGCCAAAATAGACACCACTAGGAGAGGGGATAGATTCGGTCAAAACTTCAAAAGAAAGAAAAAGGGAATTCGGCTTTAAGTGTTTATCCCTCTTGGGTTCGGCTTTGAGTGAACAAGAAAGAAAAGAAATGTGAGATGAAAATGAAGTTTCGGAAAAGGTAATTGAGAAGAAGAGAAGTGGATGGAATGAAGGTATTTTCGGTTTTGAGAAGGTGTTTTGGAGAATATAATTTCGGCTACCAATGCTACTAATGAAAAAAAAGAAAATATGGAGAGAATAGGGTGCTAGTTTCGGTTCAACACAATAAACAAAAAGAAAGAGAAAAGAGAGGGAGCATTCGGCCACAAGCACACAAGCAAGAAGACCAAGCAAAGTTTCGGCAACACCAATGTTTGGACTTTCGGTTCAAGAAATGAAGAAAATAAGAGAAAAACTCTTTGGAAATTTCGGCTACTATGACAAAAAGAGAGAACTTTGTTTTGACAAAAAGTGACCGAGAGAAAAAAAAATACCAAAGTTGCCAAAATGAATTTCGGCTACCACCTCCCCACACCAAGCCGTCCGCTTCCCCCTCCTACAATCTCTCCAACAATCGGCCACCTCCCCCATTCACTCACAACCACACATTTCAAAACACTTTGATTAAGTCTCCTCCACAATTTACTCTCCACCCAACATTCAAACCTTTTGACTTGGTCTTCCCTCAACCATCTTGGCGTCAAAATGGAAGCAAAATGGGGGATTTTCACAGCTTGAACTCAGGACCTTCCACTCCTGCAATTGACGCCAACCACCAGCTCCAAGTGGCGCTTACTTTGCTACTTTGCTAGCCCATCACTTGTGCTCTAAAACACCAAGTAAAAATACATATATCCTAGCTCCATCAACTCCTCCTACCTAAGCCTAAAAGCAAAAGTTTTTCCTACCTGTTCAGGCTTACTTCTAGCCTACAACTAAGCCCCTGAGACAACAAAACAGCAACATAACACACCAAACACATGCAAAACATGCCATAACAAAAATAGCCCCTAACCCGGGATATTACAGTTCTACCCCCTTAAAATAATTTCGACCTCGAAATTACCTGATCAAAAGAGTTGCGGGTATTGCTGTCTCATCATATCCTCGGGTTCCCATGTAGCTTCCTCCACGCCATGATTCCGCCAAAGTACCTTCACCAAAGGCACAGACTTCTTACGCAGAACCTTCACATCCCGATCTAGAATCCGCACAGGTTCTTCTTCCATGGTCAAATCTAGATTCACCTCGATCTCTTCTACTGCTACTACATGCGACGGATCTGAACGATAACGCCGAAGCATCGAAACGTGAAATACATCATGAATTTGACTTAACTCTGCTGGCAGCTCAAGCTGATACGCCACTGGTCCTACTCGTCTCAAAACCTTGTACGGCCCAATAAATCTCGGACTTAGCTTACCTTTCCTCCCGAACCTTAACACTTTCTTCCACGGCGAGACCTTCAGAAAAACCTTATCCCCCACAGCAAACTCTATATCTCTTCGCTTAAGATCGGCATAAGACTTCTGCCGGTCTAAAGCTTCCTTCAATCGAGCCTGAATCAACTTAACCTTGTCTTCGGTCTCTACAACTAACTCGGGTCCCAACAACTGGCGTTCACCTAACTCCGTCCAACACGTAGGTGAGCGACACTTCCTACCATACAACGCCTCATACGGTGCCATCTTGATGCCCGCTTGGTAACTGTTGTTGTAGGCAAACTCAGCTAATGGTAGAAACTCTTCCCAACTACCTCTGAAATCCAGAACGCAACCCCTCAGCATGTCTTCTAAGATCTGTATGACCCTTTCCGATTGCCCGTCAGACTGCGGGTGAAAAGCCGTGCTGAAATCCAAATGCGTACCCAAAGCCTGATGTAACGCCCTCCAGAACCTTGACGTAAACCTGGGATCCCTATCCGAGATTATCGAAACTGGCACACCGTGCAACCTCACTATCTCTGAAACATACAGCTTTGCCAACTTCTGAAGTGAGTAGTCAACCCTCACTGGAATGAAGTGAGCTGATTTAGTCAGTCGATCCACAATTACCCAAACTGAATCATTCTTGCTTGGCGTAAGCGGTAACCCACTGACAAAATCCATGGTTATCCTTTCCCACTTCCACTGAGGAATCTTCACAGGCTGAAGCAACCCTGACGGCAACTGATGTTCAGCCTTGACCTGCTGGCATGTCAGACACTTCCCTACAAACTCTGTCACTTCTCTTTTAAGACCAGGCCACCAAAACTGCTCTCTGAGATCCCTATACATCTTACTACCTACAGGATGCATAGCATATGGACTGCTATGTGCGTCCTGAAGAATCCTCTGCCTCAGCTCAACATCCTTGGGCATACAAGCTTTACCTTAAAAACATAGCACCCCATCACTAGACAAGCTTTAACCCTCCAAACCACCATCCTGTACCTGCAACCCCTGCGCACTCAGAACCTCATCCTCTAACTGTTTCTCTCTGATCTGCTCAACCCAAGTAGGCTTAACCTGCAATTCTGCCAGAATACTTCCGTCGTCATACAAACTCAAATGGGCAAACATCGCTCTTAAGTCCGAAACAACCTTGCGGCTTAACGCATCTGCCACCACGTTAGCCTTGCCCGGATGATACTCAATCGAACAGTCGTAATTTTCCAGCAACTCAACCCACCTACGCTGCCTCAAATTCAAGTCCTTTTGAGTCAAAAGGTACTTCAGACTCTTATGATCTGTGTAGACTATCGATCTCTCTCCGTACAAGTAGTGCTTCCAAATCTTTAAAGCGAAGACTACAGCTGCTAACTCCAAGTTGTGCGTCGGATAGTTGACCTCATGTGGCCTCAGCTGCCGAGATGCGTAAGCCACAACTTTTCCTTCCTACATCAGCACACAACCCAATCCCGTATGTGATGCATCGCAATAGACTGTGAATTCCTTACCAGCCTCAGGTTGAATTAAAACCGGAGCTTCTGTTAGAATCTTCTTAAGCTTGTCGAAACTTTCCTGCTGTTTCTCAGTCCAAACAAACGGAACCTCTTTCCTTAACAACTTGGTCATCGGTGCTGCGATCAACGAAAAATCCTCTACAAACCTTCGGTAGTATCCTGCCAAACCCAGGAAACTCCGAATCTCAGCCACGGACTTCGGTGGCTTCCAATCCAAAACTGCCTCAATCTTCCGAGGATCCACTCTAATCCCCTCAGCTGACACTACATGACCCAAGAAAGTCACTTCTCTAAGCCAAAACTCGCATTTACTGAACTTAGCATAAAGCTGCTTTTCCCTCAAAACCTGTAGCACCACTCGCAAATGCGCATCATGCTCTTCTTATGTCTTTGAATACACCAAGATGTCGTCTATGAAAACCACAACGAACTGATCCAAATACAGCTGAAACACCCTATTCATCATATCCATGAATGCTGCCGGCGCGTTAGTCAATCCGAACGGCATTACCAGAAATTTATAGTGCCCATACCGAGTCCGAAACGCTGTCTTGTGAATATCAGCCTCCTTTACCTTCAACTGGTGATACCCAGACCTCAAATCGATCTTCGAGAATACCGCTGCACCCTTCAGCTGATCAAACAAGTCGTCTATCCGTGGCAACGGATACTTGTTTTTAATCGTCAGCTTATTCAACTGGCGGTAGTCTATACACATTCGCATCGTACCATCTTTCTTCTTTACAAAGAGTACTGGCGCACCCCACGGCGAAACACTTGGCCTGATAAAACCTCGGTCCAACAACTCCTGGATCTGAGCCTTAAGCTCCACTAGCTCCTTTGGCGCCATCCTATACGGAGCAATAGACACTGGCGCAGTTCCGGGTAACAGATCTATCCCGAACTCTACTTCACGATCCGGCGGCAACCCCGGAAGCTCCTCTGGAAACACATCAGCAAATTCCCTAACTGTTCGAACCTTTTCTACAGCAGACTCCTTAGCCTCCAAGGCATACACATGAACCACATACGCTTCACAGCCCTTTCTGACCATCTTCTCTGCCTTCAGAGCAGATACCACATTTGATAAGTAATCTCTCCTATTACCTATCATAGCCACTTCATCACCCTCAGACGTCCTAAGAACCATGCGCTTAGCCGCGCAATCCAACCTCGCCTGGTACTTGACCAGCCAATCTATCCCAAGAATCAGATCGAACTCCCCAAACGGCAGTTCCATCAGATCAGCAGCAAACACTACCCCTTGGAGTTCTAGGGGTATATCTCTAAACAGCTTATCTACTACTACAGAGTGACCTAGAGGGCTAATTACAGTCATCTGCCTAGAAGATATCTCAGAGTCTAAATCCATGGTCTCTACTATACTACTAGTAACGTAAGAATGCGTCGAACCCACATCAATCAAAGCAGTAAAAGGAGAACCAAAAATCAAAAACGTACCGGTTATGATGTCCGGTGCGTCGCCCTCCTCTCGGCACCTCGCAGCATATACTAACCCAGGCTGTCTGGCCTCAGAACTACCCGCACCTCTGCCCGGTGCTCCACGGCCCCGGCCAGAACCATTACCTCCTCTGCCATTACCACGGCCCCTCTGCGGTGGCGGTCCATTATTCCTGAACTGAGTACGGCCCTGGCTCTCAGACTGAATCCTAGCCAACTTACGCGGACAGTCTCTCACTCGATGATCCAATGAACCACACTCAAAGCAACCTTTTCCACCGATCCAGCAACCTCCCCAATGAGATTTCCCACAGTGGTTACACCGCGGCGGTCCCTGACTAGCAGCAACAAACCTACCAGACTGATTCGGCCCACTCTGTCTAGCCCTTTTCTGAGGGTTACCCGACGACCCAGAAGACCCAAAGCTCCTCTTATGCCTGTTCCTGTCCATGCCCTGCCTCACTGACTCCTTAACACCCTCGGCTACCTTAGCCTTCTCAACCAAGACGGCAAACTCGCGCTCCTGCTGTGGAGCAATCAGCAATCTCAGTTCGTCTCTCAAACCATCCTCGAAACGAACACACCTCTCGTGCTCCGTAGCCACAATGCCCCTAGCATACCGACTCAGCTTCAAGAACCCAGACTCGTACTCGGAAACAGACTTACTCCCTAGACTAGCCTCAGAAATGCTTTTCGCTGCGCGTCGATGTAACTAGCTCCAATGTACTTTTTCTGGTACGCAGCCCTAAAATAATCCCATGTCAGATCCTCTGCTGCCACACTGTCCCGAACAGTGAGCCACCACTGGTATGACTCATCCCGAAGAAGCGATACTATGCCCTTCAGCTTCTCCTCAGCAGTCAGGTCCAGATCATCCATAATCCGTTCTGTCGCCTCCAGCCAATACTCAGCCGTGCTGGGAGCAACACCAGAAACACCTCGAAAGAATTCGGCCCCGTTTGCTCGAAGTTGCTCAGGCACAGATTTCCTAACTCCTGCGCCTCCACCTACTCCAGCTACCCTTTCTAAAACTCGCAGCATCGCCTGTGACACTGCGTCATCCCCAGTCTGATCTTGGAACTCACCACCTCCAGCTGGTGGCGGTACCGGTATCTCATTTTCTGACCCCTGACCAGATCCTACGGTCTCAGAAACCGTCATCCTACCACGACCACGTCCACGGCCACGTCCACCTCTAGCACTCATGACTAAATTCTCTACGTATCTGGTTTAGAAGTTTTATGCATCAGTATTTATTCCACTGTTTTAGATCATATTAAAGAAGCTTTATTTTTGCGAGTTCACAGAATCCTATCAGTTTCAGTTTCTAAAGTCATCTTACTATTGCAATCATCCAAACACATTACATCCAATCAAATCACAAGCAATAGTAAGGGGTACTTACCTGGGCGGATTGGTGCCGGAGACTCGGTGTCATGCCTTTCAAACCATATTTTCCAAAATCAAAACACTTAAAACAAACTTTGGAAAACATTTTGGGCCTCAGGCCCATAGCCGAGCTTTTGAACTTGGCTCTGATACCACAATTGTAACACCCCAAACCCGATCAATACACCACGACCGAATCTGGTATGTTACGGGAAAAGCGTTTTTGAGAGGATAGGTTTTCCGTTTAAAAGTTTGATAAAACCCTTTGATAAAAATTTTTATTACTTGCAGAAATCTTGGGCATGATTGTTTGAAAACTGATGTTTTGTTTAAAACTCAGAAATTTCGAAAACTTAATTGGTTATGAAGTTAAAACAAAACTATCTCATTTAGAAACTCAAGTTGTTTCTTATTGTTACTAAAACATTTTGACTTAATAGAAAATCGAGTTTAAGTTAGGAGAAAAACATTTGAGTTCCCTTTGTCTCAAATCATAGTGTGATACCCGATGGTATAGTTTAAAACATGTCGCTTTGCGGTTTTGAAATCGTTGTCTTTCCAAGTTTTAGCAAATCTTAACCCAATTGATTTGTTAAGACATATTAAAAATCTAATTTAAGCATAACATAGGAAAACATAATTTTAAAGGCCATTTACAACCCAAATAAAACCAAATAGTAAGAAATAAGCTAAAGTACCAAATTTTATAAAGTTTGAGCAAATCTTTATTTAAGCATGGCATGAGCACCTCGAGTCCATCCCGGCTCCAAGTCCGCGTCTAAGTGTCACCTGAAATGTCAAAGGAGAAGGTGAGTCGCATGACTCAGTGCATAAATCCTCCTCCCCAAAAATGCATCATGCTAACACACATCATATCATAGCAACATAATTAATGCACCCTGGTCCTAACCATCCATATCACCTTTCTACCCCGTGTGGTACCAAACCACTGGTGACCCAAAGTCACGATATCCATAAGTGTGGTGCCAAACCACTGGTGACCCAAAGTCACAAATAATCCAATGATGAGGCCAACCCATCGTGTGATACCAAATCACTAGCGACAATCCCGTATCTCTCAAGTGGGGCCAACCCACGGTGGTGTCAAACCACAGGGACGAGTCGCAATGAGGTGCCAAACCTCTGGTGTCCCAAAGACACAAATGTGGTACCAAACCACTGGTGACCGAAGTCACGAATCCGATGATGGGGCCAACCCATCGTGTGATACCAAATCACTGGCGTCAATCCCGTATAATCAACTGTGGGGCCAACCCACCGTGGTGCTAAGCCACTGGGACGAGACGCTGAGGTGCCAAACCTCTGGTGACCCAAAGTCACAAACATCATCTGTGGTACCAAACCACTGGAGGTGCCAAACCTCTGGTGTCCCAAAGATACAGTGTCCCAAAGACACGGATATCATAATCCCCCTCCTCTCATATCACCCATACATGTCATACTGATGCAAATGATATAAAACATGCAATCATGCTAACATGCTCAACATGGCATCTCGTAATATTTACATCATAAACATGATATCACATATACCACTACAGATCTCGTAATGAAACGGACTTACCCGTATCCGTGCTTATACCCCATCGGGTACCAAATCCATCCATCACATTGTTTCACTTTAATAAGTACACAGGTTATTAATCACATTACTAAACAGAAGTGTGTTAGTTTACACACCTGGTAGATCACAAGTTTAGCCCCCAAAGAACTCGACTAAATCCCTCGATCACCTCGACAATCTTGATCCTAAAACAATCGGCCACAACATAGATTAGCCTTCTACACCATTCGGCTAAGACCAAATAACCAAAGGGTTTATCACTTAACCCTTACCCTGAAGATGATTTGGTTTCCTACCAAACCCCGAACCAAACAGTGGTTCTCCTTTAATAATCGTCACACCCTATTAAGAAAAAACATAGTTACTCTTTTAATAACTTGACTTAACAAAACCAACCGAATAGGCTAGAAGAATCCACCCTTACCACCACTTACCAGTCGATCCCTGACAGGTAAAGGCCTCACTTGATTCCCACCACAATCTAAAGACCCTACAATGGAATCAGTTCACACAAAACAGGAGATTAACTTCTTTCACCAATCCCACAATCAGTTCTTAGCCAGACCAATATCAACAAAGAACAAGGGAGAAAGAAATACCCTTCGGCTATGGACTTACCTTCCTCGACGATTAAAAGAAACAAACGAGATCAACACTACACCAATATTTGGCCAAAATAGACACCGCTAGGAGAGGGGATAGATTCGGTCAAACTTCAAAAGAAAGAAAAAGGGAATTCGGCTTTAAGTGTTTATCCCTCTTGGGTTCGGCTTTGAGTGAACAAGAAAGAAAAGAAATGTGAGATGAAAATGAAGTTTCGGCAAAGGTAATTGAGAAGAAGAGAAGTGGATGGAATGAAGGTATTTTCGGTTTTGAGAAGGTGTTTTGGAGAATATAATTTCGGCTACCAATGCTACTAATGAAAAAAAGAAAATATGGAGAGAATAGGGTGCTAGTTTCGGTTCAACACAATAAACAAAAAGAAAAAGAAAAGAGAGGGAGCATTCAGCCACAAGCACACAAGCAAGAAGGCCAAGCAAAGTTTCGGCAACACCAATGTTTGGACTTTCGGTTCAAGAAATGAAGAAAATAAGAGAAAAACTCTTTGGAAATTTCGGCTACTATGAAAAAAAGAGAGAACTTTGTTTTGACAAAAAGTGACCGAGAGAAAAAAAAATACCAAAGTTGCCAAAATGAATTTCGGCTACCACCTCCCCACACCAAGCCGTCCACTTCCCCCTCCAACAATCTCTCCAACAATCGGCCACCTCCCCCATTCACTCACAACCACACATTTCAAAACACTTTGAACAAGTCTCCTCCACAATTTACTCTCCACCCAACATTCAAACCTTTTGACTTGGTCTTCCCTCAACCATCTTGGCGTCAAAATGGAAGCAAAATGGGGGATTTTCACAGCTTGAACTCAGGACCTTCCACTCCTGCAATTGACGCCAACCACCAGCTCCAAGTGGCGCTTACTTTGCCACTTTGCTAGCCCATCACTTGTGCTCTAAAACACCAAGTAAAAATACATATATCCTAGCTCCATCAACTCCTCCTACCTAAGCCTAAAAGCAAAAGTTTTTCCTACCTGTTCAGGCTTACTTCTAGCCTACAACTAAGCCCCTAAGACAACAAAACAGCAACATAACACACCAAACACATGCAAAACATGCCATAACAAAAATAGCCCCTAACCCGGGATATTACAGTTTCCTAGGTAGTCTCAACTGAGACATTGCCAACATCGTAGAGCTCCAACACTATGTTGAAGTCGTGGACATGGTGTACATGGCCATCAAGGTGGAAAAACAACTTAAGCAGAAAGGCGTCGTTAGAGGCTATTCCACTACGAGCACATCAAAACGGGGCCAAGGCACTAGCAAAAACAGTCTACCGAGCCGTGCTAAGGAGCAAATGGTGCCAGCCAAGACGAGCAAGCCTATTGGCGACACTAGAAAGGTAAGACGATTGAGTCATTATCCAACTGAACGAGGGACATCAAGTGTTTCAAGTGCCTTGGGAGGGGGCATATCGCCAGCCAATGTCCCAACCGTAGCAATATGGTGGTACGTGCGAACGGAGAAATTGAATCGGAGGAGGGAGATGAAAACGAGAATGATGCACTACCGATGAAGAGGAGGAGTTGGAACATGCTGTTGATGGCGAACTCCTTGTCATCACAAGGAGTCTAAGTCTCCAAGGTGCAGAAAATGAACAGCAAAGAGAGAATATTTTCCATACTCGGTGTCAAGTCCAAGGAAAGGTTTGTTGCGTGATCACCGACAGTGGGAGTTGCACTAATGTGGCTAGCACTCTCATGATGGAAAAATTAGGGCTACCGACCACCAAGCATCCCAGCCCTTACAAACTCCAATGGCTTAACGATTGTAATATCCTAAATTAGGGGCTATGCATTTGGAGCATAACTCAAGTGTTAATAGGCTTTAAGTGTGTTTGGAAGTGTTTTAAGAGTTTTTAGACCCTAGGGTGTAGGTGAAAGTTTTGGGAAAATATTGGATTTTAAGTGTTAAAAGGGAAACTAGGCTAAAGGGACCTTAAAAGAATTTATGGGGAGTTTATGACACAAAGAAGTCAAGCAGAAGAGTGGCAAGGGACGCTACCTTAGGGGCTTGGAGGCTTGCGTCAAAAGGGAGTGCAGGAGGGAAGAGGTTCGAGCAGCGTGGGACGCATTAGAGACTTTTATTTTTGCGCCAAAAAGGGGAACTAGGCTAAGGAGGCTTTAAGGGAAATTCGTGAGGGATTTATGACACAAGGGTTGGCCTGGTAAAGTGGCAGCAAGGCGCTACTTAAGGCCTTGAGCAAGGGCTTTGGTTCGAGTCTGGTTGTCAGCAGGGAGGCGTGTTTTTATTTTGCTTTTGGCATTAAGACAAGAGGGAGCTAGGGAAAGAGGTCTTAAAAGAAATTCTGGGTGAATCATATCACAAATAGCGCCTTGGCAAAGTGGCTTGGGGCGTTACCTGCAGCTTGCGTCAAGGGTTCCAGCAGGTCTCAGGTTCGAGGCTTGTGGGCAGCAAATGGGTGTTTTATTTTTGCATGTGACGTCAAGAGAAGGGGAAGGAGTTGGACGGCACATGGGCTTCCAAAAGATAAGGATTAAGCTTGTTTTTATGTTTAAATTCGGCTAGATATAGGATAAAGGCTGATTTATTTTAATGGGTGATAAGAAGATAATGGTGGCTTTATTTATTTATTTTAGTTTTATAGATAGATAAGAGATAAGGTGTTGGATTAAGTTATTTTATTTGTTAAGAGATAAAATAAGAGAAATATATTTGATAGGGAGTTGAAGTGGTGGCCGTTTGTTGGACTCTAAGGGCTTGCATATTCGGTTGTGGGGGGAGGCATAAGTGCAGAATTTTAGTTAGTAAAGGTGCTTATCTTGCTGCCGAAACTTTGAGTAAATTCTCCCTTTTTCATCTTTGTGTTTTGCCAAACTATTGCACCTTATTTTTTCTTTTTACAGAAGCCGAAAGTTAGAACCTTTTTGTGCATGGATTTTCTTTCTTCTTCCACATCTTTTCTTTTTGTTTTTTCTTGAGCCGAAATCACTCTTAGACATTGCCATTGCCGAATTCCCTTAGCCACTACTACTTTTCTTTTCTTCTATCTATATTTATTTCTTTTAGTGATAGCCGAATATAGCAACACCACTTGAAAAGCCTACCTGAATATCAAAGTGTTTATTTTCTATTCTTTGCCGCAAGCCTTAAAAGCCGACAGTTGGAGATCTAACTCTATTTCTTGGTTGGGGCCGAATCTATAAGGGTGATTCGGGAAGTTGATCGCTAGGAGTAAGCAACGTATAGTGGTAAGTGTTCTTTCATTACCAATTGGTTTTGGGATCTCTTGTTATTGGATGGCCGAATGTCCTTTAAGCCATGTGTGTGTGCCTTTTGTTTGTAGCCGACATTAGGGGAGCCTTTCGGGAATTGAAGTCATCAAGGTAAGGTGAGATGTACAATTCGGCCATAAGTCTTATTGATTATTAAAGTTAGCTGATTCTAACAAGTGATTAATAGGAATTTCGACTACTCAAGGAACAAGTCGACAGAAGTAGAGCAAGTATTCGGGATTTGGATAAGTAAGGAAGATATCGACAGGCATAAGGAAGTTCCGGGATCGTGTTAAATTCAAGTAGCTAAGGATTTCGCTAAATAGTCAGGTGTGTAGTTAGCCTACTGTTTTCCGGGTTTATGTTATGTATGTGATATTGTGTATGTGCTATGAATGTGCTAACTAGTGCAGTGGAAATTGTGATATGGATACCCTCATGGGGTATGTCGGTAATCCGGTAAGTACCGAATCTGATGAAATGTGATTATTGATGTGAATATGTGATAATATGCTAAATAACATGTACATGCATTATCATCATGGCATTATTTTATGTTGCATGTGCATGGGTGGGATATGAAAGAAGGACAGGGTGTACTTCGAGTATGTGGTTTGATGAATGGCTCTGTGCCTCATCGTAATTGATATAGGCTATGTGCCATATCGTGGTTATTGATGACTTTGTGCTCATCATGGTTTTGATGTTAGCTACGACTACATCGTGGATTGACGCTGACTGAGGTCGCGTTGTGGATTATTTGCGATTAAGTTCGCGTGGACGGCATTTGTTGCCTTATTGGAGTAAAAAGGAGAGGGTGATTTAATAATCCCCTGGTGTGTGGTAGGCTGGATACGGGGGTGTGTAGAGGATGGACCCTAGGCTGGGTTGGGCTTCATAATTGCATAAGTTTGTATGTGAATATATGTGAAAATGGGCCAAGCCCAGTATGTGATGTGAATAAATGTGGAAATGGGCCAAGCCCAGTATGTGATGTGGATTAATGTGGTAATGGGCCAAGCCCAATATATGTGGAAACATGTGGTTAAATTACCCTATTATAAGAATGTGATATGGCTATGGGCCAAGACCAAATTGTGGAATTATGTGAACAAGCTGAATTATTATCTGATATGTAATGTGATAATGGGCCAAGCCCAATAAGTGTAATCATGTGAATAAGTGCATTGATATATGATATGCGGGTTAATATGTGGTTTTATATGTGGGTGGAATTCAGTGGTCTAATTGCACACTGAGTCTGTATGACTCACCCAATTTTTGTCAACATCGCAGGTGATGCTTGGACCGGGTTTGGAGTGGATACGAGGTGGCCCATGCAGAAGAAGTTTCTTTCCTTATGCTTTATAATTTATGTTTTCCGTATTTATGAATTATTATTTAATGTAATAAGGGCCACTTAAAGTATTTGAATTTTGCTATGTTTCAGTTGGATTTGTAATTAAGTTCATATTTTGTAAGTTTAATCTTAAATGTTATTTAAATCTCAAAAGTTATATTAAAGTTTTGAATCCGGTATTTTTATAACAACTTAATTTTTTTTACCTAGAATGTTATAGAATTACGAAAGTGTTTTATGCAAGTACAACAATTTTTAACGGTTTTTACTTTTAAGTAAGAATATTTCAAACTTTTTCCGCAGTGGCATTTCAAATTCGGTCGTAGTGAATGGTCCGGGTTTGGGGTGTTACAACGATGGAGGCGAGCTAAAGGTGACCAAAGAAGTACTTGTGACGTTTTCTATTGGAAAGTACTCGAATGAAGTGTTGTGTGATGTTATACCCATGCACACGGGGCATTTGTTGCTCGGACGTCCATGGCAATTTGATAGACGAGTCATCCATGACGGGTATACCAATAGGTATACTTTCAAGCATTTGGGCAAGACCGTGACCTTAGCACCATTAACGCTGAAACAAGTTTACGAGAACCAAGTGAAGTTGAAAATTTCTGTTGAACAAATGAGAGAAAAAGAAAGGAGTGGGAGTTCAAAAGAAAAGAAAATTGAGAAAAATGAAGGAAAATGAAAAAAGAGAGTGAAAAGATTGTCAGAAAAGAAAGAGATGAAAAAGAAAAAGAGTGTGAGAAATTGAATGTATTTGCAAAAGGAAGTGATGTTCGAAAGGCATTCTTGATGAGACAGTCGGTCATTGTGCTTATGTACAAGGAAAATTTGCTTAATACTAACGACTTAACCGAAAATCTCCATTCTTATATTGTGTCTCTTTTGCAAGATTTCCAAGATGTTTTTCTAGAAGACATCCCGAGTGGGTTGCCACCCATTCGTAGGATCGAGCACCAAATCGATTTTGTACCCGAAACCATTATTCCAAATCGACCAGCATACCGGAGTAATCTTAAGGAGACTGAAGAACTTCAATGACAAGTCAATGAACTTATGGAAAAAGGCTACATCCGAGAGAGCCTTAGCCCATGCGCCGTACCAGTTTTGTTGGTGCCAAAGAAGGGCAGGACTTGGCGTATGTGTGTCAACTGTCGCGCTATAAAAAATCACCATCAAGTATAGGCATCCAACGAGTTAAGTGGTGCCAAGTTGTTTTCAAAAATCGATCTCAAGAATGGGTACCATAAGATTCGTATGCGAGAAGGTGACGAACTGAAGACTGCATTTAAAACGAAACATGGTTTTTATGAATGGTTGGTCATGCCATTTGGCCTAACCAACGCCCCTAGTAATTTTATGAGACTTATGAACTATGTGTTGCGATCGTTTATTGGTAATTTTTGTGTTGTGTACTTTGATGATATTCTTATTTATAGCAAGTCACTGGATGAGCATGTAATGCATCTTAAGTCTGTTTTGGAGGTTCTTCGAAAGGAGACCTTATATGCCAATCTTAAAAAGTGCAGGTTCTGTTCTGACAAAGTTATTTTCCTAGGTTTTGTAGGCAGCTCGGAAGGACTCGAGGTGGACCAAGAGAAGATTAAAGTAATTCAAGAGTGGCCTATACATACGAGTGTCAGCCAAGTGAGAAGCATGCATGGCCTGGCGAGCTTCTATAGGCGCTTCGTTCCCAACTTTAGCACCGTGGTTGCTCCTTTGACTAGTGTCATCAAGAAGAACTCAACCTTTCATTGGGACGAAGAGCAAGAAAAATCTTTTAATGCTATTAAAGAATGTTTTATTAAAGCTCCTTTACTTGCACTGCCTAATTTTTCTAAGACATTTGAAATTGAATGTGATGCATCAGGTGTGGGAATTGGGGTTTTGTTAACTCAAGACGGAAGGCCTATCACTTACTTTAGTGAAAAGTTGAATAGAGCCATGCTAAACTACCCCATCTACGGCAAAGAGATGTATGCTCTCATTCGAGCTCTCGAGACCTGGCAGCATTATTTGTGGTCGAAGGAGTTTGTGATTAACTCTAATAACGAGGCACTAAAGCACATCAAAGGCCAGCACAAGTTGAATAAACGTCATGCCAAATGGGTAGAATACTTGGAATCATTTCCCTATGTCATCAAATATAAAAAAAGGTAAAGATAATATAGTGGCTAATGCACTATCGAGAAGGTATACACTTTTGTCATATTTAGACTCTAAATTGTTTGGTTTTACATTCTTGAAAGACTTATATGCTTCTGACAATGACTTTGGTGAAATGTATACTGCTTGTGAAAATGTGGCTATTGATAAGTTCTATAGGTACGAAGGCTTCCTCTTTAGGGAAGGTAAGTTGTGTATCCCGCAAAGTTCCATTTGGGACTTGCTAGTTAACGAGGTGCATAGCGGGGGCCTCATGGGCCTCTTTGGCGTGGGAAAAACTTTGGTGATGCTCCAAGAGCATTTTTATTGGCCTAGAATGAAATGGGATGTTGAACGAGTTTGTGAACAATGTGTGATGTACAAGAAGGCCAAATCCAAGATTAAGCCACATGGGTTGTACACGCCACTTCCTATACCCGAAGCGCCTTGGATGGACCTATCTATGGACTTTGTCCTTGGATTGCCTAGCACTAAAATGGGGAAGGACTCTATTTATGTTGTTGTTGATTGATTTTAAAAAATGTCTCATTTTATAGCGTGTACAAAAACTGATGATGCTTTTCATATTGCTAATCTTTTCTTTAGGGAAATTGTTCGACTACATGGCATCCCGAGAGCAATCATGTTTGATCGAGATGCAAAGTTTTTAAGCCATTTTTGGAGATTGTTATAAGGGAAGCACGAGACCAAGTTGTTGTTTTCAACCCCAAATGGATGGCCAAATAGAGGTGGTCAATCGTGTGCTATCTACCTTGTTACAAGCCATTATTCGAAAAAATTTGAAGTCATGGGAGGAGTGTTTGCCGCATATCAAATTTGCATATACTCAATCCGTTCACTCGGCAGCTAAATACTCTCTTTTTGAAATAGTTTATAGATTTAATCCTTTGACTCCATTAGACCTAGTGCATTTACCTAATGATCAACTTATTCATGCAGATGCTAGAAAAAAGGCCGAGTTGGTGAAGGAGTTGCACCAAAAGGTACGAGCAAACATTAAAGAAAGGACCGAGAGTTATATGCAAAAGACAAACAAGGGCCGAAAAAGAGTTGTGTTCGAACCCAGCGATTGGGTTTGGGTTCACATGAGAAAGAAACGATTCCCAGCCCAACGAAGGTCCAAGCTATTACCGCGTGGAGATGGTCCCTTCCATGTTTTGGAACAGATCAATGAAAATTCCTGTCGACTCGACCTACCGGGTGAGTAAAATATAAGTGCGAGCTTTAATGTGTCTGACTTATCTCCTTTTGAAGTAGGTTCTGATTTGAGAAAAAATCGCTTTCAAGAGGGGGGATGATACGACCACGCCCCGAGTCACACCTAGCTCGAGCAAGGAGCCTTTGGAGCTACCTCAGGGTCCTATCACTCGAGCACGAGCCAAGCACTTCAAAGAGGCTATCTCGGCCTTAGTAGATCAAGTGTGGGGTGAGACCTTGGCTGGACACATCGAGAGACCTTGGGCTAGCCCTACAAGTTTACTTTGCAACCTTTTGCAAGCTGAACTCAGCTCAAACTTATCTCAATGAGCTTAATTCAGCTCAATCCTAGCTCGTTGAGCTCAAATATATTTCTTTCATTTATGCGTTTGGAATAAATTAATGTCCTTAGTTAAGATTAGTTAATTAGTTTCAGCTTATAAATATGTTCAAATCTGGATCTAATAATTAAGTGTTAAATGTGTCTTGTTTTAATATATGTTTTAAATGTGTCTTAGCTTAAATACATGTTATTAATATGTCTTAGCTTAAAATATGCTTTTAATGTGTCCTAGCTACTGCCGAATTAATATGTCCTAAGCTAAATTAATTTGTTGAATTAAATGGTGCAGCTACGTACATGGGACGACTTGGATGTAAGTGAGCTGATGGTTTAGCTCTTCCAAGCATCCCTTCGTGATCACCAAAGGCCAAGTGAGCTGATGTTTTCTTTCTCCCAAACTGACCGTCTAGTTCTCCAAAGCAGCTTTGAAAGCTTTTACATTGCTTGAAATTCTTTTCACATGGAATGACCATTCGGTTATGTGCTTTCACACACAAGGGGCTTCTCAAATTCGGTTTTCACACTTACATGCCCGTTGAAGTGCTCCAAGCTGCCATTAAGCTCATTGACTCTTCAAATAACCAAGGTAGCTTAATTAAAGCTAATTCAATCACAATGGTCGAATTTGTCCAGCCATTTTAGCTCACCATCCACTTCATTAAAATCAAGTTACTTGAAGACATCAAAGGGCTACCCATTGGTGTCTCCAAAGCTGAAGGAAGCTTCAAGGAAGATGCTAAGAAATTTCCAAGAAGTTTCAGGTCATTTAAGCTGAACTCAAATGTCTATTTAGTTACCTTAATGCCTATTCGGCTAGCCTAGGAATGTAGCTATAAATATGAACCAATTGAGTTGTATTTCAGACTTTTGCTACTTGAATGAATTCTGAGTTATTTGTGAGTATTTCAACTCTCAAATTTCATTCAAGACTCAGCTTGACTTATCTACTTAGCTAGTGGCGTGAAACTGTTTCTTCTATCCGAACTTATCACTTTCAAAGTGTGGCGTTCACCCAAATTGATACCTCTAGTTTCTATCTTCTTAGATAGCGGGTCAAGGTCCTATTTTTATTCCCAACCCACCTTAAGAATCTTATAAGTCTCGGGTCAACACTCTCCTTTAGTGTTGGTTCATTCTTGACCCTTAAGTCTTATTTCTATCCTATCACCACTATCACTTTATTTCCTTTGTTTTCTTTGTTAGCCGAACTATCCTTTTTATTATTATTTACTTTGCCATTTTGATCCTACTTTGTTAAATTAAAGTCTCTACTTAGCCAAATTCATCCTTTTGTTTCTAATAGAACGGTACTTCTCATTTTAACAATTGGGCAACTACACGACTCGAACACCTCAACGAGGCCGTGGTCGTATCATATGTCACACAGCCTGGCCACACGGAAGTGTGACCCCTATTTTCAAACTTTGCAACTTTTTCCCAAATCTTCTGTTTTGTTTCAAATTAGTCCCAGACCGTTTCTAATATATTTTAGGGCCTTCAGGGTTCGATTTAAGGCCCAAATGCACATGTTTGATAGGTTTTTAATGACATTTATTTAATAAACATTAAATTATTTTATTGAAATGTTTGGAAGTTAAATGTTGTCCCGATTGTTCAGTAATGCTTTGTAACCCCAATCGGGTGATAGAGACGAGTTAGGGGTGTTACAAAGAGGCTTTTTAAAGTTATTTTGGAGAATTGTTAAAGCCATTTTCTTCAACAAATCATCATCCCATATATTTTTTAAAAGTTCTATTTTGTTAACTTTTTCAGATAAAATGGTTGAAAAATAATTTCTTCTTTTTTATTTTTTTTCTTTTGAGAGCTCATTTTTCCTTTTGTTCATGCCCAGCCTCTGTAAAAAACATCACTTTACTCACTCTCTCATGAGGCACTTGAACATTATGATTAATCAACTACCAAAAATATGTTATTATTAGAACAAGATTTTGTATCTAGAAAAAAAATAGATATTACATCCCATAAATAGCATTATTTTTGCTTGTAATTTGTTTGTTTGCATATTGACTTTGCTGCTTGAATTTTGAATCTACTGTTTGTGATAATTTGTTATTGCTATCAGTGCATTTGGTGTTTAAGCATGTGTTAGGATGAAAATTTTTTATTTTTGTTTCGCTTATGAGAATTTGTTTGTTTGCATATTGACTTTGATACTTGAATTTGCTGCTTGAACTAAGAAAAAGGGACCAATCATCTATGAGATGCTCACAAAGGTTACCTTTAGCATTCTTAGACAACTATCTTTTTAGACACTTTTGCATTTTAAGCAACAACATGTCAGTTTATAGAGCAAGTTCAAGAAACACTCATGAAAGTGAGCCCAATTAGGAGGGTAACCCTCGACCAAGTTAGAATTACAGACCATTTAATCATTTTACACATACATGATATGTTAAGAGTGCAAAAAAGGGAAACAAAACATTGATATACAAAAAGATGTGTGTACTATTGAATCTCAAAAAGCACAGTATCTTGTTTGCTACACCATTAACAACTATACAGTAACTGGGGCTATTGTGTTGGTAACCAGGTATGCTAAGTATTCCCCAGACAAGTAGGTCCTTAGCTTATTTGCAACTCAAAAGACATGTAAGTCCACAAAATAAATTGAGGAAATAAATCCAATTCACTCAAAAGAAGAAAGCAAGTTATTATGATTGGTGTATTTCAAGTTCATTTTATAGGCTATTTGCTGTGAGGGTGTCATATTCTCCATATCTTGTATCTATTGGTATTACGACTAGTGTAGCAGATTTCAGCATTTTCCTTAGAACAAACATTTCGCTTTATTTTTTTATTTAACTAAAAAGATGTTCAGCAAAGCAAATGTATCTTTTTCTTCAAATGTTATCATGCTCATGGTTTATGTCCTACTTTTGAAATAAAGAAAAGTAGTCATGCAACTACAAAAATAATTTTAATAATAACAGCTGGATCGGTAAAGTGAATAAATTGTTAGAAATAAAAGTATGGTGATTAAATAGGTGGCATGTATTAAGCTTTTCTAATACATTTTAAATTGGTCAACTTATAATTTTAGTCCCTATACTACCTCAAAAATTATAATGTCTTCAAAAATTATAATGTCCTCTATTTCTGTGGGAATTTATATTCATTCAATAGGGCATAATATTTTTAAGTAATTTAGTTATCTTTAAATATCATTTTTAAAACAACTATAATGAAATTTTTGTTTAATGAAATTTCTTTTCAAGACATTATTATTTCCTAAACAAAGAGTCGGTTTTGTTGAATGAAATTTTATAAAGAAATGAATTTTAGGTTTTTTACTTGCAGAGATATTTGTAATTTCTATTTTGTGCTTTGCAAAGATTCTTAATATGTACTATTCATTTTTCTTTGGTAGTGTGTTATTGCTTTCTCTTCTTCTTTGGCTTGCTTGATTGCTTCCTCCACCTACAGCTGAGCCGCTTGTATTCACTGAATCACTGTAAGTTGTCAAGGAACATGCTTATTGATGAACAAGTGGCAATATTTTTACATAAGATTTCTCATCACCTTAAGAATCGAGTTATGAAGCATCACTTTAATAGGTCTGGGAAAATGGTTAGCAGATCATTTAACAATGTTTTAAGTGTTGTCATACACTTACAAGATGTGCTATTTAAAAGGAAGAGCCAATTACAACTAATTCTACAGAATGAAGGTGGAAATGGTTCAAGGTATTGGAGTGAGTTCCATATATAGCTTGTACATAATTTAGTTAATTTAGATTTAAATATAGTATCCTATATGTGATGTAGAATTTTTTAGGTGCTTTAGATGGAACCCACATCAAGATTAGGAAAAGTTGATAAACCTAGATACCGAACGTGAAAAGGTGACATAACAACAAATGTTTTAGGTGTTTGTATACTTGATATGCATTTTGTTTATGTTTTTCTTGGTTGGGAAGGTTCTATTGCTGATGGATGGGTTCTTCGAGATGCCATTAGTAGGAGACAGGGACTAAAGTTCCTCATTGTAAAGTGCAGAATTGGAGGAATTTGAATTAATTTTTGGAATTGAACTTTTTTAAGGAAAGTTAACCATGATAAATAGTTTTTTTATATTTTATAGGTTTTTATTATCTAGTTGATGTTGGTTACACAAATTTTAAGGGATTTCTTGCGTCTTTTAGAGGACAAAGATATCATTTAATTGAGTGGTATCAGGGTTACCAGCCAAGTACTCTAGAAGAATTTTTCAATATGAAACATGCTTCAGCACGCAATGTTATTGAAAGATGCTTTGGGTTATTAAAACTTAGATAGGAAATACTTAGGAGTCCATCATTCTATCTTATGAGGGTGCACAATAGAATCATTTTTGCATGTTTTTTGCTCTATAATTTTATTCGAACCTATAGAAGTCTTGATCCTATTGAAGCTGAGTTGGTAGAAGGATTACCTAGTAGTGTGATAGATAACGATGAATCAAATATCGTAAATATTTATCCATCAGATACATGGGCTACTTGGAGGATGGAACTAGCTAATCAAATGTTCGATGAATGGCAAGCATCTAGAAATTAGTTAGGTTTATTAAAACAGAGTAGAAGGTTAATTTGTTTATGTTATTTCATGTATCTAGTTTACGAAACTTTGATGTTGTTTGAATTGTCTTTATGTATTGTACTGGACTTGTTGAATTACAACTTTAATATATTTTCTTTTGATTCGTCATGTGTTATAATTTTATAAAGTGTCAACCTTTTGATTTATAATATCGAACCTAATTTTAATAAGCATTTTTTCTTAAGATAGTTATGTCAGGCTTTTCCAATCAACTACTTCTTCCCAAAATTCTCGAGGAAGCAAAAGGAAATGGATTCTAGAAGAAGATGCTATGTTGGTTGCTAGTATGGTCAACTTGTACAATGTTGGAACCTATAACGCCGATACGTGATTTAAGGCTGATTATTTAAATAAGTTGGAAATAATGTTAGAAAACATTTTACCTCATGCTATGTTGAAGGCTAAACCAAATCTTGAATTGAGGATTAGGACATCGAAAAGGGATTGGGCAATCGTTTACGACATGCTCAATGGAAAAGAAAATAGCGGATTTGGTTGGGACATGCATAGGCAGATGGTTGTTGCTGAAGATGCTGTGTGGAACTCATATATAAGTGTCAGAATTATTTTTTGTCTTTATTATCTTGTTTTGACCAAACTTATATCTGATGTTAATAGTAAGTCGTAACAACCTTATACTTCACATTATACATATGAAGTAACCAATTCAGCCACTTATTCACAAAATGAAATTGTAACACCCTTTACCCGTATTCACCTTCAGAATAGGGTTATGGAGCATTACCTGACTTGCAACACTTTTAAACATACATTTCATACACCACTTATCAATTCAGATACAATTCAATCAAAATCAATCATAGTGTCCTTTAAATGAACCTACGAGGCCTTAAACATGCATTGAGAGTGATTCAGGACTAAATCGATAACTCAGGAAATTTTCAACACTTATAAAATTTTTCTCCAAAACAGGGGACACACGCCCGTATCACAGGCCGTGTGAACATTTGAAATGGGAGCACATGGCCATGTCCCAGCCCGTGTGGAAACAAGTGAGGTTACTGACTTGCGTCACACGGCCAACCACACGCCGTGTGTCTAGCCCGTGTGCCCTTCGAAGTGACCACACATGCCCGTGCACCAGGCCGTGTGCTAGGCCGTGCCAAACCTGTAGGGTATACTGACTTATGCAACAGGGACAAGTCACACGCCCGTGTGCTAGGCCGTGCGCCAGTTAGGGGGTATACTGACTTGTGCCACACGGCCGATCACACGCCCGTGTGTGAGACCGTGTGGAGCATACTAACTTCATTTCAATTTCAACATCAGGGGACACACGGCCGTGCAACATGACCGTGTGTCACACACGGTTGAGACACACGCCCGTGTCTCTGCCCGTGTGGACAAAAATAGGCTATTTACAAACCCATTTTGCCACCCTATTTTGTACACACTTACACCACCATTCAATAACACCAACACCAAACATAATAGGCATTAATTCACTTCATCCAAGTATCATTTAGACCAATTCAGTAACATCAATATACAAGATACACAATATTCCAATTTACCATCTAATTCACACCAAATATCGTTTTCTTCAAACATCAAAATGACCAAGATCAAATGTACATTATTTAGCCTAATTTCACAAGCATACCAATATTCAGAAATTATCAATTTAACACTCAATATACCTATTACCTTCAATCATCACAACCAACTCAATATACACAAGACATAAGCATATATGTGCATTATTCAAATATACCAAACAAGCCATAATGATCCATTACACATAGCTATATATATACATACCAAACATAAACATTTACTGTAACACCCCTATCCCGAGTCCGTCGCCGGATTAGGGTTAAGAACGTTACCAAACAGATCGGAAACATTCAAATCATTTCATACATTTTATTCATCAATTATACACACAATGTCCCTTAAATAGGTCAACAAGACCTTAAGCATGCTTATAAACCGAGTCGGGACTGAACCGAAACACATACAAAATTTCATGGAAAATTAAAACTTTTCTAAGTTACAGGGCTTACACGTCCGTGTGGGCAGGCCGTGTGCCTTCCACGGTTATTAGACACACCCGTGTGTCCTCCCTGTTGTCTCTCCTGACTATACTCCCACGGCCACCAAGCACGCCCGTGTGCCTTGGCCGTGGACTATACTGACTTGGGCCCCCACGGTCACAAAGCACGCTCGTGTACCCTGACCGTGGTCAATCCTACCAAAACCAACACGGTTATCCAGCACCCCCGTGCTAAGGCCGTGTACTACTAGGCCATATACTGACTTGCTCACACGGTCACTAGGCACGCCCGTGTGCCATGGCCGTGTGGCATTATAGGTCATTTTACAAGACTAAAATACCACCCATTTGGGTCTCACCTACAAGCAACAATTACCAGCACATTTCATCCATATATGGCAACCAATAACATATTAAAATAACCATTCAAACCATGCATTCAATACCATTTAAAACAATGACAAATTTCAAGACTAAAACTCATCTCTTCATAAACATAATTCATTCATTTACTTACCCAAAACTAGACCATTTCATGATCCTCAAACCATACCAAAACAAGTACACATTCCACATTCATCAAAGCAAAATATAAACCAATAATTAGCCACATCTCATGACCAAGTCTATACATCAACTTATATCAAAACTAGCCTATACATGCCATATCTAGTTATAAACATTTCCAAAGTGTACCAAAATGGGTTTAGTAGTGTGATGATGATCCTTGACGGTCCCGAGCCTTCAGTAGCTTTTACGACCTATAAAACAGAGAAATCACACACACAGAGTAAGCTTTCCAAAAGCTTAGTAAGTCAATATACAAACAAACTTAGCATGAATTGCACGTAACCGAACTAATAAGATGATCAATATGGTTCTCATGAAAAAATCACCTCATTCTTTCTTGAGCTCATATGCTTAGCCATAACTTACCATATTTACAAAACACATACCATATATGCATATAGTTCACCTAGTCAAGACTTCACATATTGCATTATCAATTCCATATTCTTAACATCATAATATGCTCACATGGATACTTACCTTATATACACAATTAGTATATAAGCAACGTACTTGAAACGGATATTCATTCACTTAACTTATCAAAGCTCGGATTTGCTATTCGTATCACAAACTTGCCCGTTGAACCGTAAGGAATCTAGTAGGATACTCAGAAAGTTTGAAATAGTCGTACAATGCCAACGTCCCAGACGAGGTCTTATATGCACTCTGATATCGATGCCACTGTCCCAGACAGGGTCTTACACGAATCAAATCGATGCCAATGTCTAGACATGGTCTTACACGCAAGGATCATAACGATGCCAACGTTCCAGACGTGGTCTTACACGTAAAGCTCATATCGATGCCAACGTCCCAGACGTGGTCTTGCACGAGTCTCAAATCAATGCCAACGTCCCAGACGTGGTCTTACATGATAAAAACAGAACAGATACTTATATCATGACATAGCTAATCCTATCTATTCCTAGGTTCGTACGGGACTTCTCGGACTTAGTCACTATATCAAACTTATTTTGGAATTCATATGCATAATTCTCTCATAAGCATCCATTATCAACATTAGTCATATAAACAATTACAATTTCATACAAATACGTTTATTTGCATAGTGACTTACCTCGGATTCAATCTATCGGAATGAAAACGGCTACTCGTTTACTTTCGCTTTCCCGCGATCTAAGTCCGTTTTCCTCGATTCTTGATCTAAACATATTTAGAATTAACCTTTTTATTCACTATTTCATTCAATTCAATCCATACACACATAGTTAGGGCTATTTCCAAATTAACCCTCATATTTGCACAATATAACAATTTAGTCCATTTTTCCCAAAACATCAAATTCACAAAATCAACACATACACATACTTAGCCGAATGCATATACATCTCATTCAAGCCCATATTTTCCATCAAACTAGCAATTTAGTCCCTCAATTTGCTATTTTCACAATTTAGCCCTATTTAGCTAAATTCATCAAAACCTCAAGAATAAAACATGTTCATCTAGCTCAAATCTTTCATTTAACACCATAAATCATCATAAAAAAAAAAAAAACATATCATCAATGGCATATCACACAAACATCACCAATTCACAAAATTAATACATGGGTTTTGTAGCTCTCAAAGCAACGATTGCAAAAACGTAAAAATTATCGTAAACCGACCGAAAACATACCTTGAATTTAGCTCTCCAATGGCCGAATATAACAAAGCCTTTCTTCCCTAATTTGTTTGTGTTTTCGGTGGATGAATGGATGAACTAAAGTCCATTTTCATGCTTTATTCATATTATAATTCATTAATAATCAATTTCCTATTTTAGCCTTATAATATAAAATATTTATAACATAAATAACAAGGTCATTTTGGACCATAACCACCCACTAACTAAATAGTGGTTCAATTGCCGCTTAAGGCCATAACTTTAAAAAGCCACAACACATTGATACCTTCACAAATAGCAAGCAACTTTCACATTCAATGCAATTCAATCCTTTTGTCAAATTAAACACACAGACAGACAGATTAGCTTACGAAAATTTACTACATTCTTAAACACTCATCATCGGCACAGAAAATAATATTAAAATATTATACGGACTCGGATTCGTGGTCCTGAAACCACTGTTTCGACTAGGGTATAAACCGGACTGTTACAAGTCTCCCCCTTAGGGATTTTCGTCCCTGAAAATCTTACCATTAAACAAAGTCGGATATTGTTGTCTCATTGAATCTTCCAGTTCCCACGTTGCTTCTTCAATTTCGTGCCGATTCCATAATACTTTCACTAATGGAATTTTCTTGTTTTTTAACTCTTTCACTTCATGAACTAAGATATGAATTGGTTCCTCTTCATATGTCATATCGGACCGAATTTCAATTTCAGGTGGGGCAATCACATGTGACGGATCAGATCGATATCTATGGAGCATTGAAACATGAAATACATTGTGAATCTTTTCTAGCTCAGAGGGCAACTTTAATCTATATGCAACAGGCCTGATCGCTGAAATCAGAGCTTTAAAATTTATAAAACGAATGATCAAACCTAGAAACTAACTCTGACAACGATTAAAGGCAAGTATACCTATCGAACAGTAGT
Source organism: Gossypium australe (assembly GCA_005393395.2). Lineage (NCBI taxonomy): Eukaryota > Viridiplantae > Streptophyta > Magnoliopsida > Malvales > Malvaceae > Gossypium > Gossypium australe. The sequence continues at coordinate 32,652,452 of CM016615.1, read as the reverse complement.
ATAGCTTAGGCAAGACCGAATTGTCGAACCCAAAGGAACTAAAAGTACTCATACTAACTTTCTTTTTATTATTTAGCCTTAAAAATATAGTGAAGTTGCTTTAATCTAAATTAATGACTACTAAGCTAAAGACGCAAAGACCAAAGGAACGAATTGGGAAAATAACTTGACGAAAAACTCAGTTGATCACGACAATACCCTCAGGAAGAATCCACCTAGACTTCACTTGTTACCTAACACTGAACCATATGATTTCTTTACTTAGCTTGATCCATAAGACTCCCTAACGTATATTAAACCCTCTCTCGAGGCGAATAACGTCTAACCCTAGGTTAATTAGTGGAACTCTCGTTCGCTTATAATAACCCCCTAGAATAGCAGTAAATCAATCTATGGACTCCCATATTAGGTTTCACCCTAATCCGGCAAAATCTCGTAACCGTATCTCTAGGCGTTCGATCAACTCCGCTTAATTATGCTAGATCTACTCTTAGGCAGGATCTATTCCTCCTCCACCTTAGCATATTAAGAACAAACTAAGTAATTATCATATAATTCAGAAATTAAATAACAAGATTCATCTAGGTTTCATCCCCTTCAGGTATCTGAAGGGTTTAGTTCATGACAACTAAAGAAAACATCTCAAGAGAAAAGATAAAACAAAACATAAGAAATCCCTAAAACTCCCTGAAGAAATTGAAGGAGAAATCCGTCGTCTTGAGTATAACTCTGGCTTCTTGGGATAGATCAACTGACTATCTTCGAGTGATTCCCTCAACTCTGACCTTCTCGGCTTGGCTCTTTGGCCTAGCTTGACCCTCCTCAACGGTGGTACTTAGGGAGTATTTATAGGCTCTTGGAATGTGATTCTTTCTCCCTAAGTATCCTTTTCTGACTGAAATTGTCTAAAGCCACTACAGGGGCACGGCTATGTCAGACGCCCGTGTGACTCGTCTTCAGGCCGTGTTCAGATTTCTAAGTTGAGGCACGGTCGTGTAAATCGGGGTTGAGGTCGTGTTCTAGATGCTTGACGAGGCACGGCCGTGTGGGCTTTGGTCTAGGCCGTGTCAATTTCGTGATATGGCCCATTTACTCCGTTTTGGGCCTGTTTTACGTTCTTTTCATCCTCGGGTGCTTTCCTAGGTATAAGACATGAAAAGAAAGGATTAAGAGCACCTTTTTACATAAATTGAGGGATAAATCATCCAAAAGTAAGCTAAATGTGGGATTAAAATATGTTATAATTACGGTTTATCAAGGCCCAACTTGTTCAATAATCTCGTACGGTCCGATGAATCTCGGACTCAATTTGCCTTTACGTCCGAATCGAAGTACTTTCTTCCACGGAGACACTTTCAGAAATACTTTGTCACCGATCCCAAATTCTATATCTTTTCGTTTCAAGTCTGCATAAGACTTCTGACGGTCAAATGTGGCTTTCAAACAATCTCGGATCAGTTTCACTTTCTGTTCTGAATCTTTTATCAAATCAACCCCATGTAGCTTATTTTCACTGAGTTCGATCCAATACAGAGGTGTACGACATTTACGTCCGTACAAACCTTCATATGGTGCCGTTTTGATGCTCGTTTGAAAACTATTATTATAAGCAAGTTCGACGAATGGCAGGTACTGTTCCACGAACCATTAAAATCAAGTATACAGCACCTTAACATGTCTTCAACAATCTGAATAATTCGTTCTGACTGACCATCTGTCTGCGGATGAAAAGCTATACTGAAGTGTAATTTTGTACCCAAAGCTTCTTGAATTTCTTCCAAAATCGTGATGTGAATCTCGGATCTCTATCTGACACTATGGATAATGGCACCCCGTGCAATTTCACAATTCAGCAATATAAAGCTCGACTAATTTGTCAAGTGAATAGTCAGATCTTACCAGAATAAAATGGGCAGTTTTCGTTAATCTATCAACTATGACCCAAATCATATCTTTCTTTCTTAGAGACAGAGGCAATCCAGAAACAAGATTCATCGTTACTTTATCCCATCTACATTCGGGAATCAGAATTGGTTGTAGCAAACCGGACGAAACTTGATGTTCATCTTTTACTTGTTAACAAACTAAACATTTCGAAACAAAGTAAAAAATGTCTCATTTCATACCAGACTACGAATAGTGTCGTTTCAAATCATGATACATTTTAGTACTTCCTGATGAACAGATAGACTACTATTATGAGCTTCACTCAAAATCAACTGAATCAACTCTAGATTTCTCAGAACATAGATATGATCCTGGAATCTCAAACAATCACCAACAATTTGAAATTCAAATTCAGAATTCACTTCACACTGAGCTCGTTTTGCTAGCAATTCATTATCAGATTTTTGAGCATCACATATCTGTTGTAAGAACAACGGCTTTCCTTTAATTCAGCTATCACAGAACTTTCATCAGTCAAATCTAACTGGGCATTCAGAGCATGTAGTGCAAACAATGATTTTTGACTCAGTGCATCTGCAACAACGTTCGCTTTACCCGGATGATAATCTATCACAAGCTCGTAATCCTTCAACAACTCAAGCCATCTTCTCTAACGCAGGTTCAAATCTTTCTGAGTCATCAGATATTACAAACTTTTATGATCTGAAAACACATGACATTTCTCACCATACAGATAATGGCGCCAAATCTTAAGTGCAAACACAATCGCAGCTAGCTCAAGATCGTGTGTCGGATAATTCTTTTCATGAGGCTTCAACGGTCTCGAGGCATAAGCTACAACTTTGCCTTCTTGTATCAAAGCACATCCTAGACCGTTTAACGAAGCATCACTGTATACAATAAATTCTTTACCCGATTTTGGTTGTACTAACACTGGAGCTTCTGTTAACAGAGTTTTCAATTGATCAAAACTTTTCTGGCAATTATCCGACCATTCAAATCTAACATCTTTCTGAAGTAATCTAGTCAGCGGAGTAGCTATTGTCGAAAAGCCTTTTACAAATCTGCGGTAATAACCAGCCAAACCCAGAAAACTGCGGACTTTTGATACATTTCTAGGAGGTATCCAATTCAAGATAGCAGAAATCTTGCTTGGATCTACTCGGATTCCAAAGGCTGACACAATATGCCCTAGAAAACTAACCTCGTGTAACCAAAATTCACATTTGTTGAATTTCGCATACAATTGCTTTTCTCTCAAAGTTTGCAATACAATTCTCAGGTGTTCAGCGTGCTCATTTTCATCACATGAATAAATCAATATGTCATCTATGAATACTACAAAAATTGATCTAGGTACGGTCTGAACATTCTGTTCATCAAATCCATAAATACAGCAGGAGCATTGGTTAGTCCAAATGGCATAACTAAAAACTCATAATGCCCGTACCTCGTTCTGAAAGCAGTTTTTGGAATGTCTGAATCTTTAACTCTCAACTGGTAGTATCCCGATCTTAGATCAATCTTCGAAAACACAGTAGCTCCTTTTAACTGATCAAATAAATCGTCTATTCGGGGCAACGGATATTTATTCTCTATTCATCTTTCTTTTTCACAAACAGAACAGGAGCACCTCAAGGCGAGAAACTCAGTCTAGCGAACCCTCTATCAGTCAACTCTTGCAACTGTAACTTCAACTTTTTCAATTCTGTTGGTGCCATTCTATACGGAGCTATCAAAATAGGTGTCGTTCCAGGCATCAATTCAATACCAAACTCAATTTCACGAATAGGAGGTAAACCCAGTAACTCTTCAAGGAACACATCAGAAAACTCGCAAACAATAGGTACATACTCAATTTTCCTTTCAAACATTTTCAAATCAATTACATAGGCAAAATATGCTTTATATCCCTTTTTCACATAACTTTGAGCTTTCAAAACAGATATCACAACAGGCAATCCATTCAAATCATTAGATTCAACCCGTACTATCTCATCATTCGAACATCTCAAATCTATAGTCTTTCTTTTCCAGTTCACAACAACATCATGCATAAACAACCAATCCATACCCAAAATAATATCGAACTCATCAAATGGCAAAAGCATCAGATCAGTAGGGAAACAGATATCTCGAAACATTAACGGACAATTCTTGCATATTTTGTTAACCAGAACACTTTTACCTAAGGGGTTCGACACTTTTATAGCAAACTCAGTAGACTCTACAGGCAAAGTCTTGCTGAATACTAAATTCATGCATATATATGAATGCGTAGAACTAGGGTCTATCAAAGCAATCACAGAAGTATCATAAAGAGTAAAAGTACCCGTTATAACATTTGGTGATGAAGCTTCCTCTCGAGCTCGGATAGCATACGCTCTAGCAGGCGCTCTAGCTTCATACTTGGCAACATAGTCTCTCGTAGTTCTCTGACTACCACTAACATTTCTTACATTCTTCGATGGTCTACCTCTCACAGGTGCATTATCAGATCTCAGATTCTGAATAGTCTCTGGCTCGACAGACTCAGGGCAATCACGGATAAAATGATCAAGCGATCCACATCTGAAGCAAGCTCTGTCATTTAATTTACAACTTCCCAGGTGCCTTTTTTCACAATGTTTACATTCAAGTCTCTCAGATCGAACATTACCAATGCTAGCCATTGAAGTTGCTGGAGTTTTAGAACTCATTTGCGATCTAGCTCGATTTCTGTTTGAATGTCCCACATTATCTCTGGAACGACTTTGATCATCTCTGAATCTTTTCGGAGCAGACTGAAATGATTTACTCTGAAACCTCTTTCTCATATCGCAAACTTCAGACTCAGCCTTTCATTTATCATTCCGAGTGCCTCAGCTTTGCAAGCTCGATCAACAAGTATAACAAACTCTTTTATTTCTAAAATCCCGACTAACAAATGAATATCTTCATTAAGGCCATCTTCGAATCTTTTACACATTATAGCTTCAGATGATACACATTCTCGAGCATACTGACTCAGTCTCACGAACTCTCGTTCATATTCCGAAACAGTCATACGGTCTTGTTTCAATTCTAGAAATTCCTTTCGTTTCTGATCAACTAATCTCTCACTAATATATTTCTTCCGAAACTCGATCTGAAAGAAGTCCCATGTAACCCGTTCTCTTGGATCAATAGAAATTAAGGTTTTCCACCATTGATACGCCGCATCTCGAAGCAAAGATACAACACACTTTATGCATTCTTTCGGAGTCAGAGACATCTCATCAAATACATGTTTTCTAACCAGAACTCAGCTTTTTCAGCATCATCATCATTAGTAGCCCAGAATTCTTCAGCCCCATACTTACGAATCTTGTCAACCGGAGGCTTATTCCACTGATTCAGATTTGCAGTCGGAGGTATATCGGATGTCTGAGGGGGATTAACCGGGGGCGGGGGTTGCGAAACAGTCGGGTTATTCTTTACAAACTAAGTGAGCCACTCACTCATCATCTGGAAGAAAGCTTGTTTAGCTTCTCCCTCTTGACCGCTCGTAGTCGGTCTCGAATCAGAGGGCGCTGTCCCTTACATGGGAGCAGGCGCTTTACTTTCTACGTCGTCAGCTACGGCTTTTTCGGGATCCATTACTATACGAAAATCACATTTTATACGTCAGGATTCATCACACTATCACAATTAAGATATATGCATGTATAGGTAGACTCTGACACGCTACGTTAGTTCAAGAATCGACTAAATCGTAGCTCTGATACCAACCAAATGTAACACCCCTATCCGGAGTCCGTCGCCGGATTAGGGTTATGAATGTTATCGAACAGATCGAAAACATTCAAATCATTTCATACATTTCATTCATCAATCATACACACAATGTCCCTTAAATAGGTCAACAAGACCTTAAGCATGCTTATAAACCGAGTCGGGACTAAACCGAAACACATACAAAATTTTATGGAATTAAAACTTTTCTAAGTTATAGGGCTTACACGCCCATGTGGGCAGGCCGTGTGCCTTCCACGGTTATTAGACATACCCATGTGTCCTCCCTGTGGTCTATCCGGACTATACTCCCACGGCCACCAAGCACGCCCCTGTGCCTTAGCCGTGGACTATACTGACTTGGGCCCCCACGGTCACAAAGCACGCCCGTGTACCCTGACCGTGGTCGATCCTGCTAAAACCAACACAGTTATCCAGCACCCCCGTGGTAAGGCAGTGTACTACTAGGCCATATACTGACTTGCTCACACAGTCACTAGGCACGCCCGTGTGCCATGGCCGTGTGGCATTATAGGTCATTTTACAAGACTAAAATACCACCCATTTGCGTCTCACCTACAAGCAACAATTACCAGCAAATTTCAAGCATATATGGCAACCAGAAACATATTGAAATAACCGTTCAAACCATGCATTCAATACCAATTAAAACAATGACAAATTTCAAGACTAAACCTCATCTCTTCACAAACATAATTCATTCATTTACTTACCCAAAACTAGACCATTTCATGATCCTCAAACCATACCAAAACAAGTACACATTCCACATTCATCAAAGCAAAATATAAACCAATAATTAGCCACATCTCATGACCAAGTCTATACATCAACTTATATCAAAACTAGCCTATACATGCCATATCTAGTTATAAACATTTCCAAAGTGTACCAAAATGGGTTTAGTAGTGTGATGATGATCCTTGACGGTCCCGAGCCTTCAGTAGCTTTTACGACCTATAAAACAGAGAAATCACACACACAGAGTAAGCTTTCCAAAAGCTTAGTAAGTCAATATACAAACAAACTTAGCATGAATTGCACGTAACCGAACTAATAAGATGATCAATATGGTTCTCATGAAAAAATCACCTCATTCTTTCTTGAGCTCATATGCTTAGCCATAACTTACCATATTTCCAAAACACATACCATATATGCATATAGTTCACCTAGTCAAGACTTCACATATCGTATTATCAATTCCATATTCTTAACATCATAATATGCTCACATGGATACTTACCTTATATACACAATTAGCATATAAGCAACGTACCTGAAAAGGATATTCATTCATTTAACTTATCAAAGCTCAGATTTGCTATTCGTATCACAAAATTGCCCGTTGAACCGTAAGGAATCTAGTAGGATACTCAGAAAGTTTGGAATAGTCGTACAATGCCAACGTCCCAGATGAGGTCTTATATGCACTCTGATATCAATGCCACTGTCCCAGATAGGGTCTTACACGAATCAATTCGATGCCAATGTCCCAGACATGGTCTTACACGCAAGGATCATAACGATGCCAACGTCCCAGACGTGGTCTTACATGAGTCTCAAATCAACGCCAACGTCCCAGACGTGGTCTTACATGATAAAAACAGAACAGATACCTATGTCATGACATAGCTAATCCTATCTATTCCTAGGTTCGTACGGGACTTCTCAGACTTAGTCACCATATCAAACTTATCTCGGAATTCATATGCATGATTCTCTCATAAGCATCCATTATCAACATTAGTCATATAAACAATTACAATTTCATACAAATACGTTTATTTGCATAGTGACTTACATCGGATTCGATCTATCAGAATGAAAACGGCTACTCGTTTACTTTCGCTTTCCCGCGATCTAAGTCCGTTTTCCTCTGTTCTTGATCTAAACATATTTAGTATTAACCATTTTATTCACTATTTCATTCAATTCAATCCATACACATATATTTAGGGCTATTTACAAATTAACCCTCATATTTGCACAATATAACAATTTAGTCCATTTTTCTCAAAACATCAAATTCACAAAATCAACACATACATATACTTAGCCGAATACATATACATCTCATTCAAGCCCATATTTTCCACCAAATTAGCAATTTACTCCCTCAATTTTCTATTTTCACAATTTAGCCCTATTTAGCTAAATTCATCAAATCCTCAAGAACAAAACATGTTCATCTAGCTCAAATCTTTCATTTAACACCATAAATCATCATTAAAAAAATCAATATATCATCAATGGCATATCACACAAACATCACCAATTCACAAAATTATTACATGGGTTTTGTAGCTCTCAAAGCAACGATTGCAAAAACGTAAAAATTATCGTAAACCGACTGAAAACATACCTTAAATTTAGCTCTCGCCGAATATAACAAAGCCTTTCTTCCCTAATTTATTTGTGTTTTCAGTGGAAGAATGGATGAACTAAAGTCCATTTTCATGCTTTATTCATATTATAATTCATTAATAATCAATTTCCTATTTTAGCCTTATAATATAAAATTTTTATAACATAAAGAACAAGGTCATTTTGGACCATAACCACCCACTAACTAAATAGTGGTTCAATTGCCACTTAAGGCCATAACTTTAAAAAGCCACAACACATTGATACCTTCACAAATAGCAAGCAACTTTCACATTCAATGCAATTCAATCCTTTTGTCAAATTAAACACACAGACAGGCAGATTAGCTTACAGAAATTTACTACATGCTTAAACACTCATCAATGACACAAAAAACAATATTAAAATATTATACGAGCTCGAATTCGTGGTCCTGAAACCACTGTTTCGACTAGGGTATAAACCAGACTGTTACATTTGTAAGCCAATACATTTGGCCAAAGTCATTACCAAACATAACCAAAATGACTCAAAGTCTCTATACATGCCATATGACCAAACCATAAGTTCAAAAGTACAAAAGTGACGATTGGATAGTGTGATGATGTCTCTGACGATCCCCGAATTCAAGCTAGCTTTGAATTCACCATAAAACACGAGAAAAATAAACAAAGTAAAATTTATAGCTTAGTAAGCTCGTATGAATTAAACTCAACAAATCATATTACATAAATCAACAACTTGAACTATTTAACATGGAATTCATGGTAACAACAAGCTTTCTATATGCTTAATCATATACTTATATGCAAATTCATAACTTCTTCTAATTGAAGCTTATACTTTCCATGTACATGCCTGTACAAACTTGTAACCAACTCATACATGTTCGAAATACTGTTGAATACTTGATATCTCGCACACTAAGTGCCATTACATAGCCGAAGCTATTTTAATCTTGCACACTAAGTGCCATACATAGCCGAAGCTATCTATATCTCACACACTAAGTGCCATACATAGCCGGAGCTATCTCGAGTCGCACACCAAGTGCCATACATAGCCGAAGCTATCTAGATCTCGCACACTAAGTTCTATATATAGCTGAATCATCGTCAAACATAACTTCAATCTCGTATGCAAAATTTATACAATATCAAAGCATTTAAATCATAATTGTAACGCTGCTTATTACATACGAACTTACCTCAAATCTACAAACCACGGATCTAGTCGATTAGTCAATAACTTTATCTTTTCCCCGATCCAAGTCCGTATTTCGCTTTTCTTGATCTAAATATTGAAACACCCCAAGCCCGGCCCACGAGCCTTGACCGGATCTGGTATGTTCCCCGGTGTAAACCGTTTCAAATTCTTTTGCTTCTTAGGAAAAACTTGTGCGATTTTAAAAAATATTATTTTGGGTTGGGCTTGAGTTGAAAACGAATTTATTTGATTAAAAATCCTTTAGCTTTAGGTGACAAAACGTTTAAGGTTGGTTTTGATAATAAATTTACTTAATCTTTCAATTAATAAATATTTGTAACATAATAAATCAAAGTGAAGTAAAGAAATAAAGAAATTCAACTTTGGCCTTATGGCCTTATTACATCAAATAATTCCCAAAATAAACGTAAAATACTTAAGAAAACGTCCAAATCATAAATTTCTTGCTGTGCATGGCCATCCCTAAGCTTCTGCTGAGCCCGGTCCATTACTGTTCGTCACCTGAAAATAGTCCCACAACGGGGTGAGTCAAACAGACTCAATGTGTAACCAACACTAAAATTTAATAGATTTAGGCATACCATACAAATCATGTTCACATAATATTTCAAGATAATGATGCAATCCCGAACCCATACCTAGATGCCATCCGCTACACATCCCCGTACCAACCTGCACACCGTGGGGACTACTAAGTCAACCCTCCATCCGCTACACTCCATCGAAGGCAGTCGCTGCAGTCGACGTGCTCATCGCCCATATATAATTTGTGGCATAGCCACCAGATAATTGTGTCATGAGACACCACAGTCAGATAATGTAACCGAAGTTACCACATTCAGATAATGTAACCGAAGTTACCACATTTAGATAATGTAATCGAAGCCACCACATTCAGATAGTGAGACCGAAGTCACCACGTTCACTTCCCCTTTCTCATATAACCCGAATGCCCCATTTTATTCATGACATGCATATCATACTTAAATTCACATTCATGTCACTTTTCACATGTTAAAATATAACATATTCCGTAATCCTAGTAGGAGTAGGAAACGTACCTGAGTACTTTGTACCACATTAGGGTACCTTAGCCATATTCACATTCTTATACATACTTATATTAAATATTGCCATAAAACGTATTAAAGATAGTGTGGGGTACACACCTGATTTGCTTAACGAATTCCTTGAAATCCCGAAAAAACCGATCTATTACTTTAGATCTCAATTCCTACATTTGGTAACCTTAGTATGTTAGCATAAAGCCTATAAAACCAAATCCTAGTAGGATTTGTATTCTTAAAACCTACCTTGTTGTCGAATTGACTATAGTCAAATCCCGAAAACTTGTATTCTTCTCCTTTGAAATCGGCTACTCACTAGATCCCTTGAATCTGTTAGTTTTCGGCTTAAAACACATAATAATAGATCTAACTACTAAAATAGGCCTTGGCCGAATGCTATAGACACTTACCTTGTGGATTTTAAATCCCGAAACTCACCGCATAACTAGAGAACACGCGGTTTATGGTGTACCTTCGGGAAAAGAACTTCTCCTTCCTTGTAGTCGACACTTAGTAAATCTCGAAAGATCTCTTCAAGGTTTCGGCAACAAGATATTAATGGGGTTAGTCCTAGGTTTCGGCAAATCTTAAAAGAAAAAGGATGAAACCGAATGAGATCTTACCCTTACTTGAAGAAGTCGACACACCCTCCTGACACCTCTTCAGAGATTCGGCTTAGAGACTTGATGAACAATCGGCTACGAGCCCCCTTTGCATTCGGTTTCAAAGATGAAAGAAGAGAGGAATACTAGGCTTAGAAGGAAATCGGCTAGGGTTAAGAGAACCTGCTTTCGGCTTTTGGAAAAATAGTAGAGAGGAGAGGAGAGCACTAAGAAATTCAGCAGAGAGAAGGGGAGGAAGAAAAATTGATGAGTAGCCCTATTTCTTTCCTTTTATAGCCAAAATTACTACTCAGAATCCCTTACTTGGCCACCACTCTTCTATTTGATAGCTTTATCCTTTTAATTATCACTTTATTAAAAGAATAATCCCTTATTATCTCCTTGAAAATAATTTAAGATAAATCAGCATTTATCCTTCTATTTAGCCGAAATTTAAAGAGAATAAAACTCCTCTTTTAAGAGCCTTAATGCCGTCCACCTCTCTGCTTCTGGAAGCAAAAATAAAACTTCTTTTATTTGCTCCCCAAGTGACTCGAACTCAGGCCCACTTGCATAGCTGGTGGCGTCACCTACCTGGGCCTTAAGTGATATCTTCAGGCCACTTTTCCAAGCCTGTTTGTGTGTCAAATTCCTCCTATTAATTTTCTTAAGGCCACCTTGCCTTAATTTCCTCTTTTTAAACCTTAAAACTTGATATTTCTTTACATTTCCAAGTTTCCAAAAATTTTCGTTTGCCTCCTTTAAACTTAACATTTCCTTACATTTCCAAGTTTCCAGAAATGTTCACTTTCCTCTTTTGAATCATTTCCAAATCATTTCCTTACCTTTCTTAGTTTCCAAAAATGTTCACTTCCCTCTTTTAAACTTAACATTTCCATACATTTCCAGGTTTCCAAAAATGTTCAAAATATATTCATAACACATAAGACATGTCATTTCGTACAATTAAACCGAAAATGCATAGGCCCTTTTCAGGATGTTACAATTCAACCCCCCTTAAAATAATTTCGTCCTCGAAATTACTTACTAACGAACAATCATACGGTCTAACTCACCCCACTACGCTACTGCTGCGCACTCTGATCTTAAGAAACTATCATACTTTCTAGGCACATTCTCTTAGTTCACCATCAAGGTTCCATACACCTTACTAGCACCTAATAACGAACTGATTTTACAATGACCAAGGCAATAATGGCATTCCAAAAACAAAAACTTACCCGTTGGCACATCACTATCCTCTAGAACTCATTTCTAACGACTGCGCTTTAATCTGATTAAGAAATTTTATGCATTAGTTCCTGTTTCACTGATTATTCGCGAAGAAGTTTTATGAGAAGAATTTTAGAAGTGGTTCTTTCGTATTCATACATGCACACAGTCTTTACATTCATACATTCATCAATCAATCATGAACTTTCGTTCATTCAGAGAAACGTTGTAGTTTTCATGGTTGTTGTTTTCCCACTACCCAGGGGTATTTTCGTAATTTGTCCTACAGGGGTATTTTCGTAATTTGTCCTACAAGGGTATTTTTGTAATTTGTCCTACAGGGGTATTTTCGTAATTTTTCAAAAAAAAGTTCCTTGGTGATTTTGTCAAAAAGTATTTTGGAATTTTTAAATTCTCGGGGTATTTTGGAAAATTTTTGAAATCCGGGGGTATTTCGATAATTTTGGATCTCGGGGGTATTTTGGTAATAAACCAGGGTAAATTTGTAAAGCTTAATAAATCAAGGGTATTTCAACATTTGCAAAACTTGAGGGTTCTTTTTGAGAATTCTATTTTCCAAAATGGTGATGTTGCAAAATTTTTGAAATTCAGGGTCATTTTGGTAATTTTGTAAGTTAGGGGCAACTTCGTAATTTTTCAAAATCAAAGTATTTTGATATTTTGCAAATTAGGGTTTTTGGACTTGTTATGAAATTTTTGATAAGAACTGTGGGTATTTTGGAAATTTCATAAACCAAGGGCAATTTAGTAATTTTGCAAATAGGGGTATTTTAGTAATTTTCACAAATCAAGAATACTTGAGAGAATTTTATAAAATCGTGTTTGCAATTCAAAAGGGTAATTTAGTCATTTTAAAACTAGGCTTTCCATAAAAATGTGGCTAATCCCTTTCGGGTTTTAGTTATTGGGTTTAGCCTGTGACTGAGTCCTCTTGGTTAGGGTGAACCGAAGCTACGCACCAGGTAGGATTCGAGTGGAGAGGAGGTGAGTCACGCGGACTGCTTAAATACCAAGCTCCCACCGAATACCAATCCTAGACATGCGCACAATGGTTGCCACACCCTAACTCGGCGAGTTAGACATAGGTTTGTTTAAGTAGGTATTAAATCTTATGTAGGTGTTGGGGTATACTAGTCCTAGGGTTCACATACTTATCATACTATTCTACGTTCCGTTCCATTTCTACCCTTCATAATATAATCATATAAAGCACACAGATAGTTAGGGGTACTTACCTGGTGGACTGCGGGTCGGAGACTTAGGTGCCATGCCATAAAAACCCTGCTTATCTTCAAAAACTTATTTGGGCTCGATTTGAAAACGTTTTGGGCCTTAAACCCCAGGCCGAGGGTTTGAAACTGGGCTCTGATACCAAATTGAAACACCCCAAGCCCGGCCCACGAGCCTTGACCGGATCTGGTATGTTCCTCGGTGTAAACCGTTTCAAATTCTTTTGCTTCTTAGGAAAAACTTGTGCGATTTTAAAAAATATTATTTTGGGTTGGGCTTGAGTTGAAAACGAATTTATTTGATTAAAAATCCTTTAGCTTTAGGTGACAAAACGTTTAGGGTTGGTTTTGATAATAAATTTACTTAATCTTTCAATTAATAAATATTTGTAACATAATAAATCAAAGTGAAGTAAAGAAATAAAGAAATTCAACTTTGGCCTTATGGCCTTATTACATCAAATAATTCCCAAAATAAACGTAAAATACTTAAGAAAACGTCCAAATCATAAATTTCTTGCTGTGCATGGCCATCCCTAAGCTTCTGCCGAGCCCGGTCCATTACTGTTCGTCACCTGAAAATAGTCCCACAACGGGGTGAGTCAAACAGACTCAATGTGTAACCAACACTAAAATTTAATAGATTTAGGCATACCATACAAATCATGTTCACATAATATTTCAAGATAATGATGCAATCCCGAACCCATACCTAGATGCCATCCGCTACACATCCCCGTACCAACCTGCACACCGTGGGGACTACTAAGTCAACCCTCCATCCGCTACACTCCATCGAAGGCAGTCGCTGCAGTCGACGTGCTCATCGCCCATATATAATTTGTGGCATAGCCACCAGATAATTGAGTCATGAGACACCACAGTCAGATAATGTAACCGAAGTTACCACATTCAGATAATGTAACCGAAGTTACCACATTCAGATAATGTGACCGAAGCCACCACATTCAGATAGTGAGACCGAAGTCACCACGTTCACTTCCCCTTTCTCATATAACCCGAATGCCCCATTTTATTCATGTCATGCATATCATACTTAAATTCACATTCATGTCACTTTTCACATGTTAAAATATAACATATTTCGTAATCCTAGTAGGAGTAGGAAACGTACCTGAGTACTTTGTACCACATTAGGGTACCTTAGCCATATTCACATTCTTATACATACTTATATTAAATATTGCCATAAAACGTATTAAAGATAGTGTGCGGTACACACCTGATTTGCTTAACGAATTCCTTGAAATCCCGAAAAAACCGATCTATTGCTTTAGATCTCAATTCCTACATTTGGTAACCTTAGTATGTTAGCATAAAGCCTATAAAACCAAATCCTAGTAGGATTTGTATTCTTAAAACCTACCTTGTTGTCGAATTGACTATAGTCAAATCCCGAAAACTTGTATTCTTCTCCTTTGAAATCGGCTACTCACTAGATCCCTTGAATTTGTTAGTTTTCGGCTTAAGACACATAATAATAGATCTAACTACTAAAATAGGCCTTGGCCGAATGCTATAGACACTTACCTTGTGGATTTTAAATCCCGAAACTCACCGAATAACTAGGGAACACGCGGTTTATGGTGTACCTTCGGGAAAAGAACTTCTCCTTCCTTGTAGTCGACACTTAGTAAATCCCGAAAGATCTCTTCAAGGTTTCGGCAACAAGATATTAATGGGGTTAGTCCTAGGTTTCGGCAAATCTTAAAAGAAAAAGGATGAAACCGAATGAGATCTTACCCTTACTTGAAGAAGTCGACACACCCTCCTGACACCTCTTCAGAGATTCAGCTTAGAGACTTGATGAACAATCGGCTACGAGCCCCCTTTGCATTCGGTTTCAAAGATGAAAGAAGAGAGGAATACTAGGCTTAGAAGGAAATCGGCTAGGGTTAAGAGAACCTGCTTTCGGCTTTTGGAAAAATAGTAGAGAGGAGAGGAGAGCACTAAGAAATTCGGCAGAGAGAAGGGGAGGAAGAAAAATTGATGAGTAGCCCTATTTCTTTCCTTTTATAGCCAAAATTACTACTCAGAATCCCTTACTTGGCCACCACTCTTTTATTTGATAGCTTTATCCTTTTAATTATCACTTTATTAAAAGAATAATCCCTTATTATCTCCTTGAAAATAATTTAAGATAAATCATCATTTATCCTTCTATTTAGCCGAAATTTAAAGAGAATAAAACTCCTCTTTTAAGAGCCTTAATGCCGTCCACCTCTCTGCTTCTGGAAGCAAAAATAAAACTTCTTTTATTTGCTCCCCAAGTGACTCGAACTCAGGCCCACTTGCATAGCTGGTGGCGTCACCTACCTGGGCCTTAAGTGATATCTTCAGGCCACTTTTCCAAGCCTGTTTGTGTGTCAAATTCTTCCTATTAATTTTCTTAAGGCCATCTTGCCTTAATTTCCTCTTTTTAAACCTTAAAACTTGACATTTCTTTACATTTCCAAGTTTCCAAAAATTTTCGTTTGCCTCCTTTAAACTTAACATTTCCTTACATTTCCAAGTTTCCAGAAATGTTCACTTTCCTCTTTTGAATCATTTCCAAATCATTTCCTTACCTTTCTTAGTTTCCAAAAATGTTCACTTCCCTCTTTTAAACTTAACATTTCCATACATTTCCAGGTTTCCAAAAATGTTCAAAATATATTCATAACACATAAGACATGTCATTTCGTACAATTAAACCGAAAATGCATAGGCCCTTTTCAGGATGTTACAAATATATTCAAGATTAAGTTATTTAATCATCTATTCATTTAATTTAGTCCAAAACACTCTTTAAGGCACATTTACACTTTTGCCCCTAAACTTTCACAATTTCACAATTTAGTCCTCAATACATAAAATCACAAATTCATGCAAATTTCACAAGACCCATGCTTAGCCGAATTACTCTTATTCCCCTAATAGCCCATAATTTTCATTTATTTCACATTTTAACCATAAAGTTTCAACATTCTCAATTTAATCCCTATTTTGCATTTTCACTAAAAATCACTTAACAAAACTTGTAATACTGTAACACCCCTTACCCGTATTCGATGCCGGAACAGGGTATGAGGTATTACTGGACTGAAACACAAGCATTCAAACAAAATTGAGACATGAATTTTCATCCAAATTTAAAAGTTTTCATTTACAATCATGTCGTCCCTATTATGGGCCTACGAGGCCCAAAACATGCATCGGGAATGGTTCGGGACTTAGCCGAGAACTTTAAAAACTTTTGGGGAACTTAGAAAATTTTTCAATGCAAAAGGGGTCACACACCCGTATGGGCTCGGGACACCCGTGTGACCCTTTGTCACGCCCACGCTTCAGGCAGTGTTCAAAATAGGGAGCATTCTGTTTATGACGTCAGCATCAAGTTTAGGTCACAAGGCCAAGTCACACGGCCATGTGCTAGGCCGTGTAGCACACACTGCTGAGAAGCACGCCCGTGTCTACCTGTGTGCTCAATTGGACATTCTGTTTTGCCAAAGTTGAGGTGCAGGGGACACACGGCCGGATCACATGCCCATGAGGCTAACTGTGTGTCACACACGGCCTAGACACACGCCCGTGTGTCTACCCATGTGGACAAAAACAAGGCTATTTACCAAGCCCTTTGCCACCCTTATTCACCCATACACTCGTTTCAATTCAAAGGTACAAAACATAGCATACTTATGCAACCAAAACTTCCAAAATCATGACCAACACATGCCAAACATTTCACATTCATGTCATAAATCATTCTTCCATCATTCATCAAGCATACCATGACTATGTCACTAAAGCCATTGGCACATATACAATTATACTTAAGCTCACAACCATGTTAGCCCCAAAATAAGCCAACATACATGGCCAAATATCAAACAAGCCTTTGACGATTACAAACCAATATATTGGCTACAATCATAAAGACACATATAACCACATGACCAAATCCTTATACATTCCATAGACTCAAAATACTTGAATTCATTAATACCCGTAGTGATAGCTTGATAGTGTAATAGAATCTCCAACGATCTCCAACCCGAGCTAGCTTAATAACCCTATAAGACATGGGAAAGGAAGGGGAGTAAGCTACAGAGCTTAGTAAGTTCATATGTAAACAATAAGCAACCTTAACCATACTATAATTAACATAATATAAAATCATACGAATGCCATTTAAGTCTCATAAATATAACTTACTCATTCATATCTTACCAAGTCTTTATCATGTTCAACAATATGAACACACATTATTATAGTCTACCATAATTTCATGGTCATAATTTATTCAGCCACAATGCATACCTCTTTCAACTTATAAGAATGATTCAACATATTTTGGCTTTAGCCTAACACCCATGATATTTTCCTTTATAACATATTTCAACAATTAACAAATCATTTTAAATCTCATAATAAACATGCACATTAATTATGTGTACTCATATTTCCAGGCATATATCTTAATATCTTTTGATTTCATAATCCTTTATCCTCCCGTACTTTCATAACCATTTTCAATAGGCAAATATGCCAATCTTTCATCTTTCTCATATATGATAAATCACAACTTAAGTGAATAAGACGTGCTATATCACAACTCAATTTGACCCGAAATCCAGTCACATAATCATCAATTAAATTTACCATGTATTTCATATATCACAAGTATGGACCCATAATCACAAGGTCATCATAAAGTCATTCCCATAGTGAACATAAACTCACAATGTCATGAAATCATTGATTATAAACCTTATGTACATACCTATACCGTTTCAACATAATTTCATATTCATTTTGCCTTTGACATAATCGTTGAATTTTCCGTTGAACCACTTGGAATACTAAAGGATACTCGGGAGTCTCGCACACATAGTACCATACCAATGCCATATCCTAGATATGATCTTACATGGGATCTCATATCGAAGCCAATAGCCTAGCTATGGTCTTACACGAAATCTCATATCGATGCCATGTACCAGACAGGGTCTTACATGTAATCTCAATAACCCTAATGTCATGACATTTGTATCCTATCTATTCCTAAAGTTCAACGGGATATTTCTCACTCGTCGAAACTTTTTCGAATTATATTCATAGAAATAATCATACATTTCATACAACAGCAAAACATTAAATTACAACTATAATATTGCATTATTTACATACGAACTTACCTCGATACCAAGGATAACAAAAAGGGATCTAATCATCGAATACTCTTTTTCCCCCGTTCTAAGTTCGAACCTCTTTTTCCTTGATCTATAATATCACATTTAGCTTATTTATTAGTCACATTATTCAATGTGACCCAAAAATCATATTGTGGCAAAATTACATTTTTGCCCCTAAACTTTGACATATTTATGTTTTTGCCCCTAGGCTCGTAACATGAAATGTGTTCAATTTCTTTACTACCCATGCATAGCCGAATCATTTTTATGCTTATAGCAGCCCACATTTCCCATTAAATCAGATTTTTAACACATATTTCATAATTTTTACAAATAGGTCCTTTTATGCATTTTCACCGAAAATCACTTAGTAAAAGTTGTTTATCTAATCATAAACATGCATATTCTACCATTAATCATCAAAATACACAAATTTCTAACATGGGTCAAAACTTAGACCTTCATCATATCTCAAAAAAAATGGTAGAAATAAGTAGATCATGATACAAGGATTTCAAAAACGTGAAAATCATTAAAAGCGAGGCAAGAACAGACTTACTATGGAGCTTGGAAAGCTTGAACAAAACTCTAGCCATGGCTTCCATGGTATTTTCGGCCAAGGGTTGAAGATGAGCATAAATTTGGCTTTTATTTTGTTTATTTAATCATTTAATTACTAAATGACCAAAATACCACTAACTTAAAAATATTCTATTTCACCTATTTATGTCCATTTTGTCCAAAAAATTATCCAATGGTCTAATTACCATTTAAGGACCTCCAATTTAAAATTTCATAGCAATTAGACACCTCTATCTTCTAGAACTCAGGTTTTACACTTTTTACGATTTAGTCCTTTTGACTAAATTGAGTGCCCAAACGTCGAAATTTTCAAACAAAACTTTCACGAAATCATTTCGTGAAGTCGTAGAGCATAAAAATATAATACAAATAAATTTTCTTACGTCAAATTTGTGGTCTCGAAACCACTGTTTCGACTATGCCCAAAATCGGGCTGTTACAAATTCTCATAACAAATATTCATAATCTATCATCAAACATCAAAAATCATACATATTCATCAATGGAATAATTCAAAATCTTTAATAGTTTTGCAAATTAGTCCCTGGGCTAGTTAGTACTAGCTGCAATGATCTCAAAAACGTAGAAATCATTAAAAAGGGACGAAAAATAGACTTACATGCAAGGTTGAACTACAGCCGAATGTTTGAAGCTCTATCCATGGTGTTTTTATAAACTCCAATTGGTTTTGATGAAGAAGATGGACTAAAAATAATTTTATTAAACTTAATAATTCATTAATTAACCATTTACAATTATAACATTTAATAAAACATTAAAATTCACTCAAATAATGTCCATCTTTGTCCACTAACTTTATAAATGGTCTAAATACCACTTAAGGACCTCTACTTTAAAGTTCTATAGCTATTAGACACTTTTAACTAATAGAACAACACTTTTGCATTTTACGCTATTTAATCCTTTTTCTCAAATTGACCATTTAAACGATAAAATTTCTTTACGAAACTTTCACACATACATGCTATCATACTGTAAATACTTAAAATAATATTAAAATAAATTTTCAACCTCAGATTTGTGGTTCTAAAACCACTGTTCTGATTTGACTAAAAACGGGCTATTACAACTCTCCCCTCTTAGGAATTTTCGTCCCCGAAAATCTTACCAGTGAATAGGTTAGGATACTATTTTCTCATAGCTTCCTCGAGCTCCGACGTAGCCTCTTCAACTCTGTGACATTGACACAAAAATTTTACTAAAGCTATGCGTTTATTTCTCAATTCTTTGATCTCTTGAGCCAAAATTTTGATCGATTCTTCGTTGTACATCATATCAGGCTGAATCTCAAACTCTGACGGGGAAATCACATGTGAGGGATCCGATAGATATCAACGTAACATCGATACGAGCAACACATTATGGATCCTTTCTAACTCTGATGGTAAAGCTAGTCGATATGCCACTGGCCCTATTCTTTCGATGATCTCATACGGTCTAATGAAACGCGAACTCAACTTGTCTTTCCGACCAAATCTAAGGATTTTCTTCCACAGAGATACTTTCAAAAACACTTTGTCACCGATTTGAAATTCAATATCTTTTTGTTTTAAATTCGCGTAAAATTTCTAACAATCTGAAGCTGCTTGCAAACAGTCGTGAAATACTTTCACTTTCCCTTCGATTTCTCTGACCAAATCAACCCCGTGAATCTGTTTTTTGCTAATTCCAGTCCAATACAATGGAGTTCAGCATTTACGACCATACAATGCTTCATACGGTTCCATCTTTATTCTCGATTGAAAGTTTTTATTATATGCAAATTCAACCAGCGGCAAATATTTCTCCCAGTTGCCTTCGAACTCTAAAACACAACATTGGAGCATACCTTTAAGAATCTGAATTACTCTCTCAAACTGACCATCAGTTTGCGGATGAAAAGCTGTACTGAAATTCAATTTTGTACCCAGAGCCTCTTGCAATTTCTTCTAAAACCGTAAGGTAAACCTCCGATCTCTATCCGAAATAATCGAAATTGGCACCCCGTGCAATCTAACAATCTCAGTAATGTACAATTCAGCTAATCTATCGAGTGAATAGTCAATACGTACCGGATGAAATGTGCTGATTTCATTAATCGATCAACAACAACCCAAATTGTATTTTTCTTTTTTGGAGACAAAGGCAATTCCGATATGAAATCCATCGTAAACTTGTCCCATTTCCACTCTGGTATCATTACAGGCTAAAGTAAACCCAAAGGTACTTGATGTTCAGCTTTAATTTTCTAACACACTAAACATTTCGCTACAAATTCAGAAATGTCTCGCTTCATACCCGAACACCAATACAGTTGTTTCAAATCATTGTACATCTTAGTACTTCCAGGATGAACAGATAAACAACCACTATGTGCCTCGTGTAAAATTTCTGAATCAACTCAGGTTGAACCAACACTGGTGGCTCAGCTGACAATGCTTTCAATTGATCAAAGCTTTGTTGATATTTTTCAGACCATTCAAACTTTACATCTTTCTATAGCAGTCTGGTCATCGGTGTAGCAATCATCGAGAATCCTTTAACGAAGCGTCAATAGTAACCAACCAATCCCAGAAAGCTTCTAACCTCGGATACATTTCTAGGTGGTTTCCAGTCAATGACTGCAGAAATCTTGCTCGGATCAACTCGAATGCCATCCGTTGAGACTACATGTCCTAAAAATCTGACTTCCCGTAGCCAAAACTCACATTTGTTGAATTTAGCATACAATTGCTTATCTCTCAAGGTCTGGAACTGTAACGACCCGAAATCCGTGGGCACCAGAAAAAAAAAATGTGTTATCGGGCCTCTGTCTTAGTAAATCGAGTTAGTAAATAATCATTAGGAGTAATTATGAGTCTAGTAGTGTGCTTAATTAGATTTTTATTTAGTGAATTTAGCTTAATTGAGAGTAATTAGGAAAAAGGATCAAATTGAATAAGGAGTAAAAGTCTAATTGTAGATTAAAAGAAAATAAAAAGGACCAAAATGGCAATTATGCCATTTAGCATAAGTTGAGGCGGCATAAGCTTAAAAAAAATCTGAGATTTTATGTGTTAAAATATATTATTAATATTATTAAATAATTATATTAATAATATTATATTATATAATAAAGTAAATAGTAAATGAAATAATAAAAAAAAGAAACAAAGAAGAACAGAAAAGAACAGAGAGCATACGAAACAAGCAGGAAAGAAAGAAGAAAAAGAAGGAAAAAGGAAAAACTAAAGATTCAAGGTTTTAAACTTTAAAAGGTAAGTCAATCAAGTCCTATTCTTTTAATTTTGATGTTTTAGAAGCTTTAAAGCAAGATTTTGATGAAACTAAGTTGATATTTTGAGAGTTTATTGGTTTTTAAGTATAGTTTATGTTAAAGAAAAAGATGAACAAGGGGTTAAATTGAATGAAATTTAAGTTAGAGTTAGTAAAAGGATTAAATTGTAAAGTAAGCTATAAGTTTTGTATTATAGGGATTGATTTGGAAGAAATTATAAATTAGGGTTTTATTATGAAAATTTTGTAATCAAGTTGAATATGGAAGGAATTTAAGTAGAATCAAGCATGAATTAAGTTAAGAAAATAAGTAAACTTAACTAGGATTTAATTGCAAAATAAATCATAAGAAAACAGATTTAAGACAGCAGCAGTAGAGTAACTTTGAAAATTCACCAAAAATCGTAGAAATGGAATTAGAAGTTGAATGAGATATGAAATTATAAGCTTATTGAGTCTATTTTCATATGAAAGAAACAGAGATAGCAAATAAGTTCTGTATAGTGAGATATTTAAATTTTAGTGAAACTGGTTCAGGGTGATTTCGAGATCCCCTGTTCTGACTTGTAAAAATCATTAAAAATTGTATAAAAATGATTTTGGAACATAATTTATATGGTTAAATTCCTTAATGAGTCTAGTTTCAAATGAGCTAAACAAGGAGGCCATCTAAATTCTGTACAAAGAGTAATTTAATTCGTAGTGAAGAGAGGTCAGAGCAGTTGGACAGTGAAACAGGGGAAACTTTAAGAATAATCTGGTATTGATTGGCCATACCAAAAATTCTGAAAAATTTACAGTAAAAATATATATGAGTCTAGTTTCGGGAAAAATTTACGGATCTTAATTTGGAGTTCCGTAGCTCCAGATATAGATGATTTAGTGACAATGACTCAGGTAGACAGCCTAGAAAGAACTTATAAGTAAATAATAGAATTGTGTATAAAAGATGTGGAATGAAGAGGAAGAGTAGAAATTGAATAAAATTCAATTATTTATTGTAATTTAATGTTGTAATTAATAATGTAAATTATTATTTTCGTAGCTAAAAAGGAACTCGAGGCATCAACCCATAAAGGAAAGGAGAAGGTTACCGAGGAATGATCAAGCAAATTCGGGTTTGTATTACTATAATTCAAGCTATTTATTTATTCATTAAATATTAGATTAATTTATGGATATGGTAAGTAATTATAAGGTAAGTGTTTTTATTGAATTGAATGGAAAAGTGTAATTATATTGAAATTGAATTTATTATGAAAATGAAAATGAAATTGAGAACTGAAATACCCTATTAACTAGTCGGGCTGAGTCGGATATAATTGGCATGCCATAGGACATGGAAGAGTACGGGATTTTGCCGGCTTACTGATCAGGCACTTACGTGCCGACTACTGTTACTGTTACTGTTACCGATTCGACACTTTGTGTGTCGTATACTGTTACTGTTACCGTTACAGGTTCAGCACTTTGTGTGTTGAATACTGATATTGTTACTGTTACCGATTCGACACTTTGTGTGTCGTATACTGTTACCGTTAAGGCACATTGTGCCGTACTGGAGTGTTGGGTTGGAATCCGTGTATCCGTTAAGGTCCGAGTCTGTTAATAGGGGTAAATAGGGAAAAGGTTAAATTGAATAAAATGAAATGGTTGAGCTATTGAAAGAAATGCGAAAATAGAACATGAACTGAAAAATGTGATTGGAATATGAGTATGAAAATGGAAAGTATGAACCATTGGTTCAAGAAATGGATAGTAGCTTAACCTGATTGTGTATTGTTTCAATTGTTGAATAGCAAAAATTGAAATTGTATGAATATATTGGGAATGACAAACTTATGTTGAATTGGTTTAGTAAAATTAAAGTTATATGATTTAATGATATGATTATTATGTTTATAATTTGAATTATGGTAATACCACTGAGTATATGTATACTCAGCGTACGGTTGCTTCCGTGCGCAGGTTGTAGAAGTCAAATACTGAACCAGCATCCGAAGCCAGACCCGACTTCAGCAAACCTTTGGTGATGTATATTTCCTTTTTATAATGTGGCATGTACGTAGGTTGTGTATAAATGTTATTATGTTTTGAATGTAAATGGTTAATAATGTTAGTATTACAAGTTTAAGAATTATAATGAAAGGAGTATATTTATTTTAATCTAACTAATATTTTGATAAATTTAAGTTGATATTATATTGATTGAGTTTGATTAGAAGGTATTTAGAATAGAAAATGAATTTATCAAATGAATTGGTTAAATTGGTTATTTATTGAAATGAATACGATTTATTTTACAGGGGGTTTTATATATTAATAAGCAGAAATGCTGCCGAAATTTATATTAAACAAAATTTATATTTGCAAATTGTCTGATATGTCCGGTAATGCCTCGTAACCCTGTTCCGGCGATGGTTCGGGGTTAGGGGTGTTACAGGAACACAATCCTCAAATGCTTGGCATGCTCAGACTCATCTCGCGAATAGATTAGAATGTCGTCAATGAAAACAACAACAAATTTGTCTAAATACGGTCTAAATATCCGATTCATCAAATCCATAAAAATGGTAGGAGCATTAGTTAGTCCAAAAGGCATAACAAGGAATTCATAATGTTCGTACATCGTTTTGAATGCAGTTTTCGACACATCTGAGTCTTTAACTCGCAACTAATAATAACCAAATCTCAAATCAATCTTTGAAAACATTGTTCCACCTTTCAACTGATCAAACAAATCGTTTATTCTCGGCAATGGATATTTATTCTTTATCTTAACTTTGTTGAGCTGACGATAGTCAATACATATTCTCATTGACCCGTCTTTCTTATTAATAAACAATACTGGCGCACCCCAAGTCAAAAAACTCGATCGTGCAAAACCTCTATCTCTTAACTCTTGTAACTGAGCTTTCAACTCCTTCAACTCTGTCAGAGCCATTCTCTACGGAGCTATAGATATCAGTGAAGTTCCCGGCAATAATTCAATAGCAAATTCAACCTCTCTAATAGGTGGCAATCTTGGTAATTCTTCAGGAAACACATCTGGGTATTCACAAACACCTGAAACTGATTCAATCTTTGTTCCAGACACTTTGGTATCCAAAATATAAGCAAAATAAGCTTCACAACCTTTTCTCATACAACTCTGAGCTAACATAGATGAAATCACAATAGCCAATTCATTCGATTCATTTGATTCAATTCGAAGAATTTCATTATTCTGACACTTTAATTCTATAACCTTTCGTCTACAGTTCACAACAACATCATGTAGAGTCAACCAATCTATACCCAGAATTACATCGAACTCATTAAATGGCAAAAGCATCAAATCAACCGAAAATAGTAACCCCGAGTCATTAAAGGACAGTTCATGCATACTTTATCAACTAAAACAAACTTGCCCAAAGGGTTCGATACTTTAAACACAAACTCAGTAGAATCGACAGGCAAACTCTTATTAGACACCAAATTCATACATATATACAAATGAGTCGATCCAAGATCAATCAATGCAATAACATTAGTGTCGTAAAAAGAAAATGTACCGATAATGACATCTGGTGATGACGCATCTTCGCGAGCGCGAATAACGTAAGCTCTAGCAGGTATTTATAACAGCCCCGTTTAGACCCTATTCGGAACAGCGGTTTTGAGACCACAAATTTGAGGTCAAAATAATATTTTAATATTATTTTTGGTGTTTATCATATGTGATATAGCCTGTGTAGAAATTTTATCGACTGTGTGCCAAATTAAGAGAAAGGACTTAATCGCGTAAAGTGTAAAATGTTGTGTGCTGATTGTTAAGTGTTTAATTGTTGATCCTTTATAATGCGAAGCCCTTAAAAGGAAATTAGCCCATTATTTGAATAAGTGGATGGCAATGGTCATAAATGACCTTGTGCGCATATGCTTATATATTTTAGTATTAAAGGTTAAATAGGTAATTTGATAAAACAAAGATTATTAAACAAAAACAAAAGCTATATTCCATCATATTTTATGTTCATCCACCAAAAATAAGGAAAATAAGCAAGGTTTTTGAGCTTTGGGATATTCGGCTAGCTTTAAGCAAAGATTAAGGTATGCTTTGGCTTCGGTTTTTGATAATTTCTATGTTTTTGTGATCGTTGCTTTATGCTCTAGCTAGCCCATGCTTTAATTTTAGAAATTGGTGGTGATTTTGAGATATGCCATTGATGAATGCTTAAGCTATGTATTAGTTGATAGTGAAATATGGAAGATATATGAAGGATGAACATGTTTTGTCTTTGAATTTTTAGTGAAATTGAGTAATTTGGGCTAAATTAAGAAAAGTGTAAATTGAAGGACTAAAATGTGAAATAAATGAAATTTGTGGGCTTGTATTAGCATGGGAAGAATTCAGTTAAGCATGTGTGATTTGATATTGTGTGTATTTGGTGATTTGATAAATTAGGGACTAAAATGTCGAAATGTGAAAATGTGAGGGCTATTTTGTAAAATGCCCTAAATAAGAGTGTGTGGACTAAATTGAATGAATTGTGATTGAATGGATTGAATTTGGATGTATATAGACCAAGAGATGAGAGGTTCGGATCGAGATCGAGGTAAAGACAAAGTGCTCGATTAATCGACCGTTTCAATATTTCGACTTCTGAGGTAAGTTCGGGCATAATATGTGTATTTAACTATGTTTAATGTTATGAAATGAATAGTATGATATTATTTAATTGTGAATGCTATGTGAGGACTAGAGTTATGTGGCACTAAGTGTGCATATTCGGAAATGTGACCGAGATGATTAGCAGTGGGTGTGCGAAATAATATAAGCTTCGGCTTTGTGGATGGCATTGTGTGTGTGATACCGATTTAAGATCGATTTAATATAGATGCACTAAGTGTGTAATGTTAATTAAGCTTCGGCTATTGATTTGGGCACTAAGTGTGCGATTGAATCGAAGAAGTGACGAAAGTTGATCGAAATGAAAAATTGGGTATTGAGTAGCATAAGTGATCGATAACTAAGTGTTGGCTAAGGTACGTTCGGAACCTATACGTTCGGGACCTATGTGGTTGATGAAATTATGAATGAGTTTATGGAAGGTTAATTGAACATATTAGTTTTGGATGGTGTGGTATATGTGATTGTGAATTAATCTATGCGATGGTTTGTTTTGGAATAATGTATTATGTTACGAACTTACTAAGCTTTTAAAAGCTTACTGTGTGATTTGTTTCTCTATTTTACAGTGTCAGCAAAGCTAGCTCGGATCTGGGGATCGTCAGCATCTCTATCACACTATCGACAAACTATTTTGATACTTTTGAAGACGTGTATATTTGAATATGGCATGTACAGGCTAGTTGTGTTGAAATATGATTGAGATGTGTAAATAGCCATGTGATGTGGCTAGATAAATGTTGGTAATATGCATGAATGATTATGGTATATGAAGTATGTTTTGGTATGGCTTGATGGCAATGAAAATGTCTTATGAATGGTAGGCTTAGGGATAGATTGATGCCATTGTGATCTAGTGATATTGTGGATGAATCATACTTGGTTATGCATGTGTTTTAGTTGTGCAATTTGGTATATAAGTTGACTTAATTAGGAATGAAATTGACGGGGATTATTTGTTGATCATTTGACATGAATTTGGTTGCCAAATTGTGTGTGAAAATAAATTTGCATGTGATTGTACTATGACCCAAGTGTAGGTGGCATTTTGGCCTTGTAAATGGCCTATTTTGCATACACGGCCAAGGGATATGGGCGTGTGTCTCTACCGTGTGGCTCAAGGGCCACTTCGAAGTGTGCCTAGGCAGGCTACGCGATCGTGGCACACGGGCGTGCCTGGTGGCCATGTGGCCAAGTCAGTATGTAGCTTAATTTCACACGGCCATGGCACATGGGCGTGTCTAGTGGCCGTGTGGATAAGTCAGTATGTATGCCCTGTTTTGACACAGTCTGGATACATGGGTGTGTCTGGTAGCCATGTGAGGCACACGGCCTGAACGCACGGGCGTGTGACCTCTGCAGTGTTGATAAATCTTTAAAATTTCTGAAAATTTTCGTAAGTGTTTGGTTTAGTCCTGACCTATTTCTAGCACGTGTTTAAGGTCTCGTGGACCTCAATAAGGGGCTATATGTTTATAATTGAATACGTTTGATTGATGATTGACTAAGTGATATGGATTGGATGTGAAATGTTTCAAGTGTTTAGTAACGCCTCTTAACCCTAGTCCGGCGACGGTTACGGGTTAGGGGTGTTACAGTATTCTAGCCTCAGATCTCACTGTAGAATCTCTCGTTGTACTACGATTACCACTTGCATTTCATGTATTTCTCGACGGCCTCCCTCGAGTAGCTGTATTGCTCGATCTTGCATTCTGAGATTTATCTTTTTCATTTAGCCCAGGACAATCTCTCATAAAATGATCTCGTGAACCACAACTGTAACAAGCTCTATTATTATTTTTCACCCAACAATCTCCAAAATGCCTTCTTCCACACTGTTAACACTCGGGTTTGATATCTTTTACGTTGCCAACACTCGATACTGATGTGGCTTGAGCTTTAAGGCTAGTGTATTGCTTTCCACGATCTCTATTGGAGTATCCCGCTAAAGTGGTCGATCGTTAAAATAGCCTATTGATTTTTTTGACGAGGAATGATAAGGTTTACTCATCGATATCTTCCTCGAATCTCTTACGTCTGAATCAGCCTTTCTCTTTTCTTTGCGAAGTTCCTCAGCTTTCCAAGCTTTGTCGACCAAAACAACAAACTCTTTCAATTCTAAAATTCCAATTATTCAACCCATCAACAAACCACTTGCACATAATTTCTTTAGTGGAAACATAATCTTGAGCATACTTGCTCAACCGTACAAATTCTCTTTCATAATCTGTCACAGTCATTCGACCCTGTTTCAACTCTAGAAACTCTTTATGCTATATATTTCTTTCGAAGCTATGTTTGAAAGAATTCCTAGGTCACTCGTTCCCTCGGCACTACAGACACCAAGGTATTCCACCATTGATATGCTGTGTCTCTCAATAAAGAAACGGCACACTTCAAACATTCAACTGGCGTGCACGAAAGTTCATCAAACACTCGGATAGTATTTTCAAGCCAAAACTCGGCTCTCTCAAGATCATCATCAACATTATCTCTGAACTCTTTAGCCCTATGTTTACGGATCTTATCAACTGGAGGCTTATTCAATCTTAAAAGCTCAACTCCTTGAGGAGCTACGGGTACAGGTTGGGGATTAGGAGAGGCTGGAGGTTGTTGATCAGCCAGGTTCGTACGAATGTATTGAGTGAACCACTCGTTCATCATTTGGAAGAAGGCTTCTTTAGCCTCTCCTCCCTGATTGCCCGTTACAGGTCTAGAATCAGACGGACTGTCCCTTGAGTGAGAGCTGGTGCATTACTTTCAAGCTCATCAGCTATCGTTGAATTGGGATCCATTTGCTATATAAAAACACATTTTCAAATGTCAGGAGTCATCACACTATCACAGTTTATATATAGCATGTATAGCTAGACTTCACACACTCTACGTTAGTCCTAGAATCAACTAAACTGTAGCTCTGATACCAATAAATGTAACACCCCTCACCCGTATTCACTGTCAAAATATGGTTACGGAGCATTACCAAACTTGCAACACTTTTAAACATACATTTCATACACCACTTATCAATTCAGATACAATCAATCAAAATCAATCAAAATCAATCTTAGTGTCCCTTAAACGAGCCTACGAGGCCTTAAACATGCATTGAGAGTGGTTCAGGACTAAACTGATAACTCGGGAAACTTTTAACACTTATAATTTTTTTCTCCAAAATAGGGGACACACGCTCGTGTGTCTCACACAGCTATCAGGCACGCCCGTGTCACAGGCCGTGTGAACATTCAAAATTGGAGCACATGATTGTGTCCTAGCTCGGGTTCTACCCCGTGTCTAAACAAGTGAGCTTACTAACTTGGGTCACACGGCCAACCACACGCCCGTGTCTCTAGCCCGTGTGCCCTTCGAAGTGACCACACACTCTCGTATGCCAGACCATGTGCTAGGCTATGCCAAACCTGTAAGGCATACTGACTTATGCAACACGGCCAAGTCACACGCCCATGTGCTAGGCCGTGTGGCAATTAGGGGGTATACTGACTTGTGTCATACTGCCGATCACATGCCCGTGTGTGAGACCGTGTGGAGCATACTAACTTCATTTCAATTTCAACATCAGGGGACACACGGTCGTGCAACATGACTGTATGTCACACACGGTTGAGACGCACGCCCATGTCTCTGCCTGTGTGGACAAAAATAAGCTATTTACAAAGCTATTTTGCCACCCTATTTTGTGCACACTTACACCACCATTCAATGACACCAACACCAAACATAATAGGCATTAATTCACTTCAACCAAGTATCATTTAGACCAATTCAATAACATCAATATACAAGATACACAATATTCCAATTTACCATCTAATTCACACCAAATATCATTTTCTTCAAACATCAAAAATGACCAAGCTCAAATGTACATTATTTAGCCTAATTTCACAAGCATACCAATATTCACAAATTATCCATTTAACACTCAATATACCTATTACCTTCAATCATCACAACCAACTCAATATACACAAAACATAAGCATATATGTACATTATTCAAATATACCAAACAAGCCGTAATGATCCATTACACATGGCTATATATATATACATACCAAACATAAACATTTACAAGCCAATACATTTGGCCAAAGTCATTACCAAACATAACCAAAATGACTCAAAGTCTCTATATATGCCATATGACCAAACCATAAGTTCAAAAGTACCAAAGTGACGGTTGGATAGTGTGACAATGTCTCTGACGATCCCCGAATCTGAGCTAGCTTTGAATTCACTATAAAACACGGGAAAAATAAATAAAGTATGCTTTATAGCTTTGTAAGCTCGTATGAATTAAACTCAACAAATCATATTACATAAATCAACAACTTGAGCTATTTAACATGTAATTCATGGTAACAACAAGCTTTCCATATGCTTAATCATATACTTATATGCAAATTCATAACTTCTTCTAATTGAAGCTTATACGTTCCATGTACATACCTGTACAAACTCATAACCCACTCATACCTGTTCGAAATACTGATGAATATTCGATATCGCGTTCACTAAGTGCCATTAAATAGCCGAAGCTATTTTAATCTCGCATACTAAGTGTCATACATAGCCGAAGCTATTGTAATCTCGCACACTAAGTGCCATACATAGGCGAAGCTATCTCAAATTGCACGCCAAGTG
This sequence comes from Gossypium australe, assembly GCA_005393395.2. Taxonomy (NCBI): domain Eukaryota; kingdom Viridiplantae; phylum Streptophyta; class Magnoliopsida; order Malvales; family Malvaceae; genus Gossypium; species Gossypium australe. Next base: position 32,620,635 of record CM016615.1, on the reverse strand, counting down.
TCGTACATAGCCGAAGCTATCTAGATCTCGCACACTAAGTGTCATACATAGCTGGAGCTACCTCGAATCGCACATCAAGTGCCATACATAGTCGAAGCTATCTAGATCTCGCACACTAAGTGCTATATATAGTCGAATCGTCATCAAACATAACTTTAATCTTGTATACACAATTTATACAATATCAAAGCATTTAAAGCATAATTGTAACGATGCTTATTACATATGAACTTACCTCGAATGTTAAAACGACGAATCTAGTCGATTAGTTGATAACTTTAGCTTTTCCCCGATCCAAGTCCGTATTTCGCTTTTCTTGATCTAAATATATTCATGATTAACTTATTTAATCATCTATTCATTCAATTTAGTCCAAAACATTTTTTAAGGCACATTTACACTTTTGCCCCTAAACTTTCACATTTTCACAATTTAGTCTTAATACACAAAACCACAAATTCATGCAAATTTCACAACACCCATGCTTAGCCGAATTACTCTTATGCTCCTAGGAGCCCATAATTTTTATTTATTTCGCATTTTAACCACAAAGTTTCAACATTTCTCAATTTAATCCCTATTTTGCATTTTCACTAAAAATCACTTAACAAAACTTGTAATACTCATAAAAAATGTTCATAATCTATCATCAATCATCATACATATTCCTCAATGGCATCATCCAAAATCTTTAACAGTTTTGCAAATCAGTCCCTAGGCTAGTTAGCACTAGTTGCAACGATCTCAAAAACGTAGAAATCATTAAAAACGGGACGAAAAATGGACTTACATACAAGGCTGAACTATAGCTGAATGTTTGAAGCTCTATCCATGGTGTTTTTCTCAACTCCAACTGGTTTTGATGAAGAAGATGGACTAAAAATGATTTTATTAAATTAATAATTCATTAATTAACCACTTACAATTATAACCTTTAATAAAACATTAAAATTCACTCAAATAATATCCATCTTTGTCCACTAACTTTATAAATGGTCTAATTACCACTTAAGGACCTTTACTTTAAAGTTCTATAGCTATTAGACACTTTTAACTAATAGAACAGCACTTTTGCATTTTACGTGATTTAGTCATTTTTCTCAAATTGACCATTTAAACGATAAAATTTCTTCACGAAACTTTCACACATGCATGCTATCATACTGTAAACACTTAAAATAATATTAAAATAATTTTTTAACCTCGAATTTGTGGTTCCAAAACCATTGTTCCGATTTGACTAAAAATGAGCTGTGACAGAAATCCCTCGTCAGTAATTATAACCCTCAGAGTCTTGAACCTAGTGTATACATGCTTATGTAGGAAACACATGACCACCTTGGCATCGTTTGTTGGATTTGCTTCGTCTTCTACCCACTTGGACACGTAATCAACAGTCACGAAAATGTACCTATTACCATATAAAGGAGGAAGTGAACCTAAAAAATCAATGCCCCACACATCAAATAATTCTACTTCAAGGATATTACTCAAAGGCATCTCGTTAGTCCTTGATATATTTCCAACTCATTGGCACCAGTCACAATTCTTCACATAGGCATATGTATCCTTAAATAAAGTCAGCCAAAAAAACCCAACTTTTAACAACTTAGCTACAGTGCACAAACCCCCAAAATGTCCCCACTTGGGGATGAATAACAGTGATAAAGGATATCAACTATGTAACACCCCAAACCCGACCTAGACGTTACGACCAGATCTAGCATGTCACATAGATAGGTTGTTTAAAAAATGCGTTCTCGTTAAAACTTCGTATTTTTTTTTTTTGAAATCCCGTGCTTTATTGTTTTGTGAAATTCAAATATGTTTTTATGGTTATCTTGCAAAAACGTTGTTATTGATATTATTGTTATGATTATTATTATTTCCAAAAACTTGTTTAAAACAGAAATCAGGTTCATTGAATTACAGAAATATGATATTTTGAAAATAGTTATTGTCGTTTTAAGAAAAATCCAGAGTTTAATAGCTTAAAGTTTGAACATAATGGAAATGAAAGCTTAAAAGAAAAAAAAAATTAAAGTCCAATGGCCTTATTACAAAATATTATACCCAAAATAAAATAAATCTCAAAATAAAGTAAAACGGAAATTTACTAAGGTTTGGGAGAAGTACTCTGATGTATGGCCACCATAGAGTCCTCCGCTGCGCCAAATCCTCTAATGCTGGGGATCACCTGCAAGGTTAGAGCAGAGGGGTGAGTTACGAGAACTCAGTGTGTAATCCCCCAAACAGTCATTACCTGGGCCCGAGCCCATATAGAAGTAGATTGGGCCGAAGCCCATACAGAAACAGATTAGGCCTTAGCCCTATAAAAATGATAGTGCAACCAATGTAATGCAAACCAACCTAATAATCCATCCGCTACACACCCCCCGTACCAGCCCAACACACCTGTGGGGACTAAGTCAACCCACCCAGCCCAACACACCAATATGGCAGACAAGCTGCTCATCACAGAATTTGTGGCGGAGCCACCAGAATAACAGAATATACATGGCATAGCCACCAGACAGAATATGGCAGAGCCACCAGAATCAGAATGTGGCAGAGCCACTAGAATACACTTCCTCCGATCATCAATTTCCCAATCCCATGCAGAATGTATGCAAAATATATATCAAATATGATGTATGAAATAAATTACCATCATAACCAGATAAACAGAATACATACAATCATGCTAATCAACCCTTAAGGGTATAACAGTAATTTTACCCACCGAGAGTATTTTGGTAATTTACCCTCTAGGGTACTTTGGTAATTTTGCAATCAACAGCCTTTCCGAAGGTCTACTGTCGCCTCGAGTGTCACAGAACCCTTTTTGGGTCTCTACGGACAAACGGGCCCACACGCTCATGTGGCCCAAAACGCATGGTTCCGGTTTCAGATTTGCAGATTTCGCAATCGAACCTACCGATTGATAGTTTTCCAACAATTTTGCCCCAGTGGGCTGGATATCCCATTGAGCCCATTTGGCCCGTTTCGGCTCGATCAGGCTCGTTACAGCCTCAGTTTCGCGAGGGTGCTCGTGACACTCTCAACGACCTACCGTCATTAATCGTATCTCGATTTACCACTACAAGCGTTCACACGCTCGAGTGGTCACAGATGCCGATTTTCGGCTTTTCAGCTTTCGACCGAATCACAGAACATTTCAAGCATGCATTCGGAGGGGTGTGAGATTACACACCTGTTATGGGCGTAGGTTGGGATTTTCGAGATAACGCACCTAAGACATCAATACACTCTAACTCGTTAATCTTATCCATAATAAGACATATCCAATAGATCGAAATCGACAACTCAGTCTATGCTACTTACCAATAGCCAAGCGATCCACAGCAAAGGGAAGGTGCTTAGTCGGTTGTTTGGTTTAAACACGTCGAGACCCTAGGAGTGTTTGGAATAGAAAGGAGATGTTAGAACACCTTACTCATGGCCACAATAGTACACAAGATAGCCTTTCAACATGAGAGAAGAATAACGTATTTAGAAAGAGGGGTTCGGCCAACCCAAAAATCGACCCTAACTACACTTACCAACCAACAGCCGAGATTTAGAGATTGATAGAGCGAAGGAAAGTACACTCCTAAACCCCACTAGGTACGACTTGCATCACAAAGAGAAACACAGTCAAATATTTCGGCTTTCAACTTACAATGAGAGGGGAAAAAGATAAGAGAAAAAGAGAATAATACCTTCGGCTTGACTAAAAACCGAATGTATAGGCGGGGTCCGGCAGCAATGAGTAGTAACCTTGAACTACTGAAGAAGTGGTTCGGCACCTAGCAACAACACCACAGAACCAGGTTCAGCTAATGAGATTAACCAAATGAAATACCCAAGATGAGAAGAAATGAAGTAAACCGATTGAGGACTAGAAGAAAAAGGGGTTGAGGTTTCGACTATGGTATAGAAAAGAGAAAATGGGAGGAAATAGAAGGTGGTTTTCGGCCAAGAGTGATTTGGTGACAATGTAGGAGAAACAATATACGAAAAGCCAAAACGAATGAGAGAAAGAATGAAACTGGAAAGAAAATTCGACAACAACAAGTTGAGAAAAAGAGAACCCGAAAATGCTTGAGTAGCAAATGCCAAAGAAAGAAAAGAAAAACAATGCAATAGGTTGCTTTGAAAGCCTAAAGAAATTCGGCACCTATAACACACTAACCGAAAATGCCAAAACATCCCTCTTAGCCGAATTTCACTTCCCCCCAACACTCTCACAATAGGCCACTACTACCTCTCACCCCACTCCCTTGATTCTCTCCCCTATTTGCTCCCCAACTTCCTCTCCATCACCCATTCAAACAATTTGAACAAGTTTCCCATCCACCATGTAGAGTTCTACTCCAACTCAACCTCTTCTCCTCCTTGAGCACAAAATAAAACTCCCATATGCTGCATGTAGGATTCGAACCCCATCACCTTGCTTCCACATACGACGCCACCACCACTGTGCCACTATCTTGCTTGTGCTAGCAAACACATTCAATTAAACCTTAAGTACTACTTCCACTAGCTCTCCCCACTAAAGTGCCCCAAGACCAAAATTTCACCAGGCTTAGGCTCGAACCCGAGCCTCCCCAAGACCCCCAAACACACCCAAACAACCCGCAGAGCAAACATAACATGCATTTACACAAATATCACAGACCCCTAAATTTTAGGATGTTACAAACTACCTTACTCTTGACTACACACCTTCTGATCATTTGATCTACACACTATTGAAACAAAAATGGCTCTTCTCAGAAATAACACATTGTATCATGAAGGAATTTCTTCCTTTGTTGGTATGATATTTTGGGTAGATTATTCCACTGGCCAAAAAATTAGCAAAATCAGAAAACCAAGGAATTTCATGAATTTGACTTACCTTGAAGATATGCTTATCCAAAAAATATTCATTAATAGGAACAGAGGAGTGAGTTTCCTCTTGTTGTTTCAATCTTGACAAATGGTCTGTCTCCTAATTCTCAACCTCTTTCCTATCTTATATCTCAAGATTGAATTTTTGGAGTAAAAGTACATATCGAATCAATATTGGCTTAGCCTCTTTCTTCGTCAGCAAATATTTAATTGTCGAATGATCCGTATAGACTGTCACTTTAGTACCTACAAGATAAGAACTAAATTTATCAAAAGCAAAGACAATATCAAGTAGTTCTTTTTTAGTTAACATATAGGTTAACTGGGTCCCTGACAAAGTTTGACTTACGTAATAAATTAGATGGAAGACTTTGTTTCTCCACTGACCCATTACAGCTCCAACTACGAAGTCACCAGCATCACATATCAGCTTAAAAGGAGAATTCCAATTTAATGTAACAATAATGGGTGTCGAATTTTACCATTGTTTCAGCTCATCAAAGGCTTCCAAGAACACCTCATCGAAATTGAATGTAGTATCTTTTTTTCTAAAAAATTACATAGTGGCTTGGAAATCTTTGAAAAGTCTTTGATGAACCTTCGATAAAAACTGGCATGCCCCTAAAACCTTCTAATTCCTTTAAGAGACATAAGAGGTGGCAGCTTCTCTATTGCATCAACTTTTGCTTTACCAACTTCAATTCCTTGTCTTGATATTTTGTGCCCCAAAACGATACCTTACTTAACCATAAAATGACATTTCTCCCAATTAAGGATAAGGTTTAATTCTTCGTACCGTTTTAGCTCATTTATTTAAATAGTCAACATATGAATCTCCAAACACTGAAAAGTCATCCATGAATACTTACAAAATTAATTCAACCATGTCAGTAAATATTGTCATAATGCACATTTGAAAAGTTGTAGGCACATTAGATAAATTGAAAGGCATTCATCGAAAAGAAAAAGTACCGTACGGGCAAGTGAAAATGGTTTTATGTTGATGTTCGGGGCTACAACTATCTAATTGTACCCCGAATAACCATCCAAAAAATAATAATAGTCCCGAACTGTAAGTCTATCCAGTATCTGGTCCATGAATGGTAGCGGGAAATGGTCCTTCCGAGTCGCTTTGTTCAATTTTCTATAATCTACACAAATTCGCCAACCCATAACTGTCCTTGTTGGAATCAGCTCATTATTTTCATTCTCCACAACTTTGATTCCTTCTTGTTTTGGTACGCACTCAACTAGACTCACTCACGAGCTATCAGAGATGGGGTAAAAAATTCTCTCATCTAACCATTTGATGATTTCCTTCTTGACTACCTCTTTCATGATTAGGTTTAGTCTTTTGTGTCCATCAATCAATGTCTTCTCACCGTCTTCTAGTATGATTTTATACATGTACAGAGATGGACTAATACCTTGAATATCAACTACAATCAACTCTGTTACCTTCTTAAAATTTTTCAGAACATCAATCAACTTTTTCTCTTAACTCTCAATTAACTCAACTAAAATGGTCACAAGCAAAGTCAAAGAATTACCAATTTAACTCCAATTTGGGTAGCTCCTTAATTAATGCTTTTGATTGTATATGCTCATAGGATGCCAATTCTAATGATTCGAATCAAGATCGGGGAATGACTCCTTTTAAATTGGCTTTCAGCAAAGCCAGATATTCCTCATCTTTATTGTCACTTGGTGGATTAGACATTAAGATACACTCCAATTGGTCATCTACAAAATTAAGACTTCATTGTGTAGAGACCAATGATTCTATGCCAGACATTGCGGAACATTCTTCAATTGTATCATGAAATCTCATGGCTTTAACTTCATTAAAGGTTACATGATTGTCTTGAACTCACATGGTGAGTTCGCCTTTCTGCACACCGATCAACTTTCTACCATTTTCCAAGAAAACCATTCTCAGGATGATTGGTACTTCTTTATCTACTTCAAAATCTAAATTAATAAAGTTAGTTGGAAATATAAATTTATCAACACGTACCAGTTCATCTTCAATCTTCCATTCTGGATGTGCTAATGATTTGTTTGCCAATTGAAGTGTAATTGTCATTGGTCTGACTTCACCAATGCCCAAACATAAACATCAAGTTTATACTTCCTCCCAAATCACATAGTGCCATACAATAGTAAGAATCTCCAATGTTACAAAGTATGATAAAACTCCTCGAATCTTTCATTTTTTGGGGCAGCTTATTTTGTAGAAATGCATTATGATAAACCGTAATAGTAACATATTTTAATCCCACATTTAGTATGATTTTGGATGATTTAAGCCTCGATTTATATAAAAAGGTGCTCTTAATCCTTTCTTTTCATGTCTTATACTCAGGAAAGCACCCGAGGATAAAAAAAACAAGAAATGGGCCCAAAACAGAGCAAATTGGGCCAAGGAGGAAATCGACACGGCCTGGACTTAAGCCCACACGGTCGTGCCTTGTTGATCATCTAGAACACGGCCTGATCCCCGATTTACACGGTCGTGCCTCATTAAAGAAACCCGAACACGGCCCAAAGACTAGTCACACGGGCGTGTGACATGGCCGTGTCCCTGTCGTGGCAATGAACAATTTCATTCGGATTTGGATACTTTGGGGCAAAGAAACACATTCCAAGATCCTATATATACCCTCTAAGTTCATCCTTGAAGGGGGCGGTTAGCTAGGCCAAGGAGCCAAGCCGGAAAGGTCAGATTTGTGGGAATCACTCGAAGATAGCCAGTTTATCCATCCCAAGAAGCCGGAATTCTACTCAAGGCGACGGATTTCTCCTTCAATTCCTTCAGGGAGTTTTAGGGATTTCTTATGTTTTGTTTTATCTTTTCTCTTGAGATGTTTTCTTTATTTATTATGAACTAAACCCTTCAGATACCTGAAGGGGATGAAACCTAGATGAATCTTGTTATTGATTTATGAATTATATGATAAATACTTAGTTTGTTCTTAATTATGTGAGCTTAATCCAAATTTGATGTGCTTAGGTGGAGGAGGAATAGACCCTGCTTAAGAGTAGATCTAACATAATTAAGCGGAGTTGATCGCACCCTAGAGATAGGGTGACGAGATTTTGCCGGATTAGGGTGAAACCTAATATGGGAGTCCATAGATCGATTTACTACTATTCTAGGGGGTTATTATTCGAGAAAGAGATTTCCGTTAATTAACCTAGGGTTAGACATTATTCGCCTCGAGAGAGGGTTTAATATACGTTAGGGAGTCTTACGGATCAAACTAAGTAAATAAATCGTATGGTCAGGGTTAAATAACAAGTGAAGTCTAGGTGGATTCTTTCTGAGGGTATCGTCTTAATCAACTTAGTTTTTCCTGAAGTTATTTTCCCAATTCATCCTTTTTGTCTTTATGTCTTTGGCTTAGTAATTAGTTTAGATTATATTAAAGCAACTTCACTTATTTTAGGCTAAATAATAAAAAGAAAGTTAGTATTAGTACTTTTAGTTCCTTTGGGTTCGATAATCCGGTCTTGCCTAAGCTATACTACTGTTCGATAGGTACACTTGCCTTCAATCGTTGTCAGAGTTAGTTTCCAGGTTTGATCATTCTCTTTATAAATTTTAAAACTCGACAGACATACGATCAAGTTCTTGGAGCCGTTGCCGGGGAACTAAAATATTAAGAAAACTCTATTGTTATTACTTTAGCCATTATTTTTAATTTTTGCAATTTACTTTTATTTTTTTAGAATAATCTAGGTTTTGCTAAATTTTCTTTCTTTTTTCGCAGGTACCTCTAGTTTATGACTAGAAGGAACCCGAGAGGACCACTAGTATATGATAGTGAAATTGAAGCTACCATTCGTAGGAATCTCAGAGAAATCAGGCGAGCCTTAAATTACACAGAGGAAAATCAAGAAGACAGATCCAATCCTACTGAAGGGATGGATGAGAATAATCCACAACCACATGATGTGGGAGAAAATAATGCTCCACGTACAATGTTTGATTATGCTAAACCGCATTTAACAGGAGCAGAATCGAGTATTGTTAGGCCTGTTATAGTTGCTAATAATTTTGAATTAAAGCCTAACACAATACAAATGATTCAACAATTTGTTCAATTTGATGGTTTGCAGGACGAAGGCCCAAACACTCATATAGCTAATTTCTTAGATTTCTGTGATACCTTCAAAATAAATGGCGTTTCTGATGATGCCATACATATTCGGTTATTTCCCTTTTCATTAATGAATAAAGCCAAACAGTGGTTGAACTCGTTACCACGAGGGTCAATCATCACATGGGAGCAAATGACTGAAAAGTTTTTATTGAAATATTTCCCACCGGCCAAAACAGCCAAATTACGGAATGATATCTCTTCTTTTGTGCAGATGGATTTAGAGACATTATACAACGCATGGGAGAGATACAAGGATCTCTTGAGAAGATGTCCACACCATGGTCTACCCTGTGGCTACAAGTCCAAACTTTTTATAACGGTGTAAACCCCTCAACGAGGCAACTAATTGATTCAGCCGCCGGTGGAACCCTAAACAACAGAACTCCTGAAGCAGCCTACGAGTTCATTGAAGAAATGTCACTGAATAATTATCAGTGGCAAGTTACAAGGACTAAACCGACAAAATCAGCTGGAGTTTACAACATTGATGCAGTAACCATGCTATCAACGCAGGTAGAGATGATGAATAAAAAGCTTGATAGTCTGTGTTCTTTGCAGGCACACCCAGTAATGCAGTATGACGCGAGTGGAACTGTGGCGAATCCTGAGTACCCACCCTACCAACCAGGCGCAGAGAGTGAACAGATGAACTATATAGGTAATAATTTCAGATCCAATAATAATCCTTATAGTAATACTTACAATCCAGGTTAGAGGAACCACCCAAATTTTACATAGGGAGGTCAAGGAAATCAAAGGTAACAACCTCCTTAAAATTTCCAAAATCAGCCATATCCGCAAGAAAAAAAGCCAAACCTCGAAGAGATGCTGACGAAGTTCATGGCTAGCATAGAAAACTGTCTCCAAGATATAGAGAAAACACTCAAAAATCAACAAACATTGGTTGATGAGACCAAGAACCGAATCGGGGAACTTACTAAGTCAGTAGGGGAAGTCACTAAGGCAGTCGGACAACTTGCAAAGTTAATGTCGAACGACCGCAAGGACTTCTACCAAGTAACACGGAGATTAATCTAAAGGAGCAAATTCAAGCCATCACAGCTTATGATAGTAAAGTGGTAGACAAACCAAATGAGGTGGACAAAGGTAAAATAGAGTTAACACAAGAAAAGCCAAAACCGGTAATCAAGGAATACCAACCTCGCATACCTTACCCGAAGCCATAAAAAGAGATGATACAGAGGAACAGTTCAGTAAGTTTCTCAAACTTTTAAAGAAATTACATATTAACTTACCTCTTCTTGAAGCTCTTTTTCAGATGCCAGACTCGAGAAAATTTTTAAAACAGCTCTTGACGAACAAACGCAAATTAGACGAAGAGCCACATGTGGAATTAAACGCAGTATGCTCAACAATGTTATACAAAAGACTACCACAGAAGCAAAAAGATCCAGGGAGTTTTACTATTCCATGTTTAATTGGTAGTTTAAATGTTGATAATGCATTAGCTGATTTAGGGGCAAGTATAAATGTCATGCCTTACACATTGTTTAAACGACTAGGTCTAGGGAAGCCCAAACAAACTAGGATGAGTATTCAATTAGCTGATAAAACTGTTAGAATTCCTAGGGGCATTATCGAAGATGTCCTTGTCAAAATCGATAAATTCATTTTCCCAGTTGATTTTATTGTCTTAGACATGGATGAGGATAATTCAATCCCCTTAATTTTAGGAAGACCTTTCCTAGCAACTGCTAAAACTAAAATTGATGTTGCCACAGGAGAACTCATACTTTGTGTAGGTGATGAATCAATCAGTCTTCAAGCTCTTGACTCGGCCAGGACAACAATCGATGCAGGTAAGAAAGACAATACAGTTGGTAATCAATTTTTACAACCTTCATCGCAGGAAATACCACAAGGACACAAACCTGATCCGAATCATGGACCTAATACCAACAAAGAGAATTTACATAAAGAACGAAGTCTTAAGGTCGACAAACTAGAGGAGCAGAAAACAAACTTTGAAGGGGAACCGAAACCACGTGAAGAGAAACCAAAGGAGCCCCCAGAAGAGATCATAGGAACATCAAACCACTTCAAAATAGGGGACCAGGTATTGATCGACAAAGACGACCCTCGCGTCACCACTTCAGACCTGAAAGAAACTCCTCTTAAGGTACAAAATATCTTCCCATATGGAATAGTTGAAGTAAGCAATCCAACATCCGGCACTTTCAAGGTAAACGCTTCTCGACTTAAATTTTATCAAGAAAATAAAACTGTGACCACGAAGGAAGATATTCACACGGCCTCCTCGCATGGCCGTGTGTCCATGCGTGTTGTTTCACCATGCCCGTGTTTCAACCAGTCACGCCCGTGTCTGAGAAGTCAGTATGTTGACAAGGTTGTGAGGCACGGGCGTGTTCTACCCGTGCTTGGTAAGTCAGTAGCTTCACACGGTCGTGGGGCACGGCCGTGCCACTTTGTCGGTGCCCGTGGGGTAGTGGTTGGATCCGTGATGTCGAGATTAGTTGGGATTTGATTCGCACGGCCTCTGCTATGTTAGTACGGGAACGTACCAGATTTGAGCCTCTATTTAAACACCAATCCCCTCCCCATTTTCCTACTTTCCACCTCTTTTGTTATTTCTTCTTCTCAGATTAACCTCTCTATATTATTCTTCAAAACTCTTGAGCTAGACCGAAGCCATGCTGAAGAAGCGGAAGAAGGCAAGCATAATCTTCCCGAGGGAGACCCCAACACATAAGTTCATGCCGGCCGCTTCATTCCAACAACAAGCCAAGGGTCTTTGAGACCATTTAGTTTCTATTTTTCTTTTCTCTTTTGCTTCAAATTCCTTATCTTTACTTCTCTTCTACTCTATTTAGTTTAATTTATTTTAGTTTTTTTTAGTGTCAGGTTCAAAAGGCTGCTAGGGAATCACACCACTTCCGCCACCGCCAGCACCTCCGCAGCCCTAGAGGTCACACCCACCTCGCAAACCATCCTACAATAAGGACTCTTCGGTCCATTCTTCTTTTCTTTTATTTTTATTTTCCTTCTTAGTCTCCATCACTTTAGCTTGCTTTTCTTTAATTACATATTTATTTTATTTTAATTATGTCCTAATAAACCTTGGCCCATCCTTTACGAACTTCCCAATTTCTTCATCTAGCACAGGATCGTCATCCAGACCGACCCCTCCAAACATACACACCACGACCTCTACCATTCTCCAGTGTCACCATCCAAAATTCAGGGAGTATTCTTTCCCCTTCTCTTTTGATTCATCCCGTAAATGTTATTATCTATCTTTGTACATTGAGGGCAATGTACATCTTAAGTGTGGGGGTGAATATTTATTTGAAGAAAGTGCCTAACTTTTTGCATTATTCTCATATTCGGCCAAACTTTTTTTCATTATTCTCAAATCCCTGAATTTAGTCTTGTTTTGAATCAATTTTCTCATATTACTAATTAGGATGAAATTTTTGATGATTTATGGTTTTTATTGACATGTTTTTGAGTAAGTCATTGATAATTGTGCATTGATGATTAAATTTTAAGATACTAGAGAATCAAGCATGATAAGTCTAATTTTCAGAACTAAAATTTTCACTAGGTTGTTAACGTAAATTTAAATATTACCTTGAACTTTGAAATTTACAAGGTTGATATCAAAATACCCATAAATGTTTTTGAGATTTTGAGCCTTATAGAGCATATATTCTTTTTCATGCTCACCTTTTGATTATGAGTGTGTCAACTATGAACTGTTATTCTAGAACTTGCCTCAATTATACATGTTGAGACCACACCATTGATTTGATACACAGAGATGATAAAGGCACCTAGGTTTTAACCCACTCACTCCACTAAAAATCCTACCTCCACAATTAACCCCTAGTGAACCCCGTTGATCCTAAAAACCCTTTTTATTGACTCACCAGCTAATATTAACCCCAAAACCCTTTGTATTTGTTATCACCATTCCTTTTTACTACCCTTATATCGAGATTTAATTTGAGTAGTTACCTAATTATATTATTTTAGTAGTTCAATTTATCATTTATTAATAGTTTGTTCTTAAAAAAATCGAAGCATATTCAGTATTAGTAGAGAGCTTATACAGTTAAAGTCAAATTATCAAAAGAAAAAAAGCTCGTATTAGTTGGTTTATTACTTTTCAGTTGACATAATTATTATTTTGGTAATTTTTAGGTAGGTACTTGTCAACTCAATCTCGATTCTAACCTTCTAATTTTAGCCTTTATCCACACCTTTAACCCTAGCCCCGTTACAACCCTGACAAAGACCTTTTGATCTGTTTATCATCTCATTTTAAAGTGGTGGAGATTTGATTTTCAGGCAACCCTATGGGATTAACTTTTCAGGTTCGACTTATGAGTGATTATTTTTTTCCTGAACCTTAAACACTTAAGAGTGATTTGAGTGAATCTTTTGTGAGGATATCAATCATTGTCGGTTTTGAACTAAAGGTAATTATTTATATAAGGGGAGACACCTACATTTTCGCGATACAAATGTATGACTTATCTTGCTTAAATCTTTAGGACTCTTTGAGTTGAATTATCCATGTATAAATTATCTATGAATTATGATGAGGCATTGTTGATAAGAATTATGAACTATGGAAAGTTCATTTTAATTGTAAGTTGAGAATTTTGATTGAGGACAAGCAAAAGCTTAAGTGTGGGGGTATTTGATAAACCGTAATAGTAACATATTTTAATCCCACATTTAGTATGCTTTTGGATGATTTAAGCCTCGATTTATATAAAAAGGTGCTCTTAATCCTTTCTTTTCATGTCTTATACTCAGGAAAGCACCCGAGGATAAAAAGAACGAGAAATGGGCCCAAAATGGAACAAATTGGGCCAAGGAGGAAATCGACACGGCCTGGACTTAAGCCCACACGGCTGTGCCTTGTTGATCATCTAGAACACGGCTTGACCCCCGATTTACACGGCTGTGCCTCATTAAAGAAATCCGAACACGGCCCAAAGACTAGTCACACGGGCGTGTGACATGGCCGTGTCCCTGTCGTGGCAATGAACAATTTCATTTGGATTTGGATACTTTGGGGCAAAGAAACACATTCCAAGAGCCTATATATACCTCCTAAGTTCATCCTTGAAGGGGGCGGTTAGCTAGGCCAAGGAGCCAAGCCGGAAAGGTCAGATTTGTGGGAATCACTCGAAGATAGCCAGTTTATCCATCCCAAGAAGCCGGAATTCTACTCAAGGCGACGGATTTCTCCTCCAATTACTTCAGGGAGTTTTAGGGATTTCTTATGTTTTGTTTTATCTTTTCTCTTGAGATGTTTTCTTTATTTGTTATGAATAAAACCCTTCAGATACCTGAAGGGGATGAAACCTAGATGAATCTTGTTATTGATTTATGAATTATATGATAAATACTTAGTTTGTTCTTAATTATGTGAGCTTAATCCAAATTTGATGTGATTAGGTGGAGGAGGAATAGACCCTGCTTAAGAGTAGATCTAGCATAATTAAGCGGAGTTGATCGCACGCCTAAAGATAGGGTGACGAGATTTTGCCAGATTAGGGTGAAACCTAATATGGGAGTCCATAGATTGATTTACTGCTATTCTAGGGGGTTATTATTCAAGAAAGAGATTTCCGTTAATTAACCTAGGGTTAGACGCTATTCGCCTCGAGAGAGGGTTTGATATACGTTAGGGAGTCTTACGGATCAAACTAAGTAAATAAATCGTATGGTTCTGGGTTAAATAACAAGTGAAGTCTAGGTGGATTCTTTCTGAGGGTATCATCTTAATCAACTGAGTTTTTCCTAAAGTTATTTTCCCAATTCATCCTTTTTGTCTTTGTGTCTTTGGCTTAGTAATTAGTTTAGATTATATTAAAGCAACTTCACTTATTTTAGGCTAAATAATAAAAAGAAAGTTAGTATTAGTACTTTTAGTTCCTTTGGGTTCGATAATACGGTCTTGCCTAAGCTATACTACTGTTCGATAGGTACACTTGCCTTCAATCATTGTCAGAGTTAATTTCCAGGTTTGATCATTTTCTTTATAAATTTTAAAACTCGACAGACATACGATCACACTACACTATTTTATTAGTGCTATTGTCTCAAATTCCCCTATTATTCTCTTCTTATAGATGATTTCCTTTATGAATTTGACATAGTTCGGCATTTTCTCTAGAGCTTTCACTAGTGGGATATTGATATGAAGCTGTTTAAGCATGTTCAAGAACTTCTTGAATTGAACCTCTTGTTTCTGCTTCTGGAGTTGTTGAGGACAAAAAGGTGGTGGGGTTTTAATTTTGTCCTGTTTGCCTTCTTATAGTAGGATTACTTTTTGGGTCTCAAGTGCAGAATTCTCCATTACGGGAACAAACTTTTGTCCTATGGGAATTCTAACATCGGTTTGAATTTTCTCATTATTCTAAGCATCGACAGGCTTGCCTTCAGTTTCAATATTCTTGGGTTCCCACATCTTCCCACTCCTCAAGGTAATGACTTTGCAATGTTCCTTACCCAAATTGCATGGGTTTTCAGTGTCGTTTGGCAAAGCACATTGGGGTCAGTTTCTAAGCTCATTGGCTAGCTATCCCACTTGGTTTTCCAAATTATTCAATGTTGTTGTTGGTCTTGGATCAGTGTTGCCTGGCCTTGACTTAGGGAATCATTCTTCGTCATGTATTCCTTCAACAGATTCTCGAGACTAGTCAAAAGTCCTATTGGTGGAGGTTTTTGAACTTATTGAGAGTATCCCAGTCGATAGTTTGGTCTTACTGGCATATGAGAGTTACTTGGACTAACCCATTGATTGCTCCATGAAAAATTCAGATGGTTTGACCATGAAGGATTGTACGAATTCAACTACGGACCACTCCAATTCTGATTCCCCATGTAATAGATTGACTCTGGATTTGACGGGCAATTCTTGAAAACACGGCTATCTCCACAATATACAGAAGATATATTTTCAAACTAGTTCTGTTGCATATCTATCATGTTATCATTGAAACCACTAACAATTATGTTTTTAAGCATAGAAAACACAGAATATACCTGGGCTACCACGAAGTAAGTGCATCAACTTCGTGCACTTCTGTCACCCTTCTTCTTATGGTTGTTTGAGTTAGACACTGATAATTATTGCTAGAAATCCTTTCAAGAATTTCGTATGCCTCATTGTATGATTTTGAAAGAAGGGATCCATTAGCTGAAGCACCTACCATAATTCTTGTATGAGCATTGAAACCATTGTTGAAGGTATCAAACTAAATACAATATAGAATACCATGGTGATAGGATTTTTGTAATAACTCCTTGAACCACTCTCATGCCTCATACAGATATTCGTCATCAAGTTGTTGAAATGTAGTGATCTCATTCTAAAGTTTTGCATTCTTAGTGGGAAGAAAATATTTCATCAAGAATCTTTCAGCCAATTCTTGCCATGTGATTATAGAGTTAGGCGGTAAGGAATTCAACAATGCTCATGCTTTATCTCTCAACGAGTATGGAAACAACTTCAAATGTAAAGCATCTTTGGTCACTTTGGCCAATTTGAAGGAGTCACTCACCTCCATGAATAATCAAATATGAAGATGTGGATCTTTAGTAGGCATCCCACTAAATTGGCCCACCATTTGTAACATTTGGATCATCGCTAGTTTTAATTTAAACCATAGTGCCTCAATTTCGGGCTTCATAATACCCGAATTGAGTTCATTGAAAAGAGGCACAATATATTGAAAGATGAAACGGTCTCTATCATCAGCAACAATGACCAGATTTTGAGCATTAGCAACTCAATTTATTTGATTTTTTTGTGCAGGATTCATTTCTTCAGCTTGTATCTAGGTCGCTTGTCATCTTCTTCTCCTAAAGGTACGTTCAATTTTAGGATCGACTAGAAGTAAATAAATAATTCAGTCCACGTTCATAAACAGTTGGTATTTGAAGATTCACAAGAAACTAAAGTAAGAATAACATAAATTAAACCACATTGAAAGGTAATTAACTTCACAAACAATGGCTAAGACAAACCCCAAGAACGGCGCCAAAAACTTGTTTTGAAATTATCAAACTTGTTTTGAAATTATCAAATGATGTGCAAATGTACACAGTTGTCAACAAGTAATAAAGTATGAAGTATAAAGTTATAGTCTCCACAGGGACTATATAAGTAAGTCAATAATTGAAAAATAAGTTATTAACAATTCAGTAAGTAATAAAGATTTGGTTGTGAGGATTTAATTAAGGAATTAAACTCAATTAAACTAAGTATGCAAAACAAATTAAAATGTTAACACAGGATGTAAGCAACAAATACTAACAAAAGTTTCAATCACAATGACATGAAGGTCTAGAATAATTACTTTCCCTTAACTTAGAATTATTAAAAACAATGCCAAAGAATGTTACGGTGTTCTCATGGCAAATTGGTGATTTACTAACCCAAAATCTACAAGTTGTAAGTTGATTGTGACTATTTAACCTTTTAGTTTCTTTTACATATGTCTATGCCTAATTAACTTCAAGGCTACATATTCAAGCATCATACCTAAAGGTTATGCAAGGTAACAACATTTCTCAATATTATTACTAATTCGATTATTAAGAAATCAAACATGCACCATTCAAGTAGTGTGTCTATTAATTATCATCTTTTCATATCAATAAATTAATTCATAGACTTACCCATGTTATTGATACATTAGCAAGCGTGATCATGATAATACTTGAACGAGTAAACTACCAAATGCACAGAACAGCAAAGCATTAATAACTAAAACTAAGGAATCATAATTATTCTAGCATCAACAAAATTAAGCCATAATAATTAAATTGAAAAACAAGGAAATAAGTTACAATCATGTTTATCAACACAAAAGAAAGTAATAAACAAAGGAAGGACAATTGGAAAGCCGATCTCGATGGTTCTCCGTGGCACTTGTCACGATTCTCCTTCTCTCTTTTTTTTTTTTTTTTTTTGTGTGTGTCATTCTGAGCACTAATGCTCTCAAGTTTTGCTAACTTCTCTTCTCTCAACTTTGTGTATTGCTTGCTCACATTCTTGTGTTGTGTAGTGTCTTTTAACTCAAGCATATGCCCCATATTTATACTAGTTTGAGCCCTCTTGGATCCTTCTATTTTTGGCGTCATCCCCTTGCTTTTTTCTCATGTAGGTTGATGGTTTCCTTGATTTGGGAGAGAGGTTGCTTGATTTTCTCTATGGCTGATTTGGTGGTTGTTTTATTTTCGCTTTCCACAGTAGACTGAGTCTTTCTTGTGCGTGTTGGAGTTGGCTAACTGTGCAATAGTTCACAGAGATGGTGAGCTGGAAAATGTCAAGCTGACATTGCAAGCTGTGGACTGCAAGCTTCATTCCTGCTAATAGTGAACGTGTCACAGCTCGCATATCTGGCGAACTGCTAGAGTGCAAGCTGAGAACTGTAAGTGTGAGCTCCGTGCATACGACATGTGAACTGCGAGCTACATTCCAGCAGGCAGTGCTTGCTACCTTTGGACTATGCATTGCATGCTGCGAGCTACCTTCCGCGAGTTGTGTACTGCAAGCTTGTGAACTAAGATGCTTCAGACTGAGAGTTGTGAGCTGGTGAAGTGCGAGCTATACATGCAGGCTGGTGAAGTACGAGTTACACATGCGAGCTGAGCTCGCATCAGTTAGGTAATAACTGCGAGCTGTATGTGGGCTAGCTGTGAACTGCGATGTATGCGAGCTTGTACCGCGAGCTGCAATGTGTACGATCTGTCTCCAAGCAATGCATGCAATCTGCAAACAGAGGGCTTGTAGACTGGTGAAGTACGAGCTGAAGAGCTGCAAGCTCCATGTTTCGACATTAGCATGTGAACAATGATGAAGAAATCACGTGTTTAGCATATAAATCAACCAAAATAACAAATTTTCCCTATTATTATTTAACAAAATAGAATTATAATAAAAACTATTAAATTTGTTGTTACCCATTCATAATTTGCATGAATTATTATTCTAAAAGTACTAAAGATAACTCTATATATTTTAGAGTTATCAGTATACAATTATAATAACTAGTGATTCAAACATAAATTCTAAAAAACATATATAATTTTGATCAAAATTTTGCAATATTGTTTGAATCATATTGGACGGGTTGGATTGAGGTATCGATCCAAATAGAGGAGCTTACACTAGTTAACCCTTGAATCGATATAGGCCGATTGAACTGAACTACAAAATTGATTGAACCGATAGTTGGAGCAGTTTCCTCCTTTTAGTGATTTTTATTTTTTAATGATTTTTTTAATTAAATTGAATAAATTGATTTAACCGAAAATCAATAATCTAATCAGTTCAACCATGGATCTCGTTTTCTAGATCTTAAATTTTATTTGCTTATCAAACTTTACAACTCTTTTTAATTTTAATTATACTTTTTTAAAGAATTCAAGGTGAGAATCTTTTGAAGAAAGGTAATAATTAAAATACTCAAATAACTTTAATTAATTACGATAAATTAAGATTTGGTGAACTAAGAGAACGTATATTATAAAATATTTTATAACAATATTTTTATATTTTTATATTTAAATTTAAATAAAAAAATTTATTGTTTAACTTTATTTTGGACTGAACTATATTGGCATGATAGTGAAAAATTAGTTTGTCCAAGATTTATAATGGACTTGTTTGTAATAATTTGTATTTTCTCATGAATTTTTATTTTTATTTATATAATGTCTATTTTTACTTATAAATTCTTCAAAATTTTAAAATAGAAGTAAATAGTATTGTAATGACAACAGTGTCAATTAAATTAAGACTTAATTATTATTTTATCATTGCTCATTTGCATTAATAAAATATAAAACATCATACATGTATCAACAAATGTGAAGTGTAGAAGTAAAGCAAATTATACTTAAAAAAAAAATTCATTTATGAAGTTTAAACATAATATTTTTAAAAAGAGTAGAAAGATTAAAAAAATAATCAGCCACATAGGAGTCGGTAGGGGGACAGGAAATTAAAATAAAATAAAATTTATAAAATAACCTCTAATGGTACGTAGATGCAAAAGTTATTATAATTTGAAGCATCACATGAATCTAAACATAATTATTTTTATTGTGATTTGTGGCCTTATATATGAACGTTTTCTAGTTGTAAAGGATCTTAATAAATTAAGAATATCTAATTGGTTGCATTTCACACTTGTATTTTTATTTTTTATTGAGAGAATTAACGGAAAAATGAAGGACAAATTAAAAATAAATATATTTCACTAATATTCACCTAACTATTAGTATTTTTTTTCTAGTCATCCAACTATAAAAAGTTACAAAATGGTCACCTAATTATTCGTAAATTTCTTTTTTGGTCACCCAACTATGAAATTTGCAAAATGATTCATCCATTTATTCAATTTTGTCTTTTTTGGTCACCAGCTAGCTAATAGTGACAGCTTTTAAAATTGATATAATAGCAACCTTAACCCTTAACATATTTAGTCCTGACTCTAAAAAATTTAACCCTCAACATTTACACATTGTATAGTCTGATCATTTTTGTAGCTTTGTTTTTCTTTGTGTCCCTTTCAACTAAACAACTAAAAAAAGAGTATCAACTAAATTTGTTGGGAAATATACAAAAAATGAAATCACCCCCAAAATCTAAGATAATAATTTTAATATTTTCTTATTCTTTTAAATTAACCCTCAATATCACAAAGAACAGCAAAATTGTAAAAAATAATTACCAAATTACACAATGTGTAAATGTTGAGGGTTAAATTTTTTAGAATCAAGACTAAATTGACATAATTTATAAATGTTGACAGTTAAAGCTGCAATTATGTCAATTTTAAAAGTTGTCAGCGTTATCTCGCTAGTGACTAAGAATGACAAAATTGAATAATTCTGTGATCAT
Source organism: Gossypium australe (assembly GCA_005393395.2). Classification (NCBI taxonomy): domain Eukaryota; kingdom Viridiplantae; phylum Streptophyta; class Magnoliopsida; order Malvales; family Malvaceae; genus Gossypium; species Gossypium australe. Next base: position 32,599,656 of record CM016615.1, on the reverse strand, counting down.
TTTGTATCCATTCATAATTAGATAACCGAAAAAAAATTACTAATAATTAAATAACTATTTTATAACATTTCATAATTTAATAAAAAAATTTAATAATAATTAAATCACTACTAATATAATTTAACCTAAAAAATAACCAATCAAACCCAACTTTATTAAAAGTTTTTATCTACACGTGCTATTGGGTATGAGAATTATTTGTATCATTGCAAACTTTTCATTGTATAGGAAGAGAAATTTTATATAATCATTATATTAACCTTTCATTTGTTGCATTTTTTTATACAATTATTTTGAAAGTCTTATATGTACTAATTTATTTTCTTAAATCTTGTTGGGTACAAAATTGATAATTGTAGGTAAAATACAACAGTGTCACAATATGTTTATATAGTTCGGTTTTTCTACATCTGCGATGTTTTATTTGGAGAGAATATTCACCATCTTATCACCTTGTAAAACAAGAGTTTTCAAGTTCTAACATACACCTATTTAGACTTTTCATTTTTGTAATTAAGATATAAATATCTCCCTCCTAAGTTTTTTTCTTGAAAACTTAAGACAAAAATTAAGTCAGACACTTGAGATTATTTCACTCAATGCACTTAAATAAGCGCTCCACAATGAACAAAATAAAATACTTTTCAGTTCAATGCATTATACAAGTCTCCTCAATCTATAAATATTTGAGACTTACTAACATACTATATCTTTTACAATCAATCTTTCCTTAAAATAAGAAAGATAATATGTAAAAAGAATATGTTTAAGTAACTTAGGATAAGTCGTAAATGTTTTTTGATGGTTGAGTTAATTTTTTTTAATAATTATGGGTTACCTTATTTAAGAGTAATTATATTCGGTCGCACGTGGTGTTTATGTAAAGCCTTTCGAGTTGAAATTTGGTCTAAATGTTGGAGAAGAATTACATTTTCAATCCAATTCGAATACTCTATAAGTAGGTTTTCAAGTCTTCATAGGAAGACGAAAGCAAATATGAGTTTTATCATTGAACTCTTACTTTTGGTAAAGACTTTCTAATTTTCAGGAAAATTTGTCTTATTTATTATTCATTTTGAATTAAAATATTTTGGTTTTACTAATTAACTGCACTGGGTTTGACAGTGAAACTCTGGTATCTTTCACACAGCTAGCATCACGATTAGAGAAGACAATTAGGAGGATGATTTTGGAGACTTTTGGTGTGGAGAAATATGTGGATGAGTTCATTGACTCCACAAATTATATTCTCAAGGTCATGAAATATGAAGGGACTCAAAGCAGCGAGCCAAGCCTTAGGGCTTACTCGGATCAAAATCTGGTGACCCTTTTGTATCAAAATGAGGTTAATGGATTAGAGATTCAAAACAAAGATGGTGAATGGATCAATGTAAAACCATTACCTAACACTTTCTTTGTTATGACTGGAGAGTCCCTCAGCGTAAGTCACATAATATAAAACTAAAAATGAAGGGATAGAGAGAAAATAAAGTTATACAATTTAATTACTTGTATACATGGATTATAAAGTTTACAGTGGAAATAATATTATTGCAGGTATGGTTCAATGGTGGATTGCGTTCTACTTATCATCGCGTCATGATGAAGGAGAGCAAGGCAAGGTATTGGGTGGGATTGTTTGCAACGCCTAGAGGAGGGTACCAAGTAAAGGCTCCAAAAGAGCTTGTGGATGACAAAAATGGCTTACTCTTCAAACCCTTTGACTACGAAGAATTTTTGGGATTTTACTCGATCCACGCCGCTCGAGGAGCTCTTGAATCTGGTCTTAAGGCTTATTGCAGTGTCTAAGATTTTACAATCAATAATTTATGTGAAACAATAAATTTTGTTATCAAAACTTGAAAACAAAGTTTCTGAACCTTGAGGCTTATCCCACAGTGTTTTACTTCAATTTTTTTTTATTAGTAGTGAGTTGGCACTTTGATTTTTTCTTTTTAAATACAAATTTTATAAGCTTATAAATTTGTTGAAGCTTGATGGTTCTAGGTGAAGAAGAAGAAAAAAATGAAAAAATAAAAAAGAAAGAAAGAATAAGAAATTTTAAAAAATATCTTTTTGTCTTTTAATTTAATTATAAATATATAATTAATATTTTTTTTCAAAAATTTTAAAAACACCACATGTAAAAAATAGAACAAAGGATTGAACCAAAAGTGATAATGAAATCAATGCTCAAGTAACTACGAGGCAAAAATGCTATAGCTTAAGGGTAAATATTTCATTTAAGCTTATCTTAACTAGGGTGATTGACAATCAACCCATTTTACACTTTATATACAAAAAAAATATTAATGTATGTACGAAAATTAAAAATAAAAAATGGTTTTAAGTTTTTTTAAATAAATAGTTTTAAAATTTGTTACTTTAACACCCTAATCTATCTTATTAACATTCATAAAAGTTACTATGAATCTTTACTACTATTTAAGATTATTAGGTAATGTTTGGTTCAATGTAATGGCCATACCATTATAAGTCTATCCTGCAGGCCCGCACAAATAGTTGTTTGGTTCAATGGAATATTCAATTACCGGTGTATTTCATTCCGGGCTTATGCAGAAAAATTTGTTGATTTCTATTCTCTCTCCTCTCCACCGATTACTGATTTGGTGCTTGAAGAACTCTATTTTACCCTAACCAAATTCTCACATCAAAAACACTCAAACGACAGTAATTCCTTGCTTCCTTCGACTCCGGCCATAGCACTCCTCCCCTTCATCCAGCGTCCTTCAGGTAAGCATTTTCTCCCTTCCACTATTCCTTTCATTTTCCTTTCTGCCATTTTTTTCTTACCAATAAAATTTTTCTGCCTCTTTTTATTACTACTTCCTTCACCATTTCAGTCCCTGTTTCTAGTCTTCTTCCCTTCACCATCATCTCTGATATTTTTTTAATAAACAAAATCTCTGAGATCTTGGATCTAAATTTCTATCCTGCTAGGTTTTCGGTGAGTTTACCCTTTTTTACCTCTCATTTGATCTTGTTTTTCAAGTAAATCAAAACCCCATTTTGTTTATCTACCTTAAAATTCATTTCTACTTTCTTAAGCTGCAAACGAGAAGTTCAACTTTGATGATCAATATCTTTCCTTTTCTAGTAGTTTGTGTTTAGGTTTTCTTTAATTGAATACCCAAAGTCTTGATCTTTAGTTGCTCTGTGGGAGGAGTAATCTTGTCGCTGCCTAAAGTTTCATTGCCTTTCGATTGCTCTTACATTTTAGAACTAAGGAGACTACAATCAGAGGTAGATTTCTTTATGTTCTTTTCTAGATTTTCAGAATTTTGTCCTTGGTATTATTAGTTATGCCACTGGTTTTCCTATTTAGGCTTTTAGGACTTGTATGTTCCTTCACTCTATTATATTATTACCAAGGGATTAATCTTTTCCCCTATTATCTATGAATTATGCTGATATGGCTTATTCTAGTAAACTATTGTAGAATCTCCCTGCTTTGATTTCAACCAGTTGGTTTCTTGCCAGAGAAAATCTGTTGACGGCTCTAGCACTGTTGGCTTATAGGAGCTTGTTCTTGTTGGACAAAACACTTTAGTGAACAAAATAAATTAAATATAAAAAAACACATATAAAATAAAATATAATTATAATTATTTATATTTATATTTATATTTAATTTATCAAATATGAAAAACAATCAAAATTAAAATCGAGTAAAATTTTAAATCAGAAGGAAGAATAAGGATTTTACGAAACGTTGAGGCCTGTGAAACACAGTTTCCTTAAGACAGATTCGGCCGCTCTTACTGTACTTGAAGAAATGTTGGTTGAATGTCTCCCAGGATACAACAACAACAGTGATCAAAGTAGTAGCACCTTTACAACGATCAACGAATGAACTTTGCCTTTTTCTATCAGCGGAATGTTGTAAAAATACGGAGAGGCAAAACAAGAATTTTGAAATCAATAGAATTTTGGTATAAGAAATTATTAGAATGTAAGTTTAATCCTACAGAAAACACAGCCTTTTATAGGCATGTAGGATGGTGAAAATTTGGAAATAACCACAAAATCTTCCATTAAGGAGAAAAAAATCAATTTGATTTAAAAATTGATTGGAACCAGATATTGTCTATATATAATAAGTAGATTATGTCTGCTGAGGAAAAATAAATTCGTGTTGGGCTAAAATATCTGTAGGCCCATTTGGGCCTGACTGGTCCGAACATTTCGCGTCGCCCACGTCATGCAGGTGCGCCCCAACCCTATCATGTTTAGACCTGTAGCCCCCTAAGCGCAAGGTAGGGTTACAAGCTTAGTCATTCAATTACCCTTCAAGAGAGTTCACATATTTAAACACACTTGGTAAAAGCCTTTACTTTTCCTCAACAATATTTCCAAGTAGCTTACTTTGAGCATCAATTTCTCATTCATCACTCAACCATTTTGAGCATATGATATGTTGTTGTAAAGGTCTTATGGAGTAGAATATGAAACCATAATTATATGATTCAACTCTCCACCTTTACCTATTGAGAATATGCCTCAAAGTTCCCATAAAATGCAATTTTGCCAACAATGTTTAGGTCAATTGAATGTGTGCATAAATGGATGGACGGTTAGGTGTGTTTTGGCCTTGAAATGATATGTTTTTGGAGTCTAAATATGGATCACACAGTTGTGTGACACACACGGCCTAGCTACACAGCCACGTGTCAATTGTAAATTATTAGTGTATTAAGTCAGTGAGGTACACGGCCTAACACATTATCTGTGACACAGCTATATGTTGCAAGTCAAAGAGTTACACAGTCTGGCACATAGCCTGCGACACGACCGTGTGACCCAACTCAGTGAGTTACACGGTTGGAAACACGAGCTGGAACACGACCGTATGTCATTTTTTCGATTGCTACATGGCTTGAGCTATGTCATACAACTTGGCCATACGACCATGTGACCCCTTGTTTTCAAATTTTGGAACTCTTTCCTAAATCTTCTATTTTATTTCAAATTAGTCCCGGACTATTTCTAATCTATTTTTATGGCCTCGAAGGCTCGATTTAAGGCCCAAATGCACATGTTTGATAGGCTTTTAATGACATTTATTTAGTTAACATTAAATTATTTTATTGAAATGTTTGGATGTTAAATGTCATCTCGATTGTTCGGTAATGTTTCGTAACCCTAATTCGGCAAAGGAGATGAGCTAGGGGTGTTACAATGAGGCTTTTTAATGTTATTTTGGAGAGTTGTTAAAGTCATTTTCTTCAACAAATCATCATCCCATATTTTTTTTAAAAGTTTTGTTTTGTTAACTTTTTCAAATAAAATGGTTGAAAAATAATTTCTTCTTCTGTTTTTTTTTTCTTTTGAGAGCTCATTTTTCCTTTTGTTCATGTCCAGCCTTTGTAAAAAACATCACTTCACTCACTTTCCCATGAGGCACTTGAACATTATGATTAATCAACTACCAAAAATATGTTATTATTAGAACAAGATTTCGTATCAAGAAAAAAAATAGAGATTACATCCCATAAGTAGCATTATTTTTGCTTGTAATTTGTTTGTTTGCATATTGACTTTGCTACTTGAATTTTGACTCTACTGTTTGTGAGAATTTGTTATTGCTATCAGTGCATTTGGTGTTTAAGCATGTGTTAGGATGAAAATTTTTTATTTTTGTTTCGCTTGTGAGAATTTGTTTGTTTACATATTGACTTTGCTACTTGAATTTGCTGCTTGAACTAAGTAAAAGGGATCAATCATCTATGGGATGCTCACAAAGGTTATCTTTAGCATTCTTAGACAACTATCTCTTTAGGCACTTTTGCAATTTAAGCAACAACATGTCATTTTATAGAGCAAGTTCAAGAGACACTCATGGAAGTGAGCCCAATTAGGAAGGTAACTCTTGACCAAGTTAGAATTACAGACCATTTAATGATTTTACACATACATGATATATTAAGAGTGCAAAAAAGGGAAACAAAACATTGATATACAAAACGAAGTGTGTATTGTTGAATCTCAAAAAGCACAGTATCTTGTTTGCTACACCATTAACAACTATATAGTAATTGGGGCTATTGTGTTGGTAACCAGGTATGCTAAGTATTCCCCAGACAAGTAGGTCCTTAGCTTATTTCCAACTCAAAAGATATGTAAGTTCGCAAAATAAATTGAGGAAATAAAATAAATAAAGCCAATTTACTCAAAAGAAGAAAGCAAGTTATTATGACTAGTGTATTTCAAGTTCATTTTATAGGCTATTTGCTATGAGGGTGTCATATTCTCCATATCTTGTATCAGCTGGTATTATGACTGGTGTAGCAAATTTTAGTATTTTCCTTAGAATATCATTACACTTTATTTTTTATTTAACTAAAAAGATGTTTAGCAAAGCAATTTTATCTTACTCTTCAAATTTTATCATGCTCATGGTTTATGTCCTACTTTTGAAATAAAGTAGTCATGCAACTACAAAAATAATTTTAGTAATAACAGTTGGATTGGTAGAGTGAATAAATTGTTAGAAATAAAAGTATGGTGATTAAATAGGTGGCATGTTTAAGCTTTTCTAATACATTTTAAATTGGTCAAATTATAATTTCAGTCTCTATACTACCTCAAAAATTATAATGTCCTCTATTTGTGTGGGAATTCATATTCATTCAACAGGGCATAATATTTTAAAGTAATTTAGTTATCTTTAAATATCATTTTTAAAACAGCTATAATGAAATTTTTGTTCAGTACATTATTTTTGCTAAACAAAGAGTCAGTATTTTTTGAATGAAATTTGATAAAGAAATGAATTTCATGTTTTTTACTTGCAGAGATATTGTAATTTCTATTTTTTGCTTTGCAAAGATTCTTAATATGTATTGTTCATTTTTCTTTGGTAGTGTGTTATTGTTTTCTCTTCTTCTTTGGATTGGTTGATTGCTTCCTCCACCCACAGCTGAGCTGCTTGTATTCACTAAATCACTGTAAGTTATTTTTCAATTAAATTCTTTGATTTTATTTTACTTTTATTGAGATTAGTATTAAAGAAGTCTGACCCTTTTACTATGATTTGAAGATATGTAACACTTTAATATCTTGAAATAATGGCTTGTTTGCCTTTGATAGTACAAAGTGAGAGGCAAAAAAGAATTGGTCTTACATTGACAGTATGGTTGCAAATGTGTACAGTTGCGAGTTGGTTCTTAGTTACATTGGGTGTCGCCTTTAGCCTACATATGAACAACGAGATTTTGTGAAAAGACTTGTACATGCTAGTGATGAGACCTATATTGAGCAAGTTAGGATGAATAGAATTACTTTTTTAAAAATATGTGAGATGTTACAAACTTTAGGAGTGTAACACCCCAAACCTGGCCTAGACGTTACGACCGGATCTGACGTGTCACATCGAAGTGTTGATTTGAAAACTGGTCTTTTTGATGAAAGTTCGTGAATAAAGTTTTAAATCCCTTTCAACTAATTGCTATTGGAAACGTTGGTATTGTAAAATCAAAACTTGTTGACCAATTATTGGTCATATTATTTGTTACAAGTTTATTAATCTGAATTAGAAACTGCGAAAGCTTTTCTAATTGTAAACCTTAAAATTTGAAATGCGTGGTTTTCTTTGGAAAAAGTTATTATTTTGAAGAACCCATTTTCCTAATCTAGTAGGTAGAAGTAAGAAGTTAAAACCAAATAAAAGTTAAACCTCAAATGGCCTTATTACATAATCAAACCCAAGTCTAAATTAAAAAATATTCAAGTCTCAAGCGGAAAATTAGTGTTCACGTGGCCACCTCTAGGTCCCTCGCGGCTCCAAATCGATTAAGGCTGGGGATTACCTGTACAGTTAAAAGAAAGGGTGAGTTTACGAAAACTCAGTGTGTAATCCCTATCAATCAAATAACAATCTGTGCAAGCAGAAACAGACTGGGTCTAAGTCCTATACAGTAACATATCAGTCTGGGCTTTAGCCCTATACTGTAGTAGTGTGGTATAAGCCCAAAATAATAACAGTACAGAACATAGATGCAACCTAACCCAATCCAGCCAAAACACCATCGGTTACCAACCAACACAAAATGTGGGGACTAAGTCGACCCACCCAGCCAACACACCAATATCGCAGAATAGCTGCTAATAGTAATGCGGCAAGGTTGCTAACAACAGTAATCGTGGCCCAGCCACTAAGATCAGAATACGTGGCGAAGCCACTATAACAGTAAAAACGTGGCAGAGCCACTAGTACAGTACTTCCTCCAAATCAGAATCCCAACCCCAATGCGGAATGTCGTGTCATAAATATTACGTGTGTGTAGTATGTCATATTCATAACCAGTCATATAGATATCATATACACATAAATTAAACTACCACTAGGGGTATAATGGTCATTTCATCGATTAGGGGTGAAATGGTAATTTCACCCTTCAGGGGTATTTTGGTCATTTAACTACTTTTGGGGTCTCGGCATAGATGATGACCCTTAAAAGGTCTACAGTTGTCTCGAACGACTCAGATAACCTATATGGCCCAAAACAGTGTAATTGAGCCCAAGGTCCATTACTCAGCTCAAGTGGGCCCACACGCTCGTGTGGCCCGTTCAGCCCAAATTTCGTCACGGCTATACAAACTTCGCATCCCAATCCATTATTATTCACTTACCGTGGACTTTACCCATGTGGGGCCCAATGCATGGCCAATCTCGGCCCAACGAGGCCTATTACGACCTAAGGCCACGAGAACGCTCGTGGTGGCCTCTATAGTCTGTCGCCGACAATTTGTGGGCTCAGTTTACCATACGAGCATTCGTACGCTTGTAACGCCCCGAATTTGGGCCTAGTAGAATTAGGCCCATTGGGCCTTGGGCACAGGAGCGTTTAAAAATTTTTTTGAGAATAAGAGAATGGATTTAATACAAGTTGGACCTATTAGGTGAGTGATTTTGGAAGGTTAGAGGGCTTCTATGAAGTCCTGGGATCAAACTTGGGCTTTAGGGAAATTTTGTTTTTAGGTGAATAAAACCCTGGGAGTTAGTAGTAGGCTTTAAGAATAAAATGTGGAGAAAAATGACACAAGTGGAGTGTGTGGTGTAGTGGCCAAGTGACGCCACATAAGAGACAAGGGGGTGACGCCACAAGGAAGGAAGGAGGTCCAAGGTTCAAGTCTTGGCTCTTGCATTTTAGTTTTCTTTTTAAATGGACTTTAGCATTTGGCTATAGATTTAAATTTAGTTGCCCATGGTTTAAGACATAAGAGGAGCTTGTGGCCAATTGGATAGCAGCGTGGATTATGTTGCAAGGGAGCCTGGGTTCGAATCTCATGACAAGCAATGGAGTATTTATTTTGCGGATTGGAGGGAAGAGTTTGAGTTGAATTTAAACTCTACTGACGAAGGGATCCCACATCGGAAAGATACAAAGAGGGAAGGTGAGAAGCTAGCTATATAGAGAGCATTCTATGATAGGAGGAAGGATGCCTTGGAGGGCGTTTGGTCACAGGAGTGGTCGGAGCACGGATTAGCACTAGATTCCTATCAAGTGTGCAACTCTCTCTATTCTAGTTGTAGAGCGGCAAATGCCGAAGTGCTGGTCACGACAATAGTAGCCACACGAGCGTGCGAGTGCACATGTGGGGCTTCGACGCGATAGTTGAGACCATCAGTAGTATTCTTGTGGGTTGAGGCTACTTGGGCCACGATGGGCCGAAGTGGGCCCAATTGAATAAAATGTATGATGGTGTAGTATATAGTGAACTAGACTAGATGAATCTCATATACGTGGCTAGATTTGTGTTAGGTGGGCCACACGAGCATGTGGGCCCAAATGGGCCAAAATCGGGTTTCAGTCCCAATAGTCCGGTACGATCGGAAATGGTAGTTGAGTCGCTCGAGGCGACATTAGGCCTTTGGAAAGGTTATCGCAGGTGCAAAATTACTGAAATACCCTCGATGAGTAAAATGACCGATATGCCCCTGAAGGGTAAAATGATGAAAATGCCCCTACATGTTATATGATTATTCTTGTATGTGATTTATGATTGTTATCGTATGATTATTATTTTATGTTGCATTCATGTGTTATTATGTTGCATGGGGATGGGATTATTAATACGGAAGAAGTGCTAATAGGATCGCATGGTCGCTTGACGACTGTGGATCCACCGAAGGCTTTTTAGCCACCGAGCAGCCATGCTGCACCGATAAATTAGTGCCGCAACCGATGCTACATAAGGAGTGTAGGGATGGGTGGGTCGATTAAATCCCCACAGGAGTGTAGGGTTGGTATGGGCATTAATGCATTGCATATGTGGTTTTTAACATTGAGATGGGCTTAGGCTCAGATAAATATGATATGTGACTTTTGATATGGGTTAAGGCCCAACCGAGGCTATTTTGGGCTAAGGCCCAATTGCCACCGTTATTGTAATGGGCTTCGGCCCGGACTGTTTTGATACGTGCTTTATGACTGACGGGGGATTGTACACACTGAGTTTTCGTAAACTCAGCCCCCTCTTTTTAATATTTTTCTCAGGATATCCTCAGTAGGCGGTTCGACGTGCTGGAGGACTCGGAGGTGGCCACACTACGAGCAGTTTTGGACTCTAGTATTTTACTTATTTTTAACTTGGGTTAATATTTTGTAATAAGGCCTCTCTTAAATTCTGGTTTTAGTTTTGGATTTTTAGTTTATTATGTTTTAAATCTGCTAAACTTTGAATCACGATTTTCCAAAATAATATCTTCTTTCAAAATACTACGCTTTCACAAATAGGTCGTAAACATAACGCTTTCATAAGTCAGTCATTTTAATTAAACTTCCGCAACAAACAAAGTTTATTTTTTTAAAGGTAATAACTTTTTAATAAATGTCGATTAATAATAAACAAACGCAAACTGGGACTTTAGTTTTTAATGTCAAGAAAGGTTTTCAATTGGAACCATGGCTTCTCGAAAAGCACCCCAATGTGACACGCCAGATTCGGGTCTAACTTCTAGGCCGGGTTTGGGGTGTTACAACGCTCGTGAGCCCTCAGATGCCGAAGTTTTGACTTTTCGGCTTTTGTCGATTCACAGTAACACAAGGGTGTGAATACACACCATTGTCCATCATTTTAACAGTAACAATACTGGGTGTATGATTACACACCTTTTAGCGACCACTTGCGAAATTCCAACAGCACCAACCTAGATTCAATCCAAAGATTCAATCAGTCCTTAAATCGTTAATAAGATTCACAAACCCTGAATCTCTACACTTCCCTTACCACTAACCTTGGTAAACAGAAGTATAGCCTTTAACCTTAAAATTGATTGGCTAGACTCCCACAATTGTTGATTGACCACTTACTGCATAACAACAGATCTCGTTAGAGGGTTGATTAAGGATGTAGTTTACACCCATCACATTAACTTGAACAAGACAGAGAACATTTACCGAATCCCTCAGAATCGAAAGCTAACTTAAAGGAGTGGCACACGTGGGTGGAGTATTGCGTTCGATCTAAGAGGATAAACTGAAAGAAGATCATTGAATAGAAACAACGGTAATCTTAAAAGGGAAAATCACAAAGTAACAAGAAACAACCCACTCACTACCTCAATGTTCGGCTTGTCAGAGTTTTAAAAGATGTGAGGAGGAGGCAAGGTATTCGGATATTACTCAAGAAGAGAGGAAACAGAAAAAACTTAATTCGATTTAGCCAAAGAGAATAAAAAGAATACCAATTCGGCAGAGAGAAAATGTGAAGAAGAAAGAAAAGCTTCAAGGGAGATTTCAGCACTTGGTATTTGTGTTTCGGCAAAAGTGAACAATAGTTTAGAAATAAAGTTGAAAAGAGAAAGACCCGAACAGTCAAAAACGCTGCACGAAATGCTACAAGGAGAGTAAAACCCGAAACGCAAAAAGGGAAAAACCCAAAATAATAGAGAGGATAATCGGCTTCTACACTCTCACAAAAATGTCGAAAATGTACCAAATGAATTCTCTTAGCCGAATTCCCCTACTCTAGCTTCCCAATTCGGCTATGACTACCTTCACATCCCAATCCTTCAAAATCTCCACCGATTTCTCCTAGATTTACTCCAAACCCCCTATTCAAATCCATTCAAATTCTGATGACCAATTCTCCAACCACTTCTACCGAGTTTGAATCAAACTCTACCTCTCACACCATAGAGACATAAAATAAAACCCCCTTTTTGCATGCCATGGGATTCGAACCCACTCCCTCTTAAATGCCCAACACGCCACTTGCCACCACAACACAAGATCTCTTGTGTCACAAAACAAACACAACTTTAATATATGCCCTTTAAGCTAACATCCAAGTTTCCAAAAGAGCAAAAATCAAAATTTTGCCAAAGGCCATACTTGAACCCAGGCTTCCTAAAATCCCCAAAACATGCCCCGATTACCTGCCCCACAAGCAACCATGATATTTACGTCCAAGCTTGCAAAAACAATGACCCTAAATTTTGGGGCATTACAAGGAGGATTGAAGTTGTCAAGGAACATGCTTATTGATAAGCAAGTGGCAATGTTTTTACATATCATTTCTCATCACCTTAAAAATCAAGTTATCAAGCATCACTTTAATAGGTATGGGAAAACCGTTAGCAGATCATTTCACAATATTTTAAGTGTTGTCATACGCTTACAAGATGTGCTATTTAAAAGGCAGAGCCAATTACAACTAACTCTACAGAACGAAGGTGGAAATGGTTCAAGGTATTGGAGTGAGTTCTACATATAGCTCGTACATAATTTAGTTGATTTAGATTTAAATATAGTATCCTACATGTGATGTAGAATTGCTTAGGTGCTTTAGATGGAACCCACATCAAGATTAGGGTTCCAAAAGTTGATAAACCTAGATATCGAACGTGAAAAAGTGACATAGCAACAAATATTTTAGGTGTTTGTACACCTGATATGCATTTGTTTATGCTCTTCCTAGTTGGGAAGGTTCTGTTGCTGATGGACGGGTTCTTCGAGACGCCATTAGTAGGAGATATGGACTAAATGTTCCTCATGGTAAAATACAGAATTGGAGGAATTTGAATTAATTTTTGGAATTAAACTTTTTTGGGAAATTTAACCATGATAATTAGTTTTTTATATATACTTTATAGGTTGTTATTATCTAGTTGATGATGGTTACACAAATTTTAAGGGATTTCTTTCGTCTTTTTGATGACAAAGATATCATTTAAATGAATGGCATCAGGGTTACTAGCCAAGTACTCCAGAAGAATTTTTCAATATGAAACATGCTTTAGTAGGCAATGTCATTGAAAGATGCTTTGGGTTATTAAAACTTAGATGGGGAATACTTAGGAGTCCATCATTCTATCTTATGAGGGCGCACAATAGAATCATTATTACATGTTGTTTGCTCTATAATTTTATTCGAACCTATATGAGTCTTAATCCTATTGAAGCGGAGTTGGTAGAAGGATTACCTAGTAATGTGATAGATAACGATGAATCGAATATCATAAATATTTATCCATCAGATACATGGGCTACTTGGAGGATGGAACTAGCCAAATCAAATGTTCTATGAATGGAAAGCATCTAGAAATTAGTTAGGTTTATTAAAACATAGTAGAAGGTTAATTTGTTTATGTTATTTAATGTATCTAGTTTACGAAACTTCAATGTTGTTTGAATTGTCTTTATGTATTGTACTGGACTTGTTGAATTACAACTTTAATTTATTTTCTTTTGATTCATCATGTGTTTAATTTTATAAAGTTTCAACCTTCTGATTCATAATATCGAACCTAATTTTAATTTGCATTTTTTCTTAAGATAGTTATGTCAGGCTTTTTCAATCAACTACTCCTTCCCAAAATTCTCGAGGAAGCAAAAGGAAATGGGTTAAATAAGAAGATTGTAACACCCCTAACTCGTATCTGTCACCAGAACAGGGTTATGGAACATTACAGGAGTTTATAGATCAATTACAGTTAATTTATGTTGTTTACTATTCATTTTCGAAAATCAATCACAATCAATCACAATGTCCTTTATATAAGTCCTCAAGGCCCAAAATACATATTAGAATCAAGTCGAGACTAAACTGGGATCACAAATTTTTTTTTGCGAAATCTCAAAATTTTTCTTAGGTGCAAAGGAAACATGCCCATGTGGCTAGATCGTGTAAGCCAATGACACGCTCGTTGCTCTACCTGTGAACACAATTATAAGCATTCTATTTCTCTAATTTTAAGATGCAAGGGACACACGGTCAAACCATAAGTCCGTGCGCATGGCTGCGTGTCACAGACGATTGAGACACATGCCCGTGTGTCTGCCCGTGTGGACAAAATAAGACCATTTTTCCAAGCCTTATTTTTCACCCTCTTTACCTTACACCTACATGAACACTTCAACATATTTTCAAACCAATTTGGTACATATAAACCAAGCCAAAAACAATTATTATATATGTTACATTAACACATATGATCAAATGTTTAAATTTCCACAATTACATTTGTGTTTACTTGCAAGTTATTCAATTATACTAACCCAAATTCATTCATCATTTTCTTCATATATATATATATATATCTTTTACCATTTAGCCATTCCAACACTCATCAAACATGATATGACCTTATATGATTACATCAAAATATATTTTCCACTAGCCATTCCAATGGCTAGTTACAACCAAACATTTCATTATTTTACCTAACTTAACTTATTCATGCCATTATACTAAAATAAGTTTGCTATTTGTACCAAAATGAGCTGGAGGATAGTGTGATGATGCTCCGATCGATCTCCAACCTTTACAAGCTTCCGAGTACTATAAAATAGAGGAAAATAAAACAGTGTAAGCATTTAATGCTCAGTAAGTTCGTATAACAGGAATTTAATTTACCATGTATTTACATTTAAGATTATCATTCAAAACATACATTCAACCATTTTGGCCAATTGCCTAATCACATATACTCATCAAAACAGTTAGTCATGTAATTCACATGAATTTCAGGAAAACAGAGATGAGCTCATCAAACATAGATTTACAAGTATTTCAGGAATTTCTGAGATATAAACCATTTAATTCTTATATTTTTCTCACATTAGAAATTTAGTCCATTGAATTATTGAAATGTCGATGGATACCTAGGTAGTATACTCGAGGTACACAAATCAATGATCCGTCAACTCATGTTTAGGGGTGCCCATAAGGGCACATAATTAGGAAGCACACTCTCGAGCCATATATCAGGATGCTTAGATGAGCCATGTAACAGGACGCTTATCCGGGCTAAACAGGAAACTCATAAGAGTTTAGAACAGGAAGCTCATTGAGCTTAACAGGTAACTCCGAAGAGTTATTATCAAAGAGCTCCGGATAGTATAACAGGGAGTTCAAGCTAGCCATGTCAAGAAGCTCATAAGAGCTTATATCAAGACGCTCACGAAGAGCTGCGTTTGTGTCCGCAATAAATGCTGGATCACAATCGATCGAATCGTGTAATAGGACGCTCACAAAGAGTTGCGGTAGTGCGCAACACATGCAGAATCACTACCGATCAATATGCTCACAGTAAATATATAACAGGACACTCGAGAGGCTTATAACAGAATGCTCGTTTGAGCTATATTCTTT
This sequence comes from Gossypium australe, assembly GCA_005393395.2. Classification (NCBI taxonomy): domain Eukaryota; kingdom Viridiplantae; phylum Streptophyta; class Magnoliopsida; order Malvales; family Malvaceae; genus Gossypium; species Gossypium australe. The sequence continues at coordinate 32,584,035 of CM016615.1, read as the reverse complement.
CCGCAACATATGCAGGACCACATTCAATACGGGAAATCATGTATCCATCGAATTTCATTATTCAAACGGAACTTAACATTTTCCGAACATTATCGGACATGTGAATATTTCATACATTTATAACATTTATATAATTCACATAATTACATACCACACTCAATTCAATCATAAAAATAAACACAATTTAGTTACACGAACTTACCTCGATACTTGCTTGTGTATGAAAATCTACTAATCCAACATATTTTCTTTTCCTTGATCTAACTCTTTATTTGATCTTTTCGAATCTTATAAATGAATTTAACATCAATTTAATCCATTCCATACTCAATTGAACTCAATTCACTTCTTAAGCAAAATTACCATTTTGCCCCTATACTTTTCATAAATGACAATTTTGTCCCTAGGCTCGGAAAATAAAATTCATGCAATTTAATCATTATTCCAAGCCTAACCAATTTTTACATGTCTTAATAATAGCCCATGAATTTGACAAAAATTAGAATTTTTCCATGGTTTTTACCATTTTTCAATTTAGTCCCTAAATCATAATTTCATCAAAAATCTCTTTGTAAAAGTTGTTTATATATCAACAATCTTTCATTTTCTACCATAAATTTCAAAATTTCAGCATTGACATCCATGGAAAAATTTATATACTTTGATATCTTTGCAAATTAATCCCAAAAAATAGATAGATTAAGCTATTCCGATCTCGAAAATATAAAAATTACTAAAAATAGGACATGAAAACTTAACTAATCAATCCAAGAAAGTTTGCTTGAACATTTTTCTCTTTTCTAGGGTTTTCATGTTTTAATTTGGGGAAGATGATATTTTCTATTTAATTTAATTATCATCTTTTAATTTTTTCACTTTTCAATTTAGTCCTTTTCTTTTTCTAATTTTCCATGGATGATTCACTAAAAATAATTACTAACTTTTCTTAATGGTCTAATTACCATATAAGGATCTAAAGTTTTGAATTGCATAGCTATTTGATATTTATAGCTACTAGAACTCAACTTTTGCATTTTATGCAATTTGGTCCTTTCAACAATTAATCATGAAATCGGTAAAATTTTCTTAATGAAATTTTCATACGTCATTTCTATCATAATGCAATTCATGCAATAATATTAAAATAAATTTTCTTTCTAACTCAGATATCTGGTCCCCAAAACACTGTTCCGATTTCACTGAAAATGGGTTGTTACAACTCTCCCCTTTAAAAATTTTCGTCCTCGAAAATCGTACCAGTAAAAAGGTTCGGGTATTGCTTTCTCATGGTATCCTCTGGTTCCCAGGTAGCTTCTTCAATCCCATGTCGTTGCCAAAGAACTTTTACTAAAGCTACCTTTTTTATTTTTTTAATTCTTTTGTCTCTCGTACCAGGATATTAATCGGTTCTTCACTGCAAGTCATGTCAGGCTGAATTTATACTTCTGTCGGAGATATAACATGTGACCGATATCGTCGTAACATGGACACGTGAAAAACATTATGAATTCTATCAAGCTCTGGTCGTAATGCCAGTTGATATGCAACAGGTCCGATTATTTCTGTAATCTCATAAGGTCCAATGAATCGTGGACTCAATTTTCCTTTACAGCCAAATCGGAGAACTTTCTTCCAAGGTGATATTTTCAAGAATACCTTATCACTGACTTGGAATTCTATCTCTTTTCGTTTAAGATCAGCATAAGACTTTTGACGATCAAAGGCTGCTTTCAAGCTATCCTGAATCACTTTTACCTTTTCTTCAGTTTCACGGGCTAGGTCAACTCCATGTATCTTTTTCTCACTGAGCTCTGTCCAATATAATGGAGTTCTACACTTACAACCATACAAAGCCTCATACGGTGCCATTTTAATGCTCGACTGATAACTATTATTATACGAAAATTCAACCAAAGGTAGGTATTTTTCCCAGTTAACTTCAAATTCCAAAATACAACACCGGGGCATATCCTCTAAACTATGTATTACACATTCAGATTGACCATCAGTCTAATGATGCAATACAGTACTAAAATGTAATTGCGTACCTCGAGCTTCTTGCAATTTGCTCCAGAATTGAGATGTAAACTAGGGATCTCTGTTTGAAATAATGAAAACTGGCACTCTATGTAGTCTGACAATCTCGAAAACATATTCAGCCAATCTATCTAGGGAGAAATTCATACATACCAGAATAAAATGTGTAGACTTCGTTAAAAGCTCGACTATTACCCAAATGGCATCTTTCTTTTTCGAGGATAAGGGTAATCTCGATACAAAATCCATAGTAACTCTTTCCTATTTTCACTCTGGTATTGTAACTGGTTGTAGTCATCCTGAACGCACCTGATGTTCAGCTCTGACTTGTTGACATATCAAGCATTTGGATACAAATTCAAAAATATCTCGTTTCATTCCTGGCCACTAGTATATCTTTTTCAAATCATTGTACATTTTGTTACTACCAGGATGAATAGACATTGTACCATTGTGAGCTTCATACAAAATCCTTTGTACAAGTTCTGAATTCTTCGGTACACATATTCTGCCTCTGAACAATAAGCAGTCATAAAACCCAATCTGAAATTCTGAATCAGAATTTGACTCACATTGTACTCGTTTAGCTTGTAATTCATCATCACTCTTCTAAGCTTCACAAATCTGTTGCAGGAATATTGGTTTAGCTTTTAACTCAGCTATGACTGAACCATCAGCAGACAAAGATAATCGGGTATCCATTGCTCGTAAAGCAAACAGAGATTTCCTACTCAGAGCATCAACAACCACATTGGCCTTTTTCGGATGATAATCAATAACCAAATTATAATATTTTAATAACTCAAGCCACCTACGTTGTCTCAAGTTCAAGTCTTTCTGCGTCATCAGATACTTCAAGCTCTTGTGACCCGTAAATATGTGACATTTTTCACCAAACAAGTAATGCCGACAGATTTTCAATGCAAATACAATAGCTGCTAACTCCAAATCATGTATCAGGTAATTTCTTTTGTGGTTTTAGCTGTCTAGAAGCATAAGCTATTACTTTGCCTTCTTGCATCAAAACACAGCCTAAACTATTCAACGATGCATCAATATAAATTACAAATTCTTTACCCGATTCAGGTTGAACTAACACAGGTGCTTCAGTCAGCAAAGTTTTCAATCTATCAAAACTCTACTGGCATTTATTAGATCACTTGAATTTCACATCTTTTTGCAACAGACGAGTCATCGGAGAAGCTATCATTGAGAACCCTTTTACAAACCTCCGATAATAACTAGCTAGTCCCAGAAAACTTCTAACTTCAAACACATTTTTAGGTGGTTTCCAATTAACAATTGCTAAAATTTTATTCGAATCCACTCTGATGCCTTCAGCAGATACTATATGTCTAAGAAAACTGACTTTCCTTAGCCAAAATTCACATGTACTGAATTTGGCATGTAATTGTTTCTCACACAGAGTTTGCAACACAATTCTCAGATGATCTGCATGTTTATTTTCATCTCGAGAGTATACCAGAATATCATCAATAAACATCACCATAAATCTGTCTAAATACAGTCTGAAAATTCTATTCATCAAATCCATAAATACCATAGGTGCATTCGTCAGACCAAACGACATCACAAGGAACTCATAGTGTCCATACATGGTTCTGAAAGCTGTCTTTGGTACATTTGAGTCTTCACTCGCAACTGATAGTATCCAAAACGGAGATCTATTTTAGAGAACATAGTGACAACTTTCAGCTGATCAAACATGTCATCAATTTGAGGCAATGGATACTTGTTCTTGATTGTAACCTTATTGAGTTGTCTGTAATCGATACACAGCCTCAACGATCCATCTTTCTTCTTTACAAACAGAACCGGTGCACCCCAAGGTGAATGACTAGGTCAAGGAAAGCCCTTATCTGTCAATTCTAGCAACTATGTTTTCAACTCTTTTAACTCCGTTGGGGCCATTCTATAAGGTGCTATTGATACTAAAGTTGTTCCCGGAACAAGATCTATAGAAAATTCCACTTCTCTAACCGGTGGTAATCCAGGTAGCTCTTCTGGAAACACAAAAGGAAACTCAAAAACAACAGGCACTGACATAATCTTTGATTCAGATACATTAGTGTTCAATACATATGCAAGATAGGCATCATACCCTTTTCTGACATATTTCTCTGCTGATATAGCTGAGATTACATTAGATAACCCATCCAGTTTATCAGATTCAACATGAAGTAATTCACCATTCTTACATTTCAACACAATGTATTCTCATTTACAATTCACCACCGCATCATGTTGAGTTAGCCAGTCCATTCCCAAAATTATATCAAATTCATCAAAAGACGGTAGCATTAAATCAGTCGAGAAACCATAGCCCTTTACCATCAACAGACAGTTTTTACAGACTTTATCCACCATAACATACTGGCCCAGGGGGTTTGAAACTTTAACCACAATTTTAGTGAATTCAACAGGTAAATTTTTAATAGACATTAAATTTGTGCATATGTATGAATGTGTTGAACCAGGATCAATCAAAGTAGTAACGTCAGTATTAAGAAGAGAAAATGTACCAGTAATGACGTCTGGTGGAGAGGCATCTTCTCTTGCACGAATAGCATATGTCCTTGCGGGTGCTCGTGCTTCAGACTTAATTGTTGAATCTTTTGTAGCGCCTCAACTACCACTGACATTGCCGGAGTGACGAGGTGGTCTACTTCTTAAACTGGGATTACTTAGCTTCGAGGTCGGAACAATATCTTTTTTAAGTCTTTCTATACAGTCTTTAAGATAATGGTCTAGAGAACCACATCTATAGCAGGCTCCACTTCTCATACGGCACTCCCCAAAATGAAATTTATTGTAATTTTTGCATTTAGGTTTGAGGTTACCGACATTTCCCACACTTGTTACAAATGGAGACGGAGATATCAGATTAGATCATTGAGAGCCTAGTTCTTTTCCAGAATACGCCGTAAATGTGGTAGAATGATCATGGTATTTCTTTGATTTCTTTGAAGCAGATGATTGTTACTTACTCATAAATCTCTTACTAGTAGTCTGGGCTTCTCTCTCTGCTTATTTCTTTTTTTTACTTAATTCCTCAGCTTTGTGTGACCGATCATCCATTACTACAAATTCCCTTAATTCAAGAATTCCTATCAATAGCCTGATGTCTTCATTTAATCTGTAACAGCCCGATTTTAAGTCTAATCGAAACAGTGGTTTCGGGACAACGAATTCGACATAGAAAATTTTGTTTTTATTATATTTTTATGGTCTACAGTTTTATGGAATGATTTCATGAAAATTTTGTTCGAAAATTTTGATGTTTGGGCACTCAATTTAGTTAAAGGGACTAAATTGTAAAAAGTGTAAAACTTGAATTATATATGTTAAAGGTGTCCAATTGCTATGAGATTTTAAATTGGAGGTCCTTAAATGGTAATTAGACCATTGGTTAAGTTTGTGGACAAAAATGGACATGGTTAGGTATGTTTCTAAAGTTTTTGATTAAGGGCATTTTAGTAATTTGGTAATTAAATGAATTAAAAAGCCAATTTTTGCTCATCTTCTACCCCATGGCCGAATGTACCAAGAAGAAACTATGGCTAGGGCTTTTCAAGCTTCCAAGCTCGAATGTAAGTCCGTTCTAGCCCTCGTTTTTAATTATTTTTATGTTTTTGAAATCATTGTAACATGATCTATCTATTTCTACCACTAATTTAAGAAATAATCAAGGTCTAAAATTTTTACCCATGATGGATATTTGTGTATTTTGATTTCTAATGGTAGAAAATGTACGTTTGGTGTATGATAAACAACTTTTACTAAGTGATTTGGTGTATGATAAATGACTTTTACTAAGTGATTTTGGGTAAAAATGTCAAAAATGACTTATTTGCAAAAGTTATAAAATGAATAGAAAAATGTGAATAAATGAGAAATGTGGGCTTTTATGAGTATGAAAATGGTTTGGCTAGGCTTGGGTTTTAAAGAAATTGAATGAAATTCATTTTACAAGCATAGGGACTAAATTGTAAAAATGTTAAACTTTGGGGGCAAAAATGTAATTTTTCCATAATGTGATTTTGGGCTGATTTGAATAGTATAATTATTAAATAAGGTAAATTTGATATTATAGATCAAGAAAAATGAGGTTCGGAATCAGAATGGGGGAAAAATAAGTATTTGACTATTAGGTCCTTTTCGCCATTTTTATGCCGAGGTAAGTTCGCATGTTTAATAAGAATTAAGTTATATGTGTATAAATGCTTGATTGATATAATTGTGGTAAATGCTATATTAAAATGTGAATGCTATTAAGTACGATACTACGGAAATGTCCGACAGAGATTTGATACAACGAAAGTCCCGGTTGAACATTAGGAACAGATAAGATACAAATGTCATGACATTAGGGTTACTGAGATTATGTGTAAGACCATATATGGGATATGGCATCATATGAGACTTTGTGTAAGACCATATCTGGGATATGGCATCGATATGAGACTTCGTGTAAGACCATAGCTGGGCTATTGGCATTGATACGAGATTACATGTAAGACCATATCTGGGATATGACATTGGTACGGTACTGTGTGTAAGAGATTCCTGAGTATCCTTTAGTATTCCAAATGTTTCAACGGGAAATTCAACGAGTATATCAAAAAAAGAGAAAGAGTATGTAAGTAATTACGAATCGGTACAAGTGTATACGTAAAGTCTATAAGCACTGACTTCATGAATTTGTGAGTTCATGATTTCCACGAGAATGATTTTGTGAAAACCTTGTGATTATTAGTCTATACTTGTGATGTATGAAATTCATGATAAATTCGGTTGACGATTATGTGATTGGCTTTCAAGCTAAATTGAGTTATGATATAGCATGTTTTATTCATGCAAATTGTGATTTATTGGATATGAGAAAATGGGAAGATAAGAACTTAGGCAATTGAAAGATGTTAAAGTATATGCTTGAAATGTAAATACTCATAATTAATATGCATGTTTACTATGAGGTTTCAATTTGTATGTTATTTGCTGTAATATGTTACAAATGAGAGATTATGGTTGTTAGGCTAATGCCAACATATGTTAAATTATGCTTATAAGTTGATAGAGTAAATATTATGATTGAATAAGAATTATAACTGTGAGATTTACAGTAATTTGTATTTTCTTGTATTTAAATTGTTGGACTTGATAAAAGATTGGTAAGAGTTTCTTATTATTTTCGTACGGACTTACTAAGCTATATGGCTTACCCCCTTCCTTTCCCATGTTTTATAGTGCAGTCAAGCTAGCTCGAGTTGGAGATCATCGGAGATCCTATCACACTATCAAGCTATCATTTTGGGTATTGATGAATTCAAGTATTTTGAGTTTATGGCATGTATAGGGACTTGGCCATTTTGTTATATGCGTCATATGATTTTAGCCAATGTAATGGCTTGTAATCGTCAAAGGCTTGTTTTGCTATTTGGCCATGTAAGTTGGCTTATATTGGCTAACATGGTTGTAAGCCTAAGTATATTCATGTATGTGTCAATGTCTATGGTGATATGATCATGGTATGCTTGGTGAATGTGAAATGTTTGGAAATGTGATTTATGACATGATTGTGTAAACTTTTGGAAATGTGACCTAGTGATGAGATGAGGGATCTGAGTATAATTTGGTAACTGGAAAGTAGTTGAATGAAGCCTAATGAATGTGAAATTTGTATGTTTGATTTAAGGTTTAATAAATGTAGTGAATATGTTAGACAAAGATATAAAGGTGATATGTTTTAACCATGAATGTGGATGTTTTAGTTGCCTAAGTATGTACTGTTTTGTGCCTTTGAATTGGTGTAAGTGTATGTGTGAACAAGGGTGGAAATGGCTTGGTAAATAGCCTTTATTTTGCCTACACAGGTAGACACATGAGCGTGTGTCTAGGCCGTGAGTGACACACGGTCTACCCCACGAGCGTGTGTTCCGGCCGTGTGTCCCCTGCACCTTAATTGTTGCAAAACATAATGTCCGAAATTGAGCATACAGACAGAGACACGGGCGTGTGTCTCAGCCGTGTGTGCTACACGGCCTAGCACACGGGCGTGTGGCACAAGTCAGAAAGCACCTTAATTTGAACACAATCTGAAGCACAGGCGTGTCCCCAGGGTCACACGGGCGTTTTCCTTGGACCACACGGCGTGTGAGCCCTACTTCTAGCAAAAATTCTCTAAGTTTCATAAAAATTTCTAAAGTTCTCGGTTTAGTCCCGAACCACCTCTAAAGCATGTTTTGGGCCTTGTAGGATGGTATAACGGACTTTATGATTGATTATGAATGATTTTAATTTGGACGCAAATTTTATGACTCGGAATTGTGTGATTGCTTGTGTTATAAGTCTGATAATACCTCGAGCCCTATTCCGGCGTTGAATACGGGTAAGGGGTGTTACATAATCCTTATTCAAACATTTACACATAGCAACCTTAGTCGGAACACATTCCCTGGCATACTTGCTCAATCTAACAAATTCTCGTTCATACTCAGATACTACTATATTTCCTATTTAAGCTCTAAAAATTCCTTCTTTTTCTAATCCAGAAATCTTTAACTAATATACTTCTTTCTAAATTCCGTTTGGAAAAACTCCCATGTAACATTTTCCCTTGGCACAACAGAAACCAGAGTATTCCACCACTGATAAGCCGAATCTTCTAACAATGATACGGCACATTTCAGACACTCAACTGGTGTACATGATAATTCATCTAAAACCCTGATAGTATTTTCCAACCAAAATTTCAGCCTTTTCCTGATCATCTTCGGCAGTAGCCCTAAATTCTTCTGCCCCATATTTACGGATTTTATCTACCGGAGGCTTACTAGTTCTAACAGGTTCAACACCTTGTGGCATGTCAGGAACCGGTTAAGGAGCAGGAGGGGAAGGTTGTTGTACAGCAGGATTTATTCTCAAAAATTTTGTGAACCACTCGTTCATCATTTAAAAGAAGGCTTATTTTGACTCCTTACCTCGACCCTCAGATACGGGTCTTCTACTACTACTAGATGCAGCTCTTTGTATAGAAGCTTGAGCAGTGCTCTAGCTTGGTTGGATGACATTACTATATGAAAAACATGTTTAAAATGGTCATGAGATATTACACTGTCACAAATTATATAATGGCATGTATAGCTAAACTCGTACTTGCTACGTTAGTCTGAGAATCGGCTAAACCGTAGATCTAATACCAACAAATGTAACACCCCTAACCCGTATCCGTCACCGGAACAAGGTTACGGAGCATTACCAGAGTTTACAGATGAATTATAGTTAATTTATGTTGTTTACTATTCATTTCCAAAAATTAATCACAATCAATCACAATGTCCCTTATATAAGTCCTCGAGGCCCAAAATACATATTAGAATCTAGTCGGGACTAAATCGAGATCACAGAAAATTTTGCAACAAAATTTTTCTTAGGTGCAGGGGACACACGCCCGTGTGGCCAGGCCGTGTGAGCCACACGGCCAATGACAATCCCATGGCTCTACCCGTGTGCTCAATTCTGAGCATTCTGTTTCTCTAATTTTAAGTTGCAAGGGACACGCGGCCAAACCACATGCCCATGCGCATGGCCATGTGTCACACACGGTTGAGACACATGCTCGTGTGTCTGCTCGTGTAGACAAAATAAGACCATTTTTCCAAGCCTTATTTTCACCCTCTTTACCTTGCACCTACATGAACGCTTCAACATATTTTCAAACCAATTTGGTACATATAAACCAAGCCAAAAACAAGTATTATATAGGTTATATTAACACATATGATCAAATGTTTACATTTCCACAATTAAATTTATGTTTACTTGCCAGTTATTCAATTATACTAACTCAAATTCATTCATCATTTGCTTTATATATATATATATATATATATAATTTACCATTTAGCCATTCCAACACTCATCAAACATGATATGGCCTTATATAATATCATCAAAATATACTTTCCACTAACCATTCCAATGGCTAGTTACTACCAAATATTTCATCATTTTACCTAACTTAGCTTATACATGCCATTATACTAAAATAAGTTTGCTATTTGTACGAAAACGAGTTAGAGGATAGTTTGATGATGCTCTAACCGATCTCCAACCTTTACGAGCTTTCGGGTACTATAAAATAGAGGAAAATAAAATAGAGTAAGCATTTAATGCTTAGTAAGTTCATATAACAGGAATTTAACTTACCATGTATTTACATTTAAAATTATCATACAAAACATGCATCCAATCATTTTGGCCAATTCCCTAAGCACATATACTCATCAAAATAGTTAGTCATATAATTCACATGAATTTCAAGAAAACAGAGATGAGCTCATCAAACATAGATTTACAAGTACTTCAGAAATTTCTGAGATATAGACCATTTAATTCTTATATTTTTCTCACATCAGAAATTTTGTCCGTTGAATTATTGAAATATCAATCGATACCCAAGTAGTATACTCGAGGTATACAAATTAATGATCCATCAACTCATATTCAAAGGTATCCATAAGGGCACATAATCAGGAAGCACACTCTCGAGCCATATATCAGGATGCTTAGATGAGCCATGTAACAATACGCTTATCCGGGCTAAACAGGAAACTCATAAGAGTTTAGAACAGGAAGGTCATTGAGCTTAACAGGTTACTCTGTAAAGTTATTATCAGGGAGCTCCGGATAGCATAACAGGAAGTTCAATCGAGCTATGTCAGGAAGCTCATAAGAGCTTATATCAGGATGCTCACGAAGAGCTACGTTTGTGACCGCAATAAACGCTAGATCACAACTGATCAAATCGTGTAACAGGACGCTCACACAAAACTGCGATAGCACGCAACACATGCAGAATCACTACCGATCAGGATGCTCACAGGAACTATATAACAGGACACTTGAGAGGGCTTATAACAGGATGCTCGTCCGAGCTATATTCTATCCGCAACATATGCAGGACCACATTCAATACAGGAAATCATGTATCCATCGAATTTCATTATTCAAACGGAACTTAACATTTTCCGAACATTATCGAACATGTGAATATTTCATACATTTATAACATTTATATAATTCACATAATTACATACCACACTCAATTCAATCATAAAAATAAGCACAATTTAGTTACACAAACTTACCTCGATACTTGTTCATGTATAAAAATCTACTAATCCAACACCTTTTCTTTTCCTCGATCTAACTCTGTATTTAATCTTTCTGAATCTATAATTATGAATTTCACATAAATTTGATCCATTCCATACTCAATTGAACTCAATTCACTTCCTAAGTAAAATTACCATTTTACCCCTATACTGTTCATAAATGACAATTTGGTCCCTAGACTCGGAAAATAGAATTCATGCAATTTAATCCTTATTCCAAGCATAACCGATTTTTACATGTCTTAATAACAGCCCATGAATTTAAAAAAATTAGAATTTTTCCATGGTTTTTACCATTTTTCAATATAGTCCCTAAATCATAATTTCATCAAAATTCTCTTTGTAAAAGTTGTTTACCTATCAACAACCTTTCATTTTCTACCATATATTTCAAATCTTCAGCATTTACATCCATGGATCTTTGCAAATTAATCCCCAAAATAGATAGATTAAGCTATTCCTGTAACATCCTAAAAATTTGAGTATCATTATGTTGCTTGTGTTAGCTCGGGTATGATTTTATTGTGTGCTTAATATAGTCTTGAGAAGGCTCGGGTTTAATTGGAGTTAGAATAAATTTTAGTAAAGAGTACTTTACTGTAGAGGAATCAGGTGACCTTGAAGTTTAAGTTAATTAAGTGATAAAAGATGGCATAAGATGAGTAATTGGCAAAGTGGTGATGGCGCCATAAGTTGGACTTGAGGGGAGAGGTTCGAATCTCCTAGCATGCAAATTGGGAGCTTTTATTTTTGCTTTTTCCTAGCATGTGTCGGCCAAGCATCATTCATGGATAAGATGGACTAATTTTTATGGTATGAAGACTAAAGTTTATGGCAAGCATGATTTTAGGGATGGAATTGCTTGATTTTGGGGATAAGATTCTCAAACTTTAGGAAAATGGAGGATTGCAAGGCTTGAATCAAGGTTGATGTTTTGGTAACTTTTTCATGGCCATTTTGACCATGAACATAGACGGCATTGTGGACTAAGGGGGTTGGCCGAATGTGTTAGTAGCTTGGCTAGGATTAGGAGTTAGCTTTTGGTCATTCCTAGCATTTTTGTGCAAAATTTGCAATTCTCTTCTCAACCTTTTCTCTTAGCCGAATTTGAGCTTTTGGTAAGCCTTGTTCTTTTGACCATTTCATTTTCATGTTACCATTTGGGCACATTTTTGCTTAGCATCTCAAGACACTTTTCTCTTTTTGCCGAAATACCAAAGCCAAGATCATTTTCTTTTCCTTCTCCTCCTCCATTGCCAAATACACATTGTTCCTAAACTCATCTCTTTTCCTTATTCTCTTTTCTTCTCTTTAAAAACCGAATTTTAACACCTTCTTCCCATTCTCTCTTCTTCTTCATTTTTATCATTCAAACACCACTTTCTTCATTATTTTTCTCTTATGGTCGAATGTTAGTTTACTCCATTGCCGAATCTTTTTTCTTTTCTTTGTATATTCTTGCCGAATCTCCCATTATACATAAGTATTCATCTCAATCATTTCTTTTTCAACTGTGGACAATAGGTAAGAGTTTCTTTTTAGTTTATGTTGGTTATTAGTTACTTTGGCCGAATCTTAATGATGATAGGGAGGATCTCTTTAATCGAAATCATCGTTCATTCTCTTAAACGTTTCCTTTTGTTATATTTTCGTGTGATTTTGGAGGGCCGAAACTCAAGTGTTCGTGAGCATCGTGAATCGTTGGAATCGATCTAAAGAGTTAAGGTAAGGAGTTTATTCAAGGATTCTCATATTATTCGTCATATTGATATACATGGATTATTAATCGATTTCGATTTAGGGGACGTTATCGCTCTATTTACATATTGTGGAACAAGGATATTTGTGGTAAGCCAATCTCACCCTTAAAACCGTTAGTCATAATTTTGATATATTATTAAGTCGGACTGATGATCTTTTGTCAATGGAGACAATCAAGATAGGGACGAAAAGGGCGGTGAATAGTGTTCGGAAGAGGGGTGGTTCCGCTATTCCCCCTAAGTTTAAGCGAAGGGTTGTTTCGGGAATCCGAGATTTTCCACCAGGTTGTGGACGCTCATCCCAGGAGAATCAGTTGTTTGAAGTCGTTCGTCTCCCGAACCTTTGTTTGTTCGTGGATTTTCATCGGGTAACGAACCAACAATCAAGGAGAAACCGCAAAGAGAAGTGGTTCGAAATTCTGAGGGTAAAAAGTCTGGATCGTTATTTCTAAGATTCTATTTGTAAATAAACTATAGTGTTCTAATTTATCGTGATGCGTTTAGGTATCGACGAGCGGGAAAGTCTAGTTCTCACAGTGACCAGGTGTGTAACTTCACACTTATCTCGGGTTAGATACTATACCGTAAGCATTGGGATAAAATTGTAAAGATGGAAAAATCAGAAAATACATAGTAATTAACACTTTTGTGTAAATGCATGAAAACAGTTAAAGTCGTGAAATTTTCGAAAAACTACTAGATCGTTAAATGGGCCGAAAAACTGCTAGATCGTTAAATGGGCCGAAAAACTGTTAGATCAATATATGGGCCAAAGTTTGCTAGATTGCTAAATGGGCTAAATGCTATTTTGTCTTATGGGCCAAAATGAAAATTTGAAATATAGACTCACATGTATTATGGGCTTCTTGTTAAATTATCATATGGATATAGAGTGTTATGCATACATGATTGCATGGGTTGGGATAATTGATGAAGAGAAGAAAGGCCTGTTGCCAAAATCTAGTTCGGTGGCTCTGCCACAAATTTTTAATGGCTTAATGCCTCTAGTTCGGTGACTTTGTCACAATCTAGTTTGGTGGTGCACCACAATATTATTTAAAAATGGCTTTATGCCTACGATTGGTGTGTTGGCGGGGTGGGTTGACTTGATCCCCACTGGTGTGTTGGTTGGTACGGGTGGTGTGTAGTGGATGGAAATTAGGTTTGGTTGGGAAATTTCATTTTACATGCATTTTATTTATTATTTTGTTAAATCCGTAAATGGGCTCAAGCCCAAAATAATGTCTTGATGATCTGGCCCAATGAATGTGGTAAGTGAGTTATACACTGAGTTCTGAGTAACTCACTCTGTTTAATTATCCATCTCAGGTAATGGCAATTGACGGAGGCTTGGGCCGAGGATGACTTCGTGGAGGCCATACTGCGAATATGGGTTTTATAAACTATGAACTTTTATTAAGTGATTTCTTTTAATTACTATTTTGGGTATGATGTAATAAGGCCTTTATTAATATTTTTATGGATTTTTATGTGTGGATGGATTTAATTTTGTTTTAAAACATTTGAGATACTTTAACTATTCTTGTTTTAATAAGGGGGTTGGACTAAATGATAAGATTTCAAACTAGTATTTCTTAATTCATCGATTTTAAATCATTTTTCTTAATTTTTACCAAACTTCAATTTCAAAAGGTTTTGTAGAACTGTTTTACCTAAATCATTAGAGAATTAAATGGATGTTCGATCTGTGTGACAAACCAAATCTCGTCTTAACGCATAGACCTGGTTTGGGGCGTTACATTTAATGGTATCAGAGCCAGTTTCAAAACTCGGTTGTGGTTGGGTTCAACAAATAACTTCCGTATGAAATTATTTTAATTATGCTTTAAAGTTAGTATGACACCACAAGCATCCGGCACCAAGTCAAGTAAGTATTCATTACTGAATGATTATTATGATGATATGATCATAGGAACACTCTAGAACTTCTAGTTTTGGATGTTGAAAATCGTAGAGATTGAGACTATAGGATGTGTTTGCGAAAAACAACTTTATCTTTTGAATCTCATAAAATATCGTTAATAAACACTGAAACAGTTTTCTAATTCATAAAATTCGTAATCAGATTAAAACGAGTTAGTCAGTATGAGCGCCAGAGGATGCGGACGTGGTAGACGTGGCCGTGGTAGAGGCCGAGGAGCTAGAGTTGTGTCTGCGGAATCGGGACATTCCGGAAATGGATGCACCGGCATCACCAGCGTCAGAAAATGAATCACAAGAGAATAGGAGAGAAGATAATGCTTTGATACGAGCAATGTTGCGAGTCCTTGAAAGGGTCGCTGGATATTGGCTTGAGGCGGTGGAGCGAATTATGGACGACCTAGAGTGCACTATAGAACAGAAACTAAGAGGAGCAGTGTCCTTGTTAAGGGACGAAGCATATCAATGGTGGCTTACTGTCCGAGAAGGCACTGAAGCTGCATTAGTTACTTGGGAATTCTTCAAAGCTGCCTTTCAGGGGAAATATGTAGGAACAAGTTATGTTGATGCCCGAAGGAAGGAATTTTTGAATCTGGTTCAAGGAAATAAGACGGTGGCAGCGTATGAGGCTGAGTTTTTACGCTTGAGTCGCTATGCTCGGACAATAGTGCCAATGGATCATGAGCATTGTGTACACTTTGAGGATGGGTTGAATGATGAGTTGCGGGTTCTGATAGCCCCACAACAAGTTAGAACTTTTGCCACGCTTGTGGAGAAAGCCAAGATAGCCGAAGAGGCTAAGAGCTCAGAATGTCAGAATCGGGAAAGAGTTAGAGGCAAGAGAGATATAAAGTATTAGGATTCTTCAAAAACGTTTCAGAAGAGGCCCCAGAATGATGAGCCAGCTCAAGGTAGAGCACCTGTAGCTATTAATCAGAGTCGAGACTGTACTGAATATGGGAAACGACATTCCGGAGAGTGCTGGAGGAAAACTAGTGCTTGTTATAAGTATGGTTCAATGGATCATCAATATAAGAATTGCCCTCGACGGATGGATATGACTCAGAAAGCTCGTAATCTTGATGCATAGTCGGCCAAAGGAATTCGGCAGCCATCAGGAAGCCGTGGACCAAGTCGTGGTGGTAATGGGGCTGGACGTGGTCAAGGTGCACCGGGTCGAGGCAATGGTTCTAGAGGTAACACGGATGCAAGACAGCCAGGATTGGTCTATGCAGTTAGACGCCGCAAGGATGCCAATGCACCTGATGTGATAACTGGTATGTTCTTCATCTTTGATGTACCTATTCCTGCTTTGATAGATATTGGTTCTACCCACTCGTATGATGCTAGTGCCATATCTGGAAACTTGAATCTAGAATCTGAAATTACCGATAGTGAGATGATGGTAATTAGTCCTTTAGGACAGACGGTAATTGTAAATAAACTGTTTAGAGACGTGCCATTAGAAATCCAAAGAGAAATATTTTTGGCGAATTTGATGGAATTGCCTTTCGGCGAGTTCGATCTCATTCTGGGCATGGATTGGTTGGTTAAGCACCGGGCGCATTTGAATTGTGCTGAAAAGCTGATGTCAATAAGGACTTCGGATGATAAGGAAGTAGTAATGATAGGCGAACGAAGGAATTACTTGGCAAATATGGTATCTGCGTTAAAGGCAGAAAAGTTGGTGCGGAAAGGGTATGGAGCATTCCTAGCTTTTATTAGTACTTTGGATGCCAAAGAGTTATCAGTGGAAGATGTGAGAACGGTGAAGGAATTTCCAGATGTATTTCCCGAAGAACTTCCTAGTATACCTCCAGATCGGGAAGTAGAATTTGGTATTGAGTTTTTGCCCGGAACAGCTCTAGTGTCCATTGCTCCTTATAGAATGGCACCGAAGGAGTTGGCGGAGCTTAAAGCTCAAATTCAAGAATTGCTGGATCGGGGTTTTATTCGACTGAGCGTGTCTCCGTGGGGAGCACCGGTTTTGTTCGTTAAGAAGAAGGATGGGTCGATGCATATGTGCATTGATTACAGGCAGTTGAATAAATTGACGATCAAGAATAGGTATCCTTTGCCGAGAATTGATGACCTGTTTGATCAATTGAAAGGAGCATCAATTTTTTCCAAAATTGATTTGAGATCGGGTTATCACCAACTTAAGGTGCAAGAAGCAGATATTCATAAGACGACATTCCGAACTCGTTATAGATATTACGAGTTTTTGGTGATGCTGTTTGGGTTGACCAATGCACCAGCTGCATTTATGGACATGATGAACCGGGTCTTTCAACCATATCTAGACCGATTTGTGGTAGTGTTCATAGATGACATTTTGGTATATTCAAGGAATGAAGAGGAACATGACTCGCATTTGCGTATAGTATTGCAGTTAGTTCGAGATAAGCAACTTTATGCCAAATTCAGTAAATGTGAATTCTGGTTAAGGGAAGTGACTTTCTTGGGTCATGTGGTATCAGCTGAAGGAATAAGGGTAGATCCTCGGAAGATTGAGGCTGTACTGGATTGGAAACCACCAAAGTCAGTAACTGAGATTCAGAGTTTCTTGGGTTTGGCTGGTTATTATAGACGCTTTGTTGAGGGGTTTTCGCTGATTGCTGCACCCCTAACTAAGCTGTTGCGAAAGGGAGTACCGTATATATGGACTGAAAAACAACAAAAGAGTTTCGAGAAATTGAAGAAGATTCTGACGGAAGCACCAGTTTTGATTCAGCCTGAGGCTGGAAAAGAATTTATCGTTTATTGTGATGCGTCTCACACGGGTTTAGGTTGTGTGCTGATGCAAAATGGAAAAGTGGTGGCTTATGCTTCTCGTCAGTTGAGACCGCACGAAGTAAACTACCCTACTCATGACTTGGAGTAAGCTGCGGTAGTGTTTGCTTTAAAGATTTGAAGGCACTATCTCTAAGGTGAGAAGTCCATCATCTATACGGATCACAAGAGTCTTAAGTATCTTCTTACTCAGAAAGAGTTAAACTTGAGACAGAGAAGATGGGTAAAACTGTTAAAGGATTATGATTTCTCAATCGAGTATCATCCTGGAAAGGCTAATGTGGTAGCTGACGCGTTAAGTCGTAAGGTGGTATCTGATTTGAGAGCAATGTTTGCTCATCTGAGTTTGTATGAGGATGGTAGTCTATTAGCGGAACTTCAGGTGAAGCCTCTGTGGTTAGAACAAATCAAGGAAAAGCAGATATCAGATAAAAAGTTGGGACCCTTAATTCAGTAAGTTGAAAGTGGTGAAATAGGGGATTTTGGTATAAACACGGATGGAGTGCTGTGTTTTCGTGGAAGAGTTTGTATGCCTAAGGATTCAGATTTGAAACAAATGATTCTGCGGGAGGCGCATAGCAGCCCTTATGCTATGCACCCCGGAGGAAATAAGATGTACCGAGATCTCCGTGAACAGTATTGGTGGCCAGGGTTGAAGCGTGAGATTTCTAAGTTTGTAGGAAAATGTTTGACTTGTCAACAAGTGAAGGCAAAGCATCAATTGCCGTCAGGCTTATTACAACCGGTAAAGATTCCTCTTTGGAAATGGGAGCGGATAACAATGAATTTTGTTAGTGGGTTACCTTTAACACCTACTAAGAAAAATTTCGTTTGGGTAATAGTTGATCGATTGACGAAGACTGCTCATTTTCTACCAGTTCGTACGGATTACTCGTTACAGAAGTTGGCTAAGCTGTATGTATCTGAAATCGTGAGGTTGCATGGGGTACCAGTGTCTATTATATCAGATAGGGATCCTAGGTTTACATCACGATTTTGGAAAGCTCTGCATGAAGCTTTGGGAACAAAGTTAAACTTCAGTACGGCTTTTCATCCTCAGTCAGATGGTCATTCGGAAAGAGTAATTCAGTTATTGGAAGACATGTTAAGGGGATGTGTGATTGATTTCAAAGGTAGTTGGGAGGATTTTCTACCGTTGGCAGAATTTGCGTATAACAACAGCTATCAGTCTAGCATTCAGATGGCACCCTACGAGGCATTGTATGGTTGTAGGTGTCGTACTCTTATTTGGTGGACTGAATTGGACGAACGACAGATGTTGGGTCCTGAGTTGATATCTGAGACGGAAGAAAAGGTAAAAGTTATTCGAGCACGGTTAAAGGAAGCTTCGGATAGACAGAAGTCGTATGCAGATCTGAAACGTAAGGATGTCGAGTTTGCTGTGGGGGATCAGGTTTTTCTGAAAGTCTCACCCTGGAAGAAGATTTTCAGATTTGGAAGGAAGGGCAAGTTGAGCCCTAGGTTTATTGGACCATATTGTGTGATGAAGCGTGTTGGTCCAGTGGCCTATCAGATTGAATTACCTCCGGAGTTGAGTCAAATTCATAATGTTTTCTATGTTTCCATGCTGAGGTGCTATAGATCGGATCCGTCTCACATAGTACCGATAGAAGAAGTGGAGTTGAGATCAGATTTGTCTTTCGAGGAGGAACCAGTGGAAATCTTAGACCGAGATGTTAAGGAGCTAAGAAAGAAGACTGTGCCGTTGGTCAAGGTTTTATGGCGTAATCACGGAGCGGAGGAAGCTACGTGGGAGCCTGAGGATGCAATTCGGCAACAATATCCTCACCTCTTTTAATCAGGTAAATTTCGAGGATGAAATTTTCTTTAAGGGGGTAGAATTGTAACATCCTAAAAATTTGAGTATCATTATGTTGCTTGTGTTAGCTCGGGTATGATTTTATTGTGTGCTTAATATAGTCTTGAGAAGGTTCGGGTTTAATTGGAGTTAGAATAAATTTTAGTAAAGAGTACTTTACTGTAGAGGAATCAGGTGACCTTGAAGTTTAAGTTAATTAAGTGATAAAAGATGGCATAAGATGAGTAATTGGCAAAGTGGTGATGGCGCCATAAGTTGGACTTGAGGGGAGAGGTTCGAATCTCCTAGCATGCAAATTGGGAGCTTTTATTTTTGCTTTTTCCTAGCATGTGTCGGCCGAGCATCATTCATAGATAAGATGGACTAATTTTTACAGTATGAAGACTAAAGTTTATGGCAAGCATGATTTTAGGGATGGAATTGCTTGATTTTGGGGATAAGATTCTCAAACTTTAGGAAAATGGAGGATTGCAAGGCTTGAATCAAGGTTGATGTTTTGGTAACTTTTTCATGGCCATTTTGACCATGAACATGGACGGCATTGTGGACTAAGGGGGTTGGCCGAATGTGTTAGTAGCTTGGCTAGGATTAGGAGTTAGCTTTTGGTCATTCCTAGCATTTTTGTGCAAAATTTGCAATTATCTTCTCAACCTTTTCTCTTAGCCGAATTTGAGCTTTTGGTAAGCCTTGTTCTTTTAACCATTTCATTTTCATGTTACCATTTGGGAACATTTTTGCTTAGCATCTCAAGACACTTTTCTCTTTTTGCCGAAATACCAAAGCCAAGATCATTTTCTTTTCCTTCTCCTCCTCTATTGCCGAATACACATTGTTTCTAAACTCATCTCTTTTCCTTATTCTCTTTTCTTCTCTTTGAAAACGGAATTTTAACACCTTCTTCCCATTCTCTCTTCTTCTCCATTTTTATCATTCAAACACTTTCTTCATTATTTTTCTCTTATGGCCGAATGTTAGTTTACTCCATTGCCGAATCTTTTTTCTTTTCTTTGTTTATTCATAGCCGAATCTCCCATTATAAATAAGTATTCTTCTCAATCATTTCTTTTTCAACTGTGGACAATAGGTAAGAGTTTCTTTTTAGTTTATGTTGGTTATTAGTTGCTTTGGTCGAATCTTAATAATGATAGGGACAATCTCTTTGATCGAAATCATCGTTCATTCTCTTAAACATTTCCTTTCATTATATTTTAGTGTGATTTTGGAGGGCCGAAACTCAAGTGTTCGTGAGCATCATGAATCGTTGGAATCGATCTAAAGAGTTAAGGTAAGGAGTTTATTCAAGGATTCTCATATTCCTCGTCATATTGATATAGATGGATTATTAATCGATTTCGATTTAGGGGACGTTATCGCTCGATTTACATATTGTGGAACAAGGATATTTGTGGTAAGCCAATCTCACCCTTAAAACCGTTAGTCATAATTTCGATATATTATTAAGTCGGACTGATGATCTTTTTTCAATGGAGACAGTCAAGATAGGGACGAAAAGGGCGGTGAATAGAGTTCGGAAGATGGGTGGTTCCGCTATTCCCCCTAAGTTTAAGTGAAGGGCTGTTTCAGAAATCCGAGATTTTCCACCAGGTTGTGGACGCTCATCCGAGGAGAATCAGTTGTTTGAAGTCGTTCGTACTCCTGAACCTTTGTTTGTTCGTGGATTTTCATCGGGTAACGAACCAACAATCGGCGAGAAACCGCAAAGAGAAGTGGTTTGAAATTCTGAGGGTAAAAAGTCTAGATCGTTATTTCTAAGATTCTATTTGTAAATAAACTATAGTGTTCTAATTTATCGTAATGCGTTTAGGTATCGACGAGCGGGAAAGTCTAGTTCTCACAATAACCAGGTGTGTAACTTCACACTTATCTCAGGTTAGATACTATACCGTAAGTATTGGGATAAAATCGTAAAGATGGCAAAATCGATAAATATGTAGTAATTAACACTTTTGTGTAAATGCATGAAAATAGTTAAAGTCGTGAAATTTACGAAAAACTGCTAGATCGTTAAATGGGCCGAAAAACTGCTAGATCATTAAATGGGCCGAAAAACTGCTAGATTGATATATGGGCCAAAGTTTGCTAGATTGCTAAATGGGCTAAATGCTATTTTGTCTTATGGGCCAAAATGAAAATTTGAAATATAGACTCACATGTATTATGGGCTTCTTGTTAAATTATCATATGGATATAGCGTGTTATGCATACATGATTGCATGGGTTGGGATAATTGATGAAGAGAAGAAAGGCCTGTTGCCAAAATCTAGTTCGGTGGCTCTGCCACAAATTTTTAATGGCTTAATGCCTCTAATTCGGTGACTTTGTCACAATCTTGTTTGGTGGTGCACCACAATATTATTTAAAAATGGCTTTATGCCTACGATTGGTGTGTTGGCGGGGTGGGTTGACTTGATCCCCACTGGTGTGTTGGTTGGTACGGGTGGTGTGTAGCGGATGGAAATTAGGTTTGGTTGGGAAATTTCATTTTACATGCATTTTATTTATTATTTTGTTAAATCCGTAAATGGGCTCAAGCCCAAAATAATGTCTTGATGATCTGGCCCAATGAATGTGGTAAGTGAGTTATACACTGAGTTCTGAGTAACTCACTCTATTTAATTATCCATCTCAGGTAATGGCAATTGACGGAGGCTTGGACCGAGGATGACTTCGTGGAGGCCATACTGCGAATATGGGTTTTATAAACTATGAACTTTTATTAAATGATTTCTTTTAATTAATATTTTGGGTATGATGTAATAAGGCCTTTATTAATATTTTTATGGATTTTTATGTGTGGATGGATTTAATTTTGTTTTAAAACATTTGAGATACTTTAACTATTCTTGTTTTAATAAGGGGGTTAGACTGAATGATAAGATTTCAAACTAGTATTTCTTAATTCATCGATTTTAAATCATTTTTCTTAATTTTTACCAAACTTCAATTTCAAAAGGTTTTGTAGAACTATTTTACCTAAATCATTAGAGAATTAAATGGATGTTCGATCTGTGTGACAAACCAAATCTCGTCTTAAACATAGACCTGGTTTGGGGCGTTACATTTAATGGTATCAGAGCCAGTTTCAAAACTCGGTTGTGGTTGGGTTCAACAAATAACTTCCGTATGAAATTATTTTAATTATGTTTTAAAGTTAGTATGGCACCACAAGCATCCGGCACCAAGTCAAGTAAGTATTCATTACTGAATGATTATTATGATGATATGATCATAGGAACACTCTAGAACTTCTAGTTTTAGATGTTGAAAATCTTAGAGATTGAGACTATAGGATGTGTTTGAGGAAAAACAACTTTATCTTTTGAATCTCGTAAAATATCGTTAATAAACACTGAAACAGTCTTCTAATTCATAAAATTCGTAATCAGATTAAAACGAGTTAGTCAGTATGAGCGCCAGAGGATGCGGACGTGGTAGACGTGGCCGTGGTAGAGGCCGAGGAGCTAGAGTTGTGTCTGCGGAATCGGGACATTCCGGAAATGGATGCACCGGCATCACCAGCGTCAGAAAATGAATCACAAGAGAATAGGAGAGAAGATAATGCTTTGATACGAGCAATGTTGCGAGTCCTTGAAAGGGTCGCTGGAACTAGAGCTGGGCCAGCAGCTCGTGGGTCGATATCAGAGCGACTAAAATCAAGTGGTGCTGAAGTTTTCAGAGGTGTCTCAGGTGTAGCTCCAAATGTTGCTGAATATTGGCTTGAGGCGGTGGAGCGAATTATGGACGACCTAGAGTGCACTATAGAACAGAAACTAAGAGGAGCAGTGTCCTTGTTAAGGGACGAAGCATATCAATGGTGGCTTACTGTCCGAGAAGGCACTGAAGCTGCATTAGTTACTTGGGAATTCTTCAAAGCTGCCTTTCAGGGGAAATATGTAGGAACAAGTTATGTTGATGCCCGAAGGAAGGAATTTCTGAATCTGGTTCAAGGAAATAAGACGGTGGCAGCGTATGAGGCTGAGTTTTTACGCTTGAGTCGCTATGCTCGGACAATAGTACCAACGGATCATGAGCATTGTGTACGCTTTGAGGATAGGTTGAATTATGAGTTGCGGGTTCTGATAGCCCCACAACAAGTTAGAACTTTTGCCACGCTTGTGGAGAAAGATAAGATAGCCGAAGAGGCTAAGAGCTCAGAACGTCAGAATCGGGAAAGAGTTAGAGGCAAGAGAGATATAAAGTATTTGGATTCTTCAAAAAGGTTTCAGAAGAGGCCTCGGAATGATGAGCCAGCTCAAAGTAGAGCACCTGTAGCTATTAATCAGAGTCGAGACTGTACTGAATATGGGAAACGACATTCCGGAGAGTACTGGAGGAAAACTAGTGCTTGTTATAAATATGGTTCAATGGATCATCAATATAAGAATTGCCCTCGACGGATGGATACGACTTAGAAAGCTCGTAATCTTGATGCACAGCCGGCCAGAGGAATTCGGCAGCCACCAGGAGGCCGTGGACCAAGTCGTGGTGGCAATGGGGCTGGACGTGGTCAAGGTGCACCGGGTCGAGGCAATGGTTCTAGAGGTAACACGGATGCAAGACAGCCAGGATTGGTCTATGCAGTTAGACGCCGCGAGGATGGCAATGCACCTGATGTGATAACTGGTACGTTCTTCTTCTTTGATGTACCTGTTACTGCTTTGATAGATATTGGTTCTACCCTGTAACACCCTAAAATCCGAGTATCGATATATATTGCATGTTTTGGTGTTTAGATTATGAAGGAAAATTTTCTTACTTCTTTTTCGTGTTTATTATAGCCCTGAAGAAGAGTATAGAATTATTTGAGTATAGAATAATTTTTAGTTTTGAGAATTTATTGAAGTGAATCAAGTGACATTGATACTTAAGTTAATTTAAATGTCAAAGAGTAGCATAAGATGAGTAAATGGCAAGGTGGTGTTGGCGCATGAGTAATTGCATGAGGGGAGTGGTTCGAATCCCTTGGATAGCATCTAGATAACTTTTATTTTTGCACTTGTATGGCAAGTGTCGGCCAAGCAATAAATATGGTAAGGTTGGACTTTTCATTTTTGGTAAGTAGACTAAAGGAATAAGGTAATTGCTAACTTATGGTATGGAATCTAGAAATTTTGGTAAGATAAGGGGACATAAGGCATGTATCAAGGAAAAGGTTTTGGAAAATATTTCATGGTCATTTGACCATGAATTTGGACGGCATTGTGGACTAAGGGGGGGTTGGCCGAATATGTTAGTAGCTTGGCTAGGATTAGGAGTTAGCTTTTGGTCATTCCTAGCATTTTTGTGCAAAGATTTGCAATTCTTTTCTCAACCTTTCTTCCTTGGCCGAAATTGAGCTTTTGGTAAGCCTTATTCTTTTGACCATTTGGTCATTTTTGCCTATCACTCTAGTATTCTATTGTGTGCCTTTTTCATAGTACCGAAATTACCAACACCAAAGGTCATTCTTTTTCTTTTCTTTTCCCCATTGCCGAATACACATTCCTCCTAAACTCATCTCTTTCTTTCTCCTTTCTTCTCTTTGAAAACCGAAACATCATCATCATCATCATCATCTTTTTCTCTCATCTTTTAATTCTTTTCAATCATATTTTCTCCATTATTTTTCCTCATGGCCGAATGTTAGTGTACCCATGGCCGAACCATTTTCTCTTTTCTATGGTTATTCATAGCCGAATCCTCCATCATATATATACATTCTTCTCAATCATTTCTTTTCAACCGTGGACAATAGGTAAGAGTTCTTTTTAGTTTATTTTAGTTAATAGTTTTTTTGGCCGAATCTTGATGGTGGTATGAAGGATCTCTTAGATCGAAATAATCGTTCATTCTATTAACATTTTCATTGTTATACAATAGTGCGATAGTGGAAGACCGGAACTCAAGTGTTCGTGAGTATCATGGAACGTTGGAATCGATTTAAGGTGTTAAGGGAACGTTTTGGTCGATTCTCATATTTTAGAACAAGGATATTTGTGGTAAGGAAATCTCACTCTTAAAACCTTTAGTCATATTTTCGATATATTATTAGGTTGGACTAATGATCTTTTGTCAATGAAGACAATCAAGATAGGGAAGAAAAGGGCGGTGAATAGTGTTCGGAAGAAGGGTGGTTCCGTTAATCCCCCTAAGTTTAGGCAAAGGGCTATTTCGGGAATCTGAGATTTCCCACCGGGTTGTGGACGCTCATCCGAGGAGAATCAATTGTTTGAAGTCGTTCGTACTCCCGAACCTTTGTTTGTTCGTGGATTTGCATCGGTTAACGAACCATCAATCGGGGAGAAACCGCAAGTAGAAGTAGTTCGAAATTCCGAGGGTAAAAGTTTAGACCGTTATTTCTAAGATTGGTTTTGTTAATAAAATACAGTGTTTTAATTTATCGTGATGCGTTTAGGTATCGACGAGCGGGAAAGTCTAGTTCTCACTATAACCAGGTGTGTAACTTCATACTTATCTCTCGGGTTAGATACCAAATCGTAAGTATTGTGATAAAATCGTAAAAATGGAAAAATCGAAAAAATACGTAGTAATGAATACTTTTGTGTAAAAGCATGAAAACAGTTAAAGACGGGAAAATTACGAAAAACTGCTAGATTATTAAATTGGGCCAAAAAACGGCTAGATTGATAAATTGGGCCGAAAAACTGCTAGATTGTTAAATTGGGCCGAAAATCTTCTAATTCGATGTATGGGCCAAAGTTCGCTAGATTGCTAAATGGGCTAGATACTATTTTGTTTAATAGGCCCAAATGAAAAGTTTAATTATAGACCCATTTATAATATGGATTTCTTGATAAATTATTAAATGACTATAGTTTGTTATGCATACATGAATGCATGGGACGGGATATTGGATGAAGAGAAGAAAGGCCTGTGGCCAAAAATCTAGTTCGATGGCTCTGCCACAAATTTTTATGGCTTAATGCCTCTAGTTTGGTGACTATGTCACAATCTAGTTCGGTAGTGCACTACAATATTATTTAAATGTCTTAACGCCTACGATTGGTGTGTTTGGCGGGGTGGGTTGACTTGATCCCCACAGGTGTGTTGGTTGGTACGGGGGTGTGTAGCGGATGGAAATTAGGCTTGGTTGGGAAATTCATTTTTCACATGCATTTTATTTTATTTTATTTTATTTTATATTGTTAAATTTGCAATTGGGCTCAAGCCCAAATTAATGTCTTGTTGATCTGGCCCTATAGTGGTGGTAAGTGAGTTACACACTGAGTTCTAAGTAAGTCACCCGTTTTATTATCCATCTCAGGTAATGGAAATTGATGTGGACTTGGGCCGGGGATGACTTCGTGGAGGCCATACTACGAGCATGGGTTTTATAAACTATGAACTTTATTTAAGTTACTTATTTTAATTACTATTTTGGGTATGATGTAATAAGGTCTCTATTTATATTTTTATGGATTTTTATGTGTGGATGGATTTAATTTTGTTTTAAGACTTTTAATATGGGCTTATGTTAAATCTATATGGTTTTCTTAAAAATATTGAGTTTTATAACAATTTGGTCACCTTAAATTTTTTTTTTAAATTCTTTCAAATCCTTTTAAAACTACTTTAAGGTTTTGACAATTATATTCTAAATGATAAGATTATTTTCTTAATTTATCAATTTTAAATCATTGGTCTTTATTTTTATTAAACTTTATTTTCAAAAGGTTTTGATGTATTATTTTACTTTTATCATTAGAGAATTAAATGGATGTTTGATCGGTGTGACAAACCAAATCTCGTCTTAACGCATAGACCTGGTTTGGGGTGTTACATTTAATGGTATTAGAGCCAGTTTCAAAACTCGGCTGTGGTTTGGGTTCAACTACGATATTTGTTTGAGAAACAATTCAAATTTCTAGACTTTTTGATTTAAAGGTAGTATGGCACCATAAGCATCCCGCACCAAGTCAAGTAAGTATCTGTATATTGATTGTTTATTATTATCGTGATATAATCATAGAAACACTCTAGAACTTCTAGTTTTAGGTGTTGAAAACCGTAGAGATTGAGACAATAGGATATGATTGCGAAAACAACTCTATCTCTTTTATATCATAAAATATCGTTAATAAACACTGAAATAGTATTCTGATTCATAAAACTCTTAATCAGATTAAATCGAATTAGTCATTATGAGCACAAGAGGACGTGGTCGTGGACGCGGTAGACGTGGCCGTGGTAGAGGACGAGGTGTTGGGGGCGCAACTGAAGCGCCGGGTCTTATGCCGGAAATGGATGCACCTGCGTCACTCGAGAGTGAGACGGGATCACATGATCATATGGAAGAAGATAATGCTTTGACACAAGCAATGCTGCGAGTCCTTGAAAGGGTCGCTGGAACTAGAACTGGGCCAACAGCTCGTGGGTCAATATCGGAATGATTGAAATCAAGTGGTGCTGAGGTTTTCAGAGGCATCTCAGGTGTAGCTCCAAATGTCGCTGAATATTGGCTTGAGGCAGTGGAGCGAATTATGGACGATCTTGACTGCACGGTGGAACAAAAACTAAGAGGAGCGGTGTCCTTGTTAAGGGATGAAGCATACCAATGGTGGCTTACTGTCCGAGAAGGCACTGAAGCTGCATTAGTTAATTGGGAATTCTTCAAAGCTTACTTTCAAGGGAAATATGTGGGAACAAGTTATGTGGATGCCCGAAGGAAGGAATTCTTGAATCTGGTTCAAGGAAATAAGACGGTGGCAGCGTATGAGGCTGAGTTTTTACGTTTGAGTCGCTATGCTCGAACAATAGTGTCAACGGATCATGAGCGTTGTGTACGCTTTGAGGATGGGTTGAATGATGAGTTGCGGGTTCTGATAGCCCCACAACAAGTTAGAACTTTTGCCACGCTTGTGGAGAAAGTCAAGATAGCCGAAGAGGCTAAGAACACAGAACGTCAGAATCGGGAGCGAGTTAGAGGCAAGAGAGATATAAAGTATTCGGGTTCTTCAAAAAGGTTTCTGAAGAGGCCTCGGAATGATGAGCCAGCTCAAGGTAGAACACCTGTAGCTGTTAATCAGAGTCGAGACTGTGCTGAATGTGGGAAACGACATTCTGGAGAGTGCTGGAAGAAAACGGGTGCTTGCTATAAATGTGGTTCAATGGATCATCAATATAGGAATTGCCCTCGACGTATGGATACAACTCAGGAAGCTCGTAATACTGATGCACAACCGGCACGAGGAACTCAGCAACCACCGAGAGGTCGTGGACCAGGTCGTGGTGGTAATGGGGCTGGACGTGGTCAAGGTGCAGCGGGTCGAGGCAATGGTTCTAGAAGTAACACGGATGCAAGACAGCCAGGGTTGGTGTATGCAGTCAGACGCCGCGAGGATGGAAATGCACCTGATGTGATAACTGGTACGTTCTTCATCTTTGATGTACCTGTTATTGCTTTGATAGATATTGGTTCTACCCACTCGTATGTTGCTAGCACCATATCTGGAAACTTGAAATTAGAATCTGAAATTTCCGATAGTGAGATGGAGGTAATTAGTCCTTTAGGACAGTCGGTGTTGGTAAATAAACTGTTTAGAGATGTGCCCTTAGAAATTCAAGGAGAAATATTTTTGGCGAATTTGATGGAATTGCCTTTTGGCGAGTTCGATATCATTTTGGGCATGGATTGGTTGGTTAAGCACCGGGCGCAATTGGATTGTGCTGAAAAGCGGATGTTAATAAGAACTGTGGAGGATAAGGAAATAGTTATGATAGGCGAACGAAGGAATTACTTGGCAAATGTGGTATATGCGTTAAAGGCAGAAAAGTTGGTGCGGAAAGGGTATGGAGCATTTCTAGCTTTTATTAGTGCTATAGATGCTAAAGAGTTATCAGTGGAAGAGGTGAGAACAGTGAAGGAATTTGCAGATGTATTTCCCGAAGAACTTCCTGGTATACCTCCAGATCGGGAAGTGGAATTTGGTATTGAGCTCTTGCCCGGAACGGCTCCAGTGTCCATTGCTCCTTATAGAATGGCACCGAAGGAGTTGTCGGAGCTTAAAGCTCAAATTCAAGAATTGTTGGATCGGGGTTTTATTCGACCGAGTGTGTCTCCGTGGGGAGCACCAGTTTTGTTTGTTAAGAAGAAAGATGGGTCGATGCGTATGTGTATTGATTACAGGCAATTGAATAAATTGACGATCAAGAATAGGTACCCTCTGCCGAGAATTGATGACCTGTTTGATCAATTGAAGGGAGCTTCAGTTTTCTACAAAATCGATTTGAGGTCGGGTTATCACCAGCTAAAGGTGAAAGAAGCGGATATTCACAAGTCGGCATTCCAAACTCGTTATGGACATTATGAATTTTTGGTGATGCCGTTTGAGTTGACCAATGCACCAGCTGCATTTATGGATATGATGAACCGGATCTTCAACCATTTTTAGACCGGTTTGTGGTAGTATTCATAGATGACATTTTGGTATATTCAAGGAATGAAGAAGAGCATGACTCGCATTTGCGAATTGTATTGCAGTTACTACGAGGTAATCAACTGTATGCCAAATTCAGTAAATGTGAATTCTGGTTAAGGGAAGTGACTTTCTTGGGTCATGTGGTATCAGCCGAAGGAATAAGGGTGGATCCTCGGAAGATTGAGGCTGTATTGGATTGGAAACCACCAAAGTCGGTAGCTGAGATTTAGAGTTTCTTAGGTTTGGCTAGTTACTATAGACGCTTTGTTGAGGGGTTTTCGTTGATTGCTGCAACCCTAACTAAGCTTTTGCGAAAGGGAGTATCGTTTATATGGACCGATAAACAGCAAGAAAGTTTCGAGAAATTGAAGAAGATTTTGACGGAAGTGCCAGTACTGATTTAGCCTAAGGCTGGAAAGAAGTTTATAGTTTACTGTGATGCGTCACATACGGGTTTAGGTTGTGTACTGATGCAAAATGGGAAAGTGGTGCTTATGCTTCTCGTCAGCTGAGATCGCACGAAGTAAACTACCCTACTCATGACTTGGAGTTAGCTGCGGTAGTGTTTGCTTTAAAGATTTTGAGGCATTAAATTTACGGTGAAAAGTCTATCATCTATACGGATCACAAGAGTCTTAAGTATCTTCTTACTCAGAAGGAATTAAATTTGAGACAGCGAAGATGGGTGGAACTGTTAAAAGATTATGATTTCTCAATCGAGTATCATCCGGGAAAGGCTAATGTGGTAGCAGACGCGTTAAGTCGTAAGGTGGTATCTGATTTGAGAGCAATGTTTGCCCATTTGAGTTTGTATGAGGATGGTAGTTTGATAGCGGAACTTCAGGTGAAGCCTCTGTGGTTAGAACAAATCAAGGAAAAACAAATATTAGACAAAAAGTTGGGACTCTTAATTCAACAAGTTGAAAATGGTGTAATAGAGGATTTTGGTATTAACACGAAAGGTGTGTTGTGTTTTCGTGGAAGAGTTTGTATGCCTAAGGACTCAGATCTGAGACAAATGATTCTACGGGAGGCGCATAGTAGCCCTTATGCTATGCACCCCGGAGGAAATAAGATGTATCGGGATCTTCGTGAACAGTATTGGTGGCCAGGGTTGAAGCGTGAGATTTCTGAATTTGTGGGAAAATGTTTAACTTGTCAACAAGTGAAGGCGGAGCATCAATTGCCGTCAGGTTTATTACAACCGGTAAAGATTCCTCTTTGGAAATGGGAGCGGATAACAATGGATTTTGTTAGTGGGTTACCTTTAACACCTACTAAGAAAAATTCTGTTTGGGTAATTGTTGATCGTTTGACGAAGACTGCTCATTTTCTACCAGTTCGTACGGATTACTCGTTACACAAGTTGGCTAAGCTGTATGTATCTGAAATTGTGAGGTTGCATGGGGTACCCGTGTCTATTATATCAGATAGGGACCCTAGGTTTACATCACGGTTTTGGAAAACTTTGTATGAAGCTCTGGGAACAAAGCTAAACTTTAGTACGGCTTTTCATCCTCAGTCAGATGATCAGTCGGAAAGAGTAATTCAGATACTGGAAGACATGTTAAGGGGATGTGTAATTGACTTCAAAGGTAGTTGGGAGGATTTTCTACCGCTGGCAGAATTTGCTTATAACAATAGCTATCAGTCTAGCATCCAGATGGCACCCTACGAGGCATTGTATGGTCGTAGGTGTCGTTCTCCTATTTGTTGGACTGAATTGGGCGAACGACAGATGTTAGGTCCTGAGTTGATCTCTGAAATGGAAGAAAAAGTAAAAGCTATTCGAGCACAGTTAAAGGAAGCTTCAGATAGACAGAAGTCGTATGCAGATCTGAAGCGTAGGAGTATCGAGTATGCTGTGGGGGATCAAGTTTTCTTGAAGGTCTCACCTTGGAAGAAGATTTTTAGGTTTGGGAAGAAGGGCAAAATTGAGTCCTAGATATATTGGACCATATCGTGTGGTAAAGCGTGTTGGTCCAGTGGCCTATCAGATCGAATTACCTCCGGAATTGAGCCAAATTCATAATGTTTTTCATGTTTCCATGCTGAGGCGCTATAGATCGGATCCTTCGCACATAGTACCGGTTGAAGAAGTGGAGTTGAATTCAGACTTGTCTTTTGAGGAGGAACCAGTGGAAATCTTAGATCGAGATGTTAAGGTGCTAAGAAAGAAAACTGTGCCGTTGGTCAAAGTTTTATGGCGCAATCACGGAGCGGAG
The DNA here is from genome assembly GCA_005393395.2 of Gossypium australe. Lineage (NCBI taxonomy): Eukaryota > Viridiplantae > Streptophyta > Magnoliopsida > Malvales > Malvaceae > Gossypium > Gossypium australe. The sequence continues at coordinate 32,551,803 of CM016615.1, read as the reverse complement.
GAAGCTACATGGGAGCCTGAGGATGCAATTCGGCAACAATACCCTCACCTTTTTCAACTAGGTAAATTTCGAGGACGAAATTTTCTTTAAGGAGGGTAGAGTTGTAACACCCTAAAATCCGAGTATCGATATATATTGCATGTTTTGGTGTTTAGATTATGAAGGAAAATTTTCTTACTTCTTTTTCGTGTTTATTATAGCCCTGAAGAAGAGTATAGAATTATTTGAGTATAGAATAATTTTTAGTTTTGAGAATTTATTGAAGTGAATCAAGTGACATTGATACTTAAGTTAATTTAAGTGTCAAAGAGTAGCATAAGATGAGTAAATGGCAAGGTGGTGTTGGCGCATGAGTAATTGCATGAGGGGAGTGGTTCGAATCCCTTGGATAGCATCTAGATAACTTTTATTTTTGCACTTGTATAGCAAGTGTCGGCCAAGCAATAAATATGGTAAGGTTGGACTTTTCATTTTTGGTAAGTAGACTAAAGGAATAAGGTAATTGCTAACTTATGGTATGGAATCTAGAAATTTTGGTAAGATAAGGGGACATAAGGCATGTATCAAGGAAAAGGTTTTGGAAAATATTTCATGGTCATTTGACCATGAATTTGGACGGCATTGTGGACTAAGGGGGGGTTGGCCGAATATGTTAGTAGCTTGGCTAGGATTAGGAGTTAGCTTTTGGTCATTCCTAGCATTTTTGTGCAAAGATTTGCAATTCTTTTCTCAACCTTTCTTCCTTGGCCGAAATTGAGCTTTTGGTAAGCCTTATTCTTTTGACCATTTGGTCATTTTTGCCTATCACTCTAGTATTCTATTGTGTGCCTTTTTCATAGTGCCGAAATTACCAACACCAAAGGTCATTCTTTTTCTTTTCTTTTCCCCATTGCCGAATACACATTCCTTCTAAACTCATCTCTTTCTTTCTCCTTTCTTCTCTTTGAAAACCGAAACATCATCATCATCATCATCATCATCATCATCTTTTTCTCTCATCTTTTAATTCTTTTCAATCATATTTTCTCCATTATTTTTCCTCATGGCCGAATGTTAGTGTACCCATGGCCGAACTATTTTCTCTTTTCTATGGTTATTCATAGCCGAATCCTCCATCATATATATACATTCTTCTCAATCATTTCTTTTCAACCGTGGACAATAGGTAAGAGTTCATTTTAGTTTATTTTAGTTAATAGTTGTTTTGGCCGAATCTTGATGGTGGTATGAAGGATCTCTTAGATCGAAATAATTGTTCATTCTATTAACGTTTTCATTGTTATACAATAGTGCGATAGTGGAAGACCGGAACTCAAGTGTCCGTGAGTATCATAGAACATTGGAGTCGATTTAAGGTGTTAAGGGAACGTTTTGGTCGATTCTCATATTTTGGAACAAGGATATTTGTGGTAAGGAAATCTCACTCTTAAAACCTTTAGTCATATTTTCGATATATTATTAGGTTGGACTAATGATCTTTTGTCAATGAAGACAATCAAGATAGGGAAGAAAAGGGCGATGAATAGTGTTCGGAAGTAGGGTGGTTCCGTTAATCCCCCTAAGTTTAGGCAAAGGGCTATTTCGGGAATCTGAGATTTCCCACCGGGTTGTGGACGCTCATCCGAGAAGAATCAATTGTTTGAAGTCGTTCGTACTCCCGAACCTTTGTTTGTTCGTGGATTTGCATCGGTTAACGAACCATCAATCGGGGAGAAACTGCAAGTAGAAGTAGTTCGAAATTCCGAGGGTAAAAGTTTAGACCGTTATTTCTAAGATTGGTTTTGTTAATAAAATATAGTGTTTTAATTTATCGTGATGCGTTTAGGTATCGACGAGCGGGAAAGTCTAGTTCTCACTATAACCAGGTGTGTAACTTCATACTTATCTCTCGGGTTAGATACCAAATCGTAAGTATTGTGATAAAATCGTAAAAATGGCAAAATAGGAAAAATACGTAGTAATGAATACTTTTTTGTAAAAGCATGAAAACAGTTAAAGACGGGAAAATTACGAAAAACTGCTAGATTGTTAAATTGGGACGAAAAACTGCTAGATTGATAAATTGGGCCGAAAAACTGCTAGATTGATAAATTGGGCCGAAAAACTGCTAGATTGTTAAATTGGGCCGAAAATCTTCTAATTCGATATATGGGCCAAAGTTCGCTAGATTGCTAAATGGGCTAGATACTATTTTGTTTAATAGGCCCAAATGAAAAGTTTAATTATAGACCCATTTATAATATGGATTTCTTGATAAATTATTAAATGACTATAGTTTGTTATGCATACATGAATGCATTGGACGGGATATTGGATGAAGAGAAGAAAGGCCTGTGGCCAAAAATCTAGTTCGGTGGCTCTGCCACAAATTTTTATGGCTTAATGCCTCTAGTTCGGTGACTATGTCACAATCTAGTTCGGTAGTGCACTACAATATTATTTAAATGGCTTAACGCCTATGATTGGTGTGTTTGGCGGGGTGGGTTGACTTGATCCCCATAGGTGTGTTGGTTGGTACGGGGGTGTGTAGCGGATGGAAATTAGGCGTGGTTGGGAAATTCATTTTTCACATGCATTTTATTTTATTTTATTTTATTTTATTTTATATTGTTAAATCTGCAATTGGGCTCAAACCCAAATTAATGACTTGTTGATCTGGCCCTATAATGGTGGTAAGTGAGTTACACACTGAGTTCTAAGTAAGTCACCCGTTTTATTATCCATCTCAGGTAATGGAAATTGATGTGGACTTGGGCCGGGGATGACTTCGTGGAGGCCATACTACGAGCATGGGTTTTATAAACTATGAACTTTATTTAAGTTACTTATTTTAATTACTATTTTGGGTATGATGTAATAAGGCCTCTATTTATATTTTTATGGATTTTTATGTGTGGATGGATTTAATTTTGTTTTAAGACTTTTAATATGGGCTTATGTTAAATCTATAAGGTTTTCTTAAAAATATTGAGTTTTATAACAATTTGGTCACCTTAATTTTTTTTTTAAATTATTTCGAATCCTTTTAAAACTACTTTAAGGTTTTGACAATTATATTCTAAATGATAAGATTATTTTCTTAATTTATTAATTTTAAATCATTGGTCTTTATTTTTATTAAACTTTATTTTCAAAAGGTTTTGATGTATTATTTTACTTTTATCATTAGAGAATTAAATGGATGTTTGATCGGTGTGACAAACCAAATCTCGTCTTAACGCATAGACCTGGTTTGGGGTGTTACATACCCACTCGTATGTTGCTAGTGCCATATCTGGAAACTTGAATCTAGAATCTAAAATTACCGATAGTGAGATGACGGTAATTAGTCCTTTAGGACAGTCGGTAATTGTAAATAAACTGTTTAGAGACGTGCCATTAGAAATCCAAAGAGAAATATTTTTGGCGAATTTGATGGAATTGCCTTTCGGCGAGTTCGATCTCATTCTGGGCATGGATTGGTTGGTTAAGCACCGGTCGCATTTGGATTGTGCTGAAAAGTTGATGTCAATAAGGACTTCGGATGATAAGGAAGTAGTAATGATAGGCGAACGAAGGAATTACTTGTCAAATATGGTATCTGCGTTAAAGGCAGAAAAGTTGGTGCGGAAAGGGTATGGAGCATTCCTAGCTTTTATTAGTACTTTGGATGCCAAAGAGTTATCAGTGGAAGATGTGAGAACGGTGAAGGAATTTCCAGATGTATTTCCCGAAGAACTTCCTGGTATACCTCCAGATCGGGAAGTAGAATTTGGTATTGAGCTTTTGCCCGGAACGGCTCCAGTGTCCATTGCTCCTTATAGAATGGCACCGAAGGAGTTGGCGGAGCTTAAAGCTCAAATTCAAGAATTGCTGGATCGGGGTTTTATTCGACCGAGTGTGTCTTCGTGGAGAGCACCGGTTTTGTTCGTTAAGAAGAAGGATGGGTCGATGCATATGTGCATTGATTACAGGCAATTGAATAAATTGACGATCAAGAATAGGTATCCTTTGCCGAGAATTGATGACCTGTTTGATCAATTGAAAGAAGCTTCAATTTTCTCCAAAATTGATTTGAGATCGGGTTATCACCAACTTAAGGTGCAAGAAGCAGATATTCATAAGACGGCATTCCGAACTCGTTATAGACATTACGAGTTTTTGGTGATGCCGTTTGGGTTGACCAATGCACCAGCTGCATTTATGGACATGATGAACCGGGTCTTTCAACCATATCTAGACCGGTTTGTGGTAGTGTTCATAGATGACATTTTGGTATATTCAAGGAATGAAGAAGAACACGACTCGCATTTGCGTATAGTATTGCAGTTACTTCGAGATAAGCAACTTTATGCCAAATTCAGTAAATGTGAATTCTGGTTAAGGGAAGTGACTTTCTTGGGTCATGTGGTATCAGCTAAAGGAATAAGGGTGGATCCTCGGAAGATTGAGGCTGTACTGGATTGGAAACCACCAAAGTCAGTAACTGAGATTCAGAGTTTCTTGGGTTTGGCTGGTTATTATAGATGCTTTATTGAGGGGTTTTCGCTGATTGCTGCACCCCTAACTAAGCTGTTGCGGAAGGGAGTACCGTATATATGGACTGAAAAACAACAAGAGAGTTTCGAGAAATTGAAGAAGATTCTGACGGAAGCACCAGTTTTGATTCAGCCTGAGGCTGGAAAAGAATTTATCGTTTATTGTGATGCGTCTCACACGGGTTTAGGTTGTGTGCTGATACAAAATGGAAAAGTGGTGGCTTATGCTTCTCGTCAGTTGAGACCGCACGAAGTAAACTACCCTACTCATGACTTGGAGTAAGCTGCGGTAGTGTTTGCTTTAAAGATTTGGAGGCACTATCTCTAAGGTGAGAAGTCCATCATCTATACGGATCACAAGAGTCTTAAGTATCTTCTTACTCAGAAAGAGTTAAACTTGAGACAGAGAAGATGGGTAAAACTGTTAAAGGATTATGATTTCTCAATCGAGTATCATCCTGGAAAGGCTAATGTGGTAGCTGACGCGTTAAGTCGTAAGGTGGTATCTGATTTGAGAGCAATGTTTGCTCATCTGAGTTTGTATGGGGATGGTAGTCTGTTAGCGGAACTTCAGGTGAAGCCTCTGTGGTTAGAACAAATCAAGGAAAAGCAGATATCAGATAAAAAGTTGGGACCCTTAATTCAGCAAGTTGAAAGTGGTGAAATAGGGGATTTTGGTATAAACACGGATGGAGTGCTGTGTTTTCGTGGAAGAGTTTGCATGCCTAAGGATTCAGATTTGAAACAAATGATTCTGCGGGAGGCGCATAGTAGCCCTTATGCTATGCACCCCGGAGGAAATAAGATGTACCGAGATCTCCGTGAATAGTATTGGTGGCCAGGGTTGAAGCGTGAGATTTCTGAGTTTGTAGGAATATGTTTGACTTGTCAACAAGTGAAGGCAGAGCATCAATTGCCGTCAGGCTTATTACAACCGGTAAAGATTCCTCTTTGGAAATGGGAGCGGATAATAACGGATTTTGTTAGTGGGTTACCTTTAACACCTACTAAGAAAAATTCCGTTTGGGTAATAGTTGATCGATTGACGAAGACTGCTCATTTTCTACCAGTTCGTACGGATTACTCATTACAGAAGTTGGCTAAGCTGTATGTATCTGAAATCGTGAGGTTGCATAGGGTACCAGTGTCTATTATATCAGATAGGGATCCTAGGTTTACATCACAATTTTGGAAAGCTCTGCATGAAGCTTTGGGAACAAAGTTAAACTTCAGTACGGCTTTTCATCCTCAGTCAGATGGTCAGTCGGAAAGAGTAATTCAGTTATTGGAAGACATGTTAAGGGGATGTGTGATTGATTTCAAAGGTAGTTGGGAGGATTTTCTACCGTTGGCAGAATTTGCGTATAACAACAGCTATCAGTCTAGCATTCAGATGGCACCCTACGAGGCATTGTATGGTCGTAGCTGTCGTACTCTTACTTGGTGGACTGAATTGGGCGAACGGCAGATGTTGGGTCCTGAGTTGATATCTGAGACGGAAGAAAAGGTAAAAGTTATTCGAGCACGGTTAAAGGAAGCTTCGGATAGACAGAAGTCGTATGCAGATCTGAAACGTAAGGATGTCGAGTTTGCTGTGGGGGATCAGGTTTTTCTTAAAGTCTCACCCTGGAAGAAGATTTTCAGATTTGGAAGGAAGGGCAAGTTGAGCCCTAGGTTTATTGGACCATATCGTATGATGAAGCGTGTTGGTCCAGTGGCCTATCAGATTGAATTACCTCCGGAGTTGAGTCAAATTCATAATGTTTTCTATGTTTCCATGCTGAGGTGCTATAGATCGGATCCGTCTCACATAGTACCGATAGAAGAAGTGGAGTTGAGATCAGATTTGTCTTTCGAGGAGGAACCAGTGGAAATCTTAGACCGAGATGTTAAGGTGCTAAGAAAGAAGACCGTGCCGTTGGTCAAGGTTTTATGTCGTAATCACGGAGCGGAGGAAGCTACGTGGGAGCCTGAGGATGCAATTCAGCAACAATATCCTCACCTCTTTTAATCAGGTAAATTTCGAGGACAAAATTTTCTTTAAGGGGGGTAGAATTGTAACATCCTAAAAATTTGAGTATCATTATCTTGCTTGTGTTAGCTCGGGTATGATTTTATTGTGTGCTTAATATAGTCTTGAGAAGGCTCGGGTTTAATTGGAGTTAGAATAAATTTTAGTAAAGAGTGCTTTACTATAGAGGAATCAGGTGACCTTGAAGTTTAAGTTAATTAAGTGATAAAAGATGGCATAAGATGAGTAATTGGCAAAGTGGTGATGGAGCCATAAGTTGGACTTGAGGGGAGAGGTTCGAATCTCCTAGCATGCAAATTAGGAGCTTTTATTTTTGCTTTTTCCTAGCATGTGTCGGCCAAGCATCATTCATGGATAAGATGGACTAATTTTTATGGTATGTAGACTAAAGTTTATGGCAAGCATGATTTTAGGGATGGAATTGCTTGATTTTGGGGATAAGATTCTCAAACTTTAGGAAAATGGAGGATTGCAAGGCTTGAATCAAGGTTGATGTTTTGGTAACTTTTTCATGGCCATTTTGACCATGAACATGGACGGCATTGTGGACTAAGGGGGTTGGCCGAATGTGTTAGTAGCTTGGCTAGGATTAGGAGTTAGCTTTTGGTCATTCCTAGCATTTTTGTGCAAAATTTGCAATTCTCTTCTCAACCTTTTCTCTTAGCCGAATTTGAGCTTTTGGTAAGCCTTGTTCTTTTGACCATTTCATTTTCATGTTACCATTTGGGCACATTTTTGCTTAGCATCTCAAGACACTTTTCTCTTTTTGCCGAAATACCAAAGCCAAGATCATTTTCTTTTCCTTCTCCTCCTCCATTGCCGAATACACATTGTTCCTAAACTCATCTCTTTTCCTTATTCTCTTTTCTTCTCTTTGAAAACCGAATTTTAACACCTTCTTCCCATTCTCTCTTCTTCTTCATTTTTATCATTCAAACATTTTCTTCATTATTTTTCTCTTATGGCCAAATGTTAGTTTACTCCATTCCCGAATCTTTTTTCTTTTCTTTGTTTATTCATAGCCGAATCTCCCATTATACATAAGTATTCTTCTCAATCATTTCTTTTTCAACTGTGGACAATAGGTAAGAGTTTCTTTTTAGTTTATGTTGGTTATTAGTTGCTTTGGTCGAATCTTAATGTTGATAGGGAGAATCTCTTTGATCGAAATCATCGTTCTTTCTCTTAAACGTTTCCTTTCCTTATATTTTAGTGTGATTTTGGAGAGCCGAAACTCAAGTGTTCGTAAGCATCGTGAATCATTGGAATCGATCTAAAGAGTTAAGGTAAGGAGTTTATTCAAGGATTCTCATATTGCTCGTCATATTGATATAGATGGATTATTAATCGATTTCGATTTAGGGGACGTTATCGCTCGATTTACATATTGTGGAACAAGGATATTTGTGGTAAGCCAATCTCACCCTTAAAACCGTTAGTCATAATTTCGATATATTATTAAGTCAGACTGATGATCTTTTGTCAATGGAGACAATCAAGATAGGGACGAAAAGGGCGATGAATAATGTTCGGAAGATGGGTGGTTCCGCTATTCCCCCTAAGTTTAAGCGAAGGGCTGTTTCAGGAATCTGAGATTTTCCACCAGGTTGTGGACGCTCATCCGAGGAGAATCAATTATTTGAAGTCGTTCGTACTCCCGAACCTTTGTTTGTTCGTGGATTTTCATCGGGTAACGAACCAACAATCGGCGAGAAACCGCAAAGAGAAGTGGTTCGAAATTCTGAGGGTAAAAAGTCTAGATCGTTATTTCTAAGATTCTATTTGTAAATAAACTATAGTGTTCTAATTTATCGTGATGCGTTTAGGTATCGACGAGCGGGAAAGTCTAGTTCTCACAGTAACCAGGTGTGTAACTTCACACTTATCTCGGGTTAGATACTATACCGTAAGTATTGGGATAAAATCGTAAAGATGGCAAAATCGGAAAATACGTAGTAATTAACACTTTTGTGTAAATGTATGAAAACAGTTAAAGTCGTGAAATTTACGAAAAATTGCTAGATCGTTAAATGGGCCAAAAAACTACTAGATTGTTAAATGGGCCGAAAAACTGCTAGATCGTTAAATGGGCCGAAAAACTGCTAGATCATTAATTGGGCCGAAAAACTGCTAGATCGATATATGGGCCAAAGTTTGCTAGATTGCTAAATGGGTTAAATGTTATTTTGTCTTATGGGCCAAAATGAAATTTTGAAATATAGACTCACATGTATTATGGGCTTCTTGTTAAATTATCATATGGATATAGAGTGTTATGCATACATGATTGCATGGGTTGGGATAATTGATGAAGAGAAGAAAGGCCTGTTGCCAAAATCTAGTTCGGTGGCTCTGCCATAAATTTTTAATGGCTTAATGCCTTTAGTTCGATGACTTTGTCACAATCTAGTTCGGTGGTGCACCACAATATTATTTAAAAATGGCTTTATGCCTACGATTGGTGTGTTGGCGGGGTGGGTTGACTTGATCCTCACAGGTGTGTTGGTTGGTACGGGTGGTGTGTAGCGGATGGAAATTAGGTTTGGTTGGGAAATTTCATTTTACATCCATTTCATTTATTATTTTGTTAAATCCGTAAATGGGCTCAAGCCCAAAATAATGTCTTGATGATCTGGCCCAATGAATGTGGTAAGTGAGTTATACACTGAGTTCTGAGTAACTCGCTCTGTTTAATTATCCATCTCAGGTAATGGCAATTGACGGAGGCTTGGGCCGAGGATGACTTCGTGGAGGCCATACTAGGAATATGGGTTTTATAAACTATGAACTTTTATTAAGTGATTTCTTTTAATTACTATTTTGGGTATGATGTAATAAGGCCTTTATTAATATTTTTATGGATTTTTATGTGTGAATGGATTTAAGTTTGTTTTAAAACATTTGAGATACTTTAACTATTCTTGTTTTAATAAGAGGGTTGGACTAAATGATAAGATTTCAAACTAGTATTTCTTAATTCATCGATTTTAAATCATTTTTCTTAATTTTTACCAAACTTCAATTTCAAAAGGTTTTGTAGAACTGTTTTACCTAAATCATTAGAGAACTAAATGGATGTTCGATTTGTGTGACAAACCAAATCTCGTCTTAACGCATAGACCTGGTTTGGGGCGTTACAATTCCAATCTCAAAAATATAAAAATTACTTAAAACGGGACGAGAAAACTTACCTAATCAAGCCAAGAAAGTTTGCTTGAACATTTTTCTCTTTCCTAGGGTTTCCATGTTTTAATTTGGGGAAGATGATGAAAATAAGATGATATTTTCTATTTAATTTAATTATCATCTTTTAATTTTTCTATATTCCAATTTAGTCCTTTTATTTTTCTAATTTTCCATGGATGATTCACCAGAAATATTTACTATCTTTTCTTAATGGTCTAATTACCATATAAGGACCTCAAGTTTTGAATTCCATAGCTATTTGATACTTATAGCTACTATAACTCAACTTTTGCATTTTATGCAATTTGGTCCTTTCCACAATTAATCATGAAATCGGTAAAATTTTCTTAATGAAATTTTCATACGTCATTTCTATCATAATGCAATTCATGCAATAATATTAAAAAAAATTTTCTTTCTGACTCGAATTTGCGGTCCCGAAATCGCTGTTCCTATTTCACTGAGAATGGGCTATTACAAAGATGCTATGTTGGTTGCCTGTATGATCAACTTGTACAATGTTGGAACCTATAACGCGAATATGTGATTTAAGGCTGATTATTTAAATGATTTGGAAAGATTGTTAGAAAAAGTTTTACATCATTCTATGTTGAAGGCTAAACCTAATCTTGAATAGAGGATTAGGACATTGAAAAGGGATTGGGCAATCGTTTACGACATGCTCAATGGAAAAGGCAATAGCGGCTTTGGTTGGGACAAGCATAGGCAGATGGTTGTTGCTGAAGATGCTGTGTGAAACTCATATGTAAGTGTCAAAATTATTTTCTATCTTTACTATCTTGCTTTGACCAAACTTGTATCTAATGTTGATTCCTTATTTTTTTTATAGAGTCATAAAGCAGCCGGTCAATTTAGACATTGCAATTTCCCTTATTATGACCAAATTACTTCTATATATGCAAAAGATCGAGCCACTGGAAAAGATGCTTAAACAATTGCAGATATTGTTGAAGAAATAGATGTTGAGGATGTAGCTACAACAAATAATCTTGAAGAAGGAAACAATTACCATGGATGCAAAGATGATGTTTCCTTGGATGAGATGGACGTTTCAAGTGCACAATCGCAACCGTCGGAGCCAAAACAAGATGGTTCCACATTTTCAAAGAAGAACAAAAAATTTGATGTAGCTATTGTAAATAATCTTGAAGAAAGAAACAATTACCGTGGATGCGAAGATTATGTTTCCTTGGATGAGATGGATGTCTCATTTACACAATCACCACCGCCTAAGCCAAACCAAGATGGTTTCACATCTTCAAAGAAGAAAAAAATTGGATGATGGAATTGAAAAAATTTCTACTTCAATTACTGATGCTGCCATGTTATTAGTGGAAAACATACGGGCTACGAATTAAGTAGGAGCATTGCCTCCAAGAAAGTGCTCAAAAAATCACATCCGGCCTTATGCGAAGTAAAAGGATTAACTGAAGATAAGTGCTATCGTGCTTTGAGAAAAATTCTTAACCATCAAACGCAAATGCTCATTTTCTTTGGTCTACCTTATTCTAAATGGGTGAGAAGATTTATTTCTATCTATTAAAAATCATGGCTGTGTTGGTGATGTTTTGGAAACTTTTTGTATATGTAATATCTGGATGATGTAATGACATGATAGAATGTCATAGACTATTGTAACTTTTTGATGTTGTAAAATTTAACATATAGATTATGGCATATAAGCTAATGACATCATGTAACTTTTTGCTAATGTATGAACATTATGTTTTGATAAGCTATAAAAGTAACATATTTTAATCTCATTCTTAATGCATTTTTGGATAATTAATTATGTAAATTAGTGAATTTGATGCTCCTAATCCTTTAAATTCACATTTCTATACTTAGGAGAGCATTTGGGAGCGAAAAGAGTGAAAAACGAGCCAAAATTGGACAAATAGAGCTATTTTCATGAGCCACACGGCCTGGGCATTTCCACACGGGCTAGATACACGCCCATGTGAGCCACACGGGCTGGCCACACGCCCATGTGCCAGACCATGTCGATTTCGCATCCTACTTCCCAACTAAGTAGAAAAACTCAATTTTTAGGCTTTATGAGCATTCTAAAGTTTACAAATGCCCATTAAAAGAAGACATAAGAGAGCCATCAGAGAAGATCGAAGAAAATACTCGAAGAACACCATCGGAGCCAACTCAGAAGCGAATCTCCATCAAGATTGAAGATCTCCTTTTAATTTCTTTCGAAGTTTTATTGAGTTTCTTTATGTCTTATGGTTTTTCTGACTTTGAGATGTTTTCATTCAAGATTATGAATTAATCCTCTAGATACATAGGAGAGATGAAACCTATGATGAATCCTATTATTTAATTTCTGTTTTTACACGATAAATACTTGATTCTTGTTCTCAATTATGTATGCTTAATTATTGTTTTAATATTCTGGGATATTAATTCATGTTTAATGTGCTTATTTCAATGGAGCAAAAGTCTCTGTTTAAGAATAGATCTAACATAATTGAGTGGAGTTGCATGCAATCCTAGAAATAGGACGACATAAATATACCATATTAGAGTCAAATCTAATAGGGGAATTCATAGATTGAGTTAATGCAACAATAGGGGTTTTAAATAGAAAGAGATTTTAATTAATCAACCTAGAGTCAGTTGTTCTTACTCTAGAAAGAGATATGAACAAAATTTAGGGATTTGTACGGATCAAGACACAAGTGAATAAATCGTTTAATTTAGATTCATAATAATAGGTGAAGTCTAGGTGGATTATTTCCTGGGTATTGTCTATCTCATTGGTTATCTTCGATTATTTTCTTATTTTACTCTCTTTTGCATTCTTAGTTAAATTAGTTTAGTAATTTTCGATTAAAATACAATCACTCCAATTTATCGGCCAAATAATAAGAAGACGGTAATTACTAGTACTTTTAGTCCTCATGGATACGATATTCTCTACTCATCATAGCTATACTATTGTTCAATAGGTGTGCTTGCCTTTGTCGTATTTATATTTAGTTTAGTTGCCATCATGTTTGGATGTAAAATATAATTCTCAAGTTATTTATTACTTCTAATCTTTTTTTTTTTTAGTTTAGAAGATAATTAAATTATTTGTTTCGCTAATGATATTTTAGCACATTAAATATGCATTGCAGTTTAAAAATAATAAAGTAGGTTATATATTATTTTTATAATATTATATATTATGATTTTTATTAATTCATATTTTAATAATAATTATATTAAGAATGTCATTAAATTATATTGTTTTATTAAATTGTATTTAATAATAATTATGTTAAAATTATGATTAAATTATTTATTTTTATTTTATTAAATTATTTAATATTAATCTTGTTATAAATTAATAACAATAACAAAAATCATCTACCTAAAAAAAATACGCTAAAGATATGGTCATTTAAGCCTTTTTCCTTATAAAATTACAACATCTATTCCATTCAACCAAATACAAGAATACTATTACAGCTCTATTCCATTCCATTCAACCAAACAACTGAATTAATGATTATAACTCTATTCCATTATAACCCCTTTCCATTCCCCTCAACCAAACGTGGTGTTAATAGCTTACCTTAATGCTATATACTGCTATATATCATAAATATGTATTAACTAAAATTAGTTTTTGGTCATAGAAATACAAACCGAAAACTCATGTCACCTGTCGTCGACTGTCGCTTTTTCTTTTCCTTTTGACGATACTGCGTCGTTTTTAACTATGTATAATATTTCAATAATGATATAATATCAAAATCTATTCAAATCATGTCATACATATTTTGCAAATTATTCAATTTAATCTTCTATCTCGATAATCAACCAAATTCATACCAATCCTATTCGATCAATCATAATAAAATATCAATTAATTAAATATATAAAATTTAAGTTCATCATATTTAATTTACCAATCTATTTATCATTTCTTTACGATTTAGTCTATATCATATCTTTTTGTACCAAATTGTAAACAATTCAAATTACAACCACACAAAAACAATTTCATAATTTAAGAATATGTTGCAATTATATATAACCCTACCATATGAACTTAATTGGATAAAACATTAAACAAATTAAAACTTTAAGGACTATTAAACAAATTTGTCTTTTCCCTGATTATTTTCTATTTGGTCCAATTTTCGATCTATACAATTATTTTGTGCAATTTATCAATTCCACACATCTTATATTATCCTATTATGCACATGTATCAATTTAATTTCATTATTCAAATGTCCCTAAAATTTTGCATTTTATTCAATTTAGTCCCTAAAATCAAGACTAACATAACTTCCAATTTAGAGTTCAAATTTCTAACCCAATTTCACTATAGTCCATTTAGGACATGTAATTTCTCAATTCAACCACAAATTCCAAATTTTATGAAGTTTAGTCCATATTGTACGAAACTATAAATTAATTTCACAATTTAGTCTTTTTTCACTCCTAAGCTTAAAATCTATCAATTTAATACCAAAAACTTCAAAGATTCAACAATGGCAGCTTCCTAAATCTTTAGCAACTCCGAAAAGTAACGCACAATTCAACTAGATTAAGCTCCCGAAATTTCAAAAACATAAAAAATTACAAGAAAAAACTAAATTGCACTAACCAATTTAAAGCTTTAAAGTTGACCACGTATGGTCGAAACCCCTTCTTCTTCACTCTTCTAATTCAACCTCTTGATGGAGAAAATAAGAAAATGTTTCTCTTTCTCTCCACTAACCAAATTTCATTACATGTTTTGTTTTATTTTATTACTTACTTTTTTTATTATAAATGTTATAAATTAATTAATTTTATAAAATTAATCTATAACTCATTAAGCCACCATCCCCTAAACTTCATATGGTGGTAAAATTTCCACTTTAAGCCCTTACTTTAATTTCTAATAGAGATTCTTTAGCAAATAAACTTTTACCACTCTTGCAGTTTAGTCCACATACCATAGTTAATCACTAATTTGATAAAATTAACTGTCCAAATTCCAATTCATTTCTACTATAATTCCATAAATATTTAATAAAAATGTTTGCATGTTTGGTTTATGGAAACGGGGTCCCGAAATCGTATTTTTCAAAACACTGACTTTAGGATCATTACACTTATACCTTAATTAACTATCAATTAAACAAAATTACTAGACCAAATTTTAATATATTTCTATACTAGTCTTATAAATATTAAATATTAATATTTATAAACACAGTTTACAAAAATGGCATTTCGAAATCATAATTTCCAACACCACTAGAAACCGAGTTGTTACAATTGGGATGCAATACCCTTGGCAGAGGTACCAGACCTTAGGCCCCTAAAGTTGAAAATTAGTCAAAAACACTTAAAATCAAGCCTAAACATGTCCAAGTCATTTCCATAAGTTATAAATAATTAAAAATCAATTTCAAGATTCATTTAAGGTCAAGATACATAGCACAATCACATTCACGTCAAGTAAGGGAACAAAGCTTGAATAATTACATCAAAACGATTTGATTTGTAAACCAAATTTTTACAAACACCATATTCAAATTAAGTCCTTATGTGCATTCCAAATTTCTCATACCATAATAACTATTATAAATACATAAAAATATCTAATAGAGGGTAATGCGAAGCTCCCAAGTTGGAAATCACAACTTCTTGACGAATTTGGTACCTGCGCCTTTAAACAACTAATGCGTGAGCTTAATGAGCTCAATAAGTATCAATGGATAAACCTACTTATCCTATGTTTTGTTAATGTTGAGTCATTCTTAAACCTGTATTTTCCAATTCATTCAAGTCACATTTTAGTTCCATTAACAGGTCCGTTTGCATTAATAAACTTTTAGGGCTTAACTTACATTTTTCATATTTTTGTTAGCCTATCACATTATGAAATTCACGTTTAAGATTTTCTTAAATTATTCATATAGTATTTAATCATTTATACCTTAGATTCCTAGTACTTTCGTGTATATATATATATATATATATATATATATATATATATGCTTTCACACATATTCTTTACACATCACCATTTCATTTCTATTTCTTTTACTAATGCATACATGATCATCAATTTCATTAATAACAATTAGGACAAGTTCACTAGGCCACCTACCTTTAAAGCACATTAAAGTTAATTATCAAAATTTAATTAATTCCTGCCCATTGTAAACTCTAGTAAAATTTACTTAAATACACATGTTAACTCAAATAATCAAACCGAAATTGCCAAGAGGGGGTGAATTGGCTTTTAAAAAATTTGTGGAAGCTAGAGAATAAAGATAGAAAAATTTTACACAAGAATTTAGAGTGGTTTGGCCCCAATTGTCTACTCCACTACCTTAGCTTTTCACTACTAAGGATTTTCTCAAATTCACTAATTTGATAACCTTTGAGGACAAGTTTTAACCTTACAAACTCCCTTAAAGTTTCTACTCAAACCTTAAGACACAAACCCTTCTCAAAGAGATACAAATGATCAAACAAAGAAAGAACCCTAACAATATCAGAATGTTCGCAAATTAAGCTCAATTACAAAGAGAAACACTTGAGCTAAATAAAATAATGAATGCACACAAGTGTTTAAAGAAAATTGTTGAGAATTGTAAGCACAAGGTTGTTTTTTATTGATATTTTTGCTTGATTATCTATCTTGTTGTTGTAGGATCTTTAGAAGCTGGTATTTATACCCCTAATTGATTTCCAACCGTTGAGGTTGTTAGAGACGTGAATAGAGCCATTGGGGATGAAGTAACCAGTGCATTAAATTCACTTACAACTACGAGTATTAGGGGTGAGCAAAATCCGGTTCGATCGGGAAAACTCGATAAAAAATTCAAATTTTAAATTATATAGTTCGAGTTATTTGAGTTAATCAAGTTATTCAGATCAACTCAAATAAAAAATTAAGTTTTTCAGTTTAACTCAAATATGAATTACACAATTCGAGTTATCCGAAAATCCGAATAAAAAAAGGCAAAACTACGTAGTTTTGATAAATGTTCACCTTTTTCCAAAATTAAAAGTCAAAATCATTAAGTTAAAAGGCAAAACTATGTCGTTTTGATATAAATATTTACTCATTAAGTTAAAAGGCAAAACCATTATATTGTTTATGTAGTTAAATAATCTTGTAATTCATCTACTAGTTAAATAATCGGTCCATGCAAACGCAACATTGGGTATAAATAATAGGATTTGTTAACTCGACTCGACTCGACCTGAAATTTTTTTTACTCGATTAGATTTATTCAAAAAAATTCAAATTGAGTTCAGTTGCTAAAATAGGATTCGTCAACTTGACTAACTTGAAAATTTTTTACTCAACTCGATCAAATACTCACCCCTAACGAGTATTAATACTGGCAAAGGAGGTATCAATATTTTGTTGCATTTAATGCCAAATTCAGTGAGAATTGGAGTTAAAGATATCAATACCAGAGGACTTTTATCGATACTTTATGAATCAATATTGGTACTTAACTGAATTTGTGAAAAACATAATGTCAATTTGGTATCGTTTTTGAAAGAGGTAACTATCGGTACTAGGCCAAAAAGTATTGGCTTGGAGCTATTCTGACTTGTTTAAGAACAATTTAACTTATTGACAAAAAATCTAACTTTGATTGAGATCGTTTTAGCTTGATTTAAAAGTTGATTTAAAAATTTTCTAAGAGTTCAAAATATAAGATTCAAAATTTTATCTCTTAAACTTCATTTGAAATATTATTTTGCCAATTTAGTTCAACTTTAATTTTTATTCAAAAATATTTTAATTTATTATATAAAAAAATATTATCAAATAAAATTTGATTTCACAACACAGGACTCATTTACCACACCAATAGGCACTGAAGTGCAACACATCCCTCTACCACACCAATAAACTCATAGAAGCATAAACTACACCACACCAAGATGCGCCGAAGTGCATGACCCGAAGGCAATATAAAGCACACATAAATATGAATCCACCACACCAAAGGGCACCAAAGTTCCAAGGCCAAAAGAGATAGAACTCTAAGGCGTTATAGACCCTAATTGGCATGCGAACCGTATTCTAACATTTCACTAAATCTACTAGGGCACTTTACAATTATAATTAACATATATCCATCAAGGCCATTAACACATACATATCCATATATCATATAAGGGCACTTTAAGTTCTTTTACATACTTATGATCAATTCCATATTAATAAGGTCTTATGGGCATGATCATTTTTTACATGTAGGCATCATTAGTGCTTTACATCTACATACACATTTTTACATTTCCTTAGGCTTTATACACATGTCCATTTTACTTAATAATTCCCAATAATGAAAAGTCATATTTTCAATAGCTCTTTATTTTTTACAAAACTAATCTCATGTTTTAACATGATATCGAGTCTATCGACTAAAAATAAAAATTAACCAATAAACCCTATTCATAATGATAATGACAATTATTCACATTTTTACATTATTAACATAATTCCTATGTATCAAAACATGTTTACTCACACTCCCATGGCAATTAATAATCCTATATCATATATTTAGTTAACTTAGCATTTCATGACTAAAAATTTCAAAATAACACATTATTGACTTATTTCATGTATTTTAAGCCATAGAGTTTACATGTATTCATTTTATAATTAGGCCATATTTATTACAGAAATTTTACCTAATTCATAAACTTTAACATAAGATAAGTAAGGGTATCCAAGGTACTTACCCTTTGGATTAATCATGCCTCCATTTCTCGGAAATCCATTTCTCACAATTACTACATTTTTTCATACTCATTAAAATAACTAAAATTTAATATGTAAGGTTTTATAGTTTTCTCAGACAAAAATTCTCAAGTACTAGGCTTAGATAAGTCGAAAACAACATTACTAACCTTTAGATTTCTATCTCAAGCTTCTATTTTCTCTCTCAAAAATAAAAAAAAAAATCTTAGACTAAAATTTGAGAGTCTAATTGTGAAAATGAGAGTAAGAGGTGATTTTCCAAGTATTTTAGAAAAGACCTCAAAGTGGGTATTGAACTTTTTAAAGAGATTTCAAAAAAAGCTTAAAAATGTAAGAAAGGAAGAAGACTCCATAGAAGATGGGGAGTAGCTGGTTGCACTTAGGGGTTAGCAAAATTTGATTCGATTCGAATAACTCAATAAAATATTCAAATTTTGAATTAAATAGTTCAAGTTATTTGAGTTAATCAAGTTATTTGGATCAACTCGAATACAAAATTAAATTTTTCGGTTTAGTTCGAATATGAATTAGTCAATTCAAGTTATCCAAAAATCTGAATAAGAAAAGACAAAACTATGTCGTTTTGATAAATGTTTACCTTTTTTAAAGTTAAAAGTCACCATTTTGATAAATTTTTACTCATTACGTTAAAAGACAAAACCATTATATTTGTTTATGTAGTTAAATAATCTTGTACTTCGTCTACTAGTTAAATAATCTGTTCATGTAAACACAACATTGAGTATAAATAATAGGATTCGTTAACTCGACTCGAAATTTTTTGACTCGATTCAATTCCATTCGAAAAAAATTCAAATTGAGTTCGATTGCTAAAATAAGATTCGTGTAACGCCCCAAAATTATCTATTGATGTTTCTGTTATTATTTGATAAAAAATATATGTCTGCTTCAGTGGTTATGTGTTCTGGGAGTGTCTGAGAAGTCTTGGGTTCAAGCCTTGACTTAAGCAAAATTTTTGTTTTTATGTGAACAAAGCCTTGCTCTTGTTTAGTATGATTTTATTTTAATGTTGGTAAGTTTATAACAGAATGGGCCTGCTGGTCTGGTGGTTAAGTGGAGTTTTTGTGTGAAGGAGGTCTTGTGTTCGAGTCTGTACTCGGGCACTATTTTTTTGTTGCTTGTGCCGTGTGAGTGTTTCGGTTTAGCCGAAAGACTGATGTGGTTGAGTGTTGAAGTGTTTTTAGGAGTAAATTAGGGGGATGATGGGGGAATATCCAGAATTTGATTTCTTTTTATTATTTTTGAATTCCCCAAAAGTTTCCCTCTCCCTTCTAACGTTATTCTCTTCACTCCCTCTACCGAATTTTTGGCTCTTTGTTCTGTTCTTTCTAACGTTTGTCGTTCCTGTCACTCTACCAAATTTCTGCATTGAGTTTCTTCCTTCTCTATTGCTGAAAATCTGTTTTTCCAAACCCATTCTTATTTTGTTTCCATTTCCAATCCATTTCTGTCGTGCTACGGTTACTCTTCTTTGTTTGGTAAGTTTTGTTTATTGTTAAGTTTTGTTTATTGTTAAACTCTAACGTTTTTCTGATTATCAGTAAAGAGGGGTTTTCTTGGATGTTTAGAAACTAATCAAGGGACTGTTCATCGTTCCAGATCAGCAAGTTAGGCTCGTAAAATTTACTGGTATTCGATTGAAGGTAAGAGTGGTTACTTTTTGGATAAAAACCTCGATTTAAGTTCATTCTAAATTTGCGTTAAAAACTATTATTTAAGGGTTTATTGTGCAATTATAGGTATTGGAGTGCTCGGTGATCGTTTGGGCTTCAATCGGAATCAGATATGTGCCCGAAACACTGAAAATGTGACTCGGTGAAAAGTCAAAAAAGCTTACTGTTGACGCCACACAAGCGTGTGGTAGCCCATGTGGTAGGTCGTGTGTCGACGAACCAAGCCATGCGTGCATGACATGGACGCATAACACGATCGTGTGATGGCCGGCGAGGCCGTGTACGAGACACGGGCTCGACCAATGGAGCCGTGTGGGCCACACGGGCGTGTGGGATGTTGGGCCAGGCAGTGTGATCCACACGGCCAAGGCCAAATTGGGCTGTAGGGGCCACACGGGTAGACAACATGGGCGTGTGAGCCAATTTTTACTAATTTATTACTAAGGTTGCACGGGTCACCCGAGACGACTGTGAACCTACTGTAGGGTCGGTAAGATTACCTAGACCCCTAACTGAATGACTGTTATATCCACACTTAATATGTATATATATATGACTGTATATTGAGTATGATGTTTGTACTGTACTATATATATGTGATATACCATGATTGGGCATGACATAACTGTATGATGCATTGCATGGGGATGGATTGATATTGATTGGAGGAAGTGTACTAAAAGGCTTCGAGCCTAATTTACTGGTAGCACAGCTGCAAATTACTGTCTAGTGTCGCATTCGGTACTATTTGGAGTGTAGGGATGGGTTGGTTGATTATATCCCCACATGGAGTGTAGGGTTGGATAGAGATGGAGTGTAGAGGCTGGTTGGGTAGGATTTTTTTATTGCATATCTGTTACTGTTACTGTTACTGTTACTGTACTGTGATGGGCTAAAGCCCTAATGCATACTATTATTGAAATGGGCTAAGGCCCAAACTGGACTGATACTGATACTGAAAAAGGGCTTAGTCCCAGACTGTGATTATTTATATATTGATTGTTTGTTTTGTATGGGGGTTACACACTGAGTTTACGAAAACTCACCCTTCTGTTTAGTCTGTACAAGTAATCCCCAGATATAGGCGAATCGGTGCGGCGGAGGACTCAGCGGTGGCCACACGACTCCTTATATACTGTTTGATACTTAATCATGATTTTAAGTTTATGTGGGTATTTTTCTGTAATAATAGCCTCTACGGATTTTTGGTTTAAATTTGGATTTTATACTGCTTTATGTTTTATAACTGCTAGTGGTAGGAGAAACTCGGGTTTTCAAAAGAGATAAATGTTTTATCAAAATACTACGCACACGCAAACTATTTTAAAAGCTTCCATAAAGTATAACGTTTTGGGAAATAAATGACGATTTGTAAATAAATAACATTTTGAAAATGGATAACGTTTTGAAAGCAAATGACACGATTTGTAGTTAACATAAGATAATAAATAGTGGTTTGAACAGAGAAAAGGTCTTAGCGTTGTTGTGATTTCAAAAGCACTATCATGTGACATCGCTAGATTTGGCCATAACATCTAGGCCGGGTTTGGGGTGTTACATTTAGTGGTATCAGAGCTAGGTTGCAAAACTCGGCTATGGATTTGGGTTTTAAAATTTGGGGTTTTTAAAGAATTGGTTTCTGATAGTTGAAATATTTTTACTGGATGTATGGTACACCAAGTCTCCGACGCCGATCCAATAAGTTCTCTGAAACTGCTATGTGAAACTGTTATATATTTTTGACTAAACTATTATAGGTAGTATATATCGAGACTACTATAGATAGATTGTACTGAGAACACTCAAGTTAGTGTATACTGATATTATAGTAAAACCAATAGACACTGCGATGTACGAAACAAACTTTACACTTTTGATACTGATTTCATAAAATATCTATTAATAAATACTAGAACTGTAAACTAATGCATAAAACTGTTAATACAGATAAAATGCTATTAGACAATGAGCACATGAGGTACTTGCGGACAGGGTACAAGAGGCCGTGGTAGAGGCCGTAGAAGAGCTCGAGCGGGGTCCTCATCTTCTGGTAACCTACCCAATCTGGACACTAGCGAGACGCCGATGTCGCCTATTACTAAAATTGGGTCTGGGTCTCATGATCGAGTGGCTGGGGATGACACACTATCCCAGGCCATGTTGAGGAACTTAAAAAGGGTCGCTGGACCCAATATTAGAGTTGGAGGCCGAGGGTCGGTTACAGAACGACTCCGGTCTAATGAAGTTGAGCTTTTCAGCGATATTGCTGGAGTTGCCCCTAATGTGGCTGAGTATTGGATTGAAGACACTGAGAGAATCATGGACGACCTGGACTACACCCTTGAGCAAAAATTAAAGGGTGTTGTATCGCTGCTACGAGATGAGGCATATTAATGGTGGCTCACTGTTAAGGAGGGCACTCAGCCCGTCCGACTGACCTGAGAGTTCTTTAGATTGCCTTCCAGGGGAAATATGTGGAGGCCAATTACGTGGATGCCCATAGGAGAGAGTTTATGAATTTGACCCAGGGTAATAGATAAGTGATTAAGTATGAGGTCGAATTTCTACTACTAAGCCGCTATGTGCGTGGTATGGTGGCGACTGAGTATGAGAGATGTGCTCGCTTCGAGGATGGCCTTAGGGACAATCTGAGGGTACTGATAGCTCCACAGAGAGTGCGAGACTTTGCTGCACTGGTTGATAAGGTAAAGATCACCGAGGAAGTGAAGCGCACTGAGTGCCAAAACAGAGAGAGAGGTAGGAATAAGAGGGATTTAGAGCCCTTGAGTTCCATTCAGAGGCCTAAGAAAAATGCCAGAATTGATAGACCGATCAGAGTGGGGACTCCTATTGCTGCTACTGGACAGCCGCCATGTGCTGACTATGGTAGACGCCATCAAGGCGAGTGTTGGAAGAGAACTGGGGCTTGTTTGAGGTGCGGTTCATTAGAGCGCTGTATTAAAGATTTCCCGCGGAGGTCCGATTAGATGCATACTTCTGGCATTGGTACTACACCACCAAGAGTAGTTCAACAGCCACCGAGAGGCCGTGGTTAGGCCAAGGGTGGTAACGGTCTGGGACGTGGTCAGAGAGCAACGGGCAAAGGTGCTGGTCATATTGAGGAGAGACAGTCGGCTCTAGTTTATGCTACACGTCGTCGAGAGGATGGTGATGCTCCAGATGTCATTACGGGTACATTTTTTATTTATAATATACCCTATACTGCACTGAGAGATATAGGATCCACTCACTCCTATATAGCTTGTACCATATCTGAAGACTTGGGTATACTGGTTGAGAGCACTACGAGTGAGGTCACTGTACTAAGTCCGTTGGGGCAGTCAATAAGGGTTAACAAATTGTTTAGAGATGTTCCTCTAGAGATTCAAGGAGCTATATTTTTTGCTGATCTGATGGAACTTCCTTTTGGAGAATTTGATCTAATACTTGGAATAGACTGGTTAGTCAAACACCAAGTGAGCTTAGGTTGTGCCACAAAAAGGGTTGTATTAAGAACTGAAGGGGACAGTGAGGTGGTCGTAATTGGGGAACGTCGAAACTACTTATCGAATGTGATTTCTGCATTGAGGGCCGAAATATTGGTTCGTAAGGGAGGCAAGGCGTATATGGCCTACATCAGTGTTTCAGATTCTAGGGATTCTTCAGTTAAGGATATAAGGACGATTAAAGACTTTCCGGATGTTTTTCCTGAGGAGCTACCTGGGTTACCTCCGAATTGTGAAGTAGAATTTGGGATTGAGCTCCTTCCTGATACAGCTCCGGTGTCCATCGCCCCTTATAGAATTGCACTGAAAGAGCTTGTGGAGCTTAAGGCTCAAATTCAAGAGCTATTGGATCGTGGGTTCATCCGCCCTAGTGTGTCTCCGTGGGGGGCACCAGTTTTATTCGTGAAAAAGAATGATGGATCCATGCACATCTGTATTGACTATTGACAACTGAATAAGTTGACCATCAAGAATAAGTACCCCATACCGAGGATAGACAATCTGTTTAACCAGTTCTGAGGGGCTTCAATTTTCTCCAAGATTTGATCTACAATTAGGATATCATCAGTTAAGGGTTAAGGAGACTGATGTGCTCAAGATAGCATTTAGGACTCGATACAGTCATTACGAGTTCCTAGTGATGCCATTTAGACTTACGAATGCACCAGCAGCTTTTACGGATCTGATGAACCGAGTGTTCCAACCTTATTTGGATCGGTTCGTGGTGGTATTTATTGATGATATACTGGTGTATTCAAAGACTGAGGATAAGCACGATGAACACCTCAGAGTGGTTCTACAGATTCTGCGAGAAAAGCAACTGTACACCAAGTTTCTGAGACATGTAGTTTCTGCTAAGGGGATTAGATTCGATCCTCGAAAGATTGAGGCTGTCTTAGATTGGAAGCGGCCTAAGACTGTATCTGAGATCCGCAGTTTTCTAGGATTGGTAGGATATTTCGACGTTTTGTAGAGAGGTTTTCACTGATTGCAGCACCCTTAACTAAGCTGCTACGTAAGTGTGTGTCGTTTAACTGGACTGATTCGCAGTAAGAGAGCTTTGAAAAGCTTAAGACTGTACTGACTGAGGTCCCTATTCTGATACAGTCAGAGTCTAGAAAGGAGTTTACTGTTTACAGTGATGGACATGTCAGTTTAGGATGTGTGTTGATGCAGGAGGGTAAGGTGGTAGCGTACACGTCTCGTCAGCTTAAGACTCATGAGACGAATTATCTGACACATAACTTGGAGTTGGCCGCTATGGTATTTGCACTAAAAATCTAGAGGCATTATCTGTATGGTGAGAAGCGTATCATTTACACTGATCACAAGAGCCTCAAGTACCTCCCCACTCAGAAGGAGCTGAATCTTAGGCAGCGTATATGGATTGAGCTGCTTAAGGATTACGACTGTACTATCGAATACCACTCTGGTAAGGCCAATGTGGTGGCCGATGCACTGAGTCGTAGGGCTATTACTGGTCTGAGGGCAATGTTTGCTCGCCTCAGTTTATTTGATGATGGTAGTTTGTTGGCCGAACTTCAAGTTAAACCGATGTGGATAGAGCAGATTAAGGGTAAACAGTTGGAGGACGAGCCTTTGGGTCTTCACTTTCGACAAATTAAGAGTGGGAATACTGTGGATTTTGGATTGAATAGCGAAGGGGTACTCTATTTTCGTGGGAGAATCTGTGTACCGAATGATACCGAGTTGAGGCAGTCTATACTACGAGAGGCGCATAGTAGCCCTTATGCTATGCATCCTGGAAAAAAATAAGATATACCGAGACCTTCGTGAGTTATACTGGTGGCCAAGTCTTAAACGAGAGATTACTAAATTTGTGGCTAAGTGTTTGACATGTCAACAGGTTTAGGCTAAGCATCAGTTACCTTCGGGATTGATACAACCAGTCAAAATTCCACTTTGGAAGTGGGAGTGTGTAACTATAGACTTTGTTAGTGGGTTACCCCTTACACCCACTAAAAAGGATTCTGTTTTGGTCATCGTGGATCGATTGACCAAGACGGCCCACTTCATACCGGTTCGTGCTGACTACTCTTTGCAGAAGCTAGCTAAGTTGTATGTGGCGGAGATAGTGAGACTGCATGGGGTACCAATTTTGATCATCTCCGATAGGGATCCTCGCTTCACATCTTGGTTCTGGAAATAGCTACATGAAGCTCTGGGTACAAGGTTGGACTTTAGTACTGCGTTCCATCCTTAGACCGATGGTCAATCTGAGAGGGTGATTCAGCTACTGGAGGATATGTTGAGGAGTTGCGTGATTGATTTTCGAGGCAGTTGGGAGGATTACTTGACGCTAGCAGAGATTGCTTACAACAACAGCTATCAGTCTAGCATTCAGATGGCACCTTACTAGGCATTATATGGTTGTAGGTGTCGCACTCCTTCATATTGGACTGAGTTGGGTGAGCGACGTATTCTGGGCCCTGAACTGGTTTCTGATATCGAGGATAAAGTTAGGCTGATTCGAGACCGACTGAAAGCGGCATCTGATAGACAAAATTCCTACGCAAACCTGAAGCGTCGTGAAATTGAGTATTCTATGGGGGACTTCTTTTTTCTCAAGGTCTCGGCATAGAAGAAGGTACTGAGGTTTGGACGTAAAAGCAAGTTGAGCCCTAGATTCATTGGGCCCTATCGTATTCTGAAGCGAGTAGGACCAGTTGCCTACCAGTTGGAGTTACCTCCAGAGTTAGATCTGATTCACGATGTGTTCTACGTCTCAATGTTGAGGCGCTACTACTCTGATCCCGTGCATATTATTACTATTGAGGAGATCGAGGTTAGGCCAGATCTGACCTTTGAGGAGGAGCCAGTTCAGATATTGGAGTGAGATGTAAAGGTTCTAAGAAGAAAACTCATCCCACTGGTTAAGGTTCTTTGGCGTAATTATAGCTCTGAGGAGGCCACGTGGGAGGCTGAGGATGCGATGCGATAGCAATATCCTCATCTGTTCTGATCAGGTGGAATTTCGAGGCCGAAATTTTCTTTAAGGGGGTAGAGCTGTAACGCCCCAAAATTATCTGAAACACCCCGAATTTTGGGCTTAGATGAAGTGAGCTTTGGGCTTTGGGTCTCATAATTTTTTTTAAGCAAATGACATGTTGGCTTTAAGGGTTTAATAAACTTGGAGTGTCTAGGGGTGTTGGAGAAGTTCTAGATTCGAACTTTGAGGAGAAGAAATTTTTAATTAATTATTAAATGAACTAGGGCAGTGAGTAGTTGGGCTTTTAATTAAAAATAGGGAAAAATGGCATCAAAGAGCCTTGTGGTGGAGTGGCTAAGTGACGCCACTTAGGGTATAGGAAGGTCGCGTTATGGGCTAGCAAGGAGATCCTAGGTTCAAATCCTAGCTTAGTATTTTTTTAGGAGATTAATTTTGGCCTTCTAGAAGGTTGGAAGTGGTGTGATGATGGACTCTAAGGAGAGTGATCAGAAGAGAAATTTAGGAAAAGGATTGGGGAGTTATCAGGAAGAAAAATGAGGAGATGAGATGGGGAGGAGTTGGAGCCGATTGGGACTTTGAGGGGTAGGCAGAGTTTCGATTTTGTGTATAAATAGGGGGTGCCGAATTCCCTCTGTGTTATTTCGGCAATTAGAATTCCCTCTGTGCTATTTCGGCAACTATAGTGCTCTGCCGAATTCTCCTTCAGTTTTTCTGTTCTAAACCTCACATTTTCCTTATGTGTTTCCTTTTCTTCTAAAGCCTAAAATCGAATATCATTCTCTTCTTTCTCCATTGCTTGTGTCGTCCCACATTCATCTCAATTGTTGGGGACCGAATATTCGTGACTTCAAAAGCTGAAAACCTTTGCTCTTGGAGTCGATTTCTTCATCGCCCCAAACCTTGTGCCGAATACTCTAGTGACCAAATCTCTGTCGTGCTATCATCATTCCTTTGATTTTTGGTGGATCGGATCTTGGAAAATCAGAATCAAGCTTGGATCTACAAGTCTCTGCCGAAAAGCTATCCATACGTTTCAGTTCTTGGGTAAGTGTTCTTGATTTTGGGATAAGTTGGCCGAATAGTCTATAGTAAGGGAAATGGTGACTTAAGTGGATATAAGTCACCTATTATTTTGTCTTTAACAATTAAGATTGATGCAGATCTAGGGGATATTCGTGAGTAGTAGCTAAGGAAGGGCTATTAGGACTGGTGGCACACGGTTTAAGGTAAGGCTTCGGTTTTTGGTAAATATTGTGGTTAAGTGTGTGATTGAATGATGGATTGATATGGATGGTTGTATGATTTGATTATGATCGGGCCTAATGGGCTACATGTATATGATTGGGCTTAATGGGCTATATGGGCATGATTGGGCTTAGTGGGCCTTATGGGATTTTAGAAATGCATGCTAGGGTTTTAATAGACTCTAGGCTTAGTTCTGATGAATTCTTAAACAGCATAAAACTTAATTTAATAATCAAACATGTCTGTGGACAAGTCGCTAGGGTAGAGTGTGGCAATGGGCATATGCATGTCTAGGATTAGATCTAGGGAGGGCTTGGTACTTAAGTGGTCCCAGTGACCCACCTCCTCTTCTCTGGAATCCTACCTGGTGCATAGTGTCTGTTCACTTTAGCCAACGAGGACATGTTGACAGGCCAAAAGTTCGTAATTTAAAACCCATACTGTTAAGAATTATTGAAATACCCTTGAATTGCAAAATTACAGAAATACCCCTAAATTGCAAAATTACCGAAATGCCCTTGATTTGTGAAATGACTAAAATGCTCCTATGTGTTGAATGTAAGATTTATGGATGTTATATGTACATTTGCTACATTCATATGATATTTTGTTTATGATGCATATGGGTGGGAATTATGGAACGGAGGAAGTATATGAGGATCGCATGGTTGCTTGACAACTGTGGATCCACCGATGGCTTTCTAAGCCTATTATATGATAAGCAGATCTGCTGCAATGTTAGGTAGTACCGCAACCGAGCTACCCTTGAAATGTATCGGATGGGTGGGTCGATTTAGAAATCCCCACAGAAGTGTTCCGGTTAGACGGAGACGAAGTGTACCAGATGGATTATTTGGGGAGAGTTTGCAGTGCATTGCATGTATGATATTATTATGTTAACAATATGATATGTATGTTGTTTGTTTAACGAGGGTAGTACACACTGAGTTTTCGAAAACTTACTCCCTCTTTTATTTTTCTCAGGTAATCCTCAGTAGGCGGTTCGACAGATGGAGGGACTCAGAGTTGGCCAACTAGTAAGACGATTAGACCGGTTTTTCTAAATGTCTAAATTCTAGATTTTAAGTTAGTTACTTTAAGTTATTTATTTTTTTCGGATTGTAATAAGGTTTTCCCTCTAGTTATTATTCCTTTACTTCCACTATGCATTGAAATATTGAAACGGAACCTGGATTTATTTCCTTTAAGCATATTTCAAATTTTTGAAAATAATTGTGTTTTAAGAACGAGCTTCCGCTGTCAAAGGTTTTTTTTTTACATAGTAACAAGGAAATGATTTTTTTGGCTACACCTCGTTTTGAAAGCAAACTGGATTTTTCTTAACTTTTCTCTAGAAGGGTTTTCAATGAAAACAAGGTTTTCGCAAAAACACTTCAATGTGACACGCCAGATTCGGGCCTAACTTCTAGGCCGGGTTTGGGGTGTTACATTATCTATTGATGTTTCTGTTATTATTTGACATAAAATATCTGTCTGCTTCAGTGGTTATTTGTTCTGGGAGTGTTTGAGAAGTCTTGGGTTCAAGCCTTAACTTGAGCAAAATTTTTGTTTTTATGTGAATAAAGCCTTGCTCTTATTTAGTAGGCTTTATTTTAATGTTGGTAAGTTTATAACAGGATGGGCCTGCTGATCTGGTGGTTAAGTGTAGCGTTGGTGTGAAGAAAATCTTGTGTTCGAGTTTGTTCTTGAGCACTATCTTTTTTCTTTTAATTCACTCAAGTGGGCCTAAATTCCATATACATTATTTCAAGCCCAAGGTTTTAAAAAATTGGTGCAAATAAATTTTCATATATCAATTGTACTATAAAAAAATAACCAAAATTTATAAAATATAACCAAAATGTGAAATTATGACGAAATTACTATTTTACCTGTTTTTGCTACTTAGCACAATATTTTCTCAATAATAAGTACTTATCCAAACCAAATATCATAATTCACATATAACCTTTTAAAATGAATCCATAAACAGTGAAAACTATATTTTTACCCATTACTCAGTAAAAATAGAAAATTTATAATTTAATCATGGTACTTTTTAATCTTTTCAATTTAGTTTTAAAAGTGATTTTCATCGTGCCACTACATATTCCAACTTATACTTATGTCAGTTCATCACTAATACTTCACTTTTCCCATTTTAGCCAAATTTATATTTTAGTCTTCGAACTTTTCAAAATTTTTTATTTGATCATTTTATCACATTTTCACTTCTTAAAATTTTTCATAAATTCTCATATTTAAAATCACTTTATTTTTGTAAGAATTTCTTTAATTAGCTTGTTTTTCAATTTTCTCAAAGATTCTCTACATCCACTACTGAAATAGTGCTACGAATATAATCGAAAATTTTGAGATGTTACTTTTTTTCTCATAAAATTTATAAAAATTATATAATACCTTAAAGTAATTTAATACATGCATCTCAGGAGTAAGAAAAACCAATACATATTATTTTGTCAAAATTGATTCCTGATCATAAGAATTAAGAGTAACGGACAAAATTAATTTAATAAAATTTAATTACTAATATTATTAATTAATACTAAAATATTTAACTTTTACTAAATATATATACCATTTAAAAAAAATAATCTGAAACTATATTTTTCAATGGTGCGTTCCTATATCTTATTCGGGCGCTCCATACGAAACTACTATTTAATATAAAAATTACTATATACTACATTCTCATTTTTTGTTAAAAAAAAAGTTTTTAACTTTTTCTGGGATTGTATGAAATTGTGATCGTACGTCATCTTTATTTTTTTCTGATAGGATAATGACAAATCAGATTTTTCTTCTTGAGTTTTAGCTTTTTTTAGTTGGATTTGATTTTTTTATAGGAAAAAAAAGAAGCTAAAAATCAGGAGAAAAAATTTGATTTATCATTCTCCTATTAAAAAGGAATAAAGATAGCGTAAAATCATAATTTTATATAATCTCTTCTCTTCTTTATAGATGCCATTAAACTAAATTATAAACAAAGAAAGTCATGCCCTACCTATTCCTTGAAAACCACTCTTCTTTTTTAATTATAAAAACATCATTTTGTATAAACAACACAAATTTATTGGTTAAGTCTTAACTCGATTAGTATGGATATTGTTGTTAATACAAAAAGATGTAGGTTTAAATGCATTGAAACGCATTATCTTCCTATTTATAGATCGAGAAGAAAATATATATAATCTTAAGTATTATGTAAAAAAATTCTAATAAAATTATTAAAAAATAATTAAATAAAAAAACTCAAATCCAAAATAACATTAACATTAAACAGTTTCACATCTTTACAACCCCAAAAACCAACTCTTTTTTAAATAATAATAAAAAGCCCAATCCTTAGGCTACATTATTGTGCCTCGTTCTCCTCGATCTCTTATATTTAACATTAGAATTCCGAGACATCTTGCCGTCATTTTGACGCAAATCGACGACCAGATCCACGAATGCACTTAAGACGAACTTGTAAGACTTCTTGTCGTTCAAATTTAGGTAACAAAACAACAGCTCTTCCATGAAATCCCAATCGATTTTCGAACCATGTTTCAACCTTGCTTCCACCATTTCTTGCATGGAACGTCGGAAATCGTCGTACGGATTCGGCGAACACCTTAACACCGCTATGCATTCATTATAGATGCTTTGAGACTTGACGTTATCGCTGCCGCCACCATAGACGTTGGATTCATTCGCAGTAGTACTACTAGTGTTAGAGGTGGAGGTGGAGGTGGAGGAGGAACCGGCATCCTCCGACATTGACATGAAGGTGTTGCTAGTTACACCGCTATTACGAGCCTCCTCGATGAGCGAACTCGAAAACCCAGTAGCAACGAAGAACCTGTTGGACCCTGAGAGATACGGGGGCGGATCAATAAACCTTGGTGATTCAAAACAAATCCCACCAGGGCTTTTCACTTCACCATCACCATCATCAGCTTTAATCTCTTCATCATCATCATCATCATCATTGATATACAAAGACTTGAAATTCTCAAAGAGAAAACGATCAACATCAGAAAGTGTGGCAGCTTCGCCATCTTGATGAACAGCAAATGAAAGGGTTTGGGGGTTTTTGCAGCCTTTTCGAATCCATTTGTTGGAAGAGAATGAGTTTAAAAGGAAGTGAGTATTTGGAGAGGGTTTCTTGATCTTGGAAAGGTAATTCTGAAGAGATTTTTGAAGCTTCTTTGACATTTTTTTTTTTGGGGGGGGGGGGGGGGGGCTTAACAGTACACAGCTAATGAAGCGTTTGGCTTATAAATGTAATAGGTTTCATGGGAATGTGGTAAGAAATAGAGCATTTACTGACTTGCCAGATTTTGTAATATATATATATATATATATATATCTATATAGGTAGAATTTATTTATGGAAATAAAATGTTGTAATTTAGGTAACTTATACGGCAAGTAGAAATCAAGAGAATAAATAATATATGTTTTCTTCCCATTTATAAATTAATAATGAGGATATTATGTAATGAAGATTTATAGATTAATTATGGTTTTGCTTCAATTTGGAAATGAATCTCACAGATTATGCAATATTTAGTGTTTTGAGGGTTTATTTTCACCATTCATTACAAAGCATTAAATTTACAGTTTCATGGATTGAAATCACTAATTAACGGATGTGTATGAAAAATTACCTTTTTTTCCTCTCTCAAATAAATAATATATATATATATATATATTTTTTTTAATTTCTTTAGAATTTCAGTAAGGTAACATTCATCATTCAATCCATGGATTTTGTTAGATAACTATTATAATGAATTTTAAAATATTTTTAATTTAACAATTCTTTATATTTATACTTTTTTATTGAGTCTCAACTGCTTTGTTAATAATATATGCATTGCATGATGAATAAAATTCAAATCTAAATTCTCAAATTTATGTTATCATTCAAGTTTGGCTTGTAATTTGATTCCAATGATATTGTCATAAAAGGCCAAGGCAAAATTTTCATTTTAAAATAATGTAAATTAAGATCTAGTTTTAATAGAGAGTAACCAAATTTATTATTCCATCTACTCAAATGAGGGATTTACTTACCCTAATATAAGACTAAAATTGTTTTACACTCTTTTCTATTATTTTATATGATTAATATTTTAATTATTTAAATGCCATATTTCATATTTCATTCATATAGATCATGCATACTAAATTTAACATAAACTAAAAATTTCTAACTATTTTTTAATGCAAAATTATTTTGTTTAATAGATATTAATATATATTATTTTAGATCGATATGATAGAGATATTGAATCGGTTCGGAAATTTACATGTATGACAAGTACAATTATATCAATAAATTCAATTGTTAAATCATTAAAATATTAATCATACAAAAAGATACAAAACAATGTAAAACAACTTTAGTTTTATACCGATAAGTGGATCCATCCCTTTTAGTGAAAGCCCCTTTCTGCTTGTAACTACTCTCCTTATTCGTGTAGATATGATAATAATATCATTGTAAAATATGATGTTCCCTTACATTTACGGCATGTTTGGTATACTTGATATTGTTACACAAAACACGTTAGCGAACAAAATAAATTAAATATAAATAAACATATATGAAATAAAATATAAATAGAATGATCTATGATTAATTTATCAAATATGAAAATCAAATAAAACCATAATAAAAAGTTGAAATAAAGGAGAATCGAGATTTTACGAAACGTTGAGGCCTATGAAACACAGTTTCTTTAAGACATATTCGGTCGCTTCTACTATACTTGGAGAAACATAGGTCGAATGTCTCCCAGGATACAACAACATTGATCAAAGTAGTAGCACCTCTACAAAGATCAACAAACGAACTTTACCTTTTTCTATCACCGGAATGTTTGAAAATACAGAGAGGAAAATGAAGAGTTTTGAAATGAACAGAATTTCAGTATAAGAAATTATTAAAATGTGTGTGTAATCCTCCATAATACACAGCCTTTTATAGGCATTTAGGGTAGTGGAAAAATTTTAAAATATGCCATTAAGGAGCCAAAAATCAATTTGATTTAAAATTTAAATCAAATCAGATATTGTCCATATATAAACAGATTATGTCTGCTGATGAAAAAAAAATTTGTGTTCGGCTTAAAATATCCGCAGGCCTATTTGAGCCCGACCGATTCAAACGTTTCGCGTTGCTTACGTCATGCGGGTGCGCCCCAACCCACTCGGGTTTGGACCTGCATCCCCTGCGTGCGAGACAAGGTTACAAGCTTAGTCATTTAATTACCCTTCAAGAGGGTTCACATATATAAACACATCTCACACTTTGGTATTTAACCAATGTGCGATCTAAGCTTTTATTTTTCCTCAACAATATTACTAAGTAGCTTACTTTGAGCATCAATTTCTCATTCATCACTCAACCATTTTGAGCATATGATGCAACGTTGTAAATTTCTCATGGAGTAAAATATGAAACCATAATAATATGATTCAACTCTCCACCTTTACCTATTGAGAATATACCTCAAAGTTCCCATAAAATGCAATTTTTCCAACAATCCCCCACATGAATGAAAATTGGTAGTTTTATCGAAAAACATTGACTCGATGTGTGATAGAATCTACGATCGATAGTTGCATAGGATAGGTAGGTATCCACCCTTGAACCTTCCCTTGCGAAAGTATATTTACTTTACTAGCTAATCAGTAGACGTGATGTCCTTGAACTATTCTACCTTTTGTGTAAACGATGACATACCTCACACAACTACCTCCCTGGCAAGGTTTTAGTTCTGATGGTTATGTTCATATAGCCGTGAACATCTCTTGGTTTTGCAAGAATTTGAGAGAACTATGCCCCAATAGTCTCCTTGAAGCGACCCCACTTTACTCTCACATAGGTGACTTATGTTGTTCGACTCACCGAAACACACAATGGTCATTAAAAGCATTACTTAACCTATCCCATTTTTAATCATTTTTTACATCATAGGAAAGGACTTGGATAAGTACCCCTACAGTGACCTTACAAGGTCTATGTAATTAGGTTGTCCCTTTGAACCTAAATATTGGGATCTTCAGTCAACTAGATAGGGTTTTCCTTCACATAGCACATTTTATATTCATAGGCTTTAGTCACATTCCTTTCGATGTTTTAACAACATGGTCTCATTTTAAGCCTTTAGTTAGCGGATCCGCAATGTTATCTTTTGATTTTTCAAAATCAATAGAGATAACTCCGTTTGGGATCATTTGTTTAACGGTATTGTGTCGACGATACATATGTCTCGACTTACCATGTTACGCTAGCAAGACACCCCTACACTTTCAAGTGGTTGTAGGATGATTTTCTACCTTTCCATAACTTATATGGTGTCTTGTTCCTTTTCTTGTGGGGCACCTTATTTAAAAAGGTAATTAACTCATAGAAATGCTCCCCCCCACATTTCATGTGATAACCCAGAGCTTTTTAGCAGTGCGTTCATCTTTTCCTTTAGAGTCCGATTTTCTACTCGGCTACTCTATTTGATGAAAGTATTGTGGTGTTATTAAGTTGTGTACATTATTCAAATGATTCAACATATCCACCACCACAATCACTTAATCTTTTTATTGTGGTGTTATTTTCAACTTCTTGCTTATAGAGAATAAAATTCTCTTCGTCTTAGCTCTTAAGCAAATATACGTAAAAATGAAGGTAATAATCATTTTTATTCCTTCTTCTCGTTTAAACAAGCTTTACAAGCATTGATATGTATTAGATCAAGTGGTTTTTGACCTTTGTTAATTTTTCCTCAACACATGTTTCACATTTATAATTATAATTATTGTGAAACAAAGGAATGTTCTCTAAGTTAATTTATGTACGTAAAGTATCATAATTAACATGTCCGAGCCTACTATGCCATAAATTAAATGACTTAAGCATATAAACAGAAAAGGAACAACACTCTTATTCATAGTTTTGCTTTTACAGAGATAGCATTTAGTTTAATACATATCCCTTTCCCACAAACATTCCCCATTTTTAAAGAACATTCTTATTCATAATTCTTGCGTATGTTAGGCATATAATTCCATATCAGACACTTCCTTGGAAATTTCTTCCACATTATTAGCCCCGTTAGCTCTAACTTTCTTTAGGATTCTACAATCGGATGACTTGTGCCCCATCTTGTTGCAATTGAAGCATTTTCCTTGAACTTTTTTTTTTGCTTCTTGGAAACACCACCTTTTGGTCCCAATTTAGACTCATTCTATAGTTGTTTTCCCTTCTTGAAGTCTTTCTTGACTTCTACGACGTTTGCCCTTGCAATATTGCCATTGGCTACTTTGTTGAGCCTTTTTTCAATCTGAAGTCTGACAATTAGGTCTTCCACTGACATTTCCTTTCTTTTGTGCTTTAGGTAATTCTTGAAGTCATTCCAAGCATGAGGCAACTTCTCAAAAATGGCTGCCACTTGGTAGGATTAACTTATTATCATCCCTTCAGTAAGAATTTCATGAATGATCAGTTGAAGTTCCTGCACTTGATTCACAACTAATTTAGAATCAACCATTACAAAATTCAATAATTTAGCAACTAAGAACTTTTTAGTTCTAGCATCTTCGGCTTTGTATTTATGGTCAAACGATGTCCATAATTCCTTAGTTGTTTTCTTAACACTATACACTTCGTACAGTGCATCCGACAATCCATTCAGAATGTAGTTTCAGCATAGGAAATCTGAATGTTTCCAAGCTTCAACAACAGTGAAAGCGGTAACTTCATCTACCTCACCCTCTTTAATAGTAGGAGGGTAATCTTTCAAAAATTTGGCCAAGTTCAACATGGTAAAATAAAATAGCATTTTCTGTTGCCAAGTCTTGAAATTCTGTCCCGAGAATTTTGCAGGTTTCTCGTTGTGGCTTACAACAGCCGCCACCAACAATAATGAGTTTTGGATCGAAGATTGCATTTGAACCAAAGCTTTAGATTGCGAGTTGATTGAATTGGTGGGAGTCTCCATTTTTTCTATTAAGGAAAAAAAAAACCAGAATTAGAAAACTTATCAACTTTTGTTAGACGACAGGAATCTAATAAAACCCAAAACAAAAATTTATACGGTCTAATAAAAAATACAATAAAATAATGCACCAGGTAGGTAAACCTAAAAGAGGGGTGGCACTCTCGGGCACACTTAAATACCAAGTATTTCAAAGAACCAATCCTAGACATGCATTCTCATATTGCCTTTTTAATTCACCGTTGATAATTTTCTTTTAATTCAATTGAAAGCCATAATTAAGGGGCAAAATACCAAAAAATACCTAAAAAATAATTTAATTACGAAAAAGGGTCAGTTTCAAAAATATTTACGGAAAAGGGCCGTTTCCCCCCAAAACGCGTCCACGTCAGCGCGTTTTGTGGGGATGCAACAGGAAAGCGGTCCCTTGGGGGAGCGCTTTTGCCACATCAGCACAAAGCGCGCTGACGAGGACGCGCTTTGCTGATGTGGCAAAAACGCTCCCCCATAGACGCGTTTTAGCCCGTGTTTTTTTTTAAAAAAACTATTCTCAAATTTTTTAAAAATTTACGAGAATAAACCTTTATAAAGGCTCAAAGTGACAACACCATTTTTTTAAGGTGTCATCAATTAATAAAGAAATATAACTTACAAAGGAAATCTTTATATAGACCTAAAGTCTCATTTCCCTTGTTTTCTTGAGCAATATGGGATATGAGATATGTGTATATATAGACTCATGAATAGTTTTGCAGCTTGTTCCTAAACAATGTAGAATTCCTTCCTCTTTTAACTAACAACATGAGATGACATGCTACACTATATTTGATTTTTTTTTACAAAACAATTTCTCTTTTTTTTTTTATATTTTGTTAACATTTTCTTATATTATAAAAAATAAGAAACAAAACAACTCAAATATATTTTTTGCAAATCCCTTGAGTTTTTTGGGTGCTTATATTATTTTATCATGTGATGTAGTCTGATCTTATTTGATCTTATTCTAAAATTTTCCTTTCTATTTCTCTAATAACAATATAAGTATGAAAAAAGAAAACAAGATTTGGACAAAAAATAATGAAATTACTTGCTGCCAATGATGTTTCATGCATGCAATACATATTGAATCACATCATCATCACCACTTAGCTCTCATTGATGTTTAGTGATGAAGAATTTCGAATGCAACGTACTCCCACATTTTATAGATGCTCCGTACATATCTTACGATGAGATTTAAAAATCAGTAAAAAGAAATTCATCACATTTTAATGACCTTTTTCTGTTCTTTTAAAGTTTTTTAACTTAAATATAACCTAAAATATGGACACTATTAAATAATAAATTAACAAATGAAATTTACTATTAATGGGCATGTTGGGGATTAAACACAAATTTTTTTATTTTGTATCACACAATCACTCAATTTACTTTAAAATTTTTTAACACGTATATTATTTACAATGAATTTTAATTTTTAAGTACAGTATTTATAATCAATTCACAAAAATAAAATTATTACTGACAAACTCTATAATCTATTAATGAACTGAATCGTTAATGAAAATAAATAACTTTGAATTTTTTTTACTGTGACGACATGATATAAATTCTGTCATCATGTGTGGATGTAAGTTCTATTAATATATAATAAAGTAAATATGTAAATGTTACGATGTTAGTTGCATGCAATGGTTCTACCAATTGGTTGCTTTAGAATCTGTCTCTAAAACGTTGCATTGCACCCCTTTGTCCTTTCTTCTTTGGAACCATCAACACTGCCAAATTTGGTTGATCTTCATAATTGTATTTTTTTCATTTTGGTTCCTTCATGTTAAAGTTAGTAAAAATAAAAAAAGGACAAAAATAAAAGTTGAACCGATTTAATAAAAAAATAGGACAAAAAAATATATTTTTTGCAAATCCCTTGAGTTTTTTGGGTGCTTATATTATTTTATCATGTGATGTAGTCTGATCTTATTTGATTTGCAAAAAATATATTTGAGTTATTTTGTTTCTTGTTTTTTATAATATAATAAAATGTTAACAAAATATAAAAAAAGAGAAATTGTTTTGTAAAAAAAAATCAAATATAGTGTAGCATGTTATCTCATATTGTTAGTTAAAAGATGAAGGAATCCCACATTATTTAGGAACAAGCTGCAAAACTATTCATGAGTCTATATATACACATATCTCATATCCCACTTTGCTCAAGAAAACAAGGGAAATGAGACTTTAGGTCTATATAAAGATTTCCTTTGTAAGTTATATTTCTTTATTAATTGATGACACCTTAAAAAAACGGTGTTGTCACTTTGAGCCTTTATAAAGGTTTATTCTCGTAAATTTTTAAAAAATTCGAGAATAGTTTTTTTTAAAAAAAAAACACGTGCTAAAACGCGTCTATGGGGGAGCGTTTTTGCCACATCAGCAAAGCGCGTCCTCGTCAGCGCGCTTTGTGCTGATGTGGCAAAAGCGCTCCCTTGGGGGAGCGCTTTCCTGTTGTATCCCCACAAAACACGCTGACGTGGACGCATTTTGAGGGGAAATGACCTTTTTCCGTAATTTTTTTTGAAACTGGCCCTTTTCCATAATTAAATTATTTTTTAGGTATTTTTGGGTATTTTTCCCATAATTAAGACCACCATAAATAGAAAATTTTCCCTTTGATTTGTTAAACGGCAGAATAAAAATTTTGAAACGAAATCAAAACAATTTTGTTAAACAACAAGATTAAATCCCGAAACAAAATTATATCATTAAATCAAATTAAAATAAGTTAAACGACGGGAATAAATCCTGAAACAGATTTTATTTAATTTAATTTAAATTTGGAAACAAAATAAAATCAAATAAAATCTTGTTAAACGGTGGGAATAAATCCCGAAACAGATTTTATTTAGTTCTATTTTAATTTGGAAAAAAAATCAAATAAAATATTGTTAAACGGCGGGAATAAATCCCAAAACAAATTTTATTTAATTTAATTTCTCATTTTTGGCAACAAAATCAAAATGTAATAAATCTGTTGAATAACAGGAATCAATCCCGAAACAGATTTTATTTTACTCGTTTTTGGAAATAAAACAAAATTTGGAACAAAATTGTTGAAAGGCGAGAATCAATCCCAAAACGGATTTTATTTTACTCGTTTTTGGAAATAAAAAAAATTTGGAACAAAATCGTTTAACGGCGGGAATCAATTCAGAAACAAATTTTATTTTACTCGTTTTTGGAAATAAACAAAATTTGAAATAAAATCGTTAAACGACAAGAAACGCTCTCGAATTGATTTTATATACCTTTAATTTCCCGTTTGGAAATAGAATTAAAATAACGGAATAAAATCTGTTGAACGGCGGGAATAAATCCTGAAACGGATTTTATTTACTTTTAATTTTAGAAACAAAATCTAATAAAATCTGTCAAATGAAGGGAAAAATCCCGAAACAGATTTTATTAGTTTTAATATTCATTTGGAAATAAAACAAAAATAGAGGAAAAAGAAATTTGTTGAACGGTGGGAAAAAACCCGAAACAAATTTATTTAATTTTTAAAAGAAAATTGATTTTCAAAAATATATTTTTTTTCTTCGCCTTTGTGTCTCGTTTGTCTCATATTAGAAAATTGAAAAAATAACCAAATCTGTCTTAAGATTGTTAGACAAAACACGTTAGCGAACAAAATAAATTAAATATAAATAAACATATATAAAATAAAATATAAATAGAATAATTTATAATTAATTTATCAAATACGAAAATCAAATAAAATCATAATAAACAGTTGAAATAAAGGAGAATCAAGATTTTACGAACCGTTGAGGCCTGTGAAACACAATTTCCTTAAGACAAATTCGGCCGCTCCTACGGTACTTGGAGAAACATTGGTCGAATGTCTCCCAGAATACAACAACAAGAGTGATCAAAGTAGTAGCACCTCTACAAAGATCTACGAACAAACTTTGTCTTTTTCTATCACCGGAACGTTTGAAAATACGAAGAGGAAAAGGAAGAGTTTTGAAAATGAACAGAATTTCGATATAAGAAATTATTAGAATGTGTGTATAATCCTCCATAATACACAACCTTATGCATTTAGGGTAGTAGAAAATTTTGAAAATAACTGTAACATCCCGAAATTGGGCCTAGTAGGATTGGGCCCATTGGGCCTTGGGCATAGGAGTGTTTAAAATTTTTGAGAACAGGAGAATGACATTATTTCAAGTTGGACTTATTAAGAAGATGATTTTAGAAAGTTACCGGATTCTATGAAGTTTCGAGTTCAAGTTGGGCCTTAGTAAAATTTTGTGTTTAAGCCTAATAAGGAGAGATAGTAAGTGGCATCAAGGCTTATGGAAATAAAAGAGTAAATTGCTAGCATAAATGAGCATATGGCAAGGAGGTTATGGCATCAAGTGAAGTACCTTGAGGGAAGAGGTTCAAATCCCATTGTGTGCAAATTTTGACTATTATTTTTGTACTTCCTTCCATGGTTGTAATTATGGTAAGGTGGACTTATTAAATTATGAAAAGGTATGGTAAGGAAGAAAATAAGGAAAAAGAAATAAAAGAAAAGGATAATAAAGAAGTGGGAAAATAATAATGATGGAATTTGGAATAATGGAGTAGGTGAGAAAAAAAGGAATGATGGAGAGTGATTTGTTGAAAAAGAAAAAAAATATAATGATGAGATTTGAAAAGAATGGGGTAGGTGAGAAAAAAAAATGCATGGAGGGTATAATAGCCCGATTTAGGGGATAGTCGGAACAGTGATCTCGGAATCACTAAACCGAGGATAGAGAAAATTATTTTCATGTTATTCTATGTGTATAACATGTTTATAAATATGCATGAAATTTTTGGTGTCTCAATTTTAGCGATTGAGGGCTTAATTTCGAAAAAAGGACTAAATCGCATAAAGTGCTAAAGTTTAATTTTATTTGCTAGAAGTGCCAAATAGCCATGGATTAGAAATTGGAGGTCCCAAATGTACAATTTGTCCTTGTCTAAATGAGTAGGCCGGCCATAAAAAAAATATAGGGACAAGGGCATTTATTTTGGTCAAAATTGGTGGTATTGGTAAGTAAAATGAATAAAATAAGATGATATAAGCAAAAGTTATCATCTTTTCTTTTATTCTCCTTCACCAACCAAAAATATCAGCCATGGGAGGGCTTTGAAAGCTTGAAAATTTCAGCAACTCATTTTCTCTTCAAGGACTTTCCATGAGAGATTTTATGCTGGTTACAAGGTCTAGAAGTACTTTATCAAAGGCTCAATCGAAAACCTATCCCTCGTAAGAAGTAACTCGGATTTTTGGTGCCGCGGAGAGCATCGCGTTACGGGTTCCGAATAAGGTGTGTAATCTCATACCCTTCCATATACATATCTAAAATGGTGTGTAACCTCACACTTCTCTGAAAGTTTGTATGAACAATGCTGTTAATCGGTCGAAATACCGAAGAAAACTAAAAACCGGCATCCGTAATCACTCGGGTGTGCATATGATCGTAGTGGTAATCATATTTCGTAATAAACCAGTTTCGGTTAGAAGCAGTGATGTGTTTTTGAAAAATCACTAAAAATAGGAGAAAAGGAATTAGAAAGTGAATAAGATATCAAATTAAAGCTTGCTGTGTCTATTTTAATATGAAAGAAACGGAGAAGGAAAAACAATTTTATATTCTGAGATATCTTGATTTTAGGTAGACTGGTTCTGATTAACTTCGGGGTTCACTGATCTGTTTTTGAAAAATCATATAAAATTGCACAAAGTGAATTATGGGTTATAATTTATATGTATGGATTCCTTATTGAGTCTAT
The DNA here is from genome assembly GCA_005393395.2 of Gossypium australe. NCBI lineage: Eukaryota > Viridiplantae > Streptophyta > Magnoliopsida > Malvales > Malvaceae > Gossypium > Gossypium australe. The sequence continues at coordinate 32,509,051 of CM016615.1, read as the reverse complement.
TTTCAAGAGAAACAAGTTGCAGTAGTATATGAAAACTGTACAGTGAGATAATTGAAATTAAGTTAAGAGAGGTCAGAATTGCTGGACAGTGAAACAAGGGAAAATTTAAGGAATAAACTGTACTAAATGGATAGGCTAAAAATTCTGGAAAAATTACAGTAAGAAGATACATGAGTCTAGTTTCAAGGAAATTTTACGGATCTAGATTTTGAGTTTTCTAACTCGAGTTATAGCCAATTTAGTCAGTATGACACAAATGGACAGTTTAAATTTTTATGCCCCAAATTACTAGTTAAGTTTTAGTTGTGAAATTACCCCGTTTGGGCCTAAAATAGATTTTGACCCAATAGTTCCGTAGAGACCCAAATAGAGTTCTGTATCACTCGAGGCGATAGTGAATCTTCGGAAACACCGTTAAATATGAAATTACCGAATTACCCTTGGAGGGTAAATTACCGAATTACCCTTAGAGAGTAAATTACCGAATTACCATTGGTGGTTAAAACTACTGAATTACCCTTGTAGGGTAAATTACCAAATTACCCTTAGAGGGTAAAATTACCGGATTACCCATGGTGGTTAAAATTACTGAATTATCCTTGGAGGGTAAATTACTGAATTACCCTTGGAGGGTAAATTACCGAATTACCCTTGGAGGGTATATTACCGAATTACCCTTGGTGGGTAAATTACTGAATTACCCTTGGTGGGTAAATTACCGAATTACCCTTAGAAGGTAAATTATCGAAATACCCTTGGGTTGTGAAATTACCGAAATTCCCTGGGTTGCGAAATTACTAAAATACCCTTGGAGGGTAAATTACCGAAATACCTCTCGGTTGCAAATTACCGAAATACCCTGGGTTGTGTAAATTATCGAAATACCCTTGGGTTGTGAAATTACCAAAATGCCCTTGGAGGGTAAATTACTGAAATACCTTTGGGTTGTAAAAATTACCAAAATGCCCTTGGAGGGTAAATTATTGAAATACCCTTGGGTTGTAAAAAATTACCAAAATGCCCTTGGAGGGTAAATTACCAAAATACCCCTGGGTTGCGAAATTACTAAAATACCCTTGGAGGGTAAATTACCGAAATACCCCTCGGTTGCAAATTACCGAAATACCCTGGGTTGTGTAAATTATCGAAATACCCTTGGGTTGTGAAATTACCAAAATGCCCTTGGAGGGTAAATTACCAAAATACCCCTGGGTTGCGAAATTACCGAAATACCCTTGGAAGGTAAGTTACCGAAATACCTTTGGGTTTCGAAATTATCGAAATACCCGTGGAGGGTAAATTGTCGAAATACCCCTCGGTTGTAAAAAATTACCAAAATGCCCTTTGAGGGTAAATTACCAAAATACCCCTGGGTTGCGAAATTACCGAAATACCCTTGGAAGGTAAGTTACCGAAATACCTTTGGGTTTCGAAATTATCGAAATACCCGTGGAGGGTAAATTGTCGAAATACCCCTCGGTTGTAAAAAATTACCAAAATACCCTTAGAGGGTAAATTACTGAAATACCTTTGGGTTGCGAAAATTTCCGAATTACCCTTGGTAGGTAAAATTTCTAAATTACCCTTAGAGAGTAAATTATCGAATTACCCTTAGTGGGTACGATTACTGAATTATGAAAATGCCCTTACGGGCCAAGTTACGAAAATGCCCCTAATGGGCTGAATTACGAAATGTCCCTATGGACCAAACTACGAAAATACCCTTTATGGGCCAAAATGTTATATTTGCTATATGGGCCAAATGTGATATTTGTTATATGGGCCAAATGTAAAATTTGCTAGATCATTTAATGGGCCAACTTGTGTTATGGGCCTTATGTTGAAATTATTCTATAAATATTGTTTGTATATGCATACATGATTGCATGGGTTGGGATAATTGATGAAGAGAAGAAAGGCCTGTTGCCAAAATCTAGTTCGGTGGCTCTGCCACAATATGAAAGGCCTGTTGCCAAAATCTAGTTCGGTGGCTCTGCCACAATATGAAAGGCCTGTTGCCAAAATCTAGTTCGGGTGGCTCTGCCACAATCATTTTAAAAGGCTTTGTGCCATGTTATTAAAAGGCTTTGTGCCATGTTATAAAAAGGCTTTGTGCCATGTTATAAAAAGGCTTTGTGCCATGTTATCAAAAGGCTTTGTGCCACGTTATAAAAAGGCTTTGTGCCATGTTATAAAAAGGCTTCGTGCCATGTTATTAAAAGGCTTCGTGCCTACGTTTTAAATGGCTTTATGCCTGCGATTGGTGTGTTGGCGGGGTGGGTTGACTTTATCCCCACAGGTGTGATGGTTGGTATGGGTGGTGTGTAGCGGATGAAAATTTGGCTTGGTTGGGAATTGCATATCACATGCATATTATGTTCATGTTATTATGTTATAATTGTAAATGGGCTTAGGCCCAAAATATTGCTATGTGTGTTCCGACCCAGTGGATGATGGTAAGGGGATTACACACTGAGTTCTTGTAACTCACCCCCCTTTCTCTCAACCTTTTCAGGTAATGCTCAGTGACGTGGACTTGGGCCCTGGATGACTCGGTGGAGACCATACTTCAGAAATGGTTCATTTGGACTTCAGACTTATTTCTTGTTTATTTTATTACTCTACTATTTGGGGTTAAATGTTGTAATAAGGCCTAGGATTTTCTTTCAAAATGCTTCTGCAACTCTATTCCCAAACATCCCATTTTCGTAAATTGTTTATTTCAAATATGTTTTCACAACCAAAAGGTCTTTAAAGAAAATTACGTTTTCAAGTAGATAACAATTGCTTAAGTGTTTTGAGTTTTAACAAAGAGGTCGTAATTCTCGAACAAGTTTTTAACAATCTCAAAGATGGTTTAAAAAAAAAAAAACTTCCATGTGACACGTCAAATTCGGGCTTAACTTCTAGGCCGGGTTTGGGGTGTTACAATTAAGTGGTATCAGAGCTCAGTTTGCAAAACTCGGCTGTGGTTTGGGTTCAATAGCGTTTTCCAAAGCTGTTTAAAATTTTGATTTATAAATATATGTTCTAAAGGAAGTATGGTACCACGAGTATCCGACACCAAGTCAAGTAAGTATATGTTATCATCTTATGATTATTGTGATATGACCGTAGAAATACTCCAGAACTTTTGGCTTTAGGAGTAAAAATTATAGAGATTGAGACTTTAGGATACTTTTCGCGAAAACCACTTCAACTCTAATACTCCATAAGACATTGTTTAATAAACGTCGAATAGTATATTGATTCATAAGACTTTTAATCAGATTAAATCGACATTAGTGAACATGAGTGCTAGAGGACGTGGACGTGATAGAGGCCGAAGTGCTAGGGCTAGACCTTCAGCACTGAGGCATGTGCCCGAAAGAGGGGGGCGCTAGCAGTGTCAGTGGCTGAGACGGGATCTCATGATCGAACTAAGGTTGATGAGATGACTCAATTAGTTAAGGAGTTATTTGAAGAGGTTAAAGGAATTGGTGAAGCACTTCGAGTTGGGAGTGTGGACTGTAGGAAGAAAAGAGATTGTGATTCTTTTGGGTCGCAGTGTCGTTCTGTAAAGCATGTCAAAGCACGTCCAAACTTTTCGGTTTGCGATTATGTAGAAAGCATCATCCTAGAAAATGCTGAAGGAGGTCAGGAGCATGTATGAGATGCGGGTCTAAGAAGCATAAGGCTCAGGTTTGTTTCATCACCATCAAGTCAGGTATGTTTTGGTTGGATGTGATGATTGAGTGTAGAAAAATTTTAAGTATAAGTGGGAAACGACTGCTTGCTTCTGTAGTTAGATGTTTGGTTGTGAAAGAGAATTCAAGATTATGTTAAAATTACATTAGTGTTATTAAGATCAGAGTGCGCAGCGAAAGCATAGTGAGGTGATTTAAGCGGTACTTTTAGTAGTTGATTGGAAATTTCGAGGACGAAATTTTCTTTAAGGAGGGTAGAATTGTAACATCCCGAAATTGGGCCTAGTAGGATTGGGCCCATTGGGCCTTGGGCATAGGAGTGTTTAAAATTTTTGAGAACAGGAGAATGACATTATTTCAAGTTGGACTTATTAAGAAGATGATTTTAGAAAGTTACCGGATTCTATGAAGTTTCGAGTTCAAGTTGGGCCTTAGTAAAATTTTGTGTTTAAGCCTAATAAGGAGAGATAGTAAGTGGCATCAAGGCTTATGGAAATAAAAGAGTAAATTGCTAGCATAAATGAGCATATGGCAAGGAGGTTATGGCATCAAGTGAAGTACCTTGAGGGAAGAGGTTCAAATCCCATTGTGTGCAAATTTTGACTATTATTTTTGTACTTCCTTCCATGGTTGTAATTATGGTAAGGTGGACTTATTAAATTATGAAAAGGTATGGTAAGGAAGAAAATAAGGAAAAAGAAATAAAAGAAAAAGGATAATAAAGAAGTGGGAAAATAATAATGATGGAATTTGGAATAATGGAGTAGGTGAGAAAAAAGGAATGATGGAGAGTGATTTGTTGAAAAAGAAAAAAAAAATATAATGATGAGATTTGAAAAGAATGGGGTAGGTGAGAAAAAAAAATGCATGGAGGGTATAATAGCCCGATTTAGGGGATAGTCGGAACAGTGATCTCGGAATCACTAAACCGAGGATAGAGAAAATTATTTTCATGTTATTCTATGTGTATAACATGTTTATAAATATGCATGAAATTTTTGGTGTCTCAATTTTAGCGATTGAGGGCTTAATTTCGAAAAAAGGACTAAATCGCATAAAGTGCTAAAGTTTAATTTTATTTGCTAGAAGTGCCAAATAGCCATGGATTAGAAATTGGAGGTCCCAAATGTACAATTTGTCCTTGTCTAAATGAGTAGGCCGGCCATAAAAAAAAATATAGGGACAAGGGCATTTATTTTGGTCAAAATTGGTGGTATTGGTAAGTAAAATGAATAAAATAAGATGATATAAGCAAAAGTTATCATCTTTTCTTTTATTCTCCTTCACCAACCAAAAATATCAGCCATGGGAGGGCTTTGAAAGCTTGAAAATTTCAGCAACTCATTTTCTCTTCAAGGACTTTCCATGAGAGATTTTATGCTGGTTACAAGGTCTAGAAGTACTTTATCAAAGGCTCAATCGAAAACCTATCCCTCGTAAGAAGTAACTCGGATTTTTGGTGCCGCGGAGAGCATCGCGTTACGGGTTCCGAATAAGGTGTGTAATCTCATACCCTTCCATATACATATCTAAAATGGTGTGTAACCTCACACTTCTCTGAAAGTTTGTATGAACTATGCTGTTAATCGGTCGAAATACCGAAGAAAACTAAAAACCGGCATCCGTAATCACTCGGGTGTGCATATGATCGTAGTGGTAATCATATTTCGTAATAAACCAGTTTCGGTTAGAAGCAGTGATGTGTTTTTGAAAAAATCACTAAAAATAGGAGAAAAGGAATTAGAAAGTGAATAAGATATCAAATTAAAGCTTGCTGTGTCTATTTTAATATGAAAGAAACGGAGAAGGAAAAACAATTTTATATTCTGAGATATCTTGATTTTAGGTAGACTGGTTCTGATTAACTTCGGGGTTCACTGATCTGTTTTTGAAAAATCATATAAAATTGCACAAAGTGAATTATGGGTTATAATTTATATGTATGGATTCCTTATTGAGTCTATTTTCAAGAGAAACAAGTTGCAGTAGTATATGAAAACTGTACAGTGAGATAATTGAAATTAAGTTAAGAGAGGTCAGAATTGCTGGACAGTGAAACAAGGGAAAATTTAAGGAATAAACTGTACTAAATGGATAGGCTAAAAATTCTGGAAAAATTACAGTAAGAAGATACATGAGTCTAGTTTCAAGGAAATTTTACGGATCTAGATTTTGAGTTTTCTAACTCGAGTTATAGCCAATTTAGTCAGTATGACACAAATGGACAGTTTAAATTTTTATGCCCCAAATTACTAGTTAAGTTTTAGTTGCGAAATTACCCCGTTTGGGCCTAAAATAGATTTTGACCCAATAGTTCCGTAGAGACCCAAATAGAGTTCTGTATCACTCGAGGCGATAGTGAATCTTCGGAAACACCGTTAAATATGAAATTACCGAATTACCCTTGGAGGGTAAATTACCGAATTACCCTTAGAGAGTAAATTACCGAATTACCATTGGTGGTTAAAACTACTGAATTACCCTTGTAGGGTAAATTACCAAATTACCCTTAGAGGGTAAAATTACCGGATTACCCATGGTGGTTAAAATTACTGAATTATCCTTGGAGGGTAAATTACTGAATTACCCTTGGAGGGTAAATTACCGAATTACCCTTGGAGGGTATATTACCGAATTACCCTTGGTGGGTAAATTACTGAATTACCCTTGGTGGGTAAATTACCGAATTACCCTTAGAAGGTAAATTATCGAAATACCCTTGGGTTGTGAAATTACCGAAATTCCCTGGGTTGCGAAATTATTAAAATACCCTTGGAGGGTAAATTACCGAAATACCCCTCGATTGCAAATTACCGAAATACCCTGGGTTGTGTAAATTATCGAAATACCCTTGGGTTGTGAAATTACCAAAATGCCCTTGGAGGGTAAATTACTGAAATACCTTTGGGTTGTAAAAATTACCAAAATGCCCTTGGAGGGTAAATTATTGAAATACCCTTGGGTTGTAAAAAATTACCAAAATGCCCTTGGATGGTAAATTACTAAAATACCCCTGGGTTGCGAAATTACTAAAATACCCTTGGAGGGTAAATTACCGAAATACCCCTCGGTTGCAAATTACCGAAATACCCTGGGTTGTGTAAATTATCGAAATACCCTTGGGTTGTGAAATTACCAAAATGCCCTTGGAGGGTAAATTACCAAAATACCCCTGGGTTGCGAAATTACCGAAATACCCTTGGAAGGTAAGTTACCGAAATACCTTTGGGTTTCGAAATTATCGAAATACCCGTGGAGGGTAAATTGTCGAAATACCCCTCGGTTGTAAAAAATTACCAAAATACCTTTTGAGGGTAAATTACCAAAATACCCCTGGGTTGCGAAATTACCGAAATACCCTTGGAAGGTAAGTTACCGAAATACCTTTGGGTTTCGAAATTATCGAAATACCCGTGGAGGGTAAATTGTCGAAATACCCTTCGGTTGTAAAAAATTACCAAAATACCCTTAGAGGGTAAATTACTGAAATACCTTTGGGTTGCGAAAATTTCCGAATTACCCTTGGTAGGTAAAATTTCTAAATTACCCTTAGAGAGTAAATTATCGAATTACCCTTAGTGGGTACGATTACTGAATTATGAAAATGCCCTTACGGGCCAAGTTACGAAAATGCCCCTAATGGGCTGAATTACGAAATGTCCCTATGGACCAAACTACGAAAATACCCTTTATGGGCCAAAATGTTATATTTGCTATATGGGCCAAATGTGATATTTGTTATATGGGCCAAATGTAAAATTTGCTAGATCATTTAATGGGCCAACTTGTGTTATGGGCCTTATGTTGAAATTATTCTATAAATATTGTTTGTATATGCATACATGATTGCATGGGTTGGGATAATTGATGAAGAGAAGAAAGGCCTGTTGCCAAAATCTAGTTCGGTGGCTCTGCCACAATATGAAAGGCCTGTTGCCAAAATCTAGTTCGGGTGGCTCTGCCACAATCATTTTAAAAGGCTTTGTGCCATGTTATTAAAAGGCTTTGTGCCATGTTATAAAAAGGCTTTGTGCCATGTTATAAAAAGGCTTTGTGCCATGTTATCAAAAGGCTTTGTGCCACGTTATAAAAAGGCTTTGTGCCATGTTATAAAAAGGCTTCGTGCCATGTTATTAAAAGGCTTCGTGCCTACGTTTTAAATGGCTTTATGCCTGCGATTGGTGTGTTGGCGGGGTGGGTTGACTTTATCCCCACAGGTGTGATGGTTGGTATGGGTGGTGTGTAGCGGATGAAAATTTGGCTTGGTTGGGAATTGCATATCACATGCATATTATGTTCATGTTATTATGTTATAATTGTAAATGGGCTTAGGCCCAAAATATTGCTATGTGTGTTCCGACCCAGTGGATGATGGTAAGGGGATTACACACTGAGTTCTTGTAACTCACCCCCCTTTCTCTCAACCTTTTCAGGTAATGCTCAGTGACGTGGACTTGGGCCCTGGATGACTCGGTGGAGACCATACTTCAGAAATGGTTCATTTGGACTTCAGACTTATTTCTTGTTTATTTTATTACTCTACTATTTGGGGTTAAATGTTGTAATAAGGCCTAGGATTTTCTTTCAAAATGCTTCTGCAACTCTATTCCCAAACATCCCATTTTCGTAAATTGTTTATTTCAAATATGTTTTCACAACCAAAAGGTCTTTAAAGATAATTACGTTTTCAAGTAGATAACAATTGCTTAAGTGTTTTGAGTTTTAACAAAGAGGTCGTAATTCTCGAACAAGTTTTTAACAATCTCAAAGATGGTTTAAAAAAAAAAAAAACTTCCATGTGACACGTCAAATTCGGGCTTAACTTCTAGGCCGGGTTTGGGGTGTTACAATAACCATAAAATATGCCATTAATGAGCCAAAAATCAATTTGATTTAAAAATTAAATCAAATCAGATATTGTTCATATATAAGCAAATTATGTCTGCTGAGGAAAAATATATTCGCGTTAGGCTTAACATATCGGAAGCGTATTTGGGCCAGACCGTTTCGGACATTTCGCGTCGCCCACGTTGTGTGGGTGCACCCCTAACCCCGTCAAGTTTGGACCTGCACCCCCTGTGCGCGAGGCTAGATTACAAGCTTAGTCATTCAATTACTCTTTAAGAGGGTTCACATATATAAAAAACATATCACACTTTGGTATTTAACCAATGTGGGATCTAAACTTTTACTTTTCCTCAACAATATTTCCAAGTAGCTTACTTTGAGTAACAATTTCTCATTCATCACTCAACTATTTTGAGCATATAATATACCGTTGTAAAGGTCTCATGGAGAAGAATATGAAACCATAATAATATGATTCAACTCTCCACCTTTACCTATTGAGAATATGCCTCAAAGTTCCAATAAAATGTAATTTTTCCAACAGATATAAAAGATGAGTGTTATGTTAAATAACAAACAAGCTTCAAAAAGATAGATGAAGGATAGATATCACCATATCAAGATGTTTGGTTGTTGAAAATTGTGATATTTATTACTATTGTTATCTTGTGTCTGCTATTGATACGAACTCATTTCGGTGATGATTCGAGTCGTTTAGATTGCCCGAACGTTAAAATGAGAAGTATCGTTCGAAATGGAACAAAGATGTTAAATTCGGCCAGACATGGTATTCAGTTTCCAAAATAGGTTCAAAATGGATAGGTGTAGTGATGATGATTAGTTGGCTATCAAAGAAAACCAAAGGAATAAGAAATAGTTTGGTTGGGATGTAATTGGATCAAAGTGAACTTAAGAATCAAGAATGAACCAACACTATGATTGAGTGCTGACCCAAAACTTATGTGATCTTAAGGGTGATGGATGTTGAAGGATAGATTGACCGTGACCCTCTATCAAGAGCGATAGGAACCAATCGGTATATGGGTGAACACCACACTTGGTTTAGGAGTGATAAGTTTGAAAAGAAACAAGGTAGACGCCACTAGCTTTTGCTAGATAAGTCAGCTTGAGTCTTAAAACAAAATAGAAGAGTTGGAAAACTCACAAAATGTTATAAACATTCAAAAGGTAGCAAAAGTCCCTTATAATGAGCTGATTACAAGTATTTATAGTGCTAGATAAAGGCCTAGCCGAATAGTCACAATGATCAGCTTAAATGAGCTGTTAATGGCTAAAATAAAACTTAATTAATAAGCAGAAACTCTTGAATTCCTCTAAGCCTAAGCAACTCCAACCATCAATATGATTTATTGCTCCAATTCAGCTGATTTAATGAGCTTGAATGCTTAGGTTTCATTCTTGAGTAGCCGAAGAGTTTTTAGAATAAGCTTTAAATTTCCTCTTGGCAGCCGAATAGACACCAACAATAAGCTTTAAATTCCCTCTTGGCAGCCGAATAGACACCAGAAATTTTGTTGATATTTTGAGCATTTGGAGATGAGGAATAGGCTGCTGAATTTAAATGATGCAAAATGCTCTTCTTAAATGTTGTAACAGCCACATTTAACTCTTTATAACAACTCCCTCGTACATAACTTATTCCTGCTGAATAGTCACCTACAAGCATTAACAAACATATTAAAAACACATTAAACACATTTAAACATTAAACACATTAAACTTAATAAGCTTAATTAATAAACTGTTAAATAAACACATTTAACAGTAATTTATTCCAGCAACTAAGAAATGCATAAATTAATTATTGAACATGCAACTCAAATTTATTTAAAATGAAAATAAACACACTTTAATTAATGCAATAAAATGTAACAGCCAAATTAAATAACATACTTATATAAACAAACTCAAACATATTAAACAATTAAGATGCTTAAATGCATGGTTTAAGATGCAAACTAAATAAACAAATGAGTTACTTAATGGAAGACTTAATTTAATGATGCAGACTTAAACTAACATGGGAGTTACATAATGCATGACATAATTTATGATGCAAAACACACAAAGCGCAAGTCAAAATTAAAATATGCAAACTTATTAATTTAAATAAAACTTTATTAAATTAAAAAGTCCTTAAAAACATTGGCCCAATAATCAATCAGGCCTATGAGATGTTTCATCTTGCCCTTGGGCCCCTCAATTTTAGGCCAATCTCAATGGCGTCGAGTTGCGTCATAACATGATGCGACCGGGTTCGCATCATACCCTCCATGTTGAAGACGATTTGTCCTCGTGAAAAAAATTTCATCGTCACAACCTGAAAAATACACAAGACTTGAAAAAGGAAGTAGATTAGTTGCTTGCCTTTCTTACGAAAATGAAAGAGGTTAGTGACACCATGGATGATGAACTCGAAGGAACATGTTGAAATGTTATTCACAAATTGAACATATAAATTAATATCGGGATCAAAAACAGAAATCGGTCTTACCTTTTTCTTCGATGGACACAAACCAAAACCACATAACATTCAAAAGTCATAATCTTGAAAGACAAAATTCCGTGGCTCAAATCCCTTGAAAAATGATATGGAACAACATTCACCGGGATCAAAGACAGTTTTTGTTCACATATTTAGTCACACGAAATTGTGGATGCTTAATTTCTCTCAAAGACATTTCAAAATAGCAAAATCCAAGTTTGAACACACGATTTTGGTCACTCGTTCCAGCTTTCAACAAGAATTTCTTAGTCTCCAATGATCCACACATATTAATCAAAGAATGTGTGTACTTGCAAACATTCAAACAATCATATATATTAAGTCTCATATGAACAGACTTACTCAAACATGTGGGATTTACACAACAAATCAGAAAGTTCAAATCATCGTCACACACAAGCATATTAGGCGTTTCACATATCAACTTTTTATCACAATAGACTTAATTTTGTGCAAGCTGATCTAGTCTTACTTTATTAACAATTTCGCCAAGGTCATATTCATTAGTAGAAAAACACTTCATATCAATATGTAAAACGAAATCATCAATCAGATTATGAATATCAACTGAATCAAGATGAAGAGCTCTTACACCAACTAGGTTTCCAGCTTTCTCATCATTCAAATGAAATTGTTGAGACTCAAATAACATGAGACCCTTACCTTGCTTACCTTTAGACGCTTGTGTACTAAGGTCATCTATGTTCTTACCTTTTTTGAGCAATCGAAATCGCCTCTCATCGGATAGGTAATCAAGCTGAAATTTATCAATGGGATTTCGAGAAACCTGAAAAGAATTACAAGAAGAACTCATAGGATGGTTAGTAAAAACACTCCTCGCTTTTTCTTGTTTACGTTCTTCTTTTTCTTTTGTTTCTTTTCATCAACACTCGTTTATTGTATACTCTCTTTTTTCTTTTCAATCTCAATCTCTTTTTCCTTTTCTTTCTCACATTCTTTTTCGCTCTCAATCTCTTTTTGCTCTCTTTTGTTCTCCTTTCTTTTTGCTTTATTTCATTCTTTCATTCTTTTTCTTTTTCTTTTTCTTTTTCTTTTTCTTTTTCTTTTTCATATGCTTTTTCGATTTCATTACAAAAATAAGAAAACAAGGAGGAATCAAAATGAGAAGCCTTTCGTCGAGAATAAGAGGAGGGATCTTCATAAAAAGTCGATCATCTCTTCGAGATTGAATCTTCATGGATGAATATCTTGATGTATACAATAAATTGCTTGAATCTTCTCGTTTGTCACCATAATAGGCTTCAAACTTGAAGCTTGAGTTATTTCGGCTAGAATTCCTTGTTGAGTAGGAATCTCGATATGTAACACCCCAAACTCGGCCTAGACGTTATGGCCGAATCTAGCGATGTCATATGATAGTGCTTTAGAAAACGTAATTACAATAAAGCCATTTTCGATATCTTAGGTTACCGTAAAAAACATGTCGTTTATTCATTCATTATTCATTTTCAAAACATTATACATTGCGGAAGCTTTTAAAATAATTTGCGAATTTGTATGTATTTGATAAAACATTTGTTTATTTTGAAAACTTGAGTTTTCCTACTTCTAACCGTAATACCATGAACGTCACAAATCCCAAATTAAACAAAAATCCGTAATGGCCATATTACATAAGGTATACCCAGATGTCATCAAAACCGTAAATGAAATAAATAAAATAAAACCATAAAGGTTCAGAACCGTAGTCACCGCCGAGTCTTCTGTTGCACCGATCCGTCTACAGTTGGGGATTACCTAAACAGATTAAACAGAAAAATGTGAGTTTTTGCAAACTCAGTGTGTAATCCCTACAGAAAACATACACATGGCATAATGTCAGAAAACAGTCATAAATTCATAGTTCGGTTCTAAGCCCATTACAGATATGGTGTGGACCTTAGCCCACTCAGATACTAAATCAAATATATTCAAAGGCCTTATCCATTTCAGACATAATATGCAAATCAGAACAGAATGGCAGAGTCCTACCCACTAGCCTCTACACACCAACTCCGTCCAACCCTACACACCATGTGGGGATAAAATCAACCCACCCATCCCTACTCACTATGCTATACCGAAGGCGGCACATAATCAGAAAGTTACAGCTGAGCTGCCAGATAACAAGCTTAAGAGCCTTTCAGATACTTCCTCCAAATATCATCAACCCACCTCGATGCGATGCAATATACATAATATGACATGCTTTTATGCAAATAACAGTCCATACATTCAAATCAGTATACATGTTCAGTACAGATTTCACATAATCAAATCACAGAGCTACGGGTTTAAGTACTGCTTACCGACCCTTCATTAGGTTCACAGTCAACTTGGGTGACCCGTGCAACCTTTCTAAACATTTCATTAAAATGGGCTCACACGCCCATGTGGCCTGTCCGTGTGGGCCCACACGTCTGTGTGGCCCACACGACCCAAATTGGCATTGGCCGTGTGGTTCACACGGCCTAGCCCAAAATCTCACACGCCCTTGTGGTTCAATCGTGTGGGTCCACACACTCATGTGGCTCACACTGCCCAATTGGTCGAGCCCGTATGTCGCACATGGCACGATCGTGTGGTGACTTACAGTCTTGCACATGGCCTACCACACGGATGACCATACGCCCGTGTGGCGTCGACAGAGAGGTTTTTGGCTTTCGCTGAAACCTCATTTTATGTGTTTCTGGGTACACACCTGTATTGTTTTTGATGTGTTAGCACTCCTAAGCCCTCTAAAGCCTACAAATCAGTATACACAGCCTCGATTTAGCAATTTAGAGATTAAAACTAACGAACTCGTCATTAATAAATTACCCAACCTTGACTTACCGCTAACAAATTGATCACTACTTCGAGTCAAATAGACACAACGCTGATTCCAGCCTCTCAAATAACTCCTACGCGTAACAAAAACCCTTTAACAAAACTTCAACATTCAAATGAGCGGTTAAGATTAATCCAACCCACAATTTACTGAACGCGCGTCTCAAATCTGAATAACAGAAACAATTGGAGAAGAAGAACTAGAATAAGAGGGGAAAGCAACAAAATTTTGACAGCAAAAGAGATAGTGGAAGGGGAAAATCTATAACATCCCGAATTTGACCCTAATCGAAAATAGTGATTTCGAGACCACAAATCTGAATCGATAGAATATTTAAATATTATATTTGGTGTCTATGATTTATGATTGAGCATGTGCTAAAATTTCGTGAATTTATTTGACCGTTTGTGTGTTTAATTTAAAGAAAAGGACTAAATCGCATAAGTTGTAAAAGTAGCCATTTATTTAATTGAGTGGCTAAATTGATTTGTCTTCTTTTATATAAGGATTTAGGTTGTAAATTAACCTTTATAGCATGTTAGTGGACGGCACTAAGCTTTTATAAAGCATTTTATATTTGTTTTCTTTATAAATTAAGCTTATATTAATATATGTATTATATTATAACATTAAAATAATAAAACATAAAAGAACATTTGCATGTTCATCTTTTTGGGTGCTTTGACCGAAACTAAAAAAGGGAAAAGAAGAGAAAAAGGTTTAAGGGTTTCGGTATTCATTAAGCTTGATTCAAGATCAAGAAAGAAAAGAACCGGGATCAGATCGGGGAAAAAAAAGTTAAACGAATACTCGAGAAGCTTAATCCGACAATTTTTGAGGTAAGTTTTTAAGCAATTGGATAGAATTAAATTTTAGTCTATATAAATGTGCATATGTAAAAAGGTAATAAGTATGTTTATTTCCAATTGCCGAATGTGATTTTGAATTTAATATGTATTGGCCGATTGTAAAGTTGGTATTATTTATATATAAATATAAGTCTTGATCATATGAGTTGGATGATTATATATGTGCTAAGAGAAATTTAAGTGTGAAAATGATAGGAAAGGTGATTATATTCGAATAGGTGGATATGTATATAGATGTATATTGAAGATAGTCGAATGTGATGGTAGTGAGAAGGATGAATGAGCTGTTTTAACATGTGCATATATTTGTAGATAGATATGAATGAAAATGAAATCTCATGTGTTTATATGAATGAAGAAAAGGTTCAGTTAAGGGGCACTATGTGTGTGAGCTTAAATACCGAGCACTGTGTGTGCGAAATCGGTCGAATGGCACTATGTGTGCGGAAAAATAAGTAATGGCACTAAGTGTGTGATACATTACTAGTATATGGCACTATGTGTGCTATTCCTCAAGTAACGGCACTAAGTGTGCGATACGCTACAGAGTTGCACTGTGTGTGCGGTTTTACGGATCTTACAAAGACAAAAGCCAATGAATGGAGATATCCGAGAAGTGGTATATAGGTAAATGATGCATGATAATGGAGTAACTTAGTACTAAGAGGTAAGTTGTTCTTGTATATGAAATTATAGTATTGAGATGTGATTATTAATCTTTGAGCTTGTTCGAATGGATAAATGGTATGTTAGTATTCGGTTTTGAGACCTATTGAATTTGGTAATTTTTTATTGGTAACATGCTATATGTAATGCGTTTACGAGTTCGTTGATGTTCAAGCTAGATTGATTTAATTTGTATAATGATTAATTTTATATTTTACCAATGCTTAAAACTTACTAAGCTATGATGGCTCACTGTATATGTTTATTTGACTATTTTATAGATTTTAAAAGCTAGTTCGCGCTCGGGGATCACCGTCGAAGTCAATCACACTATCAACTATTTTGGTACCTTTTTGTGAATGAATTTAAAATCTATGGCATGTATAGGCTAAACTACTTTGGTTTAAATTCAAATGATGTAAATGTGTATGTTTTAAATGCCATTCGAAAATGGCTTTGCTTTTATGCATGAGTTGGTTGCATATGTTTTGGAATGTTATGATTATGATTATACATATTCGGTTTTAATATAAATTTGATGTGGTATGCTTGTGTTTCATGAGATTTCGAATGGTATGTTATCTATAATGTAACATCCTGAAAAGGGCCTATGCATTTTCAGTTAAATTGTACGAAATGTCAAGTCTCAAGTACTATGAATAAATTTTTGATATTTTTGGAAACCTAGAAATGGAAATGGAAATGAAAATTTTTGGAAACTTGAACATTTTGGAAACCTGAACATTTTTGGAAATGATTCAAAAATGGAAAGTAAACATTTCTGGAAGCTTGGAAATGTAAGAAAAATGGCAAGTTACAGAGCCGATCGAAAATTTTAGGAAACTTAGAAATGATGCCGAAATGTCAAATTTTAAAGTTCAAAATAGGAAATAAGGGCTAGAGGGCCTTAAAAGAAAAAGTTGGAGAAGTTTGACACACAAACAGGCTTGGAAAAGTGGCCTGAAGATGCCACTTAGGGCCTAAGGAGATGGCGTCACATGCAGGGAAATAGGCCTGAGTTCGAGTCACTTGAGAAGCAAATAAATAAGTTTTATTTTTGCTTCCAGAAGGCTGAGGTGGACGGCATGGGTTTCTAGAAAAGAAAGAGTTTTATTTGCATAAATATGTGAATAATAAGTGATAAATAAAGGATTTTCTTTTAAGATAATTGAGGAGATAATTGATGGATTAAAGGCTTTTATCTTTTAAATAAAAGAGATAATATTATCAAAAAGAGGAGTGGTGGCCAAGTAAGGGACTCCTAGGCTGATAACTTTGGCTATAAAAGGAGGGCAGGAGGGCTACTCATTCACTTTTGCTTCCTCTTTGCCGAAATTTTCCTAGCTCTCTCCCCCTCTCTGCCGAATTTTTCTTCAAGCAAAATCCATCTTTTCTTCTTCTATTTTCTTCTCTGTTTCTACTGTCAAAGCCGAATCTTTGTTGATTCTAAGTAAAGGAGCAATCAACTACAACATCAAAAGGGTTTCTACAACTGTCGAATACAAGGATCAAGGATCTAAGGTAAGATAAATTTATTTGATTAAAGGTTATGATGTATATGTTAGATTAGATCTAACATGAAGATTTCGACAGACATATAGGGCAAGGAATCCTCTTCAGATTTGGAATTTGTATGGTAAGTGATATTCGGCCAAGGCTTAATTTTGGTATTTGGAATTATTTTTCATTATTTCAAAAGCCGGAAACTCACATGGTTACATGAATTAGTGTTAGCCGATTTCAAGGAAAAGGATACTAGCAATTTTGGGATTTGATTTACAATCATCCAATTCGGCAACAAGGTAAGTAATACAAATCCTACTAGGATTTGGTTTTTAAGCCAAATAGGTTTGTTAATAAGTTTTAATAATTGGCCGAATATAGGAGATAAAGATCTAGATCGGTAGATCGTTCTTCGGGATTTCAAGGAATCTATTAAGCCAATCAGGTGTGTACTCACATTAATTTTCGATATATCATATGGCAATTATTTTTAATATACGAATATGCATAAGAATGTGAATGTGGCTAAGTACCACAAATGTGGTAAGAGTACCCAGGTACGTTTCCTACTTCTGATAGGATTACGAATATGATATATTTTGAACATATGATTAGTAGCATGAATGAGAAATTTAATATGTTATGCATGATATAAAAATTATGGGGCATACGGGATCTATGTGAAAGGGGAAGAAGGTGTTGACTTCGGTCTCACCAACGGAATATGGTGACTACGATCATAAAATTTGAATATGGTAACTCCGGTTACATTATCTGAATTTGGTAACTTCGGTTACATTATTTGAATATGGTGTCTAATGACACAAATTATATGGGCGATGAGCACGTCGACTGCAGCGACTGCCTTCGATGGTGTGTAGCGGATGGAGGGTTGACTTAGTAGTCCTCACGGTGTGACTGGCAGGTACGGGTGGTGTGTAGCGGATGGACCATTAGGCTTGGGTTTGGGTTGCATCATTTATTTTATATGAATATGAATTTGATACGAACTTGTATACCTGATTGTTGAATGTTAATGTTATGTACACATTGAGTCTGTTGACTCACCCCGTTGTGGGAACTATTTTCAGGTGATGAACAGTGAGGGACCGGGACGGTAGACCTTGAGGTGGCCATGCTCAATTTGAAGATTTTATTTAATTTGGACATTATTTCTTTTTAGTACATTTAATTTTATTATTGGGTTTTACTTGATGTGATAAGGCCATAAGGCCCAGTGGATTTTATTTATTTTTGCTTTACTTTTAATTATTATGTTACGAACTATGTTGATTAAAGTTAAGTAAGAGTGATTTCTTTAAAAATAAACCCTAAAAAATTATTTTATCACCTTAATAAAATTGGATATTTAAATTAATTAAATGGGTTTCCCAACCTAAGCCCAATCCGAAACAATATTTCCTAAAATTTTACAAATTTTCTCTAAGTAACAAAGAATTTGAAAATCGGTTTACTTAAGGAACATACCAGATCCGGTCCAGGCTCGTGGGCCGGGTGTGGGGTGTTTCAGCTTGGTATCAGAGCCCAGTTTTAAAACTCTCAGCCTGTGGGCTAAGGCCCAAAACGTTTTGAATTCGAGCCCAAAGGATTTTCTTTGAAAATAAGCAGGTTTTATGGCATGGCACCTAAGTCTCCGACCCGCAGTCCACCAAGTAAGTACCCCTAACTTTATGTGTGATTCTGTGATTTATGAACTGTATAAGGGTAGAAAAGGCATGGAACGTAGAATAGAATGATAGGAACTTGGACCCTAGGACTAGTCTACTCAAACACAAACACATAAGACTTAATGCACTAAACAACCCTATGGCTAAGTCACTGAGCTAGGGTGTGGTAACCCCTGTACGCATGTCTAGGATTGGATCCGGAAGAGCCTAGTATTTAAGCAGCCCTAGTGACTCACCTCCTCTTCGCAGGAATCCTACCTGGTGCGTAGCTTCGGTTCACCCTAACTCAGAGGGCTCAGTAGGTGTGGCAACCTCTGTGCGCATGTCTAGGAATGGTTTCGGTGGGAGCTTGGTATTTAAGCAGTCCGCGTGACTCACCTCCTCTCCACTCGAATCCTGCCTGGTGCGTAGCTTTGGTTCACCCTGACCAAGAGGGCTCGGCCATAGGCTAAACATAATGACTAAAACCCGAAAGGGAACTAGCCATGTTTTTCCTTAAAAAAAAAAAGAAGAACAAAACAACAAACCCCTGTTTTAAAATTCTCAAAACTTTCTTTTGAATTTGAGAAAACCATCTTTATAAAATTTTTTGAAAAATTTCTGATTTGTGAAAATTACAAAAATGCCCCTAGTGGCAAAATTACCAAAATGCCCTTGATTTACAAAATATGAACCTACCTAACAGTTTTGCCAAAATTTCCTTATTTTATAAGTGTTCACAAACCCTAATTTGCAAACTATCAAAAATACCTTGATTTTGAAAAAAAAATTTCAAAATTGCCCCTAACTTACAAAATGACCAAAATGACCCTGGTTTCCGAAATTTTTGCAAACATCACCATTTGAAAAGGGGAACTCTCAAAAAAAAAGAACCCTCAAAGTTTTACAACTTTTGAAATATCCCTAACTTATTAAATTTTACAAATTTACCCTGGTTTTTGGAAAATTACCGAAATACCCTCGAGGTCAAAAATTTCCGAAATACCCCTGGATTTCAAAATTTTTCCAAAATTACCCCGGGACTTTAAAATTACCAAAATATTTTTGACAAAATCATCAAGGAACTTTTTATCTTGAAAAATTACGAAAATACCCCTGTAGGACAAAATTACGGAAATACCCCTGGGTAGTGGAAACACAATAACGATGAAAATTACAACGTTTCTCTGAATGAACGAAAGTTCATGCTTGTTTGATGGATGAATGAATGAATGGAAAGACTGTATGCTTGTGTGAATACGAAAGAACCACTCCTAAAACTCTTGTCATAAAATTTCTTCGCGAGTAAACAAGTGAAACCAAAGTACTGATACATAAAACTTCTTAATCAGATCTCGACGCCGAAATGAGCTCTAGAGGACATGGCCGTCGTGGACGCGGTAGAGGAAGAATGATTAGGTCAGAACCCGTTAGATCGGGTCAAGGGTCTGATAATGAGGTACCACCACCCCCACCTCTCCCAGCTGTTGGTGTGGAGCAGCAAGCTCAGACGGGGGATGATGCTGTGTCGCGGGCTGTGCTGCGAGTTCTGGAGTTGGTGGCGGGGGCAGGAGGAAATTCGGGAACACGTAAGTCTGTGCCTGAACGGCTCCGAGCTAATGGAGCGAAAATGTTTCGAGGAGTATCTGGAGTGGCACCCAGTACAGCTGAGTACTGGTTGGAAGCAACAGAGCGCATCATGGATGAGCTTGATCTGACCCCTGAAGAAAAGTTAAAGGGAATGGTGGCACTGTTACGCGATGAAGCGTATCAATGGTGGTTAACTGTGCGGGATGGTTCCGCGGCTGAGGATCTGACCTGGGAATATGTTAAGGAGGCATTCCAGAAGAAATATGTGGGAACCAGGTATACAGACGAGCAAAGGAAAGCTTTTCTGGGGTTGGTACAAGGGAGTAAGTCTGTCGCAGAATATGAGGCAGAATTTCTGAGGTTGAGTCGTTATGCTCGAGGTGTAGTGGCAACTGAGCATGAACGTTGTGTCCGTTTTGAGGACAGACTGAGGGACGATCTGAGACTGTTGATAGCACCGCATCAGGAGCGGGAATTCTCTGCTTTGGTGGAAAAGGCCAAGGTGGCCGAAGGGATTAAGGATGCTACCAAACAGACTGTGGATAGGAATAAGCCCAAAAGAGGTTTTGGACCATCTAGAAAGGGTCACAAGAGGCCTAGAGTTGACGAGCCCCAAAATCAACAAGCTGGTACGAGCTGGCAGTATCGCCCTTGTGAGCATTATGGAAAGAAGCACTTGGGAGAGTGCTGGAGAAAGACGGGAGGATGTTTCAAGTGTGGGTCCAAGGACCATATGCTTAAGGATTGTCCCAAGCAAACAGATGAGAGCCGACCGGCAGTTCAGAATGCTAGCCAAACTGGTAGAGGCGGACAGCAGCCTCAACGGGGTCGTGGTTCGGGCAATCGAGATAATGGTGCTGGCAGAGGCCGTGGAACACAGGGCCGAAGTGCTACTAATGCTAATGCTAATGCAGAAGCAAGACAATCGGGTTTGGTTTATGCGGTTCGCCGGAGGGAGGATGGTGACGCGCCGGATGTAATAACCGGTACGTTCTTTATTTTTGACAAACCCTATTTTGCTCTGATTGATGTGGGCTCGACCCATTCCTATGTTGCATGTAGTGTAGTGGAAACACTAGGCCTAGACTCTGAACTTTCTGATAGACAGATGACTGTAGTAAGCCCATTAGGTCAAACCATTGTGGTAGACAAGATCTTTCGAAATGTGCCCTTAGAGATTCAGGGAGTGAACTTTCGGGCAGACTTAACGAAGTTACCTTTCAGAGAGTTTGAACTTATACTTGGAATGGATTGGTTAGTAGAACACCGAGCCGTGTTGGATTGTGCGGCTAAGCGTATGGAACTAAGAACCCCAGAGGATAAAGTGGTAGCCATGATCGGAGAAAGGAGAAACTACTTGTCTAACGTGGTTTCGGCACTGAAGGCCGAGAAGATGATTAATAAGGGGTGTAAGGCATTCTTAACCTTCATTAGTACGATAGGTGGGAAGGAGGAAGGTATTAATGGAGTTAGGACGGTAAGGGACTTCGTGGATGTATTTCCAGAGGAATTACCAGGAATACCCCCAGATAGGGAGGTGGAATTTGGGTTAGATTTGCTACCAGGAACAGCTCATGTGTCAATCGCCCCATACCGAATGGCGCCAAAGGAGTTAGTGGAGCTCAAGGCTCAAATCCAAGAGCTGTTGGATCGTGGGTTCATCCGACCCAGTGTGTCTCCATGGGGAGCACCTGTCCTATTTGTAAAGAAGAAGGACGGAACTATGCGTATGTGCATAGACTACCGTCAGTTGAATAAGCTGACCATTAAAAATAGGTACCCTTTGCCAAGGATCGATGATTTGTTCGATCAGCTGAAGGGGGCCGCAGTATTTTCAAAGATCGACTTAAGGTCGGGATATCATCAGTTGAAGGTGAAGGAGGCTGACATCCATAAGACCGCTTTTAGGACAAGATATGGCCACTTTGAGTTTGTGGTGATGCTGTTTGGGTTGACGAACGCTCCAGCCGCGTTCATGGACATGATGAATCGGGTTTTCCAACCTTACCTGGATAGGTTCGTCGTTGTGTTCATCGACGATATTTTGGTGTACTCGAAGTCGGAAGAGGAGCATGATGAGCATCTCCGAGTTGTGTTGGAAGTGTTAAGGGAGAAGAAGCTCTATGCCAAATTCAGCAAGTGTGAATTTTGGCTTAAGGAGGTGGCATTCTTAGGACATGTGGTATCCGCAGAAGGAATAAGGGTGGATCCTAGGAAGATTGAAGCAGTGTTGGATTGGAAACCACCTAGGTCCGTGGCTGAAATCCGAAGTTTCTTAGGCTTGGCAGGCTATTACAGAAGGTTTGTGGAAGGGTTCTCGTCAATAGCCGCGCCTTTGACAAAGTTGCTAAGGAAGGAAGTACCCTTCGAATGGACTAATAAGCAGCAGGAGAGCTTTGAAAAGCTTAAAAGGGTGTTGACGGAAGCTCCAGTGTTGATTCAACCGGAGGCAGGAAAAGATTTTGTGGTGTACTATGAAGCTTCGCATACGGGGTTAGGCTGTGTGCTAATGCAAGATGGAAAAGTGGTCGCCTATGCGTCACGACAGTTAAGGCCTCATGAGGTTAACTACCCAACTCATGACTTGGAACTAGCAGCAGTGGTTTTTGCCCTTAAAGTTTGGAGGCACTACCTTTATGGAGAAAGGTCAGTGATCTACACAGATCACAAGAGCCTTAAGTATCTGTTGACTGAGAAGGAGTTGAACTTGAGGCAACGAAGGTGGGTGGAATTGCTGAAGGACTACGATTGCTCGATAGAATATCATCCGAGCAAGGCGAATGTGGTAGCCGATGCCCTGAGTAGGAAGGTTGTGTCGGATCTACGGGCTTTGTTCGCTCATTTAAGTCTGTATAATGATGGAAGCCTGTTGGCAGAATTGCAAGTCAAGCCCACCTGGCTGAAGGAGGTGAAAGAGGGACAGTTGGCTGATAAGGACTTAAGTACTAAGTTACAGCAAGTGCAGCAAGGAGGATTTAAGGACTATGGCGTCAATGATGAAGGAGTATTGTGCTACAAGGGAAAGGTCTGTATGCCGAGGAATAAGGAGTTAAGACAAAGGATTCTTCGGGAAGCGCATGGTAGCCCTTATGCTATGCATCCCGGAGGCATCAAGCTATATAGAGATCTAAGGGAACAATTTTGGTGGTCTGATCTGAAACGAGAGGTGACTGAATTTGTGGGGAAATGCTTGACGTGTCAGCAAGTTAAGGCTGAACACCAAGTCCCATCAGGATTGCTTCAACCAATCGAAGTTCCCCAATGGAAGTGGGAAAAAATTACCATGGACTTCGTTAGTGGGCTTCCCCTTACGCCTACTAAGAAGGACTCGGTATGGGTGATAGTGGACCGTTTGACTAAGTCCGCGCACTTTATCCCAGTAAGAGTTGATCATTCTCTTCAGAAGTTGGCCAAGTTATATGTGGCGGAGATTGTGAGGTTACATGGAGTACCGATGTCAATCATCTCTGACAGAGACCCAAGGTTTACGTCTCGATTTTGGAAGGCACTTCATCAAGCCTTAGGTACTAAGTTGGACTTCACTACGGCTTTTCATCCACAATCAGACGGGTAGTCTGAACGGGTTATACAAGTGTTGGAGGATATGTTGAGAGGCTGTGTAATGGATTTCCGAGGAAGTTGGGAAGATTACTTGCCTTTAGCTGAGTTTGCCTACAACAACAGCTATCAAGCTAGCATCCGGATGGCACCGTACGAAGCGTTGTATGGAAGGAAGTGTAGAACACCTACTTGTTGGACCGAGTTAGGAGAACGCCGAGTTTTGGGTCCAGAATTGGTGGCAGAAACTGAAGAGAAGGTTGAGTTAATACGGGCACGGTTGAAGGAAGCCTCTGATAGGCAGAAGTCGTACGCAAATCTTAAGTGGAAGGAAATAGAGTTTGAAGAGGGAGACCAAGTATTCTTGAAAGTCTCCCTTGGAAGAAGGTAATGAGGTTCGGTCGAAAAGGGAAGTTAAGCCCAAGGTTTATAGGGCCTTATCGAGTATTGAAGCGAGTTGGGCCAGTGGCATACCAATTAGAGTTGCCACCAGAATTGCAGCAGATGCACGACGTATTTCATGTATCCAGGCTACGTCGCTACCGATCAGATCCATCTCATATAGTACCGGTTGAAGAGGTGGAGCTAAGGCCAGACTTATCCTACGAGGAAGAACCGATTCGGATCTTGGAACGTGATGTGAAAGTACTACGAAGGAAGTCGGTTCCTCTAGTCAATGTGTTATGGCGCAATCATGGAGCGGAAGAAGCTTCGTGGGAGCCGGAGGAGACAATACGACAACAATACCCTCAACTATTTTAGTTAGGAAATTTCGGGGACGAAATTTTGTTTAAGGGGGGTAGAACTGTAACATCCTGAAAAGGGCCTATGCATTTTCAGTTAAATTGTACGAAATGTCAAGTCTCAAGTACTATGAATAAATTTTTGATATTTTTGGAAACCTAGAAATGGAAATGGAAATGAACATTTTTGGAAACTTGAACATTTTGGAAACTTGAACATTTTGGAAACCTGAACATTTTTGGAAATGATTCAAAAATGGAAAGTAAACATTTCTGGAAGCTTGGAAATGTAAGAAAAATGGCAAGTTACAGAGCCGATCGAAAATTTTAGGAAACTTAGAAATGATGCCGAAATGTCAAATTTTAAAGTTCAAAATAGGAAATAAGGGCTAGAGGGCCTTAAAAGAAAAAGTTGGAGAAGTTTGACACACAAACAGGCTTGGAAAAGTGGCCTGAAGATGCCACTTAGGGCCTAAGGAGATGCCGTCACATGCAGGGAAATAGGCCTGAGTTCGAGTCACTTGAGAAGCAAATAAATAAGTTTTATTTTTTCTTCCAGAAGGCTGAGGTGGACGGCATGGGTTTCTAGAAAAGGAAGAGTTTTATTTGCATAAATATGTGAATAATAAGTGATAAATAAAGGATTTTTCTTTTAAGATAATTGAGGAGATAATTGATGGATTAAAGGCTTTTATCTTTTAAATAAAAGAGATAATATTATCAAAAAGAGGAGTGGTGGCCAAGTAAGGGACTCCTAGGCTGATAACTTTGGCTATAAAAGGAGGGCAGGAGGGCTACTCATTCACTTTTGCTTCCTCTTTGCCGAAATTTTCCTAGCTCTCTCCCCCTCTCTGCCGAATTTTTCTTCAAGCAAAATCCATCTTTTCTTCTTCTATTTTCTTCTCTGTTTCTACTGTCAAAGCTGAATCTTTGTTGATTCTAAGTAAAGGAGCAATCAACTACAACATCAAAAGGGTTTCTACAACTGTCGAATACAAGGATCAAGGATCTAAGGTAAGATAAATTTATTTGATTAAAGGTTATGATGTATATGTTAGATTAGATCTAACATGAAGATTTCGACAGACATATAGGGCAAGGAATCCTCTTCAGATTTGGAATTTGTATGGTAAGTGATATTCGGCCAAGGCTTAATTTTGGTATTTGGAATTATTTTTCATTATTTCAAAAGCCGAAAACTCACATGGTTACATGAATTAGTGTTAGCCGATTTCAAGGAAAAGGATACTAGCAATTTTGGGATTTGATTTACAATCATCCAATTCGGCAACAAGGTAAGTAATACAAATCCTACTAGGATTTGGTTTTTAAGCCAAATAGGTTTGTTAATATGTTTTAATAATTGGCCGAATATAGGAGATAAAGATCTAGATCGGTAGATCATTCTTCGGGATTTCAAGGAATCTATTAAGCCAATCAGGTGTGTACTCACATTAATTTTCGATATATCATATGGCAATTATTTTTTATATACGAATATGCATAAGAATGTGAATGTGGCTAAGTACCACAAATGTGGTAAGAGTACCCAGGTACGTTTCCTACTTCTGATAGGATTACGAATATGATATATTTTGAACATATGATTAGTAGCATGAATGAGAAATTTAATATGTTATGCATGATATAAAAATTATGGGGCATACGGGATCTATGTGAAAGGGGAAGAAGGTGTTGATTCGGTCTCACCAACGGAATATGGTGACTACGGTCACAAAATTTGAATATGGTAACTCCGGTTACATTATCTGAATTTGGTAACTTCGGTTACATTATTTGAATATGGTGTCTAATGACACAAATTATATGGGCGATGAGCACGTCGACTGCAGCGACTGCCTTCGATGGTGTGTAGCGGATGGAGGGTTGACTTAGTAGTCCCCACGGTGTGACTGGCAGGTACGGGTGGTGTGTAGCGGATGGACCACTAGGCTTGGGTTTGGGTTGCATCATTTATTTTATATGAATATGAATTTGATACGAACTTGTATACCTGATTGTTGAATGTTAATGTTATGTACACATTGAGTCTGTTGACTCACCCCGTTGTGGGAACTATTTTCAGGTGATGAACAGTGACGGACCGGGACGGTAGACCTTGAGGTGGCCATGCTCAATTTGAAGATTTTATTTAATTTGGACATTATTTCTTTTTAGTACATTTAATTTTATTATTGGGTTTTACTTGATGTAATAAGGCCATAAGGCCCAGTGGATTTTATTTATTTTTGCTTTACTTTTAATTATTATGTTACGAACTATGTTGATTAAAGTTAAGTAAGAGTGATTTCTTTAAAAATAAACCCTAAAAAATTATTTTTTCACCTTAATAAAATTGGATATTTAAATTAATTAAATGGGTTTCCCAACCTAAGCCCAATCCGAAACAATATTTCCTAAAATTTTACAAATTTTCTCTAAGTAACAAAGAATTTGAAAACCGGTTTACTTAAGGAATTACCAGATCCGGTCCAGGCTCGTGGGCCGGGTGTGGGGTGTTTCATATAAGCTACAAATGAATGTTTATTATATGATTTATAATCTTAACTTGGAAGTTATTTTATATTAGGTTATATGTAATATTGATAATATGATTTTGGTTTGAATAAGGTATATGGTATACTATGGATTGATGGATATACTCTTGCTTAATTTTATAGGTATTTATGAGACAGGTCATGAAAGGAATAAGTCATACATTATGTATGTGATTATTGAGTGTGTTATTTTAATGAATAAATTTGAAGTATGCTCACTTTAAATATTCGGCTATGGTGTTGATTTATTTTGGAGTCACTTTAAAATAACCTATTGTAGTGAATAATTAGTTATGATATGCATGTGAATGAATAAATGAAGGTAATTGATTTGTACAAGTTGATTTAAGAATAAACATTCATATTCGACCATGCTATTCAAAAAGACCAAATGAATAATGTTTTGTTATTTGAATGGAATTACTTATTTTTAAATAATGTAAATGATATTATTTTTGAGATGACTTGCTTATTTGTGATATTATTATTTAAGTATTACGATTCATGTGAACGGATGGACTTGGTGGTTAGTTGAGTAATACCTCGTAACAGTAATCTGGCGACGGATACGGGTTAGGGGTGTTACAAAACCGACAGCAACTAGAAAAGAAGAAAAAAGAAAAGGCTAGCTGAATTTTTTTCAAACAAAGAGGTAGTACTGAACAGAAACTGTTAACCCCCAAACATTTCCCCTTAATTCTCTCCCTACTATCAGATTTTTAGTCCAACACAAACACTTTGGACATGACAGGAAAAAATAATGCTCATGTCGCAACTCAAACACAAGACCTTTTCCATCCCAACACTCCTCTTAACCACTAGACCAGCAGGCCCATTCTGACATGTTCTTACAAACCTTTACTTATAAGCCTACTAACCAGAGTTTGGGCTTTATTCATAAAAATACCAAAATTTGCCAAAGCTTAGACTTGACCTTAGGACCTCACACACACACACCCATAACACATAACCACTGAAGAAAATAGACAATTGTGTCATAAATACACGGAAACAATTATACAAATATTAGGGCGTTACACGATAGGAGTCTTTTCTCACATAGTCGTTGGATGTTAAACTCTTTGAAGGTCTCGTTTTCGTCCTTTGGTTTGAAGAAATTCACTCCCGATGGTAGGAAGATGGAAGGAAACGCTTGCGCATCACATCTTTTATTTCAGACCAAGTTGATATTTGGCACTCTCCGTTTCGTCTTCGACTCGTGGTGAATTGATCCCACCAAGTCATGGCATAATCGGAGAAACAGTTCACCGCAAGGCTTACTTTCTTGCTTTATAGTAGTCGTGGTACTCAAAAACCTATTCTACCTTCTTCTTCTTTTTTTTCAATTGCAAAAATACTAATTATAATGAATACTTTGAATTCACGATTTTTTTTCGAATTTTTTTCAATACCAACTCTAGCACTTCGCGAACGTCCGTACTCCTCGATTTTAATTAGCTCTGATACTAAATGATACGAACTCGTTGCAATGATGATTCGAGTCGTTTAGATTGCCCGATCATTAAAATGAAAAGTATCATTCGAAATAGAACAAAGATGTTAAATTTGGCCAGGCATGGTATTCAGTTTCCAAAATAGGTTCAAAATGGCTAGGTGTAGTGATGATGATTAGTTGGCTATCAAAGAAAAACAAAAGAATAAGAAATAGTTTGGTTGGGATGGAATTGGATCGAAGTAAACTTAAGAATTAAGAATGAACCAACACTATGATTGAGTGCTGACCCGAAACTTATGTGATCTTAAGGGTGATGGATGTTGAAGGATAGATTGACCGTGACCCTCTATCAAAAGTGATATGAACCAATCGGTATATGGGTGAATGCCACACTCGGTTTAGGAGTGGTAAGTTCGAAAAGAAACAAGGTAGACGCCACTAGCTTTTGCTAGATAAGTCAGCTTGAGTCTTAAAACAAAATAGGAGAGTTGGAAAACTCACAAAATGTTATAAACATTCAAAAGGTAGCAAAAGTCCCTTACAATGAGCTGATTACAAGTATTTATAGTGCTAGATAAAGGCCTAGCCGAATAGTCACAATGATCAGCTTAAATGAGCTGTTAATGGCTGAAATAAAACTTAATCAATAAGTAGAAACTCTTGAATTCCTCTAAGCCTAAGCAACTCCAACCATCAATATGATTTATTGCTCCAATTCAGCTGATTTAATGAGCTTGAATGCTTAGGTTTCATTCTTGAGTAGCCAAAGAGTTTTTAGAATAATCTTTAAATTCCCACTTGGCAGCCGAATAGACACCGGCAATAAGCTTTAAATTCCCTATTGGCAGCCGAATAGACATCAGCAATTTTGTTGATATTTTGAGCACTTGGAGATGAGGAATAGGCTGCTGAATTTAAATGATGCAAAATGAAACACCCCACACCCGGCCCACGAGCCTGAACCGGATCTGGTATGTTCCTTAAATAAATCGGTTTTCAATGTTCTAAATGACTTAGAGAAAATTTGTGTAATTTAAAAAAAAATTGTTTTGGGTTGGGCTTAATTTGAAACCTATTTAATAAATTCTGGAAATCCAACTTAAATAAGGTGACAAAATAATTTTTGGGTTTATTATTTTAAAAGAAATAAATTTACTTATCTTTAATCAAACATAAATTGTATCATATTCAAATAAAAATAAACAGAAATAAAGAAAATCCAACTGGGCCTTATGGCCTTATTACATCATTCAAACCCAAAATAAAGTTTTAAAGTACTAAAATTTCATAAGTCCAAATTCCAAATAATTTCTTCAAGCGATGCATGGCCACCTTTAGCTCCTGCCGACCCGGTCCATTACTGCTCATCACCTGAAAAATAATTCCCCAACGGGGTGAGTCAACAGACTCAATGTGTACATAGTACTAATTTCCAACAAATCAGGCATACAAGTCATATCAATATCATGTTCATACAAAAATAAAGGATGATGCAACCCAAACCCAAACCTATTTGTCCATCCGCTACACACCACCCGTACCAACCTGTACACCGCGGGGACTACTAAGTCGACCCTCCATCCGCTACACACCATCGAAGGCAGTCGCTGCAGTCGACGTGCTCATCGCCCACTTATGTTGTGTCATTAGACACTGTATTCACTGGATGTAACCGAAGTTACCACTTTTCACTTTATGTGACCGTAGTCACCACTTTACGTTGGTGAGACCGTAGTCATCACCTTCACTTTCTTCCTCCACAAATATCCCGAATGCCCCAATTATGTCATAACATATTTCACATACTTAATTTTCATTCATGTTACTAATCACATGTTCAAAATATATCACATTCACAATCCTATCAAAAGTAGGAAACGTACCTGGGTACTCCTTACCACATTTGTGGTGCTTAGCCACATTCACATACTGTTACATATTTATATATTTAATGATTGCCATGTAATTTATTGAAAGTTAGTAAGAGTACACACCTTTTTCGCTTAATAGTTTCCGTGAATTCCCGTAGAGCGATCTACCGATCTAGATCTTTCACTCCTATATTCGGCCATTAATTAAAACATATAAATAAACCTATTTGGTCTTAAAACCAAATCCTACTAGAAGTAGAATTACTTACCTAGTTGCCGAATTGATTTAATCAAGTCCCAACAGTTGCTAGAATTCCTCTTCCTTGAAATCGGCTAATACTAGGTATGTAACCAAGTCAGTTTTCGGTTTTTGAAATAATGGAAAACACTTAAACAATTTATGCCTTGGCCGAATATCCCTTACCTTATGATGGGATTCCAAATCTGAAGAGGATTCCTTTATAAGCCTATTGAAATCCTATAACTTCGTGTTAGATTAGATCTAACTTTGAAAACGTGAATCATAATCTTTAACCGCATATTTATATTTATAATCCTTACCTTAGATCCTTAGATTTCCCAAAAAATCCCCTTTTGATGTTGTGGATGATTGCCCTCTTTCTTAGAATCCACAAAGATTCAGCTTAACAGTAGAACGGAGAAGAAAATAGAAGAAAAAGAGAGGGATTTTTGCTTAATAAAAATTCGGCAGAGAGGGGTTTTGCCTAGGGAGAATTTCGGCAGAGAGGAAGAGGGAGCAAATGTTGATGAGTAGCCCTCCTGTCCTCCTTTTATAGCCAAAGTTATCAGCCTAGGAGTCCTTTACTTGGCCACCACTCCTCTTTTTGATAATATTATCTCTTTTATTTAAAAGATAAAAGCCTTTAATCCATCAATTATCTCCTCAATTATCTCATTAGAAAATAATCCTTTATTTATCTCTTATTATTCACATATTTATGTGAATAAAACTCATTTATTTCTCTCTTATTATTCACATATTTATGTGAATAAAACTCCTTTATTTATCTCTTATTATTCACATATTTATGTGAATAAAACTCTTTTATTTATCTCTTATTATTCACATATTTATGTGAATAAAACTCCTTTATTTCTCTCTTATTATTCACATATTTATGTGAATAAAATTCCTTTATTTATCTCTTATTATTCACATATTTATGTGAATAAAACTCCTTTATTTATCTCTTATTATTCACATATTTATGTGAATAAAACTCCTTTATTTCTCTCTTATTATTCACATATTTATGTGAATAAACTCCTTTATTTCTCTCATATATCCAAGTTTCCCAAAATGTTCAAGTTTCCATTTTTGGATCATTTCCAAAAATGTTTAGGTTTCCAAAATGTCTAAGTTTCCAAAAATGTCTAAGTTTCCAAAAATGTCTAAGTTTCCAAAAATGTTCATTTCCATTTCCATTTCCATTTTCATTTCCATTTTCCTTTCCATTTTCATGCATTTCTAGATTTCCAAAAGTATCAAAAATTTATTCGTAGTACTTGAAACTTGTCATTTCGTACAATTAAACCGAAAATGCATAGGCCCTTTCCAGGATGTTACAGTTCTACCCTCCTTAAAAATAATTTCGTCCTCGAAATTACTTATTAACAGTCATAAATCCTTCTCACCGCACTATGCTTACGCTGCGCACTCTGATCTTAATAGAACCATCATATTTTCTAGGCACAATTTCTAAGTTCACGTCCCCTAGAACTCATTTCTAACGTTGCGATTTAATCAGATTACAAAGTTTTATGCATTAATCATTGTTTCACTTATTACCCGCGAAGAAGTTTTATGAACAGAGTTTTTAGAAGTGGTTCTTTCGTATTCATACATACACACAGTCTTTTCATTCACACATTCATCCATCAAACAATTATGAACTTCCGTTCATTCAGAGAAACATTGTAGTTTTCATTGTTGTTGTTTTTCCACTACCCAGGGGTATTTTCGTAATTTTGTCCTACAGGGGTATTTTCGTAATTTTTCAGAAGAAAAAGTTCATTGATGATCTTGTCAAAAAGTATTTTGGAATTTTTAAATTCTCGGGGTATTTTGGAAAATTTTGAAATCCGGGGGTATTTCGGTAATATTGGAGCTCGAGGGTATTTTGGTAATAAACCATGGTGAATTTGTAAATCTGAATAAATCAAGGGTATTTCAAAATTTGCAAAACTTGGGGGTTCTTTTTGAGAATTTGTTTTCCAAATCGGTGATGTTGCAAAAATTTTGAAAATCAAGGTCATTTTGGTAATTTTGATAAACCAGGGGCAATTTCGTAAATTTTTTCCAAATCGGAGTATTTTGGACTTTTGCAAAATAGAGGTTTGGGATACTTTTACAAAGTAAGAAAATTTTATTGAAATCGGGGTAATATGGTAATTTTAAAACTCAAGGGCATTTTAGTAATTTTGCAAATAGGGGTATTTAGTAATTTTCATAAATCAAGAAATATTTCAGAAAAAAATTTTGTGGAATAGCTTTTATGAATCAAAAGAGTAATTTAAGAGCTTTTAAAAAAAACTAAGGTTTTTTTTTTTTGAGAAAATACGGCTAGTTCCCTTTCGGGTTTTAGTTAGAGGTTTAGCCTATGAATAAGTCCTCTTGGTTAGGGTGAACCGTAGCTACGCACCAGGTAGGATTCCTGCGAAGAGGAGGTGAGTCACTAGGACTGCTTAAATACCAAGCTCTTCCGGATCCAATCCTAGACATGCGCACAATGGTTACCACACCCTAACTCGGCGACTTAGACACAAGTTTGTTTTATTAAGCATTTAAGTCTTATGTAACTGTTGGGGTAAGCTAGCCTTATAGTTCAAGTACCTATCATACTAATCTACGTTCCATTCTATTTCTACCCTTCTACAGATCTCAATATAAATCACCCAAAGGTTAGAGGTACTTACCTGGTGGACTTCGGGTCGGAGACTTAGGTGCCATGCCATAAAACCTGCTTATGTTCAAAGAAATTCATTTGGGCTCGAATTGAAAACGTTTTGGGCCTGAGCCCACAGGCCGAGAGTTTTAAAACTGGGCTCTGATACCAACTGAAACACCCCACACCCGGCCCACGAGCCTGAACCGGATCTGGTATGTTCCTTAAATAAATCGGTTTTCAATGTTCTAAATGACTTAGAGAAAATTTGTGTAATTTAAAAAAAATTGTTTTGGGTTGGGCTTAATTTGAAACCTATTTAATAAATTCTGGAAATCCAACTTAAATAAGGTGACAAAATAATTTTTGGGTTTATTATTTTAAAAGAAATAAATTTACTTATCTTTAATCAAACATAAATTGTATCATATTCAAATAAAAATAAACAGAAATAAAGAAAATCCAACTGGGCCTTATGGCCTTATTACATCATTCAAACCCAAAATAAAGTTTTAAAGTACTAAAATTTCATAAAGTCCAAATTCCAAATAATTTCTTCAAGCGATGCATGGCCACCTTTAGCT
The DNA here is from genome assembly GCA_005393395.2 of Gossypium australe. Taxonomy (NCBI): domain Eukaryota; kingdom Viridiplantae; phylum Streptophyta; class Magnoliopsida; order Malvales; family Malvaceae; genus Gossypium; species Gossypium australe. The sequence goes on along the minus strand of CM016615.1, from coordinate 32,475,189 downwards.
CCTGCCGACCCGGTCCATTACTGCTCATCACCTGAAAAATAATTCCCCAACGGGGTGAGTCAACAGACTCAATGTGTACATAGTACTAATTTCCAACAAATCAGGCATACAAGTCATATCAATATCATGTTCATACAAAAATAAAGGATGATGCAACCCAAACCCAAACCTATTTGTCCATCCGCTACACACCACCCGTACCAACCTGTACACCGCGGGGACTACTAAGTCGACCCTCCATCCGCTACACACCATCGAAGGCAGTCGCTGCAGTCGACGTGCTCATCGCCCACTTATGTTGTGTCATTAGACACTGTATTCACTGGATGTAACCGAAGTTACCACTTTTCACTTTATGTGACCGTAGTCACCACTTTACGTTGGTGAGACCGTAGTCATCACCTTCACTTTCTTCCTCCACAAATATCCCGAATGCCCCAATTATGTCATAACATATTTCACATACTTAATTTTCATTCATGTTACTAATCACATGTTCAAAATATATCACATTCACAATCCTATCAAAAGTAGGAAACGTACCTGGGTACTCCTTACCACATTTGTGGTGCTTAGCCACATTCACATACTGTTACATATTTATATATTTAATGATTGCCATGTAATTTATTGAAAGTTAGTAAGAGTACACACCTTTTTCGCTTAATAGTTTCCGTGAATTCCCGTAGAGCGATCTACCGATCTAGATCTTTCACTCCTATATTCGGCCATTAATTAAAACATATAAATAAACCTATTTGGTCTTAAAACCAAATCCTACTAGAAGTAGAATTACTTACCTAGTTGCCGAATTGATTTAATCAAGTCCCAACAGTTGCTAGAATTCCTCTTCCTTGAAATCGGCTAATACTAGGTATGTAACCAAGTCAGTTTTCGGTTTTTGAAATAATGGAAAACACTTAAACAATTTATGCCTTGGCCGAATATCCCTTACCTTATGATGGGATTCCAAATCTGAAGAGGATTCCTTTATAAGCCTGTTGAAATCCTATAACTTCGTGTTAGATTAGATCTAACTTTGAAAACGTGAATCATAATCTTTAACCGCATATTTATATTTATCCTTACCTTAGATCCTTAGATTTCCCGAAAATCCCCTTTGATGTTGTGGATGATTGCCCTCTTTCTTAGAATCCACAAAGATTCAGCTTAACAGTAGAACGGAGAAGAAAATAGAAGAAAAAGAGAGGGATTTTTGCTTAATAAAAATTCGGCAGAGAGGGGTTTTGCCTAGGGAGAATTTCGGCAGAGAGGAAGAGGGAGCAAATGTTGATGAGTAGCCCTCCTGTCCTCCTTTTATAGCCAAAGTTATCAGCCTAGGAGTCCTTTACTTGGCCACCACTCCTCTTTTTGATAATATTATCTCTTTTATTTAAAAGATAAAAGCCTTTAATCCATCAATTATCTCCTCAATTATCTCATTAGAAAATAATCCTTTATTTATCTCTTATTATTCACATAGTTATGTGAATAAAACTCCTTTATTTCTCTCTTATTATTCACATATTTATGTGAATAAAACTCCTTTATTTATCTCTTATTATTCACATATTATGTGAATAAAACTCCTTTATTTATCTCTTATTATTCACATATTTATGTGAATAAAACTCCTTTATTTCTCTCTTATATTCACATATTTATGTGAATAAAATTCCTTTATTTATTTCTTATTATTCACATATTTATGTGAATAAAACTCCTTTATTTATCTCTTATTATTCACATATTTATGTGAATAAAACTCCTTTATTTCTCTCTTATTATTCACATATTTATGTGAATAAAACTCCTTTATTTCTCTCATATATCCAAGTTTCCCAAATGTTCAAGTTTCCATTTTGGATCATTTCCAAAAATGTTTAGGTTTCCAAAAATGTCTAAGTTTCCAAAAATGTCTAAGTTTCCAAAAATGTCTAGGTTTCCAAAAATGTTCATTTCCATTTCCATTTCCATTTCCATTTTCCTTTCCATTTTCATGCATTTCTAGATTTCCAAAAGTATCAAAAATTTATTCGTAGTACTTGAAACTTGTCATTTCGTACAATTAAACCGAAAATGCATAGGCCCTTTCCAGGATGTTACACAAAATGCTATTCTTAAATGTTGTAACAGCTGTATTTAACACTTTATAACAGCTCCCTTATACATAACTTATTCCAGCTGAATAGTCACCTACAAGCATTAACAAACACATTAAACACATTTAAACATTAAACACATTAAACTTAATAAGCTTAATTAATAAACTGTTAAATAAACACATTTAACAGTAATTTATTCCAGCAACTAAGAAATGCATAAATTAATTATTGAACATGCAACTCAAATTTATTTAAAATGAAAATAAACACTCTTTAATTAATGCAATAAAATGCAACAGCCAAATTCAATAACATACTTACATAAACAAACCCAAACATATTAAACAACTAAGATGCTTAAATGCATGGTTTAAGATGCAAACTAAATAAACAAATGAGTTACTTAATGGAAGATTTAATTTAATGATGCAGACTTAAACTAACATGGGAGTTACATAATGCATGACATAATTTATGATGCAGAAAACACAAAGTGCAAGTCAAAATTAAAATATGCAAACTTATTAATTTAAATAAAACTTTATTAAATTAAAAAGTCCTTAAAAATATTGGCCCAATAATCAATCAGGCCTATGAGATGTTTCATCTTGCCCTTGGGCCCCTCAAGTTTAGGTCAATCTCAAGGGCGTCGAGTTGCGTCATAACATGATGCGACCAGGTTCGCATCAACTATGAAGTAAAACATTACTGTTATTTATGAATGTATTTTCTTACCCTTATATGTAGTAACCCTTTTTCTTTTTTCTTTTTTTTTTGGTAATATGGGTTAAATCTATCATCTATGAAGCTTTTACATGTGAAGTTTTTTAAAAAAACACACACAAATATAAAATATATACTATAATTTTATTTTAAAAAGTATAGCATTCATGTGAAAATAGTTAACTTGGTTTTCAACTAAATCAAGAGTGGGTTATAGAATACATATCGGTAATTGAGGAAAAAAAAGAGAAAAGAAAAAATTGATAATGAGTCATGAACGACAACATTTTTCGATTAACAACTTGGGGTATTTATAAATGTATATGATATCGCCTCACAAATGATGAAATTTGAACAATTTTTTTTACTTTTGTTTGACAACAATGGCAGTAAAAAGAAACAGAAAAAGTTGGAGAAGATGAAGTCTGTAAATAAGGTGTAATTTTTAGTTTTAGATGAAGTCGAAAACTCTCTTTTCCATTCTCTTTTATAGTTTAGTGTTTTTTTACAGTTTAGTGTTTAGATTTAAACCTAATAATATTAGCAATTATTTTTTATTAAATAAATATCTAAACTTGAATTAAACATTAAAAATTTTCCATTATTATCATTGGATACCAAAATGTATAACTTTTACCGGATATAAATATCACATTACATAAAAACACAACTATAACATTAAAAAATTGTGAAAATCAATGGAACCTTAATAATTATTCTTGAATTCGGTAAAAAAAAAAAAAACAATGCATTATTAAAATAATAAAAAACAATTTTAAAGCAATGATCCTTCTTCATTTCAATAAAAGAAATGCATTATGTATTAATAATAATTAATAAACTAAATTTCTTAATTTTAGAAATGAATTTAAAAAAAAGTGTGGTTTTCAAAGCCTAGAGTAGATGGAAGCAGCGGTAAGTTTCCTCCAGCGGAAAACACAAGTCTTGAGAACTATGTCTCTCTTCTCTTGCTTACATCCTAATCCACGCCAATTAATTTAATTACAGTTTTTACAAGTTACCTACTTTTCACTTTTGCTGCAAATTATTAATATTTTAATATTTTAATATTTTAATATTTATTAGATTTTGGGTTTTTATTCTATTCACCACTTCAAAGATTTTTTAAAAGTTTAAACATGTTTTAAAGATTTTTTATTTTATACATACTTGTCAACCTTCTAACATTATTTGTAGAGTTTAAAAACTCACTAGCAATGTACCAAATATTTTTCTCTTACTAATTTAAGAAATTATTCAAAAATATTTATAAAATTTTCTAAAAGTTTAAAAAAATATTAAAATAATAAAAACATCAAAGAAAAATTTCAAGCAAAACATAACAAGAATTCAAACCTTTTCTTTTATAAAAAAATCATTTTTTTTGGAAATTAAAAAAAATCATTTTAACCAAATTTTTATTGAGGTTTGAAGTTGTTATATAGAAATAATTATAATTATTTTGTATTTACGAATTATTAGTTGAATTCAATTTAAATTTTTTCAAGTTGAGGGAGTGAGGTATTTACTAACCTTAGTCTAGGATACCCTTTCTTGCCTTATCATTATAATAAAAAAAATATTTAAATAGGAAGTAGGTAGATTATGGGGATAAGAGGTAAGTGGGAAATTGAATACAATTCTACTCTTGCGGCAAAAACAGAGAAAAATGTATCAAGAAGAATGTGGAAATGCGGGGTATCGATCCCCGTACCTCTCGCATGCTAAGCGAGCGCTCTACCATCTGAGCTACATCCCCAATGATTCCTATCGCAATATTTAAACACTAATCTTTACTTCTTTTTTTGTTTCCTTCTCTACGCATTTGATTTTACCCAATCTTATTTGCATGTTAATGAAATAGCATAACAATGCGTTATTGTAATTTATATTTTTCATGGTTTCACTAATATTTTCTTTTCAACTATTATATTAAAAAACATAATATATGTTTCATTATTGGTTTATCTCAAATAATTATATGGATTACTTTTTCAAATGTAATGATTGTTTATATTTATTAATAAATAATGTACTTAATTTTTTTTATACTTGCAAAATGCTTAATAATATTTTATTTATAGTTAAAATTTTATGTAGATGATTTAAAACACAATTTAAACTTAAAAAGAATACAATTTTAAAATATTTTACAGTACATTGTTTATTTTATAAAAATCATTTTTTTGAAATAAAAGTGAATATTAAAATGAATTTAAATTCACAATTTTGATTGATTTAATTAAAAGTATATATAAAAAAATAAAAAGTGAAGGTATATTAAATATATATGAATTATTTTTTTCCCTCTGCCCGAATTTCAATTAAATAAAATTTTAAAATATTTTTATTTAAATTTAATAATAAAAATTTATAGATAATAATATAAAACTATAGATTTTGTTATTTTAATGTTGTAAATTATTAAAAATGAAATTGAGGTGCAATCAATTTTGTCTTTACCAAAAAATAAATTATTACTTTCTTCTTAGTTAAAATGAGGTAAAATAATATATTTGCTTGCTTTAGAAAAAGCAAATGTAAATTAAAAAGAATATTTACTTTCTTTTATTTATTAATTAACTTTGAACTAATTTAGAACTTAATATTTTTATATATGTTTGTATAATTCTTTCCTTATATGTTTGCAAGATTTAAGTGATATATGAAGATGCTTTAAATTAAATTAAAATACTTTTTTTTCAAAAGAGGTAAATTAAATAAAATGAGAAGTTACTTTTTTTTAACTAATTTTTTTTATTTAAGCATCTATAAAATATTTTAAAACCAATATTTAAATGTAAATCAAATTATATGTATGTATCTATGAACTTAAAAGATTAAACAAATCAATATTTATATATATTGGTTTTTATACTCGTGCGATGCACAAGTTAGTCATGTGTATTATTTAACTTTTTAATAAATTATAATGTGAGAAAAAAAATATGTAGAATATACGGTTAATAAAGTTTTTAAAATAGAGAAATTTGTGCTTATTATTTTAATATGAAAATAGTATTTTAAAAGTATTATTTCAATTTATGTATCAAACATAAAATTTATTTATAAATAATAAGTTAAATTCTAGAAAATTTCAAAAAAATATTCAAATTTCAAAAATTTACATTCTAAAAAATTTGTAATAAATTTTAAATTTCTAAAAATTATAAATTCTAAAAATTTAAAATAATAGATCAAATTTTCAAAATAGAAAAATGTTAAACTAAAAATTTATAGGCTACAAATTGAAAAGCTTTTAATATTAAAAATTTAAAAATTTTAAAAAAAATCAAAATACATATCTTTTAGAAAAAAAATTAATATTTTAAAAATACGAAAAAAATATTTTTTTAATTGATATTTATAAAAAAAATTTAAAATTCAAAGTCAGTAGTTGATCAATGCCGATCAACTACCGGTCAAAGGTCAATAAACGGTAGTCAATGTGGGTCAAAGTCAAATTTATTTTAAATTTAAATATATAATTTCTTTTTTCTATTTTTTGAATTTAAATTTAAATTTTTAATTTTAATAAACTTGGATTTATGTGGCACATCCTTATCGGCAACACAAGTCAACTTCTTTTTTTTAATGCAGTTTTAATAAATGGTTTGAACTGAAATGATAATTTAAGTACCAAATTGAGATAAAAAAAGTTAAAGTTTCAAAGTAAGAAAACATATATAGCTCAAGAGTCAAATTCAGCTTTAAGAATTTAATAAAATTGTAGCATGCTTTTAATATTAAATATTAAAGGTTAAAATATGTAGTAAGTCCTTGTACACTTTGTAAATTTGAAATTTAGTCCATGTACTTTTATTTTTAGGAATTTAATCATTCTACTTTTCATATTTCAAAATTCAAATCCAAATGTTGACACTGTTAATATTTTTTTTTTAAATTCAAGTACACTACGTTATATTTTTAGTTACATTACTATAAATGAATATCTTTTTATTTCAAAATATCATACCAACAAATTTAACAAAAAGAAAATTAATAAGATTAACAATTGTACCTAAACTTTGAAATTTGAAAAATAAAAGAACTAAATTCTTGAAAATAAAACTACATAGGCTAAATTCCAAAATTGTGAATTAACTTAAAATAAAATATTGTAATATTTTAAAATTTAAATAATGTTAAAAGTCCCTGTAAGCTTTGCAAATTTGAGTAATTTGTAAATGGTAAATTGTTGATTTCTCCAACATTTTTGCAGGAATAATTGGCTTATAATTTTTAAAACAATTCATCGTATGTGTGTGAATATTTACAAAATCAATCGAGACCTATCGATGAAAATCGCACAGATAAGAAAGAAAATAGTCGCATCAACAACAATGTTAAAGTGTTAAAAATTGTTGGAATTGCGTATTAGCTTGATTGGCATGGATATTGTTGTTAATATAAAAGGACGTGGGTTCAAGTGTACTGAAGCACATTATCCTCCTATTTATGGGTTGAGAAAAGGTTTTGGATAGTTCTAGGCATTGTGTCAAAAAGAACAGATATGATTAGAATCTATAATGAGATTATTCAAAAAAATGTTGAAACTAGAAAACTCAAGAAGCAAACGATGATAAAAACTACAAACCCTTATCCCTATTTATAAGTTAAAACAAAATCTAGAACACACCTAACCCGTTTCCGTCGTCGAATTGGGGTCACAGAGTATTATGGTAACATTTTAAACATTTAGCACTACTTAAAAACAATTATTCAATATAATTACAATTAATCAAATCACAATCAAGACAAAATAAACATACACTTACGGACCTTAAATCGAGTTTACGAGACCCTCAAAATAAATTGGAAACATTTTGGAGTCAATTTGAAACAAAACGAAAAAGTTAAGAAAAAGTTGAAATTTTTGAAAACGTCGAGGCAAACTCTAAATACTAGATATGACCTCAAAATAACAGGGGTTGAGGTCGGCCAGTGAGACGTTGGGGGATAAGCTCCATCGTCGAGAGGGAAACAACCCAGATCACCAGTTAAGGCACCTAAATGACCACTCAGTGATAAAGGAGGTAGGGGTGCAGAAACAGCCAGGAGGTTTGCCTAGAAGCAACCACCCTTGAAAGAGTGCGTAATAGCTCACTGATCAAGTGCTCTTGCGCCGAAGATGAACGAGGCTAAGTATCTACCGAAGCTGTGGGATGTAAAAATGCAGCAGTAGGGGAGCATTCCACCTTGGGGGAAGCAGTCGTGTGAGCTGGAGTAGACGAAGTAGAAGCGAGAATGTCAGCTTGAGTAACACAAACATTGGTGAGAATCCAATGCCCCGAAAACCAAGGGTTCCTCTGCAAGGTTCATCCACAACCGTGTGCACCAAAATTTGCTTCTAAAATAAGGCAATTTTTTTACAACTACCTTGATTCACAAGCCAAGCCTAAAACCATATTAAAACCATAATAAAAAACACTCTCAAACAAGTCAAAACATACCAATTTCCTACAATTCAATTGCCTAACCAATGTGCCCTCATTGACACCACAATTCAATAATCATTCAATTAGCACAAATCTTACTCTTCTATACATCTAATCCATACATATCATAAACCAATCTCAACTCAAAATAAGTCATGCCATACATTTCCCATAATAACCAATTTCAATGAACCTTTAATATTAACCATATACGCAAGCAATTGCAACCATCACAAAACATGTTCCATAAACACATATCAACCATATCTATCTATATATATATACCTATATACATATGTTCAAAAGATTCAACTTTTAAGACATATTTACATTCATTCACAACCATACACCAAAAGACTAAGACCCCAAAATATTATCATCCTAGGTACATGTCAAATGTAAAAGAAAGCTTCATCAACATTGAGTGTAGGATCCTTGTAAGATGTTGAGTCGATAATCTGACTATGTACTTGCACACAAAAGATTTGTTTAATGATTGTTCAAATGTTTATGACTTCAAAGATTTACACATAAACTAGGTAACCATAATTGCAAACTCCATAACATAAAATAATCATTATCTCACAAATCTACATTAGCATTTTATGAGTTTTTCCAAATATACCTCATAACATCAAACTTTCTCAATGGTTCTCTTATATATCATAATTATAAAATTTACCTGTTATTGACACCCAATGCTTAATGGACCAGCTGTAATAATTTTTTTGAGCCCAACGCTAGTTGGATAGATCAACGAATAGTGTGCCCAGCACTAATCAAATAATTGACAATGTTTTGCACCCAGCACTAGTCGGATAAACCAACAAATAGTGTGCCCTGCACAAGTCGAATAATCGACAATGTTTTGCGCCCAGCGCTAGTTGGATAAACTGACAAATAGTGTGCCCAGCACTAGTCGAATAATCGACAATGTTTTGTGCCCAGCGCTAGTCTGATAAACCGACGAATAGTGCACCTAGCACTAGTCGAATAATCAACAATGTTTTGCACCCAGCGCTAGTTGGATAATCAAAAATATCAATTACACTCTTGCAAATCCATAATATCACATTTCATAATTCGATATCATATTTCATAATTCAGTATCACATTTACTTCAATTAACTACTAATAATTCATTGATTCATTCCATAATGCTACATTTCACATATTTTATTTTATCAATATCCATTCAATGGAAATTATCCAATTACACAATTAAGAAAATAGTTAAATAATAATTAACAATTAAAATAAATAAATATCGTTCGAGTTCTAAGACCGCAAACTTACCAAAATACGACAGAGCTAAGATTCGGAGATAACTACTCGGCGATCTTTTCTTTTCCACGGTTGATACCCGATCTACTCTTTTCTTGATCTAAACTAATAATTTAGTTTAATTAATTAATCCAACCACCGAGAATATTTAAACACAAGCAATTAACTCTTCTTAGTAACTTTTTCCTTTTTTTTTTTTTACACAATCACACTCAACACTTAATTTTTATGCAATTCAGTTCTTACCCTAAACTTTAATTAATTAATTTTTTTCTTGAATTAAATACCAGCTAACCGAATCTATACATCACCCAGGCAATCCCTTAATCACCAAAATTTACAGTTTTAACCATACTGTTTTAATTTTGTAACACTCAACTCCTTAAAGGTAAATGCTAGCAAAAATCATTACACAAAAATTATTCTTATCCACCTCATTAACCAAAATCCCAGCTAATCATACATATACAACTCTCAAATAGTCTCCAAACTTTGGCAATTTATTGATTAACACCATGTTATTTTAGATTTAAAATATCTAAGTCACTAGGGATTAGTACAAACAACAATCACTACATAAAGTAGCTAAATTACTCAAAAAATTTAATCATTTATCTACATTTTTCCAGCACAACGAAACACCTCAAAAACCAGTCCCTATATTTCTTATAATTTAACAATATAATCCCTTTATTAGTTGGGCCTAACATTAATGGTTCCAAAAATACAAAATTTACCAAAAACACTTACATGCAAAGGTTTAAATGAAAAATGAAATAGAAGCTCCCCTCTTATGGTGTTTTTCTTTCGATTCTACCAAAGAAAGAAGAAGATGGTAGTGGTTTTCTCCACTTATTTGTTTTCTATATTTTATCATTTCATTTTATTATTATTATTATTATTTACATGTTTTACTATTTAAAAATTATCATCTTATAAATGATGTCAATCATACTGTTCCACTATCAACAATTTATCAATAATGGTCTATTTATTTAATAAGTCCCTTACTCTAGTTCCACCATGCAATTTAATAAAAAAATATTTATAAGTCCGATTCGTGAAAACGGAGTTCCTGGAGTACGTTCCCTACACCACTGACTTCTGGGTGGTTACAAAACCCTTAAACTACTTCGAAACTTACTAAGTTACCATGCGCACACTATTTCCCACATGCAAAAGCTGCTCCAATCATAACTTGACACGTGCATCCCAATAGTAATAGTGATGACAGTTTCAAAAACTTCATCATCAAATATATATGAATAAACATACATGAATCTTTTTACCACGCCATAAATCTAACAGACTTAAAAATTTCAATCATTCAAATTTCAAATTTCAAAAATAGCCGTATCTAAAAATGAAATAAAGACATTGATAAAATACACAATACTTCAAAGTGGGATTCAAATCAACTGTCCAAATCTTCATCGTCTATACCTATAGTGCAAATTTCCCCAACAGGCTCGCAAAAGTCACTTTATAACCTCCTATAGCGGACCTTACGGACCTCACAGTATACCCCGCGGACCTCACAGCATGCCCATAGAGAATCTGACACGTCTCTCAATAGAGCCAACAACACGACGGACCTTGAGTTAATTTTCAAACCTCAGTTTGACAATTTTTGAAGTTGGACATCTCCGATGAGATTATATAAGAATTACGTGGAGGCCTAGGGTAATTGATTACCAATCATCCTAAAATGTTTCATCCTAGGACATGGCATCCCTGTTATTGCCAAAAATATTAAACTAGACATGTAACACCCCAAACCCGGCCTAGACGTTATGGTCGAATCTGACGATGTCACATGGAATGAGTTTTGAAATCGAATTTGTAACAGCCCGATTTTAGCTCAATCGAAACAGTAGTTTCAGAACCACAAATTCGAAGTCGTAAAATTATTTTAATATTATTTTTGGTGTTTATAGCATGTTAATTTATATGTGTAAAAATTTTGTGATTTAATTTTACCAATTGATTGTTTAATTTGAGTAAAAGACTTAATCGCGTAAAATGAAAAAGTATCATGCTATTTGTTAAAGTGTTAAATTACTTTAATTAATTAAAGGTGAAGTCCTTAAGTGGATATTTGACCATGGAACAATTTAGTGGATGGTTATGGGCTTTTGTTATATGGTTTTCTAATTAATTCATTAATGTTATTATGGTAATTGTATAATAATTTGTAAAAAAATAAACAAAACATGAAAATGGCCATGCATGGTCATCTTTTTTGCCAAAACTTGAGAAAGAAAAAGAGCTCTTGAACTTTTGTGTATTCGGCAACTTGGAAGCTTGAATTAGGTATGTGTTTTGCTCGGTTTTTGATAATTTTTAAGTTTTTGAGATCGTTGCTTCGAATACTAGCTAACCCATGCTTAAATTTTTTGAATTGGTTGATGTATTCATGAAATTCCATTGATGAGTAATTAAGCTTTTTGACGTTTGATGATGGATTATGAGAGCTTGATGTTAGATTATCATGTTTTACTAAGTAATTTTTGATAAAAATGTGTATTAAGGATTAAATTGTAAAATTTGTAAATTTAGGGGTCAAAATATGAAATAAATGAAATATATGGGCTTATATGAACTATATAAATATTCGGCCAAGCATGGGAAATATGAAATTTTGTGTATTTTGTGATTTTATGAAATAGGGACTAAAATGTCAAAATGTGAATTTTAGGGGCTAAAGTGTAAAGTGCCCTAATTATGTGTTTGTGGTTTGAATTGAATGAAATGTGTTATTAAATAGCCAAATTTGAATTTATATAGATCAATAACAAAAGAAAATGGAATTAGAACGGGAGAAGTCGAAAGTGGTCGAGTAGTCGATTCCATCCGTTCATTTTTGTACGAGGTAAGTTCATAAGTAAATAAATGTGTTTAAAATTCATGTGAATACATTTTATAATATCAAATTGAATTGTATAATTATATACATGTATTGCCGAATTGTTATAAGCATGGTGTGACTTGTATCGAGCTCGAATCTATCAAATTATGATGTCTGAAAGCCCCGTACGAACCATAGGAATAGTTAGGATACATATGTCATGACATAGGATTCTGATATGAGATTTCGTGTAAGACCACGTCTGGGATGTTGGCATCGATTTGAAATTTATGTGTAAGACCCTGTCTGGGACAGTGGCATCGATATTTGATTACATGTAAGACCACGTTTGGGACGTTGGAATTGTACAAACTTTATGAGCTATCCGAGTATCCTTATTGATTCCGAATGGTTCAACGGGCAATGACATGTAACATCCTAGAATTTGAATTTTTATGTGTTGCATTATTTTGGTGCTAAGCTAGTTAGATTATTAATTTTGTATGTTGAGGAGGTCCTGAGAAGGCTCGGGATTTATTTGGACCTAGTAAAAACTTTTGGCATTTAGCACTTTAAGGAGATGGAGTAAGTGTCCTTATAGCATATGGAAATAAATGAGTAAATAGCTAGCATAATTGAGCAAATAGTAAAGAGGTTATGGCGCCACATGTATTACCTTGAGGGAAGAAGTTTGAATCCCTTTGTGTGCAATTTTTGACTTTTATTTTTGCATTCCTTCATTAAAGTGTCGGCCAAGGAGTATTTATGGTAAGTGGACTTCTTTATTTTTGGTAAGGTGGCTAAAAGAAATAAGGCAAGGTTGAGGTTGGGGAAAGGAATCAAAAGAAATAAGTAAGTAAGGGGGACAAGAGGCTTATTTCGTGGTTAGTGTTTTGGAAAGTTTGGCTGGCCAAACTTTTATCCTAGGGGGGATGAATGTGGACGGTTTGGGGCTAGGGTGATAGCCGAAATTGTGCTTGATGTTTTGGTGAGACTAAAGTGTTAGTTTTGGTCAAAATACGAATATCATCAATTGTGTTTTTCCTCTCAAAACTCCTATTCTCCTAACCGAAATTGGTCATTGGCAATTGGTAAAATTTTGGTTGTTTTGGCCAAATCACTATTGGCAACTTTGGTATCATTTATCTTTTCTTTCCAAACTCCTTTTCTTCTTCTTGCCGAATGTACACAAACTTTGAGACCATTTCTTTTGTTCACTTATCATTCTTGAAAACCGAAACTAATCCACCATTCTACTTCTTCCTCTTCTTTTCTTTTCGCAAAATCCTTCAAGCATCACTTCCACTCTAAGATTATTCACCATAGCCGAATATTGAGTCCACTATTTCTCTATAGCCAAACCTTCCATCCTTTCATTGATCTTTCTTTTTCATTCGATTTGTTACTCACCTCTTGAACGATCGGTAAGTTTTCTTTTTAATTCTTTTTACTTTCTTCCTTCTATTGCCGAATCTATATGTTGGCTTGGGAAGGTCTTTTGATCGAAATCATCACTTATTTTCTCTCTTAAGCAAGATCCATTTCTTCTTCGTAGTGATATAGTCGAAGGCCGAACCTTCATTCTTCCGAAGTCATCATAATCGCTAGGATTCGGTTCTTAAATCTTTAAGGTAAGAGTCCTTCACGAATTTTATAATCCTTCTTCATTCGTTAAGATGATTATTAGTATGGTATTGATTGACTGATTATATTATAGGGATTTAAACACTTGATCTATTCAATCGTTGAGCACTCAGAATTAGTGGTAAGCCGATCTTTACCATTTTGATAAGTCTATATTTTATCGTAATATCGATTGTGTAAGATCTAACTGAATGGAGACTCGTGGTACCGATTCGAATGGGAAGTCGTGTGGAGATCTCAAAGGAGCGGATTAACAATCTCTACTCCTAAATTCGAGCGAAGAGATGTATCGGCAATACGAGACTTTCCTCCGGGTTGTGGACCCTTATCCGGTGAGAACCAACTCTTCGAGGTCGTTCGCTATTCTGAGGCATCAGTGATTCGGGATTTTCCACCAGGTTGCGAACCGTTAACCGGGGAAAACCGACAAATCGTAGTTGGTCACGATCCCGAGGGTAAAATCTTAGATCGTTTGTTTTAGAGTAGATTTATTAAATCGCGTACATTGTCTAATCGAGCATTATAATATTTTAGGTGTCGACGATCAGGAAAGCGTAGTGCTTACCGTAATCAGATGTGTAATCTCACACCATGTTTCATGGGTTAAAGACTTATATCGTGTTAGTGGTAAATCACTTGACTAAATCGTATTTCAGTGAGATCGGGAAAAATGGCTTAGATATCATTATTTTAGTAAAACTATGAAATAGGTATTAAGACCGTGAAAATTTCGAAAATACCCTTAATGGGCCGATTGATAATTTGCTATATGGGCCGATTGATAATTTGCTATATGGGCCGTTTGGTATTTGCTATATGGGCCGTTTGATATTTGCTATAGGGGCCGATTTGAAATAAATTGCGAAATGGGCCAAGATGATATTTTGCTTAATTGACCAACTTGATAAATTGTTATAATGGGCCACAATTTTTGTAAGAAAAATTTGAATAAATTGTTGTAAATGGTTATGCATTAAGTACATGATTTGCATGGGACGGGATAATGATGAAGAGAAGTTCTGGTAGCTCTGCTACATAAATTTGGTGGCTCTGCCACAAATCTGAAATATGGCAGTGCCATGTAAATTCTGTTAATCTGGTGGCTTGTCCACAAATTCGATATAAATGGCTTAATGCCTACGTTTGGTGTGTTGGTGGGGTGGGTTGGCTAAAGATCACCCACAGGTGTGATGGTTGGTACGGGTGGATTGTAGTGGATGGAAATACTAGGCTTGGTTTGGGAATTGCATTTCATATTCGTGTTATATTCATATTATTATTATAATTGTATATGTGCTTAGGCCCAAATATTTGCTTAATGGATATTGGCCTAATGGACAGCGGTAAGTGGGTTACACACTGAGTTCTAGTAACTGACCCCCATTTTTTTTTCTTATCCCTTTCAAGTAATGATCAGTGATGGAGACTTGGGCCGTAGAGGACTCGGTGGAGGCCATACTTCAAAACGGTTAAATTTGAAAATTTGGATTTCTTTTATACTTTTAATTACTTGGCTATTTGAATTAAGGTTGTAATAAGGCCTCTGGATTAATTTTTGGTTTTGTTTATTGTTTGATGAATTTATAAACCGCTTAAAGTATTTTAATTGAGATTTTAATTTCTAAAAACTTAAATAATCATTTTATTCAAAAATGAATACACAAAAAGAATTTTATAAAAATTTTCATATTTTTAACTCAGAAATTTACTCGTAAAATTTTCATCAATTCTTTTCAAAACTAGAATATTTTTAAAATTTACTCGAACTGTTATCGATATTTTCAAAATTTCGATTTATAAGATTTTACATCTCAAATTGTCGATTTATCAATCAAATCTATTTTTTTATTTATAATAAATACTTCGTCTAAATTTTGTAATCTGTTGTACTTGATTTTTGAAAGACTTAATGGTTTTTCACATGTGACATGTCAGATCTGGCCTTAACGCATGGGTCGGGTTTGGGGGTGTTACATTTTATGGTATCAAAGCCCAGTTTCAAAACTCGACTGTGGTTTGGGTTCAAAAATATTTTTTTTTTAAAAATTGTTTTGGAAATATAAAATTTAGAACGTATATTTTTAAAAGGAAGTATGGCACCACGGGTATCCGGTACCAAGTCAAGTAAGTACATGTTATTAATGAGTGATTATGATTATTATGATATAACTATAGGAACACTTTAGAACTTTTAGTTTTAGATGTTGAAACTATAGAGATTGAGACTATAGGATGCGTTTACAAAAACGATAAAATATTGTTTAATAAATATTGAAATAGTATACTGATTCATAAGACTTTTAATTAGATTAAATCGAATTACCAAATATGAGCGCTAGAGGACGTGGACGCGGTAGATGAGGCCGTCGTAGAGGCCGAGGTGCTAGGGTTGTGTCTAAAGCGTCGGGACACATGCCGGAAATGGACGCACCTGCATCACTCGGGACTAAAACTGGATCACATGACCGTATGAGGGAGGACATTGCCTTGTCCCAAGCAATGTTGCGAGTCTTAGAAAGGGTTGCTGGGGCTAGAACTGGGCCAGCAGCTCGTGGATCAATTTCGGAACGACTTAGATCAAGTGGTGCCGAGGTTTTTAGGGTTGTCTCGGGTGTAGCCCCAAATGTAGCGGAGTATTGGCTCGAGGCTGTGGAGCGGATCATGGATGATCTGGAGTGCACCGCCGAGCAGAAGCTAAGAGGAGCTGTGTCCTTGTTGAGAGACGAAGCGTATCAATGGTGGCTCATCGTTCGGGAGGGCACTCAGGCCGATCGCGTTACTTGGGATTTCTTCAAAACTTCATTTCAAGGAAAGTATGTTGGGGCTAGCTATGTGGATGCCTGAAGAAAGGAATTCCTTAATCTGGTCCAAGGAAGTAAGACCGTGGCAGCTTACGAAGCGGAATTTTTGCGTCTGAGTTGTTATGCCCGAGGTATTGTGCCAACTGACTACGAACGTTGCGTGCGTTTTGAGGACGGGTTGAGTGATGAGTTGCGGGTACTGGTAGCCCCACGGCAAGAAAGGAATTTTGCCACACTAGTGGAGAAAGCGAAGATAGCCGAAGAGGCTAAGCACTCGGAGCGGTGAAATCGAGAAAAAGATAGAAGCAAGAGTAAGAAGGACTTTAAGTACTCAGGTCCTACTAGAGGGTTTCAGAAGAAGCCCAAGAATGATGAGCCCGCTCGAGCTAGAGTACCTGCTGCTACCAATCAATTACAACCATGTGCTGACTGTGGAAGACGACACCCTGGTGAATGCTGGAAGAGAACCAGTGGTTGTTTCAAATGTGGTTCTAAGTATCATCAGCTTAAGAATTGTCCTCGACGGACTGCTCCGACTCAGGAAGCTCGTAACCATGACGCACAGCCAGCTAGAGACACTCAACAGCCACCGAGAGGCTGTGGATCAGGTCGAGGTGCTAATGGTGCAGGTCGAGGTCAGGGTGCACCGGATAGAGGTAATGGCTTCAGAGGTAACGCTGAGGCGAGGCAGCCAGAGTTGGTTTATGCGGTCAGACGCCGAGAGGATGGCGATGCACCTGATGTGATAACCGGTACGTTCTTCATCTCTAATGTACCTGTTACTGCATTGATAGATATCGGATCTACCCATTCGTATGTTGCTAGTGCTATATCTGGAAATCTAAATATTGGATTTGAGATTACTGCTAGAGAGATGACGGTAATTAGTCCTTTAGGACAGTCTGTGATAGTGAATAGACTGTTTAGAGACGTGCCCTTAGAAATTCAAAGAGAAACATTTTTGGCAGATTTGATGGAACTGCCTTTCGGCGAATTCGACCTTATTTTGGGCATGGACTAGTTGGTGAAACACCGTGAGCACTTGGATTGTGCTGCAAAGCGGATGACGATAAGGACTTTGGAAGATAAGGAAGTGGTGATGATAGGTGAAAGAAGAAACTATCTATCAAATGTGGTATCTGCTTTAAAGGCAGAAAATTTGGTGCGAAAAGGGTGCGGAGCATTCCTAGCCTTCATTAGTGCGTTGGATGTCAAGGAATTGTCGGAGGAAGGTGTTAGAACAGTGAAAAAGTTTTCAGACGTCTTTCCTGAGGAACTTCTAGGTTTGCCTCCAGACCGGGAGGTAGAGTTTGGCATTGAGCTATTGCCAGGAACGGCTCCGGTGTCCATTGCTCCTTATAGAATGGAACCTAAGGAGTTAGCGGAGCTTAAAGCTCAGATTCAGGAGTTGTTGGATCGGGGATTTATTCGACCGAGTGTGTCACCGTGGGGAGCCCCGGTCTTGTTCGTCAAGAAGAAGGATGGGTCGATGCGTATGTACATCGATTATAGGCAGTTGAATAAATTGACGATCAAGAATAGGTATCCGTTGCCGAGAATCGATGATCTGTTTGATCAATTGCGAGGAGCTTCAGTTTTCTCTAAGATAGATTTGAGATCGGGTTATCACCAACTCAAGGTTAAGGAGGCAGATATTCATAAGACAGCGTTTCGAACTCATTATGGACATTATGAGTTTTTGGTGATGCCATTTGGGTTTACCAATGCACCAGCTGCATTTATGGACATGATGAACCGGGTCTTCCAACCCTATTTAGATCGGTTTGTGGTGGTGTTCATAGATGACATCTTGGTATACTCGAAGAATGAATAAGAGCATGATTCACATCTGCGGATAGTATTGCAAATATTACGGGAGAAGCAACTTTATGCTAAATTCAGTAAGTGTGAATTTTGGCTGAAGGAAGCGACCTTCTTGGGGCATGTTGTATCGGTTGAAGGGATGGGTTGATCCTCGGAAAGTAGAGGCTGTGTTGGATTGGAAACTACCGAAGTCAGTGGCCGAAATTTGGAGTTTGTTGGGGTTGGCTGGTTATTACAGGCGTTTTGTTGAAGGGTTTTCATTGATTGCTGCACCCCTAACTAAATTGTTGCACAAGGGAGTATCATTTGTGTGGTCAGATCAGCAGCAAGAAAGTTTTGAGAGATTGAAGAAGATTCTGACGGAAGCGCCAGTACTGATTCAACCTGAGGCTGGAAAAGAGTTTGTTGTTTACTGCAATGTGTCACACACGGGCTTGGGATGTGTGTTAATGCAAAGTGGAAAAGTAGTGGCTTATGCATCTCGTCAGTTAAGGCTGCACGAAGTGAATTATCCCACTCATGATTTGGAGTTGGCTGCAGTGGTGTTTGCTTTGAAGATTTGGAGACACTAGTTATACGGTGAGAAGTCGATCATTTATACGGACCATAAGAGTCTAAAGTACCTCCTTACCCAAAAAGAGTTGAACTTAAGACAGCGAAGGTGGATAGAGCTGTTGAAGGATTATGACTTCTCAATCGAGTATCACCCCGGAAAGGCTAACGTGGTGGCAGACGCATTGAGTCGTAAGGTGATATCGAATTTGAGAGCAATGTTCGCTCATCTCAGTCTGTATGAAGATGGTAGTCTGCTAGCCGAACTTCAAGTGAAGCCTGTGTGGTTAGGTCAGATTAAGGAAAAGCAATTATCAGATGAAAAGTTGGGTTCCTTACTTCAGCAAGTGGAAGGTGGTGTGATAGGGGATTTTGGATTGAATAATGATGGAGTATTGTGTTTCCGCGGAAGAATCTGTATGCCCAAAGATTCAAAATTGAGGCAAATGATTCTGCGAGAGGCGCATAGTAGCCCATATGCTATGCACCCCGGGGGAAATAAAATGTATCGAGACCTTCGTGAGTAGTATTGGTGGCCAGGGTTGAAGCAAGAGGTTACTGATTTCGTGAGTAGGTGCTTGACATGTTAGCAAGTGAAGGCGGAACATCAATTACCATCGGGATTGCTGCAACCGGTGAAGATTCCATTATGGAAATGGGAACAGATAACGATGGACTTTGTTAGTGGGTTACCCTTATCGCCTACTAAGAAAGACTCCGTCTGGGTAATAGTGGATCAGTTGACGAAGACTGCCCATTTTCTACCTGTACGTACAGAATACTCATTGCAGAAATTAGCCAAGTTGTACGTAGCAGAGATCGTAAGGTTACATGGGGTACCAGTGTCTATTATATCGGATAGGGACCCTAGGTTTACATCACGATTTTGGAAAGCTTTACATGAAGCTTTGGGAACAAAGTTAAATTTCAGCACGGCTTTTTATCCTCAGTCAGATGGTCAGTCGGAAAGAGTAATTCTGATTTTGGAAGACATGTTAAGGGGTTGTGTGATTGACTTCAGGGGTAGTTGGGAGGATTTCCTACCATTGGTAGAGTTTGCGTATAATAATAGCTATCAATCCAGTATCTAGATGGCACCCTACGAGGCATTGTATGGTCGTAGGTGTCGTACTCCTACTTGTTGGACTGAATTAGGGGAGCGACAGTTATTGGGTCGTAAGCTGATATCAGAAACGGAGGAAAAGGTAAAGGTAATTCAGGCACAGTTAAAGGAAGCTTCGGATAGACAAAAATTGTATGCAGATCTGAAGCGTAAGGATATTGAGTTTGCGGTGGGGGATCAAGTCTTTCTAAAGGTCTCACCTTGGAAGAAGATCTTCAGATTTGGAAGGAAGGGCAAGTTGAGCCCTAGGTTCATCGGACCGTACCGTGTGTTGAAGCGTGTAGGACCAGTGGCTTATCAGCTTGAATTACCTCCGGAGTTGAGCCAGATATATAGTGTATTCCATGTCTCAATGTTAAGGCGTTACCGATCGGATCCGTCTCATATAGTACCGGTAGAGGAAGTTGAGATAAGGCCTGACTTGTCGTTCGAGGAGGAGCCAGTGCAAATTTTAGATCGAGATGTTAAGGTGCTGAGAAGGATGTCAGTACCGTTAGTCAAAGTTCTATGGCGTAATCCCAGAGCGGAGAAAGCTACATGGGAGCCTGAGGACGCGATTTGACAACAATATCCTCACCTCTTTTAACCAGGTTAATTTCGAGGATAAAATTTTCTTTAAGGAGGATAGAATTGTAACATCCTAGAATTTGAATTTTTATGTGTTGCATTATTTTGGTGCTAAGCTAGTTAGATTATTAATTTTGTATGTTGAGGAGGTCCTGAGAAGGCTCGGGATTTATTTGGATCTAGTAAAAACTTTTGGCATTTAGCACTTTAAGGAGATGGAGTAAGTGTCCTTACTTATAGCATATGGAAATAAATGAGTAAATAGCTAGCATAATTGAGCAAATAGTAAAGAGGTTATTGCGCCACATGTATTACCTTGAGGGAAGAAGTTCAAATCCCTTTGTGTGCAATTTTTGACTTTTATTTTTGCATTCCTTCATTAAAGTGTCGGCCAAGGAGTATTTATGGTAAGGTGGACTTCTTTATTTTTGGTAAGGTGGCTAAAAGAAATAAGGCAAGGTTGAGGTTGGGGAAAGGAATCAAAAGAAATAGGTAAGTGAGGGGGACAAGAGGCTTATTTCGTGGTTAGTGTTTTGGAAAGTTTGGGTGGCCATACTTTTATCCTAGGGGGGATGAATGTGGACGGTTTGGGGCTAGGGTGATAGCCGAAATTGTGCTTGATGTTTTGGTGAGACTAAAGTGTTAGTTTTGGTCAAAATACCAATATCATCAATTGTGTTTTTCCTCTCAAAACTCCTATTCTCCTAGCGGAAATTGGTCATTGGCAATTGGTAAAATTTTGGTTGTTTTGGCAAAATCCCTATTGGCAACTTTGGTATCATTTATCTTTTCTTTCCAAACTCCTTTTCTTCTTCTTGCCGAATGTACACAAACTTTGAGACCATTTCTTTTGTTCACTCATCATTCTTGAAAACCGAAACTAATCCACCATTCTACTTCTTCCTCTTCTTTTCTTTTTGCAAAATCCTTCAAACATCACTTCCACTCTAATATTATTCACCATAGTCGAATATTGAGTCCACTATTTCTCTATAGCCGAACCTTCCATCCTTTCATTGATCTTTCTTTTTCATTCGAGTTGTTACTCACCTCTTGAATGATCAGTAAGTTCTCTTTTCAATTCTTTTTACTTTCTTCCTTCTATTGCCGAATCTATATGTTGGCTTGGGAAGGTCTTTTGACCGAAATCATCACTTATTTTCTCTCTTAAACAAGCTCCCTTTCTTCTTCGTAGTGATATAGTGGAAGGCTAAACCTTCATTCTTCCGAAGTCATCGCATAATCGTTAGGATTCGGTTCTAAAATCTTTAAGGTAAGAGTCCTTCACGGATTTTATAATCCTTCTTCATTCATTAAGATGATTATTAGTATGGTATTGATAGACCGATTATATTATAGGGATTTAAACACTTGATCTATTCAATCGTTGAGCACTCGGAATTAGTGGTTAGCCTATCTTTACCATTTTGATAAGTCTATATTTTATCGTAATACCGATTGTGTAAGATCTAACCGAATGGAGACTTGTGGTACCGATTCGAATGGGAAGTCGTGTGGAGATCTCAAAAGGAGCAGATTAACAATCTCTACTCCTAAATTCAAGCGAAGGGCTGTATCGACGATACGAGACTTTCCTCCGGGTTGTAGACCCTTATCCGGTGAGAACCAACTATTCGAGGTCGTTCGCTATTCTGAGTCATCAGCGATTTGGGATTTTCCACCAGGTTCAGAACCGTTAACCGGGAAAACCTACAAATCGTAGTTGTTCGCGATCCCGAGGGTAAAATCTTAGATCATTTGTTTTAGAGTAGATTTATTAAATCGCGCACATTGTCTAATCGAGCGTTATAATATTTTAGGTGTCGACGATTAGGAAAGCGTAGTGCTTACCATAATCAGGTGTGTAATCTCACACCATGTTTCATGGGTTAAAGACTTATATCGTGTTAGTGGTATCACTTGACTAAATCGTATTTCGGTGAGATCGGGAAAAAAGGCTTAGATATCATTATTTTGGTAAAATTATGAAATCGGTATTAAGACCGTGAAAATTTCGAAAATACCCTTAATGGGCCGATTGATAATTTGCTATATGGGCCGATTGGTAATTTGCTATATGGGCCGTTTGATGTTTGTTATATGGGTCGATTTGAAATAAATTGCGAAATGGGCCAAGATGATATTTTGCTTAATTGGCCAACTTGATAAATTGTTATAATGGGCCATAATTTTTGTAAGAAAAATCTAAATAAGTTGTTGTAAATGGTTATGCATTAAGTACATGATTTGCATGGGATGGGATAATGATGAAGAGAAGTTCTGGTAGCTCTGCTACATAAATTTGGTGGCTCTGCCACAAATCTGAAATATGGCAATGCCATGTAAATTCTGTTAATCTGGTGGCTTGTCCACAAATTTGATATAAATGGCTTAATGCCTACGTTTGGTGTGTTGGCGGGGTGGGTTGACTAAAGATCACCCACAGGTGTGATGGTTGGTACAGATGGTGTGTAGCGGATGGAAATACTAGGCTTGGTTTGAGAATTGCATTTCATATTCGTGTTATATTCATATTATTATTATAACTGTATATGGGCTTAGGCCCAAATATTTGCTTAATGGATATTGGCCTAATGGACAGCGGTAAGTGGGTTACACACTGAGTTCTAGTAACTCACCCCTATTTTTTTTTTCTTATCCCTTTCAGGTAATGATCAGTGATGGAGACTTGGGCCGTAGAGGACTCGGTGGAGGCCATACTTCAAAACGGTTAAATTTGAAAATTTGGATTTTTTTTATACTTTTAATTACTTGGCTATTTGAATTAAGGTTGTAATAAGGCCTCTGGATTAATTTTTGGTTTTGTTTATTGTTTGATGAATTTATAAACTGCTTAAAGTATTTTAATTGAGATTTTAATTTCTAAAAACGTAAATAATCATTTTATTCAAAAATGAATATACAAAAAGAATTTCATAAAAATTTTCATATTTTTAACTCGAAAATTTACTCGTAAAATTTTCATCAATTCTTTTCGAAACTAGAATATTTTTAAAATTTACTCGAACTGTTATCGATATTTTCAAAATTTCGGTTTATAAGATTTTACATCTCAAATTGTTGATTTATCAATCAAATCTATTTTTTATTTATAATAAATACTCCATCTAAATTTTGTAATCTGTTTTACTTGATTTTTGAAAGACTTAATGGTTTTTCACATGTGACATGTCAAATCTAGCCTTAACGCATGGGCCGGGTTTGGGGGTGTTACATGACTAGTCGAGAATGATTGTGAAATTGAGCTAAATGAATCAAGTATGTATGAAGTTTATATGTTTATGATAAGTAAAGGTAGGCAAGGTACCTAATGTGATTTTATGAATTTCCAAGTGTGATGAGTGTTTATTTGGTTTAAATGGGTTGATTTTGGGCCTAGTTGAATTGAATTACTAATAAACTTGAGATGATTTATTTGCTTATGGCTTACTAAGCTTTCCAAGCTTACTTTGTGTGTTTATCCGTTGTTTTTTTTTTATAGATTTTGAAAGCTAGCTACGAGCTCAGGGATCGTCAAGGATCATCGTCACACTATCGACTATCACTTGGTACTTTTGAAGTTTGAAACTATGAACATATGGCATGTATAGGTTGGTTTTTATATGTTTGGTTTTGAAATGTGTATATATTTAGCCATGCGAAAATGGCTTAATCTTGATATTAATGCTTATGGGTATTTGGTCATGGAAATAGCTTATTATGGAAGTATATTTCATGGTGTATATATGCATGGTATTTGGTTATATGGTTTGGTTTGATTATTGAGTTAGTTGATGGTTGTGTAATTTTGTTCATGGTGTATGCACATATTGGTAAGTATGTTCCATGACATGTATGAATGGTGTTTTGGTTATATGTCTTGGTTGAGTAATGATATGAATGACTTATAAATAGCTCATTTAGTAAGCTTGAAACATAATTTGATTTGCATTTGTGGTTAGTCTTGTGATTCAGCTTAAGGATGAGGTAAATTGATGAATTTATGTTCGATTGTGTAAAGTTATTTAAATCGGTTTGTAATGGTTAAGCATGCACATATTATATGCTTGAATGAGTGAGTTTTTAGGTACGGTTCAAGATGGAAATGGTATGTATTTTTGGAGGCTAAATTTGATGATCGAATATTGGGTTAATGGATTTGGTTGTGTGTATGAAATTTTGGCATGGTACATAGCATATGAAATTGGCACGTTTAAATTTGACTATTGAACTTAGAAAATGGTTAAGGTTAGTCAAGTGGGCAGTGTATAAATTGATTAGTTTTACAATTGAAATTCGGTCATTTAGAAATGCTTGAATGTACTTGTATAATTTTACCCATTTTGTCGTGTGGTATAGTTCACCTTAAGTTAATATGTACATGTACAAAGCTCATAAATAATTTATATTGATATTAGTTAATGTTATGAATTGATATGGTTAGTTGTGGTTTAAATATGCGCAAGTGGGTAAGTTTATATAATGGATGTATTGTTGTAAGTTGAGTATATGAAAGTGACATATGATTGATGTTTATTTAAGTGTCCAAATGCCTTACTATATAGCCATAAGATTCGGCTAATGGAATTATAATGTATATGTATTACGATATGATGTTTTATAATAGTAAAATATGTTTGGTTAGTTGGTTAAATGGTACACATGTAAGAATGTTATAAATTTATGACGTATGGTTTGAATTTGGTTTTCATGTGTTAGTTAGATTAAATATTTGATTTGGATTGGCTTTATGATTCATATATTCGAATTTAGTATAAATGGTTCGTGGACATTCGAGTTTAGTAATGTTACAAATGTATCGTTATTCTTTGGTGCATGAAAGGTGATAAATAATTATGTTGAATTGTGTTTTATATGGTAATGCCTCGTAACCCTAATCAGGCGACGAATACGAGTTAGGGGTGTTATAGAATTTATCAAGTCTAAATCATTTCCGTTTACTAGCTTCTAATTATCTCTTGTTAATTTCAAAAGTATTTTGTCGTAAATTTGATTCGTTTAGAAACATATTATGTAGCGGAAGCTTTAGAAACCATGATATTTAAAAAAAAACTGTTCGTGTTTAGGAAAAACATTGTTTTTTAATTAAACCGAGTTTTCGTTGAGTTTGTAGTTTAAAAGTCCATGAATACGATTAATATCCAAAATAAAGGCAAACAGTCCAAAAGTCCCAAATTACATCAAAAATACCTCAAACAAAATAGGAAATGAAAACCATAAATGAATTTAAAGCAGTTCAATAGACATGTGGTCACCGCTGAGTCCTCCATCGCACCGATCCGTCTAAGTCTGGGGATTACCTGTACAGATAAAACAGAAAGGGGTAAGTTTACGTAAACTCAGTGTGTAATCCCCACAGAAGACACGCATACAGTCAAACAACAGTTATTAGTGAAATGCAGTCTGGGGCCTAAGCCCATTACAGATTCAAATATAGTTTAGGCCTTAGCCCATTCAGATACAGTTTCAGATATAATTTAGGGTCTTAGCCCATCTCAGATACAATATGCACACAATAACAGAAATCAGTATCCTACCCACCAGCCTCTACACACTATCTCCGACCATCCGTACACATCATGTAGGGTTTAAAACACCCACTAAGCCCTACACACCAAGTCGTACCAAATGCAGCACATATCAGTAATATTGCAACTGAGCTACCAGATAATAGGCATGAAAGCCTTTCAGTACACTTTCTCCAATAATCAATCATACCACCCCAATGCAGGTGCAACTAAACATGCTCAATGTAGACATACAGAAATACATGCTTACATGCTAAAATCCAGTTATCAGTCATACATATGGCTCAGTAAACATGCATAAATTTAACATGCTCAATACATACATTATATATTCAGGTTATACGATTTAAGGTCTAAGTAGTGCTTACCGACCCTACAGTAGGTTCATAGTCAAATTGGGCGAACCGTGCAATCCTAGGAAACATTTTAGCTAAATGGGCCCACACGCCCATGTGGTTTGTCTGTGTGGGACCACATGCCCAGATTGGCCTTGCCCGTGTGGATTACACGGCCTGGCCCAGATATCACACGTCCATGTGGCGTATCCGTGTGGGCCCACACGCCCAGTTTGTTTTAGCCCATGTGGCCCACACAGCCGCACCCCAGCCATCACACGGTCTGGCCTTCGTCGATCACACGACCGTGTTATCGCACACGGCCTGCCACACAGGTGACTACACGCCCGTGTGGCGTCAATAGTGGTCTTTTTCGGCTTTTTTTGAAAGCTCAATTTCTGCGTTTCGGGTACACACCTAGTACTGTTTCGCAACAAAAATACTCCCAAGCCACACAACACCTCAAAACGACATCAAAAACTCCCCAAAGTCAGTTCCAAACCTTACTTAAATCGCAACAAAGAAATCGATAATCGGGGAACTCGAGTGTTCAACACTTACCCAACAACACCGATGATTTCGGCTATACTCTCGCAAGAGAAGAGTCCCGCTCCTCATGAATGGTTGCTGCCAAAACCTAAATATCAATCTAACGTAAAGAAAGAAGGCAATCCATAGTAATTGCCTCAAGAACGAGAGAAACTCCTTACATTTACTTACCCCAACACACGAAGAGTCGAAAGAACGAAAAAATCATGACTTGAAAGAACAGATTTTTAACAGTGTATCGAGAAAGAAAATAATTTTTTGAATAGGATGAAGTCATAAAAAAATGTCAGAGATTCCTGAGAGGGAGAAAACCGAAATTATTTTTGAAACACCACCAACAATATTAGATAACTACCCAAATCCCCCAAAAATAAACTCCCACGCTCGCGTAGGGATTCGAACATAGAACCTCCAACACACCAACACCCTTACCACTCAAACCAGCAGGCTCATTCTATTATGATTTTACAAATAATTTAATATAAGCCCATTGAACAGAGATAGGACTTTATTCCAAAAATAACAAAATTTGCCAAAGCTAAGGCTTGAACTTAGGACCTCACACACACACCCAGAACACTTAACCACTGAAGCAGATACATAGTTGTGTCACAATTTAACATAAACAGACATAAGAAATTTGGGGCGTTATAAGACATGTAGCTAAGTTTGTCCCTTACCGTAAAAATATCACGCAATAACTCATACACACTAAGCATTCACTGTAAGAGTATGCCCAAAGATCAATCATGAGATGGTTGTAATAACATACTTAATTTACCATGTTTATTAATATAAAGCGTTGTCATTATTATTTCAGTTTTTCTTTCTGTGTGTATAGATAAACTGTTTTATAATAATGTCCTGAGAATAATATGATTATTCTTAAAAGATCCTTAGTCGAGTATTGTTGTTGACTAGGACAATAATAATGCATTAAGACTAACATGTAGTTGATTGATGATAAAGAGTTGTCATTGATATGGAGTGTCAAAATCAATGCATGAATATGTGTGTTAGAGAACAACATATTGGATTGACCCGCTATGAGTATGTTTCTTGGATTATTATGTAATTGTCACAACATTACTCATAGTGATTAATATGTATATGATCCTCAGACTTGAGATCATTATTATCCCAGCATCGTGAGTTGTATATTTTGATACAATCAAACATACACCGTAACAGGTTGTTCGATAAAGGCTGATGTTGGATATACCACAATCTATGTAGAGGGATATGTTTGATCAATAAAGGATAAGTCCCTCCTACATAATAGGAGTAATATCTTAGGCCACTTGATTGAGTGAGACTAGAAATGCATGGCCATGCTCAAATAAGTTGATATGAGATGTCATACTAATTTGTATATCATAGTCTACTCAAGCTATCAAGAAACATGGGATGGATTATGCAAGTGTGACTATCCCATGACTTGTATCCGTTCCAGAGATAAAGGACTTAAGGATTAATGCATGAAAGGTTAATCACGAAAGGTTATGTCGAATCATGACTTCTTGTAACTTAGGTAGCAATGATGCATTGCTAGATGCCACTCATTGTCTGTGACAATAGAATCGTTCTAGTATTACTGCTAACGTTGCAAGAACCTACAGGGTCACACCCTATGGTTGAAATGAACGGAATAAAATATAGTTGGTATTGTGCTTGGTTGTCACATAAATTAAATTAATTAAAGAATTAATTTAATTGGGCAATCAAATATTGAACATATTATATGTACAAGGATGTTGTACACATAATGATAACATAATTTTATTAATATATGAATTTGATTCATATATAAATTTAAATAAATATAGTTTACCGGAATCCTTATTATAATTAATGTAATTGTAATTTTCAGATATAATTAATGTAATTATAATTTTCGGTTAAAAACTTTATTGTATTTATTTAATCTTGTAATACATTCAAGACATACCAATTATAAAAGGCCCAATTAAGAGGATACCTATTATAAAAGGCCAAATGAGAAAGGCACCCATTATAAAAGGTATTAAAAGGAGACAAAACTAAATATGAAAACCCTAAGTGATTGCTTGTTAGGTCTAGCAACCGTCAAGCAAATAAGCCTCCAAAACAGTTTTGGAGATTTCTTCCGTTCATAGTCAAATCGGGTGGATTACGTAGAGGCCGACATCGGAAAAGGTTGAGGCTTGATTCGACAGTAGATCAAAACTCTTGTTGCCAAGGCGTCGCTGTCTACTCAGATTGAAGTTTTGGTAATTTCGAAACCTTTATTTCACCCAGATTCGTTCCTCACATATGGATCCATGATTTGGATCGCCGGATCTAATTTTATTCTGCTGCGCCATGGGGTACCGGCGTTCCAACAGTGGTATCAGAGCCACTTGTGTGATACGAACTCGGGTTTAAATACTTGGGTGATGCAATTGTATGAGATACATGTTTTGATCTTATTATATTTTCGATTGTTTAAATCGTTTAAGCATAATCTGATAATTGTTCCTTTCGGTAATTGATTAAATGTTAATCATGGTGTTGTGGCCTATTCGATTTTATGTTATTACTGTTAACTATTAACAAATCTGTAGCGGCGGTGGTATTTATAGTTTCCAGTAAGTTTTAACTGGCTAGTGGAACAAGGGTTGTTCCGATATGAAACCTCAAGGATTAAAATCCTAAAAACACGATTCTGTTGATAAAAATTTATCAAATCGTGAGGCTTCATTTGACTGGGGTATGTGATTCGCGCCGCGGGGGCTCTGCCCCCGCACCCCCTATCCCGGGATAGGGATCTGAGGATGGCTCCGGTCGCGGGCCTTCGGCCCGCTTCCTCCGACATCCTCAAACCCCCGCAAAAAATTTGTTAATAAAAGAAATTTATAAACTTGATGGGCCACAAAAGGTTGAAAGGATATTTTATAATTCACCTTAGCAAAAAAAAAAAAGGCATTGAATTATGTATGCTATTTTTGACATGCATGGTGTTTGAAATGCATAGTTATAGCCCAATGACCCATTCGATAAAAGGTTGTATTTTTTTTTAAAATACGGCCTGCGTGTCGTACCTTACTACTATTCTCTTGTATTTCTCTTCTCATCTTATTCCCTCGTATGTAAAACGAGTTTCTGCATATTGTAATTTGCAAGAGTTGCTGTGGGCCAAACAAGAAGGAAGGTGGGACAATGATTGTGAATGATAGCTTGTGAAAGGGCTTACACCTTTAGGTTTCCTTTTGGTTTTCCCATTGGCTTGGGTTGAACCACTTTAGTTTATGGGCTATAACTATTGCATTTATTTATTGCTTTATTTATTCATGTATGAGATGCTATGGATGATAATAAACCTTGTTGATAATAAACCCTATTAATTGATGAGATCGATTAGAAGACTAAATGGGCTAAAGTAGACCATAATTGGTGAGATGCAAAAACCTTAATAAAATCCCTCTATTAAAATATTAAGTCAACATGGCCTTCCAATTTTGCCCTCGTTAAGGCCTCGATCAATACTATGTAGGTTCTGCCAAAGCGAAGTACTAGTATTTATCTTGGTTAAACGCGAAGAATAAACAAGTGATATTCGCTGGTTAAAAATTGGTTAATGACTTAGCTAGGTTACTCTAATAGGATTAGAAACCTAGAGGCAAGTAAATTGGATAAATCATAAGATGATTAGAACAAGAGTTGTTCACCAAATATTAGGAGTTACATATGATGTAATTAGCAAATGTTGCTTACCTAAATAACCATAATATTAAGAGTAAAGCCAAAGCTGACTTAAGAGGTGGTGAAATATGGATCCTTAACCTACTAGAAATACTTTTGAGAAAGTTTTTCCGAAATTAATATACGAGGGTTATTAATTTTGAAATAAAATAGTGGGAATATCATTTAATAAAGTCTTTTTAATGATTGATATAAAATTGGTAAATTTACTCACATGCATATTTAATTGTTGTAGATATATTATGGCTGCAAACACTAGCACACTCTCATTGCGATCGGTCCTTGAGAAGGACAAATTGAATGGTTTGAATTTTCTTGATTGGTTCCGTAACTTGAGGATTGTCCTTAAACAAGAACGGAAATTATCTGTCATTGAACAACCACTTCCTAATGAACCACCCGCTAATGCCTCGAGGACTGATAGAGATGCTTACAAGAAGTATCTCGATGACATGATAGATGTTGGATGTCTTATGCTTGCCACTATGAATCCTGAACTTCAGAAGCAACATGAGGACATGGTTGCTTATGATATGATCGAGCACCTGAAAGAACTTTATCAGGGACAAGCACGGCAAGAGAGGTTTGATATCTCTAAGGCCTTATTCCAATGTAAGTTGGCTGAAGGAAGCCCAGTAGGACCTCATGTCCTTAAGATGATTGGCTATATTGAAAGCCTGTCTAAGCTTGGGTTTCCATTGAGCCAAGAGTTGGCCACTGATGTTATTTTACAATCGTTGCCGGATAGCTACAGCCAGTTTGTCCTCAATTTCAATATGAATGAAATTGACAAGACTCTACCACAATTGCTCAGTATGTTACGAACTGCTGAAGGCAACTTGAAAAAGGTTGGACCCAAGCCCATACTGATGGTCCGTAATAACAAGGGCAAGGGAAAGGCCAAAGTTCAAACAAAGCCCAAGGGCAAAGGTAAGCCCAAATTTGGAAAAGGAAAGGCTGCACTGAAACCTAAAGGTGGGGTGTCTAAGGAAGGAAACTGTTTTCATTGTGGTGTGACTAGACATTGGAAACGGAACTGCCCTGCCTATCTTGAAGAAGTCAAGAAGGCTAAAGCAAGCGGAATGTCTGCTTCAGGTATTTATGTTATTGATATTAATTTATCAACTACTACTTCTTGGGTATTAGATACTGGTTGTGGTTCTCATATTTGTACTTCTGTACAGGGACTACAAAGGAGTAGGACTTTGGCTAGAAGAGATGTGGACCTACGAGTTGGAAATGGAGCAAAAGTTGCTGCATTAGCTGTGGGAACATATACTTTATCTTTGCCTAGTGGACTTGATTTATGTTTAGAGGATTGTTATTTTGTGCCCAGTTTGACTAAAAACATTATTTCAATTTCTTGTTTAGACAAAATTGGTTTTGAGATAATTATTAAGAATAATTGTTGTTCACTTTATCTCAATAATGTTTTCTATGGTTCGGCGCAATTGATTAATGGCCTCTATATTTTAGATCAAACGAATCCCATTTACAACATAAATACTAAAAGATCTAAAATAAATGACTCAAATCAAACTTATCTTTGGCATTGTCGTTTGGGCCACATAAGTGAGAAACGCATATCCAAACTCCATAGAGATGGTCTCTTGAATTCATTTGTTTTTGAACAATTTGAAGTATGTGAATCTTGCTTATTGGGAAAAATGACTAAATCTTCTTTTTCTGGAAAAGGTGAACGAGCTAGTGATTTATTGGGCCTAATACATTCTGATGTATGTGGACCAATAAATACACAGGCCAGAGGTGGATTTCACTACTTCATTACTTTCACTGATGATTTCAGTAGATATGGGTATGTTTATCTCATGCGCCATAAGTCTGAGTCCCTTGAAAAGTTCAAGGAATTTAAAAATAAAGTACAAAATCAACTAGGCAAAACTATCAAGTCACTTCGATTTGATCGAGGTGGAGAGTATTTGAGCCTAGAGTTTGATGATCTTTTGAAAGAATGTGGGATTGTCTCACAACTTACTCCTCCTGGGACTCCTCAATGGAATGGAGTATCTGAGAGAAGAAATCGAACTTTGTTAGACATGGTTCGATCCATGATGAGTCATGTTGATCTACCGACTTCCTTTTGGGGACATGCACTTGAGACTGCTAGCTTCACACTAAATCGTGTTCCATCTAAATCGGTTCAAAAGAGACCATATGAGATGTGGACTGGGAAACGTCCTAGTATGTCCTTTATGAAAATTTGGGGTTGTGAAGCTTATGTTAAACGTCAGACGTCTACTAAGCTTGAACCCAAATCTGAAAGGTGTATTTTTGTGGTGTATCCAAAAGAAACCAAAGGATATTATTTTTTTAATCCCACTGAGAACAAAATTTTTGTTGCTCGGACTGGTGTCTTCCTAGAGAAAGAATTTACTTCTAGAAAAGGAAGTGGGAGAAAGATTGAACTTGAAGAAATTCAAGAATCACAAGATACCACTGAACCAGAGATTGAACAAAACCAAATTCCACAAGAAATTGAGGAACAAACAACTGCTATAGAAACACAACCACTGCGCAGATCTTTAAGAGAACGCCGTGCACCTGAGAGATATGGATTTCTCTTACAACGCATGGTGACGTTCTTCTTATAGATCAAGATGAGCCTAGGACTTATCAAGAAGCGGTGACGAGCCCAGACTCTGAGAAATGGCTTGAGGCCATGAGATCTGAGATGGATTCCAAGTATGAAAACCAAGTATGGACTTTGATTGACCCACCCGAAGGGGTTAAACCTATAGGGTGCAAATGGGTTTTCAAAAAGAAAATAGACATGGATGGTAATGTACAAACATACAAAGGGCGATTAGTCGCTAAAGGTTTTCGCCAAATTCATGGTGTTGACTATGATGAAACCTTTTCTCCTGTAGCTATGTTTAAATCCATCAGGATCTTGCTCGCCATAGCTGCATTTCATGATTATGAAATCTGGCAGATGGACGTCAAAACAGCTTTCCTTAACGGGAAACTTGAAGAGGATGTGTATATGACACAACCTAAAGGTTTTGTAAATCCAAAGGATGCTAGAAAGATATGTAAGCTACAAAGATCCATTTATGGATTAAAGCAAGCTTCTCAAAGTTGGAATATTCGTTTTAACGATGCAATCAAAGAGTTTGGTTTTATCAAAAATGAAGATGAACCATGTGTTTACAAGAAAGTTAGTGGGAGCACTATCACATTCTTGGTACTATATGTGGATGACATACTTATCATGGGAAATGACGTACCTACCTTGCAGTCTATTAAGACTTGGTTAAGAAGTTGTTTTTCTATGAAGGACTTGGGCGAAGCCACTTATATCTTAGGAGTCAAGATCTATAGAGATAGATCAAGACGACTACTAGGTCTAAGCCAAAGTACATACATAGATAAAGTACTGAAAAGGTTCAGTATGGAAGAATCTAAAAGAGGATTCCTACCTATGAGACATGGTATTTCACTCTCGAAGGAAATGTGTCCTTCAACTCCACAAGAGAGAGAACGTATGAGTAAAATTCCATATGCTTCCGCTATTGGATCTATCATGTATGCTATGTTATGTACCCGTCCAGATGTCTCGTATGCCTGAAGTATGACGAGCAAGTATCAAGTAGATCCCGGTGAAGGTCACTGGACCACAGTCAAGAGTATCCTTAAGTACTTAAGAAGAACTAAGGATACGTTCCTATTATATGGAGGTGAGGAAGAGTTAAGTGTAAAAGGTTACACTGATGCCAGCTTCCAAACCGACAAGGATGATTCTCGATCGCAATCAGGTTTTGTGTTTTGCCTTAATGGTGGTGCTGTGAGCTGGAAGAGTTCAAAGCAAAGTACAGTAGCCGATTCTACAACAGAGGCCGAGTATATTGCAGCCAGTGAGGCAGCAAAAGAAGCAGTTTGGATCAAGAAGTTCATTATTGGACTAGGGGTTGTGCCTAGCATACAGATGCTATAGAACTTCGATGTGATAACAATGGAGCTATTGCACAAGCTAAAGAACCCAGATCTCACCAGCGATCCAAACATATACTTAGACGCTACCATCTTATTCGAGAGATTATCGATCGAGGGGATGTAGAGATATGCAGAGTACCTTCAGATGATAACATCGCTGATCCCCTGACCAAGCCTCTGACACAGCAGAAGCATGATCGTCACACTAAGTCACTTGGTATTAGATATATGAGTGATTGGTCTTAGTGCTAGTGGGAGATTGTAAGAGGATGCCCAAAGATCAATCATGAGATGGTTGTAATAACATACTTAATTTACCATGTTTATTAATATAAAGCGTTGTCATTATTATTTCAGTTTTTCTTTCTGTGTGTATAGATAAACTGTTTTATAATAATGTCCTGAGAATAATATGATTATTCCTAAAAGATCCTTAGTCGAGTATTATTGTTGATTAGGAAAATAATAATGCATTAAGACTAACATGTAGTTGATTGATGATAAAGAGTTGTCATTGATATGGAGTGTCAAAATCAATGCATGAATATGTGTGTTAGAGAACAACATATTGGATTGACCCACTATGAGTATGTTTCTTGGATTATTATGTAATTGTCACAACATTACTCATAGTGATTAATATGTATATGATCCTCAGACTTGAGATCATTATTATCCCAGCATCGTGAGTTGTATATTTTGATACAGTCAAACGTACACCATAACAGGTTGTTCTATAAAGGCTGATGTTGGATATACCACAATCTATGTAGAGGGATATGGTTGATCAATAAAAGATAAGTCCCTCCTACATAATAGGAGTAATATCTTAGGCCACTTGATTGAGTGAGACTAGAAATGCATGGCCATGCTCAAATAAGTTGATATGAGATGTCATACTAATTTGTATATCATAGTCTACTCAAGATATCAAGAAACATGGGATGGATTATGCAAGTGTTACTATCCCATGACTTGTATCCGTTCCAGAGATAAAGGACTTAAGGATTAATGCATGAAAGGTTAATCACGAAAGGTTATGTCGAATCATGACTTCTTGTAACTTAGGTAGCAATGATGCATTGCTAGATGCCACTCATTGTCTGTGACAATAGAATCGTTCTAGTATTACTGCTAACGTTGCAAGAACCTACAGGGTCACACCCTATGGTTGAAATGAACGAAATAAAATATAGTTGGTATTGTGCTTGGTTGTCACATAAATTAAATTAATTAAAGAATTAATTTAATTGGGCAGTCAAATATTGAACATATTATATGTACAAGGATGTTGTACACATAATGATAACATAATTTTATTAATATATGAATTTGATTCATATATAAATTTAAATAAATATAGTTTACCGGAATCCTTATTATAATTAATGTAATTGTAATTTTCAGATATAATTAATGTAATTATAATTTTCGGTTAAAAACTTTATTGTATTTATTTAATCTTGTAATACATTCAAGACATACCAATTATAAAAGGCCCAATTAAGAGGATACCTATTATAAAAGGCCAAATGAGAAAGGCACCCATTATAAAAGGTATTAAAAGGAGACAAAACTAAATATGAAAACCCTAAGTGATTGCTTGTTAGGTCTAGCAGCCGTCAAGCAAATAAGCCTCCAAAACAATTTTGGAGATTTCTTCCGTTCATAGTCAAACCGGGTGGATTACGTAGAGGCCGACATCGGAAAAGGTTGAGGCTTGATTCGACAGTAGATCAAAACTCTTGTTGCCAAGGCGTCGCTGTCTACTCAGATTGAAGTTTTGATAATTTCGAAACCTTTATTTCACCCCGATTCGTTCCTCACACATGGATCCATGATTTGGATCGCCGGATCTAATTTTATTCTGCTGCGCCATGGGGTACCGGCGTTCCAACATTCACCCCTTTTTCTAAAACTCCTAAATTCTTCACAAGGAGATTTTCTTCTGAACCCTCACCCAACCTTCCATTTATTTCACTTAAATTTAAGATTTACTTATAAATCATCAAAAGTGGCTTAAAACCCATTTGAAAAAATTGTATAACCATTGGTTACAAAGGATAACTTTTGCATGGGTTATTAAAAAACCATGCATTCCCACTATTCTCATTTACATAGGATAATATATTTGATATATTTTACATTTTATAAGGACAGTTAAGATGATGATAAGTGTTTGATAGGGTATATTAAAATATTTAAAAGTAAATATATAAAAGAAATATATTTATACATTTTCATATATTTTTGTATAATTAATATTTTAACGATCTGACCGGCATATTTCATATTCCATTCATATAGATCATACATGTCAAATTTGACATAAATTAAAAATTTCTAAATATTTGCTTTATGTAAAAAAAATTCAACCGTTCAATAAATATTAACATATACAATATTTTAGATCGATATAATAGAGACATTGGGTTATCAAAATATTAATCGTATAAAAATATATGAAAGGACATAGTTAATTTTACACATTTATAAGCTGATCCCTCCCATATATATATTTCCAATGATGTCTCAAATGCAGGAAATAATTTTTATTTATTATTCTTTTTTTTAAAGATTCACCGAGTGTAACAACTCATTTTTAGTGATGTCAGAAATAGTGGTTTCAGGACCACAATTTCGACAAGTGAGTTATTATTTTATTGTTTATGTAATGTCTATGAGATTATATTTAGGTCGCATTAAAATTCCATTAAGAAATTTGATGTTTAAATGGTTAATTGAGTGAAAAGGACTAAATTGCAAAAAGTGTAAAAGTTAAGATCTATTAGTTAAAGGGGTTAAATGGCTATGGAATTTTAATTTAATGGAATTGAATGGTAAATATACCATTTAATGAGTTAGTGGATAGTTATGGATAAGGTTTTAATGAAATTTTAATGATTTTAAAAGGTTAATTTGGTAAGTTGACAATTAAGTTAAAATGTTAAGTAAATTAAAAGGTAAAAAAGATATCATCTTTTTTGTTTTCTTCATGCCAAAACTGATTTTAGCCATTAAAGGAGGAGGAGAGTTCGACCAAGGCTTGTTTCCCTAGCATGGTATGGTTTTGTGCCCCATTTTTAATGATTTTTATGTTTTTGAGATCGTTTTAGCTTAATCTACCTAGCCCGGGGGTTAATTTGTAAACTGCTAAAGGTTGAGGGACTTGCCATGGATGTTTTTGAATAGTTTTTTTTATGTTAGATGATATATTATTGTTTTTGGTTGTAAAACAAACATGTTTTGTTAAGTGATTTTGATGAAATGGCAATTAGGGATTAAATTGTTAAAAGTGTGAAACTATGAGTTTTATTGTGAAATGTTGGTAATAATGAGTTGTTCCAAGGTCCCTTATATCTATGGTTAACATGGAGTTAGGCTAAAATGTATTATATACAAGTTATGAGTCTAAGGACTAAATTTTGAAAAGTTAAAATGTTAGGGGTAAATTTTGTAATTTTGAAAAGTTATGAGTTTTATTGGACTAAATTGAATTCTAGAAGTACTTAATTGAATGAAATTATTTATTTAGATCAAGGTAAACAACATTCAGACTTAAATCGAGGAAAAGTTAAAACTTCGGATTAGTCGAATTCTACTTTTACGCCCCTAATTATCGAGGCAAGTTCGTATGAATTATAATCATTTTAATGTTAGTTAAATTAAATGTTTACTATGTTGTTTTAATATAAATGAATCTAAATATAAATGGATCAATCCTATGATGAATTGACGAATAACAAGTCTTGGTTGAACCTTAAGAATTCTTATGATACAAATGACATGTCATTAGGGATTTCATGTTTCGAGTGCTGACCTCGAATGTCCTATTATTGCTGAGGTCCTGCATTTGTTGTGGATTCTCCACAGCTCGTGTGAGCAGCACCGTGTAGCTTACGTTCTGACCCACAGCTTGTGTAAGCATCAATTTAAAGGAAAGGTTACGGTTATATGTAAAGGCACACTATGTGTGAGCTTTCCCGAGTGTCCGATATAATTCTAGATAGTTCAACGAGTAAGAAAAGGAAATGAAATAGTAAGTATACAATTGGGATGTATCATGATGTTATAAAAAGATGGATGAGTTAAATGATGTACTTATATATGGAAATCTACTTATGTTATGGATGAACTCATTTATATAATGGACAAGTGCACTAACTTGTGAATTGATGATGTTGTTTAGGCTTATACTAAGCTTATGGCATTGGTAATGTTTAATCTATGAATTGTATAAATGAAATGGTAAGTTTAGTTTAAGTTTATACGAGCTTACTAAGCACTCACTGCTTACGTAGTTATTTTCCTTTGTCTTAAAGATTAT
This sequence comes from Gossypium australe, assembly GCA_005393395.2. Lineage (NCBI taxonomy): Eukaryota > Viridiplantae > Streptophyta > Magnoliopsida > Malvales > Malvaceae > Gossypium > Gossypium australe. The sequence continues at coordinate 32,435,846 of CM016615.1, read as the reverse complement.
CGGAAGCTCGATTGGTTGGAAGCTCATTGGAGACCTATCACACTATCCACCAACTATTTCAGTAGATTTTGAGTATTTTTGGCCAAGGTTAATAATGACATGTATAGGATGTTTTGTGATGGTGATTTGGTATGTTTATATTTTGAAGACTATGTTTGGTTGATAGACTTGTAATGCTTGTTAAGTTTGGTCATTTTGACCATATTTAGGTAATTGATATGCATGGTCTTTTGAGTAGGTTTGTAATGGCTTGATAATGGTTATCTTTTGATATGTTTTGGTAGGTAATTGAACTAAGTTATAATGCTTGGAATATGGCAATGTTGACTTGTTTTAGTAAATAATGTCTTGATGCTATTGTGGTGCCTCTGAATGACATATTGATTAGGTGATTTAGGATGATTGAAATGGCATATATATGTATGTTTGAATGGTGTTTGAACCATTTGAATGTGTGCCTAAATGGTTTGAATGGTTAGGTATGAATTGGACTTGTAATGGCTTGATTTTAGGTAAATTTTGGGTTCGCACGGCCTGGGACACGGGTTGTCACACAACCGTGTAACACACACGGCCTGGCGACACAGTCGTGTGTCATTTAAGACTTCGTAGTGTTTCAAGTCAGTGAGTTACACGCCCTAGCACATGTCCTGGCACACAGGCTGTGGGGCAACTCAGTGAGTTACACAGATGAGGACACGGGCTGGGACACGCCCTTGTGTCCCTTACTCGAATGTTACACGGCCTGGTTACACTTCCGTGTGACTCCTATTTTCCAATTTTTTGCAACTTTTTCTTAAACTTTCCATTTTGTTTCTAATTAGTCCTGAATTACTTCTGAGCTATTTTTAGGGCCTCAAAGCCTCGATTTAGGGACAAGATGCATGTGATCAAATGAATTATAATATGTTTAATTTATTTAAATGTTAAGATGTTAAAATGTTTTCGATTGTTCGGTAATGCTCTGTAACCCTAATCTGGTGACAAAGATAGGTTATAGGTGTTACACTAAGTCCTTATATCATAGGGTAAACTATGCCATAAGTCTTGTATTCTTCACGAACTTGAAATTTAGATCATGTACTTTTATTTTCAGGAACTTACAACAAGTTTGGTTCAATGGGCCCACTACAATACAATGTTTGGTTTATTGTAATAGGCAATTACAACTGAGTCTGTTTAGCTTTCTATTCCCCCAAAATGTCAAATATCATTCCTTTCATCCACTATCGAATTGCAATTACAGCCATTGATGAATAAAGAAAAAAACCATACCTGCAATTACAGCCCTTTACCACTCTCCCTCACCAAGCACCTCAAGCCACCACACCCCAGTCTTGTTTCCTCATTCCCATTTGATTTCAGGTATTGTAACACCCCTAACCCGTCTCTATCACCAAATTAGGGTTATAGAGCGTTACCGAACAATCAAAAACATTTTAACATCTTAACATTTAAATAAATTAAGCATATTATAATCCATCCAATCACATGCATCTTATCCCTAAATCGATCCTTCAAGGCCCTAAAAATAGCTTAGAAGCAATTCAAGACTAATTTGAAACAAAACGGAAAGTTTAAGAAAAAGTTGCAAAAATTGGAAAACTGGAGTCACACGGCCATGTGGCCAGGCCGTGTGATATCACTCCAGGCTGTGTAACATTTGAACAAGGGACACACAGCCATGTCTCAGCTCGTGACCTCACCTGTCTAACTCAATGAGATTCCCCACACACCCGTGTGCCAGGCTGTGTGCTAGGCCATGTAACTCACCAACTTAAAACACTAAGAAATCTCAAATGACACACGACCGTGTCGTCAGGCCGTGCGAACCCAAAATTTGCCTAAAATCAAGCTATTACAAGTCCAATTCATACCTAACCATTCAAACCATTTAGGCACACATTTAAAGGGTTCAAACACAATTCAAACATACATAAATATGCCATTTCAATCATCCTAAATCACCTAATCAATATGTCATTCAAAGGCACCACAATAGCATCAAGACATTATTTACCAAAACAAGTCAACATTGCCATATTTCAAGCATTATAGCTTAGTTCAATTACCTACCAAAACATATCAAAAGATAACCATTATCAAGCCATTACAAACCTACCCAAAAGACCCTGCATTTCAATTACCTAAATATGGTCAAAATGACCTAACTTAACAAGCATTACAAGTCTATCAACCAAACATAATCTTCAAAGCATAAGCATACCAAATCACCATCACAAAACATCCTATACATGCCATTATTAACTTTGGCCAAAAATACTCAAAATCTACCGAAATAGTTGCTGGATAGTGTGATATGTCTCCGACGAGCTTCCAGCCAATCGAGCTTTCGGTAATCCATAAGACAAAGGAAAATAACTACGTAACTAATGAATGCTTAGTAAGCTCGTATAAACTTAAACTAAACTTATCATGTCATTTGGACAATTCATAGATTAAGCATAACCATTACCAACGCCATAAGCTTAGTATAAGCCTAAACAACATCATCAATTCACAAGTTAGTGCAGTAGTCTATGATATAAATGAGTTCATCCATAAAATAAGTAGATTTCCATATATAAGTACATCATTTAAGTCATCAATCTTTTTATAACATCATGATACATCCCAATTGTATACTTACCATTTCATTTCCTTTTCTTACCCATTGAACAATATAGAATTACATCGGATACTCGGGAAAGCTCACACATAGTGTGCCTTTATATATAACTGTAACCTTTCCTTTACATCAATACTCACACGAGCTGTGAAATTGGCCTGCTTACACGAGCTGTGGCTCGAAATGTAAGATACACGATGCTGCTCACACAAGCTATGGAGAATCCGCAATAAATGCAGGACCTCAATCATCGGTAGGACATTCAAGACCAGCACCCGAAACATGAAATCCCTAATGACATGTCATTTGTATCCTAAGAATTCTTAAGGTTCAATCGGGACTTGTTATCCATCAATTCATCATACCATTGATACATTTATATTTAGATTCATTTATATTAAAACAACATAGTAAACATTTAATTTAACTAACATTAAAACGATTACAGTTCATACGAACTTAGCTCAAAAATTAGGGGCGTAGAAGTAAAATTTGACTAATTTGAAGTTTTAGCTTTTCCTCAATTTAAGTCTAAATGTGCTTTATCTTGATCTAAATAAATAATTTCATTTAATTAAGTACTTCTAGAATTCAATTTAGTCCATAAGTCATATTTATGTAAAATTACAAATTTTCCCCTAACATTTGAACTTTTCACAATTTAGTCTTTAAATTCATAAATTGAATATAATACATTTTAGCCTAACTCCATGTTAACCATAGATATAAGGACCTTGAAAAAACTCATTATTACCAACATTTCACAATAAAACTCATAGTTTCACACTTTTAACAATTTAATCCCTAATTGCCATTTCATCAAAATCACTTAACAAAATATGTTTGTTTTACAACCAAAACCAATAATTTATCAACTAATATAAAAAAATATTCAAAAAATCCATGGAAAGTCCCTCAACCTTTAACAACTTTGCAAATTAACCCCCGAGCTAGCTAGATTAAGCTAAAATGAACTCAAAAACATAAAAATCATTAAAAATAGGGCACAAAACCGTACCATGCAAGGGAAACAAGCCTTGGCCAAACTCTCCTCCTTAAATGGCTAAAATCAATTTTTTCATGAAGAAAACAAAAAATATGATATCTTTTTACCTTTTGATTTACTTAACATTTTAACTTAATAGTCAACTTACCAAATTAACCTTTTAAAATCATTAAAATTTCATTAAAACCTTGTCCATAACTATCCACTAACTCATTAAATGGTATATTTACCATTCAAGTCTATTAACTTAAAATTTCATAGCCATTTGACCCCTTTAACTAATAAATATCAACTTTTAAACTTTTTACAATTTAGTCCTTTTCACTCAATTAACCATTTAAACATCAAAATTTTCTTAACAAAATTTGAATACGTCCTAAATATAACCAGGTAGACGTTAATTCAATAATAAAAATAATAATTCACTCGTCAAAATTGTGGTCCCGAAACCACTGTTTCTAATATAATTGAAAACGAGCTGTTACAGGTATTTTCTCTTCTTCTTCTTCGTCTTTTTTCCTTTTTATATCTTCCATTTTTCTTCTTTATTTTTCCTATCAGATTTGATCTTTTCCATTTTTTTCCATTTTTTTCATTTTTATATCTTCCTGTTCACTTTTTCCTTTTTTTTTCCTATTTTTTCATTCCCAGACGATTCGATTTCAGGCATCTTTCAATTTGTGATTTAGGGTTTGATTTTCACTTTCTTTTGATTATGGGTATCTTTCTTTTTCCATCTTCCCGTTCGATTTTTTTTTGTTCCCTCATTCCCATTTGATTTCAGGTATGCGTTTGATTTTCACTTTATTTTGATTATGAGTACTTTTTTTAACCATTTTTATTGTATTTTAATTTGTTTTGAAGAAAAAATTGTAATTTTTGAGTGATTGTTTAAGCTAACTGAAATTTTTATTCATTTTAGGTATCTCCAACTATTATTACCCACGCAATTGGTATTGGAATTTTTATCTGCACATTTAACAAAACAAAACAGCCCAAGAAATAGCTAAAGCTAAACAACAAATAACAAGTTCCCAAGAAACATGCATGTAGCAGCATATACCAAAATACGCGTATCTCTACATGGTAGGGATATAAGTGAAATTACCTTTCTTTGTTTGGTTTTAAGAGAAAACAGCTAGCAATAGCATCCAATAGAGGTCTTGAAAAAAGACTTCTGGGGGAGTGCTTTTGCTTGTATTATGAGATTAGTGAAGTGAATAAGGTGGGTTTAGAGGAAGGGAAATGAGTGTGGATTGATGTTTGATGGTGGGAATGGGAAGGGGTATTTTTTGAAGGGTACAAAGGCTTAGGAATCATGTCTAATGGACCCCTCTCCCACACTACCCATCAACAGACTCCTTTACTCCTTTCCAAGTTTTTGCTTTTGTAGAAGTGTTTTTTTCTCAATTGATTGTGGAGATTTATGGAATGTTTTAGGTGCTTGTTTTGAGGTTTATGCGTTGTGTTAATTTTCATTTTCTATTATTAAGAAACACTATTTTGGAGTGCTAATATTGGTAGTGGTTATAGAGTTACTTGAAGTTGATGTTTTGCGATTCAAGGAGTGATTTGGATATTGTTACTGATGCTCTTTTAAGGGAATTCTCTTTGAAAATTAATTTCGGTGACTTTGAAAGTTCATTTTTGTAATTTTGAATCGATGGCTAGTGTGTCATGAGTGGTTGGTTGGTGTTTCTTTTATTATTCTTATTGTAAGTTTAGGTGTGTGTCTTTGCTGCAAGTTGTTAGTTGTCTTGATCAAGGTGCCTAACTGTATTTTTGTAGTAGTACTGTTGTTGATGTTTTCAAAAGGTGTTTGTTCTCTACTACTGTAACACCCCAAACCTGGTCTATGCGTTAAGACCAAATTTGGTATGCCACACAAATCGATCAAACTTTCAGTCATCTAATGATTTTTAAGAAAACCGATCTTTCTAAATGATTTTTTTTAAATGAAGTTTATCAAAACCGAGATTTATTTGAAATTTATGATTTTAAAATATAAGAGTTTAAAATTCGATTTTCAGGGAAATAATTGATTAAATTTTAAAAGAAATTTAAAAGAATTCAAAAGGGATTTGAAAACAAGATTCATAAAAGAGTTTTTACAGAAATTTTTACGAGTTAGTGATTTTTGAGAAAAACCCTTTTTTTTATACGTAAGTTTAAGAAAACTTTTATAAAAATTTTAACAGCCACGTTTACGTATCTAGAACATAATAAAGTCCATCCACGAGATAAAATCCTTAAAACAATACATAGAGGCCTTATTACATCACCAAAATAGTAATTAAGTAAAAATACTAAAGAGTAGTTTAAAGTTCATAAAAACCATCATTTGAAGTATGGCCTCCCCGCGAAGTCATCCCCGGCCCAAGCCTCCGTCAATTATCATTACCTGAGAAGGGTAAGAAAAATAGAGTGAGTTACTTAGAACTCAATGTGTAACCCGTTTACCGCGTTCACTGGGCCAACACCATATAAGCATTAAGTTGGGCTTGAGCCCATTTTCAAATGTACAATTTATATATAAATAATATATAATGCATGTGATATGCAAATCCCAACCAAGCCTAAATTTCATCCGCTACACACCACCCGTACCAACCAACACACCTGTGGGGATCAAGTCAACCCACCCCGCCAACACACCAATCGCTGGCATAAAGCCATTAATATATATTTGTGGCAGAGCCACCGAACTAGATTGTGACAAAGTCACTGAACTGGACTGTGGCAACAGGCCTTTCTTCTCTTCGTCAATTATCCCAACCCATGCAGTCATGTATATATATATTCATATGATAAATTTCAACAAAAAGCCCATAATACAAGTTATCAATTTGGCCCATTATTCAAAATAGCATTTTAGCCCATATATCGATCTAGCAATTTTGGCCCATATAACAAATACCAAGCGTCCCATATAGCAACATATCACATTTGGCCCATAAAGGGTATTTTCGTAATTCAGTCCGTAGGGACATTTCGTAATTCAACCCATTAGGGGCATTTTCATAATTCGGCCTGTAAGGGTGTTTTCATAATTCGGTAATCTTACCCACTAAGGGTAATTCGGTAATTTACCCTCTAAGGGTATGATGGAAATTTTCGCAACCTAGGCTTAATTACTAATTTGAGGCATAAAAATCGAAACTATCCATCTGTGTCGTACTGACTAAACTGACTATAACTCGAGTTGGAAAACTCAAAATCTAAATTCGTAAATTTTCCTTGAAACTAGACTGGTATATCTTTCTACTATAATTTTTCCAGATTTTTTTACTTATCCAATTAGTATAGTTTATTCCTTAAAGTTTCCCTTGTTTCACTGACCAATGATTCTGACCTCTCTTAACTTAATTTCAAATATTTGGCTGTACGGTTTTCATATATTTCTCCCACTTGTTTCTAATGAAAATAGACTCACCAAGAAATCCATACATATAAATTATAACCTATAATTCACTTTTACAATTTTACATGATTTTTCCAAAATAGATTAGGGAACCACAAAGTCAATCAGAACCAGTCTCACTAAAATTAGAATATCTCAGAACATAGAAATCCTTTTCCTCTTCAGTTTCTTTCATATCAAAATAGACACAGTAAGCTTTAATCTGATATCTTATTCACTTTATAATTCCTTTTATCCTATTTTTTGTGATTTTTAAATACACGTCACTGTTTCTGACTGAAACTATTTTTTTTTACAAAAATACGTTTACCACTACGAGCATACGCACGTCCGAGTGATCACGGATGCCGGTCATCGATTTCCTTCGGTATTTTCTACCGAATCACAGAATATGTCATGCAAACTTCCAGAGAAATGTGAGATTACACACCATTTCAGATATGTATACGAAAAGTACGGGATTACACACCTGATTACCGTAAGGACTAAACCTTCTTGATCGTCGGCACCTACGACACCCACTATTTCCGAAGGATTAACAAATAGAGAATATCGAGTGACTTTGTCCCTAAAAATAATTGATTAGTCGAAACTTCGGTCCGACTTGCAACATAGCCGAATAGAGATATAATGAAAAATCCAAGAAGAACTCCTTACCTTAACACTTCGACTTGATTTCTAGCGAGTCACTATGATAACGAATACTCCAAGTTCGGCCTTCTTTATAACACGATTGCTTAAACGAAGGTTGAAAGAATAATCAACAAAATAATATCGATGAAGAGAAGATTCGGCTTTGATAAAAATAAAGGAGAGAAAAGATTGGTTCGACTATGGAGTAGTCTAACATTCGGCCATGTAAGAAAAATAAATGATGAAGGAAGTATGGTTGAAAAGAAAATAAGTCAAGAAAGAAAGAGAATGAGGATGTGAGGTTTATGATTTAAATTTTCAAAGATAAGAGAAAAGCAAAGAAAGAGGGTTTGAAACAAAGGTGCATTCGGCCATGGGAGAGAAGGAAGAGATGATGTTTTTGTTTGATGTTTGAGACTATGAGATGAAAAAAAAAAAAAAGAAAAAGATGTCTTGTAAAAACAAAAGTGACCAAATGGAAAATGTGCTCATCAAGCACCTAATCCCACCAAACTAATCACCAAAAATCAGCCATCCCCCTTAGCCCCCTATGCCGTCCACATACATGGTCAAAAAGACCATTCAAAAGTTTCCAAAACACCTTTCCTTGTTTTAAGCCTTATTATCCTCCACTTTCCAAAAGTTTACAAATCCTATCCCCAAAATCAAGCAAATTCTATCCTAAATTCATATTGCCATAACTTTTAGCCACTTTATCATAAAAAAAAAAATTAGTCCATCCTTACCAAGAATAGAGCTTGGCCGACACTTGCCAAATAGGTGCAAAAATAAAAGCCACCAAAATGCTATCCATGGGATTCGAACCTCTCCTCTCAAGCAATCACTCATGCGCCACTTTCACCTTGCTACTAGCTCATCTTATGCTAGTTTTTGACACTTAAATTACCTTAAGCATCAGGATCACTTGTTCCACTTCAATAAAATTCTCATTACTAAAATTTTTTCTAGCTCCGAATAAATCCCGAGCTTTCTCGAAACTATATTAAGCACACAAATTTAATCATTCACAAGCTAATCACCAAAAACATGTAACATATCGATACTCATATTTTAGGATGTTACAGCTACTCATAGTGTTTTTCCTTTTATCACAAAAGTTGATGATTAAAGAAACAAAATCAAAAGTTTAAAGTGGTGGTATCCTCTATTAAATTCTCAACTATTATTTGGTTAACATAGTCAAAGTTTTTTTATTTTCAAGTTTATCATGTCACAAAAATACATGTTCAGTATTTCACATCATTATTTCATAAAAATACATGTTTTTCTAAGTTTTTTCATATATTTGGAGGAATCTTGGAGGTCATATCCCCATATTTGTAATAGCTCATTTTTCAGTGGTGTCAAAAACAATGGCTTCGAGACCACGAATCTGACGTTTCAGTTAGTAAATATTAAATCCTTAGTATCATATTAAATTTTGGTTAAGAAATTATATCATTTGGATAGTTAATAAGTACAAAAGACTGAATTGTAAAAGCTACAAAACTTAAGTTTATAAATTAAAGGGACCAAATGAATAATTTAACCCATGGTAGTTAAATTAGTGGATTTAAATGATGATATACACATGTGGATAAGTTTAATTAGGCCTAATAATAGTTAATTAAGAATTAATTATGAAAGTAGAAATATTTACAAAAAAACCTAAGTATATAAAATAAATTAAAGTAAAACAAATATGGTAATTGTTTCATTTTACTCATCTTCTCCACAGCACACAAGGGAAACTAGGGTTTCTACTTTGAACCTTTGATTTGTAACTGAATCCTAGCCCATTTTTAGTAATTTTTATGTTTTGAGATTCGTATTAGCTTAATCTAGCTAACCCAATGATCAATTTGTGCAACAGTTAAATGTTTTAGATTGTGCCGTTGTTGAGTTAGAGTTATTCTTTAAATTTTATGGAGGATTATTAAGCTTTGATGTTATATTTGGTTATTTAGTAAAGTATTTTTTAATGAATTTAATGTTTTGGGATTAAATTGCTAAAGTATTATAAATCCAAGGACTTGATGTGAAATTATTACAAAATTTGGTTGTAATAGGAGCTATTGATATTCAGTTAGATTGGGTTTTCAATAAAAATAGATAATTTGCATGATTAAGGCCGAAGGACTAAATTTAATAAAAATGAAAAGTTGAGGGTAATTTCATAAAGTAGTAAAAAAGACTTAATTGCATAAAATGAGTTAATTTTACTTTTAGATTTAGTTAATTAAATGAAACTATTGTTTTAGATCACGAACGTGTGGAGGACCAAGGAAAAGACAACTTAGCGAAGTAGTCCCTGTACTTTGGCTATTACTGCGAATCAGCATGTAAGTTCGTATTTTCTGATTCTTATAATTGGTGTTTCTTCCTATAGAATTTATGAATATCCAACTTGGAGAATTGCTAAGCTTATTGGATCAAAATGAGATATGGTAAAACGAATAGTTTAGGTGATTAAGCCTTGGGCCGGGACGTGAAGTGACGAAAAGACCATGTAATTTTGTTATGATGATATGGACTAATCCGATGGCTGAGAATCCTACTTAAGTTGCAAATTCTCAATAGCTTGTGTGAGTAGCATCGAGATTTAGTGAAACGACTAAATGCTCTGTTCTAATGAATGAACCATAACAATGGCTGAGGTCCTACATACGTTGCAGATCCTTTACAGCTTGTGTGAGTAGTATTGCGAAACGGTCAATAATCTGGGATCTAGTTGAATGAATGATACTCTGCATTTCAAAAATGTCGAGCTATGATATCTAATCAAACTGGTTTAATGAAATGAGTGGCTCTAATTTGTGGTAGATTATGAATGTCAGAGAATTATCTTAGTTGTTATTCAGTTCTGTTGTTAGGATAACTTGTGGTAAGCTCTATCGTTAAATTTTATGAACTTATTAAGCTTCAAGTAAGCTTGCTTTTGTTTGTTCTTTGTTTGTAGATTTTTTACGGTTGGGAAGTCGAATCAATCTCGAAGAAGCACACTATCCTAAGGACTAATTTGGTAGATTTTGGATATTTTGGTTATATGGCATGTATAAGACCTTGAGTAGTAATAACTCTTGAATGTGTTATGATCATCTTGGTACAAAGATGTTTTGAACTTAAGTCTTATTTGATGGATTTTAAATGCTTTGATAAGTTTAAGTCTTTTGGTCATTTTAAGCACTTGGAATATAAGCCTTATATGGTATGTTTAAAGTAAAAATGTGAATGGTTAAGTCAATTGTTATGTGGAGGTAGTTAGAAGAACTAAGTTTGTGCTTTAAATGTAGCTAAATTGCTTTGCTTTGGTTAGAAATGTTTTGATGAAATGTGATGTATTTGAATGACTTATTGGTTAGTTTGAATTAGGATCTTGAAATGGCATTTTGATGTGTGTTTGGGTGATGTTTAGGTTCCTTTAAAGTGTGCTTAAATGGGTTGAAAGGTTATGCATGAAATGGTTTGAAATGGCTTGATTTTAGGTAAATTTGGGTTCACACGACCTGAGACACAGGCATGTGACTCAACCGTGTGAGGCACACGGCCTGGCTACATGGCCCTGTGTCATCTGAGGATTTCAAAAGGTTCAAGTCAGGGAGTTACATGTCCTAGCACACGGCTTAACACACAGGCGTGTAGGGCAACTCAGAGAGTTACACAGTCTGGCACACGGCTATGTGACCCTACTCAGTGAGTTACACAAGTGAGGACACGGGCTGGGACATTGGCCATGTGTCCCATGTTTGAAAGTTACACGACCTGGCCATTGATAAACCGTAAAAGTAACATATTTTAATCCCACATTTAGCCTACTTTTTGATGATTTATTCTTTGATTTGTATAAAAAGGTGCTTGTAATCCTTTCTTTTCATGTCTTAAACCCAGGAAAGCACCCGAGAATGAGAAGAACACAAAACAGGCCTAAAACGGAGTAAATGGGCCGTAGCATGAAATTGACATGGCCTGGCCCATAGCCCGCACAGCCGTGCCTCGACGAACACTTAGAGCACGGCCTCAACTTCGTCCCACACGGCCATGCCTCACTTTAGAAGTCCGAACACGTTCTAGTCTTGATCCACACGGGCGTGTGACATGGCCGTGCCTCTGTTGCTGCGAAGAGCAATTTCAGTCGAAAAAGGATACTTAGGGAGAAAGAATCGCATTCCAGGAGCCTATATATATCCCTCAAGTACCACCTTTGAAGGGCATCGAAAGCTAGGCCAAGGAGCCAAGCCGAGAAGGTCAGAGTCAGGGAATAACACGAGGATATCCAGTTGATCCATCCCAAGAAGCCGGAATTATACTCAAGATGGCGGGATTCTCCTTCAATTCCTTCAGGGGGTTTTAGGAATTTCTTATGTTTTGTTTTATCTTTTCTCTTGCGATGTTTTCTTTATTCGTTATGAACTAAGCCCCTCAGATAGCTGAAGGGGATGAAACCTAGATGAATCTTGTTATTTGATTTTTAAGTTATATGATGAATTACTTAGTTTGTTCTTAATTATGTTGCTTAATCCAAATATAATGTGCTTAGGTAGAGGAGGAATAGACCCTGCCTAAGAGTAGATCTAACATAATTAAGCGGAGTTGATCGAACGCCTAGAGATAGGGTTACGAGATTTTGCCGAATTAGGGGGAAACCTAATATGGGAGTCCATTGATCGAATTACTGCTATCCTAGGGGGTTACTATAAGCGAACGAGAGTTCTACTAATTAACCTAGGGTTAGACGTTATTCGCCTCGAGAGAGGGTTTAATATAGGTTAGGGAGTCTCACGGATCAAGCTAAGTAAAGAAATCATATAATTTGGGGTTAGATAATAAGTGAAGTCTAGGTGGATTCTTCCCGAAGGTATCGTCACAATCAACTGAGTTTTTCTTCAAAGTTATTTTCCAATTCCTTCTTCTTGTCTTTGTGTTCTTAGTTTAAGTCTTCGACAATATAGTTGAAACCTTTGCGTTCGATAATCTGGTCTTGCATAAGCTATACTACTATTCGATAGGTACACTTGCCTTTAATTGTTGTCAGAGTTAGTTTCCAGGTTTGATCATTCTTTTATAAATATTAAGGCTCTAATTTGCAGCGATCAAGTTTTTGGCACCGTTGCTGGGGAATTAAAATATTAAGAAAACTCTATTTTTATTACTTTAGCCCTAATTTTTATTTTTCGCAATTTATTTTTGTTTTTATTTCTATTTTTACTTTTAGCTGAAATTTTCTTTCTTTCTTTTCCCTAGTAGGTACCTCTAGTTTATGACTAGAAGGAACCCAAGAGGACCTTTAATATTCGACAGTGAAATCGAAGCTACCGCTCGTAAGAATCGTCGGGAAACCAGGCAAGCCTTAGATTTCACAGAAAAGGAGGAAGAAGGCAGCTCCAATCCTACTGAAGGGATGGATGAAAACAACCCACCACCACGTGATGTGGGGGAAAATAATGCTCCACGCACAATGTTTGATTACGCGAAACCACATTTGACAGGAGCAGAATCAAGTATTATTAGGCCTGCTATATCTGCTAACAATTTCGAATTAAAGCCTAACACAATACAAATGATTCAACAGTTTGTTCAATTTGATGGTTTGCAGGACGAAGATCCAAACACACATATAGCTAACTTTTTAGAGTTCTGTGATACTTTCAAGATAAATGGCGTTTCTGATGATGCAATACGTCTTCCATTATTTCCTTTTTCATTAAGAAATAAAGCTAAACAGTGGTTAAACTCGTTACAACGAGGGTCAATCACTACATGGGATCAGATGACCGAAAAGTTTTTAATGAAATATTTTCCACCGGCCAAAACGGCCAAATTACGGAATGATATCTCTTCTTTTGTGTAGATGGATTTAGAGACGCTGTACGATGCATGGGAGAGATTTAAAGATCTCTTGAGGAGGTGCCCACACCATGGCCTACCCTTGGCTACAAGTCCAAACTTTCTATAACGGTGTAAACCCCTCAACAAGGCAACTGATCGATTCAGCCGCCGGTGGAACCTTGAACAACAAAACTTCAGAAGCAGCCTATGAGTTCATTGAGGAGATGTCACTAAACAATTATCAATGGCAGGCTTCAAGGACTAAACCGATGAAATCAGCAGGAGTTTTCAATGTTGAAGCCATGACCATGTTATCAACGTAGATAGAGATGATGACCAAAAAGCTTGACAGCTTATGTTCTTCACAGGCACGTCCAGTCATGCAGTGCGACACAAGTGGAACTGTGGCGAATCCTGAATACCCACCTTACCAACCAGGAGCAGAGGACGAACAGATGAACTATATAGGTAATAATTTCCGACCCAATAATAATTCTTATAGTAACACTTACAATCCAGGTTGGAGGAACCACCCAAATTTTTTGTGGGGAGGCCAAGGCAATCAAGGAAATCAAAGGCAACAACCTCCTCGGAACTTCCAAAACTTGCCCTATCCACAAGAGAAGAAATCAACTATCAAGGAGATGATGACAAAATTCTTGGCAGGCACAGAGAAACGTATACAAGAAACTGATAAAGCAATTAAAAGCAACGAGAGTCGAATTGATGAAATTACTAAGTCGGTCAAGGAAGTGACTAACGCAGTAGAGCAACTCGCAAAGCTGATGTCAGAACGACCACAAGGACGTCTACCAAATACCGAGATTAATCCCAAGGAGCAAATTCAAGCCATCACAGCTCAGGATATTAAGGGGTTAGAAGAATCCAATTTAACGCCAGAAAATAAGGTAGACGAAGGTAAAGTAGAGGAAACATAGGAAAAGCCAAAACCGATAATTAAAGAGTACCAACCTCGCATACCTTATCCCGAAGCAATAAAAAGAGACGACTCAAAGGAACAGTTCGGTAAGTTTCTTAAACTTCTAAAGAAATTACATATTAACTTACCTCTTCTTGAAGCTCTTTTTCAGATGCCAGACTCGAGAAAATTTTTAAAACAGCTCTTGACCAACAAACACAAAATAGATGAAGAGCACCATGTGGAACTAAACGCTTCGACGATACTACAGAATAGTCTCAGAAACTAAAAGATCCAGGGAGTTTTACAATTCCATGTTTAATTGGTAGTCTAAATATTGACAGTGCATTAGCTGATCTAGGAGTAAGCATAAATGTCATGCCTTATTCAATGTTTAAACGACTAGGTCTAGGGAAGCCCAAACAAACTAGGATGAGCATTCAATTAGCTGATAAAACTGTTAGAATTCCTAGGGGCATTATCGAAGATGTTCTTGTAAAAATCGATAAATTTGTTTTCCCAGTAGACTTTGTTGTCTTAGACATGGATGAGGATAATTTAATCCCATTAATTTTAGGAAGGCCTTTTCTAGCAACTGCCAAGACAAAAATTGATGTTGCCACAGGCGAACTCATACTTCGTGTAGGAGATGAATCGATCAAACTCTAAGCTCTCAATTGATAATCAAATTGTTCAATCTTCATCGCAGGAAACACCACAAGACTAAAGCCTGAGCCCCAAGACGAAAAAAAGAGTCACACAAGGAAAAAATCCTTAGGTTCGACAATTTAGAAGAGCAGAAGACACAGGTCAAAGAAAAACCACACGAAGTAAAACCAGAGGAACTACCTGAAGAGCTCGTGGGAACATCAAATCACTTCAAAATAGGTGATCAGGTACTGGTAGACAAAGCCGACCCGCACAACGCTCCAACAAAAATGAGAGCAAAGGGAGAAATAAATCTCAAGGTACACGATATCTTTCCACACGGAATAGTCGAGGCAAGCAATCCAATATGCGACAATTTCAAGGTAAACGCTTCTCGACTTCAACTTTCTTGTGAAAAGAAAACTGTAAGCATGAGGGAAGATATTCGAACCTTTAAACCTCCCTAAAATTTTCAAACACAAGGAAAGTCTAGCTTACGACTATAAACGAGCGCTTCTCGGGAGGCAACCTGAGCACTAACCTTATTCTTTTTCGCAATTATTTTATTTTCCTTCTCTTTTCCTTTTTCTTTTCTTTTTCCTTTTCTTTTAAAACTAACCAAAAGTGCAGAATTCCAGGCCACACGGCCGTGTCCATGGCCGTGTGGCCCACCTGAACCACCACACTGACAGGGCAGAGGCTGTGCAAGTCAGTTCAACCACCCCCAGCGTCACGGATCCAACCATCCTCCCCACGAGCACCGACAGAAAGAGCACGGCCGTGCCTTAAACCGTGTGAGGCTACTGACTTCCACACCACGGGCAGAACACGCCTGTGCCTACAAACTGTGTGAAGCTACTCACTTAACAAACACGGGCGTGTGGATTCGAAGCACGGGCATGGGGTGACAAACACACACCACAAGATGGCCGTGCGAGGTGGCCGCATAAATCGACACACCCTGGGACCACGGCCGTGGGGGAGCACCAAATTTGAACATCTATTTAAACCCCTCACCTTTTCCCCTTCCCTCCATCTGATTTCTTCTTTATTTTCTTTCCTTTTCACTCTTCTCTATCTCAGTCTCTCCAAGACTCTAGATCCTTGAGCAAATCAAAACCATGCCGAAGAAGCGAAAGAAGCTAAGCATAGACTCCTTAACAAAGAACGATCAACATGAGTTCATGTCGGCAGCTTCGTCTCAACACCAAGCCAAGGGTCTTTGAGACCAATTTATTTTTCCTTTTTGTTTCTCTTCTTCTTTATTTTCCTTATCTAAGCTTCTCAACTGCTCTTTTCACTTACTTTTCCTTTAGTTTCTTAGTGTCAGGTTCACTAGGCTGCTAGGGAATCACGCCAACCACCACAATGACTACACCACTCTCACCACCGCCACCACCTTCACAACCCTAGGAGTCACACCCACCTTGCGAACCATCCTCCAATAAGGACTCACCGGTCCATTCTTCTTTTCTTTTGTTTTCGTGTTCCTTCTTAGTCTCCTTTCTTTTTTTCTTTTTTGTTTTTAATCTTATATTTAGTTTAATTTAACTATGTCTTAATAACCCCTGGCTAATCCTTCACGAGTTCCCCAATTTCTTCATCTAGTGCAGAGCTCGGGAACCAACACCACCACCATACCGACGCCTTCGCCGTAGGTACCTCATCCTCCACCAAACCCGCCCAAGAATACAGGGAGTACCTCTCACCCTCACTTTTGATTTCTATAAAAATATCTATCTTTTTATATCGAGGGCAATGTACATCTTAAGTGTGGGGGTAAAATATACCTAACTTTTTGCATTATTCTCAAATCCCTGAGGGTAAAAGTGGAATAAAAATGCCAAACTTTTTTCATTATTCTCAAATCCCTGATTTAGTCTTGTTTTTATGCAAAGTTGTCATATTACTAATTAGGATGAAAATTCTGATGATTTGTGATGATTATTGGCATGTTTTAGAATAAGTCATAGTTAATTGTACATTGATATTTAATTTGAGGAATACTAGAGAATTAAGCATGATAAGTCTATTTTTCAAGAAATAAACATTTTGATAGGTTGTTAACCTAAATTTGAATATTACCTTGAAATTTAAAATTCATAAGGATGATGTCAAAACACCCATAATTTTTTGTGAGTATTTGAACCTTTTAGAGCATACATT
The DNA here is from genome assembly GCA_005393395.2 of Gossypium australe. NCBI lineage: Eukaryota > Viridiplantae > Streptophyta > Magnoliopsida > Malvales > Malvaceae > Gossypium > Gossypium australe. The sequence continues at coordinate 32,418,598 of CM016615.1, read as the reverse complement.
CTTTTTCGTGCTCATTTTTTGATTATAAGTATGTTAACTATGAACTGTTATTTTAGAACTTGCCTCGTTTTTACATGTTAAGACCACAGTTATGATTTGATATACAGAGATGATAAAGGCACATAGGTTTTAACCCACTAAATAGCCTACCTTTACAATTAACCCCTAGTGAACCCCGTTGATCCTAATAAACCCTTTTTATTGACTCACCCACTAATATTAACCCAAAGCCTTTGTAATTGTTATCACCCTTTCTTTTGACTACCCCTTAATCGAGACTTGATTTGATCAGTTATCGAAGTTTATTATTCTGATAGTTAAATTTATCATAAATTACTTAGTTTGTTCTTAAAAAAAATCCAAGTTATTCAATATTAGTAGTATGAAAAGAAAGCTTACACAATCAAAGACTGTTTTCAAAAGAAAAGCTTGTATTAGTAGGATTATTACTTTTCAGTTAATGAAATTTCGGAAAAGTTTTAGGTAGGTACTTGTCAATTCAATCTCGATTCTAACCCTCTAATTTCAGCCTGTGACCACACCTTTTACCCTAGCCCCGTTACAACCCTAACAAAGACCTTTTGATCTATTTATCATCTCATATTACAGTGGTGGAGATTTGATTTTCAGGCAAGCCTATGGGATTAACTTTTCAGGTTCGACTTATGAGCAATCTTTTCCTGAACCTTAAACACTTTAGAGTGATTTGAGTGAATCCTTAGTGAGGACATCAATCCTTGTCAGTTTTGAATTGAAAAGGTAGTTATTTAAATAAAGGGAGACACCTATGTTTTCAAGGTACAAAATCATGGCTTATCTCGTTTAAATCTTTAGGACTTTTTGAATTGAATTATCCATGTATGAATTATCTATGAATTATGATATAGCATTGTTGATAAGAATTGCAGATCATGGAAAGTTCGTTTTAATTGTAAGTTGAGAATTTTTGCTTGAGGACAAGCAAAAGCTTAAGTGTGGGGGTATTTGATAAACTGTAAAAGTAACATATTTTAATCCCATATTTAGCCCACCTTTTGATGATTTATTCCTTGATTTGTATAAAAAGGTGCTTGTAACCCTTTCTTTTCATGTCTTAAACCCAGGAAAGCACCCAAGGATGAAAAGAACACAAAACAGGCCTAAAACGGAGTAAATGGGCCGTAGCATGAAATTGACACGGCCTGGCCCATAGCCCGCACGGTCGTGCCTCGACGAACACTTAGAGCACGGCCTCAACTCTGCCCCACACTGCCGTGCCTCACTTTAGAAGTCCAAACACGGTCTGGTCTCGATCCACACAAGCGTGTGACATGGTCGTGCCTCTGTCACTGGAAAGAGCAATTTCAGTCGAAAAAGAATCGCATTCCAAGAGCCTATATATATCCCTCAAGTACCACCTTTGAAGGGCATCGAAAGCTAGGCCAAGGAGCCAAGCCGAGAAGGTCAGAGTCAGGAAATAACACGAGGATAGCCAGTTGATCCATCCCAGAAAGCCAGAATTATACTCAAGACGGCGGAATTCTCCTTCAATTCCTTCAGGGGGTTTTAGGAATTTCTTATGTTTTGTTTTATCTTTTCTCTTGCGATGTTTTCTTTATTCGTTATGAACTAAGCCCCTCAGATACCTGAAGGGGATGAAACCTAGATGAATCTTGTTATTTGAATTTTAAGTTATATGATGAATTACTTAGTTTGTTCTTAATTATGTTGCTTAATCCAAATCTAATGTGCTTAGGTGGAGGAGGAATAGACCCTGTCTAAGAGTAGATCTAACATAATTAAGCGGAGTTGATCGAACGCCTAGAGATAGGGTTACGAGATTTTGCCGGATTAGGGTGAAACCTAATATGGGAGTCCATTGATCGATTTACTGCTATCCTAGGGGGTTATTATAAGCGAACGAGAGTTCCACTAATTAACCTAGGGTTAGACGTTATTCGCCTCGAGAGAGGGTTTAATATAGGTTAGGGAGTCTCACGGATCAAGCTAAGTAAAGAAATCATATAATTTGCGGTTAGATAATAAGTGAAGTCTAGGTGGATTCTTCCCGAAGGTATCGTCGCAATCAACTGAGTTTTTCTTCAAAGTTATTTTCCAATCCCTTCTTCTTGTCTTTGTGTTCTTAGTTTAAGTATTCGACAATATAGTTTAAAAGCAACCTTCACTTTAATTTAGGTTAAATAATAAAAAGAAAGTGAGTATTAATACTTTTAGTTCCTTTGGGTTCGACAATCCGGTTTGCCTAAGCTATACTACTGTTCGATAGGTACACTTGCCTTTAATCGTTGTCAGAGTTAGTTTCCAGGTTTGATCATTCTTTTATAAATATTAAGGCTCTGATTTGTAGCGATCAACCATACTGCCATGTGACCCTTGTTTCCAATTTTTGCAACTTTTCTTAAACTTCCTATTTTGTTTAAAATTAGTCTCGAAATGTTCTTAAGCTATTTTTAGGGCTTCGGGGGCTCAATTTAGGGATAGTATGCATGTGAATGAATGATTTATGATGTTTATAATATGTCGAGGGATATGATGTTTAAAAGTTTTTGATTGTCCGGTAATGCTCCTTAACCATAATCCGGCAACGATGACGGGTTAGCGGTGTTACAATATTCATATCCTTTTACTGGATACAAGTACTTCGAGCAGTTTGTGTAGCATAGCTGCTATATATATGTGTTCTTTCCATTATTTTTTCTTCGTTAACTATGATTTGTTTTCATCCATTTAGGATGATGCAATAGACGAGACAAAAAAAGCTCCCAAATTTGAGGAAGAGAAACAAGGGTGAAATCACCAATCTTCACGGTACGATTTTACTTCTCTAGTTATTTTTGTATGGTGAAGTTGGTCAGTTCCACTATCCCCTTAATTCCCTTTAGTTACTTGTTCTTAGACCATGCCTCTTGATTTATGAACCTCGAAGCATTCCTAAAAGTTTCTTAAGTATTTCATTGGTTATTACTTTCTTAAGTTTCTTGTATGGTTATCTCGAGAAATTGGTTATGATAGATATTTGATAAACTGATTACACAAATCAGATGATGACACATCATTAAAAAAATTTTAAAAATAAATATGAGTGGCTTTTCTTTTAATTATTTGATGACTCATGGGTAGTTATACACTATGAGTGCATCATGTTAGATTTTAACACTACAGTATACTAAGTCTTATATCAAGTCAAAATTTAATAAATAATAATTGAATCAAAACAAAATTATATACAAAATTAAACAAAAAAAACCTAACTAAATCATATTAAACGTACAAGGACTTGATCTGCAATTATCATGATGCTTATAATAACTAAAAAACTCTTCAATAAACAAAAACAAAATCATGACAATCACAAAGAAATTATTACCATTAAATTACTTCAGTTCTATATGTTTTTCAATGCACTTTTGTTAATATTTTTTAAAACTATTTTTATTTTCAATATGTTTCATTTATGTTATATTTAAATTTGTTCTTTAAACAATGTTTCATGTTACTTATATTGTTTGATTAAAAATTATAATTAACACTATGAACATATTTTATTTCAAAAAAAAACTGGGTTTATTTGTTATTTCATAGTTTGCAAATCATTCTACAATATATATACAAATCATTATCCATTTTTATCCACTTTTGGGTTACATACTTCAAGTTACTAAGTCAATGAAATCCTATACTTCTTACTTAATGTAAATTCTAGAAGCAAAAATTTTTTGTACAATTGTTTAGATGTTCATCATTAAATTTTCTTTTAAAACAACTATAATTTTTGTTCAAGACATTATAATTTGCTAAACAAAGAGCTAGTTTTGTTGAATGAAATTTGATAAAGAAATGAATTTCAAGTTTTTTACTTGTAAAGATAGTTGTAATTCCTATTTTGTGTGACACCCCTAACCCGTATCCGTTGCCGGATTAGGGTTACAAGCATCACTAAACCCAAATACTAAGTCAATGCACTCCATCCGAACTATCGCTTGATAAATTCATACCATTTCGTACAAACGCAAACACACATGTATATCTCATCCAATCTCAATACATCCACAAGCATATTACGATTCACATGGTCATTTAAAAAGCAATGGCCGAATAGATATATATATATAATACTTAAACATCCATTTCATTTCTACTATCAATGTTACATTCAAGCATACATTGTTATTGAACATATGTTACACTTTTGGTCATGCAAACTTCCCATTTCAATATTACAAATGAAGATAACATTTACTATCTACTTATCACACATTGGAATATACCATAACTATGAATTTCAAATCAAAACATTATCTATTAGTAAATATTATATTCGGCAGTGATCATTCCAAATGTATAAACATATAGTCATAGGCACATCTTAGCTAGATATTACATTCATGAATTAACCATTTATTTCTCATGACTGGACACATATATAAACATCCAAAGAAAATTTAAAGTTTCCCAACTAAATAAATTTAATGGCCGAATGTTTACGGTTAATAGCTTGCATTAAGTCACCAATGAATCGATTTCACTCATAGCTTAATATGAGATAATTTCTAAACTAAACTTATAAGCCATTCAACAAATATTCATTTGCATTATAAGAAATACATGCCATACATGATTTCACGAATATGCACCTATCAAAATGAACTTATAACATAGTTGAATATACACACATAAGCAACATCTCAAGCATAGTTAAGTAACTCAAACTAATAAGAAAGAAAGCCATATTCGCATGGCCCTATATATACTATATACAAATTATCATAAAGAGTAATTTAGCCATAGACCTTAGGTTCAAATACAAAAGGGTACCAAAATTTGATGATAATGTGATTGACTTCAAGGTGATCCCCGAGCTCGAGCTTCCACCTTAAAAATCTAAGGAACAAAAGTAACAACACCCAAGTAAGCTATTATAGCTTAGTAAGTTTTAAACAATCTATCATATAATAGCAATATTACTCAGGTTGATATAATCCAAAAATGGTAAACATAAATTTATCATTACTCATTGTAAAATATATCATAGATCGCCTATTAACTCTACCTTTGGTTTCGAATACATATGTAATACACTTCTATCATCACTCATTTTCATCTACTAAAATTCAAGTCGTTAACACAAAGTCATGATATGTTATCTCATATATCCGAATCATCCAAATGAGCTAAGCAACATTTCATTACTCTAGTAAATATATCTCATACCAACTCAAACATTCAAAATTATAATTAAGAACGAATATAACATTCCATTCAAGTCATACTTTACATGTATATATATATACCTATATATTTTAAATGTAAATAATAGAATTTCATAGAACCAACTTACCGATTTCAAACCTTTTGATATTAAAGTTTATCGCAGACTTAGTGCCCTACAGCCGGTTTCGCACACTTAGTGCTCGGTATTTTATGAATCGCACACTTAGTGCATTACAACCGATATTGCACACACAATGCTCGAACAACCGATATCGCACACACAGTGCTCGGTGTATATGTTCGCACACATAGTGCCACCAATTCCATGTTTCCTCACAAGGAAGTACCCATATGATCTAATCTTTATTCATATATACACATATAATTAATTAGGAGTTCACAATTAACTCATTTAATCACATATATATACATCACATTCGGGTCACATGTACTATACATTTAACACATATTCACCATCTTCACATAATCATCTTTCGTATCATCTTTGCCTATAACCAACTTGTATTGCATATAAACATATTCAATAACTCAAATAATCAAGTACCACATTCGACTATCTCATGTTAAATTCATCTTCACATTCGGCATTATGATAACTAATTTGCTTAAAATCCTTTAACATATGCGCATATTACAAAATAAAATTCAAATCAATCCAATTGTTTAAAACTTACCTCAGAAATTGATGGATTAAACTTCTCGGCTATTCGTTTAACTTTGCTTTTCCCCGATCCAATCCCGTTTCCTTTTGTTCTTGATCTAATTAATTTCAAATTAAACCCATTCAAATACATTTCCATTCAATTTAATCCAAAAATACATAATTGTACAAATTACCGTTTTACCCCCAACATTTACAATGTTTACAATTTAGTCCTTATAGCTCAAAACACAAAATATCAAGAATTTAACCACACCTATTAAGGGTCGAATATTCATAGCCCCTCTATCAACTCATTTCTTCCATTTATCTTGCTATTTAGTCCTTTCAAGAATTTTCTTTTTATGAATTCATCCTTATACTAAAATCCATAAAAAATTCTAAAGAAAATCTCATTAATCTAGCATGCTTATATCATATTCTATCATTTACTACACAAACACCAAATTTCCATCCATGGCAACACTCGAATTATACAACCAAATCAAGAATTCGGGTATGGGCTAGCTAAATTACATGGCAACAACCTCAAAAATGTTAAAATTAACAAAAACTAAGTTCAATCACTCACCTTATTATAACATGCAAATAACGAATGGTTGAGAGCTTAACTCCTCTCTTCTTCTTTTATTTTCGGTGTTGAGGAAAGAAGATGATGATGTCTTTCTTTTGTTTTTCTTATTTTAATGTTATCATCTTATTATAATATTATTACATAACATATTATTTATTATATAATATAATTAAACATTCCCCACTAACTTTTGAAAGTCAATGCCGTCCACTATCTTTCCAAAAAGGTAAATTTGCAACCTAAATCCTCATGCAAAAGAAAACAATTTAATTTAATCACTCTATTTAATAATTGGCTACTTTACTACTTATGCAATTTAATCCCTTATCTAAATTAAGCATCCAAACAAACGAATTAACATACCATATTTTAGGACATGCTCAAACACATAACATAGATATCAAATTAAATATAAAAATATTTATCTAACCTGGATTCATGGTCCTGAAACCACCGTTCTAATTAGGGCTAAATTCGGGCTGTTACATTTTGTGCTTTGCAAAGATTCTTAATATGTATTATTCATTTTTTCTTTAACAATGTGTTATTGTCTCCTCTTCTTCTTTGGCTTGCTTAATTGCTTCCTCCATCCACAGATGAGCCTCTTGTATTCATTGAATCACTGTAAGTCCTTTGACAATTAAATTCTTTGATTTTGTTTTACTGTTATTAAAATTCGTATTGAAGAAATGTGACCTTTTTACTATGATTTGAAGATATGTAACACTTTAATATCGCATGCCTTTAATAATACAAAGTGAGGTGAAAAAGAATTGGCCTTACATTAACAGTATGGTTGCAAATGTGTACAATTGCGAGTTGGTTCTTAGTTACATTGGCTGCCATCTATAGCCTACATACTTATAGACCAAGGATTAGATCATATGTTTTATATTTTTATGCAAAACGAGATTATGTGAAAATACTTTCATATGCTAGTGACGAGACATGTACTAAACAAGTTAGGATGAATAGAATTACCTTTTTAACTATATGAGATGTTACAAACTTTAGGAGGATTGAAGTCGTCAAGGAACATGCTTGTTGATGAGCAAGTGGCAATGTTTTTACATATCATTTCTCATCACCTTAAAAACTAAGTTACTAAGCATCACTTTAATAGATTCAGGGAAACCATTAGTAGATCATTTCACATTGTTTTAAATGTTGTTATATGCTTACAAAGATGTGCTATTTAAAAAGATAGTCAATTACAGCTAATTCTATAGACCAAATGTGGAAATGATTCAGGGTGTTGGACTGAGTTCCATATATAACTTATACATAATTTAGTTAATTTAGATTCAAATATAGTAACCTAACCTAAGGTTTTATACATGTGATGTAGAATTGTTTAGGTGCTTTAGATGGAACCCACATCAAGATTAGGGTTCCAACAATTGATAAACCTAGATATCGAACACGAAAAGATGACGTAGCAACAAATATGTCAGGTGTTTGTACACTTGATATGCATTTTGTTTATATTCTTCCTGGTTGGGAAGGTTCTGTTGCTGATGGACAGGTTCTTCGAGATGCTATTAGTAGGAGACATGGACTAAAAGTTCCTCATGGTAAAGTGCAGAATTGGAGAAATTTGAATTAATTTTTAAGATCAAATTTTTTTAGGCAAGTTAATCATGATAAATAGTTTTTATGATGCTATTATCTAATTGATGCTGGTTACACAAACTGTGAGGGATTTCTCGCGCCTTTTAGAGGACAAAGATATCATTTAAATGAGTGGCGTTAGGGTTACCAACTAAGTACTTCAGAAGAATTTTTCATATGAAACATGCTTCAACGCACAATGTTATTGAAAGATGCTTTGGATTATTAAAACTTAGATGGAGAATACTTAGAAGTCCATCATTCTATCCTGTGAGGGTGCATAATAGAATCATTATTGCATGTTGTTTACTCCATAATTTTATTCGAACCTATGAGTCTTGATCCTATTGAAGCGAAGTTGGGAGAATGATTAACTGGTAATGTGATAGATGACGATGAACCAAATATCGTAAATATTCATCTATCAAATACATAGGCTACTTGGAGGATGGAACTAGCCAACCAAATGTTCTATGAATGGAAAGTATCTGTAAATTAGTTAGGTTTATCAAAACATAGTAGAAGGTTAATTTGCTTATGGTATTTCATGTATCTAGTTTACGAAACTTTGGTATTGTTTGAATTGTCTTTATTTATTGTAATGAACTTGTTGAATTACAACTTTAATTTATTTTTATTTTGATTCATCATGTGTTATAATTTTATAAAGTGTCAACCTTCTGATTCATAATATCGAACCTAATTTTAATTTACGTTTTTTCTTAAGATAGTCATGTCAGGTTTTTCACAATCAAGTGCTTCTTACCAAAATTCTCAAGGAACCAAAAAGAAATGGGTTCTAGAAGAAAATGTTGCGTTGGTTGCTTGTATGGTCGACTTGTACAATGTTGGAACCTATAACGCAAAAATAAGATTCAAAGCTGGCTATTTAAATGAGTTGGAAAGAGTGTTAGAAAATATTTTACCTCGTGCTATGTTAAAGGCTAAACCTAATCTTGAATCGAGGATTAGAACATTGACAATGGATTGGACAATCGTTTATGACATGCTCAATGGAAAAGACAATAGTGGCTTTGGTTGGGACAAGCATAAGCAGATGGTTGTTGCTGAAGATGTTGTGTGGAACTATATAAGTGTAAGAATTATTTCCTGTTTTTATTATCTTATTTTGACCAAACTTATATCTAATGTGGATTCCTTATTCTTTTTTATAGAGTCATAAAGCAACCGGTCAATTCAGACATCATAGTTTCTCTTATTATGACCAACGTACTTCCATATATGCAAAAGATCGAGCTACTGGGAAAGATGCTCAAACAGCTGCAGATATTGATGAAGAAATTGATGCTGAGGATGTAGCTACTGCAAATAATCTTGAAGAAAGAAACAATTACTGTAGATGCGAAGATGATGTTTCCTTGGATGAGATGGATGTCTCTGCTACACAATCGCAACCGCTGAAGCCAAACCAAGGTTGTTCCACATCTTTAAAAAAGAAAAAAAAAGACGGATGATGGAATTGAACTGATGCTACCATGTTATTGGGGGAAAACATACGAACTATTGGCCTTGAATTGAATAGGAGCATTGCCTCCGAGAAAGTGGTCCAAGACAGTACTCAAAAATTATATCCGACCTTATGCGAAGTAAAAGGATTAACTGAAGATGAGCGCTATCATGCGTTGAGCAAAATTCCTGACCATCCAACACAAATGCTCATTTTTTTCAGTCTACCTTCTTCAGTTCGATTGGAATGGATGAGAAGACTTCTTTCTAACCATTAAAAATCATGGTTGTGTTGGTGATTTTTGATAACTTTTTGTACATGTAATATTTGGATGGTAAGATGCCATTAATAGAATGCCATAGACTGTTGTAACTTTTTGGTGTTGTAAAATTCAACGTTTAGATTATGACATATAAGTTAATGACATCATGTAACTTTTTGTTAATATATGAACATTATGTTTAGATGTAAAATATAATTCTCAAGCTATTTATTAGTTCTAATATTTTGCTTTTTAGTTTAGAAGATAATTAAATATGCATTGCAGTTTAAAAATAATAAAGTAGGTTATATGTTATTTGATAATATTATATATTATAATTTTTATTAATTCATATTTTAATAATAATTATATTTTATTAAATTATATATTATTTTATTAATTTGTATTTAGTAAAAATTATGTTAAAATAATCTTATTAAAATTTAATAACAATAACAATAACAATAATCATCTACCTAAAAAAAATTTTGTTACGGGTACTTTGCTCATTTAATACTTTTTCGTTATGCTATTACAACATCTATTGTAATATCCTAAATTAGGGGTTGTGCGTTTGGAGCATAACTCAAGTGTTAGTAGGCTTTAAGAGTGGTTTGGATGTGTTTTAAGGGTTTTTAAAACTCTAGGATTAAAAGAGAAGCTTTGGAAAATTTTTGAATTTTAGGTTGAAAAGTGGAAAATGGATAAAGAGGCCTTAAAAGAAATTATGTGGGGTTTAGGACATAAGGAATCGACTGGCAAAGTGGTTTGGGGCGCTAAGGTACTTTAGGAGGGAAGGGGTTCGAGCTGCATAAATCGCGATGGGGAGTTTTTATTTTGGCGTTTAAGGGGAGCAAGGCAAGGAGGCCTTAAAAGAAATATTTGGCGAGTTTATGTCACAAGAATCGCCTTGGCCGAGTGGCCAAGGGCACTACATGGGACCCTGGCAGTAAGGTTCCATGTTCGAGTAGCATGGAGAACGTTTGGGAGCGTTTTATTTTTGGCTTAGGTGTTAAGGCGAAGGGGAGCTACGAGGGAGTGTTTAAAAGAAATGTTGTCGGGACTATGTCACAAGGATCGCCTTGGCCGAGTGGCTAAGGGCGCTGCTTGAGGGCTGTGGCAGCGAGGACTCACGTTCGAGTCCTGATGGAAGCGCTGGACGCTTTCATTTTTGTTTTTAGCGTTAAACCAAGGGGAGCCAAGGAAAGAACGCTTAAAAGGAAATTTCGATAAGATTATGGCATGAAATGAGTAGTGGTCGAGTGGCTAGAGGCGTGGGTAGCCTCCAGCAGGTCTGGGGTTCGAAACCCAGGAGCAGCAGCATGGGTTTTCCTTTTTGTGGCTGGCGTGGGGCTGTGGCTGCATGGGCGCATGGGCGCATGAAGCAATATGGGTTGCTATTATTTTTTTTATTTGTATTGGATGTAAGGGATTGTTATTATTTTATTTTATTTTATTATTTTATGCATAGGATGATGGGTTAGTTTTATTATTTTATGTATGGTGATTGAGTAAGTGATGGGCAACTTGTTTATTAATGTTGGTGATGGGTGGATGATTAAACAATGGTTTATCTTATTTCAAGGGAGCATGGTCGGCCTAGTGATAGCAAAAGCATGGCCGAAAATTCATTTTTTCCTTCCCTCCATTTTGAGCATGGCCGAATGTTGCATTTTTGGGGGCTTGCTTGATCGGCTTTGAGTGTTCAAGGAAGTGCTGAAATTTGGTTTTTCTTTTCTTTACCTTGTGCAAGGCCGATTGTGGAGCCACTTAGGAACCTTCATGGTCGGTTTTGAAATATGCTTAGGAGGTGTGCCGAATTTTGTTCTCTTTTTTGGTGCTAAAGCCATCTAATTTCGGCCTTCTTCCTCTTTGTTTTGGTGACCAAAACTTCAAGGACCAACGAGGTCATTAATGTTCTTCTTCTCCCACTACTTGTTCTTGGCCGAACCTACACCTCTTTTCCAAGTTCCTTCTTTTATGTTGGTAGCCATAGCCGAATATCAGGGGTGTTTTATTCTCCTACTTTTTTCGCAAGTGTTAGAAGCCAGAATATCCTTGAGGAGTAGCCGAACCTACTCTTCTTTAGTCTCTTCAAAGCACGTGGATGGTAAGTGTTCTTTTATCATTAATCAGTTTCCTCCCTACTCATTTAGTATGCCGAAATCAGTGATTGTGCTTTGGTCTAAGGTTGGCCAAATGTGTGTGAATGCCATAATCTCGTGTTCTTTGGTGTGTAGCCAGTGTTAAGGGACCTTGAAGGGATCTCTTGGTTTTGACTATTCAAGTACCAAAAGCAAGTGACAGTTTTTGGATTTTTGAGTTTAGCAAAGGCAAATCAACAGCAGTAGGACAAGTTTAGGGATTTTAGATTTTGTTAGATTCGATAGATCGGGATCTCGCTATAATCAGGTGCGTAGTTATCGCACTGTTCTCTTGCTTGTTTATATGTGTTATATGTAAATGTATATGTTGTGCATGTTAGCCAAAATAAGGGCTAAGATTGTGGATACCCGTGATGGGTGATTGAATACTCAGGTCAGTGATTTTCGATAATAAATGATTATTGATGAATGTATAAAAATGTGATGGCATGTGATGTATATTTGTTTCGAGTAATATGTTGCCATGGTACATATATATATACATGGGACTTGGGATGTGACTATTGGAGAAAAGGGTGTACGCTATGTGCATGGTCTAATGCTAGCCTCGTGCTACATTAGCGCTTGATGTTAGCTATGTGCTTCATCAAGGGAGGTGTTGGCTGAGTGCCCACCTCGGCGGTTGATAGCTGTGTGCATCACCGTGGACTGATTGATATGTGGGATCCCTATGGGATCCGTGGCTTGGCCACGGCCTTGAGCAGTAAGTCTGCCAAGGTAAGATAGGTGGATCACTATGTGATCGGTGGATTAGCCACGGCCTTGAGCAGGGAGCCTGCTAAGGTAGGAGTAACGGATGGACTTAGGATGGGTTGGGCTTCATAATTGCATATTCATGTGTATGGACTGTGTGGATATGGGCCAAGCCCATATGTGGGGACATGTGTACTAACTATGCACTGAGTCCGTGTGACTCACCCAATTTTTATTAAACCTTACAGGTGATCGTGATTTTTGGACCGGGTTGGAGTGGATACAAAGGTGGCCATGCAAAAGCGGATTTTCATGCAAAAAGAATATCTTGTTTAATTAATTAAGAATCTATATTTTCAGCATTTTGATTAAGTGTTTAATGTAAAAAGGCCCATTAAAGTATTTAAGTATTTTTATTAAGTATCTTTATTATTATGTTCTATTACGATTGATAATTTAAATGTTGAACGCAAATGATTTTATTTTCCTAAGTAGGTATGATAAAGTTTTGAATCCGGTGTTTTCATAATAATTTAATTTTTACTTAGAATATTTCAAGTCACGAAAATGTTTTATTCAAGGAAACAAATTTTTAACGGTTTTACTCTTAAATAAGAATATTTTTCGAACGTGTTCCGCAGTGGCATTCCAAATTCGGTCGGAGTGAATGGGCCGGGTTTGGGGTGTTACAAGTTTGGTATCAGAGCTCGGTTCAAAACTCAGCTTTGAGGTTTTGGGCCCGAAAATAGTTTTCAAAAATGGGCTTTTCAAAATATGGACTTTTATTTCAGGTTTATTCTAGCATGGCACCTGTACCTCCGACCCGAAGTCCACCAGGTAAGTACCTCTGACTATTGAGGTAATCTGAATAGTGAATGTGTGTGGCAAATACCACTGAATGAATATGTTGATGAATGAATATGTCTCTGTTTATGAGCATGAATGTGACTCTCTGAATTAGAATAGCGAACTTGAACTGCAACTTTGTGTGATCGAAAGAATCACTCCTAAATATTTCTTTTCATAAAATTTTGGTCGCGGATAATCAGTGGAACAAATTTTCTTTTTCTAATGCATAAAACTTTTTAAGTCAGATTTCGCGATAAGAGATGAGTTCTAGAGGACGTGGTCGAGGCAGTATGGCCGTATCGGAACCCGTTAGATCGGGTCAAGGGTCTGATAATGAGGTACCACCTCCACCACCAGCCTTTGGTAATGAGCAGCAAGATCATACGGGGGATGATGCTGTATCACGGGCAGTGCTGCGAGTTTTAGAGATGGTGGCTGGAGCGGGTGGAAATATGAGAGCTACGAAATCTGTACCCGAGCAACTTCGAGCCAATGGAGTGGAGGTGTTCCGTGGTGTATCAGGCGTGGCGCCCAATACGGCTGAATATTGGTTGGAAGCAACCGAGCGAGTTATGGATGAGCTCGATTTGAGCCCTGAGGAAAAAGTGAAAGGAATGGTGGCGCTACTTCGCGACGAGGCGTATCAATGGTGGCTCACGGTTCGGGATAGTGTCATAGCTGAGGACCTCACTTGGGAGTATGTCAAGACGGCATACCAGAAGAAGTATGTCGGTACTCACTACATTGATGCTCAGAGGAAGGCATTTCTGGGGCTGGTTCAAGGGAACAAGTCCGTGGCGGAATACGAGGCCGAATGCCTAAGGTTAAGCTGATATTCTCGAGGGGTAGTTGCTATAGAACATGAACGATGTATCTGGTTTGAGGGCGGATTAAGGGACGACCTGAGACTGTTGATAGCTCCTTATAAGGAACGGGAGTTCGCTGTGTTAGTCGAAAAAGCTAAGGTAGCTGAAGGGATTAAGGACTCGATGAGACAAAACAGAGATAAGGATAGGAACCGGGATAGGAGAAATTTTGGATCGTCTGAATCATCTGCGGGTCTTCGGAAAAGACCGAGGGTTGAAAATTTTGCGCGTGTGACTAAGACAGCTACGGGAAATCGGGACCGTCCGTGTGCTCAATGTGGAAGGTATCATGTCGGCGAGTGTTGGAACCGGAAGCGAGAATGTTTTAGGTGTAAGTCTAAGTCTCACTTGATTAAAGACTGTCCTCAAGTGATGGATAGGGCTCGAGGTCAAGGACGAGGAACTCCAAGAAGAGGTGCTGAAGGTTCAGATGCGAGATGAGATAGCGGGTATGTTCCCTAATTCTGGAATCTCTTTATTGCCTGGATTGTTATGAGATAGTTCGTGTTTGTATGCTAGTGAAGTATGGAACTTGAATGCAAATCTGGAGATAGTATCTAAGGAATGTGTTAGTTTTGTTAGGATCAGAGTGCGCAGCATAAGCGTAGTACGGTGAGTTGAAATGTACGATTTTTCGGTAGTAAGTAATTTCGAGGACGAAATTATTTTTAAGGAGGGTAGAATTGTAATATCCTAAATTAGGGGTTGTGCGTTTGGAGCATAACTCAAGTGTTAGTAGGCTTTAAGAGTGGTTTAGATGTGTTTTAAGGGTTTTTAAAACTCTAGGATTAAAAGAGAAGCTTTGGAAAATTTTTGAATTTTAGGTTAAAAAGTGGAAAATGGGTAAAGAGGCCTTAAAAGAAATTATGTGGGGTTTAGGACATAAGGAATCGACTGGCAAAGTGGTTTGGGGCGCTAAGGTACTTTAGGAGGGAAGGGGTTCAAGCTGCATGAATCGCGATGGGGAGTTTTTATTTTGGCGTTTAAGGGGAGCAAGGCAAGGAGGCCTTAAAAGAAATATTTGGCGAGTTTATGTCACAAGAATCACCTTGGCCGAGTGGCCAAAGGCACTACATGGGACCCTGGCAGTAAGGTCCCATGTTCGTGTAGCATGGAGAACGTTTGGGAGCGTTTTATTTTTGGCTTAGGTGTTAAGGCGAAGGAGAGCTACGAGGGAGTGTTTAAAAGAAATGTTGTCAGGACTATGTCACAAGGATCGCCTTGGCCGAGTGGCTAAGGGCGCTGCTTGAGGGCTGTGGCAGCGAGGACTCGCGTTCGAGTCCTGATGGAAGCGCTGGACGCTTTCATTTTTGTTTTTAGCGTTAAAGCAAGGGGAGCCAAGGAAAGAACGCTTAAAAGGAAATTTCGATAAGATTATGGCATGAAATGAGTAGTGGCCGAGTGGCTGGAGGCGTGGGTAGCCTCCAGCAGGTCTGGGGTTCGAAACCCAGGAGCAGCAGCATGGGTTTTCCTTTTTGTGGCCGGCGTGGGGCTGTGGCTGCATGGGCGCATGGGCGCATGAAGCAATATGGGTTGCTATTATTTTTTTTATTTGTATTGGATGTATGGGATTGTTATTATTTTATTTTATTTTATTATTTTATGCATAGGATGATGGGTTAGTTTTATTATTTTATGTATGGTGATGGAGTAAGTGATGGGCAACTTGTTTATTAATGTTGGTGATGGGTGGATGATTAAACAATGGTTTATCTTATTTCAAGGGAGCATGGTCGGCCTAGTGATAGCAAAAGCATGGCCGAAAATTCATTTTTTCCTTCCCTCCATTTTGAGCATGGCCGAATGTTGTATTTTTGGGGGCTTGCTTGATCGGCTTTGAGTGTTCAAGGAAGTGCTGAAATTTGGTTTTTCTTTTCTTTACCTTGTGCATGGCCGATTGTGGAGCCACTTAGGAACCTTCATGGTCGGTTTTGAAATATGCTTAGGAGGTGTGCCGAATTTTGTTCTCTTTTTTGGTGCTAAAGCCATCTAATTTCGGCCTTCTTCCTCTTTGTTTTGGTGACTAAAACTTCAAGGACCAACGAGGTCATTAGTGTTCTTCTTCTCCCTCTACTTGTTCTTGGCCGAACCTACACCTCTTTTCCAAGTTCCTTCTTTTATGTTGGTAGCCATAGCCGAATATCAGGGGTGTTTTATTCTCCTACTTTTGTCGCAAGTGTTAGAAGCCGGAATATCCTTGAGGAGTAGCCGAACCTACTCTTCTTTAGTCTCTTCAAAGCACGTGGATGGTAAGTGTTCTTTTATCATTAATCGGTTTCCTCCCTACTCATTTAGTATGCCGAAATCAGTGATTGTGCTTTGGTCTAAGGTTGGCCAAATGTGTATGAATGTCATAATCTCGTGTTCTTTGGTGTGTAGCCAGCGTTAAGGGACCTTGAAGGGATCTCTTGGTTTCGACTATTCAAGTACCAAAAGCAAGTGACAGTTTTTGGATTTTTGAGTTTGGCAAAGGCAAATCAACAGCAGTAGGACAAGTTTCGGGATTTTAGATTTTGTTAGATTCGATAGATCGGGATCTCGCTATAATCAGGTGCGTAGTTATTGCACTGTTCTCTTGCTTGTTTATATGTGTTATATGTAAATGTATATGTTGGGCATGTTAGCCGAAATAAGGGCTAAGATTGTGGATACCCGTGGTGGGTGATTGAATACCCAGGTCAGTGATTTTCGATAATAAATGATTATTGATGAATGTATAAAAATGTGATGGTATGTGATGTATATTTGTTTCGAGTAATATGTTGCCATGGTACATATATATATATATGCATGGGACTTGGGATGTGACTATTGGAGAAAAGGGTGTACGCTATGTGCATGGTCTAATGCTAGCCTCGTGCTACATTAGCGCTTGATGTTAGCTATGTGCTTCATCAAAGGAGGTGTTGGCTGAGTGCCCACCTCGGCGGTTGATAGCTGTGTGCATCACCGTGGACTGATTGATATGTGGGATCCCTATGGGATCCGTGGCTTGGCCACGGCCTTGAGCAGTAATTCTGCCAAGGTAAGATAGTTGGATCACTATGTGATCGGTGGATTAGCCACGGCCTTGAGCAGGGAGCCTGTTAAGGTAGGAGTAACGGATGGACTTAGGATAGGTTGGGCTTCATAATTGCATATTCATGTGTATGGGCTGTCTGGATATGGGCCAAGCCCATATGTGGGGACATGTGTACTAACTATGCACTAAGTCCGTGTGACTCACCCAATTTTTATTAAACCTTACAGGTGATCGTGATTTTTAGACCGGGTTGGAGTGGATACAAAGGTGGCCATGCAAAAGCGGATTTTCATGCAAAAAGAATATCTTGTTTAATTAATTAAGTATCTATATTTTCAGCATTTTGATTAAGTGTTTAATGTAAAAAGGCCCATTAAAGTATTTAAGTATTTTTATTAAGTATCTTTATTATTATGTTCTATTACGATTGATAATTTAAATGTTGAACGCAAATGATTTTATTTTCCTAAGTAGGTATGATAAAGTTTTGAATCCGGTGTTTTCATAATAATTTAATTTTTACTTAGAATATTTCAAGTCACGAAAATGTTTTATTCAAGGAAACAAATTTTTAACGGTTTTACTCTTAAATAAGAATATTTTTCGAACGTGTTCCGCAGTGGCATTCCAAATTCGGTCGGAGTGAATGGGCCGGGTTTGGGGTGTTACAAGTTTGGTATCAGAGCTCGGTTCAAAACTCGGCTTTGAGGTTTTGGGCCCGAAAATAATTTTCAAAAATGGGCTTTTCAAAATATGGACTTTTATTTCAGGTTTATTCTGGCATGGCACCTGTACCTCCGACCCGAAGTCCACCAGGTAAGTACCTCTGACTATTGAGGTAATCTGAATAGTGAATGTGTGTGACAAATACCACTGAATGAATATGTTGATGAATGAATATGTCTCTGTTTATGAGCATGAATGTGACTCTCTGAATTAGAATAGCGAACTTGAACTGCAACTTTGTGTGATCGAAAGAATCACTCCTAAATATTTCTTTTCATAAAATTTTGGTCGCGGATAATCAATGGAACAAATTTTTTTTTCTAATGCATAAAACTTTTTAAGTCAGATTTCGCGATAAGAGATGAGTTCTAGAGGACGTGGTCGAGGCAGTATGGCCGTATCGGAACCCGTTAGATCGGGTCAAGGGTCTGATAATGAGGTACCACCTCCACCACCAGCCTTTGGTAATGAGCAGCAAGATCAGACGGGGGATGATGCTGTATCGCGGGTAGTGCTGCGAGTTTTAGAGATGGTGGCTGGAGCGGGTGGAAATATGAGAGCTAGGAAATCTCTACTCGAGCGACTTCGAGCCAATGGAGCGGAGGTGTTCCGTGGTGTATCAGGCGTGGCGCCCAGTACGGCTGAATATTGGTTGGAAGCAACCGAGCGAGTTATGGATGAGCTCGATTTGAGCCCTGAGGAAAAAGTGAAAGGAATGGTGGCGCTACTTCGCGACGAGGCGTATCAATAGTGGCTCACGGTTCGGGATAGTGTCACAGCTGAGGACCTCACTTGGGAGTATGTCAAGACGGCATACCAGAAGAAGTACGTCAGTACTCACTACATTGATGCTCAGAGGAAGGCATTTCTGGGGCTGGTTCAAGGGAGCAAGTCCATGGCGGAATACGAGGCCGAATTCCTAAGGTTAAGCCGATATGCTCGAAGGGTAGTTGCTACGGAACATGAACGATGTGTCCGGTTTAAGGACGGATTAAGGGACGACCTGAGACTGTTGATAGCTCCTCATCAGGAACGGGAGTTCGCTGTGTTAGTCGAAAAAGCTAAGGTAGCTGAAGGGATTAAGGACTCGATGAGACAAAACAGAGATAAGGATAGGAACCGGGATAGGAGAAATTTTGGATCGTCTGAATCATCTGCGGGTCTTCGGAAAAGACCGAGGGTTGAAAATTTTGCGCGTGTGACTAAGCCAGCTACGGGAAATCGGGACCGTCCGTGTGCTCAATGTGGAAGGTATCATGTCGGCGAGTGTTGGAACCGGAAGCGAGAATGTTTTAGGTGTAAGTCTAAGTCTCACTTGATTAAAGACTGTCCTCAAGTGATGGATAGGGCTCGAGGTCAAGGACGAGGAACTCCAAGAAGAGGTGCTGAAGGTTCAGATGCGAGATGAGATAGCGGGTATGTTCCCTAATTTTGGAATCTCTTTATTGCCTGGATTGTTATGAGATAGTTCGTGTTTGTATGCTAGTGAAGTATAGAACTTGAATGCAAATCTGGAGATAGTATCTAAGGAATGTGTTAGTTTTGTTAGGATCAGAGTGCGCAGTATAAGCGTAGTACGGTGAGTTGAAATGTACGATTTTTCGGTAGTAAGTAATTTCGAGGACGAAATTATTTTTAAGGAGGGTAGAATTGTAATATCCTAAATTAGGGGTTGTGCGTTTGGAGCATAACTCAAGTGTTAGTAGGCTTTAAGAGTGGTTTGGATGTGTTTTAAGGGTTTTTAAAACTCTAGGATTAAAAGAGAAGCTTTGGAAAATTTTTGAATTTTAGGTTGAAAAGTGGAAAATGGGTAAAGAGGCCTTAAAAGAAATTATGTGGGGTTTAGGACATAAGGAATCGACTGGCAAAGTGGTTTGGGGCGCTAAGGTACTTTAGGAGGGAAGGGGTTCGAGCTGCATGAATCGCGATGGGGAGTTTTTATTTTGGCGTTTAAGGGGAGCAAGGCAAGGAGGCCTTAAAAGAAATATTTGGCGAGTTTATGTCACAAGAATCGCCTTGGCCGAGTGGCCAAGGGCACTACATGGGACCCTGGCAGTAAGGTCCCATGTTCGAGTAGCATGGAGAACGTTTGGGAGCATTTTATTTTTGGCTTAGGTGTTAAGGCGAAGGAGAGCTACGAGGGAGTGTTTAAAAGAAATGTTGTCAGGACTATGTCACAAGGATCGCCTTGGCCGAGTGGCTAAGGGCGCTGCTTGAGGGCTGTGGCAGCGAGGACTCGCGTTCGAGTCCTGATGGAAGCGCTGGACGCTTTCATTTTTGTTTTTAGCGTTAAAGCAAGGGGAGCCAAGGAAAGAACGCTTAAAAGGAAATTTCGATAAGATTATGGCATGAAATGAGTAGTGGCCGAGTGGCTGGAGGCGTGGGTAGCCTTCAGCAGGTCTGGGGTTCGAAACCCAGGAGCAGCAGCATGGGTTTTCCTTTTTGTGGCCGGCGTGGGGCTGTGGCTGCATGGGCGCATGGGCGCATGAAGCAATATGGGTTGCTATTATTTTTTTTTATTTTTATTGGATGTATGGGATTGTTATTATTTTATTTTATTTTATTATTTTATGCATAGGATGATGGGTTAGTTTTATTATTTTATGTATGGTGATGGAGTAAGTGATGGGCAACTTGTTTATTAATGTTGGTGATGGGTGGATGATTAAACAATGGTTTATCTTATTTCAAGGGAGCATTGTAATATCCCGAATTAGGGGTTTCGAGTTTGGTAAATAACCCGAGTGTTAGTGGGCCTCGAGAGTGTTTTGATGTGTTTTTAGAGTTTCTAAAACTCTCGGATTAAAAAGGGAGTATTTTGAAAATTTTGAAAAATTAAGGGTTAAAAGTGGAAATTAGGGAAGAAGGCCTTAAGTAAAATTTTCGGAAGGTTTTGGACATGAAAGTCCAGGTAGCCAAGTGGCTTCCGTGTGCCACTTAAGATTCAGCGCCAAGCATGGTCGAGGGTTCGAGTCTTAGGCGCAGAAAAAGCATTTTTATTTTTTTGTGAAAGGGCGCTGCATAAGGTGGCCTTAAAAAAGAAATCGAGGTGATTTGAATCACAAAAAGGCGCCTGGCCGAGTGGTTGGGACGTTAGCAGCGAGAGAGAGGCCTTCGCAAGGACTCGAGTTCGAGTCCTGAAGTCTGCGCTTTATCTTGTTTTGCGTCAGGCAAGGGGCGCATGCAAGTAAGGGTTAAAAGAATTTTAGATGCGGTTATTAGCATGAAATGAATATTGGCCGAACGGTTAAGGACCTTGCTGGGAAGCTGCGACTGGGAGGACTCGCGTTCGAGTCCTGGGAGTCGCATTCTAGACGTTGTTTTTGCCTCCAGCGCTAAAGCTTAGGAAACCCACCAAGGATAGTTTATAAGAATCTCGCAACGATTTATGGCATGAAAGTCACCTTAGCAGAAATGGCAGGAAGCTGGTGGAGCTTTCTCCAAGTCTCGGGTTCGAGACCTGGGGGTAACACCTAGAGGCTCTTCTTCCATTTTGGCCAGCGTGAGGAACTAAGTCTGCATGGCATATGCAGCACGCACGCATGCAGCCTTGGGAGGGTTGCTCCTTCTTTTTAATTGTTTTAAAAGTATGGAATAAGTTTTGTTTGTTGTGTATTATTATTTTATTATAATTATTAATAGTTTATGCAAGGATGGATTATTATATAATGTATAGAAAATGATGAGGCATGGGGTATATTTTGATAGTTTGTAAACAATATTGAACTTACCAAAAGGAGAGCATGTGCGGCATGGGTTGGTATTTTTTTTTTGTGTTTTAATAATTTTTAATGTATGGGGAATGGAAGGGAGAGCATGCTTTGGGGGAAACTTGGCCGGCCTTAGTTTTGGGAAAAAGTGGGTAGCATGGTCGGTTTGGAATATGGCACAAGCATGGCCGAAATTGATTTTTGGTTCTCCCTTTCTTGGCATTTTGGTGCATGGCCGAATGGTAAACTCTTGAGAGACTTTCATTACGGCCTTGGGTTTGAGGAAAGCTTGGCCAAAACCTTTTTTTGTTTCCCTTTCATTGTTGTCTTGGCCGATAATGGGAGAAAGAGAGGGAGACTGAGTTGTGGTTTGGAAGGAAAAGCAAGGAAGGTGGCCATTGTTTTGTTTTGCTTGCTCTTTCTTTCCTTTTTGCTCTTGACCGAGAGAGGGCAATGTTTGAGCTTTGATTTTAGAAGGAGCTATGAAGCTCTCAGCTAGCTAATGTGCTTGCATGGGTTCCTTTCATTGTTGCTAGCCGAGTACGATAGGCAATATTGCCGAATCCTTATTGAAGAAGGTGCCTTCGACTACTTCCTTTTAATCTCTCTAAACAAAAGTTGGTAAGCACCCCTATTAAGTAGTTGGTTTCTTCTCCTTTTCCTTTTTGCATGCCGAAATCAAGGCTAGATTTTGATTCTAAGAATAGCCGGACATGCTAAAGACTATATTGATGTATTTCTATTGTGCTAGTGTTAAGGAGCTTTTAAAGGAGCCTTGTGGGTTTCGGCTATTCAAGGAATTTTGGTAACTACTAAGGCATGCAAAACATTGTGGGACTTGGAAAAGATAGGTAAGCAAGAAGGTAGTTTCGGCCAAGGGCCATGTCTTTAGTATTTTTGTGATGGCCAATCCTAATAAGTTGTTAATAGAGTTTTTGTCAACACCAAAAGCAAACGATAGTTTCGGATCTTTTAGCAAAGTCAAGTGGCTTTTGATTCTCGACCATAGGCCATACTTTGGATTTAGTGATAACAGAATGTTGAGCTTGACTTTAGAGATGGCCGAATATGTATAAGGCCATAATGATGTGTTCTTTTTCTGTGTAGCTAGTATTGAGGAGCACAAAGGAGTCCTTCAGGAATTGAAGTGCTCAAGGTAAGTGGTTGTGGTATTCGGCCTAAGGCCATGATATTGGTATTAAGTCTGACCGATTTCGGTTATGTGTTCTAGGGACTAATCGATAAATAACAGAAGCTTCGGGACTTTAGTTGATGTTAGAATCGATAAATCGAATATCGCTTTAAACAGGTGCGTAGTTATCGCACTGTTCTTCTGCTTGATGCTTGATATATATGTTGTAAGTATTATTTTATGTAAACGTATGAGATGTGCATGTTAGCCGAAATAAAAGCAAACAGTATGGATACTAAGGTAAGTGATCGAAAAATCAAGTTAGTGATTACGATAGAAACCTGTCAGTGAATTGCGAGAAAAAGTGATTATTGATGAATGTAAAATAAAGTGATGACATGTAATGTGTATTGTTCTAAATAACATGTGACCATGATAGATAAAATATACATATTTGTTTCGTACGAATGTTGTTATGGTACATATACGTACGCATGAGACATGTGATGTGACTATTGGAGAAAAGGTGTACACTATGTGAGTGTTCTAATGCTAACCTCGTGCTACATTCGTGGTTGTTGATTTGTGAACCGATTGATATGTGAGATTTCTATGGGATCGGTGGCTTAGCCACGACCTTAAGAAATAGTGTGCAAAAGAAAGATATGTAGATCACTTGTGGATTGGATTTCGTAATTGTATACTATAATTATATTAATAATATTGTGTATTCATAATGGCATATTTATAATTGTATGTTATATATATATGAATTGTGTGGATATGGGCCAAGCCCATATGTGAGGACATGTGTATTAACTATGCACTGAGTCTTGGTGACTCACTCTATTTTATTAAACCTTTCAGGTGGCGCGTAAAGCTTGGACCGGGTCGGAGAGGATATAAAGGTGGCCATGCAAAAGTGGATTTTCATGCAAAGGAATCTCTTGGTTAATGAATTAAATATTTATATTATTCGTATTTTGATTAAGTGTGTATTGTAATAAGGCCCACTAAAGTATTTCAGTCCAATTATTAAGTATCGTTATTAATATGCCCTACTATGAAAGGTTGATTGAAAACGGTTTTATTTTCCCGAGCAAAGCTCGAATCCGACATTTTTATAATAAACTTCGATTTTTACTTAGAATATTACAAGTCACGAAGATGTTTTATTAAAGGAAACAAATTTTAAACGGTTTATCTTTTAAGTAAGAATGTTTTTCGAAAGTGTTCCGCAGTGGCATTCCAAATTCGGTCGGATTAAATGGGCTGGGTTTGGGGTGTTACAAGCATGGTTGGCCTAGTGATAGCAAAAGCATGGCCGAAAATTCATTTTTTCCTTCCCTCCATTTTGAGCATGGCCGAATGTTACATTTTTGGGGGCTTGCTTGATCGGCTTTGAGTGTTTAAGGAAGTGCTGAAATTTGGTTTTTCTTTTCTTTACGTTGTGCATGGCCGATTGTGGAGCCACTTAGGAACCTTCATGGTCGGTTTTGAAATATGCTTAGGAGGTGTGCCGAATTTTGTTCTCTTTTTTGGTGCTAAAGCCATCTAATTTCGGCCTTCTTCCTCTTTGTTTTGGTGACCAAAACTTCAAGGACCAACGAGGTCATTAGTGTTCTTCTTCTCCCTCTACTTGTTCTTGGCCGAACCTACACCTCTTTTCCAAGTTCCTTCTTTTATGTTGGTAGCCATAGCCGAATATCAGGGGTGTTTTATTCTCCTACTTTTGTCGCAAGTGTTAGAAGCCGGAATATCCTTGAGGAGTAGCCGAACCTACTCTTCTTTAGTCTCTTCAAAGCACGTGGATGGTAAGTGTTCTTTTATCATTAATCGGTTTCCTCCCTACTCATTTAGTATGCCGAAATCAGTGATTGTGCTTTGGTCTAAGGTTGGCCAAATGTGTGTGAATGCCATAATCTCGTGTTCTTTAGTGTGTAGCCAGCGTTAAGGGACCTTGAAGGGATCTCTTGGTTTCGACTATTCAAGTACCAAAAGCAAGTGACAATTTTTGGATTTTTGAGTTTGGCAAAGGCAAATCAACAGCAGTAGGACAAGTTTCGGGATTTTAGATTTTGTTAGATTCAATAGATCGGGATCTCGCTATAATCAGGTGCGTAGTTATCGCACTGTTCTCTTGCTTGTTTATATGTGTTATATGTAAATGTATATGTTGTGCATGTTAGTCGAAATAAGGGCTAAGATTGTGGATACCCGTGGTGGGTGATTGAATACTCAGGTCAGTGATTTTCGATAATAAATGATTATTGATGAATGTATAAAAATGTGATGGCATGTGATGTATATTTGTTTCGAGTAATATGTTGCCATGGTACATATATATATGCATGGGACTTGGGATGTGACTATTGGAGAAAAGGGTGTACGCTATGTGCATGGTCTAATGCTAGCCTCGTGCTACATTAGCGCTTGATGTTAGCTATGTGCTTCATCAAGGGAGGTGTTGGCTGAGTGCCCACCTCGGCGGTTGATAGCTGTGTGCATCACCGTGGACTGATTGATATGTGGGATCCCTATGGGATCGGTGGCTTGGCCACGGCCTTGAGCAGTAAGTCTGCCAAGGTAAGATAGGTGGATCACTATGTGATCGGTGGATTAGCCACGGCCTTGAGCAGGGAGCCTGCTAAGGTAGGAGTAACGGATGGACTTAGGATGGGTTGGGCTTCATAATTGCATATTCATGTGTATGGACTGTGTGGATATGGGCCAAGCCCATATGTGGGGACATGTGTACTAACTATGCACTGAGTCCGTGTGACTCACCCAATTTTTATTAAACCTTACAGGTGATCGTGATTTTTGGACCGGGTTGGAGTGGATACAAAGGTGGCCATGCAAAAGCGGATTTTCATGCAAAAAGAATATCTTGTTTAATTAATTAAGTATCTATATTTTCAGCATTTTGATTAAGTGTTTAATGTAAAAAGGCCCATTAAAGTATTTAAGTATTTTTATTAAGTATCTTTATTATTATGTTCTATTACGATTGATAATTTAAATGTTGAACGCAAATGATTTTATTTTCCTAAGTAGGTATGATAAAGTTTTGAATCCGGTGTTTTCATAATAATTTAATTTTTACTTAGAATATTTCAAGTCACGAAAATGTTTTATTCAAGGAAACAAATTTTTAACGGTTTTACTCTTAAATAAGAATATTTTTCGAACGTGTTCCGCAGTGGCATTCCAAATTCGGTCGGAGTGAATGGGCCGGGTTTGGGGTGTTACATCTATTCCATTCAACCAAACATAAGAATATTATTATTATAGCTCTATTCATTTCATTCAACCAAACAACTGAATTACTGATTACAGCTTTATTCCATTACAACCCTATTCCATTCCCCCCAACCAAGCGTGTTGTTAATCTTTTCACTTTTAAGATTTCAAATTTTAGGTACAATTGTTAATACAGTTAATTTTTTTTTTAAATTTGTTGGTGTGAAATTCTGAAATGAAGAAAAAAAACTCAATTGTTAGCATACAATAGAAAAATGATGTTGTAATGAACTTGAATTTAATAAAATAATTTTAACAGTAGAACTTGAATTTTGAAATCTAAAAAGTAAAGGGACTAAATTCTTAGAAATAAAAATACATAAACTAAATTCTAAATTTATGAAAATTGCATATGTTTATTTAAGTAATGTGTGATGCGTGAAAAACTTAGTGTGTTAAATATATTATATAAACACAACACTTGATCCTGACAACATGGAATAAACAAATGCAAGTTGATTAACAAAGGATCAAAATGGAGCAACAAAAGATCGAAATTGAACTTTGAAGTTGTGAAGGTTGCAATGCATATTTAATGTGACGTGGGACTAGCTTTTTTCTTGCGAACAAATAGAAACAATCAGTGATGTTTAAAGCGAAGATGAAGCAACTATCACAGAGATGATATGAAAACAACGATAAAAATCTTGGACTAAAGAGCTGATATGAAAACAACGATAAACTCTTGGATACCTAAATTAGCAGGGGCCGCGCGAACGCAGGCCCCCGCAGCCACAAATTATGACGTAGGATCTCCTACTTGAGGAGACCTTAGAGCAGCACCCCCAAAGTGCAATGAAGGTCTCTGTCCTAGGCCATAAGCTTTTGTGATCGCTCATAGACCCCGTCCAGGTAAGTATGTTGGTTAGTTGCAGCTTGCTTCATATTTATACGGTACAGCGCTTTGTAAACCCTCATCAATAGCCGATGTGGGATAGAAGTGCAAAACGGGATGGCCTGCCAATCGTTTTTAATTTACAAATTAAGGGAGAAAAACACGGGGGGAGAACGACAAAAACGACAGCGTTTCCCTGAAATTTCTAACAGAATAACTAACCTACATTTTTCAAAGGCTCAAAGAAACAAACAAAAAAAAGAAATTCAGAAGCAGAGAGAGATGGCAACGGACGGCGAGAAAGAGATGGCAGCCGCTAACTTGGAGAAAGAGGAAAGGAAAAGGAGAAATGCTGAGAAAGGGTTGAACCGGATGTCTCAAATCCGGTCCGCACGTCCTCAATCTCAAGAACATCACCCCATTCCACCTTCATCAACCCATGCCAAAGGTAACCTTTCATAAAACTACTTGTTAGCTTCCCTTTTCTAATTGCATCAGGCTTCTGTGAATGTTTTGAGACTGGGTTTTTGTTTCTGATCTGCTAAACAATCTCAACGGAGCCTGTTTTTGTCATATATGTTCTTTATATAGGCTACCATCAGTTTTACCTGGAACATACATCGGTTTGAATAGGGGTAGCCTCTTCGATTGTTTGATAGGAATTATTCGTATAATTTTTGTTTTTCTCTCATTAGTTAATTGGATCGTTAAGTCTTATTGAATTTCTGACAGATGCAAGGATAGAAAGCTTAAGCTTTGATGCACAGAACGACGGAATTCGAGATCGTAACGCATTTTTCTCTGACGATGACCAGACATCGCAAACAAATCAATCTCACAATATCAGCGGTACATGATGTGCTTGGTTCTTATTCATCTCCCTTCTGTACAAAAACAAAATATTCACTCTTTAATGTATGCAATACATAGTTCTTTCTTGAAGGAGATAGCAGCGCTCTTTGATTACTTTTATTCAATTTTGGCAGCTGGACCTGCGGGACTGAGTGAAGCCTCAACTTCTAGTAATCTTATACAAGGTGGGACGCATGAAATATCAAGTGCCAACTCCGTAGATGTTGGAACTGATAAACATGCGATGTCTGGTCGTGCGGTGGGAGAAAAGGATAAGTCGAAGGCAATGCAGGACCGGAAAGCATCAACCAATGCGGAATCAGTCCAAAAAGCATGCAGGAATCAACCTAATTTATTCTCGTCAAAACTAGTGAATTCCTGCATTATAGCTTCTGAAAGAGCACGCAGTTTATGTGCCCTAGTCATAGCAATTTGTGTGCTTCTTTCTCATATTGATTTTCCCTTGCTTGGATTGAGTATAGGCAGGTCGGACAGCAATGTAGCCTCAAAGCCTCTTTACATAATCTTACTCACCGACTTGGCCATTGTGCTCAGCCGACTGTTTCTGGACAAGAAAGGAGTGGTGTCGGCAGAGGTGGAGGAAGAGAAACCTGCAGCAGCATCTCAAGATAATAAGGAAAACTGGGATGGAGCCGTTATGCTTTTGGAGAGAGGGTTAGTGGCCTATCAGACAATACGAGCACTTTTCATAGATTTCAGCATTTATGCAGTGGTGGTCATTTGTGGCACTTCTCTACTCTAACCCCCTTTTTTCATTTCGGTTGGCTAAAAGATACACTATTCTTCTGCAAATGATACTGGGAAACAATTTATTTGTTTCATTTACAGCGTTTAACCCAACTTCTTATATTCTTCTTTATCTGTCATATATAGGATTCATTAAGTGTTGTAGGTGGAATTGGTGAAAGGCTTTATATATAGGTTGGTTACCAGCTCTGAATGCTGGCTAGTAATTAAGGATGAACCCGCTGGCTCTGGTACTTGAGAAATGAGATTTCATTAAATGGAAAAATGGCAGGGATTTCTTCTGGACCACCTATTTAGCCACAAAGGTTTATGTTGCTCCAACTTTTCGTTTTTCTTACATATAATACTCCAAATACATGAAAAACCCTTTTATTTTTTTTAAAAAAATTGAATATAACTTTATCAAACACAAACCTTTATATTATTCAAATACATAAAGCTTTTTATCACTACTCATAGCATAGACGCAACCAAATGACAGCCAATTACTACATTATTCATAATTAAACCTAGGTGTTGGTATATCCAACAATATTATAATTTTTTTTAAATTTTCAAATATATCAAACAAACAACAGAAATGATAAATAGTTGAAACACTTAAACGTGCCTTACTAAAATGTGCTAGACTCGTGAATTAAATATGTGTTTAACATTGAGGCTAAAAAGTACTATTTAAGCGAGATTAATTTTTCATGCTAGAAATAACCATAAAAAGGTAACTTTTCAAGTTAAACCAACTCTTCAAACCGGTTTTTTAAAAAAATAAAATCAAACTACTTTTTCAAGCGAAACTAAAAGGTTGAAAATTCTAGTTTTTGGATTTTTAAAACTCAATTTGAGTGTCAAATTATAAATTTGTCCCTGTTTTATACCATTTGTCGATTACAAGGCATAATACCAAATGTACCACGCTTACATTTTTTGTTAATTTAGTTTTTATTTTTTATTTTATCTAAATTTGACCATTAACCTTTCAAAAATAGTCAAATTACTTTTTTAATAAAAGTATTGACTAAAATATTAATTTTTTAACGATGTTGGTGTGACCATCCGTTTGGCAACCCACTTATACTTCATGTTGATATAGTACTATTTGTCTTATATGTCACTTCAACAAATAATTTAAATTTTATAAAAACATTCAAAAAATTATAAAATGTTCATAAAAATTCAAAAAAAAAAAAAAGAAAAAGGAGCATGTAGTACATGTGGATTGTCATGTAGGCTATCATGTCTAAAATTTTGATGTTTTAGTAAGTATTTATGTTAAAAACAAAAATTTAACTCTTTTTGAAAGGTTGATGGCCAAATTCAACTCATTTTAAAATAGTTGAGGGTAAAAAAAAAAGAATAAGGACCAAATCGACAAAAGATACAAATATTTAGGGCTAAATTTTACATTATGTCTAATTATAAATATGATTTATACATCCAAATTATTTTAAACAATTTATATTGATTGCTTAAAAGTATTTAAAATTGATATTTAATATATTATAATACTAATGATTTTGAATATCATTTAAATTATTTCATGTTAAGTTATAACATCATGTCTAAAATGGACCTTTTAAATTTTCACTAAACTTTTTGATAACAATGCTAAACACATGAAATATAAAATCAAACCTCTCAAAAGTATTTTTCAACAGTAATGTTAAACTGCCCTAAATGTGAAAATCAATTTGTGAATGATCGTTAAACAATTATTAAATAATAAGATACAAAAAAAATAATGCAGGTAGAGGCAGAATGTAATTGGAGTTAGGGGCTTGACCCCAAAATTTTGGTAAATTTTTATTAAAATCCTTATGTTTTTTGAACATTTTAATTAAACTTTAAATTTTTTGAAAATTCTAATTACAACTCTCAAATTTCAAAAAAAAAAAAACCTTAATTCTAATTAGAACTCTCAAATTTCAAAAAAAATTAAACTCCTAGGATTTAAAGCACTAAATGGAGGGGAGTGAAATCCAAACAAGGCCCCACCTTGGGCTGCTATGGTATATTGTTGTTGTTGTTATAATTTGTAATGCCCTAATTTTTCTAGTACAATAAATGGAACTGTTCCGAGACTTGCTACAGTAAAATTTTGAGAAAAAAATTAAAGGTAAGACCAATAAAGAGAATTTTTAAAAGGAATTATAATGATTTATGGTTGGAAATCAATGAACTAAATTTTGGATGTGAAAATATGGATAAAGGATTAAATTAAAAAGTTGAAAAAGTATGAGGATTAAAAAGAAAAGTGACCAATTAGAGAAATTATGGATTGATAATGATTTCTATCAAGAAAAGTGAGTTTTGGGCTAAATGGATTCAAAATAAAAGTATACGGACCAAATTAAAAATTTTGCATTTTTGGCCTAAAAAGGATTAAAATATAATTTTTGCATGGTTGGATAGTACTATGGACCTTTATGATGTTATGTGAAGATTTAATGTGTTAAGTGTCATATTTGGTATTATTAAGTGAAGTGATAAGAGAAAGAGACTAAGGGTGGGTTTGGATGGGTGGTGCGTTTACTTGCGGTTAGTGTAAAAACAGCGATGACGGTAAGATTAGATACTGTAGCAATACTGTAGCGTGAGACAAAAAGTAAGCTAAACGCACCACACCGCACTCAATCGGCCATCCAAACCCACCCTAAAAATGTCATTTCTCCATTAAAGAATATTTTGAGAATTTTCAAGAATATTATATTAAGAATTTATGAATTTATTTTATGTGTAGAGATAGAAAATTAGTGGCAATAGATTTGGAATTTAAATCATGGGAAATTGTGGGTCTTTCATTTAAATTTTGAGTTTGACTTTGACTAATTTTATGTGAATAAAAGAAAAGGCATTTATGTAATTTATGCTTTATTTTTATCATTTCAAATCATCTATGGTTCTTCACAACAAGTAAAATGTAACGCCCCAAAAATTTGCATATTTGTCTGTTAAATTTTGTTATAATTAAGTCTTTGTATTTGTGGTGTTGCGCTTTAGTTATGTGTTGGTAGTTAAGGGTTTGAGTCTTTAAATAAGCAAAATGGAGATACGTTTTTTTCTATTCTGCAAAATTAATTTAGTTTTGCTTTTGAAATATATTTTTATTTTCGTATTTTAAATGTATCTTCCTTCTTCCCTATCTCGTTCCCCTCCTTTTTGGTTCTTCTTTTTTTTTTCTTCTTTTCTCTTTCACCGTATAGATTATTGAGTTCTGCTTGTTAAATTTTTGTTGCTGTGGTCGGGAAAGTTTCGTTTTCTATTGTTCTTTAACTGAAAGTTAATTCTATAAGTTCTGGTGTTAAGTTTTTGCTAACATTCGTTGTTGTTCGCTTTTGGTCAAAAATTGGTTTTCTGCTTAAATTGCTCGAATCCTCTATCTAAATGTTCAATTGGTGTTTGTTAGGAGAAGGTCTCGAGGAAAATTGTTCCTTAGATGACTTAAGTTCATGAATTATTGTATCATGCCAAGGTAATGGTTGTTTTTGAATTGGGGGTTTGCGTTGAAGTTTCGACATAGTTGGTTGACTATTGTTTGTGCAAACTGTCTTGTTTTTGCTGCTGATTTAACTTTTGATTGTCGCTTTTAGGGCTTTGGATCATTTCCCATTGTTCTACATCAAATCTCTAACAAGTGTGTAACGAGAACCTATTTTTCTGCAACTTTCGAACGCCAGAAAACCAGGTTGTCGACGCCACACGGTCATGTATCAGGCCGTGTGACAAGCCGTGTAACTTACTGTTTGTGAATCAGAGTCACATGGGCCAAGGACACGAGTGTGTGTCTAGGCCATGTAAGTTACTATTTGTGAATCAGAGTCACATGGGTCAGAGACACAGGTGTGTGTCCAGACCATGTGAGAGATATTGTGTGTTTTGAGTCACACGAACGTGTTTTTGGCCGTATACTAGACCGTGTAACTCACTATTTGAGCCACATGGGTGTGTGCTAGGCAATGTGGACCACACAGGCCAGTCTTCTAGGCCATGTGAATCCACACAGGCGTGTGAGTTAAAATTTGGATTTTTTGTTAGGGCCGTAAATGTCGTTCCAATCGAATATAAGCCTACCATAGTGTCTGTATGATCTGATTTAGGCTATAAAACCCATTAACTGATGATTTGTTTCTGTATAAATTGTTATTATATATATCATCAATTTGTAGAATAGCGAGTAATCGTATTCCATATCAATTGAGTATAATCTGGATCTGTAACACCGTATGCTTATGTTTGTATCTGTAAATTTGCATCTGCATTGGGGTTGGGATTGAATAAGAAGGAAGTTGTGGGTAGTTTATTAATTTTCCAAGACTTGTGGCTAAGCCACAGATATGTATCTGATTCTAGTGACTTGTCGCTTTTTGATCTAACAGCTAGTCTGCGACATTTTGAACGTGACATATAGTCACCATGTGGTGTGTAGATATGAGTACTTGATACCCTTTATGGTGTGTAGGATTGGACGGAGATAGTGTGTAGCGGATGGGGGTAGGAAATTTGTATATTGTATTTATCATAATCTGTACCTATATCTGATATATTCTGTTCTATTCTGTATCTGATTTTGAGAACTGTTGAACAATGAGAAATTGAAGATATGTTCTATAGTTTATGTTAAATAAAAACTATAAGCTACATATTAAGCCTATCAACTCATTTTGTCTATTTGAACGAGTTTCAGGTAATCCATTGACTTAAGCGGCTCGGCGTGGCGAGAGCTTGGTTATCCTCATTTACTATTTTACTATTTTAATTAAACTTATCCTATAGTATGCTTTATCTTGGATTTCAGATGTTCAGTTTGGATTTCTGCGTTTTTTTAATTGTTTAAATGATTTCTGACAATTAAACTTTAAATAGTTCAAAGTGAGATTTTTTTGAAATGATTTGATGTAGCTTCCCAGATTTGTTCTTAACGTCTAGGCCGGGTATGGGGCATTACATTTATTGGTATTAGAGCTAGGTTTACAAAACTCGGACTGTGTTTCTGGGCTTCTATTTTTGCTAAAATGTGTTTTGAAAGGAAAAATTTATTCGAGTAACTCTGAAAACTTATTTTTATAAAAGACTAAATCTCCGACGCCGAACCTGTAAGTAATTTTGCTTTATCTAGACTAACTAGCTAGAAAACTACTATAGCTACTGAAATTGTGATTTTAGTTATAGACTGTGATATGGACTGTGAAATAAACCATCTGATGAGAATCTCGAACTAATCTGTGAACTTTTGACATTGTAGATAAGTGGATATAATGAGTTTACATGGTAGTCGTGGATGTGGTTTGCTTGGGCATTGTGGACGCAGGGGAAGAGCTCGAGCAGAGTCATCCTCTACGAGCAGTATGCCTAATTTGGAGACCAGTGAGACCTTTGGTACTCCTACTGTTGAGACTGGGTCTCAGACTCCAATAGCCAAGGCTGACGTACTGTCCCAGGCTATGTTACATATTTTAAAGAGAGTCGTTGGGACCCATTCTGGATCTGAGGGCCGAGGGCCGGTTACTGAACAACTCTGGTCGAATGGTGCTAAGTTGTTTAGGGGTATGACAAGAGTCGCCCATACATTGGCCAAGTATTAGTTAGACCCACCGAGCGTATTATGAATGACATCGACTACACTCCCGCACAGAAATTGAAAGATATCGTATCTATACTCCAAGATGAGACCTACCAATGGCGGTTGATAGTGGTGCCCAGCCTAAACAGGCTACGTGGGATTTCTTCAAGAACGCCTTCCAGAACAAGTATGTGGGGGCGAGTTATGTAGAGGCTTGTAGACGGGAGTTTATGAGCTTAGTTCAGGGTGAGAGGTCTGTGGCCTAGAATGAGGTTGTGATGTAGTCATAAAGCAACTAAAAATTCAACAAAAGCAAGTGCACCTATCAATTAATAGTACAGCTACGGTGAGCACAGATATCGTTCCAACGAAGACTAAAAGTACTAGTAATTACCGTCTTTCTATTATTTAACGGACAAATTGGAGTGATTGATTAAAACTAAAATTAACTAAAATGATTAACTAAAGAACACGATGAAGAACAATTCAAGAAAATAAAAGGATCCACCTAGATTTCATCTGTCATTATCAATCTAAATTAAGCAATATATTCACTTAGTATTTTAATTCGTAGAAATCCCTAAATTATGCTAATATCTCTCTTCAAGACTAAGAACAACTGACTCTAGGTTGATTAATTGAAATTTCTTTCTAATTAGCTCGATCTATGGATCGCCTTATTAGATTTGACTCTAATCCGGTAGATTTATGTCGTCCTATTTTTAGGATTGCATGCAACTCCACTTAATTATGCTAGATCTACTCTTAAACAGGGTCTATTACTCCTCTAATTCAAGCACATCAAACATGGATTAACAGTCTAGAAATATTAGACCACAAATTAAGCACACATAATTGAGAAAAGATCCAAGTATTTATTGCATAAAAATAGAAATAAAATAACAGAATCCATCTTAGGGTTCATCTCCTCTAGGTATTTAGAAAATTAGTTCATAATCGCAAATAAAAACATCTCAAAGATAGTATATCCATAAGAAATAAAGAAACTCATAATAAACTTCAAAGAATTCAAAAGGAGATCTTCAATCTTGATGGAAATCTACTTCAGATTCAGCTTCAATGGTGTTTTTCGAGTTGTTTTCTTCAATAATCTCTGACGGCTTTCTCCCCTCTACTTATATTTGGTATATATAAGTCTTAGAATGCCCGAAAAACCTAAAAATTACATTTTTTTCGCGCATTCAGAGTGTAGATCGCAAATTCCACACGATCTTAGTCGTGTGGCAGCCCGTTAGGCTCACATTGCAGTGTGTCTAGCCCGTGTAGAATGGCGCAGCTTGTG
Organism: Gossypium australe; assembly: GCA_005393395.2. Classification (NCBI taxonomy): domain Eukaryota; kingdom Viridiplantae; phylum Streptophyta; class Magnoliopsida; order Malvales; family Malvaceae; genus Gossypium; species Gossypium australe. The sequence continues at coordinate 32,383,009 of CM016615.1, read as the reverse complement.
TGGCTCTTGAAACTTGCTTTGATTTTCTGATTTTCGCTTTTTTTTTTTCCTCATTTTTCTTTCAAATGCTCTCCTAAGTATATAAACATAAATTTAAAAGATTATGAGTATAAAATTCACCATTTTAAATCGAATAATCATCCCAAAACGCATTAATAATGAGGCTAAAAGATGTTACTTTTGACATTTATTAGGCTGAGTTTCTAAGATTGAGTAGGTATGCTCGCAGTTTGGTTCTGAACGACTATGAGAAGAGTATCCGATTCGATGAGGGATTAAGGTATGACTTGAGAGTTCTGATAGCTCCTTAGAGGGAGCGGGTTTTTGTAGCCTTAGTTGACAAGGCAAAGATAGCCGATGAGGTGAAGTTAATGAGTGCGAACAGAGGGACCGAGAGAAAGGTCAAAGTAAACTTAAGAGAGATTCAGATCATTCTAGTTCTGTTCAGTGCCCTAAGAAACGAGCAAGATTTGATGAGCCTCTGAGGACTGAGGCTTCAACTACATCGGCTAAGATTTAAAACTGTAGTGATTGTGGGAGACGCCATCTGGGTGAGTGCTAGAGGAAGTTGGGGGCTTGTCTTAGGTGTGGATTGATGGAGCACCATGTTCGAGATTGTCCTTAGCGATCTGATTAGGTGCAAGCTTCTGCATAGACTCTGACTCCAAGTCCCGTTCAGCCGCCGAGGTAGCTTAGTAGCCACCTAGGCGCTGTGGCACGGTCAAGGGTGGTAACGGTTTTGGCTGAGGTCAAAGAGCACCGGATAGAGGTGCGGGTAAGACTAAGGCACAATACTATGCCCTTGTGTATACAGCGAGGTGCTGTGAGGATAGCGACGACGTCGACATTATGGCGGATACGTTTTTTATTCATTATGTTCTGTATTTTACTTTGATAGATATTTTATCTACTCAGTTGTATATAGCTAGCACTGTTTCTGTGAAACTGGATATATCTACTGAGAATACTACTAGAGAAATTTCTATAATTAGTCCTTTAAGTCAGTCAGTCTGAGTTAATAAAGTTTATGGACGGGTTCTATTAAAGGTTCAGGGGGTTGTGTTTCCGGCTAACTTGATAGAACTTTCGTTTGGAGAGTTTGATCTAATTCTAGGAATGGATTGGCTCGTGGACCGCTGAGTCTGTCTAGACTTTGCCTCTAAGAGGGTAAGTTTGAAACCTAATGTAATCTTCACTCTGGTAGCTGAAAAGCTAGTTCGGAAAGGTTGTGAGACATATTTAGCCATTGTGTTTGACTTTGGTTCTACAAAAATTTCTATTAAGGATATTCAAACTCTAAAAGACCTTTCAGATGTTTTCCTCGAGAAATTGCCGAGAATACCTCCGAACAGGGAGGTTGAGTTTGGCATCGAACTATTACTGCCATTGCCCATTATCGCATGTCACCAAAAGAGATTATAAAATTAAAATCCCAGCTTCAGGAACTTCTTGATCGATGGTTTATTCAACCGAGTATGTCCCCGTGGGGAGCACCGATTCTATTTGTCAAGAAAAAAGATGACACAATGAGAATGTGTGTGGATTATGTCAGCTGAATAAGTTGACTGTAAAAAATAGGTATCCACTTCCGAGGATCGATGATCTGTTCATTTAATTCCGTGGGGCATTGGTATTCTCCAAAATCGATCTTTATTCTAGGTACCATCAGCTCAAGGTTAAGGAGACTGATGTGTATAAGATTGCTTTTAGGACCCATTATGGGCATTATGAGTTCCTAGTCATGCTCTTTGGTTTAACTAATGCCCCGGCCGTATTTATGGATCTGATGAACTAGGTGTTTCAACTGTACCTAGATCAGTTTGTCGTAGTTTTCATCGACAATATTTTGATTTATTCTAAGATTGAGAGTGAGCACGACGAGCATCTTCGGATAGTTTTGCAGATACTCCGTGAGAAAAATTTGTATGCTAAGTTTAGCAAGTGTGAATTTTGGTTACAAAAGGTTACTTTTCTGGGTCATGTAGTGTCAACTGAGGGGATCTGAGTTGATCCTAAAAAGATTAAACTGTGACCGAGTGGAAACAGTCGAAGAACGTGTCTGAGATCCGTAGTTTCCTTGGATTGGTAGGTTTCTACCGGAGGTTTGTAAAGAGGTTCTTGTTCATCGCAACTCCCCTAACTAAGCTATTACATAAAAGCACACCTTTTGTATGGTTTAATGTGTAACAAGCGAGCTTTGAAAAGCTCAAGTCCATTCTGACTCGGGCACCTATTTTGGTACAGCTTGCATCTAGTAGAGGGTTTGTTATCTACAGCGACTCTTTGCATGTCGGATTGGGATGCGTTCTGATGCAAGACAGTAAGGTTATGGCTTATGAGTATTGATAGCTTAAGTCACACGAGGGCAACTGTCCCACGCACGACCTTGAGTTGGTTGCAGTTGTCTTCGCTCTGAAAATCTAGAGTCACTATCTGTATGGTGAGAGGTGTATCATCTACACCAACCATAAGAGCCTCAAGTATTTACTAACATAGAAGGAGTTGAATCTTAGACAGCGTAGATAAGTTGAGTTGCTTAAGGACTATGATTGTATAATAGAGTATCATCTTAGTAAGGCCAATGTTGTGGTTGTTGCACTTAGTCATAAATCAATGACTGATCTGAGAGCGATGTTTGCTCGTCTGAGTTTGTTTGACAACGGTAGTCTTCTGGCTGAGTTACAGGTTAAACCGACCTGAGTTGATCAGATTTGAGCTAAGCAGAAGAATGATGAGTCTCTGGTTTCTCGTTTTAGTCAGATTGAGGATAGTGGGACTTCTTATTTTGGATTAAATAGCGATAAGATTCTATGTTTCAGGGGTCAGATCTGTGTGCCTAACGATGTTGAGGCAGTTGATTCTACGGGAAGCGCTTAGTAGCCCTTATGCTATGCACCCTAGTGGGAATAAGATGTATAGAGATCTCCGTGAGCTTTACTGGTGGCCCAATTTGAAACGAGATGTAACTGTTTTTATTTCACATTGCCTAACGTGCCAGAAAGTTAAGGCTGAGCACCAATGACCCTCAGGTTTACTACAACCAGTTAAGATTCCCTTTTGGAAGTGAGAGCGGGTGACTATGGACTTTGTTAGTAGATTGCCTTTGACACCCACTAAATGGATTTGGTTTGGGTCATTGTTGATCAATTGACTAAATCTGTTCACTTTTTTCCGATCAGGATTGATTATTCACTTCAGATATTGGCTAAGTTGTATGTTTCTAAGTTAGTAAAATTGTATGGATTTCTAGTTTCGATCATTTCTGATATAGACTCATATTTTACTTCTCGATTCTGCAAGAAGCTTCACAAGGCTTTGGGTATCCGATTGGATTTCAGTACTGCATATCACCCTCAGACCGATAGACTGTCTGAGCGAGTTATTCAAATTTTGGAGGATATGCTACGGAGTTGTGTAATCAACTTCCGGGGTAATTGGGAAGATTATCTGCCGTTAGCTAAATTCAAGAATAACAACAGCTTTCAGCCTAGCATTCAGATAGCACCTTATGAGGCTCTTGTATTGTTGTAAATGTCGTACCCCTCTGTGTTGGACTGAGTTAGGTAAAAGCGGAGTACTGGGTCTCAATCTAGTTTCTGAGACTGAGAATATTGTTAGATTGATTTGAGATCGTCTTAAGGAAACTTCCGGTCGACAGATATAGTATGGAGACTTAAAAAGGTAGGATATTGAGTTTCTGTGGGTGACCAAGTATTCCTAAAAGTTTCTCATTGGAAAAAGGTTCTTCGGTTTGGTCGTAAGGGTAACTTAAGCCGAGACTCATCAGACCTTATCACATTCTAAGACATATTGGACCTGTTGCTTTTTAGCTAGACCTACCTTTTGATTTGGATCGAATTCACAATGTGTTTCATGTCTCTATGTTAAGACGGTACCAATCTTATCTGTCTCACATTGTTCATGTTGAGGAGATTGAGGTACGACCAAATCGAACATTTGAGGAGGAGCCTATTCAGATTCTGGAACGAGATGTCAAGGTCTTGAGAAAGAAAATTGTTCTTCTGGTTAAGGTTCCATGGAAAAATCATGGCATTAAGGAAGCCACTTGGAAACCTGCGGATTTAATTCGTCAGCAATACCCTCGTCTGTTTGAGTCAGGTAAGTTTTAGGACCGAAATTTCTTTTAGGGGGAGAGAGTTGTAGCACCCTAAAAATTTGCATATTTGTCTGTTAAATTCTGTCATAATTAAGTCTCTGTATCAGTGGTGTTGCGCTCTGGTTATATGCTGGCGGATAAGGGTTCAATTCTCTGCGTAAGTAAAGTTGAGATATGTTTTTACTACTCTACAGAATTAGTTTAGTTTTACTTTTGAAATATTTCTTTATTTTTTATTTTAAATGTATCTTTCTTTTTCCCTCTCTCGTTCCCCTTCTTTTTGGTTCTTCTATTTTCGTTTTCTTCTTTTCTCTTTCGCCGTATAGATTATTGACTTTTGCTTGTTAAATTTTTGCTGTTGGGGTTGGGAAAGTTTCGTTTTCCGTTGTTCTTTGACTGAAAGTTAATTCTATAAGTTCTAATGTTAAATTTTTGCTAATGTTCGCTGTTGTTCGATTTATAATGAATGATATCGAACCTGAAAACTAACTCTGACAACGATTAAAGGCAAGTGTACCTATCGAACAGTAGTATAGCTTAGGCAAGACTGAATTTGTCGAACCCAAAGGAACTAAAAGTACTAATACTAACTTTCTTTTTATTATTTAGCCTAAAATAAAATGAAGTTTCTTTAATCTAAATTAATGACTATTAAGCTAAAGACGCGAAGACAAAAAGAACGAATTGAGAAATAACTTCAAGAAAAACTCAGTTGATCACGACGATACCCTCAGAAAGAATCCACCTAGACTTCACTTGATATCTAACACTGAACCATACAATTTATTCACTTAGTTTGATCCGTAGGACTCCCTAACGTATATTAAATCCTCTCTCGAGGCGAATAACGTCTAACCCTAGGTTAATTAACGGAAATCTCTTTCTCGAATAATAACCCCCTAGAATAGCAGTAAATAGATCTATGGACTCCCATATTAGGTTTCACCCTAATTCAGCAAAATCTCGTCACCCTATCTCTAGGCATGCGATCAACTCCGCTTAATTATACTAGATCTACTCTTAAGCAGGGTCTATTCCTCCTCCACCTAAGCACATCAAATTTGGATTAAGCTCACAT